>CM048646.1:13383333-16259166 GCA_026413185.1 Pueraria montana var. lobata
TTGTGGTGGGGTTAAAATTTGAGTAATTGGTCAAATTAGTCCTTGAATTTGTAAGGCACTCTTAATTTAGTCCCTGAATTTACTGAAATTCAAAAAAGGTCTCTAAATTTGGTCTCCGTCACTCAAGTTAACTTTAACAAATACACACACGTGGCACGTTATGTGATAAGCTGACATAATTTAATTAATTTTTTTTACCAGGTCAAATCTAATTTCAAGAGGGACCTAAATGAAAGTAAAGTGTAAGTTTATAATGGAAAAAAAAATTGTGGTCTTTTTAAGTGTTTTGAAATTGGTTTTTTGGATTCATCGTGTTGGTCTTGTTTGGATCCATTGTTGCGAAGGAGAAGCTGAAGATGGGCGGCGGTGAAAATGATTGCTCTCGTCAATCTTAAAAAAAAAAAGAGGTTATTCTGAAGGTGACTCTTCTTCGTGATAGCAGGATGGTGATGGAAACTACTGTTACTTCCATTGGGTTAATATAGGTGCTAAAGAAGAGAATGGAGTTGAGTCAACCAGAATGGATGATGCAATGCTTGATTGACTGTATAGATTCTAAGATGGATTTACTGTGCATGGAATTTAAAATGCTCAAATATAGTTATTTTTTTATTGTTGGGATTATTATGGTTTCTTTAATAATTTTTGTTGAATTTGTTCTGGGTTAAGATTAATTCCATTTTGTGAGTACTTTTATTAAAGCGCCCAAGTTAATGGCATTATAACTACTGGTAGTGATAAAGCAATGTAATATTATGGCTTTAATATATATTGAACATATCGCTATTTGTGTGTGGACAAAGATTGCAAATTTGCACTTCTCATGGCATTAATACACACGTGACAGACCCAATCACCTTTCAACCAAAGAGCCCTACATATAGTTAGATCAAAAAGCTATCGTATATCCTAAATTCCACACGCTGCAACATCTTCTATATTATATCACTCCTTTCACATTTTGAGATGCACAACAATTAAAATGGAACCATAAATTCCAGCAACCAAAGTTCTTGAATCAAAGAACCACAATATGAACAACAATAATCATTCATTTGATCAACTTAACCAACCATACATGTAGTAGTTCATTTAAGGTGCATGGACCTTAACTGTTGTGAAGGTACATTGACCTTAAAAGTTGCCAAAAAAACATAATTAAAAAGGCTAAACAGTAAATATTGTCATAGTTAATTACCATATCCCACCCCACCTTACAAAATATAGAAATTCCGAAAGTGAGCATGGCTATTACAAAAAATTTCAGAGAACCCAAAAAAGTTTAGGATAAATGCTTCTGATGCTAGTGCTCCTCGTGCTAGTGGTGGTATTAGCATTCCTAATTTTGATCATGGCCAAGCAACCTTGGAGTTGGCATTCTGTGTTGCTTGAGCTAGATAAAGAGGTTGGATATGGAACTATGAAAGTAGTTGGAACAATGGGTGGTTGTTGTTCCTGCATTAATGAAACAGAACATAAATGACAAAGAATAGTAATTCAAAATATGCACTCAAATGAAAACAACTATAATAAAATCATGTGGTCCCCACTGCAACATTAATTGCTTCTTGATTTGCTACTTCACAGCTTGGTTCAGTTGTTGGAGCAGATTGAGACAGTGGTATTTCCACCTGTGGGTCAGCTTGTGTATGTTTTGATTTCCTCTTTGTTGGTTGTTGAGGTACTCCATCATTTTTGCATCCCTTAGAGTTGAGTCCTGATAAACCACATCTACTACATGTGCATGCAGCATATGATCTTTTGAGCCTGTTATTGCTAACACTTCCTTCATCTGCATCTTTTCTTCTTTGTTTTTTTGGTCTCCCTGGTCTCCTTTTAAATTCAGGTGGCACTAGATGTTCAAAATTAGTAATCTCCCAATATTGTTGTCCTTTGGTAGGTTTAATGAAGTGCTCATATGTAGCATTGTAGGATCCCATAGTTAGCCAACCATTGCAATAATCTTCTGGCTTCTGATTTTTGTAATGAATTACAGCAATTGCATGTTTGCATGACATTCCTATTGTGATTTTAAGGACTGCTAGGGTAAAATAAAATATAGGGAAGGCAGAATACTTATTATCTTATTTCAGAAATAATAGAGATACATATATATAGGCAGCGCAACCTGATTACATGATAAATGCAAAATAGAAAGTAAATAAAAGGGGGATCATATCAAATCAAAGAGATTTGATTCTGACCCAAAATAACAAATCAGATAAGATCAGATTATTCAGGTAAGATTAAATAATTCAGATCAGAATAATTTGATCTTGATCTTAATTATTTAATGCTAACAAAAAAATAAATATACAGCTGTCAACACCCCCCCTTAAGTTGGTGCATAGATGTCTAACATGCCCAACTTGCTTACAAGGAACTCAAAGTTGGGTCAAAACAGTCCTTTTGTGAGAATGTCGGCAACTTGCTGTGAAGTAGGAACATAGGGCATGCAAATTAGGCCTGCGTCCACCTTTTCCTTTATAAAATGTCTATCAATTTCAACATGCTTGGTTCGGTCATGTTGAACAGGGTTCTGGGAGATACTAATTGCAGCCTTGTTATCACAATACAGCTTCATCGGAAGAGTCATAGGAAGCTGCAACTCTTCTAGAATCCTTTTAAACCATAGAATCTCACAAACACCTTGGGCCATTGCCCTATACTCAGCCTCAGCACTGCTCTTGGCTACTACATCTTGCTTTTTGCTCCTCCAAGTAACCAAGTTTCCCCAAACAAATATGCAGTAATCGGATGTTGATTTTCTATTAGTGATGGAACCTGTCCAGTCTGCATCTGTGAATACCTCAACAACTTGCTGCCCTGTTTTTTTAAAAGAACAGTCCTCTACCTGGAGCACTTTTAAGGTATCTTAAAATTCTGTAGACAGCCTCTAATGTTCTTCATGTGGTGACTTCATGAATTGGCTCACTAAACTGACCGCAAAGGCTATATCTGGACGGGTATGAGATAGATAAATTAACCCTCCCCACTAACCTTTGATACCGGGCTGTGTCTACAGGGTCTCCTTTGCCTTCACTCCCAAGTTTCTGGTTGGGATCAATAGGAGTATCAGCTGGTCTGCAACCCATCATCCCAGTTTCTTTAAGAAGGTCCAGGATATACTTTTGTTGAGACACCACAATTCCTTTTCTTGATCTTGCAACCTCCATCCCCAAAAAATATTTTAGGGATCCAAGATCTTTAATCTCAAACTCAGTAGCAAGGGATGCCTTCAGATTATTTATTTCTCTAGAATCATCCCCGGTAATTATAATATCATCCACATAAACAATTAACACAGCCATCCTTCCTTCAAAAGAGTGTTTCACAAACATGGTGTGATCACTCTGACATTGAGAATATCCCTGCTTCTTAATAAACTGGGCAAATCTTTCAAACCACGCTTTAGGTGACTGTTTCAAGCCGTAGATAGACTTTTGAAGCTTGCAAACTTTTTGATTGAACTTAGATTCAAAACCAAGGGGTGAGTCCATGTAGACTTCCTCTTCTAAGTCCCCATTTAAAAATGCATTCTTCACATCAAGTTGCTGTAATGGCCAATCTAAATTTACAGCCAATGATAAGAGGACTCTAATAGTATTAAGTTTTGCAACAGGAGCAAAAGTTTTTGACTAATCAATACCATAAGTCTGGGTGAAGCCTTTGGCAACTAGTCTTGCCTTGTACCTCTCAACAGATCCGTCTGCCTTATACTTGATGGTAAATACCCATTTGCATCCCACAGTTGTTTTTCCTCTAGGCAAGTCCACCGCTTTCCAAGTCTGATTTTTTTTAGAGCTCTCATCTCCTCCAAGACAGCTTCCTTCCACTTAGGAACCCTTAGAGCCTCTTGTATATCTCTTGGAATTTCTGTTTTTGTCAGTTCACAAGTAAAAGCTCTAAAGGTAGGAGAAAATTTATCATAAGATATAAAATTGGAAATAGGATGCTTTGTACAAGACCTTATACCTTTCCTGACAGCAATAGGAAGGTCAGAATTGTCAAAAACGAATTCAACAAGGACAGAATCAGTAAGAACAGGTTCAGGTTCATCAGTATTTTGAATAGGTTGAACAGAATTAGAAGAGTTCTTACATGATGGATCCTCGGATGCCTGGCAGTTTTGAGGATCATTTGGTTCTATTCTTTGAGGTCTTTTTTTCCTTGAGTAAACACGGTCAAAGGGTTGGATACCTTTGTTACCAACTCTAATTGTCTCATTTTCAACTTCTGGTTCTAACAAGACAACTTCTTGAATATCATATTCATGGCTGTCTTGACTTGGTTGCTTGAGTCACCCAATTTTTTTGCTTTTTCAGTATCTCCTAAATTTTCCAAAAGATCCAAATTGTTTGAGAAGTCTAAGTTTTGTGTTTCAAAATATTGAACATCTTCCTCTTGTCTCCCCCCTGAAGATGATTACTAAAAAAAGGAGTTTTCTCAAAAAAGGTAACATCCATGGTAACAAGGGTTTTCTTGGAAATGGGATCAAAGCATTTGTATCCCTTTTGGTTGGGAGCATAGCCAACAAAAACACATTTTTTTGCTTTAGGCTCAAGTTTCCCATGGTTTGGTTCATGAATATGTACAAAGACAGTGCACCCAAATATTTTTAGGGGTAGAGTACATTAGAGCTTATTATTTGGAAAAGCATTTGTGAAAACATCAAATGGACTTTTGAAATTCAAGATTTTGCTAGGCATTCTATTTATCAAATATGTTCCGGTGAGAATTGCTTCGCCCCAAAGATATTTGGGTGCCTTATTTTGAAACAATAATGCCCTAGCAACTTCAAGAAGGTGTCTATTCTTTCTTTTAGCTACTCCATTTTGTTGTGGAGTGTCAACACAAGAGCTTTGATAAATTATGCCATTTTCAAGGAAAAACTTGTTTAAGTGCTTGTTAAAAAATTCCCTTCCATTATCACTACGAAAAACTTTGATTTTCACTTGAAATTGTGTTTGTATCATTTGGAAAAAAGTTTTGAATATGCTCTCAACCTCATATTTTGTTTTCATCAAGTAAACCCATGTTATTCGAGTGTGATCATCTATGAAGGTGATAAACCATCTTTTTCCATTCGGTGTAGGGCCCCGACAAGGAGCCCAAACGTCACTATGAATTAAGGCGAATGGACTAGATTGTTTATAAGCCTTAGGGGAATAAGGGGAACGATGATGTTTTGCAAATTGACACACTTCACAAGAAAACAAATTTGGATTTTTATTTTTAAAGAGGTTAGGAAATAAATGCTTTAAATACAGAAAATTGGGGTGACCTAGCCTATAATGCCATAACATTATTTCTTCATCTTCATGAATAAAAATTGAATTGAGACAATTTTTCTGGAGTTTCTCCATAGGACCAGCCTCATCTTCAAAGAAATAGAGACCATCAACCTCTTTAGAACTGCCAATCATCCTCCCCGAACTCAACTCCTGAAATTTACAAGTAGAGGAGTCAAAAATAGCCAAACAGTTTAAGTCTTGTGTTAATTTACTTATAGACAGCAGATTGCATGATAAATTGGGAACATGAAGAACATTGTGAAGGGTTAAAGTGTTAGATATAGGAATAGAACCAACACCAGCAATAGTAGAAAAAGTACCATTGGCTATTTTGACCTTTTTGTGACCTGCACAAGGACTATATGTGGAAAACAATTTTGAACAGTTTGTCATATGGCCAGTGGCTCGAGAATCAATGATCCATGTAGCCTTGGAATCAGGTTTAGTACTAAGGAGAGCAGCAGAGAAACAGATACCTTTTGAGCTAAAGAAGAAGATGGGGTCACTGACATTTTTGTGGTAAAGAGTTTATATAGGTGCTCTAGTTGTTCCTTAGTGAACGAAGATGACTCGGAGTTGCCTTTTTGCTCTACATTTTCTTCATTTGATGTCTGGAAAGCCCGACCCTCTCCAATTGGTTTCTTTTTTGAATTCGGTGGTCTTCCATGAAGTTTCCAGCAGGTTTCCTTAGTGTGCCATGGCCTTCTACAATGATCACACCAAGTTCGCTTCTTTTTCTCCCCTTCTAGTTCATGTCCCTTGGTAGTCAAGGCTGAACTTTCAGCTTCCTGCACCCTTGTACCATCAGAGTTTCGCAGCATGATCTTCCTCCTGGATTCCTCTCTTCTAATTTCAGAGAACACTTCCTGCATTGACGGCAGCGGTTTTCTGCCAAGAATTCTACCACGAACTTCATCCAGTTCTTGGTTGAGACCTGCTAGAAACATGTAAACTCTATCATTCTCTTCCCTCTTCTTGAATCTGGTTGCATCATTGGGATTTTCCCAATCATCCTCATAGCACTGGTCTAGCTCTTGCCAAAGAGTGACCATGAGATTGTAAAGGTTGTGACATCCTTGTCTCCTTGTTTGGACTGCCATAATCGAGTCTTAAGTTCATAAATTTGAGAAGAGTTCTCCAAGTCAGAATAGCAATCACGGACTGCCTCCTACACATCTTTCGCAGTTGGGAGGAATAAGTATGGCTTCCCAATGGAAGAGTCCATCGAGTTGATCAACCACGCAATGATTAGTGAATTTTTTGACTTCCATCTTGGGAAAGAGGGGTTGGTTGTTTTTGGTTAGGGAGTCGCTCCGGTCAAGTAGCCTAGTTTCCCTTTGCCGTCAAGGGCTAGTTTGACAGATTGAGCCCACTCAACATAGTTTTTACCATTCAGTTTTTGGATCAAAAGCTGTAAGTTGGTACCCGTGGACAGAGAATCAGATATGATAGTGACTAATGCGGTTTCAGGACTACCAGAATTAGTGGAAGACATGGTGGAGGAATTTCCTCCAGTCGTAGAGGTTTTTTCCATGGCGAGCTACCACAGGATCAGAGCCAAAGCTCTGATACCATGTGATTTTAGGGACTGCTAGGGTAAAATAAAATATAGGGAAGGCAGAATACTTATTATCTTATTTCAGAAATAATAGAGATACATATATATAGGCAGCGCAGCCTGATTACATGATAAATGCAAAATAGAAAGTAAATAAAAGGGGGATCAGATCAAATCAAAGAGATTTGATTCTGACCTAAAATAACAAATCAGATAAGATCCGATTATTCAGGTAAGATTAAATAATTCAGATCAGAATAATCTGATCTTGATCTTAATTATTTAATGCTAACAAAAAAATAAATATACAGCTGTCAACACCTATGCATAACAAAAACAACAAAGCAATGTCATATACACATTAATGTATTCATAACAACTAAAATGAACTACAAAGTTTACCTGTTAGCTGCCAAAACCTGCATGTACAAGTTTGAGTGCTGAGATTAACATCAACTTTACTCTGCTATTTCTATACTTCAAACCTGTTTCCTTCTCCATCACCTGACCAAACAGGGGTCCACTTGTTGCTTTCATGTTTCTCTTTTTCCAACCTTGATTGTTGCATCGGTGTTAGGGTCCCACACGCTTTGCCAACTCTAGCTTATTTGTACCCATCTTTCTCATTAGGTAGCATATGATCTCTTCACACATGTTCAGAATTGGCTTGTCCCTATACTTTAGAATCTTTGCATTAAAAACCTCATAATTTTTGTTACATATGCTGTCAACCTTACAGTGCTCACTGAAAAATGCCTTACTCTAAGAGGATTTAGGCCACTTATCAAGGTATGCCCAAGCTTTCTCATTCTTCCTTTTGATCTTCTCCATATGCAGGTTCCATTCTGCAGGAGTTGTTGATCTAGCGCACTCCCAAACAATACCCCTTAGTTCCTTGTCTTTATATTGTTTGGTGAAGTTTTTCCACAAGTGCGTCACACAATACCTGTGGTCCACATTTGGCATCACTTCCTTCATAGCAAGACTTAAGCCCTGCAACATAACCAAAAACTTAAGTCACTTAGGCCATTGAATTTAACAACATAACCAAGTATATAAGTGCGTGTGACATACCTTCTGCATGTTAGATACAAAGGTCCATTTGTGTTGAATGTAATCACCTAGGTCTTTGTGCAATAAAGTCAGGAACCACTTCCAATTATCTTTGTTTTCTACTTCAACAATAGCATATGCTATGACAAAGATGTGATTATTGGCATCTTGTCCAACTGTAGACAATAATTGGCCGCCATAATATCCCTTGAGAAAGCATCCATCTAAGCCAATGTATGGCCTACAACTAGCTAAAAAACCTCTTTTACAAGCTTCAAGGCACACATAAAACTTTTGGAATTGAGGTTGTCCTTGAGGAATAGGCATACACTCAACTTTGATAGTTGAACCTTCATTGCTCCTAACCAACTCATTTGCATAATCCCAAATCCGAGCATTTGCTCCTTTAGGCTACCCTCTACCAACTGTCTTGCTTCCTTTAAGGCTCTAAAAATTTTACTATCATCAACAAGCACACCGAACTCCCTTTTAAAGTAGTCAAAAACCTCAACAAATTTGATATCAGGCTGCAACTTCATCTTTTGAACAATCTTCTGAACCACCCACTTCCTGTCAGCTTGTTTATTTTTGAAAGTTCTACTACAAATGTGCTCATTCACAAATGTCTTGATTTAAAAGCTTTTCGATCTTTATTCGACACACAATATATCTCCCATGCACACTCCTTATGCACACACTTTGCCCGCACCCTAATATTGTCATTTTTTTTCCAATCAATCTCTCTTCCAAGGTTTATTGTGTAGTCCTTCACAGCAGTTTTAAAGCTTTTGAAAGTCGCAAACTCCATGCCAATCTCAAGATGAACACTTCCAAATTCCACATCTTCATTAAACTGAGGATAAATACATTTTCTCCCACCTTCACAATCCTCATTGTCACTATTGTATAGTCCTCACTGTCACTACTATTTGGAGATTTCAATTCTTCAGACTCATAACTTTTGTTTGTGCTATCAGATGACACATCAGCAGACCATTCATTGGGCTGATAGAGGTTGACATTTGCAACTTCAGCTTCTTTATCGAGAAACTCAACTTCAGGTGTTGCAACAATACCATGCTCAACCATCCTTCCTGCAAAACAAACAAAAACTAGTAACCAGTATACCACGTACCCAACAAAAAATACTTAAAAAGTAACCCTCAATCGAACTGCACCAATATACAAATCCAAAAAACAGGGGTTTCTCATGTTGAACCATTGACCATTAACAACATATAATCAACCAAGCCAAAAATGAAATCCAAAATGAACGATACACCACAAACATGAAATCAAGCGAGTAACTCATACATCACGTAAACGAAAAAGGAAAAAAAACCAAACAATTTACAAACCCTAAGCCAAAAACAATATAACCCAACACAATGCACAACAAAATCCTTAAAAAAAACTCACAATGAAATGAAACAAGGACTTGCGACTCATAAACCATACGCCACAACAACAGAAACCAAAACCCAAAACCAAAAAACGCAAAGGACGATGCAACATACCTAACGCCTTACAAAGCCTTCGTCTTTGGTTTGCAATATGCTAGAGACTACTTTGTTGTGCTTAAACTGGTTTGTTGTGCTCTTCCCATCGTCGTCGACGTTACGCGCGGGAAAGAACGAGAATGAGAGATGGTGCAATGAGAAGTCACTTATTTCTTTTTACCAAAAACTAAAGTCACAATTTAAAAACTTGTTTTAAAAACATTCAAAAAGGTCCCTCAATTAAAAAAAATTAATTTAAAAAGCCACTTCACCACATAACATGCCACATGTGTATATCTGTTGAGGTTAATAACTGGAGGACTAACTTGAGTGACGGAGACCAAATTCAGGGACCTTTTTTGAATTTCAATAAATTCAGAGACTAAATTGAGAGCGTCTTACAAATTCAAGGACTAATTTGACCAATTACTCTTAAAATTTTCTATGCTTTGTGTATATGAAGTTAATGCGGGTGCTTGAAAGTATTATTAGCAAGTAAGTATGTTAGGTGGGGTGATGGAAATTATGTATTTTACGATCTATTCTATTGTAGCTTGTTTCTAAACTGTCACCTCTTGTGCACAGTTTGGTGTTATTAATAAAATTTCTTTGTCTATAAAAAAAAAAAAACTTGTGAGTTAAAGTTAATCATTATTAGATATTTCAATACGATCGTGATACTATTAATTACATCAATAATTGTATATAATCATATTCATTTACTCTTAATAACTTATTAGATAAAGTTAACAATGTGTGGTGGTGGATAAACTCATGATACTATTAACCATTTGTGAGACAAAATTAATTATCATTAGAAATTTCAATAATCTTATAACACTATTAACCACACATTGATAATTGTATACAATTATGTTCATTTATTCTTAACTCCTTGTAAAACAAAGTTAATCATATTTAGTACTACTACCTTCATTCTTTTTTATTTGTCTTTCAAGGTTTTTATGTAGAAATTAAGAAATGCAATAAGTTTTCTTGATTCTAATAAAATAGTTGTGAGATTTTCTATTTTACCCATTTTCCTTTTCACTCTACAATAAATGCATATGTGTATATTAATTAAAGATTAAGTGAAAAGTAAGGGTATAATTGATAAAATGGTAATTAATATGATTTTGAACTTTGCAAATGACATATAAATAGAAACAATTTTTTAAAAAAAAAAATCTGACAATTAAAAAGGAATAGAGGGAGTATGTAGTTAACTACATGTGATAATTTTTATGATACCATCACTTATGAGATAAAATTAACCACCATTTGATATTGATATTTTAATAACTTCACTACATTATTAACTACATATCAATCATTATATATAATTATGTTTATTTAATTTTAATCACTTGAGAACTAAAGTTAATCATATTTATACATATAGTTAATTATGTGTGTTGGGTAGATGCTGGATGTACAAATCCCATATGGACATTAATCTTTTGAGTAAATTACACTGACACTCTCTAAGTTTCTTTCAAATTACACATAACACTACTATTTTTTCTATTCCTACACTAATTTCCCTTTATGTTTGAAAACATTACATTAACACTCCCTTAATGTTTGAAAAACATTGCACTCACATCCTCTTATATATTACACTAACATTTCCTATAAGAGAGATTACAGTAATGGTTAAAAAAATAGGGAGTATGTGTAATTTCATGAAATCTTAGGGGTGATTAGTGTAATTTACTTAATATTTTTGTATATATCTCCTCTCTAATTTGGAATATTAGTATACACGTATGTCCAATTGTTCTCTCTTTTCCTTTGCCGTCCTACACAAAACTAGATTGGCAAGAGCTAGATCAATAACCTAACCGTACAGGGTAACACCACCATAACTTTCCATGCCACGACCTTAATTAATTTTGAGTTATATATGCATATATAGGTAGGTCTAAAGAGAGAAAATACAAAGAAAGTAATGATAAAATAAGGAGAAGATTGCACATACTATTCTGGTCCCCATAATGTAGATTAGGGCCCTTCAACTGCTGGAACCCTCAACAGCCCAACAGCGACCATTGAATGGGAATAGTTATATTGTTAATTTGGACCACCTGAGAAAATTGCATGCTTTATTATTACACAAGGCAAAAAATAACAAACACCATGCTTAAAATGTGTCACCACTTGCTGCTAGCACACCACCCTTTTCTTATCCTTTTGCAATCAGACAGTGAGTATATCAATGTCTAGATTTTCTTCTCCTTTTCTCTCATCTTTATGTAACTTAGTATTGTTCTGGTTGGGACAACCTAACTAGATAGAATTCCATTCCCTCATCAAATTAGGACAGAGAGATATAGGTATAGAGAATAAAACAAAAACAAATGAGTTAAATGACACTACATTTCCAAATGTCACCCCAATTTGCCGTTTTGCACAACTTTCTTTTTCTTTTTTATTCAAAAGGAGGAGTTGGACTCTGGTATAAAAAAATTTACAACAACTCACATGCACTATTAAACTAATTGAGTTAGATTCCCTTAATTATGCACAATCTTCTTTAATTTTTTTATATCCGTAGGAATCGAAGTCAAGTATCAAGAAATTTATAACAACTCACACACCCTGGTCAACCAATTGAGTTGGACCCTTGTAACTTTCCTTAATCTATACAACAAGAATATGGGACAAATAATAAAATGAGTGTGACGGAGAGTGGAAACTAAAATGAAAAAAAAAAAAAAAAAAGAATTTCTTGGGGGTACTCAAAACTCAAAAGTGAGCATTATCACTTCCTTTCATGTTAGAAATATTGTAGATCTGAATGCACATCAATTTCTCCAGAGTCAAGCTATTTCAAATAATTAATTTTATTCTCACGATCGTTATGACTTGTAAACAACTGGATGTGGTGATGATGTGTACGTAACACACAAAGTGGTTGGATCGAGTAGAAAGCTAATAAATTATGTCAATTACGTACCCTTCCAGAGGGATCTATTTTATTACTATACAAATAAATATTTAGCTTATTATATATCATGTGACATTGCCGTACGTCTTGTTGATGTTCAAAACTTGAGAAGTGTGTGAGAATTAGGTGTTTTAGAGTCGCTCATTCAAAAAAAATAATAATAATTCAGAAGGGCATTTTCTTTTTAGATTACATATAACTACATACTTAAATATAGGAGTAGAGAATAATAAACTTAATCTAGAAATAAGGATTTATCATCTTTAAAGTACGTAAATGTGTAAACTATAAAGTGAAAAAGTAAGCTAAAGATGGACCCATCGTTAATTTAAAGTTACTTAATATTTCTTTGGATAAATACCAATTTTGGGGAGACTCGTGTTGTAATGCGTACATATCTGCTCACAAGTCGAGCACGGTCGTATTGAATAAAAGTTACTTGATTTTGACCAAAATTTTACATATTTGATTATTTTAGTAGAATCAATTTTGATGAAAAAAATCATGATGGAGTTGAAGCAAGTAGGAGTAGCTTCTACTTCTACCAAAATCAATTCTAGTTGAATTTTGTCTAATTTATCCTCACATCAAATTGATTTTAAAAGTGTACATAGACATTAAAACTTATTTTGAGCATTACACCTACAAAATCAATTTTGATTCAAAGTATCCAAATAACATTCTGTTCAAAAATCAATTTTTTGATATTTATTATTCAAACAAAAATCACGTTACTTCATAGTCAATTCTAATCATAATCAATTCTGTAAAATTAATTTTATTCAAAATCAATTTTGTCACGGTCAATCCAAACACACACTAAGAATGATCGTGCTTTAGTTTGTAGAGACTCTATTAGAAGGATGCATGCTCATGCTCCACCTTAGCATGCCCTGCTACAACAGAGCATGATTGTGTTGATCTTAGCACAACCATGCTAAATTTGAATTTTGAATTACATCGCGCTTTTAGCATGACTGTGTTGGACCCTATGCCCGAGGCAACATTTTTGTTATAAATAGAAAATGGGAAGTACGGTTAAAACATCTCTTATTTTGTGCAAAAAAATAGTTCTGAGAGTGAGTAGAAAGTAGTGGGGGAAAGGCACGACGCTAGAAATGATGCGAAGAGAATCACGGGAATCAACACATGTAAAGGATTTTTCTCCCTTTTACTCTTTATGTATTTCTCTGTAATTTTGTGCTTTCTTGTATTCATGGATAGCTAAATTTCTAAGGTAAGGTTATGATGTAATTTGTGCTTGTAAATCCCAATTGCATTTTTTAATTGAATTCCTATTATTATTCAATCAATTAAATTGTTTCACTATTTTTAATCTTATTTTGAATTGATCACTTTGAACATGTTAGTTAATTATCTTATGCGAAATAATTGATTTTATAGAACATCACATGATTAATTGTATTGTATGAATTTCTAATAATTTTTAATCATCCTCTCTATGGTTTATTCTTTTACCTAATTTAAATCCCTATATAAACAAATAGGAGTTAAATTCGATCAGGGAAGACTATTGATGGATCATGATCAATATCTATTGATAAACGCTGGCTATTTTAGGGGACCTGGTAATGTCCTCCACGGTGCGTAAGTTATTTTGGCCGTTGGATCTTGAGATAAGTATAGGACTATCGTAAAACTGTTTACACTAGATTTTAAATAAAAAAAAAGTGATCCCTTCTTCTTGTTCATCGTCCCTTTCTCTCTCTCCCTTCTCGAACCATCGGGCTTCTCCGGTGACCTTGGCAGCTTCTTTGTTGTCACGCTCCTCCTCACCGACGCCATCATCCTCTGCCAGCAACTACACCAAAATCCACACCCGCACAAACCAGATCTGAACTGACCCGCTCCCACCCTGCAGCGTCTCCCTCTCCCCCGCCATAGTAGACGCCAACTTGTCTACAAGGCCGACCGACAACTTCTCCCCAACAGCTTCAGCCTCGTTTACAAGGCTCACCTTTCATCGGCGCCCTCGTCACCGTCAAGGTCTCCTCGGACGCCTTCCGGTGCTTCTGCAAGTTTACGGCGGAGATGGAAATCCTAAGCAAGCTTCAACACCAAGATCACATATGTATTTTTTCTTTTTTTTTATTTCATTTTAGTTTTTATATATTTCACTTTTTTTATGATAATGTTTGTAATTTAATTTGGGATCAATGTGAGTTATTCAAAATTGATGAAATGAGAAGCAGATACAGTAATGGGAAGAGAGGCAGAAGCAAAGTAACAATGGAGAAGAATGATCACTTTTTTTTAAAAAAAAAAAAATATAATCTAGTGTAAGCAGTTGTATGATAGTCCCATATCAATATCGAAAAATTCACATATCCTATGGCCAAAATAACTTACGCATTGTGGTGGACATTACCAGGTCCCTCAAAATAGCCAGCGTCTCTATTGATAAATTTAAGAGGAATTACTTCCCACGGTGGGAGACTTCCTACGCTTGCCCACGCTAGCCTCAGCCACCATTTTAGTACCATGATACTTAAATACCAATGTTCATTATCTGCAGTTTAGTTAAACAAAACATTTAACTAAATTCAAGTCCAAGATAACTAACCTATAAAACAACTAATTCATAAACTTATAAATCTTGCTCTCTTTTAAGATTTGCAAATACTACATCCGTCCCTATTTATAAGACATTATTTTGAAAATTCGTTATTCCTTTTTATAAGACTTCATTTTAACTATCTATGCATTAATTATTTTTTGTTTAAAATACCCTTATTTATTATAATACATTAATTGAATGTCACTCTGAATTTCTATTTCTCTCTCCTATGAAGATTAGAAAAGATGAATACACTCTCATTATTAATCCCAATAATGTCAAGGATAAAATTGGAAAAATATTACAGTTACACACAAATTTATTATTAATACCTAGATTAACTAACTTTCTTAATAAGTGTAATTTAGTCAACAACGTCTTATAAATAGGAACGGAAGTAGAATTATATATATTAACACCAACTCGTTATATATAGATAGTTTATCTTACACTACCTAAAGAATTATATACAGATAGTGAATAAATTGAAGTCAAAACAACACAAATAGTTTTCTAGTATATAATAATTTGTGTAATACTATTAATTATATATAGAGATTTATGTAATATTAATAGAAAAAGCATAATTAATTACTCCTTCCGTTCCAGTTTATATGACGATTAAGATCTTAGCACATATATTAAGAAATGTAATTAATTTGTTAAATTTCCTAAAAAATATTAGGTAACTTCCTAATATATCATTTATCTCTCTAATTAATTACTCATACTACACTACTCCTACTAAGTATTGATTAAGGGTAGCCTTGAAAAAAAATATTTAATACAAAAATGGTTTTGTAAAACATCATCTATTTTAGAACAAATTTTTTTCTCTAAAATGTCATATAATATGGAACGGAGAGAGTATTATATAACTAGGAATTATTCTAAAAAAACTGTAATTATAATTAACTTTCAAAATAAAAGGTATTTTTTTAATAATTGTAAAATAAATAAAAAAGTAATTTTTTTTATTAAATTCTTAAAAATTAAATAAAATATTTTAGATATTTTAATATATCTTTCTTTTCTAGAAAAAAACATAAACAATTAAATTTAAACCCTTAAATTGAGATAAAGATTTATCTAAATCCAAATCTCATCTTTGGACCTTCACGTTGATTTTCCCCCACCCTACTAAGGTGGACGCGGGAAGGCAGCATTGTGCTGTTAGGCGTTAGCCACGACCTACGGTGTTGACTGTTGAGTGATAACGATAACGGCTAACACTCGTAAGTACCGACAGCAACTCAGAAAACGCGCAGTGATAGAAACCTCCCCTAATGATTTTTTCTCTCTCTTTCAAATAAGAGTAAATTAATAAGCCTGACCTTTTATCAAAATACACATAATTTTATTTTTTTTTATTTTTCTATACTTTGAAAACATTACACTAATATCCCTTTATATATTTGAAAAAATTATGCTGATACTCCTTAAATCTTACACTAACACCCTTACAAGAAAAACGAAAGTAATGATAAAAAAAGCAAGGATGCTTGTATAATTACACGAAACCTCATAAAGTGTTGTTGTAATTTGTTCTTCAAATAAATAACTAATTTAGTCTTTAAAATTATATTTTATCGCTATATTAATTTTTAAAATTAAGAAACAAATTTAAAAAATTTCTAAAATATTTTAGAATTTTATTTAGGTCTCTAAAATTAATTATTTTTTTTATTTTGATCCCTAAACATATGTTATTATTATCACTTAAGTCTCTGAATCAGAGAGTAGAGACCAAAATGGAAAAAAATAGTTAATTTTAAAGACTTAAATAAAATCCTAAAAAAATTAAGAGATTTATTTAAATTTTTCTTAATTTCAAATACTAATGAAACAGTGAGATACAATTTTAGAGACAAAATCAATCATTTCTTATTTTTTTTCACATCCAACCCAAGAATGTACTAATAAACAATCAGGTCCGTTTTATTATTAATTTATTTACATTTAAAAAAAATAATATATCGTGTGTTTAATGTCAATATCAATTGAAAGATATTAATAACCTTATAAATATAACATTTGCTCAAAAGTGAGGAAACAAATTTTCAAAAATTATCTTTATATATGTTAGTAAGTATTTTTTTACAAAAAAATTAAGTGAAATAACAGTTAACTTGTGTTAAAGGATGCAATATCCTTTTCACTTGATTTTATTAAAAAATTATCCTACACTAATTGAAAAAATTATACTCCTAATATATATACACTCAATCAAATGCAATCAAATAAATAAAATAAGTAAAACTTTCATGAATATAAACATTTAATAAATCAATATAAAAAAAATTATATTAACTTTACAATTGAGAATAATTTACAAGAAATTAGAGTAAAATATTAATAATTAAGATTGTATATAAACCTATTAACTAGAAATGATTGAAACTTTTAATTATATTTTTAGATGCATCTTTATCCTTAATTTTTTTGTTAACTCTTATTTACTTGTCAAAGTTTAATTTTCATATTTTGATAATATAAAGATTTTTTACACTGTAAATTAATTATAAATAATTTTTAATATGACTTTTAAAGAAGTTGTTGCAAAAGTTAACACTTTTATTATAATATTAATTTATAATCAAATGATATAGCATAAAAAACCTTTATATTATTAATATATTTGAATTAAATTATAGTTGTTATAACCCAAAAAATCATTCTGATGATGTATATTTTGTATTAACATTAGAAGAATTTTTGAACCTGTACCCAAAAGAACCACCTACCTGACATTAGGGGCAACAAAGATATACAAGTTAAACACGACTTATTATGTAAATGAGAAGATCCTTTTCTATACTACATCTTTAGAATAAAACAACTAACATACTATTTAATAACAAATTTAAATTAACAAAACACTATAATTTCTTGGTTGTTTTTACTAGATCATGCTTAAGTTTTTTTTTTTTAAAATAAAAACATTCGAAATTATTATGTTTTTTTTTTACTTTATAAATTTTAATTTATATATGTTACATAGACATATAATAAGAAATTTACCCTTTTTTTTTACTTCAAATTTACCTTATTATTATAGTATAGTGATAAATAAACTGTTCAAAATTAATCTTATTAAATTTCTTTCTGTATTAGACCGGAAAAGTATATAAATAAAACTCTTAGTACTTTCTATTACTACTAAGAAACCATACTGGTATATTCCTATTTTTGAACAAGCATTAGATGTAGACGGAATTTCCCTAGAAGGAATACTTCAATTAACTTCATGCATGCCTTACTTGTAAGAAAGAGACACGGTTACAAATAGTAGTAAGTAATTGCCAACCAAGCATTCATTGGCAAATAAATGAAAAATAAAAACTAATCAGGCATTTATTGTATTTAACAGATAGCCTACTTACTTAATAATGAATTTAATACAAATGGCTTGCATGCATGAACATATTCGTGCTTTACAGGGTGGCACCCTTCTGGCTCCATACCTCACTCCTCAGTATTATTTTACAGACTTCAAAAAGTTTGATTTCGTAACGATTTATGTAAGTATATTTTCTTTGGAAAAAACTTAGATACAATATTTATGGTATTATTGGCGTTGTTCTCCAATCAAATTTGGAGTTTTACTTTTGTAATACACAATGACATTTAATGGATTCCTTTATTTAATGTATTACCGAGATGAAACTCCAAATCTGATTGAAGAACAACACTATCAGTACCTACCTATAATATTGTATCTAAGTTTTGTCTATTTTTTTTTATCATATTATCTTCTTAATTTTTCTTAATTGTATTAACATGAACGCTTAAAAATGATTTTAAGTATATAAAAGTGATAAATTTTCATTGAAAAATGCATTTATTACATTTTTAATGTTTTCAATAACATAAATGATTTCGATATAAACATTAACATTTTTATTAATTTTTTAATTTTATAAAGAAACAGTTAAATGAAAAATAAATGTTAAAAATATATTAAAAAATAAGTACATTTAATATGTTAAAAATGTAAAATAATTTAATAGTATTTTCTTAATTTAATAAGTAAGAAAATTAACAAAAAGTATTTATTATTCATCCTAATTAAATTCCATTTATTTTTTGAATTGTAATATTTTGACATAAATTTTCATTACCTTTCGTTCACATCCGTTTACCTGTACTGCATTTCATACTTCAATTTCTTTGCCTTTTCGGTTAGTTACAATAAAAAAAAATTTCGCTAATAACACACTTTTTAACATACTTTACTATCTTATTGATTAAAATTTATAAAAAAAAGTTATAAAATTATGAGTGAGATTTGTTAAGGAGCACATAATTTTATGATTTCTAACCAAATATAGTCAATAATAAAAAGTGTGTTAAAAAAAGTATGTTAAAAATATGTTGCTGCATTTTTTGTTATTGTAAAGTAGTTTCAAATGAACATTTATTTATTTCTTACATTTTAGTTCACACTCGTATGTAAATTCCATTAGGTTAAATAAACAAGCCCTAATTCTTAATTGGTGTTTGAGTTACAGTGTAACAATAACATTCCTACGTACAAAAATGAGTGATCTTATGAAAGTAATAGAAACAATAGTGAAAAAATTAATATTCTCATAGCTAGAAAAATATAGAAAAATTGAAAACTATTCTTCTTAATTAATTCCATTAATTTTTTGAATCATGATATTTTGACATAAATTTTCATTTCCTTTGTTCACATCTCTTTACCTGTACTTTATATTACATTCATACATCTTTCTTTCTTTTAGGGTTAGTTACAACAAAATCCCAATTTTCTTAGTTTTTTGTCGGTCTTTTTGTTGAATGTAGAGCGAGTGTTAATAAGTGTCCTATGTATGAAAAATGTTAGTTACACAATTTTTGACATTCTTTTTAACATAATATTCTCTCTTATTTATTAAAATTTACAAAATTACGAGTGAGATTCGTTAAAGAGTGAGGTTCACACAATTTTATGGTTTCTAACAAATTTAGCCAATAATAAAAAATATGTTAGAAAAAGTATGTTAAAAATATGTTGGTAGCATTTCTTTAACATTTCTTTATTTCTTTTTTGGTTATTGTAGAAAAATTGAAAACTATTCTTCTTAATTAATTCCATTAATTTTTTGAATCGTGATATTTTGACATAAATTTTCATTACCCTTTGTTCACATCTCTTTACATTTATATATTACATTTGGTTCATACATCTTTCTTTTCTTTTTGTGTTTGTTACAACAAAATCCCGATTTTTCAATTTTTTGTCGGTTTTTTTGCCCGGTGTAGCTTGATTGTCAATAAATGTCTTATGAAGTGTGTTTACAATATACTCCATCCGTTCCAAAACTTTTGATGTTTAATGTTAATGCACACAACTTAAGAAACATTTAATACTACTTACAAACAATACATTTAGTCTAAAATACTCTCATTTAATATCTATAATGGAAGTAGTTATGAAAATCTAGACCATGTTAAATAGGAGTATATGTGGAAGAAAAATAATTAATGAGACTTGAAATCTGTAAAACATTTGGAACAAAAATAAAAAACTAAAACATCAAGAGTTTTGGAACTAAGGAAGTACTCCCTCCGTTCCTAAACTCTTGATGTTTTAGCTTTTTATTTTTGTTCCTAAACTCTTGATGTTTTACACCTTTCAAGGTTCATTAATTATTTTCTTCCACATATACCCCTATTCAACATGATCTTGATTTTCACACCTTCTTCCATCATAGATATTAAATGAGAGTATTTTAGACTAAATGTATTATTTGTGAGTAGTATTAAATGTTTCTTAAGCTGTGTGCATTAACCTTAAAATCAAGAATTTAGGAATGGAGGGAGTACTTTTTAATACATTTTTTTAATATATTACACTGTTTTATTTGTTGTTATTTATTAAAAATTATAAAATTATAAGTAAAATTCATTAAGGAGTGAGGTCCACACAATTTTACTATGTTTGTTTTTAGCAAATTTTAATAAATAATAAAAAAATATGTTAGAAAATATGTTGGTTCACCCTTGTACGTAAATTCCATAAGCACTAATGCTTAATTCCGGCGTTTGAGTTATAGTGGTCCTATATTCGTTTTTTTTTTTATTCGTACATAAAAGTTAGAGTAATCTCATGAAAGTAATGAAAACAGTTACGCGAAAAAAAAATTAATATTCTCATAAATGATTTCTTTAATGATCGATATTATAAATGTCGTCATTAAATATATGTTGAAATTCAATTTTTTTTAATTGGGACATTTAATTTGATACATGACGACACACACTCTATATCTCTCATTGTCTCTTTTCCCTAAATATAGCTTTGCTTTCGGCTTTGGTCCCGATTTCCCGAAGCTAGGCTTATGTGTGACTAACTCTCTTAACTCAACAAACTCATTATATATAGCAAACCATTGTGTGCAAGAACAACCAAGAAAAACATTGGAAAAGAGAAATTAAGAGAGAAAGAGAGAATGAGGGAGAGTGAGGAAGAAATTATGGGTAGTGATGAGAGTTTGATGATTCCATGTTTGGAATTTTCTAGTGATGAATTAGGATTCGAAGAAGGGAGTGAGGAATGGAAAAAGATGTGTAAGGAAGTGAAGGAAGCATGTGAGAACCATGGTTGCTTCCTCTTGATCTATGATAAGGTTCTTCCAAAGGGTGTACGTGATGACATGTTTCTATGCATAAAGGAGTTGTTTGATTTGCCTGAAGAGACCAAGAGGAAGCACACAAGCCCCAAGCCTTATAGGAGCTACAATTGTGACTGCCCCGTTGTTCCTCTTTGCCAAAGCTTTGGGATTGATGATGCTCCTCTCCCGGAAACTGCTCTAGCCTTCACCAACCTCATGTGGCCTCAAGGAAACCCCACCTTCTGGTGTTTATTAATTTCTTCTCTCTTACTATCATTTACTATTAGTTTTGTATATTTAATTTAATTTTTACGCAATGTTACATTATTACTATCTCCGTTTCTAAACTCGTGATGTTTTAGCTTCTTGTTTTTGTTTCAAAACTCTTGATGTTTTACATATTCCAAGTCTCATTAATTATTTTCACAACTTCTTCTATTTAACATGACCTAGATTTTCACAACTTCTTCTATCACAAATATTAAATGAAAGTATTTTAGACTAAATGTATTGTTTGTGAGTAGTATTAAATGTTTCTTAAGTTGTGTGCATTACGTACCTTAAACATCAAGAGTTTAGAAACAGAGGTAGTAATATAATAATAAAAAAAATTATTGATGACATGACTTTTAAGATAGTAACGATAAAAATTAAGGAGGTTTAGCTCAGTTGATTGAACAATATGCGTGAGTTATAGTAAACTTTCTGATATTTGTGTTCAACTTTTACAGATAAAAATAAAGATAATCACGGTAAAAGTTAATAAATTTACTATTTATGACGGTTTATGATTAAATGAGTGTGTTAGTACATGTACTATTTACTCTTTATATTTATTTAACTATATTTTATTTTTCTGTTTGTCATGAATTAATTAACCTCTTGTATGCATATACTGGTCAGTAATTTTTTTTTAACTTGTTTTGAAAAAAAAAATATATTTTTTTTTACTTTTTATCTTTAAAGAGAAAATTCCTTTAAAATATTACTTTTCCAGAATTAGTTTCATTCTCTGTATAAAGAGAGTTTATTCTATATCATGTTAAGACTAATAACTCAGGTTGTTTGATACCAACTGGTAATAGTAATTAACTGAATCATGTCCCATAGTTGGGGTGCAACTGCAATGAGATTTCTTTTTCTTACTTAAGTGTCTGCACCTTTTAAAAATATAAATATATATATTAAAACTCACACACCCAAATCACCTTAAATGAAGAGATGGGTACAACATACACACATTTTTTTGTACAGGGACAGCGAACACATTTAATTTTCGAATCCCAATTCTCACCCCATCTTCATTTCATTCCATTTTTCTTTTGAACCTATAATTAAAGCCTCCTTCTTTTTGAAAAAAAAAAAAAACTTTTTTTTAATATATATACAGACAGCATGAGAGAGATATATGCATAATGTATTAATATATGTGGACCTTTAATATAGCAGTATTAGTTGTTCAGTTAAAGGTCAAATCAGGTTCTTAAACTTTACAGTAGTAGTTAATTAAGATGGCTAATTAAAAGAGAATTATGTTAGCAACAAGAATCGATCTTAATATTAAGTGTTATAAACGAGTGTTTTGATCCTTATCAAATTAATCCTATTGACTATAATTAACACTCACCGAACCCCCCTTTTTTTTTTATTAGTTAGTATCTTTTTTTTATTAGCTCACCGAACCCCTTTATTATCTACCGTTATCATATTTATTTGGGGCTTATCCTACAAAATGTTTTCTATGTATCCACATTCCACATGGCACCCCTGTCATAATTTCTGAAAATATAGAAAATACGAGTCGGTTTCTTCGCAAAAGTGCAACGTTTTCATTTTAGTCCATTGTTCTTTTATGGGAGTTTTATGGAGTTAAATTAGAAAGATGGAAAACGTTACGGAATGTTCGGTGTTAAGAGGTACCAAGGTCGTTTCCTTCTTTGGATGCATTGCATCCTCGGTACTTGAACCCTCTAGTGCAATTGTGCTTTTATTTTAGAGTAAATTACATGGACATCCTCTGAAGTTTGTCTTTATTACACCTAGCACTCCTCCATTTTTGAATCCTACGAAAAACCTCCTAATTTTTGGACTTTTGTTACACCGATTCCCCCTCATATGCATAAATCATTACACTGACCCCTTCTCAGGTTTAAAAAATATTACACTTACCCTCTTAGGGGTGCTCAAAGTAATCTAAAAAAATAGAAGGGTGCTAACTGTAATAAGATCAAACCTCAAGAAGAGTATGTGTAATTTACTCTTTGTTTTATGTTCTCTAGCCCAACCCTCTTTTAATAAAACAATTAATTCTTGCCTTCTACACAATGTTTTTAGGTATAATTAATAAAAATAAAAATAAACTCAGTCTATGTTCAATTAAAATTTGTGTTGATAATATGTTAACATTATGCTGAACTTTTCATTAGTTTCATGTGCTTATAAACATTATGTTCATACATGAATCGTTCCTTTTAATATTTCTCTAATTTGTTGACGGAGTAAGTTCTTGAATTATTTTGAATGTTAATAAGTTTAATTAATTTTCAAAGTTCATTGTGCTTTTCTTTTGTTTTGTTACAATCTTAATTTGGGGTTGGTGATATATCTAGTGAGACATTGAAGTCCACGAGCTCCAAGATGCTTGAACTGAGTTTCATCATTCTGAAGATGATTGTGGAGGGTTATGGCCTTCCAAAGCAATACACTTCGGATATTGAACAGATGAAGAGCTCTAGTAATTTTCGGTTGATGAAGTACAAAGTTCCTCAGAGTGGTGAAGTTTGTGAAACTGCCTTGTTGCCTCACACCGACAAGAGTGCCTTAACCATTTTGTGCGAAAATGAAGTCCAGGGTCTTGAGGTGCAAACCAAATCAAACCAATGGATTCCATTGAAGATACCACAAGAAGGCTTTGTGGTCATTGTTGGTGACGTGTTGAAGGTATCCTCATACTACATGCTATAGAATATGAATTAAGATGCAATGATATGTTTATTTTTTTTCTCTCACTTTTGAAAAGTTAATATGATTGGATATACAATTCTTTTAAAAGTATTAATTAGATCTCAAATTATTTTGAGAAGTTAAAATGACTAGGTTTTTGAAAAGGATAAATAATATATGCATTAATAATATAAAAGTTTTTTACTCAAAAAAATAATGTAAAAGTTTTTTGCATGACATCCAATCAATTGTAAACCAATCATAAGTTGAAATGTATGATAAGCGTGATAACTTTTACAATAATTATTTTAAAAGTTATATATCATTGATGATATCCGATAAGTGACAATGTAAATTTTTTTATATTATCAGTATATACTTAATAAGTTCTTTGAAAAAATCTCTAAAAGAAATAATTTTATTTACACATTTTAAAATTACTTTTTTAAAGCTTAATCACAAGAAAATTTTCAGACAACAACTCAAATTTTGAAAACTAATTTGATGAAATTCGTCACCAATATTTTATTTGGAGACTGATTTATATTGATTTAGACAATTTCACAAAAATGGGATGCTCATTAATTAAGGATATACATAACTGATTTATAGGCATGGAGCAATGGTAGACTTCATGCAGCTACACACAGAGTAATGATGGGTGGAGAAAAGGAGAGGTACTCGTTTGCACTATTTGCAGTGCCAAAAGAGGAGGTGAAGATTGAGGTGCCCCCAGAGTTGGTGGAAGAAAACATGCACCCTCTACGTTATAGGCCATTCAATTATGGGGATTACTTCCAGTACTTTGTTTCAACTCTTAAGGAAAATGCATTAGATGTGTTTGCTGGTGTTTGATTAATTGTTGCATAAGAGATGATGTTACTGTTATATGTATATGCAATAGAATCATTCGGTTAATTTCACATGTGGTAGTATCATATGTTTGATAAATTATAAGAGGAATGATTAGAAGAATTATGGTGGTTAGGAGTTTCTTGTATCTGACTTTTGCATGCTGAGATCAATTACTAAGACTTGTCCCTAAGAATTGCTTTCTTGTGAGTTTGTATAAACTTTTCTTCTTAAATAATTTTCTTGCTTTTATTATTATTATTATTATTATTATTTTTAGGCTATACTACCTTTCTTAAACTTTTTTTTTTCTCTTAATGAATGGCAAATTTAATTTGAGATCGATCGATATATTTGTACCTTGTCCAAGGATATATACCAAGGTTATTTCATTTTCATTATGGCACTTGAAACATGCGTGAGAGTTTTTTTTTTTTTCTCATTTAATTAAAATAAATAAATATGAGATAAAATTAATTTTGTTAATTTTTTTTTGAAGGGCATAATGAAATGACGGTTTTTTAATTTATTTTTTAATTGTCAAAGAATATAAATGTACAGCATAATATTTGTCAGGTTCTCTCTTCAAAAGACAATGGAAGAAAATGGAATATTTTATAAGACATTGGTAAAAGCATTGTCTCTGCCTTCTCTTCATATGCATTGACAAATTAAAGCCCATTGGTAATAACTTGGGTATAATTTAATTTGGCAGTAAATAATTTAAAAGACATTAAATGAAAGTTGTTACTTGTGACTTTTGTAACAAAACTATGAGGTATTATATGAGTAAAGCGACATCAAATGAAAATGAATGGAGCTAGACGATAGTTGTATGAATACTCTTTTCGAAGTGAAAACACTTAAGAGAATCCTACACAAGGGAAAAAAAATTGAGAAAGAGGTGTGCATGATTGAGCCTCAAGAAAATGATGAGGAAAAGGAAACGCTGGAAGGAATTTCGAATATTTGAACTTCAAATGCAATATCATGTGATCTCGCAACTATTGTCAAGAAAGCCGAAAATATAAAAAGGCCCCTTGGATTTTATTGTTGCTCAAAAATCCAAAAAGCAACAAAGAAATTAGGAAAAATTTAGAGCAAACAAGCATAAATAATGCTTATGGCAATGAGGAAAAAGCAAGAACAATTTGGTACATAGAGTGATTCCTTTGTTGGAATCGAATTACTTTTAATGTCATCATGCACTTAAAAACCTACAAGTTAATTAATGGTTGAAGTGCATAATTGTAGTCGACAACTAAATGTTTCAAGCTATCATAATTGTAGAGTTTCTTTCCTTAAAAAGGAATTGAAGTGCACACAAGAATATTGAAAAATCATGGCATAGAAAAAGAAAACTATGGATGTTCAATTTTTTTAATTGTTAATTTTGTTAGTTTTTGTTAGTTTTTGTTAACAGGGGGATTCGAACTCACGACATATCTCTCTCTTCCTTCTCCTTTTACCACTAAGCTAATCTTATAACTCCTATGGATGTTCAATTATATTTGATTCATGGATGAATAAGAAAAATAGAACCTTGATCAATTTTTTATTGAATTATCCAACTTGTTCTATGTTTGTGAAGTGTTGATGCGTCTGCTTATGTGAAGACTAGGAAAATTTTTATTTGAGCTCTTGGATAATTTTATTGAGTGGTTATTAATAATGGAAGCAATTATGTGTTGGATGGTAAGAATTATTTCTTAGTATAGTTTCATTCTAGAAAAATTTGATTATTAGTTATTACTTGTAAGTAGTTTATAGAATTTTTAGGCAAGTAAGCCAAGAAAAAAATTTGTTTTTGACTCTATGTTTGCACATTGTGTTGATTTGATTTTAGAAGACATTGAAATGAATACTAGGGTCAACATTATAATGCAAGGAGGAATCAATCTTGTGGGCTTTGTTTATAACCACTTATTTGCCTTCAACACTATGAGGAAGTTCATAAACAAGTTTGAATTGGTTAGATATGGAGTGACAAGATTTGCCACAATATTTCTCATATTACAAAGGTTACATACCAAAAAAAAAAAAAAAACCTTAGGTAAATGTTTACTTCTAACGAGTGGTTGAAGTTTAAGAAAGCTATATAAACTAAGGGGAAAAGGGCGATCAACATTGTGCTCATGCCTACATTTTGGAATTAACATTGTTACTTATATTTTTATGACTATGGGCCACTTTATTATACATGTTCTTAGGCTTGTTGATAATGAGAACAAGGCTAGAACAAATTATATATATGAAGCTATGGATAGAGAAAAAGAAACTATTCAAAATGCATTCAATGGAAAGGAAAACAAGCATATTATTATTATTATTATTATTATTATTATTATTATTATTATTATTATTATTATTATCAAAGACTATAAGTCGACTATTTTGTTTTGAACTATAAAATCCGAGCACAAAGCTTAAGCCACTCCTGCGACTTAGACTCTGATATCAAAGTGGAAGGATAGTTTAATTTGAAATAAAAAGGAGAAGGGAGTAGCGAGGTTAAGATGATTCATTCTATTGAGAAAATTAAAACTTGAATTAAAATTGATATTCTAAAATAGATTGCAAAGTACTAATTAAAAAATAAATACGATTACTCAAATCAGTAATCAAATTGAAATCTATTTTTACAAATTATTATTATAATAGTCAGGATAAAAGTTGATTCTATAAATTATAACTTAAAATAAAACAAAATTAGTTTAGACTTAAGAGATAATAATTTGCTTTTAATTAAAGACTTAATTCAAATTACTTCAAAATAAAAAATAAAAATTGATTATACAAATTAAAGATAAAATAAAACACTTCAAGAGAGACAACAACTTTAAAGAACTTGGACAACGAAGAGGTTCAATAGAAACTTTTCACAAGAATCGGAACAACATTTTTATTGCGCGAGAGTAATTATAAAGGACTTGAAAGTAAGAAAGCAAATACACACTTAGAACTCTCACCACAAAACATTCACAAAGAGAACTTAGAACACTCGCAATAGCAAAGTACAATCTAAAATTGGTCATATAAGTCTCTACATGAGACCTCTTATTTATAGCACACTTACAAATAAAATATAACCTTTATTCTGCACACTTTTTAATTTTTTATTTGAACAGTAAATTTCTGAAGATTCTTTCTGAATTTCAATCTTGGAACTTGTGGGTTGAAGATTCTTGTAGTAGTTTTTTCATATGACAAAATTGGGAATTACAAACTTTGTCATCTTGTTTGTAGATTCTTGCAGGACAGATTAGAAACTTTGTGTCGTTGCTAGTCTGAATGCATTTTGATTTTGATTTTCAAATTTGAATGCTTCTTTATAATTCTATTCTTTTATAGTGCTACGTTACTACTTGATCAATAAGCACTTGAATTTTGACATGCCACGTAACTACTTGTTTAATCATACATCCTGTAACAGTCATCTTCATTGTCTTGCAAATAATGTTTGGGGATTGACAAGACCTTGTCATCAAGTTTCAAAGACGGTCTTGAACTAACCTTTTTCAATTTTTCTTGCCACTCTTTTTCAGAGGTTGTGGAAGTTAAGGCCGCCATTATCTTTTGTTTCTCCGCTAAGAATAATGATTCTTTATTAGCTTGTGCCTTTACTCCATACCTTTGTTGGGACAATCCTACCCATTCATCAATTTTTTTCTTTTTTGACCAAGGAGATATCAAATTTGTTCCACAATTTAACATGTATTGACCTAGCCAGATATTGAATGTCTATCTCCTCAAAGAGTTTTATCGAATCATAAATCATATCATAATCCCAGGACATAATGCACGTTATGCCTTGGATGGCCACAAATGATATAAATCTATAACCTTGAACAAATGTATAGTAGTAGTAGTAGTAGTAGTAGTAGCACGGGTCGATTTTACAATCTATAATTTTTTATAGGCTTAAATATATTTTATGTCCCTAATAAATTACTAAATTTTGGTATGGGTCCCTAATAGAGTTTTTCACTGTTTTGAGTCCCCGATATATTAAAAGTTTTCTTTTGGGTTCCTGCCGTCAGTTAAGTGATGACGTGTCCGTTAAAAATTTTAAAATGCAATTTTTGACGGCTCAAAAATCGCCACTATTTATTTCAAAATTTAAAATACAATTTATGGCAACTATCAACTTCTAACTTCTTGCAGAACTGTCCCAAGCTTATATCGCTAGAAGTATGCTCCCAATATGATCCATCATTCACGTCCCCTAGAGCATCATGAACTCTCAGGTATGACAGAGTTCTAAAACAAAAACCTCGACAAATACATCTTCCGGACGTGCAAGTTTAAACTCATAGTCATTGGGAATAATTTCGAACAACACTGAGTTCTTTATGTTTGAAGGACAAAGTGACTTCATACCAAGCTTTCCAATCGTATTATAAAAAATTCTTGAGTAGGGATGATCATCCAGCCTCAGCACCTGGTTTGTCTCCGAAATCTTTTTGATCTAGATTGTTGTTCTGTCTCTTTTATGAGGGTTCCTACTTGGATGCCCTGGTGAGAATAGTGTATGCATGTTTGAACTCGACTTCTGAGGCGTCTGCATTAACTTGAAGATGCGACATATCGAGTAAAAATGGCTCCAACATTGTGCAAGGGCAAGTTTACAATAAGCTATGTGTAGCTCTTGCTCGGTCACATTTGTATCAATTTCTAACATCTTGCAAAAAGTGCTCCAAGCTCATATTGCTAGAAGTTCGCTCTCAATATGATCCATCATTCACATCCCCCAAAACATCATGAACTCTCAAGTGTGACGGGATTGTAAAAACAAAAACCTTGACAAATTTTGATCTCGGGTTCCGAGGCGTACAAAATTCATAAAGTTCAAAAAAAGAATTGGAGTCTGCTCATAAAGTTCAAAGTGAACACCTCAGATGCTCTCAAATATTTATTAAACATTATGAATTTTGTATGAATTTTACTTGTAGCAAGAATGTCGAGTACAAAGGGCTCTGACAGTATATCATGTTTTCTGCAGCCACAAGTAGATTTGGGTGAATGATGATTTAAAACAGAATATTTGTTCCCCAACCTCATACCTAACTAACAAGAAACCGAACAAAGTCCATAAATTTTCACACATGCTGACAACATACATAACATCCCCTGAACGTCTATGGCAAAGATACCATGAGCAATTAATTTTTTTGTAAAAAAATTTATTACCTGATATGCTTGGGCAATTTGTGCAAAAATAAGTTCAGCTCGTTTGTTGTCGTTGTTTCGGTGCCAACGGGGAAGTCACTTAAGGGCAAGTTTACATTATGCTATGTAGAGCTCTTGCCTTTTCACATTAATATCAATCCAAGCTTATATCGATAGAAGTATGCTCACAATATGATCCATCATTCACGTCCCTTAGAGCATCATGAACTCTAAGTATGACAGAGTTATAAAAACAAAAACCTCTCGGATGTGCAAGTTTAAACTCATAGTCATTGGGAATAATTGGGAATACTTTCAAACAACACTGAGTTCTTTTATGTTTGAAGGACAAAGTGACTTCATACCAAGCTTTCCAATCGCATTATAAAAAATTCTTGAACAGGGATGATCATCCAGCCCTGACACCTGGTTTATCTCCGAAATCTTTTTGATCTAGATTGTTGTTCTGTCTCTTTTATGAGTGTTAATACTTGGATGCCATTGTCTGGTGAGAATAGTGTATGCATGTTTGATCTCGACTTTCGAGGCGTCTGCATTGACTTGAAGATGCGACATGTCGAGTACAAATGGCTATGGTGACATGTTAACTTGAAGATTCGACATGTCGAGTACAAATGGCTCCGACATTGTGCTAGGGTAAGTTTACAATAAGCTATGTGCAGCTCTTGGGCCGTCACATTTGTATCAACTTTTAACATCTTGTAAAAGCATCATGAACTCTCAAGTATGACGGGGTTGTAAAAGCAAAAACCTCAACAAATTTTGATCTCGAGTTCCAAGGCGTACAAAATTCGTACAAAATTCATAAAGTTCAAAAAAAGGATGGGAGTTTGCTCATATAAAGTTCAAAGTCAACATCTCAGATGATCTCAAATATTTCTTAAACATTATGAATTTTGTACGAATTTCACTTGCAGCAAGAATGTCGGGTACAAAGAGCTTGATAGTATATCATATTTTCTGCAGCTACAACGAGATTTGATTGAATGATTATTTAAAATAGAATATTTGCGAGTAATAGTTATCAGTACAGGGAACAAGAAAGGCGGAAAACTGACCAGGAGGAGGATGCGAAGAACGGGGCAGTGGGGAGGTGACACCGCTTGTAGCACGAGTAGAACGACCAAAAGAAACAACACCAGGAGGAGGACATGGAAAATGGCCACTAGCGGTGGGGTAGTTGACACTGCTAGTCAGATGAGTAGAATGACTGGAGTCAATACGGGTAGGACTAATGGCTGTCAGCATAGCTTATGAAGGGTTTCAATAGTATATCAATTTTGGTTTCGATCGTATATCAATTTTGCTGCAGCCACAAGGAGTTTGGGTAAGTGATGATTCAACACATTGGCAATAAGAAAACAACATTTTATTATATTAACCCAACTGGGCCCCTATATACAACTGCTCGAGAATGTACGCCAAATCAATCTCAACAGGAGCAAGGGCATTTTTCTCTTATCCTTTCACTATTTGCGTGTAGGTAGGACTACCTTTTTTGCTCATACGAATTTCACTTGCAGCTAGAATATCGAGTACCAAGGTCTTCGACAGTTTTGCTGCAACCACAAGGAAATTTGGATAAGTGATGATTCAACACATTGGCTATAAGAACACAACATTTTATTAAATCACCCTGTGACATCAGGAGGGGTTGTCTAAGTGTAGATATAACCCAACCGGGCCCTTAAGTACAACTGCTCGAGGGTGCACGCCCAATCAATCTCAACGGGAGCAAGGGCGTTTTTCTCTTTTCCTTTCGGAGAAAACACTATTACCGTTCAGTTAGGACTACCTTCTTCACTCATGCATGCATTCTTCTTCATCCCTATAACGCAAAGATTCTAAATGTAATTGTTTTTTAGATTGACAAGTATCCCATCCTAGTCTCAGTGCTTTTATAATCATATTATTTAATTACGAAAACTAATCATATAATCATATTAATATTGATATTTGATATAATTATAATACTAACTCAATTGTATAAATCACTTAATAACAAGATTTAATTATCAGTTATGGAATAACATAATTGAAATATTAAAGAAACATTCTTTTTACAAAATTTTAATTATCATTTAATTACAATCAATTATATTATTATTAATTGCAATCAAGATCATTTAATTTGATCAATTCTATCAATTATATAAAATAAAATAAAATTAATTACAATCATATTATATTATTGTATCATTATCACAAATTAAGATTGAATTAATCTACTTTATTAAAATATTTTTAAAACATAAATTCAATATTTTAATTTAAAAAATAATTAAATAATTTTAAAATTATTGTATATTATATAATATAGTACTATATAAATAAATAAATAAAAATTACAGTGACATTTCAGTGAGAATAAAATACCATAATTATAAAATCAAGATTTATTTGAAATTTAATTATTTAATTGGAATATATATTTGTTATAAACACCTTTGTTACTATAATTAAATATAATAATACATTTTTATCAATTAAAAAACATTAAAAAATTCATAAAATTTAGGTGGGAAAAGAATGAATATATTAATGGATGGGAAAAATGTCATCAGAATGTTACTCTTGGACAATCAGTCCTAGTCAACGACTGTGTTTTATATAATATATAGATACTTAGAATTTGGGGTGTTACATTGTGGGTTGTTGATGTTGCTTACTACATTTTTTTTTTCTTCAGATTCTCAAATCCTTTTCTTATAGTTTTACACTGTCAAAAAATTTATATTGCCTTAGAACCATTACAAAATATCTTGATCGGCAACAATTTACCACACAACTTACATCAATTAGCAGCCCATATGGGAAGTCATGTATGTGCAACATCATCACTTAATGATGATATTTGACGGGAAGGGATAAAAACAATGGCAAACATAGTTGAGGGGCTAAAACTGATTAATTTTTTTTTTATGAAAAGTGAATTTCGTGAAAAGATAAAGAACTAAAATCGGTTGAAAAATGTTGAGGTGCTAAAAGTGAATTTCATAAAAAGATGAAGAACTAAAAATATAATTTACTAAAAAAATTACATGTAGATGTCATGTAGTTGATGACGTGACAACTCATGTGATTGCCAACATAATTGTCACATCATCACTTACGATGATACTTGACGATAAGAACCAAAAGTGTTAACTAAAAAAATATAGAAACTAAAACTAATAAATATTTTATTTAGAAACTAAAAGTGAAATTAAAAAAAAAATTAAGAACCAGAAACATATTAAATCCAAAAGGCGTGTGAGAAAGAAGTTTGAGGATTTTGATGTTCAAAAGTTTCATATACTTATTACTCATTAATACAAACTTTAAAAATAAAATTACAATTATAAATGGTAAGATTAAAATTACAAAAATAACCTCATAATTTTTTTATTAAATAACCTCATTAAAAATTGTCTCTAAACTATTTTATTTTCATAAAGATATATTTTGAGATTTTGGCCTTGATATTTTTCGTCTAGCAATCAATAGGAACTTGAATATACATCCAATAGGATGCTTTCATAGTTTTGGACTGCTCTTTAGGCAAAAACGGGAACACAAATAAGTGACGTAATGCTTATGTTCGTGACAGCATATTCACCAGTGAAAATTTTGTTTTATGTAACCAAAACTTGAATATTTGTGTGTAGATATTCTGCTGCGTCATGCGCAGCCAGTATAAAGTTTCATTCCTTTAATATTGTAAGATTTGTCGTTATGTAAGAGCTAATTAAATGGAATTCTTTCGACATCATTGAACTTGATTTTATCATAAACTAATAAACTAATTAATTTAATATAAGCACGCGTTCAAACTTTTGTGTTTCTTCCCAATGCACAACCGACCTAGCTTTGGCTTTACCTTCTCACATGATCAAAATTCAAAGGGAAGAGGTTAAAACACAATATTCTTTCGTCTCCAAATATAAAAAAAAAAAAAACTATTTCACGTTAATTAAAAAAATTAATTAATAATATTTAATTACACCAATCTTAATTAAAAATAGGTTATTTTTTTAAACTGTCATTTATTAGAATTTGATATCAAGATTAAAAAAAAGTCATTAGAATTAAAATTCTCATTAAATAAAAGATATTTTGGAGATAGTCTTATTAAATAAACTAAAATTAATTAATATTTGCTTATATTTAAATCTAAACCTCAAGTCAAAATTTTACTTATATTTAAAGCTGGAGGGAATAGTTACATTTATTTTACATTTTTTTATTTTAAAAGTAAAGTAAAAATGTTGAAATGTATATATGTGTTCTTTTATTGTTTAATGTGATACTTGGATGATTTAATTTGCATAATTGGAACCTGAAAGGTCAAAATCACATAATTATAATACTTAAAAAATTAAAAGTGTAACTGAGCCTTCATTTTAATAACTTCTAATCATTGTAGTCATTGACTTCAATTTGCATAATTGGAACCTGAAAGGTCAAAATCACATAATTACAATACTTAAGAAATTAAAGTGTAACTAAGCCTTTATTTTAATAATTTCTAATCATTGTAGTCATTGATTGGATATATATATATATATATATATATATATATATATATATATATTTGGGGTTTACTAATATTCACACTCTTCTTTTTTAGTTGGAGTGCATTAGCATCAAAACCCTTCCAAGGTCCCCACATGGGGCGAATGACATTGCATTAATCCATCAGATTCATTAATCCTGCAGAGGTAGAAGATGTTGATGGAATGATTTTTGGCTTATTATGCGGGCATTCAAGAGGAGAGAGAAACGGAATTTTTTAATTTTTAAATTTAAATTAAATATTGAATTACTATAATATCTTTAAAAAGATAAATTAAAATAAACAAATAATGATTTTTTTGTCCTAAATATATATATATATATCCAATCAAGATAAAAAATATATATATATATATATATATATATATATATAGGAGGGATCAAATTACACCAGTGTAACTCTAAAAGAGTTACACCATTTTAATAACTTGATATAAAATAAAATTTTTATCGATCCAACCGTTGAATTATATCTACATATTAGTTAGGCACAAATCAAACACATCATCCTTATACACAACCAATCAAAAATTTAAACTAATAAAATAAAAAACAAATAAATTCACATGTAAAATAAAGAAATTAACATTTAAAACAAATAAATAAAATCCACAATTTTCTCTCCACTATTTTTGCATGTAACCGTCTCTCTCTTTTTATTTCTATATCAAAATCTTTATCACTTAATAAAATTTGACATTAAATTTTATGTGAACTTTGTTATTTAAAAAATGTTAAACAATTTTTTTAAAATCAACCTTATGATGGAAATAAAATGTCTATATTATAAGTTATTTTAGTCTGTACATTACAAAGTTATTTTAAATGATATATTACCTTAATATGATAAATAATTATTTAATCTATGAAATTATGAATTAGCTTTTAAATTTTTTTAAAAAATAATGGATAAGTACTAAATAGAAGAATTTGCATATATTTATAGATCGTACAAGGTATATTAATCATATGTATTGGTTTTATTTTTATTATAATATTCATGTGATTTTTTATTTACTTATTTTTTTATTAATGATTTTTTTTATTTTATATGTGTGTATTGTACCAAAAAAATTAAGTAAAAGAAAAAAATAGTCTCCATTGAAAGTCAAAGGTATTACGATGCTAATATTTAAAAATAGAGACACACATAACAAAAGTTTTGATATATATAGAAATAAAAAGAAAGAGATATTGTTACAGATAAATATTAGAGAGAAAATCATGGGATTTGATTAATTGTTTTAAATATTAGTTTCTTTATTTTTTAGGTTGAATTTATTTATTTTTTATTTTATTAGTTGTAAATTTTTTATTGATTGTGTGTAAAGATGATGTGTTGGGTTTGTGCCTAACTAAGAATTTCTCTCTCTATATATATACTAGATTTTTGACCCGTGCAAAACAAAGGGTTTGAGTATTTTTATTTGAATTTTTTTTATTTAACTGTAAAAATGGGCATAAACGTCTATGAAAGAATATGATAACTTTTACTTGATCTTTTTTTGTATCTAACTGATGTCACAATTTTATCTTAAATGTATTTACTTTTATTTAATGAAACTGAACAATTGAACAATATTTACTAAAAAAATATTTAAAATATGCATCCACTTTCATTGGAAATGATGATATATCATTAATATATTTCACAATAAATTAGGAGTATTAAAGAAAATTAGAAATTAGAAATCAATACATTTGTAATTTGTAAGTGGTCATATGTTTCTTGTAATTAAGAAAAAAAATACTATCATTTGTTTCTTATATATAAGAGCAAATGTAGTAATATACAATTTGTAATATTTCTAAAATAAATATTAATTATATATTTTAAAAAATGGTTAATATTTATTTCAAAATTAACTTTTTTTTGTGAATTTTAACTCATAAGAGATTTGGAAAAAAAAAGTCTTCATTAATTATTTCTTTCATTTTTTGCCATGATTAAATGTTTAGATTTATATGCCTAGAAGTAAAACTTCATGAAACAAATCTCATATATGTTATAAAGTTGCCACATTTTTTTTGAGCACATCTAAAATTTTGGGTCGATAAAAGGAGTGTATTTGAATATACTTGTCTTATAATTACTCTTACAACTACTACTTTTATAAAAAAAAATATTACATTTTAGACTTGTGAATTTTAGCTAATAAATTCTTTAGGATACATTTTTTTATACATGGATATAATGGAATACTCACTTGACTTCCAGAAATCCATGATTATAAAAATGAACGATTACCTAAATTGATTAGCCCTATTATGGTTAACCGTGCAATGCACGGATATAATTATGAATTAGCACAATATAAATAGAATATATAATACTTTAAAAAATATAATTTTTTATACTTTCAAATAAAAAAATGAAAAAAAGTAAAAAATGAAGAATGTTTTGATATAAAAATAAATTTAAACATCATTCATATAAAAGTTGTATATATTAAAATTAAATATAAAATATCTAAGAGTCTCTTGACATCAAAAAATCAATGATTATAAAAAAAACCTAAATGGATTTGTCCCAGTATGGTTACCCATGCAACGGATGGATATAAATTAATATAGATTAGAGCAACTTAAATGGAATATATAATTATTTAAAAATATAATTTTTTATACTTTCAAATTAAAAAACTGAAGAATGTTTTGATATAAAAAGAAATTTAAACATCATTCATATAAAATTTGTATACAATAAATTTAAATATAAATATCTAAGAGTCTCTTAACATAAAAAAAACCAATGATTATAAAAAAAAGTTAATCATCTCAATGAATTTACCCTAGTATGGTTATCCGTGTGACAAATGGATATAAAGATGGATTACTGCAACATAAATAGAATAAATAATTGTATAAAAATATAATTTTTAATACTTCCATATTAAAAAAATGAAGGATGATTTGATATAAAAAGAAATATAAACATCATTCAAATAAAAGTTGTATACATTAAATTTAAATATAAATATCTAAGAGTCTCTTGACATAAAAAAAATCCAATGATTATAAAAAAAAAATCAACCAAATGGATTTGCCCTAGTATGGTTACCCATGCAATGTTTGGATATAAATATGAATTAGCGCAACATAAATAAAATATATAATTGTTTAAAAAATATAATTTTTATAATTTTAGATTTAAAAAAAGAAGGATGTTTTGATATAAAAATAAATTTAAAAATATTCATATAAAAGTTGTATACATTAAACTTAAATATAAATATCTAAGAGTCTCTTGACATAAAAGAACCATTAATTATAAAAAAAAAATTAAAGACCCACATGGATTTGTCCTAGTATGATTACCCGTGCAATAGATGAATATAAAAATGGATTAGCACAAAATAAATAAAATATATAATTGCTTTTATAAAAATACTATAATTTTTCAAACTTTCAAATTAAAATAATGAAGGATGTTTTGTTATAAAAAGAAATATAAACATCATTTATATAAAAGATGTATACATTAAAATTAAATATAAATATCTAAGAGTCATTTGACATAAAAAAACCAATGATTATAAAAAAAACACATCATCCCAATGAATTTGCCCTAATATGATTACCCGTGTGACAGATGGATATAAAGATGAATTAGCGCAACATAAATAAAATATATAATAGTTTAAAAAATATAATTATTTGTAATTTCAAATTAAAATGAATTTGATATAAAAATAAATTCAAAAATCATTCATATAAAAGTTGAGTACATTAAATTTAAATATAAATATCTAAGAGTCTCTTAACATCAAAAAACCAATTATTATAATAAAAAGTTGATCATTCCAATGGATTTGTCCAAGTATTATTACCCATGTGACAGATGGATATAAAGATGGATTAACACAACATAAATAAAATATATAGTTGTATAAAAATATAATTTTTAATACTTCCAGATTAAAAAAATGAAGGATGTTTTGGTATAAAAAAATACAAACATCATTCGTATAAAAGTTGTATACATTAAATTTAAATATAAATATTTAAAAGTCTCTTGACATCAAAAAACCAATGATTATTCCATAAAAAAAAAACCAATGATTATAAAAAATAAAGTTAATCATCCTAATGGATTTGTCCTAGTATGGTTACCCTTGTAACAGATGGATATAAAGATGGATTAAAGCAACATAAATAGAATATACAATTGTATAAAAAATATAATTTTTAATACTTCGAGATTAAAAAAAATGAAGGATGTTTTGGTATTAAAAAAATTCAAACATCATTCATTTAAAAGTTGTATACATTAAATTTAAATTTAAATATTTAAGAGTCTCTTGATGTAAAAAAATCAATGATTGTAAAAAAAAAATAATCACCCAAATGGATTTGCTATAATATGGTTACCCATGCGACGGATGGATATAAATATGGATTAGTGCAACATAAATAGAATATATAATTGTTTAAAAATATAATTTTTTGTACTTTCAAATTAAAAAAAATTGGAGGATATTTTGATATAAAAAGAAATTTAAACATTATTTATATAAAAGTTGTATTAATTAAATTTAAATATAAATATGTAAGAGTGTCTTAACATCAAAAACCAATGATTGTAAAAAAAAAAAAAGTTAATCATCCAAATGGATTTACCTTAGTATGGTAATCAGTGCGACAAATGAATAGAAAGATGGATTACCTCAATATAAATAGAATATATAATTGTACAAAAATATAATTTTTAATACTTCCAAATTAAAAAAATGAAGGATGTTTTGATATAAAAAGAAATGTAAACATCATTCAATATAAAAGATGCAATCATTAAAATTAAATATAAATATAAATATAAATATCTAAGAGTCTCTTGACATTAAAAAATTAATGATTATAAAAAAAATCATCTCAATGGTTTTGCCATAGTATGGTGATCCATGTGACAGGTTGATATAAAGATTGATTAGTGCAACATAAATAGAATATAAAATTGTTTACAAAATATAATTTTTTATACTTTCATATTAAAAAAAAATGAATGATGTTTTGATATAAAAAGAAATATAAACATCATTATAAGTTGTATACATTAAATTTAACATATAAATATCTAAGACTCTCTTGACATAAAAAAATAATGATTATAAAAAAATGTTAATTATCCCAATAGATTTGCCTTAGTATGGTTATCCATGTGACAGATGGATATAAAAATCCCTATTTTGGGCTGGTTTAGGCTGCAAAATATAGATTTATATAGATTTATTACGTTGTTCAATCTATTATGTGTGATTTTTAATTGAATTAATATTAACACGTAAAATTCAAACGTGTCAAACTCTCTTAGGTATTTTAATTTCCTATTTTAATATCTTTGTATATCAGAATTTATATTTAATATCATATATATATATCAACATGTAAAATTGTCTCTAATCTCTATTATAAATGGAATTAATAATTACGTTTGTCCAATCTTTATATATTTAATGTGATTATGCACTAATGTGATATCATATATATTTCATTTTAATTATCAATAACATTTATAATTATTATTATCTTTGTATATATTTTTAAAATAAATTGAATCATAAAATCTTATATATATGATAATATCCAGATTTGATTGGGAATGTGGTTTGAATATTAAAAATAATTACTTATCCTTAAAAAGAGCGAAAAAGTTAAAATTACTCTTTTAGCCTTAAAATTATGAGCAGGAAAAATGACTAATAGAATTACTCTTTTATCCTTAAAATGAGTGGGAAAATTAAAATTACATAAATATTCATGACTACTACTTATATATATATAAAGATATTTTCATATATATTTTGTATCTAATGAAATTTTGATTCTATATTTTTAAAATACCACATAAGAATAAAAAACCATAATATTTTTTTCTTGTAATAATATAATTTAATCTAATTTATTTATAAAAAATAAATTTTCAATTGATTTTGTTATTTTTTTCTTATAAATATAGCAATCTTTTTTTTTACTGCAATATTCATACTATTCCTTTTTTCTAAAAAAAAACAAATCGAACAATTTATTCATAATTCCTACACTTTATCCAAAAATAATTAAATTTCACGTTACCTACTTTGCAACTTACTATTATTCATGAATATGGGACATATATAAATCTAGAGATTGTGAGAACATTAATGTATCATGATAATACATTCATGGCTAACCTGTAAATCCTCTTTTTCAAAAACTTCAAATCAATATGGCAAATGTTTTATCAATGTCATTCAAAATGTAAATATAATAATAAAGTTCATTAAAAAAAAACATCAGTTTTATGAAAACACATTTTAAATAGTAAAATAGTATGAGAAAAATGGCCATGCACTGATTATATAGTATTATGAAAATGACCATAGACAGTGTATTATATAGTATTATAAAATTAATATTAATTTTCATCATCACCTATATAAAATACTATAACTTAAATTAGTTTATCACTTCAAATTTTTTAAGCTAAACTATTAATTGACTCATTTGAATATTCACTTGAAGTTAAAACTAATTTAATATATCAATTTTTTAATAATAGTAATAATAACAGCATTATTAAGTAAAGTTTTAGGGAAATGAATAAGTAATTTATTCAATGTGAGATTCTAATTAAATTGACATGTACATACATGATGCAATTGCTAGTGTGTCATCTAAATTGTTATCTTCTGTTTAAATATAAATTGGAGTTTATGTTTTGTTTAAATATAATTGTGTCCACTATTATTAGGTGGGATCTTAACACCAATAAAAGGATAGCATCTTTAAAGTAATAAAAAATAACCATACAATTATCTTCAAATATTTGGGCCATATTAACAACCTTCAAAACATCATTTTAGCCATCTGATATGCCTTTAGTAGGGAGCAACTTAAAGATGAGACTAACTATAAAACATATCAAATAGAAGTTATCTAGAGAATCGAGAGGTAAACTTTATTAGCAAAATTTTTAAAAACTTGAACATATGTCCTAAATGATGATAAAAAGTCGACATCTCATGAGTATTAGATAAGCTTACAACAATACCTGGTTTATCAAGTGCATAAGATACATTTAGTAATTAAGTTAATATTAAGTACTTTGTAGTTTGGAAAGTTTTTCAATGGCATAAGACCTATCAACATACTAAGGCCAATTCCCCAAGCTAAAATAGAAAGCCACATGACTATACAATATTAGTGTTATTGCTTGCAAACTCTCTCTAAGGTATGTCAGCGAGCACACCAATCCAAAAAGAGAATACAGAAAGAGATTCCCTGCAAGGATTAAGATATAAACGTGAAACCTCTCCCACAAAGCTAAATAGGCCATACAATATCTAGCCCTTTTTCACTATTTGATGAATGAAATTGAAATAAGAAAGACATTAAAAAATAATAAACTATAAATTGACATACTGTCTAATTTCAAGAATATAATTTTTAACTAATTTAGAAACTTCAACCTGCTCACCTTTACATATTTTTAATCAAGAGAAGCACCACATAATTTGCTTTCCCATATCCTGCATGTAATAAGATCAGAATAAGTGCGAGACCTTTACTTGAGACAAAATAAAAACCTACTTAATTTTTAACCAATTTGATACGATATAATTTTTAGCCAATTTAGAATTTTCAACCTGCTCACCTTTATTTATTTTTAATCAAGAGAAGCACCGCTTGAATTACTTTCTCATATCAGCAGATATTGTAAGTGATAAGATCATGATAAGTTAAATTTTTTTTAAGGAAATTGATTGAAAAGATATAAAGAAGAACCATAATAACATTAATAACATTGCATCAATAGGCAAGCAGGAGATGACATTTTGTATCGGTAACCAAACACATTAAATAGAGCAAAAATACACACTTTCAAATTCAATACCAAATATCATTATCCCTTTTTTAGATAAAACATCATCAAGTAAAAAAGAACCATACCCTTTTTAGAGTGAATTGCAGAACCTATGCAAATAAATGCAGAAAAACAAAAGGAAGGATGAAAAATTATATGAACAAAATAAATCCAAAAAAAAATCAAAAAAATTGGGGGAAACATAAATGAAAGGATAGGAAGCATTTTAACCAGTTAATTTTTCCAAATCACATTCTAAAAATGAAGAAGCAAGAATATTGTAACAGAAATGCTTAAAAAATATAAAAGAAAATAGAATAAGAACCTTTGTAAACAGATGTGCTTATTTCCAGTATATGCGCAAATGCAAATTGTTGTCTACTGGCATAGATGAATCTCCATTCTTATATATACACGTCACTCATAAAATTGCAAAAGTGTATTATTAATCAACATTAATTCAATTATTATTATTAAATTAAATTGCCTTCATAATTTTTGGAATGAATACCAAAAATATATAAAAAGATTGAGTACAAAACTAAACAATTACCTGATTATGAATATTCAGGTTCCATTTTAAATTATTCACGTTCCTTTTGCAAAATATATAGTTTAGTATCTATTCACTTGATTATGAATATTTTTGTTCAATAATTAATTATGGAAATTATTTTTATTACCTTATTAATTTATTTTATTAATCAAAATATTTTTATATTATATTTATGAATTCAGTTTACATATATTTTAATTACCTGATTAGAATATTCACGTTTCATTTTAAATTATTCATGTTCCTTTTGCAAAATATATAGTTTAGTATCTATTCACCAGCTAATTATGAATATTTTTGTTCAATCATTAATTTTTATTATATTTAAGAATTCGGTTTATATGTATTTTAAAAATTCCACTTTTATATATAAGGTATGGTCATTGATTTTGAAAATAGAACCAATAGACAAATAATTTTAAAATTAATTGATTTTAATGTTAATTAATCTAGGCGAGTAACTTATTTAGGATTATAATTCCTATTCCATTCCTATATTAATGATTTATTTTGAAATTTAAAATAGTTTACATATTTGTAGTTTCACAGAATAAAATTTGAATTTCAATTATAGTAATAATATTTAGAAAATTAATGATAAAATTTAAGAAATTAATAATAGAATAGAGTTAATTCTCCAAATCAATCTCCAAATTAATCTCCAAAATAATTATGTTAATAATTGATTTTTTTATTTTTATATTAAATTAATTATATTATAGTAATAAGTTAATATTTTAATCTTGAACTATTTTTTTGTTAATTTAATTATATATTTAATTTATCTTAATGTTTATATCAAAATATTTATATTAGACATATTATATTAAAATATTTTAATTACACTCATTTTTTAATCATAAGAAATAATATATTAGTCATAAGTTAGTTAGTTATTTTTATTTTTAGTTTAGTTAATTATATTATAGTCATAAGTTAATATTTTATTTTTTATTTATTTTTTGTTAATTTAATTTTATATTTAAATTATCTTAATTTAATATATCAAAATCTTTATATTAGACTTATTATATTAAAAAAATTGAATTACACTTATTTGTTAATCATAAGAAATAATATATTAGTCATAAGTTAATTAGTGATTTTACTTTTTTTTTAATTTAATTATATTTTTAGTTTAATTATATTATAGTCATAAGTTAATATTTTAATTTTTGCTTCTTTTAATTTAATTATCTTTATATAATCTTTTTTATATATATAAAGATAACATAACATGAAAATACAAATATATCCCTATTTTAGATGGGAAATTATTTCCTTTTTTAAGATGAGTGGGAAAATATTTCCTTTATGAGAATAAAATAATACGAAAATATAAATATACCCCTATTTTAGGCGGGAAATTATTTCCTTTTTAAGATGAAAAACTATTACTTATATATATATATATATATATATATATATATATATATATATATATATATATATATATATATATAGTGAGATGACTTATCTTATATGAAAGTGAGAGGAATAAATATTGACCACTAGATCTATCTTGAATGGTCAAGATTAAAACAAATTAACTCATGTGAGTTTTTTTAAAAAATCACATGACTTTTTAAGTATTTATATAATATTAAATATTAATCCTCCATGTATAGTTATATAATACAGATTTAATCATCTAGTTCTCATATAAGATGTCTTCCTCTCATAAGATTTGTCATATATATATATATATATATATATATATATATATATATATATATTCAAGGTGATTGCTTCGTATTGCTGATTTTGTTTATCAAAGTGAACTGGTTTTTTTATAGCGAACTTGTTCTTCTCTTGTTACAGATATGGTTTATCATAAAAGTAGAAAATAATGGTTTGATGGTGATTTATGATGACATTGAAGTATATATTCAATTATTCATGGTCAAAGATTGAAAATACCAGTCTAACTCTATCAAGTAATTAACTTTGGCATGTTAGGTAGTGTTAGAAAAGAGTGAAGTTTGGGCTAGTAGGCCATAGGTTTTGTGTAAAGAGTCAAAGCATGGTATTAAAATGAACACGCAACAGTGATGGGTTAGAGGGTGAAGAACTTGTCAAATTGTTAGATATCAGAATGAATTAGCCAAGTTAGGGATTGACTAGAGACAGCATGCTGAATCATAGAGCGACAAGGTGTTACAGATCGAAAGTAGCACGAATTCACTAAGCATTTTTTTTTTTTAATCTTTTTATTAATACTTGTCTTAACCTACTTCTAAATCTCTATTCATCGTTAAATTTCAGGCCCAAGCAATATATATAGCTACCTTGTAAGGGAGTTAAGCACATAAATTCCTCAACGTGACATTCTTAACAAGTTGACGCTCGATGATTTCTTTCTTTATGATTTACCATGCTGCAAAAAAACTTGTTAGGAGGGATCCACTTACTTTAAGAATAACTCTAAAAGAATTAATTACTCTTCATCCTCACCATTCATTTTCTTGAAATCTAATGTTAGGATTAGTTACTCATTACAATAATTATATTTTAAGAGAATGAATGATGGGAAAGAGGAGTAATTCTCTAAGAGTTACTTTTGGAGTAAATAGATCACTCCTTATATATATATATATATATATATATATATATATATATATATATATATATATATATATATATATATATTCATCGTGTTGTATATGAGAAATGATCAAATTACACCGGTGTAACTTAAACAACTATTACACCATCAATAACTTGATAAAGAATGTGAATTTTATCGACTTTATCAATGATTAACCTCTAGATGAGAACACAACTAACCACATTTAATGTGGTCTCCACTTTCAATAACGTATTTTTTTTTTTCATTTACAAGACTCGAATACGAAATCTTAAGTTTTTTTTTTTATTCTTGAATCCTTTTGATTTCACTAACCTCTATATTTTAAGTAACTTTTGTGTTTGTCTCGTGGGTTAGACCAAGTCAACTTGTGATTTTTTTATCATTTATTATTAAATAATACTTTCTTCGTCCCAAAATAAATGTCGTCTTAGGTTATTTTACATAGATCAAGAAAAGCTAATAAATACATGAAAGAGAGTAGTGATTTTACAAAACTAATCTTATTATTAATATTACATTGAAAAGCTAAAATGACACTTATTAGGGATATTAATGAAAAAAAGTAATTAATATTACATTGAAAAACTAACATGATACTTATTATGGGACAATTTTTTTTCAACTACAACACTTATTTTGGGATGGAGAAAATACTTAAAATTGAAATAAAGAAAAAGATTCAAATTCATTATTTATTTATTTTTTGTTATTTTTACAATTGTCATTTTGTTTTGAAATTAGCATAAAAATATAATTAAGAATTTAATACGTTATCATACCCAATGGGACAACTTAATGCCTCATTAGAAACTTTGCCATGAAGACCCAATTGAACAAAATCATGACCCCTAGTGTTCTGGTACATCAAAATAGTTTTACATCGCTAAGAAATCGAGGTTAAGGGTAGTTTAATAACACCCTCCTCCCTTAACCCTCAAAGACGCCTTTTAAGGACAAAATCATGAAGCTCAGACCAATGTCAAAGCGAATAATACCTAGAATACGATGACCCTAATGATGTAGGAATTGAGGCTAAGAGTAGTTTATAAACACCTTCCTCCTTTAACCCTCATAGGCACCTTTTAAGGGCAAAATCATGAGGTTCAGACCAACGCCAAAACGGACAATACCTCGAATGCGGTGACCTTAACGATGTAGTGGACTTGAGGTCAGGGAACCCCTAGGCTTTGCACTTGCTGAAAAAAGGTGCAAATTTTTATGCTTTATGACTAAGGTTCTAAACTTATGCCATTTAAATTTAAAATTTAAGAGTTATATTTGAAAGTCAAATGTGGAAATTCGTTAATTGTTGAATTATATAATGACACAAGAGAAATTTAGATTTTTTTTTATATAAAGATGTTGAAGGTGCTGATGTAAAATGCTTAAGGAATATGATGAAATGCCAATCAGATTACTCTTAATGATGCAAGATTTATTAAAATGAGAATTTCTATATATGCTTAAGAATAATCTCTGTTACATATATGTTCATAGAAATAACTATGAGATGAAATATGTGATATAATGATATTATTATTAAATTTGATCGCATATATGAACTATACGGTTAATTAACTTTTAAACAAGGTATGATTCTATAATGTTTAGACTGACTTTAAACTATATTTCCTGAGCTAAATTTTGTTCAGAAGATTGCTTTTATGATGTTAAAGCTACCAAGATTCATATGGAAAGGGACACCTTTGCGTATGTTATGAGCTAAAACCACAATTTATATATGCAATCGTACAATTTGTTGATAAATTTAAACTATATAAATCATTTAGTGCCATGAAATTAACATCTTGCATCATAAAAGAGTTATGAGAAAGTGCTATATGTGAACTCATCTCATTATATGAAATAAATTTATTCTTGAATTCCATAGAAAAATGAGTTTTAAAGTTATGAAAGTGATTTTCCATATATAATACGTACGGGTGGAATTATAGGCGGACCTATATGTATTTGAGGGTGGGCAATGCACACCCTCATTTTAATAAAGTTACATGTATTTATCTTAAAATTTTATATTTTGCACTCCTAATTTTGTATGTTTGAACCTTCTGACTTATTTTTATGTGAGAACAGATAAATGCATCCCTTTATTTTAATAAAATTATAAGTATTTATCTTAAAATTTTATATTTACACCTCTTATATTTATGTATTTGAACTTATTATTTCATTTTCTCATTTTTCTTATATAATAATTATTATTAGATTTATTTTTCTAAATAGATTGTCCCACTGGTCCCGGATCCTACATCTGCCACTGGGTGGAATGCTTAATTATAGTGTAAAAACATTAATCATTAGGATTTTTTTTTCTCACTATTTGTGTCTGTATTGTGCTAACCCTGCCAAACACACAGTGAAGATGCCACTCCTAGTCCATATACTTGTAATAAAGTACGTCTAGGCTCCTGTGTCAAGTTCAGAGATGGTACGTGCTACATGCCTTCTTACAGTGGCACTCTATTACTCCTTAACGAGGTGAAAATAGGTTAGGTTGGATTAGGTTTTACTAAATATGACTTTGACTTTGGTTAAAAGTCACTATAAAAATAATTAATTTTAATGACAAAATAATTTATATGTAATTTTTAAAAAAATTATCAGTAAAACTTTAATGATACTGATATTAGTAATAAAAAATTATTTTTTATCACTAAATTTTGTTACTCTTATAGTGAATATATAATCTGAATCTGGTCTGTTTACTTGTCAATGGTCTCTTTTAAAGGCAGGGGCGGAGCTAGACTCTTTTTAATGGGGTGGCTGAATACTTAAAATATCATTAATGAAGATATTTTTTTATTTTTTATTATTGTCGTAAAATTTTATATGTTGAAGAATAATCATTTTACAAATTCAAAAGTCTTATAATCATTTAATACGTAGGGTTGTCTGGACAATTGTATATTACAGTATTACTACAAAAAAGTAAAGCAAACTTTATAATTTTATAAAAGACTATACATAAGTTTCACAAATTGAAATATGTTTGTTTAATTTGAAAAAGTAATTTTAATTGAACTCACATCAACATAAGAAAATGTTTGCAAGGCACACTACAATACATATATATGTAAAAATATTACCACCTCATAAATCAAGAGAGTTGACCTATAAATTTACTATATCAAAGTCAAAAGTAATGTATTATAGTACTTGATTAAGTTTTTTTCTTAATATATATTTCTTTGTATTATTATTGTATTCTAGATTTTAAGCTATAAAATATATAATTTATATATAACGAGATTTATCAAATTAAATTATAAAATTGAGTAAATTTTAATAAAACTGTTTCATAATTTTATTTTATTTTTATCAGCCATGAAAACATTTTATTATAGTTGGGTGGGTACAAGGGCACCCACCCACCCACTTACATTTCATAGAAAAAAGAAAGTACAAGAAGTGTCATCCCTGCTACAATAGCCTTTAACACCCCCCCTGCATAATATTAGATCATTTTACTATAATACTTATTTTCATTCCCCCACCACCAACCTATTAGTCGTTTACTGTCATCCATAATGCACAAATCCTTTCACATTCCATCTTGCAGTACATGTAATATAGTGGTTATGTTCTTTCCAGCCTTACCACGACAAAACATCCTCATAATTCCATTTATTGTATAAAAAAATTTACATATAAAATAAAGAAATCTAAAAAATTTGGGGGGACCATGGCCCCCCTTGAGCACAAGTAGCTGTCATTGATTAAAGGTCTGATCTGATCTATAAGCTTACTTTTTTTATTTTTTTATTTGTAGGAATTGAAGACAATACTAGAGGATTTACAACATTCACGCACTCTGTCCAACCAACTGAACTATACCCTATGATACCTACAAGCCTATTTAAAAGCTTACTTTGTGATAATTTAATACCAAAATAGATGTAAAAATATGTAGACTTTATGAAAATCGAATTTAGCTTGTTTATATGATATAAATATATTTTCAACGTTTAGTATAACATTCATAATAACTTATTTTAAAATATATTTTGTAATAAGACTTTTAAATAAAAAATATATTTATTTTTCAATAAAATTAATTATTAGTTTTGTCCTGACTCTTTATGCAGATAAAATAAATGTAAAATTCAATAATAATAATAATAATAATAATAATAATAATTTTTTAAATAGACTCGCGTGTTAGGCTCAACAATTTTTTTGAATAGCGTAGGATGTTTGCTGGACAGGGATCCTATCTTTATTTTCTATTGATATTGTATATTCGAAGTGACAAGTGAAGAATTAGTTGGTGCTCTTTGAAAAGCATTTTTTCCTAGGTTAGAGAGCATAGGTGTTTTCAAACTCATTGGGTCAGAGACTAATCCTGTTTGCAGTGTGTGGCTGCCACTGGTACAAGGAAATTTTGCACACGGAAAAAATTGAACACGAATTCTCCTACTAAATGGATCGTTCCCCCACATGTAAACGCAACGAGACCTTATACCACTGTGTTAACCTTTGGATTTATTTGAAAACCATTTTTGTAACTCTTAGAACAATATATTTAATGTAATGTCATGGTTACTACCAAATACCAATCTTCTATACAAGTGTTAAGGTTTAAATATGTTTTTAGTCTCTTAAATATGGGTCATTATTTTTTTAGTCCTCCAAATTTGAAATTATTTTTTTTAGTCCATGGAATTTGCAAAATGTTCTTTTTAGTCCCTCTGTACAGTGTGAGCCAAACGAGGAATAAGAAATTCACAATTTGTGATAACTTTTGACGGTCAGAATTTGATTTTCTATTTAATATTTTAAAGTACAATTTTCTGGCAGTTAAAAACTGCCAGATTCAAGTCAATAAAAAAATTTAAAATCCATTAACTGCTTTAAAAATCATTTTAATTTCTTTTATTGACTTGATTCTAGTGATTTTAAACCGTTAGAAATCATACTTTAAAATTTAAAATAGAAAATCAAATTCTGCCAATAAAAAGTCGTCACAAATTACGAATATTTTATTTTTCGTTTGACTAACATTGTGCAGAAGGACTAAAAAAAGCATTTTGCGAATTTCATAGATTAAAAAAAATAATTTCAAATTTGGAGGACTAAAAAAATAATGACTCATACTAAAAACATATTTAAACTGATTATTAATGATGAAAAATTTTAAATTCTTCCACTATTTTACATTTATTATTATTCATATCAATATAAGCATGTGTACTAATTAATTAGGGAGATCACAATTCACAAAAAGCAGTGTTAGTGTTTTTTTTATTAATTAAACCCTATTAAAGCTTATGAAGATCTTAATATTAATATTAGAGTGGTGCCTAAAAAATTCCTAAGTGAAGGTTCAGACAAAAAGAAGAGAAGGAAAATAAGAAAAATATTCTATCAAGAAATTTTCAAACCATTTTACCAAAAAGTTGCAATAATTGTCTCAATGAGATGGGTCAAGTTCACAAATAAGGTAAAATAATGTCTAGCTCATTTTTTTTTTTTATCTTTTTAAAAGAAAAAGTCAAACCAAACATAATTAATATTAAAGAAAATATTTTAAAATGAAAGTAGCTTTTCTATAATTGACAAAAATTTAAAAAAAAAACATAAATTTTATAGAAACTAATAAAAAAAGTTTATATTTTTAAAGAAAAAAATTAAAGAAACTAAACCAAATAATATTTAAGTCTTATTCAACTGCCAAATGTCAACTAATTAGGAAGCACATACGTGTGGGGATTAGGCATTGATGTTTACAAAACTCAAAGCCACACCTTTATACACAATCAAACAAATGGAATTATGGGACCACCTAATCAAGACGAAGCTATCTACGACTACGAAATTGTACACAAGTAAATACAAAGGTTAGGTAAGCTGCATTTAAAGTCATGCTGACAGAGACTAGTTATATATCATTTTATTTCTGTAAAAAAAAAAAAGTTATATATCATTTTATTAGTGTACGAAATTAATTTAATTTATGGCTAGGGATTGAACAGCGAGTCATGCATGGCATGTGCAGTTTTTTTTTTTTTTTTTTTTAATTATGCTATTGGTGTAAAATGTTTATTAATTTTGTCAATAACTAATTTCTATCGAAAAATTTAATTGATTATCTTTAATAAAATTTCTTTTTCTAACTACATTTTTTTTTATGTTCAAAAAACTTCAATTCCAAATTTTGTTTAAAGAATTTGAACCAAAATGACATATTAATCAAACCTTACCTAAAGGTCAAAGGAAAATGTTTGTATAGGACATCAATTTTTGCATGTAATTTTTCCCGATCTGCCTACTGTGGTACAGTAACTTTATTTCGTGCATGTCTGTTTTATACTTAAAACTAATTTTCAGATTATGCACATATTTTAATGTAAAATTTATAATTAAAATTAAGTTAGACATATATATATTAATTACATTAAATAGTTTAAAATAAATTTTATCAGAATCAATTCTAGGTAGCATTAAAATAAAGAGCTGCAAGTGCTTTTTTCTTCCTCTGGAATATTCTCTCTGGTTTTTGAATATAAGAAAAAAGAATGATTTGGGTGTTGGTCTCAAATATAAATAAATGTCAACTAATTTTATCTTATTGAATGAGATCATTATTAAAATATCCTTCATTTAATTGGAGTTTTATTTTTAATGTCTCTCTTTTATTTTTGACATTTCAAAAGAAGAGTAATTTAAAAAAAAAGTTTATTTTTTTAACTGAAATTTTAATATAATTAATTAAATGATACTAATTAACGTTTTTAATAGGCATAAGTTAGATTTTTTTTATTATATTTTAGAATGGAGGAAGTATAATCACTATTAGATGTTTATGTGTGTGTTTGGATGCACGTCGAAGCTTGTTGGACGCGCGTATTTTGTGGTCAAACATGAGAAACTCAGTTGACTGTGATGTTTGGGTATCCTGTTCTACACGATTCAGCCCGTCAAAATCGATTTTGAAGCAAAGTGGCTCAGGGTTGCTTCCACGTCTAGGTAAAATTGATTTTCATATCTGGGTCTCTGATTTCTCGTATTTTCCCTTCACCTATCTTGTGTGTCAACATATCTGTCTTTAATGCAAATAGAGCTCTTCACCCACCGGTTCATTTATGATGATGGGCATTTGATGTTGCGTGTGTGTGTTTTGCCGCCATTACCGACCTGTGCATCTGCTGGACATTCAAGTATTTCAATTACTGTTGGCACTTGGCAGTCTTAGGCAAATTTGTTTCAATTAATGTTGATAATTCCTTTTGTAGTATGGATTGCAACACCATCTCAACTGGTGCAACCTATTTCTTTACATTTGGGAGTGAAAAAAGTATTTACTATTTTGTTGCATATGATTTGAATCAAAAGAGATTGTTAATGCTACAATTAATAGGTAACCAACTACCCCATGTCTCCGACTGTTATTTATTTAAGTTTGCCTATATTCATTTGTCTCCACAGAAGACTTTCATCCTCTTTTGTCTCTCTGGTAACTCTTTGGTCTTCATATTCTTTGTTATTTTCAAGTTTTATTTTTTTTACAATATGTGAGTGTCATTTTAATGCCTTGGTTTCAACTTGTTGCAGAGGTTGTTGAAAGAGTTTATTGAAGGAGAGCGTTGAGGTTGAGAAAAAAAAAAGGTAATTTAAAAACCATTACAATGAGTTTCTTTTGATAGATTTTGTTTTGGTTTTATGATCTTATAGTGCTTTTAATCTATGACAGTGTTTTTAATCTTTGATAGTAACACCAATTATTGGTCAAATTTAAATGAATTATTTTATGAAGTATTGATAGTAGCAAAAATCTCTTATATATATCTATATGCTGAGTTATACTATGATGTTGTGTTATTGTTGTGATTGACACTTTTATGATGTGGGTGCTGGTTTTGTTTTTATAGAGTACTCTCATAGTGCTTAATCTATGACAGTGTTTTTAATCTATGATAATAGTAGCAATTTCTTATATATATAAAAGTTTTGTTTTTAAACAAAACTATATGAACCGATGCTTATTATTATATGATGGTTGATGTGTTGTATTTCATATTACATTTGCATTGCATTTCATTTAGTTTTACTTGCACATTGTAGCATTTAGGACTTAGTTTATGTTAATTTTCTCTACTTTTCTATCTTTTGTGGAATTGGCTATGTTTTGGGTGTTATTGTGTTTTCAGGTACTAATTTTAGAGTTGGAGGGCTCTTTTTGAAAGTTAGAGACGCATTGCGAGAACTTTGGATGAATCACTGGAGATTGTAGATGCCTTGAGAAATTTCACAGCCGTGAGAGATGGATCACAACCGTGACTGGCGCCGATTTTTATCCTTGCTCATTTGTTGACTCGCGATAGCATGATCACGCCCGTGAGAGATGGATCACGACCGTGACTGGCGCCGATTTTTATCCTTACTCATTTGTTGACTCACGACAACATGGATCACGCCCGTGACACGCGACAGACGTGAATTTTAATTAGTTTTAAGTTTTTATTTGTATTTGGGCTTGAACCCTTTTAGCCCATTATTTTTAAAGACCCTTCTAAACTTTGGAAAGGGTTCCACACTTCTGACATTGGATGGCTTGGGAAAAGAGCTAGAATCTTGATCCTCTTTCTCTTATTCTGTTTGTTATCTTCTTTTCTGAATTTCTGTTTTGCTTCCATGGTTACTTGTGAGTAGTCTTTCTGTTTCTGGGATTGGGCGTAGCCCTATGAACTTTGAATGAATTAATTTTTATAATCCTTGTGTTATTCTTGTTCTCTTTTGATTTATTTCTATTGCTTTATGCAACAATGGCTATACACAATTTAATTAAGAATACTAATTAAAGACAATGCACCCCCAAGGTTCTTGGCCTTGATGCCAATATACTCCTTGACAGTCAAGGACCGAAACAGAGGAAAGGATGAATCATCAAGAACCAAAGGAGAAACCACATGATCCATAGGGGGGCCATAGAAGTAAGCCACCGAGTATCTCTGCCTTGTACCATTCACCACAACACGGTGCATCGCGCATCGGAACCTCGAGTTGGACAAGATGTGAAGAATGTCACCGGTGTGAACCACAAGGGTGCTAGGGTTATGAGGGTGCACGGGGACCCACCCTTCTCCTTCCTTGAAGATTTGGAGGCCCTTGGTTTGGCTTTGGTGGAGGATTGTGAGGAGGGAAGTGTCAGTGTGAGGGGCTAGCCCCATGGCTCGGTTTGGCTCGGGGCAAGATGGGTAGAAGTTTAGCTGAAGAGCTTCACAGAGGTTGGTTGAACCAATCCAACTCTTTTGTTCCTCTGAAATAATCCCCAATAAGTTGAATATCATGTGTGTTAGCTTCTCTGCGAGCAACTTCATTTGCTTCTGGTAATTGTCCATTATGTAGCTGCACAAACACAGTTATTTTAGATTTTAAAAAAATTAAAGTTTTGTATAAGAACAAAACTTAAATGAGTTTATTAAGTGTTTTTTTGTGTTGTTTTTATTTAATTGAAATTGAAGTTTTGTCTTAGTAATTTATGTTGATTTTTATATAAATCTTTATAATGTAGATTACTGAATGAAACATCGATCAATTCTAATTTTAAAATATCACACACTAAACACACATAATAAGCTGCATCTAAGTTTTGTGTTTTATATAAAGGCATTTTGTAATGGACAAACTTAACTAGATCAAGTTTATATAATACATATTTAGTAGAGGTTATTTAATATATACTTTTTTGTGTGTATAACGACCATAATGAAATTTGAATATAAGATTTCGGATAAATTATCTAAATTCTATTATTAAGTTGACTCTAATGGGTTATAGAAGTTATTTAATATTAGAAAGAAGAAAAAAAAAACATTTACATGTCAACATTGGTTGGAAGAGTTATAAAATTTTGTTATACTGAAAGGGTATATAATGGGTATTTCATATCCGGCACCCGTTTATACAATCAGACTTTTCATGTTTTTTAAAGGATACTATCGGACCTTATACTAAAGAGTTCAACTAAAAGCATGCTTGATAGAATCAACAAAATTAATATACCAATCAGAAAACCTTAAAATATGATTTTGATTTTAGGTAGTTGAGATGTTGCATAACCTTAAACTGAAGTACTATGTATATAATATTCAAAGGATATCTTTACTTACGGATTTAAAGCTAATCCAAATCCGTAACCTTAACTTTAGTACTAATTGTTTTATCATGTCCATGTGATGGCATAAAAAATCTAATCATATAGCTAATGCGGACAAAAGTAGCAATTTTGTTTTATTCTTTCATTTATATATTATTTTATCTATCTTGGATAGAGATGAGCTGAATACTAAGGCATGCTTGTCTACTATTCCCGTTGTTCAATGAATTGTTTAAAATTCAAATTAGTAATAGATACGACTCTCTTATTCCAAGTAGAGACTTGAAATTGAAACCAACAACATATTGTAATGGTTTCCATTCCGAGAAAAAAAAAATTGATGTTACCAAAGAAATTAGTCTCTATTAGCATATGATTGTCCACGTTGCATGGAAGTGCATGAGATTGTAACATTTGTACTTACCAAAACCGTGCATAGTCATTAGGCCAGATCTTTTTGGCATCATCACATGGAGACCCCATGATGGTGAACCCTTCATGCCACATGTGCTTGGGGAAGAAGGGTGATATCCGAGCTCGGCCGTATCCGGTGGCACCGGCGGCCGATCGTAGGGCCTTCAGTTTCCGGTCGGCGGGGAGGGCGAAGAGCCTCTTTGCCTCTTCCTCAACCTCTTGAACAACACTCAAGGGTATGCCATGGTTCTTCAATTGGAAGGCACCCCAATTCTCACAAGCAAGGCCTATGAGTTCCATGGCATTAGGATCCATGAGGTCAATGATGGGTATGCATGATCCAGCTCCATGATTATCATCATCATCATCATCTTCAGATTGAGGCCATGCATGGGAATCAGGTAAGGTCCTAACTGAAGAAAAGTCTAAAGGGATAATATGATGAAGGTGGAGAGGGTGGTCCCTATAGGCTTGAGAAAGGGTAGTAGTGGCCATTGCAAAATTGCAAGGAAGCAAGGTAAAGATGTTGGCTTTGGTGGATTGAATAGAATTTAGAACTTGAGAGTATATAAATATTATAAGAACATATGAGTAATATGATTAGGTTAAAACCATACAACTAGGTGAGGTTTGGCTATTGGACTATGTTGTGTCCGATATTTTGGCTATGAAGGAATATGGTTGAGTAAGACAAAAGAAGGAGCAAACAATTCTGAAAGATTGTGGAATCTCAAAGCCTTAAATATTAAAAAAAGAAAGGGAGAAAGAAACTTTTTTCTTTATTCCATGATAATGTTTCACTCATGCGACAAAGGGGGAAAAAAACAGAAAATTTGATAGAGGATCCTTTTTGTTTCTCCTTTAGCATTTGTGGACAAAAATAGGACACGCTTTGTCTTGTAGTAGGAAAACCAAATGAACTAGGATTGGCTTGTTCTACCAAATAAAGAATTTACATGTGTTCGATGTTAATTTGATCAAAATGAATATTTAAGTATAATTTCATTATGATGCAATATCTGGCAGAATAAGATATAAAAAAAATGTTTGTACTTGATATATACTTTTTTCTCCCAACAATCTTAGTTTAAACACGGGTTGACATTAAATATTGATGACTCTTCTAATGGGAATGGCCTGCCACTTATAAGGGAATAATTCTTCCATTTGCAAATGATATATTATTATTATTTTTCTTTTGGTTACCATATTATAAGGAACTATCTGTTAATTTTGTCGATAACTAATTTCTTTAGAAAAATTAATTGACTATCTATTAAAGTTTCTCTTTCCAACCAAATCTTTTTTATCTATGTACTTGAACATATTGAATCTTATTGAAGAAATCTAAATCTAGTTTCACTCAAACTAACTTAATGGAATATTACTATTAGACATGTGAATGCAAAACCGTAACTCATGGTAATGGTATATAAGATTATATTAATGCTCAATTTTTGTAAGGATTAGTTGTCATACTAATTAAATTGATCCGTGCTAAGGAAAAGTCATGGAGATCTCATTGATTGAGTAAATCTTGCAAATTATGCAAGTGCCCCATCTTGATACTTATATATATTATTGAAGGCTGCCACTACCGGAGCATACGGAGATCTTTTGTACCACTATAAGCCTTTGCCTCAAAAGAAAGGATGATTCCCATTTGCATGACATGGGCTTTAAAAGTTAGAAAGTTAAGGTGGGAATACTTTTGAGGTTATATATGCACATAAATGTACATATATAATAAGACATTTTCCATTTGTTGTGTGTGGGAGTTGCAGGTTGACAAGATTTTGAAGCTGCAGGTTTTTTCAAAGGTGTAAAGTGAAATCATATGAATTGTGAGTGATCTGACGGAAAATACGAGTGAAGTCAAGAAGAACATGATGAGGACAAAATATTTCAAATTCATATATTCAAAGTGAATCTAATGGGAAAAAAAAAATTTAATTGTGCGAGCTACCTTTCAAACTTGACCTTTCTATGTCCCTTCCTAACGTTAAATAGTGTGGAAATGTAGAATAGTTCCGTTTTATAGTGTAGACATTGACTCGGACATTTAAACGGAGGAAAAGGTGCCAATTAGACTTTAAAACGTGTATACCATGATTACATTTCTGAATAATATTTCTAGATTTACAACTATATACATATTTAGAGTGTGTTTGGGACAACTGTAAAAATTAGATTATTTCAATAATCGATTATGTGTATAATTAATTATTATTATAATTGATTATAATCAGAATCAATTTTTGTTTGGATAAGTTTGCTAAAAAGTGGTTTAAAAATAATTAATCTTGTTTGGATGCAACAAAAAATTAACTTTTAAATAGTAAAAGAGTATAAAAACAGTTGAAAGGAAAAAAAAGCTAAAAAGCTATAGGTGAAAAATAATCATAAGCTCCTTTCAAAAAAAAAAGAATAATCATAAGTTATAAATTTTCAGCTTCATAAAAATAACTTTTTTTTTATTTGAAAAAAGCTTCTTTTTTTTTTTAAAAAAATTTAAGCTAAGATTCCAAACATCCAGATTATTTTGGAAATAGCTTTTTTTCGAAAAAAAAAAAGAAGCTGAAATTTAGAATTATAAGCTGTCTCAAACATGCTCTAAAAGGTGTTTGAATATCACGTTATTTATTTAATTTCATTCATTAAGAGGTGAAATGTTTGAATATTTATTTGATTCCAAAAGTGCGTCTCTCTCGTGCGCGCGCTATGTATATTATTAAACTTTATGAAATGATTCTTCACGTTGGAGTTTTTGCCTTCATTGTAGATCTTAATCATGTCAGGACGACAAACTAAATTCCGAGTTTGAATTCAATGTTAATTGCTTGTTTGAGTAGGTCATATAAAAAAATTATTTTAAATAAATTCCTTTAAACGAATTAATTTAATTAATTATATAAAAGATGTGTGAGCAGGAAGTTAATTTTAATCGATTGATTTATAGTAAAATCAATCTTCAACATTTTAAGAAGAATTAACTTTTTTTTTTATACATACAAGAAGAATTAACTTGTATCAATGTAAACTTGACTTTTTTTATCACGAGACAATTTTACATAAAATATTTATTAATCTAATCATTAAATTATAATTATTCAATTATTTTAGAATAAGTTAATTTGGTGATCATGATAAGAATATATAAAACAAAAAGTAGGATAAGAGTAGAAATGGATACCCTATTCAACATTTGACTTGTGTAAAATAATTTAGTCAATAGTAACAAAAATTTATATTAGAATAACAAATTACTCCTATGAAAAGTAATTGTGTCACAGACGAGTGGTTGCAAAGGTAACAATGACTTTAGTGGTAGAGATAATAATGTCAGGGACGGTGTTAGTGTGGTGGTAATTGGTGAAGGCAGTGACAACAACAATGATGATAATAGTAATTAGTAACGGTGGAAGAGGCAACACCAATAACAATGATAGTTGTGATGAATGTAATGATGACGGTGGTGGTAATTAAATATAACAATGGTGATTAGGGTGATCGTGATGGTGCTAGTGGTGGGAGCGATAACAATGATGATTGGTGGTAGTGATCATAGTAGCGACGATGACAATAATAATGACAACAACAATGTTAGACTTATGGTGTTGACAATGACAATAATAGTGGAAGAGATAATGAAAACATGAATAATAGTTGGGTGGTGTAGGGTAAGGATGATAAGAGAAAAAAAATGTCAATATTCAATCCTATTTCCTTCTAAATAGTTATGTTAATAAAAATTAATTATTAAATAAGATAGAATATGTTAATAAGTTTATCCTATCTTGCTAACTCACCAAATTAAATAATGGATTAAAATGGTTCTTGAAATTACAAAAATATCATTTTAGTTTATATATAAAATTACGGAATGTAGATTGTTTTATCCTTTATTGTTAAAATTTTATGGACTAAGGTGATTGTCATTTGTTATATTTAAGGACTAAAATAATCGTTAGGTACTAACTCGACCAATGCTTATAATTTCAAAGACTAAATTGGAGTATTAGTCTAATTGCTTATTAATTATTAAAAGGGCCATTATTGCTTAAGTCTCATAAAAAAATTAAATTATAAGAAAAATATAATTAAGTATTTCTTTTTTTAAAAGCAAAATTTATTAAGATGCAGAGTACAAGGAGTATTCTAACCCAAATACAACAAACTAACGAAGGTTACATCAAGGGAATACCTGAAGACATGATATAGAATCAATATACCAATAAAAAAAAATTGAGCATTACCCTTTTTGCCTTAAACCAAGTCAACAATCTTACCTTTATCAAGTTCAATGTGCCATTGAAGTCAAATGAGACATCCTAGAAAACAATATTGTTACACAAAATCTAAATAGCCCATATTGCAATGTGCTGAAAAAGATGATGAAAAGAAAGGAGATTTCTAGCTTTTTCTTAAAAGATAACAAAACTATATATAAAGATTTAGGATATCATTGGACAAGACCCTGGAACAACCATGTCATGCATAAATTGCATTTCAAATTTGAGTTGTCACCAAACAATATATAAATAAGTGTTTATTATCTTCCTTAACAAAAAAAAAAAACACAACACACAAGATATCTTCTACACCTGAGATAATATTCCTCTTTTACACAATTAACTTGAGTTGGAAACCTATCAAAAATGACTTGCCATTATAATGCAAGCACTTTGAGCAAAACATATGTCTTCCAAAATGTTTTAAAGATAACAGGATGAGAAGAGCAAGAACTCCCTAATGGCAACTAAGACTATAAAAATGTATAAGTTGATTTAAATGTGAAGAGGCCTAAAGACTAATCCTATTGAAATATATTGTTTTAGTGAAAATAATTCAGAAATTAAATTCTAAGTTCTAAAATAAACAACTAAAAACATGATAAATTTGTAATAGGCAAAAGATCAAACAATTGGTGTGCAGTGGCTGAAAACAACAATAAAACAAGCTAGTTGGGATATTTGGTAGTACTTGGCAAACATCTTAGTAATATAAGTGATTTTTCTCATTTAATGAAATTCCTAGTGTATCTCAACCCACTTAAGTCCTCTAATGATTCCTCAAGTGGAAGAGGCTAAATCACTTTAACTTTACTCCTAATCCCTTAGCAAGTGAAGTTAAATGATTTGTTTAAGAGCAAGGATCATTAAGAAACTAACAAATATCAATCTATCCCTAGATGAGACATTCATTAGATAAAGTGCTTGGGTGATCAAGTCAATAACCAACATTAAACATAGAGAAATAACATTAACACTGAATATTTATTAAATAGATAGTAAGATTAATTACATGAGAGTTGCTAGTACACCAAATCCCCAACTACATGGAAGTTAGCTCCTCATTGTCATGAGAAGCCACCAAAAATTACAAAGAACAAAGGGAAAGGGAAGAAAAATGGTGAAGAATGGAAGGAATGTGGTAGGTAAGAGCTTTAACCGCCAAGTACACAACCCTAGGATGATCTCCTCCCGATCCCAATGAAAAGACACTTTAAATAAGGTGAGAATCTTTGTTTTGTTTCTTCTGCATAAAGTTACAATTCGCTTAGCGAGCAACAACTCGCTAAGCGAATTACCATAAATTCCAATTTCTTCTTCTAGCAGAGAGATTAGCTCGCTTAGCGAGCATGAGCTTGCTAAACGACTTTGACACTTCTTAAGTTGCCTCTTCAACTTCCATCCTACTAAGCGAACATAACTTCTTGCTTAGCCTCAACTTGCCATGTGTCTTCTTCAGTATGAGCTTCCTCGCTAAGTGGCAGCAACCGCTCGCTGAGCGAGCAATCTTGAATTCCCCATTTTCATCTCTTCTTCAGGTGCACTAGAACTCTGTAAAAACACAATTAAAAAGCTAATAAGTTCCTAAAACTAACTACATGAAACTAAATCCTAAAGAAAGGTAATTCCTAACTAAATGGGACCAAACAAAGCAATAAATGAGAAGAAAGTAAGATAATTGCTGTGAAAATTAAGTGCAAATATAAGCATGCACAACAATTATCAAAGCACCCCTCATTCTCACTTAAGCGAGAATACCATCGAGAAAGTATCGTTTATGCACATTTTCACTTAAAAGATATTAATACTCGTTTAAGCCACCCACCATGCTTAAGCGACTGAACACTTTGCTTAAGCGAAAATGTGTCTGAGACGAGTCTCTCCTTTGCCACTCTACTCTTACCAAGATCTGACCGCAAAAGGTATCAAGACAAACCAAACACAAAAACATACATTATGAAAATTATAATGTTACATTATGCATATTAACTTTTGAAAAAATTAGATGATAAAATTTATAAAAGTTGAAATGTATAAGTATAAATCGATTTTAACTTATGATAAAAGTTCAATTCATTTTATCTTTTTTTTTCTCCTATAATTACTTGCAAAAAATTTATCCAAACAAATCAAATTTAAGCATTCGATCAAAATACAACCTAAAACAACCTTTAATTACCCAATATCAAAATAGTAATTATATTTAGCAAAACCATAGTAGTGATACTATTTGTACGAAAACATAGAAAATTAAGTGAATTATTGGTTTGTGGACCATATCTTATCACTTTAGTCAATTAGATTTTTTTTACTCGTAATTTAAATACATATTAGATACAATTAAGATAATTTAATCACATTTGGAAAGTGTGGCTAATTAATGATTAGAATCTTTGCACATAAAATAATAATAGAATAGTTATTTTTTTTCAATCTTCATTAATATAATTGTAGGATAAGAGAGAGATATCTTCGTACAATACAAGAAAATTGTCTAAACTCAAAAGCTTTTATTAAAAACTTACATTTCGGAGATGAGTACTTTCAAAGAATCAGTAATGTGCTAAATTCAAAATCCTATTTTATCTTACTCAACAAATCATGTCTCACTTTTTTAAAACTGTTCACGTCGGGAGGACACTGGAAGGAGGAGGGATTGCCCCGAGGCTTAGCGGCTCCGCTCTGCTCCCTCCCAGCTCTGCCCTAACCATGAACCTGAGGTGAAGTGTGGAGCTCACCTCTATTTATACGAAGCGTCCCTCAATGACTCTTTACACGTGTTCTCATAACATTGGCCCTTAGAGGCACGCATATGTGTACGTATGATCTGTCGGTTCCGTACGTGATACGGGTGCGTTGTTGCGCGTCTCTGACATGACAGAGATGCGGTGTACTACCCGGTCTGTTGCCAGGCTTGGCCATAACTCGGCAAACCTTAGAGACAAGTCGGTTGGCCATTAGACATGAGTCGATCGGTCCTTGGGGATGAGTCGGACATGTATCTGGGAACCTATCCCAAACTCGACCATTAGAGATGAGTTGGTCATGTCTCTAGGGACCTGTTCCGGTTGGACGGTCCACAGCCCCACAAGCATTGAGCCTATAAGGCGTAAGTGCTTAAGTGTCATTGTCAGAGTCGTCCTTCTTGGGACCTATCTCGGTTGGACGGTCCACAGCCCCACAAGCATTGAGCCTGTAAGGCGTAAATGCTTCAGTGTCATTGTTAGAGTCGTCCTTCTGTCTTGGTCGGACGGTCCAAAAACCGAAATAACTATGATCTCTATTTCATGGTTTGCATAGTGTTGTGAATCGAAGAAGAATTATTTTAAGGCTATGAATTCAAAAATCCATGATAATAAATTTAGCAATAAATTGTAGTAATTCTTGGCATCCAGCCATTGAATTTATGAGTTGCCATGGAGTCGGTAGTTCCTCTGAGTTTTTAGCTAATAATTAATTAAAAGAAAATTCCATAATGTGTAGACAGAATATTGTAGAACCATGACATTGTTAAAAATGAGGGAAGCACTAGTCAAATTGGACCATTATATGCAGACAGAAATTCAAGTTATTAGAAAGCCTACACCTAAATAATTATATGCAGACAGAAATTCAAGTTATTAGAAAGCCTACACCTAAATAATTATATGCAGACAGAAATTCAAGTCGGTACCGACGCTGTCTCTGTCTATACTAGGCCGGGACCTTAGAAACATAGGTACCACAAACGTGAATACGGATACACATATAGGTATAGATAGATGACTTTTGAGTTTTTTTTAGTATTGACATTTTTAAAAGGTCTTTTTCATAGTTATAATTTTTATGATTAGAATTTGAAATGAAATTCTTAAATTAGTATCATGCTGTCATTTTATTTTAGTTCCTAAAACTAAAAAAAATTAAATAAATCTTTGAAGTTATTTAAGATTTTATTTAAGCTCATGAAATTAACTGATATTTCTCATTTTGGTCTCCAGTCTAAGGACTTAAGTGATAATAGTAACATGAGTTTAGTGTGGAAAAAAAAAAGAGTTAATTTCACTATTTCATGGACTTAAATGAAACTATAAATAATTTAAGGACTTATTTGAATTTTTTTTAAAATCTTAGGGACTAAAATGACAGTAAAATACAAATTTAGGAACTAAATTAACCATTTACTCATTTTAAAATAATTTTAATTTTTGCTTTTTTTTATGGCTTAAATACTTTTTTAGTCCTTGTAATTTAACATATTTTTTTTTCGTTCTTGTAAAATTCTTTTTTTGATTTTAGTCCTTGCAAATTATGTTGTTTTGTTTTTCATTTTTAAAGTGGTTTAGATAACGCTTTGAATAGTGAAAAAAGCGCTATCTAAATCGTTATAAGGACGAAAAATAAAATAAATATAATTTGCAATGACTAAAATCAAAAAAAAAATTTATAAAGATAAAAAATAAAAAAATACTAAATTACAAGAATTAAAAAAGTATTTAAACCTTTTTTTATTTGACAAAACCTACGTATATAAGCAACAGCTAGTCGGTACCGACTCTCTTGACTCTGTCAAGGTCAAGGAGACATATAGCATATAAAGAAAATTATATCCTAACATAAATAAATGTATTTACATTATCATTCAGTTATATGTGTTGCTATGAGAAGAGTTTTATGATGAAGTAATTGAGTGATAAATTTAATCTTTTAGTTATTTAGTTATATATCAACAAATGATTAATCATATTATATCAAAATATTGTGCATGCAATTAGGATTTGAGTTGTACATCATATTCTCTCTTTTGTAATTATGTTTTTCTCCATTAATACAAGTGATGCGACAAAGACAGGAGTCAGTGCATATAAAAACTAAAAGTACTTCAATACTCAAATTAATTTTTTTTTTAAAGGCTAAAATTTTATTAGAACTTCAATACTCAAATTATTAGGAATTGTCATGGAGTAATAAGGCGAAAATATACATATTTAGTTTGATTGAAATTATAACATTAATTTATATAATTAAGGTATTAGTGAGTCATAATTAAATTAAATTAAATAACATATAACCCAAAAAGAATTGGCGTAGTGGTGTAAGGTCACGCTGCGTTCACATGAGGGAGAGCGATCTATTTAGCGGGAAAACCCAACCCGTGTTCGATTCCCTCCGTGTGCAAAATTCCCTTGGACCAGCGGCAGTTACACACTGCGAATGGAATTGGTCTCTGACCCAGTGAGTTGGGGGACACCGTGATCTCTGATCTAGGAGAAAAAATTAAATATCATATACAGTCTAATTAATCTCTTCGATAAGTCTCAATCGCCCGAGGAATGCATGGGAAGCCTTAGTAAGAAGACCCATCAAGGAGATGACGAAAACTTTTAGAAACCCTACACAAATTGTGTGACTTTGAGTTGGCATGCATCTAGGTTCGTGTCGGTTAAACCAACCGACTTAGATAATGCTTGTATATTGAATTAGGCAAATAGTAAAGTCATACTATGAATGGGGTCTAAACTATTGCCTATTGGGTTGGGTTGGAACAAAAATGTTACATTAGTAATCAATCAAAATAGATTGAAAAATATTATCATTATAAAGTCGGTTTAAAAATATCCATTAAAGTTGGTTTAATAATCAAGATTTGAATAGGTTATATAAGATTTTGAATTGAAATTTTATTATTTTTATATATTATATATCAACAAAATATAATAAATTTAGTTTTATTCCTCCAAAAGTTATGGTTAGTTTTGACTCTTATATAGAGAAATTCTTGCATGAACACAAACCTAATATCTCATCCTTACACACAATCAATAAAAAAAAATGACAACAAATAAAATAAAAAATAATTAATGCCAATCCGTCAAAGAAGATAAAAATACAAAAGGAAACTCGTGATTCTTCCCTCTATTTCCATAAGCATATAATTTTTTTTTTATATTGTCTTAGATTTATTATATTGTAAAATCTATGTTGGAAGCAAAATTGGATATACAACACTATTACAACATATATTTTCTTTAAAAAAATTATTATGTTTCTTAGGGAGCGTTTGTTTCACGGATAACTTTTTTAATCCAGGTAATACTGGAGGGAAAAAATTATTTTACATTTGTTATGAAGTAATAAAATATTTAATCTCGGACATATTTTATTCCTAAGTAAACTATAATCCCACCTTCAACCATTATTTTATCCCAGCGGAGGGGGTGGGGAAATTTATTCTCACAGGACAGGAACCGTCTTTATGAGTAAAAATCCAAATATACAATCTTTGTACTCACTACCCTCTCAATGTTATTATTTCTTTGTTCTTGGGGAGCTTAGCAACAAATTTAAATTTATGATAGATATATTGAGGTAGGCAATATAGGACATGAATGTTACATGTAAATGAAGGGGTTACTTTTACTATATAGACTTTTTTATTACATGTTATGGATTTGCAGAGTTGTAGTTTCGACAAATTAATTATATATTGAAATGTAACTCCTCTGCAAAGATGGGTGATGTATCACTTTGTTGAAAAAAATCATATTTAACATAATAAGAATATTTTAGTAATTATAATATATATTCCCAGGAATATATAACTAAACAAAACACATGTTTTAATTATGATTGAGAATATAAAAAATATTCCCAACTTATTTTGATAGTTAACCAAACACATTTTTTTAATTATGCTCGGGAATAACATTCTCATGTTATATTTCCAGAAAAAAATATTCCCAGAATTAAAAAAGTTATCCGTGAAACAAACGCCCCCTTAGATTTTGAAAAGAGAGAAATCTAATAAAATAAAATCATTCATCTTATTTAACATAAAATAACAAGAAACTAAATAAAAATCTTGAATTATTTTTATTAACTTCTAATAAATAAAACAACAAAATACGTTTGAAAAAATATGTTACTAACTTTAATTTATTCTTTTTACTCATTTTTTTAAACATACTTTTAAGCTTTGTTTAACATGACATTCAAGAGTATAGGAAATTAAAATTCTTCTTTTTCTAATTTGGTATTAACATAAAAATGAAAAGGAAATATTAAGGATATCTCTTTCTTACTTTAAAAAAATTAAAAATAAAAAATAAAATTATGGTTTATAACTATTAATAAAGATAAAAAGAAAAATATTTTCAAAACTCAATAGTCTTTTTTTTCTTTTTCCGTAAGCTAGCATTTTTTTTTAATTTTTGTTGTTTTATTTACCTTATTTATTTTATTTTATTGTTTTATTGATTAGAAGGTAATAAAAATAATACAACATTTTTATTTAGTTCTTATAAGATTATGTTAAATAAGATGAATGATTTTTTATTATTATATTTCCTTTTTTTGTTACAATTCTTCTAAAAAAAAAAGAAATATAATAAAATCTAAGAAAATATTGTATTAGTGTCATATATACATTTATGCTTTTAGCACAAGTTTTATTTACATTAACCAGTCCTATACAATACAAAACAAAATGATAAGGTTACATAAATGATGGTAGAAATTGAATTACCCTATCTATACTAGGAATTTTAAATTAAAAAAAATTGAATTATTTTATCCAAACAAAACATTTAGAAAATGAAGAAAATATAATTAAAAATAATTCAAATTTTAGTTATTTCAAATTCCTTAAAACCTTAAAATTCCTCGTCCATACACAACCTAAGTGAATGATTTGGTCAAAAATGAAATGCTCTTACGAGGAAACAATCCAGCCTTTTGAAAAATTTGATGTTTGCTTATAGACAAACAAATTCTTGGTTAATTTTGAGTTGTGATAAATTCATATTCCATGACATCAATTTTTCAAGGCATCAATTTATTACTCCCTTCATTCTTAAATAATTGTTTATTAGTAAAAAAATATTTTAAATTATTTTCAATTTAAAATATTAAATAAAATATTTATTACTTTTTTTAACATTTATTCTCCTTTCTCTACAATTCCGTCAAAGCATTTAACTTTGTTATTTATAAAATTAGCTATTTTATTCTTTTTATGAGATAAGTACTAAAAATACCTTTTTTTTTTAAAAAAAAAATTACTCTCATGGTTAGTTTTCTTTGTAAATATTTAGAAAATTTAATTTTCTTAATTCTTGTACAAGGCTCTAAACTAATAACAATTATATAAGAATGGATGAACTAGGTGACAAATGCCACCTGGAGGAGTCTCGTAGGTTAATTGCGTGTTTGGTTTAGCGTTTAGAGCCACAAATGCATGTAAAATCAAAACCAAGTATTACTTATTTCTACGTCAATTTAAAACTTTGACATGGATTTATTAAAAAATGTGGATTTTTGTCTCCGAACCAAACACACACTAATATAAAACAATAATTGAAATCATAGTTGTAAAAACCGGACAAGACCAGCCATTTGGACTGGTTCGATCAGAAATCGGTGTCCTGACCGGTCCGATTTAGCTATCAGACCGATATGCAATCGATCTGGTTTGACCCAGATCAACTCGATTTGACCCAGCTGGATTTTGGGTTAAAACCGGTGACCCGAACCCGATTGACCCTTTTTTTTTTTTTTTTACAATTCTAGTAATAATGTTGTTATTTGAAATTCTTTCTATATTACCATTTAAAATTTGAAACCCATAACAAAAGCTAATTTCTAAATAGTATATAATATAATATAATAATATACTCCTATAACATTTTAATTAAATTGTTAATAGTTAATTACTTAATAGTATATAATAATATGCTCCTATAATATTATTTTGATGTTGATAATAATATATAATAGCTAATTATTATTATCTTAATCTTGATATGATTTAATATTTATGTGTTTTATTCATCTTTACCATACTTGCTCATGGCTCTCAGACAATTTTTATACTTAGCTGTGAAAAATAACAAGAGTTTCCTTAGTAATTTAATGATAATATCCAACAAAATAATTTATAGTAATAAATGATTATATAATATTTATAGTTTGATCATGATTGATTTTAATTTTAGAAAATGAATTATGGATTAGTCACATTTTATTAGATATATTATATATTATTTTAATATATACAGGATCAAATCAGATCAATTAGTGACCTACCGGTTCGACTATTGACCCATCAATCCAGTGTTTCAACTGGATGGATGACCAATCCGATTTTCACAACACTTATTGAAACTGCTCTGAATGACAATAAGAGATCATTTCTATATGTTTAGTCATATTTGGGTACAAATACAATTGTACAAACATCAAACTGAGTACAAAAAAACATCTAAAAGTGGAAAGAAATCCAACACTCACACAGTATACACACTATCGAAATTTTCACTTGGAATGGACTTCATTGTAATAGTTTCAGAAAACGACAAAGAATCAACCAAATGAAATGAAAAAAGGCAAAAGGTTAAGCAACTAAAGGAAGATACCTTAAATAGAATCAAAAAGAGAAAAAGGAAGTTAGAATGATAAGTGGAAGTAAAAGGCTGAATTATTTCTCGTACGACACTAACAAACCAAATTATTATCAGACTAAACTAAATGGTAAACCAATCAATTACATAAAACAAATTTACTTCATATCATAATTGTCAAAATTAATTCTTTAATACTATCTCTTATCCTAATTATAAGCAACAAAATTACCTTTTCTTTTGTTCTAATTATAAACAACAATCACTAGTTTTTAAATTAAATTTCTTTTGTACCATTATTTTATTGTTTATTCTATTTTATATGTACTATGACAACAACTTAAAGCAAAGGGTATTTTTGAAATAAAAATTGAATTTTTGGCAAAATTAATTAAAAAAAGCTGTAATAATTACTTTTTTTGGTATTAATGATTTGTCTTATACTGCTTATAATTAGAACCAAAGATAATAGTTCATTCATTAAATGAGACAACTTTCTTATGCTTTGTGTCCAAATGTTAAACACTGTTGAGATATTTTAGGACTCTGACCGGTTAAAGAAATTTTGGAAATCATTATATTCGAATTCTTTCCAATGACATATTAGAGCATCTTTAGTGGTAGAACCGAATTTGGGTTCTTATCACTTTTAAATGGGCATTTTAGTGACATGTGGGTTTTAAGAACTTTTGGACTATTTTTCTCCAGCAGTAGAACCAAAATTTAACTTCTTAAGTTAATTTTGGTGGTCTCACCGTATTTTTCATTTTTCTTTTCTCTTTATCCTTTCTGATCAGTGCCCATCCCACCCTACCCCACCCCGTTTGCTTCCTTTTCTCCGCCACACCGTTCTACCTTCTGTTTCTCCACTCTCCTCTCTTTCATTCTCCCCTCCTGTTGCCCCTTCGTGCTGGCCACAAAACACCGCCGCACCACTCCAACTCCTTCATCCCCTCTCCATCATGCTGGTGATCAGTCCAGATCTGCAACGGCAAACCGTGGGGGTCCAGATCTAATTTTCCCTCTTAAATCTATTAAGATGAAACATTAAAAATTAATATTTTATTGCAAGTGGTTGAGTTCTTGAGGGTTCTTGTGGAAGAACCGTTCTTCCACCGTGGAGAACTATGGTGCCGCTCCAGTGGGAGTTCCTTGAAGAACGGTTCTTGCACATAAGAACCTTTGCCAAGAACCATTGTTGGAGATGGTCTTAAAGACCTAGAAGTTTGGACCGAAAATAATTAGAAATTAAACAAATACATACACAAATCAGTACATATATAAGCAACGAGTATATCATGTATATATTGCCCACTAGAAGATCGAGTGACTTGCATGATTATGGGAGCTGATCCTCTCAGGTGAAATTTCCATTTAGATCCTCTCATTAAAATCTAAACCATCAAAATTTTATGTTTATATTTTTTAATTATGTAAAATTTATCTCTTTTAATTATTTTTTTTTGGGTGGCACTCTCTTACTTTTAATTAAGGACTACCAATATGATGTGGCATAGTTGATAGATAATATTATCCCTTAAACATGTAGTCATGGATTCGATCTCTGACTTGTGCATATGAAAAAATATTTGTTGGGAGATGTCAATCCCTTAAAATAGATTTTAGTATCTCAAAGGATTACTCATTGACTTTCGATCGAAGATACCTGAGTCATTTAAAAAAATTGAAGACTATAATTTCACATTACCAAAATGTCATACGAGGGAATCCATTTCCCATGATTATATTATCAGCACAGGATAGGGAGATATACAACAAATGACTAAAAGTAGCCATCACAAGATTCCAAATTAAATGACATCAAACCCGTGTGAAACAAACTAGATGGATATGCACGAAATAAAGTTGGTACAAACAACATGATTGTCATTAATTATTCTGTAAAGATAAAAAGAAACATTATGAATATGAATTGTACATGTTTGTGAAGTTGCCTCAAAAAAATTTACTTTAAAACCGCAAATAAATAACGGACACTCTAGTCCCATGAATAAATTATACGTTCTCCTTTCATTCATATGCCCCTATTTTCTTTTTTTCTTTTTTTTTTTGTCAAAATAAAACGATCCCTCGAGTCTAACTCAATTGGCTATGCTGTGAAAAATGAACTGTGAATAAGCTTTATCTTGTTAAGGCCAGCTGTGAACCTCCCGTTAGACTTAGACCACAAAATGAAAAATTAGAAGAGCATGCACAAAGAAATTAATATGTTGAATAAAAATTTATAGTACTAAAAGGTCACGCGGGACAACTATAGAATTTTTTTTTGCTGAATCGGACAACTATAGAAATAGCTAATGTTTTAAATATTATGGTATTAAAAAGTAAATATTAGTATATAACAAATTAATAATGCATTTGGGAGTAATTAATTAACGATTATCTTTACAAGTTATATAGCTTTCAATGAAGTTTTTTTAGAAAACTAATTCATTATTTTGTCTTGGTATATTTGTAAGATGGCGTCAAGTAATGATAATATGGAGGGAGGAATCAATTTTAAATAAACAAATGAGTATAAAAAGATTTTTTGTGAGCTTTGTATTAAGTTCATTGGGAAGAATGGAGATAAAAGAATTTAAATGAAAGGAAAATTAACTAACAATTTGAAGCTATCATCAAGCAAAAATGTTCAAACAAAAGTTTGAAGAATAAGTATGAGGCAATGAAGAAAGATTGGCTTAGAGTGAAATCTTGTTACGGGAAAGCTTAGTTGCTTAGATGAATGGTGAAATAAACAGATTAAAGTTAATTAATTTGTTTCTTACATTCTTATAATCAATTTATAATAGAAGTTATTTAGTGTAAGATTTCTAGTTTAAAGATTAACTATCTCCTTCTTTTTGGAAAAACCAATAATAGAGAGTTCCATAACAAATCAATAGATTTCTCACTTAAGGAATTATGAATTCAAATACTCAATGCATCTTGTGAAATGTGTAAATGTAAATGTTGGGTAAGAAGATAAAGAAAGTGGTGTGGGGAAGACAATTGTTTTTATGATAGTGATGAAGATCATGTTTATGATGAATATAATTGATATGCTTCTCAAATAGATAATTTATTAAGTGCAGAGCGTTTATTTTGGTTTGATTCCATGTATGAATTTAACAATACCCAAATACCTAGTCAATGACTTGGTAGTACCCACCTAGTACGTACCTAGCCAAGTGGCAATGGCACCGTGAGGTTTCATAATGACAAGTGTTAGGGAACTGCAACATAAGAAAATTTCTAAGTTGAAAGACCTTCATATATTATATGATATATCCATTAGGCCCCTTTAGACAAAATATTAAAAAAGGTTGAAAAATCGGAATAAAATTAGACAAAATGAGAGGATTATACACAGTAGTGATCAGAATATGAGAAAGTTCTTAAGCATTCTAATAAATAGAGAAAATCTTCTAGACTAACTCTATCATTGTGCTCTTTTGTCTTTCAGAACTGGGATTTGCTGCTTGAACCGGATTTCTTGTATCTTTAGCTACAATACTTCCCTGATGTGCCCCTGCAACTAGTTGTTTAGCAATTAATAACAAACTGAACAATTCAAAAGAAATATAACTTTGATGTCAAAGAAGAAAAGGCTTTTTTAATGAAGGGTCATGCTAACCAGGGTAGGGTACTAGTTAAGGAAAATTAAATAAATACTTTAAAAAGCAAATGTTAAAATGACTTGTATTTCCAATTTCCAACAAAAATTCTCTATTTCTATTTCCTTATTCAGTGCCTTCAGCAATCAGCATTTGACTTTAAGGATCATGTCACAACCACAATCAGGAAAATATTTCAACCAGGCTTATGCAAGACCTATAAGAAATTTTTAGGTCAACAAAGGGAGGACATATAGGAAGGGATCAGTATTCTAGCATGTTTGGATACCTACCATAATTGATTCTTTTTTCTTTTTTTTTTTTATTCAGACCTACCAGAATTGATTCTGGGATCCAAAATCATGGTGAAAAATTGAAAAAGTAAAAGTAACTATTTGTTGTTTTGGCTTTCAACGTGATTTTAGAATTGATTATGGGAAAATTGAATCTAATCCAAACATGCTATTCATATTTTTCGGCAGCAAAGATTTTGTATTTTTGTCAACACCATCATCGGGAAGTATGATACAATGGATAAAGGTAACTTAGGATTACCTGTAGGAGTAGTTAGTCGATCACCTGGCCCAATGGCATGACTTGAACTGCTGGTAATAGACAATCTCCCGTTAAGATCCGGTGGGAGCGATACACTACTCACTATAACAGTTTCATTTTCTCCATTTCGCGAGTTATTATCATGGTGTAGCTTTACAGAAGATTTGGGTGAGAATGTTGTGGACCAAGATCCACCATTTGACCCTGCTAACGCCATTATAACATCTGCCTGCATACATCAGAGAGCATGCAGAAGTTATGACACCACATGAGACTACACTGGCTACTTGAACATACATAACACTTCTGTTAAAGAGGTATTGAAGGCTAAACCAAGCGATATGCACTTGGCAGACTTGCAATAACATCATAACTAGCTCATTGCATCATATTAAAACCTAGCTATTATGCAAGCTGGTAAACTCAAATTGATAAACAGTATTAAGTAAAACCAGACAAGACTCAATGTAAACTGTAAAGTAACATATTTCCGTACAATATGCTCCCCAAATTGCACCAAAGATAGAGGTAATTTGAAATTGAGAATTCATCTTTGAGCAGATAATTATGCATTAATATTTAATACCAACCACCATCTTTGAAAAGTAGAGATATAAGTGTCCATTGCTAACTTTTAATTTAAAAGCACAATACTACCCCCAACAGTTGCCAGTTCAAAAGTTCAAGGTGAGGAAACAATAAAAATCACTGGTACCTCTGCCACATATCAACAAACAAAAGAAATTGAGAAAATTTTGTTATATGAAATGCAGAATACCAGATACATCCTTCCAAATAATGATTTGTTTTCTTTTTCTGAGCAGCGTACTACGGAGGAATGAGTGTAGAAAAAATTTCCATTCATTAGTATTTTGAGAACTTATACACTCCACACAGTTTACATTACAACAGATCTGTTGCAGATAGACAGAAGAGTAACAACTGTACAGAAAGGCAAACCAAGTCACAATTTAGACTATACAATCTAACAGGTCCTGATAGGAACTAAAATCCAATTTAGTTCCATTAATGGATTGGAGGTAGTTAACTATTGGGAGTATATATAATAGAAAATAACTGGTTCTGTAATAGCAATCTATTAGAAAGCAGTTCTTTATTAGAAATCTATAGGCAAGACTAGAGGGTGGCTTGTATTTTGGGAATAGGAATTTGGTAGTTGGGAGAGATCAGGGTCTCTAAAATACCCAGAGAAAGTAACAACTGTATTATCTTCTATTGATCAGCAATTTCATTTCTGTTCTATCATTTTCTATCTCTGGTCCAGTATTTATCATGCTTACTATAAGGTCACTAAAGTTTTTCCAGCATGAATTGTAAATTGAGCACAGGCAGCAGAAAAAGACATGGTTCTTAACTAAAATCAGAATGGTAGTATAACTTCCTTCATGAGTTAAACTTTTCATGCCATATGGCTTTGAAGAAAAGGCTGCTTCCACAGTTTAATTAGTAAAGGAAGAGTGATTGTTAAACCACACACACAAGTACATCAGAGAATAAATTCCAAAATACAAGTTTCCTTTCCTTGATGATCGTAAATAAAAACTAATTTCAAGCCATATTTCACTAAATAAGCCTCACTAACAACAAAGAACAGACCTTGTTAGGCTGGACATCATCAAACACATGAGCTTGACCTCCATAAAAAATAGTCATCTGACAGCTGGCAGATGATAAGCCACGTCGACTGCAGTCAATACCAAAACGCATAAAATCCATTTTCCAGGTAAAACCATTAAGGGTGTGTAAGAAAAAGGGCAATTGGGAAACTATATTAATAAAATTTACTTCAAAGGTGTGGAAGATTCTGGGTCTACTATGTTAGTCACAGGCTTTGGTCTGCTGCCACCAAGCATAGATGAAGTTTTCTCAGTGACTGTATTTATTGTGTTTATGGAACTCAAAATCCCAGGGCCCTTGATTCCGGTTCTAGACCCTTCATCAGCAGCTAACTGAGAGATAAATGAAGGACCAGCATTGGTATCCCTCATCCTGTTTGAAGTGATTTGGTCCATAAAAGGCGTTAATTGACCACCACGAGGCGGATGCTGCATGGAATGGCCAACATTCATGAGAATAGATTGTTCCCATTTATTTGCATCAGTCTTAGTCCCAGTGGGAGGCTGCAATATCTGAGAACCACTAGTTGGCTTTAGTGACTGCATACTGAGGAACACTTCATCTTCTTTAGGCCTTCTATGGCGATCCGATCCAGCTGCATTCCGGAACATCTGTATCAAAACAAAACTAAAGTATCAAATCATTCAAACCAAAAAGCAAAATATGTTTGCATTTTGGTTATATGAAGGAATAAGATGAATTATTATGTGGAACCTTCATCAAATGTGAGTTTTGAAGGGAATCAGGGACCATTTGGAAGGAATCTCTGGAGGAACCCATAAAAATGGAATCAGAATTACTTCTCTTGTTTCCCACTAGTCTGTTGCCTATCTCAATGCCAGAAAAATCACTCCTTGTGCCACAGAATGGAACTCCCTCAAGATGATTCCCTACCTGTCCTTCTGTCAAATTGATGAAGAACAAAAAACATTACACTTAAAAATAAAAAAATTGAAAACACTTAAAAATTTCATTTTTAATTTTCAACAATATAGTTTAAAAATTTTAAAATATATATATATATATATATATATAGGACTGAGAACACCTATGCATTAAACGAAAAATCCAAGAATTTAAAAAAACAAAAAACAAAAAGACCAATAGAAATCAGCATCACCATTCTGAAAAGAAGACTAAAAATTGATATCATCATTTTTTCTTATACAACGCAGAAGATTAAACAACAGAAACAACTAGCGTAGATTCAGTTATCCTGCTCACAATTTTAAATCAAAAGATGTTTATAGAAGTATGAACTATGATGCAGAGAATTGACCCAACATACACCTACTAAAAAATTAAAATGAAAAAAAGTTAAAATTTACAAAACTTACTAGAAAATTATCCTACCAACTAAAATACACACTGGATGAATGGTAAGAGTGGAGAAGGAAATTTTCCATAAATAAATAAATAAAACAAATCCTCACACTCACGCTCACAACTTTGTTGTGGAAACAAAGACCAACAGAACCTAACTAACTCCCCCAACTCAATGACCTTACTACAACTCTTAACTCTTAAGTCAGTTTCGATAAACTTCTCACTAAAAGTACTTATAGGAGAAAAGAAGAATAAGAATGTAAAATGAAATAAGCTTAATTTGCAGGAATCCTCTATTCAGCTTCTTCTAAAAAGCTAATTTTAACTTATTTATAAATTCATAAATTAACTTTAATTCATGAAAAAAAAAAAGTTTAACTTATTTTTCCTTCTTATTTTCTTCTCCTATAAATGTTTATTAAAACTGAAACACTTGAGGGTAGAGAACAAAACACAACACAAAACAAGTGGATGATGAAAACTGACACAAGAAGCAAAAAATCACAGGTAAACCAGTGGCTTCCACTGAGAAATCCAAACCCGACCCACGAAAATGCAGCACATGGGGTTTGCGGGGAAGGGGAAAAGATCGTGTTTTGAAGCGAATTGGGGGGGGGGGGGGAACTCACCGGAAGCGAGGTCGGAGGAGGCTGCGCCGCGGGACACGGTGGTGGAAGAGGAGGTGACGTGGACACGAGGGGCATAAAGGACATTGGAGTCAATGGGGTTGTTCTTCATGCCAAGAAAGTCATGGAACATTGACTTCACTAGCTGTTGATGTTGTTGGTTCACAATGTTGTTAATGTTGTTGTTGGCAGTGTTATTATGCTGAGCCATTCTCAGCACAGCCATTGTATTTTCAAATTAGTCTTCATGGCTGCTTCTAGTTTTGCTCTGCACTGAAGTCTTAAGAGAGAGAGAAAGAGAGAAGAATAGAACACTGATATATCCAGCAAAGGGTGTGCAAGCAACAAGGAGAATAGTACTTTTTTAAGAAAGAGTGTGTGTGTGTGTGAGAGAGAGAGAGAAAGAGAGGAAGAAGTAGAAAGGGAGAAAAGCATGAGTTCAATTTAATGGAGCATGTCTTCATGTCTTGTCTGGTTTTTTCTTATTTTTTATTGGTAAAATTAGTATTTTCATTATTTAAATCTATTTTAAGTTTTTGTTATTTTTTTTAAGGATAAAATATATATCTAATCCTTACATTTTAGTCAAATTTAATTTTAGTTTCTATAATTTTAAATCGATCAATTTGATCTTATATTTTAGTTTGTTTTTATCTAATTTAATTTATGTCACAAATGTGTTATACCAACTATTATAACGAGAATTTCTCCATAAAATTAACTAATTTTTGTATTAATTAAAAAAAGTTACTGAACTAATTGTTATCAACTAATTAAATTATTTTTAAATAATGTTTAATTTAGTAGTTAATAATTTTATTTTATTAATTATATTTAAAAATATTATTTTTAAAGTGTCTTTTGTTAAAATTTGATATAAGAATTATTGAAAATAAAATTTTAATTAATCAAATATTATTTATGTGGTGATATCATTAAATATGATGAAAATAGTTAAAGTTTGTTTATATTTAAATTTATCATTTTTTTTCTTATGATTCAATAGGAGGGAATATTAAATTTCACTGCTAATTTATTTAAATCTCACTGAAAAATTAAATTTTTTTAGTAGAATACGAATAGTGAATCAAGTCACGTGACCGGTAACTTGTTTGATTCATCGTGTTAATGTTGCACATCAACGATGAGAAAAAGCCCTAACACGTTCAATCAAAATCATTGTCAGTCACCCTTTTCGAATTAAAAAAAAAAAAAAATATATATATATATATATATATATATATATATATATATATATATATATATATCATTGCCAGAAGCAAATATCACATTTGAAGCAAAACAATGGAAAAATTAGTCATGAAAAAAGTGAGGAAGAATGATCCAATCAACTACAATTATTTTAGTATATGAAATCACACAAAATTTTAATGTTAATTATGATTTTGTGTTTTAAAAAAAAATCAATCAAATTCAATCATCATCGCCTTCCAAAACAAAACAAAAATTCAATCATCATCGAATTTCTTTTTTAAAAAATAAAAATAAATGGATTTTCAAATTCAAATTGTTATCACATATCCACCAAGAGAATATAGCTTAATTAGTTGAACAGGATATGTAAGTGTTGTAAATCTTCTAGTACATGTCTTTGATTTCAACAGATAAAAAAAATTATCACCTATCCATTCTCCTCTTCCTCTCCTCTCTCCCTCTTCTCTACCACCACCTTATCACACCAACTATCACAGCAAACCACTCTCATCACCACTACATACTCCTCATAAAGAAAATAATTTAAATTGATTTTTAATTTTTGTAAGAGTCGGATATTGGACTCTACAATTTTTTAGTATAAGAATACATATAGACATTGAACTTTAATTTATAAAAATATTTTTAAAAATAAGTATAATATACTTTAAATAAATGATAAATTGATTGACGGATTAAATAATTCTTATTATATTATAGATGGATTGAATTTTTTTAATATCTTTTTAACAAATGATAAATAAATTATTAATCCAATTTTTTTATACTTTAGTATTACTGAATTTTTTATTAATGAATTTTTTAAACAAATGCATGGATTAAATAAATTATTAATGAATTTTTTATTGCAAAAAAATTATGAATTTTTAACCCATCATCGTAATTCAATTCAAAGTTTATTCAATCCATGCATTCCTCACCCTAAACTTAACTCACTTTATTTCCAACCTCTTATAGGTCTGTTTGGATAAGCGAATAAGCTTATATGAAAAAATTTCTACAAATTAATTTATGTATAAACTAATTTTTATCTTATAGAAAAATTCATTTCATTTTTTTCTTATTTTCTTCTCTTATAATTCACTCTAATAGAGTGTTTGATAGAGTAGAATGAAATGAAAGTGAATTAAAATAAAAATTTTGAATTAAAGAAGAGTGAAAAAAATGTGAATCCCATTTCGTTTTACTATTTGTTTTCCTCATTTTTAGATCTCGGCAAACAGAGGCTAAATAAACTTACTCGTAACTGTTTTGCATCTTTATCCTGTGTAATGTCCATACTTTCTAGTGTGGGACCATTGGATTGAAGGCCCGTTCTAGCGTGGGAAAGTTTCCCAAATCACTCACGGTGGAAAACTTTGCATGGCCGTCCGATTTTATATATTAAAAGGAAAGGCTGGGATGAGTTAGGAGGACACCGTTAGAGCAGGTCACCGGATCCGAATTGATATTGGAAAAGAAAACACATTATGACTACTCAGCTTTATTATTTTACAGCTGCACTTTGATATTTATCAGTACTCACCATTCATGCTTTCCAGCTACACTTTTTCATTTTCAAATGCCGCTCAAATATTTGAAATTACCCACGTGCTGGTGCAAAAAAAAAATGTATAAATTTTGGTTTTGGCCGCTTTGTAGTGTGCCATTAACAATTAAAATACCCATTCTTAGGAATGACAATGGATAGAGTCTGGGTAGAATTTTATAATATCCGTTTCTATACCCGTATTTAAAAAAAATACCCGTACCGGGTCCCATATCCTCAGGGATAGCAACTTTAATCCCGACCCCCGTACCCGTTGGGTATCTATATACTCATACCCGCACCCGAACATGATTTATTTATGTATAAAGTTAATAAATTAATAAAAAAAGGTTTAAATGTAATTTTGGTCTCCTATTTTGCACAATCCGCAATTTTAGTCCTCGTATTTGAAAATAGAAAATTTTAGTTCTCCTATTGTAAAATAGAGACATTTAGTCCTCTTATTTTGCACAATCCGCAATGTTGGTCCCTATATTTTAAAATAGAGACATTTAGTCTTCCAATTTTGTAAAATCCATAATTTAGATCCTTTTATCAAATTGAAAGCATTGACAGTTAAGAGATTAACGTTGACCTTGACGTGACTGAAATATAGTGACGTGACACGAGATTATTTATTTATTTTTTAATTATTTTAAATACTGAGTAATAATTATTTGTTTATGTACATCAGTAAAGCACATGTCACATCAATTTTAATAGTTGGGGTAATCGTGAGTCATAATATAAAAATCACAAGTCTTAATGATTTATTTTAAACTAGTTATATGTTGTTGAAGCACATGGCATGTCGTAATCAAATAAATGATATTATCTTTTTTTTAAAATATATTTCTCGTCAATTATTCTACTCAGTATTTAAAAAAATCAAAAAATAAATAAATAATCTCGTGTCACGTCACTATATTTTGACCATGTTAAGGTTAACGTTAATATCTTAATGCTCAACGCTTTCAATTTGATGGAAGGACCAAAATTATAGATTTTACAAAATTGGGGGACTAAATGTCTCTATTTTAAAATAAGACGATCAAAATTGCGATTTGTGCAAAATAGGAGAACTAAATCTCTCTATTTTAAAATAGGGGAACTAAAATTGCAAATTGTGCAAAATAGAGAAATCAAAATTGCATTTAAGCCATAAAAATATTAATTAAAAACATTACTACAAGTAAATTGAAAATTCACGCTTAAATACCCGGCCCTAGCCCCAGCTCCAGCTCCAATAAACGGGTATTTATCTGACCCACTTGCGGATATTTTTGCGGGTACCCATAGGATCCGGGTACACTTTGCCATCCCTACCCATCCGAAGTCTAACCTTCTTATTTTTACTTAAAACTATTTTATTATTCAAATTATTAGTCCTATATATTAATATGTTAAATTAATGTATTATAAAGTTGGTTTAAATAATATAAGTCATTATTAAATTTGTAAAATAAAAAATAATAATCTAATTCATTTTTTAAATTAAATATAAAAATAATTTTACTTTTCATTTTTCCTATGTAATTAACAATACATTTAATTATATTTATAAATATATTGAATTATAAAAAAAAAATTAATAATATGTTCGTTGTAATTATTCTTTGTTCTTTGAGTAAAAAGATTATACACTGATAATGTAAAATAGTTTTACAATATCATTTGTTCACAACTCACCATGTATGCTAAGTTTGTTGACTTTTACAAAATTATATTAAAAGTTCATAAAAATGGTTATTTGTTATTGGATAATAGTATAAAACTATTTTACATTATTAGTGCATCACCATTGAACTCTTGTTCTTTTTAGGTTATCATTTTCTCTATCTTTGCTTTTTTATTTATCATATGCATTATCATTGAAGTTCAATTGTGTCAACACCCAATTTTGTCCTATTTATCTAATTATTTCTGTTTTAATAAAAATAAATAAATAAATTGTTTTTTTACTTCCAAATTTGGGCCAACAAGAATAAAAATGCTTTGGGCCAACAGCTCAAGTCCACAATGTTCATATACAACCAAAACAAAAATTGTTTATAATCAACTCAGGCCAAAACAAAAGAAAAACAAAAAAAAAACAAATGAAAAAATCCACAAAACCAGAAAAGGAAAAATAAAATTAAAAAAAACAAATAGAAAATGCAATCTTGATCTTCCTCCCAGCTAGCTATGTCTGAAGCTGCTAGCTCTGCACTACAGCCACCAACAAATCTTGCATATGCTGGATTTGTTCCCAAAAGACACAAACCTGCTTTACAATAGGTTGGGCTAATGTGATTAAAAAATTCAAAGATTGAGCTTATAAATACTGCAACTGTGAATGAAAAAAGGAGGTCCATTCCAAAATTCTACAGAGAAGGGAGGGGGCAAAGAGAGGAACTGAAAGTTCAATACCTAGAACTTCTAAGCAGAGTGGCTCCATTGCCACAAGCAAGCCAAACCATTTCCACGCATAGGCCACACTGTTTTACGTTTACCACATGTTTTTTTTTTTTATCATATTAAAAAACAATAATAATAACATAGCAATAATACAAATAGTTATAACATAATTATGTAAAAATAGCATATCTCATAAATAAATAATCACAACTTAACAAATGTTAATAAAATAAAAGTTAATAGAAAAAGGGTTAATTGGATGTGACATTCTCTTAATCTTGAGATTTTGAGGTACAAGTTGTGACAACTTGATATCTCAAAATTCTTCTCTAAAAAATATATTAACACAAAATTTGTTTGCTTCAAGAATAAAATTTCTAAATAGATTGACTTGGGTGTACACCTCTTTTAGTCTTATATTTTTAGGAAGTATGAGTTGTGACAGCTCAGAAATCCTAAATCTAAAAAATAAGAATAAAAATAAAAAATATATCAACACGCAAATATTTTCTACCCCAAAGAACTACGTAACTCTGAATTCTCCATTGCACCTGGGGACACGTAGGAGCAGGGGACCACTTTTGTCGAGCTAAAAAAATAAATAAATAAAAAATACTAACTCTTCTTTTTATATTAGTAATAATAATAATAAAATTAATCTTCATAAAAATAATAATAAAATAAACCTTTGTCTTTTTTAATTAGTTTTGTGTGAGATAAATATTTTCAAAGTTATAAATAATTTGCTTAATTAATTAGAGGTAACCGTTTTATGATGGACATCGTAGGGTGCTAACACCTTCCCTACGTGTAATCGACTCCCGAACTCAGATTTAGCTCCAAAGACCATTTTTTTCTTTAAAGATTTTTTTCAATGTTTTCCTTAATAAATATTGGTGGCGACTCCTCTGTCTTTTTTAAATTAATAAAATAAACGTTTGTCTTTTTTAATTAGTTTTGCATGAGATAAATATTTTCAAAGTTATAAATAATTTGCTTAATTAATTAGAGGTAACCGTTTTAGGACGGACGTCGTAGGGTGCTAACACCTTCCCTATGCGTAATCGACTCCCGAACTCAGATTTAGCTCCAAAGACCATTTTTTTCTTTAAAGGTTTTTTCCAATGTTTTCCTTAATAATATTGGTGGCGACTCCTCTGTTTTTTTTTTAACTTTTTTTTGCCGTCCCGTCGCGACATTGGTTGCGACAAATTGCAATGTATTGTTTTTTCAATAATATTAGTAATTATAGTTTACATTCACGCTTATTATTTAAAATGATATATTAACTGATAAATACCTAATTAGATTATGTACAAATTTGTATTTTAAATGTCTCTATTTTACAATAGGAGAACTAAATTTTTCTATTTTCAAATACGAGGACTAAAATTGCGGATTGTGCAAAATAGGAGACCAAAATTACATTTAAGCTTTTTTTTTTTATTAATTTATTAACTTTATACATAAATAAATCATGTTCGGGTGCGGGTATGGGTATATAGATACCCAATGGGTACGGGAGTCGGGATTAAAGTTGCTATCCCTGAGGATATGGGACCTGGTACGGGTGTTTTTTTTAAATACGGGTATAGAAACGGATATTATAAAATTCTACCCAGACTCTATCCATTGTCATTCCTAAGAATGGGTATTTTAATTGTTAATGGCACACTACAAAGCGGCCAAAACCAAAATTTATACAAATTTTTTTTTGCACCAGCACGTGGGTAATTTCAAATATTTGAGCGGCATTTGAAAATGAAAAAGTGTAGCTGGAAAGCATGAATGATGAGTACCGATAAATATCAAAGTGCAGCTGTAAAATAATAAAGCTGAGTAGTCATAATGTGTTTTCTTTTCCAATATCAATTCGGATCCGGTGACCTGCCCTAACGGTGTCCTCCTAACTCATCCCAGCCTTTCCTTTTAATATATAAAATCGGACGGCCATGCAAAGTTTCCCACCGTGAGTGATTTGGGAAACTTTCCCAGGCTAGATCAAACAAATTACCTTTGCAGATTATCCATTTACTTGTGAAGGGTTATGAACTTTTCGAGACAAGAACAGCATGTTAGCAGTCTTGATAATTTTATTCAGCGGTGAGGATCACTCCCAAAATATATTTAGCGTCAACAAACAATGAAAACTAGATAAATAGTAACCCTGGAAAATGGACCAAAAAGAGGAAAAACCGAATATATGAAAAGAACATGTCGCACAACTGATGCTACATTGGCACTCTTCAAATGTATATAAGGATAATATAATTCATAAGCACTAACTATTATTACAATTTCTGCTCGATTGAAACTTTTGAAGTCTTATGACCTTCCTCTTTACAGATTCCCAGTGGGAGGCTGGAAGCTATTGTTCTGCCTCAACAATAGATGACACTTAACCATGATTTCCAAGTCTTAAAGCGATCTATTAGCCTTCTTATCTAATGTGTAATTGGGATAAGTCATGCTCTTACAAGAAACAAGAAATCTCCCTCCAGATATTGATCTTCAGTCAAATCTTCCAGATTATGCATGGCTCTGAACTCCAGCTACCACTCAAGCATCACACACCCTAGTAAAAGAAGAACAATGAACATTATTACTCCAGACTCTAGTCACACAAACTCTATATGGCCATTTGAACAGGTGTATTTAACTTCAGTTGTTGTTATCTTCATTGATAAATATCCACAATTTGGCACAAAAAGAAGCTAATTTCTGTATAACAAACTCTGTTAGCACATGCTTCAGTTTCACTGATCCGCTTCCTGTTGCTGTGATGCCTACGAATTGCATAAGGAAATACAGCAGAATTCTTTTGAACAATAAATGCAAACTGATTCCCATGTGCTTCAAACTGTCCATAATTGCACCCTGCTGATACTGAGATCACAGAAGTTCATCCTGTATTTCTTTTTCTCTCAATATCCTCTATCAAATTGTTTGTGCTTGAGAGGGCATCTTCTGATGAACTTCTATACTTACGAAGTTCATCAGGGTCCTTACAGTCCTTCAGCATATCAGAAAATGCTTTAGCTTTCCGAATTATAGATTTTCTTCGTGCATGAGCATCTTCTCTGACTTCGCCATAAGTATTTGGCATGTTGGTAGAATAGGGAACAGAAGACATCAACTTGCAAAGTTTTTTAGCCATTTCAGTCATACCTTGTTTCTTTAACTCAGCTTTCATTCTCTGGAAAGTGAGATACTGAGGAACTATACCCCTCCGTATCATGTCCTCAAATTCCGCAAAAGCCTCTTCCAACCTACGCATTTTGCAAAGCAAGTGAATTAACATGGTACTCGTAGCCAAGTCCATGTCGTATCCATTATGCCTCATTTCCTTGCTAACTTGAACTGCCAAGTCTAACTTCCCCTCTTCACATAACATCTTCAGCAGAAGATGGTAAGTTAACCGATCCGGGGTATAACCAGATTCAATCATCTTTGTATACAGGTTCATCCCCTCCTCAATTTTTCCACATCTTGAAAAGTACCTAAAAAAGTAGTTATAGGTGGTGGGACTTGGGAGGAAGCCCCTACTTATCATCATTTTAAGAATCTTACTAGCACCTACAAGATCTCCTGCCTTACAAAACCCCTTTACCAGAGAATTGTATGTTGAATCAGTAGGGCCTATTTCCAAAACATGAAAACGTTCCAACATACCCAAAGCCTCTTTGAATCTTCCAGCTTCTGCCAGTGCATCAATTATTGGGTTGTACACAATTGCATTTGGTGCAATTCCTTCTTTGGTCATATCACCAACCATTTCAAGTGCCTTTTCGACACGGCGCATCCGACAATATCCTTCCACAAGGGTACCATATGTCACAACACTTGGTCTCACATTCTCCTTCTTCATCTCTTCCCAAAGTCTCTCGCCCTGCTTGAGTTTCCTCGATCTAAACCATCCATTTAACATTATGTTGTAAACACGAATAGAAGGAACCCAACTTAAGTCCAACTCCTTTTTCCAAAGGAAATACTCTGAAGCTTCCCTCACTGATCCTTCTTTACAAAGTGAATCCATCAATATCTCAAATAAACTCATTTCTGAGCCAGAATCCACAATTGACTTGTTATTTCTAGCAAACTCATATGTTCTAATTGCAAGTTTGGACATACCTGATTTTTTTTTTTCAAAAAGAAAAAAAACAAAAAAAAGCATTCATCATTAAAAAAGAAACGGAATAATTTTGGACAAAAACTACACATTAGAGTTATCAAAATTCATAAGCATATTGGCAAGAACTACACCATTACTTGCATTGCAACATACCAAATTTAAATTCAACAATTTGAAAACCTAAATTGCATGCTTTTGTTACCCAACCACAAAACCAATATTTTGTTGCTTTTGAGATGTATTAACAAAAATGAATTTAATTAGAATGCACCATCCTAAAACCGAACGCAGATAGATATGTATGATAAATTCATTAATTTTAATAAATAATTATTTTAAAAGTCATTTTGGTTGACAATAGTGTATGAAAATTACACTAACCAAATTTACTTTCCAAATAAAAATTTGAAAATATAACTCACAGTTACAAACTCACTTATCACTGTCAGTGAAATCAAGTTAAGAAAACCAACTCCAAGTATATTTCAGTTTGCAAAATCTAACCCAAATACACACAACACACTTAATCTGAGTGGTAAAGAAAGAAAACTCTTGTATGCATTGGCAAAACCACCTAACTCAAATTGAACAATTCAAAACCCTAAATCCCAAACCAACCTGCACGCGCGTAGCGCCGAATCATGATAGCGAAGGTCCCAACGGAGACCAACCTTTCTTTTTCTTCTCCTTCCCCGTCTCCCTCGACGTAATCGAGAACGAGCTTCCACGCGGCGTCGAACTCCCTCGCCTTCGCGAGCGCGTTGACCATGGCGTCAAAGAGCTTCGGGCCGGGCCTGAAGCCGGGCCGGGCCTGGGCCCAGAGGAAGAGCGAGTGGAGCAGCCTGGGCGACGAGCCGAAGCGGTCGAACACGGCGAGCAGGAGGGCCGGGCCCGCCTCGATCCCGGCCCGGTCGAGCTCGGCGTGGAGGGCCGGGCCGGGCGGGACGGAAGGGTCGGCGAAGAGGTTGGAAATCACGGAGAGAGCGTTTGAGTTCGAGGAAGCTTGGTCGGGCGTGGGGTTCGGGTTCGGGTTCGGAGCGAGGCTCGGTGTGGGTTGGGTGATTGGGTTTGGGGGTAGTGAGGGCCATTGGATGATTGGGTTTCCAGGTTCGGATAGCCATGAAGAAGAGAAGGGACGGTGCGGGGAGGCTCGGATTGAAGGGATGAGGTTCGGGTTTGGGTTAAAGGGTAATGAACGGAGGGAGGAGAGTATGTGACGAGGTTTGAGAAAGCGAGAGTGCATTGGGTTTGGAAGTTGGAAGCAGAGAGGGAAGTGGCAACAACAGAGCACAGATACGACGAGGGGGAAAGGGAATAAGGGATGCCTCAATACGACGAGTCGTTTTATTGTGTTTCTGGACCGAATTACAAGTTTGCCGCTGCAATTTTGGTGCCATTTTTTTTTTCTCTTAAATATGGTTTTCTTTTTTTTTTTTTTCCTTCAAATTTGGATATTTTTCTTTTTGTCCTCCAAATTAAAAATCATTTTTTTTTTAATTCTTGAATTTCAAAAAATGTTATTTTTAAGTAGTCTCTTGTCACTAACCGCATTACACTTATTGTTGATGTGACTAATGGCATTTACATAAGATCGTTTACAGCGTAGATCTCTTCACGGTATTTGAGAAAGAGATATCATGCTTACACTGAATTTGGCCCTTGGAGGAGAATTTAAATTTAGAACCGGTGCTAATTAGAGAACCGGTGCCAAAAAAAAAATTGTGGATCACACTATCATATCAATGTAGACTTTTATAAGTAAAAAAAAAAAAGTAAGGATGTAAATTTATTGGTGGGACCCATTTAATTAATTTTGTAGAGGTATTGGGTTGGAGAGAATCAATGTTTTTAAAATCGAACCGGTCATTGAACCAGTTAAGGCACTGGTTCAAAGTTCAATAGTTCAATCGTGGTTAAGCAGTGGTCGAACCGGTATTAATAAAATAATAATAATAATAATAAAATAATGTTAAATAAATGTAATATCACATAACTTTATAACATTAAAAACTAAAATAAAACTTAAAACGTCACTTTACAAGATTTTAACATTCAAAATATATATAAAAGTTTAATCAAATATACCATAATACTTAAGTTCAAATTTTAATAAAATAAAATAATATCCATTAACAATAACAAATTTACATTTAGAATAAAGAAAGAAAATGACAAATTAATATAATATAAAATTATCAAAAATCAAGATATAAAAAAATTATAAATTAATATAAATGAGTAAATTATATGTTTTACAAGAAAATAATAATAATAATTGATAAAATGATTTATATCTATTTGAGATATTTATTAAATATGTGTTTTAATTTATCTTTAAAATAATTTATATCTATTTAAAAACTTTAATGAAAATAAATAAAAATTAAAAAAATACCAGTTCAAACCGGTTTTTGGTACCGATTTTGGCTCGGCTTGACCGGTTCTTGACCGATTTCCACCAGTTCCGAATTCCTCTGATTTTATTGAGTATCCAGACCAGTCACTAGACCGGTTCCCGGTTGAACCAGTATAACCGGTCGGTCTGGTCCGATTTTGATAACAATGGAGAGAATAGATGTTTATGAGGTGCTTGTATTGGGAAGAGTAAAAATGAGTGATATGTACATGTGAGAGATATTGGGTTGGAGATGCTCTAAGCAACAACACATGTAATAAAAAAAATGGCGTGAAAATTCGTTTTTAATTTTTGGCTAAAATATCTTTTTAGTCTCTCAAATTTAGGTTAAGTTTATTTTGGTCTTCCAAATTTAAAAATAATTTTTTAGTCCTTCAAATTTAAAAATAATATTTTTTAGTCCCCTCAAATTTAATTGTGATTTTTTTAGTCTTTTATTTTAGAAATAATTCATTTTGGTCCTCAAAGTTGTCATTGTTAAAAAATCGAGTAAGGTGACTAATAGTGTATTTTCTAATAGTTTTAGAAATTATGATAGTTTTAAACCCCTAAAATTTAGATTAACTAATAATGTTTTAAAATAAGTTTTGTGGTGATTTTAAGCACCAAAAATTAAAATGTAAGTCAAAATCCCATCCATGGTAGCGTGACAATGACCAAGAGAAGGAGAGAAAAAGAGGATGAGAGGGAGAGATGAAGAGAGAGTGAGCAATAGATAAAGAAAGCAATGGGGAAGAAAAAAGAGCAGGGACAAGACAAGAAAGGACCATGTTGTCATGGCAATGGTAGAGGCCTCACAGGCCGCAAAGGGAGAAGGAAAGAGTGAGAAAGAGAAGGGGAGAAAAAAGCGCTAGAAAATGTAAGAATGTAATTGGAGGAGAAGCATAAGAGACAAACAAAGATGTTCTTAGAGGTTATTCATATAGGAATAATGAAGAGGCTGAAAGCAAAAAAGAAATTGAAAGTCAACAATATCACTGCTGACTTATGTTCAAAAGTATTTTTGCACCTCTGAACATGGTAGATAATTCAGGCAACAAAGACGTCTCCAACGAGCGGCTGTGGCCTCTAGTGAACAACGAAACTTGTAAACACCTGCATAGACACTCTAAAGATCAAGTCAGTCAGTGTAGGAGATGTGTAAATGAGGCTTAGATCTTTACCTGTAAGCATGAAATGCCTTATATAGTAGTAGATGGTGGGAAAAACAGTTAAGGGATATATCCTAACAGTGTAAAACTATTTTACATTGTCATCTAATCACAAACTATCATTTATGATAAGTTTGTTGACATCTATAAAATTGTCTTAAAAATCATGTAAACAATAATTTGTGATTAGATGACAGTGTAACTTTTCAGCGCATTATCATTAAAGTTAAACTGTATTTTATATCAATTCCTAACCAATGCAAGACAATTTCGCTTATTGGAATATCACGTTAAAACAAATATTTGTTCATAGCGAATCGGGGTGGAAACAGGCCAGGCCAGGTTTTGGCGGACTTGAGCCTGGCCTACATCATAATTATTAAGCCTGAGCCTGACCTATTTACATGTTACAGACTATTGTTTAGGCCTTGACCTGGCCTAAGAGCCTATTTACATGGTCTGTTTTGTATAAGGCCCATAAACGGGTCAATAAGCCTATAGGCCTAAATAGGCCAACGAGCCTAAATAGGCAAAAAGTGTTGTTCATCACCTAAATTATTCTGTTTTATAAAGACTAATATTAATAATTATATTAAAGGAAAAAAATCCAAATAGCAATGAGCCATTATATTAAAAATGGACCTGTGGTACACTGGTCCTCTCCTAAAATTAAATAATTCAGACATTGATGTTAAATTACCTAGAAAAATTTCAGCAATTCTCAATCACTAATTAGAAATGTAACAACCATTGCCCCATAATCAAATAAGGTATCAAAATATGTTTAATAAGTCCAAACTCATCCACAAAATTACTCCAAAACACAACCACGAGGGCCTCAAACAGAACTTTACAAAGTTTAGCAATTTACAAATGGACCTATGATCCTTTCCAGAAATTAAATAATTCAAAAGTGAAGTTTCTCATATACCTATGTTCCCCAACCCATTGTTCCTGTCCACTCATTCCTCTTCATAGTCACAGCAGCAACAGTTTTGCAAGACAAGGTCACCTATCAAGAACAAGAAACATCTCACAAGTTTTTGGCTAAGTCTCCATCTTCACCATCACGGCAGCAATAATTTTGCATGACCAGGTCCCCTGTCATAATAAGAAATAGGGGTGGAACATCACGCAATGAGTGAGTCTCCAACGGTTTACGAAACAGAATTTTTTTTTTTTTTTTGAAATTGGTGCGTAGCGGAGGTGTCGCAAGCGGAGTGAAAGTGAAGGACGCACAGTGAAGCGCGACACAGAGTGTCTTGCCGGACTTGGTGTGAAGCAGCGAAGGTGTGGCAACCCGTGCGGTAGTGCCGCAGTAGAGCTTTTGAGTTTTGCCTTCTATGACTATTTTAGGGTTTGAAAAATGAAATTAACCTTACAAGAGACGTTTTGAATTGAGAAATCGAGCCAGTGGCATGGGCCACAATCACATCCAATTCCAACCCTTTTCAATTTTAAAATTATATTATTTTTAATATAAAACTTATTATTAATATTAATATATATATATATTAAATATAAATATTATATGTAATTATATATAATAATTATTATATATATTATTATATAAACAGACCAGCCTATTAAACTTAATAGGCTTTTTTTAAAGTCCAAATTTTGGCCTTTTTAATTAAAAAGACTTTTTAAAAAATCTAAGCTTGACTTTTTAATAAATAGGCCAGATCAGACCTTTGACGGACGGGCGGACGGATCACCTAGTCTATTTCCACCCGTAATAGCGAATAAATGTCGATGAAATTCTTCAATCAATAATCTCTTCTTTTTTTTTAACTCAATTTCTTCAATAATCTCAATATATATAAAATAAAATTATTCAATAATCTACTCAAAATTGGAATTTAAATTTACTTCGCCTGGTAAGAACGAGCAAGTTCTAGAATATTATCAAATATAAATAAGAAACCGGACATAAAGTAGGAAATTACATACACACACACGTCTCATTAGTCATTTGGCCATTGCCTTTGCACAATTTACATCACAAAAGATAAAACCATCCATAACAGAAACAACAATGGCTTCCATGAATATATTCACCACCATCTCCCTCGCCGCCGACGCCCGGAATCCCGCCATCTATTTTCCCCGGCGGCGGCGGCCAAACTCGGTCGCTTTCGCCGCCGCCTCGCCGGAATCTCCTCCCGAAATAGAGCTCGAGTTCATCGGGGTATCATTTAATTAATCCTGTTCTTACCTAGCTTAAACTAAACCAAATTAAATTAAATTAAATTTCAGTTACATATACATTTTGTGCTTGTACGTTTTGTTCCCAATGTAGCATACAAATTCAGTTAGTTAGAATGAAAAAATGTGAAATTGTTGTTGTTGCAGCCCAAAGCGGAACGTGACGGGTCGTTCCCGGTGGATAAAGCAAAAGCAACAAGCGGAGAGAAGCTGTTGAGGAACATCATGTTGGATAACAAGATCGAACTTTATGCCACCTATGTATGTCTCATACCACATGATTTCAATCAACCACAACCACTAACTGGTTTTGGACCACATTCTCAACTGCTACGTAGTAGTTTTTTTTTTCTTATTTATTTAATATTTGAGTAAATGATCAATTTTGTCCTTAAATTTATACTTTACTATTATTTTAGTCTCCGAAACTAAGAAAACTCAAATAAATTCTTGAATTTTGTTAGGATTTCATTTAAATCCCTGAAATTAACCTCCTTTTATGATTTTGGTCCCTAGTCTGAGGACTTAAATGATAATAATAACATAAGTTTAGGGACCAAAATGAGATAAAAAAAGATAATTTCATGGATTTATTCGATTTTTTCTTGATTTCAAGAACTAAAATGACAACAAGTTATAAATTTAGGAACTAAATTGGTCACTTACTCTTAATATTTTTACATTTTTACGGATGTCAAGAAATGCTTAATGATAAAGATAAGAAAAGGTATTTGTTGTATTAAAGATATAAAAATTATTTAATGTTTATGTTTTTAAGTAATTAAAAGTAAAGTAAATAGTTTATTTATATTTTTATCTAATCCCAAATTGTCACATATCACTATGCATGATAAATTTTTACAATAATTATCTTAAAAGTCATATTTATTATAATTTTTTATAAATTGATAGTATAAATTTTTTTATATTATGGATAAAAAAATTTATATTATGATTACATAGAAATTAATCTATTGAAAGTATATTAAATGTTTTTGATGTGTGTTCTTAAAAGGACAATACTTACACAGAGGTTTTGGTATTATTTTTAATTAGAAGTTGAATTTTATCTCATTAATTTCGTACAACATAAGTTTAGAAGTAAAATTCTATTTCTAATAGGAGAAAAACATCAAAAGTACCATCTAAGTTTTGTCTTCCTTAAAATGCTAATGAGTCAGATCTTTTACTCTGTTTTTTATTTATTAAGTTTAAATGTGTTTCTATTTTTTCCTTTTGTAAATGAAGTAAATTTTATATAAATTTGACTTGTGATTTTTAAGTTTCAGTTATTTAAGAAATCAACACTGTTTTTATAGATCTGATAAATAGTAACGTGTCTAAAGATTTTCAACTCATTATAATATTATCGAGTATCAAAATTACATTTAAAAAATGATTTTGCTAATCATTATTGTAATGACAACAGTAAAAGAATTAAAAGTGATTTTTTTATTAAAAATATAATATTGAATGTTATCAATGCATTATTGCTATTATTTTTAATAAAACCTTTTTATATATTAATTCTTAACCATTGCTTTTAACAACACCGTTTACAAAAATAAGAAACGTAAATTAAAACTCAAACTTTATATGAATTAAAATCAAGTTTTAATATAGTTATAAGAATCAAGTACATATTTAAATCATATTTATGTAGTTGTTGCAAACTAGTTTTAACTAGTGTTAACTGCTTCAAGAACAGGGGAAGCTGATGAACTGCGGGGGAGGTGGTAGCTGCGGAACTTGCATAGTAGAGGTAAGGAACTGTGTTGTTGTCTTGTAATTATCTTCAAACCACTTTTCAGCAAACTTACTCAAACAAAAATTGATTCTAATTAGAATCAATTATGCATATAATTGATTATTGAAATAATCTAATTTTTTCGACTGTCCCAAACACAGCCTAAACATGTCCCCATGTATAGTAAGATGTTTGTTTGAAAATATCTTCTAATAAGTGCTTTAAACAATGTGTTAAGAATCTGTGAAACAAAATACTTCAATTCTTCTATAAATGAATTCTTGTAAGAAAATTCTTTAGAACAATACTCATTTTAAAAATTCAATTAATTCATTAATCATATTGTGTGTGATGTTGGCTGATTCATTAATCATTCGATTGTAAATGAACTTTCTCAACTCTATACACAGTGTTCTAACTTCTAAACACACCCAAGTGTAGTTTGTCTTGGTCAGTTAATAAGCATAACATATTGAAGTATGAATCTTCGATCTTGAGTTCTTCACATGACATAATATAGTTCTAGTTTTTTTACAAAGTAAATATACTCATCAATCTCTAATTGCAAGTGCATATTGATTCTTTTGTTGCAGATTATTGAAGGAAAGGATCTTTTAAACGAAAGAACAAATACTGAACTCAGATATCTTAAGAAGGCATGCTCGCTCTCCCTCTCACACTCACCCACACAAGAACACTTTGTTCAAGTGATGGCTCAATTTTAAGTGGTTAAATTCGTAGTTGAATTGAATAATATTGGAATGAATAAAATAACTTATTTATAGTTTAACTGATTGGAAATCTCCTTATCAGAATCTTGAGAGGAGATGCAAGTGACTCCAAGTTGATGTGGCCACACATCCTTTAACTCAAAGAACAAAAGTGGAGTTCCATAGAAAACACTCATATTGATTGAAAAATGATAAAAGATACAAGTGAGAAAGAGTTTAGGCTCTATTTATAGAGCTTCATAGAGAACCTAACAATATAACTAACTAACTAACTAATATCCTGTAACACTCCTATCCTAAACCAGTGTAGAAATTTCATAATCTCCTAAGAAAGTCATTTGATATCTTGGTTATTGAATTGAATGCATTTCCAGCTTATCCAATGTAACAATGAAGTATTGGTGATTTATAACCCCTTTTTAATTTTGTAATACCAGCTTCTTAGAAAGGTCCTTCTTACTTTTTGAGGGTGATATGATGGTAAGTTTTGAAATTTTCTGATCTTCTAAGCTTCGGCTATTTTAAACAGAAACCTGAATCTTGGAGATTGGCTTGTCAAACTATTGTTGGAAACAAAGAAAACTCTGGCAAGGTATCTTTCAAAATCATGGTTCACTTTACAGTTTGCATCGCTATTTTTTGTTTTTTTGTTTTTTTGTTTTTTTTACTATAGTAGGTGTTCTGTGTAGCGAGAGTGGTGTCGTGAGTATAAGAGCACAGCATATACCATGATCATGATATACTTTATTGGATATTTTAAATAAAAAAATATTTAATTTTATAATAATTTAATCTGATTGGATGCCATTTTTGATAAAGTTTCAATATCTGCTATCAAGTTGATCCCAATTCACTACAAGTAACATTAACATATTTTTTCCTATATGAAGTCTATAATGGGACCCTCAATGATGAAGACAATTATAGTTGCATGTAGAAAGTAAATTTGCATATGCTTGTCTCTTTCACCTTAAAGTAGACGAAATTTAGTGAGTAGGGAATCTTTTTCCATTTGTATAGATGTCTTAAAGAATGAGGCATAAAAATATTGAGAGCTCAAGTAATGATTACTCTCAAAATTAAGATTGGTTTTCCTCATGTGCAATAGATCTAGTGGATTAATATATTTGCTATGATGGCCTTTTAGGTTGTTGTTCAAAGAATTCCTCAGTGGAAGAAGTAATATACCATGCCAAGAAGGACCTCCTGATGCTTAGAAAGAAAAGCTCCATATGTTCCTCCTTGATTTAACACAGTTAGAAGCACCACTACAAATCACTAATGCTTGAATCATAAATTTATGAAAACTTTTGGTTTGGTTCTTGATGTAATCTTGCAGATATCTATAATGTATAATTTCCCTTCATGTTTTGTAATGCTTGCCACTTGGTTTCTATTCTTTAGGTTAGGGTACAAATCTTTGGTGTATAATAGCATGTGTGCTTTATCCAAAACAACAAGCCAATGTGCAGAGCAAAGTGTGCATAAAGAGAAAAAAAAAACAGCCAATGCAATTTTGAACTTGTTTATGTACTTCATCAATGCATGATACATTATCTAAGAAGCTCTATTGGAGTGCAAATGGCACATTATCTTTGATGTGCAATTCCCAAAAAACGATGTCTTCTTTTTCTTCAAACAAATTGCTGAAGGACTTCCTTCACCACAGCAGCTCTCTCGTGGCTAGACAGTGAGCTAGATCTTCGCCTGAGCAGTGAGCTAAACCTGTTTAGAAAATCCCTTTTCTTATTTCTCCTTAAGTCTTTTTGTTACTTGATTGAAATTTTAGTATCCTGCATAAATAGATAGTATTTGAAAATTCCCTTCATAAGTCGTAGTACAATACTCCAAATTGGTCCCTAATAAAAGATCAATTATCCATCAAATTAATTCCTGACTGATTTAGTCAAAATTCATGATCCTTGAAAGATCATTCTGTCCATCATTTTTAGTCCTACCATTAAATATTGTTTGTTAACATTAACAAACTGGCTTACCTTGCATTTTAGTGCCAAATTGGTGCTCCTACATGGCAAGAGTGTGCTTATATGCTTGATGAAGCCATTGAAGTAGATGGCACAAAGTTGGGACAGGGTCGTTGTCTTCTTTACTTGATTTTGCTGCATTAACCATAAACCTGTGACATCCAGAATGCCTTGCTATGTATATCTCATAACTGGCATCCCTGTTTATTTCATTGACTGTTATCAAACTGATATGTTTTCATGGGGAAGAAATTTCAGCCATGTCAAGTTAATGCAGAACTTGAGTTTCTTCTCCATATTACGCATACAAGTAGTGTTACTACTTCTCTGTAAGTGAATATATCCACCGCTAAAGGATTCAATTCATCTTGGAAATGTTTTACTAGATACAACATTGAATATCAATGGACAGTAGTGGCCTTAGACTTTGTAGTGTCCAGGGCAACTTTGAATAAGGTAACCTTAAGAAGCACTTTGCTGCATAACAACATGCTAATGCTCAGACTTCTCAGGCTCTACTGCACTGGATGGTTTGGTAATTCAAATGGGATGCTTTTTTAAGTGTTGTTAATATAAAACCTACTCTTTAATTTAGTTAACTGTTCTATTATTAGACATCAGAGTGCATTGTTCAATCTATTTAGATTGTGATTCCTATTAATAGTCACTGATATAGATCAGCCTCCTCACACAAAAAGGTTGCTTCCATCCTTTCGTAATTGAGAAAAGTAAGGACAAAATATTAGAATAAACTAATGCAAATGTCTTATTATTCAATTATAATAACTAATTTCAATGTAAAAAAAAAAATGAGAAAAATCAGCATGAATAACGTGGAAATCTTAAGCAAAATGAATGAGTAAATTAGTATTAATAAAGAGAATTTCCTGTATAATTGTTAAATTACTCAATTGAAATCAAAGAGTCCACTTTTATAATTTGATAGGGGCCATAAAATCTCAGGCTCAACTTTTCATTAGATTTTCTAGTCAAAGACTTCATTTGATATGGTTGAAGCTTGAGTAAAACCCATTTTCCTGTTTGGTAATCAACTTGTCTCCTATGCATATTTGCGTATGCCTCATTTGATCTCTTGCTTTCAGCAAATTACTACTTAACGCTGATAACTGATGCGTTGCATTTCATATTACATTTGCATTGCATTTCATTTAGTTTTACTTGCACATTGTAGCATTTAGGACTTAGTTTATGTTAATTTTCTCTACTTTTCTATCTTTTGTGGAATCGGCTATGCTTTGGGTGTTATTGTGTTTTCAGGTACTAATTTTAGAGTTGGAGGGCTCTTTTTGCAAGTTAGAGAGGCATTGTGAGAACTTTGGATGGATCATTGGAGATTGTAGATGCCTTGAGAAGTTTCACAGCTGTGAGGTACAGTTCACGCCTGTGACCCACATTGTTGGAGCGAGTAGTAGGGATCACGACCGTGAGAGATGGATCACAACTATGACTAGCATCGATTTTTATCCTTGCTCATCTGTTGACTCGCAACAGCATGGATCACACCCGTGAGATATGGATCATGCCCGTGACGCGCGACAGACGTGAATTTTAATTAGTTTTAAGTTTTTATTTGTATTTGGGCTTGAACCCTTTTAGCCCATTATTTTTAAATACCCTTCTGAACTTTGGAGAGGGGTTCCAGACTTCTTATGCATGACGGCTTGGGAAGAGAGCTAGAATCTTGATCCTCTTTCTCTTTTTCGGTTCGTTATCTTCTTTTCTAAATTTCTGTTTTGCTTCCATGGCAACCCATGAGTAGTCTTTCTGTTTCTAGGATTGGGCATAGCCTATGAACATCTAATGAATTAATTTTCTATTATCCTTGTGTTGTTCTTGTTCTCTTGATCCTTTTCTATTGCTTTATTTATGTTGAATGAAATTGGCCTGTGTTTGACATAATTACAGAGATTTGGGGATGAACTGAGAGGTGGACCTATAATTTCGGAACCATAGGAAGCAACTTAGGTGTGAAACCACGAGAGTAGGTTGAGCCCTAAGAGGAACAAACAAACAAATTAACAAAGTGCTTAAAGGGTCTAATTAAACATAGAAACCACGAGAGTATGGGTCAATTTAGTTAGATACACCTTCGTTTCTTGAGAGAGAATGAAGGGTACCTAAAGTTAATTTGCCTTCAATAGGAACTCGTAAGAGCGCAAGGGTAATTTAATTAATTATTATTTGTCATAGCGTGAACCCCAATCCTGGAAGTTTTTAACAATTTTCAAAGTTTTAATCATTATAAATTGCTTCATCTTCTATAATTGATTTTTATGTTTTATAATTTCCCACAATCAATTCTCATTTTTAAAATCAATCTTCGTCCCTTTTAATTCTATTTAAATTGCGATTTCGTATAGCCAAATACACGGTCCCTGAGGAAAGAACGATTTTATTACTTGATGATACCGTGCACTTGCGAATTTTGTTTATCAAGTTTTTGGTGCCGTTGTCAGGGACTGCGTCTCTTGTCTCGGTGATAATTGCTTTTTATTTGGAATTAATTCGTGATTTCCTTCCTTATTTTTGTTTTTAATTTTTATTTTATTCCTTTTCAGACTTCACGCTTTTTCTCTACTTGTGCAGGGTGTTATCTAATGTATGCCAAGATCTCTTCGTCTTGGAGAACCAGTAGAAGGTGACCCTGAAATCAAGAGAACCTTCCGAAGAAGGAGAAAAGCACAAAAGCAAAACGTCGTCACTGCTGAAAAACAAAAACTAGTGATGGCTGAAGAAGAGGCGGATGTTAATGCAAATAGGCCTCTGAAAGAGTATGCAGCCCCAACCATCTGTGGGTTACCTGGAGGGATTGTTCGCCCAAATATTGGGAATGCAAATTTCCAAATCCCTTCTACCCTCCTTCAAATGCTTAAACAGAATCGGTTTAGAGGGTCACCTTCTGAAGACCTTACTGAACATTTGGAGGGATTCTTAGAGATATGTGGGACCCAGAACTTCCAGGGGGTCTCACAAGATGCATTGCGCTTACGCCTTTTTCCTATAACTTTAACGGGAAAGGCGAAGGGATGGATGAGGTTTATCCCTAGAGCTACCTTTACTACATGGGCTCTGTGTGAGAGAGCCTTCCTTGATAAGTACTATCCACCTTCAAAGATGGATGAGATGCAGAGGCAAATTACAAATTTCCGCCAAGGTGAAACTGAGTCCTTCCCTGATGCTTGGGAGCGATTTTCAGAGCTACTGTTGGCTTGCCCTTATCATGGGCTTGAGAGACCCTTGACAATCCATTTCTTCCATAATGGGTTGAATTACCCAAGCAAAATGTTGTTGCATTCTGCAGCTGTTGGATCATTCATGGATAAGCCGCTTAATGAGGCACTTGCTATCATTGAAGTGGTAGCTGAAAACCAACTTCAATAGGTTGGCGAAAGAGGTAGTTCTTCACGGAAGATTGCTCCAGGTAAGTATGAGGTAAATAATGTTGATCTCATTTTGGCTAAATTTGATGCTCTTAATCAGAAAATTAATAAAATTGAAAGAGCAAATGTGAATGTAATAGGTGCTACTAATGTGTTTTGTGAAGTTTGTGGTATACAGGGGCACACAACCATTGACTGTCAAGTAGAAATGCCTGAGGGTCAGGAGGAGAGTGTAGAGAATGTTGCTGCCACCCATAACTTTTATGACAACCCAAAGAAGGAAAGATTTGACCCTTATTCAAATACTTTCAACCAAGGATGGAAAAGTCATCCAAACTTCTCTTACAGGAACAATCAAGGTTTGGGTGGTCAAGGGGGTGGTAGGAAACAAAACTATCAACAACACTCCAATTTCAACCAGGGCTCTAGCAGTCAAGGTTTCCAGCAAAAGCAGGATCAACAACAACTGTCACTGTATAAGCTTGAAGGCTTGATGACAGAAATTGTTTCAAGCCAAAAGCAATTCATGTCTAGCCAACAACAAACAAATGAGACAATGCGTAATTCCATTAAGGTATTGACTGTTAGAATGGATGACTTGGTTGTCCACAACAAGATGCTGGAAGGACAACTTAATCAGATGGCTTAATACCTCCCTAACTCCAACCGCACTACAGGTAAGTTTCCTGGTAAGACTGAGACTAATCCTACTGAGCATGCTAATGCAGTTGTGACTAGGAGAGGTACAGTGGTAGGTGAACATGTGTCTAACCGAGCTAAAAAGGGTGTGGAGGAAGTTCAAGAGGAGATGCAACCTATGGTTGAAGTAGAAAAGGAACGTGCTCTTGAAAAAGAAGTTGCAACTCCACTTGCTTCTCCCAAGCCTTACCAACCACCCGTCCCTTTTCCCCAAAGGTTAGCAAGATCTAAGTTGGATAAGCAATTTGAATTTTTTTTGGAGATGATTAAACAACTTTATGTTAACATTCCTTTTATTGAGGTTGTTCAACAAATGCCAACTTATGCAAAGTTTTTGAAGGATATTCTTGCTAACCGCAGAAAAGTGGATGAGAGAGAAACTGTGACCTTGGTCCACAAAAAGCTTCCTACTAAACTTAAGGACCCAGGTAGTTTCTCAATTCCTTGTCTGATAGGAAATGTTAAATTTAAGAGAGCATTGTGTGATCTTGGGGCAAGTGTAAGCTTGATGCCCCTGTCAGTTTGTAAGAGGTTGGACATGGCCGAGTTAAAGCCCACTGGTATGTCCATTCAATTGGCGGATAAGTCTTTCAAGTACCCCGTGGGTGTTTTAGAGGACGTGCCTGTGCAAATAGGCAAGTTCTCGATTCTTGGAGATTTTGTTGTACTTGAGATGGAGGAGGATTCTCAAATTCCTATCATCTTAGGTAGGCCATTCTTGGCCATTGCTAGTGTCGTGGCTGATGTGAAAAATGGTAAATTGACTTTAACTGTTGATGGTGAGACTATTGAATTTGATGTTGCTAAAACTGTTAAGCAACCATTTTTGGAAGATTTTTGTTGCAGAGTTGATATTATAAGCAGGGCTTTGGAAGTGGAGAATGTCTTAACTTGTCTTAAAGATCCTCTTGAGGCTTACTTGACTGGAGAAGATTCCCTAACTCTTGGGGAAGACAAAGAGGAATATGCAAATTTGATTGAATCTACTCCTAGCCTCCAATCTCGTAAGGCGGTGATAGAGGAAATCAAAGCACAACCAAAAGATTGGAATGAAATGATTGCTCCAAAGGTAGAATTAAAACCTCTTCCTTCCACTTTGAGGTATGAGTTTCTTGGCCCTAATTACCCTGTCATTGTTAGTGCTGGCCTGAATGAAACGGAGACCGAGAAATTGCTTTGTGAACTCCGCAAGTACCGTAAGGTCATTGGGTATACCATTAGGGACATTAAAGGGATTGACCCTTCTTTTTATATGCATAGAATCCTCATGGAGGAGGGGCATAAGCCATACGTTGATCGTCAACGGAGGTTAAACCCCAATATGAAGGAAGAGGTCAAGAAAGAAGTCTTGAAACTGTTGGATGCTAAAGTGATATATCTTATTTCTGACAGTCCGTGGATGAGTCCTGTTCATGTTGTCCCTAAAAAGGGTGGGATGACTGTTGTGAAAAATGAGAAGAATGAATTGGTTCCCACTAGGACTGTCACTGGTTGGTGCATGTGTGTAGATTATAGGAAGTTGAATAGCGCCACTAGGAAGGATCATTTTCCTCTCCCCTTCATTGATCAAATGCTTGATAGGTTGGCTAGGCATTCATATTTTTGTTACTTGGATGGGTACTCGGGATTTCACCAAATCCCAATTCACCCTCATGATCAAGCCAAGACTACATTTGTTTGTCCTTATGGCACTTTTGCCTATAGGAGGATGCCTTTCAGGCTTTGTAATGCCCCTGCCACCTTTCAAAGGTGCATGACTGCCGTTTTTAGTGACTTAATTGAAAATATCATGGAGGTTTTTATGGATGATTTTTCTGTTTATGGAGCTAACTTTGATGATTGCTTGTTTAACCTCTCTAAAGTTTTGCAGAGATGTGAAGTGAACTTGGTATTGAATTGGGAGAAGTGCCATTTCATGATGCAGGAGGGTATTGTCCTTGGGCACATGGTGTCTGGAAGAGGAATTGAGGTGGATAGGGCTAAGATTGCAGTCATTGAAAACTTGCCCCCACCAATGAATGTGAAAGTTGTTAGAAGCTTCTTGGGACATGCAGGGTTTTACCGAAGAGATTTATTAGAGATTTCTCTAAAATCTCTAAACCATTGTGTAACCTGATGATGAAGGATGTTTCCTTTAACTTTGATTCTTCTTGTAGGAATGCTTTTTTGCAGGTTGAAGGAGGCTCTTATCTCAGCTCCTATCCTACAGACTCCTTACTGGAATCTTCCTTTTGAGATTATGTGTGATGCAAGTGACTTTGCCATTGGTGCTGTATTGGGGCAAAGGAAAGACAACAAAGTCCATGCCATTTATTATGCCAACAAGACCCTTGATGGTGCCTAGGTGAATTATGCAACCACTGAGAAGGAGTTGCTTGCGGTGATATATGCTTTTGAAAAGTTCATATCCTACTTGGTTAGGTCAAAGGTTATTGTGTACATAGATCACTCTACTTTGAAGTATCTCCTCAGTAAGAAAGATGCAAACCCTCGACTCTTGAGATGGATCCTTCTTCTTCAAGAATTTGACCCTGGGATTCTTGATAGGAATGGAGCAGATAATCCTGTGGCTAACCATCTTTCCCGCATTGAGCCTCTTGCAGAGAAGAAGGATGAAATCCCAATTGATGATGCTTTTCCTGATGAGCAGCTGCTAGCAGTTTCTATTAAAAATCCTCCCTGGTATGTTGATTATGTTAATTACCTTGCCAGTGGAGCCCTCCCTCCTAATTTTTCTTACCAGCAGAAGAAGAAATTTTTCTCTGATTTGAAACATTTTGTCTGGGATGAGCCTTATTTGTATAAGAAGGGTCATGATGGCATTTATAGAAGATGTGTTGCTGAAGAGGAAGTTCATGATATCTTGCATTCTTGCCATTCATCTGCTTATGGTGGTCATGCTAACACTTCCAAGACTGCTTCTAAAATATTGCAGGCTGGGTTCTATTGGCCTAACTTGTTTAAAGATGCTTGGAAGTTTGTATCTTGTTGTGACCAGTGCCAAAGAACTGGAAATATTCCCAAGAAGCTTGAAATGCCTCTCAATAGCATTCTTAAGGTTGAGATTTTTTATGTCTGGGGAATTGACTACATGGGACCCTTCCCACCTTTCTATGGTTACAAATATATACTTATGGCAGTTGATTACGTGTCAAAGTGGGTGGAGACCATTCCATCCCAAACTTGTGATGCAAAGACCGCAATCAAGTTGTTCAAACAAATAATTTTTCCTCGGTTTGGGGTTCCACGAGCTGTGATTAGTGATGGTGGATCTCATTTCATTGAGAGACAATTTGAAGCACTATTGAAGAAGTATGGAGTCACTCACAAAGTGGCTACACCTTACCATCCACAGACAAGTGGGCAAGTAGAGGTCTCCAACAGGGAGATTAAATAAATTCTTGAGAAGACTGTTTCTAAATCAAGAAAGGATTGGTCCCTCAAACTTTCTGATGCACTTTGGGCTTACCGCACTGCATTTAAAACACCTATCGGGATGTCCCCATTCCAGTTGGTTTATGGTAAGTCTTGTCACCTTCCTGTGGAGCTTGAGCATAAAGCCATTTGGGCTATGAAGTTCTTTAATTATGATTTGAAAGCTGCTGGTGATAAGAGGAAATTAGAATTGAATGAGCTGGATGAAATTCACCTTGATTCTTATGAGAATGCTAAGATCTACAAGGAGCGAACAAAGAAATGGCATGACCAACACATCCACCGTCGTGGATTCAAGGAAGGAGACCTTGTTCTTCTATATAATTCCAGGTTGAAGCTCTTTCCTGGAAAGCTCAAATATATATGGTCTGGACCTTTCAAAGTCCAAAAGGTGTTTCCTTATGGAGCTATTGAAATTGGTAACCAAGACAAGGACTTTTTCAAAGTTAATGGCCCAAGATTGAAGCTTTACCACACTGGAGAATACATTGAGAAGGCAATGTCAATTGTTCTTCTTAATCCCGCTTCTAATGGCTAAATTGTATCAGGAGTCGAGCTCAGGACAATAAACGAGCGCTTCTTGGGAGGCAACCCAATGCTTTTTACCTTATATTTCTTCCTTTTAATTTGTATATGTTGCAACCGGGGTTGCGGCGGGATGGTGAAAAATAATGTTAAAAATAGAGGAGTCGCCACCATAGTTTATTAAGGAAAACTACAGAAAACCCTTTAAAAGAAAAATGGTCTCGAAACCAGATTTTGGGTTCGACAGTCAATTACGCGTAGGAAAGGTGTTAGCAACCTACGATGTTCGTCCTAAGACAGTTACCTCTAATTAAATGTGCAAATTTTAATAACTTTAAAATTATTTATTTTACCCCTCAAAATAAACAAGAATATCTATGGATATTTTATTTATTGATATTAGTATTTTTTAACAATAGAATTTTATTATTAAAAAGAAAGTCATTTATTATTATAAAATACATATTATTATTGTGTTTTTTGTCTTTTCAAATTATATTTTTTTTTTATCTTTTTAGCTGGACAGGAGTTGTCTCCTGCTTCTACGTATCCCCTGCTCCTACGTATCCCCAGGTGCAATAGAAAATTCAGAGTTACGTTGTTCTTCTGTAGAAAATATTTGTGTGTTGATATTTTTATTCATTTTTATCTTTTTAATTCTTTTTTATTTTAAATTAAAAGCTTTCATGATAATCAAATCAGAAGTGTATCCAAAGTGATTATCATTAACTTTTAATGGCTTTCACAATAACCAAATTAGAAGTACATCCAAAGTGACTATTGTTAAACCTTTATTATATTTTTAATTTTTAACTTAAAAACTTTCATGATAATCAAATCAGAAGTGCATCTAAAGTGGTTATCATTAACCTTTAATGGCTTTTGCAATAATCAAATTGGAAGTACATCTAAAATGACTATTACTAAACCTTTATATTATTATTATTATTATTAAACTTTTCTAATACTGCACATGAGCACGTATTAACCAAATAACATAAGAATAGCTTTAGTTTAATGACATTAAAACACAATAAAGTAACATGATAACATAGAAAAGTAATAAATAAAAAAAAGACATAAACAAAGAACTGAACGGAAGTGACACAGGGAAGAAAAAGACAAACAAATTGAGCAATATGTACAAATAAGATGACGAATTAAACTTCAGGAACTGTAGATGTCTATAGCTAGCTGCTAGCATTTATTTAAGAAAAGAAAACAGTGGCATTAGGATGAATTTAAGACAGAAAAAGAAGTATATAACATAAAGCAAAAGTTAACAAACTAGTAAAACAAATAATGTGGACAAACAGTGAAGAAATGAGTGGACAAAGTAAAACAAACAAAACATGATAGAATAGGAAACGAAGATCAGTGAGTAAACACTCAAACTCGTTGACTGTAACTCGAGCTGCATCGGAACAAACACCTACACTGCTATCCTTTTGTCCATATAAGGAGCAATGGTGCAAGATTTGTGGGCTTTTGTGCTTCTATAGCTAGAGAATGGACGGTCATGCATGGTGCAGGGGTTCAGGAAGTTGACAATTGCGTGATAGAGTTGGAATGACTTGTGGGTCTACAATGCTTCGTGAAGTCTAGTTCCTGGTTGGCTTGTGGTTGTTGTGTTACAAACTGTAGTGACTGAGTTTGGTATCATAAATGTTTGGCTGAGAGCAAGTTTCATGGGTTCATGGTGGCTCAAAAACAAGGTGTGCCATTTTTGTTTGGGTGGAAACTGCTACACGCTGATCTGTTTTTGTGATGGAAGATGATGAGAAAATGTGAGTGGCTTCTCTTATGTGGGTTCGGTGAAGGGGAGGAGGAGAAGCTCCAGAGGGTTTTTGTTAAGAGAAAAAAATGTGAGAGAATGTGGGTTCTCTGTGAATAAAAAGAAGTGTGTTGTGTCTTGTGTTGCAACAGAAGTTGGCTCATGGAGGATCATAGGTAGGGGAAGCCATTGATTTCTTTTCTTTTTTGGAGAGGCTAAGAGATTGGGTGTATGGGTCTCTTGTATCGTTGAGAGGATGAGGGAGAGGAAAAGAATGAGAGTTCAGTGTGTTGAGAGAGAGTAATTTGCTGTGCTGTTGTGTATGTGAGAAGGGTTCAGAGTGTGTGTGGGAGACAAGATCAAGGTGGTTGGGTTGCTGCCAAAATGGTGCCTGCAGAGTTGATATGCTAGGAGCGAAAATGGTGAATGTAGGAAACAAGGATAAAGTACATATGGTTCCAAACCAAAAATAGCATGTCCTCAGCCTTTTCTGTTTGTTTTTCTTTTCTTTTTTTTTAATTTTTTTATATTCTTTTTTTTTCTTTTTATGTGACTTTTCTCCTTTTTTTTTTTTACTATTTTATATTTTTGTATTTTTTAATTTCATTGAGTTGCATATTGAGAATGGAAAAGAAACAAGATTAGATTTTGAAATTCATTGTGTTAAAGCAAGATTAAATGATTCATTTTCTTGTTCTCTTTCTTTTTTTTTTTTTTGCTAATTTTAATTTTTGTTATTTTTGTTTGCTCTATTTTCTTTTTTTCTTCTTTCAATTATTTGTGTTTGTCCGGACGAAATTGGGTACTCATAGTATACTTCTTTTATCATACTAGTTTTGCATTTGTTTGTGTGTCTTTGGCGGTTATTGTAGCATTTTTAACAATTCTCGAGGTGTACACCAGTACCAATCACACCCGTGAACCATGATCCATACCTGTGATCCGTTCTGGAGACTCAAAGATGAAGAATTTCTCCCCTGGAGCATTTCACGGCCGTGAATGGTAGATCACAGCCATGACACATACTGTTTCACGAATCACAAAAGAAGGTTCAAAAAAATGAAGAAAAAATGAAAAAAAAAAAGGCTGAGGGGGTGCCGATAGTAAGATGGGGTGCAACTAGTAAAACTGAGAAAAAAAACATACTTACCTAATTTATGCGCAGCGCACTGCGCATTTCTTCCTCCTTCCCTATTCTGTTCGTGCGCAGCAGCCCCCCCTTTACCACTCATCCTCCATTGACAAACACCACCCAAGCACCACCGCACAACCACTGCAACGCCGGCGCACCACCGCGCCGCCGCTACGCACCACCGGAGCACCACCGCGCCGCCGCTAAACTTCATCTTCTTCCTCCTTCTTCCATCCCCACCATAGCAAAAAGCTTCAATGGCTTCCAAAAGGCGGAAACATGATGTTGGGTCTTCCAATGGAAACCAAAATGTTAGAGCACTGCGGGGGAATCAACAACAAGTCCCTGACCTTGAGTTTTCCGGACCTGACCAACAACGACGGTATGAAGATCTGGAACAGCGCGTCATGTTACCCACCAGGTATTTCGATTGGCCTCTCTTGCGTACCTTGGGCTTGAAAGATGATATTGAATTCATGTTGAAGAATGTTGGGTGGTCAAAATTTGGTAAACTGAATGCTCGTGTTTATCCTCGGGTTGTGCTGGAATTTCTTAGCTCCCTGTATATGGAAGTGTTGCATGGAAAAAGGTTTTCAGAAGGTTATATTTCTTTCAGGATGTTTAATGAGAAACATACCATGAATCTTGAAGAATTTAACCGCATCTATGATTTCCCCGTTGGCGGTAATAGGAGACAACCAAAAACTTTTATAGAACGTAACTTCTGGTGTGCCCTTACTGGTAATATGAATTGGACTTCCTCCAAATGCAACTCTACTTCCTTCTGCCACCCTGCCATCCGCATCATGCACAGATTCCTTACATCAACAGTGTGTTCTCATGGGGAGTCAGATAGCAAGGTTGGCTTTTGGGACCTTTTGTTTCTTTGGGCAATGGTTATGCCTCGTGACGGTCCCGACGAGCAGCTTGATTCTGGTTCTTGCCTTGTCCAAAAATTTCAGATGATAGCTAACAAAAAGTCTGGGATTATAGCTATTGGTGGACTCATCACTCCAATTGCTAAACATCTTGGGTACACTTCCTTCTTGTCTAAGCTGGATTACATTGAACAAAAACGGACCATTGACTTGGAAAACCTCCATTCTATGCGTTGCATTGTTTCTGAGAACAACTCTCACTATTTTCTGGTTCCCCCTGGAGGTGCCCGCCAGTTACTGCCAGCACCACAATACTCCATTAGGCACACAGGCACTTTGAGGTTCCCTACAAATGCACCAGACGCTCCTCTTGATGAGGATACACCAGCTCTTTCTCCTCCTCCGGTTGGTCATGTGGTTGTTGACAACAACCAAATTCTTGCTGCTATCCTATCCTTGGATACCCGCCTAAAGTCTATGGAAGCACGGCAACAAAAAATGTATGATTGGCACCAACGGCGGTATCCGAAGGATTTCCCTCCACCATCTCCTTAGTGAGTTCCACTTTCTTTCCCTTACTTTTAGCCTTTTACATTGAGGACAATGTAGGTTTTAAGTTTGGGGTTACTAGGTTCATGCATTGCATTCACTATACTCATGCATTTATGTGTAGGTTTTTCTTTCATATATGGTTTCACATACATTCACATGTTTAGGCATTTAGGTTGTACATAATCAAAGTTATGACTCACATGCATACATAAGCATTTGTCTTTACGTATTGAATGATGAACCCCAAAGAAAAAAAAAATTACATCTCTCTGTGTGCCTGATTTGTCTGTATTTACAAGATTGGATGCATTTTCCTTTAAGTCTTGCAGCAATGTATTTGTGTGAAAGATCTCTGGCAAGTTGAAAAATTAGCATGATTCTTCAGTCTTGTTTTGCATTGATTTGAGCCACATAAGTGAGAATTGAGCTTATGCCTTTTCTTGTTTGAGTGTTAATTCTTAGTTGGGCTCTCTAGAGCTTGATTTGGAACCTGTTGAGGCTAAATCTTTGCTTGCTTGGATGAATATGATCAAGGCAATTAGGAATTTTCTTTCAGACTCCTAACTTAGATTGAATTTGACCCTTAGTTGCCCCCTTGAGCCATACACTATGATTTTCTTGGTACCTTGTTGCTTATTTGTTTTATATTTGTTTTATTGTCTTGGTATCCTTGAGAAGTACATTGGGCAACTTATTAATGAATTGTTGGTACTGACTTAGTGCTTCAAAGGAAGCGGTTTATGAAAAACTTGAGGGGATCAAAAGTTGAATGATAAGGTGTCAACAATGTTTGACACACACACACACACCAAAAAAAAAAAAAAAAGAGAAGTTGAATGATAATGTGTCAACAATGTTTGACACACAAAAAAAAAATTGTGATGTCGAATTGGTTGGATGAAAGACACCAAATTCATGATGAAAGGATGAAGAGAAAGGAAACAAAATGTGATTTTTGATTGTATGGTACCCTTGTGTTACAGCTGCATGATGTATTTTCTGATAGGGTATTAAGACTCATTTGTAGCCATTTGCTTTCCTTGTTTCTTTCTAATTCCTACCTTTTAATTTCACCCGGCCTCGTTACATCCAAATAAAAGACCTTGTGATTTGTCCTTGTTGGCAGAAAACTTTAGTGGAGATGAGGTTCTTTACCAAGCCTATGGTTGAGTACCTTAGGTGTGTGAGATTAAGAAAATGGTTCTTACCTTTAAACACTTTGAGTGGAATGAGAGGAGTGAACTTGTCTTTGCAAACCTTGATTTTGGAGAACTAGCCTCTAATTAGACTTGATGAGATCGCTGCTTGTACTTCCCTTTGACCTTGTATCCAAATTTTGTGAATTCATGTGTTTTACTTGAGTACCATAGGTATTGCTTGAGGACAAGCAAATCTTAAGTTTGGGGTTGTTTGATGCGTTGCATTTCATATTACATTTGCATTGCATTTCATTTAGTTTTACTTGCACATTGTAGCATTTAGGACTTAGTTTATGTTAATTTTCTCTATTTTTCTATCTTTTGTGGAATCGGCTATGCTTTAGGTGTTATTGTGTTTTCAGGTACTAATTTTAGAGTTGGAGGGCTCTTTTTTCAAGTTAGAGAGGCATTGTGAGAACTTTGGATGGATCACTGGAGATTGTAGATGCCTTGAGAAGTTTCACAGCTGTGAGGTACAGTTCACGCCCGTTACCCACATTGCTGGAGCAAGCTTTGGAGCGAGCAGTAGGGATCACGGCCATGAGAGATGGATTACAACTGTGACTGGCGCCGATTTTTATCCTTGCTCATCTGTTGACTCACGACAGCATGGATCTCACGCGTGAGATATGGATCACGTCCGTGACGCGCGACAGACATGAATTTTAATTAGTTTTAAGTTTTTATTTGTATTTGGGTCTGAACGAGTAGGTTCAGCCCTAAGGGTAACTCGTAAGAGCGCAAGGGTAATTTAATTAATTATTATTTGTCGTAGCGTGAACCCCAATCCTGGAAGTTTTTAACAATTTGAGTTTTAATCATTATAAATTGCTTCGTCTTCTATAATTGATTTTTATGTTTTATAATTGTCCACAATCGACTTTAGCAAGGGCAGCTATAGATTCAGTCGATGATCCCTCTGCCTATAGGAAAATAAGAAAAATAAAAGAAAATTAAGGATGAAAAAAATGTGAAAGAAAATTTATAAGTGCTTGCTCTTAACTAGATCTCAATGACCGAATCAGAATTTCCAATCATTCAATAGAGTGCGGCACCAAGCTCTACTAACCTAAGTGAAGAAGCTGTGTCTTTTAAATTTAAAAATCAAATTTTGGCGGTTAAAAGTCGTCACAAATCGTGAATTCAATATTCTCTATTTGGCGCACATTATGACATCTGAGGAGAGGGACTAAAAAAAACATTTTTTAAATTTGAGGGACTAAAAAAAACAAACTTTAATTTGGAGGACTATAAAAAATAGACCCCCAATTTGAGGGAGTAAAAACATATTTAAGCCTTTCTTTGCTTTGTATGACAATTGACTTCTACCTTTGAAGGACTTGTAGTGCCCTTTAGCAGTAGAAGGGGGTCCCTAATCTGAAAAATTAAGCAGAGAGGAGAAAGGGAGAAAAAGGAAGAAGAAAGAAACCCTTAATCTGAAAATTAGAGATTGTAAAAGTGTCTCTACAAAGTGTAAAATATGTTTTATCACAAGAGAGGGACATGCAGCCCGTGGCAGTTATGGCGGGCCAGGCCAAAACGGGCCGAGCCAGCCCATTTTGTCATTCCTAATAGGAACTTCCACAATGGTGCATGTTTAGAATACCCTGTTTTGAAGAAACAATTGTTCTTTTGTTATATGTGTGTATAAGTTAGTTCTTGAATTTGTCATACTCCAATGCATTAGTTCTTATGTTTCACTTTTGTTCTTAAGATGGACTAAATTCTCATGCATTGTAAATTTGTCAGGTTTGTTACAAAGAGAAAGTAAAAATGTCTTAACAACACCTAGCTTCAGTCTCGCTAATATCCAATGCATTGACCATTTTGTCAAGGAAATTCTCATCATTGAAATTGATGTCACCTTCTACGAGTTTAACATCAAACTCAGCTAATGGAGCCACATGGACATTAAATGATATCTCTCTATGTCAAGTCATTGTTACCCATATTTTTTTTTGAAAAATGCTAAAAGGTACGAAGCAATTTTTGTTAAAAAAAACACGACCCGTGTATTCCGTCAAATTTCAATTAATATTTTTTTTCTTGTAACATTGTATTTTCACTAAAAACAAAAAAAAATTAGAACATGAATACACTTTCATTAAACCTTAAAAGCTATGTGTTTTATTTTTTCTTCTCCTTCCTTATTATTATTTTTCTACATGGTATTAGATCTCTATTGATCTTTAAAAGTTCATGAGTGTGAGAAAATCACTTAGAAAAATCTATACAAATTAGAAAAATACCGACAAACCAATATGGAATCTAGTAGAGCTTCTTACCTCCACCTTTAGTATTTGTAAGAGACAATTATGTTTTGTGAGTTGTAAAAATGAGAACTCATCTAAGAGGTTAAAGTTTGTAGGAAGTGATGGAAAATGGAAGCAATTAGCTCCTTAATTTTACCAAACAACCCAATAGTGGCTCAGTTAAGATTCCATAATAAATAAATGACTAAAGGAAGGTAGAGCACTTGCCATTAGAAGCAACATATGTATTTGAAAAAAAAAATTCTTTTGATATAATGTAATACTTGTAATGGAGTATAAATTTCTTTTATATGCACTTCTTACAATATCTTTATTTTAAAAAATGATATTAATATAATATTTTTTTGGTGCATCCTCGTCCAAAGTTTTTAATGTTAAGAATTCAAATAAAAAATTAAAAGTGATTTCATGGAATTAGAGTTTAGTTAATCACTTAATTGTCATTTTAATATATGTGAGGACCTTGTTGGTGGGCGATCTATAAGTACTTCTGTAAGCGCTCAATGAGTCTTGAGGCATGCCCTGACCCTGATGAGCTCCCGGAACCTAACTCATCTAAACTTTTTAGCATAAAAAAAAATATAAACATTTGTAAGCTCTTGCACCTTTCACCATTTTTTTTAAAAATTAAATGATATTAAAAATAAATATTTTAATGGGTTATATATATTTAATCCTTATAAATATAGTGAATTTTTATTTTAATTAAAAAATCATTAATTTTGATATTCCTAAATTTAATTTTTGAATATTTTTGTTATTATTTAATAATGATGTGATATGCATTTAAACATGTTATGTCAGTAATCACTCTGAGATGACATGTGATATAATATATTTAAATATATATCACTTTATTTTTAAAACTTTTAAGAATGATTGGAACCAAAACTAACAATTTTTTTTAAAGACTAAAACTAAAATTTCCCATATTTATAAGAATTAAAAATATATTAAATCCTATTTTAATTTAATAAGCAAGATTGAATTATTGAAGAAGAAACAGTGCAATAGTCACATGACTTGCTAAACATGCTACGAGTAAAAAGAAGAAAAGGATATTTTTTTTAGTGTCGAAAGAGAGTTCTAGTCTTCTAGACGGGACCCTAGAGGAAGCTCCAAGATTGAGACTTGGGTTTTTAAAATTTAAATCTTATAAGCTGTGACTTCACTATTTGAGACTTGAAAGATAAGTCCCAAGATTGGTTGTACTCAACAACCAGAGCGTGCCAAAAAGTGGGTGCCTTGAAATTCTTGGCCTTTTATTATGTGGGATACAATTTTGTACCCTTTTCTTTGGCCTTTCTCAAAAAAACATAGAAGCCGCCAATCCATGGCTTTGCATATAGGGAATCCTGTATCCATAGGAGCCTAACATTGCCATGCTGGAAATGGCCTTTTGTGATGGTTCCAATATTTTTTTTTGGAGTATAAATGGTAAAATGGGAAGGTATCTCCAATGCTACCGGAGAGAGTGTCAAATGGTATGTTGAAACTATCAGTAGAGACTTATCTAGAGAATTATTATACAGATTTAAATTTGTAAAGAGTTTCATCCAGCTAGAGCTATTCATTTAGTTTTTACGTGTCAAGAAAGGAAAAAACTTAGATATGGTACCATAGGTACTGTTTGTGTTATTCTCCAATCAGATTTAGAATATCACCTTGATAATACGCGATGACATTTAATAGATTCCTTTGTTTAGCATACTACTGAGGTGAAACTCCAAATCTAATTGAAGAACAACACCAACAGTACCTATGGTATTGTATATAAGTTTTGTCTGTCAAAAAATCTCTCTAGAGAGGATTGTTCATCAAGCGAGAGGAAAGTGGTGTCACGGAGATTTGCATCCACACCCATATAGAAAATGAAAGTTTATACCGAATTCTTAACCACTTGTGTCAATTCACATTAATTAGGTCCAAGTATGATATAATTAAATTAAAATCTATAAAAAGATGTGAATTAAGGCACGTTAATCATTGTCCCCACATGGCCCTCAGCTTTTAGGGTGGACAATAAGCATCTCATCCTTTTTATCCTTAGAGCCATAAGAAATGCACATAGGACATATGGGGGAGCGGGGAATGAAGGAGACAACTATGGTGGGTCAATCCATAAGTATTAATATCACTTTTCATTTTATGGTCAATGTGTCTATACTAGCGTTATTCCAACAACTTAAAAATTAATCTATTGCTGCAGTTGGGGTAGTTGAATCCACCCATTTTCCAACGTCCCTTGTGTTTCAAAACCTTCAATTCAATCGCATTGGCGGGCCAGGGAATTACTTTGATGCTCAAATAATTGTACCACCATGAATGACTGCAAATGTAGTGAAGCCCACATGAACATAAAAGATGTTTAATGTTGTGAGCCCTCTAAGCAATAAAACACTCGAACGTGCAACACACATTACTCTAAATATGCAAAGGAATGAAATGAAAACTCCATCTTGAGGATGGTTAAGTATGCTATGGGAAACCTCTGGTTATTGTTACTATTTTGTTAGTGGATTTGTTGGCGAGTAAATAGTTCATGCAATGATAATATAAAAAGTTTTTTAGCAAATTATAATAATACTTTGTGAGTTTTTATCAAATTATACATAATTTTTTTATTTTTTTATTTTTCTATACTAATATCTTTTAAGTTTGAAAATATTACACTAACACTCTTATATATTTGAAAGCATTACACTAATACTCCCTCAACACTCTAGCAAATCTTACACTAACACCTCTATAAGGGAGATGAATGTAATGATTAAAAAAACAAGAGTACTTATGTAATTATACGAAACTTTAGGAGATGTTACTGTAATTTGTTCAAAGTTTTTACATTGTTATTTAATCACAAATTAATATATATAATAAATTTGTTGAGTTTTATAATAATTATTTTAAAAGTTATATATATTATGATTTTTTATTAGTTGATAATGTAAAACTTTTTTTTTTTACAAATGATGGTGTGTAAAAATTAAACTCGTTGTTGATACAAATCAATAGTATATAAGTTATTGCTACAACCAGGGTTAATTTATTCAATCAATAACCGTGAAGTGAGCTTTGGAACATTGAATTTTAAGCTTAGGATAATGGCTGCTTAGTTGTAAGTGAAATTTGAATTCAGAGCGTACTGTGCAAAACCCTCTTCTCATTAGTCAAATGATTTTGAGATTTGTTAAAAAAAATGATTTCTTTATTTATAATGAGGAGATAGTTTTGCATACACGGAACCATACTTCATTAAATGGTCACTATAATATGGTAGTAGTTTAAAGTTTAAACTCTCTATGCAAGCAATTGACCTTTGATCACAAAAATCTCTAGTCGTATCACATTCACATCCCCCTTTGATGAGTTAATTTGACCATTTTCGATTGGGCTTGAAAATTCGAGCTTATTCTTTTAGCAAAATTGGTGCTTGTTGGGGTTTACTAAGAGGTCATGATTATGAAATTATCTACTTATTATCGTTGTATTTTTTAAATTATGAACAAAATATGTAGATTACAACGTGTGATTTTGTTACTTCAAAATAAATTCAGGAAGTCCATTCCTTGTTTATTCTAATGAATGCTCTATGGCTTACGTGGCTATTTATAATTTAATCAATTTTTTTTTGCTGAATGTTATAATTTAATCAAATACATCACGGTAAAATTTGAAAAAATAAACTTTTTTTATGCAATTTAACTTCTGACGGTTTAATTAAATGTAATTATTTATCATATCAGTTTTAGTTAATAATATAATTCATCCCTTAAATTTTTAAATAATTACAAAGATATTTAATTTAATCTCATTAATTTTTTGGTTTCTGCAGTTTTGTTCAGTTATCATATTCTGTCATAATTTTTGGTTTCTGCAGTTCTGTGAAAATATTCTATCATAATTTTAATAACACTGATATAAAGTAAATTGCATACTCAAGTAAATTAATTAATTGCAAAAAAAAAAAAAAAAGTACTGTGTTATGACGGGTTTCATTGTTATAAGTTATTTCACAAATTTATTTGGCTAAATCTGTAAAATAAACAAAATATATCATATTGCCTAACGGGGGAATTCGATTTAAGAAACGAGTAGTCCTACAATCATAAAATTTTGGTTGAATAAAGAAAAAAAAAATCCATAAATTGAAGAAATTTGTAAGTCAACATATTGTATTACTTTTAATCTATACGAAATTTGATCAAGCATTGCATTTACATCCATTTTCTAAAAGTGCTAATACATAATCAATATTTAATATATTTTATAAAGGAAAAATAAATGAATTTCACTTGAATAAAACTGAGAAACACTTTTTTTTTGTACAAAAAAAAATCTTTTTTTAAGAGTACATAAAAAGCGTAATAAATTCTTATTTACAAAGAATCTTAACCATTTAATTCACTTGAATTTCACAATTTATAGCATAGACGTACATGTAGTTAAATTAAAATTCTTGATCTGCAGTCAAATGATCTGTAATCAAATGCTGTACCAAAAAAATTAAAATTCTTATGATGGAAATTCTCTTGACTTTTTGTGGTAAACCTTACAAGTTACTACAACTTATATATATATATATATATATATATATATATATATATATATATATATATATATATATATATATATATATATATTATTTATTAAAATTTTATTTATTTCTTTTATGTTTTGATAATAATAGGAAGGATTAACAAAAAAGGAAAACTATTATTATTATTATTGACTTCATTTTCAGAGTGTTAAAAGTGAAAAATAATATAAAATAAATAAAAATACTAATAAATAATGTAATATAATAAAAATTGTACTTAAGATTTGTCTTCTTTTTATAAATACATTTACTAACTTAATAATAAATACAATTTTTTTAAAAATATTTTTTGAGGAGTGATTCACATATTCCAAGAGTAATTTTAAGACAGTTACTTCACACCTTCACCATTCATTTATTTTAAATCTAATGGTTGTAATATAAGTAATTAATTTTAATCGTTATATAAAATAAATTGTAAGGGTGAAGAGTAATTGCCTCAAAGTTACTCTTGGAGTAGTACGTGGACGGTGGATCTCTCCCCATATTTTTTTATATTTAAAACTAAAATTTTACGTCAATAATTGATTAACGTAATAAATCTAAACCTTTATCATAGACATGAAAATAAAAATTTAATTTTAATGGTAAAACAAGGCTACAAAATGTAGGCAATAAACAAAGGGAGAGAGTGAGACAGGAAATCGTAGTGGTGGCGTTTGGATTTTGACTTGTCTCTCCCGCTCTCTGCTGTGCTCACGCTCCGCTTTTATTACTACTGTAACTCTACTCTCTCTTTCACACTCTTCCATCTCTCTCTCTCTCTCTCTCTCTCTCTCTGCCATTGAATTTCATTGAGCTCTGAGTAACAAACAGAGTAAGTTTTTTTGAAAATTTTGTTACGATTCTCATGCACAGATCTGCGTCCGATTAACCACCGCTGTTGTGTCGCTGCGTGTCGTTACCACAATTTAAATTTTGAATTCAACAGAATCATTTTCTCACGCACAAAACAAAAAAAAAACAAAAAAAAAACTCGTTGCTGTATTTCTCACTCTCAATTCTAAGGATATCATATCATATCATCACTCACTCGCTCATAGAGAGAGGTTAACCACCTGAGAAATGAACTTATATGTTATTATTGTTGATGTTTGTGTTATGGTGATTTATTTAGTCTTTGGAAACTGGTAAGAGCGAGGTTTTCGCTTTTCACATCAAGTGTTGTTGTTGATTTTCAGGATGGTGTTGTTGATCTTTGAGGCATGAGAGATGGATAGAGAAAATGCTGTAATGGGTGGTGTCAGAGAAGGTGAAGAGCGTGGTGGTGTTCGGGTCACTCGAGCAATGGCTAGAGCTGCATTGGGAGGGGTCTCTGCCTCTTCAAGACCATCCTTCAAGAAGGAACACAAAAACAAAAACAAAAACAAAAACAAAGGTTCAGATAAGAGCAGGGTGGCACTAGCAGATGTAACTAACATGTGCAGAAAATCGCAGCAGAATAAGTGTGCTACATCGAAATCTCAGGTATGCAGTGCAAGTTAAATTGTGGTTGTGCTCGCAATTTCGTTGCAATTCTTGATATTGCGGGAAAGGCGGACAAATGTGGCTGATGTGGTCACAATTGCGGTCGTGTTGGGGGTGGCGTACACCCCAGAAACCTTAACATTGCAGCTGAAATCGCGGTCCTAGACCCTTTTTTAAAACCTATGACCCACTGTTTTTTTTTTTCTTTTTATTTTTTTTCCCCCTCTAACTCACATAGACTTCTACAATTGTGTGAAGTCATCAACAAGGTTTAAGTAAGCAACTTAGTTTGGTGGGTGTTTTGAGTATCTTATTGGCTTATTTTGAAGAAATTGAGTATTTGTGCACAAGTTAGTTCTTGAATTTGTAATGCTCAGATACCTTACTTCTTCTTGTATTTTACTTTGATTCTTATTTTAAATGGCGGAACAGCGTGCCTGGTTTTTTTTTTTGCCAACCTTCATAGGCAGTTTATGAAGGGAGGCCCACTATGGCAGCGCCATAGGCTGCAATGGCGTGTTATTTGGCCTTCCGCCATATTCTGCCAATTGAGACCACTGCATTCTTATAAGGACCTAGCTGAAATTCAAATATAAAAAATAAATTCATAGACTAGAATGCAATTGAAGGATATTATTAAGTTCCCTAAGCAAATTGGTGATATCTGTGCATTATATAGAGAAGAAGAGGTTATAAGAAGACAAACACAAAGGGAGCTTCCGATGTCTCCATACAAGTTTTGTCAACTCAAGAAGATGTTAGAGCAAAGTTAGCAAAAGATTTATCCACAATATCGATGGTACAGTCACATGAGGTTATTGTAGCTGAAAGTCTGGAAGACAGAGAGCTAGTGCAACCTTCGATGTCTGTTATGACAGGTCCTCTGCTTTCAATGCAGGACTCTATGAAGTCTTATGAACTCAGCTCTTCAAACAAAGGTTTTTCAATAATCTTATGTGTCACTGCTAGTGTGCATTACTAGTTTACTAGACTATAGGTATGTGATTTATGAGATAATGATCGTAAAATTCTAGTTTGAAAATGGGGTAACTTTTTCTTTGTAACACAAGTTTGTGCCTTTTTCTTCTGTATGTTTTCATTTTTAATTGTTTACTCACATGTATAAAGTTTTTGCTGTGTATCAAAATATCGTGTTAAATTTGCCACCATATATATTACCAAGAAGCACTGAATGCTACCTGACTACAGGCTTTAATATAGAAGCTATTGATCACTCTACCTGATGACTATTTATGTGTTTGCTTCTTATAATATGAAATTAATTTAAATATAACTGTCATCGACAAGGAACTTTAAAAGTCATACCTAGGGTGTTTTTTAATTGGCTGGCATTGTAAAAATCTTTACATTGACACCACATGAAAATTAAACTCTACAAGGAACTTTCAAGTTCTTAGAGTTACAGTTTATATGATTGCCATTTTGCTAAAGCATTAAAATAGTCACAAGAAGACAGATAACATGCAAATTAGCATTTCATAAATTACTGATTTTTTTTATTGGATTATGCAGACATTGATATGATTTCTGAGAAACTAAAATCTTCCGATGGTTTGGGCATTGTGGACATTGATTCGGTGGAGTTAAAGGATCCTCAAGTGTGGAGTTCATATGCCCCCGATATATACAATAATATATTTGTCAGGGAGGTTAGTGTTGTAGAAATGTCATTTTAACATTTGGATTACTGCTCCTATACTATTATTGAATACGTGACTGGTGACATTGTAGTTACTTCTCTCTAACATTGTTATGATTTCTGTTTTCTTCTATTTTCTCAGTGACTGTCTGACTGCATTATAACATTCTTTCAAAGTAGACCTATATAGAACTTAGGAAATAATGGATAAGTTTCACTACAAAAATTTGATAATAAATTTTGGTTAAATCTATCCAGTTTGATAGGAGACCGTTAACCGATTACATGGACGTGTTGCAGCAAGATATCAGTCCAAGCATGCGAGGAATTCTGATTGATTGGCTTGTGGAGGTTAGTCTCATGGCAGTTTTTTACATCTATACTACTTGACATCTTAAGCTTTTCCTATTGTCACTTGTTTGCAAATCTATCTGTGTAATGCAGTTCAACTTCCTCAATATATGTAATGTTTGGTCTTTGTATAATTTTGATAGTTGCACTTCTTTGATTCTTCCTCTAGTTTATTGCAGAGAAACTTTTGAAATAATCAACCTGACAATACAACACTATGTGTTTTTCTTCAGAGTTAAATTTTTCATTACTCTCCAACCATGTTATTTATTCAGTTAATGTCAAATTTTGATGAGTTGAGGGTGAGCCTTGGTACAATGGTAAGATTGTTGTTGCCTCATGACATAGAGATCAAGAATTCAAATCCAAGAAGCAACTTTTCAATTTATGGGAGTAAGGTTGTGTATATGTACCCTCCCTAGAACCCACCAGGTGGAAGGCTCAGGCATTGGGTCACCCTTGTATCAAATTTTTGAGTTAATCTCAGAAAAAGGATTATTTAATATTCCCTTGTGTTCGCCAAGTTGGAACTAGAAAACTACATTCTAATTTATAATCCAACTTTCTTTTTCTTCTCCATGTAATAGTTTTATAAGTTCATAAAAAAAATTAAAAATATTTATTCTTTCTCTTTTGAATCTGGTGTTACATTTTGGTACTTGACTTTCATGTCATTTCAAGAACTATCACCATGCCTCTCACTATTATGCACAAAAAATCCTTTTACTGCAGTCTTGTGGACAGATTCCAATGGAAACAGTTGAATAATTGATACTGAGAAGAACTGGAATTTTATAACTTATTATCCGTGACAAAGGCACATTAGAAATAAAAAACAATTCTTTAATTACTGTTAGCTGAGTAGCTTCAGTTACTTCAATCTTTGGCTGCTGAATGGGTTGTAGCTGAAGCTTTGTTATATTCTCTTTTCAGGTTTCTGAGGAATATAAGCTAGTTCCAGATACTCTTTACCTTACAGTGAATCTGATTGATCGGTTTCTTTCTCAAAGTTTGATTCAGAAACAAAGGCTCCAGTTGGTGGGTGTTACTTGCATGCTGATTGCATCGTAAGTACAATACTTTATAAATGTCCAGTTGGTCCTGATTAAGTCATATGCAACTTCCACATGCTCTACTTTAAGCTTTTTAATGCTTCTCTCTGAACTCAGAACTATGAATACTGAGGAATTTTATAATGTGGTTGGTATTGCAATATATTTTACATCCTCAATCTAGTAAGATGATGAATTGATGATTATTATTTTACATAGTTTCTTATATAATTACTTTATTTGTAGGTCTTTGACTTGTATGTGTTTGTTCATTAACAGATTTCACATGGTATAAATTTTATTCTCATGATTCTCTGTATGATAATGTTAACAAGGTTGTAAGGAAATTTTATTTGGATTTCCATTAATAAATCTGCAACTCCAGCAAATGTGTAAGATGTGTTTGTGTTAGGATCCAATTGCAAGATTTGGTACTTGAGTCCCACATTGGAAGTATAGGGTTTTAGTGTGAGGTTTATAAAGTCTTGAGCTCTTCAACTGTTACGACTAGCTTTTATGGTGTGGTTCCCCCAAGGTTTTTATCACCTTGGAAAGTGGTAGCATTTTTCTTGTTTTGCTTTGCTATTTTTACATAGCTGTGAAGAGATAGAATATAGACAAATTGCTATATTATAATTTATTCTAGACAATATTGATCTTGAATGCACTTGGTGAATCTGATAGGGACAACAGATAATATATGATATGATCTCAATTTTTTCAAAGTCGTGAAGAAATTCTAAATTGCTAGTCATTTTTTTTTCATGGCTTCAAGGAAATATGAAGAGATTTGTGCTCCTCGAGTGGAAGAATTTTGCTTCATCACAGATAATACGTACACAAAAGCAGAGGTATAACATATGGTAGTATTGCTGGAACCTTCATCTTTTCAAATTGTATTTATTACAGCTGATAGTGATATATAAAACACCTAATCATTGGCACTTGATAGGTATTGAAAATGGAGAGTGAGGTTCTAAATCTGTTGCATTTTCAATTATCTGTTCCCACCACTAAAACATTTCTCAGGTGCGTATTTTCATTCAAATGATGTGCTCACTAAGCATATACAAGCGTCGATGTCATGATGCATGCTTTTTGCAAATAATATAGGGACTAAAAACCGAATTTTTAAAAAGTTTAGGGACTAAAAAATTTTAAAAAGTTTAGGAACTTTAACCGGTCAAACATTTGTTCAGGGACTAAAAACTGAACTTTTAAAAAGTTTAGGGACCTTGACCAGTCAAACTTTTGTTTAGGAACTAAAAACCAAATTTTGAAAAAGTTTAGGGACTAAAAACTTAATTAACCCAATAATATATGGTATGTTTGTTTTTCTTATTTCTCACTTTCATAGTCATGTGGAATGCCAATTCCACTCACTGGTCATTGGCGATTGAATGGATCCTCAAACACACTAATAGTTGTGGTTGGAGAGCTTAGTGAGAGAATAAATGGGAAGTTAGAAATGTGAAGATAAGCTTTGGAACTACATGTTTTTGTGAAGTAGAAATAAGACACAATACTTGAAATGTAAGTTCAGTAAAAAGCCATTAATCCTAGCTTAGAGGTGAAAATTATAGACCATACCAAGAGTCGCTCAGACTATATGGGTTTCATCATACTAAATGACGGAGAAATAGAGGGATAAATAAACCTTAGGATTCAAGTATGCTGGATTAAATGGAGTTTTTCAGGTTATTTGTAACCATAAGGTTCTCAAGCTTATTGGAAAATTTTACTGCATAAGACCTATAATGTATGGAACTAAATATTGGGTAGTAAAAACTAACGAGAATAAACTCAATGTAGTAGAAATGAGAATGTTGAGTTGGATGAGCAGACATACTAAAGATTAAGAAAAACTTAAAAGTTAAATAATTTGTCTATAAACATGATTTACAATAGAACATGACATCATTTGTTTCACGTAGCCGACCCTGCCTCATGGGAAAAGGCTTAGTTATTGTTGCGTACTTGCGTCGTTTATGTCATTTAGTTAAAGCATAACTGAACTATGACCATCTTGTCTGGCTTTCAGGAGGTTCATCCTAGCAGCACAAACTTCTTACAAGGTATATACTATAGACTGTAGCTGCTATTAAACATCCACAATTCAACTTTTTATTGTGCCCAAAAGGAAAACAAACAAAACCAATATGGTTGTAAATTTTCCATGTTATACAGGTTTCTTATGTTGAACTGGAATTTCTGGCAAATTATTTAGCAGAGCTTACTCTTGTTGAATACAGCTTCTTGCAGTTTCTACCTTCCCTGATAGCTGCATCTGCTGTATTACTCGCCAGATGGACCCTCAACCAATCAGAACATCCATGGGTCTGTACTTTATTATATGACTATTTGCAAGTTGACAATTTGCCTTATTGTTTGGATGTAAATAAATCTAAAGACTCACCAGTGCATTTATTTGCAGAATTCAACCATGGAACACTATACAAATTACAAAGTGTCAGAGCTTAAAACTACTGTCCTTGCACTTGCGGATTTGCAACTTGATACAAAAGGCTATCCTCTTAATGCTATACGTGAAAAATATAAACAGCAGAAGGTAGAAATGCACATTCCAAAAGATGAACTAATCACATGCTCCAATTGCTAAATATCACAAGGCTTATTACGTTTAGGGAAAAATATTTTTAGTCTTTATACTTTGTAAAATTCTTGGTTTTAGTCCCTGCACTTCACCATTGAACATTTTAGTCTCTGAACTTTTAAAAATTAGTGTTTTTAGTCCCTCAGGACAGACACTGTTGACACTATTTCCTATGTGGCCGTTTGTCTTGAGGGACTAAAAACATTGATTTTTAAAAGTTCAAGAACCAAAATGTTCAACGGTGAAATACAGAAATTAAAACCAAGAATTTTACAAAGCACAAGAACAAAAACATATTCTTCCCTTACATTTATCTCCAAAACTAAGTTTGTTTTAGCTTAATGAAGATGCTAATGACAGTGAATTTTGCTTCCTATGACAGTTCAACAGTGTGGCAAATTTGTCTGCAAAACCGGTGCAGTCACTTTTCGAGGCTCAAGTATAAAACTGTAAATGATGCATCATCTGTGAAGACTAAATATTGACTTTCGGAATTTCTGATACAGGAAAGGTGTATTATCCTTGGTTGTAATTATTTGGCCATCTAATTATTGTTAATTCCCAATTACCCTCTGATCAGTAGTTGTAACTTGTAGGATGGTACCAAGCTCTGGTACTTTCAGATCATTGTAACGTGAAATTGTTACATCATGATACAATTAAAGCAGAGAATTGTAGAACTGGCATCTATTTTAGACTCCATTTTCAGGTAGCTGTTAGGCAGCAAGCTATGCAAGTGCTTCATGATTAATTTTATATCGTATCAACCATCCGTGTGTAATAAAATATTGCCGGGAAATTGGTTTAGTTTTACTACTTTATCTTTTTTATATGACGTGCAAATGGATAACATTGCAGCATCTTAGCTAAAAGGGCATCTTGCAATCTTAATAAGGATATAACATCAGATTGACTAAATCTTGTTTTAGGAATTGGATCGTTCATTTTTTTATTATAAAAATTGAAACATAAAATGAATTTTAAAGTAATTATTTACTTAAAGATTTAATTACTTATTTGATACCTACTTAAAAATATCCTCTTTTATCACCCTTTTTTTATACGTACATGCTCTACATTTTTTCTTTTCTCATTTTATAGTCTGTCGAATTATCATATATGATTTTTTTTTATTTTGAAGAAATCATATTTGATTTTTAAACAATAGAAATATTTTGCTTAATTAAGTACTTGTGACTGTTCTGGTGCATCTAACTATCCATTAACTGTTTTAAACTTCACTTTATATACTTTTGAAAGCAATTTTTTTTAAAAAAAAAATACATAAAATCCAACGAGTACATGTTTAAATTTCAGTCAGGATTGCTTACAAATACTTTTACTCCTTAAACAATCAGTTTTTTCTTCATTTCGTGCATTGAAATTAATAATTATACATTGAAAATTGCAAAAGTACTTTCTCAGTTTTAATCCAAACACAACCTAAATTATTCAAATAATTTTTTTGTGATTATAACAATTAATACTTAATCTCAGGTGGGTTTGTTAGCCTCAATGCAGCAATGCCTGAATAGCGATTTCAAAAATGGAGCAAGAGAGCATAAGTCCTTGATTTGGGATAAAGACTTGCGCCTGATGAGTGTAATGTAAGTACAAGTAGGGACATACACAGAAGATTTTGGAAATAAAGTTACACAGAAAATGGTTTCATTCACTGCATGGTCCTCATCATGATGCACCACACCGTAGCAATCAAAACCCTCTTCACTTCATCTGGTTACCAGAAGCATCATAAGAACATAGGATTCAAAAACAAAATGCCACTCCCAATAACCAGCTATTCCACATTTCTTGAGATTTTCCACCATCACATGAGGTAAGTGAAAAAAAGGATTGAGAATCCAGCATGCAATGCAAGTCAGGACACTAAAACTGCAGTATTTCCAATTACAGGCCTGAGGCTGGCTGCATGCTCTAGTTGTTTCCACGCCTCCTTCCGCTTCTCCGCTGCTGAGATCAAGATTGCTTCTTCCTCCTTAAAGTGATTATGACAAGAAATGAAGAGCTTCTCATCCATCTCCAAGAACATCTTTCTGATATTGTGAGTTAGGTTGACGACTGCTGGGTTCCAATGGCTTTGAACATTCCTATCTAAAGCTGGAAATATAATGGGCAGGATCACTTGTCGGTTATGCGCAATCAAGTTGACAATGTGGTCATTGTTCCATAAGAAAAGAGCCCTTTCAGATACCTGCAACAGTCCATGTTGAATAGAAAATGAAAATGTATCTTTCAGCAATTAACAAGGTGGTCAATGGAAACAACTGATTCTCAAAGGTGTGATGATGTGGGCAACAATTATTGTGGAAAAAGTGCCAAAAAAAAGTTACGAGTGCATTAAGGTAACAAAAGCATCTTCATTTCCACAGGGGTTTCCAAGGAACATGGGAATTTTTGGAAAATATAGTGGCCCTTAGAAACAAGCACGAATGTTTATCCTCATTCCCATTAAAATTTGAGATCCAACTACAGATTTCAAATGAACCGTGCATCACAAGATAATCTGCTTTCACATCCTATCAGGGACTCAAAAAACACAATCTAATCAAGCACCTTGATAGATAAAACTCCCAAGAGAAGTTGCAACATAGTCTTGTTTGGGTAAACTTCTCCATAAGAACTTGTAAAGGAAGAAAATAAGAAGGTAAAATGAATTGAGTTTCTCCCATAAGCTAAAATCAACTTATGCACTATACTTATATTAAAACTTTCCCATCTAACTTATCCAAAAGCTAAGGTGCGTAAGTTGATTTTAGCTTGTGAGAGAAGCTCCATTCTTTTTACCCCTTTTATTTTCTTTTCCTATAAGTGTTCACATAGAAGTTTATCCAAAAAGGACTTATGTTTTATCTTCAAAACCAAAATATCAAGCAAAGACCCATTTATAGTATCTCCCAAATAATCTTTTAAGCTTAGCATTCCCAATTCACATTGAAAGTTTGTTAAAACATAAAATAAATGTGTGCAAACAAACATAAATCTTGTGAGATGAAGCAAACTCCAAAACTCAAGTTTGTTCCATCTTCCTCTTTTAAAAAATCAATAAAAAAACATATGACCTTATGTCTCTGAAAAATCTATGTTTAAACTTCTGATAAGACCATGTAAGTTATTAACTGAGCTACCAGCTTACATCACATTCACAGACAATTGTCTTCCAAAAATCTAAAGCCCGTGAAAACATTTGGGTAAATACCAAATGTTGAAACTTAAACTAAATACAGGTGGGAACTAACAAGACAGTAATATTTAACTGAATAATCCTTTATGATACCATTAATATTTAACTAAATCTCATTATATCATACACAAAAATTTTGCTTCATAAAGGGGGTATCAAGCCACAAATGCCTACATCCGTAAAAAGATTGCAATATACATTAACAGAAATAAAACCTACCAGAACCTGTAAGTGAAGGGAAATATACAGAACTATGTAAACTATAGAACATATATCTAATCCTTTTAAGTGGAAAATAACATAAAAGTAGAAGTATGCAAATGATGAAGATTTACCAAATGATTTCAGTATAACAACTTTACCTGAAAGTGTAAGCTGTTAATGCAGCATCCAATCCGCCAAAACAATGGGACCATGATCCTCTGGAACTCTACCATGTTAATTACTTCCAAAATTTCTTCCAGTTCACCCAGAAACATCACCTCTTTCTGACTATTTGTTGCTGGCCAATATTTCAACAAGCCCCTTATCACAATGCTCGCTAACTTTGGCTCCTTCTCTATAAACTGCATAACACAGTAGGACAATTGCTGAAAGTAGACCCCGACAGATTTCGGCTTGTGCAAGGGGACCAAAACTCTCCACAAGAAGATTTTGTGTTCCTCTTTCAAGGGCAAAGCAAACCCAGTAATCACACTCCCAAAAATCTCCAACAACTCACCAATCCCATTGTGCTTCTCAGTCTCAAATACGAACCGATAAAATATGTTGTTAATAGATTTCCGAATATAGGGTCTATGCACCATGAACTTCCCATAAACCCTATGCAGAATCGTCTTCAAGCAATCCCTTTCCCTAGGATCCTCCGAATGAAACAATTCAAGCAATCTGGCAATAAACGAGTGATCAATATACTTTTTTGCCACCTTCGCATCGAGGCACGAGGAAGAGATAAACTTAAGCAGCAATTCATACACAAGCTGCAAATGTGGCCAAGCAGGATCAAACATAGGCTCATCATCATCATTCTCACCACCACCACTTGCCCTATAATTAGGAGGGAAAACTCTAAACAAATTAATAGCACACATTCTACACATAGCAAGAATTGCAGGCTCACTAAACCTCATTGACCCACAAGCCACAAAATCAACAAGCTCAACCAAAGTCTTCCTTTTCACATCTTTATCTGCAATGCTCTTACCAGGGTCAGTGAAATCAAATGTGACACAACAAAGGCTCAATTTGCTCACAAACAGGTTCATCTTCTCAGCATTAGGAACATCCTTAAACGGCACCAGAGGTTCAATTCCGGACACCATGCTTGCCGGAAACACCGCCGATGACGAAGCTCGCTTGGCGGCGGAAGAACTTCCGCCGCCTGGTTTGTGGCTTCTTCCAGCAGCACGCGGCGAATCGGCGGAATGCGCCGAGTCGCCCCGAGTTGACTCGTGCCAGTCGGGTTTCAGCGACTTCCGAGGAAGCTTGTTGAGGATTTGCTTGAGCATTGCGACCCAGAAGCTGAAATCAACGAATTAAGAACCTTTCAGATGAAAATCGAACCCATGAAGGAAGAATCGGAGCCAATCGAACCCGAGAGTGTTGATTTCTGTAAAAGCTTTGAAAAGGGAAAGCAGAAACCCTAGATCTCGATCACCGGAAAATCCGAGCAATGTGGGGTGTCCCGTGAAATTGAGATCCGCATTTGAAATGGGTTTGAGGAAATTTTCGATTTTGCGTCACACATTGATGGAAAAATCAAATCTTGAAGGTTGGGGTTTGTGGGTGATGAAGAACATGAACCAGAAGAGGAATGGTGAAGCAGAAAAAGAGAAAGAGAAAAATGTCTATCACAAAAGGAATGAAGAATAATAAAAATAACAATAATGAGAATTTTAGATTTGAATAAAAGAATCTCACATTCTCAACACAATTGTTCCAAATTTTCTTGGGAATGTGGGAGGAAGAGAAAAGAAACTTGTTGTGGAATGTGGGAAAGGTGGAAGCTTAGGGCAAGTGGAATTATGAATGTGGTGATAGAGACAATGGAGCTATGCAGAGATTTTGGGTAATGGAGAGAACCCTCTTAGCTGTTTCTTTCTTCTTCTTCTTGTTGATCCATCTCCATGAAATTGAAAGGAAAAAAAATAAAAAGTAGATAAAAGTACAATGAGTTTCTATTTTTCTTTTTAGTTGAAACAAAATTAAAAGAAAAAAAAAGTTGCTACTTTGGGTATATTTATTATTTTAACTTTAGGTTTTTGAAAAATATTTCATAGAACATTTTTTTAAAAATAATTTTTACAGGAGCTGAAAAAAAGTAAGAAGAGAACGAAGAAAAATTAAAATAATAAAAAAAAAGTTTAGAAATGTTTCATTTTTATTTTAAAAACTTAAAAATGTTATTTTTAAAAATAATTTAGGTAAATCATTTTTTCAAAAAAAAAATCTAACATTTATCATTGTGAATTTCCTTAAGTATAAGGTTGAAATAATAAATTAAATATTATAAATAGTATAATGGTTAAAATAAATAGTTTAATATAAAAAATATAAAATATAATAACAAAAATAAAATAAAATAAATAAATAATAAAACTTTGTTTTATTTAAAAAGGGTAATAAGAAAATTTAATAAATATTTTAAAGATAAAAAAGAAATAAAATATAAAAAATTAGAAGTTAGAAACTAGCATTTTAAAATATGCTACTTCAAGTAGTTTTTCAAAAAATACTAGAAACTACTAAAAAAAATTTGTTTACTAAACAGTCAAACAAACTTTTCAACTATTAAAAAAAATTAAAACTAATTAAAATGACTTACCGAGCATAGTCTTAATCTCTGAAAGTGTTAAGCATTATTAAAGTCTTTAAAATTATCTCTACATTGTTCACATAATAAGCTAAAATGACCTAGGTAGATTTATTATCCGAATAGATTTTAATAATTACTTTTATTGAATATTTTTTATTTTTATTTGAAAATAAAAAGTAGTTTTCAAAATCGACTACTCCTTTCTTTGTTTTGGTTGCTGTGAAAATAATCAGAGTATCGAATTATTGTGGCACTTTTTTATTTTTTGGGTACAATGTGTGGTACTTTTTCTATACTGTTATTGCAATTTTGCATAATATTTTTTGGTACTTTTTGAGATTCATTTGTGGATTCTATCATTACTCAACGAGAGGGGAAAAGGACAAAACCATGAGTGAGATTTATTTTATGACGTGTCATTGACTGCGTGTAAGAAAGAGTTTGGAAAGTAAAACCGTAAAATTAGGGACATCACATGATTCATACTCGTGCCACATGTCACCTTTATCTTCGAAGGATGAGATGAGCAGCAGTTTTGCAGTGGCGTGTTTGGAAAATGAAAAAATATACTTGAATATTCAACATGTTATTCAATACCTAATGAGAAAAAAAAAAAGTCTTATTAATTAGTGTCCCAATAGTTCTGATTGAAAAATTAAAAGAAAAAAATATTTATTATCAAAATTATAGGAGAGAGAAAAAAATCATGAACAACATAATCTTCTTCCTCATAATAAAAATATTTTTTATTTTAGTTCCTTAACTAGTTAACATTCGCCAAAAAAAATTATAGATATGATAGGCATGGATGGATATAGAGTGGGGCGGGCAGGCCCAGTCCTCCTTCTCTCGAGATTTTTCTTGTATTTTTTTTATCTGTAAGAATTGAAGACAGGTACCGAGGGATTTATAATAACTTACGCACCATGCTCAACCAACTGAACTATACATATATATTTTTAAATCAGTTAATGGAAAATTGTGTAAAATTAATTATGTATGTTGTTATTATAATACTAGTTAAGGTTAACTAGTGTAAAATTATGTAAAATTAGTTGTGTTTGTTGTTATTATTGCAATAGTTAAGATGATAACTAGTGTAAAATTATGTAAAACTAATTGTGTGTTTGTTGTTATTATGGTAACAGCTAAGGTTATTATCATTTAAAATAAAAATTAATTCCAATTTTACGTGTAAAAATAGTAAACATTTTTAAAAATTATTATTTATTAAAAGTTAGAAATATAAACAATTATAAAAGGAAGAAAAAAAATTTATGCCCCCCTTTAATAGGTTTTTGGATCCGTTCCTGATGATAGGTGAAATAATGTAATAGAAAGAGAGATAGAGAAAAAATGAGAGATATTGATGGGGCGTTCAAATATCATTGTTCTTAAAAAATCATTGAGTTTAATGATGATGCATTGACTGTGTAAAACAGTTTTACATGATCATCCAATAACAAATAACCATTGATATGACTTTTAAAATAATTTTTTAAAAGTTAACAAACTTACCATACATGGCGGGTTATGATTGGATGACAGTGTAAAACTATTTTACACTGTCAGTGTATAGTTCTTTTTCTCAAAATCATTATAAAAAATAGTTTACTTATATTTTTATTTTAGTCTTTTTAATTTAAAACATATATGATTTTTATTTTCAATTTTTTAAAATCAATTGGTCTTCTTGATTTTTGTTTTTAATTTAAAATATTTAAATTCTTAATTTCTATTCATATATTTAAAAAAGTAAATTACCAATTTAGTCTCTGGAATTGTAATATGTGTTGAACTATCTTGTCATCTATCATGTCAGCATGTCAATGTCACGTTATCACTTTGATGGCAAACTAATGGTGGATCAAAATTGTTAAATTTTAAAAATTGGAAGACCAAATATGCAATAAAAAAAATTTGACGAACCAAAATTACACAATCGTGAAATTATAGGGACTAAACGTGAATTTAAGCTTAACACATAACATAAATTAAAAGAGAGTAAACGTGTAATTAAACTTGAAAAAATAATTTATTTTATCTTAAAGAAATTTAAATATTTTGGTAACTTTTTAACACTAAAATAATTTAAATATACACGTACTTATAGATTATGCCTTTATTTAGTCAATGAGTGTAGCTTAGTTGGCAACACCAATACACGTTGAATTTGTAGGATTCAATTCTCACAAACTAAGCCTCGAATCCAAGATTAGTCTCATATCCAACCCATAAGACCAAAACTTGTGGGTAAAGGTGTAAATAGTTATCCGTGAACTATTTACACCTTTATCCTTGAGCTTGAGCTCGATCAAGCTCGTTTATTTAATTAAATAAATAAAGGTTGACATTAGACTCGATTATTTAAATGAATCAAGTCCAAGCTCAACATTAACAACTTGTGAATAATTAAATAATTAATTTTAAAAGAGTTACTTCTCATATTCACATTCATTTTATTTTAATCTATCAATCAAATATAAGTTAATCATTAGAAACGTTACATTAAAAAAAAATGAAGAGTAATGATGGAGAATAACTCTTTTATAGTTTCAAGGTAATGATTAGAGTTTGATCCCTTCTATATATATGGTAAAAAATTATAATTACACATGTTTAGTATTCCACACAAAAAAATTACAAATGTTTAGTACATATTTTTATTTGTAAATGTTTTATTAAATACTAAATTGATAAAGTTAAAAAATAATTTAAGAAAAATTTTAACAACATAAAAATAATTAAGTTATAAATGAGTTAAACAAGTCAAGGTCAAACTTTAATTTTTTTTAAACAAGCAAAACTCAATATCTAACTCTTGGATCAGTTTTTGTATTTATGTTTTGGGTAAAAGTAAAAGGTATTCTACAAAAAAAAAGAAGTATTTTTTTAACTAAGTGTTGATTTTAATTAAAAAATACACAAAATGAGAAAGATGTTGAATTTAATGTCTGTACCAAATTAATTTCGTGACAGAAACAAGAAAGAATAAATGTTAAGAAAATGATCAACATATATACACTCACTTTGTTTTTCAAACTTACTTTTACTTTTTTTTATTTTTATTATTTCATCAAATTACATGTTATACATATAATTTTTTATTTCTACTTTTTTCTTTGTATCTATGTCTCATTTCCATTCTAATAACCACATTTTGAAGTGACTATTTATCACTAGAGAAATAATTTCAATCCATCTCTATATACTCGTATGAAATCATAGATATCTCGCAAGTACTCTAACCAGTATGAATCATTCTTAGTATCATCTTTTTCACTAAAAAATAAGTTTGAAGTTTACTTGGATAGTATGAGGTTTTGTAAATCGTTCTTATCAGTCTTAGATAATCTATACATGCTAAATTTTTTGTTATATGGGTGGGTACCCATTGTACCAAATATTAAATATATCATTATATTTTGGCAGACAAAAAAAAAAACCAAACAAAAGTGTTCAATACTGATCTTATTAAGTATAAGTGATTCTACTTAATCATGCCTAATAATATTGACTGATTGAGCACACACTTATGGAATTGTAACATTGAACCATGTAGGTCACAACCCCTCAACATGTAGTCCATAAAATTGGTTATCAAACTAGAACATATGAAAGAAATTCACATCAGACATTGCTCATAAATTGTTAATAGGTCCAAACCAAAATAAAACTGAAAGACACAATGTTTTTTAAACATATGAAAGGATAATTAGACCAGTCCTTAAATATGTAAATTGAAACCCAAAAAAAAACTAAATAAAGAAAGCTAAAAACAAACAAGTTCTGCATATGATGACTAAACAAGTAGTCAAAAAACCAGTGCACAACACAATATCTTTGCCAACATCAAACTTTGTTTACTGTGTTACGAAAATTATAAAAAGTATATGCACAAGGGGTATTGTTCCTGTTGCTCCTCTTTTGGTAAGCTTAAATGTCCAAGCAATGTTCTCAATTTGTGCACCATGAATGATCGGCTTTTTATCATCTCTGATGTTAGGCTCATGAGGATTTGAAGGTCCAATTCCATTCGTCCTACAAAAGACATACATGAACCATTAATTTCTGATATACTTCAACCACTTGGGAAAAATTAATATACTAACCTATCATTTGTTGGATTAGTAAGAAGCACTGGTAAGTCAGGATACTCAATTTCTTGATCTGAATCAGTGTAAATACGCATTTCAAAGTTGTTACTGCCACGATACCAAATTTGAATATTATGTTTAGTTGTTAGTCCTTAAAAATGGACAATGTTCTTGAATCCACGTTTGAACCATCCAACAACACCGATCTGCCTCAAGGTGATACATAAAGTGTTTCCTTTGGGGTCTGATATCCAACAGTCACCTAGACTAATCTGATGCTTCCAGTGATTGTAAAAGTATCTTGCAATGACGAGTTCATCCTTTAACAAACAACAAAAAAAAAAGATAATAAAGATTATTAGTTGTTTAAGAAAACGTGATTGTAAAATATGTACATAACCATTAATTACCTTTTCAGGACATATCTTAGCTTTGAAATTGGAATAGTCACGGGGTTGCTCCACACCAAAGAAGAAATCCATTACAAATGAGAAAGTCTGGAAAAAAAAAAATGAAAAGTAAAATTTGAAATTAAACCAAGATGATAAAATTTGAAAAGTAAATGAAAAGTCTACCTAACACCCCTATTAGCAAGAGCATGGGCAATGAAGTTTGCTTGTTTGTCAATGTGAAAAAAAAAATGAAATATTCTAGTCCGTTTGAAGAAAAAGAAGGGAATCTAAAATGAAGTTGACATGGGGTTGATATTTTGGACAATTACGAGCATTAAAAATATCCACAATAGATTGGCAGTCCATCTCACAAACAAAGTGTTTAAAACCTATGTCCCATGAGAGATTGAGACTATGAATAAGAGCCAAAATTTCAGCCTAAGTCGAATCTCCTTGGTCATCTTAAGAGAAAAAACTCATGACCCAACATATATACAATTGACATGTTTTGGAGTAAAAGTTTTTTAAAAAATCTAATCATGAAAAAATAAGTTATTCAACACTAACATTGTGTGCCAAAATCAATTTTCCTTCATAACTATATCATTTACTATTTTTTTGATAGATAACATATAAATTGAAAGCATAAAAGCAAAACTAAGTTGATAAAAAAATGAGATTTGTTAAAATAACTCTAAACTTCATGTGAATGGCATAATCAAATAATGAAAAATGAGAGGACAAATGGCCATTGAAGTACGAAACATATAATTACACCATTTACAATTTTTTGATAAACAACATGTAAATTGAAAGCAAAAAGAGTATAACTTGATTAGAAAAAGAAAGATTTGTTAAAATAACTCTAAACGTCATGTGAATGGCAAAATCAAAGAATGAAAAATCGGAGGACAAATGGCAATCGAAGTACGAAACATACAATTACATCATTTACAATTTTTTTAATAAATAACATGTAAATTGAAAGAAAAAAAAAGCATAACTTGATTAGAAAATAACAAGATTTGTTAAAATAACTCTAAACTTCATGTGAATGGAAAAATCAAAGAATAAAAATTGGAGGAAAGATGACAATCAAAGTACGAAACATACAATTTCACTATTTACAATTTTTTATTATAAATAACATGTAAATTGAAAGCAAAAAAAAAAAAAAAAGAAGCATAACTTGATTAGAAAACAACAAGTTTTGTTAAATAACTCTAAACTTCATGTAAATGACAATATTGAAGAACGAAAAATGAGACAAATAAGTCGAGGAAAGGACGAAAATTGTAACATAACATGCATATAATCAAAATGAAACATACAACAAGGGAAAATGAAAAATGAGAAGAGATGAATTCATGCAATGCAAATGAGGAAGAGATGGCCATCGAAGATTACCGAGTAGTGGAGTCTATCTAACATGTAGAGAAGTCAATCAAATTTTATGGGGAAGGTGAATATGAACTATTGCTTTTCCCGGAGGATTAATAAGTTAACATGTCTTATTACAAGTACAACTTAACAAGCATGAGTCTCTACAATTAGAATTGAACATGCATGCTTGTGCATTGTAACTATGTGAAAAAAACCAATCATTATCACCTCTGGAAGGTGATTGGCTAAAGCAAACAATCACCTAATACTTTTTTTTCTTTTAGTTATAATAATTAAAATTTTAATAATTGTTACAAATTTTTTAGTACATGCATATAAAAATAATATCTATTATCATATTAAAGTTAAAAATATCATTATCAGAAGTTTATATTTATATATTTTTAATTTATAAATTAATACATATGTAAAAATTATAACATTTTAAATAGGTAAAAAAGTATCAGTCAAATTATAAAACTTTTAATTGTAAATTTAAACTTTTAACTTAATTAAAATGTGATAATGCTTTTAATCTTTAATATGTTTACACTCAAATAAAAACTTAAACAATAACCAACATCTAAAACTAGAAGATGAAAGTTTAACTTTCAATATGAGGAATAAAAGAAAGTTGACACACTCAATTCTCCACCTTCAATGCAAACCTACCGTAATAATGGCAAAATTTGTAATAATTAGGCTTATCTCCCAACAATAATTAATATGTGGAACAAGTTGCAATGCAGGTAGGTCTAACATTAACTTATTCCTCTCATCTATTAAGAATTCCTAAGTTTAATATATTTTTTTACTAAAAGATGAATGATATTTACTTAGGTATAAGATTAACTTATTCCTCTCATATATTAAGATTCCCTAAGGGTATTATTCACTTATCCTTAAGTTTAATATTGATTTACTAAAAGAAGAATGATATTTACTTAGGTCTAAGTTTAACTTAATTATCCCTCTTATATCCTAAGGATCCTTAAGGGTAATATTCACTTATCCCTAAGTTTAATATTGATTTACTAAAAGAAGAATGATATTTACTTAGGTCTAAGATTAAGTTGTTCCTCTCATCTCCTAAGGATCCCTAAGTGTAATATTCACTTATCCCCAAGTTTAATATTTTTTTTTTCTAAAAGATGAATGATATCTACTTAGGTTTAAGATTAACTTATTCATCTCATCTCCTAAGGATCCCTAAGGGTAATATTCACTTATCCCTAAGTTTAATTTTTTATTTTCTAAAAGAAGAATGATATTTACTTAGGTCTAAGTTTAAGTTACCTCTCATCTCCTAAGGATCCCTAAGGGTAATATTAACTTATCCCTAAGTTTAATATTTTGTTTTTGTTTACTAAAGAATAATGATATTTACTTAGGTCTAAGATTAACTTATTCGTCTCATCTCCTAAGGATCCTTAAGGGTAATATTCACTTAGGGATGACAATGGCTAGGGTTTGGATAGGGTACTATAGTACCCATCCCCATACCCGCTCTTTAAAAAAATCCTCGTACCCGGACCCATACCCGTGTGGATAGTAACTTTAAAACCCGTGCCCTTCCCCATTGGGTACCTAACTACCCGTACCCGTACCCGTTACCGGCATTTAAAATAATTATAAAACATTGATAAATAAAATATTGATTAAAATACAATAGAAATTAAATTAAAATCTCATTCATTGATCTTAATATAATAAATAGGAAAATTTGATAAAAGAAGCAAATAAGGAAGGTGATTTTTTTTTAAATTAAGGAATGCGATCTATCTTTAAGTGAATAAAGATTAAAGATCATGATCTATCTCTATAAGGAACATAATCCTTTTTTGTTGTGAATTAAATACGTGATCTATCTCTTAGCAAATAAAGAACATGATATATATATTTTTTTTGATGGATTAAGGAACATGATTTATCTCTTAGGTATTATTATTATTATTGTTGTTGTTGTTGTTGTTGTTGTTGTTATTATGGGTCTGGGTAGGGTTTGGTACTAAGGTATCCATATCCGCTCCCGTACCCGTTAAAATTTATGGGTAATTAAACGTACCCGAGCCCATACCCATGAAGTGGGTAATTACCCTACCTATCGTGGGTAATTTTTGCGGGTACTCATAGGGTTTGGGTAGAATTGCCATCCCTATATTCACTTATCCTTAAGTTTAATTTTTTTATTTTCTAAAAGAAGAAAGATATTTACTTACCTCTAAGTTTAACTTATTCCTATCATCTCCTAAGGATCCCTAAGGGTAATATTCACTTATCCATAAGTTTAATATATTTTTATTAAAATTAGAATGATATTTACTTAGGGCTTAGATTATCTTATCCATTTGATATCATAAGGATCCCTTAGGGTAATATTCAATTATCCTTAAGTTTTTTTTTTTATATCTTATTTGTTACTACTTCATGGCTCAGGAAAGAGAGTCTATCTTTAACCAATCCACAAATTCAAGTACTTATTACTATGTTTAAGGTATTAAAGTATCATTTGTGTCGTTTTTTTAAAGTAGTACAATTTAAATAATAATTGTAACATGTAATGCCCAACTACTTTCAGGATCGTTTACTGTTCCCACAAACCAACAAAAGACTTTTCAGCGTGTTTTATCCTCAATCTCACACTTCATGGGAAACTTCCCAAAAGGTCACCTATCTTATAATTGTTCCAAGCCAAGCACGCTTAACTGTGGAGTTCTTAAGTGATGAGCTACCGAAAAGTAGATGCATCTTGTTGGTATAGATAGTACCAATTAATTCCTTTAAGTCATCCTCAATTGTACAGTCCTATACTTGCACAGCCTCTGGATCCCTCTCATTGCAGTGTGTATTTGATTCATTCATGTGTCCCTTCCGCTAGAAGCCTGCCAGGAGCCACTCCTTATCCGTGCCTCTTCTCTTTTGCACCGGCGATTACTCCCTGCCCTTGTCAGCGCCCATGATGTTACATAACACGTGCGCTATAATTATTAATTTAGTTGTCTATACATCATTAAATTTACAACTTCCAAGATTATACCCTGACTCATTCTTTCTTCCAACTTTAACCCTTCATCACCCATCTAACTAGTTGTACTACTTACCACAAAGTGTGATTTGTACACCCTAAGTGTACTATTCAATTATCCCTATGTGTAATTTTTAATTTTTTTAAAAATTGCATATTTAGTTAGGGCTATCATTCTCTTAATCCTCACATTCTAATGAGCCTTAAGTGCACTATTCAATTAGCCCTAAGTGTACTACTATTCAACTATCCTTAAGTGCACTATTCCGAAAAAAAAATTTGCTTCTGGAACCCCCTTTCTGGAAAAAAATTTGCTTCCAGAACCCTTTTTTCCAGAAAAAAAAAACTGCTTTCTGGAACCCACTTGTCTGGAAGAAAAATTACTATCTGTCTATTACTTCCTGTACTTCTTTTTTTACTTTTTGCACTCCTCTTTTTTTTGGAAAGCATATTGTAGAAGCAATTTTTTTTTTTCTGGAAGGAGGTTCTGGAAGCAGTTTTTCTTTTCCATAAAGGGGTTCTGGAAGCAATTTTTTTTCCATAAAAGGGGTTTCGAAAGAATTTTTTTTTTCTGGAAAGGAGGTTTCGTAAAACAAAATTCATTTTGAAACACCCTTTCTGGAATTATGTTACAGTGGTGTTTCTGCAGATTTCTGGCATTCGATTTTTAGCGTTGGGCAGTTGCGAGATGGTGCTGGGTGGTTGCAGGTGGTGTTTGGCGGTGGTGCGGTGGTATTGAATGGTTGGGTGGAGTTGGGGGGCAAGGGTATTTTTGGCAGCTTGGGGTTTTTGGGGGGTGCAGGAAGCAAAAAGGGAGGTGCAGGAAGTAAAAGTGATCCGTTCATCTCATCTCTGATAGGAATAAGTAGGATGGTCGCTCAAAGGTTGACTTAAGACCTTAGGGGATTTCGATGCTTTGTTGTGAGAAGCACCAATAGCTTGCATGTCTAACTGATGAAAGGTGCCAAAGACCTGAAAATTTGTTATTTTTTTATGTTCTGACTTTTTAGCCCTATTAGCATCAAAGTTAGCAATTTGGATGGCTGGACATTTTGGATTTTTTTTAGCTACCAGTAGGGCATGCCTTGTATGAACCAAAAGGGCTTGCCAAAGGTTCCATAGGCATGGGTTTCACTGAAGGGGCCGCACCTCAACCAGCATTATTAGGTTTAGTGCTGAAACCACATCACCAAGTTAGACGTGCCTTATGGCATATTTGATATGTCATTTTCCTCTGCTATGGTAAGTAAATGTTTTTCACAACTAAATACCAGGAAAAAAAGTATATTGTTTCCTGAGTTGTACACCAAATGCTATCAATTATGCAGATATTTTCCATGAAATCAACGGAGCATAATCGTTTTCTTAAATTATCATATTTATATTATTTTTGATGGATTATGCCTAATACAATAGGGAGATGGAGTGTAGATTTTCGAATATCTATGAGAAAGATCCCTACATGCAGGGAAACCGTCAACGCTGCTAAGGAAGCTAGTCTGGCTTACGACGAGGTTGCTTACAAGCTCATAGATGGCTTAGGACTCTGACTTGATTCATCAACACACCCAACCAGAGTTATCCGGTGGAGTTTCAAGTACAGGACGTCATGAGCATAATAATATCACTATACAAGCAGGGGAAGAACTTTCTTTGAGGTTTGGTCAAAATGGAATTGCTGCAGGAAAGGTTCCTGTTTCAACTGATATACCTTGAAATTGTCTGATATTATCTGAATTTTTATCTACAAAATAGCCAGCAGAGAATGGAGCTTCTGTAAACATTTTAAGCAAAATTCAAAAGGGGGATGGTGTTTTGAGGAAGGCTGTTCATGACCCAATCGGTCACCAGTCGTTACTACAAAGATGAGGAAATATATATACTTTTAGTAGTTAGTAACATGTGTCAGGAGAAATTCTTGAATTGTTATTTGACTTAATTAACATTGATATTTGAAAACCAATACACCTCTGAATTAAGTAATTCCAAGACTTATTTTCTTAATTAATATATTTTGATTAAGCCAATTGTTAATTTTTTATGACACCATTTGTCATAACACCGTCAAATTAAGATAAGAAACATTATTTGGATAAGGTAGCTAAATTCAAGGCAAAATGGTATTACTTTATCCAAATGCATCTGTGCCTGGAGGACATTCTAGTGCAGCTTCAAGAACTCTATGGTGGCCTCTAGAATCAATGGAGTATCCTTGTTTGTGGTCATGCCCAGATAGACAGAGCTTCACACAACTGTATGTGTGTATCAAATTCATTATTTCATCATAGTTCCATAACAGTACGTCCTAACTAGTTTATTTAATCAGAAATAACTTCCCAAGTCAGCAGATTCGTTAATCTGTAATTTTCTTTTCTGAATAAAAAGTTAGTGTGGTTCCATGTTGTCCTGTTATTTTGAAGTAACTTAGGCTCTGTACACCAGGTTTTGGTATAAAATATAAATTATTCTGCCATTCCTTTTAAAATTCCCATACAATGTTTGCTTGTTACGACTAGCTAGTAATTTTAATTAAGAAAATATAGTTTGGACAGAAACTATTTCTTGCACATTTCACTACTAGAAATTCAACTATTACATGCGGATTTTGCTGCAAATTTTGTTTAAAAATTCGCAGGACAAAATTCGCAGGAATGCATTTCCTACGGATTAAAATCCACAGGTAATTCCTTCGTGGATAATGGTTTTTGCGAATTTAAATTTCGTAGGAAAATTACCTACGAAATTTCCTACAGATTTCAGGTAATTTGAAATCCGTAGGAAATTTCGCAGGTAAGTTTCCTGCGAATTTTAAATCTGTAGGAAATTCCCCAAGTATTTTTTTATGCGAATTTAAAAAAAGTTAACAAATAATTTTTAAATATGCCAAAATATTTATATATAGATATATTATTTATTTACTCTAGAAATTTATAATATTAATATTATTTTTAATAATATTTTATTCAATTTTGAAATATAAATAAATTATATTTTTAAATATAATTAATTTAATTCAATCTGTAAATATTTCTAGTTAAGATAGATAGTTTAGCACTGTACCGCAAACACAATTATAAAGTGAATATGATATAAAGTATAGCCAACTGGCACCAGCTTGCAACAAATTAACCCATCAATCTCCAGTCTTTAATCAATCCTATGTGTAACTATTAAGCCAGACAAAATGTTTAAATTCTTCTGCTGTGTATTATAAGGTCTTACTTCTGCCTTACAACCCCACACATGAAAATGTCTCAAGCTCGGTTTTCTCTTAGTCATTTGCTCAAATGGAGTTTTAGGCACAGACTTATTGGGTACTTGATTAAGAATGTACACAACAGTCCTCAAGGCATCTCCCCAAAGAAACTTTGGTAATGACAAATGGCTCAACATGCACCTCACCATATCCATGACAGAGCAGTATCGACACACTAGTTCTCTTCCTCATCATCAAACTCGATAGGATGTCGTGCATCATCCCCTGGGATGAGAGGCGTTGGAGGCGAACACACATAGTCGTCATCGGTGTCAGTGTTTATTGTAGGCTGCTCCCAGTCGGGTGTGAAGAATAATCCTATAGAAAAAGTGAGCTTAGCTAATGCTTAATGTATGCTTAATGATAGTAGAATATGAATGGTGAGGTCTCCACAGTAGTGACATGTATACTTGTCCTCATTGAAAATCCACTACCCTGTCAAGTTGAATGTCATCTCGAGTTGTTGGGTCCATCTACGGTAACATACAAGAAAAACAAAGAAAACATGGAGTGAGGTTGTGATATTTCGATGTTGATACTATGGAACAGATCAAGACTTTTTCCTCACTCCAACACACAAGCAAACAATCAAACACATCCATCAATCATTAGACTTAATCAAAATAAATAATTTAATTTCACATACTTTAAATAATTAACATCATCGTGCTATAAACTTAGAGTTTAATGATAATGCACTGTCATCAGATCACAAATCATCATTCATCATTGGTATGACTTTTAGGATGGTTATTATAAAAGTCAACAAGCTTACCATCCATGGTGGAATGTGATTGGATGACAATGAAAAATTGTTTTACACTGCCAGTGCATAATTTTTTTCCCTCATAAACTTAAATCACACAAAATCAACCAAATCAAATAACTCTCACGAAATTAAATCAAGACTTGTAATAATTAAATCATATCACATATCATGAAATTTTATTAATTTCATGATAAAAGGACTATCAAGTCCCAAAATCAAACATATAAGGAATTAACCGCAAATTTACTTACGTGTCAAATCCCTTAAAATTAATCAATTATATTTTAAGAAATAATTAAATTCCTTAAAATATATCTAACAAACCAAATTGTTATAAGGTGAAAATTGGGTCGTTACAATACTCATTTCACTCACTTTTAAAAAATTTCACATAAATATCTTCAATGTGTATATTCTACCGGTCCTAACTTTGTATATTTGAACTACCTACCCCTAATTTTTCACTTTTTCATGTATTTATTGATTATTTTTAAGTATTTAATTTAAAACTTTAATTTTGGTTTGGCTTAATTGCATATTTTACCACCCAACTTTCATAATTTTGCGAATTTTACCATTCAAGTTTTTTTTTTGGCGAATTTTACCATCCAACTTTCATAATTTTGCGAATTTTACCATTCAAGTTAATTTCTAGCAAATTTTACCATCCAACTTTCATCATTTTACGAATTTTACCACCTAAGTTTTCAATTTTTGTGCATTTTACCACCCTAATGTTTCACAAAAAAAAAATTGAATTCTTTAACTTTTTTTTTTGTGAAATATCAGAGTGGTAAAATTCGCAAAATTATGAAAGTTGGATGGTAAAATTCACAAAAAAAAAACTTGGGTGGTAAAATTCGTAAAATTATGAAAGTTTGGAGGTAAAATTTGCAATTAAGCCTTTTGGTTTTTTTAATTGATTCAATAGGATATGATAAGATAAAATAAGATAACTATCTTCTCTTATGTAATCCATTGGTTGTTGTGCCAATAAGATATGATTATTCTACCCTATTATCTATAATATAATAAAATCTGGTTAACATTTATTCCCGCCTGATTTTTTTTTTTACTTTTTTCTTTCTTTCTTTGTCTTTTTTCTAGAAACTTTTCTATTCTTCAACACAAACTGTTTTTTATTTTTTTACTTTGTCTTACGTTTCTTTTGTTTTTGTTTTTTTTTTGCTTTTTATATTTTTATTTCTTTCTTTCTTTAAATTTTTCTTTCTTCTTTCTTTTTGTTTTTGTTGTTTTTTTCTTCTCTTTTATATTTACTCTTCTTTTTACTACCATTATTTATATTTATTTATCTATCTATCTTTATCTCTATATATAATAAAGTTCACTTGAAGTTTTTCTGGCCATTAAATCGATCGTTCAACATTATAATAGCCATTGGATGTAATTGAATTATAATGCTTATAATTGTATATATGTAATTGAATTTAATGCTGCAAATAGAGTTCTTTCATAATGATAAATTGTAAGACATTATGTTTTTTATTCTTATAAATTCACACCACAAAGTAATACATATTCATTGCATATAATGAATATAAAATAGTTGTAAAGAATGCAATAATAATATAATTGTTATTATTAATAACGTTGTCTTTTTAACTTAATGAAAAAAAGAAATGGTAACAAATGAAAAATAAGATGTAATAATATTAAAAATTAAAAAATAGTAACACTTATCAATAATATTTTGTATAGATAAATAATGCTTATAAATTTTATCATTTTAAAATAAATTTTATTTTTTACAATAAATTTTATCAATAATATCTTCAAAATGATTAAAATATCATTTTAAAATATTTTTTTTACAATAAAAACATTATAAATTATTAATTATAAACATACAAAATTCAAGAACATGTAAACATAATATTCACAATAGTAAAAATGAATACTCAAATTTAAATAATTAAAAATTTATATTCATTATATTTTTAATTTATACATTTCATATAAGTATTACATCACTATTATTACTTGGAGAGAGAACATATCAAAATAAATTTCAATAGGCTTAATATTTTTTAAGACAACATCACCTCAATTAAAAATATAATTAGTTATCTTCCTCAATTTTAATATAATTATATTTAATATGCTACTAAATATTTTAAAAATTGATAATTTTATTTATGTACATATATTTTTTTTATATAAATACTAAATATAAATATAAAAAAGAGTAAATTAAAGGAACCTCCCTTCAGGTTTTTTTTATTACACTCGATATCTCTCCATTTTTGGATCCTACAAAAACTCCTTAATTTTTGAGTTTTCTTTATACTAACCCCCTCGACCCCCTCTTAGGCATAAAAAAACGTTATACCGATCCTCCATTAGGAGCTCAAAGTAATGTAAAAAAAAATGAAAGAATAATAGATGTAATAAAAGCAAACCTTAAAAAGATCCATGTATTTTACTTTATAAAAAATATATAATTTAATCGAAGTCTAAAATCTAGTTAGTTTAAAAATATCATTTTAAAACAAAATGAGTTTTTTTTTTTTTTAAAAAAAAGCCAGTCCTTCTTGTACGCAACAACAGTAGTTTATTTAATTCTAGATAACTTGCCAAGTCAAATCTGACTTTTTCTATTGTAGTGGGATTCTGTGCGACAAATTCGGAGGCCAAGTTCAGTTCAGTTAAGGTACAACCTAAACTAAATCTTCTCTTATTACTTCACTTTCTTATTCCATTGCTGCACTTTGCATTTTTCTCTCAGAATGTTGCGAAGAAGCGTTTCTGTTCATGGCTTCTCTCTTCTTTCACTCTTTGGTACTTTTTCTAATCCCACACACTCTCTTCTTCTTCTTCTTCTTCTTCACCCATCACATTATTCTTCTTCAACTCTCTCCACCTTCGTTAGTGGCAGCGATACTCATGCCTCTACAAACAGAGCCCAGTTCCTTAATTCCGTGAGAAATCTCAAAAGTGTAGACACTGCTTTGGATTCATTCCACAAAATGGTTGCCATGAACCCTCTCCCCTGCGCCAAGGACTTCACCCTATTGGTTGGCATTGTTGTGAAGATGAGACATTACACAACTGCCATTTCTCTCATCAAACACATCTATTCCATAGGGGTCAAACCAAATGTCTACACTCTTAGTATTGTCGTCAATTGTCTCTGCCGCTTGAACCACACCGTGTTTGGGTTCTCTGTTTTGGCGCTTATGTTCAAAATAGGCGTGGAGCCCAACCTGGTGACTCTTACCACACTTATTAACGGCCTTTGCATAGAAGGCAGAGTGGCTCAAGCAGCGAGCTTTGCTCACCATATGGAAGACATGGGCTATCAACCAAATAGTTACACCCATGGAGCAATAGTTAATGGATTCTGTAAAGTCGGTGACACATCTGCCGCTATCTCATATCTCAAGAAGATGGAGGAAAGAAATTGCAATTTGGATGTTCCAGCTTACAACACAGTTATGGACAGTCTTTGCAAGGATGGCATGGTATCTGAGGCTTTGGATTTGTTCTCAAGAATGACTGGCAAAGGTATTCAACCTAGTCTCATCACTTACTGTTCCTTAATTCATGGCCTTTGTAATTTTGATAGATGGAAAGAGGCTGCAACTTTACTGGGTATTATGATGAGAAAAGGAATCATGCCCAATGTGAAAACTTTTAATATTTTAGTTGACTATTTCTGCAAAGAGAGGATGATTTCAAGGGCTATAAGCATAATGGGTTTCATGGCGCATATAGGAGTGGAACCTGATGTTGTCACATATAATTCAGTGATTAGTGCTCATTGTTGGCTAAATCAAATGGAGGATGCCATGAAAGTATTTGATTTGATGATTCACAAGGGCTGCATACCAGATGTTGTAACTTATAGTTCATTAATCCATGGATGGTGTGAAACTAAAAATCTAAATAAGGCTATGTATCTCTTGGGTGAAATGGTTAATAATGGACTAAATCCAGATGTTGTCACTTGGAACACTCTTATTGGGGGTTTTTGCAAAGCAGGGAAACCGGTAGCTGCAAAAGAATTGTTTTTTATAATGCACAAGCATGACCAACTTCCCAATCTCCAAACCTGTGGCATTATATTGGATGGCCTATTCAAGTGTCATTTTCATTCCGAGGCAATATTATTGTTTAGGGAGTTGGAAAAGATGAATTTGGATCTTAATATTGTAATTTACAACATTATTTTAGATGGAATGTGTAGTTTTGGAAAACTGAATGATGCACTAGAACTTTTTTCTTGTCTTCCAAGTAAAGGCGTCAAAATTGATGTTGTTACTTATACCATAATGATTAAAGGTCTGTGTAAAGAAGGACTGCTGGATGATGCCGAAGACTTACTAATGAAAATGGAAGAGAATGGTTGTTCCCCGGATGGGTGCTCTTATAATGTGTTTGTCCAAGGATTGCTACGAAGATATGATATTTCAAGGTCAACAAAATACCTTCAACTAATGAAAGACAAAGGTTTATCCGCTGATTCTACCACCGTGGGATTGCTTATAAGCTGTTTCTCTGCTAATAAAGAAAATTGTACATTACAAGAATTCTTGCAAAAGATTGTTTGACTATATACCTGTTATCAAAGTCAGGCTCTGTACGCTAGGTTTTGATATAAGTTATTCTGTCATTCGTCTTTTGAATATATTCCCATGAACAATGTTTGCCTGCAAGGACTAATATTTTTAATATCTTCTCTCTGTCACTTTCATTCAGAACAATCCTTAGCACAAGCTCTTTATTTTGTTAAACACATGTAAATCCAATAAGGAAAATATCTTTTATTGGTTCATTCAACATCAACGTGAATATTCTTTCTTCCCCCATCATTTCTCACACAATAACTCACCGTTAAAATGTGGTAATTAATTGGCATAGCAAGTCTATGTCAACAGTCACACATTATGTAAAGAATTTGAAGTGCGGGATTTGTTCTAATGTTGAAACTGCCATAACTAATTAAACATGTTTAGTACTTTTTCATTTTTTTTTTTTTGCAATTATGTTTTTTTACGTCATGTATTACAAAACAAGTTCCTGAAGCATCATAAATAATAACAAAAGAGGGGAGGATTTTTAATATAGTTAAATAAAATGTTAGAATGCACAATACTATTTTTGGACCCTTTTTTTAATCATTTTTTGTATAGATAGTTTATAGAACTCAAATAAGTTGCTTCTCCTTTTTTGACTGTGGTCTGATACTCTGATTCATTATCCTGAGTCGGAAAAGGTTTTGAGCCATTTAGAACGTGCACAGTATATTAGGTCTCATGCTCTCAACTCATTATTCACACTTTCCAAAGTAGAGTTTGCTGATGCTCTTCCTGTCACATGGAGATATCCAAAATTGTTACCAACATGCAGTTGAGTAGTCAATTTTTTTCTTATAAGATAAAAAAGCAAAATCCCAATATAATCACCAAAAAAAAGAATAACTGAAAGAGAAGGAAATAAAAAAAATGTTAAATATGACTAGAAACTATGTTGAATCATTATGTTTTGGTGAATTTCAAGTATGACTGAGACAATCAGTTAAAATTGAGCAATAAGTTCAGCAACATTTGGTGTTTTTGCATATATGAATTTCAATGGCTTCTCCTTGTATATGTTCTGTTTCTGTTAACTACCTTAACAATAAGATTTTGATTTTTTTTTTTTTGTTGATTAACTGTTTCTTTTTTAATTTATTCAACTAGAACTTGTCAAATGTTTTTTGGATTGTTTTTGAAGTTGACAGTTGTTGTTAAGCACCAGTTTTGAACAGTGTGTGTGTTATCATTGAGAATTTCTCTAAACAAGGAAAAATAGGGTGTGATAGATGGCAACATTTCACATCTGTTGAGGGTTGGCTTTGATGTTAGTGTAGAACAATTGAAAAAGAGATAGTTTTGTGGTGGAGAGAAATTGAGGTATATGAGGAGGTACGCTTTCTGAGAGGAGAAAGCAGGGTGGTCGCTCAAAGGTTGACTTAAGACATTAGGTAGTTTCGATGCCTTGATGTGAGAGCCACCAATAGCTAGCATGTCTAACCAATGAAAGGTGCTGAAGACCTGATAATTTGTTAGTTTTTTTATGTTCTGACTGTTTAGCCCTATTAGCATCAGAGTTAGCAAGTTAGATGGCTGGTCATTTTTTATTTTCTTCAGCTACCTACCAGTTGGGTGTGCCTTGTATGAACCAAACCAAAAGGGCTTGCCATAGGCATTGGCCTCATTCAAGGGGTGGCACTTCAACCAGCTCAATTAGGTCTAATATTGAAACCACCTCACCAAGTTAGATGTGCCTTATGGCATTTTTGATATGTCATTTTCCTCTGTTATAGTTATGGTAAGTAAAACTTTTATACAACAACTAAACACCAGGATCGTTTCCTGAGTTGTACACTTAACGCTGGCAATTAAGCAGATATTTTCCATGAAATCAATGGAACCTCATTGTTCTCTTAATTATTGAGTTTAGGGAAAACAGAGAGAGAGAGATAATTTGGAGAACTTTTTGTATATTGAAAATGAGAAAAAAGAACAAAAGGTACAGTGTTTGTGCTTATGGCAGATATTTATAGTTCTAAAGAAATTAAGCCTATCTAGACAGTTGTAACTGATTTACAATCAGCCAACTGAATTACAACAGGTAATGAACAGCTGTCACACTAACTCCAGCTAGACCAAGAACTGATTTTCTCTCACAAATTATTTGATTTATATTATATTTTACATGGATTTTTGAATATCTACACTTGCTTTCTATGAAAAAGTTTATAAATAACAATATCATAGATAAATGGACAAAAAATATTGGACAGTAGATTACAAGTTCATCAACATGGAATTTTAAAAGCAAAAAAACAGATTGTATAAGTGCACTTTTCACTTAATGAATACCAACAAGGCATGATTGATGCAGCTTCCCTGTTTATTGGACAAAGACAATTTTCCTAGTCCTCACCTACTAGAGAAAAGGAAAATAAAGAAAAAATATCCGTATCAATCCAACTGTTAAGAAATTCCCCACATTCAAGTTTCTTAGTTACGTAAAATTTTTAGAATGGCCTACACCCGGACACGTTTGCATCTGCAGTGACTATTATTAGGTCTTGTTTGGATAAGTTTCCCCATAAGCACTTAGTGGGAGGGAGCTTGGAATGGGTAGTGGTTACACATCAGTGGGGCAAATGGCTCCTTTTTATGTCTTTCCCTATGGACATGCCTTTCATATACTACCTTTTCCTCATAATTTTTGACATCTCATTGTGATTATTTTACATTATGCTCCCTGAAAGTTTATTGTTTTCAGCCGCTTCTGCAATAATTAATCAAATCCAATAAGTTGTTTTATTTAAAATAAAGAGACCGGTGAACTGCACATTGTTTCAGATGAGTTGAACGCAGATGACCAAATGTGAGTGTGAGATGCAAATGTAACAAAATTTAATGGACACAATGATCTGATCTCTAGATGTTCAACAAATAATTTAATTTGGACAGATTTGAGAGGTCATATCCTTACTTCAGTAATTGTTGTATGAAGTTCATTAAAATGTCACAATCACAATTGTAACTGAGCACAAAAATGCTGTCTGGACCCTCAAATTTGGGAATATAAGTCACAATGAGCTATTTATCGACTTTTGGTTGTTTGATACTAGATGGTGGGTGTGGCATTTGGCTTCTAAGAATGAAAACTCTCTCTGCAAATGTGTTGGTAATTTGTAATACTTACATTTGAATATGATCAATTTAAATGGTTACATGCTATCAATTTGTAACTAGCCATGGTCATAAACTGAAAATATTGTTAGTTTTATATCTATTGTTGTATTCATTAACCTCATTCTTAGTTATAGTTGTCAGAACCCTGTTTGCAACTTTGCATGCCTTAAACCACAGCATATAGTCTTATTATTGCCCATACTGTCGTTCAAATTGGATCTATTGGGAAAATGTTGTGCATTGGATATGCAGAAAGCAGCTTACTTTGATGGGCAGTGAAGCAAGGAGAGAATGCAATGGTACCCTTTCTTCAGAGGAGTCCATTCCTAGCATGATCACTGTAGATAAGGTTTGTTTGTTAGATTCCATCTTAAAACCAATTGGCACTAAGTGAAGTTGCCCAATAGATATATAAGCTACACCCCAAGAGTTGAGGCAGGCGATGTGGGACTTCCTAACACCCCCCCTCCACAAATGCTTGCCAGAACAGGCCAGCCGCGAGCCTACTGGAATAGGCTAGATTTACCAAGACGGGTTATAGGCTCTGATACCATGTTAGATTCCATCTTAAAACCAATTGGCACTAAGTGAAGTTGCCCAACAGATATATAAGCTACACCCCAAGAGTTGAGGCAAGCGATGTGGGACTTCCTAACATTGTTCAGTGCTTTCTTTCATGCATGAGGTGGCTAGTGGCATATATTAGTAGTTAGACTTAGTGGGAGAAATTGTGTTGCTCGATATTACATTCTTTCATGCATTGAAATTTGGCTTCAAATTAATTCCTTTTCTTGTTCCATTATTACCATCTCCTTGGGCTGTGATTGTTGACAAATTTGATTTTTAATATTTTCATTGTCGTTTTGTTTGCATTAGGCATGTAATAATTCACAGTGGTCTTCTACATTTACTTAGCTGCTGGAATGGCTCTTTAAGCAAGCTTATCTGTACTTATTAAAGTTCATTAGGCATAAAAGAAACTACTTTTCTGTGTTCGCGTCTTGGTGAATTGTGGTGTTAAATGCTTGTACTTAATGGACTTTAATTATGCTGAATAAGTTATGTTCTCAGGTCAAAAATTATGGGCAGCTCCTATCACAACTAGATGATGCAATGGCATGTCAATGCCCATTTTGTGGTGACTTGATGATGCAATAGCACGTTCACACCTAATTTGGTTGATTTATGAATAAATACTTTTTTTAGTTAGAAATTAAGCTTTTATGCCTTTTCTATTTGATCTTTGCTTTTTTGTTTTGTTTTGAAGGAATTGCATTGAAGGACCTTTTTGGAGAGATGATATGAAGCACTGCCACTGGAGCAATGAAGGTTTGAAGTCTCCCAAAGCTGCTTACCTCGCTTAAGCAGGGCATTTATGGTCGCTTAATTAAGCGAGCTATTCATCTAAGCCCCTGGAAAACTTTTTGTGCCCGCTTAAGCAAGCAAATGTGCTTCAAGCCTGAAATAGCAATTTAAAACATCAATCAAAAGTACATAACATAATCATAGGAAGGTTTCAAATACTTTAAGTCTGAAATGAGTATAACTGAAATGGAAATACAAAAGAAAAAGAAATACATCAAATGAAGAACACCACCATAACACGTCCTATCATTATCAAGAGATACCCCGATTTCTAATCCTTAACAGAGCAGTTGATTCGTAAAAATATGATTGCAAAGGGCAAGCGTACCCTACGCGTAGTAACAGTGGACCTAAGTCCAGATATTGTACCCAACAGACTAGAGGAGTTCCCTAAATAATTTGATTTTATAAAAACTAAACAATTCAAAGTAACCGTCAATTTGAGAGAAGATATCAAGTATTATGTGCTAAAAGAAGAAAATAGTAAGTGAACAATGTTTTATCAGGAACAATTTCAGTTGAACAACCCAAGACTGTGACTTCACTTGTACCCCTAATTCACCTCAGTTCATGTTTTATGAAAAACCTTTAATGATTCTATAATTGCCAATTCTCTAAAATTATTAAGCAGCCTATGGTCAAGGTCTGATTAATGTATTTTCTCTAATTAATTCTCAATTGATCATAGAAAAACTAGTTTAGAGAAAATGTTTTAAGCACAAAGAGATTGATTAAAAGAATTAATCAATTGGACAACAACACAACCAGTTTGGTCATTCCGATTATGTTACTTCAGTTCCTTTACAGGTCAATTAACCACAAATAGATGATCACTGACATGTGATTAAAAAGGATTTAGAGTGATCAATTCTAATTAACAATGAAAATAGTACAGGAACACAATTATCTGAATACATCAAGGAATTTCATTAAAATAGAACCAAGCGACAAGGTACAATTACATCACAGTCTAGGCTTTGGGAAAATTAGCCACTCATGATCAGACAACAGCAAACAATCACCATATAAGGCAAAAAAATTACAAAAGGGATCAAAACCTTATAGTGAAGAACCCTAATGATGATCTCTATCCTTCCTTTCAGCAAACAGCTCCTTACAAAATCATTGTCTCACTCAGAATCTCTCAATTAGGAAACAAAACAAAAGATACCCTAACTCTTACTTCCCACTTTCTATTTATAACACTCAAAATGTAACTGACATGAGGAAAGTAGCACAACCATGCTAATTGGGAGCACGACCATTTTCTTTGAGCTGGCAAAATTCAAATTCAAATCCTGAATGGAGCACGGCCGTGCTCTGGGGAGCATGGCCATTCTCAGAAAACTCTGACGGAGTTAGCTTCTTTGAGCAATTTAGAGCACAGTTGTTCTCTGGGGGAGCACGGCCGTTCTCGGATTTGTTGATGCTGGTTGCCAAAATATGAAAATCAGAGCATGTCCTCTCCAACTTTAGACAAGCCGTTCTCCTCTCATAACATCAACATGGCCATGCTGAATGGAGCACGACTGTTCTTCACATTGGTGCTCTTTTCTATCTCTTTTTCAGCTTATTTTAGCTCTTTTCCACATTTTCCAGCTGTGCCTTGTCTGTTTCACACTTAACACTAAATCATGAGTTTTGTCAAGAAAATTATTCACAATTAAAGCAATTCAAGACTAAAACTCTCCCTAAAACGCAGACAAATATTGGTTTATCAGTCTCCCCACACTTGAACATTGCTTGCCCTCAAGCAATTATTCTGATTCATAATTCAAAAAATTCCTTTTAAATCAAGAAACTTTTCCTAGAGCCACATAATTTATTCTAACCATGAAGGATCACAACATAGACAAGCAACTTGAATTTCATGTTTCTCCAAGAATCTTTATTAGGCTCAAATATCCATCAGAAAATCAAGTTCCCATGAGAAATGGATCACTCATCTAACCACTCTTAGTGTTTCAAGATCATGCAAAAAAAAAAAAAAAACACTCCAGTCCCACTCAAGAAGTATGCATATTAGTCTATTTGTCAATCACCTCAACTCAAACAAAATTTTCAACATGCAAGTATGTGAGGCATCACAGGTTGTAATGGGGCTAGGTTGCAGTGTAAGGAAGATAATGAAAGAATAAGTCATGCAAAAGGGTTTAAATCAAAGTTCATACCCAGTGACTTACAACAAGAGGAGAGCAAATACTCTTTTCTTGCTCAGAGAATTCCCAAATCTTTTCTTTTCGGTTTATGCTTCTTCTTCCTTTATTATTATTATTATTATTATTATTATTATTATTATTATTATTATTATTATTATTATTATTATTATTATTATTATTATTTTCAAGGTTTTTGACAACATTTTTTTAATAAAAGAAGAAGCACACTGACTGATTTTTTTTTTCAAATCACACTTGTATTAATTACTCCCCTATCCTTCAAGTCACTAGGTACACCCAATTATACAACATTCATACAGTAAGGTGCCAAAGGATTTTTTTATTCAGGCTCAAAAGGGACAACTAGGGAATGATTGCAACAACACAGTTCTGAAGTTAGAAAATAGCCTAAAAAAATTGCCTCATCAATTCCATGCACATATGAAAATTCATTCAAGGATATGCATTTCAAAATATAACTGAGAGCATGACAACATGAATGGACAAAACATCACACATTGAGAATAGAACATAAGGCTCAAAAACTCTCATTTTAGTAGCTTAGCTCATAGAGAACCATTCATCCAGATTTCTTCCTGCTAATATTCACAATTCAAGGAGAACACTTAATATTTCATATGCAAGTCCTAAATTTATTTATTTATTTATTTTTTACGTGGCCCTAAAAAAATTTCTCAAATTAAAGAAACACACACAGTGAAGTCATAATAACATACTGAAATAACATAAGCACTGCAAAGCTATAAGTTGTGGGTGGTACAAGTCATGCACAGTAAAACTCCTCCCCACACTTGAACAATGTAGTGTCCTTAATGCAGAATACACACAGAAATGTAAATAGTACTGAATAAAATAAATACAGGGAAATGAAAGTGACAGAAATGTAAAAATAGAAAATAAAGTTACTAGAATGAAAAATAGTAACATAAAACCTCCTTAAGAAGGAGGTGGAGCTCTGAAGAATTGGTCCTGGAGTTGCTGGAGGAATGTCATCTGTGCAGCAAAACCATCAATAATGGCTTGTTGTTGTGCATCTAATCTGGTATCATAAGCATCAAAGTGACTTAAGACAACCGCCTCATATGTCTAAATGCGCTCCTCCATACTATCTAGCCTGGTGAAGACACCAATATGCATGGCATCAAAGCGGTCTAAGAGCATCTGCATATCAGCCGGTGGTGGTGGTGGCTGATAATCATCCTGCTGATAAGGGATCTCCTCTCCCTGTTGGTGCTATGGATGGTCCTCCATATGAACATCTTGTTGGTCATGTTGTAGTGATGCATGTTACTGTGGGTGGTGTGGCTCATCTGGTAGTGGCTACTGCTGTTGTGGCTCGTTCAGTACATAAGTGTTCCCCAATCGTACAATGGCTCTAATGTTGAGCAATGTAGCTCTACTAATGCTCTCCATGTGGATAGGGATAGCTTTGTCTGCCTTTGGATCAAAGCCATAGTATCTGGCTATCCTAGTAATGAAAGAGCCGCAACAAATGTGGCCACTATGTCTCTTGGATGTCCTCTTCCTGACACCCACGCATGTCCTCAGCAACATGAAGCCGGCATTACACCGGATACCCCGGACCTTGCAATACAAAATATATAAGACTCTGATGGGAACATTCCCATCACTCTGCCAACGTGCATGAATAGATATTGTAATCCATCTGTGCATAATCTTCAAAATGGGGTTTCTGATGCCACTAGCCTTCTGCATCCTAGGATCATAACTCTGCTTCCCTAAAATTTGTGTCCAAAATGTCCCCTCCAACCAAGATGCAGGTGCCTGCAGCTTTGCCCTGTGGTAAGCATCAGTCTACATAGAAGCATCTGTCTCAAATCCTAGCAGAATATTAAATTCTGCTAGAGTCATACGTCTGACAGCTCCCATCATGTAAAATGAAACCATGTGATCTGGTAGGGGTTGTCCCTCCTCTGCCTGTGGTACCCACTCTTGCAGGAAGCAAGGAACTCCAATGTAGGTATCCTGTAAGTGGCATCAATAACTTCTGCCAAAGTCTCCCATCCCAAAGCATGGATATAATGTTGCACCTGCTCCTCAATGTGTAACTCTCTGCATAGGTCCATATCTATCCTGGGAGTGGGATGCCACAGGAATGTAGAAAGTCTTTGGTATCGGGCTCTGTATATCTCTGGAATATGAGCATACTCTGGGGCTGCAGGAGGTGGTGAATGAGGTTGTGATGGTGAAGGAGATGGAGTACCACCCTGTTGTGGTGAAGGAGAGCGATGTGGCTGAACACGTTGTGCTAGCTGTCGTTGTCCCTCACAGTATTGAGCCCCGAGAAATGGACGTCCAATCCCCATCATCCCTCCACATAGAGGCATAGGCTGGCCTCGAGCACCATGCTGAGAACCACAAGTAGTGGTTGTCCGTGCACGTTTCCCTTTGCGTGAAGATGATCCGGCATCCATGAATCTGCAAAAGTAATAAAACAGAGAAATTGTACAGGAGCTATGTTAGAATAAAGAGAATTTTTTTTTTGTTTTTTTATAGTGAATGAGCACGATTTGGAGAACAGGCTGTGCTCATGCTTGATGAAGAACATGATGAGCACTACCTATAACACGACTTTGAGAACGATCCTGCTCATCCAGTTTCAAGTATTCTGACAAGCACAACCTGGAGAACGACCATGCTCATCAAATTTCAAGTATTCTGATGAGCACAGCCTGGAGAATGGGCATTTTCGAGTTGACAATTGTCTCCACCAAAAGATAAATATGCTTTTCAACCAACAATTACACAAAAGAATCCTATACTAAAACCATTATAAACCTATTAAAGTGCTTCTAAACTACATCATTATAAAACCTAGGTTCACCAAAAAAAAGAAACAATAAAAAATTGAAAAACTAGGTTCACCAACAGTCAAATTTCAAGATGTATGAGATTTGAATCATATAACTGTTGTGAAGACTAACCTGGAATTAGAGAAAAATGAGAAGATTGAGGTGTAGAGCGAAAAACTTGGGATAACACAGTTTACTGAAAATCAGGGAGTCACAGTTTGTGACCCCTCAGTTGCTATTTTAAAACTATTCTCGTGTCTCAGCACGGCCGTGTTGTACGTAGCATGGCCGTTCTCTCTGACCCTTCATTTTTTTTAATAAATTCAAAACGGCCTACAACATGGTCGTTCTCGTAAACTACGAGAGAAGCCAAAATTTGAAAAAACTAGCACGTCCATTCTAATAGGGAGAACGGTCGTTCTCGTAAATGACGAGATTTAGGCCAACAATGAAATTGTGAGCACAACCAACAACATGGCTGTGCTATTTAGCACGGTCATGCTATAAGGAGCACAGTTGTTCTCTTCTTCGAAGTTAAAAACTAAAAAAACAAAAATTAAATATTAAAGATTGGATGCACTAAATTGTAAAAAGGATATTGTGGGTTTCAGAGACCCAAAGAACTCCATAGGTTGCCTCCTGAGTAGCGCTTGTTTAACGTCCCGAGCCTAACGGTTGGCAAAGAGGAAAAAAAAACACCCTTTGAAATGCACTATGCAGTGCACCTATTGTAGTTCTTCCTCATAATGCTTCACTCTATGGCCATTTATTTTAAATGCAGTGCCATTTTCTTTCTTCAGCTCAAGTGTTCCATAAGGAAACACCTTCTTCACCACAAAAGGGCCATACCATTTGGAGCCCAACTTTCTAGGAAACAAATGGAGGCGAGAGTTATATATTAACACCTTCTGCCCTTCATGGAACTCACACCTCTGAATGCACTGGTCATGCCATTTCTTTGTTCTTTCTTTGTAAAATTTGACATTTTCATAGGTAGTAAGCCTGAACTCATCTAGCTCATTCAATTGATTCAACCTGTTGCCACTTGCAAGCTCAGAATCAAAATTTAGAAGTTTCAGAGCCAACATGGCTTTGTGTTCAAGTTCAACAGGTAAATGACAATTTTTTCCATAAGCAAGCCTATATGGAGACATCCCAATGGGTGTCTTAAAGGCTGTTCTGTATGCCCAGAGTGCATCATCTAATTTCAGAGACCAATCTTTCTTAAATGCACCAACAATTTTCTCTAAAATCCTTTTCAATTCCCTGTTGGAGATTTCAGCTTGACCACTTGTCTGAGGATGATAAGGAGTAGCAACTTTGTGGGTAACACCATATTAGCGAACAAGCTGTCAAATTGTTTATTACAAAAATGTGTTCCCCCATCACTGATGATTGCTCGTGGTGTACCAAACGGTGTAAAAATATTCTTTTTCATAAATTTTGTTACACTACGAGCATCATTCGTAGGTAATGCCATTGCCTCTACCCACTTATACATGTAATCAACAACTACCAATATGTACTCATTGCCAAAGGATTTGGGGAAAGGACCCATGAAGTCAATTCCCTATGAAGAGTTGGCTAGTAATAACCACACTACAACACCTTGTGGGCAGTCCTTGTTGAACTCAAATATCCTCCAGCTTCCATAGAATGACAGTACATAAGGATAGCATTTACCTCTGTGTAAGGTACACATTGCCTCACCACATTGTCTCCACAAACCTTATATAAATAAGGATCATCCCAGAAGTAGTGTCTTGTCACTGCATCAATCTCTTCTTCTCTTGATACTTGAATTCTGGTGGAAACACCTTGCATGCTATGTAGTTAACAATGTCAGCATACCAAGGTGTTCCTGACAGTGTAGTTATAGCCAACAAATGCTCATCAGGGAATGTCTCTCTTATCACTCCATAATCTGCAAATTGCATCACATAAGGGTCCAGGCGAGACAAATGGTCTACCACTAAATTTTTTTGACCACTTCTTATCCCTTATTTCCAAATCAAATTCTTGAAGTAGCAAAATCCACTTGATGAGCCTTGGCTTGGTATCCTGTTTGCTTAAAGAAACTTGATAGCAGCATGGTCAGTAAAAACAATAACTTTAGACAATACCAAGTAATGCCTAAATTTATCAAATGCAAAAACAACTGCTAACAATTCTTTTTCAGTGGTTGTGTAATTTTTCTGGGCCTCATCTAGCGTCCTGCTAGCATAATAAATAGTGTGAAACACTTTATTTTTCCTTTGGCCTAGAACTGCCCCTACAGCTGTGTCACTGGCATCACACATTAGCTCAAATTGTAAAGACCAATCAGGGGCAACCATTACAGGAGCACTTGTTAAGCGCTCTTTCAACAAATTGAATGCCAACAGGCACTTTTCATAAAATTCAAGAACAATGTCTTTTACCAGAAAATCTGACATAGGCTTTGCAGTTTTAGAAAAATCTTTTACAAACCTCCTGTAAAAGCCAGCATGTCCCAGAAAACTCCTCACTGCCTTAACAAAACTAGGTGGAGGTGATTTTGCAATTACCTCAACCTTGGCAGGATCAACTTCAATGCCTCTTTGGGACACCTTGTGCCCCAACACAATGCATTCTTGTACCATGAATTGACATTTTTCCCAATTTAAAACCAATTTTGTCTCCTTGCACCTTTTCAGAACAACATTTAAATTTTTTAAACATGCATCAAAAGAATGGCCAAAAATAGAAAAATCATCCATAAAAATTTCAATGGAATTTTCTAATAAATTAGAAAATATGGCCATCATGCATCTCTGAAAAGTTGCAGGAGCATTACAAAGTCCAAATGGCATTTTCTATATACAAATGTCCCATCAGGGCATGCGAAAGTAGTTTTGTGTTGATCCTTTTCTGCCAAAGGCACTTGCAAATATCCAGAATAGCCATCTAAACAATAGTAAAATGCATGCCCAGATAATTTTTCCAACATCTGATCAATAAATGGTAAAGGAAAATGATCCTTCCGGGTGGCGCCATTCAGTTTTCTAAAATCAATGCACATCCGCCACCCGGTGGTTTTTCTAACAGCAATGAATTCGTTATTCTCATTTTCCATAACAGTAGTACCCCCTTTCTTAGGGACACACTGTACTGGACTAACCCACTCATTGTCAGAAATAGGATAAATGATACCTGCATCTAGTAGCCTAATCACTTCATCCTTTACCACTTCCATCATCTTAGGATTTAGCCTCCTCTGAGGCAATCTCTTAGGCTCTTGTCCTTCCTCCATATATATCCTATGGGTATAGACAGTAGGATCAATCCCTTTGATGTCATGGATTGTCCATCCAAAGGCTTCCTTGTTTTCTCTCAATACCCTCAAGAGCTTCTCTTCCTCTGTTTCAGTTAGACCTGTATCAATCACAACTGGTAGAGAGCAAGGTGGGTTAAGAAAAACATATTTCAAGTTGGATGGGAGAGGTTTCAACTCCAAGAGAGGAGGTTCCTCTACATAGGGCTTTGACTTTGGTCCATTGTCCCTATCTAACTCTTCAAACCTTTGATTTCTCGCAAGCTTGGTATTTTGTTGAGCTTGGAGGAACATCAGTATTTCCTCCTCTTCATTGCTTAACTCCCAATCTAAATCCTCTAAAGTGAGAATTTTTTCCAAAGGGTCCTTCATCCCCACACTTGGGAATGAGGCATCAACCAACTCATTAGAAATATCCCTTACCTGTAAAAATTTACAAGTGGCAAAAGAAGTAGGCTTTTTCATAGCATCATTCAAATTAAAAATAAGATTTTCTTCACCCAACCTGAGGGTGAGTTTGCCTTGCCTTACTTCAATTACCACATCACAAGTATTTAAAAATGGATGTCCCAAAATGATCGGAACATCCTCATCCTCTTCCATGTCCAGCACCACAAAATCAGCTGGAAAGATAAATTTATCTACCTTCACCAGCACATCCTCAACTATGCCATTAGGGTAGGCAATGGACCTATCAGCAAGTTGTAAGGTAATGTTTGTGGGCTGTGGTTCCCCCATGCCTATTTTTCTAAAAATAGAATAAGGCATTAATTTTATACTTGCCCCTAAATCACACAAACATTTTTCAAAATATGATTTTCCAATTGTGCAGGGCAAGGTAAAACTTCCAGGATCCTTCAACTTTGGGGGTAAATTTTTCAAAACAACAGCAGGAATTTCCTCATTAAGACCAATTGTCTCAAGCTCTGCCAATTTATGTTTGCTAGAAATAAGTTCTTTTAAAAATTTGGCATATTTTGGCATTTGAGCTATTGTCTCAGCAAAAGGAATTTTGATATGCAAATTTTTAAACATTTCCAAAAATCTAGAAAATTGCCTATCCTGCTGCTCATTTCTCAGTCTTTGAGGAAAAGGAACATTTCCCTCAGGAGATGTCATTACCTCCTTTCCCTCCTTCTCACTTTCTTCAATTGGATTCTCTTCAGTAAGAACCTTATCTTCTTCCACCAGAACTGGCTCATCCTTCCTTTCCAGCTCCTCTTTAGCTTTCTTGCTTCTAGTTGTCACAACCTTCACATCTTCCTTCTTAGGATTTTCTTCAGTTTGGGATGGAAGGGTACAAGGAGCTCTTTGAGACAACAGAGTTGTCAGATTAGCCATCTATGTCTCTAGAAACTTCATGCGGTCATCATTTTTAGCCATGTACTGCATCATGGTGTCCTGCAGTGTTGGCTTCCTCTCTTCTTGTCTCATCCTCTTATTCTGCTAGTGTGACGACCTATACACATTCTGATTCTGATAGGTATTTTGATTATGCCCTTGCCTAGGACCTTGGTCCCTCTGGTTTCCCCAAGAAAGATGAGGATGATCCTTCCATCCTGAGTTGAAAGTATTAGAGTAAGGATCATGCCCTACACTCTTCCTATCAGCATAATTGACTTCCTCCATTGCTTGAGTGAAGGCAACACTCATTGGGCATTCTCTCCCTTCATGAACCTCCCCACAATTTCCATAAATAGAAGGTGGAAGAGCAGTAGTTAGAAGCTGTGTCTGAGCTTTCATCATGGTTTCCATCTGTCTTGTGAGTAACTCCAACTACTGATCAATGCCTGAATTTGAAGAAGACGACTCCACTTGATTCACTGGCCTCTTCTAAATTTTCCTATCTCCATTGTTGTTTTAGGCATTAGAAGCCATGTCTTCAATAATCCTAGTAGCTTCTGAGGATGGCTTATTCATCAATGATCCTCCATAAGCAACATCGAGGCTTGTCCTATTATGTGTGGACACACCTCCATAAAAAATCTGAATCAGCCTCTGAGGTGAGTAGCCATGATGAGGACAACTTCTGAGCAGTTCCTGAAATCTTTTCCAAGCCTCTAACAGACTGTTTTGCTCCTTCTGAGAAAAATTCACAATTTCTCTCTGTATCTGGTCTGTCTTTACCACAGAAAAATATTTCCTTATGAACTTATTTGCACACATATCCCAAGTAGTGATACTGCGCTCAGGTAGTGAACAGAGCCAGTCCAGTGCTTTCCCACTTAATGAAAATGAGAAAGCTGCCGATCGGATGTATTCTACTGTTACATTAGGATACCAAATGGTATTGGTAACCATCAGAAACCCCTGCAAATGCATGAGAGGGTCTTCAGCAGGTAGTCCATGAAATTGGTTGCTCTCTATCATGTGTAAAAATCCTGGCTTTATCTCTACATTTACATTCCCCAAATTTGGTAGCAATATACTGTTGGCTACCCCCACTTGAGGAGTGAGATAGTCCAACAATGTTTGCTCTGGTGAATAATTAATAACATTTTCACCACCATTGCCGCCATTTCCTCCATTTCCCTTGGCCATCTTACTTCTCCTTTGTTCAGCTCTGTTCCTGCGAGTAAGTTTCTCAATCTCAAGTTCGTTATGAAGTAGTGGCCTCTGAGATCGAGTGAGCATACACTGTTAACACAAAGAAAACATATTGCAACGCAATTAGCCAAGGGAGTTTAACAAATAAAATAATTTAAAATTTTGGCAATTTTTAGAAATTAAAATAGAAAAATTCAAATTAACAAGAACAGAAAATAAAATAAAACTATAAACACTATAAACAAAAATTGTTCAGTTTTACAAAATAAATTACTCAAGAACTACACAACTAGACCTTGGCAACGGCACCAGAAACTTGATGCGTAAAAATATGATTGCAAAGGGCAAGTGTACCTTATGCGTAATAACAGTGGACCTAAGTCCAGATATCGTACCCAAAGGACACAAGCTATTAATCAATGTTTATCATCCGTTTGTTATCACCAACTCATAAAAATGCTCAATCCCTAATTCCTTACAAGAAGAGCCTAAGTCCCTTGACTAAACTACCAATCCCTTGCATAGCTTAGCCAAGTTACTTTCTTTAAGAAAAGGAGTTAAAGGTGATTAATGGGCTTTGCTCTATTCCTAGAAACAAGACCCATTAGGTGCTCTTCTCCAATTCATAGTTCAAATACATTTTCCAATTGCATTTAAACCATAAAAATCAAGCAAAGGGTGATCAAGCCAAAGCAAGCATTAAGCAAAGAAGAAAGCACGTAACGATGAATAATAAACATGTATTAATAACTCAAAAGATATACATGAGTTTGGGTTTAGTTACATCAAACCCCGATGAATGGGAGTTCAACTACTCATGGTTGAGAGGAGCATCCAAAACGGTGAAGGAAGGAAGAAGATGAAAAATGGAGGAATAAGAGTGTTCCACGCCGCTTCCCACGTTCCAAAACCTAGGTCCAAGAAGAATGCCCTTTTCCCTTGCAATAAGCCCTTTTGATAGCTTTGTTTTTACCCCCAAAAGTGTCAGCGCGACATTTCTAGCCCAGTTGAAATTATGTTTCAGCTGGGCCGAAACTTCAGTAATGTTCACTGGAATAATTTTGGTTGGGCTCACCAAATGGTTCGGCTAGGCAGAACTTCCTTTCTCAAAATTAGTCACTCTCTGTCAGTTTTTGAGCTGGGCTGGCCTATCATTTCGGCTAGGCCGAATTGCCTTCAACAAATGAGGTGTACTGACTTGATTTCGGCTCAGTTGGCACTAATTTCAGTTGGGCTAAAAATTCTTCCAAAGAATGATTTCTTTCTAAGGACGAGAACTTTCTACCTTGACCTTGATCTTAAGCTACTAAAAAACCCATCTCCAATTTCTATGTATCAAAAAATACTAAAACATGAGACTAAATTCCAAATTTACATAACTAAATATATATCTAAAAACTAATTCTTTTTGAACTAAAAAGAGGTAGAAAAAAAGATTTAAATAAGGGATAGATGAAATAATTGCACTAATGTGTACCAAAAAGGTAAGTATAAAATGCAATTATCAAAGTTCAGCAACATTTGGTGTTTTTGCATATCTGAATTTCAATGGCTTCTCCTTGTATATGTTTTGTTTCTGTTAACTACCTTAACAAGAAGATTAAGAAGTTTTCGATTTTTTTTGTTGATTAACTGTTTCTTTTTTAATTTATTCAAATAGAACTTCTCAAATGTTTTTTGGATTGTTTTTGAAGTTGACAGTTGTTGTTAAGCACCAGTTTTGAACAGTGTGTGTGTTATCATTGAGAATTTCTCTAAACAAGGAAAAATAGGGTGTGATAGATGGCAACATTTCACATCTGTTGAGGGTTGGCTTTGATGTTAGTGTAGAACAATTGAAAAAGAGATAGTTTTGTGGTGGAGAGAAATTGAGGTATATGAGGAGGTACGCTTTCTGAGAGGAGAAAGCAGGGTGGTCGCTCAAAGGTTGACTTAAGACATTAGGTAGTTTCGATGCCTTGATGTGAGAGCCACCAATAGCTAGCATGTCTAACCAATGAAAGGTGCTGAAGACCTGATAATTTGTTAGTTTTTTTATGTTATGACTGTTTAGCCCTATTAGCATCAGAGTTAGCAAGTTAGATGGCTGGTCATTTTTTATTTTCTTCAGCTACCTACCAGTTGGGCGTGCCTTGTATGAACCAAACCAAAAGGGTTTGCCATAGGCGTTGGCCTCATTCAAGGGGTGGCACTTCAACCAGCTCAATTAGGTCTAATATTGAAACCACCTCACCAAGTTAGATGTGCCTTATGGCATTTTTGATATGTCATTTTCCTCTGTTATAGTTATGGTAAGTAAAACTTTTATACAACAACTAAACACCAGGATCGTTTCCTGAGTTGTACACTTAACGCTGGCAATTAAGCAGATATTTTCCATGAAATCAATGGAACCTCATCGTTCTCTTAAATTATTGAGTTTAGAGAAAACAGAGAGAGAGATAATTTGGAGAACTTTTTGTATATTGAAAATGAGAAAAAAGAACAAAAGCTACAGTGTTTATGCTTATGGCGGATATTTATAGTTCTGAAGATAGTAAGCGTATCTAGACAGTTGTAACTGATTTACAATCAGCCAACTGAATTACAGGTAATGAACAGTGACACACTAACTCCAGCTAGACCATGAACTGATTTTCTCTCACAAATTATTTGATTTATATTATTTATCAAAATCGACTAAATGCCTCTCATCATGGAGATAATCCCGTTAAATAATAATCTTTAACGTTATACAAGGAAACGTTCCCTATATCTAATTTACAACTATCCACATATGTCAATTAATGAAATAAAAACAACAAGTAAATCATAGAGTATTGTAGAGAAATTATAGGAAAGCAATAAATCATAGATTTACCTAAATAGGGAAAGCAATAAATAAGGGATTTAGTTATTCCCTTTGACATCCCCCTCAAATTGATGCTGGTGGATCCTGAAGCATCAATTTGCCAACTAGAAACTGATAGTGAGGTCGAGACAGGGCCTTAGTAAAGACATCAACAATCTGAAGATCAGTGGAGACATGAGGAAGACAAATGAGATGGGCATCATAGGCTTCACGAATATAGTGACAATCAACCTCAATGTGCTTGCTACATTCATGAAACACGGGATTGGTAGCAAGTTGGATAGCACTATTGTCAGCATGAAAAGGAGTAGCCTCATGTTGAGGAAAACCAAGTTCTCCCAATAATCCACGAAGCCAAACAATCTCAGAACAAGTAGAGGACATAGCCAGATATTTGGACTCAGTAGAGGATTTAGAAACTCGAGGTTGTTTCTTACTCTTCCAAGAAATAAGAGCATGACCAAGAAATATACACCAACCAGAAACTGAACGACAATCATTCACACAACTAGCCCAGTCAGCATCATTGTACGCAATCAATTGAATAGGAGTTTGGACAAAATTTGCTTCTTGCAATCCAGCCAAAGTGATTAGCTCTTGAGTATATTTGTGTTGGTGTAAGAAAATACCAGCAGAAGTAGTTTGAACTTCCAAACCCAAGAAATATTGTAAAGAACCTAAGTCCTTCAAATGAAAAGAAACAGTGTGATGTTGTTGTAGCTGCTGAATGAGTACAGGATCTGAACTGGTAATAACAATGTCATTGACATAAACTAAAAGCAAAACAACACCATTAGACGTCTTCCACAAAAATAATGAAGAATCATACTGACTTTGAGTAAAGGAAAAGTCAAGTAGAGTGGAACGAAACTTATCAAACCATGCTTGGGGAGCATGCTTCAACCCATAAAGAGACTGTTTTAAATGACACACATTAGAAGAAGGTGTGACAAACAAACCCTACGGTGGAGTCATATGAATATCTTCTTTTAGATCTCCATGCAAAAAAAGCATTCTTGACATCCATCTGTAAGAGGGGTCATCCTTGTGATGCACTTATAGCTAAGATAGTACGAACGTTAGTCATCTTAGCTACAAGAGCAAACATCTCCTCATAATCCACTCCATATTCCTGTCGATTACCAAGAACCACTAAATGAACCTTATATCAGTCTAATGAACCATCATATTTGAGTTTGATGGTGTACACCCATTTACATCCAATGGGCTTAACACCAGATGGGCAAGGAACAATATCCCAAGATTCTCTTGTAAAGCTTGCAACTCTTCTTCCATAGCTTTCACCCAACAAGCTTGGGTGGCTGCCTGAGAATAAGAGGTAGGCATCATGATCTGAGCCAAAGTAGCACTGAGAGATGTGTGATCCCATGGGGGAGAGAACCCATATTGATTTGGTGCATGAATAGATCGAGAGGACCGTCGAAGACTAGAAACTTCAGGAACAAGAGCTGGTTCGGGATTAGGAGGAGGCTGCGATGTAAGTGGAGGTCTTCGTCTCTGATAAACAAAGTCTGGCTTGAAACGCTCAATGCGATGAGGCAAATCATCAAATTGAGGAAGTACAACCTGATCACAATGAGGAGAAAGATGTTTTTAAAAGAAATATTGATCCTCAAAGAATATCACATTTTGGGAAATACGAATGTGATTAGCCACAACATCATAACATATATAACCTTTGTGAGATGAACTATATCCCAGAAAATCACATTGAACAGATTGTGCAATGAGCTTATGACGTTCAGGAGATGGTAGATGAACAAAACACACAGCCAAATGGATGTAAAGTCTGATAACTCGAATGTGAACCAAACAACCAATAATATGGGGACATAAATTCTAGAACTTCATATGGCAAACGATTAATAAGATAAACAATTGTGGTTAAGGTTTCTACCCAAAACTTGGAAGGCACCGAGGACTCAAGAAGTAAAGTGCGTACGACATCAAAAAGATAATGGTTCTTTCACTTCACTCAACCATTCCATTCTGTTGAGGTACCGATGTATAAGGACATGGACATTGAGAAATGATGCCTTTTTGTTGCAAAAATTCTTGAAATTTATGACACACATATTCGCCACCATTATCAGATCGTAAAACTTTCAGACATGTAGAAAATTGATTTTTAACATAGGAAACAAAAGTCTAAAAAATATGAAATATCTCATCCTTAATTAGAGCGACGAAAATACACCCATGTGAACCGCCTATAGTCATCAATGAACTTCACAAAATACTTATAATTACCATGGGAAACGTCAGGCGAAATACCCCAAATATCACTATGAATTATATCGAAACATTTGGTAGCATGATTACCATGTAAAGGGAAAGGTAAAGCTTTGATTTTGCCAAGTTTGCATGAAAAACAATGGCTTAATTACTATTTTAGTCCTTCAATTTGAGGGTCTTACTTTTTTTAGTCCCTGAATTTTTGAAAATTGCTTTTTTTTAGTCCTTTTCCATGATAAATTGGCAATTCGTTACATTTTTTAGCTGACAGAATTTGATTTTTAATTTTTAACTACTAAAATTTTCATTTTAAACTGTCACAAAGTGCCTGTTTTATAACAGGAGGGCTAAAAATCAAATTCTAGCAGCTAAAAACTGCCACAAATTGCCAATTTATCATATGAGGGACTGAAAAGAGCAATTTTCAAAATTTCAAAGACTAAAAAAAGGAAATTTAAATTTCAGGGACTAAAAGAAACATAACCCCTAAATTGAAGGACTAAAACAATAATTAAGCCAAACACAATTAATAGACAATTCAGGATCACAAGTTTGATATTTATTTCCAAGAAAACCATGTTGAAACAAATGTCTTAAAATTTGAGAGTTAGGGCGACCTAATCTCTTATACCACACCTCACTCTGATTATTAACAGTACTACAAGCCAAAGACAAGATTTTAGGAATAGAAAACTGTAGAGGAAATAGTCTTCCCACTTTAGGTCCCTTCGTGATCACCTTCCCCAACACTTAATCCTGTACAAGACAACCATCACGAGAGAAAGAGATGTTATAGTTATTATCTACTAGCTGTCCAACTGAAATCAAGTTAGTAGATAATCCGGGTGACACAAATACATTCTGAAAAGAAGATCCAATATCCCCAACAATATTAATAGGAAGATGACTCCCATTAGCAATTTGAATATACTGAGGACCACTATAGTTTGATACTATATGGGTAGGTGTGGCAACTGGCTTCTAAGAATGAAAACTGTCTCTGCAAATGTGTTGTAATCTGTAATACTTACATTTGAATATGATCAATTTGTAACTAGCCATGGTCATAAACTGAAATATTGTTAGTTTTATATCTTTTATTGTATTCATTAACCTTATTCTTAGTTATTGTTATCAGAACCTTGCTTACAACTTTGCATGCCTTAAACTAGCCTATAGTCTTATTATTGCCCATACTGTCGTTCAAATTGGATCTATTGGCAAAATGTTGCATTGGATCTGCAGAAAGCAGCTTACTTTGATGGGCAGTGAAGCAATAGGAGAGAATGCAAAACGGTACCCTTTCTTCAGAGAAGTCCATTCCTAGCATGATCACTGTAGATAAGGTTTGTTTAATGCTTTCTTTCATGCATGAGGTGGCTGGTGGCATATATTAATAGCTAGACTTAGCGGGAGAAATTGTGTTGCTCAATATTACATTCTTTCATGCATTAAAATTTGGCTTCGAATTCCTTTTCTTGTTCTATTATTACCATCTCCATGCGCGTTGAAAAATTTGATTTTTAAATATTCATTGTCGATTCATTTGCATTGAGCATGTATAATAATTCACAGTGGTCTTCTACATTTACTTAATTAGCTATTGGAATGGCTCTTTAAGAAAGCTTATATGCACTTATTAAAGTTCATTAGGCATGAAAGAAACTACTTTTTTGTGTTTGCATCTTGGTGAATTATGGTGTTAAATGCTTGTACTTGATGGACTTTAATTATGCTGAATAAGTTATGTTCTTAGGTAAAAAATTATGGGCAGCTCCTATATCACAACTAGATGATGCAATGGCATGTCAAGGCCCATTTTGTGGTGACTTGATGATGCAATAGCATGTCCACGTCTAATTTGGTTGATTTATGAATAAATACTTTTTTTAGTTAGAAATTAAGCTTTTATGCTTTTTCTATGTGATCTTTGCTTTTTTATTTTGTTTTGAAGGAATTGCATTGAAGGGCCTTTTTGGAGAGATGATATGAAGCACTACCACTGGAGCAATGAAGGTTTGAAGTCTCCCAAAGCTGCTGACCTCGCTTAAGCATGGAATTTATGGTCGCTTAATCGAGCTATTCATCTAAGCCCCTGGAAAACTTGTTGTGCTCGCTTAAGCGAGCAAATGTGCCTCAAGTTTGAAATAAATAATTTAAAACATCAATCAAAAGTACATAACATAATCATAGAAAGGTTTCGAATACATCAAGTCTGAAATGAGTATAACTGAAATGGAAATACAAAAGAAAAAGAAATACATCAAATGAACAACACCACCATAACACGTCCTATAATTACCAAGACGATTTCTAATCCCTAGCAGAGCAGTATTGACACACTAGTTCTCTCCCTCATCATCAAACTCGATAGGATGTTGTGCATCATCCCCAGGGATGAGAGGCGTCCGAGGAGAGCACACATAGTCGTCATCGATGTCAAGGCTTATTATAGGCTACTCCCAGTCGGGTGTGAAGAATAATCCTACAGGAAAAGTGAGCTCAGCTGATACTTAGTGTATGCTTAATAACGGTAGAATATGAATGGTGAGGTCTCTGCGGTAGTCATATCTATACTTGTCCTCATTGAAAATCCACTACCCTGTCAGGCCGAACGTCATCTCCAGTCTCCAAATTGCTGGGTCCATCTACGTAAAGCGTAACATACAAGAAAAACAAAGAAAATATGGAGTGAGATTGTGATCTTTCGATGTTGATCCTATTGAAAGGATCAAGACTTTTTCTCACTCCAACACACATGTAAACAATCAAACACATCCATCAATCATCATACTTAATTAGAATAAATAATTTAATTTCACATACTTTAAATAATTAACATCAACGTGCTAATTTAAATAAACTTAAATCACACACAATCAACCAAATCAAATAACTCTCATGAAATTAAATCAAGACTGTAATAATTAAATCAAATCACATATCATGAAATAAAATTTCATGATAAATATCTTCAATGTATTTTGACCTGTTCTAACTTTGTATATTTGAACCTGCTACTCCTAATTTTTCACTCTTTTCATGTAGTTATTATTATTTTTAAGTATTTAAATTGAAAGTTTGTTTTTTTTTTCAATTGACTCAATCAGTGTTGTGAAAACCGGACCGGTCATCGACCCGGTCGAGGCACTGGGTTGATGGGTCAATAGTCGAACCAGTGGATCACTAATTGACCCGGTGTATATTAAAAATTAAAAAATATATAATATATCTAACAAAATGTGACCAATCCATAATTCATACTCTAAAATTAAAATTAATCATGATCAAACTATAAATTTTACATAATCATTTATTACTATAAATTATTTTGTTGGATGTTATCATTAAATTATTAAGGAAACTCTTATTATTTTTCACGGCTAAATATAAAAGTTTTCGGAGGACCATAGCATATCAAGATTAAAATAATAATAATTAGCTATTATATATTATTGTCAACATCAAAATAATATTATATGAGCATATTATTATATACTATTCAATAATTAACTATTAACAATTTAATTAAAATGTTATAGGAGTATATTATTATATTATATATTATTTAGAAATTAGTTTTTGTTGTGGTTTCAAATTTTAAATGGTAATATAAAAAGAATTCCAAATAACAACATTTGTTAAAAGAAATGTTAAAAAAAAACTGAAAAAAAAAACTGAAAAAAAAACCGGGTCAACCAACCGGTCGGGGTCACCGGTTTTGACCAAAACCGGCCGGGTCAAACCGGGTTGATCCAGGTCAAACCGGGTCAATGACATATCCGGTCTGATAACTAAACCGGACCGGACTGGGCTCCGGTTCCCGGTCGAACCGGTCGGTCCGGTCCGGTTTTCACAACTATGGACTCAATACAATATGATAAGATAAAATAAAATAAGATAACTATCTTCTCCTATTATTAGTTTAAAAAATATCATTTTAATACAAAATGAGTGATATTTTTTTAATATAAAAGTCAGTCCTTCTGGTACGCAACAACAGTAGTTTATTTATGTCAAAAAAAAAAAAAAAACAACAGTAGTTTATTTAATTCTACATAACTTGCCAAGTCAAATTTGACTTTTTCTATTTAGTGGGATTCTGTGCGACAAAATCGGAGGCCAAGTTCGGTTCAGTTAAGGTACAGCATAAATCTTCTCTTATTTCTTCACTTTCTTACTCCGTTGCCGCACTTTGCATTTTTCTTCCAATGTTAACGAGAATGTTGCGAAGAAGCGTTTCTGTTCATGGCTTATCTCTGTCTCCACACTCTGGTTCTTTTTCTAATCCCACACACTCTTTTCTTCTTCTCCACCCATCACATTCTTCTTCTTCAACTTTCTCCACCTTCCATGGTGGCCATGATACTCATCCCTCCATAAACAGAGCCCAATTCTTGGATTCCGTGAGAAATCTCAAAAGTGTAGACACTGCTTTGGATTTATTCCACAAAATGGTTGCCATGAACCCTCTCCCTTGCGCCAAGGACTTCACCCTATTGTTTGGCATTGTTATGAAGATGAGACATTACACAACTGCCATTTCACTCATCAAGCACATCTATTCCATAGGGGTCAAACCAAATGTCTACACTCTTAGTATTGTCATCAATTGTCTCTGCCGCTTGAACCACACTGTGTTTGGGTTCTCTGTTTTGGCACTTATGTTCAAAATAGGCATGGAGCCCAACCTGGTGACTCTTAACACACTTATTAACGGCCTTTGCATTGAAGGCAGAGTGGCTCAAGCAGTGAGCTTTGCTCACCATATGGAAGACATGGGCTATCAACCAAATAGTTACACCCATGGAGCAATAGTTAATGGATTGTGTAAAGTTGGTGACACATCTGCCGCTATCTCATATCTCAAGAAGATGGAAGAAAGAAATTGCAATTTGGATGTTACAGCTTACAACACAGTTATGGACAGTCTTTGCAAGGATGGCATGGTATATGGGGCTTTGGATTTCTTCTCCAGAATGACTGGCAAAGGTATACAACCTGATCTCATCACTTACAATTCCTTAATTCATGGCCTTTGTAATTTTGATAGATGGAAAGAGGCTGCAACTTTACTGGGTATTATGATGAGAAAAGGAATCATGCCCAATGTGCAAACTTTTACTATTTTAGTTGACTATTTCTGCAAAGAGAGGATGATTTCAAGGGCTATAAGCATAATGGGTTTCATGGCGCATATAGGAGTGGAACCTAATGTTGTCACATATAGTTCAGTGATTAGTGCTCATTGTTGGCTAAATCAAATGGAGGATGCCATGAAAGTATTTGATTTGATGATTCACAAGGGCTGCATACCAACTGTTGTAACTTATAGTTCATTAATCCATGGATGGTGTGAAACTAAAAATCTAAATAAGGCTATGTATCTCTTGGGTGAAATGGTTAACAATGGATTGAATCCAGATGTTGTCACCTGGAGCACTCTTATTGGCGGGTTTTGCAAAGCCGGGAAACCGGTATCTGCAAAAGAATTGTTTTTTATAATGCACATGCATGACCAACTTCCCAATCTCCAAACCTGTGCCATTATATTGGATGGCCTATTCAAGTGTCATTTTCATTCCGAGGCAATATTATTGTTTATGGAGTTGGAAAAGATGAATTTGGATCTTAATATTGTAATTTACAACATTATTTTAGATGGAATGTGTAGTTTTGGAAAACTGAATGATGCACGGGAACTCTTTTCTTGTCTTCCAAGTAAAGGCATCAAAATTAATGTTGTTACTTATAACATAATGATTAAAGGTCTGTGTAAAGAAGGACTACTGGATGATGCCGAGGACTTACTAATGAAAATGGAAGAGAATGGTTGTTCCCCGGATGGGTGCTCTTATAATGTGTTTGTCCAAGGATTGCTACGAAGATATGATATTTCAAGGTCAACAAAATACCTTCAACTAATGAAAGACAAAGGTTTATCTGCTGATTCTACCACCATGGAATTGCTTATAAGCTATTTCTCTGCTAATAAAGAAAATTGTACATTACAAGAATTCTTGCAAAAGATTGTTTGACTATATACCTGTTATCAAAGTAAGGCTCTGTACACTAGGTTTTGATATAAGTTATTCTGTCATTCGTCTTTTGAATATATTCCCATGAACAATGTTTGCCTGCAAGGACTAATATTTTTAATATCTTCTCTCTGTGACTTTCATTTAGAACAATCCTTAGTACAAGCTCTTTATTTTGTTAAACACATGTAAATCCAATAAGGAAAATATATTTTATTGGTTCATTCAACATCAACGTGAATATTCTTTCTTCCCCCCATCATTTCTCACACCATAACTCACCGTTAAAATGTGGTAATTAATTGGCATAGCAAGTCTATGTCAACAGTCACACATTATGTAAAGAATTTGAACTGCGGGATTTGTTCTAATGTTGAAACTGCCATAACTAGTTAAACATGTTTAGTACTTTTTCATTTTTTTTTTTTTGCAATTATGTTTTTTTTACATCATGTATTACAAAACAAGTTCCTGAAGCATCATAAATAATAACAAAAGAGGGGAGGATTTTTAATTTAGTTAAGTAAAATGTTAGAATGCACAATACTATTTTTGGACCTTTTTTTAATCATTTTTTGTACAGATAGTTTATAGAACTCAAATAAGTTGCTTCTCCTTTTTTGACTGTGGTCTAATACTCTGATTGATTATCCTGAGTCGGAAAAGGTTTTGAGCCGTTTAGAATGTGCACAGTATATTAGGTCTCATGCTCTCAACTCATTATTCTCACTTTCCAAAGTAGAGTTTGCTGATGCTCTTCCTGTCACATGGAGATATCCAAAATTGTTACCAACATGCAGTTGAGTAGTCAATTTTTTTCTTAGAAGATAAAAAAGCAAAATCCCAATATAATCACCAAAAAAAGAATAACTGAAAGAGAAGGAAATAAAAAAAATGTTAAATATGACTAGGAAACTATGTTGAATCATTATGTTTTGGAGAATTTCAAGTATGACTGAGACAATCAGTTAAAATTGAGCAATAAGTTCAGCAACATTTGGTGTTTTTGCAGATCTGAATTTCAATGGCTTCTCCTTGTATATGTTCTGTTTCTGTTAACTACCTTAAATAGAAGATTAAGAAGTTTTTGATTTTTTCTTTTTGTTGATTTACTGTTTATTTTTTAATTTATTCAACTCTAACTTCTCAAATGTTTTTTGGGTTGTTTTTGAAGTTGACAATTGTTGTTAAGCACCAGTTCTGAACAGTGTGTGTCATCATTGAGAATTTCTCTAAACAAAGAAAATTAGGGTGTGATAGATGGCAACATTTCACATCTGTTGAGGGTTGGCTTTGATGTTAGTGTAGAACAATTGAAAAAGAGATAGTTTTGTGGTGGAGAGAAATTGAGGTATATGAGGAGGTACGCTTTCTGAGAGGAGAAAGCAGGGTGGTCACTCAAAGGTTGACTTAAGACATTAGGTAGTTTCGATGCCTTGATGTGAGAGCCACCAATAGCTGGCATGTCTAACCAATGAAAGGTGCTGAAGACCTGATAATTTGTTATTTTTTTTATGTTCTGACTGTTTAGCCCTATTAGCATCAGAGTTAGCAAGTTAGATGGCTGGTCATTTTTTATTTTTTCCAGCTACCTACCAGTTGGGCGTGCCTTGTATGAACCAAAAGGGCTTGCCATAGGCATTGGCCTCATTCAAGGGGTGGCACCTCAACCAGCTCATTTAGGTCTAATATTGAAACCACCTCACCAAGTTAGATGTGCCTTATGGCATTTTTGATAGGGTAAAATATGTTTTTGGTCCCTATACTTTTACTAAAAATTGGTTTTAATCCCTATACTTTCAAATCGAACATTTTAGTCCTCAAACTTTGACAAACATGTGAATTTAGTCATTCTCCTTTATCAATGTTAGTGGTTTTAAGGGACTAAATTCACATGTTTTTTAAAGTTTGAGGACTAAAATAGTCTATTTGAAAGTATAGGAACTAAAACCAATTTGAGTGAAAGTATATGAACTAAAAACATATTTTAGCCTTTTTGATCTGTCATTTTCCTCTGTTATAGTTATGGTAAGTAAAACTTTATACAACAACTAAACACCAGGATTGTTTCCTGAGTTGTACACTTAACACTGGCAATTAAGCAGATATTTTCCATGAAATCAATGGAACCTCATCATTCTCTTAAATTATAGAGTTTAGGGAAAACAGAGAGAGAATTCGGAGAACTTTTTGTATATTGAAAATGAGAAAAAAGAACAAAAGCTACAGTGTTTGTGCTTATGATAGATATTTATAGTTCAGAAGATATTAAGCCTATCTAGACAGTTGTAACCGATTTACAATCAGCCAACTGAATTAAGGTAACCAACAACTGTCACACTAACTCCAGCTAGACGGAGAACTGATTTTCTCTCACAAATTATCTAATTTATATTATTTTACATGGATTTTTGAATATCTACACTTGCTTTCTATGAAAAAGTTTATAAATAACAATATCTACACTTGCTTTCTAGGAAAAAGTTTATAAATAACAATATCATAGATAAATGGACAACAAATATTGGACTGTAGATTACAAGTTCATCAACATGGAATTTTAAAAGCAAAAAAACAGATTGTATAAGTGTTACGCCATTGGCAAGTGTACCAAGTCGTACAAGTAGTATAAAATGAAAGTTCAAGTATCGTATACACAGGGACTAGTTCAATATTTGGCAATTTACACACTTTTTACTCACTAGGCAAAATATAACGCGAACTTGAAATGACAATGGTTAAGAGTAAAGATAAAGATAAAAACTTGGAAATAAAACTAATAAAAGGGATTTTTGATTTTCAAAGATCTAGATTGTGAAAAGGAGTTACAAGAAACAATGATGATGAAAGTTGGGGGTCGACTTCACTAAACCACTCCTTCGTGCATACACAAGCTATTAATCAATGTTTATCATCCGTTTGTTATCACCAACTCATATTATTAGTTTAAAAAATATCATTTTAATACAAAATGAGTGATTTTTTTTAATATAAAAGCCAGTCCTTCTGGTACACAACAACAGTAGTTTATTTATGTCAAAAAAAAAAACAGTAATTTATTTAATTCTACATAACTTGCCAAGTCAAATTTAACTTTTTCTATTTAGTGGGATTCTGTGCGACAAATTCGGAGGCCAAGTTTAGTTCAGTTAATGTACAACCTAAACTAAATCTTCTCTTATTTCTTCACTTTCTTATTCCATTGCTGCACTTTGCATTTTTCTCTCAATGTTAACAAGAATGTTGCGAAGAAGCGTTTCTGTTCATGGCTTCTCTCTTCTTCCACTCTTTGGTACCTTTTCTATTCCCTCACACTCTCTGCTTCTTCTTCACCCATCACATTATTCTTCTTCACACAAAGGTTGACTGAATACTTTAGGGGGTTTTGATGCCTTGTTGTGAGAAGCACTAATAGCTTGCATGTCTAACTGATGAAAGGTGCCAAAGACCTGAAAATTTGTTATTTTTTTATGTTCTGACTTTTTAGCCCTATTAGCATCAAAGTTAGCAATTTGGATGGCTGGACATTTTGGATCTTTTTCAGCTACCAGTAGGGCATGCCTTGTATGAACCAAAAGGGCTTGCCAAAGGTGCCATAGGCATGGCCTCACTGAAGGGGCAGCAACCCAACTAGAGTTATCCAGTGGAGTTTCAAATACAGGACATCATGTACATAATAATATCACTATACTAGAAGGGGAAGAACTTTCTTTGAGGTTTGGTCATAATGGAATTGCAGCAGGAAGGGTTCCTGTTTCAACTGATATACCTTGAAATTGTCTGATATTATCTGAATTTGTAAAATAGCCAGCACAGAATGGAGCTTCTGTAAACATTTTAAGCAAAATTCAAAAAGGAGATGGTGTGTTGAGGAAGGCTGTTCATGACCCAATCGGTCACCAGTCATCTGGTCTCATGCTGGCTCTATCACCTATTTGCAGATATGAAGCTTCTCAGTCCAATGGACTTTTCTGGTTCACGAGTGTTAGGTGATTCTTAGTCTGTGAAAATGAAGTTGCTATGCAGTTTTGGTGGAAAAATATAATAGAGAGAGTGACGGGAAACTCAGATATGTAGGGGGAGAGACGCACATTACATCTATCCGGAAGGATATTTCTTGGAAAAGGCTTAGGAAGAAGACCTAGGGTATTTGCAATCAACCTTACTCAACAAATAACAGCTTCCAGGTGAGGATCTTGATGCTCTAATATCTGTTTACTATAATTTTTGACAGAAAAAAAAATAGAAAATTATCCGACTAGCTTTAGCTTAATTTTAATTTTTTTTTTTTAACTTCACCTTAAAAGTAACTTGTAAGTTCAAAAAACGATGGGTCAACCACACACTCAGTTAAATAAATTTTTTAGAATGCCCTACTCTTGGACATCTTTGCGTCTGCAATGAGAGTGTACCTAACTAGAAATTCTATTTTGAATTGTTATTTGACTTATTTAACATTGATTTTTGCAAACTAATACACCACTGAATTAAGTAATTCCTAGATTTATTTTGTTAATTAATATATTTTGATTAAGCCAATTGTTATGACACCATTTGTCATAACACCGTCGAATCAAGATAAGAAAAGAAACATAAAGTAGCTAAATTCAAGGCAAAATGGTATTACTTTATCCTGACACTCGTTTTAAATTATTGCTTTGTGTTTGATTATGAGATGGCATAGGTTGGACGATTAGTACAAAACTATGGGCATATTAAACAAAAGGCAACATGCTTGAGTTTTAACATATGTTACTAAAATTGTTGTCATATACAAAAGCTAATGATTTGGAGTTTAACACAAGGAAGTAATCCATGAATTTAGGAGCAATTGATCAAGCATTTCATTGAAGTTAATGCCTAAATCTTAGTCCAAATCACAGAACAAGTTCAGAGCAACTTGATTTCATCAAAAGTAGAAAGTGGTTGATTCATGAACTTGAAAGTTACCCAACACAACTAAGTCATTCCAACTTTCATTACTTAGAGAATTCCAGGTGGATAGAACTTGCTCGAGGATCACTGTATTCTTTACTATCAATAAACGAATAGATGTCTTACAAACATCAACACAACTTGTCATCATAAATCTACTTTAGGATTAGAATTCATATCCGCACTCTGCATTCTCTTCATACCATAAAGTGATATGCTATCATGATAAACATCAGCATATCCAAATGCATCTGTTCCTGGAGGACATTCTAGTGCAGCTTCAAGAACTCTATGGTGGCCTCTAGAATCAATGGAGTATCCTTCTTTGTGGTCATGCCCAGATAGACAGAGCTTCACACAACTTTATGTGTGTATCAAATTCATTATTTCATCATAGTTCCATAAAAGGACGTCCTAACTAGTTTATTTAATCAGAAATAACTTCCCAAGTCAGCAAATTCCTTAATCTGTCATTTTCTAATCTGAATAAAAAGTTAGTGTGGTTCAATGTTGTCCTGTTATTTTGAAATAACTTAGGCTCTGTACACCAGGTTTTGGTATAAATTATTCTGCCATTCCTTTTAATATTCATTAGCTTTGGATTTGTTCTCCAGAATGACTGGCAAAGGTATACAACCTGATCTCATCACTTACAGTTCCTTAATTCATGGCCTTTGTAATTTTGATAGATGGAAAGAGGCTGCAACTCTACTGGGTAATATGATGAGAAAGGGAATCATGCCAGATGTCCAAACTTTTACTGTTTTAGTTGACAATTGAAAAATTGGATTTGATTTGATGTTAGTGTAGAACAATTGAAAATTTGATAGTTATGTGGTGGAAACAAATTGAGGTATATGTAGAGGTATGTTTTCTGATAGGAATAAGTAGGATGGTCGCTCAAAGGTTGACTTAAGACCTTAGGGGATTTCGATGCTTTGTTGTGAGAAGCACCAATAGCTTGCATGTCTAACTGATGAAAGGTGCCAAAGACCTGAAAATTTGTTATTTTTTTATGTTCCGACCTTTTAGCCCTATTAGCATCAAAGTTAGCAATTTGGATGGCTGGACATTTTGGATTTTTTTTAGCTACCAGTAGGGCATGCCTTGTATGAACCAAAAGGGCTTGCCAAAGGTTCCATAGGCATGGGTTTCACTGAAGGGGCCGCACCTCAACCAGCATTATTAGGTTTAGTGCTGAAACCACATCACCAAGTTAGACGTGCCTTATGGCATATTTGATATGTCATTTTCCTCTGCTATGGTAAGTAAATGTTTTTCACAACTAAATACCAGGAAAAAAAGTATATTGTTTCCTGAGTTGTACACCAAATGCTATCAATTATGCAGATATTTTCCATCAAATCAACGGAGCATAATCGTTTTCTTAAATTATCATATTTATATTATTTTTGATGGATTATGCCTAATACAATAGGGAGATGGAGTGTAGATTTTCGAATATCTATGAGAAAGATCCCTACATGCAGGGAAACCGTCAACGCTGCTAAGGAAGCTACTCTGGCTTACGACGAGGTTGCTTACAAGCTCATAGATGGCTTAGGACTCTGACTTGATTCATCAACACACCCAACCAGAGTTATCCGGTGGAGTTTCAAGTACAGGACGTCATGAGCATAATAATATCACTATACAAGCAGGGGAAGAACTTTCTTTGAGGTTTGGTCATAATGGAATTGCTGCAGGAAAGGTTCCTGTTTCAACTGATATACCTTGAAATTGTCTGATATTATCTGAATTTTTATCTACAAAATAGCCAGCAGAGAATGGAGCTTCTGTAAACATTTTAAGCAAAATTCAAAAGGGGGATGGTGTTTTGAGGAAGGCTGTTCATGACCCAATCGGTCACCAGTCGTTACTACAAAGATGAGGAAATATATATACTTTTAGTAGTTAGTAACATGTGTCAGGAGAAATTCTTGAATTGTTATTTGACTTAATTAACATTGATATTTGAAAACCAATACACCTCTGAATTAAGTAATTCCAAGACTTATTTTCTTAATTAATATATTTTGATTAAGCCAATTGTTAATTTTTTATGACACCATTTGTCATAACACCGTCAAATTAAGATAAGAAACATTATTTGGATAAGGTAGCTAAATTCAAGGCAAAATGGTATTACTTTATCCAAATGCATCTGTGCCTGGAGGACATTCTAGTGCAGCTTCAAGAACTCTATGGTGGCCTCTAGAATCAATGGAGTATCCTTGTTTGTGGTCATGCCCAGATAGACAGAGCTTCACACAACTGTATGTGTGTATCAAATTCATTATTTCATCATAGTTCCATAACAGTACGTCCTAACTAGTTTATTTAATCAGAAATAACTTCCCAAGTCAGCAAATTCGTTAATCTGTAATTTTCTTTTCTGAATAAAAAGTTAGTGTGGTTCCATGTTGTCCTGTTATTTCGAAATAACTTAGGCTCTGTACACCAGGTTTTGGTATAAAATATAAATTATTCTGCCATTCCTTTTAAAATTCCCATACAATGTTTGCTTGTTGCGACTAGCTAGTAATTTTAATTAAGAAAATATAGTTTGGACAGAAACTATTTCTTGCACATTTCACTACTAGAAATTCAACTATTACATGCGGATTTTGCTGCAAATTTTGTTTAAAAATTCGCAGGACAAAATTCGCAGGAATGCATTTCCTACGGATTAAAATCCACAGGTAATTCCTTCGTGGATAATGGTTTTTGCGAATTTAAATTTCGTACGAAAATTACCTACGAAATTTCCTACAGATTTCAGGTAATTTGAAATCCGTAGGAAATTTCGCTGGTAAGTTTCCTGCGAATTTTAAATCTGTAGGAAATTCCCCAAGTATTTTTTTCTGCAAATTTTAAAAAAATTAACAAATAATTTTTAAATATGCCAAAATATTTATATATAGATATATTATTTATTTACTCTAGAAATTTATAATATTAATATTATTTTTTAATAATATTTTATTCAATTTTGAAATATAAATAAATTATATTTTTAAATATAATTAATTTAATTCAATCTGTAAATATTTCTAGTTAAGATAGATAGTTTAGCACTGTACCGCAAACACAATTATAAAGTGAATATGATATAAAGTATAGCCAACTGGTACCAACTTGCAACAAATTAACCCATCAATCTCTAGTCTTTAATCAATCCTATGTGTAACTATTAAGCCAGACAAAATGTTTAAATTCTTCTGCTGTGTATTATAAGGTCTAACTTCTGCCTTACAACCCCACACATGAAAATGTCTCAAGCTCGATTTTCTCTTAGTCATTTGCTCAAATGGAGTTTTAGGCACAGACTTACTGGGTACTTGATTAAGAATGTACACAACAGTCCTCAAGGCATCTCCCCAAAGAAACTCTGGTAATGACAAATGGCTCAACATGCACCTCACCATATCCATGACAGAGCAGTATCGACACACTAGTTCTCTTCCTCATCATCAAACTCGATAGGATGTCGTGCATCATCCCCTGGGATGAGAGGCGTTGGAGGCGAACACACATAGTCATCATCGGTGTCAGTGTTTATTGTAGGCTGCTCCCAGTCGGGTGTGAAGAATAATCCTATAGAAAAAGTGAGCTTAGCTAATGCTTAGTGTATGCCTAATGATAGTAGAATATGAATGGTGAGGTCTCCACAATAGTGACATGTATACTTGTCCTCATTGAAAATCCACTACCCTGTCAAGTTGAATGTCATCTCGAGTTGTTGGGTCCATCTACGGTAACATACAACAAAAACAAAGAAAACATGGAGTGAGGTTGTGATATTTCGATGTTGATACTATGGAATGGATCGAGACTTTTTCCTCACTCCAACACACAAGCAAACAATCAAACACATCCATCAATCATCAGACTTAATCAAAATAAATAATTTAATTTCACATACTTTAAATAATTAACATCATCGTGCTATAAACTTAGAGTTTAATGATAATGCACTGTCATCAGATCACAAATCATCATTCATCATTGGTATGACTTTTGGTTATTATAAAAGTCAACAAGCTTACCATCCATGGTGGAATGTGATTGGATGACAGTGAAAAATTGTTTTACACTACCAGTGCATAATTTTTTTTCCTCATAGACTTAAATCACACAAAATCAACCAAATCAAATAACTCTCACGAAATTAAATCAAGACTTGTAATAATTAGATCATATCACATATCATGAAATTTTATTAATTTCATGATAAAAGGACTATCAAGTCCCAAAATCAAACATATAAGGAATTAACCGCAAATTTACTTACGTGTCACATCCCTTAAAATTAATCAATTATATTTTAAGAAATAATTAAATTCCTTAAAATATATCAAACAAACCAAATTGTTATAAGGTGAAAATTGGGTCGTTACAATACTCATTTCACTCACTTTTAAAAAATTTCACATAAATATCTTCAATGTGTATATTCTACCGGTCCTAACTTTGTATATTTGAACTACCTACCCCTAATTTTTCACTTTTTCATGTATTTATTGATTATTTTTAAGTATTTAATTTAAAACTTTAATTTTGGTTTGGCTTAATTGCATATTTTACCACCCAACTTTCATAATTTTGCGAATTTTACCATTCAAGTTAATTTCTAGCAAATTTTACCATCCAACTTTCATCATTTTACGAATTTTACCACCTAAGTTTTCAATTTTTGTGCATTTTACCACCCTAATGTTTCACACAAAAAAAAAAATTTGAATTCTTTAACTTTTTTTTTTTTGTGAAATATCAGAGTGGTAAAATTCGCAAAATTATGAAAGTTGGTTTTTTAATTGATTCAATAGGATATGATAAGATAAAATAAGATAACTATCTTCTCTTATGTAATCCATTGGTTGTTGTGCCAATAAGATATGATTATTCTACCCTATTATCTATAATATAATAAAACCTGGTTAACATCTGAATAGTATTCCCGCCTGGTTTTTTTTTTTTTTTTACTTTTTTTTTCTTTCTTTCTTTGTCTTTTTTCTAGAAACTTTTCTACTCTTCAACACAAACTGTTTTTTATTTTTTTTACTTTGTCTTACGTTTCTTTTGTTTTTGTTTTTTTTTTTGCTTTTTATATTTTTATTTCTTTCTTTCTTTAAATTTTTCTTTCTTCTTTCTTTTTGTTTTTGTTTTTTTTTCTTCTCTTTTATATTTACTCTTCTTTTTACTACCATTATTTATATTTATTTATCTATCTATCTTTATCTCTATATATAATAAAGTTCACTTGAAGTTTTTCTGGCCATTAAATCGATCGTTCAACATTATAATAGCCATTGGATGTAATTGAATTATAATGCTTATAATTGTATATACGTAATTGAATTTAATGCTCCAAATAAAGTTATTTCATAATGATAAATTGTAAGACATTATGTTTTTTATTCTTATAAATTCATACCACAAAGTAATACATATTCATTGCATATAATGAATATAAAATAGTTGTAAAGAATGCAATACTAATATAATTGTTATTATTAATAACGTTGTCTTTTTAATTTAATGAAAAAAAAAAAGAAATGGTAACAAATGAAAAATAAGATGTAATAATATTAAAAATTAAAAAAATAGTAACACTTATCAATAATATTTTGTATAGATAAATAATGCTTATAAGCATTATTGTATGTACAATTTGGATCACATAATAATTTTTTTTATGATCCGTAGGAATCGAAGAGAGATACTAAAGGGTTTACAATAATTCACACACCCTGCTCAACCAATTGATCTAGACCCCCTTAATTAACATAATATAGCAAGTAATTAAATAATAATAATAATAATAATAATAATAATAATAATAATAATAGAGAGTGTTCAATTTAAGTCGTAATAAGGTCAACCAATTCAAAACTTTAACAATATCACATAATTAAAATTAATATCTTCAAAATGATTAAAATATCATTTTAAAATAAATTTTATTTTTTACAATAAAAACATTATAAATTATTAATTATAAACATACAAAATTCAAGAACATGTAAACATAATATTCACAATAGCAAAAATGAATACTCAAATTTAAATAATTAAAAAATTATATTTATTATATTTTTAATTTATACATTTCATATAAGTATTACATCACTATTATTACTTGGAGAGAGAACATATTAAAATAAATTTCAATAGACTTAATATTTTTTAAGACAACATCACCTCAATTAAAAATATAATTAGTTATCTTCCTCAATTTTAATATAATTATATTTAATATGCTACTAAATATTTTAAAAATTGATAATTTTATTTATGTACATATATTTTTTTTATATAAATACTAAATATAAATATAAAAAAGAGTAAATTAAAGGAACCTCCCTTCAGGTTTTTTTTATTACACTCGATATCTCTCCATTTTTGGATCCTACAAAAACTCCTTAATTTTTGAGTTTTCTTTATACTAACCCCCTCGACCCCCCTCTTAGGCGTAAAAAAACCTTATACCGATCCTCCCTTAGGAGCTCAAAGTAATGTAAAAAAAATGAAAGAATAATAGATGTAATAAAAGCAAACCTCAAAAAGATTCTTGTACGTAACAACAGTTTATTTAATTCTAGATAACTTGCCAAGTCAAATCTGACTTTTTCTATTGTAGTGGGATTCTGTGCGACAAATTCGGAGGCCAAGTTCAGTTCAGTTAAGGTACAACCTAAACTAAATCTTCTCTTATTACTTCACTTTCTTATTCCATTGCTGCACTTTGCATTTTTCTCTCAGAATGTTGCGAAGAAGCGTTTCTGTTCATGGCTTCTCTCTTCTTTCACTCTTTGGTACTTTTTCTAATCCCACACACTCTCTTCTTCTTCTTCTTCTTCTTCACCCATCACATTATTCTTCTTCAACTCTCTCCACCTTCGTTAGTGGCAGCGATACTCATGCCTCTACAAACAGAGCCCAGTTCCTTAATTCCGTGAGAAATCTCAAAAGTGTAGACACTGCTTTGGATTCATTCCACAAAATGGTTGCCATGAACCCTCTCCCCTGCGCCAAGGACTTCACCCTATTGGTTGGCATTGTTGTGAAGATGAGACATTACACAACTGCCATTTCTCTCATCAAACACATCTATTCCATAGGGGTCAAACCAAATGTCTACACTCTTAGTATTGTCGTCAATTGTCTCTGCCGCTTGAACCACACCGTGTTTGGGTTCTCTGTTTTGGCGCTTATGTTCAAAATAGGCGTGGAGCCCAACCTGGTGACTCTTACCACACTTATTAACGGCCTTTGCATAGAAGGCAGAGTGGCTCAAGCAGCGAGCTTTGCTCACCATATGGAAGACATGGGCTATCAACCAAATAGTTACACCCATGGAGCAATAGTTAATGGATTCTGTAAAGTCGGTGACACATCTGCCGCTATCTCATATCTCAAGAAGATGGAGGAAAGAAATTGCAATTTGGATGTTCCAGCTTACAACACAGTTATGGACAGTCTTTGCAAGGATGGCATGGTATCTGAGGCTTTGGATTTGTTCTCAAGAATGACTGGCAAAGGTATTCAACCTAGTCTCATCACTTACTGTTCCTTAATTCATGGCCTTTGTAATTTTGATAGATGGAAAGAGGCTGCAACTTTACTGGGTATTATGATGAGAAAAGGAATCATGCCCAATGTGAAAACTTTTAATATTTTAGTTGACTATTTCTGCAAAGAGAGGATGATTTCAAGGGCTATAAGCATAATGGGTTTCATGGCGCATATAGGAGTGGAACCTGATGTTGTCACATATAATTCAGTGATTAGTGCTCATTGTTGGCTAAATCAAATGGAGGATGCCATGAAAGTATTTGATTTGATGATTCACAAGGGCTGCATACCAGATGTTGTAACTTATAGTTCATTAATCCATGGATGGTGTGAAACTAAAAATCTAAATAAGGCTATGTATCTCTTGGGTGAAATGGTTAATAATGGACTAAATCCAGATGTTGTCACTTGGAACACTCTTATTGGGGGTTTTTGCAAAGCAGGGAAACCGGTAGCTGCAAAAGAATTGTTTTTTATAATGCACAAGCATGACCAACTTCCCAATCTCCAAACCTGTGGCATTATATTGGATGGCCTATTCAAGTGTCATTTTCATTCCGAGGCAATATTATTGTTTAGGGAGTTGGAAAAGATGAATTTGGATCTTAATATTGTAATTTACAACATTATTTTAGATGGAATGTGTAGTTTTGGAAAACTGAATGATGCACTAGAACTTTTTTCTTGTCTTCCAAGTAAAGGCGTCAAAATTGATGTTGTTACTTATACCATAATGATTAAAGGTCTGTGTAAAGAAGGACTGCTGGATGATGCCGAAGACTTACTAATGAAAATGGAAGAGAATGGTTGTTCCCCGGATGGGTGCTCTTATAATGTGTTTGTCCAAGGATTGCTACGAAGATATGATATTTCAAGGTCAACAAAATACCTTCAACTAATGAAAGACAAAGGTTTATCCGCTGATTCTACCACCGTGGGATTGCTTATAAGCTGTTTCTCTGCTAATAAAGAAAATTGTACATTACAAGAATTCTTGCAAAAGATTGTTTGACTATATACCTGTTATCAAAGTCAGGCTCTGTACGCTAGGTTTTGATATAAGTTATTCTGTCATTCGTCTTTTGAATATATTCCCATGAACAATGTTTGCCTGCAAGGACTAATATTTTTAATATCTTCTCTCTGTCACTTTCATTCAGAACAATCCTTAGCACAAGCTCTTTATTTTGTTAAACACATGTAAATCCAATAAGGAAAATATCTTTTATTGGTTCATTCAACATCAACGTGAATATTCTTTCTTCCCCCATCATTTCTCACACAATAACTCACCGTTAAAATGTGGTAATTAATTGGCATAGCAAGTCTATGTCAACAGTCACACATTATGTAAAGAATTTGAAGTGCGGGATTTGTTCTAATGTTGAAACTGCCATAACTAATTAAACATTTTTAGTACTTTTTCATTTTTTTTTTTTTGCAATTATGTTTTTTTACGTCATGTATTACAAAACAAGTTCCTGAAGCATCATAAATAATAACAAAAGAGGGGAGGATTTTTAATATAGTTAAATAAAATGTTAGAATGCACAATACTATTTTTGGACCCTTTTTTTAATCATTTTTTGTACAGATAGTTTATAGAACTCAAATAAGTTGCTTCTCCTTTTTTGACTGTGGTCTGATACTCTGATTCATTATCCTGAGTCGGAAAAGGTTTTGAGCCATTTAGAACGTGCACAGTATATTAGGTCTCATGCTCTCAACTCATTATTCACACTTTCCAAAGTAGAGTTTGCTGATGCTCTTCCTGTCACATGGAGATATCCAAAATTGTTACCAACATGCAGTTGAGTAGTCAATTTTTTTCTTATAAGATAAAAAAGAAAAATCCCAATATAATCACCAAAAAAAAGAATAACTGAAAGAGAAGGAAATAAAAAAAAATGTTAAATATGACTAGGAAACTATGTTGAATCATTATGTTTTGGTGAATTTCAAGTATGACTGAGACAATCAGTTAAAATTGAGCAATAAGTTCAGCAACATTTGGTGTTTTTGCAGATATGAATTTCAATGGCTTCTCCTTGTATATGTTCTGTTTCTGTTAACTACCTTAACAATAAGATTTTGATTTTTTTTTTTTGTTGATTAACTGTTTCTTTTTTAATTTATTCAACTAGAACTTGTCAAATGTTTTTTGGATTGTTTTTGAAGTTGACAGTTGTTGTTAAGCACCAGTTTTGAACAGTGTGTGTGTTATCATTGAGAATTTCTCTAAACAAGGAAAAATAGGGTGTGATAGATGGCAACATTTCACATCTGTTGAGGGTTGGCTTTGATGTTAGTGTAGAACAATTGAAAAAGAGATAGTTTTGTGGTGGAGAGAAATTGAGGTATATGAGGAGGTACGCTTTCTGAGAGGAGAAAGCAGGGTGGTCGCTCAAAGGTTGACTTAAGACATTAGGTAGTTTCAATGCCTTGATGTGAGAGCCACCAATAGCTAGCATGTCTAACCAATGAAAGGTGCTGAAGACCTGATAATTTGCTAGTTTTTTTATGTTCTGACTGTTTAGCCCTATTAGCATCAGAGTTAGCAAGTTAGATGGCTGGTCATTTTTTATTTTCTTCAGCTACCTACCAGTTGGGTGTGCCTTGTATGAACCAAACCAAAAGGGCTTGCCATAGGCATTGGCCTCATTCAAGGGGTAGCACTTCAACCAGCTCAATTAGGTCTAATATTGAAACCACCTCACCAAGTTAGATGTGCCTTATGGCATTTTTGATATGTCATTTTCCTCTGTTATAGTTATGGTAAGTAAAACTTTTATACAACAACTAAACACCAGGATCGTTTCCTGAGTTGTACACTTAACGCTGGCAATTAAGCAGATATTTTCCATGAAATCAATGGAACCTCATTGTTCTCTTAATTATTGAGTTTAGGGAAAACAGAGAGAGAGATAATTTGGAGAACTTTTTGTATATTGAAAATGAGAAAAAAGAACAAAAGGTACAGTGTTTGTGCTTATGGCAGATATTTATAGTTCTAAAGAAATTAAGCCTATCTAGACAGTTGTAACTGATTTACAATCAGCCAACTGAATTACAACAGGTAATGAACAGCTGTCACACTAACTCCAGCTAGACCAAGAACTGATTTTCTCTCACAAATTATTTGATTTATATTATATTTTACATGGATTTTTGAATATCTACACTTGCTTTCTATGAAAAAGTTTATAAATAACAATATCTACACTTGTTTTCTAAGAAAAAGTTTATAAATAACAATATCATAGATAAATGGACAAAAAATATTGGACAGTAGATTACAAGTTCATCAACATGGAATTTTAAAAGCAAAAAAACAGATTGTATAAGTGCACTTTTCACTTAATGAATACCAGTAAGGCATGATTGATGCAGCTTCCCTGTTTATTGGACAAAGACAATTTTCCTAGTCCTCACCTACAAGAGAAAAGGAAAATAAAGAAAAAATATCCGTATCAATCCAACTGTTAAGAAATTCCCCACATTCAAGTTTCTTAGTTACTTAAAATTTTTAGAATGGCCTACACCCGGACACGTTTGCATCTGCAGTGACTATTATTAGGTCTTGTTTGGATAAGTTTCCCCATAAGCACTTAGTGGGAGGGAGCTTGGAATGGGTAGTGGTTACACATCAGTGGGGCAAATGGCTCCTTTTTATGTCTTTCCCTATGGACATGGCTTTCATATACTACCTTTTCCTCATAATTTTTTACATCTCATTGTGATTATTTTACATTATGCTCCCTGAAAGTTTATTGTTTTCAGCCGTTTCTGCAATAATTAATCAAATCCAATAAGTTGTTTTATTTAAAATAAAGAGACCGGTGAACTGCACATTGTTTCAGATGAGTTGAACGCAGATGACCAAATGTGAGTGTGAGATGCAAATGTAACAAAATTTAATGGACACAATGATCTGATCTCTAGATGTTCAACAAATAATTTAATATGGACAGATTTGAGAGGTCATATCCTTACTTCAGTAATTGTTGTATGAAGTTCATTAAAATGTCACAATCACAATTGTAACTGAGCACAAAAATGCTGTCTGGACCCTCAAATTTGGGAATATAAGTCACAATGAGCTATTTATCGACTTTTGGTTGTTTGATACTAGATGGTGGGTGTGGCATTTGGCTTCTAAGAATGAAAACTCTCTCTGCAAATGTGTTGGTAATTTGTAATACTTACATTTGAATATGATCAATTTAAATGGTTACATGCTATCAATTTGTAACTAGCCATGGTCATAAACTGAAAATATTGTTAGTTTTATATCTATTGTTGTATTCATTAACCTCATTCTTAGTTATAGTTGTCAGAACCCTGTTTGCAACTTTGCATGCCTTAAACCACAGCATATAGTCTTATTATTGCCCATACTGTCGTTCAAATTGGATCTATTGGGAAAATGTTGTGCATTGGATATGCAGAAAGCAGCTTACTTTGATGGGCAGTGAAGCAAGGAGAGAATGCAATGGTACCCTTTCTTCAGAGGAGTCCATTCCTAGCATGATCACTGTAGATAAGGTTTGTTTGTTAGATTCCATCTTAAAACCAATTGGCACTAAGTGAAGTTGCCCAACAGATATATAAGCTACACCCCAAGAGTTGAGGCAGGCGATGTGGGACTTCCTAACACCCCCCCTCCACAAATGCTTGCCAGAACAGGCCAGCCGCGAGCCTACTGGAATAGGCTAGATTTACCAAGACGGGTTATAGGCTCTGATACCATGTTAGATTCCATCTTAAAACCAATTGGCACTAAGTGAAGTTGCCCAACAGATATATAAGCTACACCCCAAGAGTTGAGGCAAGCGATGTAGGACTTCCTAACATTGTTCAGTGCTTTCTTTCATGCATGAGGTGGCTAGTGGCATATATTAGTAGTTAGACTTAGTGGGAGAAATTGTGTTGCTCGATATTACATTCTTTCATGCATTGAAATTTGGCTTCAAATTAATTCCTTTTCTTGTTCCATTATTACCATCTCCTTGGGCTGTGATTGTTGACAAATTTGATTTTTAATATTTTCATTGTCGTTTTGTTTGCATTAGGCATGTAATAATTCACAGTGGTCTTCTACATTTACTTAGCTGCTGGAATGGCTCTTTAAGCAACCTTATCTGTACTTATTAAAGTTCATTAGGCATGAAAGAAACTACTTTTCTGTGTTCGCGTCTTGGTGAATTGTGGTGTTAAATGCTTGTACTTAATGGACTTTAATTATGCTGAATAAGTTATGTTCTCAGGTCAAAAATTATGGGCAGCTCCTATCACAACTAGATGATGCAATGGCATGTCAATGCCCATTTTGTGGTGACTTGATGATGCAATAGCATGTTCACACCTAATTTGGTTGATTTATGATTAAATACTTTTTTTTAGTTAGAAATTAAGCTTTTATGCCTTTTCTATTTGATCTTTGCTTTTTTGTTTTGTTTTGAAGGAATTGCATTGAAGGACCTTTTTGGAGAGATGATATGAAGCACTGCCAGTGGAGCAATGAAGGTTTGAAGTCTCCCAAAGCTGCTTACCTCGCTTAACCAGGGCATTTATGGTCGCTTAATTAAGCGAGCTATTCATCTAAGCCCCTGGAAAACTTGTTGTGCTCGCTTAAGCAAGCAAATGTGCTTCAAGCCTGAAATAAACAATTTAAAACATCAATCAAAAGTACATAACATAATCATAGGAAGGTTTCAAATACTTTAAGTCTGAAATGAGTATAACTGAAATGGAAATACAAAAGAAAAAGAAATACATCAAATGAAGAACACCACCATAACATGTCCTATCATTATCAAGAGATACCCCGATTTCTAATCCCTAACAGAGCAGTTGATTCGTAAAAATATGATTGCAAAGGGCAAGCGTACCCTACGCGTAGTAATAGTGGACCTAAGTCCAGATATTGTACCCAACGGACTAGAGGAGTTCCCTAAATAATTTGATTTTATAAAAACTAAACAATTCAAAGTAACCATCAATTTGAGAGAAGATATCAAGTATTCCATGCTAAAAGAAGAAAATAGTAAGTGAACAATGTTTTATCAGGAACAATTTCAATTGAACAACCCAAGACTGTGACTTCACTTGTACCCCCAATTCACCTCAGTTCATGTTTTATGAAAAACCTTTAATGATTCTATAATTGCCAATTCTCTAAAATTATTAAGCAACCTATGGTCAAGGTCTGATTAATGTATTTTCTCTAAATAATTCTCAATTGATCATAGAAAAACTAGTTTAGAGAAAATGTTTTAAGCACAAAGAGATTGATTAAAAGAATTAATCAATTGGACAACAACACAACCAGTTTGGTCATTCCGATTATGTTACTTCAGTTCCTTTACAGGTCAATTAACCACAAATAGATGATCACTGACATGTGATTAAAAAGGATTTATAGTGATCAATTCTAATTAACAATGAAAATAGTAAAGGAACACAATTATCTGAATACATCAAGGAATTTCATTAAAATAGAACCAAGGGGCAAGGTACAATTACATCACAGTCTAGGCTTTGGGAAAATTAGCCACTCATGATCAGACAACAACAAACAATCACCATATAAGGCAAAAAAATTACAAAAGGGATCAAAACCTTATAGTGAAGAACCCTAATGATGATCTCTATCCTTCCTTTCAGCAAAAAGCTCCTTACAAAATCATTGTCTCACTCAGAATCTCTCAATTAGGAAACAAAACAAAAGATACCCTAACTCTTACTTCCCACTTTCTATTTATAATACTCAAAATGTAACTGACACGAGGAAAGTAGCACAACCATGCTAATTGGGAGCACGACCATTTTCTTTGAGCTGGAAAAATTCAAATTCAAATCCTGAATGGAGCACGGCCGTGCTCTGGGGAGCATGGCCATTCTCAGAAAACTCTGACGGGGTTAGCTTCTTTGAGCAATTTAGAGCACAGTTGTTCTCTGGGGGAGCACGGCCGTTCTCGGATTTGTTGATGCTGGTTGCCAAAATATGAAAATCAAAGCACGTCCTCTCCAACTTTAGACAAGCCGTTCTCCTCTCATAACATCAGCATGGCCATGCTGAATGGAGCACGACCGTTCTTCGCATCGGTGCTCTTTTCTATCTCTTTTTCAGCTTATTTTAGCTCTTTTCCACATTTTCCAGCTATGCCTTGTCTGTTTCACACTTAACACTAAATCATGAGTTTTGTCAAGAAAATTATTCACAATTAAAGCAATTCAAGACTAAAACTCTCCCTAAAACGCAGACAAATATTGGTTTATTAGTCTCCCCACACTTGAACATTGCTTGCCCTCAAGCAATTATTCTGATTCATAATTCAAAAAATTCCTTTTAAATCAAGAAACTTTTCCTAGAGCCACATAATTTATTCCAACCATGAAGGATCACAACACAGACAAGCAACTTGAATTTCATGTTTCTCCAAGAATCTTTATTAGGCTCAAATATCCATCAGAAAATCAAGTTCCCATGAGCAATGGATCACTCATCTAACCACTCTCAGTGTTTCAAGATCATGCAAAAAAAAGAAAACACTCCAGTCCCACTCAAGAAGTATGCATATTAGTCTATTTGTCAATCACCTCAACTCAAACAAAATTTTCAACATGCAAGTATGTGAGGCATCACAGGTTGGAATGGGGCTACGTTGTAGTGTAAGGAAGATAATGAAAGAATAAGTCATGCAAAAGGGTTTAAATCAAAGTTCATACCCAGTGACTTACAACAAGAGGAGAGCAAATACTCTTTTCTTGCTCAAAGAATTCCCAAATCTTTTCTTTTCGGTTTATGCTTCTTCTTGCTTTTTTTTTTATTATTATTATTATTATAATTATTATTATTTTCAAGGTTTTTGACAACATTTTTTTAATAAAAGAAGAAGCACACTGACTGATTTTTTTTTTTTCAAATCACACTTGTATTAATTACTCCCCTATCCTTCAAGTCACTAGGTACACCCAAATATACAACATTCATACAGTAAGGTGCCAAAGGATTTTTTTATTCAGGCTCAAAAGGGACAACTAGGGAATGATTGCAACAACACAGTTCTGAAGTTAGAAAATAGCCTAAAAAAATTGCCTCATCAATTCCATGCACATATGAAAATTCATTCAAGGATATGCATTTCAAAATATAACTGAGAGCGTGACAACATAAATGGACAAAACATCACACATTGAGAATAGAACATAAGGCTCAAAAACTCTCATTTTAGTAGCTTAGCTCATAGAGAACCATTCATCTAGATTTCTTCCTGCTAATATTCACAATTCAAGGAGAACACTTAATATTTCATATGCAAGTCCTAAATTTATTTATTTTTTACGTGGCCCTAAAAAAATTTCTCAAATTAAAGAAACACACACAGTGAAATCATAATAACATACTGAAATAACATAAGCACTGCAAAGCTATAAGTTGTGGGTGGTACAAGTCATGCACAGTAAAACTCCTCCCCACACTTGAACAATGTAGTGTCCTCAATGCAGAATACACACAGAAATGTAAATAGTACTAAATAAAATAAATACAGGGAAATGAAAGTGATAGAAATGTAAAAATAGAAAATAAAGTTACTAGAATGAAAAATAGTAACATAAAACCTCCTTAAGAAGGAGGTGGAGCTCCGAAGAATTGGTCCTGGAGTTGCTGGAGGAATGTCATCTGTGCAGCAAAACCATCAATAATGGCTTGTTGTTGTGCATCTAATCTAGTATCATAAGCATCAAAGCGACTTAAGACAACCACCTCATATGTTTAAATGCGCTCCTCCATACTATCTAGCCTAGTGAAGACACCAATATGCATGGCATCAAAGCGGTCTAAGAGCATCTGCATATCAGCCGGTGGTGGTGGTGGCTGATAATCATCCTGCTGATCAGGGATCTCCTCTCCCTGTTTGTGCTATGGATGGTCCTCCATATGAACATCTTGTTGGTCATGTTGTAGTGATGTCTGTTACTGTGGGTGGTGTGGCTCATCTGGTAGTGGCTACTGCTGTTGTGGCTCGTTCAGTACATAAGTGTTCCCCAATCATACAATGGCTCTAATGTTGAGCAATGTAGCTCTACTAATGCTCTCCATGTGGATAGGGATAGCTTTGTCTACCTTTGGATCAAAGCCATAGTATCTGGCTATCCTAGTAATGAAAGAGCCGTAACAAATGTGGCCACTATGTCTCTTGGATGTCCTCTTCCTGACACCCATGCATGTCCTCAGCAACATAAAGCTGGCATTACACTGGATACCCCAGACCTTGCAATACAGAATATATAAGACTCTGATGGGAACATTCCCATCACTCTGCCAATGTGCATGAATAGATCTTGTAATCCATCTGTGCATAATCTTCAAAATGGGGTTTCTGATGCCACTATCCTTCTGCATCCTAGGATCATAACTTTGCTTCCCTGAAATTTGTGTCCAAAATGTCCCCTCCAACCAAGATGCAGGTGCCTGCAGCTTTGCCCTGTGGTAAGCATCAGTCTACGTAGAAGCATCTGTCTCAAATCCTAGCAGAATATTAAATTCTGCTAGAGTCATACGTCTGACAGCTCCCATCATGTAAAATGAAACCATGTAATCTGGTAGGGGTTGTCCCTCCTCTGCCTGTGGTACCCATTCTTGCAGGGAGCAAGGAACTCCAGTGTAGGTATCCCGTAAGTGGCATCAGTAACTTCTGCCAAAGTCTCCCATCCCAAAGCATGGATATAATGTTGCACCTGCTCCTCAATGTATAACTCTCTGCATAGGTCCATATCTATCCTGCGAGTGGGATGCCACAGGAATGTAGAAAGTCTTTGGTATCGGGCTCTGTATTCCTCTGGACTATGAGCATACTCTGGGGCTGCAGGAGGTGGTGAATGAGGTTGTGATGGTGAAGGAGATGGAGTACCACCCTGCTGTGGTGAAGGAGAGTGATGTGGCTGAACACGTTGTGCTAGCTGTCGTTGTCCCTCACGGTATTGAGCCCCAAGAAATGGACGTCCAATCCCCATCATCCCTCCACATAGAGGCATAGGCTGGCCTCGAGCACCATGCTGAGAACCACAAGTAGTGGTTGTCCGTGCATGTTTCCCTATGCGTGAAGATGATCCGGCATCCATGAATCTGCAAAAGTAATAAAACAGAGAAATTGTACAGGAGCTATGTTAGAATAAAGAGAAATTGTTTTTGTTTTTTTTATAGTGAATGAGCACGATTTGGAGAACAGGCTATGCTCATGCTTGATGAAGAACATGATGAGCACTACCTATAACGCGACTTTGAGAACGATCGTGCTCATCCAATTTCAAGTATTCTGACGAGCACAAGTTGGAGAACGACCGTGCTCATCAAATTTCAAGTATTCTGATGAGCACAGCTTGGAGAATGGGCATTTTCGAGTTGACAATTGTCTCCACCAAACGATAAATATGCTTTTCAGTCAACAATTACATAAAAGAATCCTATACTAAAACCATTATAAAACCTATTAAAGTGCTTCTAAACTACAACATTATAAAACCTAGGTTCACCAAAAAAAAAGAAACAATAAAAAATTGAAAAACTAGGTTCACCAACAGTCAAATTTCAAGATGTATGAGATTTGAATCATATAACTATTGTGAAGACTAACCTGGAATTAGAGAAAAATGAGAAGATTGAGGTGTAGAACGAAAACTTGGGATAGCACAGTTTACTGAAAATCAGGGAGTCACAGTTTGTGACCCCTCAGTTGCTATTTCAAAACTATTCCCGTGTCTCAGCACGACCGTGTTGTACGTAGCATGGCCGTACTCTCTGACCCTTCATTTTTAAAAAAAAATTCAAAACGGCCTATAACATGGCCATTCTCGTAAACTACGAGAGAAGCCAAAATTTGAAAAAACTAGCACGACCATTCTAATAGGGAGAATGGTCGTTCTCGTAAATGATGAGATTTAGGCCAACAGTGAAATTGTGAGCACAACCAACAACATGGCTGTGCTGTTTAGCATGGTCATGCTATAAGGAGCACAGTTATTCTCTTCTTCGAAGTTAGAAACTAAAAAAACAAAAATTAAATATTAAAGATTGGATGCACTAAATTGTAAAAAGGATATTGTGGGTTTCAGAGACCCAAAGAACTCCATAGGTTGCCTCCTGAGTAGCGCTTGTTTAGCGTCCCGAGCCTAACGATTGGCAAAGAGAAAAAAAAAAAAACCCCTTTGAAAATGCACTATGTAGTGCACCTATTGTAGTTCTTCCTCATAATGCTTCACTCTATGGCCATTTATTTTAAATGCAGTGCCATTTTCTTTCTTCAGCTCAAGTGTTCCATAAGGAAACACCTTCTTCACCACAAAAGGGCCATACCATTTGTAGCATAACTTTCTAGGAAACAAATGGAGGCGATAGTTATATATTAACACCTTTTGCCTTTCATGGAACTCACACCTCTGAATGCACTGGTCATGCCATTTCTTTGTTCTTTCTTTGTAAAATTTGACATTTTCATAGGTAGTAAGCTTGAACTCATCCAGCTCATTCAATTGATTCCACCTGTTGCCACTTGCAAGCTCAGAATCAAAATTTAGAAGTTTCAGAGCCAACATGGTTTTGTGTTCAAGTTCAACAGGTAAATGACAATTTTTTCCATAAGCAAGCCTATATGGAGACATCCCAATGGGTGTCTTAAAGGCTGTTCTGTATGCCCAGAGTGCATCATCTAATTTCAGAGACAAGTCTTTCTTAGATGCACCAACAATTTTCTCTAAAATCCTTTTCAATTCCCTGTTGGAGATTTCAGCTTGACCACTTGTCTGAGGATGATAAGGAGTAGCAACTTTGTGGGTAACACCATATTAGCGAACAAGCTGTCAAATTGTTTATTCTTTGTGGGTACCAAACGGTGTAAAAATATTCTTTTTCATAAATTTTGTTACACTACGAGCATCATTCGTAGGTAATGCCATTGCCTCTACCCACTTATACATGTAATCAACAACTACCAATATGTACTCATTGCCAAAGGATTTGGGGAAAGGACCCATGAAGTCAATTCCCTATGAAGGGTTGGCTAGTAATAACCACACTACAGCACCTTGTGGGCAGTCCTTGTTGAACTCAAATCTCCTCCAGCTTCCATAGAATGACAGTACTGAAGGATAGCATTTACCTCTGTGTAAGGTACACAATGCCTCACCACATTGTCTCCACAAACCTTATATAAATAAGGGTCATCCCAGAAGTAGTGTCTTGTCACTGCATCAATCTCTTCTTCTCTTGATACTTGAATTTCTGGTGGAAACACCTTGCATGCTAGGTAGTTAACAATGTCAGCATACCAAGGTGTTCCTGATAGTGTAGTTATAGCCAACAAATGCTCATCAGGGAATGTCTCTCTTATCACTCCATCATCTGCAAATTGCATCACAGAAGGGTCCAGGCGAGACAAATGGTCTACCACTAAATTTTCTGACCACTTCTTATCCCTTATTTCCAAATCAAATTCTTGAAGCAGCAAAATCCACCTGATGAGCCTTGGCTTGGTATCCTGTTTGCTTAAAGAAACTTGATAGCAACATGGTCAGTAAAAATAATAACTTTAGACAATACCAAGTAATGCCTAAATTTATCAAATGCAAAAACAACTGCTAACAATTCTTTTTCAGTGGTTGTGTAATTTTTCTGGGCCTCATCTAGCGTCCTGCTAGCATAATAAATAGTGTGAAACACTTTATTTTTCCTTTGGCCTAGAACTGTCCCTACAACTGTGTCACTGGCATCACACATTAGCTCAAATTGTAAAGACCAATCAAGGGCAACCATTACAGGAGCACTTGTTAAGCGCTCTTTCAGCAAATTGAATGCCAACAGGCACTTTTCATAAAATTCAAAAACAATGTCTTTTACCAGAAAATCTGACATAGGCTTTGCAGTTTTAGAAAAATCTTTTACAAACCTCCTGTAAAAGCCAGCATGTCCCAGAAAACTCCTCACTGCCTTAACAGAATTAGGTGGAGGTGATTTTGCAATTACCTCAACCTTGGTAGGATCAACTTCAATGCCTCTTTGGGACACCTTGTGCCCCAACACAATGCATTCTTGTACCATGAATTGACATTTTTCCCAATTTAAAACCAATTTTGTCTCCTTGCACCTTTTCAGAACAACATTTAAATTTTTTAAACATGCATCAAAAGAATGGCCAAAAACAGAAAAATCATCCATAAAAATTTCAATGGAATTTTCTAATAAATTAGAAAATATGGCCATCATGCATCTCTGAAAAGTTGCAGGAGCATTACAAAGTCCAAATGGCATTTTCTATATGCAAATGTCCCATAAGGGCATGTGAAAGTAGTTTTGTGTTGATCCTTTTCTGCCAAAGGCACTTGCAAATATCCAGAATAGCCATCTAAACAATAGTAAAATGCATGCCTAGATAATTTTTCCAACATCTAATCAATAAATGGTAAAGGAAAATGATCCTTCCGGGTGGCGCCATTCAGTTTTCTAAAATCAATGCACATTCGCCACCCGGTGGTTTTTCTAACAGCAATGAATTCGTTATTCTCATTTTCCATAACAGTAGTACCCCCTTTCTTAGGGACACACTGTACTGGACTAACCCACTCATTGTCAGAAATAGGATAAATGATACCTGCATCTAGTAGCCTAATCACTTCATCCTTTACCTCCATCATCTTAGGATTTAGCCTCCTCTGAGGCAATCTCTTGGGCTCTTGTCCTTCCTCCATATATATCCTATGGGTATAATAGTAGGATCAATCCCTTTGATGTCATGGATTGTCCATCCAAAGGCTTCCTTATTTTCTCTCAATACCCTCAAGAGCTTCTCTTCCTCTGTTTCAGTTAGACCTGTAGCAATCACAACTGGTAGAGAGCAAGGTGGGTTAAGAAAGACATATTTCAAGTTGGATGGGAGAGGTTTCAACTCCAAGAGAGGAGGTTCCTCTACATAGGGCTTTGGCTTTGGTCCATTGTCCCTATCTAACTCTTCAAACCTTTGATTTCAAGCAAGCTTGGTATTTTGTTGAGCTTGGAGGAACATCAGTATTTCCTCCTTTTCATTGCTCAACTCCCAATCTAAATCCTCTAAACTGAGAATTTTTTCCAAAGGGTCCTTCATCCCCAGACTTGGGAATGAGGCATCAACTAACTCATTAGAAATATCCCTGACCTGTAAAAATTTACAAGTGGCAAAAGAAGTAGGCTTTTTCATAGCATCATTCAAATTAAAAATAAGATTTTCTTCACCCAACCTGAGGGTGAGTTTGCCTTGCCTTACTTCAATTACCACATCACAAGTATTTAAAAATGGATGTCCCAAAATGATCGGAACATCCTCATCCTCTTCCATGTCCAGCACCACAAAATCAGCTGGAAAGATAAATTTATCTACCTTCACCAGCACATCCTCAACTATGCCATTAGGGTAGGCAATGGACCTATCAGCAAGCTGTAAGGTAATGTTTGTGGGCTGTGGTTCCCCCATGCCTATTTTTCTAAAAATAGAATAAGGCATTAAGTTTATACTTGCCCCTAAATCACACAAACATTTTTCAAAATATCATTTTCCAATTGTGCAGGGAAAGGTAAAACTTCAAGGATGCTTCAACTTTGGGGGTAAATTTTTCAAAACAACAGCAGGACATTCCTTATTAAGATCAATTGTCTCAAGCTCTGCCAATTTCTGTTTGCTAGAAATAAGTTCTTTTAAAAATTTGGCATATTTTGGCATTTGAGATATTGCCTCAGCAAAAGGAATTTTGATATGCAAATTTTTAAACATTTCCAAAAATCTAGAAAATTGCCTATCCTGCTGCTCATTTCTCAGTCTTTGAGGAAAAGGAACATTTCCCTCAGGAGGTGTCATTACCTCCTTTCCCTCCTTCTCACTTTCTTCAATTGGATTCTCTTCAGTAAGAACCTTATCTTCTTCCACCAGAACTGGCTCATCCTTCCTTTCCAGCTCCTCTTTAGCTTTCTTGCTTCTAGTTGTCACAACCTTCACATCTTTCTTCTTAGGATTTTGTTCAGTTTGGGATGGAAGGGTACCAGGAGCTCTTTGAGACAACAGAGTTGTCAGATTAGCCATCTATGTCTCTAGAAACTTCATGCGGTCATCATTTTTAGCAATGTACTGCATCATGATGTCCTGCAGTGTTGGCTTCCTCTCTTCTTGTTTCATCCTCTGATTCTGCTAGTGTGACGACCTATACATATTCTGATTCTGATAGGTATTTTGATTATGCCCTTGCCTAGGACCTTGGTCCCTCTGGTTTCCCCAAGAAAGATGAGGATGATCCTTCCATCCTGAGTTGAAAGTATTAGAGTAAGGATCATGCCCTACACTCTTCCTATCAGCATAATTGACTTCCTCCATTGCTTGAGTGAAGGCAACACTCATTGGGCATTCTCTCCCTTCATGAACCTCCCCACAATTTCCATAAATAGAAGGTGGAAGAGCAGTAGTTAGAAGCTGTGTCTGAGCTTTCATCATGGTTTCCATCTGTCTTGTGAGTAACTCCAGCTACTGATCAATGCCTGAATTTGAAGAAGACGACTCCATTTGATTCACTGGCCTCTTCTAAATTTTCCTATCTCCATTGTTGTTTTAGGCATTAGAAGCCATGTCTTCAATAATCCTAGTAGCTTCTGAGGCTGGCTTATTCATCAATGATCCTCCACAAGCAACATCGAGGCTTGTCCTATTATGTGTGGACACACCTCCATAAAAAATCTGAATCAGCCTCTGAGGTGAGTAGCCATGATGAGGACAACTTCTGAGCAGTTCTTGAAATCTTTTCCAAGCCTCTGACAGACTTTTTTGCTCCTTCTGAGAAAAATTCCCAATTTCTCTCTGTATCTGGTTTGTCTTTACCACAAAAAAAATTTCCTTATGAACTTATTTGCACACATATCCCAAGTAGTGATACTGTGCTCAGGTAGTGAACAGAGCCAGTCCAGTGCTTTCCCACTTAATGAAAATGAGAAAGCTGCCGGTCGAATGTATTCTACTGTTACATTAGGATACCAAATGGTATTGGTAACCATCAGAAACCCCTGCAAATGCATGAGAGGGTCTTCAGCAGGTAGTCCATGAAATTGGTTGCTCTTTATCATGTGTAAAAATCTTGGCTTTATCTCTACATTTACATTCCCCAAATTTGGTAGCAATATACTGTTGGCTACCCCCACTTGAGGAGTGAGATAGTCCAAAAATGTTTGCTCTGGTGGATAATTAATAACATTTTCACCACCGTTGCCGCCATTTCCTCCATTTCCCTTAGCCATCTCACTTCTCCTTTGTTCAGCTCTGTTCCTACGAGTAAGTTTCTCAATCTCAAGTTCGTTATGAAGTAGTGGCCTCTGAGATCGAGTGAGCATACACTGTTAACACAAAGAAAACATATTACAACGCAATTGGCCAAGGGAGTTTAACAAATAAAATAATTTAAAATTTTGGCAATTTTTAGAAATTAAAATAGAAAAAATTCAAATTAACAAGAACAGAAAATAAAATAAAATAAAATAAAACTATAAACACTATAAACAAAAATTGTTCAGTTTTACAAAATAAATTACTCAAGAACTACGCAACTAGACCTTGGCAACGACACCATAACTTGATGCGTAAAAATATGATTGCAAAGGGCAAGTGTACCTTACGCGTAATAACAGTGGACCTAAGTCCAGATATCGTACCCAAAGGACACAAGCTATTAATCAATGTTTATCATTCGTTTGTTATCACCAACTCATAAAATTGCTCAATCTCTAATTCCTTACAAGAAGAGCCTAAGTCCCTTGACTAAACTACCAATCCCTTGCATAGCTTAGCCAAGTTATTTTCTTTAAGAAAAGGAGTTAAAGGTGACTAATGGGCTTTGCTCTATTCCTAGAAATAAGACCCATTAGGTGCTCTTCTCCGATTCATAGTTCAAATACATTTTCCAATTGCATTTAAACCATAAAAATCAAGCAAAGGGTGATCAAGCCAAAGCAAGCATTAAGCAAAGAAGAAAGCACGTAACGGTGAATAATAAACATGTATTAATAACTCAAAAGATATACATGAGTTTGGGTTTAGTTACATCAAGCCCCGATGAATGGGAGTTCAACTACTCATGGTTGAGAGGAGCATCCAAAACGGTGAAGAAAGGAAGAAGATGAAAAATGGAGGAATAAGAGTGTTCCATGCCGCTTCCCACGTTCCAAAACCTAGGTCCAAGAAGAATGCCCTTTTCCCTTGCAATAAGCCCTTTTGATAGCTTTGTTTTTACCCCAAAAGTGTCAGTGCGACATTTCTAGCCCAGCTGAAATTATGTTTTAGCTGGGCCGAAACTTCAGTAATGTTCATTGGAATTCCGGTTGGGCTCAGCAAATGGTTCGGCTAGGCTGAACTTCCTTTCTCAAAATTAGTCACTCTCTGTCAGTTTCTGAGCTGGGCTGGCCTATCATTTCGGCTAGGCAGAATTGCCTTCAACAAATGAGGTGCTACTGACTTGATTTCGGCTCAGTTGGCACTAATTTCAGTTGGGCTAAAAATTCTTCCAAAGAATGATTTCTTTCTAAGGACGAGAACTTTCTTCCTTGACCTTGATCTTAAGCTACTCAAAAACCTATCTCCAATTTCTATGTATCAAAAAATACTAAAACATGAGACTAAATTCCAAATTTACATAACTAAAGATATATCTAAAAACTAATTCTTTTTGAACTAAAAAGAGGTAGAAAAAAAGATTTAAATAAGGGATAGATGAAATAATTGCACTAATATGTACCAAAAAGGTAAGTATAAAATGCAATTATCAAAGTTCAGCAACATTTGGTGTTTTTGCATATATGAATTTCAATGGCTTCTCCTTGTATTTGTTTTGTTTCTGTTAACTACCTTAACAAGAAGATTAAGAAGTTTTCGATTTTTTTTGTTGATTAACTGTTTCTTTTTTAATTTATTCAAATAGAACTTCTCAAATGTTTTTTCGGATTGTTTTTAAAGTTGACGGTTGTTGTTAAGCACCAGTTTTGAATAGTGTGTGTGTTATCATTGAGAATTTCTCTAAACAAGGAAAAATAGGGTGTGATAGATGGCAACATTTCACATCTGTTGAGGGTTGGCTTTGATGTTAGTGTAGAAAAATTGAAAAAGAGATAGTTTTGTGGTGGAGAGAAATTGAGGTATATGAGGAGGTACGCTTTCTGAGAGGAGAAAGCAGGGTGGTCGCTCAAAGGTTGACTTAAGACATTAGGTAGTTTCGATGCCTTGATGTGAGAGCCACCAATAGCTAGCATGTCTAACCAATGAAAGGTGCTGAAGACCTGATAATTTGTTAGTTTTTTTATGTTCTGACTGTTTAGCCCTATTAGCATCAGAGTTAGCAAGTTAGATGGCTGGTCATTTTTTATTTTCTTCAGCTACCTATCAGTTGGGCGTGCCTTGTATGAACCAAACCAAAAGGGCTTGCCAAAGGCATTGGCCTCATTCAAGGGGTGGCACTTCAACCAGCTCAATTAGGTCTAATATTGAACCCACCTCACCAAGTTAGATGTGCCTTATGGCATTTTTGATATGTCATTTTCCTCTGTTATAATTATGGTAAGTAAAACTTTTATACAACAACTAAACACCAGGATCATTTCCTGAGTTGTACACTTAACGCTGGCAATTAAGCAGATATTTTCCATGAAATCAATGGAACCTCATCGTTCTCTTAAATTATTGAGTTTAGAGAAAACAGAGAGAGAGAGAGATAATTTGGAGAACTTTTTGTATATTGAAAATGAGAAAAAAAAAAAGCTACAGTGTTTATGCTTATGGCAGATATTTATAGTTCTGAAGATAGTAAGCGTATCTAGACAGCTGTAACTGATTTACAATCAGCCAACTAAATTACATGTAATGAACAGCTGACACACTAACTCCAGCTAGACCATGAACTGATTGTCTCTCACAAATTATTTGATTTATATTATTTATCAAAATCGACTTAATGCCTCTCATCATGGAGATAATCCCGTTAAATAATAATCTTTAATGTTATACAAGGAAACGTTCCCTATATCTAATTTACAACTATCCACATATGTCAATTAATGAAATAAAAACAACAAATAAATCATAGAGTATTGTAGAGAAATTATAGGAAAGCAATAAATCATAGATTTAGCTAAATAGGGAAAGCAATAAATAAGGGATTTAGCTATTCCCTTTGACATCCCCCTCAAATTGATGCTGGTGGATCCTGAAGCATCAATTTGCCAACCAGAAACTGATGGTGAGGTCGAGACAGGGCCTTAGTAAAGACATCAACAATCTGAAGATCAGTGGAGACATGAGGAAGACAAATGAGATGGGCATCATAGGCTTCATGAATATAGTGACAATCAACCTCAATGTGCTTGCTACATTCATGAAACACGGGATTGGTAGCAAGTTGGATAGCACTATTGTCAGCATGAAAAGGAGTAGCCTCATGTTGAGGAAAACGAAGTTCTCCCAATAATCCACGAAGCCAAACAATCTCAGAACAAGTAGAGGACATAGCCAGATATTTGGACTCAGTAGAGGATTTAGAAACTCGAGGTTGTTTCTTACTCTTCCAAGAAATAAGAGCATAACCAAGAAATATACACCAACCAGAAACTGAACGACAATCATTCACACAACTAGCCCAGTCAGCATCATTGTACGCAATCAATTGAATAGGAGTTTGGACAAAATTTGCTTCTTGCAATCCAGCCAAAGTGATTAGCTCTTGAGCATATTTGTGTTGGTGTAAGAAAATACCAGCAGAAGTAGTTTGAACTTCCAAACCCAAGAAATATTGTAAAGAACCTAAGTCCTTCAAATGAAAAGAAACAGTGTGATGTTGTTGTAGCTGCTGAATGAGTACAGGATCTGAACCGGTAATAACAATGTCATTGACATAAACTAAAAGCAAAACAACACCATTAGACGTCTTCCACAAAAATAATCAAGAATCATACTGACTTTGAGTAAAGGAAAAGTCAAGTAGAGTGGAACGAAACTTATCAAACCATACTTGGGGAGCATGCTTCAACCCATAAAGAGACTGTTTTAAATGACACATATTAGAAGAAGGTGTGACAAACAAACCCTACGGTGGAGTCATATGAATATCTTCTTTTAGATCTCCATGCAAAAAAGCATTCTTGACATCCATCTGTAAGAGGGGCCATCCTTGTGATGCACTTATAGCTAAGATAGTACGAATGTTAGTCATCTTAGCTACAAGAGCAAACATCTCCTCATATTCCACTCCATATTCCTGCCGATTACCAAGAACCACTAAACGAACCTTATATCAGTCTAATGAACCATCATATTTGAGTTTGATGGTGTACACCCATTTACATCCAATGGGCTTAACACCAGATGGGCAAGGAACAATATCCCAAGATTCTCTTGTAAAGCTTGCAACTCTTCTTCCATAGCTTTCACCCAACAAGCTTGGGTGGCTGCCTGAGAATAAGAGGTAGGCATCATGATCTGAGCCAAAGTAGCACTGAGAGATGTATGATCCCATGGGGGAGAGAACCCATATTGATTTGGTGCATGAATAGATCAAGAGGACTGCCGAAGACTAGAAACTTCAGGAACAAGAGCTGGTTCAGGATTAGGAGGAGGCTGCGATGTAAGTGGAGGTCTTCGTCTCTGATAAACAAAGTCTGGCTTGAAATGCTCAATGTGATGAGGCAAATCATCAAATTGAGGAAGTACAACCTGATCACAATGAGGAGAAAGATGTTTTTAAAAAGAAATATTGATCCTAAAAGAATATCACATTTTGGGAAATACGAATGTGATTAGCCACAACATCATAACATATATAACCTTTGTGAGATGAACTATATCCCAGAAAATCACATTGAACAGATTGTGCAATGAGCTTATGACGTTTAGGAGATGGTAGATGAACAAAACACACAGCCAAATGGATGTAAAGTCTGATAACTCGAATGTGAACCAAACAACCAATAATATGGGGACATAAATTCTAGAACTTAATGGCAAATGATTAATAAGATAAACAACTGTGGTTAAGGTTTCTTGATAAACCAGATTTTGACTGTATTTTCTATCTCAGTTTAGATACCATTTGCATATGATTTGAGCTTAATTATTGGCAGAACTCACGGTTTATTGCTAGTTTGTGTAAGACAGGCAATTCAAGGATTTCTTGAAGAAAAGAGCTCAAAAATAAATAAATTGCAGGAAGTTACCTTTGTCTGGAGTACCACGGTCGTGGTAGACTAAGCACGGCCGTGCTAATCCACCACAGCCATGGTGAAGTAACCACGGCCAAGCAGAAATCACTGAAAGTTTTGCATCAGCGTCAACTTTCCGAGCACAGCCGTGGTTAATTTACCACGGCCGTGCTCGTAATGCACGCAGATTGGACCTCTAGACTATGCAAGGACCACGACCGTGGTCATCTGATCAGCACGGCCGTGGTGATCCGCGTCAGCAGTTTAAAACTTTATAAAATAAGTGCTGAAAACCCTTTTGGGGGATCTTTTGCTCTGTTTCCAAAAAGGGAGGGTTCTGATTGAGATAGAGAACGGGTGAGAGGATTCGATTGCTGTAAGACGTAGAGATCGTCATTGGGAGTATGACTTGTAACAATTCTAATCCCTTTGTAATCTTTATGTTTTCTATGAGGTTTTCTAGTTTGTTCATGAACATGAGTGGCTAGTCCTCCAAGCCTAGGATTATGATGTAGCTGCGTCTCTTGTACCCCATCTTTGATTTTCAATGAATGTCTCAATGTTTATAGTTATTGAATCTCTTTACTATTTTGTTTGCTATTAGAACTGATCACTCTAAATTTTAGTCAGTCCCTTGGCTATGATCAATTGCATGGGACTGACAGAACTGTAAAGTGATTGAATTCACATGATTTGCATGATCAAACTAATTGTGTGAATTTCCAGTGGATTAATTCTCTTAATCAACCTCTCTGAGTATTATCGTTTACCCTAATTTAATTCACCTATGACCAATTGGGAATTGAATTAGGGGAAACAGCAGTAGTAAGCTACGATCAATTGTTTACTAATGAATTTAAAGAGGACTGGTAATGAACTTAATTAGAGCATTCAATGAGATCAAGATGAGGGAAAAAGAGATGCATGCAAAATCATAATCCTTGGCATTTCATTCTTATTGTTTCACATTAATCTTCTTGTCTTAATCCTTACTTTTAAAAACTGAACAATTGAACTCTATTTTCTCTCAAATTTGATTCCTGATTGAATTGTTTAACCATTACAAAATTGATTGTTTGGGAACACAACTGGTCTTTTGGGTTCGATATCCGGACTCTTAGAGTCCACTGTAACTACTGCGTAGGGTACGCTTGCCCTTTGCAAACACATTTTTACGCATCAAGTTTCTGGCGCCGTTGCCGGGGACTAGTTGTGTAGTTCCTAGATAATTTATTTTGTGAAAATTAAGCAATTCCTGTTCATATTGTTCATAGTTTTCATTCCTTTTAATTTTCTATTTTATCTATTTTTTTTATTTTTATTATTTCGTTTGTTTAATTTTTGAAATTTTATTTTATTTTATTAAAAAAAAAAAAAAAACTCTGTTTATTTTAATTAGTCATTCTCTTTTGCCAGTTGCGTTTGATCCCTTTTTCTGTGTTGACAGTTTATGCTAACCAGATCCCAAAGGCCAGAGCTTGTGAACGAGCCTGAGATTGAAAGGGTTGCCCGAAAGAACAGAGCGGAACAAAGAAGAAGAGTAATGGCTGAAGAAAATGATCCACCGGTGGAGCAGTCTCTGTTAGACTATCTCACTCCTCAAGTTGGGGTAGCTAACAGCATCCTATTGCCAGCACTAGGGGATGTCAATTTTGAATTGAAACATGGCTTCCTCCAGATGATAGAGAGTAACCAGTTCCATGGGCTAGCTACTGAAGACCCAGTGGAACATCTGAGAAGATTCATGAGGATGGCCAGTACTGTAAGATATCCTCGGGTGTCTGCTGAATATATCAGACTGGCTGCTTTCCCATTCTCACTCAACGGAAAAGCTCTCAATTGGTTGTGCTCACTTCCGGCCAACAGCATCACTACCTGGGAGATGTGCACCAACAAATTCCTCCGGAAATACTATTCTGTAGTGAAGACAGATCAGATACAGAGAGAGATAGGCAATTTTGCTCAGAGGGAGCAGGAGAGCCTGTCAGAAGCCTGGGACAGATTTCAGGAGCTACTTCGTAGTTGCCCACATCATGGGTTTAGCCAGCAGAGAATCATCCAAATTTTTTATGGAGGTGTGTCCAGCCATAACAGGACTAGCCTCGACGCTGCTTGTGGAGGTTCCCTGATGGCTAAATCACCAGCAGAGGCAAATAGAATCATTGAAGCCATGGCCTCCAATGCCTACAACCACACTGCAGATAGACGTATTCTGATGAAACCGGTGAACCAAGTGGAAGCTGGAACATCTAGTTCAAGCATTGATCAAAAGCTGGAGAAGTTATCTAAGCAGATGGAGACCGTGATGAAAGAACAGGTACAGCTTCTGACTGCAGCTCTTCCACCACCCACTTGTGATAAGTGTGGGGAAGCCCATAGAGGAGAATGCCCTGTGAATAATGCACTTGCTCAAGCTATGGAGGAGGTAAATTATGCCAGTGGGAAGAGTGCAGAATATGATCCCTACTCCAACACATTCAACCAAGGATGGAGGGATCATCCTCACCTTTCTTGGAGAAACCAGAGGGACCAAGGTCCCAGGCAGGAGCTGAATCAAAATGTGTATAGGCCTCCACATATGCAAAATCAGAGGTCAAGACAAGAAGAGAGAATGCCATCACTGGAGGATGTCATGATGCAATATATAGCCAAGAGTGATGAGCGCATGAAGACTATGGAGTCTCAGCTTTCTAGCATGCGAGCTTTACTATCCCAGAGAGCTCCTGGTACCCTTCCTTCTCAAACTGAAACTAATCATAAGAAGGAGGAGGCGAATGTTGTGATGACTAGGAGCAAGAAGGCTAAAGAGGGGCAGAAGAAGAAAGAAGAGTCAGCTCCAACTCTAGAAGAGGAGGTTCTTACTGAAGAGAACCCAACTATTGAGCAGAAGAAGAAGGAAAAGGAGGTACTGACACCTCCTCAGGTAAGTGTTCCTTTCCCCCAAAGGTTGAAAGACAAGAGTGAGGATAGGTATTTTGCTAGATTTGTAGAGATGCTGAAAAGTTTGCATATTAATATCCCCTTCGCTGAGGCAATTGCTCAAATGCCAAAGTACGCCAAGTATTTAAAAGAAATTCTTTCAAATAAAGGAAAGCTGGCGGACTTTGCTACAATTGGCCTCAACGAAGAATGCTCTGCTGTGATTTTAAAGAAATTGCCTCCTAAGCTTAAGGATCCCGGGAGTTTTTCAATTCCTTGTACTATTGGCAATTTGCAATTTGATAGAGCATTATGTGATTTGGGTGCTAGCATTAATCTAATGCCTTATTCTGTTTATAAGAAGTTGGGGTTACAAGAACCTCAACCCACTGACATCTCTATTTTGCTTGCAGACAGGACTCTTACCTATCCGCGAGGAATAGTGGAGAACTTGTTGGTTAAGGTTGGGAAATTTATTTTCCCTGCTGACTTTGTTATTTTGGACATTGAGGAGGATGAGGAAATCCCAATTATTTTGGGACGACCCTTCCTCAACACAGGAGATGCTGTGATTGAGGTCAGAAAAGGGAGATTAACTTTGAGGCTAGGTGATGAGGAGGAAGTGATTAAAGTGTATGATACTACAAAAAGCTCCTCCTCTTCCGCTTCCTGTAATTTTGTGCAAGCCATTGACAAGGTGAAGATGATTGATACCGAGCTTCACCCAAATGTGGGGAAGGAAGCTCCTGGCTATAGAGTCGATGGGCATGCTGAAGGTTTACTGCAAGAAAGGAATATCACCTTGTTTGAGGGAGGTTGATTTCCTTTTCACCCGTCAGGCTCGGGACGTTAAACAAGCGCTGCTCAGGAGGAAACCTGAGAAGAGTGGGTTCATGAACCCATTGTATCCTTTTAATTATTTTATTTTGCATTCTAGAGCTTAGAGTTTAGGAACTATTTTATTTTTCTTATTTTTATTTTTTTGGTTGTTCTCGCCTGTGGGGACCACGGCCGTGCTAAATTGAGCACGGCCGTGGTGGTAGAAGCCAAGCAGTGGTATTAACTTACCACAGCCTTGCTCCCAGATTTTCCCAACAGTGTCATATTCGACCACGGCCGTGGTAAGTTCAGCACGGCCGTGCTTAATCTGGACAGCCGTGGTAAATTTTACCACAGCCGTGGTTAGTTGTCCAAAAAAAAAAAAAAGGGGGGAGACACCAGAGGCTCACCACGGCCGTGGTCCGCCCATCCCTATATATAGCCACGGGGGTGGTCAGTTACCACCACCCGTGGTTCTCTTCTGCTTTATCTGTTCTGTCTCTCCTATCCTTGGCAATCCTAGCAAGTAAGTTTTTCATGATTTGTCAGCATGCATTTTTATTGATCATATGTTATTTTCTTTTTCTTTTCTGTTTAGTATTAAAAAAAAAAAAAAAAAAAAAAAAAAGAAGAAAGAAGAAAACCAGTTTCTGACAGTCACCACGGCCGTGGTCATCTTTACCACAGCCGTGGTCATCTTTACCACAGCCGTGGTCATCTTTACCACAGCCGTGGTCACAGGAACCACAGTCGTGGTCATTGGAACCACAGCCGTGGTCATGGGAACCACAGCCGTGGTCATAGTGGCCATTCTTTTTGTTGTTGCTCTAACCCATACTGCTTCATTCTTTTTGGATTATGCTCGTTGTGTGCAGTTATGACAGGTGACGGCCCATCTCGTACTCGTGGGAAGCGTGCTCGGACCACACAGGCTCAGCCAAGACAGGGTGCAGCATCTTCCACACAATCCACTTCATCACCACCTAACCCACCACCTCGACGCCACCCTGGGGCTCAGCCTATGCATTATGATACTCCCGTACCACCAGAGCACATGGACCGGTACACAGTGCTTAGGACCTTTGATTATCATCCCACCAGAGCTTTAGACACAGCACTTCTAGAGGAGCATGGTCTACTGCAACGGGTCATGGCATACCTCACAGCTGTGGGATGGGAGAGGATAGTGGACATCACAGAGCAGGCATACAGACGCCCCACCATTGACTTCATCTCCACTTGCCAGGAGTGGGACCTTGCACCTCGACCTGCACCAGAGCAGGAGGCAGATGAGGACGACATGGAGGATGAGGAGGTGACACAGATAGATGACCCAGCCCTTCCGCACATGGTCTCCTTTTTCATGATGGGACAGGTCCGAAAGATGACGTTGGCAACTTTCAACGTCGTCTTGGGGTTTGAGACACCGGAGTCCATTCTGACAGATGAGTATAGGGCTGTTTTGAGATGGCACCCGAAGACTTACAGACCAGTGGCCTTTTGGAGAGAGATTACAGGACAGGCCCGCTTTATCCCTGGCACCTCAAAGGCCAGCAGCATCATAGACCCAGCACTTCGAGTATGCCATCGGTGGTTATCTGGGACCCTCCATGGCCGCAAGGAGAGCACGGGCACGATTACTGGGAAGGACCTCTTCCCTTTATGGTGCATGGTTAGGGGAAGGCGGTGTAATGCCGGCCTCCTTTTTATCAGACACTGTCGCACCATTGGATTACGAGTTTCTCAGAGCCAGACTGGTCACATTGCAGTTGGATCATTCATCACCAGGCTGGCTACTCACTTTGGCTTCATAGAGGCAGCCCAGGATGGCACAGCCGTTTCTTACATTGACAGATCCACTCTGGTTTCTCTGGGGATCCTTCGACGCCAGGGCCAGCACTTCTTCCTTGTTGAGCAGCCTGACCCACATCAGGATGAGCCAGAGATCCAGCCCCAGGAGCCAGGCATGGCAGAGCAGCCGTTTGACATGGAGGAGCAGCCGACAGAGCAGCATCGGGCATCACCACCACCACCCACATTTGACATGAGCCAGATCCTCCAGAGATTGGATGATTTGGAGACTAGGGTGACGCGGAGGTTGGATGATCAGGACACCCGATTTGAGACACAACAGCAGATGATAGTTGACCAATTCACTGCTCAGATGGATTTTTTGAGGCAACTTCAGGATCGTCTCTTCCCAGATCCTCCTCCTTCTTGAGGAGCTTTTCTATTTCATTAGGTTTTGTTTTCTTTTGTCTTTTATTTTGTTCTGTCATTCTGTTTTGTTTATGGCACCGTACTTTATTAGTTCTTTCATTTTCCATACATTGTTTCCTGTTTTCATTTCTATTTTGGATGCATTGAGGACACTGCATATATTAAGTGTGGGGAAGGGAGTCACGATTGTTTTTCCCATTCTTGAGACATTGTGTGGTTATGTTATTTCTGTGTTCTGATGTGATTTTTAGATCCTCAATAGTTGTAGAATTGTGTTGCGGAATTTCCCTCTTTAAAAAAAAAAATAAAAAATAAAAAAAATAAATAAAAAAAAAAAAAAAAAAAAAAATCAGATAGCAGCAAGGTTACTAAAGGGGAAACACTGGCTCTAAAACTAGACGAATAGATTATTTCCCTTGAGCTTGAACATAGAGATGGGAGAGTTGAGCCTTAAGCCTTTCAATATGATATGGAATCAATTCAAGTGACATGTTTTATTTTCTATGCTGATATACATATCCTTGATTGACTTTTGACTTTCTGAAACTGTTGAGGCATTGTTTAGGCATTTTTCTAGATGAAGAATTTGTGATACAACCCCACTTAGTTGACTGTTTTGAGCCTTATGAATATTTTTTTTTGGTCACCCTGTTAGGTTAGTCTTTGTACAATAATATGCTTGGTGGTCTGAAAGACAGGAGAAAACCAATGTAATGAAGGATATTCTGAAACAGAAAAGACTCAGTATGTCTCACTTCCTCTCCTATACAATGAATAAATCAAGGTCAAGGCCTTCAAAAAAAAAAAAAAAAGGAGACAAAGAAGAAGTGAGAGCTGAAAAAAAAAAATCAAAAATCAAAATCAAAAAAAAGAGAAGAAGAAGAAGAAGAAATAAACATTGGTATCTTCTTGATTTTGGATCACTGAGCATAAATTGATTGTAAAGCCCATTGCTAACATTTTTCTTTCAATATCCACCCATCATTGAAATCCTAGCCCCGTTACACCTTGTCATGCCTCATCTGTTTTGATTGTAAAAAGTCCAATTGAGTTGAGTTGATCGATGCATAGATTAGTGAATATGTTCATTTGAATATGATTGGAGAGTTTCTCTATTAACCCTGAAACACTGAGAGAAGGAGAGATGAGTGAACCATGGCTCCTGGGAAATTAATTTTTGTGTAGGTTTAAGCCTAAGAGACCCCGAGAGGAAACCTGCTGCATTCTGCTGTATCTGCTTCTGTCATAAATAAATAGGGAATTCTGTTACAAGTTCTTGGCTAGGGAGAATCAATTTTGATGTCTAACTCAGAATAATTGCTTGAGGGCAAGCAATGCTCAAGTGTGGGGAGGTTTTGATAAACCAGATTTTGACTGTATTTTCTATCTCAGTTTAGATACCATTTGCATATGATTTGAGCTTAATTATTGGCAGAACTCACGGTTTATTGCTAGTTTGTGTAAGACAGGCAATTCAAGGATTTCTTGAAGAAAAGAGCTCAAAAATAAATAAATTGCAGGAAGTTACCTTTGTCTGGAGTACCACGGCCGTGGTAGACTAAGCACGGCCGTGCTAATCCACCACAGCCATGGTGAAGTAACCACGGCCAAGCAGAAATCACTGAAAGTTTTGCATCAGCGTCAACTTTCCGAGCACAGCCGTGGTTAATTTACCACGGCCGTGCTCGTAATGCACGCAGATTGGACCTCCAGACTATGCAAGGACCACGGCCGTGGTCATCTGATCAGCACGGCCGTGGTGATCCGCGTCAGCAGTTTAAAACTTTATAAAATAAGTGCTGAAAACCCTTTTGGGGGATCTTTTGCTCTGTTTCCAAAAAGGGAGGGTTCTGATTGAGATAGAGAACGGGTGAGAGGATTCGATTGCTGTAAGACGTAGAGATCGTCATTGGGAGTACGACTTGTAACAATTCTAATCCCTTTGTAATCTTTATGTTTTCTATGAGGTTTTCTAGTTTGTTCATGAACATGAGTGGCTAGTCCTCCAAGCCTAGGATTATGATGTAGCTGCGTCTCTTGTACCCCATCTTTGATTTTTAATGAATGTCTCAATGTTTATAGTTATTGAATCTCTTTACTATTTTGTTTGCTATTAGAACTGATCACTCTAAATTTTAGTCAGTCCCTTGGCTATGATCAATTGCATGGGACTGACAGAACTGTAAAGTGATTGAATTCACATGATTTGCATGATCAAACTAATTGTGTGAATTTCCAGTGGATTAATTCTCTTAATCAACCTCTCTGAGTATTATCGTTTACCCTAATTTAATTCACCTATGACCAATTGGGAATTGAATTAGGGGAAACAGCAGTAGTAAGCTACGATCAATTGTTTACTAATGAATTTAAAGAGGACTGGTAATTAACTTAATTAGAGCATTCAATGAGATCAAGATGAGGGAAAAAGAGATGCATGCAAAATCATAATCCTTGGCGTTTCATTCTTATTGTTTCACATTAATCTTCTTGTCTTAATCCTTACTTTTAAAAACTGAACAATTGAACTCTATTTTCTCTCAAATTTGATTCCTGATTGAATTGTTTAACCATTACAAAATTGATTGTTTGGGAACACAACTGGTCTTTTGGGTTCGATATCCGGACTCTTAGAGTCCACTGTAACTACTGCGTAGGGTACGCTTGCCCTTTGCAAACACATTTTTACGCATCATTTCTGCCTAAAACTTGGAAGGCACCGAGGACTCAAGAATTAAAGTGCGTACGACATCAAAAAGACAATGGTTCTTTCACTTCACTCAACCATTCCATTCTGTTGAGGTACCGATGTATAAGGACATGGACATTGAGAAATTATGCCTTTTTGTTGCAAAAATTCTTGAAATTTATGACACACATATTCACCACCATTATCAGATCGTAAAACTTTCAGACATGTAGAAAATTGATTTTTAACATAGGAAACAAAAGTCCGAAAAATATGAAATATCTCATCCTTAATTAGAGCGACGAAAATACACCCATGTGAACCGCCTATAGTCATCAATGAACTTCACAAAATACTTATAATTACCATGGGAAATGTCAGGCGAAATACCCCAAATATCACTATGAATTATATCGAAACATTTGGTAGCATGATTACCATGTAAAGGGAAAGGTAAAGCTTTGCTTTTGCCAAGTTTGCATGAAAAACAATGGCTTAATTACTATTTTAGTCCTTCAATTTGAGGGTCTTTCTTTTTTTAGTCCCTGAATTTTTGAAAATTGCTTTTTTTAGTCCTTTTCCATGATAAATTGGCAATTCGTTACATTTTTTAGCTGACAGAATTTGATTTTTAATTTTTAACTACTAAAATTTGCATTTTAAACTGTCACAAAGTACCTGTTTTATAACAAGAGGGACTAAAAATCAAATTCTGGCAGCTAAAAACTGCTACAAATTGCCAATTTATCATATGAGGGACTGAAAAGAGCAATTTTCAAAAATTCAAAGACTAAAAAATGAAAATTTAAATTTCAAGGACTAAAACAAACATAACCCCTAAATTGAAGGACTAAAACAATAATTAAGCCAAACACAATTAATAGACAATTCAGGATCACAAGTTTGATCTTTATTTCCAAGAAAACCATGTTGAAACAAATGTCTTAAAATTTGAGAGTTAGGGCGACCTAATCTCTTATACCACACCTCACTCTGATTATTAAAAGTACTACAAGCCAAAGACAAGATTTTAGGAATAGAAAACTGTAGAGGAAATAGTCTTCCCACCTTAGGTCCCTTCATGATCACCTTCCCCAACACTTAATCCTGTACAAGACAACCATCACGAGAGAAAGAGATGTTATAGTTATTATCTACTAGCTGTCCAACTGAAATCAAGTTAGTAGATAATCCGGGTGACACAAATACATTCTGAAAAGAAGATCCAATATCCCCATCAATATTAATAAGAAGATGACTCCCATTAGCAATTTGAATATACTGAGGACCACTATAGTTTGATACTAGACGGGTAGGTGTCGCAACTGGCTTCTAAGAATGAAAACTGTCTCCACAAATGTGTTGGTAATTTGTAATACTTACATTTGAATATGATCAATTTGTAACTAGCCATGGTCATAAACTGAAATATTGTTAGTTTTATATCTTTTATTGTATTCATTAACCTTATTCTTAGTTATTGTTATCAGAACCTTGCTTACAACTTTGCATGCCTTAAACTAGCCTATAGTCTTATTATTGCCCATACTGTCGTTCAAATTGGATCTATTGGCAAAATGTTGCATTGGATCTGTAGAAAGCAGCTTACTTTGATGGGCAATGAAGCAATAAGAGAGAATGCAAAACGGTACCCTTTCTTCAGAGAAGTCCATTCCTAGCATGATCACTATAGATAAGGTTTGTTTAGTGCTTTCTTTCATGCATGAGGTGGCTGGTGGCATATATTAATAGTTAGACTTAGCAGGAGAAATTGTGTTGCTCAATATTACATTCTTTCATGCATTAAAATTTGGCTTCGAATTCCTTTTCTTGTTCTATTATTACCATCTCCATGCGCGTTGACAAATTTGATTTTTAAATATTCATTGTCGATTCATTTGCATTGAGCATGTATAATAATTCACAGTGGTCTTCTACATTTACTTAATTAGCTACTGGAATGGCTCTTTAAGAAAGCTTATATGCACTTATTAAAGTTCATTAGGCATGAAAGAAACTACTTTTCTGTGTTTGCATCTTGGTGAATTATGGTGTTAAATGCTTGTACTTGATGGACTTTAATTATGCTGAATAAGTTATGTTCTTAGGTAAAAAATTATGGGCAGCTCCTATATCACAACTAGATGATGCAATGGCATGTCAAGGCCCATTTTGTGGTGACTTGATGATGCAATAGCATGTCCACATCTAATTTGGTTGATTTATGAATAAATATTTTTTTTAGTTAGAAATTAAGCTTTTATGCTTTTTCTATTTGATCTTTGCTTTTTTATTTTGTTTTGAAGGAATTGCATTGAAGGACCTTTTTGGAGAGATGATATGAAGCACTACCACTAGAGCAATGAAGGTTTGAAGTATCCCAAAGCTGCTGACCTCGCTTAAGCATGGAATTTATGGTCGCTTACGTGAGCTATTCATCTAAGCCCTAGGAAAACTTGTTGTGCTCGCTTAAGCGAACAAATGTGCCTCAAGTTTGAAATAAATAATTTAAAACATCAATCAAAAGTACATAACATAATCATAGAAAGGTTTCGAATACATCAAGTCTGAAATGAGTATAACTGAAATGGAAATACAAAAGAAAAAGAAATACATCAAATGAACAACACCACCATAACACGTCCTATCATTACCAAGACGATTTCTAATCCCTAGCAGAGCAGTATTGACACACTAGTTCTCTCCCTCATCATCAAACTCGATAGGATGTTGTGCATCGTCCCCAGGGATGGGAGGCATCCGAGGAGAGCTCACATAGTCGTCATCGATGTCAAGGCTTATTGTAGGCTACTCCCAGTCGGGTGTGAAGAATAATCCTACAGGAAAAGTGAGCTCAGCTGATGCTTAGTGTATGCTTAATAACGGTTGAATATGAATGGTGAGGTCTTTGCGGTAGTGATATCTATACTTGTCCTCATTGAAAATCACTACCCTGTCAAGCCGAACGTCATCTCCAGTCTCCAAATTGCTGGGTCCATCTACGTAAAGTGTAACATACAAGAAAAACAAAGAAAATATGGAGTGAGATTGTGATCTTTCGATGTTGATCCTATTGAAAGGATTAAGACTTTTTCTCACTCCAACACACATGTAAACAATCAAACACATCCATCAATCATCATACTTAATTAGAATAAATAATTTAATTTCACATACTTTAAATAATTAACATCAACGTGTTAATTTAAATAAACTTAAATCACACACAATCAACCAAATCAAATAACTCTCATGAAATTAAATCAAGAATGTAATAATTAAATCAAATCACATATCATGAAATAAAATTTCATGATAAAAGAGCAGTTATAAGGTTGGCTTGGTGGTAAAGGGAGAAGGGAGGGAGAGATAGATCGTGGATTTGAATCCCTCGCTAACAAAAATTAACAAATTAACAACTAATCCCATAAAATTAATCAATTATATTTTAATAAATAATTAAATTTCTTAAAATATATCAAACAAACAAAATTCCTATAAGGTAAAAATCAAGTCGTTACAATACTCATTTCCCTCAGTTTTAAAAAATTGCACATAAATATCTTCAACGTATTTTGACCCGTTCTAACTTTGTATATTTGAACCTACTACTCCTAATTTTTCACTCTTTTCATGTAGTTATTATTATTTTTAAGTATTTAACTTAAAAGTTTGTTTTTTTTTTTCAATTGACTCAATTAGTGTTGTGAAAACCGGACCGGTCATCGACCCGGTCGAGGCACTGGGTTGATAGGTCAGTGGTCGAACCAGTGGTCGAACCAGTGGGTCACTAATTGACCCGGTGTATATTAAAAAATTAAAAAAAATATAATATATCTAACAAAATGTGACCAATCCATAATTCATACTCTAAAATTAAAATTAATCATGATCAAACTATAAATTTTACATAATCATTTATTACTATAAATTATTTTGTTGGATGTTATCATTAAATTATTAAGGAAACTCTTATTATTTTTCACGACTAAATATAAAAGTTGTCGGAGGACTATAGCATATCAAGATTAAAATAATAATAAGTAGCTTTTATATATTATTGTCAACATCAAAATAATATTATATGAGCATATTATTATATACTATTCAGTAATTAACTATTAACAATTTAATTAAAATGTTATAGGAGTATATTATTATATTATATATTATTTAGAAATTATTTTTTGTTGTGGTTTCAAATTTTAAATGGTAATATAAAAAGAATTCCAAATAACAACATTTGTTACAAGAAATGTTAAAAAAAAAAAAAAAACTGAAAAAAAACCTGAAAAAAATATCGGGTCAACCAACCGGTCCGGGTCACCGGTTTTGACAAAAACCGGCCGGGTCAAACCGGGTTGATCCGGGTCAAACCGGGTCGATGACATATCCGGTCTGATAACTAAACCGGACCGGACAGGGCTTCGGTTGCCGGTCGAACCGGCTGGTCTGGTCTGGTCCGGTTTTCACAACTATGGACTCAATACAATATGATAAGATAAAATAAAATAAGATAACTATCTTCTCCTATTATTAGTTTAAAAAATATCATTTTAATACAAAATGAGTGATATTTTTTTAATATAAAAGTCAGTCCTTCTGGTACGCAACAACAGTAGTTTATTTATGTCAAAAAAAAAAAAAAAACAACAGTAGTTTATTTAATTCTACATAACTTGCCAAGTCAAATTTGACTTTTTCTATTTAGTGGGATTCTGTGCGACAAAATCGGAGGCCAAGTTCGGTTCAGTTAAGGTACAGCATAAATCTTCTCTTATTTCTTCACTTTCTTACTCCGTTGCCGCACTTTGCATTTTTCTTCCAATGTTAACGAGAATGTTGCGAAGAAGCGTTTCTGTTCATGGCTTATCTCTGTCTCCACACTCTGGTTCTTTTTCTAATCCCACACACTCTTTTCTTCTTCTCCACCCATCACATTCTTCTTCTTCAACTTTCTCCACCTTCCATGGTGGCCATGATACTCATCCCTCCATAAACAGAGCCCAATTCTTGGATTCCGTGAGAAATCTCAAAAGTGTAGACACTGCTTTGGATTTATTCCACAAAATGGTTGCCATGAACCCTCTCCCTTGCGCCAAGGACTTCACCCTATTGTTTGGCATTGTTATGAAGATGAGACATTACACAACTGCCATTTCACTCATCAAGCACATCTATTCCATAGGGGTCAAACCAAATGTCTACACTCTTAGTATTGTCATCAATTGTCTCTGCCGCTTGAACCACACTGTGTTTGGGTTCTCTGTTTTGGCACTTATGTTCAAAATAGGCATGGAGCCCAACCTGGTGACTCTTAACACACTTATTAACGGCCTTTGCATTGAAGGCAGAGTGGCTCAAGCAGTGAGCTTTGCTCACCATATGGAAGACATGGGCTATCAACCAAATAGTTACACCCATGGAGCAATAGTTAATGGATTGTGTAAAGTTGGTGACACATCTGCCGCTATCTCATATCTCAAGAAGATGGAAGAAAGAAATTGCAATTTGGATGTTACAGCTTACAACACAGTTATGGACAGTCTTTGCAAGGATGGCATGGTATATGGGGCTTTGGATTTCTTCTCCAGAATGACTGGCAAAGGTATACAACCTGATCTCATCACTTACAATTCCTTAATTCATGGCCTTTGTAATTTTGATAGATGGAAAGAGGCTGCAACTTTACTGGGTATTATGATGAGAAAAGGAATCATGCCCAATGTGCAAACTTTTACTATTTTAGTTGACTATTTCTGCAAAGAGAGGATGATTTCAAGGGCTATAAGCATAATGGGTTTCATGGCGCATATAGGAGTGGAACCTAATGTTGTCACATATAGTTCAGTGATTAGTGCTCATTGTTGGCTAAATCAAATGGAGGATGCCATGAAAGTATTTGATTTGATGATTCACAAGGGCTGCATACCAACTGTTGTAACTTATAGTTCATTAATCCATGGATGGTGTGAAACTAAAAATCTAAATAAGGCTATGTATCTCTTGGGTGAAATGGTTAACAATGGATTGAATCCAGATGTTGTCACCTGGAGCACTCTTATTGGCGGGTTTTGCAAAGCCGGGAAACCGGTATCTGCAAAAGAATTGTTTTTTATAATGCACATGCATGACCAACTTCCCAATCTCCAAACCTGTGCCATTATATTGGATGGCCTATTCAAGTGTCATTTTCATTCCGAGGCAATATTATTGTTTATGGAGTTGGAAAAGATGAATTTGGATCTTAATATTGTAATTTACAACATTATTTTAGATGGAATGTGTAGTTTTGGAAAACTGAATGATGCACGGGAACTCTTTTCTTGTCTTCCAAGTAAAGGCGTCAACATTGATGTTGTTACTTATACCATAATGATTAAAGGTCTGTGTAAAGCAGGACTACTGGATGATGCCGAAGACTTACTAGTGAAAATGGAAGAGAATGGTTGTTCCCCGAATGGATGCTCTTATAATGTGTTTGTCCAAGGATTGCTACGAAGATATGATATTTCAAGGTCAACAAAATACCTTCAACTAATGAAAGACAAAGGTTTATCTGCTGATTCTACCACCATGGAATTGCTTATAAGCTATTTCTCTGCTAATAAAGAAAATTGTACATTACAAGAATTCTTGCAAAAGATTGTTTGACTATATACCTGTTATCAAAGTAAGGCTCTGTACACTAGGTTTTGATATAAGTTATTCTGTCATTCGTCTTTTGAATATATTCCCATGAACAATGTTTGCCTGCAAGGACTAATATTTTTAATATCTTCTCTCTGTGACTTTCATTTAGAACAATCCTTAGTACAAGCTCTTTATTTTGTTAAACACATGTAAATCCAATAAGGAAAATATATTTTATTGGTTCATTCAACATCAACGTGAATATTCTTTCTTCCCCCCATCATTTCTCACACCATAACTCACCGTTAAAATGTGGTAATTAATTGGCATAGCAAGTCTATGTCAACAGTCACACATTATGTAAAGAATTTGAACTGCGGGATTTGTTCTAATGTTGAAACTGCCATAACTAGTTAAACATGTTTAGTACTTTTTCATTTTTTTTTTTTTTGCAATTATGTTTTTTTTAGATCATGTATTACAAAACAAGTTCCTGAAGCATCATAAATAATAACAAAAGAGGGGAGGATTTTTAATTTAGTTAAGTAAAATGTTAGAATGCACAATACTATTTTTGGACCTTTTTTTAATCATTTTTTGTACAGATAGTTTATAGAACTCAAATAAGTTGCTTCTCCTTTTTTGACTGTGGTCTAATACTCTGATTGATTATCCTGAGTCGGAAAAGGTTTTGAGCCGTTTAGAATGTGCACAGTATATTAGGTCTCATGCTCTCAACTCATTATTCTCACTTTCCAAAGTAGAGTTTGCTGATGCTCTTCCTGTCACATGGAGATATCCAAAATTGTTACCAACATGCAGTTGAGTAGTCAATTTTTTTCTTAGAAGATAAAAAAGCAAAATCCCAATATAATCACCAAAAAAAGAATAACTGAAAGAGAAGGAAATAAAAAAAATGTTAAATATGACTAGGAAACTATGTTGAATCATTATGTTTTGGAGAATTTCAAGTATGACTGAGACAATCAGTTAAAATTGAGCAATAAGTTCAGCAACATTTGGTGTTTTTGCAGATCTGAATTTCAATGGCTTCTCCTTGTATATGTTCTGTTTCTGTTAACTACCTTAAATAGAAGATTAAGAAGTTTTTGATTTTTTCTTTTTGTTGATTTACTGTTTATTTTTTAATTTATTCAACTCTAACTTCTCAAATGTTTTTTGGGTTGTTTTTGAAGTTGACAATTGTTGTTAAGCACCAGTTCTGAACAGTGTGTGTCATCATTGAGAATTTCTCTAAACAAAGAAAATTAGGGTGTGATAGATGGCAACATTTCACATCTGTTGAGGGTTGGCTTTGATGTTAGTGTAGAACAATTGAAAAAGAGATAGTTTTGTGGTGGAGAGAAATTGAGGTATATGAGGAGGTACGCTTTCTGAGAGGAGAAAGCAGGGTGGTCACTCAAAGGTTGACTTAAGACATTAGGTAGTTTCGATGCCTTGATGTGAGAGCCACCAATAGCTGGCATGTCTAACCAATGAAAGGTGCTGAAGACCTGATAATTTGTTATTTTTTTTATGTTCTGACTGTTTAGCCCTATTAGCATCAGAGTTAGCAAGTTAGATGGCTGGTCATTTTTTATTTTTTCCAGCTACCTACCAGTTGGGCGTGCCTTGTATGAACCAAAAGGGCTTGCCATAGGCATTGGCCTCATTCAAGGGGTGGCACCTCAACCAGCTCATTTAGGTCTAATATTGAAACCACCTCACCAAGTTAGATGTGCCTTATGGCATTTTTGATAGGGTAAAATATGTTTTTGGTCCCTATACTTTCACTAAAAATTGGTTTTAATCCCTATACTTTCAAATCGAACATTTTAGTCCTCAAACTTTGACAAACATGTGAATTTAGTCATTCTCCTTTATCAATGTTAGTGGTTTAAAGGGACTAAATTCACATGTTTTTTAAAGTTTGAGGACTAAAATAGTCTATTTGAAAGTATAGGAACTAAAACCAATTTGAGTGAAAGTATAGGAACTAAAAACATATTTTAGCCTTTTTGATCTGTCATTTTCCTCTGTTATAGTTATGGTAAGTAAAACTTTATACAACAACTAAACACCAGGATTGTTTCCTGAGTTGTACACTTAACACTGGCAATTAAGCAGATATTTTCCATGAAATCAATGGAACCTCATCATTCTCTTAAATTATAGAGTTTAGGGAAAACAGAGAGAGAATTCGGAGAACTTTTTGTATATTGAAAATGAGAAAAAAGAACAAAAGCTACAGTGTTTGTGCTTATGATAGATATTTATAGTTCAGAAGATATTAAGCCTATCTAGACAGTTGTAACCGATTTACAATCAGCCAACTGAATTAAGGTAACCAACAACTGTCACACTAACTCCAGCTAGACGGAGAACTGATTTTCTCTCACAAATTATCTAATTTATATTATTTTACATGGATTTTTGAATATCTACACTTGCTTTCTATGAAAAAGTTTATAAATAACAATATCTACACTTGCTTTCTAGGAAAAAGTTTATAAATAACAATATCATAGATAAATGGACAACAAATATTGGACTGTAGATTACAAGTTCATCAACATGGAATTTTAAAAGCAAAAAAACAGATTGTATAAGTGTTACGCCATTGGCAAGTGTACCAAGTCGTACAAGTAGTATAAAATGAAAGTTCAAGTATCGTATACACAGGGACTAGTTCAATATTTGGCAATTTACACACTTTTTACTCACTAGGCAAAATATAACGCGAACTTGAAATGACAATGGTTAAGAGTAAAGATAAAGATAAAAACTTGGAAATAAAACTAATAAAAGGGATTTTTGATTTTCAAAGATCTAGATTGTGAAAAGGAGTTACAAGAAACAATGATGATGAAAGTTGGGGGTCGACTTCACTAAACCACTCCTTCGTGCATACACAAGCTATTAATCAATGTTTATCATCCGTTTGTTATCACCAACTCATATTATTAGTTTAAAAAATATCATTTTAATACAAAATGAGTGATTTTTTTTAATATAAAAGCCAGTCCTTCTGGTACACAACAACAGTAGTTTATTTATGTCAAAAAAAAAAACAGTAATTTATTTAATTCTACATAACTTGCCAAGTCAAATTTAACTTTTTCTATTTAGTGGGATTCTGTGCGACAAATTCGGAGGCCAAGTTTAGTTCAGTTAATGTACAACCTAAACTAAATCTTCTCTTATTTCTTCACTTTCTTATTCCATTGCTGCACTTTGCATTTTTCTCTCAATGTTAACAAGAATGTTGCGAAGAAGCGTTTCTGTTCATGGCTTCTCTCTTCTTCCACTCTTTGGTACCTTTTCTATTCCCTCACACTCTCTGCTTCTTCTTCACCCATCACATTATTCTTCTTCACACAAAGGTTGACTGAATACTTTAGGGGGTTTTGATGCCTTGTTGTGAGAAGCACTAATAGCTTGCATGTCTAACTGATGAAAGGTGCCAAAGACCTGAAAATTTGTTATTTTTTTATGTTCTGACTTTTTAGCCCTATTAGCATCAAAGTTAGCAATTTGGATGGCTGGACATTTTGGATCTTTTTCAGCTACCAGTAGGGCATGCCTTGTATGAACCAAAAGGGCTTGCCAAAGGTGCCATAGGCATGGCCTCACTGAAGGGGCAGCAACCCAACTAGAGTTATCCAGTGGAGTTTCAAATACAGGACATCATGTACATAATAATATCACTATACTAGAAGGGGAAGAACTTTCTTTGAGGTTTGGTCATAATGGAATTGCAGCAGGAAGGGTTCCTGTTTCAACTGATATACCTTGAAATTGTCTGATATTATCTGAATTTGTAAAATAGCCAGCACAGAATGGAGCTTCTGTAAACATTTTAAGCAAAATTCAAAAAGGAGATGGTGTGTTGAGGAAGGCTGTTCATGACCCAATCGGTCACCAGTCATCTGGTCTCATGCTGGCTCTATCACCTATTTGCAGATATGAAGCTTCTCAGTCCAATGGACTTTTCTGGTTCACGAGTGTTAGGTGATTCTTAGTCTGTGAAAATGAAGTTGCTATGCAGTTTTGGTGGAAAAATATAATAGAGAGAGTGACGGGAAACTCAGATATGTAGGGGGAGAGACGCACATTACATCTATCCGGAAGGATATTTCTTGGAAAAGGCTTAGGAAGAAGACCTAGGGTATTTGCAATCAACCTTACTCAACAAATAACAGCTTCCAGGTGAGGATCTTGATGCTCTAATATCTGTTTACTATAATTTTTGACAGAAAAAAAAATAGAAAATTATCCGACTAGCTTTAGCTTAATTTTAATTTTTTTTTTTTAACTTCACCTTAAAAGTAACTTGTAAGTTCAAAAAACGATGGGTCAACCACACACTCAGTTAAATAAATTTTTTAGAATGCCCTACTCTTGGACATCTTTGCGTCTGCAATGAGAGTGTACCTAACTAGAAATTCTATTTTGAATTGTTATTTGACTTATTTAACATTGATTTTTGCAAACTAATACACCACTGAATTAAGTAATTCCTAGATTTATTTTGTTAATTAATATATTTTGATTAAGCCAATTGTTATGACACCATTTGTCATAACACCGTCGAATCAAGATAAGAAAAGAAACATAAAGTAGCTAAATTCAAGGCAAAATGGTATTACTTTATCCTGACACTCGTTTTAAATTATTGCTTTGTGTTTGATTATGAGATGGCATAGGTTGGACGATTAGTACAAAACTATGGGCATATTAAACAAAAGGCAACATGCTTGAGTTTTAACATATGTTACTAAAATTGTTGTCATATACAAAAGCTAATGATTTGGAGTTTAACACAAGGAAGTAATCCATGAATTTAGGAGCAATTGATCAAGCATTTCATTGAAGTTAATGCCTAAATCTTAGTCCAAATCACAGAACAAGTTCAGAGCAACTTGATTTCATCAAAAGTAGAAAGTGGTTGATTCATGAACTTGAAAGTTACCCAACACAACTAAGTCATTCCAACTTTCATTACTTAGAGAATTCCAGGTGGATAGAACTTGCTCGAGGATCACTGTATTCTTTACTATCAATAAACGAATAGATGTCTTACAAACATCAACACAACTTGTCATCATAAATCTACTTTAGGATTAGAATTCATATCCGCACTCTGCATTCTCTTCATACCATAAAGTGATATGCTATCATGATAAACATCAGCATATCCAAATGCATCTGTTCCTGGAGGACATTCTAGTGCAGCTTCAAGAACTCTATGGTGGCCTCTAGAATCAATGGAGTATCCTTCTTTGTGGTCATGCCCAGATAGACAGAGCTTCACACAACTTTATGTGTGTATCAAATTCATTATTTCATCATAGTTCCATAAAAGGACGTCCTAACTAGTTTATTTAATCAGAAATAACTTCCCAAGTCAGCAAATTCCTTAATCTGTCATTTTCTAATCTGAATAAAAAGTTAGTGTGGTTCAATGTTGTCCTGTTATTTTGAAATAACTTAGGCTCTGTACACCAGGTTTTGGTATAAATTATTCTGCCATTCCTTTTAATATTCATTAGCTTTGGATTTGTTCTCCAGAATGACTGGCAAAGGTATACAACCTGATCTCATCACTTACAGTTCCTTAATTCATGGCCTTTGTAATTTTGATAGATGGAAAGAGGCTGCAACTCTACTGGGTAATATGATGAGAAAGGGAATCATGCCAGATGTCCAAACTTTTACTGTTTTAGTTGACAATTGAAAAATTGGATTTGATTTGATGTTAGTGTAGAACAATTGAAAATTTGATAGTTATGTGGTGGAAACAAATTGAGGTATATGTAGAGGTATGTTTTCTGATAGGAATAAGTAGGATGGTCGCTCAAAGGTTGACTTAAGACCTTAGGGGATTTCGATGCTTTGTTGTGAGAAGCACCAATAGCTTGCATGTCTAACTGATGAAAGGTGCCAAAGACCTGAAAATTTGTTATTTTTTTATGTTCTGACCTTTTAGCCCTATTAGCATCAAAGTTAGCAATTTGGATGGCTGGACATTTTGGATTTTTTTTAGCTACCAGTAGGGCATGCCTTGTATGAACCAAAAGGGCTTGCCAAAGGTTCCATAGGCATGGGTTTCACTGAAGGGGCCGCACCTCAACCAGCATTATTAGGTTTAGTGCTGAAACCACATCACCAAGTTAGACGTGCCTTATGGCATATTTGATATGTCATTTTCCTCTGCTATGGTAAGTAAATGTTTTTCACAACTAAATACCAGGAAAAAAAGTATATTGTTTCCTGAGTTGTACACCAAATGCTATCAATTATGCAGATATTTTCCATCAAATCAATGGAGCATAATCGTTTTCTTAAATTATCATATTTATATTATTTTTGATGGATTATGCCTAATACAATAGGGAGATGGAGTGTAGATTTTCGAATATCTATGAGAAAGATCCCTACATGCAGGGAAACCGTCAACGCTGCTAAGGAAGCTACTCTGGCTTACGACGAGGTTGCTTACAAGCTCATAGATGGCTTAGGACTCTGACTTGATTCATCAACACACCCAACCAGAGTTATCCGGTGGAGTTTCAAGTACAGGACGTCATGAGCATAATAATATCACTATACAAGCAGGGGAAGAACTTTCTTTGAGGTTTGGTCAAAATGGAATTGCTGCAGGAAAGGTTCCTGTTTCAACTGATATACCTTGAAATTGTCTGATATTATCTGAATTTTTATCTACAAAATAGCCAGCAGAGAATGGAGCTTCTGTAAACATTTTAAGCAAAATTCAAAAGGGGGATGGTGTTTTGAGGAAGGCTGTTCATGACCCAATCGGTCACCAGTCGTTACTACAAAGATGAGGAAATATATATACTTTTAGTAGTTAGTAACATGTGTCAGGAGAAATTCTTGAATTGTTATTTGACTTAATTAACATTGATATTTGAAAACCAATACATCTCTGAATTAAGTAATTCCAAGACTTATTTTCTTAATTAATATATTTTGATTAAGCCAATTGTTAATTTTTTATGACACCATTTGTCATAACACCGTCAAATTAAGATAAGAAACATTATTTGGATAAGGTAGCTAAATTCAAGGCAAAATGGTATTACTTTATCCAAATGCATCTGTGCCTGGAGGACATTCTAGTGCAGCTTCAAGAACTCTATGGTGGCCTCTAGAATCAATGGAGTATCCTTGTTTGTGGTCATGCCCAGATAGACAGAGCTTCACACAACTGTATGTGTGTATCAAATTCATTATTTCATCATAGTTCCATAACAGTACGTCCTAACTAGTTTATTTAATCAGAAATAACTTCCCAAGTCAGCAAATTCGTTAATCTGTAATTTTCTTTTCTGAATAAAAAGTTAGTGTGGTTCCATGTTGTCCTGTTATTTTGAAATAACTTAGGCTCTGTACACCAGGTTTTGGTATAAAATATAAATTATTCTGCCATTCCTTTTAAAATTCCCATACAATGTTTGCTTGTTACGACTAGCTAATAATTTTAATTAAGAAAATATAGTTTGGACAGAAACTATTTCTTGCACATTTCACTACTAGAAATTCAACTATTACATGCGGATTTTGCTGCAAATTTTGTTTAAAAATTCGCAGGACAAAATTCGCAGGAATGCATTTCCTACGGATTAAAATCCACAGGTAATTCCTTCGTGGATAATGGTTTTTGCGAATTTAAATTTCGTAGGAAAATTACTTACGAAATTTCCTACAGATTTCAGGTAATTTGAAATCCGTAGGAAATTTCGCAGGTAAGTTTCCTGCGAATTTTAAATCTGTAGGAAATTCCCCAAGTATTTTTTTCTGCAAATTAAAAAAAAATTAACAAATAATTTTTAAATATGCCAAAATATTTATATATAGATATATTATTTATTTACTCTAGAAATTTATAATATTAATATTATTTTTTAATAATATTTTATTCAATTTTGAAATATAAATAAATTATATTTTTAAATATAATTAATTTAATTCAATATGTGAATATTTCTAGTTAAGATAGATAGTTTAGCACTGTACCGCAAACACAATTATAAAGTGAATATGATATAAAGTATAGCCAACTGGTACCAGCTTGCAACAAATTAACCCATCAATCTCCAGTCTTTAATCAATCCTATGTGTAACTATTAAGCCAGACAAAATGTTTAAATTCTTCTGCTGTGTATTATAAGGTCTAACTTCTGCCTTACAACCCCACACATGAAAATGTCTCAAGCTCGGTTTTCTCTTAGTCATTTGCTCAAATGGAGTTTTAGGCACAGACTTACTGGGTACTTGATTAAGAATGTACACAACAGTCCTCAAGGCATCTCCCCAAAGAAACTCTGGTAATGACAAATGGCTCAACATGCACCTCACCATATCCATGATAGAGCAGTATCGACACACTAGTTCTCTTCCTCATCATCAAACTCGATAGGATGTCGTGCATCATCCCCTGGGATGAGAGGCGTTGGAGGCGAACACACATAGTCATCATCGGTGTCAGTGTTTATTGTAGGCTGCTCCCAGTTGGGTGTGAAGAATAATCCTATAGAAAAAGTGAGCTTAGCTAATGCTTAGTGTATGCTTAATGATAGTAGAATATGAATGGTGAGGTCTCCATAATAGTGACATGTATACTTGTCCTCATTGAAAATCCACTACCCTGTCAAGTTGAATGTCATCTCGAGTTGTTGGGTCCATCTACGGTAACATACAACAAAAACAAAGAAAACATGGAGTGAGGTTGTGATATTTCTATGTTGATACTATGGAACGGATCGAGACTTTTTCCTCACTCCAACACAAGCAAACAATCAAACACATCCATCAATCATCAAACTTAATCAAAATAAATAATTTAATTTCACATACTTTAAATAATTAACATCATCGTGCTATAAACTTAGAGTTTAATGATAATGCACTGTCATCAGATCACAAATCATCATTCATCATTGGTATGACTTTTGGTTATTATAAAAGTCAACAAGCTTACCATCCATGGTGGAATGTGATTGGATGACAGTGAAAACTTGTTTTACACTGCCAGTGCATAATTTTTTTTCCTCATAGACTTAAATCACACAAAATCAACCAAATCAAATAACTCTCACGAAATTAAATCAAGACTTGTAATAATTAGATCATATCACATATCATGAAATTTTATTAATTTCATGATAAAAGGACTATCAAGTCCCAAAATCAAACATATAAGGAATTAACCGCAAATTTACTTACGTGTCACATCCCTTAAAATTAATCAATTATATTTTAAGAAATAATTAAATTCCTTAAAATATATCAAACAAACCAAATTGTTATAAGGTGAAAATTGGGTCGTTACAATACTCATTTCACTCACTTTTAAAAAATTTCACATAAATATCTTCAATGTGTATATTCTACCGGAACTACCTACCCCTAATTTTTCACTTTTTCATGTATTTATTGATTATTTTTAAGTATTTAATTTAAAACTTTAATTTTGGTTTGGCTTAATTGCATATTTTACCACCAAACTTTCATAATTTTGCGAATTTTACCATTCAAGTTAATTTCTAGCAAATTTTACCATCCAACTTTCATCATTTTACGAATTTTACCACCTAAGCTTTCAATTTTTGTGCATTTTACCACCCTAATGTTCCACACAAAAAAAATTGAATTCTTTAACTTTTTTTTTGTGAAATATCAGAGTGGTAAAATTCGCAAAATTATGAAAGTTGGATGGTAAAATTCACAAAAAAAAATTTGGGTGGTAAAATTCGCAAAATTATGAAAGTTAGTTTTTTAATTGATTCAATAGGATATGATAAGATAAAATAAGATAACTATCTTCTCTCATGTAATCCATTGGTTGTTGTGTCAATAAGATATGATTATTCTACCCTATTATCTATAATATAATAAAATCTGGTTAACATCTGAATAGTATTCCCGCCTGATTTTTTTTTTTACTTTTTTCTTTCTTTCTTTGTCTTTTTTCTAGAAACTTTTCTATTCTTCAACACAAACTGTTTTTTATTTTTTTTACTTTGTCTTACGTTTCTTTTGTTTTTTTTTTTGCTTTTTATATTTTTATTTCTTTCTTTCTTTAAATTTTTCTTTCTTCTTTCTTTTTGTTTTTGTTGTTTTTTTCTTCTCTTTTATATTTACTCTTCTTTTTACTACCATTATTTATATTTATTTATCTATCTATCTTTATCTCTATATATAATAAAGTTCACTTGAAGTTTTTCTGGCCATTAAATCGATCGTTCAACATTATAATAGCCATTGGATGTAATTGAATTATAATGCTTATAATTGTATATATGTAATTGAATTTAATGCTCCAAATAGAGTTATTTCATAATGATAAATTGTAAGACATTATGTTTTTATTCTTATAAATTCATACCACAAAGTAATACATATTCATTGCATATAATGAATATAAAATAGTTGTAAAGAATGCAATAATAATATAATTGTTATTATTAATAACGTTGTCTTTTTAATTTAATGAAAAAAAAAGAAATGGTAACAAATGAAAAATAAGATGTAATAATATTAAAAATTAAAAAAATAGTAACACTTATCAATAATATTTTGTATAGATAAATAATGCTTATAAGCATTATTGTATGTACAATTTGGATCACATAATAATTTTTTTTATGATCCGTAGGAATCGAAGAGAGATACTAAAGGGTTTACAATAATTCACACACCCTGCTCAACCAATTGATCTAGACCCCCTTAATTAACATAATATAGCAAGTAATTAAATAATAATAATAATAATAATAATAATAATAATAATAATAATAATAATAATAATAATAATAATAATAATAATAATAATAGAGAGTGTTCAATTTAAGTCGTAATAAGGTCAACCAATTCAAAACTTTAACAATATCACATAATTAAAATTAATATCTTCAAAATGATTAAAATATCATTTTAAAATAAATTTTATTTTTTACAATAAAAACATTATAAATTATTAATTATAAACATACAAAATTCAAGAACATGTACACATAATATTCACAATAGCAAAAATGAATACTCAAATTTAAATAATTAAAAATTTATATTTATTATATTTTTAATTTATACATTTCATATAAGTATTACATCAATATTATTACTTGGAGAGAGAACATATCAAAATAAATTTCAATAGACTTAATATTTTTTAAGACAACATCACCTCAATTAAAAATATAATTAGTTATCTTCTTCAATTTTAATATAATTATATTTAATATGCTACTAAATATTTTAAAAATTGATAATTTTATTTATGTACATATATATTTTTTATATAAATACTAAATATAAATATAAAAAAGAGTAAATTAAAGGAACCTCCCTTCAGGTTTTTTTTTATTACACTCGATATCTCTCCATTTTTGGATCCTACAAAAACTCCTTAATTTTTGAGTTTTCTTTATACTAACCCCCTCGACCCCCCTCTTAGGCGTAAAAAAACGTTATACCGATCCTCCCTTGGGAGCTCAAACTAATGTAAAAAAAATGAAAGAATAATAGATGTAATAAAAGCAAACCTCAAAAAGATCCATGTATTTTTCTTTATAAAAATATATAATTTAATCGAAGTCTAAAATCTAGTTAGTTTAAAAATATCATTTTAAAACAAAATGAGTTTTATTTTATTTTTTTTTAAAAAAAAAAGCCAGTCCTTCTTGTACGCAACAACAGTAGTTTATTTAATTCTACATAACTTGCCAAGTCAAATTTGACTTTTTCTATTGTAGTGGGATTCTGTGCGACAAATTCGGAGGCCAAGTTCAGTTCAGTTAAGGTACAACCTAAACTAAATCTTCTCTTATTACTTCACTTTCTTATTCCATTGCTGCACTTTGCATTTTTCTCTCAGAATGTTGCGAAGAAGCGTTTCTGTTCATGGCTTCTCTCTTCTTTCACTCTTTGGTACTTTTTCTAATCCCACACACTCTCTTCTTCTTCTTCTTCTTCACCCATCACATTATTCTTCTTCAACTCTCTCCACCTTCGTTAGTGGCAGCGATACTCATGCCTCTACAAACAGAGCCCAGTTCCTTAATTCCGTGAGAAATCTCAAAAGTGTAGACACTGCTTTGGATTCATTCCACAAAATGGTTGCCATGAACCCTCTCCCCTGCGCCAAGGACTTCACCCTATTGGTTGGCATTGTTGTGAAGATGAGACATTACACAACTGCCATTTCCCTCATCAAACATGTCTTTTCCATAGGGATCAAACCCGACATCTACACTCTCAGTATTGTCGTCAATTGTCTCTGCCGTTTGAACCACACCGTGTTTGGGTTCTCTGTTTTGGCGCTTATGTTCAAAATAGGCGTGGAGCCCAACCTGGTGACTCTTACCACACTTATTAACGGCCTTTGCATAGAAGGCAGAGTGGCTCAAGCAGCGAGCTTTGCTCACCATATGGAAGACATGGGCTATCAACCAAATAGTTACACCCATGGAGCAATAGTTAATGGATTGTGTAAAGTTGGTGACACATCTGCCGCTATCTCATATCTCAAGAAGATGGAGGAAAGAAATTGCAATTTGGATGTTACAGCTTACAACACAGTTATGGACAGTCTTTGCAAGGATGGCATGGTATCTGAGGCTTTGGATTTCTTCTCCAGAATGACTGGCAAAGGTATACAACCTGATCTCATCACTTACAATTCTTTAATTCATGGCCTTTGTAATTTTGATAGATGGAAAGAGGCTGCAACTTTACTGGGTATTATGATGAGAAAAGGAATCATGCCCAATGTGCAAACTTTTAATATTTTAGTTGACTATTTCTGCAAAGAGAGGATGATTTCAAGGGCTATAAGCATAATGGGTTTCATGGCGCATATAGGAGTGGAACCTGATGTTGTCACATATAATTCAGTGATTAGTGCTCATTGTTGGCTAAATCAAATGGAGGATGCCATGAAAGTATTTGATCTGATGATTCACAAGGGCTGCATACCAACTGTTGTAACTTATAGTTCATTAATCCATGGATGGTGTGAAACTAAAAATCTAAATAAGGCTATGTATCTCTTGGGTGAAATGGTTAACAATGGATTGAATCCAAATGTTGTCACCTGGAGCACTCTTATTGGGGGGTTTTGCAAAGCAGGGAAACCAGTAGCTGCAAAAGAATTGTTTTTTATAATGCACAAGCATGACCAACTTCCCAATCTCCAAACCTGTGGCATTATATTGGATGGCCTATTCAAGTGTCATTTTCATTCCGAGGCAACATTATTGTTTAGGGAGTTGGAAAAGATGAATTTGGATCTTAATATTGTAATTTACAACATTATTTTACATGGAATGTGTAGTTTTGGAAAACTGAATGATGCACTAGAACTCTTTTCTTGTCTTCCAAGTAAAGGCATCAAAATTGATGTTGTTACTTATACCATAATGATTAAAGGTCTGTGTAAAGAAGGACTGCTGGATGATGCCGAAGACTTACTAATGAAAATGGAAGAGAATGGTTGTTCCCCGGATGGGTGCTCTTATAATGTGTTTGTCCAAGGATTGCTACGAAGATATGATATTTCAAGGTCAACAAAATACCTTCAACTAATGAAAGACAAAGGTTTATCCGCTGATTCTACCACCGTGGGATTGCTTATAAGCTGTTTCTCTGCTAATAAAGAAAATTCTACATTACAAGAATTCTTGCAAAAGATTGTTTGACTATATACCTGTTATCAAAGTCAGGCTCTGTACGCTAGGTTTTGATATAAGTTATTCTGTCATTCGTCTTTTGAATATATTCCCACGAACAATGTTTGCCTGCAAGGACTAATATTTTTAATATCTTCTCTCTGTCACTTTCATTCAGAACAATCCTTAGTACAAGCTCTTTATTTTGTTAAACACATGTAAATCCAATAAGGAAAATATATTTTATTGGTTCATTCAACATCAACGTGAATATTCTTTCTTCCCCCATCATTTCTCACACAATAACTCACCGTTAAAATGTGGTAATTAATTGGCATAGCAAGTCTATGTCAACAGTCACACATTATGTAAAGAATTTGAAGTGCGGGATTTGTTCTAATGTTGAAACTGCCATAACTAATTAAACATGTTTAGTACTTTTTCATTTTTTTTTTTTTTGCAATTATGTTTTTTTACGTCATGTATTACAAAACAAGTTCCTGAAGCATCATAAATAATAACAAAAGAGGGGAGGATTTTTAATATAGTTAAATAAAATGTTAGAATGCACAATACTATTTTTGGACCCTTTTTTTAATCATTTTTTGTACAGATAGTTTATAGAACTCAAATAAGTTGCTTCTCCTTTTTTGACTGTGGTCTGATACTCTGATTCATTATCCTGAGTCGGAAAAGGTTTTGAGCCATTTAGAACGTGCACAGTATATTAGGTCTCATGCTCTCAACTCATTATTCACACTTTCCAAAGTAGAGTTTGCTGATGCTCTTCCTGTCACATGGAGATATCCAAAATTGTTACCAACATGCAGTTGAGTAGTCAATTTTTTTCTTATAAGATAAAAAAGAAAAATCCCAATATAATCACCAAAAAAAAGAATAACTGAAAGAGAAGGAAATAAAAAAAAATGTTAAATATGACTAGGAAACTATGTTGAATCATTATGTTTTGGTGAATTTCAAGTATGACTGAGACAATCAGTTAAAATTGAGCAATAAGTTCGGCAACATTTGGTGTTTTTGCAGATATGAATTTCAATGGCTTCTCCTTGTATATGTTCTGTTTCTGTTAACTACCTTAACAATAAGATTTTGATTTTTTTTTTGTTGATTAACTGTTTCTTTTTAATTTATTCAAGTAGAACTTGTCAAATGTTTTTTGGATTGTTTTTGAAGTTGACAGTTGTTGTTAAGCACCAGTTTTGAACAGTGTGTGTTATCATTGAGAATTTCTCTAAACAAGGAAAAATAGGGTGTGATAGATGGCAACATTTCACATCTGTTGAGGGTTGGCTTTGATGTTAGTGTAGAACAATTGAAAAAGAGATAGTTTTGTGGTGGAGAGAAATTGAGGTATATGAGGAGGTACGCTTTCTGAGAGGAAAAAGCAGGGTGGTCGCTCAAAGGTTGACTTAAGACATTAGGTAGTTTCGATGCCTTGATGTGAGAGCCACCAATAGCTAGCATGTCTAACCAATGAAAGGTGCTGAAGACCTGATAATTTGTTAGTTTGTTTATGTTCTGACTGTTTAGCCCTATTAGCATCAGAGTTAGCAAGTTAGATGGCTGGTCATTTTTTATTTTCTTCAGCTACCTACCAGTTGGGTGTGCCTTGTATGAACCAAACCAAAAGGGATTGCCATAGGCATTGGCCTCATTCAAGGGGTGGCACTTCAACCAGCTCAATTAGGTCTAATATTGAAACCACCTCACCAAGTTAGATGTGCCTTATGGCATTTTTGATATGTCATTTTCCTCTGTTATAGTTATGGTAAGTAAAACTTTTATACAACAACTAAACACCAGGATCGTTTCCTGAGTTGTACACTTAACGCTGGCAATTAAGCAGATATTTTCCATGAAATCAATGGAACCTCATTGTTCTCTTAATTATTGAGTTTAGGGAAAACGGAGAGAGAGATAATTTGGAGAACTTTTTGTATATTGAAAATGAGAAAAAAGAACAAAAGGTACAGTGTTTGTGCTTATGGCAGATATTTATAGTTCTAAAGAAATTAAGCCTATCTAGACAGTTGTAACTGATTTACAATCAGCCAACTGAATTACAACAGGTAATGAACAGCTGTCACACTAACTCCAGCTAGACCAAGAACTGATTTTCTCTCACAAATTATTTGATTTATATTATATTTTACATGGATTTTTGAATATCTACACTTGCTTTCTATGAAAAAGTTTATAAATATCAATATCTACACTTGCTTTCTAAGAAAAAGTTTATAAATAACTATATCATAGATAAATGGACAAAAAATATTGGACAGTAGATTACAAGTTCATCAACATGGAATTTTAAAAGCAAAAAAAACAGATTGTATAAGTGCACTTTTCACTTAATGAATACCAACAAGACATGATTGATGCAGCTTCCCTGTTTATTGGACAAAGACAATTTTCCTAGTCCTCACCTACAAGAGAAAAGGAAAATAAAGAAAAAATATCCGTATCAATCCAACTGTTAAAAAATTCCCCACATTCAAGTTTCTTAGTTACGTAAAATTTTTAGAATGGCCTACACCCGGACATGTTTGCATCTGCAGTGACTATTATTAGGTCTTGTTTGGATAAGTTTCCCCATAAGCACTTAGTGGGAGGGAGCTTGGAATGGGTAGTGGTTACACATCAGTGGGGCAAATGGCTCCTTTTTATGTCTTTCCCTATGGACATGCCTTTCATATACTACCTTTTCCTCATAATTTTTGACATTTCATTGTGACTATTTTACATTATGCTACCTGAAAGTTTATTGTTTTCAGCCGTTTCTGCAAAAATTAATCAAATCCAATAAGTTGTTTTATTTAAAATAAAGAGACCGGTGAACTGCACATTGTTTCAGATGAGTTGAACGCAGATGACCAAATGTGGGTGTGAGATGCAAATGTAACAAAATTTAATGGACACAATGATCTGATCTCTAGATGTTCAACAAATAATTTAATTTGGACAGATTTGAGAGGTCATATCCTTACTTCAGTAATTGTTGTATGAAGTTCATTAAAATGTCACAATCACAATTGTAGCTGAGCACAAAAATGCTGTCTGGACCCTCAAATTTGGGAATATAAGTCACAATGAGCTATTTATCGACTTTTGATTGTTTGATACTAGATGGTGGGTGTGGTATTTGGCTTCTAAGAATGAAAACTCTCTCTGCAAATGTGTTGGTAATTTGTAATACTTACATTTGAATATGATCAATTTAAATGGTTACATGCTATCAATTTGTAACTAGCCATGGTCATAAACTGAAAATATTGTTAGTTTTATATCTATTGTTGTATTCATTAACCTCATTCTTAGTTATAGTTGTCAGAACCCTGTTTGCAACTTTGCATGCCTTAAACCACAGCATATAGTCTTATTATTGCCCATACTGTCATTCAAATTGGATCTATTGGGAAAATGTTGCATTGGATATGCAGAAAGCAGCTTACTTTGATGGGCAGTGAAGCAAAGAGAGAATGCAATGGTACCCTTTCTTCAGAGGAGTCCATTCCTAGCATGATCACTGTAGATAAGGTTTGTTTGTTAGATTCCATCTTAAAACCAATTGGCACTAAGTGAAGTTGCCCAATAGATATATAAGCTACACCCCAAGAGTTGAGGCAGGCGATGTGGGACTTCCTAACACCCCCCTCCACAAATGCTTGCCAGGACAGGCCAGCCACAAGCCTACTGGAATAGGCTAGATTTACCAAGACGGGTTATAGGCTCTGATACCATGTTAGATTCCATCTTAAAACCAATTGGCACTAAGTGAAGTTGCCCAACAGATATATAAGCTACAACCCAAGAGTTGAGGCAAGCGATGTGGGACTTCCTAACATTGTTCAGTGCTTTCTTTCATGCATGAGGTGGCTAGTGGCATATATTAGTAGTTAGACTTAGTGGGAGAAATTGTGTTGCTCAATATTACATTCTTTCATCCATTGAAATTTGGCTTCAAATTAATTCCTTTTTCTTGTTCTATTATTACCATCTCCTTGGATTGTGATTGTTGACAAATTTGATTTTTAATATTTTCATTGTCGTTTTGTTTGCATTAGGCATGTAATAATTCACAGTGGTCTTCTACATTTACTTAGCTGCTGGAATGGCTCTTTAAGCAAGCTTATATGTACTTATTAAAGTTCATTAGGCATGAAAGAAACTACTTTTCTGTGTTCGCGTCTTGGTGAATTGTGGTGTTAAATGCTTGTACTTAATGGACTTTAATTATGCTGAATAAGTTATGTTCTCAGGTCAAAAATTATGGGCAGCTCCTATCACAACTAGATGATGCAATGGCATGTCAATGCCCATTTTGTGGTGACTTGATGATGCAATAGCACGTTCACACCTAATTTGGTTGATTTATGAATAAATACTTTTTTTAGTTAGAAATTAAGCTTTTATGCCTTTTCTATTTGATCTTTGCTTTTTTGTTTTGTTTTGAAGGAATTGCATTGAAGGACCCTTTTGGAGAGATGATATGAAGCACTGCCACTGGAGCAATGAAGGTTTGAAGTCTCCCAAAGCAGCTTACCTCGCTTAAGCAGGGCATTTATGGTCGCTTAATTAAGCGAGCTATTCATCTAAGCCCCTGGAAAACTTGTTGTGCTCGCTTAAGCAAGCAAATGTGCTTCAAGCCTGAAATAAACAATTTAAAACATCAATCAAAAGTACATAACATAATCATAGGAAGGTTTCAAATACTTTAAGTCTAAAATGAGTATAACTGAAATGGAAATACAAAAGAAAAAGAAATACATCAAATGAAGAACACCACCATAACACGTCCTATCATTATCAAGAGATACCCCAATTTCTAATCCCTAACAGAGCAGTTGATTCGTAAAAATATGATTGCAAAGGGCAAGCGTACCCTACGCGTAGTAACAGTGGACCTAAGTCCAGATATCGTACCCAACGGACTAGAGGAGTTCCCTAAATAATTTGATTTTATAAAAACTAAACAATTCAAAGTAACCGTCAATTTGAGAGAAGATATCAAGTATTCCGTGCTAAAAGAAGAAAATAGTAAGTGAATAATGTTTTATCAGGAACAATTTCAATTGAACAACCCAAGACTGTGACTTCACTTGTACCCCCAATTCACCTCAGTTCATGTTTTATGAAAAACCTTTAATGATTCTATAATTGCCAATTCTCTAAAATTATTAAGCAGCCTATGGTCAAGGTCTGATTAATGTATTTTCTCTAATTAATTCTCAATTGATCATAGAAAAACTAGTTTAGAGAAAATGTTTTAAGCACAAAGAGATTGATTAAAAGAATTAATCAATTGGACAACAGCACAACCAGTTTGGTCATTCCGATTATGTTACTTCAGTTCCTTTACAGGTCAATTAACCACAAATAGATGATCATTGACATGTGATTAAAAAGGATTTAGAGTGATCAATTCTAATTAACAATGAAAATAGTAAAGGAACACAATTATCTGAATACATCAAGGAATTTCATCTAAATAGAACCAAGGGGCAAGGTCAATTACATCACAGTCTAGGCTTTGGGAAAATTAGCCACTCATGATCAGACAACAACAAAAAATCACCATATAAGGCAAAAAAATTACAAAAGGGATCAAAACCTTATAGTGAAGAACCCTAATGATGATCTCTATCCTTCCTTTCAGCAAAGAGCTCCTTACAAAATCATTGTCTCACTCAGAATCTCTCAATTAGGCAACAAAACAAAAGATACCCTAACTCTTACTTCCCACTTTCTATTTATAATACTCAAAATGTAATTGACACGAGGAAAGTAGCACAACCATGCTAATTGGGAGCACGACCGTTTTCTTTGAGCTAGCAAAATTCAAATTCAAATCCTGAATGGAGCACGACCGTGCTCTGGGGAGCATGGCCATTCTCAGAAAACTCTGACAGAGTTAGCTTCTTTGAGCAATTTAGAGCACAGTTGTTCTCTGGGGGAGCACGACCGTTCTCGGATTTGTTGATGCTGGTTGCCAAAATATGAAAATCAGAGCACGTCCTCTCCAACTTTAGACAAGCCGTTCTCCTCTCATAACATCAACATGGCCATGCTGAATGGAGCACATCCGTTCTTCACAATGGTGCTCTTTTCTATCTCTTTTTCAGCTTATTTTAGCTCTTTTCCACATTTTCCAGTTGTGCCTTGTCTGTTTCACACTTAACACTAAATCATGAGTTTTGTCAAGAAAATTATTCACAATTAAAGTAATTCAAGACTAAAACTCTCCCTAAAACATAGACAAATATTGGTTTATCAGTCTCCCCACACTTGAACATTGCTTGCCCTCAAGCAATTATTCTGATTCATAATTCAAAAAATTCCTTTTAAATCAAGAAACTTTTCCTAGAGCCACATAATTTATTCTAACCATGAAGGATCACAACACAGACAAGCAACTTGAATTTCATGTTTCTCCAAGAATCTTTATTAGGCTCAAATATCCATCAGAAAATCAAGTTCCCATGAGCAATGGATCACTCATCTAACCACTCTCAGTGTTTCAAGATCATGCAAAAAAAAAAAAAAAAAAACACTCCAGTCCCACTCAAGAAGTATGCATATTAGTCTATTTGTCAATCACCTCAACTCAAACAAAATTTTCAACATGCAAGTATGTGAGGCATCACAGGTTGTAATGGGGCTAGGTTGCAGTGTATGGAAGATAATGAAAGAATAAGTCATGCAAAAGGGTTTAAATCAAAGTTCATACCCAGTGACTTACAACAAGAGGAGAGCAAATACTCTTTTCTTGCTCAGAGAATTCCCAAATCTTTTCTTTTCGGTTTATGCTTCTTATTCCTTTATTATTATTATTATTATTATTATTATTATTATTATTATTATTATTATTATTATTATTATTATTATTTTCAAGGTTTTTGACAACATTTTTTTAATAAAAGAAGAAGCACACTGACTGATTTTTTTTTTCAAATCACACTTGTATTAATTACTCCCCTATCCTTCAAGTCACTAGGTACACCCAAATATACAACATTCATACAGTAAGGTGCCAAAGGATTTTTTTATTCAGGCTCAAAAGGGACAACTAGGGAATGATTGCAACAACACAGTTATGAAGTTAGAAAATAGCCTAAAAAAATTGCCTCATCAATTCCATGCACATATGAAAATTCATTCAAGGATATGCATTTCAAAATATAACTGAGAGCATGACAACATAAATGGACAAAACATCACACATTGAGAATAGAACATAAGGCTCAAAAACTCTCATTTTAGTAGCTTAGCTCATAGAGAACCATTCATCCAGATTTCTTCTTGCTAATATTCACAATTCAAGGGGAACACTTAATATTTCATATGCAAGTCCTAAATTTATTTATTTATTTATTTTTTACGTGGCCCTAAAAAAAATTCTCAAATTAAAGAAACACACACAGTGAAATCATAATAATATACTGAATAACATAAGCACTGCAAAGCTATAAGTTGTGGGTGGTACAAGTCATGCACAGTAAAACTCCTCCCCACACTTGAACAATGTAGTGTCCTCAATGTAGAATACACACAGAAATGTAAATAGTACTTAATAAAATAAATACAGGGAAATGAAAGTGACAGAAATGTAAAAATAGAAAATAAAGTTACTAGAATGAAAAATAGTAACATAAAACCTTCTTAAGAAGGAGGTGGAGCTCTGAAGAATTGGTCCTGGAGTTGCTGGAGGAATGTCATCTGTGCAGCAAAACCATCAATAATGGCTTGTTGTTGTGCATCTAATCTGGTATCATAAGCATCAAAGCGACTTAAGACAACCGCCTCATATGTCTAAATGCGCTCCTCCATACTATCTAGCCTGCTGAAGACACCAATATGCATGGCATCAAAGCGGTCTAAGAGCATCTGCATATCAGCCGGTGGTGGTGGTGGCTGATAATCATCCTGCTGATCAGGGATCTCCTCTCCCTGTTGGTGCTATGGATGGTCCTCCATATGAACATCTTGTTGGTCATGTTGTAGTGATGCCTGTTACTGTGGGTGGTGTGGCTCATCTGGTAGTGGCTACTGCTGTTGTGGCTCGTTCAGTACATAAGTGTTCCCCAATCGTACAATGGCGCTAATGTTGAGCAATGTAGCTCTACTAATGCTCTCCATGTGGATAGGGATAGCTTTGTCTGCCTTTGGATCAAAGCCATAGTATCTGGCTATCCTAGTAATGAAAGAGCCGCAACAAATGTGGCCACTATGTCTCTTGGATGTCCTCTTCCTGACACCCATGCATGTCCTCAGCAACATGAAGCCGGCATTACACCGGATACCCCGGACCTTGCAATACAGAATATATAAGACTCTGATGGGAACATTCCCATCACTCTACCAACGTCCATGAATAGATCTTGTAATCCATCTGTGCATAATCTTCAAAATAGGGTTTCTGATGCCACTAGCCTTCTGCATCCTAGGATCATAACTCTGCTTCCCTGAAATTTGTGTCCAAAATGTCCCCTCCAACCAAGATGCAGGTGCCTGCAGCTTTGCCCTGTGGTAAGCATCAATCTACAAATCCTCTGCCTTAAATCCTAGTAGAATATTAAATTCTGCTAGAGTCATACGTCTGACAGCTCCCATAATGTAAAATGAAACCATGTGATCTGGTAGGGGTTGTCCCTCCTCTGCCTGTGGTACCCACTCTTGCAGGAAGCAAGGAACTCCAGTGTAGGTATCCTGTAAGTGGCATCAGTAACTTCTGCCAAAGTCTCCCATCCCAAAGCATGGATATAATGTTGCACCTGCTCCTCAATGTGTAACTCTCTGCATAGGTCCATATCTATCATGCGAGTGGGATGCCACAGGAATGTAGAAAGTCTTTGGTATCTGGCTCTGTATTCCTCTGGAATATGAGCATACTCTGGGGCTGCAGGAGGTGGTGAATGAGGTTGTGATGGTGAAGGAGATGGAGTACCACCCTACTGTGGTGAAGGAGAGCGATGTGGCTGATCACGTTGTGCTAGCTGTCGTTGTCCCTCACGGTATTGAGCCCCAAGAAATGGACATCCAATCCCCATCATCCCTCCACATAGAGGCATAGGCTGGCCTCGAGCACCATACTGAGAACCACAAGTAGTGGTTGTCCGTGCACGTTTCCCTATGTGTGAAGATGATCCGGCATCCATGAATATGCAAAAGTAATAAAACAGAGAAATTGTACAGGAGCTATGTTAGAATAAAGAGAATTTGTTTTTGTTTTTTTTATAGTGAATGAGCACGATTTGGAGAACAGGCTGTGCTCATGCTTGATGAAGAACATGATGAGCACTACCTATAACACGACTTTGAGAATGATCGTGCTCATCCAATTTCAAGTATTCTGACGAGCACAACCTGGAGAACGACCATGCTCATCAAATTTCAAGTATGCTGATGAGCACAGCCTGGAGAATGGGCATTTTCGAGTTGACAATTGTCTCCACCAAACGATAAATATGCTTTTCAGCCAACAATTACATAAAAGAATCCTATACTAAAACCATTATAAAACCTATTAAAGTGCTTCTAAACTACAACATTATAAAACCTAGGTTCACCAAAAAAAAGAAACAATAAAAAATTGAAAAACTAGGTTCACCAGCAGTCAAATTTCAAGATGTATGAGATTTGAATCATATAACTGTTGTGAAGACTAACCTGGAATTAGAGAAAAATGAGAAGATTGAGGTGCAGAGCGAAAAACTTGGGATAGCACAGTTTACTGAAAATCAGGGAGTCACAGCTTGTGACCCCTCAGTTGCTATTTTAAAACCATTCCCGTGTCTCAGCACGGCCGTGTTGTACGTAGCATGGCCGTTCTCTCTGACCCTTCATTTTTTTAATAAATTCAAAACGGCCTACAACATGGCCATTCTCGTAAACTACGAGAGAAGCCAAAATTTGCAAAAACTAGCACGACCATTCTAATAGGGAGAACGGTCGTTCTCGTAAATGACGAGATTTAGGCCAACAATGAAATTGTGAGCACAACCAACAACATTGAAATATAGAGAAATACACTAGAAGGGGGGTTGAATAGTGTATTTAAAATTTCTTCGGAAAACTTTAGCTAATGTGAAGATAGTGTATCTTTACGTTTTACAGGAACTTAGTAAAACAGAAAAACAAGCTATCGTCCAGCAGATTAAAAAACAACAGTCCAAAGAAACTACTCTTCTTCCTTTTCGTTAGAATACACGTAATAGATAATCTTAGATAAAATGTGTATAGAAACCCTTTCGTAGTATGTTGAAGAGATAGTTTAAAAGAAATGCAAGTAAACTAGAAGGCGAAAGAATAGAATACTTAGTTTTATACTGGTTCACTCAACTGAGCTACGTCCAGTTCTCCTTCAAAAACTTTTGAAGGGTTCTACTAATCAAAATCTGATTACACTTAAGTATTCTAACCTTGCCACTTCTGGCTACAAGTATTCTCTAGGCCACTTCTGGCACACCCTTAATCTCCCCTTGAGATTGAACACAAAACCCAAGTATTCTTTATCACTAAGCCACTCCTGGCTTTCCAAACAGAATTGTTTGAGATTGTAAGTAAAACTTAACTCTCACTGAGAGGATATTACAGAAAGTATGAATATACAGTCTCGCTTAGCAAAGCTAAGATGAATGCTCTTTTTGCTTGAGATCGTCCAGTCGTTTTGGTAGAGATTCAGCTCTTTATCAATTTTCCGTCGTTCTGATATTTGAGCTCATTCTTCTATATATAGGAAGCTTGTTGAAAGGTATCCGTTGAGGGATCTGTTCCTTTTCCAAGAACGATTCTTTCTGTAGCATATGGCCATTATCACTTTTTGACTTAGGGTGAGGAGATGGAAGTGACAGCCGTACTTGTTGCGCCTCTCCTACTTGTACTTTTTCTGCAGAGAGAAGCTTCTTCTATTCCTGTTCAGTACTATTCGAAAAAATCAAATAGAATGGCATGTTAAAATATGAGAGAGTGATCGTTGCCTTATATTGAGTCAACATTGAAAACGTATTTTTAAGATAAAAACTACGGTGAGTGTTATTCAAGCGTTGGACGCTTTCTCTCACAGGAGCATTGGACGCTGCCTGTAGGATTCTTATAAAACACATCTGGACGCTTTCTTTATTAAAACATAAAGTCCAGGTTTGAGATACAATACCGTTGTGGAATTTGGACGACGTAAAACCTATAACACTCAAACTAGATCATTAGATACTTCAAAATTTATCCTTTAGTTATTATCATCAAAACCGAAATTTGAGGGGTTGGACATCGTCCAAGGTCTTAGAACCTAACAATCTCCCCCTTTTTGATGATGACAAATAATGGTAAATTTTGATGTTAACAGACACATAATCATATAAGAATACAATGTATCAAGTCAGAGATGATTATGTTATGCCAGAGTATTAATGTGAAATGAAGTACTCCCCCTGAGTTCAACATTTCTTATGCATCTGATAACAGATAAATATAAAGGCAAGTATAAATCATGTATAACAGATATCAGAGTGAAAAACATATCAATGATATGGATGCGGAATTTGTGAAAATAAACACCTCATGTTTTGATAAAGGAGCCAATATATATATATGTCAAAAAAAAAAATTTTGAATACAGTTTGTTTAGCTATTACTCTCATCAAAATTCCAATTTCTCCCCCTTTGTCATTAACAAAAAGGTTTGAAAGATGGAAAAAAAAATTTGGCCATCATGGTCACCTTATGGCTGTGGAGGTGGTTCATGTGGTGGTGGTGGTGGTTGTTCTGGTGGTGCTTGTATTGGTGGTGCTGGTTGTGGAAGCTGTGGTTGGACGGGTGGAACTGCCTGAGCAACTTGTCCAAGTAAGGTGGCTGCTGTATTTTGAATATGGTTCACAAGCGTCTGAGAGAGACTCATGAACTGCTCAGTGATTACATTTTGCAGCATCAGACGATGTTGATCAGCCTCAGCCTGTTGTCTTTGCTGAAAAGCTTGAAAAGCGGCTTCTGTCTCCAGCTGTTGTTGCCTCAGAGCCTGTTGCACTATCTCGTGAACACGATCTTCTGAGATTCCTTGTGGTTCAGCAAATCGCAAGGGATTGATGCCCCTTGGACTTGAAGATCCAGTGGGAACCAGTTGATGTGTGCCCGAATGTGCTTCAGTAGATGCATCAACAATGGGGAAGCTGGTGATATCTTCAGCAATAGGCTATGCTGCAGAGGCTTCCATTGGCTTGGATGCTTCAACACCGAGCTCTCTATCATCCTCGGACTTATCAGATTGGACGGTAGGTTCTTCATGTGACGTGACAAAGTGTTCTACGTCCACTGGTACAGATGAGTCCAGGTCAAGATGAGCTAGCACCTTTGTTACTTTGGCAGATGCTTCATCCAGTTCTGCCTGTGTAGCTTTTGACTTAGCAACCGTATCTTCCTTTTCTATGGTTGCGGTCTCAGCTTCCTCAAGAGCCAGCTGCTCTAGACGAGCTTGTTCTGCTGCTCTGGCTTCTTCTGCTTGGTACTCCTCATGCAGAGTTTGGAGTTCCTCCACAAACTCTGTGCGATCCAGTGTTCGAAGGTCAAACACTTTGGTGCTTCTGATTTTTGGCAAAGTCTTTATTAACTCCAGATAATCATCTGAGTCTTTTAGAAAGCAGGCAAAGGTGTCTGAGAAGTGGTGAGTCTTGATTGGACGCAGTACCTCTATACCATGAGGGGGATGAACAAAGTCATCCTTGGAGCTGCCTGAGGATGAGGCTTGCTGGGAATCGTTCCATAAGATCTGGCGCCAGAAGGTAATGGAATCAAAGGTTCCAAGTGAACGCGTAAGCTTACCAGTCTTATCAAATAAATGACCCCAGGTGTGAGAGGATTTTTGCAGGGTTTCAACTTTCTCTTCCCTACTGGGCATCTCAATGCCGTAGAACTTGAAGCCTTTCTTGCGACCAGCATCATATACAGGTAGTCTGGGACATACTCTATCTGGTACAAACTTTATTTCTGTGGCGCGGCTTATGTGCAGGTTTGGTGGGTAGGCGATGGCTTGGTTTGGTATGTACATTTGTTGCAGAAGTTTTCCAAGTTCATCATAGTTGCCTGGCTGGAAGTTTAGCACTGGAGTTCCAGCTGGTAGAGGCAGGAACTTTGTGATTGGAGTCCAGATTTGAACATCCTTGACCCACCCTGCATCTGGACGCTGCTTCGTTATTGACGGGTCCAGACTTTCTTTAATGGCCAACTGTAATTCTGCATCCAGCTCAATATCTTTGTTAGCAGAGGACTTCTTGGATGGTGCCTTCTTTTTCCTTGGAGCCTTCCCTTTCTGCTCCGCAACCGTCTTGGTGAATCGAGAGGCAACTTCCACCTCTGGCTTCTGCAGATTTTCTGCTGCTGAACGCACTCTCTGCTGAGTTCCAGTTGGATAGATGTAAGGATGAGGCATGCGTACTAAGTGTGGGTACACTTCTCTCGTCCAATTGGGCAGAGGGTTGCTGATGATCGTTCCTTTTGGCATAGCATAATAAGCAACTGACAAAGATTCAGTGCAAACATACCTCGTCCACTCTGGCGCTGAGGCAGTAGTAAAATGCCGCTTTAGAGGCTCTTGCAGAGGCCTCTGGATCACATCACCTTATTTACAGAAATTCTGGTCATTGCGTGTGAGGAATGCAACCGGGAAGCTTTCTCTGTCTTTCTCTTCTTTGGTTTTCTGCTTGGGGGGTATAGTCCATGGGGACCATGTATCCCTCCATGCATATCTTGGACGCACAAACTTGGACAGGTCCATGCGAAGAGGTGGTTGCTAGCTTGCTGATGTGGAAGGAGCACTGGGTATTATTGGTAGTAGGGTGCTGGTGGATATGTTGTCGGTGTCTTGAGAGGAAGATGGTAGCACTGCAATTCTCTTTGGCCTTATTGCCTGAGTCTTTACTCTTCGTGGCATATTAGCAAGAAAAGGAAGTGTTTTAGCAGGTTGTGCCTTCTACTTCTTTTGCTGAGGACCCTCTGTCTCCTTCATGATCTGACCAATTGGGATCTGGTCATCATCATCAGAGTCGTCCAGTAATTGAAGCTTTCGTACCTTTTGCTTTTCTGGGGCAGCCTTTACTGGTGCTTCCTTTGGACGCCTCTCATCTTGAACAGGTTTGGACGTATCAGTCCTTGGACGCTTCCCTGCTGGTGACTGAGCAGCAGATGTCTCAGCATGCCTTTTCTTGGTTCTTCTCTCCTTTTCAGCGTCTTCCTCATGCTTCCGAGACATTTGGCGTGTGATCTTTCTGCCCTCCTGTTCTTCCATCAGCCTTTTTATCTTTCTACCAATACCCAGAAGATCAATCTCTTCTTCTTCATCATTGGAGATGATCTTGCTCTGTTCATAACGTTGCTTGTTGATGGTGTCCTCGTCCAGGTCCCTTAAGACCTTGGCTGTTAGCTTGATCTTCATAGGTTTTATGTTGGACTCACCAAACAACTGTTGTGTTGCTACCATTGGCCCTTTCTTTACAATAGCTTCGTGGGCTTCTTCATCCAATTCATCAAAGAAGCGTTGATAAACCTTCTGATCCCAGAAGATCTTGTTCATTAGGGCGGCATAGAAAATGTCATCATTCCCACCCACAGACTTCATCATCCTCACGATATTGACGTAGATGATGTGAGGGAGATTGAAGGGAATGCCTTCCATAAGATGGAATATCACAAACTTGTGTAAGTCTGTGACTGAGTCCTTAGACCCAGCTTTGTGCAGGATACTCTTGTTGCACACCTGCTGCCAGATTTTTGCCTCCTCACACAGATTCCTGTACTCAATCTTTATTGACTCGGGGATTTTGGTCTTGCAAAGCACAGTCGCAACATGATTACCGTACTGCTTAGCCCAGTTTGTTCTGTACTGGTTCTGCTCCCTAATGCAACCAGTTACCTTTGCTATGGTCTCGATGGACAGAGTCACTTCGCGTCCAAGAATCGTGGCCACGAGCTCCCTTGAGCTCTGGAACTTGGCATTCTTCCAGAACATTCTGATCAACTCTGGGAATATTTTCTGGTTTTCATTGAAGTAGCCTCTGATTCCACACTTCAGAAGGCTCTCGTTCAGGTTCAGTCCCAGCTTCTCAAGCTCTTCCATGTCGAAGAAGTGCTCAATGTGCACTGTAGCAGCCCCTTGGCACACAACTGTGGTTTCAGGGTAGGTGAGGACGTCGAGTTCTGAGTTGCTTGAGTTTGCAGAGATTGCCATGCTTGTAAAGTTTGGATTTTTAGGTTTTCTGAGAGGGTTTTTTTGGGTTTCTGAGAGAGAGAGAGAGTGTTTAGAGTGACGATGTTTTCAGAGAAGATTGATATGGTGGTGTTTTTCTGTGAGGATTTGATAAGTGTATATTTGGGCTTTGTTTGGAGGATATGAAGCGGTTTTGGGGTTTTTTTTTTTTGAATATTTGAAAAGTAACTAACGCCATAAAACCCGCCATGATGAGACGTGCAGAGGATGTGTGGATAACTGTGTACGGTTACAGGCATTTTGGTGACTCAGCATAGAGTATTAGCTCATACTTACTCTTAAAATGGTCCACTTTGATTATTTGAATCAAAAGAAAAGATTGAAACACAAAAAACACATCGTCCATATATTGAACTTAAGTGAAATATATGTAATGCATGTGCATGACTCTGGTGTTCCTTGGACGACATGTCCTTTGGACGCTATGATTTTATTGGACGCTTCATGCAGATGTTTAATCATTCCTTTACAGAGTCCATGCCAAGTTTGTCCCTCAGAAGGATTAACTTGTCTTCAGTAAGGGGTTTGGTGAATATATCAGCAAGCTGATTATCTGTGGTTACAAAGTGTAATTCCACAGTACCCTTTTGAACATGGTCTCTTATAAAGTGATGTTTAATCTCTATATGTTTGGCCCTTGAATGCAAAATGGGATTTTTTGAAAGATTTATGGCAGCTTTACTATCACAGAAGATAGGGATGTTACTCTCATATAGATTGTAGTCCTCAAGTTGATGTTTGATCCACAAGATTTGAGAGCAGCATTTTGCAGCTGAAATATACTCTGCTTCAGCAGTGGACAGAGCAATTGTTCCTTGCTTCTTGCATGTCCAGGAGACTAGATTACCACCGATGAAGTGACACCCTCCACTGGTGCTTTTTCTTTCAATTCAATCTCCAGCATAATCAGCATCACAATATCCTATTAGCCTGAAATCTTTCTGTCTTTTGAAATATAACCCAAGGTTAGTGGTTCCAGCAAGATATCGAAAGATTCTTTTAACAGCAGTTAAGTGAACTTCCCTTGGGTCAGATTGAAATCTGCCACATAAGCATACGCTGAACATGGTGTCAGGTCTGGACGCTGTGAGGTATAGGAGTGATCCTATCATACCTCTGTATAGAGTATTGTCTACTTTCTTTGAGTTGTCGTCCAGTCCAAGTACTGTTGTTGGATGCATAGGAGTTTTCATTGGTTTTGCATCGTCCAACTTGTATTTCTTTAGTAGCTCTTTGACATACTTAGTCTGGTGTATATATATTCCCTTTTCAGTTTGTTTGATTTGGAGTCCAAGGAAGAATTTCAGCTCACCCATCATGCTCATCTCGAACTCTGTTTGCATTAATTTGGCAAATTCTTCACAGAGAGACTCATTAGTGGCACCAAATATAATATCATCAACATATATTTGTGCAATAATAAAATCAGAAGAGTAGTCTTTGCGAAATAACGTAGTGTCTACTTTTTCTCTTGAAAAATCATTTTCTGACAGAAATGTGCTGAGTTTTTCATACCAAGCTCTAGGGGCTTGTTTCAACCCATATAATGCTTTGTTAAGTTTAAAAACATGGTTTGGAAAAGCATCATTTTCAAATCCTGGGGGTTGTTCCACATAGACTTCTTCCTTTATGAGTCCATTGAGGAATGCACTTTTTACGTCCATTTGATATAGCTTCATATTGCTATGAGCTGCAAATGACAGTAAAATGCGGATTGCCTCCAGACGTGCAACGGGAGCATAAGTTTCAGTATAATCTATACCTTCTTGTTGTGAGTAACCTTTTGCTACCAACCTTGCTTTGTTTCTCACAACATTACCTGCTTCGTCCAGCTTGTTTCTGAACACCCATTTTGCTCTTACAGCTTCTTTGTCGTTGGGGAGTTCTACTAGCTTCCAGACATTGTTCTTTTGAAATTGGTCAAGTTCTTCTTGCATTGCTTTGACCCAGCCTTCATCTTCTAAGGCATCATCCACAGTCTTAGGTTCTAGTTGAGATATGAATGCTGCGTGACCTTGCTGTCGTTGAAGTGAAGATCTAGTTTTGACTCTGTCTTTTGGATCCCCAATGATTTGCTCCTGTGGATGATGTTTCTTCATTTGCCAATTACGTCCAGTTGGTTCTCTTTGTTCTGCGACTGGACGGTCCAGTAGTGCATTTGATTCTTCAACTGAGACATCATGGTTGGACGAATCTGATGACTTACTTGCATCATCCAATCTGAGATCTGCAAATGATTTGTCCAGCTCTGATAATTCCTTATCAGGCTTGTTGTCATTAAACTTCACATGGATAGCTTCTTCAACAACTAAGGTTCTAGAGTTATAGACTCTGTATGCCTTTGAAGTTTCAGAATATCCAAGCAATGTTCCTTCATCACACTTAGAATCAAATTTTCCCAAGTTATCCTTAGTGTTCAGAATGAAACATTGACATCCAAATGGATGGAAGTAGGATATGTTGGGTCTTCTACCCTTCCACAATTCATATGGAGTCTTTTTCAATATCGGCCTTATATAGATTATGTTTTGTAAATAGCAGGCAGTATTCACTGCTTCAGCCCAGAAGTGTTTAGGGGTTGAATTATCATTCAACATGGTTCTGGCCATCTCCTGAAGTGACCTATTTTTCCTCTCAACTACACCATTCTGTTGTGGTGTTCTAGGTGTTGAGAAGTTGTGAAGGATACCATTGTCCTCACAGAACCTTTGAAAACTTTCGTTTTGAAATTCACCCCCGTGATCACTTCTGATCGAAGTAATGTATACTCCTTTTTCATTTTGAACTCTTTTGCAGAGATTATAAAAGGCCTTAAAGGACTCATCTTTGTGGGATAGGAATAAGACCCATGTCCATCTAGTATAATCGTCCACTATAACTAATCCATATCTTTTACCACTTACCGAGGCTGTTCTTGTGGGTCCAAACAGATCAATATGTAACAGCTCAAGAGGTCTAGAAGTGGAAACAATGTTTTTACTTTGAAAAGAACTTTTTACTTGTTTCCTTTTCTGACAAGCTTTACAAAGAAGATCATCTTTATATGACATACTTGGTAGTCCTCTTACGAGGTTGTGCCTGTTCAGCTTTGATATTAACCTCAAGCTTGCATGACCAAGTCTTTTATGCCACAACTAATTATTTTCTTGTACAGAAACTAGGCATGATACATTTTGACTTGATAGTTCCCCAAGTTTAATCTTATACAGATTGCCTTGCCTCTTTGCGGTAAAGAGAAGGGACCCGTCAGAGTTTTTGACTGTACATTCACCTTTGTTAAAGGCAACATCATATCCACTGTCACATAATTGACTTATGCTAAGTAGATTATGTTTAAGACCTTTAACATAAAGAACTTTATCAATACAAGGATAGGGTGGTATACCAATCTTACCTACGCCAGCTATCATCCCTTTCTGATTCCCTCCAAAAGTGACTGTCCCACCAATCTTGGGTAGGAGGCTTTGGAACATACACCTTTCTCCCGTCATGTGATGTGAGCACCCACTGTCCAGGTACCATGATTGGAGTCTCTTTCCTGCTGTTAAGCATGTTTGCAACAGGAACAATTTTATCCTTAGGTACCCAGATTGACTTGGGTCCTTTTTTGTTAGCTCGAAGGGCATTGAATGCTCCCTTCTTAGGCAGGTGTCTGCATTTGGACGTTATATGTCCAGGTTTCCCACAGAAGTAGCAAACATCTGTTTCCTCATCATGAATATATTTCTTTCCCTTATATCCATGTCTTGACCTGTCATTTGGTCTCTTACAACCTTCATATTTTAAAAGTTTCTTGAGGTTGTCAGAGCCCTTGACAAAGTTTGACAGATCCTTCTTTAGGCTGTCAATTTCTTCATGAAGTTTTACAACATCATGTGTTTGACCTCTTAAGGAAGTATCTGCTTCAACTTTCAGAAGCTTCTCAACTAGCCTTTTGTTTTCTGCGTTGAGATTTCGAATCTCTATGGAAAGATTTCTTTCTCTATCCCTTGAATCCTTATAGGATTTATAGGCTTGAGCAACATCATTCCAGAGAGTTCGCCTCTCCATATTTGTAGTTTCATTTTGCCTTGAGAGCTCTGTAAACTTTTTCTGTAAATCCTCCTTTTCACTTTCTAGTTGTCTAACACTTTCTTCTAAAACTTCTTTTTCTTTTGAAAGTGATTTGGATGATTTCTTTAAAGTTCTATAGGCTTTTGACAAAATAGAAGAGTTTGAAAGTAATTCATGATAAGCTTCTTGAATTGAATCTATGTCATTAAAATCTACCTCATCTTCTTCTTCTGGTTCAGAAGAATCAGTCAAGGTGTCTGCCATCAGGCATATATGTGCTTCCTCTTCTTCTCCATTGTCCGATGATGAGTCATCGTCCAGGTCTTCCCATGTGGACATCAGAACTTTCTTGCCCTTTCCTTTGTTGAAGAATTTCTTCTTCTTGTCCTTGCTTTTGTCAAGATCTGGGCATTCTGATTTGAAGTGTCCTGGGTTTTTGCATTCGTAGCATACAATTGGACTCTTCTCCTTCTTTTCTTTGAAGTCTTTCCTCTTTAGGTTTCTCCATCTGGATCCGCCTTTCTTCTTCCACATAGCATGTATCCTTTTGGATATAAATGATAGTTCATCATTCTCGTCCGAGTCATCATCTTCATATTGTTCGTCTGATGATGTTTCAACTTGCATGGCTTTGGACGATGATGCTTTCCTTGGCTTCTAGACGCTGAGCGCCAGAGACTTACTTTTCTTACCATCACTATCTTGATGCAGTTCTAGTTCATACACCTTGAGGGTTCCCACGAGTTCTTCTAGGGACATATTGTCCAGTTCCTTTTTTGTTCTCAAAGCTGTAACCTGTGGTCTCCATTTCCTAGGTAAACTTCTTAGAATTTTGTCAATATGTTCATAGTTATTATAATCTTTACCATGTGCTCTAAGTTCATTTAGTATGGTTTGAAACAGTCCAAACATACTTTGTATGTCCTTATTTTCTTCCATACTAAACAACTCATATTGACGAGTAAGGAGACTGAGTTTGTTACGTTTTACCTGAGTGGAACCCTCATATGTTAATGCAAGAGTGTCCCACATTTGTTTTGCGCTTTTGAGACTGTGCACCTTGTTGTATTCTTGTTCGCTTAGTGCACACATGATGATGTTTCTGGCTCTGGAGTTGAGATAAAATATTTGTTTTTGCTCTTCTGTCCATCTAGCCTTTGGGATTTCGTTGAGGCTTGCATCAAGTGGAATATAATCGCCCATCTCCACAACTTCCCACATGTCAATATGGCTAGATTCAAAGAATGCTATCATTCTTTGTTTCCAGTAGTCATATTTGACACCCTTGAAGAGTGGTGGTCTGTTCACAGCTTGTCCTTCGTTTTCCATCTTTCTCAGGATCTTTCCTCTGTACTGTTAAGAACTCAACCCAAGAGGTCGAGCTCTGATACCAACTGAAATATAGAGAAATACACTAGAAGGGGGGTTGAATAGTGTATTTAAAATTTCTTTGGAAAACTTTAGCTAATGTGAAGATAGTGTATCTTTACGTTTTACAGGAACTTAGTAAAACAGAAAAACAAGCTATCGTCCAGCAGATTAAAAAACAACAGTCCAAAGAAACTACTCTTCTTCCTTTTCGTTAGAATACACGTAATAGATAATCTTAGATAAAATGTGTATAGAAACCCTTTCGTAGTATGTTGAAGAGATAGTTTAAAAGAAATGCAAGTAAACTAGAAGGCGAAAGAATAGAATACTTAGTTTTATACTGGTTCACTCAACTGAGCTACGTCCAGTTCTCCTTCAAAAACTTTTGAAGGGTTCTACTAATCAAAATCTGATTACACTCAAGTATTCTAACCTTGCCACTTCTGGCTACAAGTATTCTCTAGGCCACTTCTGATACACCCTTAATCTCCCCTTGAGATTGAACACAAAACCCAAGTATTCTTTATCACTAAGCCACTCTTGGCTTTCCAAACAGAATTGTTTGAGATTGTAAGTAAAACTTAACTCTCACTGAGAGGATATTACAGAAAGTATGAATATACAGTCTCGCTTAGCAAAGCTAAGATGAATGCTCTTTTTGCTTGAGATCGTCCAGTCGTTTTGGTAGAGATTCAGCTCTTTATCAATTTTCCGTCGTTCTGATATTTGAGCTCATTCTTCTATATATAGGAAGCTTGTTGAAAGGTATCCGTTGAGGGATCTTTTCCTTTTCCAAGAACGATTCTTTCTGTAGCATATGGCCGTTGTCACTTTTTGACTTAGGGTGAGGAGATGGAAGTGACAGCCGTACTTGTAGCGCCTCTCCTACTTGTACTTTTTCTGCAGAGAGAAGCTTCTTCTATTCCTGTTCAGTACTATTCGAAAAAATCAAATAGAATGGCATGTTAAAATATGAGAGAGTGATCGTTGCTTTATATTGAGTCAACATTGAAAACGTATTTTTAAGATAGAAACTACGGTGAGTGTTATTCAAGCGTTGGACGCTTGCTCTCACAGGAGCATTGGACGCTGCCTGTAGGATTCTTATAAAACACATCTGGACGCTTTCTTTATTAAAACATAAAGTCCAGGTTTGAGATACAATACCGTTGTAGAATTTGGACGACGTAAAACCTATAACACTCAAACTAGATCATTAGATACTTCAAAATTTATCCTTTAGTTATTATCATCAAAACCGAAATTTGAGGGGTTGGACATCGTCCAAGGTCTTAGAACCTAACAAACATGGCTGTGTTGTTTAGCACGGTCATGCTATAAGGAGCACAGTTGTTCTCTTCTTCGAAGTTAAAAACTAAAAAAACAAAAATTAAATATTAAAGATTGGATGCACTAAATTGTAAAAAGGATATTGTGGGTTTCAGAGACCCAAAGAACTCCATAGGTTGCCTCCTGAGTAGCGCTTGTTTAACGTCCCGAGCCTAACAGTTGGCAAAGAGAAAAAAAAACACCCTTTGAAATGCACTATGCAGTGCACCTATTGTAGTTCTTCCTCATAATGCTTCACTCTATGGCCATTTATTTTAAATGCAGTGCCATTTTCTTTCTTCAGCTCAAGTGTTCCATAAGGAAACACCTTCTTCACCACAAAAGGGCCATACCATTTGGAGCACAACTTTCTAGGAAACAAATGGAGGCGAGAGTTATATATTAACACCTTCTGCCCTTCATGGAACTCACACCTCTAAATGCACTGGTCATGCCATTTCTTTGTTCTTTCTTTGTAAAATTTGACATTTTCATAGGTAGTAAGCCTGAACTCATCCAGCTCATTCAATTGATTCAACCTGTTGCCACTTGCAAGCTCAGAATCAAAATTTAGAAGTTTCAGAGCCCACATGGCTTTGTGTTCAAGTTCAACAGGTAAATGACAATTTTTTCCATAAGCAAGCCTATATGGAGACATCCCAATGGGTGTCTTAAAGGCTGTTCTGTATGCCCAGAGTGCATCATCTAATTTTAGAGACCAATCTTTCGTAGATGCACCAACAATTCTCTCTAAAATCCTTTTCAATTCCCTGTTGGAGATTTCAGCTTGACCACTTGTCTGAGGATGATAAGGAGTAGCAACTTTGTGGGTAACACCATATTAGCGAACAAACTGTCAAATTGTTTATTACAAAAATGTGTTTCCCCATCACTGATGATTGCTCGTGGTGTACCAAACGGTGTAAAAATATTCTTTTTCATAAATTTTGTTACACTACGAGCATCATTCGTAGGTAATGCCATTGCCTCTACCCACTTATACATGTAATCAACAACTACCAATATGTACTCATTGCCAAAGGATTTGGGGAAAGGACCCATGAAGTCAATTCCCTATGAAGGGTTGGCTAGTAATAACCACACTACAGCACCTTGTGGGCAGTCCTTGTTGAACTCAAATCTCCTCCAGCTTCCATAGAATGACAGTACTTAAGGATAACATTTACCTCTGTGTAAGGTACACAATGCCTCACCACATTGTCTCCACAAACCTTATATAAATAAGGGTCATCCCAGAAGTAGTGTCTTGTCACTGCATCAATCTCTTCTTCTCTTGATACTTGAATTCTGGTGGAAACACCTTGCATGCTAGGTAGTTAACAATGTCAGCATACCAAGGTGTTCCTGACAGTGTAGTTATAGCCAACAAATGCTCATCAGGGAATGTCTCTCTTATCACTCCATCATCTGCAAATTGCATCACAGAAGGGTCCAGGCGAGACAAATGGTCTACCACTAAATTTTCTGACCACTTCTTATCCCTTATTTCCAAATCAAATTCTTGAAGCAGCAAAATCCACCTGATGAACCTTGGCTTGGTATCCTGTTTGCTTAAAGAAACTTGATAGCAGCATGGTCAGTAAAAACAATAACTTTAGACAATACCAAGTAACGCCTAAATTTATCAAATGCAAAAACAACTGCTAACAATTCTTTTTCAGTGGTTGTGTAATTTTCTGGGCCTCATCTAGCGTCCTGCTAGCATAATAAATAGTGTGAAACACTTTATTTTTCCTTTGGCCTAGAACTGCCCCTACAGCTGTGTCACTGGCATCACACATTAGCTCAAATTGTAAAGACCAATCAGGGGCAACCATTACAGGAGCACTTGTTAAGCGCTCTTTCAGCAAATTGAATGCCAACAGGCACTTTTCATAAAATTAAAAAACAATGTCTTTTACCAGAAAATATGACATAGGCTTTGCAGTTTTAGAAAAATCTTTTACAAACCTCTTGTAAAAGCCAGCATGTCCCAGAAAACTCTTCACTGCCTTAACAGAATTAGGTGGAGGTGATTTTGCAATTACCTCAACCTTGGCAGGATCAACTTCAATGCCTCTTTGGGACACCTTGTGCCCCAACACAATGCATTCTTGTACCATGAATTGACATTTTCCCAATTTAAAACCAATTTTGTCTCCTTACACCTTTTCAGAACAACATTTAAATTTTTTAAACATGCATCAAAAGAATGGCCAAAAACAGAAAAATCATCCATAAAAATTTCAATGGAATTTTCTAATAAATTAGAAAATATGGCCATCATGCATCTCTGAAAAGTTGCAGGAGCATTACAAAGTCCAAATGGCATTTTCTATATGCAAATGTCCCATAAGGGCATGTGAAAGTAGTTTTGTGTTGATCCTTTTCTGCCAAAGGCACTTGCAAATATCCAGAATAGCCATCTAAACAATAGTAAAATGCATGCCCAGATAATTTTTCCAACATCTGATCAATAAATGGTAAAGGAAAATGATCCTTCCGGGTGGAGCCATTCAGTTTTCTAAAATCAATGCACATCCGCCACCCGGTGGTTTTTCTAACAGCAATGAATTTGTTATTCTCATTTTCCATAACAGTAGTACCCCTTTCTTAGGGACACACTGTACTGGACTAACCTACTCATTGTCAGAAATAGGATAAATGATACTTGCATCTAGTAGCCTAATCACTTCATCCTTTACCACTTCCATCATCATAGGATTTAGCCTCCTCTGAGGCAATCTCTTGGGCTCTTGTCCTTCCTCCATATATATCCTATGGGTATAGACAGTAGGATCAATCCCTTTGATGTCATGGATTGTCCATCCAAAGGCTTCCTTGTTTTCTCTCAATACCCTCAAGAGCTTCTCTTCCTCTGTTTCAGTTAGACCCGTAGCAATCACAACTGGTAGAGAGCAAGGTGGGTTAAGAAAAACATATTTCAAGTTGGATGGGAGAGGTTTCAACTCCAAGAGAGGAGGTTCCTCTACACAGGGCTTTGGCTTTGGTCCATTGTCCCTATCTAACTCTTCAAACCTTTGATTTCTCGCAAGCTTGGTATTTTGTTGAGCTTGGAGGAACATCAGTATTTCCTCCTCTTCATTGCTCAACTCCCAATCTAAATCCTCTAAAGTGAGAATTTTTTCCAAAGGGTCTTTCATCCCCACACTTGGGAATGAGGCATCAACCAACTCATTAGAAATATCCCTGACCTGTAAAAATTTACAAGTGGCAAAAGAAGTAGGCTTTTTCATAGCATCATTCAAATTAAAAATAAGATTTTCTTCACCCAACCTGAGGGTGAGTTTGCCTTGCCTTACTTCAATTACCACATCACAAGTATTTAAAAATGGATGTCCCAAAATGATCGGAACATCCTCATCCTCTTCCATGTCCAGCACCACAAAATCAGCTGGAAAGATAAATTTATCTACCTTCACCAGCACATCCTCAACTATGCCATTAGCGTAGGCAATGGACCTATCAACAAGCTGTAAGGTAATGTTTGTGGGCTGTGGTTCCCCCATGCCTATTTTTCTAAATATAGAATAAGGCATTAAGTTCATACTTGCCCCTAAATCACACAAACATTTTTCAAAATATGATTTTCCAATTGTGTAGGGCAAGGTAAAACTTCCAGGATCCTTCAACTCTGGGGGTAAATTTTTCAAAACAACAGCAGGACATTCCTCATTAAGACCAATTGTCTCAAGCTCTGCCAATTTCTGTTTGCTAGAAATAAGTTCTTTTAAAAATTTGGCATATTTTGGCATTTGAGCTATTGCCTCAGTAAAAGGAATTTTGATATGCAAATTTTTAAACATTTGCAAAAATCTAGAAAATTGCCTATCCTGCTGCTCATTTCTCAGTCTTTGAGGAAAAGGAACATTTCCCTCAGGAGGTGTCATTACCTCCTTTCCCTCCTTCTCACTTTCTTCAATTGGATTCTCTTCAGTAAAAACCTTATCTTCTTCCACCAAAACTGGCTCATCCTTCCTTTCCAGCTCCTCTTTAGCTTTCTTGCTTCTAGTTGTCACAACCTTCACATCTTCCTTCTTAGGATTTTCTTCAGTTTGGGATGGAAGGGTACCAGGAGCTCTTTGAGACAACAGAGTTGTCAGATTAGCCATCTATGTCTCTAGAAACTTCATGCGGTCATCATTTTTAGCCATGTACTGCATCATGGTGTCCTGCAGTGTTGGCTTCCTCTCTTCTTGTCTCATCCTCTGATTCTGCTAGTGTGACGACCTATACACATTCTGATTCTGATAGGTATTTTGATTATGCCCTTGCCTAGGACCTTGGTCCCTCTGGTTTCCCCAAGAAAGATGAGGATGATCCTTCCATCCTGAGTTGAAAGTATTAGAGTAAGGATCATGCCCTACACTCTTCCTATCAGCATAATTGACTTCCTCCATTGCTTGAGTGAAGGCAACACTCATTGGGCATTCTCTCCCTTCATGAACCTCCCCACAATTTCCATAAATAGAAGGTGGAAGAGCAGTAGTTAGAAGCTGTGTCTGAGCTTTCATCATGGTTTCCATCTGTCTTGTGAGTAACTCCAGCTACTGATCAATGCCTGAATTTGAAGAAGACGACTCCACTTGATTCACTGGCCTCTTCTAAATTTTCCTATCTCCATTGTTGTTTTAGGCATGAGAAGCCATGTCTTCAATAATCCTAGTAGCTTCTGAGGCTGGCTTATTCATCAATGATCCTCCACAAGCAACATCGAGGCTTGTCCTGTTATGTGTGGACACACCTCCATAAAAAATCTGAATCAGCCTCTGAGGTGAGTAGCCATGATGAGGACAACTTCTGAGCAGTTCCTAAAATCTTTTCCAAGCCTCTAACAGACTTTTTTGCTCATTCTGAGAAAAATTCCCAATTTCTCTCTGTATCTGGTCTGTCTTTACCACAGAAAAATATTTCCTTATGAACTTATTTGCACACATATCCCAAGTAGTGATACTGTGCTCAGGTAGTGAACATGAGAAAATGAAAATGAAAATGAGAAAATGAGAAAGCTGCCGGTCGGATGTATTCTACTGTTACATTAGGATACCAAATGGTATTGGTAACCATCAGAAACCCCTGCAAATGCATGAGAGGGTCTTCAGCAGGTAGTCCATGAAATTGGTTGCTCTCTATCATGTGTAAAAATCCTGGCTTTATCTCTACATTTACATTCCCCAAGTTTGGTAGCAATATACTATTGGCTACCCCCACTTGAGGAGTGAGATAGTCCAACAATGTTTGCTCTGGTGGATAATTAATAACATTTTCACCACCATTGCCGCCATTTCCTCCATTTCCCTTAGCCATCTTACTTCTCCTTTGTTCAGCTCTATTCCTGCGAGTAAGTTTCTCAATCTCAAGTTCGTTATGAAGTAGTGGCCTCTGAGATCGAGTGAGCATACACTGTTAACACAAAGAAAACATATTACAACGGAATTGGCCAAGGGAGTTTAACAGATAAAATAATTTAAAATTTTGGCAATTTTTAGAAATTAAAATAGAAAAAATTCAAATTAACAAGAACAGAAAATAAAATAAAACTATAAACACTATAAACAAAAATTGTTCAGTTTTACAAAATAAATTACTCAAGAACTACGCAACTAGACCTTGGCAACGACACCAGAAACTTGATGCGTAAAAATATGAATGCAAAGGGCAAGTGTACCTTACGCGTAATAACAGTGGACCTAAGTCCAGATATCGTACCTAAAGGACACAAGCTATTAATCAATGTTTATCATCCGTTTGTTATCACCAACTCATAAAAATGCTCAATCCCTAAATCCTTACAAGAAGTGCCTAAGTCCCTTGACTAAACTACCAATCCCTTGCATAGCTTAGCCAAGTTACTTTCTTTAAGAAAAGGAGTTAAAGGTGACTAATGGGCTTTGCTCTATTCCTAGAAACAAGACCCATTAGGTGCTCTTCTCCGATTCATAGTTCAAATACATTTTCCAATTGCATTTAAACCATAAAAATCAAGCAAAGGGTGATCAAGCCAAAGCAAGCATTAATCAAAGAAGAAAGCACGTAACGGTGAATAATAAACATGTATTAATAACTCAAAAGATATACATGAGTTTGGGTTTAGTTACATCAAACCCCGATGAATGGGAGTTCAACTACTCATGGTTGAGAGGAGCATCCAAAACGGTGAAGGAAGGAAGAAGATGAAAAATGGAGGAATAAGAGTGTTCCACGCCGCTTCCCACGTTCCAAAACCTAGGTCCAAGAAGAATGCCCTTTTCCCTTGCAATAAGCCCTTTTGATAGCTTTGTTTTTACCCCAAAAGTGTCAGCGCGACATTTCTAGCCCAGCTGAAATTATGTTTCAGCTGGGCCGAAACTTCAGTAATGTTCACTGGAATAATTTCGGTTGGGCTCACCAAATGGTTCGGCTAGGCTGAACTTCCTTTCTCAAAATTAGTCACCCTCTGTCAATTTCTGAGCTGGGCTGGCCTATCATTTTGGCTCGGCCGAATTGCCTTCAACAAATGAGGTGCTACTGACTTGATTTCGGCTCAGTTGGCACTAATTTCAGTTGGGCTAAAAATTCTTCCAAAGAATGATTTCTTTCTAAGGATGAGAACTTTCTTCCTTGACCTTGATCTTAAGCTACTCAAAAACCCATCTCCAATTTCTATGTATCAAAAAATACTAAAACATGAGACTAAATTCCAAATTTACATAACTAAATATATATCTAAAAACTAATTCTTTTTGAACTAAAAAGAGGTAGAAAAAAAGATTTAAATAAGGGATAGATGAAATAATTGCACTAATGTGTACCAAAAAGGTAAGTATAAAATGCAATTATCAAAGTTCAGCAACATTTGGTGTTTTTGTAGATCTGAATTTCAATGGCTTCTCCTTGTATATGTTTTGTTTCTGTTAACTACCTTAACAAGAAGATTAAGAAGTTTTCGATTTTTTTTGTTGATTAACTGTTTCTTTTTTAATTTATTCAAATAGAACTTCTCGAATGTTTTTTGGATTGTTTTTGAAGTTCACAGTTGTTGTTAAGCACCAGTTTTGAACAGTGTGTGTTATCATTGAGAATTTCTCTAAACAAGGAAAAATAGGGTGTGATAGATGGCAACATTTCACATCTGTTGAGGGTTGGCTTTGATGTTAGTGTAGAACAATTGAAAAAGAGATAGTTTTGTGGTGGAGAGAAATTGAGGTATATGAGGAGGTACGCTTTCTGAGAGGAGAAAGCAGGGTGGTCGCTCAAAGGTTGACTTAAGACATTAGGTAGTTTCGATGCCTTGATGTGAGAGCCACCAATAGCTAGCATGTCTAACCAATGAAAGGTGCTGAAGACCTGATAATTTGTTAGTTTTTTTATGTTATGACTGTTTAGCCCTATTAGCATCAGAGTTAGCAAGTTAGATGGCTGGTCATTTTTTATTTTCTTCAGCTACCTACCAGTTGGGCGTGCCTTGTATGAACCAAACCAAAAGGGCTTGCCATAGGCATTGGCCTCATTCAAGGGGTGGCACTTCAACCAGCTCAATTAGGTCTAATATTGAAACCACCTCACCAAGTTAGATGTGCCTTATGGCATTTTTGATATGTCATTTTCCTCTGTTATAGTTATGGTAAGTAAAACTTTTATACAACAACTAAACACCAGGATCATTTCCTGAGTTGTACACTTAACGTTGGCAATTAAGCAGATATTTTCCATGAAATCAATGGAACCTCATCGTTCTCTTAAATTATTGAGTTTAGAGAAAACAGAGAGAGAGATAATTTGGAGAACTTTTTGTATATTGAAAATGAGAAAAAAAAACAAAAGTTACAGTGTTTATGCTTATGACAGATATTTATAGTTCTGAAGATAGTAAGTGTATCTAGACAGTTGTAACTGATTTACAATCAGCCAACTGAATTACAGGTAATGAACAGCTGACACACTAACTTCAGCTAGACCATGAACTGATTTTCTCTCACAAATTATTTGATTTATATTATTTATCAAAATCGACTAAATGCCTCTCATCATGGAGATAATCCCGTTAAATAATAATCTTTAACGTTATACAAGGAAACGTTCCCTATATCTAATTTACAACTATCCATATATGTCAATTAATGAAATAAAAACAACAAGTAAATCATAGAGTATTGTAGAGAAATTATAGGAAAGCAATAAATCATAGATTTAGCTAAATAGGGAAAGCAATAAATAAGGGATTTAGCTATTCCCTTTGACATCCCCCTCAAATTGATGCTAGTGGATCCTGAAGCATCAATTTGCCAACCAGAAACTGATGGTGAGGTTGAGACAGGGCCTTAGTAAAGACATCAACAATCTGAAGATCAGTGGAGACATGAGGAAGACAAATGAGATGGGCATCATAGGCTTCACGAATATAGTGACAATCAACCTCAATGTGCTTGCTACATGAAACACGGGATTGGTAGCAAGTTGGATAGCACTATTGTCAGCATGAAAAGGAGTAGCCTCATGTTGAGGAAAACCAAGTTCTCCCAATAATCCACGAAGCCAAACAATCTCAGAACAAGTAGAGGACATAGCCAGATATTTGGACTCAGTAGAGGATTTAGAAACTCGAGGTTGTTTCTTACTCTTCAATAAGAGCATGACCAAGAAATATACACCAACCAGAAACTGAACGACAATCATTCACACAACTAGCCCAGTCAGCATCATTGTACGCAATCAATTGAATAGGAGTTTGGACAAAATTTGCTTCTTGGAATCCAGCCAAAGTGATTAGCTCTTGTGTATATTTGTGTTGGTGTAAGAAAATACCAGCAGAAGTAGTTTGAACTTCCAAACCCAAGAAATATTGTAAAGAACCTAAGTCCTTCAAATGAAAAGAAACAGTGTGATGTTGTTGTAGCTGCTGAATGAGTACAGGATCTGAACCGGTAATAACAATGTCATTGACATAAACTAAAAGCAAAACAACACCATTAGACATCTTCCACAAAAATAATGAAGAATCATACTGACTTTGAGTAAAGGAAAAGTCAAGTAGAGTGGAACGAAACTTATCAAACCATGCTTGGGGAGCATGCTTCAACCCATAAAGAGACTGTTTTAAATGACACACATTAGAAGAAGGTGTGACAAACAAACCCTACGGTGGAGTCATATGAATATCTTCTTTTAGATCTCCATGCAAAAAAGCATTCTTGACATCCATCTGTAAGAGGGGCCATCCTTGTGATGCACTTATAGCTAAGATAGTACGAACGTTAGTCATCTTAGCTACAAGAGCAAACATCTCCTCATAATCCACTCCATATTCCTGCCGATTACCAAGAACCACTAAACGAACCTTATATCAGTCTAATGAACCATCATATTTGAGTTTAATGGTGTACACCCATTTACATCCAATGGGCTTAACACCATATGGGCAAGGAACAATATCCCAAGATTCTCTTGTAAAGCTTGCAACTCTTCTTCCATAGCTTTCACCCAACAAGCTTGGGTGGCTGCCTGAGAATAAGAGGTAGGCATCATGATCTGAGCCAAAGTAGCACTGAGAGATGTGTGATCCCATGGGGGAGAGAACCCATATTGATTTGGTGCATGAATAGATCGAGAGGACCGCCGAAGACTAGAAACTTCAGGAACAAGAGCTGGTTCGGGATTAGGAGGAGGCTGCGATGTAAGTGGAGGTCTTCGTCTCTGATAAACAAAGTCTGGCTTGAAACGCTCAATGCGATGAGGCAAATCATCAAATTGAGGAAGTACAACCTTATCACAATGAGGAGAAAGATGTTTTTAAAAGAAATATTGATCCTCAAAGAATATCACATTTTGGGAAATACGAATGTATTAGCCACAACATCATAACATATATAACCTTTGTGAGATGAACTATATCCCAGAAAATCACATTGAACAGATTGTGCAATGAGCTTATGACGTTCAGGAGATGGTAGATGAACAAAACACACAGCCAAATGGATGTAAAGTCTGATAACTCGAATGTGAACCAAACAACCAATAATATGGGGACATAAATTCTAGAACTTCTTATGGCAAACGATTAATAAGATAAACAACTGTGGTTAAGGTTTCTACCCAAAACTTGGAAGGCACCGAGGACTCAAGAAGTAAAGTGCGTACGACATCAAAAAGATAATGGTTCTTTCACTTCACTCAACCATTCCATTCTGTTGAGGTACCGATGTATAAGGACATGGACATTGAGAAATGATGCCTTTTTGTTGCAAAAATTCTTGAAATTTATGACACACATATTCGCCACCATTATCAGATCGTAAAACTTTCAGACATGTAGAAAATTGATTTTTAACATAGGAAACAAAAGTCTGAAAAATATGAAATATCTCATCCTTAATTAGAGCGACGAAAATACACCCATGTGAACCGCCTATAGTCATCAATGAACTTCAAAAAATACTTATAATTACCATGGGAAACGTTAGGCGAAATACCCCAAATATCACTATGAATTATATCGAAACATTTGGTAGCATGATTACCATGTAAAGGGAAAGGTAAAGCTTTGCTTTTGCCAAGTTTGCATGAAAAACAATGGCTTAATTACTATTTTAGTCCTTCAATTTGAGGGTCTTACTTTTTTTAGTCCCTGAATTTTTTAAAATTGCTTTTTTAGTCCTTTTCCATGATAAATTGGCAATTCGTTACATTTTTTAGCTGACAGAATTTGATTTTTAATTTTTAACTACTAAAATTTGCATTTTAAACTATCACAAAGTGCCTGTTTTATAACAGGAGGGACTAAAAAATCAAATTCTGGCAGCTAAAAACTGCCACAAATTGCCAATTTATCATATGAGGGACTGAAAAGAGCAATTTTCAAAAATTCAAAGACTAAAAAAAGAAAATTTAAATTTCAGGGACTAAAAGAAACATAACCCCTAAATTGAAGGACTAAAACAATAATTAAGCCAAACACAATTAATAGACAATTCAGGATCACAAGTCTGATCTTTATTTCCAAGAAAACCATGTTGAAACAAATGTCTTAAAATTTGAGAGTTAGGGCAACCTAATCTCTTATACCACACCTCACTCTGATTATTAACAGTACTACAAGCCAAAGACAAGATTTTAGGAATAGAAAACTGTAGAGGAAATAGTCTTCCCACTTTAGGTCCCTTCGTGATCACCTTCCCCAACACTTAATCCTGTACAAGACAACCATCACGAGAGAAAGAGATGTTATAGTTATTATCTACTAGCTGTCCAACTAAAATCAAGTTAGTAGATAATCCGGGTGACACAAATACATTCTGAAAAGAAGATCCAATATCCCCAACAATATTAATAGGAAGATGACTCCCATTAGCAATTTGAATATACTGAGGACCACTATAGTTTGATACTAGATGGGTAGGTGTGGCAACTGGCTTCTAAGAATGAAAGTTGTCTCCGCAAATGTGTTGGTAATTTGTAATACTTACATTTGAATATGATCAATTTGTAACTAGCCATGGTCATAAACTGAAATATTGTTAGTTTTATATCTTTTATTGTATTCATTAACCTTATTCTTAGTTATTGTTATCAGAACCTTGCTTACAACTTTGCATGCCTTAAACTAGCCTATAGTCTTATTATTGCCCATACTGTCGTTCAAATTGGATCTATTGGCAAAATGTTGCATTGGATCTGCAGAAAGCAGCTTACTTTGATGGGCAGTGAAGCAATAGGAGAGAATGCAAAACGGTACCCTTTCTTCAGAGAAGTCCATTCCTAGCATGATCACTGTAGATAAGGTTTGTTCAGTGCTTTCTTTCATGCATGAGGTGGCTGGTGGCATATATTAATAGTTAAACTTAGCGGGAGAAATTGTGTTGCTCAATATTACATTCTTTCATGCATTAAAATTTGGCTTCGAATTCCTTTTCTTGTTCTATTATTACCATCTCCATGCGCGTTGACAAATTTGATTTTTAAATATTCATTGTCGATTCATTTGCATTGAGCATGTATAATAATTCACAGTGGTCTTCTACATTTACTTAATTAGCTACTGGAATGGCTCTTTAAGAAAGCTTATATGCACTTATTAAAGTTCATTAGGCATGAAAGAAACTACTTTTTTGTGTTTACATCTTGGTGAATTATGGTGTTAAATGCTTGTACTTGATGGACTTTAATTATGCTGAATAAGTTATGTTCTTAGGTAAAAAATTATGGGCAGCTCCTATATCACAACTAGATGATGCAATGGCATGTCAAGGCCCATTTTGTGGTGACTTGATGATGCAATAGCATGTCCACATCTAATTTGGTTGATTTATGAATAAATACTTTTTTTAGTTAGAAATTAAGCTTTTATGCTTTTTCTATTTGATCTTTGCTTTTTTATTTTGTTTTGAAGGAATTGCATTGAAGGACCTTTTTGGAGAGATGATATGAAGCACTACCACTGGAGCAATGAAGGTTTGAAGTCTCCCAAAGCTGCTGACCTCGCTTAAGCATGGAATTTATGGTCGCTTAAGCGAGCTATTCATCTAAGCCCCTGGAAAACTTGTTGTGCTCGCTTAAGCGAGCAAATGTGCCTCAAGTTTTAAATAAATAATTTAAAACATCAATCAAAAGTACATAACATAATCATAGAAAGGTTTCGAATACATCAAGTCTAAAATGAGTATAACTGAAATGGAAATACAAAAGAAAAAGAAATACATCAAATGAACAACACCACCATAACACGTCCTATCATTACCAAGGCGATTTCTAATCCCTAGTAGAGCAGTATTGACACACTAGTTCTCTCCCTCATCATCAAACTCGATAGGATGTTGTGCATCGTCCCCAGGGATGAGAGGCGTCCGAGGAGAGCGCACATAGTCGTCATCGATGTCAAGGCTTATTGTAGGCTACTCCTAGTCGGGTGTGAAGAATAATCCTACAGGAAAAGTGAGCTCAGCTGATACTTAGTGTATGCTTAATAACGGTAGAATATGAATGGTGAGGTCTCTGCGGTAGTGATATCTATACTTGTCCTCATTGAAAATCCACTACCCTGTCAGGCCGAACATCATCTCCAGTCTCCAAATTGCTGGGTCCATCTACGTAAAGCGTAACATACAAGAAAAACAAAGAAAATACGGAGTGAGATTGTGATCTTTTGATGTTGATCCTATTGAAAGGATCGAGACTTTTTCTCACTCCAACACACATGTAAACAATCAAACACATCCATCAATCATCATACTTAATTAGAATAAATAATTTAATTTCACATACTTTAAATAATTAACATCAACGTGCTAATCTAAATAAACTTAAATCACACACAATCAACCAAATAAAATAACTCCCATCAAATTAAATCAAGACTGTAATAATTAAATCAAATCACATATCATGAAATAAAATTTCATGATAAAAGAGCAGTTATAAGGTTGGCTTGGTGGTAAAGGGAGAAGGGAGGGAGAGATAGATCGTGGATTTGAATCCCTCGCTAACAAAAATTAACAACTAATCCCTTAAAATTAATCAATTATATTTTAATAAATAATTAAATTTCTTAAAATATATCAAACAAACAAAATTCCTATAAGGTAAAAATCAAGTCGTTACAATACTCATTTCCCTCAGTTTTAAAAAATTGCACATAAATATCTTCAATGTATTTTGACCCGTTCTAACTTTGTATATTTGAACCTGCTACTCCTAATTTTTCACTCTTTTCATGTAGTTATTATTATTTTTAAGTATTTAACTTAAAAGTTTGTTTTTTTTTTCAATTGACTCAATCAGTGTTGTGAAAACCGGACCGGTCATCGACCCGGTCGAAGCACTGGGTTGATGGGTCAGTGGTCGAACCAGTGGGTCACTAATTGACCCGGTGTATATTAAAAATTTAAAAAAAAAAATATATCTAACAAAATGTGACCAATCCATAATTCATACTCTAAAATTAAAATTAATCATGATCAAACTATAAGTTTTACATAATCATTTATTACTATAAATTATTTTGTTGGATGTTATCATTAAATTATTAAGGAAACTCTTATTATTTTTCACGGCTAAATATAAAAGTTGTCGGAGGACCATAGCATATCAAGATTAAAATAATAATAATTAGCTATTATATATTATTGTCAACATCAAAATAATATTATATGAGCATATTATTATATACTATTGAGTAATTAACTATTAACAATTCAATTAAAATGTTATAGGAGTATATTATTATATTATATATTATTTAGAAATTAGTTTTTGTTGTGGTTTCAAATTTTAAATGGTAATATAAAAAGAATTCCAAATAACAACATTTGTTACAAGAAATGTAAAAAAAAAAACTGAAAAAAAAAACCGGGTCAACCAACCGGTCCAGGTCACCGGTTTTGACCAAAACCGGCCGGATCAAACTGGGTTGATCCGGGTCAAACCGGGTCGATGACATATCCGGTCTGATAACTAAACCGGACCGGACAGGGCTCCTGTTCCCGGTCGAACCGGGCGGTCCGATCCGGTTTTCACAACTATGGACTCAATACAATATGATAAGATAAAATAAAATAAGATAACTATCTTCTCCTATTATTAGTTTAAAAAATATAATTTTAATACAAAATGAGTGATATTTTTTTAATATAAAAGTCAGTCCTTCTGGTACGCAACAACAGCAGTTTATTTATGTCAAAAAAAAAAAAAACAACAGTAGTTTATTTAATTCTACATAACTTGCCAAGTCAAATTTGACTTTTTCTATTTAGTGGGATTCTGTGCGACAAAATCGGAGGCCAAGTTCGGTTCAGTTAAGGTACAACATAAATCTTCTCTTATTTCTTCACTTTCTTACTCCGTTGCCGCACTTTGCATTTTTCTTCCAATGTTAACGAGAATGTTGCGAAGAAGCGTTTCTGTTCATTGCTTATCTCTGTCTCCACACTCTGGTTCTTTTTCTAATCCCACACACTCTTTTCTTCTTCTCCACCCATCACATTCTTCTTCTTCAACTTTCTCCACCTTCCATGGTGGCCATGATACTCATCCCTCCACAAACAGAGCCCAATTCTTTGATTCCGTGAGAAATCTCAAAAGTGTAGACACTGCTTTGGATTTATTCCACAAAATGGTTGCCATGAACCCTCTCCCTTGCGCCAAGGACTTCACCCTATTGTTTGGCATTGTTATGAAGATGAGACATTACACAACTGCCATTTCACTCATCAAGCACATCTATTCCATAGGGGTCAAACCAAATGTCTACACTCTTAATATTGTCATCAATTGTCTCTGCCGTTTGAACCACACTGTGTTTGGGTTCTCTGTTTTGGCACTTATGTTCAAAATATGCATGGAGCCCAACCTGGTGACTCTTAACACACTTATTAACGGCCTTTGCATTGAAGGCAGAGTGGCTCAAGCAGTGAGCTTTGCTCACCATATGGAAGACATGGGCTATCAACCAAATAGTTACACCCATGGAGCAATAGTTAATGGATTGTGTAAAGTTGGTGACACATCTGCCGCTATCTCATATCTCAAGAAGATGGAGGAAAGAAATTGCAATTTGGATGTTACAGCTTACAACACAGTTATGGACAGTCTTTGCAAGGATGGCATGGTATCTGAGGCTTTGGATTTCTTCTCCAGAATGACTGGCAAAGGTATACAACCTGATCTCATCACTTACAATTCCTTAATTCATGGCCTTTGTAATTTTGATAGATGGAAAGAGGCTGCAACTTTACTGGGTATTATGATGAGAAAAGGAATCATGCCCAATGTGCAAACTTTTACTATTTTAGTTGACTATTTCTGCAAAGAGAGGATGATTTCAAGGGCTATAAGCATAATGGGTTTCATGGCGCATATAGGAGTGGAACCTAATGTTGTCACATATAGTTCTGTGATTAGTGCTCATTGTTGGCTAAATCAAATGGAGGATGCCATGAAAGTATTTGATCTGATGATTCAAAAGGGCTGCATACCAACTGTTGTAACTTATAGTTCATTAATCCATGGATGGTGTGAAACTAAAAATCTAAATAAGGCTATGTATCTCTTGGGTGAAATGGTTAACAATGGATTGAATCCAAATGTTGTCACCTGGAGCACTCTTATTGGGGGGTTTTGCAAAGCAGGGAAACCAGTAGCTGCGAAAGAATTGTTTTTTATAATGCACAAGCATGACCAACTTCCCAATCTCCAAACCTGTGCCATTATATTGGATGGCCTATTCAAGTGTCATTTTCATTCCGAGGCAATATTATTGTTTATGGAGTTGGAAAAGATGAATTTGGATCTTAATATTGTAATTTACAACATTATTTTAGATGGAATGTGTAGTTTTGGAAAACTGAATGATGCACGGGAACTCTTTTCTTGTCTTCCAAGTAAAGGCATCAAAATTAATGTTGTTACTTATAACATAATGATTAAAGGTCTGTGTAAAGAAGGACTACTGGATGATGCCGAGGACTTACTAATGAAAATGGAAGAGAATGGTTGTTCCCCGGATGGGTGCTCTTATAATGTGTTTGTCCAAGGATTGCTACGAAGATATGATATTTCAAGGTCAACAAAATACCTTCAACTAATGAAAGACAAAGGTTTATCCGCTGATTCTACCACCGTGGGATTGCTTATAAGCTGTTTCTCTGCTAATAAAGAAAATTGTACATTACAAGAATTCTTGCAAAAGATTGTTTGACTATATACCTGTTATCAAAGTCAGGCTCTGTACGCTAGGTTTTGAGATAAGTTATTCTGTCATTGGTCTTTTGAATATATTCCCATGAACAATGTTTGCCTGCAAGGACTAATATTTATAATATCTTCTCTCTGTCACTTTCATTCAGAACAATCCTTAGTACAAGCTCTTTATTTTGTTAAACACATGTAAATCCAATAAGGAAAATATATTTTATTGGTTCATTCAACATCAACGTGAATATTCTTTCTTCCCCCATCATTTCTCACACAATAACTCACTGTTAAAATGTGGTAATTAATTGGCATAGCAAGTCTATGTCAACAGTCACACATTATGTAAAGAATTTGAACTGCGGGATTTGTTCTAATGTTGAAACTGCCATAACTAATTAAACATGTTTAGTACTTTTTCATTTTTTTTTTTGCAATTATGTTTTTTTACGTCATGTATTACAAAACAAGTTCCTGAAGCATCATAAATAATAACAAAAGAGGGGAGGATTTTTAATATAGTTAAATAAAATGTTAGAATGCACAATACTATTTTTGGACCCTTTTTTTAATCATTTTTTGTACAGATAGTTTATAGAACTCAAAAAAGTTGCTTCTCCTTTTTTGACTGTGGTCTGATACTCTGATTCATTATCCTGAGTCGGAAAAGGTTTTGAGCCATTTAGAACGTGCACAGTATATTAGGTCTCATGCTCTCAACTCATTATTCACACTTTCCAAAGTAGAGTTTGCTGATGCTCTTCCTGTCACATGGAGATATCCAAAATTGTTACCAACATGCAGTTGAGTAGTCAATTTTTTTCTTATAAGATAAAAAAGCAAAATCCCAATATAATCACCAAAACAAAGAATAACTGAAAGAGAAGGAAATAAAAAAAAAATGTTAAATATGACTAGGAAACTATGTTGAATCATTATGTTTTGGTGAATTTCAAGTATGACTGAGACAATCAGTTAAAATTGAGCAATAAGTTCAGCAACATTTGGTGTTTTTGCAGATCTGAATTTTAATGGCTTCTCCTTGTATATGTTCTGTTTCTGTTAACTACCTTAACAATAAGATTTTGATTTTTTTTTGTTGATTAACTGTTTCTTTTTTAATTTATTCAACTAGAACTTCTCAAATGTTTTTTGGATTGTTTTTGAAGTTGACAGTTGTTGTTGAGCACCAGTTTTGAACAGTGTGTGTGTTATCATTGAGAATTTCTCTAAACAAGGAAAACTAGGGTGTGATCGATGGCAACATTTCACATCTGTTGAGGGTTGGCTTTGATGTTAGTGTAGAACAATTGAAAAAGAGATAGTTTTGTGGTGGAGAGAAATTGAGGTATATGAGGAGGTACGCTTTTTGAGAGGAGAAAGCAGGGTGGTCGCTCAAAGGTTGACTTAAGACATTAGGTAGTTTTGATGCCTTGATGTGAGAGCCACCAATAGCTAGCATGTCTAACCAATGAAAGGTGCTGAAGACCTGATAATTTGTTATTTTTTTTATGTTCTGACTATTTAGTCCTATTAGCATCAGAGTTAGCAAGTTAGATGGCTGGTCATTTTTTTATTTTTTTCAGCTACCTACCAGTTGGGCGTGCCTTGTATGAACCAAACCAAAAGGCATTGGCCTCATTCAAGGGGTGGCACCACAACCAGCTCAGTTAGGTTTAATATTGAAACCACCTCACCAAGTTAGATGTGCCTTATGGCATTTTTGATGTCATTTTCCTCTGTTATAGTTATGGTAAGTAAAACTTTTATACAATAACTAAACACCAGGATCGTTTCCTGAGTTGTACACTTAACGCTCGCAATTAAGCAGACATTTTCCATGAAATCAATGGAACCTCATTGTTCTCTTAAATTATTGAGCTTAGGGAAAACAGAGAGAGATAATTTGGAGAACTTTTTGTATATTGAAAATGAGAAAAAAGAACAAAAGGTACAGTGTTTGTGCTTATGGCAGATATTTATAGTTCTGAAGATAGTAAGCCTATCTAGACAGTTGTAACTGATTTACAATCAGCCAACTGAATTACAACAGGTAATGAACAGCTGTCACACTAACTCCAGCTAGACCAAGAACTGATTTTCTCTCCCAAATTATGTGATTTATATTATATTTTACATGGATTTTTGAATATCTACACTTGCTTTCTAGGAAAAAGTTTATAAATAACAATATCTACACTTGCTTTCTAAGAAAAAGTTAATAAATAACAATATCATAGATAAATGGACAAAAAATATTGGACCGTAGATTACAAGTTCATCAACATGGAATTTTAAAAGCGAAAAAACAGATTGTATAAGTGCACTTTTCACTTAATGAATACCAACAAGACATGATTGATGCAGCTTCCCTGTTTATTGGACAAAGACAATTTTCCTAGTCCTCACCTACAAGAGAAAAGTAAAATAAAGAAAAAATATCCGTATCAATCCAACTGTTAAAAAATTCCCCACATTCAAGTTTCTTAGTCACATAAAATTTTTAGAATTGCCTACACCCGGACATGTTTGCATCTGCAATGACTATTATTAGGTCTTGTTTGGATAAGTTTCCCCATAAGCACTTAGTGGGAAGGAGCTTGGAATGGGTAGTGGTTGCACATTAGTGGGGCAAATGGCTCCTTTTTATGTCTTTCCCTATGGACATGCCTTTCATATACTACCTTTTCCTCATAATTTTTGACATTTCATTGTGACTATTTTACATTATGCTACCTGAAAGTTTATTGTTTTCAGCCGTTTCTGCAAAAATCAATCAAATCCAATAAGTTGTTTTTATTTAAAATAAAGAGACCGGTGAACTGCACATTGTTTCAGATGAGTTGAACGCAGATGACCAAATGTGGGTGTGAGATGCAAATGTAACAAAATTTAATGGACACAATGATCTGATCTCTAGATGTTCAACAAATAATTTAATTTGGACAGATTTGAGAGGTCATATCCTTACTTCAGTAATTGTTGTATGAAGTTCATTAAAATGTCACAATCACAATTGTAACTGAGCACAAAAAAGCTGTCTGGACCCTCAAATTTGGGAATACAAGTCACAATGAACTATTTATCGACTTTTGATTGTTTGATACTAGATGGTGGGTGTGGCATTTGGCTTCTAAGAATGAAAACTCTCTCTGCAAATGTGTTGGTAATTTGTAATACTTACATTTGAATATGATCATTTTAAATGGTTACATGCTATCAATTTGTAACTAGCCATGGTCATAAACTGAAAATATTGTTAGTTTTATATCTTTTGTTGTATTCATTAACCTCATTCTTAGTTATAGTTGTCAGAACCCTGTTTGCAACTTTGCATGCCTTAAACCAGCATATAGTCTTATTATTGCCCATACTGTCGTTCAAATTGGATCTATTGGGAAAATGTTGTGCATTGGTTATGCAGAAAGCAGCTTACTTTGATGGGCAGTGAAGCAAGGAGAGAATGCAATGGTACCCTTTCTTCAGAGGAGTCCATTCCTAATCACTGTAGATAAGGTTTGTTTGTTTGTTAGATTCCATCTTAAAACCAATTGGCGCTAAGTGAAGTTGCCCAACAGATATATAAGCTATACCCCAAGAGTTGATGCAAGCGATGTGGGACTTCCTAACATTGTTCAGTGCTTTCTTTCATGCATGAGGTGCCTGGTGGCATGTATTAGTAGTTAGACTTAGTGGGAGAAATTGTGTTGCTCAATATTACATTCTTTCATGCATTGAAATTTCGCTTCAAATTAATTCCTTTTCTTGTTCTATTATTACCATCTCCTTGGGCTGTGATTGTTAACAAATTTGATTTTTAATATTTTCATTGTCGTTTTGTTGGCATTGAGCATGTAATAATTCACAGTGGTCTTCTACATTTACTTAGCTGCTGGAATGGCTCTTTAAGCAACCTTATCTGTACTTATTAAAGTTCATTAGGCATGAAAGAAACTACTTTTCTGTGTTCGCGTCTTGGTGAATTGTGGTGTTAAATGCTTGTACTTAATGGACTTTAATTATGCTGAATAAGTTATGTTCTCAGGTCAAAAATTATGGGCAGCTCCTATCACAACTAGATGATGCAATGGCATGTCAATGCCCATTTTGTGGTGACTTGATGATGCAATAGCATGTTCACACCTAATTTGGTTGATTTATGAATAAATACTTTTTTTTAGTTAGAAATTAAGCTTTTATGCCTTTTCTATTTGATCTTTGCTTTTTTGTTTTGTTTTGAAGGAATTGCATTGAAGGACCTTTTTGGAGAGATGATATGAAGCACTGCCACTGGAGCAATGAAGGTTTGAAGTCTCCCAAAGCTGCTTACCTCGCTTAACCAGGGCATTTATGGTCGCTTAATTAAGCGAGCTATTCATCTAGGCCCCTGGAAAACTTGTTGTGCTCGCTTAAGCAAGCAAATGTGCTTCAAGCCTGAAATAAACAATTTAAAACATCAATCAAAAGTACATAACATAATCATAGGAAGGTTTCAAATACTTTAAGTCTGAAATGAGTATAACTGAAATGGAAATACAAAAGAAAAAGAAATACATCAAATGAAGAACACCACCATAACATGTCCAATCATTAACAAGAGATACCCCGATTTCTAATCCCTAACAGAGCAGTTGATTTGTAAAAATATGATTGCAAAGGGCAAGCGTACCCTACGCGTAGTAATAGTGGACCTAAGTCCAGATATTGTACCCAACGGACTAGAGGAGTTTCCTAAATAATTTGATTTTATAAAAACTAAACAATTCAAAGTAACCATCAATTTGAGAGAAGATATCAAGTATTCCGTGCTAAAAGAAGAAAATAGTAAGTGAACAATGTTTTATGAGGAACAATTTCAATTGAACAACCCAAGACTGTGACTTCACTTGTACCCCCAATTCACCTCAGTTCATGTTTTATGAAAAACCTTTAATGATTCTATAATTGCCAATTCTCTAAAATTATTAAGCAGCCTATGCTCAAGGTCTGATTAATGTATGTACTACTTAGACTCGGCCTGGCACTAAGTCAAAGGACCAGCCGAGTAAACGAAGATAGACTCAAACTAAGGCAGTTATAACGGAAAGTATATCTTATTAAAAGATAAGATACGCAAAGATTAAGATAAAAGATAATGATAGAAGATAAACCTATCACTATCACAATTAATGAGAATTGATAAGATTTGATAGGAAAACAACCCTATCAAATCTATCTATTTACCTTCTATAAATACAAAACAATTCACCATTATCAAGGTACGAAATTCTACACCATTGTGATACTTGTCTCCTACCTCTGTGCCTCTAACTTGAGCGTCAGAGTGTCTTTGCAGGTACACCCCACCATCGTTGACGAAGGAGCTACCGAAGGAGCCACCGCAACCAGAGGTTCTACCAAATCTGGTAGGAACATTTGGCGCCCACCGTGGGGCCCGGTAAAACTTTACCTGGCCAAACAAATCAAGAACCTTAACTATCTTTGAAGCACCATCTCGGTAGAACGCTTGCACTACACAAAGGGACGAATTCAATCCCTTAACGTGTTCCAGGCGATTGAAATTAAATTTCTGCTTCATCGATGATCCGCGTGCGATTAAATCCGATGTTGTGATTTCTCGAATTCAGATTCAATTAGCTTCACGAGAAACAATGGTGTCCCCGACGCCAGAGTCGACCTTTGCAGATGTGGATTTAGTTGCAAGAAACACGACATGCAGATATCAGCACAGACAATACGAAGCTCATAGAAGCAAGTGAACGTACCAGTAACCTGCACAAAGAAGTTGGCATCGTCAACACGTGTGGCCCACGCGCACCAAGTTGGTCTCTGAATTACAGAGAACCTGCGCATTACTACGAAGTCAACCCTCACACTGCATATCATGACACAGGATGGTCTCAGTCAAATAATCGTGAACAATTGTGCAAACAGAAAAAAGGTACAAGCCTTAAAATACTATATTAGTGAGCTTCGTGCTTAAAGGTACGATTTTTGTTAATATATTAAGATAATTGTGAGATTGGAGTTCACGTGCTGGACCATTGCATTTGTCTTGGATTCATATATGATATCATCATGCCATAGTATGCCATCGTAAAAGCTGTAGGCAATACCATAACTAATGCCATATATATGCTAAAATGCAAATTAGTATTGACTTGGAAAAAGTTAACGCGTGCATGACATAACTTAAGGAATTACAAGTCTGTATAGTAATGTCATATTGCTAAAAGCATAAATCCTAGAATAAATAAATACTCACATGTAAAAGGCGTGACTCTTAGTGGCTTAGACAAAAGTGCATGAGTTCTAAATATTATCATGACCATGAATAATATTATCATCATGACATCATGTCATTTTATGCCATTATATAAATGTTGGGAGGTGATATGGTCTGCCTGGCACACCTAAAAGCGTAAATATTTGAAACTGATTTTGCCATATGTCATGAGCAACATTACGCCTTGCACTAGGCATAGTCAACTCGCCATTTAGACACTCACAAGTTAAGGATTTGGCTTGTTGTACGAAAAAACAAAATTATTTATATTACACGCATTGTGGAGAGAAGTGCACCTAAAATTCAATTTGATGTGCATACTATATGTATCATTGATGCCTATCGCATACACTGAGAACATAGCATTGATCTTCCTTTTAACTGGGAAACACCCATGTCAGGCTTTTCATTTTGATATGCATCCATATTTTAGGACATGTTAAGAATTACATGCCTTGAAGGGTTATTATAACTTGTCATTTGTGGCCTGCGCTTTTGACTGAAATTAAAATATGAATGAGAATACATCACTTTATCCAATCTTCCTCCATTATAATAGACATTATCTTACAATTACATCATGGTCCATGCAATTGCCATGGCATGCACACATGCCCTTTCCTTTGGAAAATGTGCATTTGCAGGAGTCTTCAATGACACAAGATGGACACAGGAGGCTGGGGCAGAGGTGAGGCTAATGGAAGACAAGGCAGCTATCCACATAGCCCAATCTAACTCCATTACTATAATATTATCATATTATACTATCTTCGCATTTTGTAACCAAATCATGGATGCCCACATAATGATTTTTGTGAGGTAGAAGGCAATAGCCTTATATGATACCCACATCATATTGGTCCATAACTTTTACTTTAATATTTACTTAACATCTTGATTAATAGCTTTTGTGGGAGAGACTTTTACTTGGCGGCATCAGCCCATTGAACAAAGATTTCAATGACACTTGACCCAGCAATGGTATAAGACTCGGACATGACTTCCGTAGCAAATGTTGCCATGGCGGCTATGAGCATACGACACCCCTTACAAACAGGGGGATTTTAATAATTTATTTGAATACTCTGCAATACTAGCATTAATATTATCTTCTACGACAAGGAGTATCATATCTTGAAAGACAAGACATACACTATAGAAAATTAAATCGAAGATATTGCTATGCTCCATGATAGCAGCACTCACTCGAGAAGCTTTCCAAAGCCTTGTCATGAAGATTATAAGGCTTGAGCAAATACTTCTTGAAGACAGCTAATTTTTATCATTTACCTAACATGCAAGTTTTCATTGTTTTGTTTTTGTTTTAAAGGATCAACATATCGCCTTTCCAAGCTGACTTGCAACTGGATTCGAGACGATTCTGATCCAACCCCAAAGATCAACTTCCCTAACAACATTTGTAGACCGACTTTGGGTAGATATATATTATCATAATTTTGCAGGATGTGCTTTGTCAACCCTCGAGAGTCGCCTTACTTAGCCTACCTCGGAGACGACTACGCAAGATCAATTTCCAGCACTGTTGACTTGGAATTGGCTTGGCAAAAATCCTTGCACTATTAGGCACCAAAAGACTGAGTATAAGCCCTCGGCACCAAACCAAGCTGGCAATACCAGGAACCAAGCATTATTGCACATCCTCACACTTGAACTTTCGACAACACTACATGCTAGGAGTTCAACCTATCTTGGAATGACACCTAAAGCTTAGCTTTGCACCTCGAGCATTTTCAGCTCAGCTTCGTGCCTTGAGCACTTATCTTGATCTCGCACTTCGAGTATCTCTCAAACTCGGCCAAATCGGCCTTTAGCATCTATGGTAACCCATCTGAGTATGACTAAACTTCGTAACATGAGGTTATAAAACTCTTTTGCTTTCTTAAGCTCAGAGCTTATTGGACCCATGGTCTATTTTTAACTTGGCAAGCATGACCTCAAATATCTTACACTTAGCTTGAAGCACCTTTAGCTCGGTCTTTTACGCCCTGAGTATCTCTTAAAACTTAGGCATTCCTGCTTGATCCAATGACAACTTGAGAAGCGAGCCAACTCGGCATTCCAAATTAACGTCTTAGCATTCCAGTCTGACCTTTCAGCATTCCAGTCTGACCTCTCAGCATTCTGGTTTGACCTCTCGACATTTTGGTCTGACCTCTCGGCATTCCAGACTGACCTCTCGGCATTCTGGTTTGACCTCTTGGGATTCCAGTTTGACCTCTCGACATTCTAGTCTGACCTCTCGGCATTCTAGTCTGACCTCCCGACATTCCAGACTGACCTCTCGGCATTCTGGTCTGACCTCTAGGCATTCCGGTTTGACCTCTTGGGATTCTAGTTTGACCTCTCGGCATTCCAGTCTAACCTCTCGACATTCTGGTCTGACCTCCCGGCATTCTAGACTGACCTCTCGGCATTCTGGTTTGACCTCTTGGGATTCCAGTTTGACCTCTCGGCATTCTGGTTTGACCTCTCGGCATTCTGATGTGACCTCTCGGCATTCTGATCTGACCTCTTGGCATTCCAGTCTGACCTCTCGGCATTCTGGTCTGACCTCCTAACATTCCAGACTGACCTCTCGGCATTCTAGTCTGACCTCTCGGTATTCTGGTCTGACTTCTTGGCATTTGAGTCTGACCTCTCAGCATTTCAGACTGATATCTCGACATTCTAGACTGACCTCTCGGCATTTCGATTTGACCTCTTTAGCATTCTGACTTAATCCAAAGACAAGTTGAGAATCACATAACATTCCGATTTGACCCTTTAGCGTTCCAACTTGATCCGAAGATAAGTTGAGAATCACACATCACTTTAGTTTAACCTCTTGGTATCTCCCTCTGGTTGATTGCTTAAGTGTTCCAATTTAATTCAAAGACAAGTTGAGAAATGACCTAACTCGGCATTCCAACTTGTCTTCTCGGTATTTCGATTTGACCCCTTTTAGCGTTCCAACTCGACCCAAAGACAAGTTAAGAGCCACAAAACATTCCGGTTTAACCTCGTGGTTTTTCCCTTGGGTTGATCACTTAGGCGTTCCAACTTGATCCAATGACAGGCTGAGAGATGACCCATCTCGACATTTCGGTTTAACCTTTCGATATTTCGACTAGACCTACTTGGCTTTCGGTTTGACTATTCATCCAACTTGATCTTAAAAAGACAAAGTTGATGATTTGGCATTCCACCTAGACCTACCCGGCTTTCGATTTGACCATTCATCCAACCTGATCTAAAATAACTAAGATGGCGACTAGGCATTCCAGCTTGATCTAACAACAAGCCGAGTCCAACCTTCACTCGACATCCTGGATTGACCCTAAGGGCATTTCGGTTGACCGTTAAACAACCCAGCACGAATTAAATGACCAACACTCGGTTCAAGGAACCCAAGGCAGGGTACTTCTACTTGTATCAACTTTCTTGCCATGGCTTGAAGCTTTTGGAGGCATGAGCATTACTTAGTCTTGGCAAGGCCCCTTAAGAAGGCACTTGACCAATTAATGATTGGGACCTTTCGAATGGCACACAGTTCAAGGGACCCATAGTTGAATACCACCTAACCTTACAATACGTGAAAGAGGGAAAAGGGACACTGACATATGAATTATCAAATCCAATGGTCAACAACGAAAATACACTATGACTGGCTGGAAATCATTCAGAAAAGCCTCGAGTGTCTTAAATTGCCTTGAGCATTTCCAATGCCATTGGCCAATTCTTCCTCGAATGACTTCGACTCGGCCGTGAGTACCTTACAATCGGCTAGTTCCACTTAGAGTATCTTCAACTCAACGAACCGAGCCTCAATTATCTAATACTCAACTCGGCCTCGTACTTTATGAGTCTTCATCTACATCTCGAGACTCTTTAGCTCAGCCTTACGCCTTGAGCCTATAGAGCATTTTCAGGTCGACCTCACGCTTAGAGCATCTTGAGTTCGGCCAGACACCTTAAGCATCCTCAAATCAACCATGAGCTCAAAGTACTTGCAACTCGACTAGAATAATCAGTTGTCAGGCCATAATGAAGCTCGACTATGTAAAAACATCTTATAAGCTCTTACAGCCTACTTCAGAGCTTGGGGGGCATATGTACTACTCGGACTCGGCCCCACACCGAGTCAAAGGACCAGCCGAGTAAACAAAGATAGACTCAAACTAAGGTAGTTATAACAGAAATTATATCTTATTAAAAGATAAGATACGCAAAGATTAAGATAAAAGATAATGATAGAAGATAAACCTATCTCTATCACAATTAACAAGATTTGATAAGATTTGATTGAAAAATAACCCTATCAAATCTATCTATTTACCTTCTATAAATACAAAGCAATTCACCCTTATCAATGTACGAAATTCTACACCATTGTGATACCTGTCTCCTACCTCTGCGCCTCTAACTTGAGCGTCGGAGTGTCTTTGCATGTACACTCCACCACCGTTGATGAGGGAGCTACCGAAGGAGCCATCGCAACCAGTGGTTCTACCAAATCTGGTAGGAACAATGTATTTTCTCTAATTAATTCTCAATTGATCATAGAAAAACTAATTTAGAGAAAATGTTTTAAGCACAAAGAGATTGATTAAAAGAATTAATCAATTGGACAACAACACAACCAGTTTGGTTATTCCGATTATGTTACTTCAGTTCCATTACAGGTCAATGAACCATAAACAGATGATAACTGACATGTGATTAAAAAGGATTTAGAGTGATCATTTCTAATTAACAATGAAAATAGGAAAGGAAAACAATTATCTGAATACATCAAGGAATTTCATTAAAATAGAACCAAGGGGCAAGGTACAATTACATCACAGTCTGGGCTTTGGGAAAATTAGCCATTCATGATCAGACAACAGCAAACAATCACCATATAAGGCATAAAAGTTACAAAAGGGATCAAAACCTTATAGTGAAAAACCCTAATGATGATCTCTATCTTTCCTTTCAGCAAAGAGCTGCTTACAAAATCACTGCCTCACTCAAAATCTCTCAATTAGGAAACAAAACAAAAGATACCCTAACTCTTACTTCCCACTTTCTATTTATAATACTCAAAATGTAACTGACACGAGGGAAGTAGCACGGCCATGCTAATTGGGAGCACGACCATTCTCTTTGAGTAGGCAAAATTCAAATTCAAATCCTGAATGGAGCACGGCCGTGCTCTGGGGAGCATGGCCATTCTCGGAAAACTCTGACGGAGTTGGCTACTTTGAGCAATTTAGAGCACGATCGTTCTCTGGGGGAGCATGGCCATTCTCGGATTTATTGACGCTGGTTGCCAAAATATGAAAATCAGAGCACGTCTTCTCCAACTTTAGACAGGTCGTTCTCCTCTCATAACATCAGCACGACCATGCTGAATGGAGCATGCCCGTTCTTCACATTGGTGCTTTTTCTATCTCTTTTTCAACTTATTTTAGCTCTTTTCCACATTTTCCAATTGTGCCTTGTCTGTTTCACACTTAACACTAAATCATGAGTTTTGTCAAGAAAATTATTCACAATTAAAGCAATTCAAGACTAAAACTCTCCCTAAAACGTAGACAAATATTGGTTTATCAGTCTCCCCACACTTGAACATTGCTTGCCCTCAAGCAATTATTCTGATTCAGAATTCAGAAAATTCCTTTTAAATCAAGAAACCTTTTCCTAGAGACACATAATTTATTCTAACCATGAAGGAACACAACACAGACAAGCAACTTGAATTTCATGTTTCTCCAAGAATCTTTATTAGGGTCAAATATCCATCAAAAAATCAAGTTCCCATGAGCAATGGATCACTCATCTTACCACTCTCAGTGTTTCAAGATCATGAAAAAAAAACACTCCAGTCCCACTGAAGAAGTATGCACATCAGTCTATTTGTCAATCAACTCAACTTAAAAAAAAATTTCAACATGCAAGTATGTGAGGCTTCACAGGTTGTAATGGGGCTAGGTTGTTGTGTAAGGAAGATAATGAAAGAATAAGTCATGCAAAAGGGGTTAAATCAAAGTTCATACCCAGTGACTTACAACAAGAGGAGAGCAAATACTCTTTTCTTGCTCAGAGAATTCCCAAATCTTTTCTTTTCAGTTTATGCTTTTTCTTCCTTTTTATTATTATTTTTTTTCAAGGTTTTTGACAACATTTTTTTAATAAAAGAAGAAGCACACTGACTAATTTTTTTTTTCCAAATCACACTTGTATTAATTACTCCCCTATCCTTCAAGTCACTAGGTACACCCAAATATATAACATTCATACAGTAAGGTGCCAAAGGATTTTTTCATTTAGGCTCAAAAGGGACAACTAGGGAATGATTGCAACAACACAGTTCTGAAGTTAGAAAATAGCCTAAAAAAATTGCCTCATCAATTCCATGCACATATGAAAATTCATTCAAGGATATGCATTTCAAAATATAACTGAGAGCATGACAACATAAATGGACAAAACATCACACATTGAGAATAGAACATAAGGCTCAAAAACTCTCATTTTAGTAGCTTAGCTCATAGAGAACCATTCATCTAGATTTCTTTCTACTAATATTCACAATTCAAGGAGAACACTCAATTTCATATGCAAGTCCTAAATTTATTTATTTATTTATTTTTTATGTGGCCCTAAAAAAATTTCTCAAATTAAAAGAAACACACACAATGAAATCAGAATAACATACTGAAATAACATAAGCACTGCAAAGCTATAAGTTGTGGGTGGTACAAGTCATGCACAGTAAAATCCCTCCCCACACTTGAACAATGCAGAATACACACAGAAATGTAAACAATACTGAATAAAATAAATACAGGGAAATGAAAGTAACAGAAATGTAAAAATAGAAAATAAAGTTACAAGAATGAAAAATAGTAACATAAAACCTCCTTAAGAAGGAGGTGGAGCTCTGAAGAATTGGTCCTGGAGTTGTTTGAGGAATGTCATCTATGTAGCAAAACCATCAGTAATGGCTTGCTGTTATGCATCCAATCTGGTGTCATAAGCATCAAAGCGACTTAAGACAACCGCCACATGTGTCTGAATGTGCTCCTCCATACTATCTAGCCTGGTGAAGACACCAGTATGCATGGCATCAAAGCGGTCTAAGAGCATCTGCATGTCAGCCGGTGGTGGTGGCTGCTGATAATCATCCTGTTGATCAGGGATTCTTCTCCCTGGTTGTGCTATGGATGGTCCTCCATATGAACATCCTGTTGGTCATGCAGTAGTGATGCCTGCTGCCGTGGGTGGTGTGGCTCCTCTGGTAGTGGCTGCTACTGTGGTGGTTTGTTCAGTACATAAGTGTTCCCCAATCGTACAATGGCCCTAATGTTGAGCAATTTAGCTCTACTAATGCTCTCCATGTGGATAGGGATAGCTCTATCTGCCTCTGGATCAAAGCAATAGTGTATGGCTATCCTAGTAATGAAAGAATCGCAACAAATGTGGCCACCATGTCTCTTGGATGTCCTTTTCCCGACACCGATGCATGTCCTCAGCAACATGAAGCCGGCATTACACCGGATACCCCGGATACCCCGGACCATGCAATACAGAATATATAAGCCTCTGATGGGAACATTCCCATCACTTTGTCAACGTGCATGAATAGATCTTGTAATCCATCTGTGCATAATCTTCAAAATGGGGTCTCTGATGCCACTAGCCTTCTGCATCCTAGGATCATAACTCTGCTTCCCTGAAATTTGTGTCCAAAATGTTCCCTCCAACCAAGATGCAGGAGCCTCCAGCTTCACCCTGCGGTAAGCATCAGTTTGCACAGAAGCATCTGTCTCAAATCCTAGCAGAATATTAAATTTTGCTAGAGTCATACATCTGGCAGCTCCCATCATGTAAAATGAAACCATGTGATCTGGTGGGGGTTGTCCCTCCTCTGCCTGTGGTACCCACTCTTGCAGGAAGCAAGGAACTCCAGTGTAGGTATCCTGTAAGTGGCATTAGTAACTTCTACCAAAGTCTCCTATCCTAAAGCATGGATATAATGCTACACCTGCTCCTCAATGTGTAACTCTCTGCAGAGGTCCATATCTATCCTGCGAGTGGGATGCCACAAGAATGTAGACAGTCTTTGGTATCGAGCTCTATATTCCTCTGGAATATAAGCATACTCTGGGGTTGTAGGAGGTGGTGAATGAGGTTGTGATGGTGAAGGAGATGGATTACAACCCTGCTATGGTGAAGGAGAGCGATGTGGCTGAACACGCTGTGCTGGCTGTCGTTGTCCCTCAAGGTACTGAGCCCCAGGAAATGGACGTCCAATCCCAATCATCCCTCCACATGGAGGCATAGGCTGGCCTCGAGCACCAAGCTGAGAACCATAAGTAGTGGTTGTCTACGCACGTTTCCCTATGCTTGAAGATGATCTGGCGTCCATGAATCTGCAAAAGTAATAAAAATAGAGAAATTGTACAAGAGCTATGTTAGAATAAAGAGAATTTTTTTTTTTTGTTCTTTTTATAGTGCATAAGCACGATTTGGAGAACAGGTCGTGCTCATGCTTGATGAAGAACATGATGAGCATGGCCTACAACACGACTTTGAGAACGACCGTGCTCATCCAATTTCAAGTATTCTGACGAGCACAACCTGGAGAATGGTCGTGCTCCTCAAATTTCAAGTATTCTGATGAGCACGGCCTGGAGAATTGGCATTTTTGAGTTGACAATTGTCTCCCCCAAACGATAAATACGCTTTTCAGCCAACAATTACACAAAAGAATCCTATACTAAAATACTAAAACCATTATAAAACCTATTAAAGTGCTTCTAAACTATAGCATTATAAAACCTAGGTTCACCAAAAAAAAGAAACAATGAAAAATTGAAAAACTAGGTTCACCAACAATCAAATTTCAAGATGTATGAGATTTGAATATAACTGTTGTGAAGACTAACTTGGAATTAGAGAAAAACGAGAAGATTGAGGTGTAGAGCGAAAAACTTGGGATAGCACAGTTTACTAAAAATGAGGGAGTCACAGTTTGTGATCCCTCAGTTGCTATTTTAAAATTGTTCCCGTGTCTTAGCACGGTTGTGTTATACGTAGCATGGTCGTTCTCTTTGACCCTTCATTTTTTTTAATAAACTCAAAATGGCCTACAACATGGCTGTTCTCGTAAACTATGAGAGAAGCCAAAATTTGAAAAAACTAGCACGGTCGTTCTCGTAAATGACGAGATTTAGGCCAACAATGAAATTGTGAGCACAACCAACAACATGGCTGTGCTTGTAACACTGTAGTTTTTCATAATGTATGATAAGTGATTTAATTAATAATGCAAGAGCAAATTAAATTTAAATTATGTCGATTGATATAATAATTAACTCATAGTGTTATTGAGAGATTTTTGGAACTTTTACGTAAATTCGGTAAGTTGTAGAAAGAAAAAAGAGATGGGGGTGTCCTTAGAGGAAGGGTAGCTGTAAATAGTAAAATTCAAATTTATCTTATAATGAACGTGTATATCTTCACGATTCTTCCAATTTGCTTCATTTTCTTTCCTTCCTCCCGAAACTTCTTGCTCTCTCCTCCTTTCAAGCTGGCCGTGACACCCAAAAGAGGCAAAAGAAGCCATTTTTGTTGGTTGCTTTAAGATTTGTATGCAAGCTAAAGCATCATATCTTCATCATCCCAACCAAGTTTCCTTTTCCTCTTCATCCCTTTCTCTCTCTCTCTCTTGGCTGGAACTAAACCCCAAAGGTAAGGGAAGCTTTAAGTGTGGTTAAGAGTTAGGGGACTCAACCACACACAACATGAATGCCCCTCATCTGGACTGTTATGTGTGTTTTGTTTGAATGCTTGAATGTGAAAAATTGATGAAATGGATTGAAACTCCTGACAGTGGGTGTGTGTGTGTATGGATTGATTTTTTTTTTTGACTCTCTAAATTACTTGGGAAGGCTTATAAAACAAAGGAGACCATGTCCAAATTTTATTAAAATTGTTTGACAACGTTTTCAATGTGAGATTCACCCAAAAATAAAAGTGGCAGTGGCTGTTGGTTCGTCCAGCCCTGGACAACCCCCACGATTTTATAATTTTTGGAAGATCTAACCGTTGATTTTTTATGAATTTTTTTTGAATGAAAATAGACACAAAATGTAGTAACTTTAATTTTGACACCTTGGAGAGAAAACCCCATCTCGGGGTTCATCTATGACTCACAAAATGGTTGTTCTGTTTTCGAGTTTCCCCTGGAACATGTCTCGGTTTTTCTCAAATTCCCACTTGTGTGCTTAATTTTTATTTTTCGTTTTTGTACCATTAGAAACTAGACAAAACAATATTTTTATCCATATAAATTATAAAAATTATCATGTCAAATTTCTAAATTAACCTTTTAAAAAGAAACAGGGCAAGGGTTTTGGGCTCTGTTTTGAGTCTGAAACTTAGGTTGTTAGAAATAAATTTACTGGAAATAGTAGAAAAATAATTTGGGGACAAGGGTTACCTTTTTAGAAAGATAAAGATGTTACCTTTCTACTGTAAAATTTTCAGCTCAAAAAGAGTTTGGGAAGTGGGATAAATTTACATTTCTTTGAGCTATGTTCAGTGAGCACTCAAAAAAATTCAGAGCTGCTGACTTTGAAAATTTTTATAAAATTTTCTAGATGTTGATTTTATAAGTGGGATACCTTTCTGTAAAATAGATTTCAAGAGTTTCAATTTGATATAAAAAATTTTAAATTCCGAGGACATTTGCTTGTATCAGTGAGAGCTCATATTCAGTTCTGCCAAAGAGAAATCGACCTTATTTGGTCAATTTGGTTAATATGATATAATTATTGGAACGGTGATGTGGTTTATTGAGATGTGAATCTTGAGTATTTAATATTTGTAATCATGTTGTTTATCTCTATGATGTGCTTACAAGTAAGTTTATCTATGAGAAAATGAATGTTGATAATGAATGATAATCTTGTATTGTGACCATCGCTATATGTTAAAAAGGAGTTAGCTATAATCTTTGGAAAGATTTTTTATAGAAAATGGTATACTTGGGAGGGTGAGTTTCACGCCAGAACTCTGGCCCACTAAAGCGACCTGGGGGTCTCGCCTAGTGGGATATATTCCTAAGTACCACCCCTATGTTTTGACTCCGAATGGCGTGTTAGAGTGTTGAGAACTACTTCCCAAGAGGTTTAGTGACCCTTTTAGTGTATAGGGGATGGATTGTTATCATGGTTGTGGATTGTTGAGATGTGTTTGGATCCATAAGTCTGGCTATTGGAGATGGCTGGTACGGAGGTGCCGTATCTAAGACTGTAAGGGGTTCCAAATATGTTTTGCTGCTGGAATACGGTGGGTGCATAGTTGATGCACAGAAATATTCCGAATGTTGTATTTGCACGGTTGGTGTATATGTGTGCACAGTTGGTGCACAGACATATGGGTAGGTACGTAAGTTGAGGTGCTAGGTAGGCTCTCAACCTAGTGTCGGAGGTTTTCGTGGTGGCTAATGGTGGGCCTATAGAATAGCCAAGTGGGCGAATTCCTATAGATGTAAGGTTTTGCAAACCTTACAGAGGTAAGCCAATACCCACACTTGTCTATATTTGATTAAATCCACACTTCCTACACAAGGTCAGCTTAAGGGACTCCCTGAATGGTCAAAAGGTGAGACTATGGTAGGGCATGGGGCCTATGAGGAACCGCTCATATGATGTTGAAACTCCATGGAGTAGAGTCAGTCTTGTTGACTAAGGTTGTCTAGTGGTTTATGTTGTACATCACCTTGTGATGAGGGATGTTGGTGGTTGTCTTGATGATTGAGATTGTGACTTTTGTTGATTGAATAAAATCCATGAGATTTGATGATTCATGGTAGTAACTGGTGATGGTTTATGTTGTATGAACTATTTAAAATGGTTGAGCCATGATAATTGTTGTTTATTGGTGTTTATTGATGAACTAAGTTTTGTATAACATTTTCAGTTATATGTATAGTTTTGTTTGGTAAGCTTACCCTTGCAATGTTTGCACATATGGTTTGTGCCTGTGATGATCTCGAACATCGTGTTCGGGGGAGCAAATGGTTTTTAGGTGGATCTTTCTCTTGGAGATTTTGTGGATAGAGTGTACGAGGGATTGAAGATATTATCATTTCTTTCTCTTTCTTTGTTTGATCTTATGTATAAAATGAACCAATTAGGGGTATTATGTATTTATCATGTGAAAAGATGTATATACACATAGTTTTATTTAGTTAAGCTTTGTATAAGAGATGTTTATAAATTGAGCTTTCAATTTTATCTGTTGGTTTTGGGAATCGCGGAAAAATTCTCCAATATTTTATCAATAAATTAATTAGAGAGTTTTTAAAATTTAATGAAATAAAATCTTTAGTATAACAAATCTGTAACAAAGATGGTTCGTTACAGTGTTGTTTAGCACGATTGTGCTATAAGGAGCATAACCGTTCTCTTCTTCGAAGTTAAAAACTAAAAACAACAAAAATTAAATATTAAAGATTGGATGCACTAAATTGTAAAAAGGATATTGTGGGTTTCAGAGACCCAAAGAACTCCACAGGTTGCCTCCTGAGTAGCGCTTGTTTAACGTCCCAAGCTTGACGATTGGCAAAGAGAAGAAAAAAACACCCTTTGAAATGCACTATGCAGTGCACCTGTTGTAGTTCTTCCTCATAATGCTTCACTCTATGGCCATTTATTTTAAATGTGGTGCCATTTTCTTTCTTCAGCTCAAGTGTTCCACAGGGAAACACCTTGTTCACCACAAAAGGGCCATACCATTTGGAGGGCAACTTTCTAGGAAACAAATGGAGGCGAGAGTTATACATTAACACCTTCTGCCCTTCGTGGAACTCACACCTCTGAATGCGTTGGTCATGCCATTTCTTTGTTCTTTCTTTGTAAAATTTGGCATTTTCATAGGCAGTAAGCCTGAACTCATCTAGCTCATTAATTGATTCAACCTGTTGCCACTTGCAAGCTCAGAATCAAAATTAAGAAGTTTCAGAGCCCACATGGCTTTGTGTTCAAGTTCAACAGGTAAATGACAATTTTTTCCATAAACAAGCCTATATGGAGACATCCCAATGGGTGTCTTGAAGGCTATTCTGTATGCCTAGAGTGTATCATCTAATTTCAGAGACCAATCTTTCTTAGATGCACTAACAATTTTCTTTAAAATCCTTTTCAATTCCCTGTTGGAGATTTCAGCTTGACCATTTGTTTGAGGATGATAAGGAGTAGCAACTTTGTGGGTAACATCATATTTAGCTAACAAGCTATCAAATTGTTTATTATAAAAATGTGTTCCCCCATCACTGATGATTGCTCGTGGTGTACCAATCCGTGTAAAAATATTCTTTTTCATAAATTTTGTTACACTGCGAGCATCATTTGTAGGTAATGCCACTGCCTCTACCCACTTATACATGTAATCAACAACTACCAATATGTACTCATTGCTAAAGGATTTGGGGAAAGGTCCCATGAAGTCAATTCCCCACAAGTCAAACAGTTATACCATAAGCATATTATTCAAAGGCATCTCAAGGCTCCTAGATAACCCACCAGTACGCTGGCAATTATCACATGACCTTACAAAGTATGAAGCATCCTTGTGAAAGGCTGGCCAGTAATAACCACACTGCAGCACCTTATGGGCAGTTCTTGTTGAACTCAAATCTCCTCCAGCTTCCATAGAATGACAGTACTTAAGGATAGCATTTACCTTTGTGTAAGGTACACAACGCCTCACCACATTGTCTCCACAAACCTTATATAAATAAGGGTCATCCCAGAAGTAGTGTCTTGTCACTGCCATCAATCTCTTCTTCTCTTGATACTTGAATTCTGGTGGAAACACCTTGCATGCTAGGTAGTTAACAATGTCAGCATACCAAGGTGCTCCTGACAGTGTAGTTACGGCCAACAAATGCTCATCAGGGAACATCTCTCTTATCACTCCATCCTCTACAGATTGCATCACAGAAGGGTCCAAGTGAGACAAATGGTCTGCCACTAATTTTTCTGACCCCTTCTTATCCCTTATTTCCAAATCAAATTCTTGAAGCAGCAAAATCCACCTAATGAGCCTTGGCTTGGTATCCTGTTAGCTTAAAAGAAACTTGATAGCAGCATGGTCAGTAAAAACAGTAACTTTAGACAATACCAAGTAATGCCTAAATTTATCAAATGCAAAAACAACTGCTAACAATTCTTTTTCAGTGGTTGTGTAATTTTTCTGGGCCTCATCTAGCGTCTTGCTAGCATAATAAATAGTGTGAAACACTTTATTTTCCTTTGGCTCAAAACTGCCCCTACAGCTGTGTCACTGGCATCACACATTAGCTCAAATTGTAAAGACCAATCAGGGCCAACCATTACAAGAGCACTTGTTAAGCGCTCTTTCAGCAAATTGAATGCCAACAGGCACTTTCAGAAATTCAAAAACAATGTCTTTTACCAGGAAATTTGACATAAGCTTTGCAATTTTAGAAAAATCTTTTACAAACCTCCTGTAAAAGCCAGCATGTCCTAGAAAACTCCTCACTGCCTTAACAGAATTAGGTGGAGGCAATTTTACAATTACCTCAACCTTGGCAGGATCAACTTCAATGCCTCTTTGGGCCACCTTGTGCCCCAACACAATGCATTCTTGTACCATGAATTGACATTTTTCCCAATTTAAAACCAATTTTTAAACATGCATCAAAAGAATGGCCAAAAACAGAAAAATCATCCATAAAAATTTCAATGGAATTTTCTAATAAATCATAAAATATGGCCATCATGAATCTCTGAAAAGTTGTAGGAGCATTACAAAGTCCAAATGACATTCTTCTATATGCAAATGTCCCATAAGGGCATGTGACAGTAGTTTTGTGTTGATCCTTTTCTGCCAAAGGCACTTGCAAATATCCAGAATAGCCATCTAAACAACAGTAAAATGCATGCCCAGATAATTTTTCCAACATCTGATCAATAAATGGTAAAGAAAAATGATCCTTCTGGGTGGCGTCATTCAGTTTTCTAAAATCAATGCACATCCGCCACCCAGTGATTTTCTAACAGCAATGAGTTCTTTATTCTCATTTTCCATAACAGTAGTACCCCCTTTCTTAGGGACACACTGTACTGGACTAACCCATTCATTGTCAGAATACCTGCATCTAGTAGCCTAATCACTTCATCCTTTACCACTTCCATCATCTTAGGATTTAGCCTCCTCTGAGGCAATCTCCTGGGCTCTTATCCTTCCTCCATATATATCCTATGGGTACAGACAGTAGGATCAATCCCTTTGATGTCATGGATTGTTCGTCCAAAGGCTTCCTTGTGTTCTCTCAATACCCTCAAGAGCTTCTCTTCCTCTGTTTCAGTTAGACCTGTAGCAATCACAACTGGTAGAGAGCAAGGTGGGTTAAGAAAAACATATTTCAAGTTGGATGGGAGAGGTTTCAACTCCAAGAGAGGAGGTTCCTCTACATAGGGCTTTGGCTTTGGTCCATTGTCCCTATCTAACTCTTCAAACCTTTGATTTCTCGCAAGCTTGGTATTTTGTTGAGCTTGGAGGAACATCAGTATTTCCTCCTCTTCATTGCTCAACTCCCAATCTAAATCCTCTAAAGTGAGAATTTTTTTCCAAAGGGTCCTTCATCCCCACACTTGGGAATGAGGCATCAACCAACTCATCACAAATATCCCTGACTTGTAAAAATTTACAAGTGGCAAAAGAAGTAGGCTTTTTCATAGCATCATTCAAATTAAAAATAACATTTTCTTCAATTACCACATCACAAGTATTTAAAAATGGATGTCCCAAAATGATCGGAACATCCTCATCCTGTTCCATGTCCAGCACCACAAAATCACCTGGAAAGATAAATTTATCTACCTTCACCAGCACATCCTTAACTATGCCATTAGGGTAGGCAATGGACCTATCAGCAAGCTGTAAGGTAATGTTTGTAGGCTGTGGTTCCCCCATGCTTATTTTTCTAAAAATAGAATAAGGCATTAAGTTTATACTTGCCCCTAAATCACACAAACATTTTTCAAAATATGATTTTCCAATTGTGCAGGGCAAGGTAAAACTTCCAAGATCCTTCAACTTTGGGGGTAACTTTTTCAAAACAATAGCAGAACATTCCTCATTAAGACCAATTGTCTCAAGCTCTGCCAATTTCTGTTTGCTAGAAATAAGTTCTTTTAAAAATTTGGCATATTTTGGCATTTGAGCTATTGCCTCAGCAAAAGGAATGTTGATATGCAATTTTTTAAATATTCCAAAAATCTAGAAAATTGCCTATCCTGCTGCTCATTTCTCAGTCTTTGAGGGAAAGGAACATTTCCCTCAGGAGGTGCCATTACCTCATTTCCCTTCTTCTCATTTTCTTCAATTGGATTCTCTTCAGTAAGAACCTTATCTTCTTCCACCAGAACTGGCTCATCCTTCCACTCTAGCTCCTCTTTAGCTTTCTTGCTTCTAGTTGTCAAAACCTTCACATCTTCCTTCTTAGGATTTTCTTCAGTTTGGGATGGAAGGGTACCAGGAGCTCTTTGAGACAATCGAGTTTTCAGATTAGCCATATGTGTCTCTAGAAACTTCATGCGGTCATCATTTTTAGCCATGTACTGCATCATGGTGTCATGCAGTGTTGGCTTTCTCTCTTCTTGTCTCATCCTCTGATTCTGCTGGTGTGACGGCCTATACACATTCTGATTCTGATAGGTACTTTGATTATGCCCTTGCCTAAGACCTTGGTCTCTCTAGTTTCCCCAAGAAAGATGAGGATGATCCTTCCATCCTGAGTTAAAAGTATTAGAGTAAGGATCATGCCCTACACTCTTCCTACCAGCATAATTGACTTCCTCCATTGCTTGAGTGAAGGCAACACTCATTGGGCATTCTCTCCCTTCATGAACCTCCCCACAATTTCCACAAATATTCCAATTTCCACAAATAGAAGGTGGAAGAGCAACAATTAGAAGTTGTGTCTGAGCTTTCATCATGGTTTCCATTTGTCTTGTGAGTAACTCCAACTACTGATCAATGCCTGAATTTGAAGAAGATGACTCCACTTGATTCACTGGCCTATTTTTAATTTGCCTATCTCCACTATTGTTATAGGCATTAGAAGCCATGTCTTCAATAATCCTAGTAGCTTCTGAGGCTAGCTTATTAATCAATGATCCTCCACAAGCAGCATTGAGGCTTGTCCTATTATGTATGGATACACCTCCATAAAAAAATCTGAATCAGCCTCTGAGGTGAGTAGCCGTGATGAGGACAACTTCTAAGCAGTTCCTGAAATCTTTCCCAAGCCTTTGACAAACTCTCTTGCTCCTTCTGAGAAAAATTCCCAATTTCTCTCTGTATCTGGTCTGTCTTTACCATAGAAAAATATTTCCTCATGAACTTATTTGCACACATATCCCAAGTAGTGATACCGTTCTCATGTAGTGAACAGAGCCAGTCCAATGCTTTCTCACTTAATGAAAATGAGAAAGCTGCCTGTCGGATGTATTCTGTTGTTACATTGGGATACTGAATGGTATTGGTAACCATCAGAAACCTTTGCAAATGCATGAGAGGGTCTTCAGTAGGTAGTCCATGAAATTGGTTGCTCTCTATCATGTCTAAAAATCCTGGCTTTAGCTTTACATTCACATTCTCCAAATTTGGTAGCAATATACTGTTGGCTACCGCCACTTGAGGAGTGAGATATCCAACAATGTTTGCTCTGGTGGATAATTAATAACATTTTCACCACCATTGCCACCATTTCCTCCATTTCTGTCAGCCATCTTACTTCTCCTTTGTTCAGCTCTGTTCCTGCGAGCAAGTTTCTCAATCTCAGGTTCGTTATGAAGTAGTGGCCTTTGAGATTGAGTGAGCATACACTGTTAACACAAAGAAAACAAATTACAACGCAATTGGCCAAGGGAGTTTAACAAATAAAATAATTTAAAATTTTCACAATTTTCAGAAATTAAAACAGAAAAAATTCAAATTAACAAGAACAGAAAATAAAATAAAACTACAACCACTATAAACAAAAATTGTTCATTTTACAAAATAAATTACTCAGGAACTACGCAACTAGACCTCGGCAACGGCGCCAGAAACTTGATGTGTAAAAATATTATTGCAAAGGGCAAGCGTACCCTACGCATAGTAACAGTGGACCTAAGTCCAAATATCGTACCCAAAGGACTAGAGGAGTTTCCTAAATAATTTGATTTTATAAAAACTAAACAATTCAAAGTAACCATCAATTTGAGAGAAGATATCAAGTATTCCGTGCTAAAAGAAGAAAATAGTAAGTGAACAATGTTTTATCAGGAACAATTTCAATTGAGCAACCCAAGACTGTGACTTCACTTGTACACCCAATTCACCTCAGTTCATGTTTTATGAATAACCTTTAATGATTCTATAATTGCCAGTTTTCTAAAATTATTAAGCAACCTATGGCCAAGGTCTGATCAACGTATTTTCTCTAATTAATTCTCAACTGATCATAGAAAAACTAATTTCGAGAAAATGTTTTAAGCACAAAGAGATTGATTAAAATAATTAATCAATTGGAGAATAACACAACTAGTTTGGTCATTCCAATTATGTTACTACAGTTCCTTTACAGGTCAATTAACCACAAACAGATGATCACTGACATATGATTAAAAAGGATTTAGAGTGACCAGTTCTAATTAACAATGAAAATAATAAAGGAACACAATTATCTGAATACATCAAGGAATTTCATTAAAATAGAACCAAGGGGCAAGGTACAATTACATCACAGTCTGGGCTTTCGGAAAATTAGCCACTTGTGATCAGACAACAGCAAACAATCACCATATAAGGCATAAAAATTACAAAAGGGATCAAAACCTTACAGTGAAGAACCTTAATGATGATCTCTATCCTTTCTTTCAACAAAGAGCTCCTTACAAAAACACTGTCTCACTCAGAATCTCTCAATTAGGAAACAGAACAAAAGATACCCTAACTTTCACTTCCCACTTTCTATTTATAATACTCAAAATGTAACTGACATGAGGGAAGTAGCACGGCCATGCTAATTGGGAGCACAACCGTTCTCTTTGAGCGGGCAAAATTCAAATTCAAATCCTGAGTGGAGCACGGCCGTGCTTTGGGGAGCATGACCGTTCTCGAAAAACTCTGACGAAGTTGGCTTCTTTGAGCAATTGAGAGCACGGTCGTTCTCTGGGGGAGCACGGCTGTTCTCGAATTTGTTCACGCTGGTTGCCAAAATATGAAAATTAGAGCACGTCCTCCCCAACTTTAGACAGGTCGTTCTCCTCTCATAACATCAGCACGACTATGCTGAATAGAGCACGATCGTTCTTCACATTGGTGCTCTTTTCTATCTCTTTTCCAGCTTATTTTAGCTCTTTTCCACATTTTCCAACTGTGTCTTGTCCGTTTCACATTTCACACTAAATCATGAGTTTTGTCAAGAAAATTATTCACAATTAAAGCAATTTAAGGCTAAAACTCTCCCTAAAACATAGACAAATATTGGTTTATCAGTAGTATCAACACACTAGTTCTCTCCCTCATCATCAAACTTGATAGGATGTCATGCATCGTCCCCAGGGATGACAGGCATCGAAGGCGAACACACATAGTCGTCGTTGATGTCAGGGTTTATTGCAGGCTGCTCCCAGTCGGGTGTGAAGAATAATCCTACAGGAAAAGTGAGCTCAACTGATGCTTAGGGTATGCTTAATGACGGTAGAATATGAATGGTGAGGTATCTACCCTAGTGATATCTATACTTGTCCTCATTGAAAATCCACTACCCTGTCAGGTTGAACATCATCTCTAGTCTCCATGTTGCTGGTCCCATCTATGTAAAGCATAACATACAAGAAAAACAAAGAAAATATGGAGTGAGGTTGTGATCTTTCGATGTTGATGATCCTATGGAAAGAATGGAGACTTTTTCTCACTCCAACACACAAGCAAACGATCAAGCACATCCATCAATCATCATACTTAATCAAAATAAATACTTTAATTTCACATACTTTAAATAATTAACATCAATATGCTAATTTAAATAAACTTAAATCACACAGAAAATCAACCACATCAAATAACTCTCATGAAATTAAATCAAGACTTGTAATAATTAAATCAAATCACATATCATGAAATTTTATTTCATGATGAAATAGGAGTTATCAGGTTTGCTTGATGGTAAAGGGAGAAGGGAGGGAGGGATAGGTGGTGGATTAAAATCTCTCGCTAACAAAAAAAAAAACAAATTAACAACTAATCCCTTAAAATTAATTAATTATATTTTAAGAAATAATTAAATTCCTTAAAATATATCAAACAAACCAAATTCCTATAAAGTAAAAATCAAGTAGTTACAATACTCATTTCCTCATTTTTTTAAAAATTGGACATAAATATCTTCAATGTGTATATTTTGACCCGTCCTAACTTTGTATATTTGAATCCCCTAATCCTAATTTTTCACTCTTTTCATGTATTTATTATTATTTATAAGTATTTAATTTAAAAGTTTAATTTTTTTCCCAATTGACTCAATACAATATGATACGATAAAATAAAATAATATAACTATCTTCTCCTATTATTAGTTTAAAAAAATATCATTTTAATACAAAATGAGTGATATTTTTTTAATATAAAAGCCAGTCCTTCTGGTACGCAACAACAGTAGTTTATTTATGTCAAAAAAAAAAAAAAGTAGTTTATTTAATTCTACATAACTTGCCAAGTCAAATTTAACTTTTTCTATTTAGTGGGATTCTATGCGACAAATTCGGAGGCCAAGTTCAGTTCAGTTAATGTACAACCTAAACTAAATCTTCTCTTATTACTTCACTTTCTTATTCCATTGCTGCACTTTGCATTTTTCTCTCAGAATGTTGCGAAGAAGCGTTTCTGTTCATGGCTTCTCTTTTCTTTCACTCTTTGGTACTTTTTCTAATCCCACACACTCTCTTCTTCTTCTTCACCCATCACATTATTCTTCTTCAACTCTCTCCACCTTCATTAGTGGCAGCGATACTCATGCCTCTACAAACAGAGCCCAGTTCCTTAATTCCGTGAGAAATCTCAAAAGTGTAGACACTGCTTTGGATTCGTTCCACAAAATGGTTGCCATGAACCCTCTCCCCTGCGCCAAGGACTTCACCCTATTGGTTGGCATTGTTGTGAAGATGAGACATTACACAACTGCCATTTCCCTCATCAAACACATCTTTTCCATAGGGATCAAACCAAATGTCTACACTCTCAGTATTGTCATCAATTGTCTCTGCCGATTAAACCACACTGTGTTTGGGTTCTCTGTTTTGGCGCTTATGTTCAAAATAGGTGTGGAGCCCAACCTGGTGACTCTTACCACACTTATTAATGGCCTTTGCTTAGAAGGCAGAGTGGCTCAAGCAGTGAGCTTTGCTGACCATTTGGAAGACATGGGCTATCAACCAAATAGTTACACCCATGGAGCAATAGTTAATGGATTGTGTAAAGTCAGTGACACATCCGCCGCTATCTCATGTCTCAAGAAGATGGAGGAAAGAAATTGCAACTTGTATGTTACAGTTTACAACACAGTTAAAGACAGTCTTTGCAAGGATGGGATGGTATCTGAGGCTTTGGATTTGTTCTCCAGAATGACTGGCAAAGGTATAAAACCTGATCTCATCACTTACAGTTCCTAAAATTTTATGCTTTTTCCCATCATGCTTTACGAAACAAGTACCTGGAGCATCATAAATAATATTGATACTCTGATAAATTATCCTGAGTTGGAAAAGGTTTTGAGCTGTTTAGAATGTGACAATGTGCTCTGTATATTAGGTCTCATGCTCTCAACCTATTATTCACACTGTCCATAGAAGAGTTTGTTAATGCTCTTTCTGTCAAACAGAGATATCCAAAATAGTTACCATCATGCAGTTGAGTAGTCAATTTTTTTTTCTTATAACAAGTAAAATCCTAATATAACCACCAAAAAATGAATAACTGAAAGAGAAGGAAATAAAATCCCTATGTTAAGTATGACTAGGAAACTATGTTAAATCATTATGTTTTAGTGAATTTCAAGTTTGGCCGAGGCAATCAGCTAGATTGGGCAATAAGTTCAGCAACATTTGGTGTTTTTGCAGATCTGAATTTGATGGCTTCTCCATGTATATGTTCTGTTTCTGTTAACTATCTTAACAAGAAGATTAAGAAGTTTTTGATCTTTTTTTGTTGATTTACTGTTTCTTTTTTAATTTATTCAACTTGAACTTCTGAAATGGTTCTCAGGTTGTTTTTGAAGTTGACATTTGTTGTTAACCACCAGTTTGGTACACTGAGTGTGTGTTATCATTGAGCGCTTCTCTAAACGTGGAAAATTAGGGTGTCGTGGATGGCAACATTTCACATCTGTTGAGGATTGGATTTCATGTTAGTGTAGAACAATTGAAAAATTGATAGTTATGTGGTGGAAACAAATTGAGGTATATGTGGAGGTACATTTTCTGATAGGAGTAAGTAGGGTGGTCGCTCAAAGGTTGGCTGAAGACTTTAGGGGGTTTCGATGCCTTGTTGTGAGAAGCACCAATAGCTTGCATGTCTAACTGATGAAAGGTGCCAAAGACCTGAAAATTTGTTATTTTTTTATGTTCTGACTTTTTAGCCCTATAAGCATCAAAATTAGCAATTTGGATGGCTGGACATTTTGGATTTTTTTCAGCTACCAGTAGGGCATGCCTTGTATGAACCAAAAGGGCTTGCCAAAGGTGCCATAGGCATGGCCTCACTGAAGGGGCAGCAACCCAACCAGAGTTATCCAGTGGAGTTTCAAATACAGGACATCATGTACATAATAATATCACTATACTAGCAGGGGAAGAACTTTCTTTGAGGTTTGCTCATAATGGAATTGCAGCTGGAAGGGTTCCTGTTTCAACTGATATACCTTGAAATTGTCTGATATTATATGAATTTGTATCTACAAAATGGCCAGCACAGAATGGAGCTTCTGTAAACATTTTAAGCAAAATTCAAAAGGAGATGGTGTGTTGAGGAAGGCTGTTCATGACCCAATCGGTCACCAGTCATCTGGTCTTATGCTGGCTCTATCACCTATTTGCTGATATGAAGCTTCTCAGTCCAATGGACTTTTCTGGTTCACGAGTGTTAGATGATTCTTAGTCTGGGAAAATGAAGTTGCTATGCAGTTTTGGTGGAAAAATATAATAGAGACAGTGATGGGAAACTCAGATATGTAGGGGGAGAGACGCACATTATATCTATCGGAAGGATATTTCTTGGAAAAGGCTTAGGAAGAAGACCTAGGGTATTTGCAATCAACCTTACTCAACAAATAACAGCTTCCAGGGAGAGAATCTTGATGCTCTAATATCTGTTTACAATAATTTTTGACAGAAAAAAAATAGAAAATTATCCGACTAGCTTTAGCTTAGTTTGTATATTTTTTTCTTTTTTTTTTTAACTTCACCTTAAAAGTAACTTGTAAGTTCAAAAAACAATGGGTCAACCGCACACTCATAGTTACATAAATTTTTTAGAATGCCCTACTCTTGGACATCTTTGCGTCTACAATGAGAGTGTACCTAACTAGAAATTCTATTTTGAATTGTTATTTGACTTATTTAACATTGATTTTTGCAAACTAATACACCACTGAATTAAGTAATTCCTAGTTTTATTTTTTAATTAATATATTTTGATTAAGCCAATTGTTATGACACCATATGTCATAACACCGTCGAATCAAGATAAGAAAAGAAACATTATTTGGATAAAGTAGCTAAATTCAATGCAAAATGGTATTACTTTATCCTGACACTCGTTTTAAATTATTGCTTTGTGTTTGATTATGAGATGGCATAGGTTGGACGATTAGTACATAGCTATGGGCATATTAAACAAAAGGCAACATGCTTGAGTTTTAACATATGTTACTAAAATTGTTGTCATATACAAAAGCTGATGATTTGGAGTTTAACACAAGGAAGTAATTCATGAATTTAGGAGCAATTGATCAAGCATTTCATTGAAGTTAATGCCTAAAACTTAGTCCAAATCACAGAACAAGTTCAGAGCAACTTGATTTTATCAAAAGTAGAGAGTGGTTGATTCATGAACTTGAAAGTTACCCAACACAACTAAGTCATCCCAACTTTCATTACTTAGAAAGTTCCATGTGGATAGAACTTGCTCGAGGATCACTGTATTCTTTACTACCAATAAACGAATAGATGTCTTCAAATATCAACACATCCTTTAGGATTAGAATTCATATCTGCACTCTGCATTCTCTTCATACCATAAAGTGATATGCTATCAATGCTATCATCATAAACATCAGCATATCCAAATGCATCTGTGCCTGGAGGACATTCTAGTGCAGCTTCAAGAACTCTATGGTGGCCTCTAGAATCAATGGAGTATCCTTCTTTGTGGTCATGCCCAGATAGACAGAGCTTCACACAACTGTATGTGTGTATCAAATTCATTATTTCATCATAGTTCCATAACAGTACGTCCTAACTAGTTTATTTAATCAGAAATAACTTCCCAAGTCAGCAAATTCCTTAATCTGTCATTTTCTATTCTGAATAAAAAGTTAGTGTGGTTCCATGTTGTCCTGTTATTTTGAAATAACTTAGGCTCTGTACACCAGGTTTTGGTATAAATTATTCTGCCATTCCTTTTAATATTCCCATACAATGTTTGCCCGTTACGACTAGCTAGTATTTTTAATTAAAAAAATATAGTTTGGACAGAAACTATTTCTTGCATATTTCACTACTAGAAATTCCACTATTACATGTGGATTTTGCTGCGAATTTTGTTTAAAAATTCACAGGAAATGCATTTCATGCGGATTAAAATCCGCAGGTAATCCCTTTGTGGATTATGGTTTTTGCGAACTTAAATTTCATAGGAAAATTACTTGCGGAATTTCCTGTGGATTTCAAATCCCAGGTAAGTTTCCTACAAATTTTAAATCTGCAGGAAATTCCCCAAGTATTTTTTCTGCGAATTTAAAAAAAAAGATTTAAATACCTTTTTAGACGTTGCAATTTAGCGCTTTTTTGCTTTTCGTCCTTGCAATTTTTTGTTTGTTTTAATCCTTGCAAATTATATATAGATAGCATTTTTTTTACTGTTCAAAGCTCTATCTAAACTACTTTAAAGACAAAAAACAAAACAAACATAATTTGCAAGGACTAAAACAAAAAAAAATTGCAAAGACGTAAAGCAAAAAAGTACTAAATTGCAAGGACTAAAAATGTATTTAAGCCAAAAAAATAACAAATAATTTTTAAATATGCCAAAATATTTATTTATAAATATATTATTTTTTTACTCTAGAAATTTATAATATTAATATTATTTTGAATAATATTTTATTCAATTTTGAAATATAAATAAAATATATTTTTAAATATAATTAATTTAATTCAATATGTAAATATTTCTAGTTATGATTGATAGTTTAGCACTGTACCGCAAACACAATTATAAAGTGAATATGAGATAAAGTATAGCCAACGGGCACCAGCTTGCCACAAATTAACCCATCAATCTCCAGTCTTTAATCAATCCTATGTGTAACTATTAAGCCAGTCAGAATGTTTAAATTCTCAGGAAGATGAGTTTTTCTTGAAGAGCATATTGCATACTCGTGAAAGTTAAAGTTTAATAGCAAGGAAGATAATGAAATTTACCAGAGACTATAATTGAAATTCCAATCACAAATAAACGTTTCAGTACGTTCCCAACCGCATGAGTGAGAGGAGCCACTCTCTCCAGTGTGATGAAACTCTCCATTGTGATGAATACTGTAATGGGACTGCCATCAACAGAGAATCTGAATTAAGAGTATAAGAAATTATGTTAAGGATAAGAGTTTAAGAAAAGGAAACAGAGTGGTGAATGGAAATCAGCAGTTGGGTCAAATCAGATAGGAGTCTTGGAGTTGCTGTAATGTAGACATGTGCAACCAAGATAAGGCTTGGGATGACCATGTGAGTAACTGTTTTCTATAGTTTTATACTATGATATATTATAGTTCCTTATACCAACTTATCTTGAGTGCAGGTGCTGCTAAGGCTCTTGGATCATTCAGGAGCAACCCCACTATTTAAGTCAATTTCCTCTTCATGGGGTTAATGGAAGGAAGACAAATACTGGTTACCAGTTTGCAATAGATCCATTAACTAAAAAACCATAGAAAAATCATGTTAACTATAATAAATCCTTAACCAGAACAGCAATTGAAATCATACAAGAAATCACCTGGCAGAGGAGATTTTTTTTTTTTTTTTTTTTGCAATATCGCAATAAAGAAGGCTCCAGTATTTCTATATCGGTTGGGGACAATACTTGTAACTCTCTTGTGAATTTGTTAGGGCCAACTAGCAAGTGCCTTGAAGCAATTAATCTAGACCCAATTTTAGTGGTGGCTGCAGGAAGTGATTTGCTTATAGACAGGGCAGAGGATTATACAAAGAGGCTTAAGGAGTGGGGTAAAGATATAGAGTATGTAGAATATACAATTATATATTTATATCATATATAGGTATTATGTTTCAAACAGAAGAGACCATTGCAGACTTTTCTACATATCAGATTAGCAAACACATTTCATCAAATTATTACCAATCATCTAGGGTGATCAATAGTGTTTCACACACCAACTGTTGTAACTTATAGTTCATTAATCCATGGTTGGTGTGAAACTAAAAATCTAAATAAGGCTATGTATCTCTTGGGTGAAATGGTTAACAATGGATTGATTCCTAATGTTGTCACCTGGAGTACTCTTATTGGGGGGTTTTGCAAAGCAGGGAAACCAGTAGCTGCAAAAGAATTGTTTTTTATAATGAACAAGCATGACCAACTTCCCAATCTCCAAACCTGTGCCATTATATTGGATGGCCTATTCAAGTGTCATTTTCATTCTGAGGCTATATTATTGTTTAGGGAGTTGGAGAAGATGAATTTGGATCTTGATATTGTAATTTACAGTATTATTCTGGACGGAATGTGTAGTTCTGGAAAACTGAATGATGCACGAGAACTCTTTTCTTGTCTTCCAAGTAAAGGCGTAAAAATTGATGTTGTTACTTATAACATAATGATTAAAGGTCTGTGTAAAGAAGGACTACTGGATGATGCTGAAGACTTACTGATGAAAATTGAAGAGAATGGCTGTTCCCCAGATGGGTGCTCTTATAATGTGTTTGTCCAAGGATTGCTACGAAGATATGATATTTCAAGGTCAACAAAATACCTTCAACTCATGAAAGACAAAGGTTTATCTGCTGATTCTTCCACCATGGAATTGCTTATAAGCTATTTGTCTGCTAATAAAGAAAATTGTACATTTCAAGAATTCTTGATGAAGATTGTTTGAGTATATAAGTTATAAGTTATTCTGTCATTCATCTTTTTAATATTCCCATGAACAATGTTTGCCTGCAAGGACTAATATTTTTAATATCTTCTCTCTGTCATTTCATAACATTCCTTAGTACAAGCTCGTTGTTACAAACACATGTAAATCCAATAAGGAAAATTTATTATTTCATTGGCGCATTTAACATCAATGCTAATATTCTTTTTCCCCCCACCATTTCTCACACAATAATTCACTAATATGTAGTAATTAATTGGTAGAGCAAGCTTATGTCAACAGTCATACATTAAGTAAAAAAAATTGAACTGCGGGATTTGGTCTAATGTTGATACTGTCATAACCAATTAAACATGTATTATACTTTTTATTTTTTGTTGCAATTATGCTTTTTTCCATCATGCTGTACAAAACAAGTATCTGGAGCATGATAAATAATAATAAAAGAGGGGAGGATTTTTAATATAGTTAAACAAAGTGTTAGAATGTACAATACTATTTTTGGATCCTTTCCTTATCATTTTTTTTTGTACTGATAGTTTATAAAACTCAAATAAGTTGCTTCTCCTTTGACTGTGGTCTGATACTCTTATTCATTATCCTGAGTTGGAAAAGTTTTTGAGCTGTTTAGAATGTGCTAAGTATATTAGGTCTCATGCTCTCAATTCATTATTCGCACTGCACAAAGAAGAGATTGCTAATGCTCTTTCTGTACGCTGATATACAAAATAGTTACCATCCATGCAGTGGAGTAGTCAATTTGGTGAATTTCAAGTTTGGCTGAGTTAATCACCTAAATAGGGCAATAATTTCAGCAACATTCGGTGTTTTTGCAGATCTGAATTTGAATGGTTTCTCCTTGTATATGTTTTGTTTCCGTTAACTACCTTAACAAGAAGATTAAGAAGTTTTTGAATTTTTTTTTTGTTAACTTACTGTTTTTTTAGAATTTATTCAACTTAAACTTCTAAAATGTTTTTCAGTTTTTTTATATAAAAATAAATAAATAAAGTTGACATTTGTTGTTAAGCACAAGTTTTGAACACTTTGTGTATGTGTTATCATTGAGAATTTCTCTAAACGAGGAAAATTAGGGTGTGGTAGATGGCAACATTTCACATCTGTTGAGGGTTGGATTTGATGTTAGTGTAGAACAATTGAAAAAGAGTGTTATAAGTGGTGGAAAGGAATTGATGTATATGAGGATGTACACTTTTTGTGAGGAGAAGGCAGGGTGGTTGCTCAACGGTTGACTTAAGGCCTTAGGGTGTTTCAATGTGTAACTGATGAAAGGCACCAAAGACTGGACAATTTGTTATTTCTTTTATATTTTGACTCCTAAGCCCAATTAGCATCAAAGTTAGCAAGTTAGGCTGGACATTTTGGATTTTTTTTCAGCTGCCAGTAGGGCATGCCTTGTATGAACCAAAAAGGCTTGGCAAAGGTGCCATAGGCATGAGCCTCACATCACTGAAGAGGAAACACCTCAACTAGCACGAATTAATATGTCTTAATGTTGAAACCACCTCACCAAGTTAGATGTGTCTTATGGCATGTTTGATATATCATTTTCGTGTTATTGTAAGTAAAACTTTTTTACAACAACTAGATACCCGGAAAGTCGTATATTCTTTCCTAAGCTGTACACCCAATGCTGCCAATTATAAGCAGATAGTTTCCTTGAAATCAATGGAGCCCCATCGTTCTCTTAAATTATCTTATTTATATTATTTTACATGGATATATCAAATATCTACACTTGCTTTGTAAGAAAAAGTTTGTAAATGACAATATTATAGATAAATGAACAAAAAATATTGTGCCATAGATTAAAACCAAAAGGGAGAAGGTGTGTTGAGGAAGGCTGTTCATCATGATCCAATTGGTCACCGGTCTGGTCTTATGCTGGCTGTATCACCCATTCGCAGATATGAAGCTTCTCAGTCCAATTGGATTTTTCTGGTTCAGGAATGTTAGACGATTCTTAGTCTGGGAAAATGATTTTTTTTTTATCGGCCAAATGCTAGTTGTTAATTTGTTAGCGGGGGATTCAAACCCACAACCTCCCTTCTCATTCACCACCAAGCTAACCTTATAACTTCGGGAAAATGAAGTTGCTATGCAGCTTTGGTGGAAAAATATAACAAATACACAGTGATGGGAAACTCAGATATGTAGGGGGAGAGACCCACATTATATCTATCCAAAAGAATATTTCCTGGAAAAGGCATATGAAATCTCACACAATAAGTATCAGCTTCCAGGGGAGGAGGTTCTTGATGCTCTAATATCTGTTTCCTCTAATTTTTAAAGCTTTTTTTTTTTTTAACTTCACCTTAAAAATAACTTATAGTTCAAAACATGATGGGTTTACATAAAATTTTTAGAATGGCCCACTCTTGAACATCTTTGCATCTGCAATGAGAGTGTACCTAACTATTGTTACTACTAAGATGGGGAAATTATATATATACTTTTAGTAGTCAGTATTGTGTTAGGAGAAATTCTATTTTGAATTGTTATTTGACTTATTTAAGATTGGTTTTTGCAAACTAATACACCACTGAATTAAGTAATTCCGATTCTTATTTTTTTTAATTAATTTATTGTTGATTAAGCCAACTGTTATGACAGCATTTGTCCTGACACCATTGAATCAAAATAAGAAACACTATTTGGATAAAGTAGCTAAATTCAAGGCAAAATGGTATTACTTTATCCTGACAATCATTTTAAATTATTACTTTGTGTTTTAATGTAGGTTAGACAATTAGTACATAGCTATGTGCATATTAAACAAAAGGCAAACATGCTTGAGTTTTAACATATGTTACTAAAATTGTTGTCATATACAAAAGCTAATGATTTAGAGTTTAACACAAGGAAATGATCCATGATTTTAGGAGCAATTGATCAAGCATTTCATAGAAGTTAACACCTAAAACTGAGTCCAAATCACAGCACAAGTTTAGAGCAACTTGATTTTATCGGTAATTCCCTAAGACCTTCACACTCATTAAAAGTAGAAAGTGGTTGATTGATGAACTTGCAAGTTACCCAACACAACTAAGTCATTTTAACTTCCATTACTTAGAAAGTTCCATGTGGATAGAACTTGCACGAGGATCACATTATTCTTTACTATCAATAAACGAATAGATGTCTTACAAACATCAACATATCTTGCCATCATAAATCTGCTTCAGGATTCAAATTCATATCTGCACTCTGCATTCTCTTCGTATCATAAAGTGATATGCTACCATCATAAACATCAGCATATCCAAAAAATGCATCTGAGCCAGGAGGACATTCTAGTGCAACTTCAAGAACTCTATGTTGGCCTCAAGAATCAATGGAGTTCCGTAACAGTACCTCCTAACTAGTTTATTTAATCAGAAATAACTTGCCAATTAGCACAAATACCTCTGGACTTTTAAAAAAAAAATATTTTTCTTTTATATTTCATGAATAAATAAATTTGTATTAAAAATATCTTTTAGATAATTTTTATAGAATTTATACTGATCAAAATGACATTGGTTAAGGCTTTTACAATCAACCAGAGTGTTTTGGTCAATTCACACAAGAATTTCGATATATTCTTTTAAAATTTCTAGAATTATATTTTATTATTCTAATTAATATCATAAGCTTAAAATTATATTTTTCACACTCTTTTAATTACTTTTATTATTTTTCCCCAATACTGTCTTTTTAGGATGCTTTGGGTATTTTTACGGTTGTTTGGCCACGTTTCGGATAAATTATTAAAATTTACAATTGAGTATCACTCATTATTTTGAGTTGAATTGTGTCTTTCAAAATTTTGAGTTTTCCATTCAGTTGTCCAAAATAGATACTGAATAATTAACATATAATTAATAAAGTAAAAATAAGGGTGTTACACTCTTCGCCAACCTTGCAATATTATTGATTCTTATTCCTCTTCTTTATGTACGTAGTTTTGCTTCTCTCTCTCTCTTTCCCCCTCTTGTGTATCGATTTCTTCTTCATTTTGTTTATTCTTGAGTTCTTTTTATCAACCATATATGATGTTAATTGTTGAGTCAATAATGTTTGTTCTTTTGGTGTTTTGTAGTCTTGTTGCGTAGCACTCTTGATTATGCTTGTTGGAGTTGAATTGTTTGTTTCAATGTGGGTTGGCAATGGGTGTTAATGAAAAATTATTTCATTAATTATTTGTAGTTTTGAATAATGCACGGGAACTTGATAAGGTTAACATTTTTTTTTTTTTGGTATTTATAGGATATGGGTTAAATTCTAGGAATTGAGATGTTGAACTGATATTTAAGTTACATGAATCCTTAATCAAACTAATTGCAAGTTTAAAACAATTTTTGTCTTCTATTGATTATTTGAAACAAATCTGTTTCACTCTACTCAAAGGCAATATTTTTTAATTATTTCTTTTATATATGTTGCCCTTGGGATTGTGATGGAAACAAATTTGTTTTATTTTTCTTATTTTCCTTTCATAATGCTTTATTTTGAAAGTTGTTTAATGAGGTTGTAGTTGCCCCCACATATATGTTCTACACACATTTCTTGATTTATTATTTATGCCATCAAGTACTTTTTGGCATTAGAAACTATCGTGATAGCTAGGGGTGGAAACAAGTCAGGTCAGGCCAGGCTTTGGCAGGCCTGAGCCTGGCCTACATCATAATTACTAAGTCTGGGCCTGGGCCTGGCCTATTTACCTGTTACAAGCTTTTTTTTAAGCCTTAGCATGGCCTGTTTAAAAGCCTGGCATGGCCTGAAAGCCTGTTGACCTGTTCTATAATAGGGCATACAAACAGGCCAATAAGCCTATAGGCCTAGCTAGGTCAACGAGCCTAAATAGGCTAACAAACCTTGTTCATCACGTAAAATATTCAATATTTTCTAAAGACTAATATTAAATATAAGAGCAAATTACAATGACACCCCTGAATTTTACACTAATTACACATGCACCCACTCCTTTTTTTGACATTACTTTGACACCTCTTCTGTTAACGGTGTTAAGTAACAGGTCTAATTTAATGTTAAATGACTAAATTGTCCTGTCTTTTATGTGTGAAACCGAAAATACCCTCCAACTTAATCCTAAGGCATTTCCAACTCCAACCAAATAACGGTGCCATCCAAATCAAAGTTTCCAGGCTGAAACGAAGGCGTCAATGTGTGCAGGTAGAAAATAGTGATGCAAATAATAGAACGACATCATCACCGACCACGACATTGTCGTCAAATGCACCGAGATACATAGCTCCATCTCTGAAGGTAACCTAACATCTCCAGTTTAGATCTAAGCCTCTACTTCTGAGATCTGCTCTCGTCGGAGAAATCTTTGGTGCCATCTCGGACGCTGGTGTGTCTAAACCTCTCTGCACACATTTACTCAATTAGTCTCAAGCGATCAAGGTTTGGTGCGAATCAACTTTCCTTATTGTTTTACTGATCGGGATTTGCATTAATGGGATTTAAGAAAAAATATGCTTTTTAATCCCCTTTTCTTAGTTACATTGATTTATTATAATATTGCTAAGTTTCTTTTATTTAGGTGGAATAATACTATCCACTGGTTGCTGATTTTTACTTTCTAATGTCACAAATTCGTGGCTTTGTCCCAGGGTGCTTTTGAAGGTGTAGGCTTTGGACTTGGGAAGGCATTTTGCTAGAGAGAGAAAAAAAGGAAATTTGGAGTCGCATCCTGAATTATGCTGGTTATGTTACAGTAGGGTGTTGTCATTTTGATAGCAATATAGCTGTACAATTTTTTCTTCCCTTTGAATAATTTTGTTTTGAGAATTTTGCTAAACACTTCATTATGATATTTTTGTTCTTTATGATAATTTTGTTTTCCTTTATCTGTTTAATACTCTTTTCCTCCTTCAAATTTTGCGTGGATTTTTATTATTTTTTTGGAGGGGTTGTTTTGATTTTGTGTTTTGTGTTCTTGGTTTTAAGCTCCCTTGTTCATCAGCCTATGCATTTTCATCAAGTCTTCTAACATTTTTCTCAGCAAACACAAGGAAGGGGATAAGGGTTTTTCGGGGAAAAAAATTTACTTAAAAATCATGTGCCAATCATGTGACTCTTATACTTAACAGAGTTAACCTCATTTAACGGAGAGGGGGTGCAAGTGTAATGGGAATGAAAAAGTTATGGGGGTTTTTGTAGGGTAAAAAAAATGAGGGGGTGCATATGTAATTAGTATAAAACTCAGGGGATATTACTGTAATTTACTCTTAATATAAATATTATATATTATATTAATGTAATATATATAAATATATAATATTATATATATATTATATATTATTATATAAACAGGCCAGCCTGTTAGGTTTCATAGGCTTTTTTAAAGCCTGAAGCCTAGCCTTTTTAATTAAAAAGGCTTTTAAAAAGCCTAAGCCTAGCCTTCTTAATAAACAAGCCAGGCCAGGCCTTTGGCAGGCCAGGCCGTAGGCCCCCGACGGGCCGCCCGGCCTATTTCCACCCCTAGTAATAGCTTATGGCTATGTATGGATATTTGCTAACTTAGTTAACTACATTTTTATAACTTTTGGATGGTTGACACATTGCTATTTTGCATAATCATAAAATTCCACATAACTTATGAATGGTTGACTCATTGCATAATAGGGGGTGAGTAGATTTTTTCCACCTATTTGAGACCAGAACAAACCGTACTTAAATTAAAGTGTGCAGACGGTTTATATTGGGTGAGCGAGTAGTCGGAATAAAGAGAAGAGTAAGTAACAGGTACATTCGGTTGGGCTTACTTTAATTTTTTTTTATCCATCACTACCCGAACCCGACCCATTATATCAATATAACATAAGAAAAACCTAGGTATAAAAGTTATTCTAATCACTTTAGGGTTTGATTTTACATCGCACAACTCTTCTTGCCTGTCTTCTTACCTCTTTCTCACCTCTTCTCTTTAACTCTCTTCTTCTCTTTGCGGCTACCTACCCCTTCTCACTCTCTTTTTGTTTTCCTTAGCTTGATCCTGATAACTAATTCTTCTTCTTTGGTTGGAGATTATTGCAACTATGCAAAAGGGACAAAGCTCAAAGCCAAAGATGACGTAAGGGGAGCTTAGAAAATGGATGGACGTGTTCACGTTGCTTGATGCTACCTACATTCTGTTTTAAATGCATCGAAGCTTAGTGCTCTTGGTCTCCCTCACCATTAAAGCATTAGGGTATTTGTAGGAAATTTGGTAATTTGATGTGGATTTTTTTGTTTTCATTCTATTTGCTTTTGTAAAATTAATAACCCCAAACCCCCATCCTCCAATTTGTTCTGTGTGTGTTCTGTGATTTAGTTGAAGTTGAGAGGCGATCTAGAGGCCCAAATACATGTTCTACAAATTGTTCTCCATGATAATGCTTTTGCATGTTTTAAATTTTGAGCTTTGCACTTGCATGTTGATATCTCAGTTTTGAAACTTTGTTTTGCCTTAACCCATAAGTATTAGTATGTCGCTCTTACCCCCATCTTTCTTTTGTTTTCTAGTTTTTATTTTCATCACTTATTTTTTTTCCACAAAAAAATCTTTGCAAAGGTTATTTCCATTTTTTTCATGGGTTACATATAGTTTAGATTCATTATGTAAATTTGAATAACAATTGTAGTGTTCCTCTATAATGTTTTTTTGAAATAACGTTTTCTTCAAATAATAATTTCGTGGACTTTGACTAGTTAAAATGCTATATTAAACAAATATAAAACTTTTGCTATTATGTATGTGCCTATATATTTAAAAAGTTGTTAAAATTAGTATAATGGATAATAGTGTTAGGTTTATCCAGTATGTCAGAATGTTTCTACACAAATTCATTTTAGAAATTCACTTTTTCTTGTGTGTTTTTCCCTACTAAGGTTTAAGATCCACTATCAGAAGCTCCTAAATACTTGAAGTTGCTACACAAGAATTCCCCTTATTCATTATAGGCACACTTGCTCGATTTTGAATTATATACAAGGAAACAAAAGATTTTGCTTGCTTTTCAGGTATGAGGAACTCAATAACATAGTTTAACTAACATCATTTTGTTCATTGTTAAATATGCTTTTTTTTCTTTATTATTTTAAACTATAATGTCAAGTAAACATGTTTACTTCTTTGTCTTTGGTGTTATAAAAGCATTTACTGAGATTGGATGCTAAGCCCCGTTTAAGTCATTGTCTATTGAATGTCGAATTGATAAGGGAATTAATGTTAAGCATTGAGGATTGTAACTTGCGATTTTAATTGCAATTTGTATTCCCTCAACAGTGGTGGGGTATTCTTGATTTTAAGAAAATCATATCTTGATGCATATCTTGAAGCTTTCATTTCATTAAATTTCACCAATTGCAAAGGATTCCTTAGAAGTTGAAGCTTTTATGGCTTCAACAATCATTAGACTAGCTAGTTATGGCCTTATGAAAAGCTAAATTTGTTTATATAGCCCCCTCTCATTTTCTTGAAATCTTGGTATGAACTTTGGCTTGCAAATTTGTTCAAGTCACACTGCCATAAGTATTTTCACTTTCATTTTCTTGTCGATATCTTTTTTTTTTCATTCAAGAAATATTCTTTCCCATGGTATGAATTAAAATTGAACACTTACAATTAACACCAACACCTATAACTAGTTTTTCAAAGAACAAAGTCTAAGAAGAAAGTGAAATGGCATAAAAAAATGTTGAAATGAGAATACCAAATTTTCTTCCATTCTCTTCTTTAACTTTTTTTTCTATGTAGTTTTGTATCTATTATAAGTTTAGTGTCGCTACATATAAGTTAGGTATATTTAATTTTCTTAATATGTAGCTTTGGCCTTACAGAAAAAGAATTAGTAAAAAATAATGACAAGGAGAAAGACTGGAATGATGAAAAGACAAAGTCATAGCCAGAGTGAGAAAAACAGGCTTAGCGGCTTGCCTATCACAATTCTGCTGCATATAATTAATGTCATTCATGAACATACAAGATGTTGTTATACAAGATGTTGTTTTGACAAACATCTTCTCAACATGGTGGAAGAATTTGTGGAAATTCCCATTTAATCTTACATTACATTCCATTGATTTAAAAAACCTTCTTCTTTTCTTTAAATTTGTGTTTGGGATTGTTTCTTGTCACCATGGCAATCATCCCCTACATACACTTGACTTCCATCGCCAAAATTACTTTAAACCGTGATTATCAGAAATCTCATGAACTATGTTGTGTGTCATAATATCCAATAATTGAGAGTCTATGTCCCATTCATCAATATTGTTTTGTTGACTTGTGTTTTTTCTTGTTGATCTTTAACATCTCTTAGTATTTTAGTTTCATCGTATGATGCCAAAAAAAGAAAAAAAAATCATAAGTCCCTTAAACTTCCAGCATTATTAAATTTGCATATTAATAATGTTGCATATTTGGCCAGCGAAAATGGTCATATCAAACCCTTCTCAAACTGTAAAAGTTAAACACTCCATATAATATTGATGGTTGTAAAGTACTCTATCCTAAAGCTTTTTTCTCATGAGTTAGAAATCTTCAATATAACCAATGCCATACTTGCCAATTTGATCATGGACTATACTCACCAACACAAATCTATGGTATCAACACCTAATCTATGTTCTTTCACTTTTAACGATGCTCCTTTTTGGACATTGTAGGCAGGAAGTGGTGAATGTTAAGATTCAATCTTCCTCATTAATATAAAATTAATCTCACACATCTTCCAAATTTCTTCAAGTAACATGTGTGCATGAAATAAGATATTTTAAGCATTTTTTTTCTTATAATTGCATGAAATAACATGCATGCATGCATGAAAAAGGTGTGAGATCAATTTTATTTCTTGCATGTGAGATAACATGCATGCATGAAATTAGATATTCTAAGCATTTTTTTTATACATGCATGAAATAGCATGCATGCATAAAAAATTGCTTAAAATATCTTCTTTCATGCATGCATGTTACCTGATGAGATTTTGAAGGATTGTGTGATCGATTTTATATTAATGAGGAAGATTGAATCTCAACATTCACCCTTTCCTGCCTACACAATGTCCAAAAGGAGCACTGTTAAAAGTGAAAGAACATAGATTAGGTGTAGATATCATAGATTTGTGTTGATGAGTATATTCTATGATCAAATTGGCTAGTGTGGCATTGGTTATATTGAGGATTTCTAACCCATATGAGACAAAAAGCTTTAGGATAAAGTGCTTAACAACCATCAATATTATATGGAGTGTTTAACTTTTACAGTTCGAGGAGGGTTTGACATGACCATTTTCATTTGCCAAAACTGTAACATTATCAAGATGCAAATTTAATAATGTTGGAAGTTCAAGAGACTTGGGGATTTTTGTTTTTCTTTTGGCATCATACGATGAAACTGAAATACTAAGAGATGTTAAAGATCGACGAGAAAAAACACAAGTCAACAAAACAATATTCATGAATAGGACATGGACTCTCAATTATTGGATATTATGACACACAACATAGCTCATGAGATTTGTGATATAATCTTGGTTTAAAGTAATTATGGCGATGGAAGTCAAATGTATGTAGGGAATGGTTGCCATGGTGACAAGACACACTCCCAAACACAAATTTAAAGAAAAGAAGAAAGTTTTTGAAATCAATGGAATGTAATGTAAGATTAGAGGGGAATTTCCACAAATCCTTCCACCGTGTTCACAAGATGCATGTCTGAACAACATCTTGTATGTTCATGAATGACATTGTATGCAGCAGAATTGCACTAAGCTTGTCTTTCTCACTCTGGTTGGTTGTGGTTTTGACTCCTTACTTCTTGTCACCATTTTCACTGATTCTCTTTTTGTAAAATCAAAGCTACAAATTTAGAAAATTAATTATACCAAACTTACATATATACAGAGACACTAAATTTATGATAGATATAAAACTACACAACAAAAAATGTTAAAGAAGAGAGTGGCAGAAAAGTTGGTAAAATCATCACATTTTGACATTTTCGATGCCATATCACTACTTCTTAGACTTTGTTCCGAGAAAAACTTGTAATGAGTGTTAACTTTAATTGTAAATGTTCAATTCTAATTCATGCCAAAGGGAATAAAGATAGATTTAATGAAACAGAGATAAAAAGATATCGAAAAGAAAATGAAAGTGAAAACACTTGTGACCGTGTGACTTAAACAAATTTGCAAGCCAAAGTCCCTTCCAAGCTCTCATGCATTTAACATTGAAATTTGTGCCTTTGAAGGAGTAGAATGGAACATTACTTTCTTGATTACAGCTTGGTACGTAATTTATCACCAAGTGCGTAACATTTTGACAAGAAATAGGTGAAGTAATAGATCTAACCTATACACCATGCAGCAATAGATATAATTCTAATCTCCTTTGATCCCTCACCGAACTGAATCCAACTCTCTCTCTCTCTCTCTCTCTCATGATCAATTTAAGTTCTATATGGATCGGAATACCTGTTCGGATAAGGTGGTGATGATTTAGCCATGCCATCATTGCAATGTGAATTTGTAGATCACTCAGTCCTCAAATAGAAGCTTTCATTCAGAGTCACATGATTCATTGAATTTCCTTAGAACCGCGAATTGGTTCATGTGTACCAATTCGCAGTTCGTTTTTATACCGAGTTGCAAGAAATCGTGGTTGAATTTACCGAGAAGACAAACCAGAAAATAGGTTGCAATCTGAGAAACTTCAGAGAACTATTAACAGGGAAGCAAATCGATTGAAGAGTGGGAAAGGAGAAATAGTGGAAACAAATAAAGAGTGATCTGCCTTTGCAATATGAAAACATAAAATAGGAAAAGAATGATGAGAAAAGAGAAAAGATACCTAAAAGAAAGAGTGAAGAACAGAGAAGTTACAAGATGGGAAAAGGGGGGAGATGAATGGTTTTTAGTTTTTTTAAATAAATAAACTAGTGCTGGTTAGAATTGGATCCCCTACGGTGACAATTAAACTACATGACGCGGTGATGATGAATGATGACCTTTTAAAAGGGATTTGCTTTAATTTAATATAAAACCAAACCTTTTGAAAGGTTACGATCTAGGCAGTTGAAAAAATATATGGGGCGTTTGTTTCACAGATTATTTATTTATTCCTGGGAATATAATATGGGAATGTTATTCTTGAGTATTTAAAAAAAATTGTGTTTGACTAACTATATTGGTTGGGAATATTTTTATATTCCTAGGAATAATTAAAACATGTGTTTGGTTGAATTATTTTTTTCTCAAGAATATATATTATAATTACTAAATTATAGCGCGTAACATGAAGGAGCATTGAGAGAGTAGTGGGGTAGTGGGTAGTAAGGAGGACATATCTGGATTTTTACTTACGAAGAGGTATTCTTGTCACATGGGAATAAATTTACCCTACCCCCTCTGCCAAGAATAAATATTGGTTAAACGTGGGATTATGGCTTTCCCGAGAATAAAATATACCGAGGATTAATTATTTTATTATCCCATAAAAAACGTGGGATAAATTTTTCACTCTTGTATTCCCGGGAATAAATAACTAGTACATGAAACAATGCCCCGAAAACTTCAGAATATCTCCATCCATATTGGTTTCAACTTTCGAGAGGTGGTTGTTGGGTTTCCAAAAAACTATTTATCTATCTATCTATTTTTCTATATATATATAGTAAAATTCACTTGAAGTTTTTCTAACCATTCGATCGATTATTCAACTTTACAATAGTAAGTATGATATAATATTCAATAAGAAAAAATATAATATTCAATATTATTATTATAATATTTATATATGTATAAAATATTTAAGATTTGAATAAAATGATATGTTAAACATTAAATATATTTTTTTAAAAAACTAATTATTGGTAAGAAAAAACTAATAGTATATTGTTGTTGTTGTTGTTTAAGTACACTAAATAAATTAAAACAAAGTATACTAAATTGTAACATCTAAATTTTTAGTACACTAAATAAAATTAAATCAAATTATTATAACATCTAAATTGTATAACAAAAACTGTAAAAATAGAAATTTATTTAAAATATTTTCATAAAAATATTTTAAATATGTACATCAATTGTGTCCTAAAAGAGTTAAATATATTACTTTAAATTTAATTAAATATATATAAAGTCATATCAATTGTATAATAAAGTGTTAAATATATTACTTAAATTTAACTAAATATCTATAAAATCCTTATTTTTAATTACTATTGTTCATACAATATATTTTAATAGCTAAATTTAAAAAAATAAAGTATACTTTTAAATATTATGATGTACATATTTTGATAACTTGTGGTTTATATATTATTGCAAAGGCTTTTATACCTTAACAATTTATGCACTAACAGTATAAAGATTTTTTGCAATGTCATTTAATAATAAATTGTCATGTATAATATTTTTTTTGAATCTTACAATAATTAACTACCTTAAAAGTCATTTAATCATAAATTGTCATTTATGATTGGTTAATAGTGTAAAGTTTTTAACATTAACAATTTATTATATGTAATGTGTTATAAATTAGAATAATGTATTTTATGTAAGCAATATACTTTTTTAGAGCAAATTACACTGACACTCCTTGAGCTTTTTATAAATTACACATAACACCATTATTTTTTTATTCATGCACTAACCCCCTTTATGTTTGAAAACATTACACTAACACCCCTTAATGTTTGAAAAATATTACACCAACACCCCATTATATATTACACTAACACCTCTACAAAGGAGGCCAATTACTGTAATGGTTAAAAAAGTAAGAGGTGTTTGTGTAATTTTATGAAACCTTAAGGGTGGTTAGTGTAATTTAGTCTTTTTTTTAAAATATTTTGTTTATCATGACAATATAAATTTAAATTTAAATTTAAATTTTTTATAGATTATTTATTTCATTCAATCCTTTTTGTTGTAATTAGTAATAAAAACAAATGATGAAGGGTACTATGGTAAAGACCTCAAACATTGAATTGTTGAATACAACTATTTATTGGAACTAAATGTTTTGTTTATGAAAAATATTTTATAATACATTTTCTCTAATTTTAATAACTTACAAGTCTAATGATAGAAAATATATTTGAAAAATAAAATTGTTTAATGTTATTTCTTCTCAATTTTACACAAAATTAATTGAATTTAACTATGTTGTATAATCTAAATAACATACTTTAATTTTAGGCCAAGTCAACATTTGTAATTCTATAATTTTCTAAAATTATTATTTATTTATTGAGTATATATTTTAATTTATTACTTTTTATAAATAAATAAAAAATCCATGGACAAAAAATGAAAAAGAAACGTTTGATCATGTTTTCTTTTTTCTTACTTCATATTAATTATATGAGTGTGAAATCACTCACAACATTATTATGATTATACGCTATAAAACTAAACCCGTATCTTTAATGGTTATAGCAGTAAAAAAAATCTTTAATGATTATAGAGTTAAGTTAATTATTTTATATTTTTCTCTTTTTAAATGTTAATAAATTTGAAATATATAATTTATAAGAAAATATTTGATAAGTTAATTTAATAAAATATTTGATATATTTTATTTTATAATGATAACCTCATGAAAAAATTGATAATTAACATACTTAATTTTAATAAAAATACATATAATATCTTAAAAAATTACAACGAATTGCTTATAATAAATTATAAATTGATAAAAAAAATTATTCTTTAACATATTTTTATATATTTAAACTATCTTTTTATATTTAAAGAAACTCGTGCATGCAACACACGAATTTTACATCTAGTTTATTTGTATAAATTATTGTGTTGTGAAGTTACCTTTGTTTCTCCATCACTTTTCTTGAAAAATGTTTAATTATGTTGATAATATTGATAATAATTTATAATAAATATACAAAAAAGATGTTGAATGATGTCTAAATTATATTTTCCTATTTTAATACTTTATTTGATCGCTACTTAAAATGGATGATAATATTCAAATAATATTTCATCTCTATTTTAAAATCAAATAATATTTTAATATTCAAATAAAATAATAATCATTCATGGACATTAAAATAGACGATAATATTTTATGTAATTGCATTCTTAAAATAGAGATGATTTTGTCTATAAATCAAATAATAATCAATCATTTCGTATCTATCAACACCACGTTCTATATATCCTGATCATTAACTCTAGCCTTAAACCCTTTTCCAGAATTTATTTGCCATGTTTTGTTGAAACTGCTGCTTAGTTGTTAAGTTTGTTAGGATTTGTTTCTTATCATGCCTGTAGTTAATAATCCCTACTTATTAGGAAGTGCTAGTAGGATTGACTTAGTCTAGTCCTCAATCCATGTTTCTGTGGGTGGAGTTAGTGGAGTAATTTGTTTTTGTTATTTCTTCCTTTGTGAGCCTTTATAAAAGGCTATCAATATTGCAACTGAATAAGATATGCAGAATGTTCCCTCATTTTATCAGTTTAACATGTTTAACACTTGTTATTGTAATTCAACATTGTATACTAAAGGTTTCAAAAGACATTGCAAGTTAGTTAGCTTATGTTGGGTTTTGTTGTGACTCAAATCATGCAACTTCTGCATGAATAGGTCATGCAGAAGAGGAGTAAGCTCAGGATTACTCGTATAAGTCCATTGTTGATACTCGTCAGTATTCTGATGCTAGTGAGAGGAAGCTTCCTCCATTTGCTCTTTCTTTAATTTGTTGCAGGCATCTCAAGTTGCTAATGGAGCAATCTGCAACTCACATAAGCTTTGGTGACCATGCACCTATATATAATCAGGAAGACTCACAGGTCAATCTGGTCTGAGGAAAGATATCATTCAAAAAAAGATTTTACTTTCAGTGTCAGGAAGAAGATTGAATGACATACGTTTTTCGTCCCTACAAAATTGAAATGTGTCAAATTTTGGCCTGAAGGAAGGTTCGGATATATCCAAATCTACATTCTACAATTTGTGGTGGTTTTTTTTGCAATTTGTAGCGGCTGGATTTCTGGTTAAAAACCGCTACAAATTGCAAAAAACCGCCACAAATTAAAGAAAATTGTCACAAATTGCAGAAAAATTGCCACAAATTTCATTTTTTATTTATTTTTTCTGCAATTTATGACAGTTTTTTAACCCCCAGAAATCCTCGTGTAGGTTTGGATTTACCCGAACCTTGCTCCAGGCCAAAATTTGACGCATTTCAATTTTACGAGGACGAAAAAATATACTAATTGCAGGGACGAAAAATGTATATTTCCAATTTTATGAGGACGAAAAATATATTTTAGCCTAAATAAAAAGACCAAATTAGTAATTTAGCCTAAAGAAAATAAGGTTCCTTGAAATTAAAAAAGATTTTAAAAAAATAGTGTTGAGAACTCATAAATTTGCAATAAAGCAAACTGTTAAAATGAAATAGAACAAAAAATTAAAGTGCCAGAGTGATAACAATGCAAGAAATGTAATTGAATTTAAATTTAAATTGCATTAAATGTAAAAAATAAATTATGGCAAATATAAAAAGGGATGGATGGCGAAGTTCAAATGGAATTGTAGCCTCTTTTGATAAGTGTAAGATTTTGAATGCTTTTTTGAGGTGCCCAAAATCACCTTGGCCTCTCTTGGACATATATTTATAAACTTAAAGCATTATCATGCGTATACTCTTTACTTATCGCCACTTGTCCTAATTTTCTAAAAAATATTTTATTTTAAAATACAAAATTACATTCTTAATATGTAATAACTGCTTAAGAGTAAGTGACTAAAAACATTGAAGGAAAAAAAGTTCAGGGACTAAGACCGGTCAAATATTTGTTTAGGGACTAAAAACAAAAATTGAAAAAAAGTTTAGGGACTAAAAACATTGAAGGAAAAAAGTTCAGGGACTAAGACCGGTCAAAATTTTGTTTAGGGACTAAAAGTGAAAATTCGAAAAAGTTCAGGGACCAAAAACATAATTAACCCATTGTGGTAAATACTAAATACCTTATAATTACATTGCTAAACTAAGAATAAAGGTAGGGCGAGTGCCTGGCTGCAATGTCTACTTCCATCTTCAGCCTTGGGTTATTTCTCTTCCTACTGCGTTTGAAGTTTTGAAAAAAAAAGCCCATTACCCCAATAAGAACCCTGTCCCTCACATTTTGCTTTAGAACAGATTAAAATCTCAAAAATAAAAGAAGCAAAACACCTTTTAAATCACTTCAAAAAAAAAAACCTTTTAAATATTTTCCCACATGAATGTTCTGCGAAGTATAAATTTATATGCCGTATCATAATACCATCATATGCAGGAAAATTGTTATGTTAAATTACTTTCACATATTAAGTTTCAAGAGTGGATAATATCTTTTTTTTAAAGTGAATTTACGTGACACAAAATAGTTTCTCTATACACACCATAGTAAAAAAGGACCTCGAGCATCTAATAATGCATATAAAATGACCTTTAAAAACTTGGTGTCGTCAAAGTAAGTCACGACTTGTAAGTTAATTTAACTCACCGTAGATTTTTTTTTTTTTTTTGGGTACATTAACTAAACGTAGATTAAAGTCGAATTGAGTGGGTTAAATGTGGCTTATTTTAAAAATGAAATACAATAGTCCGCCTTACCCAATTTGTGACTCAACTAGCACTTATATGGTGTGTTAGGCAATATTTGATCAAAGCAGTTAAAAAATGAGTTTAAAGTTGAAAAATTATTTGGTATCTGAAAATTAAACGTTTTTAAACTAACTTATTGAATAATAAGTATTTAATAAAGCTATTTGTTCAGTCAAAAATAAATAAAACTATTTGTTGAATTAGCTGCTAAATGTAAAATAACATAAAAATATATATATTTATATGATATTTTTATATAGATTTAAGATTTATTTTTGGGAAATATCACGAGTTGAAGCACAATAACCTTAAGCATGGCTAGGGTGCTCAAGCCTTAAAGGTTTTGTTTGTGTTAATATAGGTATCTTATTATTTTTAAAAGGAATCAATGCATCTTTTTCTATGTTTTTCCTTCCCATTTTTTGTGTAGCATCAGATAAATATGAATAATTTAAATAATGTGAATCATACATTTTCATAATCTCTTCCCAACTTCTATTTTTTTATTCCAAGGAATTTTGACGTGGTTTAAAATTGGACTCCTACTACCCTAATTTTGTTGGTTCCTCACTCCTCAGAAGCAAAAGTGCCACACAACAGTGGCCATTGCTGGTAAGGAGATACTACAACTCTGATTGGTACTTCTTTTGTTTATTTAAGATAATTCATACTCCTCTTACATTCCATTTGTCATCTAGAATTTTTTTTAAGAAGGAACATTCATGTTTATCCATAAAATGAATGTTTAATATAGGTTCAAAGGATTTGCCAATTATAATCAGAGCAGCTGAGAGGCTAGCTGGTCGAGCTATTGGCTCGTGGGAAGCAATGACTAGTCATAATAAACAACAGAACACCCAAGATACCAGGGAAGAGAAGTGGCCTAGTTCTGTTCTAGACCACAGCCATAGGTATTCTCCATTGGAGGCTAGAGGCAATCCTGTTAAACCCAGGTAGGACCATTATGAATGGCAAAACTCTCTCTCCAAGTATTTAACGCAGCTGCATACTCAGGACTCGAACCCGAGACCACTGGTTAAGCTGAAACAATTTCATGCCAGTTAATCCACGCACTTGGTGGTGAGAGAAGTGGCCTAGTTTGTTTAGTGATTACCATGTAACTTCTCGACTTGAGGCAAATGACTCCCTTGTCAACAAAGCAATTGTTGGTTGATCCATCTTCTTCAATCAAAGCAGGGTCTGAGTCAATAGTATTATTTGTACATAGCAAGAGCTTCAATGTGCTAGCATGTAGTTAGCAAACACATAATATTAATCAGTAACAAGACAACAATTTGTACAATAAGTGCTTCCATGTGCCAGCATGTAGTTAGCATGCATATAATATTAATCAGGAATAAAACAACAAAACATTAATTTCTTTACATTTTTCCTTCGCAATTGGTTCTTCTTAACTATTTCTAGTACCATGTCCATAAATTTGTATATGTTTTTCCTTTTTGTTATTTTCAGTACCGTGTGTGTATAAACCATTAAGGTTAGTACTTCCCTACCATATTTTGGCCTTATAATCCCAAACTTCAGCACTACTTTTAAAATTTAAACTAAGCGTTTCATGTCTGGCGTTTTCGGTCAATCCAGTTCAGATGCTTGGACTCATTAGACTTCATGAAATTGATTTTATCAAAAGCAATCTGTTTTCATTCCATAGAAGTTAGAATGCACACCTGAATAAATTAAGGAGTGTAGGATACTTGCTTGTAGTTAATATATATACTAGAACTTTGACACGTTTAGAGGAAGTCTAAAATTCTTTAACAATGAGCACAGTGAAAATCATTGCCAATTAACTGCCTCAATATTTTCCCCTTCTAAAAAATAAACCAGAGAATATGGTTTGAATTGAGGAATAAAATAGGCAGGAGATGAATCTAATAACTAAAGATAGTCAGACATGATGGTAGCTATGAATGAATGAACAAACATTTGGGGTTTTATAACAAACATTCATTGGAAATTTGGAATTCTTACACATGGTACCAAAAAACAATCGAATCGTGATTTCAATTGGAGCCTATATACACTAATTTAACTATTTATTTGTCAAGAAAGAACTACAATTTGTCGAAATCCTATGCTCAAATTTGAATTAAAGACTAAATAAAACATGAAATAAATCTAAAAGTAAAATTTTACCAAAACTAATAAAATTTAATAAGATATTATCTAATCTAATTTAATAAGATTATATCTAATCAAATTTGATCAAATCTAATCAAATCTAACCTATTAAATTAAATCTAATATAATAAAATATAATTTTCCGATAACCATCTCTCCCACATACTCGTTGTCGTTCACCGATTCCGGCAATTTTTCCCTTTCTTCTTCCGGTGACTAAATTCAATACTAAACATGAACCAATATAATAAAATATAATTTCCTACTAAAAATTCACGTATTAAAACAGGAACCAATTAACAGATGCTAAAGTTACTGAACTTGCATTTAATTTTATTAACGTCAAAACTAAACATACCTTTTTTCTGTGTGTATAGGTTTGAATCAAAGACTTCCTACAAACTAAAGAAAAACTTAAAAAAAAAAAAAAAAGAAAAAAAAGAAACAAATCCTAATGAAAATCCGTCAACATTCTGACATTCAAAGTTTGTTTAATAGAAAATGAAGCTTATTGTCAACCCTAAAGGACCATATGTGGAGTTCTTGATCTGCTTCAAACTTATTATCAGAGACAATATTGTTCCAATCCTTCACGAGGTTGTAGGTGTCGGTCCTTTGCATGCTCCACTTCTTTAATGGTAAGGTAAATTCTCTAAGACATGGATCCAACACAGTCACTTCCACACCAAGAAGTCGTCCTTTTTCTCTTTCATCCAATTTTGTAATCTCAGCTTCTGTGAAGAAATTACACTTAATTTCCTTTATTGGCATTGACAAACGATTGCTATTCGGGTTCACGTCCGAGGAGAAAAGTCTCTTGTGCATGACAAATTTAAGATCATAACCATTCAACTCAGTGACTCGATTCTTGAATTCTGCAGGCAAATCTGGCGGCGGCGATGGCCCGTTGTTTGTCAAGATTATCTTTCTTGGTTTCTTATTCATTGGCATGACTCTTTCCTCTTCAAGCATTTCTTCAGTTTGTCTGCATGGACAAGGGTCACATATTTAGTACATATAATTATAAAATAGTATAAAACTAAATCACTAGGGTCAGTCCAGTGGTAAAGGGTTGGGATAATAACATATAAAAAAGTGCATAAATTGAGTTAGAATTGCACACCTTTTTTGGGACTCCCTCTTAACATTCTTTGTCAATGACCTTGATTCATCAACCCCTGAAAGTAGTTTTCTGCAATAACTGATTTGAACCAACTCTTCTTTGCTATACAATTCTGGTGCATGTAGTGATATTGCCACATCCAAAAATTTAGGCCTGAAAGGTTTGCAAGATATCTTCTCAAGTGTCTCCCAATCTGTAACACTTGCAACCAATTTCTGCAAAGTTTTCAAGTCCCTCATATTGGTAAAATTAGGAATAAAGCTTTAGAGTTGAAGAAAAAGAGATATGAAAGAGGATATAGTTGTGAGAATTGAGATGATTGAACAGAAATTTTTAGCGGTAAAAGAAGAGTATGGAAGAGTAAAAGGCTAAGGGTTTTAAATAGTAAGAATAGGATAACAGATAAAGATTAATGATCAGAAAAGATGTTGATAATTTTAAAAATAATCTGATTTAATCATCAGAGATAAATCTCTTATCAAAACAATCATAAAAGATAAAGCTGTTTGAAAATATCTATCATAAAATTTGACAATAATTTATTTACCGTTGGGTTTTTTATTTGGACATGCAGTTACCGTTAGATATAATAGTTTTGGGTCCTTAAATCGTAGTGAGCTTTGGTTCACCATTTGTTTTCCTTCAACATTTATGTTAAATTTTATTTGTCTAGAAAATCTAAAGTTGAAACAAAAAAGATGTAAAGAAAAGAAGGAAATATAACATGGGAATTGTGGTAGCAAGAATCAGACGAAGGCCACTGGCATATTAATTCCAAATGAAACAGAACTTAATTATGAATCAGAAAGATAGCTGTGCATTACCCGTTCTAAATTAGTCTTGATTCTTGTATTAAAGTCCGTCTGCAAAGGGCTAAACATATTTTATGTTTTTTTTTACTGTCTCAGTGGCAGACTAGTTATAATGCATGTGTAAACTGTGTCAACCAAAAGTGTAATTTGTTATGAATTTGTAGGGACTGAGTAAACTGTGATGGTGCATGTGGTATGCATTTTTGTTTGTTTGGCTGTTCTAAGAGTTAATTTGCAATTAGATTAACCTTTTTTGAGAGAAAACAAATGCATCACCCTAACTTTTAAACTTAAATAAATACATTTTCCATAATCTCAACTTTGTTACATGCATTCACGCTTGAGGTGCCTTTGTCTCTGTAGCACAGTTGAGTGTTCTCGGGATGCCTGCAATTCTGAAGTTGCTATTTTGATTGAATCTGAATTGTAAATTCATCGCCAATGGGTTACAGATGCATTCAGAGTGCAGTAATCTGGATGCAACATTTGCTTGATGAAATGTGTAGGCCATTTTTTAATAAAAAAAAAGTAACATAAAATTCATGGTCAGCCATTCTATTTTGTCTTAAAATTTCCAATTAATGAACTGATTTTCAGAACCTTATGTGAAGTCATGGTGCCTAGTACTCCCTTATGCCACTGTTTTAGAAGTTGAAACCTCTTAGTTTTTTTGTTTTGATATTACCCTGATTCCCCTCCCCCTATGCAGATTCTTGTAACAGATGTGATACTTCTCATGCCCCTTTCCATATTTGTTCAACATTTTCTGCTCCACCTCTGCCCTCAAGAGTTACATCAGTTAGTTACTCCAGTGATGTCTACAAATGTCCCTATTGATAACAAATAGTTGTCAGGCTATAGGGGTTCTAGCCTTCTAGGTAACCTTATTTTTCCCTCCTTTGAACAATTGTGACTGATTTCATGATTCAAAACTGCAGGAGTGCTTTTGATAAAATAGATAAACTTAGCACTGAAATTTAGTTTTTCTCTCTTTAGGTTAATCTTATATGATTCCAGTGATTTTCATTTCCTTCTCACTCTTTGTTTCTTATATAGGTGGAGCAGCAAGTATCTCACATTCTTATGCTTCTGGTCCAAATACTGGTGGTCCCCAGTAATTGCAAACAAAGCTCCTGCTTCTCAGCCTGCCACCAACCAAGTCTACTTAGTTTGGGATGATGAGGCAATGTCCATGGGGAGTTATGTTCTTGAGAAAATCTGTTGTGTTCCATTTAACTATTGTTGTTTCTTGGTTGGTAATGTTATGATGCTTGGTTACTGTAGGAGGAAAGATGAATGTCTGCCAAAATATCAGGTGCATGATGAAAGTAGCCAGGTAAGTTAAATAAGAATTCATAAAATGTGATTGCCACACTTGTTAAGCCAAACTGGTTATAAGTTAGCAGCATACATAAATATTATCTTTACCAGTGGTTGAAATTATGATTTTTTCCCTATATCAACTCTTATCAAGTGATACTATTAGTTTTACAACTATTCACTGGTTTCACTTTTACAACTAAATCATAATTGCTCAAAATTGAGAGCTGTGTTGGTATTTCCATTCAGAGCTTCCCCTGTTCCCTTGACATGTGGATTTGTTACTTGAAATTTTTTTGTTAAAATTAAATATTCTTCTAATCTTCAGTGGTTTATTTCCACAGCTGGCAAGAGTGAATAGGCTGATTGGACATGCACCGGGAGAATACTGTTGTAAATCAAATTGATCTCCTGTGTGAGGTAATAATTATTAGTTGTTTTATTTTATTTTTTATATTTTCCAACTCATTGTAAAGGAAAGAATTAATGTACTGGTGTCGTTTCTTTGACCTGATATACAAGTCAAAAGGATGTTATGACTTACATGATTTGCTTCAGATTTCTTTGGCCTTAACTTTTCTATTTTTTCATGTCCAAGGTTGCATATGGAACTCCAGAATCGGCTTCTTGAACAACTTGAGGTACTTTTTTAGCATGTTTGGCAGAGCAATGAAATTGAAGTCTGACTGCCTTCTGTGTTCATATATTTGGTATGGAATTTTGTTTTATTTTAGCCTTGAGGCTTTTTGTTACCAAGTGTAATGTAGGAAGCATATTTTTATGATGTTTTCAAACTTGTTTTTAATCCTTTTCTTTTTCTTCCCATCTTTAGAAGGTCCACCACAAAAGGGTTCATTTCCAATTTCTTAGATTCCTTCTGATTAATCAAATATGAAATTCACACATTTTGTTCTTTGACTCAAATTAATTAAAAAGTTTTTCCCCAAACTAAAGAACAAATCATCATACTTTATCATTTTACAGGATCATGAAGAAGAGAAAAAACCATTGAAGCCACTGATGAAATGAAACCACCTAACAAGTCTGGAATTCTAATACCAAATGGCACACCCAAGGCAGCACCTAGACAGGAGTACTATTATATATATGTACGCATATATATAGTTTCTTTCCCATTATGTGACTGCTTTTAGCAATAATGTGCATTGCAAACGCTATTTTTTTCTTAGTAATAAAATATTAGTCAGGACGTAATGAACTAAAGTGTATTTTTTTAATTGAACTGAATTAAATTAATTGTGCAGGTCAGCAAGATCACTAGCTTCCTCAAAATAATTTGACAACCCAAGCTATGCCCATCCCACGTTCTGTTGTTGTGAGTCTTTCAACTGTTTAACTCAAACATATTTCTAGCTTGATTATTAGTGTGTTTGGTTTCACATTCCGGATGTGATTTTCCACATCTCAAATGTGCACTTATTACATCATCAAACATTGGACATATAAAATGTTGTTGCAGGAAAACATGGGCAAGTGTGAGGTTGATGCTACTGGTTGCAAGACAGTCTACCTTTCTGAGTAAGTGTTAATTGCCTTAATTTCATGGTTGTAGTTAGAGCTATTCTTTCTGTCATCTCCAAATGCATATTTTGTAGAATCCAATGGTGTCATTTGATATATATAGTTGCCCTTATGGCCTTATCTAATCAAATAAGGCTTGTTGTTGTTGTAGTATTTAATTTCAAATGCTTTCCTCATTAAAATAATTATACCTTCAAAAATATATTTTTGGGTAACGCAGGTAATGCAAGGTGTTTTTATTTTTAACTTGTATTTACATGGAAGATTTGTTTTAATTTACTTTGAACTTAGATTTTCCAGCAGCAACTAGTCCTCGTTTTTAAGCCTCTGTTTATTGAGTTTTTTTTTGTTGTTCTGCAGGCATTTTTCAAGTTAAGACATAGGACATAGGTCAAACACATCTTTGGGTTGTTGTTGCAAATTCAAAAGGATGGTTTGGTGAATTATAGTAACTGTTTTGCAGCATATTGTCTGATTGATGAAATTCAATTAATCCCTGTTCAAGTTCATTGCTTGACACAACTGCTTTGGATATTTAGTGTGTCATTCACTATGTGTGAGACATGAATGTCCAAAAACAAATTACAAATCGTAAGGATAAAAGAAAATTGAACATGCATGGTACATCAGCCAGGGACTTGAGTTGGTCTTTATGTATTATTATTATTATTGCTTTTCAAACTTCTTGTAATTTAGTGTTGGAATCCCTGTCTTGTCTTCCAAATTTAAAGTACAGTTCAGTTTCTCTGATACTGGTATACCAGTAGTGTTTCACATGCTCCTTTTAGTTCTGTTGTAATTCAAGTAAAGCCTTGGGCAGAGCAATAGGATTTACATAAAATTTCAAAACCAAAGGAAACTTGGTGATCGCTCGGCTCAAAGGTACCATACACATATATGACCACTTTTGACAAACTTAACCATTGGACCCTCCATGCCTTGGAAGTAGATCATTCCTTGTGTTGAAGAGGTTTTCCTCAACTTAACAGCTCATCATCAATCAACGAAATAGGTAATAAAAAGAGTTAAGAAAGAAAGAGATGTGTTGAAACACTCAAAATAAAAGCTGAAACAATTTCATTTTCATTACTCGTGCATTTTTTTTTGTATTTTTGTTTTTATCCTATTATTTTTATTTTTATAACATAAAAAAACAAAGATGGAAAATCTCAATATATATGTTTTTCTTTTGTACTTTTGCCTTTTATATTTTCTTTTTAAATTTTCTCTTTTTTTATATATATGTATTTGTATTTGTCCAGACGAAATTGGGTATTTACAATTTTTAAATACAACTATAAATTTGAATTTTAATACATTTTTTTCTTAAAATCAAAAAAATTTCATGGACAAATTAAATTACATAACAAAAAATCATATGAAAATAAGAAAAACAATTTTAACTAAAAAAACTCACCGATTATTTTTTTGGAGTTCATTAATTTAAATATTTTATTAATATATTGAAAATAAAATTGGTGAATGAATGAAGCAATATAAATTTAAGAACGTGTATTTATATCATATATCACATTAATTTGTATTGAATCTAATATGATGTGATGCATGGATAAATTGTGTGTGGAAGAGATATTTTCTAACATTTTGAAAAATAAATTATATTCAAACTTAAAAATAAAAAATTAAACATTTAATATTTTCATTATTATTGAATTAGAAGTTATTGAAAAATTATTGTCTTTTCATATAATAAAAAGTAGTATAACTAAATTATCAAATAATTATTTATTTTACTTTTAAAACATACATGTATATAAAAGACAATTAAAAATCGCACATATTAATTACCACAAATTCACATCAATTCTATAAATTTATAAAAAGATAATATTTATTAGAAAAATTATTTTTCATTCCATTAAATTTTTAAGATATTTTACATTAATTTAATAATAATATGTAGTATTATCCCTTGTATTTTTATATTATCAAATAATTATCTACTTTACTTTTAAAAGATACATGTACATGAAAGACAATTAAAAATCGTACTCATCAATTACCACAAATTCACATCAATTCCATAAATTTATAAAATTTTAATCTTTATTAGAAAATTTATATTTCATTTCGTTAAGTCTTTCAGATATTTTACATTAAATTAATCATAATATTTAGTATTACCATTTGTATATTTATTATCATTCACCATTAATTAGCTTTTATTTTATTAAGTACTTAGCAGTCTATTTTATTTTATTTAAAAAATAATTAAAATCTGACTAATATCTAATTTAGTTTAAAATATATTTAAATTGAAAAAATGGACATAAAAATTATATTAAATTTTATAATAATAAATTAAAAACACTACAACTAAAAAATTATTATAACAATAAATTAAAAAAGTTTAAATAATTAAAATTAATAAATATGAATTTAATTATTTAATTCCAACTAAAAATAAAAAAGAATTTATGATATTTTTTAAAATTTTGAAAGTTTAAGAGTGTTTTTATAATAATTTTTAAATAATTAAAATCAATAAACTTATAATTACTAATGTTATCCCAAAATATTTCCACTTTTAAGAAATCATTAATAACATATTTTTAAAATGTTTAAAATTTCAAGAAAATATTTATAAAAATTTTAAATAATTAAAATTAATAAATTTAAGGTTAATAAATTTGGCGGATAGATTTGCAAAACATGGTCTAGATCTGATCTCTGAAAGTGTTTTTTTTTTTTTTTTCCTCTCTTCCTGATTTTGGTCGTGTTCCCTGCATGGGCGACCAGCTTTGTATTTTGCCCAATAGTGGCTTTTAATTAATTGTTGGTTTTGGGGCTCTATGCCCCAACCATTCAGAAAAAAAAAAAAAAAACTATTCATAGTTTAAATAGAACATTTATAACCTTTTTTAAAAGTGTAAATTTTTTTAAAAAAATTATATCAACTTTTAAATAATTACAGTTACTAAATTGTTATTCGATGTTATTAAAAGGATTTGCGGAAATTACCGCAAAAAATACAACCATAAAAATGTTGACAAATATTATCACTCAAACTATATATAATACAAGACGGCCTCTACGGTGAACCAGTTATACAAATGGTTTACCGTAGACCACTTTTATACATCATTGGATTGATCTTGTTCACACAATAATACGGTGTACCTCAAGCACTAGATTTTTTTTTCTCTCTCCCTCTCCTCTGTGGGTTTCTCACTCTTTCTTTCCGGCAAAGAGGACAAATCCTGAGAGCACGTCCTCCGCCCCATACTCCCGTCAATGCACCACTGCTAGACTAGGAACACCACGAGCCATCGAGTACAATGGTTCATCGGTTCACTATAACGTCCCAAGGTCGATCCGCTCAAAATCGGTGCCACCGCCTCCACCTTTGTCGTTTCGATCCGCACAGCTTCAATAGCCCCTTATCACAACGCGGCGGCCTCGATTTAGGTTGCCATGTCGATACCTCCACTGTTGGTCATCAAGCCGACACACACATAGATCTAAGCCCCATTAACCATGCCAGTTCCCTGCCAACCAGAAACACCAAAAGTTTCATCTCGCTTTCTTTTGTTCTTTTGTAATTTAATCCATGGGTTTATTTTGCTTTTTTGCGTGATTTAATCCACTGGTTTGTTATACTAATATGCTTGTCTAGACCTTGTTTTGTTGGGTTATTATGCGCTGATGTGTGGTGCCGCAACGGTGGGTGCGATAGAGAGAACAAGCCCCACGCTCAAAATCACGGAGGAGGGAGGAAACATAGTCAAAGTTGACACTGATGGTACCGTGGAGGTCGTGGTCGGTGGAGGAGTCATTGGAGAGGGAGAAGAAGCTGGAAAAAAAAAAGTGGTAGCGCCGTCGCCGGAAATCACCTCCGCCGGTGGTGCATGGTGGAGAAGCAGTGCCGGCAAGGAAGGAGCAATGATCAGGTGGTGTGAGTCCATAATAAGAAAGTGGACCATTGATTAATCTAAAAACTATTTATAATGGTCCACCATAAACCATTTGGAGCACCTGTCCACCATAGAGGTCGCCATAATACAATTGTAAAATGAAGCCAGAAGGAGAAGGCATATTGTTGAGGATGATTCTTGTGTAGTTTGCTTTCAAAGGGAATCACTGGATCATATTTTTCGTTTTTGTCCAGCAACTGCTCAACTTTGGGGGAAGCTTAGTATCACTCTTGTGTTTCCTGATTTTTTTTCCACCAGAATTGTTGTGATTGGTTATTGTCTAATCTTAAGTCTTGTGTGGTGGTAAGGGGTAGACAATGGTCTATTTTATTTGCGGTCATGTTGGATAATCTTTGGAAAAATAGAAATGATGCTATTTTTAATAACCTTCGAAGATTGATAATGGCCTTATTTACTTAATTGTTGAATGAATTTTGAGGCAACTATTCTACTTTCATCCACATTTGGACTGATGTTTGACTCAATTAGTGTTAGATTTGTTAATATTTGATTTTTAGTTTAGTTAAAAAGTTTTATTGGTTATATCTTAGTTATTTTGTTTACATTTTGTACAAATGGAAATTGGAGTTTAAAAGAGTTATTCAGAGCTTAATTATTCAAGCATAACAGATCCAGGCGCGGCGGCTTAAAGCCTAATTTTGTGGCTGAGCTGCTAGTCACTTAAAATTAAAACCTTGCTCGTGTATTTAAAGAGAAGCCCGACACTTATGCAAGGAGCTGCACATTTGGCCCTAAAACGAAAAATCCCTAGAGTGCAGAAGGGAGAGCTGGTCCCATTGCAAGATCCACTCTTCCTTTGAGTGTAGAAGGCTCTCACATGGCTCCAATGCTCCATTCTTTCCATCTTCTTCCATTTTTCTTGTATTTTGCAGCTACCCATGGTAATGGGTAGCCAAATCCTTCCATTTTGGGGTTAGATGTAACCTAACTTTACTCTTTTGTATATTTTTTTATGAAATATATGTTTACATTTCTCTTGTTCTTCAATGTTAGTGTTTTACTTCCATGCTTAATGCTTGTTATGGTTTGTTATTGGAAAATACTTCCATGGCTTGTTTTTGGGATGAGATTGTTATTGGAAAATACCTTATTTATCTTGAACTGAAGTAAAATGCCCATTGAATCTTATAGCTAGGAATAGCACTTGGTTTGTTGGTTATCTTTGGGTTATAGAGCTTAAAGCAAGTTCCTTTATTAATTGTCCAAGGGATTGACAGTTAATGGAGGAACTTAGACTCTATTCACCTAAGGAATTAGGGCTAAGAATACCGTTATATGACTGATATTAATATTGAAGTTTAAGTTGAATGTTGTGCTTCTTGTAAGAGAGTGAAGTTTGGTGAAATCTAACCCCAACAATCCATCACCATTGGAGCCATCCTTTATTTTCAACTTTGTTTATATTCTTTGTTCTATTTTCTTTAAGTTCTAAAACATCATCCTAAATGTTTGTGTTTTATCGTTTTTGTCATATTTGTTAGCCTAGATAGTGATTACATGAAATTTGTCCAATATTACGCGAGTCCCTTGGGAAACGATACTTGGACTTTCCATTTTACTACTTGTACGATTTGGTATGCTTGCCAAAGAGTTAACAAAGATCAGCAGACTTTACTTTGTGAGTGTCATGAATCAGGTGGATGCTATTGTTGTTAGTCTCAATCTTAGAATGACCTTGCAGTGCTCCTCTAGTACTGGTGTTAACAAGCCTCTTATTTGCTGGACTCCCCCTAATTTTGGTTGTTTTAAATTGAATTGTGATGCTTCTGTTAAAAGTCCTATGAATTCTGCAGCTATTGGTGGGGTGCTTCGAGACCATTGCGGGCAAGTTGTGTTTTCGTTTTCAACTGGCATTGGTTCGTGTTCTACTCTTTATGCTGAGTTATGGGCAATTTTTAAAGGAATTTTAGTAGCTTGGTCTCGTGGGTTTCGGGCTTTTGTTGTTGAAACTGATTCCCTCATAGCAATTCAGCTTCTCAAATCCCAATGCTTAAGATCGCATCCAACTTATGGTATTGTTAATATGATTCATGATCTTATCAAGGATGGAGGTAGCATTACTTGGTCTCATGTCCTTAGAGAAGCTAATCAAGTAGCAAATTGCTTAGCTAATTATGCGCACTCTCTGAATGTTGATTTGAGAGTTTTTAATTTAGTCCCTAGTTTTGTTTCTAATGTCATTTTGGCTGATGTAACTTCTACCACTTTTACGCGGGGTTTCTAGTGCTTTGGGAGTTCTCCCCTTTCATTCACCAAAAAAAAAAATACAATTGTAACACTATGAATTTTTATAATGTATCATTAAGTGTTTAAATCAAAGATACAAAAGAAAATTAAATTTAAATCTATATGTTATTTAATCAACTCATTAATAAAATATTGTAAAGGCAAAAAACACAAGAAGGGGGGTTGAATTGTGATTTATAAAAAATTTCGCAAACTTTTATTAAACGCGTGTATTGTCTGTAATGAAATAAGAGAAGCAGTTTTGGAGAGAACGTTTGACAGACGATAATGACAGATGAAAGCCTTTTTAAGAAAACAAATTAAATCACAAGACAATGTCAATCCAAGCAGTTATAAGAAATAAAAGAAAAAAGGAAAGACAACATAAGAGTTTATACTGGTTCCACTACAAGGAATAAGCCATTTAGCGACAGCAAAAAATCGTAGGTATAAGACAAAAAATCATTGGTATATCCCCAAAAAGCTATTCCAATGGACATTTGTTTCCGTCATCTATAATTTGTTATACCTATGATTTGTCTCTATCACTATAAATTTTAGTGACAGTATTTAAGACTGTTGGAAAAGAACTTTTCCATGTACCTACAGTTTTTCTACCATTAGTATAGGTTTTAGTGATCAATAATAATTTTCTATACTTTAACGTTGTTGCTATAGATTATAGTGATGAAATTTAAAATTGTTAGTAGAACACGATAACATATACCCACAACTTATCTTCCATTAGTATAGGTTTTAGGTGGCAAAATGGGCTAGCCAACCCGATGCAAGCAGTGGTTTATAGTGGACCAACCTAAGAAAAGCCCAAAAATGAAGTCCAAGCCAGATAAAAGCCTAATTTTTTTAGGATTTTAGCGAGTTTTGTAGGCTAAGCCCAAATCAATCTAAAATAGTTCGTACTTGATTTGAATTCAAATTTTAAACCCAATCAATAGATTTCATCGAGCAGGTCTGAACAACCCAATTGGTCACCTTTAGCTTTTAGTGAAAAATTATAATTTGTTATATCCACATTTAAGACCCGATCAATAATTTTTAGGTGACTATTGTAATATGAGTATAACATAAATTTATATGTTTAAGTCCAATTTATTATCTTTTATAAAACATCAATCCAATTTAAAGATAAATATACAATAAATAAATAAATTTAACAACCAAAATAAAATAAAACTTCAATGATATTAAAAATTAACATACCCCAAACTTTGAGTTCATCTAAAACTTGCAAACTTGAGTAAATTATACACAATGTATCATAACTATTTGAAAAATCACAAAGAAATATCTACATAAATGATGTTTATAAAAAAAATTGGTAGTGTAGTCAGACTGAATTAACAAGTGTACGTCATCAAGCATAGTTTAGCCTCCTAATCTCCACCTACAAGTAATAAAAAGAACATATAAATGATAGTAAAACCATAAAAAATTAACAATTTTGGGAAGCATTAATTAATTAATTAATGCTAGATGTACTATACTAGTTGTCTTCATCATCGCTTGAACTTGGAGAACTCAAATGATCAGGGGCTTTAGAAGCATTTGCAGCCTAATTAAAATAGAAAAACATATAAACTTAAAGACTTAATGTAATATAGTGGTACACATCTACATTCACTAGAAAAATATATCCCTCAACAGATTAGGAATAAAATTATTAGGAAGAAAATGATATACCTGTCTCACAGCCTCTATAATGTCATTAACATCTCCAGGAAATTGACTTTGAATCAATTCCAAAACATTTGTTAACAAGTTTTCCATATGATTAAATTTATCATGTAACTCTTCATTTTCAGACAATGAAACCTTTATTTTTTTAGATTTTGGAATCTTGCCCATACACCGCACATGACCCATTTTCTCAGGTCCTTGTACTTGAGAATATATGTCATCCTTCCAAGATGTTTGTGCATTCTTAGTTGATTGAGATGTTCCAATCTCGTTATTATGCTTCTTTGATTCTTCCTAAAAACATCATAGATACATCAATTAGCAATTTAAGTCAATTTCATTAAATAACACTATTAATTAAGAAAAAGTATAAATCTTACAATCATTCTTGCAGCCTTTTCATCGATAATTGACCCATTAGTACGAGTTCGAGTATCAATGTATATGTCTTTCCATTTAGGCGACACCCCTTTATTCTCTTTTTTCTATAATGAAATGAACAAACTATAAGTATTTTTTTTAGGACAAAATATGTTTTTAGTCCCTCAACTTTTCTCAATTTTTATTTTTAGTTCCTAAACAAATATTTGACCGATCTTAGTCCCTGAACTTTTTTCCGTCAATGTTTTTAGTCCCTGCCATCAAAAAAGCCGTTAAATGATGATGTGGCAGCCACATTTTGTGGCGATTATTTTTTTGGCAATTTAAAATTGACAGAATTGGTTGACTTAAGTGTTTAGTAGGTATTTTACATTTTTTGGCGGTTTTAAACCACCAGAAACTACTTCACCATGGACATCTGCATGACCAACACCATGGAGTCTGCCTCCTCTTCCGCGTGTCCTATCTTGCCGTTAACGGAGTGGACACACTCGAAGTTGAAACCGTCCTCTAGAATGACGTGGATGGTGGAGTACCAGTACCACTTGTCTACGACTTTGTTCGACCTTTGATAAATGGCCTATTAAGTCAAGCAATTATAGCAATTTTAAACCGTCAGAAAAATAATCATCGTAAAATGTGACTGCCACATCATCATTTAACGATTTTTTTGAAGGCAGAGACTAAAAACATTGACGGAAAAAAAGTTCAGGGACTAAGACCGGTCAAATATTTGTTTAGGGACTAAAAACAAAAATTGAGAAAAGTTAAGGGATTAAAAACATATTTGTTTAGGGACCTATCACTAAAAGACACAGTGACCAATTAAAAAATCTATATGTATATGTCATTTATACCCATGGTTTTAAATCCATAACTAAAACAAATATATACAAAACCACAATTTGTAACTATATGCTATCTATATTGATGGTTTAAAATTCATCACTAAAATAAATAGTGACAAAATCGAACATCTGTAGTTGTATGTTACCTTTACCCATGGTTTCAAATCTATTACTAAAATCTTTAGTGATAGAATCAATCATTTGTAGCTATATGCTACCTATACCCATGATTTCTAATCCATCACTAAAACAAATAGTGATGGAATAAAAAATTTGTAGCTATATGCTACATATACCCATGGTTTCAAATCCATCACTAAAACAAACAGTGACGAAATAAAAAATATGTAGCTATATGATACCTATACCCACGGTCAATCATATGTCTATAGGTATATGCTACTTATACCCATGGTTTCAAATCCATCACTAAAACAAATAGTGGCAGATTCAAACATATGTAGCTATATGGTACCTATACCCACAGTTTATCATATGTCTGCAGGTATATGATGTTTATACCCACACTTTTAATGACTGTCTCTAAAAGTGTCTGTAGGTATATGGCAAATTTCTTGTAGTGTTTGTCTCACCCAGAGACTACGACCAGTTCTTGGCAAACCACCAAGTTCCACTAACTTTTGTAGGTTATAAGTATTATTCACTGCCACTTCTGGCTCTCCCAAGTAGTTCTCACACTTAGCATCTCCAAGCTAAAAACCGAAGTATTCTTTACTACCAAGCCACTTTTGGCTCTATAACAAATCGCAAGATTTCTTTTTGTAGGGGGCACACAGACTAATATGTTTCGTCTTACAGACGGATATACAAAATGAAGAACACCGTCTTTTTCTCTCAAGATACTCAAAGTGTTTTGAGAGCTTTTTACAATAAAGAAATAGGTTTCTGCTTATCTTTCTTGAGATACACTCCATATCCTTCTATTGCAGTGGTCACATCTCTTGCTCAGACAAGTACTCATAGCTTTCTGTAGCACGTCTTTTGAGGCGAGGGGAACTTCTACTACTTTGACTATTCTTTCTATTTCCCTTTATGCACTTCGACAGATCCTAGGAGGATGTTTTGTGAACATTCCCTGCAATATAGATTACAAAGCGACAGTGCATTTACTATGCCTTTAAATGTTTTTTCAGACTTAAGCGTCTGTCTGCGTATCATCTGTATCTTATAGACGCAGATGCAACGTTTTTGTTTGTTGGCATTTATAAGATGCAATCTTTTTACTTAATATTTGTTTTGCATTAAATCAAAATTATTGAGGGTCCTAATTCGTCTTATGACTCAACAATCTCCCCCTTTTTGATGATGCCAAGCAAATATTGTAAAAAGATGTATTATAGCTATATATGTAAAGAAAATATAAGCATAGAATATAAATAGAGAGAAAAGAAGACTCAGGTTTGATGAGTAATCAAACAACTCATCTCATTAAACATTTTCACATCAAGTTGATGTGTTTTTACAGACTAAAGAAAAACAAACAAAACAATCAATAAAACAAAAGAAAAATACTCTCCCCCTTTCTTTGTCAGCTCCAGCTCCCCCTCAGATGCATCCATATCTTCTTCATTTTATTCTTCCCTTCCTCCTTTCTTTTTACTCTTCCCTTCTCCCCTTTTTGCATGGCGATCAGCAAAACCTAGTTCCCCAGGAATTGGACCATCAGAATCAGAGGAATCAGAGTCTGAGTTGGATGAGAGTACCATCGGGGATCCTGGAGGAGTAAGAGTGCGTTTGCGGCGACGACTATGAAAGAAGGCATCAATGTTGATCCACTTCTTGAGCTCAGTCTCTAATGTTTTCCTGTCTTCCAGAGCTTGACACAATGCTTTTCTGGTTGCCCAAAGTTCAGCATACGGATCATAGACTTCTTCATCAGAGATGAGAGGTTTGTATAGAGCAATGGCATCTTCTAGTTCTTGCACTATACCCAGAATAAGCTTGGAGAAGAAGAAGATTGAATATGGCAGATGCACATCAAAAGAGAAGTCCCTATCAGATGGATAGTAGAAGGTGGACTTCCATGGCATTATTGCTGAAGGACCTGATGTAGATAGAAAAGTCTGATGACCTTTGCATTGAAAGCATCTTCCTATCTTGGACCGGTAGCCATATGCAGGAGGCTTCTCTTCAGGCTCCAGACCAAAGCAGAAGGCATCAAACTTCCTTACGCGTCTGATGGTTTTCAGGTCTTCAGACGTACGTTCAACATTTGTCTTCTGAAGAATGACTTCAATTTCACGTCTGAAGGGCCTGCCTCTGCGAATGCGAATGTTGCATTGGGGGACATCTTCTTCTTCGTCTGCTTTTTCCTTACCCTTATATTTCAAGATTGGAAGGACTGGAATAACCTTGTCCAACGCAAGCTTGAACTGAGTCTGATTGGAGGCCACACGATGAAATTGTGTGCCAAGGAAATGAGGCATCATCTGTGCACGCCTTTGGATTTGTCTGAAGGAGTTCTGACACTTTCTAATCTCCTCCTTATACGTCTACAGCTTCATGCACAACTTCGCAGAGTAGTCTAAGGATTCCCATAACTCAAACGTTGGACTTGCTTTTAGATCATCCAAGTTGAAATCTTCGGTGTAGACAGAGCGTCCAGGCTCAGCATGATTCCAGGGGAGAATCACATTGAGGTAAGCAAGCAAACCCAACATTTGTTGTAAGTTGACAAGCTCATAGAAAGGTACTTCATCAGTTAGTACTGAGAGCTATCTCCAGACTGAAGCTTGAGGAGGGTAGCGTCATCTGCCACAGGGAGTATGCTCAAAGATGACTGAGTTAAGATCAGGCAGTGGCATCTGACATGGAGGGAAGATCCTGAACTAAGGTTCTTGCTTGTAACAAGAAAGAGCTGGAAGCTCTTCTTCTGGAAGGACTTCAAAGTTAGGTGGATTGAAGGGATCAATTCTAGGAACACCTTTCTTCCATAACTCTATGTAGTTAATGGAGTCAAGCAGGTAGGCTTGATCCTCATAAGTGCAGATACCCTTCCTCCTCCATTCCTTGTTGCAGCGTTCCCATTCATTCACCCATGGGCGCTTCCACCCTGGATAATATCTGACATTGACATCAAGGTCTGATGGGGGTTGTACTGGAGGGACTGGAATGTTTGGGCTGTGTCTGATGATCCAATCATAGCCTCTGGGCTTTAGTGCTAGGTCTAAAGCTAGACTTCCAAATATGTACCCCAAAGAAAGAAAGGCTTTGGCAGCATACCTTCTTCATCTGAATAGCTCATCTTTAGTTAGGGTTTGTATGTCCTCAACAGTCTGAGTCTGCATATCATTAGCAGAGACAGACGATATGCCGCCATAAATGAGCATCTGTTTGGCCGCACGATCCTTCTCAGACTTTGCCAAGTGCTCACCGACCTTCTTCTCATCGTCTTCAGTAACAGGTCTTTAGATGGCAGGAGGACCAAAATCATCCGTTTCCACGTGGTCTTCAACAAAGTCTAGACCTTGTGCATTGGCCATCAATGCAGACTGAAGAAGGGCCTCATTCAATTCTTCGATCTCAGCATCGTCTGCATCGTCATCCATTGTGATCGTCTAAAACTCCTTTTGCTTAGCAGCAATTTCTTCAGACATAATTTTAGCTGTTTGAATCATGGCTGACTCCATTCGTGTCAGAGTTTCCACAACTGTTTGCTTTTGTTCTTCTTCAGACAGAGTCTTGATAGACTTAAGAACAGCTTATTCAATGGCTTCTTCTTCTGCAGCTGCATCTGCAGGAGCCAAAACTTCTTCAGTAGCCTTCCTCTTTGACTCTTCAGTAGATAGAGTCTTGATAGACTCTACCACAAATTGTTCTAATTCAATCTATTCTTCCTTCTCAAGGCTCTTATCTAACTTGGCCTTTTTGGAAGCTTCCTTCCTTGAGAGCTCCTGAGCCTTCCTGATTGTTGCTGCTTCTTTCTTGTTAGCAGGTGGAAGAAAAGATGAAAGTTTAGGCTTGGGTGCAGGCTTAGGCAAGGGAGAGGGTTGAGGCTTAGGAGAGGTGCATCAAGAATCTCAGCATCAGATTCTTGGGTTAGAGTGGGTGGAGGTTGAGGTGTAGGTTGGGGTTCAGGTTGGTGTTCTAGTGAGGTAGAAAGTTTGGCTTCGGTGACAATGCAGATTTTGGTGGTTCTGGTGAAGGGCTTTTCATAGGTGGTTCAGAAATAGGTTCATATGGGGTTTTTGCAACCTTTCTCTTAAGAGATGAGGGAGGGTCTGAAGGTTGTTATTGTTTAGGTTTCTTGGTTTGGTCTAAGGATGGAGATTGAGTGCATCTGGTGGTTGGTTTTGTGTGAGTCTGTGAAGGCTAAGGCTGGGGTTGGGTCTGTGTCTCTTCTTCATACATAAGTTCTTCTTTAGGCTCCTTTTTCACTTTTCCTCCTTCTTCTTGACCCACTCAGGAAACTTGTGAGCTATCCCTATTCTCACAAAAGTAGTTCCTGAGACCTGTGTAGGTCCTCCAAAGGCTTCAAACTCTGTAAGATCAACACTAGCATCCCTCATCAATTGTGTGAACAACATACAGTAAAGGATGGGGTTTTTCTGCTTCTTTGAAGAGAACCGGTCCTTGAAGGCTTGCTCCAGATGATAAAAGATCATTTCAGGGAGATTGATCTTTTCTCCTACCATGATGTTGTAGATGCAAAACCTGTCCCTTTCGCTCACATGATCCCTTGACCCCGTCCTGGGAAGCACGATGTTGAATAGCATATTTGCATATCATAGAAAGTTCTTCATGGCTGCAGCACGCTTCTTTGAGTCTTCGTCTGCAGGCCTCACTCCGTCGTAGAGAAGCTTGTCCACTGTCTCTTGAGTGATGGTCTTCTCCCAGTCTTTGTCAAAGATCAGTCCTTCCTCAGCATACCCAGTAGCCTTAGCTATGGTTGAAGGGCTGATTTCTACTATTGTCTGACCAATAGTGCCCTGAATGCATTGGTCGTCCTCCATCTTGACGGTCCCCCAGAAGAGGGCATAAGGACCATGGTACCAGACGCTGTGTTTACTAATAAAATTGGTCCACCCAACTCTGGCGAACATGTCCTTTACATCAAACCATTCTTTCGCCAACTCCGTCAGACTTGCCCACTTTCCAAGAATGAACAATTCCTCTGAAAAAGTTGTTATAGCCTCATCTTGGTTACGAATGATGGGAGTAAAAGATGAAGCTTGCTTCCTTGGTGCCATTTTTGTCCACAAAGATTGAGTTTAGAGAAGAAAAGATAAGAAAGTTTTGATCTTTGAAATTTTTATAAACTCTTAAGAACTTCAGAGAATTTGAAAGATCAAAGGAACCTTCTTGTTTAGGCACATTGTCCTTTTATACCAGATGAGAGAAGAGAGAGAAAACATCATAAAAAGAGCGATTTAAAGGCATTAAAAACTTTTTAAAAATTGTCTCATCATGGTGAAAAGGGTGGTGCACGTTTTAAGAGAAAACAAAAAGACTTGTAACAATTGTGAACGTGAGGCTTTATGGTCTGTACACTTGAACACACATTAGTTCCAACAGATTAATGAGAAAATAGATAAGACGAAGGGTATCGTCTGATGAATGCAAGTATTAATCTGAAAGCATGTGCATATGCAGATGATTTCTAATACAGACAAAACGTTCTTCAGACAAAGGTTTTGTAAAGATATCAGCCCATTGATGATCTGTATCTACAAACTGAATGTTAAAAACACCTTTTTGAACATAGTCACGAATGAAATGATATCTGATTTCAATATGCTTTGCCTTAGAATGTTGTATGGGATTTTTAGATAAGTTAATTGCACTCGTGTTGTCACAATATACAGGTATATTGTTTTCAAAACTAGAGTAATCTTCTAACTGATATTTTACCCATAGTAACTGAGAGCAGCAACTGGCAGCAGACACATATTCAACTTCTGCAGTTGATAAAGCAATTGAGTTCTGCTTCTTGCTTGCCCATGAGATGAGACAGGGTCTAATAAAGTGGCATCCTCCACTTGTGCTTTTTTGTTCAACTCTGTCTCCTACATAGTCTGCATCGCAGTATCCTACCAACCTGAAATCTTGTTTTTTCTTATAGAACAGACTGAGGTTAGTGGTGCCCCTAGATAACGTAAGATCCTTTTAACAACTTTGATATGTGACTCTCTAAGATCATACTGAAATCTAGTGCATAGACAAATGTTATGCATGATATCAGGTCTACTGGCTGTAAGAAAAAGAAGTGAGCCAATCATACCTCCGTAAATCATCTGATCTACTGGTTTACCTTATTCGTCTTTACTCAAGGGATTAGAAGCATGCATAGGACTTTTCATAGGTTTAGCATCTTCCATTTTGAACTTCTTAAGCAGCTCCTTTGTATACTTCTGCTAATGAATATAGATTCCCTTGCTATCTTGTTTGATCTGAAGTCCCAAGAAGAACTTAAGTTCTCCCATCATGCTCATTTCAAACTCATTTTTCATCAGATCAGAAAACACTACTACAAAAAAGGTCTTTAACAACATTTAAATAAGGTCTTTAACAGCATTTTCACATGCTGTCTATCTTGCTGGTATTAAAGGGGGGCTAGCTTTAACAACACTTCAAAAGCGCTGTCATAGGACCTAGATAGACAGCACTTGTTTAAAAAATAAGTGTTGTCATAGGGCCTAAATAGACAGCACGTGTTTAAACAAGCGCTGTCTATTTAGGCCCTATGACAGCACTCATTTTAAACAAGTCTTGTCTATCTAGAGCCTACAATAGCACTTGTGTCTCAAATAAGCGCTGTCCATATTACTTTTTTTTTAAAAAAAAAAAAATTGGGTTCATTTTTTTTTCTTCTCCTTGCTTTTGATATTTAAATGGACTCGTTCAATATTCAAAATGCTTCAATAAACCACTAATAACATCCATAATGCTTACTAGATTTTGTATTGCATAAAAGCATTTAATGTCACAATAACATCAAATGCTCTACACTAAAAAAATTTGGATTACAATGTTATAGATATAATCTACAATTTTATAAAAAATCAATTTAGACAACAATATACAAGAAGGCCACGATACTTCCATTGTTTGGAATAAATAACACCAACTATACTATACAAAATGGTAAGTGAAGAAGATCATGACTGGAAATCCCTGAGTGAAGTGCCAGTGCCACCTGTGTGTTCCATAATAGTCTCCACTTAAGGAAAGAAAATTGAATTTATCCAAAATAAAGTGGCACTAGAATCCATGTGCCATGGTACATGAAACGATCAGGACCTTGATTTAGTGAACCCAAGTGTTAATAAAATATGGTCTGCAGGGAAAAGGGAAACACAAAACGAAAAACCACACATGATGATATATGATTCTCTAAAAGAACAAGTACTAAATATTGTATTCTCATATGAAATATGAAAACTAAGGTACTTCAAAATACACACACAAAACTTACTTGACAAGTAGATTGCTACAACTCTGTGGAGGTGCTCATGGATTAAGTAAAACTGGATAAAAACTAAAATAAGCAAGAATGTCATTAAAGTTGATGTAATTTATTTTAAAAAAAATGAGAATTAATAACAATTTAAATTTTAAAAGATTAATTTAGTAACCATTTTTTAAATTAATAGGTGTTATATATATGCGTGTGTGTAATGTTGAATCTTAAAAGACTTAAAAGATTTTTCTACAGGTAAATCAATAAAAGCCAAGAATTTAAGGTTTTAAGTAAAAAAAATGAATGACTACATTTAAGTTAATTAGTGATCAATCTTTCTTAACTTATCTACATATAATATGATTAACAATTGTGAGTCATTATAGCATCGTACAATAAATTAGTGTATTATATAAATGAAGCATATCCATGCAAGAAATAAAACAAAAACCGTTGTCTCATATATATTGAAAAGCAATATATTCTCTGAACCATAGATAGGAATATTAAATTAGATTTGACAAACTCTGTTTTGGGGCACTCGACATGAACATAATGCCCCATGTACAAGGAAAGTGAAACAAGGATTTCACCGGGGTGTTATGCCAAATCCTAAGGTACTTGGGGCATGAAATGAAACGAAAAGAAAGGAATTTGAGATAAAAGGGGGAAAATTGACAAAATCACATGGAAATTCGAATGCATATAACTTCAGCTCACAACAAGCAACAATGCACTAGTAGTCTACTATTGTCTGCTGAACATAAAGAAGCAACAACAAGGATCCATAATATGAACAAACACTTTGTCAAAGTTGCAGCATCAGCCATCAATGGGGCAAAACTAAAATCTAAACACAAGTATGCTTTCATCATAACAAAATAACAAGTGGAATATGGGCATCTTACCAGGTAAGTGTGCTTTCATGATAGATGAATGTCAATAAGTGCACTATTCCAAAAGTAATTTTTTCCCTGCAGTCATAATTACTAGTAAGTATCAGGCAGAAACAAGTAAACATCAAAATGAATACGCAAGAGTCATGTGCTTAGAATCTTATACAATTAAGAATCCAAAAGAAGAACACGCTACTGAATGGATGTTAGAGACCCTTGCACTGGTACATCAGTAGAAACAACCTGAAGGGTGAGCATAAATTACAAATGACACAAAATCGATATTCAGAGACCTAAAATGGTACCCAGAACACTAACCTTCACACTAAATCATCCAATTTTGCTTCAGCGCTGACATAAAATTTGTTAATTTTGAATCACATTTGTTCAACTATTACAAACTAGAACAAGAAGCTGAAAATAAAAACAACTGGCAGAAAATTCAATCAAATTAACCTCAAAAATATAAAATAGGGATAAAGTGAGGATAAAGGAAACCATTCTTGACTCTACCTTTTATTCAGTATCATAGAGCGAACACATACCCTGAAATGATCAAAACTCATAATCAATCCTCTGCTGCAAAACCCCCCAACGTGAGAATTGGTAAACTGTAGCCCTGCTCCACCTTTAGCCGCCCCAAAGGCGATGTTCTGCCACCCTCGATGAAATCGAGAACCACCGCTTAAGGTGGAGCAGAAACATTACGAAGCTATGAATCGAGGTAAACACCACTTTCGTTCTTAAATAAACTCCTTTGATGGCTTCCCCTCCCAATCTCTTAAGTATGGCCTCCCCCAACCTGCAGCTAACCTCAGCCAAACATCTTTGGGTCGCTGTAATGAGTAACGAATTGCAAGACAGGACAGAGGCATGGTGGCGACAACTATTGCAGAAAATATTGGAATGAATGAAGGTGAAGATATCCTGGAGATTTGAGGCCTTCATCACATTGAGGAGTGGGACGGTGGGGGCTGCATCGCCCTCTAGGGTTTGGACGAAGATAGAAAGAGGAAGAATTGAAGGGTTTGGCGCGAGCACTTTTCTTTTTTAATTTTGTGTGATACTTCAACAGTCTCTAACTAAAAGAAACGATGTGCACAAATTTTAATATTATTATACTTCAATAGCGTCTAACTAAATGAAACGTTGTGCATAAATTTTAATATTATTATTGTTTAGTTTATACACCACTTGTTATGAGAAGTGTTGTTTAAGATACACATTACAACAACAACACCTTTTTTATTAAAGCACTGTTAATGTGCTCCGCATACTTTTAATAGCGCTTCTAACTTAGAGGTGTTGTCTATCTCATGCTGTTATAAGTCCATTTTGTAGTAGTGAAAATCCTTGCACAAAGATTCGTTAGTAGCTCCAAAAATAATATCATCAACATAAATTTGAACTATAATGAAGTCCTTACCAACTTCTCTTCTGAAAAGAGTAGTGTCTACTTTGCCTCTCATAAAATCATTTTCGAAAAGAAAGGAACTCAATCTGTCATACCAAGCACGAGGTGCTTGCTTCAAACCATACAAAGTCTTTTTAAGTTTAAAAACATGATCTGTAAGAGTGAGATCTTCAAAACCAGGAGGTTATTTGACATAAACTTCTTCTTCAATAAAACCATTTAAGAACGCACTCTTAACATCCATTTGAAAAAGCTTAATGTTTGTATGAGTAGCAATTGCAAGCATGATTCTTATAGCTTCTAATCTAGCTATAGGGGCAAAGGTTTCGGTGAAGTCTATACCTTCCTGCTGGTTATAGCCCTGAGCTACTAACCTAGCTTTGTTTCTCACCACTTTTCCTTTCTCATCAAGTTTGTTTCTGAAGACCCATCTTGTTCAATGATGCTTTTATTCTTTGGCTTAGGAACTAGGGTCTAGACGTCGTTTTCGGTAAACTGGTTCAATTCTTCTTCCATGGCTAAGATCCAATCATCGTCTGTCAGAGTTTCGTCTATTATTTTTGGCTCTATTTCTGAGACGAAAGCATCGGATGCTTGATCTCTGAAGGATGATCTGGTTTTTACGCCTTCTTTTTGGTCTCTTATGATCTGTTCTTATGGATGATAAGTTACAAATTTCTAATCCTTCGTCTATGGTTGAGAGTTGGACGCTCCTTTAATCTGATGAAGAATTTCCTTAGGAGGTTGAACTTCATCTGACTTTGGCGTTGCAGATGGACATATCTGCATATCTGGAAAATCATCCTCAAGGTCTGATAGTCTCCTATCAGACGTTAGTCCATCATTGAACTTAACATGGATAGATTCTTCTACTAAGGTTCTTGTATTAAAAACTCTGTAAGCCTTAGATGTATCAGAATATCCTAGTAATACACCCTTATCCACCTTGGAATCAAATTTTCCCAATTGATCTTTGGTGTTTAAGATGTAACACTCACATCCGAAAGGATGAAAGTAAGCAATGTTGGGTCTTCTTCCTCTCTATTGTTCATTGGGAGTCTTTTCAATCATAAGTTTGATCAATACTCTATTTTGAACTTAACAAGCAGTATTCATAGCCTCTGCCCAGAAGTGTTTAGGTAGAGAATTCTCACAGAGCATGGTTCTTTCCATCTCCTGCAAAGTTCGATTTTTCCATTCAACTATCCCATTTTGCTGAGGTGTTCTCGGTGAAGAGAAGTTGTGGAAAATTCCATTCTTTTGGCAAAAAGATTTGAACTCACGATTTTTAAATTTAGTTCCATGATCACTTCTGATGCTAGAGATGCAAAACCCTTTTTCATTTTGAACTCTTTTACAAAATATTTCAAAGACCTTGAAAGACTCATGTTTATGGCCTAGGAAGTATACCTATGTGTATCTTGAATAGTCATCTACAATAACTAAGCCATATTTCTTTCTGCCTAGACTCAACGTTCTAGTGGGACCAAATAAATCCATATGCAAGAGTTGCAACAGTCTGGAGAAGGAAACAACATTTTTAGATTTAAAAGATGTTTTAATTTATTTCCCTTTTTGACATGCTTCACAGAGAAGATGGGTTTTCCAAGAAATCTCAGGCAATCCTCTTACTAGACATTTTTTTCAAATTTTTGAAATGTGTTTCAGATTCACATGCTCAAGCTTTTTGTGCCAAATCCATCTATCATCTTCTCTGGATAGCGGACACGTTACCTTCTGCTTGCTAAGATCTATAAGATCGATTTCATACAGATTTTTATGTCGTCTAGCAGAAAAGACAGACTTGCCATCATCTATTTTAACTATGCATTTGTCCTTGTTGAAGGAGGCGATATAACCATTGTCACACAATTGACTTATACTCAATACTTCAGACCTTTAACATATAGGACGTTGTCTATGGAGGTTAGGGAGGACATACCAACTTTACCTACGCCTGTGATGCATCCTTTTCCCATGCCTCCAAAGGCAACTGCTCCACCTTCAACTAGCTTTAGGTCTTGGAACAAAGAACTTTCTCCCGTCATGTGTCGTGAGCAGCCACTGTCCAGGTACCAGCTCAAACCCTTGCCTTTTCCTACCAAGGATATCTGAAATAGGAATAATTTGAGACTTTGGTGCCCAAATCTTCTTGGGTCCAGCAGCATTAGTGCCCTTAGACATCTGCTTCTTCTTATGTATGCATCTGAACTTGGAGTGTCCAAACTTTTCACAGAAGTCATATTTGTCTGGATTAGACTGAGTAGAAGCAGATGCATCTTTTTCTAAACCTAAACCAGATTTATCATGAGGATGTTGGTGATATTTTAAAAGCATAGTGAGAGTGTTAGAGCTCTCCAGAAATTTTCCAAAATCCTTAGTTAAACAGGCTACTTCCTCCCTTAGTTTTGCAACTATGGATGGATCGCCTGTTTGACTTGAGGTACTGGTTTGTCTTAGGTTTTCTTTAAGAGTCATGACTTTTTCTTCCAGTTCTTCATTTGATCTCTTCAGCAACTCTATTTCACAAACAGACTGTTTGAGTTTTTGTTTAAATTTTTTACATTACTGAGAGATCATATGACAGTTCTGAAGTAAAACGTCATAAGGCATCTCTTCTTTATCGTTTGATGAAGAACCAGATGAGCTTTCAGATTCAGAGCAAGTTTTTACCTCAACTTTTTCTTCTGTCTCTGCCATCAGACAGATATTTGCTTGCTCATCGTTTGAGCTGCTGCTTTGCTCACTGTCTGAGTCATCCCATATGGCCATCAGACTCTTCTTCTTTTTCTTGCCACCATAGGACTTCTTCTTCTTTAGCCTTGGACATTCAGGCTTCATGTGTCCAGGCTTTTTGCACTTGAAACAGATGATCTCCTGACTGTCCTCCTTATCTTTCTTCTTGTATCTAGAATCCTTTTTTCTTGGACTGTCTGAACTTATTTTTCTTTTTCAACATATGCTTGAACTTTCTTGCCATGAAGATAACCTCACAGTCTGTAGAACCGACAGAGCTTTCATCTGACTAAACAGTTTGAACCTTCAAAGCCTTGGGGGTTCTGTTCTTTTCTTCATTTTTGGTGCTAGATTCACCAATTTTGAGAGCAACGGAATTGTTTGCGTTGTTTGCAGGCAGTTGGTCTCGATTTTGCAAATGCACCTCATGCACTCGCAGAACTTCCAGCAACTCATCCTAAGACAAGGTTCTCATGTTCCTTGCTTCTTAGAAGGTTGTGGTCTTGGGTTCCCATACTTTGGGCATACTATCAAGAATCTTCAAATTGATCTGAGCTTTAGTATAAGTGTGCCCAAGAGATTCCAGGTCTGAGAGAAGAACCTGAAGTCTCCCAAACATATCATCAACACTATCTCCTTCTTTCATGGAGAAGCTCTCACAGTGTCTGGTCAAAGTAGCAGCTTTCCTTAGTTAAACATCTTCAGTTCCTTCGTAATTGGTGCATAGAGAATCTCATATTTCCTTGGCAGACTTGAGTCTACGCACCTTCTTGTACTCATTTTTAGTTAAAGCACAGGTCAGAGTATATCTGGCCTTGTTGTTGAGTTGAAGGATGTTGTAGTCATCTTGAGTCCATTGATCTTCAAGCCTTGTGATGGGGATATCTCCATGTATAATGATGTTCTATAGTTGATATTGATTGGACTTGATGTATATCTTCATGCAGTCTTTTCAATAGGGATAATCATCTCCAAGAAAGGCCGGAGGCCTTGTTAGAGAGGCTCCCTCGGGAATGAACTGATTGTCGTGATTGGCCATCTGGATCTTTTCCTCTAGACACGGTCAGGTGCTCAACCCTAATTAGAGGCTGAGCTCTGATACTAAACTGTAAAGGCAAAAATCATAAGAAGGGGGATTGAATTGTGATTTATAAAAAAATTTGCAAACTTTTATAAAACACGTGTATCGTCTGTAATGAAATAAGAGAAGAAGTTTTGGAGATAACGTTTGATAGATGATAATGACATATGAAAGCCTTTTTAAGAAGACAAATTAAATCACAAGACAATGTCAGTCCAAGCAGTTATAAGAAATAAAAGAAAACAGGAAAGGCATCACAAGAGTTTATACTGACTCATCTCACCCAGAGACTACGTCCAGTTCTTGGCAAACCACCAAGTTCCACCAACTTTCACAAGTTACAAGTATTGTTCACTGCCACTTCTGGCTCTCCCAAGTAGTTTTCACACTTAGCCTCTCCAAGTTAAAAACCCAAGTATTCTTTACTACCACACCATTTTTGGCTCTATAACAAATCACAAGATTTGTTTTTGTAAGGGGCACACAGACTTATATGTTTCGTCTTACAGATGGATATACAAAATGAAGAACACTGTCTTTTTCTCTCAAGATACTCAAAGTGTTTTGAGAGCTTTTTACAATAAAGAAATTTTAAGAGAATGAAGGCTTGAAAGAATGCTTGCGTAAAATTTGATTAAGTTTGTTGTGTGCAGCACTTCAAATCTTCTGCTATATATAGACTTGCTGAGGAAGTAACCGTTGTCTCTAAACGGTCTTCTTACTTGTGTTTGATCAGCGTCTGAAGGAAAGTGGTTGATGAGGCATTTAATGCGAGCATTAAATGCTTGTCACCAACTAGTCATTTTGAGCTGATAAAGTACTCTGCTTATCTTTCTTGAGATACACACCATATCCTTCTGTTGCAGTAGTCACATCTCTTGCTCAGACAAGTACTCATAGCTTTCTGTAGCACGTCTTTTGAGGCAAGGGGAACTTCTGCTACTTTGACTGTTCTTTCTATTTCCATTTGTGCACTTCGACAGATCCTAAGAGGATATTTTGTGAACATTCCCTGCAATACATATTACAAAGCGGCAGTGCATTTACTATGCCTTTAAATGCTTCTTCAGACTTAAGCGTCTATCTGTGTATCATCTGTATCTTATAGACGCAGATGCAACGTTTTCGTCTGTTGGCATTTATAAGATGCAATCTTTTTACTTAATATTTGTTTTGCATTAAATCAAAATTATTGAGGGTCCTTATTCGTCTTATGACTCAACAAATATCAATTATCTCTATGTGTTTTATATGTTTTAGTGTTTTCATAAGGGTTGGACCTAAAAGGTGGGCTTTAGTGGTGTTGAGAAGAGGTGCGATTAGTAGAAGGCCATAGAAGGAGGGAAAAGCCCAAACCACACTTTCACCCAAAGCTTTAAAAGTTGAAGCTTTCTCCTCCTCCCTCTCTCATTTCTCACTTCTTCTTCCTCTCCAAGTTCTTCTTCTCTCTTAAGTTTGAAGTTTGAGTTCACAAACATTAGTGGCTTGTTTCTTCTTCCCTAAGTTCTCATCCTACCTCCTTTGATCTCTTCATTCCTTTCCTTTCTTCTTTTCTTTCCTTGAGTTAAATCATGATGGGTTTTGATGTAAGACTCTCATGAGTGTTGTTTTGATTGTGTTTCCATAGATGGTGAGGTGGTGGTGGTGTTGATTTGAGGAAGTTCTTTCTTTGAGTGAGCTCAAGATCTTCCTTCTCAAAACCTAGCTTGGAGATGTTTGATTGATTTATTGATGATTGATTGATTGATACTCTAACAAAAATTCGTTTTTGTTGTGTTGTAATAGGGTGTCAAGTTACACTATACAACAAAAACGTATTCCTGTCAGAGGTATTTTTGCCTATATATATGAGAGTTCCTAGTCTTGACTCCACCATGTATGTTCTCACCCGCTCATACTTCAGCTTCACACACTTCAATCATTCCCACAATTGTGGGGCACTATGGTCCCCATAGGACCTTAATACAACTTATGATTCAACGACAGGTACCTCATTGTTAGAGATCCCACATTGACTGGTGATATGGCCAAGTTAGTGTATATAAGTGGGGGGCAACCCTCACCTTACAAGCCGATTTTGTATAGTTGAGTTAGACCCATAACCCACATTTCTAAGATGCAAATAAATAAGATTTTAATAAAAAAATATAATATTTAAAGATACACAATAAAAACTTGTTGAGTTTTCTTTGTATATCCAAACTGTGATACATAACGTAAACTGTGTATTGATGTATAAGAAAATATTGATGTATATCCAAACACAGTTGATACACAATGTATTGGATATGCACAATGAAAATGAGTTTTCTTTGTTTGGTTTTCATTGGTGTTTTTCCACTGTTCATTCTATAGTGTGTTGTCTTTTATATCCTTTTTTTTTCCCTTTCTTTGTTTGTTCCTTTTTTCCTTTCTTTGTTTGTTATGAACTGTAACTTAGGATCTTGGCTGCGTTGTTTTTTTTTTCCCCCTTTTGGGCCGTTTTTTTAATTTTTATTTCTTTCTTTGTTTGTTTGTTTTTTTTATTTCTTTCTTTATTAATCAGTAGTCGACATTTGTCTGTTATTGAACTTTTAATTAGGATCTTATTTATTCTCTCTTTTTTTTTCATTTCTTTGTTATTGAAATGTTAATTAGGATCTTGAGCCCTGTTGGTTTTTGTTTTTGTCAAGTGGTTTTTGTTTTATTTTCCAACATTTTTTTTGACAACATATTATATTTTATTGTTTTCCCATTAAAAGTAGTGTCCTTCTAAAGACAAAGTAAGTAAACCTGTGAATTTTTTTTTCTTAATAGATTCATTGAACTTCACACGTAAGGTAACTTTTAAAATTTTATTGTTTATAGAATGTATATTTTTTATGATTTAAATAAAGTATATTTTTTCACGAAATGTTTTTTAGTTTATTTTTTATTCTTAGAAACAATAACGAAGTATCTAATAATAATTGCCATATTTATTTTGTTTTTTCATCATTTTTTTTAGTTTTATTTTGTCACAAATTTGACATTTTAAAATCTATATATATTTATTGAGACACAACAAGTTTCTTTATTGATTTTGACCCACCTGTTTATTTTTTATTGACACACCTATCTTTTTTTCATTTAATAATCTATCTATAAATGTCATTCCTTATTTATTATTTTTATATTAATCATATTATATATATATATATATATATATATATATATATATATATATATTGTATGGTCGGATTATTATGTTATTTATAAATTAATAGTTTTTTTACCATGTATTTTTAATTGTGAATTTTTTTAGAGTATTATTTACCATCTAATTGATACATCTGTTTATTTCAGTTTATAATCCATCTATATTTATAGAGTATCATTTAATTGACACACCTTTTTTTTTTATCATTTCTTATTTATTATTCTCTATTAATCATAATCTATTTTGGTATTTTGTTATATGTTTATATGATTAATTTATTAAAAAATTAACAGTATATTTACCATGTATTTTTAAATGTGAATTATTTTAAGAGTATTATTTTGTTCAAAATTTAACATTTTATAATCTATATATATTTTTTAGACTTGGCAAGTTTCTTTACTTAAAATGACAATCTATTGATGTATAAGAAAATATTATAATTAATTTTTTGTATTATGTTTAAAATTAATTTGTTTGGGCATAACAGTTGTTAACAGTTTATGTGCATCATCATATAATATATACCTATACCTATACATACCTATATATACCTATTTATAATCTATCTATATTTTTTGAGAGTGAGCAAGTTTCTTTATTTTGTTCAAAAGTTAACATTTTATACTTTATCTAAATTTTTTTAGACTGAGGAAGTTTATTTTTTCAAATAGACACAATTGTTTATTTCATTTCATAATCTATATATATTTATTCAGACTAAGCAAGTTTCTTTATTGAATTTGACACACCTGTTTAATATATATTTATTTGAAATAATTTTTAAATTCTTATTTATTATTACCAATTAATTAAATTCTATTTTATTTTTTTATGTATGTTTAGATTAATATTTTATTCAACATTTATTGTTTATTTACGATATATTTTTATTTGTGAATTATTATTGATTTTATTTTGTTCAAAATTTATCGTTTTATAATCTATCTATATTTTTTTATGACTGAGCAAGTTTCTTTATTCAATTTGACACACATGTTTATTATAACTTATTCGAAATAATTTTTAATTTCTTATATATTATTTTTTATTAATCATATTCTATTTTCCTTTTTTTGTATTTTGAATTGTGATTTTATTAAAAAATTTATAGATTATTTACTATGTATTTTTAATTATTTATTATTGTTAGAGTATTATTTTGCTCAAATTATAAAACTTTATAATCTTTATATATATTTTTTGATACTCAGCAGGTTTCTTTATTCACAATGACAACCTTTATATGTTTATGAAAATATTATAATTATTTTTTTATAATACACTGTTAATATTAATTTTTATGGACATTATTTAATTGCAAGTTTTAATTGTAAAATTGAATCATAAAAAATTAACAAGTTATTAACGGTATAGAATTTGGATTACAAACAAATTGTGATTATATTATTTTTTTATTCCGATTCTTGATTTTACTTGAGATCATGTGCGATTATAAAATGTATATTCTATTTGATATAATCAGGTTTTACAATTATACCCAAAATGAGAAACATATACTGATTTGTACAAAATGGTATTTACAAAAATATTTGTCAGACTCGATTTTTGTTCCCAAGAACTGACATGTTAGAGACTGTCTTATCATGGCAGATATTTTCGTTTACATTCGCGTGAGTGCATATTGAAAGCCACATTATTCGTTTGTTGCTTATCTATATAAACCATATTACATGCCTTGAATTTTTATACATATAAAATCACATTTTCAGATTACCTTTTATACGTGTTGCTTTTGCAAGTTGCAAGATTTAAGTTTCAAATGGCTACTTTTGACGAGGTACAAGATGTGCATCCTGGAAAACAAACTTGGAGCTTGAAGGTTCGTGTAATCCGTGCGTGGCACATGTACCCTCTTAGTGATTTGAAGAAGTCTTACGCGTTTGAGATGATTCTTCTTGACACAAGTGTAAGTTATGTTAATTTGTTTTTTTAGTTAATTAGTATCAATGGTATATGACGTTGTGTGTCTTTTTTTTTTGGGAACTCTAGGGTTCCAAAATCCAGGCTACAATAAGGAAATCTATGCTTAGAAAGTTTAATCATTGTGTTGAAGAGGGACGTGTATATGAGATGAGCTGTTTTGGTGTCATCCCGAATTCTGGTTCTTAATGGGCTACAAGGCATGATTACATGCTTTTGTTTCATGGAAGTACTACTGTCATTTCCAGTGAGGATGGAACCATCCCTATGAATAATTTGTCCATTATGGATTCTCTTCAAGTCAATATGACAAATGGTCGCATTGTAGTTTGTAGGAGTGGTCGCATTGCGCGTCTTCGTGTTAAGGGTACTCAAATCGAAGGAAATGATTATGAAAATCCCATTGTTGTGAATGCAAGTTATTCTTCCGATTATGAACAACAGAGTCTTAAGGGTTCTCCGAAGAACATCAATGTTGTAGATCAGGTAGTATTTTATAATTTTTATATATAATTTTCTGCAAATAGTTTGTTCTTTTGTTTGTATTTTTAATTAAAATTTGTTTTCTTTTAAGTAGCCGACACCACAGAGTTCAGCTCCTACTCATTTTTGCGTTTCATCTCATGGTGTCTATATTCATGATGACATCGTTGATGATGAATTGGGTGGGTTTCTCCTCTAAGCATGTAAGTTGAATGTATACACATGCAATTAATTTTATTAATTATGATTTATTTTTTTATTTTTCAGAATGAAGAAAATTATTTAGAGTGGTGTGTATTGTTTCGTATTTTCCTGAATGAAAATATTGTTAGAGTAATGAATCTATCATATTACTTCATTTTAGTATATTCAATATTAAAGTTTTTTAATTTGTTTTTTTTTTTTTTGTTTAAAGTATGTTTTAATTTAATTAGTTGACACCGTTGAGTTCAACTCCTTCTCGTGTTTGTGCTCCATCTAATGGGGTCTCCATGAATGAAGACATCTTTGATGATGAAGTTGGTTTCTCTTCTGAGAATGTAAGTTTAATTTATTCACATGCATTTCATGTATTTTTGTGTATGAAATTATATTATTTATAAATATGAATTTGTGATATATCCACTATCGTCTTTTCAATTGTGCTTTGTGAAACTGAAAAAGAACATAAGAAATAATTTTTCTTTCACTAACATAATCAATTGTCTTTGTCTTTTAGTAGTGTCATGGCATCAAATTTTAATTTGAATCATCCTTAGATATAGATGAAACAATTAACATTTTTATTTTATTTTATATTATTACAAGAAAGTTCTCACTATTATGCACGAATCAAGTGAACATTAATTTATCAGATCTAAGTAACAATGATGCCCTTCTCCATAATTAATTAAATATAAAATTTTAAAATATACGCACACAAGCAAGTGGGATTTGTTTTGGTATAAAACATACATGAACATTACCATGATATCATATCATATTAATGTAACGATGATATGCTTCTAGATAATTAATTTAATTACAAATTAAGACTAATAAACTATGCATAACAAAGCTAGATATTTTAGTTTAAAAAATATATAAATTCTTAAGTAGGAATGACAATAAATTTGAACTTGTGGATACTTGTCAAATACTCTAATATATTGTTCCCCAGCATGATTCCCCTAATATTGAAAAAAAATATTTGAGCCACTTGAATCACTTCTTAGATGCTCGGAACCCTCTTAATTTGTAAGTCAGAAATTTGTACATCATGTTTTCATTACCCATTGTTTGAACTTCTATACATGTTTTTATTTTTTCTATTTCTTAGGAGAGGATTTGTAAACTTTTAAAAGTTGAAATGCAAATAGAAATCATAATGTTCTATGCAAGTAGGATAAACAAGGTCTAATTTACATAATACATAATACATGCCACAGTTTTTCATTTACATTCTGTTCATGTGTGGGTTTAATGTTTATGCGTTTATAAGGAAAAACCAACCAAATGGTATAAGGAAAAACCAACCAAATGGCAAAAATTTTCCGTCAGCTGAAAATTGGTTTCTATTCTAATTTTAAGTAGGCTTTATATATGCAGGTACACATACAAGATACGTATTAAACGAGAGGTATTTTTCTGTGAGAAATAAATATGACTTTTAGAAAGTCATAACTTTAAAAAATGTATCATTGTCAACTTTAAATTTGTGGCTAATTCATTAATATGATACTAGAGACTATGAACACACCTTGGTGGGTAGTTGTTTCAAAGTTTCATACTTGTCAATGTCATCACATATTTGTGTATACATCTTTTGAGGGAAAGTCTGTAGGTTTGTACTTTATTAGTCTTCTCTATTTGTTTAGATATTTTTGAGTTTGATTTTTAACAGTTATCATTTTATATTAATATGTTATTAATTTTATTTTCATATATCTTTTTGATAAATGTTATTGTAATGTTTATTAATGCTTAGATGTTATTATTTATTATAAATTATTTTTTGTTTATTTGACATTTTTAAAACTGTAGAATAACATAGTTAGAGCAATTGTTGTGGAGTCACGTACTCTCCAGGTTACTCTAGATCTTGATAAGGTATGAACATTTAGTTAGTTAAAAATTAATTATATATTTTTTAAAGCTTATCCCTAATGTATTTTATTATTTATTTTTTAAATATGATAGGAGATCATTGAAGTTTCATTTTCTTATGTGAATGATATTGCTAAGTATATGAAATTTGGCTCATTTGGGTTTGAAGACGAGGAGGGTAATTGCCATGTTGTTGATGTTGAATTAATGGGTGGATCTTATTTTTTCACCATTGGTCTTCGTTGTATGAGACGTTTCTATAGACTTCATAGCAAGAACACTCTTATGTTAGTTCATAGAGATGAATATTTTTGGGATCTCTATATTTTTAATCTCATGGGCCAATAATTTGAATACCCTGCATTTGAAATTCGTTATACATATCCTGATTTTGACTACTTCTATGATGATGACGACAACAAGGTTGTATATTTTGATTATTGGTTGTATTTCTTATTTTTGTTTACTGTTTATTTGAAATCATTATTATTTACTAATTTTTATTTGTGTATTTAGGTGACATTGTTTCTCCATGAGGCACATCAGGAATTTTAATGTAGTTTGTTATTGATCGTGGACTCTTTAAGATGTATTAAGTTGTTTGGGCAATTGTTTATGGCACCTCAATTTTTTTCTGGGGCACCCCATTGAAAATAAAAAATCCCTTGTAGAGACTATTTTGCCCTTTTCCTCCCTTTATTCTCTATATGCAGCGCACCCTAATTTTTTTTTTTTAGGATTGACGGATTATGCAATTCATAGTTGTACTATGGCATTCCATAACATAGCATATATTACGGAATGAGTAATCCGTAATATATGTTGTTATGTTACGGAATGCCTATTCCGTAGTACAACTGAATATTACGGATTATAAATCCAGAATGTTTAGGGTATTATGGAAATGTATTACGGAATACCCATTCCGTAATATAACAATATATTACGGAATGGGTATTCCGTAATACATTTCCGGAATACCCTAAACATTCCGGATTTGATAATCCGTAAGAAATAAAAATTGTATAATTTAATTTCTAATTGTATAACATGATACTTAACATAATTTAATTTGTAATATGATATTTAACATAATTTAATTTGTAATTTTATAGGAGAAAATTAAATAGGGGTGTGATGCGTTCTTTAAAAAAAAATTTAGCTAAGGTTTAATTCAAGTGAACAGCAAAAATAACCCCCCCTCCCCCCCGAAGGCTTACGGATTAGACAATCCGTAACTTTATAATACACCACCCCCGCGGAAGGCTTACGGATTAGACAATCCGTACCTTTATAATATAGTTATTAAATTGCTAGCTTTATAATAGACGGATCAAGCAATCTGTAGCTTACAATCAATATTCATTTACGGATTATACAATCCGTAATTGTATTAATACGGATTGTATAATCCGTAATTGTTATAATACAATTACGGATTAAACATTCCGTAATACAATATACATTACGGATTTCTCAATCCGTAATTCTATTACAATAATTACGGATTAGTCATTCCGTAATAATTCTTATACAATTACGGATTGAACATTCCGTAATGTATATTCTATTACGGATCCATCATTCCGTGACATTGTTCAATGAATTACATTACGGATTGCTTGATCCGAATGGGGTGCGAAGGAGAGACAACGACATAGAGAAGTCTTTATAATAAATAGTGGTATAATAGGAATATATATATTTATGGGGTGCGTCGAGAAAAAAACGAGGTGCCTTAAGAAATTGTCAGTTGTTTGGGTTTGAATTGTCTACCCGTTTTTTTTTTTTTTTTTTGCTTCATGATTTGGAAGTAATTTTGAAAACTAATTTAAATCTTTGTTCTTGTATGCTGATATATTCTACACCAAAAAAAAGTATGCTGATATATTCACTCATGTTGCAGTATATTAGACACTGATTATTGTATTTTCAATTATCAATTCATTTATTATTTATTAATTTTATTAAATATAGATTTTGCCTAATAGTGATACAAGTTATAGTTAAACTTTTTTTCAATTTAAGATCCTAAGAAAGCTTTTAGGTTATAAGTGGTTTTAGATATCTATCTTGAATGACTTTTATATTTGTCCAAACATCTTATAAAATTTACATTTTTTTTATTTAAATGAATATATTTGAAAAGCTAAATTATGGAATAAAATAAAACATAATATTTTTGAAAATTTAAAAATAGTAGTATTTTACAGGATATTACGTTAAATTTAAATTATATGATATTCTATGTTTTTGTAAAAAAAAATATATCTTCAAATAAGTATATATTATTTTTGTATATGCATCAAGCGTAAGTAAACATGTGATTTTGATAAAATTAATTAATATCCGTAAATAAAATTTTTATTATAAATTTTTGTGATGTTGAATTCCGTTTGGTTAATTAAGTAAACCCGTTATCAAATATAGCCGGGCAGAACTACTAGTTAACGTACAATGAAAACAAGTTTCCGGGGGTATTTTGGTTTTTTTTTCAAAAATTAAAATGGGGGTGGGAAGAGAAATTTGGGCGAAGCCAAATCCCATTTGTATTTGTTTTTACCAAAAGTGAAAGCCCTGTTTTTTTTTTTGATTTAATAGCAGATTTTACCACCTAACTTTCATAATTTTGTAAATTTTACCATTCAAGTTTTAATTTTGCAAATTTTATCACTTAACTTTCATAACTTTGCGAATTTTACCATCCAAGTTTTAATTTTACAAATTTTACCACCCAAGTTTTCAATTTTTGCATATTTTACCACCTAAGTTTTCAATTTTTGCATATTTTACCACTATGATGTTTCACAAATTTTTTTTTTTTGAATTCTTTAACTTTTTTTTGGTAAAATATCATAGTGGTAAAATGTGCAAAAATTGAAAACTTGGATGGTAAAATTTGCAAAATTAAAACTTGGATGATAAAATTCATAAAATTATGAAAGTTGGATGGTAAAATTTGCAATTAAGTTTTTTTTTTTTTTTTACCTTTCCACCTCGAAACACAACCAAGCAATATCAACCCCTCTCCCAATCGAAACCATCATTAGGCAGAGTCCCCTCTAGCCATAAGCAAAACGCAGCACAACACAACACAACACAAACCAAAATTCTCAGACTCCACACTCTCTTCGTTCTTCACCTCCGACGTTGTCTCTCGCTTACAGAGTAACTAAACACAGTTTCACACTTCCACAACGCCCCCCTAGAAAAAAAAAAAAAAACAACAACGCTGATGATGATGCAGAGATTCGAAATTTGCGTTCCGCTTCAATGATTCTTCTGAAATGAGACCCCACAATGAGTCTGAAAAGCCACACCTTGTTTTTCGGGACAAGTCTTCATGGCTCTTTGGAAAGTGGCACCAGCAAGAGGAACCCTTTTCGTTTGGACAGAAGGAAGTTGCCGCAGAAGGGTGGTCTTTGCAGTTGCACGTGCTGCGTGTCCCCAAAACGGTGTCGTTTGGTAAGCCAAGCGTTATGTTTTTCAACTTTTTCCGGGCAAAATGTGGGGTTATTGGGAAAAGACCTGATTTTGAGAAGTGGGTCAAGGTTAGAATGTGCCAGGGAACCTTATTTTAGGAGTGAGGCTTTGGTTGGTTATTTGACACCTTTGTGGAAAGAGGGGCTTCTTTTGATAAGGGCTTCTGTTTACACTGCTGTTATATCTGGGGTGTGTATGTTGGTGTGGTATGGGCAGAATAAAGCAAAGGGTTTCATTGAGGCCAATTTGTTGCCTTCTGTTTGTTCAGCAATCAGTGAGCAAATTCAGCGTGACCTTGTGTTTGGCAAGGTTCGGCGAATTACGCCGTTGAGCATCACGTTGGAGTCGTGCTCGTTCGGGCCTCATAGGGAGGAGTTTTCGTGTGGCGAGGCTCCCACGGTGAAGCTTCGCCTCCGTCCCTTTGTGAGCTTGAGGAGGGGGAAGTTGGTGATTGATGCAGTTTTGTCAAGTCCGAGTCTCTTGGTGGTGCAGAGGAAAGACTTTACTTGGTTGGGAATACCCTTCAATGAAGGTGGCAGGGAGAGAAGTTTCTCGGCTGAAGAGGGGATTGATTATCGCACGAGAACCAGGAGGCTTGCACGAGAGGAAGCCTTTATTCGGTGGGAAAGAGAAAGGGATGATGCAGCTAGGGAAGCTGCTGAGGCGGGCTACTTTGTTTCTGAGCGGAGTTGTGGTCTATCTCAAGGTGGTGATTGTTTAAAGGAGATTGAAACTCGTTCAACGGAGTCAACTGAGTCCGCACCCTTTGTCTGTATGAATGATGGGAAGCACGACCATAGGTTGATGGACAAAGGTGTTAATTATGATACGAAACATGCAGCTTTGGAAAAATCATTTGGAGTGAGATTTCCTGGATCAGGACTTCGATTTTGGTCCAGAGTAATATCAGGGCCTAGGAAACACAAGTTTAAGAGGAAGGCTAATGGGAGTAACGTCTTTGCTTCCGGTGTTGCCATCAAAAAGAGAATGTTTGAACGTAGTGCATCAGCTGCTCATGCATACTTTTGTGATCAACCACAATGGAAGTTTGGGGAGCCTTCATCACCTTCTGAATGTTATGGTTTTATGAGTCATGATATGCATTTGGTGAAAAGTGAGTTTGACAGAAATACAAAATCTGTTATTGTTGGTGATGAAAATAGAAGTGATGATAACCAAAGTGGAACACAATTCAAAGATCTGGGAATCCGGTCCCCCTCAGTAAATGAAAATGTTAGCAGTCAATCAGATTATTTAAAGTTTGTCCATGATCCAACTTTACGGACAAGAGAGAGTGAATTTGAAAATTTGCAATCTAGTGATGATGTTGTGGAACCTACTAATCCAAATAGTAGTACAGTGAAAAATGGGGAGTTTGTACCATATGTTGCTGACAATCAAATTGATGATAACGATAATTCCTCAGAGGGCCAACGAGGTTTGCCATCTGAAGATTTGGGTTTTGTGAAGCCTAAGCCTCAGTTGGCAACTTATTTTCAAAATCCATTTGAGCCCTTGCTTGTGAAATTTGGCTTAACCTCATTTTTAAAAAATATTGAAGAGTTGATATCTCGTTTTCTTTCTGGTTCCATTGAAACGTTGAAGTCTGATGTGGGTTTGAAAGTTGAAGATATTGTTTCAGAACATGTTGATGGGGTAGATTTTCTGCAGTCTGAAGGCGTTACAAAGAATCTGCCTATTACGTTGGATTCAGTTCATTTCAGAGGTGCAACACTGATGCTACTTGCATATGGTGACAAGGAAGTTAGGTGAGAGCTGATCTTGTCATTTACTACTGAATCTATAATCACTCTATAGATTAAGTGATGGACACATCTCTATATCTGATCTTGTCATCTATTAATATTAATTAATATATTATTATGTACATACTTCAGTTTTATCAATGGCGGATGGCAGAAAGTCAAAATTCTGCCATATAAACTCACCATAGCAGGCCTCCCTTCACAAATTGCATATCGTGGTTGGCAAAAAATCCGCCATGCCATTCCACCATGGTGGCCATGGTGCCTCCATTTAACAACAATGACATAATTAGAGAGATTGTGTTAGGCTTTCTTCTAGAAGTATATCATATAGTGGCAGTTAACAGGCTAATACTAATAGCTTAGTTTTTTGTATGACAATGACAATTAATTTTTCTTCTAGTAGTGTGGATCTGTAGGTGGCATATTTGATGTGCCATCCTTGTAGGAAACTAGGAATTTAAAAGGAATTTAACTCAGAATTCAGATATTATTATTATTATTATTATTATTATCCTAGAAGTATGAAGAATTAGTGTTTTGTATTGGATAGACCATCCTTTGAATGCCAATCATAGGATGTTCAAACTTCAAGCACCCTAATTCAAGCTACTGTAGGTCGTTATTTTGGTTGCTCCTATGTGTTCCTTTGAAGAGTTTATTAATTTATATATTTGAAGCTTCGTTTTTCCTTCTGAGTCAAGCATGTGCATATTCCGAGGACACATGAATATCATAATCTTGCTTTTGCTTATCTAGTTCTGTCAAATACTCATGCTGCCTTTGAGCTAATAATATGCTAATGTAAAGTCTTAATATTTGTATTTATCAAGTAATTAGGTTGTTGATTGTTTTCAGCTCAAAATTTGAGGTTGAATTTTATGTCATTTTAGTTTCTTGAGCTTTGACATAATTGTAATATGGAAAAGCATTTCTTTCTTTTGTGTATCTTTGAAACTTGAAAAATTTGATTTCAGTTTCTAAAAGAGTAAGCAAACACTCATTTGAAAGAAGGTTTTTATATTTATTTTTTGGATAAAAGTTAAAACAGAAGGGATAATTTTGATGTCACTTTTCATCATTGAGAGATTAAATTGAGGTTCGCTTTTGTTGGAGGACATTGATTGCCCTGGTATCATTGGGGTGAACTAAAATGAGTTTAGTTACTCGATGTTATTGAATATCTTAATTCTCATTTTTAGTCTTGAAAAATGGCAACTGGAGCTAGGTTTACTGTTGCTTTAACTGCAAAATATTTTACTTGGATTTGGCATAGCTTTTACATTATAAATGTTTTCAATTTAGCTTGTCATGTTGGTATTAAAGACTATATCATCTAGGATATGAGCGAGAAACTTGTTTAGGAGAGTCTCCCAGCTCTCTCTCTCTCTCTCTCTCTTGATAGAGCTGTACAAAAGGATTCCCATAGTTAGGGAAAGAATATTCAAGATCTACAAGATATTTAGCAGAATTACCCTAAATATTTGCAATGAAATTATTCAAATGTTCTAACCAAATTTCTGAAGTATCAAATAGAATAGAAAGGTAAATGAACTACACAGCTAATAGAAAGGAAATAATTGCAATGAAATCAATTAAATGTTCTAACCCAATTTCAGCCTTTATCCCATAAAATCTCAATACAATCTTATTATAATCTCAACACTTGTATATAATACAAATGATGCTTTTATTTTGTAAAGAAGAACCATTCACCAAAAAATGATGGTCTGCGTGAATTGAAGTGTTTTTTCACTCTTGCTTTCAGGGAGATGGAGAATGTCAATGGACATATAAAGTTCCAAAACCACTTTAGTCGCATACACGTGGATCTGAATGGAAATTGTAATACTTGGAGATCAGATATTATATCTGAAGATGGAGGCTGGTTGTCTGCCAATGTTTTTGTTGACACTATTGAGCAGAATTGGCATGCTAATTTAAAAATTGATAATCTTTTTGTCCCGGTAACATATATAGTAGTTTAAAGTTCCAATATTTCCTGCTTTGCAATTTAAGTTCTACAGATTGCTTATGTAGTTTGTCTGGCTTGAGTTTTGTGCAGCTGTTTGAAAGGATCCTTGAAATTCCAATTACATGGTCTAAAGGGAGGGCTAGTGGCGAGGTGTTTTTCTAACTTGAGTTAATTTACCTTTCTATTCTATTTGATACTCCAGGAAGATTTTTCTTGTTTGAGTTAAAAACTATATTTCTTACATATAATGTTAAATAACAAACGCTGCAATGCATTTACTTATGTGTGTTTGGTAAGTATAGTACTTGTGACTGGTTTTTAGTGGTTCTATAAACCTAAACTGAAACAATTAGTTTGAGTTAAAAGCCAAACTAACATGAGCAGTGTGAGTAATTGGTTGTTGTTTTTGTCCTATAATCAGTGCATTTCTTCTGTCAAAATAATGTCTAAAACCAAGTAAAATTTGTTGAATTCAATGGGGGCACATTGGTTTGAATAGGTCACATTCAATTCTGGAAGATATCTTCCTTAGCTTTTGCTTGAAATTATCTGACATGGTTGACCCAACTGGAGTTCCACTATCCCAGACCGTCACACTGGTAGTGTGATTATCTGGTTATTTAATTCCCTCTGTTTATAATGTTCATATTTGCTTTTAATAATTTTAAAGTCTATTTCCAGGTTTCTTTGACAATACATATGTCCATTTGTGGATATTAGTTTGGCTACATCAATAGAAGCTCCTTTTCCACCTGTTTCATGGATTCACTTGCTTAATTTTAGTATATAATACTTGAATACTTGATGAACTAGTATGTTATTTCATAGGCACATAAGTCCTTATATTTTTTTGGCTCAGCTTGTGTTGTGGGTGGAACATTATGTCTCATGTTACCTCCAGTTCAGTTCTTCAAACTTATAAATTTTCTTTGCATGATGCTAATTTTTCTTGATATATGTTACCCTATGTTTAGGTTCACTTGTGCATGTCAAAGGGGGAGACTTTTCCAAATTTTCATGGACAACTTGATGTGACAGGGTTGGATTTCCAACTGTTGGATGCTCCATCATCTTTTTCTGTATGACTTCCTATATTCTCCTCTTATGACACTGAAGTTTCCTTTTCCATATATTTGGTATTCCTTCTTTAGTATGATTAGGCTTGGTGTATTTTAAAAGGTAACTCAACTGTTGCACACTCATTGCATTTTATATTGTTTACCCAACATATGCTTTGTTTCAGCGTGAAACCTGAGTGATGAACTTATGTACATTTGGTACCTTATCCATCCTGAAATAATAAATACGAAATATTAAAAGTTCTATTTATTGGTTAAGTGCAATTGCAGTACTAAAATTAATACCTTTTCTCTTCATTGTTTTTCAGATAAGGATTTGTGTAGAGTTAGTAAGGAAAGTGGCAACTTTTGTTTGAATAATTGTCCTTTCTTGTTTCATAATGGTGCATTGATTGGCGAAAAATATTAAAGGTTTTGAGGGGGCCATTCTTACACCTTTTAGTATGAAAGTTTTAATTTATAAATTGTTCTTAATGGGGTTCACTTTTTTATTTCATTTTTTTTTAAAAATTAAACAGTAACTTTTGTTACTTGGTTCTCGTTCTGTTAAAAAAAATTTGTTGAACTGCTTGCGTAAGGCAATCAATTCATGTGAGGAGATGATTGACAAAAGGTTTCACTGAGATAATTGAATACAGCTGTGTCCAAGCTGTGTTGTAGCTGAAAAAATTATTTTTAAATTGATCATGTGTGGACATGTCATCAAGTGTGTTGGAAATGTGTCCAGCATGTGGACATGGCACCAACTTGTGTGTACGTGCTTTATGATCTCTATATAATGTTATATGGTTTTCGTGTCTCAAGACTCTCGCTGACTTCGTAGTTGCTTGTAACAAGAAAATAGGATCTAGTTCCAGGATTGTTAAGTCATTACTGGCTTGTTTCATAAGGAACCTGTAGTTAGAAAAAAATGGAATTGCATTTTCAATATGAAAAGCATTCCTTTGTGATTTGCATAAGGGCTTTCTGCAATGAGTTGGTATGGCTGGAGTATTGTTTGGCCAATCTTTTTTTGATTTGTTGTTTTCTTTTTCTTCCTCCAAGTTATTATAATTTTTGTACTCAGTGTACTAGGTTCACTCTTCCTTGGGACTTTAATAATTTTGGTTCTGATTTGTAGATTGTTTGGTATATATGCTCATACAGGGTGCTGCTTTTTTATCTGTTTTTTGTTTCTGGTTTGGAACCTTTGTATTTTTTTTTCTTTCTTTTTTTGATTGTTTGACTTTGAATTGGTATAAAGCTCATAGTCTTTCTAGAGGGGATTCCCTTACAGATATCATAATTCATAAGGGACTCTGGGTAGCTTTGCTCACTGGTGTTTTCTGTTTTCTTTGTATTCTCACTTTTAAGAAGGGCCTTTTCTCTTCATCTTTGTATTTATCTTCTTAATGAAATACTTCTTTTACTGGTATGGACTGCATAGGCATAACTGTTGATGACTTCTGTATCTTTTATCACACGTGTAGTAACTGAGGCATGTAGATATATCTGTAATAAATATTTTTTCATGCCATGAAACTGAAATTTGGCTTCCCCCTTTTTGTTCTGTTTTTTGTATGTCGTTGAAGAACATATCAGCGAGTTTATGTTTTCGTGGTCAAAGAATATTTTTACACAATGCAAGTGGCTGGTTTGGTAGTGTTCCTTTAGAAGCATCAGGAGACTTTGGCATTCATCCCGAAGAAGGAGAGTTTCATCTTATGTGTCAGGTACTTTTCTCTTTCTCTCATGCATGTGCACACACACACATGGTAGCTTGGTTAAATATAATTTGTACTTCGTTTAAAAGTTCATTCAGATAATTTGGTCTCTAATTTTCCAGAAGTCATCCCTTGAAGTAGGCAACAATTTTTCACTGGTGATTGCAAAATTCTCCTGTAATCCGTGGTCATACTAGTTTTATTTCTAAATGTGAGTTTTTTGTCAAGAATTAACTATTCTAAAAACTTAGTTATTCTTTGACATGCTCCTAACACCAAAAGCTAACACGAAAGCCCTTTGGGCTTGAATCATGGATTGAGCATAGGCCCACCTCACTTTGTGCTGAAGGAAATTAGTTTTAGCTTAATTATAAAGAGTGGTGACCCTTGACTACCTGAAGATGCTTCTAGAGCATGCCATTGCCATGGAACCAACTATCCATAAAATTTAAGCATTCTCTAATGCTTTAGTTTAGAAATTTGAAAATATGTATTTCTTGTCAGATTTAAGTGAAATCCTTCATATTCCACTCTTTTGTGATTATTAGTAGTGTTAGAATAATTATTTTATATGTATTTTTCTATTGTTATCTGTTTGTACTAGTCTGCTCCCCTCCTTTCTTTTCTGCTGTAGCTGTCAATAGGGTGTTGCAGTCTGCACATCCTTATGTCAGTATCCTAATCTTTTGTATACATATAGATATAAATATAAAGATCTTCAGCTGAGGGAACACTCAAGCTTTTACATAAAAATCCTTTTTACTCAACTAGTAGTACGGGCAGCATCCCTAATTAGCATTACTGCAACTTCAGCTGAGGCCCATTAAGCCTTGTGGTATTTTTCTAATGTATTTATTGTACATAATTAGCCTTCCAAAATCCAAAATAGAGTGTACAACTCAGGGAATAAGAAAATTTTGTTTGTAAATGGGAGCATTTCCTGAGTTGTCTCTGTAAAACTTCTATATTTCTCTCTCTCTATATCTCTATATATAGAGATGATGATCATAAGAATTCTTTATAGTGAGTTCATTTTACATATTCATACCTTATTCAATTTTTGTGGTAGATAGTTGGGATTCTTTTCATCTATTCTTTAATATTTTGTATGGTCAAATTTACAGGTTCCTGGTGTTGAAGTGAATGCTTTGATGAGAACTTTTAAGATGAAACCTCTTCTCTTCCCGGTACATTTCTTTAGTCCAGTGCATTAATTTTAGTACTTTAAAGTTTAAAGTTTGTATATGTTATTATTGATTGAGTAAAATCCAAATATTATTTTATTTGTGAATAATTTGAAACTGTACACAACATTATGGTATATAGACTAGGGCATGGGTTATCAATTGCGCGCTATTGCTCCACGATCGTGGGTGGTTGAGAGGAGTGGCCACCCCCCACTCCTGAGGATGTCATTGCGGAGTGGTTTGCTTTTGCAGCCATCGCACCGCCATTTGCGGCTGAAATCGTGGAAGATCGGGATGAAAAGCGAGTTTCGCAGCTGCACCAGCATTTGGTCCGTTGAAAAATAGGCGGCACCAGCTTTTTCTTCTGAAAGAAGGGGGAGGAAGGTGACGATTGATGAAATGGGAGAAACAATAGGGTTTTTTTTTTAGGTTTTTTGGGTCAGTGGGTGTTGGGCTTGCACTCAAAATTGGCCCACTCTCTACCCTAAATAGACTACAATTGGATTTTTTTTTTCTTTTTTATTAATCATATATTATAAGACTATAGAATACTCTAATATTTAAGAACATAAAAAAATGTTTAAAAATATTACTCTGTCCATCCCAATATAACTGTTGTGTAAGTAGAAAAAATAAGTTCCAAAATAATTGCCATTTTAGTTTTTCAATGTAATATTAATTATTTTTTTCACTAATGCCCCTTATAATATTAATGATGAACATCAAAAACTATAAATGAGTTAATAATGATAAGGTTAATTTTGTAAAATTACTACTCTTTCATCTTTTTATTAATTTTTCTTGGTTTGTGTAAAAAAACTTAGGATGACAATTATTATGGGACCGTGGGGGTAATATATAATTATATAGAAATATTATATAATAGAGATAAAATATATAGCACATATATATATATATATATATATATAATGTAGTAATTAATACATTATTATATATTAATAATAAAATGTAGTAACTAAATAGTAATAATAAACTATATAAAGCATAATATATGATATAATATATTAAGAGTAATAGTAATAAAAAAAAATGAACATTATCCGCTGACTAGGGTTACTTGCTTAAAAAAAAAATTCTATCTATAGTAACTAATAATTTGAAATACAACAACTTTATCCCACTAGGTGAGGTCAGCTACATGGATCACATGATGTCATTGGGCTTAGGATAAATGCTATCTATACTCCTCACTGATGTCTCCAGTGGCTTTCTTTGCATATCTCCAAATCATCTTTTTGGAAAGCCGCCTTAATTGTGGACCCCTTTAGCCCGCCTTAGTTGTGGCCTCTTTGGGGTTGCCTAAATTGCAACCTCAAGGATGGTGGATTAGTCCTAAGATCGGTTTTAACTTCTTTCTTTTATTTCTCATATTTTTTTTATTGCAGCTAGCTGGATCAGTAACTGCTCTATTTAATTGTCAAGGCCCACTGGATACTCCTGTATTTGTTGGCACTGGAATGGTTTCTAGGACGTTCTCTTATTTACAGACCGAGACCACTGCATCTGTAGCATCTGAAGCACTTGCTACGAGTAAGGAAGCGGGAGGGCTGGCAGCATTTGATCGTGTTCCATTCTCATATGTATCTGCTAATTTCACTTTCAACACTGATAACTGTGTAAGTTGACACCAATATTAATTTAGCATTCGTTGCTTTAGAGTAGTGATTCATTGTAAAAGAGTTATGTTATACTATGGTAACACTTTGCATATTGTAGGTTGCTGATTTATATGGAATTAGGGCATGCCTTGTAGGTGGTGGTGAAATTCGTGGGGCTGGGAATGCATGGATATGCCCAGAGGTATACAGCTTCCTGTTAGAGAGGCTTTTTCTCTTTCATTGTTTGGTTAAGCCATTGTTCAGATTTCTTTTTAAATATTATGGAATTAGATCTAGAACTACTTGGAAGCATTAGCATTGTCATGTCAGATGGAACCACCATATATACACCCACTTTTTGACCTTTTTTTTTTTCGGGGGTAGGGGAGGATTTTTTCATCAAAAATTTCCATTAGTTTTCTAAGACTAGTGATTTAATCCTCTTCATCAGCTTTAAATGTCTTCTATATGACACAATGAAGTGATAATTACTCATGCAAAGGTACGATGCATGGGTACGATACACGTATCAGATACGATACATATCCGATATGGCAATACAACTATTCTAAAAATATATAGGATATGATATGTATATGATACATATCTATATATGTATAAAAATTCATAAAAATAATATGTATATGATACATATCTATATATAATTGCAATTATGCAGATCCAAATTAAGAAATACTTGGACATCATTGAAAACAAAATAAAAATTATAAATAATTGTCATTATAAATCACTTCCTATTCTCTTAAGATAGGAATAGTATCAATTTCATCCCATTTTTGAGATCATCCATAAAGGAGTTTTTGTTTTTGGTTCAAGGGACAATGCTTCAATGTTTCCATATTATACGTGTTTCCATCTCATATGTAGCTATATTAGATTAGATTTTCATCACTTTTTAAAGGCTTGGATACTTCAGATACATATTGATCAAGTATCTAAGAGTATTGGTATTGAATATGGACACGTGAGGCAAATGAAAGTATTGGTATTTCATCACACTAATCTGGAAATTAAGAGGTTTCATTCATTTGGCTAAAAATTAGCATGTGAATATGTGTTCCTATTATTTTACTTTCCCAAAGGAAAATAAACTATGTTTCTAGAATTTCTGTCCCCTACCCTTACTAATGTGTACCTATTTTGTTCTCAGGGAGAGGAGGATGAGACAGCAATAGATGTGAATTTTTCTGGAAGTTTGGCCATCGATAACATTGTGCTTCGTTATATACCAAGTTATTATCATCAGATGCCACTTAAGTTAGGGGTATTAAATGGAGAAACAAAACTTTCAGGATCTCTTTTAAAACCGTAAGATGAACCTTTCTCCAGTTTTAAATATTTTCTCCAGTTTTTGGTAATTAGTTTTCATTGACTAAGATTTAGCATTATTGTTGCTTGTCTTGTGATAACTGATAACATCTGCTTGGGAGGGTGAGCCTTGCAAAGTAGTACGGGTTTTGCCTTGGGATCTAGTTGTGGAAACCAAAAACAGCCTCTTTGCTCATGGAGTTTAGGTTAAATACATTTGACCTTCATGCTCCTCAAATATGGGAGCCTCATGCGTTGTTAGACTTTAATGCGGCCTCATACATGGAGAAACCCATCTGCAGTCAACAGATATTTTTGCTGGAAAAGAAACAAGCTCCCATGTATTGTTAGACTCTAATGTGGCCATCTCATCAATCATCGCTTGGTACCATCTTGGATGAGATAGAGCCTCTTGTATGGTCTTAGGGATAGTAATAGATGAACTGGTAGGGACAAAAGCATAGTAGGTAGGAGACAAGCAATGATATGAGAGAAAGTTATATATAGGATGGGGATTGCAATTAGGATGTTTACCTTTACAAAAGGCAATGGGCAAATCAACATAAGTAGGTGAAGTTGAAGCTTGAGAGGAGACTGGAGCAAGAGTTGAATCACATGGCTCATCTACTGAAGCAGTAGTGATTGCTCATAAGTGATGTGGATGCCTAATCTGCACAAATCAGGATCTGACTCTAATGGCGTGGACCATAGTTGTCAATAGCGGTCAGAGCGGCTGCTATCGCGGCAGTGAGGCATGACGCAGAGCGCTGTTGTGTTGCGTTTTAGAGTCATGGTTGTAGCGGCCATGTAGCAGCGGAGCGAGGCGACTGTGATCGCACTTCCGAGGCGTTTGGGTGCTGCGACTTTGAAGCCCAAGTGAAATCCACCGTGCCGGACACTCTGCAACCTCCCTCGTGCCACTGCCGACCTCCTGCTCTTCCATTTGTGTTCTGTCACAAGTGTGAGTGATGGGTCAGGTCCTTAAGGATTTAGGGTGTGTTTTTCTTTTTTTGATCTATTGGGCCTTAGGCCTCAAGTCCAACATTTCTCTGCCATATATTTTTTTACAAGGGTGGGTTTTTAACTTGTTATCTATGTATTGTTATCTATGGTATATGGTATAATACAATAAACTAAATAATAATAATAATAATAATAATGGGTCCGTTTGTTTAAACTTATTTGTTAAAAAAACACTTTTTTAAATAAAATAAGCAGCTTTTAACTTTGTTTAAACTCTTTTTGCTTAAAAGAAGCAAACTTATCTGCTTCTTAAAAAGTCACTTTTTTAAAAAGCACTGTTTTTAGTACTCTTTTAATTTTAAACAAATGGGCCCAATAATAATAATAATAATAATAATAATAATAATAATAATAATAATAATACTAATACTATTAAAAATTAAAAAAAAGAAACTATTTAAAACAAAACATATGGTATTTTTTAGGGTCGGCCGCTATCTTATCCCGCTATCCCACTTTTAGGGTCGGCCGCTCCACTCCACTATTTTGAGATTGACAACTATGGCGTGGATGGGTGGTTTAGCTTGAAAAGAGACCTCTATGATAGGACCAAACTGTATGCAATACCTTTGGAAAGAGATTTTTGTCTGTCTGGGGAGCATCTGTAGTGTTTGTGAGGGTAAAGTATGGTGTGTCCTCAAAAAAGGTGACATTTGTGGAGATATAGAACTGATGTGGTTTCTGCAGGGTGTAATTGAGACGTATGATTTCTGCAGTCCTTTGCTTTTATTCTCTCTCTCACCACATTATTATGGATAATGGCAACTAAGGAGGAGGGTGATTAGGAAATGAGCCTATAAAAACTAGGAGTCATAGCCACTTAGATTGTCATTGTCTTGACATATGGGAAGTTTTACTTATTAGTATCTGCCTATCTGGTGATTTTATGACTATATCATTAATTATTTTATTCTGTCTGTCTGTATTATTTTCTCTCTGATGCAGTTGTTATACTTTTGATAATTTTTATTTGCTACAAAATGTTTTAATTATGCTTATTGTTAAGTTGTTAGAATTTTTTATTGATATTCTGCAAGCCTTTTTACCATATTTTACATTTTTTTAACATGGCCATCATGCTTTCACTGTTGGTCGTTACGTCATCCACCAAACATCTATCATGGATTTTCGGCTTGTCGCCATGGGCAACCATTCACCATTAAGAACACTTGGTGCCAATTCTATTCTTGATACATCTTTTCTTTCTAACATTTTATAAATACAATTTAATGCAGAAGGTTTGATATAAAATGGACTGCACCTACAGCAGAAGGGTCTTTCAATGATGCTCGAGGAGACATCATAATCTCACATGATTTTATTACTGTGAATTCTGCTTCAGCTGCATTTGATCTGTATACAAGAGTTCAAACATCTTATCCTGATGATTTTCATCATAAAAGAGAAGAGATTAATATCCAAAGAGCCATTCCATTTACCATTGATGGAGTTGAGTTGGATTTACGTATGCGTGGGTTTGAATTCTTCAGTTTGCTTTCTGCATACGCTATGGATTCCCCAAGGCCTTTGCATTTGAAAGCAACCGGAAGGATCAAGTTTCAGGGAAAGGTATTAAAACCTAATGACAATATTAGCGAACAAAATTTTGAGATGACAAGGCAGCATGTGCAAATGTTGGAGAAAGGAATTGCAGATAGTCTCGTTGGTGAGGTTTCAATCTCTGGTCTCAAACTGAATCAACTGATGCTTGCACCTCAATTGTCTGGGTTGTTGAGGGTTTCTCCTGGGCGTATCAAGGTGATGCATAAAATTATCTCTTCCAAAAAAATGTTTCATTACAAGATATTATGGATTTGTTGAAGTTTACCCCACTGCTCAGCCATATCATATCACATTGTAGTATCATCATTTATGGACATGGTTTCCACTCAAGATGTTTGAGTTTAATATTGTAAAAATCACAAAAAATGAATTCTTGGTAAAAACATCCCTAGTTCAATAATAATGAAGGGTTTACTATCTTTTTGGTTTTTTCGGATTTCTGTTTTTAGTCCCTAATCTAAATTTTGACCAGTCAAAGTCCTTGAACTTTTTCTTTGTTACCACTTTTAGTTTTTGCTGTCAAATAACAGTATTAACTAATAACATAACAGCGACATTAGCATCCCACATCATCAAAGAGTTTAACAGGGCAATCACGTGTAATTTTATTGGGTAACTGGGTTTATAATCCCTCATATGTTCAAAACAGTTAATGACATCAAACTAGTTGAAGAGGGATTAATAACACAGTTTATAAAAAAAAATTACGCATGACTATCCCGTCAGATTTCTTGATGACTTGGCAAGTCACTAGGCTGCCAACGTTGTTGATAGCTAGCATTTCTTTGTAGCCAAGGTCAAACTCTTTTCTTAAAATTGATTTTGTTTGTCTGTTGTAGAATGTGGTTAACTGGGCATACTGCCTCCAGTATTTGTGGACCATGCTTTCCTTTAAGACATTTGCTGACAATTGATATCTAGAATTTTAATTTATTTAGTTGATTCATCCACTTGTGGATCTTATATGGTCAGATTGCTCCTCTGTACAATACATATAGTGCAATACTTTAATCCTAAACAAGTAGAATCCTCCCCCAAGTCTGTATATTATAATCAACTAGTCATTTAACAGGTTTTTATTCTGTGAGATAGGCTTGTTTATGTCGTTAAGTTTTTGCTATGTTTCTGTGAGAAAGTTTCAGATTATCTGGCTCCATTTAATATATATATTTGTTGTTACTTTCCATTATTTTTGAAATACAGTTGGATGCCTCTGGTAGACCTGATGAAAGTCTTGCAGTGGAGTTTGTTGGGCCACTACAGCCCAGTAGCGAAGATGGTCTGCAAAGTGGGAAGCTGTTGTCTATTTCCCTTCAGAAAGGGCAATTGAGGGCTAACATTTGTTTTCAACCATTTCATTCTGCTAACTTGGAGGTCACTATATTTAAATTTTAGGACCATTATTTGAATCTAGATCTGTTTGTTTCTCTGCTTGCATGATTTAGGTCACTTGGTAATTGGACCAAAAGTTGGTATTGAAATCTTACTTTCTTTCTCCATATTTGGGTGGAGCTTAATTGTAGGTACGACATTTTCCACTTGATGAATTGGAGCTCGCTTCTCTCAGGGGAACTATACAGAGAGTAAGGCATTATATCAGCCTGTTTGAAATCATTTTTCCCTATTGTCCTTGGTCTTTGCTGTACTCACTTACACATATCTGGATCATTACGAAGTTGGTCCAATTATATCAGGGAGAGTGTCTCTGTGAGCAATCTATCTTGACATTTGGCCCTCGGTAATCAATCAGTCATGAAATATGTAAAATTATTTGTTAATTTTTTCAATCTGATTTCTGTTAAATTGGAGTTCTTGGGGTTGGCTAAACTCGTTGAATAAAACAAGGATCTCTAGATGACTCATTAGTTTAGTAGCAAGAATGAAGTGTCAAGCCCCTACCATTCCAAATTCTTAAGCTATTAGGAGAAGTCCAAGGAATAGTTATTGATGTGGTCAAATCAGAGGCAATAATGCCATTTTGGGACCAAAAATTCCAGACACTTAGATGATAGAAGAAGGCCAGAAAATTAATATCTCTAACATAAACTACATCAATATACATTTAGAGAAGAGATGGACAAGTAGAATAAAATTGAGTGGAAAACTCTAATGTGCAAATTTGACAATGCAATCAACTTTCCCTCATCTTTTGTCCCTTATTCTTCTTTTTTTTTTTTCTTTATTTTATCAGTCCTACCTGAATGATAACCTGTTTTGAGGCATTATTTAATGATGGTCATGTTATAGAAACAAGTGTGGTGTTTTTCAACTGGATGCTTCTTTGGTTTCAGGCAGAAATCCAGCTTAATCTTCAAAAAAGAAGAGGACATGGAGTCCTGTCTGTACTTAAGCCAAAATTCAGTGGTGTGCTCGGCGAAGCCCTAGATGTGGCAGCTAGGTGGAGTGGAGACGTTGTGAGTGCATAAGACCATCCTCTTATATATTTGCACCAGAATTTGTGTTACTTGTTAGTTTACTTATTGCTACCTGGGTAAAATGAAATTGTCTATTAGCCTGTCTAGAGTTAATTATGAATGAGGTGTAGTGTTCATTAGTTTAATTTTATAAGTTTATGTTCTTTTTTTAGTTTAAAATATGACTTGTACAGTGTTAAATCTAAAGTAGTATCTCTTTATGTTTGTTTGCCCTTGGTGATGGTCAGTAATAGTCTAATGGATGTATAGCAATATCCTTTTAATATAAAAAATTAAGTGCTCAGTTGATTATCTGATTGATGTTTTTGTATAGGCAATGTATTTCTTAGAATGTGGTTTTTGGCCTAACTTAACCCCAAAAGTTAGTTCATAGACTGAGGGTTGCCTCTCATTTATATATTGTTGGAAAGCCGCCTTAATTGCGATCTCCCCTAGCCCGCCTTAGTAGCGGCCTCTTTGGGGTTGCCTAAACTGCAACCTCGAGGGTGGTGGTTTATTCCCACATGGGCTAGTGATATGGCCAAATTAAAGTATATAAGTGGGAGACAACCCTCATCTCACAAACCAGTTTTGTAGGGATGAGTTAGGCCCTAAGCCCAAATTCTAAGATATACACTATTAAGGCACTATCTCTAGTCAATGTGGGACTTGGGTTTTTCCCAATTGTATCGAGTGAGATGGCTATTTTTATGAGAACGAGATGAGCAAATCTTGACCATATAACCACCATCCATTGATGGTCAAGATTAAGAAGTTACGTAATGGTTGCATGATCACTTTAAGAATTTACATGTCTTTTATGTTTTAATCTTGACCATTGGTGTAAGATCTATGGTCTACATTTGCTCTCTTTCCCTCCCTCCCTTGCTCCCTCTTTCTATGTGTGTGTGACAAAACTAATTGATAATGGGTGTCAAAGTTGACAAAATGACACCTCTGATAACATTTTATAGATATTAAATTTAATCAATCCAATCGTTGAATCATATTATATTATCCTGATGCTCATGTATACCAAATTCATATAATTCAGACATTTGTAGATTTTTAATCTATTAGTAGAAATTTACTTATCTTTTAATTAACATATTATACATTAAAATAAAGTGATGTGATAAAGTATCAATTAATATTTAAATTATATGAAATTTTGTAGACGTGATCTACTTCATGAGAGCTTCCAATGCAACAATTGGATTGATAAAATTTAACATCTGTAAAAAGCTACTAAAGGAGTCATTTTACCAAGTTTGATGTCTTAATGGACCTTAAGTTGAGTGCTATTAGGCTATTGAAGATTCTTTTTTTTTTTTTTACCATGGAATGCAAAGAGCATCATCTATTGAATCCAATGTTCTTGGAGCTGTTAATGATTCTTTTGACTAATACTGATCCCCAGTTGGTGCACTATTGTTCAGATCACTATTGAAAAAACGGTTTTGCAACAAAACTACAGTTGTTATGAACTTCAAGGTGAATATGTGTTGCCTGGCACCCGAGATCGTAATCCCGTTGACAAAGAAGGTGGCCTTATAAAAAGGTTAATGTCTGGTCATATCGGTAATGCTATATCCTCGATGGGCAGGTGGAGAATGAAACTTGAAGTTCGTAGAGCTGAGGTTGCTGAGATGCTTCCCCTTGCTAGGCTTCTTTCTCGAAGTTTAGATCCTGCTGTTCGTTCAAGATCTAAGGTTGTATCACTATCATTATTTATGTCTTGGAAGGTTACATAAATTAATAAATAACCATCTTAATATAGCATAATTGATTAAGATGCTTTGCTAATGCCTTAATTTTTGTAACTGTTTGAAATGTGTATCACATATCTAGGTTCAGTGTGAGTATATGATATATTTTTATTATTATATTTTTGTTGTGTAAATATATTAATTTAGGAAATTGTATCTTTGTATTTATTATGTTAATTATATAAAAATCAAATTCATGATGTTGATTGGACATACAGTTCACCACATGTGCTTGGTTATTTTCTCTTAACATATTATCCAGAACATGAAGAGAGGAAAACCAAAACCATGCATGCCCGATGAACCCACTGCCCACTGCCCACTGGCGACTTTTATTGTCAACTGCTTTGTTGACCTCTTTACTACATCAGTTTCCAGTAGATAACTGCTTCTGGTCACTGTTAATCACCTCATTTACTTCACCAAAGACCCAGCCACAAAGGCCACATCACATGCCCTTGACATCTTGACATCCCAAAGTTTTTGCATCCATTCCATGTATCATTGTTATGATTGCACATGATGGTGGGTCTGGCTGCTGGCATCCCCTCTTTCGATATTGCCTCACCTTCTCCATTTGTGCCCTGAGTTGTTCAGTGCACTTGCTCAAAGCCATTGTAGTACCTTGAGGTGTTCGTTTATTGGATTTGTGATCTAACCATGCCTGGTACTGGTTCTTCCGAGTTCCAATGCACCGAAGGACACTGTTAAGATATTTCCTGTTGGCTAGGAATATGGCCAGAATAAGAATTCTCCTTCTTATAAGACTTGGCAATCCTCATCTTAGGTTAGCTTTTAGGAGTGACTTTGGTCTGGTCCATTTCATTGGTATCAGAGCCTATAAGTCGTAATGTTGGGCCACTCTTAGAATTTGGGCTTAGGTCCTAACAAAACCCCACAAGACTGGCTTGTAAGGTAGCTGCATCATTCTGACATCAAGTTGCATAGAAAAAATTTTAATAAAAAAATATAATCTAATTTTTTTACTGCATCTTTCACCAAAATCCTCTATTCATCTGTATACTTATTTTCTTAAGGAAAACTGATTATGGATATTGCTGCACCACGTGTGTGCAGGATTTCTTCATGCAAAGTTTGCAGTCAGTGGGATTATATACTGAAAGCCTTCAACAACTGCTTGAGGTATTGTCAAAGGATCGCTACATGTTATTTTCCTTTCAAAAGATGCAATACATGATGCCTTGAATTTGTTCCCTAGTGTCTTTGGAATTATTTTTTATTGATAATATTAATTAGCCCAATAATATGCATTGAATTTTTTTTGGCTATTGTCAATGATATACACAACTTGCAGACAGTGAGGGGGCTTCATGCTCCATCAAATGATGTTGTTCTTGAAGATTTAAGTCTGCCTGGTTTATCTGAACTCAAAGGTCACTGGCATGGATCTCTTGATGCTAGTGGTGGGGGAAATGGAGACACCCTGGTAAAATGCTTTCAGTGTTTTGTATTCTTGGGAGTTGCATGAATAATCTATTTTTGAAATTGACTTTCTTATTCTGTTATTTCAGGCAGAATTTGACTTTCATGGGGAGGACTGGGAGTGGGGAGACTACAAAACTCAGCGTGTGTTGGCAGTTGGTGCTTACAGTCATGATGACGGTATGCACCTGGAGAAAATTTTTATCCAGAAGGATAATGCCACCATCCATGCAGATGGAACATTGCTAGGGCCTAAAACCAACCTCCATTTTGCGGTCTTAAATTTTCCTGTTAGTTTGGTCCCAACTGTAGTTCAGATCATTGAATCTACAGCAATGGATGTTGTTCATTCTCTGCGACAGTTGTTGGCACCCATTAAAGGTATATTGCATATGGAAGGAGATCTTAGAGGAAGTTTAGAAAAACCAGAATGTGATGTGCAAGTAAGGCTCCTGGATGGTTCTATTGGTGGTGTTGATCTTGGAAGAGCCGAAGTTGTTGCTTCTCTAACCTCAACCAGTCGTTTTCTATTCAATGCAAAATTTGAACCTATAACCCAAAATGGTCATGTACTCGTTCAAGGTAGCATTCCCGTTGCGTTTGTGCAAAATAACACGTTACAGGAAGATGTAGAATTAGATAAGAGTCAGGTTACTTGGGTTCCTGATTGGGTGAAGGAGAAGAATAGAGGGACTGTTGACGATGCCAGCGACAAAAAAATTTCTAGAGATAGAAATGAAGAAAGTTGGAATACTCAATTAGCAGAAAGCCTTAAAGGTTTAAATTGGCAAATATTAGATGTTGGAGAAGTCAGGATTGACGCTGATATAAAAGATGGGGGAATGACATTGGTTACGGCTTTATCCCCTCATGCGAATTGGCTTCATGGCAATGCAGATTTGAAGCTTGAGGTGGGTGAAATGAATATAATTTTTCTCACATATTTGATATTTACTTCTCTGAATCTTGTCATATGGCTTGACTTAATAGGTCAGAGGTACAGTTGATCAACCAGTGCTTAATGGACACGCGTCTTTCCACAGGGCATCTATTTCTTCACCAGTGCTCCGAAAACCACTAACCAACTTTGGTGGAAATGTTCATGTGCAATCAAACAGGTTATGCATTACCTCACTGGAGAGTAGGGTAAGCAGAAAAGGAAAGCTTCTTGTAAAAGGGAACCTGCCACTCAGAACTAGTGAAGCAGCCCCAGATGACAAGATTGAATTGAAGTGCGAAGTTCTGGAAGTACGGGCACAAAAAGTATTAAGGTTGCTTTCATAACCTTCTGTATATTTCTTAAGTTAACATCTTGATTCTTGACTTATTAATGGATGTAAAGTGGCTGATGTGATCACTAAATCATAAATAGTATTGATTTTTTGAAACTGCATCTTCCACCCCCCCCCCCCCCCCCCCCAATACATAGTCTCTTTTAAAGCAGATGTTCTACTTATGTCAGTGGTCAGGTTGATTCTCAGTTGCAAATAACTGGTTCGATATTGCAACCAAACATATCTGGGAATATCAAAATAAGTCAGGGAGAAGCATATTTGCCTCATGATAGAGGTGGTACTCCTACTTCTAATAGATTTCCATCAAATCAGTCTGTGCTTCCTACTGCTGGTGTTAGTCGTTTGTTTGCGTCAAGATATGTTTCAAGATTTCTCAACTCGGAATCTGCTTCTTCAAGGGCGAAAGCGTCTCAATCCTCTGGCTCTGGTATTACTTTACATGTCTATCAGTTTAGCCTGTGATCTATTTTTTGCTTATATAATTTGGTGCTGAATGCTCTGCAATCAGAATGGACTCCCTTACTATTAGTTGAAACTGAAAAGCTCTTGCTTCCCTTTCTATATCATTAGATTTACCTCAGGAAGGGGGTCCCCCCAACCCCTATGTTATCATGATTTCTGTGGATCTGATTCCCTACATTTTTCCTTTGTTACACCTCTTAGTAATTGTGGGCCTTGCTGCAGGCTTATGAACAATGTTCAATCCAATGTATTTGCATACTTACAGAAACACTCACCTCTGTAGAGTGATTCTAAATTATATGCATTATGTTATATTTTTCACAATGGCTGTAGTACATATTATGATATATTTCTTTCCTACAAAACCAACAGTGGCAGTTAATAAGTCAACTCAGGTTGAAAAGCAGATGGAGCAAGTGAAGATTAAGCCAAATGTAGAAATCTGTCTCAATGATTTGAAGCTTGTGCTTGGACCAGAGTTGAAGATAGTTTATCCTTTGATTCTTAATTTTGGTGTAAGTGGAGAGCTTGAGTTAAATGGTCTGGCCCATCCCAAATGGATAAAACCTAGAGGCATACTGACATTTGAGAATGGTGAAGTTGATCTAGTTGCAACACAGGTATGTGTAACATTTTATTTTTACAACTGTTGCAAATTGTACCCTGTGGTAGTGCAGTTTCTACTAGGTTAGTTTTCTTTTGGTTTGTCTTGTGTATATCTTAATACATTGTTGGTGTTGATACAATCCATTTCAAATGCAGGTGAGGTTAAAACGAGAGCATTTAAATATTGCAAAGTTTGAGCCTGAGTATGGACTAGATCCAATGCTTGATTTAGCTTTGGTTGGATCTGAGTGGCAATTCAGAATTCAAGGTAGAGCTAGCAATTGGCAGGACAAACTTGTGGTGACCTCAACACGTTCTGTGGAACAGGATGCACTCTCACCTACTGAGGTAAAACATACGCTCATGTTATCTTGCTCGGCCAATTTGGAGCTCAAAATTCAACTTTTTAGTCCCGTAATCTATGCTGTTACTGTGAAACAGACACATATAAAGTACCTATAGATAGGATGATATTGTTTAACAATTACACTTTTTGTGTAAGTTTTAGCTTAATTTTGATATATATATAAATAGTAGAGGAAAATATGAAGAAATTATTTAAATTGAGATTATTATTATTTGGATTTGCAAATTCACATTTTGCTAACATATAAAATGTAAATAATTAATAAAGCAAATACATTCAATTACAAGAAAACAATTTAACTCATCTCATAGCAATTACTAACAGAATGTAATCATGTAAATGTGCAAGTTATTGAAGTTATTTTCTTGATATAGGAACTAACTTGAGGATATACAGTCTATTTCATATCCGAGTTATAGTCATCTCAGGCTAAAACATAAAGAATTGAAATCTTAAATTTCATATCCCTGTTTGTATCCTGTTAGTATTGGATCAGGTCCTTAAGCTGATTAATCTCTCAAAATCCCTGTGTTGGACAAATCACTTGGAGCCTAGGACCTTTATATGGATTTGATTAGATTTATTAGTGTGAATAGTTTCATCTGTGAAAATCAATGCCTTCGTGATATGATTTTCAGGCAGAATGGTTCTATTAAGTTTTTATCTATGCAGGCTGCCAGAAGATTTGAGAGTCAGTTGGCTGAATCCATTTTGGAAGGCAATGGTCAGCTTGCTTTTGAAAAGCTTGCAACTGCAACACTGGAAAAATTGATGCCACGAATAGAAGGGAAGGGAGAGTTTGGCCAGGCTAGGTGGAGGCTAGTGTATGCACCTCAGATTCCTAGTTTAGTTTCTGTTGATCCTACAGCAGATCCTCTCAAGTCACTTGCCAGTAATATATCGTTTGGTACAGAAGTTGAAGTTCAGCTTGGGAAACGTCTTCAGGTAATCATAATAAAACTAGTTAATCTTTCAAACCTTTGCTTCCCATGACCTATGTTACCATTAATTTCAGTTGACTTTTTGTGTCAATCATTTAAAATTCTGTATCAAATATCAATAGAGGGAAAAGAATAGCTATGGCATTCTTTATATATAGAGCAACAGATGATACCCATTAAATGGATTTCAGATGACAACTCTTTTCTAAACGTGATGGCTAAATATGGAAACTTACAAAACAAAATAAAGAAATTCTGGGTAATAGCCTTTCTAGTTTAGGAATAATAAATGATTGGTTACTCATTAACCACTCAATAATAAGTGGTTGGTTACTCAATAATAAGATTGTTAGTGCCAAGTGGTTTGTTCACTTGTGTTAGAAAGCCACCTTAATTGTGGTCACCCCTAGCCCACCTTAGTTGTAGCGGGTAGCCGTGGGCAAAAAAGGGGCATGTTGAAGTCCCACATTGGCTAGAGATAGTGCCGAGATAAAATGTATAAGTGGGGAGCAATCCTCACCTTACAAGCCGGTTTTGTAAGGTTGAGTTAGGCTCAACTTCACTTTCTAACATGGTATCAGAGCCTATCCTAGATCTATTGGTGGACCCCCTGTGTTTGTCACGCTCTAGGCTAGTGGCCTTAAGCGTGAGGAGGAGTGTTGGAAAGCCACCTAATTATGGTCACCCCTAGCCCACCTTAGTTGTGGCGGGTAGCCATGGGCAGAAGAAGGGTGTGTTGAAGTCCCACATTGTGTGGCAGGTAGCCATGGGCAAAAAGGGGGCATGTTGAAGTCCCACATTGGCTAGAGATAGTATTGAGATAAAGTATATAAGTGGGGAGCAATTCTCACTTTACAAGTTGGTTTTGTAGGGTTGAGTTAGGCTTAACTCCACTTTCTAACATGGTATCAGAGCCTATCCTAGATCCATTGGCGGGCCCTATGTGTTTGTCACGCTCTAGGCGAGTGGCCTTGAGCGTGAGGGGGAGTGTTGGAAAGCCACCTTAATTATGGTCACCCCTAGCCCACCTTAGTTGTGGTGGGTAACCGTGGGCAGAAGAGGGGTGTGTTGAAGTTCCACATTGTGTGGCAGGTAGCCGTGGGCAAAAAGGGGGCATTTTGAAGTCTCACATTGGCTAGAGATAGTGCCGAAATAAAGTATATAAGTAGGGAGCAATCTTCACCTTACAAGCCGGTTTTGTAGGGTTGAGTTAGGCTCAACTCCACTTTCTAACAACTTGATTGTTCCTAAATTAAATACTTTTTGTAACAATTTTTCTAAAAATCCCTAAATATAATCTTGTGGTATATGATCTTTATCAGTTTTCTTTTTCTGGCTGGTGGATTTTGTTTTGTCATTCACTATTAGGGAGATGTTTTGTTTCCATTAAGTAGACATTCTAAAGTAGAAACAGATCATGCAGTTGTTAGTTGCTACATATACAAGCATCTATTATTTTTTGTATAGTGAAATTCTAAATACTTCTCTACTTTTCACTGAGAACCTGGACCAAATATTAAAGCGGCAGGTTTCTACTATTGTTTTCTTTATTCTAAAGCAATTATTTGGCTTTCAGGCCACAATCGTTAGGCAAATGAAGGAGTCCGAGATGGCAATGCAATGGACATTGAGCTATCTGCTTACAAGTCGTTTGCGAGTGCTCCTACAATCTGCTCCATCCAAACGCCTTCTTTTTGAGTATTCTGCCACATCCCAGGATTGACTTGCATCAAATTAACTTGTGCAACTTCATTTTCCCCCACCTAGAATTAGCTGTATCACTGTTAATAGTAGGAGTCTGGAAATGCATCTTGCAACTCTTGCCTTGGTAAAAGTGCACACATTCCACTTCAAATTTCCCTTACATATTATGTTTAAAGGGAAGGGGAATTTTGGGATGCTTTTTGAATGTGAAAAAGTAGTGTAGATGAATATTATTTTTTGCTCAGATTGAGCCTGTTGATATATAGATGCTTAATTCATGAGTAACTTGGTCAATAGTTTTGTACATAAATTCAATTTTAATGAAAGAAATTATAGCATGATTGTTTATGGCACATGAAGGTAAGCTGCATGCATGTGATAAGAGGAGTGCTTTTCTTTCTGTGTCAGAACCATCAAATCCTAACATGCATCTGTAATTGTCCAATTTAATGTCTTGATTGCTTCATTGCAGTAGATGCTAGATTTGGTATTCTTGTCACAATTGCTTTTGAAATTTTGATGTGCTTGTAATTTCACAAGCACCTATTGTATTCTTAGGAAAAAGATAGGTGTAGTAACTGTAACCAGGGCACCCAATTATTTGTTTGACAATATGTAAGCATTGTGTCAGTCTATGCAAGTATCATCACTTTTATTGTTTTAATGTTAAACACTAGTAAATGTACTATGTTATTAATTGGAAAAATACAATTTGGCATCTTGAGATGTGTTTTTCTTGTTTTCACCAAAAACATTATTGTAATTATATTTAACATTAGGCAGCCTTGGTCATGATCTTTTGATTTTGACAAAAATTCAGATGGTTATTCAAGCACAGATTTGGCTTGTTGAAATTGAGAAATATTGGTTTATGAATTTGAATGATCTATTGTGTTAGTGATGATTTACTTATGACTCACTAGCAGGTCATAGATATACACATTTTCATTTGTCTCTACAATTTCTCATGTTAATATGGGTCCTTGACATTCTGGTTTCTTTTTTGTGCAACCCTAGTACTAGTTTGTCTCAGTACGATGAATTGCAGTGTGTATAGAGGCAAAACTAACTGTGCTTAGTTCCTTGTGAGGTGCTAGAATCACAGTGATACAAAGTCCCTTGCAACTTGGCCAACTTGTTATTTATAAGTATTGAAAGAGACTAGAGAAGCATATGCTGAAAATCATGCCTTCTAGAGCCAGGATTGAGAAAATCACTTCTAGCACAACGAGAAATGCAAGGATTTGAATCATCTTGTTAGGATAAAACAAAATGAAATTCTCATCACTACAATAATCTATTTATAATCTATAAATTTTGAAGCATGAGTTGTGAAGGTGGCACTTTGACCTGAAGCAAGGGATACAAGTAAAAAATATAAAAAGAATGTAAGGGTGGATGGAGTAGTTTTTAAACAAAGAATGTTCATGCTGAGTGCTGACATAGCTTGATAAGAATTTATAGATTATAGTCATGTAGCTTGATAAGAATTTATAGTTTATTTATAATCTACAAGTAAATATTCTCTCTTATCAAGCTATGTAAGCATGAACATTCTTTGTTAAGAAACTACGCCATTCATCCTTATATTCTTTTATATTTTTTACTTGTATCCCTTACTTCAGTGTTTCATGTATTAGAATGTATCGGTTTTGACACCTTAATTTTCATAAATGAGTGATATTAATACTAAATTCCAAAATACAATTAATTTAAGATGAAACAGTAGATAAGACATGAGTATTTTATGGCTAAGTAGGAACTTGAGAAGCTATATAAAAGTAAGGTGAATCAAGAAGAGCACCATCTCAAGTGAGATTAAAACATAAACTACATTTGGATGTCAATATTGATCTTATTTCTCTATTTTTTTTTTCTCAATAAATATTATGAAGTGAACTTTTGACGCAAATTTCTGCAAAGAAATCTATGAAACACCCATTATTTTGATGACCCAGTTATATGACCTATTCTTTGGAAGAACAAATTAATTAAATATTTGAATGCATAGGAATTTACTATTGTTAATTTATTATGTTTCTTTCCAATCATATCAAAATCTATTTTAGGATGATTAATGTTTGCCATCTTATTTTTATTATTTAAGGAATTACAGAATGATTTTCACTTCTAAGAATTTATTTCTTATGGAGTCTCAAATTGTATGATTTGTATAAAGTTATTGCACCTGTATAATGCATGGATCTATACATAGTAAGAAATTTTGCTTTTACTTTTTATTTTTTTTAAAATTATTTGATACCTGGAACTTGGAGAGAATGTAAGGATCTTGCACTAAAATGACTTGTATCAATTAGGAGCTTTATATTTTCACAAAGATGGAAGTTTGGAGCTAAAAATTAGTGGCTTTAGGAGTTCCATGTGGTTTTAGTCATGTGGAGGGAAATGATAGAATGAGAGCCTAGAGCTTTAGTGCACTTAGGATTTGTGGAAGGCTTCAAGATTCAAGTAACATTGGATGTGGAAGTGAGGAAAATGGAGGCCTTTAAGAGGAGGAGGGAGTTCTACCAAAGTGGAGAGGAGAAGGAAAAAAATGAGCTTTTGGATATAAGTGAATATAAATAAGAAGTAAATCTTGGAGGGAAAGCAAACTTGGAGAGCAAGTTGTTTTGGAGGGCAAGTAAACTTGGAGAGCAAGTTTGGCCTTTCAAATTAGTAAAATGATTAAATGAACTTTTGATTAATTAAATCGATTGTTTTCCCTCCCAAAATGGGGTTGGTGTTGGATAGATGAGGCATGGGAGATGCTTGTGTGCAATTGAATTTTGACATCATAATGGCAAGGTAAAAAGTTTTGACCAAGGTGCAAGTAAAGATATTTTGCTATTATTGTAAAATCTCACCATTAATCAAAATTAGTGTTTCTAATTATCATATTAGACCACATAAGATAAATGGGAGGTAAAATGACAATTTCCTTAGTGTTGGAAGTGGTACTAGGTGTTTTTCTATTCTAGAGTTGCTTCTCGTAAAACATACATATTTTTTGATCCGTAAAACATACATATGGTATTGAACAATATTATTTTATTACAAAATGTCAAAATCACATTAAATTTTCTTATAAGATTAATTGTGATTAATAATCACTAATCATATTAATATCTATGATAAATTTGATTTCATTCTCAGAATAATTTAGTAGAATCTTTTACTGTTTGTTTGACAGCACAATCTAAGTTTCAGCAGAATCAATAGTTGGATCTTACACAAAAAAAATCACAAATTCTATTTAATTAAAATTTATGACTTAATTAATATTTCACCTATAAACGATACAAACCGAGTTATTTAAGAAATAACACAAAACTAAGTGTTGCACTTCCGATAAGCACTAGCAACACTGTTTCGCCTTGCATGTGTCTTAATTCATGTGCTTCTTGAACTGCAACGATGTACTCTTTCAGAGTGTTTCTTCATCTGGGTTTGGCACTACCTTAATTGTTTTGCAATAGGATCAACGAGGAAGGAGAGAAGGTGAAGATGTGCTATGTGTATTTTTTTTAGATGTGATAACATGTACACATACAACAATTCATACAACATTATTTTTTGTGTCTATCTCTTTCCATTACTTATCATTTATTACATTTCAAAATTCTCTCTCCTTGTTGTACAATTTGTTGTATAAGTATTATTTCTCTTTTTTTATGAGACTAATTTATAATTTTAAAATGCTGGCTCAGTATATTATTGATGAAAATTTTGAACTTTTAATCCTTTTATTATTACATCGAGGGTGAACTTTGATGTTATTGGTGTGTCATATTATTTGGGCTTAACAAGTATTTTGAAGTATGTCATATATCTTCTAACTTATTTGTAAACTTATTTAATTAAATTAAAATGTTTAATAAATAAATTTACTTCACTATTTTATAGCTTATATAATATAAGTTACTTCAATTATTTTATAATGTATAAGTTTGCAACTTCTTTTTTATCTTTACTATTCTTCATTTATTAATTATTTTAACAACTAAGCTTATCAAACATTTCTAATTTCATAAACTAGCTTATAACCTTTCATTTTTTGGTTTGTTTTATAAGACTAGCTTATCAACTAATTTTATCAAACATAATCTTAGATATCATCATGTGTACTAAATGGGTCTAGTTTAGTTGGTTGAATAGTGTGCATGAATTGTTGTAAACTCTCTAGCACATGAGTTTGATTCTTATGAATATATATATAAAAAAAAAACATCATGTGTTTAATGGAAGACCTTAAATATTTAAAATTAACTTACATTAAAATAGTTAAACAACAGCCTTCAACATTTAAATATTATTACGGACAAAATTTAGATACAATTTCATAGATGTTTTTGATCTTATTCTTCAATAAGAATTGGAGTTTCATTTTGGTAATCTATTAAATAAAGGTTTTCATTAAATGTAAATACGTATTATTGAAGTGAAACTCTAATTTTAATTGAAGAGCAATACCCAAAACACTTATAGAACTACATCTAAGTTTTATCCTATTATTATTCTACATTAACTTACAGTTAATAAATAAAAGAAATAGAGAAATTACATTATTGAGAGATTATATCTAAAAATTAATCTATGTTAATTTCAATATAATACTATCTTTTATGGAAAGTTTTTTTTTTTGAACCAATATTTTATGGAAAGTTCATGCATTATAAATATTTTTTCTAATATCATTACTTCTCTTTCACTCGTTTTGTACAAGGGAAGGGGAAAATAGAATTAATGGTATGTGTGGTTTTATGGAAGTGTGGGAATAAAAAAGAGGGGAATTGTTTTATTTAGAAGAGAGAAGAAAAGAAGGAAAAAGGAAAGACATGAGGATGAAATTTACTAAAAATACAGTTTTATCTAAAGAGAAGAGATTTGTTATTTAAAATACAAAGACATGACCCAAAGTTATTTTTAAAGGGTTCAGATTTTATAATTTAGACATGAAATATTTTGAAGACAAGTTTATATTATATCTTGGGTCATCCCAATTCCGTTTAATATTTTTATTTTTTAAATAATTATATATTAATAATAAAATGTCTTAATATAAAAGATAATACTTTAAATAACATGATATTAAATTTATAATAATATTATTTATCTTAAAATATATTATAAAATATATCTTAATTATAATTATATTTCTTTAATTTTATTATTTAATATATAAAATTAAAATTGATATATTATATCAATAAATCAAATTAACTCAATCTTATATCACATGTTATTAAGTCTTGATTAAATCCCTTTCAAAAAAAAAAGTCTTAATTAAATCAAAATCAAATTTTAATAATGAAACATTAATTTAAATAAATAATCCTACCAAAATTTGAAACAAACAATCTTCTCAACCTGTACCGTAAAAAGACAAGACAGTTAATTATATCCACATCATATTTTCTTCATTTTTTTTTTCGAATAAATTATTTATTTTTATATATATAGTTTTTTTTCACACTTTTTAATTTTCTTATATATATATATACTGATTGATTTCTAACCAGATAACAGTTGCGCAAAGGAGAAAATAGTTTAACTTCTCTCTCTGTCTCAATCATTTCATTGTAGTTTTCTCTCCCTTCCAATCACAGCGATCTCCGGAATTAGGGTTTCTTGATTTCTGTCTCACTGGTTTGTTCCCATTTTTTAATCTCCTTTCATTTCGTTTTTTCTTTTGTTTTTTGTGCAATTCGATTCATAATTTTATTATACACTAATCGTTGTAGATGAAAAAGCTGCGATCAAATTATCATTTGGTATTATTGGGTTCCGATCAATAGTTTTTGGATCGATGTATCGCTGCAAATTTCTTTTTTTTTTTTTTTAAATTTGATTGAAGTTTTAGTTTAGCTTGATCGTGCTGGTGTTTCAAAAGGGATCACTGAAAAGTCAAATTTTAAAGCTTTGTTTTTTATTTTACTAGTGTTTCTTGATCTGATGTTTTTTTTTGCCATATGAGTGCTCCATCATGGAGTGATCGAAATTTATATGATTAAACCTAATTACTTACGCATGCACTTGTTAAAAGGGTTACAAGAAAGTTTGATGATTGAATCATCGTTGATATCTTGTGTTTTGGCTTTGTTGATTACTGATACAGAGCTTGTTCAATCATACTCTACTCTCTCTGTCTATCTTTTTTTTTTTTTTAATTGTTTTTTTTTTTTTAGTTTTTGCATTTGTAGATTCTTGGGATTTGAAGCTTTGGATTCTTTCTTGTATTTTTGAGCTGCCCCAAGAAAGGAATTTACCTTTTGATTGACTTTAGCATCATGTTGACTGATTCTTTCTCTTGTATGTGTGGGAAAGGAAAAGGAAGATCAAGAAGAGGAAGAATTGTTTATCTACATCTGATTCAAGTCCATGAAGCCACAATCATCGTCTTTGAATCCATATGCAGCCTCATATATTCCTCTCTCCAAAAGGGGGGCAGATGGTAGAACACCTTTGACAGAAAAAGATTCCAAGAATTATGATGGGACTGTTTGGTTTCAGACTCATCAGGATGCCACAAATGATCAGCAACTTATCAACGCAAGCTCGGAAAGGCTCTCGAAACCCGAAGCTTTTCCAGCAAAAAGCCAGCCTGCTTCTAGTTCATACACTTCATCATCACAGAATGTGGCAGAGTTCACAGATAATCAGTTGCTAGATGAAGAACTTGATATGGATTTGGAATATCTTAGGATGAATTTTCCTGGTATATCTTATCAGTCCCTTGTAGATGTCTATAATGTAAACAGTGGTGACTTGGATGCTGCTATTGACATGCTCAGCCAACTTGAGGTATAGTTTTTAAGTTATTAGTTTTGGGGGGTTTAGATATTTGTTCATTCGTTGCCACATTTTTATTCTTTCAATTGATTAAGTTAATAAACTTTTTCTGTCTTCATATACAAGTGTAGTTAAATATAGCTTCTATTCATGCTGTGTAAATGTTGAATCATGTAACATGCTAAGACATTTGACTGGAAATTTTGGGTTAAATGTGTAATAAAAAATGTATATGAAATAATAAATTTATTCCCCTTTCTGTTTCCATTCCTTTCCTTCCTGAAGATTGTTTCTCCAGATGACATTGGATAGAAGAAAACGTTTCCATCTCATGGCTGTTGAACCTCAAAGTAATCCAAGATTGCCATGCCAAGTTTGAATTTTTTAAATCCCATTTTCTCCTGTCAATGTGTTTGAAATTTTTTCCATGTTTTTTGTGTTCCCAGTTTTTTGCTTTAATAATTGGTTTGCTTTTCTGTTTTCTTTCCAAATGCGTAAACTGTTTCATACTTTGTGCTTTGATTTCATCTCCCCCCCCCCCCCCTGTGTTCTGTTTTTGATTTAGGGAGGAGGAATGTTGAAATATTACATATATAAAGAAAGCTTTGTTATAAACAAATATACTGTTCTCTGTTATATTTGCAGAAGAAGTATGCACAGATGAAGTAGAACCTAAATGTTATCAGATCGTCTAAAATTCCCTGTACCAATTAATGTTAGTTTATCAGTTGTTTGATATAATGAATTGATAGATTATCATAGTTTAATTATGTCAATTGTCAAACTTTTTCTTAGGAGTGAATACTTTTAGTAGTCATGTAGAGTGTTAATGGATCACTTCTGAAACACATTATGTTGCAAATCAAATTTTGAGGATTTTTCGTCACCAAAAAAAAAAATTGAGGTTTTTTTGTTTTGATGTTACAGTTGGAGGGAGATGAATCTTCTGGAAGTCTTCCAGAGACACTGGATATTGGTGATGTTTCAGAATCTGGAGCAGCTGATTCTGCTTCATTAAAACAGAAGAATGTAGCTGAGGAAACCAGCACTTCATCTAGTCACATGGCATCAGCCAATTTCTTGTGAATTGGTTGTCATTCACAATTGGTTTGGTTGGATATATTAATAAGTGTAAAAATCAAAAAAATTACCTTAGGTGGAGATGTCTCGATCATCGATTCTATGGTTTGTATAGTTCTCAGCTTTGTCTTGTTTTGATCATTATGGTCTGAAATGTTTTCTTTTGATGAGTTGCTTGTGCAATTGGGACCCCCTTTCAATTGCATGAATTGGAAGGGTCCAGAAGGGGGATAGAGAGAGGGGTAAAAGAAAAGAACACATAAAATGAAGGTGATTTTCTCTTGGGATTGATAAGTGTCTTGTTGACTTGCTTGGTGAGCTAACTTGAATCTTTTGCTGCTATAGATATAATACAATATATTTATTGTCCTTTTTTATTCAGTTGAGTGGTGTAATGGTTGTTAATGTCTTAAAACATATTACTACATCCGTCTTTTTTTGTAAGACATTGTTTTGAAATTTTCTTGTCCCTTTTTGTCACGACCCATCCTAGGATCGTGACCGGCGCACAAGCTACATGTCCTTTAGCCTAGTTAGCCTGAACACTAAGATATAAATAAAGACTAATGAAGGGGGCTACCAAAAATCGGGCAAAGTATTCTCTAAAAACAGGACAAACCAAATATATAGAACAACCTGTGAAATCATATATACATATATTCATATCCAACAGTCAGATATCAAGGCCACACATCAAAACATAGGCCCTTGACATGGATATATCCAAATACATCAACTAGTAATAATAATATAACTCATAATCATCGTAATTTTCAAAACATCATAATTACATCAATATGTCTATATAGCAGTATCACCTATAACTCAAAATAAAGGGATTTCCTCTATATCTATTTTTGTCCCTATTCCTATAGCTTGTAGTTGCATTATATTGTAGTCACCAAAATATACTCTCCATATGCAATGGAGGTCTACCAAAAGATGAACAAAATTCCAGGAAGTCACAAAATATCAATCACCTGTGAATCTGAGAGGAAAAGGAAAGAACGGGGTAAGTCACAAAGACTTAGTGAGAGCATAAAAATACAAGGTGGACAGGAAGGAGAAAGCAAACATGGCACGAGTTTTTACATTCAAAAAGAATTTAAATGACATTTAAATTAAAGTGAAATAAATACAGCTCATTTTAATAAAACTAATATTTACTCCCTTGCGAACTCATTAGAATTAAAATCAAAATCATAATCAAGAATAACAAACTTTATATGAACTTTAATTATACTATGTATACATAGATCACATTATCTCTTCGTTATGGCAAACGGAAATTATAGAACTACAGCACTTAGCTCGTAGATTGCATTATCTCTTCGTTGCAGCTAACGGTAACTATAGGAACTATGGATATTCAACTCATAGGCTACATTATCTCTTCGTTGTAGCAAACGAAAAATATATAAACTATAGGTATTCAACCTATAGGCTACATTATCTCTTCGTTGTAGTAAACATAAACTATCTAAACTATGGGTATTCAATCCATAGGCTACATTATCTCTTCGTTGTAGCAAACGGTCATCATTCACCAAAACTCACAATGAGAACTCAATTTCTACATTTAAATTAAATTATTCAAACTATCAAAAATCACAAAGAATCAATTCCAACCAAGTAAAATAAATAGTATACTTATTTTTCCTTCTAAGTACTCATAGGAACTAAGATCACTAAGAAAACGTATTTTAAAATATACTTGTTTCTCCTAAAAATACCAACGAAAAAGCCATTAGGTAAATTTAGCTACTCACAACCAAAGAGAACACAATCAATGTCTTCCAATGTTGTGGAGAGGAGCGGTCACCGTATTTTCCAAGTAATATAGACATTAATAGCAAGGGAATGAAAGATTAGATAAAATCCCCAATTTAACATGTCTGGGATTTTGAGAAAATCACAATAATTCTAATATTTAAATTTTCAATATCTCTCACACACAACCCTTACTAATCTATGCCATAAAAAAAATTATCTAACTTTGTTGTTCATGGGTTTATCTCAAAAGCTTCAAGTAAGGAATTTTAAAGAGATAGGTATTGTTCCCCTTAACTTCAATCACCTTCCCAAGCTTGAGTGCCACTAAAGTGTAAGAAATTTGGTGGGTTTTGGAATAATGGAGGAAAAGAGAGTGGGAAGAATGAGAAGAAGAGATGAGGGGAAGGGTTTTAATTGGAAAGGAAAAAGAAAAACGAAGAACAGATGGGGGGAGGGGTTCGGCGTCTGAAGAAAGGAAATGAGGGGGGGGGGGGGTCATTTGTTTTATTATTATTATTATATTATATTTTTTTTCCTTTTACTGAAACGGTGCGTTTCACTTTTTATAAGAATCTATTCTAATTGTTCCTTGCATTTATTATTTTTTATCCAAAATATCCTTAATTATTTTAGTCCATAAATAATAAATGCTTTAAATTATCTCTTTCTCTCTCTCTTATGAGGATTGGAAAATTAAAGAGTTTAGTTTTAAAAATTAAAACTCCACTATTATTATTCTCTCTCCATGCATTAATTATTTAAGGGTAAATTTGGAAAAACATTACCATTACAGACAGATTTAATGCTAATACTTAGATTAACTCAATTTTCTTAATAAGCGTAAATTGGTCAACGTCTTATAAATAGGGACAAAGGTAGTACTACCTCTGTCCCTATTTATAAGACGACTAATTTACACATAGGGTCTTGCTAACTAATGCTCTAAGGACACTGGTTAAGGAATTAAAATGAGAGAGTATTTATCGTGGAAATCATAAGAGAGCGTAAAAAAAATCATGGACAGCGCAATTTTGTGCCTTCCAATAAAAATCTTTCTCCTTTTAGTTCCTTAACCAGAGGGCACTGGTTAGCATTTGCCTTATGCATATTAAGAAAATTGATTAATCTAAGTATTAACATTAAATTTGTTTGTAATTGTAATGTTTTTTCAAATTTACCCTTAAATAATTAATGCATGGATGGAGTAGTAGAGGAGTTTTAAATTTTAAAACTAAACTCTTTAATTCTCCAATCTTAATAAGAGAGAGACCATTCATAATATTTATTATTTATGGACTAAAATAATTAAGGGTATTTTAGTCCAAAAAATAATTAATGTAAGGAACAATTAGAATAGAGTATTATAAAAAGGGACGTGAAAATTTTAAAGCGTCTTATAAAAAGGGACGGAGGTAGTATATATTAAAATAAAATAATTAATATAAAATGATTTTTAAATTATATATTGTTGTCTTCTCGGGTTATGCACAACTACTCTATTTATTATTAATCGTAGCATATTCTATTCTCCTTGTGTAATAATTCAAATTCCCCTTTGATTAGTAATTCCACCTGGTGTTCATCCTTCGTCAAGCATGTCCCCCCTAACACTGTTAAGTGGTTTCCTTGCAAGGAGAAAAACAAAGGGGGCAATTTTCTATATGGACCTCACGCTCCTCTTATGGCCTCATTGGTTAGAGTAAAATATATTTATTACTTAGGTTGTGTATGGATAAATTTTTTCATAGATATTTATAAGAAAAAAAATAAGAAAGTAAAATAAATTTTGTTTCTCCCATGAATTAAAATAAATTTTATGCACTTTAGCTTTTGGAGAAGTAAGTTAGGAAATCTTGTATAATTAAAATTTAAGCCTATATATATATATATATATATATAAGAAAGAAAAACTAAAAAAAACATATATGAAGTAACTCCTATCATTTTGCCATAATTAGTTTCATAAAAAATATAAAAATGAGAATAGTTTGAAAATCACTAAATCTAGAATACAACCTAAGACATCAAAATAAGAGACAATAGTTTGAATATTACTAATCCAGAATACAACTTAAGACACCAAAATAAGAGACGATAGTTTGAAAATCTAAATTAAAAAAAATAAAAGTAGTCCCTGCATAAACAAAAAGGCATTGTCACTATCTATCTCTGCATCAACAAAAAGCCATTGTGTCAGTAATGAAGATGTAAAATAACAGGCAGATAAGAAAACAATCTACAATTAAAAAGCTAATACATTATTTGCACTCAAAGTGAACTAAAAGTTGTAATAAATAACAGGCAGATAAGAAAACAATCTACAATTAAAAAGCTAATACATTATTTGCACTCAAAGTGAACTAAAAGTTGTAATAAATAATTGATGTAACCAATAAATACAAAGAACAAGCTTAATTTTCAAACCTATAAACATCATAGAAGTAGCAACTAACAAATAATAGTAGAGATTGTCTCCATTTCTTACAGAAAATGAACATATCCATTTCTACGGTTTTGTGTGTATGAAGGATATTTGCAACTTTAAACAACTAGTCATAATCAACTTTATACACAACCATAAAAATGGAGATCTTTATTTTCTGAGACAAGAAGAGGATCCCTACTCAGCAAATAATCACACCAATCACAAATTGTAAACCAATTTCACAAATCCTCAATCATTCTTTATGCATGTTTTGCTCATACAATATCAGGAAATGCATAACATGATGTGCCAATGTCCAACAATCAACTTTGAATATAATTAACAAAAGGTAAAAAAATAGTTTTAGTGCAGAAAATGGATTTTCCACAGTCGTCATCGACCATGCATGTAGAAAATGGATTTTCTTAATCAAAGTTGGATTTGATTTTAAACTGGGTTTTGCTCTAATATTGTCTTAAAAAACACAGTTTGAAAAAAAAAAAAAAAAGGATTAACTAAGTTTTTAGTCCCTAAACTTTTTCAAAATTTAGTTTTTAGTCCCTAAACTTTAGTTTGACTGGTCAAGATCCCTAAACTTTTAAAAAATTTGGTTTTTAGTCCTTGAACAAAATTTTGACCGGTCAAAGTCCCTAAACTTTTTAAAAACTCGGTTTTTAGTCCCTAAACTTTTTAAAAATTCAATTTTTAGTCCCTAAATTAATGAGATTTCAGGGACTAAAAATCGAATTTTCAAAAAGTTTAAGGGCTAAAAATCGAATATTAAAAAAGTTTAGGGACCTTGACCGGTCAAACTAAAATTTAGGGATTAAAAACCGAATTTTAAAAAAGTTTAGACACATTGACTAGTCAAACTAAAGCTTAGGGACTAAAAACCGAAATTTGAAAAAGTTTAGGGACTAAAAACTTAATTAACCCAAGAAAAAAGAATTAACTCAAGTTATGAGACATGAATAACACATGATGACAAGAATCATAGGATATTCATCATTCCAACACAAATCAAATCCTAGGAAGAAACCCTAATCAAAACCTAGGAGAGACGAATCAAAGAGGGAGTTCAAGGTTGTGAGAGAGACAAACCAGAGAGAGACTTCAAGGTTGCAAGTGCAAGACCTCAAGATTGAGAAAAAATGTGAGGTTGTGACGTGAGAGTGATAAAGAAGAGAAACGCGAAGTTGAGACGTGAAAGTGATTGAGAAGAGAAATGCGAGTGAAGTGTACATAAGTGTGTAATTGAAAGGAGAATTATGAAATTCTCACATTTTAAAAAGAAATTAGATTTCCATTATTTTAGTGTTTTAAATTTTTAAATTTTCAAAATTTTTAATTCTACTTAATAATAAACAATAAATTTTAAATTAAAGAATTTTAAATTCCCTTATAAATTATTTTCTCTAATTATTGAAAAGATCAACAAACTTATCATGTATAACTTGTGGTTAAATAACAATATAAAACAATTTTATACTGTCAATAAATAACATTTTTTCTATTGAATAGATTAAATTCGTTAACTATTCATTTATGCTATTTTAATTATTCAAATAATACTGAAAATAAAAGTGAGGAGAAAATAAAGTGTGGTGTGGTCCCTCGTAAGATGCTGATAATCCTCGCGAATAAAAAAAAAATACAATTAAATACATTTACAAAGACATGATGACAATTGCCAAATGATGAAAATGGAACTAACTTCACGTTATATATATATATATATATATTCCTGTGACCCAATTACATGAAATCATAATTCCCATTGTCAATACCACAGATTACGGCCATGATGAGCGTCCCTTGAACAATCAGCTGCATCACTAGACTACAAAAGGTGTGATGATGCCTTGTATCGGCCAACTTACAATTCCAACAAGAAAAGGAAAATACATCAAACAAAAATGATATGAAATGGATGACCTCAATCAAACATCCTTCCAAAGAGTGTAGTGCATAGAAAGGAAAAAAAAAAAAAAAAAAACTTTACAAAAGCACAAAGTGTGCATATGTATAAAAGGGGCTTCAGATTATTTCCCTTTTCATTGAGAAGAGGAGCTTCTTGTCATGAGAGAGAAAAAATACAGTTTATTGCGTAGGAACCTACCATTGCCTGTGCAAGATCCACCAGTTTCATAAATAGGTGATTAGTTACCCACCATTACCTGTGCAGGGTCCACCAGATTTTATATATAGGTGATGAGTTCTTTCTTTCTCTCTCGTAACTTGCCAGAGGAGATTATCCAGTTTTCAAGGAAAATGAGAGGGATCCAAATTGTATATTTGTATATGACTCGACTAAACTGAGGTATTCGTGAGGCCATTCTCAACCCTGCTCTCACCCCGTTGTTGGGTGGCATGTTCTCCAGAGACCAATCCTGTTAGGCTCTCACCAACATCACTCTTGCAGAGAGGGCACAATGAATTTATCTTCAACCATTTATCGACGCAGTCTTTGTGGAAAAGATGAGAACAAGGCAACTCTCTCAGCTCATCGTTATTTTCATACTTTGCCAGGCAGATGCAGCAAACCTGTCAACGACCACAGAAAGTACCAACTTCTCAATCATAAGCAGCAGACAAACTAAAAAACAATCTCTGCAGTGCTACATGGTCTTTTTAAACACTTTACACTATAATGGAATCAGTACCATGAATGAAATAAGAGAAATGCTAGGAAACACTCTTTTGAATACACTTTCTCTCTCATTGGTTGAAATTTATTGAAAATCACAAAATTTGATGGGTCCCACACCTTGTTTAATGAATCTCTCTCCTGATTTTGTAGTTTTCAATAAATTTTAACTAATAGGAAAAAGTGTTAGAGAGTGTTTCTAGCACTCCTCAGGAAATAATAGTTTAATCCAGCACAACCAAGAGATGCTTAATTCTATCATACCATGAAAATCCTTCACATAATTGGAGATAGTGTAACTAGACAATGTCAGGACGCTATGAAGTTGGGTAAATTACATCCTCTCCTAAGAGATGCTTAAACTATATTACTCTCCCCTCTATTTTGAAAATTTACAATCCACTCCCCAAAGAGATTAATGTGTGCTGAACTTTTAGTCTATTTTAATGTGAATGAGTCTCTTAGGGGCAATTTTTTTTCTGCAACTCAGCATCACCAACAGCTAGTTTGAATTGAATCCCTAGTAATGACTGTAGGAGTTTATGAGATGAAATTAGGATTTTGGGTGAAGCACTGAAGCTGCAAAGCCAATAGTTACAATAATCAAGATTTCGTTACCATCTTCTATAGAGATAGATATACACAGTCCTATCTAAAGTCTCTTGTAAAGCCGTATTATCTGTTGGCACTTGGAAGTTGTTGAGCTGTTAGGAACTTGGGATTCATTACTTCACTGTTAACTGTAACAGAATTAGTAGCCGCTGTGCTAGAAATAAAGGAGGCCATAGTGGAGGTTACAGAAGTTCTATTCAATGCCAACAGTTGGAAAGCCACCTTAATAGCCACCACCCCTAACCCACCTTAATTGTTGCCTCTTTGGTTTTCCTTCAATGCAACTTCCAGCACCTTCATTGTGCTGGGTGTGAGGGGGCATGTTTAGTCCCACATCACCTAGAGATAAGGCCTAAGTAGTACTTCTAAGGCTTGGATAGCCCTCACTTTACAAGTTGATTTTGTCGGGTTGAGTTAAGCCCTAGAGTCCAAATTCTAAGATGATATCAAAACCTATCCTAGATCTATTCTTAGGCGTGACAGGCTGTACTGAAAAGCCGCCATAATTGTAGCCTCTTTGGTCTACCTTCATTGCAGCTTCCAATACCTTCATTGTGCTAGGTTTAGTCTCATCACTTAGGAATATGACTTAAGTAGTGCTTATAAGGCTTGGCCAATCCTCACCAACAAGTTGGTTTTATGGGATTGAGTTAGGCCCTAAGCCCAAATTCTAAGACCAACTTTGCAATAAGTTTGGCCATGATGCTCCAATGTGCTATCATCAATTCCATCACAATTTTGGTGGTGGCGTATCCTCAACTTAGAGTCAGCATCATCCTTCCAATTTATGTTGTTCTTCCACCTCATAATTCATCTTCAGCTCTATCACAACCTTGGCTTAATCAATTTCAATCTCCCAGCTCCATCACAACCTTGGCTTAATCAATTTCAATCTCCAAAGCAGCAACAATACAGAGGATCTAATCCTTAAGTACTATTTATCAGTATAGAAGCATGGCCCATACTGCTGTAGAACGCATTCTGGATTCAATCCTTACTGACTGAACTTGGTCTTTTAGTTCCAGCTTCAGTTGTTTATTGCGATAATCAAAGTGAAGTCAAGTAATGTCATAAACCATAATCTTGTGCTACATGCCCACACTAAGCACACAGAATTAGACATCCTTTTTGTTCGTGAAAAGGTGCAAAACAAGTCTTTTGTTGTTTCACAAGTCCTTGATGCAGATCAAGTTTATGATGTTCTCATCAAGTCACTCTCAAAGCTCAGATTTCAGCTTCTCGGAGACGAAGTCAAAGTGCTTCCTTCCAACTGAACCTGTGTTTGCAGGGGGATGATGGATATATACAGTACTCTCTTAAATCTCTTGTATAGCTGTACTGTCTGTGGGCAGTTGTTGATCCTGTTAGGATTCAGTTATAGATACCATTAACTGTAACAATTAGTCGCTTCTGTGCAAAGCCTGTCAGCTTATACATATATCATTGTACCTACCTCAGATCTTGCAATCTTTTAGTAAGAAATAATACATTAGTGCATACATAGTACCTCTCAGATCTCCGCTCCACTACCCTACAATTGTGGTGCTATCACACATGATTGACAACTATGAACCATCTCCTCTTGTTCTTCCAGCATCTCTTCATTTTTCCCTTTCTTTCCACTCTTCCATCAACATTACATGTAAGTGCATGTTTACAAACATGGTCTGGATTGTACCTCTTGTCACACAGTTGAAACCTTCAAATCACTGCATCCCAAAGATCCATCAACGTTAGTCTTTGCAAGCATAGACCCTCCATCAGAACCACTATAAAGCTCTTCCCTCCACAAACACAATCATAACCTGCACTATCACTATCAGCCACACACCAGATTGACCCACCCTCACGCATCATCACCCAATAACAATGGGATTTTCACTTTCCTCCCTCACTCTTTGCTCCCTTCAGTTCTTGCATCCCCTTCCACCATGCAACTTCCTCCTTATGAATTCACTGATTCCACTCACCACCATTAGATTTTGCAATAATCTTTCAAGAATCTCTTCCAATTATGAGTTCACTTGATTCACCTCACCAATTTCTAGAGACTCAATTATTGCATTTCTCACTCCCATACCATTGTCAATCTTCTTTTTCTAATCATTTCATCAATATTTCAAAGACTCTTAGTACAGGCATGCTTCCACTCTTGAGCGAACCATGAGAGTACTCCCAGGCCCAGGATTTGGGAGCTCTTATTAATGATGAAAGTGAAACAATAATGGAATTTTATTGCAATTTTCTCTTGTTCCATGATCTAAATTTTGATCCTAGAAACTATGTCAGGCTTTATTCTTCACCTCTATTTCACCTAAAATACACTTAAGTAAATGGGGGTTTACTAACACTCACCACTAGACACTAGTTAGAAATTCAATTTTATTAAAATGGACTAAAGTATAGCACATTTTCATCTCTTAAGGAAAATGAAAATTAATTGTTATTTAAAAAAAAAAAAATAGACGGGGGGAGGGGGGGACAGTGTAATTTACCCTCTAAAGTTTTAATGAGGTATCCTGAATATATATATATATATATATATATAAAGATCAGATGGTACTTACCGCATCTTCTCCAGATATCACACGCTCTTTTTCAGTTCCTGCAGCCACAACTCCACCTTCGGCAGCAGCTGAGTTACCTTCGCCATGTCTTTTATTTTTCTTCATTTTGAACTTGTAAGTTGGCAAAGCATTAATAGATTCAGAAGTTGCCCCTCTGTTTTGCGACATATCCTCTCTAACCCCAAGGATAGAAATTATACAAGGGAGACAACAGCAGATTGTTGAGCAGAGAATGAAGGGCATAGCATAACCAATACAGCTAAATGCAAGAAACACTATACATAACCTGCCAAGCAAAATGAAGCAGATATACTTTCATGACTCTGAAAAATCAGAATATTAAATGCAAAAATGAATGAAAGGCTATACCTGTACAAGTTAGTAGCTTCTTGGGAAGATGAATGTCCCCCAAAGATCCATACATTTCCAACAACAAACCATACAGCAAAAAAGCAATCTAAAGATATTTTGAAGTATTCCACTAGTGTCTTCATTCTGTGGTGCAAGAAGAACAAGGGCTTAGCAGCTTCATAAGCTATTACAAATTCCAATACTTGGAAGTTATAACTTATAACTTAAAACCATGAAACAATACATTAAAATTTCAAATCTAAATGAATAAACAGTGAAATTGGAGTGGAGGAACATGGCAACAAGCATGACATAGGCAAAAGAATATTTAAATATTAGAATTGGATGTTTCCTTCATATCAGTTTTCAAAGCAGAGCCTTTAACTTCTTCCATAACTATTACAGGCAAGATCAATCTCAATAATTCTTTTAGCCAGTAATCAGTATCACACTTTCTTGTCAAAACCTAACCTCAATTCTACATTAAAAAAAAAAAAAAGAGTGAAATGAGTTTATATGCATTAATTCAAAGTTAGCCACAGGTTTCTATTATTGAATATGCCACAGCTTGTATTATGCAAGGAAGCAGGATGATCTTTATATATGCTTAAATAACATTTTTTTATACGTGTGAATAGGTCAGCGTGTATGTGTCTGCCATACAAACTTTGTTCTACAATCTACATATGAATGCAACACAAGAAAAAGGCATGGAGGTATAGTAAGAGCACTTAGTAATACTTTTTACAGTTAAATAAGTTTTTGACCCTTATAAAATTTCATATGGACAAAACTTAGATGCAGTTCCTTAAATGCTTTTTGTGTTGTTTTCCAATCAAAATTATAGTTTAACCTTGGTAATCCTTGTAATAAAGATTTGCATTAAAGGTCAACATAGATTACCAAGATAAAACTCCAATTTTAATTGGAGAACAACATCAAAAACACCTAAGGAACTATAAGTTTTGTAAATTTAAGATTTCTAGTTTTAGTCTCTATAAATGTTTTTGCCAATTTTTAGTTTTTATTTTTAGTCATCAATATTAGTCCCTAGGAGGGACTAAAAATGGGAAACAAAAGGGAAAAAATTTAACCCCACAGAAACTAACATTGATGACTAAAAATGAGCAAAAAATTTTACGGGGACAAAAACTAGAAATCTGAAATTTTGTAGGAATCAAAATCTTATGGCTTAATTGCACTTTTGATCCCTCAAGTATTGCAATTGTGTGATTTTAGTCCCTTGGGTTCCAATCCCTCAAGTATTGCAAATGTACGATTTTAGTCCCCTAAATTTCAATTGTGCCAGTTGGGTCTCTCAGGTATCACAATTGTGTAATTTTAGTCCCTCAAATTTCATAATTGTGCAATTGTATTAGAGTAGTCTTACACTGATAAGTATTTTTCTTTCTCTGTACAGCAGTAGATGTAGCTCACTGGTTTGTGCCAGCTGTATCTCCAGCTAACCGATAGTTAGTTGAGTTAGTTAGGTTAGTTAGGACTTGTTCAGTCCTGTATAAATAGTTAACTGTAAGCTTTCATCTGTTGGCCTAACTCAACCCTACAAAACTGGCTTGTAAGGTAAGGGTTGCCCCCCACTTATATACTTTATCTTGGCACTATTTCTAGCCGATGTGGAACTTGGATTTTTCTCAATATACCTCCTCATGCCCAACACTTTTGGGCTTGGTGCATGGATAATATGGTGGGTGGCCCATTTAATGGATCTAAAATAGGCTCTGATACCATCTTACAAGCCGGTTTTATAGAGTTGTGTTAGGCCCAAAACCTACATTCTAAGAGTTTTGAACTAATTTTTTGGGGCAAAAATTGCACAATTGTAATACTTGGGGGACTAAAATCACATAATTACGATACCAATGAGACCCAATTGACGCAATTGAAATCTAGGGACTAAAACCATTGAGGGACCCAATTAGCACAATTGAAACTTAGGGGACTAAATTGCACAATTGCGATACCTGGGAACCAAAAGTGCAATTAAGCCAAATCTTATTTAACCCTACTTTATAATTTCTTTGGTTTGGTTACTGGAAGAGCAAGGGAAGGAAATAATGTCCAAACCAAAACCCTTCAAGGATAAAAGCTAGAGTTTGAAGACTAAAATGTTCAAATTTCTTAATATATCCTGTGCTCAATTTTCAAATTTCTGGTTACATCCTAGGCTTTGAAACCAGTTTTCAACAACAGTAAAGAGGGCTAAAGAAATATTAAGTTCTATGAGGAATTCACAATAGAACTTTCATGAATTCACACTAAAGAAAAAAGGTGCCATTCTAACATTGTATAAAAAATTTGACAATAGTAACTAATTCACTACCTTCTATTCATCAATAATGAAGCTTGATTGCTTCTGGAGGATGCAACAGCAGCCTGACCATCTTCTCCACCATTAGTTCTGGAACTGAAAAGAAGTGTCCCCGAAGGATCATTAATCCGTGGAGACGTTTGCCTTGATTGAGATGAATCTTGCTCTCGCATATGGTTATGATGATAATACCGCCAATAAAGAAGAGGGAGAGTAGCAGCACATCCCGAAGCATAACCAATGATCCATTGAAACAACGGGGTACGCGGATGTTCATGCCTTGACAAAGACAAAACAACGATAGATGCAACAATCTGGCTCACTAGTAGGACCAGCTCAATAGATATCCATAACCCTGAATGCACAGGACTCCTATTCCGCCGAGTATCCGCACGTCTCATGAATGATGAGTTCCGACTATTTGACCCATTAGATACACTAGTTGATGAAATCGAAGGCTGAGAAAGAGGCATCCTAGCACCGCTAATTCTTTCTTCATGCTGTGTCACATCTGTGCCATTAAAATGTCTATCATGATGTGATGCAGACGAAGTGGATGCTTCAGCGCTCCCAGCTATTTCTATAACATGCTGACTACCGTTTAAGTTCCCGAGCCGCTCCATCAACAACGGCAAAGTGTCCTCAGACCTTCAAGACACAGTTCTGGTGAGATAACAATAACATCCATCTAACTTCACCACCAAGGGATCATAGATTAACCCAGAAAAACACACACACACACACACACACAAATATATACACCACCTTTAAATACAATTTGACTGAAAACAAACTCTTCTCCTTGCACTAGCAAAACCAGGATGCTGCAAAATCAGCTACTTCCATTGGTATTCTGTTAAGAAGCAACATTTACTAACAAAACCATACATAGTTCTCATCTTGCACTATAAATAGCAATATATTAACAATTTAAATTTAAAAGAAAAATTGTTTCCTTTTTCTTTTTATAGCAATTCTAAACAAATTGCTAAAAACACAATGCATACAGTTGCGTGCAAAGCGAGAAAGGAACAATACCTAACCTAATTTCCGCAAGTGACTTTATTATGCATAAAAAAACACCGATGAAAACCTGCAGAACAAAAAAATAACTATAACAATCGTTTCACAGCGATGAAATTGAAAACCTAAACAATTAAAAAAAGAGAAAGAAAAATAAAATAAAATTGAATACGTGTTTTTTTTTTTTTTTTAACAACGAAATAGTAACAGTGTGCGATTTCGCGTCATCACGTGGTTGCTGTGGTTTCTCTGAATTTTAGCGAAGAAGAGTTAAAGGAAAATTCGGAAAGAAAGAGAGTACCTGAGAGAGTGAGTGACGAAAGAAAGCGCGTGAAGAAGAGGATGCTTTTTTATGTGGATGAATCGACAAAACGACAATTAAAAGGATCGAAACGGGAGAGTTGACTCGAAGAATCGCAAGGCGGGACGAAAACGACAACGCGGAATGGGATGGAGAAGCGCATCGGCGAGAGAGGGAAGAGGCGAAAGAAACGACAGAGGAAAGGGAAACGGCGCCGTATGGGATTGGAGGATGGTGACGGAGGGAAAGAGGAACGAACGGGGTCACAATCTCACAAAGGCTGTCATGCACACTTCCGTTGCTTCCTTGCGGTGCTACCTCGCAGTATCTTTTTTTTCTTCTATTTATTTTTCCTTCTTCGAAAATGATGACAAGGGAAAGGGATAAGTAAGAACCGACCTCAGTTTGGATCAAGGAAAGAAAATAAAAAGGAAAGAAAAAATTTAAAATTTGAATTGAGTGGAAAGAAAAATTTAAATTTTTGTCAGTGTATGTTTGGATTAAAGTGTAAACTGAATTTGTAAAAATATCATAAGTCTTGCTTTTCCAAACTTAAGTTTATAGGCAAAATTTTACTTTCAAACATATTTTTGAAGGCTAACCAAACATTATGATCTCAAACTGATTTTGTTCTCAAACATATTTTTGGATCCTCTCGAGAAATCCAAACATGCTCTAAGTCAACTTTTCTCTCATTTTTTTCTTTCTTTCTTCTCTTCAATCAAACAAAAGAAAATACATCGTTATTCATGTTTTCTTTTCTTCCATCCAAACATTATCTACTTCATCGTTATTCATTTTTTTTATAAAAAGAAGACTTAATTATCAATTTGGTTCATTTATTTATTTAGAATGTTCAATTAGGCTCTTATATTTTCGAAAACTCCAATCAGGTCTTTTAATTTTCAAAAATGCTCCAATCAGGTCTTTTTTGTTAAATTGAAACTGACGTTGTTAGATTACGACTTTCGACGGTTTTCATTTACGAACAGTGGTGGTTAAAACCGCCATTATATTTATTATTATTTTTAAATTAAAAAAACATATAATAACCGCCACTATCACTCCCCTCTATTTAAATAAGTTTTTAAATAAACAAGATTTTCTCTTTTCTCATTTTCATGAAACACTAGTAACTATTCGATCACATGTCCTCGGTAACATACTTCAACCACTATTGCACTTTTACAAACTCAAGAAAAGCAATAGTAATGTTGTTTGTCATTGGAGAAATAGTGTCAGAAAAAAAAAATATGACCAAAAGAGATTCTTAGTTAACCATTAATGAATACAAAGTTAATCATATAATTTGAATTTATGATAAACTTGTAAAACTCATGACCACCTTAATTTTAATTTAACAATAACTATGATGAACCTTCAAATACAATAATGAAAGTCTTTTTTAGTCCTTTTCAATGAGGTTAATTTTTCATATAATAAAAAAATAATTATCTTTAACTAAATGACAAACTGAATTAACCTTATATCAGTGTGTAATTAACCAGTTATTGTAAAAGACATTTTTGTGTCAGGAAACACTAATAATCATTGGATCACATTTCCTTAGTAACTTACTTCAGCCACTGATATTCACTTTTACATGCTTAAGACAAACAATAATAATGTTGGACTGCCGTTGGAGGAATAGTGTCAGAAAAAGGAGGTTGACCATGCATGCTTCAAAATTAACCATTAATTTATGTTTTCTTAACCATAGCCTTTTGTTTCTTGTAAGGGGCATTATATATTTATGGTTATTCGTATGTTGTTTATTGAGGAAACAATGTCACTCACATCACACAATATCTATTTATTGATCAAGGATGAATGAGAGATAATGAATATCCAATGACAACAACAAATTTATGATTTGTCTTGTATTAGAGTTGATGCTAGGATCGATAAGAAATCAAATAACCATGTAATTGTTGGAGATAAGAGAAAACACACACACACTAGACAAAATTGAGAGGAATGAATGATCAAATTTTATTAATCACTCACTATACATTGCATACACTAACATGTATTTATATAAGACACTTATCATTTCGCATATAAGAAACAAATTGTTAACCCAATACCCAACACACTTAACCACCCTCACTAACATTATTAACCAACTAACAGTAATACTGTAATTTTGGTAAAATGGTTAATCACTATTGCAGACATAGTTAACCATTTTGAATTACCTCTGCAACAGTAATGAACAACCAATGTATTATAATTGGCAAATGTTCAAAAAACGTGCACAATGTGTGAGGGAGAAAACATATTTAGTAATTGAAACTTTAATTTACAATGATATACTACAATGATTTGCATCATAATTACATTTTGTCAACACATGTCATTTGTTGAACATATACATATTCTACATAAAAATTGACTAAATATCACTTATGTTGTCAATGGATCACATCACTCTAGTTTAACTTCATCCCGTAGCTTGACTAGTTGTGTACCATATGTTGTTGTATTGTGTAACTGTTATTTACATGCTTCACATCATCACCTAAAGCATAAACTTGTAGCTTGACTTTTGGGAGCACTCAAAGGCCAACAAAAAACACAGCATCGGTGTCACAAAAGTCTTCTAACATGCTTAGATTAATGCACTTCAAATTGGTTGTTACCTTTCAATGAAATCCTGGACAAAAAATAAGTTGTAACACTATGCAAAATTCTACATTATAGATATTTACACTTTCATCTCGCAAGTAAAATGACAATTTATTAGTAACAAAAGTTGTACTAGATATCATATTGACAAACTTCCCTTAACAATATGACCATACTAATATAAATAATTTACAAAGTACCCAAAGCCTTCTGTTGAGCTTGACAATTGTGTTGTAGTAACGTTATTCTCAAGTGTTGTTAGTAAGGACACAAAACTAGTGCTATTGACATTTGATAGCTGTGAAGGCCAACAATTAACTGATTTTCCATAGACTTTTCTACTGGCATTTACAACTGTCAATTGTTATACAAAATATGACAAAGAAAAATATGTAAATTGTTGAATTATATAAATATAAATATAAAGATTATACATATAAATTTCACGTGTTTGGAGGAGGTTCTTTTAAAAATGGATAAGTACAAAAAACGGTGGTAACAAAGTTTTTGAAGCTAGTATCGGACTCCCTATTTGAGCTCATAGTGCATATAATTGTGTAGAATATGAAGATGCAGGTTCTGCATAACTATGCAGAATCTGTTATTGGAAGGCTACATAATTAATTATGTTTTAATCCTTTTTAAGGTTGGGTCATAGTTTTTGAAGGCTGTTAGCATTTGGTTATTGGTGTCTAAATATATTCATAAGGTGTTGATGTAAGGGTGTTGGTGAATTAGTTTGGTAGCTTTATAGGATATTTAGGTTAACCATCAAATGAAAAATGCCTAGGCGAGGGATGATATGATGTAACTGTGGAAAGCTTAGGGATTTTCTTTATGTGATTTATGGTTATATCTCATGTACTCTCTGGTTTAGCATGGTTTGAACACATCTTATGCTTCAACTAATGTCTTTTATATAATAAAATTTATTTTGCCTATAAAAAAAACACAACCTATATAAGAATTTGCATTGCACCTACTAACTTTATAGTCATTTTTTTCTCCCTATTAAGTCCTCAGAAATTTCTATCATAATCAATGCAAAAAGGCTTATTGAATCAACAAGAAAGTGGCAGAAAATTGCAACGGGAAATCGCAAGAGAATTTCATACCCAAGGCATCATGTTGTTATGCATTCTACTCACACACACCTAATAAGAACAATCCAATTCGATTTTGTTTAAGAGGATACTATGAAGACAATCCATTCCAAAAGCCGTAATAGAAAAAAATAGACCACAAAGATAAGATATATACTATCAAACATTAACCATCTCATATATAGTGTCATGTACTTCTTAGTTGACTAAACAAACATAGCAAATATGACTAAAATTCATATACAAGATTTTTTACTCACTAGTTGCAGTTTAGTGATAAAGGGTCATCAAATTGGGTGCCAAGTGTCTTATGTTGCCCTATAAAAATCAACATGTATCAATTGCTAGGCTTTAATAAGAAACACCACTTTAAAGTGGCCATAACTAGGTCTGTTCACAGTTCAGTTTGGTAGTGAAAACTAAATCGAATTGAATTGAATTGTAAAGCAATTCTTAAAAATTGAACTAAAATGTTTACATTTTGTATTGAACTAAGCTGAATTGTTTTAATAGTTCAGTTAACTAGTTTATACTAAAAAATAAACTAAACTATTTAACAGTTTAGTTGAAATAATAATGAACTGAAGTTTAGACTCTAACTATTAAGTAAAGGAAATCAGCTTCAATGATCTTGCTCCACTTGAAGTAGTTTCTCATTTAAAGGTAAAAAAAAATTGATTTCTGGTATAACCTACAAGTAATTTAATGACTCATGCATCTGTTGAGTAAACATTTTCTTGACTTCTTACTCAATTTCATTTGCTTTCTGAAAACAAATATGAACATTTGACAGAAAAATTGACTGAAAACTCTTTTTGCATATTATCTTCTAAGGGTTTAAAAAAGCTACTCTGGTATTAGATTCTCTTATCATTCTCATGTTAGTATGGTGAAAACTTATTAATAGGAAAGTACATACTTATTACTGAATGTATATTATCATTTCAAGAGCTGCATTTGACACGAAATCAAAGACCAAAATATTTCATTCTAATTCAAGTTAGAAAATAAAGGAAAGTACAGAGATGCCTACCTAAGAATTCAATCAATTCTTGCAAGACAAGGAAATGATCAAAATATTTGAGCTCAAATCTAAACATACCCTGATAACCAATCAATTCAAAAACCTCAAATATGAAAAGTATCCAAAAACACATAATTTATGGATAACCAACCAATTAATAAATTTTGCATTGATAGTAAGGACTAATGATTAAAACATTGTACCTTGTGTAACAATGTTGTGCAACAAAGGAATTGAAGTTATGGAAGGATTGGAATCTTATACTACATCATTTTGAGATGCATTAAAAAGGGATTAGGGTTTAGAGATCTTCAAATTTCACGATTAGAGATTAATTCAAAATAAGCAAGGTGAAATGGTGTTTCTGTCGAGACTCGGGAAACTTTCATGCGCTACACGGCTACATGAAACTCTAAACTCTCGAGAACTTGGAATAGGATGTTCAGGAAATTATATCTCAATACCAAGTGAACAAATAATATATCATAGTAGAATTAAAAAAAAAAGATACACAGAATCATGCCACAATTTCAAGCAAGTGTTTCAATAGGAACACCTTAAACAACCCCTATTCTGGTTTCTTCGAACCGACCCCCCTAGATGACTCTATTGACAACACAAGAAAAAACTTGAACCATCGAATATCCCAAACCCCACACTCAAAAGCCCTAAACCTTCATGAAAAAAATCCTAAACGTAGATACCCACTAACCCAAACAACCAAAGAAGCACACAAACACGAAATGTACGTCACAGGCACAAAAGCCATTGTTTCACAAGAAAATTAATAAATAATTACAAATCTCAAATTTGAGAGAGGAAAGAGGAAAGGGTTAGACCCATGATATTTCCATAAAAAAGAACAATCATACCTTTAAGTCAAAAGACTTATGCAACTGCAACTGCAACTACAACGAGCTTCACGTCAATGATCTTCAACAACTCACACTAAATAACCTTCAGATGGGGTGTGTTGGGATTTAGAACATATGCGTTGAGGGTTCAGAACGGGTGCGTCGAGTTGAGGGTTTAGAACGGTTGCGTCGGGGGAAAGGGAAATAGTGCATCGAGGGAAAGAGAAGGAAGACTTTTAGGTCTAGTATTGCCCTTTTCCCTCTTTTCTCTCTTTAATTTTTTTTTTCTAAAAAAATAATCATAATGCTAATTCAATAATAATAAGCCACGTATGAGGGTGTTTAACAATGGTCTGGTACTGTGGGTGTTCAAATATCGGGACTCATAGATAATTCCTCATCTTAGTAGTAACAATAGTTAGATGCACTCTCATTGCAGGCGCAAAGATGTCCAAAAGTAGGCCACTCTAAAATTTTTATTTAACTAAGTGTGATTGACCATCGTTTTTTGAACTTATAAGTTACTTTTAATGTGAAGTTAAAAAAAAAACTTTAAAATTTAAGCTAAAGCTATTTGAATAATTTTCATTTTTTCCCTTTGAAAATTAGAGGAAACAAATATTAGAGCATCAAGATCCCCCCTAGAAGTTGGTACTTGTTGAGTGAGGTTGATTGCAAATACCCAAGGTCTTCATAAGCCTTTTCCATGAAACATCCTTATGAATAGATAATGTGGGTCTCTTCCCCTACATATTTATTTGAGTTTCCCATCATTGGGTCTCGGTAATATTTTTCCACCAATGCTGCATAGCAAGGACGAGTATTGGTGAGAAGAGTTGTGTGAGGTGTCTGTCCTAAGGAAGGATTGGGTTGACCACAGTTGGTACATAAGGTATATTCGTAGGCTCAAGGGGTAGATGGTGTCAAGTTGTGATGACTCAGTCTAGGCTGCGGGACTCACGTATGCTGACTTGGCGTCCTTAACACATACGAAGCATATCCATGGTTGGTTGATAGCGTCTTGTCACTTGTACTAGGGTAGGGTGTGTACTCCCAATCGTCACCCAAAGAATGCTATGTAAGACCACTATGACCTAGGAGGTCTAGTGGCATTAGGGCCTAAGAAGTGTGAATATTAATGTGAGTATAGATCTCGAGTTAGGTTACTTATGAGTGGTAGGGGTGATCAGCAGCCGGGTTCACCCGGGTTCGGATCTAGAATGTTCATCCTGCAACAAACCGTGAGTCATGTAATCTAGGCCCGTTTCTGCCTAAATGGAACATCAGGTTGGACAGGTTCCAGGTTATACGGGTTTCAGGTGGGTCGGGTAGGTATGTGCAGGTTAAACTGGAGAAAAGAACTCCAATAAAAAAGAATACAGGAAGATCTCGTGGTGGTTGATGGCAGCTAGGCATGGTCTCATGGTGGTTGACAGCGGCGTGGCATGGTCTTGTGGCGGTGGCATGCTATGGTGTCATGGCGGTTGGCAATGATGTGGATCGTGAGTGCAGACACACTAAGAGGGGTGTCGTGGACATAGATGAAGATGTTAGACTAAGGGTGCAAGGGTGGGTCGCCGTGAGTTGCCATGGGCACGCTTGCTATGAAAAAACAATGGTTACACTATACATGAATACTGAGAAGAAGTTCAAGAATTATAAAAGATGAAAAATTGGAGTGGAGGATGGTCACGTGACTAGGTGACTTTGTTTATTTCTTTATTATTAAAATGAAAGTCACATATTCTAATAATTACGAATTGCAATTCATAACTCTGATAGCACTGTAAATATAAATGAAGGCACTAGTCACGACTCACTAGGTAGGTAGTAGGTACACAGATAATAATGACGACTAGCTCTAGTAACTAGGTAGTAGGGTGTTCTGTGGGATGAGACCAGGGGCATCATTCTATTTTGTTGGAAGTCACATATTTGATTTTTTAAATTTTAAACTAGTGTCGGTCGGGTTCGGTTATTGATGGTGTTAAAATGTAAAATCGAACTTGGCCAACAATAACTGTTCTACTTCGTTTTTAAACTGTTTCGACCCATATATCCATCCGAACCCATCCAAGAGTCTTTTTTTTCCTACGGTTTATGCAAGTTCAATTCGGATGCCGGGTGTTTGATCACCCCTAATGAGTGGTGTCCGCTAGTGAACCACAACATGGTGGTTAGTCTGTATGTGTGGGACCGAAAGGTTTGTATTTGTGTGTGCTTTTGAGATAGCAAAAAGACACACTCCCATGTTTACATTTTTCAGAGGAAGATGGATCACAAACGTGCCCCGATTTGCCACCTCTCTTCGAGGGACCCATGACACACTCTTAGAGGAAGACACCTTCTAAGGATGGGTGTGTTTCGACTTCATGCCAGCTATTGAGGGATGTCTTTTCAGACTCGTATATGTGGACCTACCTGTTGTGCTCACACAGGAGTGCACACCTGACTATACGCATACTCTAGTGTCCTTTACTTCATCATCTTCTAGATCTACCTTACCTGACGTAGACTTGGAGGCGGTGGTGCAACACTTCAACTCATCATCTCCGAGGAGTGTGCTCTTGGACTCTACATACCCTCCTTTTGACCCTACCATTATGACTGGGTTTCTTTTGCCAAGACACCTCATTGATTAGGGAGCAGCATCTGCAGCTAGCAAGGATGAGGAGATTTAGGAGGACCCTTCTGAGGGATCCACTTAGGTAGATTTGGGGTATGCATACAACATACATGTATATTGTACATTAAATGACTGCTGAGTCCTAACCTTCCTTTTTTTTTTTTGTATTGATGTGGGTAGCTTAGAAATTCAGCTTTTGTATCTATATGTCATCTATGTGCACCTTTTGAAATATTGTCTTATTCTTCATACCGGGCTGTATATTTAAGGTTCCCTCTACTATGGACATCTACACTACTATACATTATTTGCTATTTTATGATATGTCCACGAAGGCCTTTATATAATCAAGTCATATATGGTGCAATTATATTTAAGATGTATGAGATGAATTTTGTTTAAGTATTCTTTTATTTGACACTTAAATTACAAACAAATTATTTGACGTAGTTGTTATGATGCATGGTGAGATACAACGCTATTTGTTTTAAGACTTTTTTTTATTATGTACAAGCGATGATTTTAGAAAGAGTGAATGGTGATTTGAGAAAAATTAAGTGACTACGTGTTTAATGAGATACTTAGTTCTATTTGAAATGAGATGTTTTGAATTTCCGCATTCAATTTTATTATGAAGTATTGATTATACTTACTAAGTTTATTTATTAAAAAAATATTTAACAAAAAAAAAAGCATGAATTTGTATGTGAATATGTGAGCTCTAATTCAGAATGTCACATCTGGCATGAATTCTTTCTTTATATACAAACCGTAATTATCTTACATTTCTCTTTTTCTTTTCTTTTCAAACTGAACCCCGGAATCATACTAAACTAATTCCAAGATAAGGATTACAATGCAATTATTAATTAAACTCATGAGTCATGAATACTGATATAAAAATTTAAAGTGTAAATTTAGGAGTGGTTCGCATGAACCACTTGTAAGTTGTAACATTCACCATTCTAAAATTCATCAATCACCATGATAAAATGAATTGAGAGATTCACAACCAAACTCAAGTGCAATTGGCTTTTGATAAAATCCTGTACATAGCAACATTTTTCACACAACACAAGCAAATTCCAAATCATGCACTTAATGAGATATTTCTCTGGCTTCCAACATTTGGTTTTATCTCCCATGATAGCACATGCTGCACTTCCTCGGGATGGATAAAAGGCAAAGAGATCTCACTAGGGATGGTAAAACGGGCCGGACCGGGCCAGACGGGGTGGGATCTTCAACCCACTAGCTCGCTTAGGCCCGCCCTGCCAACCTGCCGGGCCAAAGGCAGGGCGGGGCGGGCTGGCCCATCAGCTCATCACACATTTTATAATTATATTTTAATATATTATTTATTTCTTAAATAAAATAAGTTAAATAAAAAATAAATAAAAAATCACACTGACAACCCTAACCTAAGTCCTTAACTTAGTAACACACAAACTCACCCTAACCTCACTCACGAGTCACGACCTTCACTAAACGCTTCTGCCTCTCAATCTCACTTCACTGTCAGTGCCGCTGCCCCTCGCCCGAGTCACCGCTGTCCCTCGCCAGCGTCACTGCTACCACTCGCAACCTCCTCCAGACTCGCGACTCATCCCCCGTCACCGTCGTGCTGCCACCGGCCTACCACTGCTGCGTGACACTTGCACCATCACCGCTGTGCAACCTGTGCCATCAGCCCGTCACCTCTGTGCGCTGTGGTGGCTGTGTAGTTGTTCTCTCTCTCCCATCCGTGGTTGTGTAGCTTGTTCTCTCTCTCCCATCTGCATAAGGTATTTTCTATTTTGTCTATCCATGACATTTTCTATTTTCGATTTTAGTCATTGTGAGACAGTATTGATTTTGCTCAATATTGATTTGGCTTGTGTTTGTGACTCTGTGAGATAGTATTGATTGATTATGTTCAATTAGGACAAACTGTGATTTTAGTAATTGTGCTTGTGTTTGTTAATCTGTTAGTATTATTATGAATCTGTGATTGTGTTTCTTAATTTGCCTTGAAACTGAAATGCTTTAGTGGTTGTCCCAGCAAACTGAAATTTTGATATAATTTAAACTGTTTAATTTTAAACAGGATTTTGATTTGGAAATTAAAATGGATGAGTCAATTAGTAAGGCCCCTTGTAATGATGATGTCAGTGATGATGAAATTGAGGCTGAGGATGTTGAAAAAGAATATGAATATGTTGAACCTAATAAGAAAAAGCTTAAGTCCACAACATCTGAATGTTGAAATTTTTTCACTAAGATTGGTGTGGGTAAGGATGGAAAAGAGAGGGCAAAGTGTAATGCTTGTGGCAAAAAATATGTAATTGGTGGCAAAAAATATGGGACTTCTCATTTAAAGCGTCATATTGGCAAATGTGAGAAAAGCAAATATGAAGATGTGGGTCAAATGATTTTAGACATGCAAGGCAAGTTGAAGATAAGAAAAATAGATCAAATGGTATCACGTGAGTTGTGTTCTAATCTAATGATTAGGCGTAGTTTGCCCTTCAATTTTGTTGAGTATCCAGAGCTTAGGGCTTGGATAAGTTATTTGAATCCTGATGCAATTCCAGTTTCTAGAAATACTGCCAAGGGTGATATATTGAGAATTTTTATGAGAGAAAAGACCAAGATTAAAGAAGAGTTGGCTGCCATTCCTAGTAGGATTTGGTTGACTTATGATTTATGGACACCTTGTAATACTGAAGGTTTCATATGTTTAACTGCCCATTTTGTTGACTTAAATTGGAAGTTAAATAGCAGGATTCTTAACTTTTGTCATATGCCTCCCCCTTACTCTGGTTTTGAGTTGTCTAAATGAACTTTTGCATGATTGGGAAATAGAGAAATTTTTTTTTCTATCACTTTGGATAATGCTTCTGCCAATGATGTTCTGCAAAGGACTTTAAAAAGTCAATTTGTCTTGCAAAAGTGGTTGGTGTGTGATGCTGAATTTTTTCATGTCCGTTGTTGTGCACACATTTTAAATTTGATTGTTCAAGAAGGATTGAAGGTACTTGGTAATGCTTTGGATCAAATTAGGGATAGCATCAAATATGTGAGAGGTTCAGAGAGTAGAATGATCAAGTTTAAACAATGCATTGAAAAAATTGGTGACATTATTGCATCAAGTGGCTTGTGTCTAGATGTTCCTACAAGATGGAACTCAACTTATTTGATGCTTCAAAGTGCTCTAATTCTTGACATAACGGGGTTCGACGAAAGGTGGGAAGCGTCGGACCAAATGTGAACTCCTTGGATGGTGTGGCATCGGGAACAGTAGCGGGTACAGATGGACTCTCTGAAGATACTCCGAAAGAGAAAGACGATGACGGTAGCATCTTTGCAATCTCCACAAGTACTACCACCGACTCCTAAAAGAAAAATAAACAGAGGGTAAACTTCCTGCTTCATCAAGCAGTACACGCATAACGACTTGACAGTCCCAAATACAATCCTGCTAACCACCCTGATGTGGTTATCTAACGATCACACTCGAACCTAACCGTTTCCATTACTATGTCTGTAAATCCTTTCTTACTGGCCAACTGCCACTGGAACTCCCAGAACTCAATGGTCTTACTCACATATTTGAGTTGGATGACTATTGGGAGTACACCCTTCACCATGGTACAATGGCAGGCTCTCACCAATTGATGATGTCTCGTATTTTTGTCAGGGTGCCCGAGTCAGCTATGTGATCTATCGTCACAACTCAGTGCCTTATCTCCAAGGTCAACCTGCCTTACGATCATTTCCCAGGTACCAATTATGGTCATCCATTACTCTGAGGATTGACTCCTCAAGCACTCTCTCATAGAGCTTTATCCATACTCGTCGCTGTGGGTTTCCGTTGCCTATGGTACAAGACAAGATGAATTGGCGCTAAGCCGAGACCCTCATCGGCTCCAAACAAAATACATATATATATGAGACCATTGTCTCCATCACCTCATAGGTGAACACATCATTCGATCACCGCTTTCATCTCTAACAACTTTCTTTCACAGTCGGAAATGTCCCACGCGACACTCTTCACAATTCCATTGCTTCGCCGTACACACGCGTCTCCGTTGCACGACTCTCGAAAAGCGCATTTTCGCAATGCGCATCACAAATCTTATTAAGTTTTATTCTTGCCTTACCCTCTCAAATTCAAATTTTTTTATTAATTAGTAACTTACCGACGATTCCTCCACGCAATTGTCCTAAAATTATTTCTATGTCCAACGCATAAAAATAAAGAGTTAATTAAATTAATTCCTATTAAAAAAATAAAATAATGAAATAAAATCTTGAAGCTAATTAATAATAATACTCTCTGTTAAATTTTCACTTATCATTATCGTTCAATGGGGATCTTGCCATAATCACTGGAATCAAATTCCAGTATTGCAAGTACTCGCGCCTGAGTCTTGCGAACACATCACAGAGACAAAACATACACTCAAGGAATAATTCCACACAATCATTCAAAATCACCATTGCCCAAGAACTTTGTTCTTTGGGACTTAAAATCACAATTTGGGTACTTGGATACATGGTATCCATTTCCCTTTTCATTCACAAAAACAACTATATACATTACACACAAGTCACACACTATATCACGACCTCAGTAAAAAATAATTAAAACAAAAATTGACTAAAAAGGGGGAAGTTTCCCTTTCGCAGTATTGAATGTGAGATCAAATTTATTGCATTAAATGGCCTCAAAACTAGGAAATTTTTATATGAAATGAAAGCTCTTGAAATCTAATTTTCGGATTGATATCCCATGTAATTAGTAAAAATCTAAAAAAATTATTAAAAATTCCACAAGCTGACAGGTTAGTTAAATCCTTTCCAGAAACATGTTTTGAAGAAATTTTATTTTCGGGTACTTCCCAAAAGAATTTTGAATTGGAATTTTTACAGAATAAAGATAATATCTGGGTATTTCTAAAAAAGTATCCCATGCCTTTCAATTCTTCTCCAATTGCTCCTAGAAAATTTTTCTTTACAACCTAAAATTCGAGCTCTAGATAGAGTTTCAAAACCATTGCTCTGTCTCTCTTCGAAAAATTGATTTAGAAATTGGGCATGGTAATTTTTGTAAATTACATGGTTAAAAATCTTGTTTTGTCTAGTTTTTAGTGGCACAAAAATGAAAACAAAACACTAAGTGTACAATTAGAAATTTAAGAAAAACTGAAACATGTTCCAGGGGAACTCAAAAACAGAACAACCATTTTACAAGCAATGGATGAATTTCAAGACGAGGTTTTCTCTCCATGGTGTCAAAATAAAAGTTGTTCCTTTTCCTGTATATTTTCATTAAAAAGAAATTTTGTGAAAAACCAACGGTTGGATCTTCCAAAAACCACGAAACAGTGGGGCTGTCCAGGGCAACCCGAAGCTACGGCCACTGCCACTTGAATTTTGGGTTCTCCTTCTACATGCAACACACAAAAACGAGTTTGAAGAAAATGGGTATGGCTTCCCTTGTTCCAGGGACCACCCCCTTTAGTTTAAAGAGATCAAAAAGACCATCAAGGCCATGCATGCACTCACACAAACAGCTACTGTCCAAAGGCTCAATCTTTCCCTTCAAAATTTTTCACATGCAAACATTTCAAACAAATCTCACAAATAGTCCAGAGAGGGGCATGCATGCTGTGTGTGGTTGAGCCCCCTAACTCTCAACCACACTTAGACTGAAAATAGAATCCACAAGGAAGTTTCCCTCACCTTGGATTTTTGGTTCAGCCGAGAAAGAGGAAGAGAGGTGAAAAGGAAGAGAAGCCTTGGCTGAGAGGATGGTGGGTAGCAATGGCTTGCATGCAAGGCTTCAAAGCTTCCAACAATGGCAGCAAGGTCACCTTCTTCCCTTGAGAGAGTGCCATGGCCAAGAGAGGAGAAGAGAGGAAGAAGTGATGGTGAGAAGGTTGGGGGATGATGGTGGTGGAGCTCAAAAAGCCTGCATGCAACCATCACAAAAACAGTGGCAGCCCTCCTTTCTCTCTACCCCACGACCTTGCTCCACCAAGAGGGAGAAGAATGGCTTCTTTTAATTTGAGTTATGTGTTGTGTTGGGTGGTGTGGTGTGAGAGAGAAATGAGTGATCTGTGTAGGATTTGGGTTTTGGGTGGTGTTGGGGTCGTGGGTTAAGTGTCTAGGGAGAGAGAGAGATGCATGAAATTTGATTGGTGGGAGGGTAGGCTAGGTGTCAAGCTTAGGTGATTTAGGAATTTAGGTATAGTAAGTTTAGTTTACACAGTGTAATTTTACACTGTGTAATTGTAATGAAATGTAATTTAAAATTTTAAAACTTAATTTCAAACATCTAATAAATTTTATAAAACTTTGTGTAATGAAAACTTTTCTAGTTGCTCAAATAAAATTTTCTCTGTAAAGAAATTGTCTACAGAAAAACTTTATGACGTAACTTGATGTGCAAGTTACTAGAATTTAAAATGACTAAAATAATTAAAACCAATTTGCAGCCAATTAATTAATTAATATATAGCAATAGATATTTTAAATAATTAATACTAGTAATTAATCACAGACCAATTAATTACTAGCAGGCATTTCAAGCAATCAATCAAAGATAACTTTGAGTATTTTAATTTAAATACTTACTACACTGCACATTACTAACTAAATAAAATAACATGGACAATTGAACTACAGGGAATCTTACAGACAAACTTGCAGACAAGTAGTACAAAAAAGCAACTACAGAATTAATTACAAAGAGTTACTCACAGAGAAATTTTTATTACTCTCAATTAGTTTCATTAATTTAATCACATAGATTTTAATTACAGAGAATATAATTATAGAGAATTTTATATCTTTGATTTTTTATAATTTTTTTTCTACTTGACCATTATAAAGAAATACTTATATTATTTTATTTTCCATCATTTTTCTTAATCACTCAATTAATTACTCGAAACATATTATTTTATTTATTATATATATATATATATATATATATATATTTAAAACAAACAAATAAATCTCGATTAATTCCTAATTAACCACTCACGTTCCTACTTACTGGGTTGAAATTTTCGGGATGTTACAGGGGGAGGAAAGAGTATCAACGTTGATGTTGAATGTACCAATGAAATATATTTTCCTTATTGGATTTACACATGTTTGAAACAAAATAAAGAGCTTGTACTAAGAATGTTCTGAATGAAAGTGACAGAGAGAAGATATTAAAAATATTAGTCCTAACAGGCAAACATTGTTCATGGGAATATTAAAAAGACACATGACAGAATAACTTATCAAAAACTTGTGTACAGAGCCTAACTTTGATAACAGGTATATAGTCAAACAATCTTGTGCAAGAATTCTTGTAATGTATAATTTCCTTTATTAGCAGAGACAGAGAAATAGCTTATAAGAAATTCCATGGTGGTAGAATCAGCAGATAAACCTTTGCCTTTCATCAGTTGAAGGTATTTTGTTGATCGTGAAATATCATATCTTCGTAGCAATTCTTGGACAAACACATTATAAGAGTACCCATATGGGGAATAGCCATTCTCTTCCATTTTCATCAGTAAGTCCTCAACATCATCCAAAAGTCCTTCTTTACATAGACCTTTAATCATTATGGTATAAGTAACAACATCAATTTTGATGCCTTTACTTGGAAGACAAGAAAAGAGTTCTCGTGCATCATTCAGTTTTCCAAAACTACATATTCCGTCCAGAATAATACTGTAAATTACAATATCAAGATCCAAATTCATCTTCTCCAACTCCCTAAACAATAATATTGCCTCGGAATAAAAATGACGCTTGAACAGGCCATCCAAAATAATGGCACAAGTTTGGAGATCGGGAAATTGATCATGCTTGTGCATTATAAAAAACAATTCTTTCGTAGCTACTGGTTTCCCTGCTTTACAAAACCCCCCAATAATAGTGTTCCAAGTGACAACATCTGGATTTAGTCCATTATTAACCATTTGACCCAAGAGATACATAGCCTTATTTAGATTTTCAGTTTTACACCATCCATGGATTAATAAACTATAAGTTACAATAGTTGGTATGCTGCCCTTGTTAATCATTAGATCAAATACTTTCATGGCATCCTTCATTTGATTTAGCAAACAAAGAACACTAATTACTGAACTATATGTGACAACATCAGGTTCCACCCCCATATGCACCATGAAACTTAATATGCTTTTAGCCCTTGAAATCACCCCCTCTTTGCAAAAATTGTCAACTAAAATATTAAAAGTTTGCACATCTGGCATGATTCCCTTTCTCATCATATTACCCATTAGAGTTGCAGCCTCTTTCCATCTATCAAAATTACAAAGGCCATGAATTAATGAACTGTAAGTGATGAGACTAGGTTGAATACCTTTGCCAGTCATTTCTGAGAAGAAATCCAAAGCCTCATATACCATGCCATCCTTGCAAAGATTGTCCATAAGGACCATAACTGTGTTGTAAGATGGAACATCCAAATTGCAATCTCTTTCTTCCATCTTCTTGAGATATAAGACAGTAGCAGATGTCTCACCAACCTTGCACAGTCTCTTAGAAATGTGGGTTTGGGCCTAACTCAATCCTACAAAACTAGCTTGTAAGGTGAGGGTTAGACTTGGCCGTATCACTAGTCAATGTGGGATCTCCAACACACCCCTTCGTCGAGGACTGGACATCTTGAGCTTGAGCGTGAAGTTTGCAGGACTAGACATCTGTGGGTGGTACGATAGGCCCACAATAAGGCACATTAGGCCCAACAACAGATTGCTAGGATAGGCTCTGATACCATCTTAGAATTGTGGGTTTAGCCCTAACTCAACCCTACAAAACTGACTTGTAAGGTGAGAGTTGCCCCTACTTATATACACTAACTTGGCCATATCACTAGTCAATGTATTAATTATTGCTCCATGGGTGTAATAGTTAGATTGATAGTCCGATCAGCAAATCTCACTGCTTGAGCCACTCTGCCTTCTAAGCAAAGGCCATTGATAAGTGTGAAAAGAGTCACCAGGTCGGGCTCCACGCCAATTTTGAACATAAGCCCTAAAACAGAGAACCCAAACACAGTGTGGTTCAGACGGCAGAGACAATTGATGACAATACTGAGAGTGTAGATGTCTGGTTTGATCCTTATGGAAAAGATGTGTTTGATGAGGGAAATGGCAGTTATGTAATGTCTCATCTTAACAACAATGCCAACCAATAGGGTGCAGTCCATGGCAACCATTTTGTGGAATGAATCCAAAGCAGTGTCTACACTTTTGAGATTTCTCACGGAATTAAGGAACTGGGCTCTGTTTGTAGAGGCATGAGTATCGCTGCCACTAACGAAGGTGGAGAGAGTTGAAGAAGAAGAATATGATGGGTGATGAAGAAGAAGAGAGTGTGTGGGATTAGAAAAAGAACCAAAGAGTGGAAGAAGAGAGAAGCCATGAGCAGAAACGCTTCTTCGCAGCATTCTCATTAACATTGGAAGAAAAGTGTAGAGCGCGGCAACAGAGTAAGAAAGTGAAGAATTAAGAGAAGTTTTATGTTGTATTGTACGCAACTGAACTGATCTTGGCCTCCGAATTTGTCGCACAGAATCCCACTAAAATAGAAAAAGTCATATTTGACTTGGCAAGTTATCTAGAATTAAATAAACTAGTTGCGTACCAGAAGGATTGGCTTTTATATTAAAAAAATAAAGAGAAATGCTAACAATTTATGTTTTATATTAGAAAAATAAAACTAATTCTGTATTAAAATGATATTTTCTATTGTTAAAAAACAATTTATGTTTTAAAGTTCATAATAATAAAAAGCATAGCAATTAATTATTTTTGTTATAATTGACTCAGAAAAGCTAAGAAAAACACTACTATATTAACAATTATTCCAAATCCTCTAAGTTGTTGTGAGATCAATAAATGTCAATGCTAATGGTACAAAGTTATTTGAAGAAGCATAAAATGAATTTTTTTAAAAAAAAAGGATGACAATGGAAAATTACATGATTTTTTTTATTTCAAATAATTTATAAATACAAGGACACTAAATTATTTGATGTTACACAATTAGAGCATATCGCATGATTTTATAAATAATTTTGATTTTAATTGTCAAATTGATAGTTACATAACTTTGAACTCAAATGGAATACTGAACTTTCCAACACTCCAGACATATATAGGGCAGATCTGGATGAAGCCACCTGCTGGTTTTTACAAATGCAATATTGACGCAGGATTTCATTCTCGGGATCAGAAAACTAGTTGGGAAGCAAGAGCTTTTGTAGTGGCAAGATCCTCCTGGTTTATGCCATGCATTTCAGTTTTAGAGGGTGAGGTTTTGGGGATGCTTCAAGCTTTGCAGTAGGCAGTGGATATGGATATGTCTCATGTTATTTTTCGAGACAGACAGCAAACAAGTGTATGACAGAATGTGGGCAACATCATTCATGTAACGGAAGCTGGCTCCATAAGTAGCAGTTGCAGAGATATTGTAAGAAATCATGGTTCAAAGGGAAGAAAAGAGAGAAAGGGATACAAGTGAAAAATGGATTTACTCAAATGAGAAAAACCAAGTTTACATGAGTACATTGTGACTTATATAGCTAGTCCTAATAGTACTAATATCCTATATCTCTAATATCCCCTCGCAAGCTGGAAGAGCAAATTAGCATTTCCAGCTTGGGATGAGAAATACAATCCAAGATAGAGAAAATACAACACAACTAAGTAATGGAAAAATACAAGAAAAATATAAGCCATAATCATATCAACTAAACAAGAAAGTGGCAGCGGCCGATGTGTATAACTCCTAGAAGTCTTCAACCTACTTTTGGGCCCCTTCGAACTTCTTCCAGCATCTCCGCAGCACTCACTCCAACATAATCAATAGTCCCAATATTGGGAACAACTATCAAACACCAAATTAGGCAAGCAAAGCTTAACCACCAAGCAGAAGTCATAACTCAAGACTTAACCAATTGGCAGAAGTTAGAACCATCTCAATGCTTAACCATCAAGAGCAGAAGCTAAACAATGCTTAACCACTCAAGATAGAAGCAAAACATTCTTAACTATCCTATATAATAGAAGCTGAAACCATATGAGCCTAAAAGAACAACAAAAAAACAATGAATCAAATAATCAAACACTTGCTATGCATGATTTCAACACACTAAACCACAGATTCAGTAGCATCATCACCAACACTGTAAAAAGAAACAGACAGCAAGATTCAGCAGATTCATTGATATCAAGCATAGACCAAGTGCAACATCATCACCAATTACTCCAGCCTCAACCATTGCCTTCACAGACATTTCATCAAACACTTTTAGAGCATGTCATTACGAAAGCGCTTCCTGTAGTTGACTTCACAAAACCAAATCCAAATGTAAGAGCCAAATTCAATATCAAAATCCTAGGCTTATTCCAGCTTTGTCACATTCTTTCGAAATCAACACAAGATCAAAATCACATCTCTGAGAGAACAACCGGCACGAATTCATGCTCAAATCCATTGCCATAGTGAGAGCAACAAAGGTCGCAATATCCTCCATGCAAGTGGCACTACATCTTTAAGCAGATCCATAGCGTGACCGTAACCGTTTCCAGCCGCTACCTTCATCACTCTCATTCTCTCTTTAACAAACAGAAGCTGAGAAGCATTTGAACACATGATGGATCTGAGATCGAAATAGAACAAGACATATATAATATTCAAGTAAAAATTATGAAACGGAATATGGAAAAAAAATGAACGAAGCTTTGAAGATTAAAGGAAGGTGAATGATTCTCGGAAAATCTGATAAAACAAAGAGAGAAGAGGATTTGTTGTTTTTCTCGAAAAAATGAACAAATGAAAAAGAAAAGAAAAGGAAAATCGAAAGAAACCGAAGAGAAAGAAAGATGTAGACAAACAAGATCTGCATAAGAGATTTTCTCGGGAAAATAAGAAAATGAAAGAGATGATATAAAAATGAATGAGCAGTGGAAAAGTTCTAGGTGGATAATATTGCTCTGATACCATGTAAGAAATCATGGTTCAGAGGGAAGAAAAGAGAGACAGGGATAAAAGTGAAAAATGGATTTACTCAAATGAGAAAAATCAAGTTTACATGAGTACATTGTGACTTATATAGCTAGTCCTAGTAGTACTAATATCCTATATCTCTAATAGATATCCTTTCTCATAATCCAAATTTTTCTATAAGTTTTGCTAGGAGATGGTCATAGCTTAGCCAGAGCAGCATTAAGTCATGCTAGCTAGTCCTTCTATCTATTATCATATTCCTCCATGTATTTCTGATATTATCAATAAAGAAATGCTATTAGTGTAAAAAAAAAAAACTTTGAACTCAAATAATATTTATTTGAAAAGGTTACAATTTTTTTTTATATAACTTGTGCAGTACAACATAAATTTCTATTGGTCTTCTCTCTATTGCTTTTTCCTAATTATTACCTCTATTCTCTACAATACTAGCAGATTTTGTCCCCTAAAAGTGTTAGTAATATTAGAGCATCCACAATACATAGTTGTTAATTGAGTTACTTAAGAGTTCTTTTGTGAGTCTTATATACTCCACTTCAGACTTAAAAGTTTTATTATTTTTTTCCAGTAATAAACATTAAATTTCTTAAATGGATATGGAAAATATATTTTGTATTGTTTAAAATTGGTTAAGCAGCATTGCTTATATAAGCAATAGTGCTTGTATATAAGCAACGCAATGTCATACGATGGTAAATTTTGTTAAGTAACACTACTTAAAGCAATCCTTATAAGCAACAATGTTGGAGATGACCTCATTGATCAAATTTAAAACCTACCTTTGAGATTAAAATGATATTGGGCTTTCGGACTTCCTAATAGCAAGTTTAAATATATGTGTACACAAATAAAAGGCCAAAATACAACTTTGGTTCCCTATTTTTTCCAATCACAATTTTGGCCCCCAATTAAAAAATAAAGACGTTTAGTTCTCCTGTTTACAAAAAATCAGGAAATTTAGTCTTACTGTCTAAATTAGTGCGCTGACCATTAAGTTACTAATGTTGACCGTGCCTTAAGTGACATGTCAATATAACAATTATATTTTTTAAATTCATTTATTGATAACCGGATGATTCAGTTTAATAAAAATTATTTAAAAAATATAAATTTTTATTAAGTACAGATGCATTTGTATATGTTGATGTTTATGCTGATAGCATATAACTTTATGGTATTATGAAGAGAATGCAGAGTGTGGATATGAATTTCAATCCTAAAGCAAATTTATGATGACAAGATGTGGTTGATGTTTGCAAGACATCTATTCGTTTAATGATAGTAAAGAATACTGTGATCCTCGTGCAAGTTCTAACCACATGGAACTTTCTAAGTAATGGAAGTTGGAATGACTTAGTTGTGTTGGGTAACTTTCAAGTTCATGAATCAACCACTTTCTACTTTTGATGAATGTGAAGGTCTTAAGAAATTATTGATAAAATCAAGTTGCTCTGAACTTGTTCTGTGATTTGGACTAAGTTTTTAGCATTAACTTCAATGACTTGATCAATTGCTCCTAAAATCATGGATCATTCATTTCCTTGTGTTAAACTCCAAATCATTAGCTTTTGTATATGACAACAATTTTAGTAACATATGTTAAAACTCAAGCATGTTACCTTTTGTTTAATATGCACATAGCTATGTACTAATCGTCCAACCTATGCCATCTCATAATCAAACACAAAGCAATAATTTAAAACGAGTGTCAGGATAAAGTAATACCATTTTGCCTTGAATTTAGCTACCTTATCCAAATAATGTTTCTTTTCTTATCTTGATTCGACGGTGTTATGACAAATGGTGTCATAACAATTGGCTTAATCAAAATATATTAATTAAAAAAATAAGACTTGGAATTACTTAGTTTAGTGGTGTATTAGTTTGCAAAAATCAATGTTAAATAAGTCAAATAACAATTCAAAATAGAATTTCTCCTAACACATGATACTAACTACTAAAAGTATATATATATTTCCTCATCTTCGTAGAAACAATAGTTAGGTACACTCTCATTGTAGATGCAAAGATGTCTAGGAGTAGGCCATTCTAAAAATTTTATTTAACTAAGAGTGTGCGGTTGACCCATCATTTTTTGGACTTACAAGTTACTTTTAAAGTTAAGTTAAAACAAAAAAAAAAACTTTAAAAATTAAGCTAAAGCTAGTCGGATAATTTTCATTTTTTTTCTCTTAAAAATTAGAGGAAACAGATATTAAAGCATTAAGATCCTCCCCTGGAAGCTGGTACATGTTGAGTAAGGTTGATTGCAAATACCCTAGGTCTTCTTCCTAAGCCTTTTTGAAGAAATATCCTTCCGGATAGATATAATGTGGGTCTCTCCCCCTACATATCTGAGTTTCCCATCACTGTGTCTCTATTATATTTTTCCACCAAAGCTGCATAACAACTTCATTTTCCTAGACTAAGAATCATCTATCATTCCTGAACCAAAAAAGTCCATTGGACTGAGAAGCTTCATTTATGCAAATAGGTGATAGAGCTAGCATAAGACCAGAAAAAATCCAAAATGTCCAGCCATCCAAATTGCTAACTTTGATGCTAATAGGGCTAAACAGTCAGAACATAAAATGTTGTCTGTGACTCTAAATTATTGTTCAGTCTGATGGTTGCTCAGTCTAAAGAAGGTTCAGTCTGATGGTTAATCAGTCTGATGAATGTTCAGTCTGAAGGGTGTTCAGTCTGATGAATGTTTGGTCTGATGAGGATTGTCTGATACAGACTAAGGATCGTCTGATGGTCAGACAGTTGGGATAGTCTGTTTCATTAGTCTAATACGCATCATCTGGAGAGGTAGTTTTCTGTTATGTTTGCTGTTACAAGTCTCAGTGACTTGGAGCCTATAAATAGAGGGCATGGGATCCCTGTGAGTGTAACTGAATGTAATTAACTGTAAGAGTGAGTGTACAATAACAGGGGTGTGAGTGCAGAGATAATAGAAACATGGGAACGTAAAGGGGAGAGAGAAACAAAGTATAAGGCTTGGGTATTTGCTAAGAGTTCTTCTTGAACTTGTGAGGGCAGAACCAAGGGGTTCTCTGCTGTATCTTGTATTGATTCCGGTTTCATAGTGGAGCTATTTTTTCCATGGATGTAGGCCACATTGGATGAACCACATAATTGCGTTGTGTTCTTGATGTATCTTTTATGTTCTTTCTTTTGGGTGTGCGTTGTTGTGCGTTCTTGGGTTTGTTGGTTTGGTTCATAGTTCTTTGTGTTCTTGGTAGTTTCTGTTTCTTTCTTACTTCTGAACCAACAAGTGGCATCGTTTGTGGGGAGAAAGAAAAGAAAGGAAGAAGACAAGAAGTTGAACCATGGGTACCAAGTATGATATCGAGAAGTCCTCCGAAAATAATGATTTCGGGTTATGGAGGATCAAGATGGAAGCCATCTTTGTGCAACAAGGATGCGTAGAGGCTTTGAAGGGGCGACCAATATGTCTCCCACCCTTTTGCAAAAGGAGAAGAGCGACATGATCAACAAGGCAAGAAGTGCCATAATCTTGTGTCTCGGTGATAAGGCACTGAGGGAAGTTGCAAGAGAGAAGACTACTGCTGCCTTGTGGGCCAAGCTGGAATCTTTGTATATGACAAGGTCCTTGGCGAACAGACTCTATTTGAAGCAACATTTGTATTCTTTCAAGATGACAGAATCAAGATCGATGACAGAGCAACTTGCAAATTTTAACAAGATTCTTGATGACTTGGAAAATATTGACGTGAAACTTGATGATGAGGACAAGGCCCTACTTCTTCTTAACGCTTTGCCTAAGTCTTTTGAGCATTCCAAGGATGCCATTCTATTTGGGAAGGATCAGACCATTACTCTGGAAGAAGTTCAGACTTCAATACGGACTAAGGAGCTCCAAAAGCTTCAAGAGTCAAAGACAGACGATAATGGGGAAGGCTTGAATATCTCAAAGGGAATAAGTGAAAAAAAAGAAAGTAAGGGGAAGACGTCCAAATCAAAATCAAAGGAGAAGTCAAAGCTAAAATGCTTTAACTGTCATAAAACAGGTTATTTCAAGAAGGATTATCCAGAGAAAGGAGGCAAGGGGTCTCGGGTTTCTTAGGAATCTGCTGATGTTGTTGTTGCTTCAAATGGTTATGAGAGTACAAGGGTCTTAGCGGCATCAACTTCTAAAACACAGAGGAATTGGGTCATGGATTCAGGATGTACATACCACATGTGTCCTATAAAGGATTTCTTTGAGACCTTAGAGTTAAAAGAAGGAGGAGTGGTACTCATTGGGAACAATAAATCATGCAGAATGCAAGGCATGGGCACTGTCAGACTCAGAATGTTTGATAACCGGGAAATGTTGTTGCAAGATGTGAGGTATGTTCTTGAGGTTAAGAGAAATCTTTTGTCTATAAGCATGTTTGATATTTTGGGATACTCAACCAAGATAGAACATAGTCTGATTAAGATTTCAAATGGAGCCTTAATTGTGGCTAAGGGAGTTAAAAGAAATGGTCCGTATATTCTTGATGGCTCAACTTTTATTGCTCATGCATCTATAGCAAGTCAGATGTTACAGGATAAGACTAAGCTGTGGCATCTGAGACTAGGGCATGTTAGTGAAAAAGGTTTGGTTGAATTGGAAAAACGAAATCTGTTGTATGGTGATAAATTGGATAAACTAGAATTTTGTGATCATTGCATATTGGGTAAGCTCATATAGTTAAATTTGGGACTGGCATGCATGTCTCTAGTAGGCCCTTTGAGTATGTTCATTCAGACCTATGGGGTCCTTCAAGGGTGATGACTCATGGAGGGGGTTCCTATTTTCTCACCATTATTGATGATTTCTTTAGAAGAGTATGGATTTATATCTTGAAGAATAAGTCTGAAACGTTTTAGAGGTTCAAAGAGTGGCATACTCTTGTAGAAAATCAACTTGGGACCAAACTGAAAGTCTTAAGGATTGACAATGGGATGGAATTTGTTTCAAAACAGTTTAATGAGTTTTGCAGGAAACAGGGAATCAAGAGGCATAAGACTGTAGCAGGGACTCCTCAACAAAATGGCCTAGCTAAGAGGATGAACATGACCATTTTGGAAAGAGTGAGGTGCATGCTCTTGGGAGTAGGTCTGCCTAAGAATTTCTGGGGTGAAGCTGCAAATACTGCTTTGTATCTGATAAACAGATGTCCATCATCTGCTTTGGACTTTAAGACACCTATGGAAGTATGGAGTGGGAAACCAACAAACTACTCTAATTTGAGGGTGTTTGGTGCTTTGGCATTTGCTTATGTCAAGCAAGATAAGCTGGAGGCTCGGGCTGTGAAGTGTATCTTTATTGGGTACGCAGACGGAGTCAAGGGGTATAGGTTGTGGAAGCTGGAGCCTGGAGAATCAAGATGCTTTATAAGCAAGGATGTCACATTTGATGAAACCAGAATGGGAATGATGTGCAAAAACCTGGAAGAAAGTAAGGAGAAAGCTCAGTTTGAGGTGGAGTCTCCTACTTATGATCTCAGGAATGATCGTCTGATGAGATCAGGGGAAGCATCAGATGAAGCAGGTCAGCTACCAACAACAGAGTTAGGAAGGAAAGACTGAGGCAGTTTAGACTCAGATTATCAACTGACAAAAGATAGGGAAAGTGAAATGCAGAGAATCACACTAGAAGGGGGGTTGAATAGTGTGTTAGATAAGACCTTTAAAATCTTTTCGAAAAGATGGAGATATTTCAACTTAAGTTTTACAAGGAACTTGCAAAACAGAAGATTTTAGCTATCGTCCAGTTGTTCAAAATAACAGTTCAATGGAACTGCGTTTAACTTATCGTCTAAGCATAAATAAATGTTTTTCGCAAATATAAAAGTAAAGAGACTTGTGCGTATAATGTGAAGAAATAACTTAAAAAGAATAACTGGTAAGCTTAGAAGTGATAGAGTAAAAACACTTGGTTTATATTGGTTCACTCAACCTGAGCTACGCCCAGTTCTCCTTCAAAAACCTTTTGAAGGGTTCCACTAATCAAATCTTGATTACAAACAAGTATTATGCACCCTGCCACTTCTGGCTACAAGTATTCTCTAAGCCACTTCTTGTACACCTTTAATACCCCCTGAGATTAAAGAACACCCAAGTATTCTTTGTCACTAAGCCACTCCTGGCTTTCTAAACAACAGTTTGATTACAAGTTAATAGATAACTCTCACCGAAAGGATATTACAATGTAACTTGAATACACAGAAAGACTTAGCAAAGCTAAGTAGATTGCTCTTTTTGCATAAGTGTAGGTCATCTAGTTGTTTTTGCAGAGTTTCAGCTCTTAGAAAACTTGAATGCTTTGTTGTTGAGTCTTGGAGCTTGATCCTCTATTTATAGGCGACTTGGTGAAGATATCCATTGTGGGATTTGAGCCTTTGCCAATAACTGTTCTCTCACAATCATGTGGTCGTTGCTGCGTGTCAGCTTGGGGTGGAGAGAGGGAGGATACAACAGTACATGCAGCGCCTCCACTTTAGTACGACTTTTGCAGAGAGAAGCTTTTCTGTTCCCTGTGGTACACTTTTTGAATTTTCAAATGAAATGTCACATATGATAAGCGAGGGAATAAGGAACATTTTAGAGAATCAACATCGAAAAGCATAAGTGTACTTTTACACAATCATGGATGCATTATATAACTGTTTGACAGAAAAGGTAGTGTAGGTTATATAAGCGCTGGACGCTTCTTCGAATGAATGCAGTGTTTACACACTGGTTTTCACAAAGGTTTGGACGCTTGTTTTATAACAGCGCATTGGACACTGGGTTTTATACTTTAGAAAACAAGTTTCCATCTACTCATTGGACGCATTGTACACATAACTATATCTTGTTTGTGTTTGAGAAATACAATACCATTGAGGCATTGGGCGATGTGGAACCTATAATACTCAAACATAAGACATTAGATTCTTCAAAATTTAATCTCATTTGTTATCATCAAAACCGAAGTTTGAGGGGTTGGACATCATCCAAAGTCTTAGATTCTAACAAAAAGGAGGATGATAAAACCTACACAGAGGTTTGGATATGTTGATCTTATTTGCTATGCTCTGAATGTGGCTGAAGAAATACAAGACTCAATACTGAGGAATTTCAGGGAGCTAGGCAATAGAGAGCAAAGAAAGTCAGTACTGGTTAAAAGCTATGAATGAAGAAATGAAGTCCTTGGATAAAAATCAGACTTGGAAGCTTGTGGATCTACCTTCAAACCAGAGGGTAGTTGGATGCAAGTGGGTCTTCAAGAAAAAGGAAGGCATTCCAGGTGTGGAGAAGGCAAGGTACAAGGCAAGACTTGTGGCTAGGGGTTTTACACAAGTGTAGGGGGTTGATTACAATGAAATCTTCTCACCTGTGGTAAAACACTGTTCTATAAGGATCTTGATGGCAATTGTAAATCAGTATGATTTAGAGTTGCAATAATTGGATGTCAGGACAACCTTCTTACATGGAGGCCTTGAGGAGACCATCTATATGCATCAATATGAGGGGTTTGCAGAGGATCAGACAAAGGTGTGCCTCTTGAGGAAATCACTGTATGGCTTGAAACAGAGCCCGCATTAGTGGTACAAGAAGTTTGATGACTTTATTCTGAGGATGGGTTTTCTAAGGAGTAGTTATGATAGCTGTGTGTACATTTTGAGAAGAGAAAATGAATGTGTTCTTTTCTTGCTTCTATATGTAGATGATATCCTTATAGCTAGCTCAAGCAAGGATGGAATTTGTATGCTTAAGGAGAGGTTAAGCTTAGAATTTGAGATGAAGGACCTTGGTACTTCAAGGAGGATACTTGGGGTGGATATTATCAGGGATCAGATGAAGGGAGAGTTGTTCTTATCTCAACAAGGTTACCTGAAGAAGGTAGTGGAGAGGTTTAGGATGGATCAATCTAAACCTGTAAGCACACCTTTGGGTCATCACACAAAGCTCTCAATTACTCAAGCTCCTAATTCTGAAGAAGAAAGGAGGAAGATGGACTCTATACCATATGCTAGTGGAGTAGGCAGCATCATGTATGGTATAGTCTGTAGCAGACCAGAATTAGCCAATGTTGTTAGCATTGTAAGCAGGTTTATGGCGGATCTAGTTCAAGTTCATTGGGAAGCTTTGAAGTGGTGTTGAGGTATGTGAATGGATCTCTGGAATCTGGTCTGAGGTACAAGAAGGCACCTTAAGGTGGAGATGCTATTGTAGGGTATGTTGATGCAAACTATGTAGGGAATATGGATATTAGGAAGTCCTTATCTGGGTATGTGTTCACACTGTTTGGGATTGCTATTTGCTGGAAAGCAAACTTACAGCTTGTGGTAGCTTTATCCACAACTTAAGTAGAGTACATTGCGCTTGCAGAAGGAGTGAAGGAAGCTCTATGGTTAAAAGGGATGATTGGTGAACTAGGAATTGCCAAAATTGTGTGCTAATTTACTGTGACAGCCAAAGTGCTATACACCTTGCAAATCATCAAGTTTATCATGAGAGAACAAAGCATATTGATGTTAGGCTTCACTTCATTAGAGATGTGGTTGAATATGAAGAGGTTAGGATTGTGAAGATTGTGTCTAAAGACAATCATGCTGATGTGTTCACAAAGTCTCCACCGAGGTCAAAGTTCAAGCATTGCTTGGACTTGATTAATTTCTCTTAAAACAAAATTTCAGAAGTGGAAGAGGAGTGCTATGATGGAAGGAATTGTTCTTTGCAGATTTAGAGCCAAGGTGGAGAATTGTTGTCTGTGACTCTAAATCATTATTCAGTTTGATGGTTGCTCAGTCTGATGGAGGTTCAGTCTGATGAATGTTCAGTCTGAAGGGTGTTCAGCCTGATGGATGTTCAGTTTGATGAGGATCATCTGATACATACTAAGGATCATCTGATGGTCAGACAATTGGGATAGTCTGTTTCATTAGTCTGATACGCATCGTCTGAAGAGGCAGTTTCTATTATGTTTTCTGTTACAAATCTCAGTGACTTGGAGCCTATAAATAGAGGGCATGGGATCCCTGTGAGTGTAACTGAATGTAACTAACTGTAAGAGTGAGTGTACAATAATAGGGGTGTGAGTGAAGAGATAACAGAAACACTGGGTACACAAAGGGGAGAGAGAAACAAAGTGTGAGGCTTAGGTATTTGCTGAGAGTTCTTCTTGAACTTGTGAGGGCAGAACTAAGGGGTTCTTTGTTGTATCTTGTATTGATTCCGGTTTCATAGTGGAGCTGCTCTTTCCATGGATGTAGGCCACATTGGTTGAACCACGTAATTGCGTTGTGTTCTTGATTTATCTTTTACGTTCTTTCTTTTGGGTCTGCGTTGTTGTGCGTTCTTGGGTTTCTTGGTTTGGTTCATAGTTCTTTGTGTTCTTAGTAGTTTCTGTTTCTTTCTTGCTTGTGAACCAACATAAAAAAATAACAAATTTTCTGGTCTTCGGCACCTTTCATCAGTTAGGCATGCAAGCTATTGGTGCTTCTCACAACAAGGCATCGAAACCCCCTAACGTCTTAAGTCAACCTTTGAGCGACCACCCTTACTCCTCTCAGGAAGCGTACCTCCTCATATACCTCAATTTGTTTCCACCACATAACTATCACTTTTTCAATTGTTCTACACTAACATCAAATCCAACCCTCAACAGATGTGAAATGTTGCCATCTACCACACCCTAATTTTCCACGTTTAGAGAAACTCTCAATGATAACACACACACACACACATACTCACACAAAGTGTACAAAACTGGTGCTTAACAACAAATGTCAACTTCAAAAACAATCTGAGAAACATTTCAGAAGTTCAAGTTGAATAAATTAAAAAAGAAACAGTAAATCAACAAAAAAAAATTGAAAACTTCTTAATCTTCTTGTTAAGGTAGTTAACAGAAACAGAACATATACAAGGAGTTATTCTTGCCACTCAAATTCAGATATGTAGAAACATCAAATGTTGCTGAACTTATTGCCCAATTTAACTGATTGTCTCAGTCAAACTTGAAATTCACCAAAACATAATGATTTAACATAGTTTACTAGTCATAATTAACATAGGGTCTTTTTTTTATCTCTTTGTCTTTCAGTTATTCAATTTTTTAGTGGTTATATTGGGATTACTTGTTATCTTAAAAGAAAAAAAAATTGATTACTCAACTGCATGATTGTAACTATTTTGGATATCTCCGTGTGATAGAAAAAGCATTAACAAACTCTTCTTTGGACAATGTGAATAATGAGTTGAGAGAATGAGACCTAATATACATAGCACATTGCTACATTCGAAACGGCTCAAAACCTTTTCCAACTCAGGATAATTTATCAGAGTATCAGACCACATTCTAACATTTTGTTTAATTATAATTAAAATCCTCCCCTCTTATTAATATTTATGATGCTCCAGGTACTTATTTTGTACAACATGATGGAAAAAGCATAATTGCAACCAAAAATAAAAAACATAATAAATGTTTAATTAGTTATGGCAGTTTCAATATTAGACCAAATCTCGCTATTTAAATTTCTTTTACTTAATGTGTGACTATTGACATAAGCTTGCTCTGCCAATTAATTACTACATATTAACGTTGAATTATTATGTCAGAAATGGTGGGGGAAGAAAGAATATTAGCGTTGATGTTGAATGTACTAATGAAATAATAAATTTTCCTTATTGGATTTACATGTGTTTGTAACAAAATAAAGACCTTGTACTAAGGAATGTTGTGAAGTGATAGCGAGAAGATATTAAAAATATTAGTCCTAGCAGGAAAACATTGTTCATGACAATATTAAAAAGACAAATGACAGAATAAGGCTTAAATAACTTTTAGGTCCTTGATAAATTTTCAAATTTTGCTTTGGGTCCCTAATAAATTTTTTCATTGTTTTGAGTCCCTGATATATCGAAACTTTTGTTTTGAGTCCCTATCATTAGTTAAGTGATGACGTGTCACCATCCGAATAGATCTTCCCAATATATATCATCCATTGAGATTGTGCCACGTCATCACTTAACTGACGGCAAGGATCCAAAACAAAATTTTTAATATATTAAGGACTCAAACCAACGAAAAAATTTATCAGGGACTCAGCAAAATTTGGACATTTATCAGGGACCTAAAAGTTATTTAAGCCACATAATAACTTATATCAAAACTTGTTGTACAGAGCCTGACTTTGTTAATAGGTATATGCTCAAACAAACTTCTGCAAAAATTCTTGTAATGTACAATTTTCTTTATTTGCAGAGATATAACTTATAAGAAATTCTGTTGTGGTAGCATCCGTAGAGAAACCTTTGCCTCTCATTAGCAAAAGGTATTTTGTTGACCTTGAAATATCAGATCTTTACAGCAATCCTTGGACAAAGACGTTATAAGTGCACTCATTTAGGGAACAACCATTCTCTTCCTTTCGCATCAATAAGTCTTCCACATCATCCAATAGTCCGTCTTTACAAAGACCTTTAATCATTGTGGTATAAGCAACAACGTTAACATTCATTCCTTTACTTGGCAGACAAGAAAAGAGTTCCCATGCATCATTCAGTTTTCCAAAACTACACATTCCATCCATAATAATATTGTAGACGGCGTCTACTATGGACCAGTTTATTAAATGGTTTATGGTGCACCACTTTTATATGCCATTGGATTAATCTGGTCTTATGACCATACCATACATCCTCCCATACAGAATTACAATCTCTTCTATAGCCCCTTGCCCCTTCTCCGACTTCGTGAAGCTACTCGCGCCTCCTTTGACTAAGCTCACCTCCGCCTACACCTTTGGCCGCCCCTTCTTTGTCGCACCTCCAACACCGATAACCCCTAACAGCCACCGCATCATCTTCCTTCTGCCATCGCAACAAGCCCCAAACTCCCTCACACTGTAACCTTCTTTGTCACCACGCGCCACCACAAACCACCATTGCCTAAGCCCAAGCTCATTCACATAATCTCCAAATCAGTAGAATAAAAAAAATCTCCAAATCAGTTCAACATACGACACCTTTTCAGCATCGCCCCAACAGTGAAGCCCTCAATCACAGACCACAAATTGCCATGAAGAGATCTACGTCACAGATCTCTCATCACATCGCAAGATTGGAACCGTCGTTATTCTTTGCTGTTCTATCTATTTCCCCTTCCTTCGATGAGGTCGAGGTTGTTGGGGACCATGACAGAGGCTTGACACCGTCAACAGCGGTGAGTTGAAGGATTCGCAACAGTGAATCTGTGATGTCAAAGTTACATTTACGGTGTCTTGCGTCGCTACATTTATGGTGTCTCGCGCCATCGCCGTTTGGCCAAGGTGGTTGCAGCGGCGGCAGGAGAAGTCAACGGAGATAAGTTGGAGAAGATGAGAGATGTGTGGAGTGAAAATCTGATGCGGCAGGTCTATGATAAGCATCTATAGTGTAAATTAATCTTATGGCTGTAAATCATGGTGCATGGTGGACCACTTTTGAAAGTGGTCCACCCTAGACGTCGTCAATATTGTGAATTACAATATTGAGATCCAAATTCATCTTCTCCAACTCCCTAAACAATGAGATTGCCTCAGTATGAAAATGACACTTGAATAGGCCATCCAATATAATGCCACAGGTTTGGAGATCGGGAAGTTGGCCATGCTTGTGCATTATAAAAAACAATTCTTTGGCAGCTATTGGTTTCCCTGCTTTGCAAAACCCCCTAATAAGAGTGCTCCAAGTGACAAAATCTGGATTCAATCCATTATTAACCATTTCACCCAAGAGATACATAGCCTTATTTATATTTATAGTTTTACATCCGTGGATTAATGAATTATAAGTTACAACATCTGGTAAGCAGCCCTTGTGAATCATCAAATCAAATACTTCCATAGCATCTTTCATTTGATTTAGCAAACAATGAGCACTAATCATTGAATTATATGTGACAGCATCAGGTTCCACTCCCATATGAACCATCAAACCCATTATGCTTTCTTTGCAAAAATTATCAACTAAAATACTAAAAGTATGCACATTAGGCATAATTCCCTTTCTCATCATATTACCCAGTAGAGTTGCAGCCTCTTTCCTTCTATCAAAATTACAAAGCCCATGAATTAGGGAACTATAAGTAATGAGATCAGGTTGAATACCTTTCCCTGTCATTTCTGAGAACAAATCCAAAGCCTCGGATATCATCCCATCCTTGCAAAGACCATCCATAACTGTGCTGTAAATTGTAACATTCAAGTTGCAATTTCTTTCCTCCATCTTTTTTAGATATGAAATGGAAGCAGATGTGTCACTGATCTTACACAATCCATTAATTATTGTTCCATAGGTGTAATTGTTAGATTGATAGCCCATGTCTTCCAAATGGTCAACAAACCTCACTGCTTGAGCCACTCTGCCTTATAAGCAAAGACCGTTGATAAGTGTGGTAAGACTCACCAGCATGGGCTCCACACCAGTTTTGAACATAAGTTCCAAAACAGAGAACCCAAACTCAATGTGGTTTAAACGAAAGAGACAATTGACACTACAAGAAAAGTCACTTATAGTGACAGATAAATAGTGTCACTATAGGTATAATATGTGTAGGTATAGACCTTTTTGACATATACCCACACACAATTTTAATGTGGATTTTGAATGGGATTTAACAACATATATTATGTGTCACTATAGCCTATACCTACACTTTGTAGCAATTGTGGGAATAAATTTACTAACATATGCCAACATGTTCTTTGTGTCACTATAGCCTATATCTAAATTTTGGATAATAGTTTTAATCCATTTCATATTATATAAAAATTGAAAAATCATAAATAATTAAAATAAATTTCATTAATAAAGTCATAACTTAAATAAATATATTATAAATATTTATTTAATTACCCATATAAAAATAATAAATATATAAATATTTATTTAACAAAAATAAAAATCCCTGAATTTTTACAAACATCAATTTATTATCTCACAACAAAAAAGAAATACTATATTGTCATTCATCCATATCCAAAAATGAAAATCTTTGAATTCTTACAAACATATCATAACCATAATCATAAGAACTTAAAATATAAAGAACCCAAAAAAAAAAATATAAAGAACCAGAAATAATTTATATACTTGAATATTAAAATGTTAATTCCGATTTCTTATTTCCTATATACTTAAATTTACAAGTCAATAGATAAAGATAATCATATGTATCTAAAGTTTAGAATTTAGTTAACAACCACTAAAGTCCTCTGCCACCAGCCACTCTATCTGCTCCATCCAGCCACCTTGTTATGTCCTTCAAATGGTTTTGAGCTGCAGGAAAGTCAAGAAATACATAAGTAAATTTGACTAATTAATGGGGAAAAATACAGGGAATAAACTGAAATAAAAGGGAAAGAACTTACATTGAAAGGGGGCTTCTGGGGGAAATTTTTTGAGAAAAAATAAAGAAAAATAAATGAAGAGAAATTGGGTTCAGGAATTGATTTAAACTCAGCAAGAAAGGAGAAATACAATTTAGCATTCCAGAGCCGTGAATTTGGATATTCATTACAACAAATAAATAATTAAAATGATCCAACATCAAGTATTAGAGCATGGCATTGGCTTTGTCCAATGAAATAATTGAATACATTAGTTGTGATGAAACTAAGTAAAGACCACCTAATTAATACCATTAGTCTAATAAACACTCAGTATCGTGTAATGCATTTGGGGCTTTAATATATAATGGTGTTCTAAACTAATAAATTTAAATTAAGTATTTTATTAAACTACGAATGGTTAGTGTATATTTTATTTAAAAAAATATACTACCTAGTGCCTACAAATGGCAAAGGAGGAAGGGTCATAGAAAAATGACAAAGGAGATTGAACCTGCTTCAAGTGACCTTGAGGGAAGTAGAAAACCTTCTCCCCAACGCAAGGAACATAAGCGGATGGCCCGCCACAGTTCAATATACAAAACATCTTTCACACCTTTAAAAGCATATATATTGAAAAATAAAATAATATTGAAGAATTAAAAATAAACTCGATCCATGAACAACAAGGGTATGAATTTAATAGATCCCAGATGAAAATTAAGTACCATTTAACAATTTAAATCACTTCAACTGAACTTTAACCTAACAATAAAAAATCATCAAATAATTAAAAAACTTAATGATAGTTGTTGAATTTCACCCACATATTGTAAAAAAAATATTTGTGCTGGTAAATCTACCACCATAGATTAAAAAAATAAAAAAAGGTAGCACTATTCTTTTGAAGCTACGTCAAAGAAACAAATAATTATTCAGAGTTTCCAAATTCATACAAGGAGGTGAATCACATTCATGTATTATATCACTATCCCAAAGGGTTTAATCACATTCATTCACAAAAGAAGCAAACGTAAGAATAAAGAAACAAAAATCAAATTAAAAAGGCAAAGCCTCTTTAGCATTGGCAATACCTTAACATTATCATCATAGCTAAATGAAAATAAGATATCCTCTGTGGGATGCCACTTCACCATTTTCACATCATGCACGTGTCCTTGCAGCCCTGACACACTCTTTATACTTCATTTTCATGTCCCTATATGTAAAATCACATTTACCTCAAAGTAAGGAGCAATGATCAAAGAATACACACATCAAAATTAAAAAAAAAGCACATGGCGTATTTAGCAGTACCTACCTCCAAAGTAGAAATGCACTTAAACTGGATGACTTGTGTTGCTAGCAGAATTGGAGAAAATTGAACAGGGTTTGATATTTGCTTGTAATTATGGTTATAGCAAAATTGAGTGTGAGGCAAATTTCTTAGACCAGTTTGATTGATGCAGCTGTGTGCAAAAATTGTTATTCATCATTAAGGAGTAAAGGACATGGTGAGTTTTCTTTGAAACGTGCTATGAGCCTCCTACAGATACAGGGGCCTTATTATTGGCTTATAGTTTAAGAGTTGTTTCTATTTTCCCCCCTTTCTTCCAGAAAACAATTCAATAAGGATCACATAACTAACATTATTCATTACATACTGCAAAAGCATCACTATGTTACCAAAAGGGAAAGGATGCTATGCAGACATCAAAACTAAAAGTGGCAAAGAGGTAAAGTACTAAAGTTCCCATGATCTAAGAGGCAAACTGTATGTTACTTGTGATCTTCACATAATGCATCCATATATTTTATGGTGAGGCTACAGAATCTTAATCCCATATTTATTAACATAAACTTCCCAAGCACTAAACAATAAACATATGTGAGTGACACTTGTATTTAACTTACTAGTGTTATGTTTGGTCAAAGCAACAGTTCCTCTTTGTTGGATGGCTGTGCAATCTTCCATTCCAAGTCCACAAGCCCAATCAAGAGCATTTTGCAAGTCAGCTTGGGAAACACCAGCACTAAAGAAGGCAAGGCAATACCTCTACCCCAAAGTGATAAGCTGTTGTGGTTAGCAATCTGCATTGCCACCTAATGATAGGAGGAAGCAGTTAAATTCAAATTTAAGTTAAGTCTCTAAGAGAAGGAGGAAGCACAATTTTCACACAATCTTGAAACCATATAGTTCGTTCTTCAAAGTATATACATCCCACACAAATTGCAAAATGCAGTTGTATTATAAATATAAGAAAAACTAGTAAATATGATCAAACACACGGTAGGCATGTAGATAGTCAAATACACTCAACTCACATTCCCAAGTCACAATAACCTAATTAATCAACATTTCTTATGATCATCCAAAAATTATACAGCTCCAAACCAATTAATTATTTGGTTCCTATTTTACATATACATTTCAACAATTTTCTTCATTAAGAATTCAATGTATCACATTAATTCTATTAAACTAGGATCAATCAAAATATAGGACTCAATATGCAATTAATTTTTACTTGATTGTGACAGGCAAACACACCTCCATTGCTCATGGAAAATCCTCACCACCGGACATCGATGCTCTTGCAGCACACGCTTCACCTCTCCTCAATTCCACAGCTCCAATGCAAAACCATAAATTTAAAAAATCCACGAAGAAAAAACAAATGTATCACAACAAAAGCAAATGTAGGGTTTTACTCCAACGCATTTGCAAACATAAAAAATGCACAAAACATAAAAAGAAGAGTGGAAAACCACAACGCGAAAGAACAAAGATGAGAAAATTACTGCAAAAACAAAATAGGAAAAGTAAGCAATGGATCGAAGTGAAAATCGTAGACAGTGCGAATCGGAAGAAGGTTGAGCGAACAAAGATCGAGAAGCATAGAAGGAACCATGGCTTCGAGAAAAAATCGTGATTTTCAGAGACTCTTTGACAAATTGATATTATCTTCATTTTTTCTCTCTCGCGTCGCGGGTTCTCTTGCCTGAAAGAACGAAACTTTTGTCTAATTTTTTTTTAACTCAGTTCTTTTTTTATTTGTTGGAGACTTGAAGGAGGGAATTACTCAATAAATACATAATATTAAAAGGATTTTACCTACATCAACAGTATGTGGGTAGAAGTTCTACCTACATTAAATTATGAGTGTCACTATAGGTGTGTGTAGCTACAAGTCATTTATTTTGTAGTGTGATGACGATATTGAGAGTGTAGACATTTGGTTTGACCCCTATGGAACACATATGTTTTATGTGGTAAATGGCAGTTGTGTAATGCTTCATCTTCGCAATGTTTCTAAACAATAAGTTGAAGTCCTTGACACATGGGAAAGGCTTCATTGCAACCATTTTGCGGAAGAAATCTGAGGCAGTGTCAACAGTTGTCACACTTCTCATGGAATCCAAGAATTGGGCTCTATTGGTTGCAGCATGTGTATGAGTACCACTAACAAAGGTTGAAGAAGAATGAGAGTGTGTGGGAACAGAAAAAGGACCAAATTGTGGAAGAAGAGAGAAGGCATGAATGGAAATGCTTCTTCGCAACATTCTGGAAAAGATTGAAGGGAAAGCAAAACCTAGAAGATGTTGAAAGTGCGGCAATGGAATATAACAAAGAGAAGGAATGAGGGAAGATTTAGGTTTGTACTGAACTGAACTCAACTTGGCCTCCGAATAAGTTGCAGGGAATCCGACTAAAAATGAAAAGGTAGGTTTGACTTGGCAAAGAATAATTCTAAATCCTCCTACTTCATTCTCCTACAAATCCTCCTACTACCTTTTATGGTAAATTTTAAATGTGTTTTATACTTCCATTATCTTGGATTATATAAACTAGTTATGTATTCAAAAGACTTGCGTTTATATTATTATATTAAGATCTTGTTAGAATAAGATATGAGAGCACTATATGATAAGAATAATAGAATATGTTAAGCTTTAATCATAGGGTAAATACCTATTTTGGTCCCTGAAAGTATATGGCGCTGACAAATTGGTCCTAAAAGATGAAAAATTTGAATTTAGTCCCCGAATGTGCAAAAAGTGTGACAAATTGGTCCTACTATTAACTCATCTCTGTTAACCTTAACGGATGTGCCTACGTGGACCTTTGGTGATTACGTGGCAGTTGACAGTTGCTACATGTCATCCATGTAGTTGCCACGTGTCATCCACGAGGCAAACATTGATTTTTCACTTTAGTCTTTGAACTTAACAACTTGCTGTCATTTTAGTCCCTGAACTTATCCACTTACTGACATTTTGGTGTGCCTAAACTTAACCATTTACTGACATTTTGGTCCCTAAACTTAACCACGTACTGTCATTTTAGTCCCTAAAAGCACTTTTGAATTTTTTATTAAGTCTCACACTGCATGTAAATTATTAGAATAGTTATCACCATATCCCCTTACTTTCATTACATATCCATCATATTTTTCACCTTCCTCTTCCACACTTTGTAGTTCATCTTGACTTTCACCTCCACCATTTGCATGCAAAGTTCACCATTTATTCAACTGAAACATCAATTATAATAGGAAAATAACACAAAAATATCTTAAAAAACTATTTAAGTTTTTCCTTAATAAACATTGTCTAGCTTCTTTAAGAAGTTACATTTTATTCAATTAAAAATTTTCAAATAGCTTCTTCAACACTCTTAAGTAACCACTACATTTAAAATTCTTTAATGTCTATATATACCTTGCGGTAGTAGTTCATGAAAAATCATAACTTTAGTTGTTTTATATTTTCTAATCTGTTTGATTCTTTTACTTTGATAATCGATCATGTGCCAAAGAATCGCATGGATCCGATATCACCCCTCCCACTTACATGTCCTTCATCCTCAATTTTTTTCACTCTTTACACTCCAAACGTGATAAAAAGAATGAAAAATGGTTCTAATACCCAACCCTTGAACAACGATGTGAAAACTGCAAAGACTGGAAAAAAAGGGCAAGATGTACTACACTTGCCCCATCGAAAGGGTATGTAAACAAATGGTTCTAACACTTTCATTTTCCCCCTTTCATGATTCTCAAGTTTTTTTTAACTGTCTTTTTGTGATTAATGTTATTCCACAAAATAGATTAATTACATAATTAATTTAACATTCTACACATATTAATAGCATATTGATTTGGGTAGAAGATATGGTTTGGAACCTTATAGAATTTTGTTAGCAATGTCCTGGATTTAGCCGCTAACTACTGCTATGTGATCATTCATAAATTAGTTTCATATTTATAGTATAATTTAAATGGCAGAATTGGTAAGAGGAAGGTGAAAAATATGAGGGATAAAAAATGGAAGTTATGAATATGGTAATGTCTATGCTAATAATTTACATGCAACATAGAACTTAATAGTTAAATTTGGAAGTGCTTTTAGGGACTAAAATGACAGTACGTGGTTAAGTTTGGGACCAAAATGTCAGTAAGTAGTTAAGTTCAGGGACTAAAATGACAGCAAATTGTTAAGTTCAAAAACTAAAGTGAAAAGTCAACGGTTGTCACATGGATGACACGTGGCAACCGTCAGTTGCCACATCATCACCAAAAGTGTCATGTAGGTACATCCGTTAAGCTTAATGAAGATGAGTTAATAGTAGGACCAATTTGTCGTACTTTTTGCACATTTGGGGACTAAATTCAAAATTTTCATCTTTTAGGGACCAATCTGTCAGCGCCCATATACTTTCAGGGACCAAAATAGATATTTACCCTTAATCATATCTAATATTTCGTGCGCACTAGATAACAATAAAATATAATATAATTATATTCAAATTACAAAATTAGTATTTCACTAAAATTAGATATAATTTTCTAAATAATAACTTTTAATTTATTTTTACAAATTATGAAAATTCTAAATAAATATAATTCTAACTAAATTATTCAAAATTATATTTTATTTATATAGTTACTTTTATTAAAATTATAAACTAATTATATAAGTTCCTTAAAATTATAATTATTATTCAAATATTTTTATTTAAAAAATATTTAAAAAATAATAATTTAATTTCTTATATTTTAATTAATCATATATTTGTAAATTTATGTGACAAAATAATTATAAATATATAATAAAATGTTGATATATATATATATATATATATATATATATATATATATATATATATATATATATATATATATATATATATATATATATATATATATATATGAGAGGAAGACATTTTATATGAGAGTGAGAGAGTTAAATCTGGACCATATAACCCCATATAACCATACATGGAGGATCAAGATTTAAGGTGGAGTGACTATTTAAAAAAGTCATGTGACATTTTAAAAAACTTACATGACTTAGTGTGTTTTAATCTTGACCATTCAAATAAGATGTAGTGGTCAATATTTATTCCTCTCACTCTCATATAAGATAAGTCCTCTCACTAGATATATTTCCTATATAATGGTTAAGATTAGTTACTCATTACAATCATTTGATTATATTTCAAGAAAATGAATGGTGAGAATAAAGAGTAACTCTCTTAGACTTACTCTTGAAGTAAGTGGATCCCTCCTCTATATGTGTGTGTATATATATATATATATATATATATATATATATATATATATATATATATATATATATATATATTTTCAGAAATTTTGAAATCTGCAAGTTGATTTCCTGGAAATTCCAAAACCACAGGGAATTCTGCAGGTAAATTTCTAGAGAATTTGAAAAAAAATAATTTTTTAAATAATTTTAAATTCTGTAAAATATTCATGAATTTATTGCTTATTTACATTGGAGATTTTAATATTAATATTTTAATAATATTTTCATTTAATTATATAATATTAATAAATTTATAAATTATATTATTATTATTATTATTATTATTATTATTATTATTATTATTATTATTATTATTATAGCATTAAACCATACTAAAAGGAAATGTGAGCAATATTAAATTTAAAAGGTAAAATTTTATTTCAATTATAAATTTTTTAATGGTGTCTCTATTTTTTAATCCTAAAAGTTATATATGGTTTTATCGTGTATATATTTACCTACTGTGCATTGAATAAAACATTATAATAATATAAATATAAATTTGTTAAAGAATATTAAAACAGGTAATAACAAAGCAAAATAAAATTGATACACTTTTGATAATATATATCCAAAATTTTATAATATTATCCAAACAATTTTATTACGTTATAATCACTTTTGGAACAAAACACTAATTAAATAAAAGAATATAAAAATAAAACAATTCAGTTCCTATTCTATAATATTCCAAACAAATAATAATTTTGACTCGGAATCAAAATCGGAATCCTGTGAGATATTTTAGAACGCCTATTCTCGAGGTGTATTCTCTAAATCTCATCAATGCTAGTGATCTGCAATGAAGAAATTGATATAATTACACAATATGCAGAAATTCAAGATATAAAATTGTGAAATATATAATGTGAATATATATATATATTTTTACAAACATAAAAGGAAATGACTAATGACAGCAAACATCTTCAGCCAATCAAATAATTATAAGTTTCATTATCAGCATAATAACTATAAGTTTCGTTATCATAGAATTTTACAGTCTGCTATAAAGTCAAGTCATCTTCATAGATTGCAGAATTCCTTACTCCACTCAAAGTGTGGCTTGCAGATTTAGTCCAATGTAAACTAGCAACTTCTTGATTTAACTGCCAAAGAAAACTGGAAAACATCTTTCAGTAGTTCCTGTTTTTTGCTTTTTTAAAATACTTGTTTTAAAAATCGTTTTTAAAAGTTGATATACTTTGCATGAAAAGTAACTGGTGAGTAACATAAAGCTGTTTTAGAAATCAGATTTTAAAACCAAAAACTTAAAAGTGAATCAATCGTGCCCTTCAATGTCCCAAATAAGCAAAGAATACTTCTTTTTGCAAAAGAGTTTCCAAATTACGCGTGAGGAAGACCAAGATTTGTGATGAGAAATGATTTTTTTTATAGAATTGCAGCAAAATGTGATTAGTTCAGGAGAGCGGAGAATTGGATTTTTATAAGAATGGCAACGAGTAAGGAATTCCAATGGAGAAGAGGAGAGCAAAGAAGGAATACCCTGACAAAGAATATTAACATAGGTAAATAGATAGATGTGTGAATGTTGACACAGGCTTGCTCTGCAAATTAATTACTACATAGTAACATTGAATTATGATGTGAGAAATGGTGGGGGAAGAAAGAATATTAACGTTGATGTTGAATATTGTACCAATGAAATATATTTTCCTTATTGGATTTACAAGTGTTTGTAACAAAATAAAAGAGCTTGTACTAAGGAATGCTATGAATGAAAGTGACAGAGAGAAGATATTAAAAATATTAGTCCTAATAGCCAAACATTGTTCATGAGAATATTAAAAAGATGAATGACAGAATAACTTATATCAAAACCTGGTGTACAAAGCCTAACTTTGATAACAGGTATATACTCAAACAATCTTCTGCAAGAATTCTTGTAATGTACAATTTTCTTTATTAGCAGAGAAATAACTTATAAGCAATTCCGTGGTGGTAGAATCAGCAGATAAACCTTTGTCTTTCATTAGTTGAAAGTATTTTGTTGACCTAGAAATATCATATCTTCGTAGCAATCCTTGGACAAACACATTATAAGAGCACCCATCCGGAGAACAGCCATTCTCTTCCATTTTCATCAGTAAGTCTTCAGCATCATCCAATAGTCCTTTATTACATAGACATTTAATCATTGTGTTATAAGAAAAAACATCAATTTTCACGCCTTTAATTGGCAGAAGAGAAAATAGTTCTCGTGCATCATTCAGTTTTCCAAAACTACACATTCCATTCAGAATAATATTGTAAATTACAATATCAAGATCCAAATTCATCTTCTCCAACTCCCTAAACAATGATATTGCCTCAGAATAAAAATGACACTTGAATAGGCCATCCAAAATAATGGCACAAGTTTGGAGATCGGGATGTTGGTCATGCTTATGCATTACAAAAAACAATTCTTTGGCAGCTAGTGGTTTCCCTGCTTTGCAAAACCCCCCAATAAGAGTGCTCCAAGTGACAACATCTGGATTGTGTCCATTATTAACCATTTCACCCAAGAGATACATAGCCTTATTTATATTTTTAGTTTTACACCATCCATGGATTAATGAATTATAAGTTACAACGTCAGGTAAGCAGCCCTTGTGAATCATCAAATCAAATACTTTCATGGCATCTTTCATTTGATTTAGCAAACAATCGGCACCAATCATTGAATTATACGTGACAACATCAGGTTCCTCCCCCATGCACACCATGAAACTTAGTATGCTTTTTACCCTTGAAATCATCCTTTTTTTGCAAAAACTGTCGACTAAAACATTAAAAGTTTGCACATTTGGCATGATTCCATTTCTCATCATATTACCCAGTAGAATTGCAGCCTTTTTCCATCTATCAAAATTACAAAGACCGTGAATTAAAGTATTGTAAGTAACGAGATTAGGTTGAATACCTTTGCGCGTCATGTGCGAGAACAAATCCAAAGACTCGGATACCATCCCATCCTTGCAAAGACAATCAACAATTGTGCTGTAAGTTATAACATCCAAATTGCATTTTCTTTCCTCCATCTTCCTAAGATATGAAATAGTGGCAGATGTGTCACCGACCTTACACAATCCATTAATTATTGTTCCATGGGTGTAACTATCTGATTGATAGCCTATGTTTTCCATATGGTCAACAAACCTCACTGCTTGAGCCACATTGCCTTCTATGCAGAGCCCGTTAATGATGGTGTTAAAAGTCACCAGCTTGGGGTCCACACCGACTTTGAACATAAGCGCCAAAACAGAGAACCCAAACACCGTGTAGTTTAAATGACAAAGACAATTGGTGAGGATATTGATAGTGCAGATATCTGGTTTGACCCCTAAGGAACACATGTGCTTGATGAGGGAAATGGCAGTTGTGTAATGCTTCATCTTTGCAATGATGCTAAACAATAAGTTGAAGTCCTTGACACATGGGAAAGGCTTCGTTGCAACCATTTTGCGGAAGAAATCCGAAGCAGCGTCAACAGTTGTCACAGTACTTCTCATGGAATCCAATAATTGGGCTCTATTGGTACCACTAAAGAAGGTTGAAGAATGTGATGGGTGAAGAAGAAAGTGTGTGGGAACAGAAAAAGAACCAAAGTGTGGTAGAAGAGAGAAGCCATGAACCGAAATGCTTCTTCGCAACATTCTCATAAACATTGAAAGAAAAGTGCAAAGTGCAGCAATGGAATAAGAAAGTGAAGAAATGAGAGAAGATACATAGGTTTTGTATTGAACTGAACTTGGCCTGCGAATTAGTAGCACAAAATCCCACTAAATATAGAAAAAGTCAGATTTGACTTGGCAAGCTAGTTACCTACCGGAATCGGAAGACTGAAGGACATGCTTTTAGATTACATGTATAAAAAATAATTAAATAACATACACCCTAAAGAATAAAATAAAATATGGAAAATAAAGTTAATAAATTTTTGAATACCTATATCCAGGGGCGGAGCCAGAAATTAAACTTGAGGGAGGCCAAAACAATATAATTTAATAAATAAAATTTAAAATTTTGCATGCATATAATATAAAAAAATTAAAATTAACATATATATATATATATATGTATATATATATATGTATATATATATATATACATACACACACACACACATATATTTATATATATACATATATATATATATATATATCTAACATTTTTTATAAATAAAAAGATATAACTATATTGAGTACAAAATAATACTATTTTTGATTCTTTATATAAGAAATAATAGATATATTTTTCTAGTTTTAATTATAGAAACATAGATTTTAATTGTATGTTTTTTTTATACTCTTAATTTATTATGAAGTTTATTAATGACACACTCAATCATTTCATAAGGAGATGCATTCATTGACCTATTAACATTTTAAGTCACACTCATTAGTGAAAAAATATCGACTTAAACTATTTAATTCTATGACATTATTAATTAAAATTAACTAAATTATTTTTATTGGTTTTGATATATTAGTTATTTGTTTCTTATATATATGAATAAAGGTAATATATATGAAAAGAAATAAACTATATGGATAGAATAATTTTGGATAATTATATGTGAACATCTCAACATCACAAATAATCCATTAAAATCTAATTTTTTTTCTTTATCTCTCTTTCTATCATATTATATTATTTTTCATATCTGCACTTTTTTCTCTTCTCTTTTTCTCCCCATGTGTCAACTAACATAGTAATTTCATACATTATTTTTTAATATTTTTTTTATAAATTTAAAGGGGGCCAAATTTTTTTGTATTGAACTGAACTGAACTTGGCCTCCGAATTAGTAGCACAAAATCCCACTAAATATAGAAGAAGTCAGATTTGACCTGGCAAGCTAGTTACCTACCAGAATCGGAAGACTGAAGGACATGCTTTTAGATTACATGTATAAAAAATATTTAAATAACATACACCCTAAAGAATAAAATAAAATATGTTACAGAAAAATAAAGTTAATAAATTTTTGAATATCTATATCTTATGTTTCAAAAATAATTTTTGAATACCTAAAAACCTATTTGACGCCTAGTGAAAAAGAGATAAAAGAGAGAAAAATATAAATACGATAGGTAATATGATGTGATAAAAATAAAAAGATAGAGAGAAATAATAAGTGTTAATGAAGTGTTTGAAAAAGTGAGATGTCCAAAAATCATTGCTCCTAGGTTTATACATGGTTTAAATGCTTAATATTTGTTTCATATTGCAAGTAAGGCCTTTAAAATTTTGTAACTGTCAAACATATTTGACTCTTTTTTTTTTTTTTTTTTTATCATTCAGAAAGTTAAAACAACAACAACCAGAACTAACTACGAATGAAAGAAACACCAATTGCATCTGCTAATAAAAGAGAGGCAATCTGGGAGGGGCAAGAGTCCCATAGAATCCATGAAGTACGCGATGAGGAGTCATGTTTAGTTAACCAATCCACACATTGGTTACCTTCTCTCAAAGTGTGAGTGAAAGAGAGTTGCCAATGTCTGTTTGCAAGAGACTTGATTTGATTCAAAACTGCAGCATAGGGGTGCCAGACTGGGAATATATTTGACTTTGCTTAAAAGGAAAGGAGTTAAAAATAGAATAACGCCTTTTAACCAAGAATTTAAAATAAAAAAAATAAAAATATGGATTAAATATAGTTACCCAAAATTATTAATAGTGAGATTAGTCATGGAAGTATTCCTATTGAATTAAATATAATAAGATAAAACTAAATTAAATATAATAAGATCAAACTAAATGTTATATATAATTAAATAATAAAATTAATGAAGTACAAAAGTAAAATTAAGGCATATAATTAAAAGTTATGGAAAATAAATACATTAAAAAGTGTGAATTTTAAAAATATAAGATAGAGGACCAAATTAAGATAAACTGAAAATATTATCTAAATTGATACTCAAAATAAAATAAATCTATTTTTTAAAGCATAAATTATCAAAATTAATTAACTTTAGACTGGAATAGTTTTGTGAGAGAAAAACAAGTCATAAACACTCTAGCCAAGTGGCTATAGCCATGATTGCAAGCAATAGTGGGTGTCAAATCAAATCTATCTCGCGAACCTTGAAGTTATGACGGTTGAATTGAAAATTGACACATTTTGCAGTTACAACTATATAAGACTTCCACTTTCCATTTACAAAATTGACTAAACACTACTACAAAAAACAGATTCTACATTGTGCATTTTACATCGGTTATATGAAAAATGATGTAAAAAAATGCGCGGTGGCATTTTTGCAATTAAACGTAACATGTTAACATCGATTCTTAACTAAACCTATGTGGAAAAGCTTTTCTACATCGGTCATAAGTTGAAACCAATGTGAATGCCTCACTCCACTTTTAACTCCACATTGAAACTCAGGAAAACCCTAGCCTCCGAGAGTCTGAATCCCTCATTTGCCTCCAAGAGCCTCTCTCTCTCTACGGTGACTCTTCCCTTCCCATTCTCTTTCTCTAATTCCCCTTTGCACTTTTTTCCTTCTCTCGCGTGTAGCTGGAGATAGTCTCAAAGAGAAGAGGGTGAAGTGTCGTGGTGAGGGTGGCGGGGGAGCTTCGTCGAAATGGTTCCTAAATCCAAAATGATGCCGAGCTGAAGCATCACCAATCTTTCCTTATATATGAAAGCTCAACCTACTAAAGTTCCTCATATCTGAAACCTTCCTCAGAGTGCAAAGGGTTTGCGGAAGGTTCTGCCATGGTTCATATGATGGATCTCTATCTGCCATTGTTGAGTTTGTATCTCCAACACTGTCATTAGCCTCTCTAGCATAGATAACCGCTCTCCACTACCAGAGCGAGTTCCTTCACGAAACTACTCACGAAACTACTGAAGTGAGTTCTCAGGCATAAATCTACGTTATTATTTTATTTTCCAATTTCTGTAAATTGTTCACATTTCTCTCTCGCAAGATGTGTGATTTGGTGATGATCAAGATGAAGTACTTTTTTGAAAATAAAAATCAAACACTGTGGGATTGTTCATGTTGAGAAGTGGCAGATAATTTTAGTCATAAAATTGTAAAGTTTTTATTTGATTTGAGTTATAAGTGCTCAGTAATTCTTTTTATCTACAATTTTTATATTCTATTTCATGCTTTTTTTGTTCTGTTTTGTTTGATTTGTTGGTGCCAACTCTGCTTGATGTATCTCCTAAGATCTACTGGAAGTCCTTTGAAAAGAGCTTCTTCATCTACCCTCTTGTGGCCAGCCATTTATATTGGTTATATTTTCGCATAGATTGTCTTAGTTTTGGAGGAAGCTACCTGTGATGCATCCATTGTTTTGTATCAGTTCTCCTAACCTTCTACTCTTCTAAGCAGACAGTTGTTGATTGGAGGTATGTCTGCCAAAATTTTAGTTCTATTAGACCACATATAGAACAAACTCAATTTAGGCTGGTCAAGTGTTAATTATCTTACAATTCAACTCATTATAGTTTAACGTTGAGTCTTAGACCAATGTTTGAGTGTAGACTGGACTGAATCAAATTTGGTTACATCCGATGGTGTTATGTCACTGATTTCCTGTAACAAGCTATATTATCAAATTGATTTCTACAATCATTATTATTTCTCTTTCCTAAGCTAAACCTGATTCATAACCATAAAATAGATGTGTCCAAAACTCATTCATAATTATAAGGGCCTACAATCACAAAAATTGGAAAACAAGGCCTAAGATTACTATGAGGTTTTGTGTAAATGGTTTGTAGCTGATCTTCTACTTTTAAACTATTATCATTTAGTTGATATGGATTCTGGCCCGAGATCGAAACACAACACAATGGGGAATTGCTTAACACAACATGTTAGGGAAATTCATAAGTGATCACGAAATGGTCATAATTGAGAAATAAGAACAAATGAACTCAACATCAAGAGTTGGTAATGCTAAGAGCAATATATTTGGTATGGCACCTTGATTCATTGATTCCTTAATCCATGCTAAGAAAGTAACCTTACTTCTTTGGCAAAGTAAACCATAGTGTGGCATCTCAGCAAAAATAGTTCAATTTAAGAATTGAAAATAGTGATAAGTGAAGTGTATGTTTAATTCAATTAATGTTTGGTATGTATGTAATTTGTGATGCATAATAGGACTAATAAAAATTATCATATATTTATTTTATTAATAAAAATCACTTTCTAGATCGATACTAATTAGAACCGATGTAGAAAACCACTTTTTTACATCGGTTGTAATTAGAACCAATGTAAAAAGCGACACTTTTGACACCTATTATCATTACAATGAAGTGGTTTTCTACATCGGTTCGTCAACCAATGTAGAAACGTTTCACTTTCTACAGCGGTTCAAGATCGATGTAAAAAGTGCCCCAGAGCCAATGTATAATTTCTTTTTTGTAGTAGTGCGATGGAAGCCCAATTGAAAAGAAGAAAGAGGATATTGAAACATGAGCACTGCATTTTATTGCATCATTTTGTTTATTGTATTACACATCACTGCTTTATTTCCCAAACTAAGAATCATGTAACATTCATGAACCAGGAAAGTCATATTGGATTGAGAAGCTTCATATCTGCGAATAGGTGATACAGCCAGCATAAGACCATACTGGTGATCGATTGGGTCATGATGAACAACCTTAATTCCTCAACACACCTCCCTTTTGATTTTTGTTTAAAATGTTTACAAAAGCTCCATTTTCCATCTCCCGTGCTAGCTGTTTTATAGATACGAAGTCAGATATATCATAAGAACTCTCAGAGTCCATTCTCCTCAACCCTAATATATTAGTAAGATTTTCATATCTCACATGACCATTCTCCCTATTCAAAATTCAACTGAAAACTTTTCACGATTTCGAGATATATCGGTTGAAACAGGAACCCTTCCAGTAGCAATTCCATCATGACCAAAACTCAAAAAAAATTCTTCCCCTGCCTGTAAAGTGACATTATTATGTATTTGAAACTCCACTGGATAATTCTGGTTGGGTGTGTTGAGGAATCAAGTCAGTGGCCTTGTCGAAGGTTCTGTGCATGTAGGGTTTTTTCTCAGTTAGATTCATATGGAGACTTTTCTTTTCTTTTCTTTTTCTTTTGTGGAAGTGAGGACTAGGAAAGTTTCTTCTTTATCCACTAAACAGGGAAGTTGCAGCAATCACGTCTCATTCATATTCATTAAGCTCAAAGTGCATTTGTACTTTCAATTTTTTCGATTTGTAGATGAACAGGTTGTAATCTATGGCACAATATTTCTTTATTCATTTATCTTTGATGATATTTTTATTTATAAACATTTTTCTTAGAAAGCATGTTTAGATATAATACTCCATTTCTAAATTGCGGTATGCATAATCCATGTAAAATAATATAAATAAGATAATTTAATAGAACGATGTGGCTCCATTGATTTCAAGGAAAGTATCTGCTTAATTGCCAGCATTTGGTATACAACTCAGGAAAGAATATACTACTTTCCTGATATCTAGTTGTTGTAAAAAGGTTTTACTTACAATAACAGTGAAAAATGACATATCAAACATGCCATAATACTAACTTGGTGAGGTGGTTTCAACATTAGACATAATCGCACTAGTTGAGGTGTTTCCCCTCCAGTGACTTGAGGCCCATGCCTATGGAACCTTTGCCAAGCCTTTTTGGTTCATACAAGGCATGCCCTACTGGCAGCTGAAAAAAAATCTAAAATGTCCAGCCTAACTTGCTAACTTTGATGCTAATTGGACTAAAGAGTCAAAATATTTATAAAAAAAAAATTGTCCAATTTTTGGTGCCTTTCATCAATTAGACATTGAAACCCCCTAAGGTCTTAAGTCAACCGTTGAGCAACCACCTTGCTTCCTCCTCTCAAAAAGCATACATCCTCATATAACTCAATTCCTTTCCACCACATATAACACTCTTTTTCAATTGTTCTACACTAACATCAAATCCAACCCTTAATAGATGTGAAATGTTGCCATCTACCATACCCTAGTTTTCCTCGTTTAGAGAAATTCTCAATGATAATACACACACAAAGTGTTCAAAACTAGAGCTTAACAATAAATGTCAACTTTCTTTTTTTCTTTTAAAAAAAAAAATACTGAAAACATTTTAGAAGTTTAAGTTGAATAAATTTTAAAGAAACAGTACATTAAGAAAAAATTCAAAAACTTCTTAATCTTCTAGTTAAGGTAGTTAACGGAAACAAAGCATATGCAAGAAGAAGCCATTCAAATTTAGATATGCAAAAAATGCCAAATCTTGCTAAAATTATTGCCCAATTTAGCTTATTAACTCGGTCAAACTTGAAATTCACCAAATTCACCTAAGGCTATTGGGGTGGATCTTGTGGTGAAGGTGGTTGTTTTGGTGGTGCTTGAGTTGGTGGTGTTGGTTGTTCAACTGGTGGTTGTTGATATTGCTGTTGAGGTATAGGTTGAACAGGATGGGCAACATTGCCAATGAGGTTAGCAACTGTTGACTGAATCTGACTCACCAACATCTGAGAGAGATTCATGAACTGATCAGCAATGGCATTTTGCATCATTCTCCTATGCTGTTCAGCTTCAGCTTGTTGTCTCTCTTGGAATGCTCGGAGAGCAGCTTCTGTTTTCGCTTGTTGTTGCCTAAGAGTTTGATGAACAATCTCTTGCACTCTGTCTTCAGAAACGCCTTGAGGTTCAACAAATCGCAAAGGAACAATGACCCTTGGACTTGAGGAACTTGTAGGCACTAGAACTTGTCTTGTTCCAGAGTGGGCTTCGTTGGACACATCAGCAACATGCATACTTATAGCAACCTCAGGAGTAGGTTTGTCAGCAGTGGACTCTGGTTGTTAGGGCACTTCAGTTTCAGCCACTGGTTGCATATCTACATCCTTGGACACTTCAGATTGAACAGTTTCCTCCTCATGTAAAGTGACAAATTGTTCAACGTCCACTTGAAATTCATTTTCCAAGTCCAATTGGATGAGCACTTCATTGATCTTTGCAGAAGCTTCCTCCAATTCTGCTTGTGTTGCTTTGGGTTTAGCAGCCTGTTTTGCTTATTTTTCCATAGCTCTTTCAGCTTGTTCTTTGGTGGCAATCTTAGCATGTTCTTTTTCAATCTGTGCCAAACAAGCCTTTTTAGCTTGCACTGCTCGTTGCTGTTCAGCGAGTTGGAGTTCATGAAGAGTTTTCACTTCTTCCTAAAAAATAGCTCTATCCAACTTGTGAATGTCATATACTCTGTTGCTACAAATCACTGGTAATGTCTTCAAGACTTCCAGGAAATCCTCATCACTAGTCAAGAAGCATGCAGCAGTATCACTCCAATGAAAAGTCTTCACTGGACGCATGACTTTAAGACCTTCTGAAGGATGGATAAAATCTTCTTTAGAGCATCCTGAAGTTGAAGCTTTTTGTGTATCTTCCCACAGAATTTGACGCTAGAATGTCTTGGCTTCGAACATACCAAGGGGCCTTGTGAGCTTGCCAGATTTGTCAAATAAGTGATTCAATTTCTGTGATGAGAATTGAAGTTGAATCTTCCCTTTTCTGGATGGCATCTCAGTACCGTAGTACTTAAAACCTTTCTTCTTTCCAGCGTCATAGAGAGGTAGTATGGGACATACCTTATCAAGTATGAACTTGATATCAGTGGAGCATTTGATGCGGAGGTTGGGAGGATAAGCAATGGCCTGATCTTGTAGATACATCGGTTGCAGTAGTTTACCAAGGTCATCATAGTCATTTGGTTGGAAGTTCAACACTGGAGTTCTTGGAGGAAGAGGTAGGAACTTGGTGATTGGAGTCCATAGCTAAATATCCTTCACCCATCTAACCTTTGGATGTTGTATGAACTTGGAAAGGTCCAGGCTTTCCTTGGTGGCTAGTTGAAGTTCAACAACCATCTCTTTGTCAATGTTGGAAGTGACTGGTTTCTTGGGGGTAGACTTCTTTTTCTATTGCTGTTTGCCAGATTTATCAAGTAGAGGCTTGGCAAACTTAGAAGCGATTTCTACTTCTGGCTTTGGAAGCTCTTCAGCTACTGATTGCCTCGTCCAAGTTGGTGATGGATTGCAGATGATAGACCCTTCTGGTAGTGAAGCATAGGCTGCTGACTGAGGATCAACATGATCATACCTCATCCAGTCTGGTGCAGATGCTGAAATGAGGCTTCTCTCAAGAGGCTCCTGATGTGGTCTCCAGAAGACATCACTCCTCTTGCAGTAGTTCTGTTCATTCCTAGTGAAGAATGCAACGGGAAATCTTTCTTTATTTTTCTCTTGCTCTATTTTCTCTTGAACCTTTGGTGGGATGGTCCAAGGTGTCCAAGCATCTCTCCAAGTATCTCTTGGATGCACAGTCTATGTGAGATTTAACTTGAGAGGTGGACGCTGTTTTGGTTCAGGTGTTGGAGCAGTAGGTGGGTTAGCAGGTGGAGCAATGTTTGATTCACTCTTAGTGTCTCGAGCAGAAGGGGGTGGAACTGGAAATCTTCTTGGTCTTATTTCCTGAGTCTTTACTCTTCTAGGCACTGCAGTAGGTATGATAAAACTACCTACTTTGGACGATACAGATACCTTCTGTTTCTTTTGTGGTTCAGACTCTACTTCTTCAGCTTTCCTCTTGATCTAACCTATTGGAAGGTTATCATCATCATCATCAGAGTCACTCATCATCTTCAACTTTCTAACTCTGGGCTTTTCTTGTGCTGGTTTGGATGAAGCAGTCTTTGGACGCTTCTCAGCAGGAGTAGGAGGATTGGACGGTGTAGAAGTAGCATGCCTTTTCTTTGTCCTCCTTTCTTTTTTAGCTTCTTCTTCTTACTACTGTGTCATTTGTCTTGTCACCTTTCTGGTTTCTTGGTCTTTCATAAGAGTCATTACTCTTCTAGGCATTGTAATAGGTATGACAGAACTACCTACTTTGGACGTTACAGATACCTTCTATTTCTTTTGTGGTCCAGACTCTACTTCTTCAGCTTTCCTCTGGATCTGACCTATTGGAAGGTTATCATCATCATCAGAGTCACTCATCATCTTTAACTTTCTAACTATGGGCTTTTCTTGTGCTGGTTTGGATGAAGCAATCTTTGGATGCTTCTCAACAGGAGCAGGAGGATTGGATGATGTAGAAGTAGCATGCCTTTTCTTTGTCCTCCTTTCTTTTTCAGGTTCTTCTTCTTGTTGTTGTGTCATCTGTCTTGTCACCTTTCTGGTTTCTTGGTCTTTCATAAGCTTCTTAATCTTCTTCCCAAGACCCAAGAAGTCCATATCCTCTTCTTCATCATTTTGTATCAGCCTTCTTTGCTCATGTCTTTTCTTGTTGATGCTTTCTTCGTCCAGTTCTCTCAGAACTTTGGCAATCAACTTAGTTTTCATTGGCTTAATGTTGGACTCACCAAACCTTTGTTGGAGTGCAATTAGTTCACCTTTCCTGATGATTGCTTCATTTTCTTCATCGTCCAATTCATCATAAAATCTCTGGTATACCTTTTGATCCCTGAAAATTTTATTCAGAAGAGCAGCATAAAATATATCATTTCCGACAATAGACTTCAACATGCGGAGAATGTTGATGTAGATGGTGTGAGGCAAGTTGAATAGGATTCCTTCCATCAAGTGAAACAGTACAAACTTGTGTAAGTCTGTAACTGAATCCTTGGACCCAGCCTTAAGTAGAATGCCTTTGTTGCATATCTGTTGCCATATCTTGGCTTCTTCGCACATATTCTTGTACTCTATCTTCGCTGAATCAGTAGACTTGTCTTTGTAGAGTACCTTTCCAACATGGTTACTATATTTTTCTACCCAGTCTGTCTTGTATTGATTCTGTTCCCTGATATAGCTAGTAACTTTGGCTATTGTCTCAGTCGATAGAACCATTTCTCGTCCAATCACATTGGACACTATCTGGCACTGAGTGTCAAACTTGGCATTCCTCCAAAACATCTTGATGAGCTCTGGGTATATCTTCTGAGTATAATTGAAGAACCCTCGAATGCCACTCTTTAACAGATTTTCTTCAAGGTTAAGACCGAGGCCTTCCAGGTACTTGATGACGAAGAAATGTTCAATGTGAACAGTAGCTACACCTTGTGTCACAATGGTGGTTTCAGGGTAGGTAGAGATATCAAGAACAGAGGCAGTTAATTCACTGGAGTTCATCATTGTAGATTTTTAGGTTATCAGGTGAGTGCTTGGGTCAGGTGTGAGAGAGAAAGAAAGAAGGCTAAGGTAGGAGAGGAAGTTTCTGAGTAGGGAAAAATGGTAAAGTGTTTTTCAGAGCGGATTTGACAGCTTAAGTATGGGCTTGTTTGGGGCAAACGAAATGGTTTTGGGCTTTTGAATTTTTGAATAGGGAGGTTATCCCACTAAACTCGCCATGATGAGGCATGCTGAGGTTTATGGGTAACTGCGTACGGTTATGAATAGTTAAGTGACTCAGCATAGAGCATTAACTTGCACTTACTCAAAACGAAACCGTTTTAGCCACGTTGTAAAACATGTTAAATGAAAACACATAACAGAAAAACATTGTCCATACATTGGACTTAAAAGTAACACATGCAGTGCACATGCATGACTAAGTGGTCTTTGGACGCTATGTCCATTGGATGCTATATATAGATGTTAATCATTCATTTACAAAGTCCATGCCAAGTCAATTCTTTAGAAGGACTAGCTTGTCTTCAGTAAGGGGTTTTGTAAATATATCAGCTAGCTGATTATCTGTGGTTACAAACTATAATTCCACGGTCCCTTTCTGAACATGGTCTCTTATAAAGTGATGTTTAATTTCTACATGTTTTGACCTTGAATGTAGTATGGGGTTTCTGGAAAGATCAATTGTAGCAGTGCTATCACAAAAGATAGGAATGTTAATCTCATATATACTGTAGTCTTCAAGCTATAAGTTTTGAGAGCAGAAACTTGCAGTTGAGATATACTCTGCTTCAGCAGTGGATAGTGCAATGGTTCCTTGCTTCTTGCATATCCAGGAGACTAAGTTTCCACCAATGAAGTGACATCCTCCACTAGTGCTTTTTCTTTCAATTCTGTCTCTAGCATAGTTAGTATCACTGTATCCAACTAATATGAAATCTTTCTGCCTTTTGAAATATAGACCAAGATTAGTTGTTCCAACAAGATATCTGAAAATTCTTTTAACAGCAGTTAAGTGAACTTCCCTTGGATCAGATTGAAATCTGCCACATAGACATACACTAAACATGATGTCAGATCTGGACGCTGTGAGGTATAGAAGTGATCCTATCATTCCTCTGTATAAGGTGTTGTCCACCTTCTTTGATCCTTCGTCCAGTCCAAGTACTGTTGTTGGATGCATAGGAGTTTTCATTGGTTTTGCATTGTCCATCTTGAACTTCTTCAGAAGCTCCTTAACATACTTGGTTTGATGTATGTATATGCCTTTATCATTTTCTTGATTTGCAGTCCAAGGAAGAATTTTAGTTCTCCTATGATGCTCATCTCAAACTTTGTCTGCATTAACTTAGCAAATTCCTCGCATAGAGATTCAGTAGTAGCACCGAATATGATATCATTAACATATATTTGAACAATGATAAAATCATAATTGTAATCTTTGCGAAACAATGTAGTGTTTACTTTTCCTCTTGAAACACCATTTTCTGTAAGAAATGAACTGAGTTTTTCATACCAAGCTCTTGGTGCTTGCTTCAATCCATATAAAGCTTTGTTAAGTTTGAAAATATGATTAGGAAAAGCATCACTCTCAAACCCTAGGGGTTGTTCCACATAGACTTCTTCTTTTATCAGTCCATTGAGGAATGCACTCTTTATATCTATTAGATAAAGCTTCATATTGTTATGAGCTGCAAATGACAGTAAAATGCATATTGCCTCAAGACGTGTAACAGATGCATAAGTTTCAGTATAGTTTATACCTTCCTGTTGTGAGTAACCTTTGGCTACTAGCTTGGCTTTATTTCTCACAACTTTACCTGTTTCATCCAGCTTGTTTCTGAATACACATTTAGCTCCTACAACTTCTTTATCATCAGGTAGTTCAACAAGCTTCCAGACATTGTTCTTCTGAAACTGGTCAAGTTCTTCTTGCAATGCTTTGACCCACATCTTCCAAGGCATTGTCCACAATCTTAGGTTCCATCTGTGATATGAGTGTTGTGTGACCTTGTTGTTGATGTGAAGATCTGGTTCTGACTTTATCTTTTGGATCACCAATGATCTGATCTTCTGGATGATGCTTCTTCATTTGCCAGTTGCGTCCAGTTGGCTCTCTTTGTTGTTCTATTGGACCATCCAAGGGAGCATTGGACTCTTCAATTTAGATATCATCGTTGGATGCGTCTGATGACTTCTTTTCATCGTCCAACCTGAGATCTGTAAATGATTCATCCAGCTCTGATAATTCCTTATCAGGCTTAGTGTCATTGAACTTCACATGGATAGCTTCTTCTACAACTAAGGTTCTAGAATTATAAACTCTATATGCCTTTGAAGTTTATGAGTATCCAAGCAATATTCCTTCATCACACTTAGAGTCAAACATTCCCAAATTGTCTTTAGTGTTCAGAATGAAACATTAACATCCGAATGAATGGAAGTAGGATATGTTGGGTCTTCTCCCTTTCCACAATTCATATGGAGTATTTTTCATGATGGGTCTAATATAAATTATGTTCTGTAAATAGCAGGCAGTATTCACTACTTCAGCCAGAAGTGTTTAGGGGTTGAATTATCATTCAACATGGTTCTGGCCTTCTCTTGGAGTGACATGTTCTTCCTCTCAACAACACTATTTTGTTGAGGCATCCTGGGTGTTGAGAAGTTGTGATGGATACCATTATCCTCACAGAACCTTTGAAAACTCTCGGTTTTGAATTCTCCCCCATGATCACTTCGGATCGAAGTAATGCATACTCCTTTCTCATTTTGAACTCTTTTACAAAAGTGATAGAAGACCTTAAAAGACTCATCTTTGTGAGATAGGAACATGACCCATATCCATCTTGTAAAGTCGTTACAACCAATCTGTATCTCTTACCACTTACTAAGGCTGTTCTTGTGGGTCCAAATAGGTCAATATGTAACAGCTCAAGAGATCTAGAAGTGGAAACAATATTTTTTCTTTAAAAGAACTTTTTACTTGTTTCCCTTTCTGACATGCTTCACAAAGAAGATAATCTTTGCATGACATACTTGGTAATCCTCTCACGAGGTTATGCCTGTTAAGCTTTGAGATTAATCTCAAGTTTGCATGACAAAGCTTTTTATGCCATAGCTAATGATTTTCTTCAACTGAAACTAAGCAGGATACATTTTGACTTGATAGTTCCCCAAGTTTAATCTTATACAGATTACCTTGCCTCTTTGTAGTAAAGAGAAGGGATCCATCAGAGTTCTTGACTATACATTCACCTTTGTTAAAGGCAACATCATATCCACTGTCACATAATTAACTTATGCTAAGTAGATTTTTTTTGAGACCTTTAACATAAAGAACATTATCAATAGAGGGATAGGGTGGAATACCAATCTTACCCACGCCAGCTATCATCCCTTTCTAATTCCCTCCAAAAGTGACTGTTCCACTAGTCTTGGGTTAGAGGCTTTGGAACATACACCTTTCTCCTGTCATGTGATGCGAGCACCCACTGTCCAGGTACCATGACAAGAATTTCATTCCTGCTATTAAGTATGTTTGCAACAGGAACAATTTTATCTTTAGGTACCTAGATTGGCTTGGGTCCTTTATTGTTAGTCTGAAGGGCATTAGATGCTCCATTCTTAGGCAGATGTCTGCATTTGGATGTTATATGTCCAGGTTTCCCACAAAAGTAACAAACATCTACATCCTCTTCATAAATATATTTCTTTCCCTTATATCCTTGCCCTGACCTGTCATTGGGTCTCTTACAACCTTCATATTTTAAAAGCTTGTTAAGGTTGTCAGATCCCTTGACAATGTTGGACAAATCCTTCTTTAGGCTGTCAATCTCTTTATGAAGTTTCACAATATCATGTGGTTGACCTCTTAAGGAAGTATTTGTTTCAACTTTCAGAAGCTTCTCAACAAGCCTTTGGTTTTCTGCTTTAAGAGTTCGAATCTCTATGGAAAGCTTCATTTCTCTAGTCCTTGATTCCTCGTAGGACTGATAAGCATGAGCACTATCATTCCATAGGGTTCGTCTATTCCTCATTTAAGGCTTCATGTTCTTTTGAGAGCTCTGTAAACTTTTTCTGTAAATCCTCCTTTTCACTTTCAAGTTGTTTGAAACTGTTTCCTAAAACTTCTTTTTCTTTTGAAAGTGATTTGGACGATTTCTTCAAAGTTTTGTAAGCCTTTGACAGAATAGAAGAGTTTGAAAGTAATTCATGATAAGCTTCTTGAAGCAATTTTAAATCATTAAAGTCTACCTATCTTCCTCTTCTGGTTCGGAAGAATCTGATGAAGTGTCTGCCATCAAACATATGTTTGCTTCTTCTTCGTCTTCTTCATCGTTCGATGATGAGTCATCATCCAAGTCTTCCTATATGGACATTAGAACCTTCTTGCCCTTCTTTTTGTTGAAGACTCTCTTCTTCTTGTCCTTGTTCTTCTCAAGGTCTGAGCATTATGTCTTGAAATGTCCAGGCTTCTTGCATTTGTAGTAGACCATTGGACTCTTCTCCTTGAATCCTTTATTGTTCAGGTTTCTCCATCTGGATCCACCTTTCTTCTTCTTCCACATAGCATAGATTCTCTTGGATATGAAGGATACCTCATCATCCTCATCAGAGTCTTCATCTTCAGATTGCTCTTCTGATGACTCTTCTACTTGCATGATTTTAGATGATGGTGCTTTCTTTGGCTTCTGGACGCTGAGTGCCAGAGACTCACTTTTCTTTGCATCACCATCTTGTTGCAGTTCTAGCTCATGCACTTTTAGGATTCCCACAAGCTCTTCTAAGGACATCTCGTCCAGTCCTTTAGTTGCTCTCAAAGCTGTAACATGTGTTCTCCATTGCCTAGACAAACTCCTCAGAATTTTGTCAATATGTTCATAGTTATTGTAATCTTTATCATGTCTTCATTTAGTATGGTTTAAACCATCAAAACATACTTTGTATGTCTTCATTTCCCTCCATACTAAACAATTCATATTGGCGAGTAAGAAGACTGAGTTTGTTACATTTTACCTAGGTGGAACCCTCATACGTTAACGCAAGAGTGTCGCACATCTGTTTAGCACTTTTGAAACTGTGCACCTTGTTGTATTCTTGTTTGGATAAAGCACACATGATGGTGTTTCTAGCTCTAGAGTTGAGATAGAATCTCTATTTTTGCTCCTCCGACCATCTAACCTTGGGGATCTCGTTGAGGTTCTCATCATATGGAATGTAGTCGCCCATCTCCACAACGTCCCACATATCAATATGACAGGACTCAAAGAATGCTATCATTCTTTGCTTCCAATAATCATATTTGGCACCCTTGAAGAGTGGTGGTTTGTTCACAGCTTGTCCCTCATTTTCCATCTTTCTCAAGATCTGGTTTCCTTTGTATTGCTAAGTACTCAACCCAAGAGGCCGAGCTCTGATGCCAACTAAAATCACACTAGAAGAGGGGTTGAATAGTGTGTTAGATAAAAGTTAAAATCTTTTCGTAAAGATGGAGATATCTTAACTTAGATTTTTACAAAGGACTTGTAAAACAGAGAGTTGCAGATATCGTCTAATGGTTCAAAGTAACAGTTTAATGAAACTGCATTTTCAGGTTGTCGTCCAAGCGAGAAACAAATACTTTTTGCAAGTTAATAAAGAAACTTGTGCATCTAATGCGAAGAAATAACTCTAGAGATAACTGGTAAGCTAAAAAGTAATAGAGTAAAAACACTTGGTTTATACTGGTTCACTCAACCTGAGCTACGTCCTGTTCTCCTTCAAAATAACTTTTGCAGGGTTTAACCAATCAAAACTTTGATTACAAACAAGTATTCTCTACCCTGCCACTTCTAGCTACAAGTATTCTCTAGGCCACTTCTGGCACACCTTTAATCTTCCCTTGAGATTAAAGAACACCCAAGTATTTTTTGTCACTAAGCCACTTCTGGCCTTCCAAACAGCAGTTTTATTACAAGTTTAGATCAACTCTCACAGAGAGAATATTACAATGTAAACAAAATACACAAAGTAACTTAGCAAAGGCTAAGGAGTTGCTCTTTTTGCACAAGTGTAGATCGTCCAAATGTTTTGGCAGAGTTTCAGCTCTTTGAAAAACTTGAATCCTTCGTTGTTGATTTCATGAGCTTAATCCTCTATTTATAGGCTATTGAGTGAATGTATCCGTTGTGGGATATGAGCCTTGTCGAAAAACCGTTCTCTCATAATCTTATGATTGTTGCTACGTGTCAGCTTGGTGTGGAGAGAGAGAGAGGGGACAACAGTACATGCAGTGCCTCCACTTCTATACAGTTTTTGCATAGAGAAGCTTTTTTGTCTCCTGTGGTACACTTTTTGAATATTCAAATGAAATGTCACATTAGAAATGAGAGGGAATAATAGAACATTTCAGAGAATCATCATCGAAAAGCTTAAGTGCACTTTTAAACATCATGGACGCATTATATAACTATTTGATAGAAAAGGTGTGTAAATTATATAAGCAAGTGGACGCTCCTCAAATGGACGCAGTGTTTGCACATTGGTTTTCATAATGCATTGGACGCTTGTTTCATTACAGCGAATTGGATGCTGGATTTATACTTAGAACAAGTTCCAATTACACATTGGATGCAATAAGCACATAAATATATATAGTTTGAGCTTAAAAATACAATACCACTAAGGCATTGGACGGTGTGGTACCTATAATACTCAAACATAAAGCATTAGATACTTCAAAATTTAATCTCATTTGTTATCATCAAAACTAAAGTTTGAGGGATTGGACATTGTCCAAGGTCTTAGACTCTAACATTTCTTTCCCTATTTTTTATTTTTCCTAAAGTCTCCACAAAAGACTAAATGTTTGGGATCAATTGACTACTTTAAGGTTTCTATTATGGATCTTAAGGTTAGGTTTTAAATTGCTTTTCAATTCTTGGTTTAAATACTTTCTCTATAATCTATCTTCTCTCTTTTCAAATATTAATCTTGATTCTATATTCATTTTAGATTGATGCATTGTCATCTATATTTGAGTTTGTATTCTTGATGAATATGTTGAGCATGCGATTTGGCATATTCTAATTGGGATTAATAGGTTTGTGATTTGTAATCATTGATTTGATCAATTTCAAACTACCAAGATCTTCTCAAACCCTATTTTGTTAATTCGCACTCATGAACTTCAATATTTGTGGGATGAATCGATTGTTTGATGCTATGTCACTAACGTAAGTATAGTTTTGAATGATCGAGTGTGAATTGATCGAATAAGGTTTGAGAATATTTTGGCAATTTAAAAATGTAAGGTTCTGGCTTGTTGGGATTAGAACTTAACTAATTCACTTCAATAAAGCCTTTATTGATTTAAGTTGATAAAAACACATGTAAATTTTTTGCAATGTAAGTAAACCTCAGTTTAGAAAATATGGAACTTGTTAAAAGAAAATAGTGTACATGCATTTGTTCGCGTAGTAGAAAAGCATAAAAGGTTGGTCACTTGAAATGGTTAGGTCCGCAGGTACTTGATAGACAATTTACATAAATCCATGTATGAATAAATATAAATCAGCCTGAACATATAGACAAATATAGAACTTATCTATAACTTGAGTGTGATATCACTAACTATCAGTACCTGATAAAATAAAAGCTTCCATACATAGTCTGAAGAAAAAAAAGGGAAATAATATGTTTATAAATTTAAGAAAATACATATTCGTAATACATAGATATAGTCATCCAAGGAAACTATCTAATCTTAACCCGAAGAACCATTACTGGTTATAGACTCTACCCAGTCCTAGGCACCTGTCAAAAGTTGCAGATATCATAGTTATTCTCACCCATGAGAGGGTGTACCTCGCAGACCCACGTGATAACTAAGACCATTGGAGAATCACTAAAAGTCTCCCTTACAGGTATAGCCAGGATAAGGTTACTTCTACTTAGGCCTTTATGGCCATATGGTATCCTAATAGAAGAGACCTTAATGTGAGTTATCCCATCTTCCGAATCTGTTTGAATTTTCCTCTTTCTAGCTCCCAGAGTGATCTTCTTGTGATGCCGCTCATCCATCCTCTACTTGAAGTTAAGTAGGGTCACTACCAAGAAAAAAACAAGGGGGTGAGATATAAACTAAAGGACAGATAGACAAAAAGTATTATACAATAAGCCCATGGGATGCCACTTGTCATTATATTATAGTGCTTAACTAGTATAGAATCACTAATGATAAAATATTAAGAAAGAGTAAGTACTAAGTAGTAGCACTCAGACAAGCTAACACAGTTAAATTATTTCAAGCTAGCATCTACAGTGCAATGATGTCAAATACAGAGCGCACTCAATCAAGGACTTGTTAACATTAGCAACACATAAGTCACAAAGCCATGATACAAGACATTGGAAATCATTGTAAGCATCTTCAACCATCCATATTCAATATCAATCAACAATTAGTCACATAGGATGCATGCATGCATAATGTGTGGATTAGTCAATTTCCATTCTCTCTTAATGCAGGTTCATATGTGGGGTATCCATATCTCCTTGAGAGCAACATCTCTTCTACTGCATGGGTGGGGATTCATTCAATATAGGAATAGCACAACTCTCTTGTAAAAGGGCTTAGGCAGATTCCTCAAGGGATTACCCTCAACTCTCCTATGAATGGAAAAGGAAAATTACAAACTTAATGACATAGGGAGCAGTGAGTCAAGGTTTATACGAAGGATTTGGAGAACTTTAAGGAAGATTCTGTGAAGGATCCCGTGGATGATGACCGCTAGATTTCTTCTCAGGAATCTTGTCAAAGGCCCTTCGCTATCCTATTTCTTGGGATTAGTCTAACATGCAGGGTTGGGTTTAGAGATGACTGCTCTGAGACTAGGTTTTCCCCTTTTTATGTATTTGAGTATGGGTAGACCTAGGTTTCAGATTTTTGGTATATACTTTTGGAATGTATATATTACTATTACTCCAGAAAATATTTGGGTTATGAAATTCTCCACTTTATGTATATGTGTATATCTTGTAACAGAAAAATATCTCGTTTTATTCTACTTAATTCGAAATTAAGTGCCCATTTATAATTGAACCACGCTACATAGTTTTCTTGCAAACTTAAATAACCTGTTTTTAATTATTAAGCAAAGCACAACTTTCAAAATAGAAAATGAAATTAAAAGTTTTTAACAATTTGGTAAAATTCCAACTTTTGTTTCATAATTACACTTTAATTGCACAATTAAACAAGTTATCGTGTTTTAGAAAATAAATGAATAAAGAATCTCTTATTTCTTTTACAAGAATTGAATAAAGTAACATGCATATTGAATAAAGTAACATGCATATTGAATTAAAATAAGTTTTAAATTAGAATATATGTGAACCCGGATTTAGGGTGACAATTATCTAATTGCATAGTTATTGGTGCATTTGTTTGACGAGTTATACCAGTAGGCTCAAAGAAACTAGGATTATAGAACTCTCCCCTTCTATCACTTTTAAGGCATTTGATAAAAGTTTCATGTTGAAGTTCTACTTGCAACTTAAATATTTTAAATTTATCTAAGACTTCATCATTTGAATGCATTAAATATACATAACAATATCTAGTACAATCATCTATGAAAGTCACAAAGTATCTTTTATCACCTATGGTAGGCCAACCATGCAAATCACAAACATATGAATGAGTTAAATATAATATTTTAGAACTTCATGCAACTCTTTGAAAAAGGAGTCTAGTTATCTTAGTTAGCATACAAGTTGTACATTAATTAAAAATTCTATTTATTTTAGGAATCAAACATGAATTCATCATATCATCTATTTTCCTAAAATTAACATATCCCAAACGAATATGCCATAAATCACAAGACTCAACAATATAAGCCAAAATAGACTTATTATTATTAATCACATTCAGTTTGAACATATTCTCACAAAGGTATTCCTTCCCTATAAACATTCCCCCTTTGGAGAGGAAAAACTTATCTCCCTCAAATACAGACTTAAACCCATACTTATTCAGTAATGGTACATAAACTAAATTCTTTCTAACATTAGGTACATGGTATACATAAGTGATAGTTAATATTTTTTCCCGAAGTGGAATTCTAGTTCCACTGTTCCTTTGCCTTTGACTTGGACAGTTGAAGCATTTCCCATATATAGAATTGTTTCATCTTCTTCCTTTATTGTCTTGAAGAGATCTTTGTTCTTGCACACGTGCCGGGTTGCACCAGAGTCTATCCACCAAACATTTTCAATCATGTTGATTTCGGATATGACCACAACAAGGTTGTCTTTTGTTGCTCTAGATTCGTTCTATTTGTTTTTCTTCTTCGGGAACCTACATTCACTTTTGAAGTGTCCTGATTTGCCATAATGGTAACAACTACCTTTATTGTTTCTTTGCTTGTTACCATTTCTATTGTTGTTGTCATGAGATTTATCAAAATCTCACTTCCTTTCTTAAAGGACTTACCCAATGTCCCTTCCTCCATTAAATGCATTTTTTCTTTAACAGATAGTTCTATATTATCATCTTGTTTACGATATTTTTCTTCAAACGAAGGTATTGCCCAATTGTTCAAGTGAAATATCATCTTTACAGTGTTTTACACTTCTTTTAAAGTCTTTCCATGAAGGAGGAAGTTTGTCAATGATTAAGGAGACAATAATGCTTTCCGTATGCATATTGTGTTGTTTGTAGTTATTAAAAATATGTTCAATTTCATGCATTTTTTCCATGATAGGCCTACTATCAATCATCTTATAAGTATTATAACAACTAACAAGAAATTTCTTACTTGTTACGTCCTCCATCATGTATCTTGCTTCTAGTTTTTCCCAATTGGCAGATCTAGAATTTTGATACATATCAAACAATGTGTCGCTCATCCATTAAGAATGTGTCCCATGCAAATGTAGTCGTCGATCATTATCCCACTTGTTTTTGTCATGGGTTTCAGTCATTGTCTCCTCTTATCTGGTGGTCTTGGAGTGTTCAACACATACACCACCTTCAAAGTAGTAAGAAGGAAGTGAATTTTCTTTTGCCAACAAACTAAGTTTCCTCCATCAAATCTCTAAACTTTGACATAATAAGAAGTCATCTCTTTCAAAGTTGCAACCATTGTTGTTAGAATGATATCAAACCTAAAGGTTGTTGGTGCAATTAGTTGTGATGGTTCTACAACAAAGAAGGGAGAAGGTGCAAGTCCCTGGCGTGAGTAAACACTAACCTTCAAGTTTGATTTGCCCCCACCAACCTTTATAGAAAGTGGATGCAATTAGGTGTCTTGACGAATCCCCTTCAGGATACAATGAAGTTCCTTGATATGGTTTCACACCCACAATCAAGCATATCGTCAGTGGGAGTTTACAAAATAAAAGTTTCCTTAATTCTCCCTACGCACAAGGGAAGAAAATAAATGATTTGGATACAAAGAATATGGTGATTTCTATATTTTTGTTATCTTTTTTCTACATGTAGATTTGTTATATTTATAGACCATCTCATATTTTAGTGAAGAGATTTGACCTTTCAAAGAGACACATCTCTTGGTGAAGAGTCACAACTCATGACCCTTGGTGAAAAGTCAAACCTATTCATACTTACACCTTTACATGAATAGACACAATTCATGAAAGGATACAACCTTTCATTAATTTTGAAAATCTCTCACAACAATTGGGGTAATACCAATTGCTTAAGTCTATTAGAAATATCCTTAAAGGATTCAGAGAATAGGGAAAGAATTATAGCACACAATCCAGGAAGTTCCATATTTAAGAATAACCATCAATCAATTACATTATTCAATTACAACACCATACACTCAAAACTGTCTCACAATTTATCGCAGTGAACCTGTTTCGATATAAAGTTTGCTATTAATTGTGTAAATTTATTATAAATTGGATGGAACCACTTGCATTTGAAAGCTAGGAAATAAATCTACAACACCCAAGAAGGAACAAGCTATATCATTTTGGATCAATACCAGTTTCATTTTAAAGACAGAACAATATTCACAAGTTGCTGATGGAGCAGTCTGCAACTCGCATAAGCTTTTGTGACCATGCAGCTACATGTGATCAGAAAGACTCGGCTTTGTTGACAGATGGTTGTAGCAGCACTAACGATTGCTCTAATAGGAATTCTGAAATCATTCTAAGGAAAGATATGGAGACTTCGTCAAATGGTGCTGCGGGTGATGGAGGGGTCTTGTGCCGACTCAGATAAGGTAATTGATCCCTCTACTTGCAGTGATCAAATTCTCTCTCAAAATTACCAAAGCATTGGTTTTAACGGTGCTGGTACTTCAATTTCCAATGGTTTTGAGAGGCTTGGTACAACTCACTTACACGAATGGCAATCCCACCATTTGGCACAAGAACTTGGCTCTTTACCTTCATGTTCTTTGATATGCCACAATAAACCTGATGATGGTTCTCATTCTTTTATTGGTGATCTCAGTATCCAAATTCCTTCTGTCGATCAGTTTGAAAAAGCTGGTTGGAATATAAATGGAGGTGTTATTCCAAGCTCTATTCCAACTGCTCGCAGAAGTTCTCGGTATCAGAACCGGAATAGTTCCTGGTCATTGAGATTTCAGTCTCTCATACGTAGTTTGATGGCAAGGACAACTCTCTTTACAATGATTTTAGCAATGTACCTAAAAAGCCACGTACTCAAGTATCATACTCAGTGCCTTCTGCAGGGTACAAATTCAGTTCAAGGCACAGAAGCCATCAGCAAAATGGGCTTCTTCACATACGAATTAGAAAGGTTAGTGAGAAGAAGTCATCAAATGTTGCTAGGGGCCCTGAATGCTTATCTTGTTATGTAAATGTCTTGATTACTCTGGTGTGATAAGGGTTGGAGAGAATCCGGGGGCCATGTAGTACTTGTACTGTTTGACCACAATGAATGGAGACTTTCTGTAAAACTTTTAGGAATCACTAGGTATTCATACAAAGCACACCAGTTTCTGCAGCCGGTATCAACAAATCAGTACACACATGCAATGATGTGGAAAGGAGGGAAGGATTGGATCTTGGAATTTCCCGATAGGAGTGAGTGGACTCTCTTCAAGGAGATGCACGAGGAATGCTACAACCGGTACATGCGTGCTGCTTCGGTTAATAGCATAGCTATTCCCGGTGTTCATTTGATAGAAGAAAATTATGATAATGGATGTGAGTTAACATTTGTTCAGAGCAGTCAGTACTTCCAACAGGTTGACACAGATGTTGAGATGGCTCTGGATCCATCCCGTGTTCTGTATGACATGGATAGTGAGGATGAGCAGTGGATTACAAACGTTAAAAAAATCTGTAGAAGACAACAGTGACTTGAGTTGGATTTCAGAGGAGATGTTTGAGAAGACAGTAGACATATTTGAAAAGGCTGCATATGCTAAGAAGCGTGATCATTTTACTCCTAATGAGATAGAGGAACTCATGAGTAATGTTGGGCCTCCGTGCGTGGTCGAAATAATTTATGATCATTGGAAGCAGAGAAGGCAGAAGAAGGGAATGGCCTTAATACGGCACTTTCAGGTAATGCTGAAAATACCTTTATTAGCTTTGTTACAGTTAAAACATTATATCTAAGGCCCAGTTTTCTGAGGCATTGAATGGTAATAGTGATGGATGTTATTTCTATTCTACCTAGTGTATGATATTTATTTGTACAATTCATATATCAATGTTGGCCAGTCTTTGATTCTGGCAGTACTAACAGTAACTTAACAGAATAAATTGAGACATGATTATTTATGCTTGTATGCATACCTGAAATTAATTTGATCTCCGAATCTTGATTTCAGCCACCTCTATGGGAAAAGTATGATCAGCAAGTGAGGGAGTGGAAAGTAGCCCAGACCAAAAGGAAGAAGATTGCAAGTTTGGAGAAGCTGCCCATGTTTGCTTTCTGTTTGAACCCCAGGAGTCTGAAATCACTGAACAAGAGATTAAAACGTCCATCTCAAAAGAAGATTTCAGTTTCAGTGTCAAGAAGATTGAATGGCGTACCACGTGATGCTGGCAACTTGAGACATCATAGTAATAATAGAACTCATATCCCCAAATCTTTATCTCTCATGAACAAGTCCAAATACAAATTGGACCCTGAGGCTGAGCATAAGCGTGATGTGGCTAAGTTGAAGAGAGAGAGAGCTAAGAGATTGCTATATAAAGCAGATGTAGCATTTCATAAGGTCATGACTGCTGAAGCAATGAAATCTTCTCTCTCATGACTGATCTAATCTACCAATTCACATACATCTCATCACCACCTTATTTCAGTTCAGTGAGAGGATTGGGGGACATTAGAATTAGATTTGTTGCTGCATGCATAGTGCACCTTTTCAGTTTGTACAGATCCCCTCCCCGGCCCCTCTTCTCAGTTTCAATATCAACACACAAATGAAATCGCCAAAATAAATTGAGACATGATTATTTATGCCTCCTTCTTTCATACTTTTTATTTTAGGTCAAATACTGTACTATTACTAGTGCATCCTTCCCGTTCAGTTTTTACTTTTTCACTTGGATTCTCTTATGTAAAACTTTCACTTGGATTCTCTCAAGTAAAAATCTCCACCATCAAAATCTCATGTCTTTCTTTTTTTATTGTTTAAATTTTTTCTCTCTCATTTTTCATTAAAGGCTGATATTTCACATAATAAAATGTCACATGAGAGAATTCAAACACCCTTATATATATATATATATATATATATATATGTGTGTGTGTGTGTGTGTGTGTGTGTGTGTGTGTGTGTGTGTGTTTTGTTTTTGTTTGGAACATAAAACATTTTATTCACTAATTAAAAACGTTTTTAAGAATATTGAAAACATTTTTTTTACTATTTAAAAATGTTTTTAAATAACAATAATACATGAAAAATTGACATAAATATATGAGGATTGGATTTATTATTGTCGCAAAACCCTATTCCCTAATACAACAAATTAGCTATACATCAAGAACAATAAAACTCGGTACCTGAGGAGTGTAGAGACAACGGGTCATTACATAAGGGCTAAGACTGCATTTACCCTAACTAGCATCAACCCATGCAAGACTTCAACTATCTTAGAGAAGGACAACTAATTATTAAGTTTTTTCCGTTCATTAATTGATAAGATAAGAGGATAGGAGATGGGTTTTATAGGGAAAATCCCTTAACCATAGAGGATTTCTCTTAGCACAATTCATTTTCCTCACCCTTAACCTTTTGCAAAAAAGACTACAACTATCTTAGAGAAGGACAACTATACACAACTCTCCCACAAAAGGGCTAAAGGTATGATGCATGATTCAATTATTAAGTTTTTTTCCCTTCATTAATTGATAAGATAAGAGAATAGGAGATGGGTTTTACAGGGAAAAGCCCTTAGCCGTAGAGGATTTCTCTTAGCACAATTCATTTTCCTCACCCTTAACCTTTTGCAAAATCTTCTCAAACACCTGAGTATTTAAACGATAAATCTTTTGAAAATAAAAAAGAGTTTATAAATACAAATGCAATCATGAACGACATACAAACTTTGGTCATAAGTCTAGACACTTGCCTTCATGTAAAATAGTTATTTTACAAACCATAACACATAATATATTACTAAAAAAGAAAGTTGGTGAGGAAAGTTTAAAATGGCGTGGACACCTAGTCCCTGGTTTCAAAAAAGGTCTTAATCTACAGTTCATGAAATCATGGTATTTTCTCAAAATGTCTAGGGTTCTACTGGGTCTTCTCAAAGATTTGCAACCCCATTGGGTGCTTAAATCAAAAGATACTTTTCAAGTCTTAATAGAACGTTCCTAAACAAATGATACTTTTCAAGTCTTAATACAATGTTCCTAAACAATACAATGTTCCTAAACAAAAGATACTTTTCAAGTCTTCATTTGTATACAATTATCTACTTGCACAATTGTTGGTGCATTTGTTTGATGAGTTATACCAGTAGACTCAAAGAAACTAAGATTATAGAACTTTCCTCCCCTATCACTTCTAAGGCATTTCATAAAAGTTTTATGTTGAAGTTCTACTTGTGACTTGAATATTTTAAATTTATCTAAGACTTCATCCTTTGAATGCATTAAATATACATAACAATATCTAGTACAGTCATCTATGAAAGTCATAAAGCATCTTTTACCACCTATGGTAGGCCAACCGTGCAAATCACAAACATCTAGATGAATTAAATCTAATATTTTAGAACTTCTTCCAACTCTTTGAAAAGGGATCGAGTCTAGTTATCTTAGTTAGCATAAAAGTTGTACATTTATTAAAAATTCTCTTTATTTTGGAATAAAAAATAACTTCATTATATATTTTCCTAAAATTAACATGTCCAAAACAAATATGCCATAAATCATAAGACTCAACAATGTAAGTAGAAATAGTCTTATTATTATTAATCACATTCAGTTTGAAGATATTCTCACAAAGGTATCCTTTCCCTACAAACATTCCCCCTTTGGAGAGGATAAACTTATCTCCCTCAAATACAAACATACACCCAAACTTATTAAGTAATGGTACATATAAACTTTCTAACATCAGGTACATATTATACATAAATAAAAGTTAATATTTTTCCCGTAGTGAAATCTAGTTCCACCTTCCCTTTTCCTTTGACTTGGACAGTTGAAGCATTTCCCATATATAGATTTGTTCCATCTTCTTTGTTGATTATCTTGAAGAGATTTTTGTTCTTATACATATGGTGGGTTGCACCAGAGTCGATCCACCATGATCCAACATCTTCAATCATATTGATTTCAAAAATGACCGCAACAAGGTTGCTTTTTGTTGCTCTAGATTCCTTTTCTTTTTTGTTTCTTCTTCAGGAACCTATATTCATTTTTGAAGTGTCCTGATTTTCCATAATGGTGACAACTACCTTTACTCTTTCTTTGCTTGTTACCATTTCCATGGTTGTTCTCCTGAGATTTTTCAATATCTCACTTCCCATTTCTTAAAGGACTTACCCGATGTCCCTTCCTTCATTACATGCATTTTTTCTTAAACAAATAGTTCCTTAGTATCATCTTGTTTAGGATACTTTTCTTCTAAACAAAGGTGATTTCCCAATTGTTAAAGAGAAATATCATCTTTACGGTGTTTTAGACTTTTTTTAAAATCTTTCTGTGAAGGAGGAAGTTTGTCAATGATTGAGGAGACAATAATGCTTTCCATATGCATATTTTGTTGTTTGTAGTTATTTAGAATACGTTCCATGACAGGCCTACTATCAATCATCTTATAATTATTATAACGACTAACAAGAAATTTCTTACTTGTTGCATCCTCCATCATATATCTTGCTTCAAGTTTTTCCCAAAGTTCCTTGGTAGATACAAAGTTTGATACATATCAAACAATGTGTCACTCATCCCATTTACATTGTGTCCCATGGAAATGTATTAATCATCATTACCCCATTGTTTTTCTCATGGGTTTCAGCTATTGTCTCCCATCCTTATATGGTGGTCTTGGAATGTTCAAGACATAATCCACCTTCAAAGTAGTAAGAAGGAAGTGAATTTTCTTTTGCCAACAAACAAGTTTTCTCCATCAAATCTCTCAAGTTTGACAAAATCAAAAGTCATCTTTGTCAAAGTTGCAGCCATTGTTTTTAGAATGAAATCAAACCTAAAGATTATTGGTGCAACTGGTGGTGATGGTTTTACAACAAATAAGAGAGAAGGTGCAAGTCTCCAAGGCGTGTGTAAACACTAACCTTTAGGTTCGATTTACCCCCACCAACCTCTATAGATATTGGATGCAATGGGCATCTCAATGAATCTCCTTCAACATACAATGGGGTTCCATGATATGGTTTGCACACCCACAATCAAGCATATTGTCAATGGTAGTTTACAGATTAACAATTTTCTTAATTCTCTTTGCACACAAGGAAAGAAAGCAAATGATTTGGATACAAAGAATTTGGTGATTTCTAAATTTCTAATATATTTCTTATGCATGTTGATTGGTTCTATATATAGACCATTTCATTTCTTTAATTAGGTGAAGAGATTTGACCTTTCAAAGTGACACGTTTCTTGGGGAAGAGTCACATCTCATGACCCTTGGTGAAGAGTCACATTTATTCATACTTACACCTTTACAAAAATAGACACAATTTCATGAAACGATACAACCTTTCATTAATTTTGAAAATCTCTCACAATAATTGGGGTAATACCAATTTCTTAAGTCTATTAGAAATATCCTTAAAGGATTCAAAGTATAGGGAAAGAATTATATCATACAATCCAGGCAGTTCCATGTTTAACAGTAACCATAAATCAATTACATTATTCAATTACAACAAGATGCACTCAAAATTGTCTCACAATTTATCGCACTGAACTTGTTTCTGTATAAAATTCACTATAAATTGTGTAAATTTATTAAAAATTGGATGGAACCACTTGCATTTGAAAGCTAGGAAATAAATCTACAACACCTTAATAGAGAACAAGCTATATCATTTTTGGTCAATACCAATTTCGTTTTAAAGATAGGACAATATTCATAAGTTGCTGACGGAGTAGTCTACAACTTACATAAGCTTTTGTGACCAGGCACCTATATGTGATCAGAAAGACTCGGGTTTGTTGACAAATGGTTGTAGCAGCACTAACAATTGCTCTATCAGGAATTCTGAAATTATAATAAGGAAAGATATGGAGACTTTGTTAAATGGTGTTGCAAGTGATGGAGGGTCTTATGCTAACTCAAATCAGGTAATTGATCCCTTTACTTGCAGTGATCAAATTCTCTCTCAAAATTACCAAAACACTGGTCTTATCAGTGTTGGTACTTCCATTTCCAATGGTTATGAGATGCTTGTTACAACTCATTTGGCGTAAGAACTTGGCTCTTTAACTTCAAGTTCTTTGATGGTTGTCATTCTTTTATGAGACTAAAATCCTAATGACCAGGAACTATTCTGGTTCCGATATTGAGAACTTCTGCGAGCAGTTCAAATAGAGCTTGGAATAACACCTCCAATTATATTCCAATAGAAATCACTAGGTTTATAAAATTGATCAACTAAAGGAATTTGGATACTGAGATCACCAATAAAAGAATGAAAATCATCAAAGAACTTGAAGCTAAAGAACCAAGTTCTTGTGCCAAGTGAGTTGAACCAAGCCTCTCATAACCATTGGAAATGGAAGTACCAGCACTGTTAAGATTAAGACCAATGTTTTGGTAATTTTGAGAGAGAATTTGATCATTGCCAGTAGAGGGATCAATTACCTGATCTGAGTCAGCACAAGACCCTCCATCACCTACAGCACCATTTGACGAAATCTCCATATCTTTCCTTATTATAATTTCAGAATTCCTGTTAGAGCAATCATCAGTGCTGCTACAACCATTTGTCAACAAACCTGAGTCTTTGTGATCACACATAGGTGCATGGTCACAAAAGCTTATGTGAGCTGCAAACTACTCCATCAGCAACTTGTGAATATTATCCTGTCTTTAAAACGAAACTGGTATTGGCCCAAAATGATATAGTTCGTTCCCTCTTAGGGTGCTGTAGATTTATTTCCTAGTTTTCAAATGCAAGTGGTCCCATCCAATTTATAATTTTATACAATTTATAGGGAATTTTATACTGAAAGAGGTTTTGTGCAACATATTGTGACAAGTTTTGAGTGTATGGTGTTGTAATTGAATAATGTAATTGATTGATGGTTACTGTTAAATATGAATCTGCTTGGATTGTACACTATAATTCATTCCCTATACTTTGAATCCTTTAAGGATATTTCTAATAGACTTAAGCAATTTGTTATTACCCTAATTATTGTGAGCGATTTTCAAAATTATGTTTCTATCCATGTAAAAGTGTAAGCATGAATATATGTGACTCTTCACTAAGGATCATGAGATGTGACTCTTCACTAAGAGATATGTCTCTTTGAAAGGTCAAATCAATTCACAAAAAGGCATGAGATGGTCTATAATAGAACCAATCTACATGAAGAAAAAAGGCAATAGAAACATAGAAATCACCAAATTCTTTGTATCCAAATCATTTCCTATCTTCCCTTGTGCACAGAGAGAATTAAGGAAACTATTATTTTGTAAACTGTCTTTGATGATATGCTTGATTGTGGGTGTGCAAACCATATCAAGAAATTCCATTATATCCTGAAGTGGATTTACCGAGACACATATTGCATCCAATTTTTATAGAGGTTGATGGGGGATAATTGAATCTAAAGGTTAATGTTTACACACGCCTTAGAGATTAGCCCCTTCTCTCTTCTTTGTTGTAGAAACATCACCACCAGTTGCACAAACAATCTTTAGGTTAGATTTCATTCTATAAGAACAATGACTGCATCTTTGAAAGAGTTGATTTTTTATTTTGACAAACTTGAGAGATTTGGTGGAGGAAATTTCATTTTTTGGCAAAAGAAAATGCACTTCCTTCTTACTACTTTGAAGGTGGTCTATGTCTTAAACACTCCAAGACCACCAGATAGGGAAGAGGAAACCATGGCTGAAACCCATGAAAAGGAAAGCAAGTGGGATAATGATGATTATATTTGCATTGAACACATTCTAAATGGGATGAGTGACACATTGTTTGATATGCATCAGAATTCTAGATTTGCCAAGGAACTTTGGGAAAAACTTGAAGCAAGATACATGATGGAGGAACAAGAAGTAAGAAATTTCTTGTTAGTCATTTTAATAATTATGAGATGATTGATAGTAGGCTTGTCATAGAACAATGCATGAAATTTAGCATATTCTGAATAACTACAAACAACACAAAATGCATATGGATGAAAGCATTATTGTCTCCTCAAACATTGACAAATTTCCTATTTCATGGAAAGACTTTAAAAGAAGACTAAAATATCGTAAAGATGATATTTCTATTGAACAATTAGGCAATCACCTTCATTTAGAAGAAGAGTATCACAAACTAGGTGATACTAAGGAACTATTTGTTTAAGAAAAATGTACGTAATGGAGGAAGGGACATCAGGTAAGTCCTTTAAGAAAAGGAAGCGAGATTTTTAAAAATCTCATGAAAACAACAATGGAAATGGTAACAAGCTATGAAAGAGGAAAGGTAGTTGTTACCATTGTGGTTAACCGGGACACTTCAAAAATGAATGTAGGTTCCTGAAGAAGAAAGACAAAGAGAAAGAATCTAGAGCAACAAAAGACAACATTGTTGTGGCCATTTTCGAAATCAACATTATTTAAGATGTTGGATCATGGTGGATAGACTCCAGTGCAACCCACCATGTGTGTAAGAACAAAGATCTCTTCAAGACAATCAAGGAAGATGGAATAGTTTTATATATGGAAAATGCTTCAAGCTTCAATTGTCCAAGTCAAAGGCAAAGGGGTGAAACTAGAATTCACTTCGAGAAAACTATTAACTCTCACTGATGTATACTATGTACCTAATGTTAGAAAGAATTTAGCTTTTGTACCATTACTTAATAAGTATGGGTTTAGGTCTGTATTTGAGGGAGATAAGTTTATCCTCTCCAAAGGGGGAATGATTATAGGGAAAGACTAAAGGGTTTAAATTGAAAATTGTCTTAGCTCAACACATGATTTCTTATCATTCATTAGATGGAATACCTATTATGTTAGTTGTGATTGTCTGTATAGAGTACGTAGGGACAACAATGAGGCGGGGTGGGTACAGGTAGTAGTCCCCCCATGTTCACCAATACTTACATGGGTATTCATGAAGCAAGTATCCATAATTTTTTTTTATATATTCGTGGGTATCAACGGATAAATGTGGATATTTGTTAAAATATAAAATTTTAAAGAAAAAATAAAAATAAAATAAAACTTAAAATAATATTTTTGAAACATATATTTATACTAAAAAAATTGTAAATAATATATATACTAAAATTAAATAAATTTAAAAAATATATTTATACTAAAAAAATAGAGCATATTTATTCTAAAAAAAATAGAGCAATTTATTTTATATATAATTAAGGGTATTTAAAAAATTTCAAAGTGCAGGTAGCCACGGGTTCAGGTATCCCTTACTACTCGCCTCCACCTTGTTAATTAGCAGATATCCATTTTCAATTCATAGAGATTTTTATTTGCTGGTATTCGTAGGTATTGATTTTTTTTTTTTGCAATCCCTAGGTGTACAGTAACTAATTGATAATTTATAAATGTTTATAATTTTTATTCTTTATATTTAATTTAGATTTTATTTTGTTTTAATTTAATTTGTAGTTAAGTTTTTGAATTATTAATTACAACAATATGTTAACTTAAAAATAAAAAGTATGAACATATATTACAACTTATCAACATATTGTTGTAATTAATAATTCAAAAACTTAACTACAAATTAAAATTTTATAACAAATCTAAAATCTAAATTAAAACTCACTATGAAATGAAAATGGATAATAAAAAGCATATTCGTTCATTAACAGGCGGGGGCAGGTGTACCTATGACTACCTGCACTTTGAAATTTTTTAAATACCCTTAATTATATATAAAATATATTTTATTTTTTGTATAAATATATTTTTTAAAATTATTTAATTTTAGTATATATAGTATTTACAAAATTTTTTTTTTCGTACAAATATATTTGTGAAAATATTTATTTGATGTTTTATTCTATTTTTACTTTTTTATTTAAAATGTTATATTTTAACAAATCGCCACATATACCCTTGGATACCCACGAAATATATATAAAAATTGTGGATACTTGCTTAATGGATACCCATGTCAGTATGGGTGAACATGGGAGGACTACTACCTGCACCCACGCCATCTTTTTTCCATCCCTACGTACACCTCTATGTAGACAATCACAAAACTAACATAATAGCTATTCCATCTAATGAATGATAACAAACTGCGTGTCAAGCTAAAACAATTTTCACATTTGATTTCCCATTCTAGGTTTTAGGAATTTTCAATTTAAACCCTTTAATCTTTACCTCAAGAAGCCAGAAAAAAATCCTAGCCCTCATGTAGTAAAAAAAAAACACAAGAAAAAAAAATCAAAATTGTTCAAAATTTCAATTTTAGGGATTCTATTAGGATTTCAAATTACCAAGAGATTCTCAAACCCTATTCCATCAATTTGCACTTGTGATCTTCGATTAGGGGTGTACACGGGTCGGGTTGGCCCGGGTTTGGCCAAACCCGATACCCGATCCGATCAAAATTTTACAGGTTGGGTTGGATCGGGTTTGTGCATTTTTTTTGAGAAATCCGATCCAATCCAACCCGTTCAAAAACGGGTTGGATCGGGTCGGGTTGATCGGGTCAGGGCATTTAAAAAATATTTTTATTTTGTAAAAATTAGAATTTTTTAGAACAACAATTTGTTTTTGCCTAGAGCTTTGCACATATATAATTTCTACATGTCCTCCAAAAGGACCAAATTGTGACAACATTTGATTAATAAAATGAATGGTTTCAATGCTAATACAAATATTTTATTTTAAATAGATATTAGCATGAGAAAACATAAACAAAATCAAGACAAAAAAATAGAAACAATTAAAAAAGAGAAATATAATTCATGTGTGGTTAAAAATTAGCAAAAAAATATAGTGTTTTGTATTTTTTAATTTAATAATATATATATATATATATATATATATATATATATATATATATATATATATATATATATATTATAGTACGGGTCGGGTCGGGTCGGGTCACGGGTTCAAAATGCAAACCCGTTACCCGACCCGTATACTAACAGGTTGGATCGGGTTGTGTTCGGGTTTGACCCGAACTAAAAAAAAAACCCGATCCGAACTAATCGGGTCGGGTTGGATCGGGTTGGGTGATCGGATTACCCGATCCGGTGAACACCCCTATCTTCGATACATGGGACAAATCAATTGTTTGGTTCTACGTCAATTGAAGTAAGTAATTTTTTGAATAATTGTTTGTTTTTAATGCTGAAAATTCATGGACAATAGCTGACTGTCTTACTCAGCCACTCAACTAGCTTTTGTAGAATTAATTTGTAATTGGGATAGTTAACATCTAGTGGATCCATATTATAGACTAAGGCTTTAGTTAGCTATATGGAGACTTTATCAATACATCTTTTAGAACCATAGAAAGGGCACAATGCATTAGTCTCTTTCTTTCCCATTTTGTTATTTTGTCTAAAGTCTCCACAGAAGACTAAATGTTTTGGATCAATTTACTGGTTTAAGGTTTCTTTTATGGATATTATGGTTTGGTTTTAAACCGCTTTTCGATTATTGGTTTAAATACTTTCTCTATAATATTTCTTCTCTCTTTTTAAATCTTGATGTTGATTGTCTATTCCTTTTAGATTGATGCATTGTCATCTTAATTCGAGTTAGTATTCTCGACGAATATGTTGAGCATCTGTTTTGGCATATTCTAATTGGTATTAATAGGTTTGTAATTCTTAATCATTGATTTGATCAATTTAAAATTCCTAGGATATTCTCAAACCCTATTTTGTCAATTCGCACTCATGAACTTCAATATTTGTGGGGTGAATCGATTGTTTAGTGCTATGCCATTGGCATTAGTAAATTTTTGAATAATTGTTTATTTTTTTGTGTTAATAATTTGAATAATTTTGTTAGGTGTTGTTTGATAAAATAAATACAAATGAATGGATATCACGAGTGTGAATTGATGGAATAGAGTTTGAGAATATATTGGTAATTTAAAAATGTAAGGTTCTAGATTGTTGGGATTAGAACTTAACTAGTTCACTTTTTGAATAAAGAGAATAAAGCCTTTATTGGTTTAAGTTGACAAAAACACGGGTAAATTTTTTTTAGTGTGGAACCCGGTGTTCAGTTTAGAAAATATGGAACCTATTAAAAGAAAATAGTGCACATGCATTTGTTCGCATAGGAAAGCATAAAAGGTTGGTCACTTGTAATGGTCGGGTTTGCAAGTACCTAATAGACAATTTACATAAATGCATGTATGAAAAGATATAAACTTATCAATAACTTGTCAAAATGAAACAAAAACTTGTGTGTGTTATATCACTAACTGTCAGTACCTTATAACAATTGAAAACGAGGTATTGGGAGAGGAGAACATACGAAATATCACATGCATTAAAATAAAGGTTCCATACATAGTATGAATACAAAAAGGGAAATAATAGGTTTATAAGTCTAAGAAAATACATATTCGTAATACATACATACAATCATCCAAGGAAACTATCTAGTTTTAACCCAACAAACCATCGCTGGTTATAGACTCTGCCCAGTCCTAAACATCTGTCAAAAAGTTGCAAACATCATAGTTATTCTCACCGATGAGATGGTGTACCTCCCAGACCCACGTGATAACTGGGACTATTGGAGTTTGGAGAATCACTAGATGTCTCCCTTAAAGCTATAGCTAGGCTAGGTTCTTCCAAGGCCTTCATGGCCAGAGGGTATCCTAATAGGGAAGACCTTAATGTAAGTTATCCTGTCTTCCGGATCTGTCTAAATTTTCCTCTTTCTAGCTCCCAGAGTGATTTTCTTGTCATGCCACTCATCCATCCTTTGCTTGAAGTCAAGCAGTGCAGGGCCATGACAAGGAAACAAACAAGGGGATATAATCTAAAGGATAGATAGACAAAAAGCCTAATACAATATGTCCATGAGGATGGCACTTGTCATTAGTAGCAACCACCTCACGCATACTTAGCAACCATCTCACGCATACTTTAATTATAGTGCTTAACTAGTATAGAATCACCAATCATAAAATCTTAAGAAAGAGTAAGTAGTAGTACTCAGACAAGCTAACAGAATTAAATTATTTGAGGCTAGTAGAAGTTCTTGGTATTGGAACCGGAATAGTTCCTGGTCATTGGGATTGCAATCTCATACGTGGTTTGATGGCAAGGATAACCCTCTTTATAATGATTTTAGCAATGTACCTAAAAAGCCACGTACACAAGTATCATACTCAGTGCCACATTCAGTTCAAGGCACAGAAGCCATCATCAAAATGGGCTTCCTCACAAACAAATTAGAAAGGTTAGTGAGAAGAAGTCATCAAATGTTGCTAGGGGCCCTGAAAAGAATTTTGAATGCTTATCTTGTTATGTAAATGTCTTGATTACTCTTGGTGATAAGGGTTGGAGAGAATCTGGGGGCCATGTTGTACTAGAACTGTTTGACCCATAATTTTAAAAATCGAACCAGTGATCGACCCGATCAAGGCACTGGATTAATGGTCGAACCAGTGGGTCACTAATTGAACCACATGTACTGGTTATAAGTAACGTAAAATTTAGAATAAGTATAGATATTATTTTTCGTAGTTATATCATCAGCTATTCTTATAGCTCAGTTGGTAAGCATCTCTCCTTGTGCCTTCAAGGACTCAGGTTTGATCCTTGTGGGTACCTTTTTATTATATTATTTTCGTTATTAAAAGGATTTGAAGCTGTTGTGCAATAAATAGGCACACAACACACAACTGCAATAAATAGCACGCACACAAATCTCGGGCCACGCAACTCAACGCACGCAGAGACCTTGGGCCAAATGCCTTGGACCAAGCAAACAGGTTTCCATTATTAAAAGGAACTAGTCCGACCAGTTGGCCCATTACCGGGTTTCACCAGTTAAACCCGGTCTGATGACGTCATACTCGGTTAGATGCATTTCCGAGTCGGGTTTTAAACTGTGGTTTGACCACAATGAATGGAGACTTTCTGTAAAACTTTGAGGAATCACTAGGTGTTCATACAAAGCACATCAGTTTCTGCGGCCTGTATCAACAAATTTAAATCAGTACACACATGCAATGATGTGGAAAGGAGGGAAGGATAGGATCTTGGAATTTCCCAATAGGAGTGAGTGGACTATTTTTGAGGAGATGCACGAGGAATGCTACAACCAGAACATGCGTGCTGCTTCGGTTAATAACAGCTATTCCCGGTGTTCATTTGGTAGAAGAAAATGATGATAATGGCTGTGAGGTAACATTTGTTCGGAGCAGTCAGTACTTCCAACAGGTTGAAACAGATGTTGAGATGGCTCTGGATCCATACCGTTTTCTGTATGACATGGATAGTGAGGATGAGAATTGGATTTCAAATGCTCAAAATTCTGTAAAAGACAACAGTTTCTTGAGTTGGATCTCAGAGGAGATGTTTGAGAAGACAATAGACATGTTTGAAAAGGCTGCATTGTTCAGGAGTTGGATCTGCATATGGATCTTATTATTCCTAATGAGATAGAAGAACTCATGCTTAATGTTGGGCCTCCATGCGTGGTTGAAATAATTTATGACCATTGGAAGCAGAGAAGGCAGAAGAAGGGAATGGCCATAATACAACACTTTCAGGTAATGTTCAAATTACCTTTATTAGCTTTTGTTACACTTAAAATCAAGGTTTTAAATTGCAGACTGGTTAATTAAGATGTTTAATTAAATGGTATTTTAATTTCTTTCTTATGTATTAATTAATATGTTTTCGGTTTAATTATTAATTAACCATTAAGAAAGAAAGATATTTTAATTAATAATTAGCTTTGTTTCTTTCTTCTTCTTCTCTCCCATCCTTTCGGTTTCATCTTCTTGTCTCTAGACTCTGCCCATTCTCCGTCCTTGTGGTGTGACTGTGTGAGGTTTACTGAACAAAGAAGATTGGCCAGCAACGTTGGCAAAAGCCGACGACAGTGGTAGAAGCAGGGCGAACGATGAAGGCTAGCAAGTTGCCAATTGCAAAGCCTGTTGTGGTTGTTTGTGATGCCTGTTGCAGCTGCAACACCATTCCATTGTGGCCATTATGTGTGATTTTCAACCACACCGTGATTTCGTTCCGCATCGGTATTGTCTAGTTCTGATACCGTGTTGTTGCAGATGATACAGCCATTATTGAGCGGTATTTAAAACCTTGCTTAAAATATTATATCTATCTATCTATCCTGGGGGGCTTTCAATTTCAAATCTAAGGCCAAGTTTTCGTAGGTATTGAATAGTAATAGTGGTGCATGCATGTTATTTCTATTCTGCCTAGAGTTTGATATTTATTTTTACATTTCATATATCAATTATGGCCAGTCCTTGATTCTTGCAGTACTAACAGTAACTTAATTAACAGAATAAATTGAGACATGATTATTTATGCTTGAATGTACACCTGAAATTAATTTGATCTCTGAATATTGATTTCAGCCACCTCTATGGGAAAAGTATGATCAACAAGTGAGGGAGTGGAAAGTAGTCCAGACCCAGAAGAAGAAGGCTGCAAGTTTGGAGAAGCCGCCCATGTTTGCTTTCTGTTTGAACCCCGGGAGTCTGAAATCACTGAAGAAGATTAAATGGTATCTTGAGACATCACTCAATAAATTCACAAGGCCATGACTGCTCTCATGACTGCTGAAGCAATGAAAGCTTCTGTCTGCTCTCAATCTCATGATTGATCTATTCTACCAATTCGCATACATCTAACCACCTTTACAATTTGTACATAACCCCTCCCCGGTCCCCCTTCTCAGTTTCAATATCAAAATCACCACTTTCAATTCAATTGGAAATAGTACACCTCTTTTCATACTCTTTATTTTAGGTCAAATATTATACTATTACCTGTTTGAGTTTAGTTTGGTTTGTCATATTTTAAAGTTTTGAATCTAATACCTGTTTTAACAATGGTCAAGTTATACTCTTCTTGATTTAATTTAACTTGAAAATCAAACAAGTTTGTATTTTACCTTTGAATTGGATCCAGTTTATCCACCTCACAGATTCGATTGGATTGAATTGGATTTATAATTGCCCCTAAACCCAATTCCCTAAATACAACAAATTAGCTATGCATCAAGAACAATAAAACTCGGTACCTGAGGAGTGAGGTATCATGCAATCTAAACTCATGTAGGTCTAAACCATCCGTTTGATCAATTCCATATCTCTGAGAGCCATCTAGTAGTTGATTTTTGTGACCTAGCAAGTCAGACCCATGATCCATCTACTAACCCTTTTTCTCATGTCTGACCCATGAGGTTATCTGGTTATAAGAAGCCCTCATATGTGAATCATTATGATTAATAATTGATTCAAATTTCCTGGATTTGTTCCTGTGAAATTTTAGGAAATGATGTCTATGGTACTCTTTCTTGCTTGTAGAATGATATCTCATGCTAATAGCATCCTGTTAAGAAAAATGGGATGAGGAAAGTATCTCAAGACTTTCAGAGATTTAAGCTATAAGAAGCAAGAACGAGAAGAGTTTAGAGAAAAGTGTTAAGAGAGAAGAGCGCATAGAGAAGTGTTGTAATGCGGTAGAAGCACATTGAATATAAAGAAACTGAAAAGGACAAAAAAGGAAGAACGAGAATTTTTCTATTTTAAAATTATTAAATATATACTATATTGAAAATTTCTTATTCTTTAATTTAAGAATAAGAAAAATATTGAAAATTTCTTATATTGAAAATTTTCAATATAGTATAATATTTTCTTATTCTTTTATGAATAAAAAAAATGTTGAAAATTTCTTATTCTTTTGTCAATATTTGCATAAAACCAAAAGACGTGTGCGAACGTCTCTTTCCTTAAATTATTAATTTGTTTTGCAAATAAGAAATACATGCTCATGATTGAAAAGTTTTGAATGAAAAATAGTAATAAAAAATATGCTTAAATATGCTTTAGGTGTGAATTTTTATTTTTTATTTATATTACATTCCATTTTAAGTCTTGTACCATTTTAAGCCACAAAAAGTTGAAAGAAGAATAGTTCAGTGAGAAGTGTTGTAGTACTCCCTTCTTCCCAAAATAAGTATTGCATTTGGAAAAAAAAAATTTCCTAAAATGAGTGTCGCATTTGGCTTTTGAATGCAATATTAATTACTTTTTTCCACTAATACCCCTAATAATGTCACTTTAGCTTTTCAATGCAATGTTAATAATAAGGTTAGCTTTGTAAAATTACTTCTCTCTTTCTTCTATTTAATAGATTTTCTTGGTCTTTGTAAAAAAACCTACGACGACACTCATTTTGGGAAGGAGGGAGTACAATAGAAGCGCAACAAATATGAAGAAAATAAAAGGAGAAAAGGGAAAGAAAGGACAATTTTTATTTTAAAAAATTAATACATGTACTATCCTAAAAATCTTCTATTGCCTTGTAAAGGTTTAGATAAAAACAAAAGACGTGTGCAAGTGTGATTTTTCTTAAATTATTAAAATGTTTTGAAAATGAGAAAAATGTGTTCATACACAAATGTTATTGGATTCAAATAATTAAATATGTTTTAGGTATGAATTTTAAATTTTAATTAAATATTTTTATTTATATTTTATTCTATTTTATTCTTCTATAAATTTAAACTATAAAAATTATAAATGAGAAGAATTCGGAGAGAAACTTTTGTAAACAAAAGACCCATGTGGACGTGTCTTTCCCTTAATTAATAATTAGTTTTGAAAAATAAGAAAAACATGCTCACAATTGAAAATATTTCTTTTTTATTTTACTGCAATTGAAAATATTTCTAATCACCGAGTAATCAACTAGTAATGCCCCAAACATGGTTTAATATAAACACTAGCCATTAGGTCAAAATGACGCATGCCGAAAATCATTTTATTAGACAACAATATATGATCATGGAGCAATAGTGACTTCATTTGGATATACGAACGGGGATGGTCCATATATATATATATATATCCTCAAGGTCCTACTGTGAAACTACCCCCCACTAACATTCCCACACTTGTCCCCAAACTAAGTGCATGCTCTTATAAAGATGGGATCCATGCCTGTAAATGCATGATGCAAAAACCACATATATTATCACCACATAACCATTCCAACATCATCAGTTAGACCTTAACTTGGAGAAAGAACAACAACACTACACTTGAGTCTCAAAATGTCAAGCTGTAATTAGAAATTGATTGCCATGGGTTCCAATACCTCTGTTATGTAACATCTAAAAACTAACTTAATGAGAAAACCAAATAATTATATTCCAATTTGTTTGTGTTGAGACAAAGTCCCTCCAGAAGCTAGAGTTTTAATGATGACAAACCATCAAGTAGCAAACGTCAAGTTATCAGAAATTAGCCAGAAATTGTTGCTTTGACTGTTCTTAAATAGACAGGACTAAATTTAGAAGCATGGAGAAGATGTGAAGCATATGCCTACAGTTGAAGTTTTTCAGACATAGTTTCGGCATATTCAAAAGCAGGACTACCAAAAGGAAAGTTGTTCAGATGCTGGAAAAGCAGTCATGTTTTCTAGATCAAAGTGCAGATATCAAAAGCTGTATGTGATCAGAAGCATGACGTTGGGGATAACTTTAGTCAAGGGGTAGATATCAAAAGCTACACATGACTAAGGGATCTCAGAAGATGCCCTGCAATCTTTTTAGTGAAGATAGATGTGTCTACATACGACTCCATAATAATTATTAGTATTTTATATTTTTATTATCTTTAAAATAGTTTGGAAGATATAGTATCTTATATTTATTACTTCATAGATCAAATTAATTTTTAAATATATACTTCATTCATTAAATTAATTTTTCAAAAATATTTATATAAAGCTTAATTTAATTGATGAAATATACTTAAAAATTTTGAACATAATTTTATAATTTCAGATTGAACATAATTAAAATTATATTTTTTAGATTAGTTTGATTATCTGTTTTAAAATATAATAGACAATTACTTTTTGAAATCTCTCCTTAAAAATTAAAATTCCGATTATATAATTCATAATTTTTTTGTCAAACGATTTGAAATTTAATATTGAATATTGGATATTGAAACCTTTTACATTTCAATATAAGAAAATATCAAAATTGATATTGAAACCTTTCACATTTAAAATTTTTATAAACTCATAATAATATATGATTTATGTTACATATTTAATTTTATAACATTACTACCTTTTACTTTCCCTATAATTTCTTATTTAAAAATATTACAGAAATAAATATTGTTTTTTGGACAGAAGAAATCAATAATATTATAAAAATAAGAATGTAAAAGTATTATTGAATTGTATAGATTAATTTTATTATACAACTACTATTTTTTAAACATTGTTGTATATTTATTTATATCATATTTATCTTTTATTTAGATATTACTGTTATACTTATAATATGATTTTAATATTAATTTTATTTTTGACTTTTTTTAAGATTGATTTCTATTGAAGAATATTTAAAAAAAAAAATCTAGCAACCAGCAATTGTTAACGTTAAAGCCACTTTAATGTAGTATATGGAATCATATGTTAAGATAATTATGTACCCAAAAAAATTAAGATAATCAATTTTTTCTTGTCGGTCGTCCTTTTAGGCAATGGTCGTAATTTCTTTATCTGATGGGTTAATTTTCACTAATTGAGTGTTTTTGCCTATTTTAATGTATGCAACTTAATTAAATTTGTTATAGCCTACATATTTTTAAAATTTATTATCAAAGTCCGTGCTTTGAATAAATTAAGGTAACTTGGAATATTCTAATGGGGACACTAAATAATTGGATGTCTTCTTAAAATATCCTGTCTTTGCTTAAAGTGAAAACCTTAGGGGGCATTTGTTTCGTGGATTATTTCTTTAATTTTGGAAATATTTTTTTCTGGGACCATAACATGGGAATGTTATTTCCGAGTATTTTAAATAATGTGTGATATATGCGGCAGTAATTATTTTATTATCTCAAAAGAAACGTGGGAATAAATTTTTCCAATCTCATATTCCCGGGAGTAAAAATATAATCTGTGAAACAAATGCTCCCTTAGAACTAAAATAATAAGATTTAGCCCATTTTAATTATAGAAGAGTTAAACAAAAACATGTTTATGAATTGAATAATTTTAATTTTTTTAATGAATTCAGCAAATAAAAGCATGTTCACAAATTGAGGTTTTACCTTTTAAAACTAAATACTAGTTTTCAAAGTCTTTAAGAATTGCTTAAGGAATAGCATGTTGAAATTTCTTTGCTGAAAATTTTAAAAATTCTATGTGCAATTTATAATGTATGTGTTTGATTTTTTTTGCTTAAGGGTTTTATGAGAATAAGTTGTGATGTTGATTGAGTAAAATTCCACTACATGAATGAGTTTAATTACTTGGTTCAAATCAGGATCCTCTTGAGACATTTGAATAGAAAGGTGTCCAAGTTTACTTGTAGTTAACTTTAATTATTCAATGGAGAGAACACCACATGAGGAATGCAAGCAAAGCTCACCACTTCTCATACTACTGATGGTATGTCATTATATATTGAACCATATATACATATATACATATATACATATATATATATATATATATATATATAGCGTTGTTGTTTTAAATTGACAATTACAGGGAACTTATTATTAAAAAATATTGAATTCAGAAATTATTTTGCTCCACAATTCAGCCACGAGGACTTACCACTACACCAAATATGGCTTTTACCGGCAATTAGTTTGCCTTTTAGTAGCCATACAAATAGCTACTAAATCTTTTACCCGCAATTGACTAATAGCCGGCATATCCAGGGTCAGTAAAAGGTTTAGCAGAATTTATATCAAATGCTGGTAAAGAGATGTCAAATGACAAGGAAAAAACTAAACTTTTAGTGACAATTCTTGTGGCCACTAAAATGGCCACAAAAGTAAGTTTTCAATTGTCTCTTTCACCCATTTGCCGACCTTTATCTATTGTCGTTAAAAGATATTAAGATAACAATTGTGTGATACTAAGATGGAGTAAAATAGCACATAAAAGATCATCAGATGAAAACAAGAGTTTTCATAAGCAAATAGCACTTATGCAACTAGGTTCTTGTTTTTTTTTTCAAAGCAAAATGAATTTTATTACTAAACAAGAGTTAAATACATGCCATTTGTTCAGCATAAGAAGGTCTAAATACATGAATCCCCAACAGTACATGCACAAAGTCAAAACACACCAAACTCAAACCAAAATCCATTCACAATATATCACAGCAAATGAAATCTAGTTAACAATATACTTAGATGATCCTTATGCCCAGCGGAGTATATTTTGTTACACACCATCCAAATAGGTAGATGTGTCTCTTATACTTTCTCTTATACTTGTGCCAAAGTGAAGTGTTTTATCAAGTTGTGCAGAACCTGGACAGAGCATGTTGTAGCATCTTCTTCATTTCAATTATTATCATATGGCAATATTGAACCCTTGTGCCATTGGAGCATGATCCCAATAAACCTGCTGCAATTGATATCAAGGAGTTCTTTTGTCATTAGCACTGTCTTGCTTATCTGCTGCAAAGTAGCATTACTAAAAGAGAGAGAGAGAGAGAGAGAGAAGAATTTCAACGGTTCAGGAAAGAGGAACTTTCAACGATTCGAGAGGCAATAAAGAAGAAAAGAAGAAGAATATTCAGATGTACAAGAAATCAATTCGTAAAGCTTACTCACATTCAAAGAGCAAGAGAGAAAAAGCCAATCAGGGGAAAGTGAGAGAGAGACTAATAACACTAACCTGTTCTTGATGGCAGAGAAATCGATTGGGCGATGTGGTAGATTGAAGCTACTCAAGAGGGAATACGTTTGAACCCTTGACACTTTACTTTGAAATAAACCTCCATAAAATCTCGAGAGTGAGAAAAAAGAGTGTTATCGGCTATCGCAAAGGAAAATGATAGTGCAAGTCACAGAAAGGAAAGTGATTTTTAATAATATTTTAACTGGCCTTTAATGTTAATTTCTAGTAAATAGTCATTTTTTACCAGCCAATATTAATTAGCCAGAAAATCATATTGTTTACCTGCAATTAAGTTATTTCCGCCATAAGAAAGCCTTTAAAGGATCATTTTGCGGTAGTGATCCTGCATGTACTTCTTCACTTCACAACCTCATCCATACAGTTGGAAATAGTAGCATCCCAATTTTCTGATATTACTAATGGTATGTCATATTACTTTGGACATTATATATTTTACTTTTTTTAAAGCTAATATTTTGGTCATTATCAAATGTTAACTAACCTCTTATTATATCAATTATTCATTCAATGTGAAGTAGAAGTATTCTCTATAAAAAGAGCTAGATGCAGTGGCAGCAACAATGACAGAGAGAAACATGGCTTTCATACTTCAGTAAATGTTAATCAAAATAAAAGATTACGTTTTGGCAAGTATATTTTGCATAATTGTGAACTTAATACCTCAATGAATATAAATTGCAACAACAACAACAACAATGTTTGTGTGCTCAATAAAGAAGCTGATATAATATCATCTACAAATTTCCCTTCAATATACAATCTTTTGTAATTATATATAAACATATATTTAGTGTTATATATGCTTTTCACATTACATTTTCCTAATATGTTATTGAAACATTCCAAATTACAGAGGATGAGGATTCTCTACATTGTTATCACGATGACAACCATTTGTCTCGATTTGAACTTACGCATGAGAATGAAACAAGTGAAAGAGGTTAGTTACTAATAAAAAGAGTATAACTTTTTTATAATTACAAAAAAATTGCAATAGTATTTGCTTTGATTGACTGGTTGCAAAATGTAGAGGAAAATGAATGCCAACATAGTATTGAATATGATAAGAATTGCTCAGAAAATGAACAAATTGTAATCAAAAAGGCCAATTGTTTAATGAAAGGTTTAATATATCAAAAGGTCCATGAACTTTTTGAGAATTTTTAATTAGGTCTCTCTAAACTAAAAAAAAAATTATAAATATTTCCTTGATCTTCTACAATTTTTGTAATTCGATCCCAGTAGTTAGTTCATGGCGGCTTGAAACCACTAGCAAATAATAATTTTTGGCGATTTTACCATCTTTGGAGACCCAATTACAAAAAATTGTAGATTATCAAGTATCTAATTATATTTTTTTTAGTTTAGGAACTACTTAAAATTTCCAAATAATTCAAGACCTACTGATGTATTAAACCTTAATGAAATAGTATCAAAACATTATAATAAATAAGAACCATCAATTATTAAAAACTTAGATTAAAAGAAAGACTCAGTCAAATGTAATGCAAAGAATCAACGAATTTTTATGGCTACAACTTCAGTCAAATAACATTGTATTTGTTTAAATTTTTTTAAGAATTTTGTTCCTTTTATTGAATGATAATAGGTGGAGGGTTTGATCACCATAATGATCATGTCAGTCACATTGAAAATGCAGAACATGAGTTGGAGCCTATGGTTCTGAGTAATGGAGGTTCAATATATATTTTTTTATTATATTACACATTTTCAATTATTTCTTCTCTTTTAATTTTTCATACACATTTTTGTTGGGAATGAATTTATTAATCTTGATTATTGTAGATTATTGGGATATTGGTGATCCCTCATGCAAGTTTCCCAATTATCATTTATGCATATTCTTACACATTTGACATAGCATTCTAACTCAATTTCTTTCATTATCAATCCTTGCAGGTAGGTACCATATGTTGTCAACCTTTCATAAATAGCACACTTATAAAGTAAAGTTCTTGCCAAAATATGTCACTGTCTTTTCCCATCAAAATCTGTCATAAATAATTATTTAATTATCTCATGTCTTCATATGTAGTATTTTAAAATTTCAGTAGTGAATTTAAGAAAGATTATTTCAGTTTGTCTTTCTAATAAAGTTTTGTCAGTTTATTTCTCAATGTTTTCTTACACACATTTTTAACAATTTAAAAGGTAATAATGTATAAAACATAATTATAGAATCAAATGAACAATTAAAATGTCCTGTGCATTGCACGGATCAAATAACTAGTTATTATGAAAATAGAACACTATTTTTTACTACCTAATAGTAGGCTCTATTCCACCATTGTCACACTTAAGATAATTAAGCTAGCCTTCCATTTTATAATTTTCTGTGTTGTCTGCTCTCTTACTCTTTAACATTCATGACTACTTGTATAATAAATCACACATTAGGAACAAAGATTTAGATATTGTTATTGTTGCTCCAATTTCAATCTCTATTTTATCCTTACTGTTATTTGAAAAGTTAGAAATTCCCCATAGAGATCAATGTACTTATTACCATTCTTAATATCTGTAATATCTCACTGCTATATTTCTAACAATTTTTACCTGGATTCCATTGGTATGGTTTAATTTCAATATGCTCTGAAGTTCTATTAGACAGATAGGTCTATGCCAACCGTATTTCTTAGAAACTAAGAACAAATCATGCTTGATTTCCTTCAAAGGCATATTGATCCCCAAATCCTCCATATCAACACCAACTGCAAAGCTTTTGCAGACATCAACATTGGTCAAAACCCAGATCAATAATTATAAAACATTGTATTTTCTGTTAAAAAGTTATTCTCCATATCAATTTAACCACATTTTTCAGTATAAATAAGAGAAACATGTATCATATTTCATAAAGTAGTGAGGAAAAACCTTAGAACAGTAAAAGAAAACCCTATTTTTACTGTGAGCCACTTCCACTTTATTAAGTTGAAATCAATCCATAGTAGAACCTTAAATTTAGCATTTCAACAGTCTCAATGTTATTTTCTACATCAATTTAAATAGAAATGAATATCTTAAAAAATGCATATTATGTGGAAATAAATAGAAATGAAAGTCACCTTAGAAAATTTGTTGCCCACTTGCCTCATCGTCATTCACAAAGCAAAGGTCTATATATGTTGTCACATTTCAATAACTCCGAAAGTTGTTTAAATTTCTAACCATCTAGCCAAAAATAAAGAGAATATAAACTATTATAAACCAATTACTTGTAAACTCGTTCTGCCAAAATTATTTCGAAGCTTACCCGTTAACACTACTTTTTTGAATAAAAAAGTATGAAAAAAAGGAAGAGTTAAAAATGAAACCCTCAAAAAAATGTAGTTGAATCATAATTCAAATGCGTTAGTTGAAATATGAAAAGTAAGAAAGCGAGAGAGAGAAATACCGAATGTTCTCTCTTGGATGATGGACGATGCCGGAGAATTACTCTTCCTCAACTCCTTGCTTGATCTCAACCACAGCTTCCATGGCGAATTATGACCTGTCGAAAGAGAGAAAGAGAAGACTCTTGTAAGAAAAAAGAAGAAAAAGTAGGTGTGTTTAGAGAATATCAAATCGATTAGATTGCTTTTAAGTTTTCCTATCAAATATTAAATCAAATATTATAGTTTAATATCTGCTATAAAACTTTGAAATGTACAATAGATTGATTCATTTAAAAGAGAGTCATTAATAAGGAAAAGGAAAGAAAAGAGCACAATGGGTAAATAAGTTGCAATACTACACAACCTATAGCAACCCAACACTAATTGGTTGCTTCCATTGAAAACAAAATTAACAGCAAATCTAAATCTGTATAGCATCAAAAGTAAAAACCAGGGAAAAACAACAATTAAAGAGAATAATCTATGAGACTGAAATGATCTGCAAATAGATTAGAAACTTTTATCAACCAAAATAATTTTATCAAAACACCTTATACCTCAAAAAGAAAAAAAGTTTAATCAAATCCATCTTGATGAGAACCACAATTACCTTCAACAATTAGTGCTGTCATTGGCAGCCATATGAGCAATGATCTTGTAAATCATTTCAATATGCAAAAAAAGTAAAAATGTTACTAAATTTATCAGACTAATGGTTCAACAGGCTCTTTGCAGTTGAAGACAAAAACAGGTAGATAGTTATTAGTGATGAATTTAACTGGGCAATACATTGGTAAAGAATAAGGATGCTATGTACAAAAGCAAAGTATGAATTTCAAATATTGACCTTATTTTTGTTATCTTTAATAGTGAGCATCTATAATATATATACGGGCAGGTAAAGAAGGGCAATCATTTCCAGTTAATAACAAAAATTCCAAAGACTATACAAAGAGATCCAACACTTCTTCATTCTTACCATTAGTCAAATGAATCCTATGTAATCATGATAAGAATCAATATTGTGCCCAGGATACATCTTGGTTCCACAATCACACTCAATATAAATATACCCACCCACAAAACTCTTTCGAACTCATGCTTTACCCCATTGCTATCTTCTTTTATGCACCCACAGAAAGAAATAAAGCATACTCATGTCCTTAATAGAAAATGACCAATTCCCGTCCTCCACAATTTGATCCTGCAAATAGAAATTAAAAATTTAAAAGACAATGGGGGTAAAGACAATTTACATGTGAAGATGGCATTGAAATTTCACCTTGCTTTAAAAACCGCTGGGCTCCATCAAGGCACTCCAGAGATAGTTTATTTTCACATAAGAACATAGCAATTTACAATATCAATATAAGTATGATAATTTTTTAAAATTGGAACCTACTCATACATAATAACTAAAAGCAAAATGGGATGTTGAGAAAAAAAGGGAATAAAAGAAAACTTGCATACAGATTTTAATTTTTAAAGATGACCAAATTTGGGAATGCTTTCCTTCCTGTATCATCTTAGAATGTTAATAATACTCTTTCCTAAAATATATATTAAAGTCAATATATCAATGTATAATTGAAGAAATGAAGTAGCAATATGAACAATTGAAAGGTCTAAACTTTTACAAAATATAATATCAAGCACTAATGAGAAAAGATCAAATCTTGCTCTTAAGCTTCTCAATCCTCTAAGCAGAAGGCCAAAGCTATCAATGTATATGAACAACCAACTAAAAAATACTTACCATGAAATTAAACGGTAAATGCAAGAAACCATTATGTAACGACCCTCAGATCCAACATCTCAGCGGCTCCACTCCACGACACTTCACACGGTGACACTTCACTCAACTCCTCGTTGGTCAGAACCCTCCGTGGGTAGCTATTTTCGAGACGTTCGGCCGCTTTCAGGATCATTGACTGTCCCCACAAACCAACACAAGACTTCTCAACATGCTTTGTCCTCACTCGCACACTTCCTGGGAAACTTCCCAAGAGGTCACCCATCCCATAATTTCTCCAAGCCAAACACGCTTAACTGTGGAGTTCTTAAGTGATGAGTTACCGAAAAGTAGATGCATCTTGTTGGTATAGGTAGTACCAATTATTTCCTTTAAGCCATCCTCAACTGTACAGTCCCATAACTGTACAACCTCTGGATCTCTCTCATTCCAGTGTGACTCACTCAGGGTGTTACACATTACATCTCTTGCATTGCTCATCCATGACAGCAAGAAGCATCTTTGAATATACCTACAAAAAAAAAATAGTGAATAAAAATGGAATTACAACAACGTATTTATGATATCTTCTCAAAAGGAAAGAATCAACCAACTAAAAACACTTACCTTGAATTAAAAATCGATAAATACAATTTGACGGTGACTATAACAGTTTACAAATAGGGAAAAACATAAAATACCTTAGGAAACAACTTGATGATATTTGCAAATTTGGATGATTGAACAGTGAGGAAGCACAAATCTCCTCCTTGATCAATTCCAATTGTTCATTGTCAAGAATGAGGACCTTTTCCATAGCATAAGTTTTGTCATTGCATAAAAGAGAGAGTATATATAGTTAATGGGTTACTTTCACTCCACAAAATCATATGGTTCCACCTATTTAAATTTAAATTTAAAAAATTCACTAATAATTTTTAGTTTCTACAATAACATGGAACTTTATCGCCATGGTTAATCAAAATTGAACATTTATTTGAATTTAAAAGAAAGAAATAAAGCATACCAGAAAATGACCAATTCTACAGCTCCACAAATTGATCTTCCAAATGGAAATTAAAACTTAAAACTTAAAAAAAAAACATTTATTGTGATAAAAATTTATGCAGTACATTCCACAACAGAAATTAACAAATAAATCAAAAAGATAAATTAATAAGATTACTCCAACTAAAATTCATTTTGTTTTGTTGGACTACCGACGAATCTCCTCCCTCAAAACCCATCATGCATTACATGGGTATATGTTCCCTGTACATGCAAATAGAAAATGATAAAAAGAAAGTGAACAACCATGAACCCCCAGTTCCTTTCCCGAGTGCGACGATCCAAATGATGGCCTTGTCAGCGATGTGGAAGGTGGACAGAAGGTCTCTTGACTCTGGCTAGATGAACGGTCAAAGGAACTAAAACGGTGAGAGAATACATTAATTACAATTTTATTGAATCTCGCACATCATTAAATTAATATTGAAATTAATTAATTTGTAATCAGAATGCATAAAAAGAAGTGCAAATTCAAATTTATAATAAATGGATGTAGATTAGATATATACTATAAATTGGATGGACCACTTGCATTTTAAAGCTATGAAATAAATCTACAACACCCTAAGAGGGAACGGGCTATTTCTATTATACATATATTAGTTAGTTACTGGTTCACGCGTTTATTTGTTTGTTATAACTTGCTATAGCCGGTTTAGATAGTTCACTATATAAACCAACTCTGTATTCACTTTACTCTGTTGATTAATAAATAATTCACTATTTCTTATTCTTGAATCGTTTTAAGGTATCAAAGCCAGGTTTCGATCCTGGAACCGTCAATACGAGTTTTGTTTTAAAGACAAGATAATATTCACAAGTTGTTGATGCAGCGGTCTGCAACTCGCATAAGCTTTTGAGACCATGCACCTATATGTGATCAGAAAGACTCGGGTTTATTGATAGATGGTTGTAGCAGCACTGACGATTACTCTAACAGGAATTCTGAAGTTATAATAAGGAAAGATATGGAGACTTCGTCAAATGGTGCTGCAGGTGATGGAGGGTCTTGTGCTGACTCAGATCAGGTAATTGATCCCTTTACTTGCAGTGATCAAATTCTCTCTCAAAATTACAAAAACACTGGTCTTAACGGTGCTGGTACTTCAATTTCCAATGGTTCTGAGAGGCTTGGTACAACTCACTTACCCGAATGGCAATCCTACCATTTGGTGCAAAAACTTGGCTCTTTACCTTCAAGTTCTTCGATATGCCACAATAAGCCTGATGGTGGTTTTCATTCTTTTATTGGTGATCCCAGTATCCAAATTCCTTCAGTTGACCAGTTTGAGAAACCTGGTGATTTCTATTGGAATATAAATGAAGGTGTTATTCTGAGATCTATTCCAACTCGCAGAAGTTCTCGGTATCAGAACCAGAATAGTTGCTGGTCATTGGGATTTCAGTCTCATACATGGTCTGATGGCATGGATAATCCTCTTTACAATGATTTTAGCAATGTGCCTAAAAAGCCACGTACACAAGTATCATACTCAGTGCCTTGTGCAGGGTACAAATTCAGTTCAAGGCACAGAAGCCATCATCAGAATGGGCTTCCTCACATACGAATTAGAAAGGTTAGTGAGAAGAAGTCATCAAATGTTGTTAGGGGCCCTGAAAAGAATTTTGAATGCTTATCTTGTTTTATAAATGTCTTGATTACTCTTGGTGATAAGGGTTGGAGAGAATCTGGGGCCCATGTTGAACTAGAACTGTTTGATCACAATGAATGGAGACTTTCTGTAAAACTTTTGGGAATCACTAGGTATTCATACAAAGCACATCAGTTTCTGCAGCCTGTATCAACAAATCAGTACACACATGCAATGATGTTGAAAGGAGGGAAGGATTGGATCTTGGAATTTCCCGATAGGAGTGAGTGGACTCTTTTCAAGGAGATGCACGAGGAATGCTACAACCGGAACATCGGTGCTGCTTCGGTTAATAACATAGCTATTCCCGGTGTTCATGTGATAGAAGAAAATTATGATAATGGATGTGAGGTAACATTTGTTCGGAGCAGTCAGTACTTCCAACAGGTTGAAACAGATGTTGAGATGGCTCTAGATCCATCCCGTGTTCTGTATGACATGGATAGTGAGGATGAGAATTGGATTTCAAATGCTCAATATTCTGTAAAAGACAACAGTGACTTGAGTTGGATCTCAGAGGAAATGTTTGAGAAGACAATAAACATGTTTGAAAAGGCTGCATATGTTCAGAAGCGTGATCATTTTACTCCTAATGAGATAGAGGAACTCATGAGTAATGTTGGGCCTCCGTGCGTGGTCGAAATAATATATGAACATTGGAAGCAGAGAAGGCAGCAGAAGGGAATGGCCTTAATACGCCAATTTCAGGTAATGTTCAAATTACCTTTATTAGCTTAATTTGTTACACTTAAAATACTATATCCATCTATCTGTCTATCTATCTATCTAGGGGACCTTTCAATTTCAAATCTAAGGCCAAGTTTTCTGAGGCATTGAATAGTAATAGTGGTGCATGCTTGTTATTTCTATTCTGCCTAGTGTATGATATTTATTTATAAAATTCATATATATCAATGTTGGCCAGTCTTTGATTCTGGCAGTACTAACAGTAACTTAACAGAATAAATTGAGACATGATTATTTATGCTTGTATGCATACCTGAAATTAATTTAATCTCCTAATCTTGATTTCAGCCACCTCTATGGGAAAAGTATGATCAACAAGTGAGGGAGTGGAAAGTAGCCCGGACCAAGAAGAAGAAGGCTGCAAGTTTGGAGAAGCCGCCCATGTTTGCTTTCTGTTTGAACCCCGGGAGTCTGAAATCACTGAACAAGAGGTTAAAGCGTCCATCTCAAAAGAAGGTTTCACTTTCAGTGTCAGGAAGAAGATTGAATGGCATAGCACGTGATGCTGGCAGCTTGAGACATCCCTCAACAAGTAACAGAGGGGGATATAGTAATAGAAATCATATCCCCAAATCCGTATCTCACAAGAACAAGTCTGAGCATAAGCATGATGTGGCTAAGGTAAAGAGAGAGAGGGCTAAGAGATTGCTATATAAAGCAGATGTAGCAATTCATAAGGCCATGACTGCTCTCATGACTGCTGAAGCAATGAAAGCTTCTGTCTGCTCTCAATCTCATGTCTGATCTAATCTACCAATTCGCATACATCTCATCACCTTTTCAATTTGTACAGATCCCCTCCCCGGTCCCCCTTCTCAGTTTCAATATCAAAACCACCACTTTCAATTCAGTTTCTTTATTTTAGATCAAATACTATACTATTACCTGTTTGAGTTTAGTTGGGTTTGCCATATTTTAATGTTTTGAATCTAATACCTGTTTTAACAATGGTCAAGTTATAAAAGCGTATGACAGAATTTCATGGGATTTTGTTGTTGACACCCTAAGAAGTGTTGGATTTAATGATGAGTTTGTTGATATTGTCTTTAATTGTATGTCTACCGCTTCGCTGAGTATTCAGTTTAATGGTGGGAATACTGTTTTCTTCTCTCCCTCTAGGGGAATCCTCCAAGGAGACCCCATTTCTCCTTTTCTTTTTGTGCTCTGTCTGGAGCAGCTTGCTCATTTGATCAATATAGAGATTCAGCAGGGCAATTGGAAGCCAATCAGATTAAGGATGGGCCACCTATTTCACATTTGTTTTTCGCTGATGACTTCTTTTCAGTGAAGCTAGTCAGTATCAACTTGATACCATTCCCAGATGTCTAAATACCTTCTGGACAGAAAGTATCGGTGGAAAAAACGAAGATGCTGGTCTCCAAGAATGTCTCTAATTAGTAGCTATTCAGGATTCTCACTTACTGATGACTTGGGCAGGTATTTAGGAGTGCCCCTCCTCCATGGCCGAAAGAGGAATTTTATGTATAGACACCCTCCTTGAGAATATGCAGAAAAGACTTAGCTCTTGGCTAGCAGAAACTATTTCTTTTGCTAGAAGGACAACTCTAGCGCATGCTGTTGTGGCGGCTCTTCCTACCTATATGATGCAGACGGTCCTTTTACCACAAGGTGTGTGATACGTTGGTAAGGATGAATAGAAGCTTTATTTGGGGCGACTCAGGTGGTTCTAGGCATTGGCACACTATTGCTTGGAATCACTTTTCTGCTCCCAAAATGGAGGGTTGTCTAGGTTTCAAGGACCTGCATTCTTTTAATATGACCCTTATTATGAAGCTAGGTTGGGGTATTATCATTAATACCTCAACCTAGCTTGATTGGTGTTATTCTTCAAGAACACTTGATTGGTGCCCTTCTGGAGAATCTTAGTGGGAATCAGGTTTGCCAATATGTGTTGCAGAATGGAGAATGGAATGTTGAAACTCTATCTCAGTTTCTTCCACTGGACATTATTCCTGAAATCTCATCTGTTATTCCTCCTAGTGATAACAGAGGTGAGGATATGTTTATTTGGAACATGACTCCTGATGGGAACTTTTCAAAGCATCAGTTTTCATCCTCTGCAAGTGGTTCAACCTATCAAGAAAGATATTGTTTTGGCTAGGGAGGTCTATGATGCTTCGGATTCAAATCAGGAATTGAGTAACCTGTACCAAAATATTCAGGTTAAACGGACACCACCACCTGTGGGTTGGGTGGCTTTATGAGGAATATTGGTTCAGCCTCAGTCCTAACAGCGGAGCTTTCGGGTGTTATGACCGCTTTGGAACTTGCTTGGGAGATCGAAACAGTACTCCAGAGTTATCATAGAGTGTGACTTTGATTCACAAAGGATGCCACTCTTCACACCCTTCCTTTTGTTTTATAGACAGGATCAATTCTTTGTTAAAAAGGAATTGGCTGGTTAAGCTTGTCCATGTTAAGCTTCACTGCATAGATAGAGTTCCTAGGTTCTCTGAGTTTTATTTCCTGCAGGATTTAATGACTGTGTCTTTAGCTCCTAGAGTTAATTGTATCCATTAGGGGAACTGCCCCTCCTCCTTACCCAAAAAAAAAAAATAATGGTCAAGCTATACTCTTCTTGATTTAATTTAACTCGAAAATCAAACAAATTTGTATTTTACATTTGAATTGGATCCAGTTTATCCACCTCACAGATTGGATTGGATTGGATTTATAATTGCCCCTAAACCCTATTCCCTAAATACAAGAAATTAGCTATGTATCAAGAACAACAAAACATGGTACCTATGAGTAAGGTATCATGCAATCTAAACTCATCAAGGTCTAAACCATCCATTTGATCAATTCCATATCTCTGAGAACCATCTTGATTTTTGTGACCTAGCAAGTCAAATCCATGATCCACCAACTACCCCTTCTTCTCATGTCTGACCCTGAGGTTATCTGATTATAAGAAGCCCTCATATGTGAATCATTATGATTAATATCTGATTCAAATTTCATGGACTTGTTCCTGTGACATTTTAGGAAATGATTTCTATGGTACCCTTTGTTGCTTGTAGAATGATATCTCATGCTAATAGCATCCTGTTAAGAAAAATGGGATGAGGAACATATCTTAAGACTTTCAGAGATTTAAGCTATAAGAAGCGGGAACGAGAAGAGCTTAGACAAAAGTGTTAAGAGAGAAAAGCACATAGAGAAGTGTTGTAGTGCGGTAGAAGCACAATGAATATAAGGCAGTTGCTAATTCCAAATAATAATAATAATAATAATAATAATAATAATAATAATAATAATAATAATAATAATAGTAGTAGTAGTAGTAGTACTAGTAGTAGTAGTATTATTGGTCCAACTGATGGTGGGTGCTGGTTCTACAACAAAGAAGAAAAAGGTGCAAGTCTCCAAAGCGTGTCTAAACACTAACCTTTAGGTTTGATTCACCCCAACCAACCTTTATAGAAATTGGATATGGTAGGTGTCTAAGCGAATCCCTTTCAGGATACAATGAAGTTCCTTGATATGGTTTTCACACCCACAATCAAGCATATCGTCAATGACAGTTTACAAAATAATAGTTTCCTTTAATTCTCTATGCGTACAAGGAAAGAAAGGAAATGATTTGGATATAACGAATATGGTGATTTCTATATTTCTGGTATCTTTTTTTTGCATGTAGATTGGTTCTATTCATAGACCATTTCATGTCTTTGGGTGAGAGATTTGACCTTTCAAAGTGACACATCTCTTGGTGAAGAGTCACATGCCCTAGGTGAAAAGTCACATCTATTCATACTTACACCTTTACATGAATAGACACATAATTTCATGAAAGGATAACCTTTCATTAATTTTGAAAAGACTTAAATATGTTTTAGGTCCCTAATAAAGAAATTTTTTGGCATTGAGTCCCTAATAAAACAAAAATTTTGTTTTTGGTCCTTGTGATTTTGTTTTAATCTTTCTAATATATCTATTTTTTCATTTGAGTCCTTATAATATTTTGTTCATTTTGTATTAGTCCCTTTGAAAAATATTTGATAGGGACTCATAACAAATGATTTACATATTTTAGGGACACAAATGAAAAATAGATATATTAAAAGGACTAAAACAAAATAACAAAAACCAAAAACAAATTTTTGTTTTATATGGGACTCAACGAAAAGAAAAAATTTATTAGGGATCCAAAACAAAATTCACTAATTTATCATGAACCTATAACATTTCAATTAACTCATTTCATCTTTTTGTTTTACATCTTTTTGTTCTTTAACTCATTTCAATTTCTGTTTTAAATATACTTTAAAATTTAAATTGATGTTAAACTAATTTAAATTAATTGAAAATAATTTTGATCTTTATTTTCATTTTAAATATTAATTAAAATTATATAGTTTGATCAATTTATCTCCCCGATTACGACACGTAAAGCTTTATTTCTTCTTCTTCTCTCTCCCATCCTTTCGGTTTCATCTTCTTGTCTCTAGACTCTGCCCATTCTCCTTCCTTGCGGTGTGACTGTGTGAGGTTTACTGAACAAAGAAGAGTGGCCGGCAACGGTGGCAACAGCCTACAACAGTGGAGGAAGTCGGCAACTATGACGCAAGCCGGCGACTCTGGTAGATGCAGAGCGAACGACGAAGGCTAGCAAGTTGTGAAATGCAAAGCCAGTTGCGGTGGTTTTGTGATGCCTGTTGCGGCCGCAACACTGTTCCATTGCGGCTGTTATCTGTGATTTTCAGCCACACCGTGATTTCATTCCGCATCGGTATCGTCTAGCTTTGTTACCGTGTTGTTGCGGACGATACAGACGTTTTTGAGCGATATTTAAAACCTTGCTTAAAATATTATATCTATCTATCTATCCTGTGTGGCTTTCAATTTCAAATCTATGGCCAAGTTTTCTGAGGCATTGAATAGTAATAGTGGTGCATGCATGTTTTTTCTATTCTGACTAGAGTATGATATTTATTTTTACATTTCATATGTCAGTGATGGCCAGTCTTTGATTCTGGCAGTACTAACATTAACTTACCAGAATAAATTGAGACATGATTATTTATGCTTGTATGTGTTAGCATAGCTGTAAATTACGTAATCCTAGGAGTTAATTATTCCTTGATGTCCTCAATTAGTTAAGATTGTAATCCCTTCCCATTATTATGATTGATTTTGTTGTATAGGCTGACCAATATACATTTATATAAAGAACTCCAATGAATGTGAATAAATAAGGTTTTTCCCCAGATTGGCATGGTATCAGAGCCATTGATTCTAGGACTGTGCCCTAAGTAGCAAAAGCTCGAATGGCAGATGAGAGCATGAGGAATGAACCCAAGGCATCCTCTGATATCTCAGGGGATCGACCTCGTGCAGACTCTAGCAGCTACCATGGCTAAAGTCCTGGCTCAGAACCAGTTTGTTCCACAAACCAGTTCACAAGAGTCAGGCAGCAGTGCAATTAACATAAAACTCGATGGATCAAATTATGGTTTATGGTCTCAGGTGGTTGAACTCCATCTCTCTGGGAAGGACAAACTGGGACACATAAATGGAGAGATACAGGAACCTGCTGCGACAGATCCGACGTATCGACGATGGAAAACAGAAAACTCCACTGTTAAAGGCTTGATCTTGAATTCATTGGACCAAAGTTTGGTGGGCAACTTCATACGATTCTCTACTGCAAAACAAGTGTGGGATGTTATTGCTACAACCTATTTTGATAGTAGTGACTCCTCTCAGATTTATGATCTCAAAAGGAAAGTCAACAGCGTGAAACAGGCTGGTGGAACGCTGGAGGCATATTATAATTGTCTTCAAGGATTATGGAGAGAAATAGACTTTCAGAGACCAAATCCAATGGTATGAGCCAATGATATTAAGAAATTTAACGATTTACTGCAGGAAGATCGTGTTTATACGTTTCTTGATGGTCTTGATGATCGTTTGGACCGTCTAAGAGGCGATGTGTTGCAGATGAAGCCATTCCCATCTCTTGAACAGGCATATGGTTATGTCAGAAGGGAGGACACACGGCAGAGTGTGATGCTCTTAGGCACCGATACTGGATCATCTGCAGCAATGGCTACAAAGGGAGCACAGCTTCAGCAAATTGCAGCAAAGGGAAACTTAGGGAGTGGCAGTACATATGGAAAAAGGCCTTCAAATACTGAAGGTGGGTGTACTCATTGTGGGAACAAAAAGCACACCAAGGAGACGTGCTTCAAGTTACACGGTTACCCGGACTGGTGGCATGAACTTCAGTCTAAGAAACAAAAGGAAGGAGGGACAGCGAAGGTCTCACTAGTACAGACTGAGCCTCAGTTATCTCATGTTACTCAGGTTGAATCTTCCTCAACCATAACCTGTGATCAAGGTAACATGCTCTACATACTTGTCTTCTAATCATGATAGTGGTGGAGGGTAGATCATAGACTCGGGTGCCATCGATCATATGACATATTGTGCCAATGATTTAGTAAAAAATTCACTACCTAGACAATCATGTATTATAAATGCCAATGGAGTATCATACCTAGTGACAGGAGCAGGGACGGTTAATTTTTCAAATCATATATCCTTGCCTAATACATTACTTGTCCCCTCTTTATCAAATTAGCTTATTTCTGTTGGGCAAGCTACTAAACAATTAAATTCAGTGGCACTTATGTATCCCAATTTCTGTCTATTTCAAGATATCCTCACGAAGGACATCATTGGTGTAACACCCTAAATCCGGGTTTACATGTATTCACATTTTAAACTCATTTTAATTTCATAGGCATGTTACTTTATTTAATTCTCGTAAAAGAAAGAAGAGATTATTTATTTATTCATTTTACAAAGCGTCAAAGTTTGTTAAATTTCGCAAATCAAATGTAATTGTAAAAAGGTAAGTTGGAATTTTGCCAAATTGTTAAAAAAAATTATGTAAATTTTAAGTTCGAAAGTTGTGTTCCACTTAGTAATTATAACAGGTTATTTACGTTCGCAAGAAACTAATTGCAACGTCATTTCAAACATAAATGGGCACTTAATTTTGAATTAATAAAATAAAGAACACGAGATAATTTGGTTGGTTATCAAGTATACACATATGCATAAAATACAGAATTTCATACATCAAAATGTTTTTTGGAGCAATAGTAACATATATACATATACACATTGCTTAAGGTATATACCAATTACATAGGGTAATAGAGTATGAAAACTGAATATACATAGTAAAATCTAAAACCTAGGTCTACCCATATTCAAATACATAAAAGGGAAAAACCTAGTCTCAGAGCAGTCATCTCTAAACCCAACCCTGCATGTTAGACTAATCCAAAGAAATGGGATGGCGGAGGGCCTCTGACAAGATCCCTGAGGAGAGAATCTAGTGGTCATATTCCACAGATCCTTCACAGAATCTTTCTCAAGGTTCTCCAATCCTCCTCAAATCCTAGGACTCACTGTTCCCTAAGTTCACGACTAGCAGCGGATCCCCTTAACTGACTCTCACCCAATTACATCTCCAATTCTTTGACGTAAGAGGGGTTCGGCGAAAGGTGGGAAGCGTCAGACCAACGTGAACTCCTCAGACGGTGTGGCATCATAAACAGTAGCAGGTATCGATGAATTCTTCAAGGACACTCTGAAGAGACTGGTGATGATGAGAGCGACGAAACTGATGAGGATAGCCCCCTTGTGATCTCCACAAGTACTAGAGTATGAAAACTGAATATACATAGTAAAATCTAAAACCTAGGTCTACCCGTATTCAAATACATAAAAGGGAAAAACCTAGTCTCAGAGCAGTCATCTCTAAACCCAACCTTGCATGTTAGACTAATCCAAAGAAATGGGATGGCGGAGAGCCTCTGACAAGATCCTTGAGGAGAGAATCTAGTGGTCATATTCCACAGATCCTTCACGGAATCTTTCTCAAGGTTCTCCAATCCTCCTCAAATCCTAGGACTCACTGTTCCCTAAGTTCACGACTAGCGGCGGATCCCCCTGACTGACTCTCACCCAATTACGTCTCCAATTCTTTGACGTAAGAAGGGTTCGGTGAAAGGTGGGAAGCGTCAAACCAACGTGAACTCCTCGGATGGTGTGGCATCAGAAATAGTAGCGGGTATCGATGAATTCTTCAAGGACACTCCGAAGAGACGGGTGATGACGAGAGCGACGAAACTGATGAGGATAGCCCCCTTATGATCTCCACAAGTACTGCCATCGGCTCCTAAAACAAAAACGTAAGGGTGACTCTTTGCTTCATCAAGCAAATCACACATAAATGTCTTTAAAAGTCACACACAATCCTGCTAACCACTGCGGGGTGGTTCTCTAACGTTCACACTCGAATCCTACTTGTTTCCATGACTTTTACCTGTAAACTGTAACATACTGGCCAGCTGCCACTGGAACTCCCAGAACTTAGTGGTCTTAAATATATTGAGGAAAATGGCTACTGGGAGTACACCTTCACCCTGGTATAAGGTGGGCTCTCACAAACTGAGAATTTCTCATGGTTATTGTCAAGGTTGCCAAGTCGGTTTATGTGAACAAAGTCACAACTTGATGCCTACCCAACAAGGTCGTAACGCCTCACGATCATCTCTCAGGTACCAATTTGTGGTCATTCATACTCCGAGGACTTACTCCTCGCACACTCTCTCACGGAGATTATCTTTGCTCATCATCGTGGGTTTCCGCTGTAACACCCCGAAAATTACAACTCAGTAAGTAGGAACATGAGAGATTAATTAGAAAATAATGAGAATTTAATTGTTTGTTTTAGATAAGAAAAATATATGTTCTAAGAAATTAAAATATAGTTAGTAATTAATTGTGTACATAAGAAAAATGAAGGAAAATAAATAATATGAGTAATTCGTTATAATGGTCAAATAGGAAAAGATCTATAAAATCAAAAGATATAATATCCTATGTAATTAAAATCTAAGTGAGTAATCTAATTAAAACAATTGCTTGTAATAAAAAGTCCTCTTTGAGTAACTCGTTGGAATTAATTCTCTGCAATTAATTCTCTGTAATTACTTTCCTGTGTTATTTTATTTGAGTTAAGGATGTTCAGTATGATTTAAATACTTAAATTTATATGTGGATTGAATGTTTGAGGTATCTGAAAATGAAATTCATCTGCCTGTGGTAACTGTTAAAAATAAATAATAAAGATATCTGGAAATAAATTCCTTTGGCTGTGAATAATTGTTAGTAATAAATAATAAAAATAATTGTTGCTGTGTATTAATTATTTATTTGACTGAAAATTTGTTTTAACCGTTTTTGAACTCTGAAACTTGCATGTCAAGTTACCTTTCATAAAATTCATTTGTGAGCTATTACTTTGTAGAGAATTTTTTTTGAAAGTTATTAAAAAGCTTTATTTCATAAGATTTATAAAAATTACTTGATGTTTAAAAAGTTTAGTTTTGAAAATTAAATTTCGTGTTTCATTCCAACTACACAGTGTAATTCTACACTGTGTAGACTAAACTAACACTCAAGCTATCAAATCCTTCTCCCTACAGCCTATAGAATTTCATGCAGCCACCCACTTCTCTCTCTCTATGACCCACGGCCACACACACACACACACAAAACTCACATCACTCAAATCAAATTAACTACTAACCAATTAGAACACCTCACACTAAAATCACTCCCCGGCAACGACGCCAGAAACTTGTTGCCATTTTGGCAAGTGTACCAAATCGTACAAGTAACAAAGGGTAAGTAGAGTATCGTATCCACAGGGACTTGTACGATAATTGGATAATTTTCGTAAATTAAGTAGACTACAAATATTGAGAAAATTTAAGTAACCAAAATTAAGGACAATTGTATAAAAGTAAAGAGTAGAAGGGAAGAATTATGGTTTGAGAATTTTATCGAACACTTTGTAAGCATAGAAAACGAGGTTTATATCAATGGTGGGAATTGTCGGGGTTTGACTTCATTGAATCAACCTAACATGCATTCCTAGTTATTCCTATTCAATTAGGCATATGTTATCATCAACCCACAATTTATTCTAACCTTAATCCATTAAGTGAGAGAACCTAAGCCCCTTAATCACACTATCAATCCCTTGAATTAGTGTAATTAATTGACTTGCATTAAGAATGAGGGTTTCAACGATGACCAATAACCTTTACCCTATCCCTAGGCATAAAGTTCATTGGTTGTTCTCTTCAGTTCGCAAATCAATTGAATTTCCCAATTACAATCAATAAAAGAATCATGCACTCGGGTGATCAAGCCAAGAACAAGCAATAAGTGTATAAGAGAAACAATAACTAAATTTAATTGAATAGAAAATAATGTAGGAATTACATGAAAGATGATCCAATTACATCAAACCCCAACAAAAGTGGACTTAGCTACTCATAGCCATGGGGGAAGAAGCAAAAGAGGGAAGATCAATGAGGGGTGAAGCAAAACGCATTAAACCCACGTCCTGAAGCTCTTGTCTCTTTTTTACACGTACAAAGTATCTGGTCCCTAGGCTAGAACAAAAAATTCCTATTTAAAGCTATGGGCCAATAATGGTTCAAGCCCAAAAGAGAACAAAACATAAAAATAAAGATAAATCTCGCTGAGCTCGATGCACAGGTGTGCACTTAGAGTACGCAGGTGTGCAAACTCTCTGACTTAAAATTTCAGACATTTAAAAAAAAAACTTGCACAGGCATGTGATTTGGTTTGCACAGGTGTGCGAAGCTCTTAGGACTTCCAAAAAATGCTCTTTTGCCTCTGCAAGACTTCCAAAGCTTCAAACTTCAACCCAAATGGTCTTCAACGCATCAAATCTCTCTTGGAACATCCCCATTACTTACTCCAAGCTTCAACAAAGTTCCTAAAAACACAAAAAACCAACTCAAGATCAAGCATAAAAGGGTAAAAACTAGAAATTCCTAACTAAACTAAACTTTTATTAAAACTAAACTAAAATGAAGATAAACAAAGCTCCAAAGCATGGAAAATATCAAATAATTGCCCCTAAATCACTACAAAATGTATGAATATAAGGCAATTATCAACCTCACACTCACTCAGCCAAGAAACAAGGCACACTCTTCCCTCTCTCCTCCCTAAGTTGCTGGCTGAACACCACAAACAGCCACAAAGCCACCATTTTCATCTTCTTCCCAAGCTTGCATGCCAAGGCTAGAGGCCTCAAACCACTAGGTACCTTTGGAGACTTCTCTTCCTCTTTCATGTGGACTCTTAGAAAGGTAAGGGGACTCTTTTGTGGATTCTAAGTGGTAGGAGGTTGGAGGATCCAGCCACTCTTTGCATAAATGCCTCCCTTGTTGACTGAAAATGTGAAAAGTCTGCTTGCATGTGTGTTGAGTTTTGTTTTCTAAAAAACTTTTTGGCAGTGGCTTGTGGCTGTGTTCAAATCTTCTCTTCATCTTTTTCCTTTTAAAAAATTTGTCCGATGGCTCCAATACAAAGGAGACCATGCCCAAATTTTGTTAGAACCCATTTCTGAACGCTCATGCATTTTCAAAAATCGAAAATTGGTGTTGGCAGTGGCTGTCTCACATAGTAGCCCTGGACAGTACTTACTTTTTTCTGTATAACTTTTGATCTAGCCGTTGGATTTTGATGAAACTTGTCCTCAGTTAAAGTAGACTCAAAATGCACCAACTTTTCTTTCGAGACTATTGCGAGATAACCTCAAATGAACGTTCATCCATGACAAGGTTCGGTTTTTGAGCTTTTTACACTAAAGTAATGACCTTTTTTGAAATCTAATTTTTGTTCCTAAAACTAGACAAACAGAGCTTTATAAGTTTCGAAAATTTTCATCCACAAACTAATTTAACAAATTTGGTTTATACAGAACACATGGATGGATCCCAGATTTCGAACTTGAGACATAGGTCTTAGAAAAGAAATTACTAGGAAAAAATGTAGGAGGAATTAGGATTCAATTTTTACCTTTTTTGAAAGATATGAATTTTAGATTTTTACCATAAAAGTTTAAGTTAAAATCTCATTTGGGAAGTATGAGAAAATTACACATCTTTGAGGTATGTTCACTGTGAAGGGCATACTGACCTACAAACTTCTAGAAATTTTAATAAATTTTGTAGATTTAATCTGAGGGCTTGGGATACCTTTTTCAAAAATAGGTTTTAAGGGATTTTATTTGATATAATAATTTCACAGAACAAAAATCATTTGCTAAATTAATTTTGAACATAGATTAGGTGCTACCAAAAGGGATTCTGTCTTAAATTGCCTTTGAAATATGATATTTGGATTGTGATATAAACGAATTTTTAAATTAATTATAATTGTGTGCATGTAAGGCAGTAGGTAAACCTTACCCTTGCCTTAAATGATTGTAAGACCCTTGGAATGTGAACCTAGGGCATCTCTGTGCGTGTGATTTGTGCGTTTTGAAACGCTCTGTGGTATAGTCACGTGGACTGTAGTATGAATTGTATTTCTCTGTGATGTCTGTGTTCTATGAGCATAAGACTTGAACGCGAGTGCTTATGTGGACTAGGATTTTTGCCGGCAATAATAATCATATAAATTTCAACAGTGAGAACAATTAATTTTAGACTTAAGAATTTATTTATTTTATAAGCTTAATAAATGAACTCTTTAATTTGTCCTTTGGACTTAGATAAACATTCTAGGACCCTTGCGCGGAGGAATCGTCGATAAGTTACTAATCAATAAAAATTTTGAAATTGAGAGGGTAAGGCAAGAATAAAACTTATTAAGATTTGTGATGCGCGTTGTGAAAGTGCGCTTTTCGAGAGTCATGCAACGAAGACGCGTGTGTACAACAGAACAATGGAATTATGAAGAGAGTCGCGTGGGACATTTCTAATGGTGAAAGAAAGTTGTTAGAGAAGAAAGCGGTGATCAAATGACGTGTTCACCATGAGGTGATAGAGACGATGGTCTCATATATATATATATATATATATATATATATATATATATATATATATATATATATATATATATATATATAAGTTTTGTTTGGAGCCGATGAGGGTCTCGGCTTGGCGTCAATTCATCCCGTCTTATACCATGTACAGCAAAAACCCACGGCGACGAGTATGGATAAAGCTCTGTGAGAGAGAGTTTGAGGAGTCAATCCTCAGAGTATGAATGACCACATATTGGTACCTGGGAGATGGTCGTGAGGCACTGTTGACCTTGGAGGGTAGGCGCCAAGTTGTAACATTTCGTTCACATAACCGACTTGGCAACCCTGACATAACCACGAGACATTCTTCGGTTGGTGAGAGCTTGCCTTGTACCACAGTGATGGTGTACTTCCAATAGTCATTCTACTCAAAAGTATGTAAGACCACTAAGTTCTGGGAGTTCCAGTGGTAGCTAGCCAGTGAGTTACAGTTTACAGAGATTAGTCTGGGAACGAGTAGGATCCGAGTGTGATCGTTAGAAAACCCCATCGTGGTGGTTAGTAGGATTGTATTGTGACTTTTAAAGTCATTTTGTGTGTACTACTTGATGAAGCAGGAAGTTTACCCTCTGTTTAGTTTTCTTTTAGGAATCGGTGGCAGTACCCGTGGAGATCGCAAAGAGGCTATCGTCATCGTCTCTCTCTTTCGGAGAGTCTTCGAGGGGTCATCTGTACCCATTACTATTTTCAATGCTACACCATCAAAGGAGTTCACGTTTGGTCCGATGCTTCCCTCCTTTCGTCGAACCCCTTTATGTCAAGAATTGGAGGTGTAATTGGGCGAGTGCCCATCAGGGGGATCCGTTGCTAGTCGTGAACTTAGGGAACAATGAGTAAAGGTTTTTAAGAAGGATTTGGAGAACTTTGAGGAGGATTCCGTGAAGGATCTTGTGGATGACGACCACTAGATTTCTTCTCAGGAATCTTGTCAAAGGCCCTCCACTATCTTCTAGGATTAGTCTAACATACAGGGTTGGGTTTAGATATGATCGCTTTGTGACTAGGTTTTCCCTTTTTTTGTATTTTGATATGGGTAGACCTAGGTTTCAGATTTTTGGTATGTACTTTAAGTTTTCATACTCTATTACCCTACGTATTTGGTATACACTTTAGGAATGTACATATTACTATTTCTCTGGAAAATATTTGGGTTATGAAAATCTATATTTCATGTATATATGTATATTTTATAGCCAGAGCTATTTACTTTATTTATTCTGTTTTACTCGCTTTTAAATGTATATTTATAATTGAGGTGGCTATACGCAACTTTCGAAATTAATTAATCAAAAGTTTTAAAAATTTAGTAAAATTTCGATCTATGTTTTATTAACTTCACAGTTTTTGGGAAAAAAATAAAATTAGTTAACACGTTTTCCAAATAATTAAAGGATCTTTTCGCTACCTTTTTCTAAAGATCGAATAAAGTAACATGCCTATTGAATTAAAGTAAGTTTAAAATGAGAATATATGTAAACCCGGATTTAGGGTGTTACATCCGCTGCTGGTGGTACAAGACGGATCGAATCGACGCCGAGCTCAAGACCTTGTCCTGGCTCCAACAAAAATTATACCATACAAGACTATGTTGTCCATCACCTATTGGTGACCACATCGTTCAATCTCCGCCAACATCTTTGCATCTTTCTCTCAGGTAGAATTGCCCCACGCGACTTCCTTCAAAGGTCCGCCGTACACGCGTATTTCCTCGTTGCACGACTCTCAAGGCTTATATCGCCATCGCGTATCAAGATTCTTTATTTCATTTTATTTGTGCCTTATCCTCTCAATTTCTAAAGTTTTTAATAACTAATACTTACCGATAATTCCTCCACGCAAGGGTCCTAGAATGTTTATCTAAGTCCAAAGCACAAATTAAAGAGTTCATTTATTAAGCTTATACAATACATAAATTCTTAAGTCTAAATTAATTGTTCTCATTGTTGGAATTTATATTATTATTGTTGGCAAAATTGCCTGGATTATGAGGATAGAGTCCTAGTCCACATAAGCACTCGCGTTCGAGTCTTATGCCCACAGAACACAGACATCACAGAGAAATACAATTCATACTACAGTCCACATGACTATACCACAAAGCGTTTCAAAACGCACAAATCACACGCACAGAGATGCCCTAGGTTCACATTCCAAGGGTCTTACAGTATTTAAGGCAAGGGTAAAGTTTACCTACTGCCTTACATGCACACAATCATAATTAATTTAAACATTCAATATGCCACAATCCAAATGTCACATTTCAAAGGCAATTTAAGACAAAACCCCTTTTTGGTAGCACCTAATCTCTGTTCAAAATTAATTTAGCAAACGATTTATCTTCTGTGTAATTATTATATCAAATTAAAGCCCTTAAAACCTATTTTTCAAAAAGATATCCCACACTCTTAGATTAAATCTACAAAAATTAATAAAATTCCTAGAAGTTTGTAGGTCAGTATGTTCTTCACAGTGAGCATACCTCAAAGATGTGTAATTTTCTCAAACATTACAAATGAGATTTTAACTCAAATTTTTGTGGTAAAAATATAACATTCATATATTTCAGAAAAGGTAAAACTTGAATTGTAATTCCTCCTACATTTTCCCCAGTAATTTCTTTTCTAAGACATATGTCTTAGGTTAGAAATCTGGGATCCATGCATGTGTTCTGTTTAAACCAAATTTGTTAAATTAGTAATTGTGGATGAATTTTTTTGAAACTTATATCATTTTAAATCTCTATTTGTATAGTTTTAGGAACAAAAATTATATTTAAAAAATGTCATTACTTTGGTGTAAAAAGCTCAAAAACCGAACCTTGTCCGAACCAGTTTCTACAAGCAGAACAGCCCCATTGCATGTCATGGATGAACCTTCATTTGAGGTTATCTCGAAATGGTCTCAAAAGAAAAGTTGGTTTATTTTGAGTCTACTTTAACTGAGCAGAAGTTTCATCGAAATCCAACGGCTAGATCAAAAGTTATGCACACAAAAAAACTCAAAAACCGAACCTTGTCCGAACCATTTTCCACAAGCAGAACAGCTCCATTGCATGCCAAGGATGAACCCACATTTGAGGTTATCTAACAATGGTATCAAAACCAAAGTTGGTGTATTTTGAGTCTACTTTAACTGAGGAGAAGTTTCATCAAAATCCAACGGCTAGATCAAAAGTTATGCATACAAAAAAACTCAAAAACCGAACCTTGTCTGAACCATTTTCCACAAGCAGAATAGCTCCATTACATGCCACGGATGAACCCTCATTTGAGGTTATCTAACAATGGTCTCAAAAGAAAAGTTGGTGAATTTTGAGTCTAATTTAACTGAGGACAAGTTTCATAAAAATCCAACTGCTAGATCGAAAGTCATGCACAAAAACGTAAGCACTGTCCAGGGCTTCTACGTGAGACAGCCACTACCAACACCATTTTTTGAGTTTTAAAAATGCACGAGGGTTTAGAAATGAGTTCTAACAAAATTTGGGCATGGTCTCCTTTGTATTGGAGCCATCCCACAAATTTCTGAAAAGGAAATAGATGAAGAGGGACACAGCCACAAGCCACTGCCAAAAAGTTTTTCAGAAATAACACTCAACACACACATGCAAGCACATTTTCCCCAATTTCAGTCAACAAGGGAGGCAGTGGCTGGATCCTCCACCTCCAGCCACTTAGAATCCATAAGGAGTCCCCTTACCATAGTGGTGAGCTCGTGTGAAAGAGGAGGAAGAGCTGATCACTTTCTTCCAAAGGAGTGTTGGCTTTTGCTCACTCTAGCCATGGCATGCAAGGGAGGAGAAAAGGTGAAGAATGGTGTTTGTGAGGGTGTCTCGGCCATAAGAAAGGAAGAGAGTGTAGAATTACATTGTGTAGTCGGAACGAAACATGAAATTTAATTTTCAAAACTAAACTTTTTAAACATCAATTAATTTTTATAAATCTTATCAAATAAAACTTTTTAATAAATTTCATAAACTGTTCTATGCAGAGTAATAGCTCACAGATGAATTTTACAAAAGGTAACTTGACGTTCAAGTTTCAGAGTTCAAAAACGGTTAAAACAAACTTTCAGTTAAATAAATAATCAATACACAACAACAAATATTTTTATTATTTATTACTAACAATTAATCATAGACAAAGGAATTTATTTCCAGATATCTTTATTATTTATTTTTAACAGTTACCACAGACAGGTGAATTTCATTTTTCCAATACCTCAAACATTCAATCAACAGATAAATTTAAGTATTTAAATCTTAAATACTTATCACACTGCACATCCTTAACTCAAATAAAATAACAAAGGAAAGTAACTACAGAGAATTAATTCCAGCGAGTTACTCACATAGGACTTTTTATTACAAGCAATTGTTTTAATTAGATTACTCACTTAGATTTTAATTACAGAGGATATTATATCTTTTGATTTTATAAATCTTTTCCTATTTGACCATTATAACGAATTACTCATATTATTTATTTTCCTTTGTTTTTCTTATTTACTCAATTAATTACTAACTGTATTTAATTACTCCAAGTATATTCTTTTCTTATTTAAAACAAGCAATTAAATCCCCATTAATTTCTAATTAATCTCTCATGTTCCTACTTACTGAGTTGAAATTTTCAGGTGTTACAATTGGGCGTGGTACTAAGAGGGGAGGACTCTACTACATGGAAGATTTGAATTCTGGCAAGGTGAATAACGTGGGAAAGGCTAGCAACAACAAAGAAGAAGAGATTCGGCTTTGGCATGCACGAATGGGACATCCATCCTTTTATTACATGAATCATGTACTCCCAAAACTATTTACTGATGTAGTTTTGAGTAAATTAATGTGACACTTGCATTCTTGCAAAGAGTCATCGTGTACCCTTTCCCACACATTTGAATAAAATTGATACTCCCTTTGGTTTGATACATACTGATGTTTGGGGACCGTCATCTTTGCCATCTTTATCTGGTCATTGGTGGTTTGTGACTTTTATCGATGATTGCACACGTGTTACTTGGCTATATTTTCTTAAGCATAAGAATGAGGTCTTTAACACATTTAAAACTTTCCACACTATGATTCAGACGCAGTTCAGCTCCTCTATTCGTGTCCTTCGCTCGGACAACAGACTTGAATATGTTAATAATGAATTTCACCATTTCTTTACTGCGCATGGGATTATACATGAGACTTCTTGTCCTAACAAACCGCAACAGAACGGTGTAGCCGAATGGAAGAATCGACATATTCTAGAAACAGCAAGGACCTTATTGATAGGTGGTCATATGCCATCTAAGTACTGGGAGGAAGCTATTGGGACTGCTATTTACCTCATGAATCGTATGCCATCTAGAATACTTGACTTCAAGACTCCCCTGGAAACCTTGAATAGTCAATTCTCAATCTCTCCCCATTCACTACTTCCTACCAAGGTTTTCGGGTGTGTGGCCTTTGTACACCTCCCTCGCCATCTACGCTGCAACTTAGATCCATGCGCAGTTAAGTGTGTGTTTCTAGGGTACGGGACACATACCAAAGGGTATCGCTGTTTTGATCCACATAACCGTTGAACATATGTTACCATGGATGTGTCTTTTGTGGAAACTGAGCTCTACTATGAAAATGGGATTTGTGAATTACTATGGCTGAGAAGATTAATGACAGAATTGGGGTACAAACCAAAATCTGCTATGAAGCTACATTGTGATAATCAATCAGCCATTGAAATATCTGAAAACCTGATACAACATGAGCGAACAAAGCATGTTGATGTGGACAGAAATTTCATCAAGCAGAACCTAGATGACAAAATTATTAGCTTCCCATATGTCAGGTCCGATGACCAACTGGCCGACATGTTGACCGAGGCAGTATCTGAAAGGATCTTCCTTGACTCTCTTGACAAGTTGAGGATTAAAGATACTTACTCCCCAATTTGAGGGGGAGTGTTAGCATAGCTGTAAATTACGTAATCTTAGGAGTTAATTATTCCTTGATGTCCTCAATTAGTTAAGATTGTAATCCCTTCCCATTATTACGATTGATTTTGTTGTATAGGCTGACTAATATACATGTATATAAAGAACTCCAATGAATGTGAATAAATAAGGTTTTTCCCCAGATTGGAAGTATGTATACCTGAAATTAATTTGATCTCCGAATCTTGATTTCAGCCACCTCTATGGGAAAAGTATGATCAACAAGTGAGGGAGTGGAAAGTAGCCCGGACCAAGACGAAGAAGGCTGCAAGTTTGGAGAAGCCACCCGTGTTTGCTTTCTGTTTGAACCCCGGGAGTCTGAAATCACTGAACAAGAGGTTATAGTGTCCATCTCAAAAGAAGGTTTGACTTTCAGTGTCAGGGAGAAGATTGAATGGCATAGCACGTGATGCTGGCAGCTTGAGATATCACTCAACAAAGTAATGGAGGGGATATAGTAATAGAAATCATATGCCCAAATCTGTATCTCACAAGAACAAGTCTGAGCATAAGCATGATGTGGCTAAGGTAAAGAGAGGAATATGTTTTCATCATCATTAAGTATTATATTTTTTTTATTTGTTAGACAAATTATCTTATTACCTATCTTTTTGTTCTTTAACTCAATTCAATTTCTGTTTTAAATATACTTTAAATTTTGAATTTAAGTTAAACTAATTTAAATTAATTGAAAATAATTTTGATCTTTAATATCATTTTAAATCTTAAATAAAAGTATATAGCCTAATCAATTTCTCTCCCCGATTACGACACGTAAACCTTTCTTTCTTCTTCTCTTTCCCATCCTTTCGGTTTCAACTTCTTGTCTCTAGACTCTGCCCGTTCTCCTTCCTTGCAGTGTGACTGTGTGAGGTTTACTGAACAAAAAAGAGTGGCCAGCAACAGTGGCAACAGCCGATGACGGTGGTGGAAGTCGGCAACTGTAACGCAAGCCGGCGACTGTGGTAGAAGCAGGGCAAACGACGAAGGCTAGCAAGTTGCGAATTGCAAAGCCAGTTGCGGTGGTTTTGTGACGACTGTTGCGGCCGCAACACCATTCCATTGCGGCCGTTATCTGTGATTTTCAGTCACACCTTGATTTCATTTCGCATCAGTATTGTCTAGGTTTGATACCATGTTGTTGAGGACGATACAGCAGTTATTGAGCGATATTTAAAACCTTGCTTAAAATATTATATCTATCTATCTATCTATCTATCCTGTGGAGCTTTAAATTTCAAATCTAAGGCCAAGTTTTCTGAGGCATTAAATAGTAATAGTGGTGCATGCATGTTATTTATATTCTGCCTAGAGTATGCTATTTATTTTTACATTTCATATATCAGTGATGGCCAGTCTTTGATTCCTGCAGTACTAACAGTAACTTAACAGAATAAATTGAGACATGATTATTTATGCTTGTATGTATACCTGAAATTAATTTGATCTCTGAATCTTGATTTCAGCCACCTCTATGGGAATAGTATGATCAACAAGTGAGGGAGTGGAAATTAGCCCGGACCAAGAAGAAGAAGGCTGCAAGTTTGGAGAAGCCGCCCATGTTTGCTTTCTGTTTGAACCCCGGGAGTCTGAAATCACTGAACAAGAGGTTAAAGCATCCATCTCAAAAGAAGGTTTCACTTTCAGTGTTAGGAAGAAGATTGAATGGCATAGCACGTGATGCTGGCAGCTTGAGATATCACTCAACAAGTAACGGAGGGGATATAGTAATAGAAATCATATGCCCAAATCTGTATCTCACAAGAACAAGTCTGACCATAAGCATGATGCGGCTAAGGTAAAGAGAGAGAGGGCTAAGAGATTGCTATATAAAGCAGATGCAGCAATTCATGAGTTTTAATTTCAAAATCACCCCTTTCAATTCAATTGGAAATAGTACACCTCTTTCTTTCATACTCTTTATTTTAGGTCAAATACTATACTATTACCTGTTTGAGTTTAGTTGGGTTTGTCATATCTTAATGTTTTGAATCTAATACCTGTTTTAACAATAATGGTCAAGTTATATTCTTCTTGATTTAATTTAACTTGAAAATCAAACACCATTGAATTGGATCCAGTTTATTCAGCTCACAGATTGGATTGGATTGGATTTATAATTGCCCCTAAACCCTATTCCCTAAATACAACAAATTAACTGTGCATCAAGAACAATAAAACTCGGTACCTGAGGAGTGAGGTATCATGCAATATAAAGTCATCAAGGTCTAAACCATCCGTTTCATCAATTCCATATACCTGATAGCCATCTAGTAGGTGATTTCTGTGACCTAGCAAGTCAGACCCATGATCCACCTACTAACCCTATTTCTCATGTCTGATCCTGAGACATTTCTGAATCATTATGATTAATGATTGATTCAAATTTTTCCTGGACTTGTTCCTGTGAAATTTTAGGAAATGATTTCTATGGTACCCTTTGTTGCTTGTAGAATGATATCTCATGCTAATAGCATCCTATTAAGAAAAATGGGATGAGGAAAGTATCTCAAGACTTTCAGAGATTTAAGCTATAAGGAGAGGGAACGAGAAGAGTTTAGAGAAAAGTGTTAAGAGAGAAGAGCGCATAGAGAAGTGTTTGTAATGCGGTTGAAGCACATTGAATATAAAGAAAATGAAAAGGACAAAAAAGGAAGCACGAGAATTTTTTATTTTCAAAAATATTAAATATATACTATATTGAAAATTTCTTATTCTTTTAAGAATAAGAAAAATATTGAAAAATTCTTATATTAAAAATCTTATTCTTTTAAGAAGAAAATATTGAAAATTTCTTATATTGAAAATTTTCAATATAGTAATGTTTAATATTTTCTTATTCTTTTATGAATAAAAAAATGTTGAAAATTGCTTATACTTTTGTCAATGTTTGCATAAAATCAAAAGACAAGTGTGAACGTCTGTTTCCTTAAATTATTAATTTATTTTGAAAATATATGAAAAACATGCTCATGATTGAAAAGTTTTGGCCATGCCATCATTGCAATGTGAATTTGTAGATCACTCAGTCCTCAGATAGAAGCTTTAATTTCACCATGGCATGGGAGTCCTCAGAAGTTTTAATGGCTTTAGCAATCACGAAAGCATCATGGCCTTATGAATTGCTACATCTGCTTTATATACCAATCTCTTAGCCCTCTCTCTTCAACTTAGCCACATCACGCTTATGCTCAGCCTCAACCACAAGGTCCAAGAGTTTAGGGTTGTAGGTCTTTTATGACAAGGGGGTTAGATCAAGGTTCATGGGCCTAGACCATCTCTTAAGTTAATCCTTCTAATTTACTTTTCAACTCACTAAACCCTTTAATCTTTCCCTACTCACCTACTAATATTAATTTTAATTTCTAAATTCTATTTTTATTATAAATGTAAATATTTATTAATATTAAATTATTTTGTGATCGAGTGAATTTATTTCCTCTTTTCCAATTTAAATAAGCATACATGGCACTATTTAATACAAACATATCTAAAAATCTAGTTAAATAATCTATGTTTAAGAAGAATATTTTTTTTGACTGCATAGTTTAATAATCTATTATGTCTAATCTTATGGGAAACATGGAATCACTACCTGATCCTGACAACTTGACCATTGCTCACTAATTGGACCATATCTTGAGTTATCCAACTCATTTTTAGGTGAAACCAAAGCCATTAGTCTAATATGAAATTAATAAAATGAGAGTGTAGTGTAAAAAGTGTCACCAACAGTGTCACAGGTGTTTTATTACAAGGCAATTAATAGAAAAAGTGGGCTCTAATAAAACACCTGAAACCCACTCATTAAATCCCTAAAAACCTATTAAAAAGTCTAATTGGGTCACTATAATTTCCAAGTCCTTTATTCTGTAGCATTTTACCGATCACTTAAACTATAATTTTTTAAGACTTATTTTTTCAGCCAATACATGTTGGATTCACCACTGACGAAGGAGAAAACACGATAGAACTACACTGGTTTAGGCACAAATCAAATCTCCACCATGTAATCTTCAACTTCATCTCCATTTACTATTCAAAGATTACTTCTTCACGTGACAGAGAAATTACTTTATCATGTGACTAAGACGAGTGCGCCCTTCAAAGTTCCAACCACCGCCATTGCCAACTCCTTCCTTCCAGCCAATGGTAATTTCAATTTCTCATTTTATAACACCATATGTTCTTTTTATCCTAGCTGAGCATTGAATTCAAAACCTGTTGTTGATCTTGTTTATAACTAGATCATCCTATAATCTAGGCAATTTTATTTTGTTGTCAGGTTCATCTATTTTATTTCTCACTAAGCCTCCCCCTCACATGTTATAATTTTCTTTAATTTAAATGGAGGGTAGTAATTCCTTATCTTTGCAGGTTAGTTGAATAAGTTCTTGGAGGGTAAAGTGCATCATTTATTAATTAAAGTCAATCCAATCTAAAATTGTGAATATGAATAATTAAAGAATCCATTAAAAACTCACATGACAATATCCCTATTGAGCCGTACTACATGCAACTGTAGCAATATTTACTATTTACTATTCTAGTTATAAAACAATGATTCTGGATGTAATTTCAATATTATGAGTACGAATGAACCATTTGATGTGTGAAGAAAGCCTCCAGGTTCTTTGTGTAAAGGCACTTAAACTAGTTGATCACATATTTTAGTTCCTTAACACATAACAAGACAGAGAACAAAGGAGGCTCATTGCCCAACCAAAGATACAGCATAAGACATAAACCATAAAAATCACATGTCAGGCTCTTTAGAAACTGAAACTAAACACAACACACTAAGTCAGAAGACAAAAGGCCGGAAGTGGTCATTAAATTTGTGAATAATATATAAGTCATTGGTAGAGCACAACAAATGGCTTATTTAGTTATGCTCATAAATTAACTTTCTTCTGATGTTGTTTGGAAGATAAAAATCTCTAAAGCTACTAACATATTCAACCCCCGTTTTGCAAATTTGGAGTAAAATCTTAAGTATAATTTTATTGGCACTCTGATTTTTTTTCTAGATATGGTAAAAGTTCATAATTAATTAAAATAATATTCTTTGGTAAAGTATCATAACAAGGTCCAACTAATTAGTATATATAGACATGGAATTCTCAGTGATATTGTCACGGGAGTGCCTTGATTGATGCTTTTCAAATAATGCCATGTTTCCTCTCTAGATGAGCTAACTCATGTAAAACTCGCTTTTGTGTTCACAGCTGAGAAAATGGAACGAGCAATAGGAGAAGACAGAATGAGCCTATTGTGGATGGAACAATTATATTTAATGCCAAGAGCACGATCACTGTAAATCGTGAAATTCCAGTAAGAATGGTGTTTTTAACATAAGCCTATCTTTCCTAGTTTCGCGTCTGATTTATGAGGTTTTATTTTATGGATTTTATTTTTGATACTCATTTCTTTTGACATGGAGTTTATTTTACTTTTGTGTACTACAGTGGGCTTCCAAAGTATGAATGCTGCTGCTTTTGTAAATTTTTTGCACTACACCAAAAATAACTTTTGGTGGCAATTTTTGTACCTTTTACCGGCAATATAAATGGCCGCAAAAAAAAAATACAGGCAATTGCATGTTGCTACCTTTTTCAGGGTTGGTAAAGGTATTACCAACCATTGCAGTGTATACTGGCAATAATAATGGCCGGTAAAAATAGTTTTCCAATTCCCAGTGTGCCCATTCACTATTGCTTGTAAAGAACTTTATTATGGTCAATAAAAGCTGCATGTCTTATACTCATCTTTATTGTTTAATCTTAAAGATACATTGTATAAAAAGCAGGGCTGGAAAATTCGAAGACCAAGCTGAAATCAATGTACATTTTCTTTTCATTATACAAAATAATAATACATTATTTATTCAGATAAATCCTCCAACCACAATCAACATAATTACAAAGTATGCATATAACTAACTATCCATCACTCTCAAGTCTCATCTCAACCCATTCAGCGTAAAAATATCTTCTATTTGTAAAGAGGAAGCCATATAATATGGCTTAACAAACAAAATGGACAGCCACATTAACTTATAATTAGTGACAAAAGAACCATCTTCAATGAAACCTCCAACTGCAAAAGAGGAAAACCAGGTCCTACAAAAGGAACCAAGCAAAACTCCATTAAAACCCCAGAAAACATAGATCTATTCAGCAGTGTGAGAAATGAAAACCTTCAAAGATGCATATTATGTGGACATAAATAGAAATGAATGTCAACCTTAGAAAATTTGTTGCCCACTTGCCTCATCCTCGTTCGCAAAGCAAAGGTCTATACATATTGTCATATTTCAATAACTCTGAAAGTTGTTTAAACTTCTAACCATCTAGCCAAAAATAAAGAGAATATGCACTATTATAAACCAATTACTTGTAAACTCGTTCTGCCAAAATTATTTTGAAGCTTACCCATTAACACTACTTTTTTGAATAAAAAAATATGGAAAAAAAAGGAAGAGTTAAAAATGAAACCCACAAAAAAATGTAGTTGAATCATAATCCAAATGCGTTTGTTGAATATGAAAAGTAAGAAAGCAAGAGAGAGAAATACCGAATGTTCTCTCTTGGATGATGGACGATGCCGAAGAATAAATCTTCCTCAACTCCTTGCTTGATCCCAAATAGATTAGAAACTTTTATCAACCAAAATCATTTATATCAAAACACCTTATACCCCGAAAAGAAAAAAAGGTTAATCAAATCCATCTTGGTGAGAACCACAGTTACCTTCAACAATTAGTACTGTTATTGGCAGCCATATGAGCAATGATCTTGTAAATCATTTCAATATGCAGAAAACGTAAAAATGTTACAAGATTTATCAGACTAATGGTTCAACAGGCACTTTGCAGTTGAAGACAAAAAACAGATAAATAGTTATTAGTGATGAATTTAACTGAGCAATACATTGGTAAAGAATAAGGATGCTATGTACAAAAAGCTTAGTATGAATTTCAGATATTGACCCTATTTTTGTTATCTTTAGTAGTGAGCATCTATAATATATGGGCAGGTCAAGAAGGGCAATCATTTCCAATTAATAACAAAAATTCCAAAGACTATACAAAGAGATCCAACACTTCTTCATTCTTACCATTAGCTAAATGAATCCTATGTAAACATGATAAGAATCAATTGTGCCCCAGGATATATCTTAGTTCTGCAATCACACTCAATATAAATATACCTACCGACAAAACTCTTTTGAACTCATGCTTTTCCCCAATATTGCTATCTTCTTTTATGCACCCACAGAAAGAAATAAAGCATACCCACGTCCTTAATTGAAAATGACCAATTCCAGTCCTCCACAAATTGATCCTGCAAATAGAAATTAAAAATCTAAAAGACAATGGGGTAAATGCAATTTACATATGAAGATGGCATTGAAATTTCACCTTGCTTTAGAAACCTCTGGGCTCCATCAAGGCACTCCGGAGACAGTTTATTTTCACTAAAAGAACATGGCAATTTACAATATCAGTATAAGGATGATCATTTTTTAACTTGGAAACTACTCATAAATAATAACTAAAAGCAAAATGGGATGTTGAAAAAAAAAGGGAATAAAAGAAAACTTGCATACAGATTTTAATTTTTAAAGATGACCAAACTTGGGAATGCTTTCCTTCCTCTATCAACTCAGAATGTTAATAATACTCTTTCCTAAAAAATACATTAAAGTCAATATATCAATGTATAATTAAAGAAATGCAGTAGCAATATGAACAATTGAAAGGTCTAAACTTTTATAAAATTTAATATAACGCACCAATGAGAAAAGATCAAATATTGCTTTTAAACTTCTCAATCATCTAAGAAGGCCAAAGCAATCAATGTATATGAACAACCAAATAAAAAATACTTACCTTGAAATTAATCGGTAAGTGTAAGAAACCATTACATCTCTTGCATTGCTCATCCAGACAGCAAGAAGCATCTTTGACTATACCTACAAAAAAAAATAGTAAATAAAAATGGAAATACAGCAATGTATTTATCATATCTTCTCAAAAGGAAAGAATCAACCAACTAAAAACACTTGCCTTGAATTAAAAATTGATAAATACAATTTGACGGTGACTGTAACAATTTACAAATAGGGAAAACATAAAATACCTTAGGAAACAACTTGATGTCATTTGCAAATTTGGGTGGCGGAATAGTGAGGAAGCACAAATCTCCTCCTTGATCAATTCCAATTGTTCATTGTCATGAATGAGGACCTTTTCCATAGCATAAGTTTTGTCATTGCATAAAAGAGAGAGTATAGTTAATGGGATAATTTCACTCCACGAAATCATATGGTTCCACCTATTTAAATTTAAATTTCAAAAATCACAGATAATTTTTAGTTTCTACAATAACATGGAACTTTATTGCCATGGTTAATCAAAATTGAACATTTATTTAAATTTAAAAGAGAGAAATAAAGCATACCAGAAAATGACCAATTCTTGAGCTCCACAAATTGATCTTGCAAATGGAAATTAAAACTTAAAAAAAAAAATTATTGCTAGAAAAATTTATGCAGTACACTCCTCAACAGAAATTAACAAATAAATCAAAACGATAAATTAATAAGATCACTCCAACTAAAATTCATTTCTTTTTCGTGGACAACCGATGAATCTACTCTCTCAAAACCCATCATGCATTACATGGGTATATGTCCCCTGTACATGCAAATAGAAAATGATAAAAAGAAAGAGAACAACCATGAACCCCCAGTTCCTTTCCCATGTGCGACAATCCAAATGACTGCCTTGTCAGAGACGTGGAAGGTGGACAGGAGGTCTCTTGACTCTGGCTAGATGAACGGTCAAAGTAACTAAAACGGTGAGAGAATACATTAATTACAATTTTATTGAATCTCGCACATCATTCAATTAATTTCAAAATTTATTAATTTGTAATTAGAATGCATAAAAAGAAGTGCATATTCAAATTTATAACAAATGGATATAGATTAGATATATACCATAAATTGGATGGACCACTTGCATTTTAAAACTACGAAATACATCTACAACACCCTAAGAGGGAACGGGCTATATCTATTATACATATATTAGTTAGTTACTAGTTCACGGGTTTATTTGTTTGTTATAACCTGCTATAGCCAGTTTAGATAGTTCACTATATAAACCAACTGTGTATTCACTTTACTGTGTTGATTAATAAAAAATTCGCCATTTCTTATTCTTGAACCGCTTTATGGTATCAGAGCCAGGTTTCGATCCTGGGACCGTCAATACCAGTTTCGTTTTAAAGACAGGACAATATTCACAAGTTGTTGATGGAGCGGTCTGCAACTCACATAAGCTTTTGAGACCATGCACCTATATGTGATCAGAAAGACTCGGGTTTGTTGATATATAGATGGTTGTAGCAGCACTGACGATTGCTCTAACAGGAATTCTGATATTATAATAAGGAAAGATATGGAGACTTCGTCAAATGGTGTTGCAGGTGATGGAGGGTCCTGTGCTGACTCAGATCAGGTAATTGATCCCTCTACTTGCAGTGATCAAATTCTCTCTCAAAATTACCAAAACACTGGTCTTAACGGTGCTGGTTCTTCAATTTCCAATGGTTCTGAGAGGCTTGGTACAACTCACTTACCCAAATGGCAATCCTACCCTTTGGTGCAAGAACTTGGCTCTTTACCTTCAAGTTCTTCAATATGCCAAAATAAGCCTGATGGTGGTAATTCTCATTCTTTTATTGGTGATCCCAGTATCCAAATTCCTTCAGTTGATCAGTTTGAGAAATCTGGTGATTTCTATTGGAATATAAATGGAGGTGTTACTCCAAGCTCTATTCCAACTCGCAGAAGTTCTCGGTATTGGAACCAGAATAGTTGCTGGTCAATGGGATTTCAGTCTCATCCATGGTCTGATGGCAAGGATAACCCTCTTTACAATGAATTTAGCAATGTACCTAAAAAGCCACGTACACAAGTATCATACTCAGTGCCTTGTGAGGGGTACAAATTCAGTTCAGGGCGCAGAAGCCATCATCAGAATGGGCTTCCTCACATACGAATTAGAAAGGTTAGTGAGAAGAAGTCATCAAATGTTGCTAGGGGCCCTGAAAAGAATTTTGAATATTTATCTTGTTTTGTAAATGTCTTGATTACCCTTGGTGATAAGGGTTGGAGAGAATCTGGGGCCTGTGTTGAACTAGAACTGTTTGACCACAATGAATGGAGACTTTCTGTAAAACTTTTAGGAATCACTAGGTATTCATACAAAGCACATCAGTTTCTGCAGCCTGTATCAACAAATCAGTACTCACATGCAATGATGTGGAAAGGAGGGAAGGATTGGATCTTGGAATTTCCAGACAGGTGTGAGTGGACTATTTTCAGGGAGATGCACGAGGAATGCTACAACCAGAACATGCATGCTGCTTCAGTTAAAAACATAGCTATTCCTGGTGTTCATTTGATAGAAGAAAATTATGATAATGGATGTGTGGTAACTTTTGTACAGAGCCGTCAATACTTCCAAACAGGTTAAACAGATGTTGAGATGGCTCTGGATCCATCCCGTCTTCTGTATGACATGGATAGTGAGGATGAGAAGTGGATTTCAAATTCTCAAAATTCAGTAAAAGACAACAGTGACTTGAGTTGGATCTCAGAGGAGATGTTTGAGAAAACAATAGACATGTTTGAAAAGGCTGCATATGTTCAGAAGCATGATCATTTTACTCCTAATGAGGTAGAGGAACTCATGAGTAATGTTGGTGCGTGGTCAAAATAATTTATGACCATTGGAAGCAGAGAAGGCAGAAGAAGGGAATGGCCATAATATGGCACTTTCAGGTAATGTTCAGATTACCTTTATTAGCTTTGTTACACTTAAAATAAACGCGGTCACGGTTGTGGTCGCGTTAATGTTTCCGCGATTACGGATATTGGGGGATTCTGCGATGCGGGTTGCGGGGTGAATTCCTCACAACTTTGCACAAAAGTCTTATATAATTCATACTAACATTTAATTAATATGTTTTTATCATCATTAAGTATTATATTTTTTTTATTTGTTAGACAAATTATCTTATTACGTATCTTTTTGTTCTTTAACTCAATTCAATTTCTGTTTTAAATATACTTTAAAATTTGAATTGAAGTTAAACTAATTTAAATTAATTGAAAATAATTTTGATCTTTAATATCATTTTAAATCTTAAATAAAAGTATATAGCCTAATCAATTTCTCTCCCTGATTACGACACGTAAACCTTTCTTTCTTCTTCTCTCTCCCATCCTTTCGGTTTCAACTTCTTGTCTCTAGACTCTGCCCGTTCTCCTTCCTTGCAGTGTGACTGTGTGAGGTTTACTGAACAAAAAAGAGTGGCCAGTAACGGTGGCAACAGCCGACGACGGTGGTGGAAGTCGGCAACTGTAACGCAAGCCGGCGACTGTGGTAGAAGCAGGGCAAACGACGAAGGCTAGCAAGTTGCGAATTGCAAAGCCAGTTGCGGTGGTTTTGTGATGACTGTTGCGGCCGCAACACCATTCCATTGCGGCCGTTATCTGTGATTTTCAGCCACACCGTGATTTCATTTCGCATCGGTATTGTCTAGGTTTGATACCATGTTGTTGAGGACGATACAGCCGTTATTGAGCGATATTTAAAACCTTGCTTAAAATATTATATCTATCTATCCTGTGGGGCTTTAAATTTCAAATCTAAGGCCAAGTTTTCTGAGGCATTGAATAGTAATAGTGGTGCATGCATGTTATTTATATTCTGCCTAGAGTATGCAATTTATTTTTACATTTCATATATCAGTGATGGCCAGTCTTTGTTTCTTGCAGTACTAACAGTAACTTAACAGAATAAATTGAGACATGATTATTTATGCTTGTATGTATACCTGAAATTAATTTGATCTCCGAATCTTGATTTCAGCCACCTCTATGGGAATAGTAGGATCAACAAGTGAGGGAGTGCAAAGTAGCCCGGACCAAGAAGAAGAAGGCTGCAAGTTTGGAGAAGCCGCCCATGTTTGCTTTCTGTTTGAACCCCGGGAGTCTGAAATCACTGAACAAGAGGTTATAGTGTCCATCTCAAAAGAAGGTTTGACTTTCAGTGTCAGGGAGAAGATTGAATGGCATTGCACGTGATGCTGGCAGCTTGAGATATCACTCAACAAGTAACGGAGGGGATATAGTAATAGAAATCATATGCCCAAATATGTATCTCACAAGAACAAGTCTGATCATAAGCATGATGTGGTTAAGGTAAAGACACAGAGGGCTAAGAGATTGCTATATAAAGCAGATGCAGCAATTCAGGAGTTTCAATTTCAAAATCACCACTTTCAATTCAATTGGAAATGGTACACCTCTTTCTTTCATACTCTTTATTTTAGGTCAAATACTATACTTTTACCTGTTTGAGTTTAGTTGGGTTTGTCATATTTTAATGTTTTCAATCCAATACCTGTTTTAACAATGGTCAAGTTATACTCTTCTTGATTTAATTTAACTCGAAAATCAAACACCTTTGAATTGGATCCAGTTTATCCACCTCACAGATTGGATTGGATTGAATTTATAATTACCCCTAAACCCTATTCCCTAAATACAACAAATTAGCTATGCATCAAGAACAATAAAACTCGGTACCTGAGGAGTGAGGTATCACTCAATCTAAACTCATCAGGTTTGATCAATTCCATATACCTGAGAGCCATCTAGTAGGTGATTTCTGTGACCTAGCAAGTCAGACCCATGATCGATCCACCTACTAACCCTATTTCTCATGTCTGATCCTGAGACATTTGTGAATCATTATGATTAATAATTGATTCAAATTTTTCCTGGACTTGTTCCTGTGGAATTTTAGGAAATGATTTCTATGGTACCCTTTTGTTGCTTGTAGAACGATATCTCATGCTAATAGCATCCGATTAAGAAAAATGGGATGAGGAAAGTATCTTAAGACTTTCAGAGATTTAAGCTATAAGGAGAGGGAACGAGAAGAGTTTAGAGAAAAGTGTTAAGAGAGAAGAGCGCATAGGGAACGAGGAGAGTTTAGAGAAAAGTGTTAAGAGAGAAGAGCGCATAGAGAAGTGTTTGTAATGCGGTAGAAGCACATTGAATATAAAGAAAATGAAAAGGACAAAAAAGGAAGCACGAGAGTTTTTTATTTTCAAAAATATTAAATATATACTATATTGAAAATTTCTTATTCTTTTAAAAATAAGAAAAATATTGAAAATTTCTTACATTGAAAATCTTATGCTTTTTAAGAAGAAGAAAATATTGAAAATTTCTTATAATGAAAATTTTCAATATAGTATATATTTAATATTTTCTTATTCTTTTATGAAAAATAAATGTTGAAAATGTCTTATTCTTTTGTCAATGTTTGCATAAAATCAAAAGACGTGTGCGAACATCTCTTTCCTTAAATTGTTAATTTGTTTTGAAAATAAGAAAAGCATGCTCATGATTGAAAAGTTTTGGCCATGTCATCATTGCAATGTGAATTTGTAGATCACCCAGTCCTCATAGAAGCTTTAATTTCACCATGGCATGGGAGTCCTCAAAAGTTTTAATAGCTTCAGCAGTCATGAAAGCGTCATGGCCTTATGAATTACTACTCTGCTTTATATACCAATCTCTTAGCCCTCTCTCTTCAACTTAGCCACATCACACTTATGCTCAGCCTCAACTACAAGATCCAAGAATTTAGGATTTTAGGTCTTTTATGATAAGGGGGTTAGGTCGAGGTTCAGGGGCCTAGCCCATCTCTTAAGCTAATCCTTCTAATTTACTTTTCAACTCACTAAACCATATAATTTTTCCCTACTCAACTACTAATATTACTTTTAATTTTCTAAATTCTATTTTTATTATAAATGAAATTATTTATTAATATTAAATTATTTTTTCATCTTCCAATTTAAATAAGCATACATGGCACTATTTAATACAAACTAATATTTATATCATTAGATTATTTAAATCATCCCAATATTTATTTAATTAAATTTTTCTACAAAATTTTGTATTATTTCATTCAAGTTAAAATTAAAGCATAACAAAAATGGGTCTTACAATAATCCTATCATGTTGATCTTTATCTTATTTGAATATTAAGAAGAATATGTACAACTTCTATTTTGACCTAAAAATCTAGTTTAATAATCTATTATGTCTAATCTTATGGGAAACATGGAATCACTACCTGATCCTGACAACTTGAACATTGTTCACTAATTGGACCATATCTTGAGTTATCCAACTCATTTTTAGGTGAAACCAAAGCCATTAGTCTAATATGAAATTAATAAAATGAGAGTGTAGTGTAAAAAGTGTCACCAACAGTGTCACAAGTGTTTTATTATAAGGCAATTAATAAAAAAAACGTGGGCTCTAATAAAACATCTAAAGCTCACTTATTAAATCCCTAAAACCCTATTAAAAAGTCTAATTGGGCCACCAATTACAAAATAGAGCCCAAAATGCTAAAACAGAAAAATCCAAGTGCAGGGCAGCCACTTTGAAGCTCGAATTTGACCGTGAATCATCCCAATTAGCTTGAGCTTGTGAGACACAAAAAATGTAGAGCTCCTCATTAGCTTTCGAACAAGGCCAAAATCACCCAAATTGGAGCTTTTGGAAAAAAGTTATGACCTGTTCACAAAAATAGTGTTAAGATGAGAAAAAATTGCAAAATTTAATAAACCTTAACGCTTGGGCCTAATGAAGCCCAATATCACAAAACTCAGCTAACGGGTCAAAAATAACCATAAAAGCATGTAAAATATGTGCAAAATGAGCCATTAATCAACGCTAAATAATGTTGTATCACTATGCTCACTATTCTGCAGATTTAAGGCGTGATTCTGCAGCTTGGAAAGCCTCCCATGGCCTTAGGGATGGGAATAGGTCAGGCCTTAAATAAGGGCCTATGGCCTGGCCTGTTTAAAGCTTGGCCTGGACTGGCCTGTTTAATAAAAAGGCTAGGCTTGGGCTTTAAAAAAAGCCTACTTACATAAATAGGCTAGGCTTGGGCTTTAAAAAAAGCCTACTTATATAAATAGGCTACGCTTAGGCTTATAAAAAAACATGTTAGGCCTAACAGGTCAGTCTATTTATCTATATAATATATTACACTAGTAATAATATTATTAATTAAAAAAATTTATAGGACCAATCAGATTATTGATAATTAATAATTTAATATATCAAAATACATAATAGATTACCACTGACAGTGTAATATGTAAGTCACTAGTTAAGTCAATAATATCTTTATTCCATCGCTTGAAAATTGAATCGCGTTGCATTCTCGACTTCTCGGTTCTCATTTTGCTGATTGTAAATTTGTGATGTCTGTTGTGGCTCTCCTAAGTCATTTGCTAACACAATTAATTATATATAGAGGTTGGTTTGAATTTATCCTTATAGTTTCAGGGCCTTGCCATATCATATGGCTTTTACTTAGTTTTTCATAAGGCCTTTTAAATTTCCTATTTTATTGTATCTTACATTAGTGTCTACTTTTTTATTCTTTTAAAAACTAAATTTTAATCGCAATAGAATGGACCACTTTTTTATAACGTAATTTTTATATGAGAAAATGGGCTATGCACTGTCATCCAATCACAACCCACCATGTATGGTAAGTTTGTTGACTTTTAAAAAATTATCTTAAAAGTCATACCAACGGTGATTTGTAATTGGATGATTATGTAAAATAGTTTTACACTGTTAGTGCATCACCATTAAACTCTTTTTATATATTTAAAAAAGGCTCATTGGCCTATTTAAAATTAAGTTTGTCAGTCTATTTAATGACACTAATAAAGAGTAGGCTTTTAAATAGGCTAATAGGTCAGGTCAGGCTTTTAAAAAGGTCAGGCCAGACCCATAAAAAAGCCTGGCCTATTCCCATGCCTACACGGCCTCCTACCTCATCAATACATAATGTTTGAGCACACATAACCTTTCATAACATATATTACGTAAGAAAACTCCACCGATCATACAAACAAATATCCCAAATCCTCATTCATGTTATGAACATTTATCTGTATCAAAACTCCATTTGAACCCTACCATGCCATGCTTATACAATGCATAGTCGTATACTATAACACCCTTCGTTACATTGATTCTAACCCAACATACAACACTTTGTATTGATTTTAAATACAACCCTTTATTAATTTGATTAGGAAAAACCATGTAAATTTTTCGCTCGTTGAGACATGAAATGCTTGTAAGTGGAAATAAACAACATAAGTGAAAAAAAAAACATCATAACATCATTTTCATTAATCAAATGTTCCAAATACCAAAAAGGCGTGACTACAACGAAAACAGAAATATAGGGAAATCATAAAAGTTACATAAAAAAACTACCACCATCGCGATCACATATTGACACTACCCAACAACACATGTCCTAGCAGAGCAGTCCCCGACACATTAATCCTCTCGCTTGTCATCCCTCGAATACCCCTCAATATCGTTGTAGGGATCTTGAAAAAGGTACGAGCTCCACTGCTCAAGTAAAGTAGGGGAAGACGACGTGTAGTTTGGTGTTCCTATGAAATAATCTGAGGAGTAAAGTGATCCAACAGGAGACTTAGCCGAATCACAGGGTCCTAGCGTATAAGATATCGACATAGAGGTCGCAAAAGAAGGTAGTCCAATGTGGGATCCACAACATCATCAAGCTCGAAGCAATGTTGCTAGTCATCTCTTGAGAGTGGCGGAGCTTGACAAAAAATCTTGGAGGGGCCAAATAAAATATTTTTTTATAATTTATTAATAACACTGTTCAGGTTATTTATTTTTACAATTTTTATGCCTTCATTTGTTATTAAATAAAAAAGTTAGAAAAATTATATGTAAACTTTTTCGTGAGAAAATTGCAAGAAAAATTATTTTTTATACAAAACTAAATTTTTACTAGCATACACAAAAAATTAAAATTTCCTATGAATTTTTCATCAAACCTAATGGATTAATCATATTTTTACCAAAATTACAATAAAAATAGCATAAAACTTTTGTAGAAAAAATTTGCAAAAGAATCATAAAATTAATAAAACAAAATTACACAAAAAAATCTACGAGAAAAAAAATTGTAGATTCAAATCACACTATATAAGTTTTCTTATACTAGAGTTATTATATATAAAGGTCATAAAAAAGGATTTGAAAATGCAAAAAAAAAAAAATTAAAAAGATAGTTTTGTATTATAAAAGGACAATTAATTAATGAAATACTTAATGTATATAAATAATTTTTAAGTTTAATTACTCTTTTGGTCCCTATAGTTGTCACGCGTAACAACTTTCATGAACGAATCAAGAGCTTTGTTGGTGCTGGGATGGACTCTGCGACAAGTGTGGTTTTTTTAGCTATTTTACACCGCCAATTCTAACTTTGTAGCGATTTTAAAATATTTGGATGTAACTGTGTTAGGTGACCTTAAACAAGAGCATCAAAATAGTTAAAAAAAATTGTAACTATAGAGACAAAAATAGGATGTTTTAAACTATAGGGACTAAAAGGAAAAAGTTGTTACGACTATAGAGATCAAAATGGTAATTAAACCTAATTTTTAATACTTATATATATGATTTGAGTTTAATATTTATACACTAATTACGTAAAATATTTTATATTTTCAATCATAAAAAGTTATGGTATGTATAACTTTTAAGATTATTATTTAAAAATTAAAAATCTTATCATACATGTTAATTTATAATTGAATAACAATGTAAAAGTCTTTTACATTATCAATACAATACATATATTAACTACTCATATAATTATATTTTGTAAAAAGTAGGGGAAGGGGGGGGGGGGGGGGGAGCATGGCCCCCCTTAGTCCCTTCTATGCTCCACCACTGTCTCTAGAGATAACAGGTGATGGAGGCGGGTCCTTGAAGATCTCGTCATCCTCAACAGCGTCAATAATAGGATGTTGTTTCCAATCAGCGTGAAAGGATAATCGCGTACGAAAGGTTAACTCTATTGGTGCTAGCGGTACACTAAGTACTAGTAGGAAGCGTACGGTGATGTCGCCATGATAGAAGTGTTGTCTTTCATCCGCGAAGTACATCCATCACCCCATCAGGCAGAACTCCACCTCTAGATCCTATAAGGTCAGGTCCATCTTCACGAAGCGTGTAATATAAAAGAAAACAGAAAGTATGGAGTGAGGTGATGTTCTTTCGACATCATTTCTATGGAAAGAGTCGAGACGTTTTCTCACTACAACACACAAACATATATAATTCTATCCTATGTGGATCCTAGGGTTTTTATCATAAGTTCTCAAGGTTTGTCTCATCTTGGCTAAATTCATCATCAACATCATCGTCTTTGGATCCATATATACTATCGGTTGATCAACACTAATTACAAATCAACCTCTAGGAAGTGATAGGGAGTAAGTATATCTCTGATATAAATCCATGGTATACTGACATCAATACTAACACATCAGTAATCAATATCCATATCAAATATAGAGGTGGCTGAAATCAAGATTCTGATATCAAATTAATTTCAGGTATACATAGCATACAAGCATAAATAATCATGTCTCAATTTATTCTGTTAAGTTACTCTTAGTACTGCCAGAATCAAAGATTGGCCAACATTGATATATGAATTGTATAAATAAATATCATAGACTGTGTTTATTGTCGGGAAAAACTATGTATGTTTACTGGCAATAATAATGGCCGGTAAAAATAGTTTTCCAATTAGTGTGTCCATTCACTATTGCTTGTAAAGAACTTTATTATGGTCAATAAAAGCTGCATGTCTTATACTCATCTTTATTCTTAAAGATACATGATATAAAAAGCAAGGCTGGAAAATTCGAAGATCAAGCTGAAATCAATGTACATTTTCTTTTAATTATACAAAAAAAAATACTTTATTTATTCAGATAAATCCTCCAACCACAATCAACATAATTACAAGGTATGCACACATATAACTAACTATTCATCACTCTCTGTAAAACTGTTGGACATGGTTTGGAGCACTGTAAGAAGGAAAGTTTTCATCAGAAACATAAGCCACACAATGGAAATCAATCATTGCATCCTGGTAATCGAGTCCACTCTTCAGGGAACTCATCTGAAAATTTTATTCTTCCCAACAAATCAACTGAACCAAATGTTCAGTCTGACCCCTCAACTGTTCGACAAAAGTCCCCAGAGCATTCTGCCTTTGGCACAGAGCAAATCAATGCATCAGAAAATCAACCTAACCCTGAGGCTACTGAAGTTATCAATGAGCGAATTGAAGTTGTTCCATCAAGTTTGTGCACTCATGTTAACTCAGGAGAAGTGCAGGATATTGTTGTTGCACCGGATACAGCTGCTGGTCTCTCTATTAATGTTTCGTTACAAGATTATGCTTTGCAACCTTTAGTTCACCATGACATCAGAGCCTTGTCCAAGTGTTGGCCAGATAAGATTGATAATAATTCAGAAGAGGATATATCAAATTCAGTTAATGCAGAAGATGAGAGTGGCAACTCTCATAACTTCCAATTAGTTCTTTCTAAGTATCAAAAACAGAAACTGGACACAATAGGGAAGCAACAACAGGTTGGTTCTATTTCATCCTTTCCAGAAGTTTTTCAAAAAGACCTTCAAATCCTTTCAAAATTTTGGGGTGATGAACAAGATGAGGAAACAGATATGACAACAAACAACAACCTCTCTGCAGCCACTGCTAACAATTCAAAAACACAGAGAAAGAGGTTAGCCAAAAATAAGAAGACATAATCCTGCTTGTGACTTCTCTTTTTCAGAAGTTGAGACAATTTTTTGATGCCACCTTATAGACTCTATGTCTACAGTTCTTTCTCTGATAGTTTTTAAGGAGTTTTTCCTATATCAGATGGCATTTTAGCTTTATAGGACAGATCCTTTTCTTTTATAGATAGTTTTCTTTGGTTGCTATGGTGTGTAGCTGCACAATCTTTTTGATGTTTCTGTTTCTTCTTTTGCTTGGAGGAAGTTTACATAATAGCTTAGGCTTTCCTAGCTATAGCTCCTCTTGCTTTATTTTCATGGGTTTTGGTTTGGTCCCCCCATGATTTCTTGTTTTTTTTTTTCTTTAATATATTTTATTTTGCTTAAAAAAAACTATTCATCACTCTCAAGTCTCATCTCAACCCATTCAGCGTAAAAATATCTTCTATTTGTAAAGAGGAAGCCATATAATATGGCTTAACAAACAAAATGGACAGCCACATTAACTTCTAAATCATATACAGGAAACAAGTTATAATTAGTGACAAAAGAACCATCTTGAATGAAACCTCCAACTCCAAAAGAAGAAGAACCAGGTCCTACAAAAGGAACCAAGCAAAACTCCATTAAAACCCCAAAAAACATAGAACTATTCAGCAGTGTGAGCAATGAAAATGCATATTATGTGGACATAAATAGAAATGAACGTCACCTTAGAAAATTTGTTGCCCACTTGCCTCATCCTCATTTGCAAAGCAAAGTTCTATACATATTGTCATATTTCAATAACTCCGAAAGTTGTTTAAATTTCTAACCATCTAGCCAAAGATAAAGAGAATATAAACTATTATAAACCAATTACTTGTAAACTTGTTCTGCCAAAATTATTTCGAAGCTTACCCGTTAACACTACTTTTTTGAATAAAAAAAGTACTGAAAAAAAAGGAAGAGTTAAAAATGAAACCTGCAAAAAAATGTAGTTGAATCATAATCCAAATGGGTTTGTTGAATATGAAAAGTAAGAAAGCAAGAGAGAGAAATACCAAATGTTCTCTCATGGATGATGGACGATGCCAAAGAATTAGTCTTCCTCAACTCCTTGCTTGATCTCGACCATAGCTTCCATGGCGAATTATGACCTGTCGAAAGAGAGAAAGAGAAGACTCTTGTAAGAAGAAAATAGAAGAAAAAGTTGTGTTTAGAGAATATCAAATCAATTAGATTGTTTTTAAGTTTTCCTATCAAATATTAAATCAAATATTATAGTTTAACATCTGCTATAAAACTTTGAAATGTACAGTAGCTTGATTCATTTAAAAGAGAGTCATTAATAAAGAAAAGGAAAGAAAATAGGACAAGGTATGCTAAGGTTTGGGTAAATAAGTTGCAATACAACAACCTACAGAAACCCAACACTAATTGGTTGCTTCCAATGAAAACAAAATTTAACAGCAAACCTAAATCTGTATAGCATCAAAAGTCAAAACCAGGGGAAAACAACAATTAAAGAGAATCATATATGAGGCTGAAATGTTCTTCAAATAGATTAGAAACTTTTATCAACCAAAATCATTTATATCAAAACACCTTATACCTCAGAAAGAAAAAAGGTTAATCAAATCCATCTTGATTAGAACCACAGTCACCTTCAACAATTAGTGTTGTCATTGGCAGCCATATGAGCAATGATCCTGTAAATCATTTCAATATGCAGAAAAAGTAAAAATGTTACTAAATTTATCATACTAATGGTTCAACAGGCTCTTTGCAGTTGAAGACAAAAACAGATAAATAGTTATTAGTGATGAATTTAACTGGGCAATACATTGGTAAAGAATAAGGATGCTATGTACAAAAGCTTAGTATGAATTTCAGATATTGACCCTATTTTTGTTATCTTTAGTAGTGAGCATCGATAATATATGGGCAGGTCAAGAAGGGAATCATTTCTAGTTAATAACAAAAATTCCAAAGACTATACAAAGAGATCCAACACTTCTTCATTCTTACCATTAGTCAAATGAATCCTATGTAAACATGGTAAGAATCAATTGTGCCCCAGGATACATCTTGGTTCTGCAATCACACTCAATATAAATATACCCACCCACAAAACTCTTTTGACCTCATGCTTTTCCCCAATGCTATCTTCTTTTATGCACCCACAGAAAGAAATAAAGCATACCCATGTCCTTAATAGAAAATGATCAATTCCAGTCCTCCACAATTTGATCCAACAAATAGAAATTAAAAATCTAAAAGACAATGGGGTAAAGGCAATTTACATATGAAGATGGCATTGAAATTTCACCTTGCTTTAGAAACCTCTGGACTCCATCAAAGCACTCTGGAGACAGTTTATTTTCACTAAAAGAACATAGCAATTTACAATATCAATATAAGGATGATCATTTTTTTAATTTGGAAACTACTCATACATAATAACTAAAAGCAAAATGGGATGTTGAAAAAAAAAGGGAATAAAAGAAAACTTGCATACAGATTTTAATTTTAAAGATGACCAAACTTGGGAATGCTTTCCTTCCTCTATCAACTCAGAATGTTAATAATACTCTTTCCTAAAAAATATATTAAAATCCATATATCAATGCATAATTGAAGAAATGCAGTAGCAATATGAACAATTGAAAGGTCTAAACTTTTATAAAATGTAATATCAAGCACCAAAGAGAAAAGATCAAATCTTGCTTTTAAGCTTCTTAATCCTCTAAGCAGAAGGCCAAAGCAATCAATGAATATGAACAACCAACTAAAAAATACTTATCTTGAAATTAATTAGTAAATGCAAGAAACGTTACATCTCTTGCATTGCTCATCCATGACAGCAAGAAGCATCTTTGAATATACCTACCAAAAAAACAATAGTGAATAAAAATGGAAATACAACAACGTATTTATGATATCTTCTCAAAAGGAAAGAATCAACCAAATAAAAACACTTACCTTCAATTAAAAATTGACAAATACAATTTGACGGTGACTGTAACAGTTTACAAATAGGGAAAAACATAAAATACCTTAGGAAACAACTTGATGTCATTTGCAAATTTGGGTGATTGAACAGTGAGCAAGCACAAATCTCCTCCTTGATCAATTCCAATTGTTCATTGTCATGAATGAGGACCTTTTCCATAGCATAAGTTTTGTCATTGCATAAAAAAGAGAGTATAGTTAATGGGTTAATTTCACTCCACGAAATGATATGTTTCCACCTATTTAAATTTAAATTTAAAAAATTCATTGATAATTTTTAGTTTCTACAATAACATGGAACTTTATCGCCATGGTTAATCAAAATTGAACATTTATTTGAATTTAAAAGAAAGAAATAATGCATACCAGAAAATGACCAATTCTAGAGCTCCACAAATTGATCTTGCAGATGGAAATTAAAACTTAAAAAAAAACATTTATTGTGAGAAAAATTTATGTAGTACATTCCTCAACAGAAATTAACAAATAAATCAAAACAATAAATTAATAAGATCACTCAAACTAAAATTCATTTTGTTTTGTTGGACAACCGACGAATCTCCTCCCTCAAAACCCATCATGCATTACATGGGTATATGTTCCCTGTACATGCAAATAGAAAATGACAAAAAGAAAGAAAACAACCATGAACCCCTAGTTCCTTTCCCGTGTGCAACGATCCAAATGACGGCCTTGTTAGCAACGTGGAAGGTGGACAGGAGCTCTCTTGACTTTGGCTAGATGAACGGTCAAAGTAACTAAAACGGTGAGAGAATACATTAATTACAATTTTATTGAATCTCGCACATCATTAAATTAATTTCGAAATTAATTAATTTGTAATCAGAATGCATAAAAAGAAGTGCAAATTCAAATTTATAATAAATGGGTATAGATTAGATATATACTATAAATTGGATGGACCACTTGCATTTTAACGCTACGAAATAAATCTACAACACCCTAGAGGGAACGGGCTATATCTATTATACATATATTAGTTAGTTACTGGTTCACGGGTTTATTTGTTTGTTGTAACCTGCTATAGCCTGTTTAGATAGTTCACTAAATAAACCAACTCTGTATTCACTTTACTGTGTTGATTAATAAAGAATTCGCCATTTCTTATTCTTGAATCATTTTATGGTATTAGAGACAGGTTTCGATACTGGGACCATCAATACCAGATTTGTTTTAAAGACAGGACAATATTCACAAGTTGTTAATGGAGCGGTCTGCAACTCGCATAAGCTTTTGAGACCATGCACCTATATGTGATTAGAAAGACTCGGATTTGTTGACAGATGATTACTTTAACAAGAATTCTGAAATTATAATAAGGAAATATATGGAGATTTCATCAAATGGTGTTGCAGGTGATGGAGGGTCTTGTGTTGACTTAGATCAGGTAATTGATCACTCTACCTGCAGTGATCAAATTCTCTCTCAAAATTATCAAAACACTAGTCTTAACGGTGCTGGTACTTCCATTTCCAATGGTTCTAAGAGGCTTGGTACAACTAACATGGCGCAATAACACCTCCAATTATATTGCAATAGAAATCACCAGGTTTCTCAAACCGATCAACCAAAGGAATTTGGATATCGAGATCACCAATAAAAGAATGAGAACCATCAAAGAACTTGAAGGTAAATTGCCAAGTTCTTGCACCAAGTGAGTTGTACCAAGCCTCTTAGAACCATTGGAAATGGAAGTACCAACACCATTAAGATTAAGACCAATGTTTTGGTAATTATGAGAGAGAATTTGATCACTGCAAGTAGAGGGATCAATTACCTAATCTGAGTCAGCAAAAGTCCCTCCATCACCTGTTACACCATTTGACGGAGTCTCCATATCTTTCCTTAGAATAATTTCAGAATTCCTGTTAGAGCCTGCTACAACCATTTGTCAACGCACCTGATTCTTTCTTATCACATATAGGTGCATGGTCACACAAGCTTATGCGAGTTGGAGACTAGTACATCAACAACTTATGAATATTGTCCTGTCTTTAAAATGAAACTAGTATTGGCCCGAAATGATATAGCACATTCCCTCTTTGGGTGTTGTAGATTTATTTTCTAGCTTTCAAATGCAAGTGGTCCCAACCATTGTAATGAATACTGCTGGTAAACACGGTTTTTATTGTCGGGAAAACTATGTATGTTTACTGGCAATAATAATGGCCGGTAAAAATTGTTTTCCAATTCCTAGTGTGCCCATTCACTATTGCATGTAAAGAACTTTATTATGGTCAATAAAAGCTGCATGTCTTACACTCATCTTTATTCTTAAAGATACATTATATAAAAAGTAGGGCTGGAAAATTCGAAGATCAAGCTGAAATCAATGTACATTTTCTTTTAATTATACAAAAAAAAAATACATTATTTATTCAGATAAATCCTCCAACCACAATCAACATAATTACAAGGTATGCACACATATAACTAATTATTCATCACTCTCAAGTCTCATCTCAACCCATTCAGCGTAAAAATATCTTCTATTTGTAAAGACAAAGCCATATAATATGGCTTAACAAAGAAAATGGAGAGCCACGTTAACTTCTAAATCATATACAGGAAACAGGTTATAATTAGTGACAAAAGAACCATCTGGAATAAAACCTCCAACTCCAAAAGAGGAACAACCAGGTCCTACAAAAGGAACCAAGCAAAACTCCATTAAAACCCCAAAAAACATAGAACTATTCAGCAGTGTGAGCAATGAAAATCTTCAAAAATGCATATTATGTGGACATAAATAGAAATGAATGTCACCTTAGAAAATTTGTTGCCCACTTGCCTCTTCCTCATTCGCAAAGAAAAGGTCTATACATATTGTCATATTTCAATAACTCCAAAAGTTGTTTAAATTTCTAACCATCTAGCCAAAAATAAAGAGAATATAAACTATTATAAACCAATTACTTGTAAACTCGTTCTGCCAACATTATTTCGAAGCTTACATGTTAACACTACTTTTTTGAATAAAAAAAGTACTGAAAAAAAAAGGAAGAGTTAAAAATGAAACCTGCAAAAAAATGTAGTTGAATCATAATCCAAATGCGTTTGTTGAATATGAAAAGTAAGAAAGCAAGAGAGAGAAATACCGAATGTTCTCTCTTGGATGATGGACGATGCCGGAGAATTAATCTTCCTCAACTCCTTGCTTGATCTCGACCATAGCTTCCATGGCAAATTATGACCTGTGGAAAGAGATAAAGAGAAGACTCTTGTAAGAAGAAAATAGAAGAAAAAGTTGTGTTTAGAGAATATCAAATCAATAAGATTGTTTTTAAGTTTTCCTATCAAATATTATAGTTTAATATCTGCTATAAAACTTTGAAATGTACAGTAGCTTGATTCATTTAAAAGAGAGTCATTAATAAGGAAAAGGAAAGAAAAGACACAAGGTATGTTATGGTTTGGGTAAATAAGTTGCAATACTACAACCTACAGCAACCCAACACTAATTGGTTGCTTCCAGTAAAAACAAAATTAACAGCAAATCTAAATCTGTATAGCATCAAAAGTCAAAACCAGGGAAAAACAACAATAAAAAAGAATCATCTCTGAGACTGAAATGATCTTCAAATAGATTAGAAACTTTTATCAACCAAAATCATTTATATCAAAACACCTTATACCTCAAAAAGAAAAAAGGTTAATCAAATCCATCTTGATGAGAACCACAGTTACCTTCAACAATTAATGCTGTGATTGGCAGCCATATGAGCAATGATCTTGTAAATCATTTCAATATGTAAAAATGTTAATAAATTTATGAGACTAATGGTTCAACAGGCTCTTTGCAGTTGAAGACAAAAACAGATAAATAGTTATTAGTGATGAATTTAACTGGGCAATAATACATTGGTAAAGAATAAGGATGGTATGTACAAAAGCTTAGTATGAATTTCAGATATTGACCCTATTTTTGTTATCTTTAGTAGTGAGCATCTATAATAATGGGCAGGTCAAGAAGGTCAATCATTTCCAGTTAATAACAAAAATTCCAAAGACTATACAAAGAGATCCAACACTTCTTCATTCTTACCATTAGTCAAATGAATCCTATGTAAACATGATAACAATCAATTGTGTCCCCCAGGATATAATTGGTTCCACAATCACACTCAATATAACTATACCCACCCACAAAACTCTTTACGAACTCATGCTTTTCCCCAATGCTATCTTCTTTTATGCACCCACAGAAAGAAATAAAGCATCCCCACGTCCTTAATATAAAATGACCGATTCCAGTCCTCCACAAATTGATCCTGCAAATAGAAATTAAAAATCTAAAAGACAATGGGTAAAGGCAATTTACATATGATGGCATTGAAATTTCACCTTGCTTTAGAAACCTCTGGGCTCCATCAAGGCACTCCGGAGACAGTGTATTTTCACTAAAAGAACATGGCAATTTACAATATCAATATAAGGATGATCATTTTTTTAACTTGGAAACAACTCATAGATAATAACTAAAAGCAAAATGGGATGTTGAAAAAAAAAGGGAATAAAAGAAAACTTGCATACAGATTTTAATTTTTAAAGATGACCAAACTTGGGAATGCTTTCCTTCCTCTATCAACTCAGAATGTTAATAATACTCTTTCCTAAAAAATATATTAAAGTCAATATATCAATGTATAATTGAAGAAATGCAGTAGCAATATGAACAATTGAAAGGTCTAAACTTTTATAAAATATAATATCGAGCACCAATGAGAAAAGATCAAATCTCGCTTTTAAGCTTCTCAATCCTCTAAGCAGAAGGCCAAAGCAATCCATGTATATGAACAACCAACTAAAAAATACTTATCTTGAAATTAACAGTAAATGCAAGAAACATTACATCTCTTGCATTGCTCATCCATGACAGCAAGAAGCATCTTTGAATATACCTACAAAAAAAAAAACAATAGTGAATAAAAATGGAAATACAACAACGTATTTATGATATCTTCTCAAAAGGAAAGAATCAACCAACTAAAAACACTTACCTTGAATTGAAAATCAATAAATACAATTTGATGGTGATTGTAACAGTTTACAAATAGGGAAAAACATAAAATACCTTAGGAAACAACTTGATGTCATTTGCAAATTTGGGTGATTGAACAGTGAGGAAGCCCAAATGTCCTCCTTGATCAATTCCAATTGTTCATTGTCATGAATGAGGACCTTTAACATAGCATAAGTTTTGTCATTGCATAAAAGAGAGAGTATAGTTAATGGGTTAATTTCACTCCACGAAATCATATGGTTCCACGTATTTAAATTTAAATTTAAAAAATTCACTGATAATTTTAATTTCTACAATAACATGGAACTTTATCACCATGGTTAGTCAAAATTGAACATTTATTTGAATTTAAAAGAAAGAAATAAAGCATACCAGAAAATGACCAATTCTAGACCTCCACAAATTGATCTTGCAAATGGAAATTAAAACTTAAAAAAAAAAACATTTATTGTGAGAAAAATTTATGCAGTACATTTCTCAACAGAAATTAACAAATAAATCAAAACAATAAATTAATAAGATCACTCAAACTAAAATTCATTTCATTTTGTTGGACAACCGACGAATCTCCTCCCTCAAAACGCATCATGCATTACATGGGTATATGTCCCCTGTACATGCAAATAGAAAACGATAAAAAGAAAGAGAACAACCATGAACCCCCAATTCCTTTCCCGTGCGCGACGATCCAAATATGATAACAGAGGTGAGGCTGTGGGTTGGGTGAAATGTAGTGTGGACAGATTAGTCCACCTTAATGGAGTTAAGGCTGCCTGTGGAGGGGTTTTAGGAATCCCAATGGTAACTGGTTGGGTAGCTTTATGAGGAATATTGGTTCAGCCTCAGCCCTAACAGCGGAGCTTTGGGATGTTATGACTGCTTTGGAACTTGCTTGGGAGAAACAGTACTCCAGAGTTATTTTAGAGTGTAACTTAACACTACTGTGACTTTGATTCACAAATGATGCCACTCTTCACACCCTTTTCTTGGGTTTTATAGACAGGATCAATTCTTTGTTAGAAAGGAATTGGCTGGTTAAGCTTGTCCATGTTAAGCTTCACTACTTAGATAGAGTTCCTAGGTTCTCTGAGTTTTATTTCCTGCAGGATTTAATGTCTGTGTCTTTAGCTCCTAGAGTTAATTGTATCCATTAGGGGCGCTGCCCCTCCTTACCCAAAAAAAATAAACAACAATGGTCAAGTTATACTCTTCTTGATTTAATTTAACTCGAAAATCAAACAAATTTGTATTTTACCTTTGAATTGGATCCAGTTTATTCACCTCACAGATTGGATTGGATTTATAATTGCCCCTAAACCCTAATCCCTAAATACAACAAATTAGCTATGCATCAAGAACAATAAATATTACCTAGGAGTGAGGTATCATGCAATCTAAACTCATCAAGGTCTAAACCATCCATTTGATCAATTCCATATCTCTGAGAACCATCTTGATTTTTGTGACCTAGCAAGTCAAATCCATGATCCACCAACTACCCCTTCTTCTCATGTCTGACCCTGAGGTTATCTGATTATAAGTAGCCCTCATATGTGAATCATTATGATTAATATCTGATTCAAATTTCATGGACTTGTTCCTGTGACATTTTAGGAAATGATTTCTATGGTAACCTTTGTTGCTTGTAGAATGATATCTCATGCTAATAGCATCCTGTTAAGAAAAATGGGATGAGGAACATATCTTAAGGCTTTCAGAGATTTAAGCTATAAGAAGCAGGAACGAGAAGAGCTTAGACAGAAGTGTTAAGAGAGAAAAGCACACAGAGAAGTGTTGTAGTGCGGTAGAAGCACAATGAATATAAGGCAGTTGCTAATTCCAAATAATAATAATAATAATAATAATAATAATAATAAAATCAAAAGTCATCTCTTTCAAAGTTGCAGCCATTGGTTAGAATGAAATCGAACCCATAGATTGTTGGTGCAACTGATGGAAGGGTGCTGGTTCTACAACAAAGAAGATAAAGGTGCAAGTCTCCAAAGCGTGTCTAAACACTAACCTTTAGGATTGATTCACCTCAACCAACCTTTATAGAAATTGGATACAATAGGTGTCTAAGCGAATCCCTTTCAGGATACAATGAAGTTCCTTGATATGGTTTTCACACCCACAATCAAGCATATCGTCAATGACAGTTTACAAAATAATAGTTTCCTTTAATTCTCTATGCGTACAAGGAAAGAAAGGAAATGATTTGGATACAAAGAATATGGTGATTTCTATATTTCTGGTATCTTTTTTCTACATGTAGATTGGTTCTATGCATAGACCATTTCATGTCTTTGGGTGAAGATATCTGACCTTTCAAAGTGACACATCTCTTGGTGAAGAGTCACATCTCATGACCTTGGTGAAAAGTCACATCTATTCATACTTACACTTTTACATGAATAGACACTTAATTTCATGAAAGGATAACCTTTAATTAATTTTGAAAAGACTTAAATATGTTTTAGGTCCTTGATAAATTAGCAAATGTTGTTTTAGGTCCCTAATAAAAAATATTTTGGCGTTGAGTCCCTAATAAAACAAAATTTTTGTTTTTGGTCCTTGTTATTTTGTTTGTCTTTCTAATATATCTATTTTTTTTCATTTGAGTCCTTATAATATTTTGTTCATTTTGTATTAGTCCCTTTGAAAAATATTTGATAGGGACTCATAACAAATGATTTACATATTTTAGGGATATAAACGAAAAAAATAGATATATTAAAAGGATTAAAACAAAATAACAAGGACAAAAAACAAATTTTTGTTTTAATAGGGATTCAACGCAAAGAAATTTTTTATCCAAAACAACATTCACTAATTTATCAAGGACCTATAATATATTTAAGCCTTTTGAAAATCTCTCACAACAATTGGGGTAATACCAATTGCTTAAGTCTATCAGAAATATCCATGAAGGATTCAAAGTATAGGGAAAGAATTATAGCATACATTCCAAGCATTTCCATATTTAACGGTAACCGTCAATCAGTTACATTATTCAATTACAACACCATACTCTCAAAATTGTCTCATAATTTTTTGCACTGAACCTCTTTTGGTATAAAATTCGCTATAAATTGTATTTTATAAAATTATAAATTGGATGGGACCACTTGCTTTTGAAAGCTAGGAAATAAATCTACAACACCCTAAGAGGAAACGAGCTATATCATTTTGGGTCAATACCAGTTTCGTTTTAAAGGCAAGACAATATTCACAAGTTGCTAATGTCAGCAGTCTGCAACTCACATAAGCTTTTGTGACCATGCACCTATATGTTATTAGAAAGACTCGGATTTGTTGAGAGATGATTGCTTTAACGAGAATTCTGAAATTATAATAAGGAAAGATATGCAGACTTCATCAAATGGTGTTGCAGGTGATGGAGGGTCTTGTGCTGACTTAGATCAGGTAATTGATCACTCTACTTGCAGTGATCAAATTTTCTCTCAAAATTACCAAAATACTAGTCTTAACGGTGCTGGTACTTCCATTTCCAATGGTTCTAAGAGGCTTGGTACAACTCGCATGGCGCAATAACACCTCCAATTATATTCCAATAGAAATCACCAAGTTTCTCAGACTGATCAACCGAAGGAATTTGGATATTGAGATCACCAATAAAAGAATGAGAACCATCAAAGAACTTGAAGGTAAAGAGCCAAGTTCTTGCACCAAGTGAGTTGTACCAAGCCTCTCAGAACCATTGGAAATGGAAGTACCAACACCGTTAAGATTAAGACCAATGTTTTGGAAATTATGAGAGAGAATTTGATCACTGCAAGTAGAGGGATCAATTACCTGATCTAAGTCAGCAAAAGTCCCTCCATCACCCGTTGCACCATTTGGCGGAGTCTCCATATCTTAGAATAATTTCAGAATTCATGTTAGAGCAATCATCTCTGCTACAACCATTTGTCAACGCACCTGATTCTTTCTGATCACATATTGGTGCATGGTCACAAAAGCTTATGCGAGTTGGAGACTGGTACATCAACATCTTGTGAATATTGTTCTGTCTTTAAAATGAAACTGGTATTGACCCAAAATGATATAGCTCGTTCCCTCTTTGGGTGTTGTAGATTTATTTTCTAGATTTCAAATGCAAGTGGTCCCATCCAATTTATAATTTTATACAATTTATAGTGAATTTTATACCGAAAGAGGTTTTGTGCGACACATTGTAACACAGTTTTGAGTATATAGTGTTGTAATTGAATAATGTAATTGATTGATGGATAATGTTAAATATGGAACTACTTGGATTGTATGCTATAATTCCTTCCCTATACTCTGAATCCTTGAAGGATATTTTTTATATACTTAAGCAATTGCTATTACCCGAATTGTATTGAGAGATTTTCAAAATTAATGAAAGGTTGTATCCTTTCATGAAATTATGTGTCTATTCATGTAAAGGTGTGAGTATGAATATATGTGACTCTTCACCAAGGATCAAGAGATGTGACTATTCACCAAAAGATATGGATATTAAGGTTTGGTCTTAAATTGCTTTTTGATTCTTGGTTTAAATACTTTCTCTATAATCTTTCTTCTCTCTTTTTAAATGTTGATTTTGATTGTCTATTCCTTTTAGACTGATGCATTGTCATCTTAATTCAAGTTTGTATTCTCAATGAATATGTTGAGCATGTTTGGAATATTCTAATTGGGATTAATAGGTTTGTGATTCGTAATCATTGATTTGATCAATTTCAAATTCCCAGGATATTCTCAAACCCTATTTTGTCAATTCGCACTCGTGAACTTCAATATTTGTGGGGCGAATTGTGGGGTGAATCAATTGTTTGATGCTATGTCATTGGCATTAGTAAATTTTTGAATAATTGTTCATTTTGTGTTAATAATTTGAATAATTTTGTTAGGTGTTGTTTGATAAAATAAACACAAATGAATGGATATCACGAGTGTGAATTGATGGAATAGAGTTTGAGAATATTTTGGTAATTTAAAAATGTAAGGTTCTAGCTTGTTGGGATTAGAACCTAACTAGTTCACTTTTTGAATCAAGATAATAATGCCTTTATTGATTTAAGTTGATAAAAACACAGGTAAATTTTTTGAGATGTACCTGGTGTTTAGTTGAGAAAATATGGAACCTATTAAAAGAAAATAGTGTACATGCATTTGATCACGTAGTGTGAAACCATAAAAGGTTGGTCACTTGTAATAGTCGGGTCTGCAGGTACCTAATAGACAATTTACATAAATGCGTGTATGAATAGATATAAACCAGCCTGAACATATAGGCAATACAGAACAAGCCCATGAGGATGACACTTGTCATTAGTAGCAACCCTCTTACGCATACTTTAATTATAAAGCTTAACTAGTATAGAATCACCAATCATAAAATGTTAAGAAAGAGTAAGTAGTAGCACTCAGACAAGCTAACAGAGTTAAATTATTTCAGGCTAGCAGAAGTTCTCGGTATTGGAACCAGAATAGTTCCTGGTCATTGGGATTGCAGTCCCATACGTGTGGTCTGATGGCAAGGATAACCCTCTTTACAATAATTTTAGCAATGTACCTAAAAAGCCACGTACACAAGTATTATACTCAGTGCCTTGTGCAGGGTACAAATTCAGTTCAAGGAACGGAAGCCATCATCAGAATGGGCTTCCTCACATACGAATTAGAAAGGTTAGTGAGAAGAAGTCATCAAATGTTGCTAGGGGCCCTGAAAAGAATTTTGAATGCTTATCTTGTTATGTAAATGTTTTGATTACTCTTGGTGATATCGGTTGGAGAGAATCTGTGGCCCGTGTTGAACTAGAACTGTTTGACCACAATGAATGGAGACTTTCTGTAAAACTTTTTGGAATCACTGGGTATTCATACAAAGCACATCAGTTTCTGCAGCCTGTATCAACAAATCAGTACACACATGCAATGATGTGGAAAGGAGGGAAGGATTGGATCTTTGAATTACAGGGAGATGCACGAGGAATGCTACAACCAGAACATGCCTGCTGCTTCAGTTAAAAACATAGCTATTCCTGGTGTTCATTTGATAGAAGAAAATGATGATAATGGATGTGAGGTAACTTTTGTTCAGAGCAGTCAGTACTTCCAACAGGTTGAAACAGATGTTGAGATGGCTCTGGATCCATCCCGTCTTCTGTATGACATGGATAGTGAGGATTAGAAGTGGATTTCAAATGCTCAAAATTCTGTAAAAGACAACAGTGACTTGAGTTGGATCTCAGAGGAGATGTTTGAGAAGATAACAGACATGTTTGAAAAGGCTGCATATGTTCAGAAGCATGATCATTTTTCTTATTACTTCTTCTCTCTCCCATCCTTTTGGTTGCATCTTCTTGTCTCTAGACTCTGCCTGTTCTCCTTCATTGCGGTGTAACTGTGTGAGGTTTACTGAACAAAGAAGAGTGGCCGGCAACAGCCGACGACGGTGGTGGAAGCCAGCAAGTGTGACGCAAGCCGGCGACTGTGGTAGAAACAGGGCAAACAACGAAGGCTAGCAAGTTGCGAATTGCAAAGCCTGTTGCGGTGGTTTGTGACGCCTGTTGCGGCTGCAACACCATTCCATTGCGGCCGTTATCTGTGATTTTTAACCACACCATGATTTTGTTCCGCATCGGTATTGTCTAGTTGCGATACCGAGTTGCTGCAGACGATACAGCCGTTATTGAGCGATATTTAAAACCTTGCTTAAAATATTATATCTATCTATCTATCCTGTGGGGCTTTCAATTTCAAATCTAAGGCCAAGTTTTCTGAGGCATTGAATAGTAATAGTGATGCATGTTATTTCTATTCTACCTAGAGTATGATATTTATTTTTACATTTCATATATCAATGTTGGCCAGTCTTTGTTTCTTGCAGTACTAACAGTAACTTAACAGAATAAATTGAGACATGATTATTTATGCTTGTATGTATACCTGAAATTAATTTGATCTCCGAATCTTGATTTCAGCCACCTCTATGGGAAAAGTATGATCAACAAGTGAGGGAGTGGAAAGTAGCCCGGACCAAGAAGAAGAAGGCTGCAAGTTTGGAGAAGCCGCCCATGTTTGCTTTCTGTTTGAACCCCGGGAGTCTGAAATCACTGAACAAGAGGTTAAAGCGTCCATCTCAAAAGAAGGTTTCACTTTCAGTGTCAGGAAGAAGATTGAATGGCATAGCACGTGATGCTGGCAGCTTGAGATATCACTCAACAAGTAACGGAGGGGATATAGTAATAGAAATCATATGCCCAAATCTGTATCTCACAAGAACAAGTCTGAGCATAAGCATGATGCGGCTAAGGTAAAGAGAGAGAGGGCTAAGAGATTGCTATATAAAGCAGATGCAGCAATTCATGAGTTTTAATTTCAAAATCACCACTTTCAATTCAATTGGAAATAGTACACCTCTTTCTTTGATACTCTTTATTTTAGGTCAAATACTATACTATTACCTGTTTGAGTTTAGTTGGGTTTGTCATATTTTAATGTTTTGAATCTAATACCTGTTTTAACAATGGGCAAGTTATACTCTTCTTGATTTAATTTAACTCGAAAATCAAACACCTTTGAATTGGATCCAGTTTATGCACCTCACAGATTGGATTTATAATTGCCCGTAAACCCTATTCCCTAAATACAACAAATTAGCTATGCATCAAGAACAATAAAACTCGGTACCTGAGGAGTGAGGTATCACACAATCTAAACTCATCAAGGTCTAAACCGGGGTTTGATCAATTCCATATACCTGAGAGCCATCTAGTAGGTGAATTATGTGACCTAGCAAGTCAGACCCATGATCCACCTACTAACCCTATTTCTCATGTCTGATCCTGAGACATTTGTGAATCATTATAATTAATAATTGATTCAAATTTTTCCTGGACTTGTTCCTGTGGAATTTTAGGAAATGATTTCTATGGTACCCTTTGTTGCTTGTAGAATGATATCTCATGCTAATAGCATCCTATTAAGAAAAATGGGATGAGGAAAGTATCTTAAGACTTTCAGAGATTTAAGCTATAAGGGGAGGGAACGAGAAGAGTTTAGAGAAAAGTGTTAAGAGAGAAGAGCGCATAGAGAAGTGTTTGTAATAATGCGGTAGAAGCACATTGAATATAAAGAAAATGAAAAGGACAAAAAGGAAGCATGAGAATTTTTTATTTTCAAAAATATTAAATATATACTATATTGAAATTTTCTTATTCTTTTAAGAATAAGAAATATTGAAAATTTTCAATATAGTATATATTTAATATTTTCTTATTCTTTTATGAATAAAAAATGTTGAAAATTTGTTATTCTTTTGTCAATGTTTGCATAAAATCAAAAGACGTGTGCGAACGTCTCTTTCCTTAAATTATTAATTTGTTTTGAAAATATGAAAAACATGCTCATGATTGAAAAGTTTTGGCCATGCCATCATTGCAATGTGAATTTGTAGATCCCTCAGTCCTCAGATAGAAGCTTTAATTTCACCATGGCATGGGAGTCCTTAGAAGTTTTAATGGTTCCAGCAGTCATGAAAGTATCATGGCCTTATGAATTGCTACATCTGCTTTATATACCAATCTCTTAGCCCTCTCTCTTCAACTTAGCCACATCACGCTTATGCTCAGCCTCAACCACAAGATCCAAGAGTTTAGGGTTTTAGGTCTTTTATGATATGCGGTTAGGTCAAGGTTCATAGGCCTGGCCCATCTCTTAAGCTAATCCTTCTAATTTACTTTTCAACTCACTAAACCTTTTAATATTTCCCTACTCACCTACTAATATTATTTTAATTTTCTAAATTATATTTTTATTATAAATGTAATTATTTATTAATATTAAATTTTTTTTGTCATCTAGTGAATTTATTTCCTCTTTTCCAATTTAAATAAGCATACATGGAACTATTTAATACAAACATATATTTATATCATTAAATTATTTAAATCATCCCAATATTTATATAATTAATTTTTTCTACAAAAATTTGCTATTATTTAATTCAAGTTAAAATTAAAGCATAACAAAAATGGGTCTTACAATAATCCTATCATGTTGATCTTTATCTTAGTTGAATATACTATGAAGAATGTGTATAACTTCTATATTGACCTAAAAATGCTAGTTTAATAATCTATTATGTCTAATCTTATGGGAAACATGGAATCACTACCTGATCCTGACAACTTGACCATTGCTCACTAATTGGACCATATCTTGAGTTATCCAACTCATTTTCAGGTGAAACCAAAGCCATTAGTCTAATATGAAATTAATAAAACGAGAGTGTAGTGTAAAAAGTGTCACCAACAGTGTCACAATTGTTTTATTACAAGGCAATTAATAAAAAATATGGGCTCTTGAAGCCCACTCATTAAATCCCTAAAAACCTATTAAAAAGTCTAATTGGGCCACTAATTACAAAATAAAGCCCAAAATGCTAAAACAGAAAAATCCAAGTGCAGGGCAACCACTTTGAAGCTCAAATTTGACCCCTGTATCATCTCAATTAGCCTAAGCTCGTGAGACACAAAAATGTAGAGCTCCTCATTTGCTTTCAAACAAGACCAAAATCACCCAAAACGGAGCTTTTGGAAAAAGTTATGACCTGTACACAAAAAGTGTTAAGATGAGAAAAAATAACCATAATGATGCCCATTATCACAAAACTCAGCTAACAGGTAAAAAATAACCATAAAAGCATGTAAAATATGTGCAAAATGAGCCATTAATCAATGCTAAATAATGTTGTATCACTATGCTCACTATTTTGTAGGTTTAAGGTGTGATTTGCAGCATGGCAAGCCTCCCATGGCCTTAGGGATGGGAATAGGCCAGGCCTTAAATAGGGGCCTATGGCCTGGCTTGTTTAAAGTTTGGCCTGGCCTGGCCTGTTTAAAGCTTGGCTTGCCCTGGCCTATTTAATAAAAAAAGTTAGGCTTGGGCTTTAAAAAAAGCCTACTTATATAAATAGGCTAAGCTTAGACTTATAAAAAAGCTTGTTAGGCCTAACAGGTCAGCCTATTTATCTATATAATATATTACACTAGTAATAATATTATTAATTAAATAAATTTATAGGACAAATCTGATTATTGATAATTAATAATTTAATATATCAAAATACATAATAGATTACTACTGACAGTGTAATATGTACGTCACTAGTTAAGTCAGCAATACCTTTATTCCTAAGCTTGAAAATTGAATCGCTTTGCATTCTTGACTTCTCGATTCTCATTTTGCTGATTGTAAATTTGTGATGTCTGTTCTGGCTCTCCTAAGTCATTTGCTAACACAATTAATTATATATAGAGCTTGCTTTGAATTTATCCTTATAGTTACAGGGCCTTGCCATATCATATGGCTTTTACATTAGTTTTTCATAAGGCTTTTTAAATTCCCTTTTTTATTGTATCTTACGTTAGTTTTTACTTTTTTATTCTTTTAAAAACTAAATTTTAATAGCAATAGAATGGACCACTTTTTTATAACGTAATTTTTATATATAAAAAAAAGGCTCATTGGCCTATTTAAAATTAAGTTTGCAACCTATTTAATGACACTAATAAAGAGTAGGCTTTTAAATATGCTAATAGGTCAGACCAGGCTTTTAAAATGGTCAGGCTAGACCCATAAAAAAGCCTATGATAAATAATAGGCCAGACTTAGGCCTTAGTTTTATAGAACAGGCCAGGCCTATTTATTCAAAGCCTGACCTATTCCCATGCCTACATGGCCTCCTACCTCATCAATACATAATGTTTGAGCACACATAACCACATTCATAACAATGCATAGTCGTATACTATAACACCCTTCATTATATTGATTCTAACCCAACATACAACACTTTGTATTGATTTTAAATACACCCCTTTATTAATTTGATTCGGAAAAACCACGTAAATTTTTCGCGCGTTGAGACATGAAATGCTTGTAAGTGGAAATAAACAACATAAGTGAAAAAAAAACATCATTTTCATTAATCAAATGTTCCAAATACCAAAAAGGTGGAACTACAACGGAAATTGAAATATAGGGAAATCATAAAAGTTACATCAAGAAACTACCACCATCGCGATCACATATTGGCACTACCCAACAACACCTGTCCTAGCAGAGCAGTCCCCGACACACTAATCCTCCCACTCATCATCCCCCGAATACCCCTCAGTATCGTTGTAGGGATCTTGAAAAAGGTATGAGCTCCACTGCTCAACTAAAGTAAGGGAAGATGGCATGTAGTCTGGCGATCCTATGAACTAATCCGAGGAATAAGGTGATCCAACAGGAGACTTAGCCAAATCACGGGTTCATAGCATATAAGATATCGACATAGAGGTCGCAGAAGAAGGTGGTCCAATGTTGGGATCCACAACATCATCAAGCTCGAAGCAATGTTGCTCGTTATCTCTAGGCAGTGGCGGAGCTTAACAAAAAATCTTGGAGGGGCCAAATAAAATATTTTTTATAATTTATTAATAACACTATTCAGTTTATTTATTTTTACAATTTTTATGCCTTCATTTGTTATTAAATAAAAAGGTTAGAAAAATTATATGTAAACTTTTTTTGTGAGAAAATTGCAAGAAAAATTATTTTTTATACAAAATTAAATTTTTACGAGAATATGCAAAAATATAAAATTTCCTATGAATTTTTCATCAAACTAAAAGAATTAATCATATTTTTACCAAAATTGTAATAAAAATTGCATAAAACTTTTGTAGAAAAAATTTGCAAAAGAATCATAAAATTAATAAAATAAAATTACACAAAAATATCTACAAGAAAAAAATTGTAGATTAAAATCACACTGTATAAGTTTTCTTATACTAGAGTTATCATATAAAGGTCATAAAAAGGGATTTGAAAATGCAAAAAACATAATTAAAAAAGATAGTTTTATATTATTAAAGGACAATTAATTAATGAAATACGTAATGTATAAACAATGTTATTAAATTAGTTATAAGATTCGATGTTATCAGAAACAAAAAACTTAAAGTGCAATATTAACATAAAATTGTCCATACAAATAATAATAAAGAGAGTGATTAAAGATTACTTTCTTTATGGTCTTTCAATAATAAAAAATTGTAAATTTTCTTTACTCTTTAAATGACTTAAAATCATTAACAATTAAGATATAAATAACTTTAAAAAATATTTAAGAGTATAATAGAAAATTTTTGTTGGTGTCAAATTAATAAAAATATAAATAATTTTTAAGTTTAATTACTCTTTTGGTCCCTATAGTTGTCACGCGTGACAACTTTTATGAACGAATCAAGAGCATTGTTGGTGCTGGGATGGACCCTATGACAGCTGTGTTTTTTTTAGCTATTTTACACCGCCAATTCTAACTTTGTAGCGATTTTAAAATATTTGGATGTAACTGTGTTACACTTTAAACAGGAGGATCAAAACAGTTAAAAAATTGTAATTGTAGGGATAAAAATAGGATATTTTAAACTATAGGGACTAAAAAGGAAAATTGTTACAACTATAGAGATCAAAATGGTAATTAAAACTAATTTTTAATACTTACATATAAGATTTGAGTTTAATATTTATACACTAATTACATAAAATATTTTATATTATCAATCATAAAAATTTATGGTAAGTATAACATTTAAGATTATTATTTAAAAATTGAATAACAATGTAAAAATCTTTTAAATTATCAATACAACACATATATTAACTACTCATATAATTAATTTTGTAAAAAAATTTGGGGGATGGCCCCCCTTAGTCCCTTCTATGCTCTGCCACTCTCTCTAGAGATAACAGGTGATGGAGGCAGGTCTTCGAATATCTCGTCATCCTCATCAACAGCGTCAATAATAGGATGTTGCTCCCAACCAGCGTGAAAGGACAGTCGCGTATGAAAGATCAACTCTGTCGGTGCTAGTGGTACACCAAGTATTAGTAGGAAGCGTACGGTGATGTCGCCATGATAGTAGTGTCGTCTCTCATCCACGAAGTACATCCATCACCCCCACCAGGCAGAACTTCACCTCTAGATCCCATAAGGTTGGGTCCATCTTCGCGAAGCGTGACATATAAAAGAAAACATAAAGTATGGAGTGAGGTGTTGTCCTTTCGACGACATTTCTATGGAAAGAGTCGAGACGTTTACACAAGCATATATAATACTTTCCTATGGGGACCCTAGGGTTTTTATTATAAGTTCTCAAGGTTTGTCTCATCTTGGCTATCGTCATCATCAACATCATCGTTGTATGGATCCATACTATCGGTTGATCAACACCGATCACAAAATCAACCTCTAGGAAGTGATAGGGAGTAAGTATATCTCTTATCCAAATCCATTGTACACTGACACCAATACCGACACGTCAGTATTCAATATCCATATCAAATATAGAGGTGGCTAAAATCAAGATTCAGAGATCAAATTAATTTCAGGTATACATAGCATACAAGCATAAATAATCATGTCTCAATTTATTCTGTTAAGTTACTCTTAGTACTGCCAGAATCAAAGACTGGCCAACATTGATATATGAATTGTATAAATAAATATCATACACTAGGCTGAATAGAAATAACATGCATGCACCACTATTACTATTCAATGCCTCAGAAAACTTGGCCTTAGATTTGAAATTCAAAGCCCCCCAGGATAGAAAATAGATGGATGGATATAATATTTTAAGTATAACAAAGCTAAGAAAGGTGTTTTGAACATTACCTGAAACTCAAAGTGTCGTATTAAGGCCATTCCCTTCCTCTGCCTTCTCTGCTTCCAATGGTCATAAATTATTTTGACCACGCACAGAGGCCCAACATTACTCATGAGTAAAATGATCACGCTTCTGAACATATGCAGCCTTTTCAAACATGTCTATTGTCTTTTCAAACATCTCCTCTTAGATCTAATTCAAGTCACTGTTGTCTTTTACAGAATTTTGAGCATTTGAAATCCACTTCTCATCCTCACTATCCATGTCATACAGAACACGGGATGGATCCAGAGCCATCTCAACATCTGTTTCAACCTGTTTGGAAGTACTGACTGCTCTGAACAAAAGTTACCTCACATCCATTATCACCATTTTCTTCTATCAAATGAACACCAAGAATAGCTATGTTTTCAACTGAAGCAGCACGCAGGTTCTAGTCGTAGCATTCCTCGTGCATCTCCCTGAAAATAGTCCGCTCACACCTGTCGGGAAATTCAAAGATCCAATCCTTCCCTCCTTTCCACATCATTGCATGTGTGTACTGATTTGTTGATACAGGCTGCAGAAACTGATGTGCTTTGTATGAATACCTAGTGATTGCTAAAAGTTTTACAGAAAGTCTCCATTCATTGTGGTCAAACAGTTCTAGTACAACATGGCCCCCAGATTCTCTCCAACCCTTATCACCAAGAGTAATCAAGACATTTACATAACAAGATAAGCATTCAAAAATCTTTTCAGGGCCCCTAGCAACATTTGATGACTTCTTCTCACTAACCTTTCTAATTCGTATGTGAGGAAGCCCATTGTGATGATGGCTTCTGTGCCTTGAACTGAATTTGTACCCTGCACAAGGCACTGAGTATGATACTTGTGTACGTGGCTTTTTAGGTACATTGCTAAAGTCATTGTAAAGAGGGTTATGCTTGCCATCAGACCACGTATGAGACTGCAATCCCAATGACCAGGAACTATTCCAGTTCTGATATCGAGAACTTCTGCTAGCCTGAAATAATTTAACTCTGTTAGCTTGTATGAGTGCTACTACTTACTCTTTCTTAAGATTTTATGATTGGTGATTCTATATTAGTTAAGCACTATAATTAAAGTATGCATAAGAGGGTTGCCACTAATGACAAGTGGCATCCCCATGCATGGGCTTATTGTATTATGCTGTATTATGCTTTTTGTCTATCTATCCTTTAGTTTATATCCTCTTGTTTGTTTCTTGGTTGTGGCCTTGCTTGACTTCAAGCAAAGGATGGATGAGCGGCATGACAAGAAGATCACTCTAGGGGCTAGAAAGAGGAAAATTCAGACAGATCCAGAAGACGGGATAACTTACATTAATTAGGATACCCTCTGGCCATGAAGGCCTAGGAAGAACCCTAACCTAGCTATACCTGTAAGGTAGACATCTAGTGATTTTCCAAACTCCAATGGTCCTAGTTATTAGTGGGTCTGGGAGGTACAGCATCACTACACCAAAATCTATATTTAGCGGCAAATATTTAACAGCAATAAAACAATTGTCGGTATTATTCTTTTTAATTAAAGGTATTAATGACCAGTAAGTAGTTGCCAGCAAAAATTACATATATAAAGGCTATTATTAAGAATTGCCGGTAATATTGCCACAAAATTAGCATTAGCAATTAGCAATACTAACTCATTAAAAAAACAATATAACTAATAACTAGTTAATTTTTTAATCCACACTCACTATGTAACCCGCTTCAAATCTCTCTTTCTCTCGCCCTTCTAGCTTCAACTCTCTCTTCCAACGAAGAAGCAGATGCTAACAAAGAGGTACTATACAACACTAGTCTCTCACTCAGATCGGACCCCGGCACGGAAGCGCTCCGATGGAGCGCGCTGCCGCAGCTTGGGAAGCTCGTGAAGAGCGACGCATGCAGGGTGCGGGTAGCGCTGCTGGTGCTGATCGTAAGCGTGGTCGCCAGCGACGACATGGTGAGCTGGCTCGTGCCATGTCTCGTCGAGTTTCTTAGCAGCAAGGATTGGACAAAGAGAGAGATTGCAGCGGATCAGGCAGTGCGAAGGTGGCTTCGATAGTGAGAGATCTGGTGTCACAACATAAGGTTCTGTGTTTGGATTCAATGCAGAATGAGGTTTGATATGGTGAATTAAGAACTTTCTCATATAATAATTATAATTATATTATACACTTGTCGAGGCAGTGAAATTGAAAAGAAGTAAAAAAAATGGAAATAATAATAATGTTGTTGAATGTTATATTATAAGATAGACGGAGGCTACCATGGATCAGTTATATAAGTGGTTTATCATGAACCACTTTTATACATCGTAAGATCAATCTCTTCCACACAGTTATACAGTGAACCATCAGCACCAGATTTTTATTCTTTCTTTCTCAGTTTCTCTCTCCTCCATGGGTTAATGCTTTCCGACGAAAAGGAAAAATCCTGCGAGCATGTCCTCTGCCGCTTACTCCTCGCCGGTGTGCCACTACCAGACGAGAACACCTCGACTCCTCCATCACCGTTGAGTACGAGGGTCTGTCGGTTTGCTATAACGTTCCATAGTCGATCTGCTTGAAATTGACGCCACCGCTTCTGTCGTTGTCATTCCGATCCGCTAGGCTTCAATCGTGTCCAATCACAACACGGCGGCATTGATTCCGGTCGTCATGTCGGTGCATCTGCGGTCCTCGCGGTTCAGCCGCGTCCGCAATGGCGGTATTGACCACACGCTGCCGCCGTGGAGTCTAGTCAAGAACCAATCTCAAGCTTATAAATGAATTAAACGCGCCGCCACCTTCTTGTTTTGTTAAATCTGAAATTGTGAATTCTTGCTTTTGATATTTCGATCCATGATTTTTGCTGCTGTGCGTGTCTCTTTTTGTGCCACTATTCCAGATCTATTTGTATCATTTTTAAATTCAATTCAGGTGCATGTTATTGTGCCAATCTGGTTCGTTCAAAACTGAATTGTTGATTTCATGATTTTAGTTCAAAATTATTGTTGAATATTGATGGCATCAAATAGTATACTTGCTACAGTGATGGGGGTTACAGCGGAGGACCATTTCGGGGGGTGTTTTTAGTGGATGAGTATCATAGGGATGCAGGGTGATAGGAGTGGAGAGGGAGAAGAGGAAAAAAAAAAATGGACCAGCTGCCGGAACTCGTCTCCGGCAGCGGCACACGGCAGAGAGGGCTGTGGAGATAGTTGGGAAAGGGATATGGTGTGTAAGGTGTAAGGTAACACTGTGAGTCTTAGATGCATCTAAGATTAATAAAAATGGTCCACTGTAAACCATTTGTAACCATGGTCCATGGTAGCCTTCGTCTATAAGATAACATAAAATTTGGAGTGACTGGTAATGTTGTTTGTCACCTTCTCTCTTATTTTGGTAACAGGATAATGTAGTTGTTGTGCGTGAGTGGATGTCAAATGGGTACTTGCTTATTGGAACTAGTGGAGGACTGAACCAAAAGAACTGGGGTGAGTGGGACAAAAGTTTCATTATATGGTTCATCATGATCATTTCAATTTTGTGTATGGTTTGCCATCTCAAGTGCTCACCAACAGATTAAAATCATGGAAATGATAAGAGGTAAAAATATAATTAATCTAAAATACTATGTTTTTGCATCTATTTTGCATAATTTTTGGGAAACCTTTTCAGTCAAGTTGTATCAGGATTGGTGTTTCGGTAACACCATGGGTTTCTGATCATTTTGACATTTTTTATGTATCACTTGTATTATTTAGTCACCAAAAGAACAACTACAAAGTATTTGTTAATGTCATAAATATGCCGGATAAGTTCAATTTTTTTGTTTGGGTACAATTGGATGTGTAAGCTTGATAAATAATTAGATAAAAGATTATTGACTTAAACTATTGAGGTACTATAGAACTGGTTGTAGGAAAACTCTTTTCCAAAATGTTAAAAAAACTGAAACACAATATTACAAGACAAGATTATAGCTTTAAAGATAGATGTTCTTTATTTCCTTTTTACTTTCAGGGACAGTTCAAATCCCAAATTTCCACAAGTTAACGCGGCTTTCAACCATTGTTGTCACTACCTCTTTCGGTTATGCTTGTTTCTCTAGCAGTGGTAGTCTCAGGTATGACTTTCACATATATTTTTCCAAAAGCTTTCCAACATTAATTCTGAAATTTTAAAATTTTAATACTATATATTTCCAAAAGCTTGTTAGAGGTTTGCACCAATTTCTTTCTTGGAGGTTTCTCTTTATAGAAGGGTGTTTTATAAATAGATTTGTTGACAGTTTTATTCCAATGAGTAATACTTAATGTGGAGGCATTTCGGGTATGAACAGGTAAAGGAGAAGCAACCAGTATATTTGGAAACAAATTAAAGTAGGAGCAGAGCTATCTGTAGCAGGTAAAGTTTGGAGGGTGTTCAGTACTTTGGGAAACACTGTGCTTAATTGCTTGCTCTTTTGCTACTGTTATTTATGATATAATGGTAAAAACATTATTAAACTAATTATACTATCAGGTGTGTGAAAAGCTTTTCCAAGTCCTTTATTCTGTAGCATTTTACCGATCACTTAAACTATAATTTTTTGGGACTTATTTTTTCAGCCAATACAGTTGGATTCACCACTGACGAAGGAGAAAACATGATAGAACTACACTGGTTTAGGCACAAATCAAATCTCCACCATGTAATCTTCAACTTCATCTCCATTTAGTATTCAAAAATTACTTCTTCACGTGACAACTTATATATTTGTTGTCTATTGATAGGTGTGGGGCAGAGAAATTACTTCATCATGTGACTAAGATGAGTGCACCCTTCAAAGTTCCAACCACCGCCATTGCCAACTCCTTCCTTCCAGCCAATGGTAATTTCAATTTCTCATTTTATAACACCATGTGCTCTTTTTATCCTAGCTGAGCATTGAATTCAAAACCTGTTGCTGATCATGTTTATAACTAGATCATCCTATAATCTAGGCAATTTTATTTTGTTGTCAGGTTCATCTATTTTATTTCTCACTAAGCCTCCCCCTCACATATTATAATTTTCTTTAATTTAAATGGAGGGTAGTAATTCCTTATCTTTGCAGGTTAATTAGTTAAATAAGTTCTTGGAGGGTAAAGTGCATCATTTATTAATTAAAGTCAATCCAATCTAAAATTGTGAATATGAATAATTAAAGAATCCATTAGAAACTCACATGACAATATCACTATTGAGCCATACTACATGCAATTGTAGCAATATTTACTATTTACTATTCTAGTTATAAAACAATGATTCTGGTAATTTAAATATTATGAGTACGAATGAACCATTTGATGTGTGAAGAAAGCCTCAAGGTTCTTGGTGTAAAGGCACTTAAACTAGTTTATCACATATTTGAGTTCCTCAACACATAACAATACAGAGAACAAAGGACATTGCCCAACCAAAGATACAGCATAAGACATAAACCACAAAAACCACATGTCAGGCTCTGTAGAAACTGAAACTAAACACAACACACTAAGTCAGAAGACAAAAGGCCGGAAGTGGTCATTAAATTTGTGAATAATATATAAGTCATTGGTAGAGCACAACAAATGGCTTATGCAGTTATGCTCATAAATTAACTATCTTCTGATGTTGTTTGGAAGATGAAAATGTCTAAAGCTACTAACATATTCAACCCCCCCCCCCCCCCCCCCCCTTTTGCAAATTGGGAGTAAAATCTTAAGTATAATTTCATTGGCACTCTGATTTTTTTTTCTAGATATGGTAAAAGTTCATAATTAATTAAAATATTATTCTTTGGTAAAGTATCATAAGAAGGTCCAACTAATTAGTATATATAGACATGGATTTCTCAATGATATTGTCACGGGAGTGCCTTGATTGATGCTTTTCAAATAAAGCCATGTTTCCCCTTTTTGCAAATTTGGAGTAAAATCATAAGTATAATTTTATTGGCACTCTGATTTTTTTTCTTCTAGATATGGTAAAAGTTCATAATTAATTAAAATATTATTCTTTGGTAAAGTATCATAACAAGGTCCAACTAATTAGTATATATAACATGGATTTCTCAGTGATATTGTCACGGGAGTGCCTTGATTGATGCTTTTCAAATAATGCCATGTTTCCTCTCTGGATGTTAGCTAGCTCATGTAAAAGTTGCTTTTGTGTTCACAGCTGAGAAAATCGAACGAGCGATAGGAGAAGACAGAATGAGCTAGCCTATTGTTGATGGAACAATCTGATTTATGAAGTTTTATTCTATGGATTTAATTTACTTTTGTGTATTACAGTGGGCTTCCAAAGTATGACTGCTGTTGCTTTTGTATCCTTTTTGCAGTACACCAAAAATAACTTTTGGCGGCAATTATTGTACCTTTTACTGGCAATATGAATGGGAGCAAAAAAGCATTACCGGCAATTAGATTATGGGTACCTTTTCCAGGGTTGGTAAAGGTATTACCAACCATTGTAATGAATGCTAGTAAACACTGTTTTTATTGCCGGGAAAAACTATGTATGTTTACTGGCAATAATAATGGCCGGTAAAAATAGTTTTCCAATTCCTAATGTGCCCATTCACTATTGCTTGTAAAGAACTTTATTATGGTCAATAAAAGCTGCATGTCTTATACTCATCTTTATTCTTAAAGGTACATTATATAAAACGTAGGGCTGGAAAATTCGAAGATCAAGCTGAAATCAATGTACATTTTCTTTTCATTATACAAAAAAAAAAACATTATTTATTCAGATAAATCCTCCAACCACAATCAACATAATTACAAGGTATGCACACATATAACTAACTATTCATCACTCTCAAGTCTCATCTCAACCCATTCAACGTAAAAATATCTTCTATTTGTAAAGAGGAAGTCATATAATATGGCTTAACAAACAAAATGGACAGCCACATTAACTTCTAAATCATATACAGGAAACAGGTTATAATTAGTGACAAAATAACCATCTTCAATGAAACCTCCAACTCCAAAAGAGGAACAACCAGGTCCTACAAAAGGAACCAAGCAAAACTCCATTAAAACCCCAAAAAACATAGAACTATTCAGCAGTGTGAGCAATGAAAATCTTCAAAAATGCATATTATGTGGACATAAATAGAAATGAATGTCACCTTAGAAAATGTGTTGCCCACTTGCCTCATCCTCATTCGCAAAGCAAAGGTCTATACATATTGTCATATTTCAATAACTCCAAAAGTTGTTTAAATTTCTAACCATCTAGCCAAAAATAAAGAGAATATAAACTATTATAAACCAATTACTTGTAAACTCGTTCTGCCAAAATTATTTCGAAGCTTACCTGTTAACACTACTTTTTTTAATAAAAAATACGGAAAAAAAAAAAGGAAGAGTTAAAAACGAAACCCGCAAAAAAATGTAGTTGAATCGTAATCTAAATGCGTTTGTTGAATATGAAAAGTAAGAAAGCAAGAGAGAGAAATACCGAATGTTCTCTCTTGGATGATGGACGATGCCAGAGAATTAATCTTCCTCAACTCCTTGCTTGATCTCGACCATAGCTTCCATGGCGAATTATGACCTGTTGAAAGAGAGAAAGAGAAAACTCTTGTAAGAAGAGAAAGTTGTGTTTAGAGAATATTAAATCGATTAGATTGTTTTTAAGTTTTCCTATCAAATATTATAGTTTAATATCTGCTATAAAACTTTGAAATGTACAGTAGCTTGATTCATTTAAAAGAGAGTCATTAATAAGGAAAAGGAAAGAAAATAGCACAAGGTATGCTAAGGTTTGGGTAAATAAGTTGCAATACTACAACCTACAGCAACCCAGCACTAATTGGTTGCTTCCAATGAAAACAAAATTTAACAGCAAATCTAAATCTGTATAGCATCAAAAGTCAAAACCAGGGACAAACAACAATTAAAGAATCATCTATGAGGCTGAAATGATCTTCAAATAGATTAGAAACTTTTATCAACCAAAATCATTTATATCAAAACACCTTATACCTCAGAAAGAAAAAAGGTTAATCAAATCCATCTTGATGAGAACCACAGTTACCTTCAACAATTAGTGCTGTCATTGGCAGCCATATGAGCAATGATCTTGTAAATCATTTCAATATGCAGAAAAAGTAAAAATGTTACTAAATTTATCATATAAATGGTTCAACATGCTCTTTGCAGTTGAAGACAAAAACAGATAAATAGTTATTAGTGATGAATTTAAATGGGCAATACATTGGTAAAGAATAAGGATGCTATGTACAAAAGCTTAGTATGAATTTAGGATATTGACCCCATTTTTGTTATCTTTAGTAGTGAGCATGTATAATATATGGGCAGGTCAAGAAGGGAATCATTTCCAGTTAATAACAAAAATTCCAAAGACTATACAAAGAGATCCAACACTTCTTCATTCTTACCATTAGTCAAATGAATCCTATGTAAACATGATAAGAATCAATTGTGCCCCAGGATACATCTTGATTCCGCAATCACACTCAATATAAATATACCCACCCACAAAACTCTTTTGACCTCATGCTTTTCCCCAATGCTATCTTCTTTTATGCACCCACAGAAAGAAATAAAGCAAACTCATGTCCTTAATAGAAAATGACCAATTCCAGTCCTCCACAAATTGATCCTGCAAATAGAAATTAAAAATCTAAAAGACAATGGGGTAAAGGCAATTTACATATGAAGATGGCATTGAAATTTCACGTTGCTTTAGAAACCTCTGGACTCCATCAAGGCACTCTGGAGACAGTTTATTTTCACTAATAGAACATAGCAATTTACAATATCAATATAAGGATGATCATTTTTTTAACTTGGAAACTACTCATACATAATAACTAAAAGGAAAATGGAATGTTGAAAAAAAAGGGAATAAAAGAAAACTTGCATACAGATTTTAATTTTTAAAGATGACCAAATTTGGGAATGATTTTCTTCCTCTATCAACTCAAAATGTTAATAATACTCTTTCCTACACTACAACATTTTTGGCTTTTGACCGCAACAAAAAACGTGCTCAGATGTGAAAAAACTGTGGTCTTAACTTTAAGCCACGGTTTTTTAGTTGTACTCTAAGTGGCCGTGGTTGAAAGCTTTAGACCACACTTTTTTCACTTTTGACCACGGTACAGAAAAAACCGCGGTCTTAGATAATAAAAAGGCTACACTTTTTTAGATGTTATTCTTTTAAGACCACAGTTTTTTAAGTGTGGACAAATACTATAAGCTACATTTACAATGTTTAATCTATGGCTCTATAACCATTGTCTAAACCTTAAGGCCATGATTTTTTAAGTATTGTCATACATGTATACTTAAGCCATGGTTTTAGAAGTGTGGACATATATTTTAGACAATATTTTTTAATGTAGACAACTATGGTCTAAACGTTCAGGCCATATTTTTTTAAGTGTAGTCTAAGTGTTATATGTTTAAGCCACAATTATAAAAGTGTAGACATATATGTTAGATAACACATTTTTCAATGTAGACAAATAGTATAGGCAATAATTGTATAATTGTTTAAACATTTAAACTATGATTTTTTAATTGTCACTTTACTACAGGCAACATTTATTTAATTTATTCTTATATATAGTAAATTGGTATTTGAGCCATAATTACGTAATTCTTTATCATTTATTAGTAACAACACTTAATTATATATGTATATAAATAATTAAACAATATAGAAAGACATTTAACTCATAAAATAATTAAACTATTAAATAAAAGTTGAAAGTACTTTATATATTGAAAACGTACTAGCTACAAAATATGTACAAACACTTGCAACATTTTTTGCCATTTATATGGCCTTAAAATATTAAAAATAGTTTCTCAAAGTCTTAAAGGTATGCAACATTTGCAATTCAATAAATTCGTAAGAAATAAAGTAGTCTTTCAAAAGCTTCATCTCTAAGAAATTAAGCTAGCCTCCACACATATGAACTTCAATCTTCTATATCTTGATAATGAGTTTCTTGCTCTCCAACCTGCAAATATGAAAACATGAAATATAATTTTACATTTCTCTTTACAAAATTCATATTTCAATCCAAGTATCAAAAGTGTCATAGTGATATGCACACATATCTAATATTTGATATCTTTTGATGAAAATATCATGTTTAACTAGCATGTAAAACTTGCATGCTCATCTTTCACTATTACATACCCAAATATATCAATGAAGGAAACAACAATTATCGGCCTTTTTCCCTCTAAGTAAGGAATTCATACAGTGAAGGCATCATAAAAGAAGGTCACGCAAATAAGGATCACATTTCCTAAGTAAAGAAAATTCATATGTATATTTTAATTAAGGACGGCAAAATCTAGCCAACCACATCAAAAAAATTTAGAACAAAAAAATGAGTAATAATACACATATAACAATTCTTACATTACTTTTTGTAATTTTTTTTTTTTTTATCTCTATCAATCACTTCACTCATCTTATGTTACATTTCTGTTTGTTTCTCCCTCTTATACTTTGTTTGAATGAAGAATGAAATAAGGAAGAAAAAAAATGAAATAAAAAAGAAGTATTAATTAAATAGATAGAAATAAAAAAATGTGAATAACATTTAAATGAGAAAAGGTATAAGAAAATAAATCAATTATATAAAAAAAAAAAACTATTATAATAACTAAAATTAAATTTAACCCAAAATTTAAATTTTTTTACTTTATTATTTATTTCTTCACATAAATGAATATTATTTTTTAAATTTTTTAGGTTATAAATAATTTATTTAATTTTTATAAAAAAACAAAAAATAGATAATAATTAAACTTCTCTTTCCTTCCATTCCACAGCACTTGAGAAGGAAAATTTTTCATCCAAAATACTTTTTTAATTTCTCTTCTTAAATATATAGTTAAAATTTAATATTTTTAGTCTTAATTTTCTTTCGTTTTGTTTTCCATCCTACTATTTACATTCACCTATATTTATCATAATCAAATTAAAAGTTACCATGCTAAATAATTTGAAATGGTACACAGATGATATGCCAAAAGAACAAGGGTGCCTAATTATAAGTATTGAGGCAGCTGTCTAATCACGGGTCCTAAGAAATTGGGTTCAGCTTTAATGGGTGGATATCACCTCATATAAGAAAGAAAATTACGATCTATAATATTTTTTATAAAGTGCTTAAAACAAAAATTAAATAATGTTTGTGTTCAAATGATTACTTTTAAACTCCTTTCATCTTACAAAATTCAACTATAATTACTCCAAGATAGTACATACTTTTTCAAATTCAGAGGCTCTATGTTTAATTCATGTTGGTCTTTGTTCTATGTTTGATGAGTTGATGGTGAAATCGCTGAGAAATGAGAAAGTAGTAGACTTCAAAAAAAGTACTGCCAAAACAAAATTGGGCTTGGGAAAATATCAATAAGAATTCAGGTGGTATTGGGCTTTGTGTGCGTAGGGAGGAGAAATGCTTAAAAGCAATTTCTGTAAACTCACAATGGCCAATTTAACGTGTACTTCAACATTTAGAGTACCAATTATTATAAAACCATGTCTTCCAAAATTAGATAACTATATAAGTCAAACAAATAATGTCCTTATTTACCTCCAAATCCTGCCTTTGGTATACTCTGCTCACAAAATCTACTTGCACGGATGAATTCCTTTTTCTTAAAAACTGATCATTATACTCTGCCCTGTGTATGTGACAAGGTAAATAATGAAACTATGAATTTGCTGGAAAAAGATAAGAACTTATTGAGCAGTGTAAGCACTGGAAGTTACATAATTATTTACAGGCAATCACATTAGACAACAAGGTCAATTGGAATTTAAGGCTATCAAATGGAAGGATTACTGAGTTGTTATTAGCAAGCTAATTTCAAGCCAACCATGTTCTAGGCTTTTTGAAAATGCCAGTATGTGTACACAAAATGTGCCGCAGCATAACTAAACTATATCAGTAAAGCTCACAGCACCACAATTGCTTTTCCAGCCCCTGCATCAAAACTGGCAGCACACACCAAAGTCTTCCTTTATTTCCACCCAACCTATATCACCCACCTAATCAATACCATTTACATAAGGATTGCACCTAAGCATACTGATGGATCAGAAAACCAGTTTGCCACAGAATATATTAAGTCATTCTTCTTTGCTTTCAACCAGAATATATAGGGAATTCATTCTTATATATAAGATTTGGGATCACATAGGACTGAAAGAAAGGAACTATATAGTTTTGCTTTAGACAAAGTTAGATAACAAAGTTTAGCACAATGGTGTCACATATTATTGGACTTGTACAGACAGGTTAAACACACCACTGTCCACTGTATGATAGTTTAGTCTGAATCTGCCATTTCAGTTCACTTTGTACCAGACATAGCTTAACCATGTCTGGTCTCAGTTAGTCAGTTCATGCAATTCAACAGTTGTCATCTCCCTGCTCCCCTTTTGTTCTTTAAAGTCTAGAAGAAAAAAAAAAAAAAAAAAAAAAAAAAAAAAACTGTTTTAAGTTTAGATGTCACAAATTTTTGGCTTTTGGGTTCAAATTTGGAAGTAGGACAGAATGTGACAAAAAGCAATTCTTAAACAAAACATTTGATCAGATTTGTAAACCCTCTGCCAATGCAACTGCTCCTCCTAGAGTTAATAATCAGATTGGAACAACATCTCCATACACTATTAGTGTTCCTTCTTGCTTCAAATAATTTGGTAATCAAATTCATCTTATGACTAATTTGTAAAGGGCATTATAAACTGTGGTTGCTTGGATTATATTCTCGGGCAAGTCTACAAAAGTATTCAGGTTTCCTTTTTATCAAGAGCGTTTTTTTTATAAGCAAATTGAAAGAATTTATTAATACTCCTAACAATAGCACAAATTGTGCCTAGTTAGGATTCCAAAAATAATATACATAGTAATCTATTTAAGCATGACGAAAATAAGAAAGCTTTGTACATTACCCCTTTTAGCAAGAATGAATCCTCTCTTTTCACATATTCACCACCGCACCATGAACAATCTGCCCAATGTAAAAAAACATAGCAATTTTCAAATCAAAATAAAAGGGAAGAGAACACATACCAATAAAAGGAATGCCTTCACGAAGTAACAAAACACCGCTCCCAACGCCAAAGCCAACGATCCCGTGTTCAGGGCCTTCACGAAGACGTCAAACTCGTACGTACTGTTACGGGCGCAAGAGAATATGCGAGGAGAGTAGCAGCGTGAAGATCGAATAGCACCTTGAGGAGAAACACTAGCATGAAAATTAGGTTGGGAGCAGCAGCGTAAAAATTAAGTGTTCTGCGAAGGGAAGAGTGAGAGTCAGAGGAGTATTAATCGATGTGTCAAACAGGAAGAGGATTAATTCTTCTTGATTTTTTAATTTTTTAATTTCCCCCTTGTGTTTCCCGGTTATGTATTTAGTTTTTTTTTTTTTTAAGGTTTTAGCTTATTGATGATATAGTTAATTGATAATTGATAACATAGTTAATTTTTTAATACCACTATGCCCACGGTTTTGTTTTGATTTTAAAAGCCACATTTATTTAGTTGTGGTCTTATGTATTCACGGTTCAACACATGTGGTCTATTCTACATTAATTGTTTGCTCCTTACAAATAGACTACGAGTTTTACAAGCCATGTTTATATAAGTGTGGTCTAATACGCCCACGGTGAAAAAAATGTGGTCTATTTTTAAACAACAACTATAAAACCATGGCATAATATAAATAGGCCACGCTCGCTACCTACGAATAAAAACTGTGGCCTCTTCCGTTTTCCAGCCACGGTTTTTTGACCGTAGAAACAAAAGTGTGGCCTAAAGGCCAAAATGTTGTAGTGCTATAAAATATATTAAAGTCGATATATCAATGTATAATTGAAGAAATGCAGTAGCAATATGAACAATTGAAAGGTCTAAACTTTTATAAAATATAATATCAAGCAGACAAGCACCAATGACAAAAGATCAAATCTTGCTTTTAAGCTTCTCAATCCTCTCAGCAAAAGGCCAAAGCAATCAATGTATATTAACAACCAACTAAAAAATACTTACCTTGAAATTAATCGGTAAATGCAAGAAACCATTACATCTCTTGCATTGCTCATCCATGACAGCAAGAAGCATCTTTGAATATACCTACAAAAAAACAATAGTGAATAAAAATGGAAATACAACAACATATTTATGATATCTTCTCAAAAGGAAAGAATCGACCAACTAAAAACACTTACCTTGAATTAAAAATTGATAAACACAATTTGACGGTGACTGTAACAGTTTGCGAATAGGGAAAAACATAAAATACCTTAGGAAACAACTTGATGTCATCTGCAAATTTGGGTGATTGAATAGTGAGGAAGCACAAATCTCCTCCTTGATCAATTCCAATTGTTCATTGTCATGAATGAGGACCTTTTCCATAGCATAAGTTTTGTCATTGCATAAAAGAGAGAGTATAGTTAATGAGTTAATTTCACTTTACGAAATCATATGGTTCCACCTATTTAAATTTAAATTTAAAAAATTCACTGATAATTTTTAGTTTCTACAATAACATGGAACTTTATCGCAACGGTTAATCAAAATTGAACATTTATTTGAATTTAAAAGAAAGAAATAAAGCATACCAGAAAATGACCAATTCAAAAGCTCCACAAATTGATCTTGCAAATGGAAATTAAAACTTTAAAAAAAAACACATTTATTGTGAGAAAAATTTATGCAGTACATTCCTCAACAGAAATTAACAAATAAATCAAAACGATAAATTATTAAGATCACTCCAACTAAAATTCATTTCGTTTTGTTGGACAACTGACGAATCTCCTCCCTCAAAACCCATCATGCATTCCATGGGTATATGTCCCATGTACATGAAAATAGAAAATGATAAAAAGAAAGAGAACAACCATGAACCCCCAGTTCCTTTCCCGTGTGCGATGATCCAAATGACGGCCTTGTCAGCAACGTGGAAGGTGGACAAGAGGTCTCTTGACTCTGGCTAGATGAACGGTCAAAGTAACTAAAACGGTGAGAGAATACATTAATTACAATTTTATTGAATCTCGCACATCATTAAATTAATTTCAAAATTAATTAATTTGTAATCAGAATGCATAAAAAGAAGTGCAAATTCAAATTTATAATAAATGGATATAGATTAGATAAATACTATAAATTGGATGGACCACTTGCATTTTAAAGCTACAAAATAAATCTATAACACCCTAAGAGGGAACGGGCTATATCTATTATACATATATTAGTTAGTTACTGGTTCACGGGTTTATTTGTTTGTTATAACCTGCTATAGCCGGTTTAGATAGTTCACTATATAAACCAACTCTGTCTTCACTTTACAGCGTTGATTAATAAAGAATTCGCCATTTCTTATTCTTGAATCGTTTTATGGTATCAGAGGTTTCGATCCTGGGACCATCAATACCAGTTTCGTTTTAAAGACAGGACAATATTCACAAGTTGTTGATGGAGCGGTCCGCAACTCATAAGCTTTTGAGACCATGCACCTATATGTGATCAGAAAGACTCAGATATATAGATGGTTGTAGCAGCACTGACGATTGCTCTAACAGGAATTCTGAAATTATAATAAGGAAAGATATGGAGACTTAGTCAAATGGTGCTGCAGGTGATGGAGGGTCTTGTGCTGACTCAGATCAGGTAATTGATCCCTCTACTTGCAGTGATCAAATTCTCTCTCAAAATTACCAAAACACTGGTCTTAACGGTGCTGGTACTTCAATTTCCAATGGTTCTGAGAGGCTTGGTACAACTCACTTACCCGAATGGCAATCCTACCATTTGGTGCAAGAACTTGGCTCTTTACCTTCAAGTTCTTTGATATGCCACAATAAGCCTGATGGTGGTTCTCATTCTTTTATTGGTGATCCCAGTATCCAAATTCCTTCAGTTGATCAGTTTGAGAAACCTGGTGATTTCTATTGGAATATAAAGGAGGTTTTATACCAAGCTCTATTCCAACTCGCAGAAGTTCTCGGTATCAGAACCAGAATAGTTGCTGGTCAATGGGATTTCAGTCTCATACATGGTCTGATGGCAAGGATAACCCTCTTTACAATGATTTTAGCAATGTACCTAAAAAGCCACGTACACAAGTATCATACTCGGTGCCTTGTGCGGGGTACAAATTCAGTTCAGGGCGCAGAAGCCATCATCAGAATGGGCTTCCTCACATACGAATTAGAAAGGTTAGTGAGAAGAAGTCATCAAATGTTGCTAGGGGCCCTGAAAAGAATTATGAATGCTTATCTTGTTTTGTAAATGTCTTGATTACTCTTGGTGATAAGGGTTGGAGAGAATCTAGGGCCCATGTTGAACTAGAACTGTTTGACCACAATGAATGGAGACTTTCTGTAAAACTTTTAGGAATCACTAGGTATTCATGCAAAGCACATCAGTTTCTGCAGCCTGTATCAACAAATCAGTACACACATGCAATGATGTGGAAAGGAGGGAAGGATTGGATCTTGGAATTTCCCGATAGGAGTGAGTGGACTATTTTCAAGGAGATGCACGAGGAATGCTACAACTGGAACATGCGTTCTGCTTCAGTTGAAAACATAGCTATTCCTGGTGTTCATTTGATAGAAGTAAATGATGATAATGGATGTGAGGTAACTTTTGTTCGGAGCGGTCAGTACTTCCAACAGGTTGAAACAGATGTTGAGATGGCTCTGGATCCATCCCATGTTCTGTATAACATGGATAGTGAGGATGAGAAGTGGATTTCAAATGCTCAAAATTCAGTAAAAGAAAACAGTGACTTGAGTTGGATCTCAGAGGAGATGTTTGAGAAGACAATAGACATGTTTGAAAAGGCTGCATATGTTCACAAGCGTGATCATTTTACTCCTAATGAGATAGAGGAACTCATGAGTAATGTTGGGCCTCCGTGCGTGGTCAAAATAATTTATGACCATTGGAAGCAGAGAAGGCAGAAGAAGGGAATGGCCTTAATACGGCACTTTCAGGTAATGTTCAAATTACCTTTATTAGCTTTGTTACACTTAAAATATTATATCCATCTATCTAGTTATCCTTAGATCCTTTCAATATCAAATCTAAGGCCAAGTTTTCTGAGGCATTAAATAGTAATAGTGATGCATGTTATTTCTATTCTACCTAGAGTATGATATTTATTTTTACATTTCATATATCAATGTTGTTCAGTCTTTGATTATTGCAGTACTAACAGTAACTTAACAGAATAAATTGAGACAAGATTATTTATGCTTGAATGTATACCTGAAACTAATTTGATCTCTGAATCTTGATTTCAGCCACCTCTATGGGAAAAGTATGATCAACAAGTGAGGGAGTGGAAAGTAGCCCGGACCAAGAAGAAGAAGGCTGCAAGTTTGGAGAAGCCGTCCATGTTTGCTTTCTGTTTGAACCCCGGGAGTCTGAAATCACTGAACAAGAGGTTAAAGCATCCATCTCAAAAGAAGGTTTCACTTTCAGTGTCAGGAAGAAGATTGAATGGCATAGCACGTGATGCTGGCAGCTTGAGACATCACTCAACAAGTAACAGAGGGGGACATAGTAATAGAAATCATATGCCCAAATCTGTATCTCACAAGAACAAGTCTGAGCATAAGCGTGATGTGGCTAAGGTAAAGAGAGAGAGGGCTAAGAGATTGCTATATAAAGCAGATGTAGCAATTCATAAGGCCATGACTGCTCTCATGACTGCTGAAGCAATGAAAGCTTCTGTCTGCTCTCAATCTCATGACTTATCTAATCCACCAATTCGCATACATCTCATCACCTTTTCAATTTGTACAGATCCCCTCCCCAGTCCCCCTTCTCAGTTTCAATATCAAAATCACCACTTTCAATTCAATTGGAAATAGTACACCTCTTTCTTTCATACTCTTATTTTAGGTCAAATACTAAACTATTACCTGTTTGAGTTTAGTTGGGTTTGTCATATTTTAAAGTTTTGAATCTAATTCCTGTTTTAACAATGGTCAAGTTATAAAAGCATATGAGAGAATTTCTTGGGATTTTGTTGTTGACACCCTAAGAAGTGTTGGATTTAATGATAAGTTTGTTGATATTGTCTTCAATTGTATGTCTACCGCTTCGCTGAGTATTCTATTTAATGGTGGGAATACTGTTTTCTTCTCCCCCTCTAGGGGAATCCGCCAAGGAGACCCCATTTCTTCATTTCTTTTTGTGCTCTGTCTGGAGCGGCTTGCTCATTTGATCAATATAGAGATTCAGCAGGGCAATTGGAAGCTAATCGGGTTAAGTAAGGATGGGCCGCCTATTTCACATTTGTTTTTCGCTGATGACTTACTTCTTTTCAGTGAAGCTAGTCAGTATCAAGATTCAGCTTGATACCATTCTCAGATGTCTAAATACCTTCTGTGCTGCTTCTGGACAGAAAGTATCGGTGGAAAAAACGAAGATTCTGGTCTCCAAGAATGTCTCTAGAGGGCTGGCAAATGATCTTAGTAGCTATTCAGGATTCTCGCTTACTGATGACTTGGGCAGGTATTTAGGAGTGCCTCTCCTCCATGGCCGAAAGAGGAATTTTATGTATAGACACCTCCTTGAGAATACGCAGAAAAGACTTAGCTCTTGGCGAGTGGAAACTCTTTCTTTTGCTGGAAGGACAACTCTAGCGCATGCTGTTGTTGCGGCTCTTCCTAGTTCCTACCTATACGATGCAGACAGTCCTTTTACCACAAGGTGTGTGTGATAAGTTGGAAAGGATGAATAGAAGCTTTATTTGGGGCGACTCAGGTGGTTCTAGGCATTGGCACACTATTGCTTGGAATCACTTTTCTGCTCACAAAAAGGAGGGTGGTCTAGGTTTCAAGGACCTGCATTCTTTTAATATGGCCCTTATTATGAAGCTAGGTTGGGGTATCATTAATACCCCAACCTAGCTTGATTGGTGTTATTCTTCAATAACACTTGATTGGTGCCCTTCTGGAGAATCTTAGTGGGAATCAGGTTTGCCAATATGAGTTGCAGAATGGAGAATGGAATGTTGAAACTCTATCTCAGTTTCTTCCTCCGGACATTATTGCTGAAATCTCATCTGTTATTCCTCCTAGTGATAACAGAGGTGAGGATGTGTTTATTTGGAACATGACTCCTGATGGGAACTTTTCAAAGCATCAGTTTTCATCCTCTGGAAGTGGTTCAATCGATCAAGAAAGATATTGTTTTGGCTAGGGAGGTCTATGATGCTTCGGATTCAAATCAGGAATTGAGTATCCAGTACCAAAATATTCGGGTTAAACGGACACCACCACCGGTGGGTTGGATCAAACGTAATGTGGACCGATCAGTCCACCTTAATGGAGTTAAGGCTGCCTGTGGAGGGGTTTTTAGGAATCCCAATGGTAACTGGTTGGGTGGCTTTATGAGCAGCCTCAGTCCTAACAGCGGAGCTTTGGGGTGTTATGACTGCTTTGGAACTTGCGTGGGAGATCGAAACAGTACTCGAGAGTTATTATAGAGTGTGACTCTAACACTGCTGTGACTTTGATTCACAAAGGATGCCACTCTTCACACCCCGAAAACGCCGAACGATCTGGTTCTAGATCCACCAGATCTAGATGAACAAGATCAACATTCTTGAAGAGATCAGTGACGAGCTCCTTCTGTTTCTCAATGGTTTCCTCTTCTTCAACTTCATCTACAACGGAAGCAGAATCTTCGATAGAATTGTCAGCTATAGCGGAAGCGGAATCGTCAACAGGATCGTCGCTCTCTCCGTGAGAGAGTTCTGATACCATATCAGAAATCTCAGAGCAGATGATTTGATGAGAAATGCATGTGACACCAACTTGATGAGGCCAAACATCATAAAGCTCAAAGTAGAGAAGAGGAGTGTCATAGAATAGCATTGTGTAAAAATGATTGATTGAAAGATGCAATTACACTAGGTAAGTGCTCTATATATAGAGCTTATTCTAACAAGCTAATATTACTCCTAACACTCTTCACACCCTTTCTTTGGTTTTATAGACAGGATCAATTCTTTGTTAAAAAGGAATTGGCTGGTTAAGCTTGTCCATGTTAAGCTTCACTACATAGATAGAGTTCCTAGGTTCTCTGAGTTTTATTTCCTGCAGAATTTAATGTCTGTGTCTTTAGCTCCTAGAGTTAATTGTATTTGTATCCATTAGGGGCACTGCCCCTCCTTCTTACCAAAAAAAAAAAAAAAAAAAACAATGGTCAAATTTGTATTTTACCTTTGAATTGGATCCGGTTTATCCACCTCACAGATTGGATTGGGTTTATAATTGCCCCTAAACCCTATTCCCTAAATACAACAAATTAGCTATGCATTAAGAACAATAAAACTCGGTACCTGAGGAGTGAGGGTATCATGCAATCTAAACCCATCAACGTCTAAACCATCCGTTTGATCAATTCCATATCTCTGAGAGCCATCTAGTAGGTGATTTCTGTGACCTAGCAAGTCAGACCCATGAGATTATCTGGTTATAAGAAGTCCTCATATGTGAATCATTATGATTTATAATTGATTCAAATTTCCTGGACTTGTTCCTGTGAAATTTTAGGAAATGATTTCTTTGGTATCCTTTGTTGCTTGTAGAATGATATCTCATGCTAATAGCATCCTGTCAACAAAAATGGGATGAGGAAAAATCCCTAAGACTTTCAGAGATTTAAGCTATAAGAAGTGGGAACTAGAAGTGTTGTGGTGCGGTAGAAGCACAATGAATATAAAGAAAATGAAAAGGAAAAAAAAAAAAAGGAAGAACTACAGTTTTTTTATTTTAAAAAATATTAAATAATACATACTATACTGAAAAATTCTGGGTCAGAGAGAGAACATGGGTATCCCCAATTCACTAGATCAGATATTAATCTCGCTCGCGGTATATAACTACCGTTAATCCAAGAGAATTTTGCACATTGAGTGAATTTCCGCGAAGTCTTACAACACTGTGTCAACCTACGAGTTAATGTTAAGATAAAACTAGGAGTGTAAGTGAGTCGCACCCAACCCGCAAATCCACCTAACCCAACCCAACCCAACCCAATTATATTTTTGTGGGTTGGATCGGAATAAAGTGAAAGAAAGGAAGAATTTTAATTTTAAAAAATAATACATGTACTATCCTAGAAATCTTCTATTGCCTTGTAATTAAGGTTTATTTAGATAAAAACAAAAGACGTGTGCAAATGTGATTTTTCTTAAATTATTAAAAAGCTTTGAAAATGAGAAAAATGTGTTCATGAGTGAGAAAAAAAAAATTGATGAAAAAAAATGTTATTGGATTCAAATACTTAAATATTTTTTAGGTGTGAATTTTAAATTTTAATTAAATATTTTGATTTATATTTTATTCTATTTTAATTCTTCTATAAATTTAAACTATAAAAATTATAGAATTTAATTTGGAGAGAAACTTTTGTAAACTAAAGATCCGTGTGGACGTGTTTTCCCCTAAGTTATTGATTAGTTTTGAAAATAAGAAGAACATGCTCACAACTGAAAATGTTTCTAATCACCAAGCAACCAACTAATAATGTCCCCTAACATGGTATAATATCAACACTACCCATTAAGTCAAAATGACACCTACCAAAAATTATTCTATAAACAATTATATATCTGATCATGGAGCAATAGTGGCTTCATCCTTTATTACTTAAAGGAATATACGTTGTTTATTTTGGTAATTTCAATTTTTCCTCCAAAACTTTAAGGGTCATTCTAGGAATTTCAATTATTATTTATTTATATTAATATTACTATTAATAAAATAGTTGTCAGATAGAAAAAGTAACTTTTTTCCCTAAAATAAGACTATTTCCTTCATAATAAATGTTTATTCTATAAACAATTATATATCTGATCATGGAGCAATAGTGGCTTCATCCTTTATTACTTAAAGGAATATACATTATCTATTTTGGTAATTTCAATTTTTCCTCCAAAACTTTAAGGGTCATTCTAGGACTTTCAATTATTATTTATTTATATTAATATTACTATTAATAAAATAGTTGTCAAATAGAAAAAGTAACTTTTTTGTCTAAAATAAGACTATTTCCTTCATAATAAATGTTAATTACTGAATTAAATGCTAATTATCTAAAATTGTGTAACATTAATTTTATTATTATATGATGTGATATCTTGAAAAAAATAATATATATTCTTCTTATATCTTCTTTTCTCTGCAGCTTTTGTTGTGTGTGAGATGCATGGTAACAATATTTTATTTGTGTGAGAAAATATACTCATTTTCTTCATTCTTCTTCTCCTTTACTGTCAGGTTGTAACAAAAAATGCATGGTAATGAGATTTTTTTCTCACTTTTCTCTCTTTTTGTTTGTGGATTTCTTTTGTAGTAATGGTGTAAACTTTTTTTTTTTTTGTCTCATTCATTCTCTTTCTCTATGTTATATATAATAATTGTATATGGGTATATATGTTTGTTTATGGGCTTTCTTTTATTTTTTATTATTTTACTCATTTTTTAAAGGTACTAATCTTTTTTCTTTTCTTTGATTTTCTTCGTTCGTTGTCTCATACTATTACGTTAAATTTTTTATTGCAGATTTTATGTAAAATTTGTGTTCAATACACATTTTGCAGAGCAAGGTATTACAATTTTGCTTTTTACACACACACACACACACACACACACACACACACACACACACACATATATATATATATATATATATATATATATATAGTTTTACTTATTTATGTGTTTTTTGTGGTAATTTGTTCTTATATTATTCTATTTGTATGTGTTATGGTTAATTTTAATTTTTCTATCAAATACTTCTACATCTTTGTTATTCATTATTCTTCTCTTCTCTCAAGTTGTAACAAAAATGGGTATGTGAGATTCTTTCTCTTTTTGTTCTTTTGTGTGTTTTGTCTATATTGGTTGGCTGATATCATGTATGCAAGTGCAAGAAGGGCAGAGCTATGTGTTGCTACAAGCTATGAAATAGGTGACTCAATTACCTTATCAGAGGGTTATCTTTGAAACTGATTGTGAATCCTTGGTTGATCAATTGCATGGGCCATGAAGGTTATCATACAACATGTCAGTTATTTGCTAAAGACACACAAGGGATTTCAAGTTGCTTTTGTGAGTAGAAAGGCTAATATGGTGGCACATACTTTAGCTAGACTATCAATAGAGAATTTGCAAGAATTTAAATTCTATTACCATTTAAATAAATACTATTTATCACTGTAAACACCATTTAATTTAAATTAATGTAACGATTTTTTAAGATTTTTTTTCTTTATTAATTTTAGGATGCTACAAATATGTTTTAGGTTTTTTATTTTTATGGAATATGATTTATTTTTTAGAAAATTATCGTTGTGTACATATTTAAATTTACTGTAAATTTACAATGTTTTTTTGTTTAGTTATTCTGTGAATAAAGATAAAAAAATATTAAAAATTAAATTTCAATAACGCCATAATCTATCTGTTAAAAAACAATTGTGGCTTAATATATTATAAAAATACTGAATGATAACTATTATTATGACATGTAATTATTAAATATTAAAATATAACTAATTAACACTTGACAAATAAATATAAAATAAGTCTAATTAAATTATTTTAAAATTATACAAAAATTAAGAATACATTAAATATAATTTTATAAGGATAAAAAATTAGTGAAGATTAAAATGTCAACTTATGAATATAATATTATTAGATTAAAAAAATTAATTTAACAAATAAAAAAAAATTAAGATGATTGAGATTTGAATGTAGTTAAATTATTAAATTTAAACATTAAGAAAATCCATATATAATATAACTAATATAAATTTAAACATTTAAAAAAAAGTCAACATAATTAAAATGAATTAAATGCTAAGAAAAAATTTAAATTTGAATTCTATTATAATTTAAATAAATATCATTTATCACCGTAAATAAATATGTTACTATGGTAATCTACGATTAATTAGTCATTTTAATTATGCCTTTAATTTGTACCCTTCTAATATAGAGACTTTAATATAAATATTGTCATATTTTAAATATATAATGCTAATAATGCTAATTAATGGTCTTGATTAAGTCAAAATTAATGTTAATTAACATGCGTAATTAAGTCAAAATTCTAATTCTAATCAAGTCATAATTAAATATAATGCTAATTAATTCTCCCAATTAACTAGAGTTACAAAATTTTTGTTTCAAATTTCTAACTAATGTCAAAAATTGTGGTGTTAAATTTGTTTAGGTATTAATTTGGTAAAATCACGAAAGTTCATTTTGTGTTGTACCCACAATATATATGTCGATGACCATGATCATTTAGAATTAAATATTTTATTTTTGTATTCTGTCATAATTACTAAAAATATCAGATTTTTTTATAAGCAAATAATTATATTAATTATATTTCCCTTTTTTGAGTTATAATAAATTTTCATTTGCCTAAAATAACAAAAGTAGAAAATTATAAAAAAAATTATATTATTTTTACAGCATAAATTTTATACTTTTATTACTTTTGATAATTATAATTTTGAATTTTTGAATTATTTTTTAGATTAATTCATTATTATTAAAATATAAAACATTTAATAAAGAGATTAGAATTCAAATTACACCACCAATCATTGAATTATATTAATCATTGTTTAATTATTTAAAATTATTGAAAATGCTTTTTGAAACTTTAAACTTTTCAAAAATGTTAAAAAAGCTTTATTGTAACTAAATAATTGAGATTATAAAATTAAATTCAAATTTCTTAATTTTAATAATTTGAAAATTGCTAAAATGCTTTTTCAAAATTTAAACTTTTAAAAAACATTACAAATGTTTTATTGAAACTGGAAATTGTTGAAATTAAATAGTTAAATTAAAACTTGATAACTTTAATTATTTAAAAGTTGTTAGTATAATTTTAAAAAAATTCAAAACTTTAAAAATTGTTATAAATGCTTTATTGAAATTATGAAAATTTGACTTAAATAACTAAACTCAAATGTATTAATTTTAATTATTTGAAATTGTTAGAAATGTTTTCTTGATATTTTAAACAATTCAAAAGAAATTATAAATGATTTTTTTTGTTAAATGAATAATTTCAAATTTATTAATTTTATTTTTAAAAAACTCATTATAAATGCATTCTTAAAAGTTTGAAAATATGTTATAAATGCTTTTTTGAAACTAATAATAGTTGGGATTAAATAATTAAATTAATATTTACTAATTTTAATTATTTAATTTTTTATAAAATTATTTAAAAATTTTATAACTGATTTATTGAAATTTTAAACTTTAAAATTATTATAAAAATATTTTGAAACTGGAAATAGTTGAAGTTAAATTAATAATTTTAAAATCTTATTATTAACAAACAATTTCTTAAAATATGATTTATATATTAAATATTTTTTAAATTGGATATATAAATTTGTTTATATATTTTTACAAACAATTTTAAAAAGTAACTCCGCCACTCAAAAAGTAAATAAATAAATAAATCATCCCGTGCATCGCACGGGATAGACGCACTAGTAAGGATATATATGTACGGGTGTAGTCACCACCGCGACACAAGATTTGTAAAGGCCCTTGCCTCTTATTGATTTATTGGTCCATATATCCTCAAGGTCCTACTCTGAACCACCCCCACTAACATTCCCACACTTGTCCCATAAACTAAGTGCATGCTCGTATAAAAATGGGACTCGTACCCATAAATGCGTGGTGCAAAAACCACATATATTATCACCACATAAGCATTCCAACATCATCACTAAGACCTTAATTAACTTGGAGAAAGAACAGTAACGCTACACTTGAGTCTCAAAATGTTAAGTTAGAAATTGATTGCCAAGGGTTCCAACAACTCAACTATGTAACATCCAAAAAACTAACTTAATTAGAAAACTAAATAATTATATTCTAGTTTGTTTGTAGTGGGCTTAAACCCATATGGGAATACAAGAAAGAGCCATTAAGGCCCAATAAATGGGCCGGCCTCTTAACTCGAAATACTAGAATATGTAATTAAATAATTGGATAATGTTGATATAATAAGGGTGTCTATGTGTGTTAATTAAGTCTACACCGTAACATTAAGGGAATAGGCCACTAAGGCCCAATAAGGAATTAGGTTAATTTACCCGTAAGCATGTATCATACATCACTTGTCTTAGAAAGGAAAGAAAGGTAACAGAGAGACAGAGAAATGAAGGAGAAGGGACAAAAGTCACCCTAGATCTAGGAGGAGAAAATTACTCAAAGGCCAAAGAATATGAACCCAAGCTTGGAGAACAAAATTAGGGCAAAAGTAGTGGCATTGAATTCTTCCTTTCAAAATCCCAAATTCCTAAGAGCAAATAGGCAAATAAGCAAACGGTGAAACAATTTCAAAAAGTTAGGAACCAAAAAACAGAGCAAGTGCGAATAGAAAATCAAAATACATTGAATAAAGGAATAAAGGCTAACAGTAACATGTGATAATTTTGAGTAGTGTAAATGGACTATGCAAACAAAGCAAATGTGAGAACGATAAAGAATGAGACATAATCCAATGTGCAAACAGCTCAGGCAAGGAGAGGGGAAACGAAATGTGAGGGTTTTGCACACACAAGTGGTGAAGGAAAGCCTCCAAAACAAAGTTCATGGTGCACTCAATGGCGTACGACACACTCAACAATGAGGTTTTGGATACGGCACACTCAACGGGGTTCTAGGGGTTTTGTGTTTGTCATGCGAGGAGTTGAGGGTTCTGGGGTTTGACGAAGGAGGGAACGTAAATGAAAAAGTCATAGGATATGAAATGTGCCAACCATGCAGGTAGTATTATTAGAGGTAAATAAGGGCGGTTCAAAATGCCATTTTTTAAATGAATATAGGTAGCTTTTAAGAAAAGGTAGTTGAAAACGCCATACTTTACATGTAAATTAGGGTGGTTTCTAAAATACCACGATATACGAAAAAATAATGGCAATTTAAGAGAACCGCCATTTTAAAATCACCTCTTTTTACACAGTTTTTTTGTAGTTAGAGACCCTCATTCATCTTGTAACATCCCACAAAATTAGATTAAATAAAGTTGAAATAAAAGGAACACACTAGAAGAGGGTTAAATATTGTGTTAGTGTAAACTTAAAACCTTTTTCTCAAGATGGAAACCTTTTTCAAGAACAAATATATCAGGACTTAAGAAGATAGATATGTTGAAAGATTGTCCAACACTTAAAAACAGATTTCACAAAACAGATTTGTAGAGACCGTCCAAAAGCTTAACAAAACAGTTTTCTCAAAAGAAAGTTCAAAGAGCTTTGTGTGTTTCAGGATGTGTATAAAGAAACTTAAGAGAAAACAAGGTAAAGCTAAAGAGAGAGTATGAACATTTTTTTATACTAGTTCACTCAAACTCTTGAGCTACGTCTAGTTTTCCTTCAAACCATTGAAGGGTTCCACTAATCAAACTGATTACAAAGCAAGTATTCTACCCTATCACTTTTGGCTTACACAAGTATTATCTAGGCCACTTCTAGCGCACCCTTAATCTCCCACTAAGATTGATAAATACCCAAGTATTATTTGTCATTAAGCCACTCTTAGCTTTCCAAACAAAATCTATTTGAAGAAATTACAAGTAATCTCAGAAACTCTCAATGAGAGGATACGCAATATAAACAAATTACAATCAGAAAATAACTTTGCAGAGCAAAGAATAACACAATGAGCTCTCGAAGTGTGGTCTTCCAAAGACTTAGATCAGAGTGAAATTTTGTAGCACTTCCTTCTTTCAATAGCATTGTTATATTTCTTAGTGTGCAAACTCTTCTATTTATAGGCTTCAGAAATATATCTGTTGTGGGGATTGGAGCCTTCAAAAATATCTATTCACTCACATCCATGTGACCGTTGCTACATGACAGTTTGGGGTGGAGAGAGAAAGGGAATAAAAGGTACTGTCCTTTTTTAGCGTGCCTCCACTACTTGTACGAATAAGATTCCTTTGCAGAGAATGCTTCTTTGTCTCCTGCCTTTGTACACTTTTCAAATTTCAAATGATCAGTCATTTCAAATAAGATGAGAGAATAAAGGTATAAAACTTTTCAAGTGTGAATCATCCTTGTGAAGTGCACATGTGTGCTGAGTGTACAAATATGGACAATAAAAACTTTAATATATAAATCAGAGTGTAAGTTTGTTATCTCCAATATGGATGTTTAAGCAACTAAGCATTTTGGATGCTTGTTTTTCACAAAACACTTTGGACGTTGTTTTGGTTATAACACTTTGGACGCTAGTTATAGCTTTTAATAAAAACAGGTAGCAGAGTTATATATGATGTTTGGACGCTGTAAATAGATAAATATAAGTTCATAATAATATTACCATACTTTCTTGGACAATATATATCATGTAAAACTTAATGTAAATTATTAGCTCATCAAATTTTAATACAGTTGTTATCATTAAAACCATGAAGATTTGAGGGGTTAGACATCGTCCAATGTCATTGATTCTAACAAAAGTGTACTTAGATAATTTAAAAATGGATTTTATTTAAAAGAGAGACACGGGCTTTAAAAGAAAGGGCCACTAAGGTCGAATGACAGATTAGGGTTTATAAACTCCAAGCCACAGACACACCCTTATAACGCACTCGTCTTAGGTAGAGAATGGGGAAGTGGAGAAAACAAGAATGAAAGACCCAAGCACCCTTTATAAGTTTGTCAAACATCTCTAGGTGAGTGCAACCACTTGCATGTTTCCCCTTCCCTGTTTTTGTATTGATGGCTCTGTATGCACTTTTTAGTATGTTTTCCCTTTTTCCCTATGTACGTTTTGGCTTATGTTCTTCGTATATATAACGATCCAATTTTCACCTTATAGGAATCCATTCTATATCTATATGTAAAGTTCACTTCAACTTTTTAGAACCGTTAGATTGAAATTCGAATTTTATAACAATCATTCATCATGCAAATGAGACTTGAACATTTTAAAACCGTTAAATTGAAATTTTAATTTGTTAATAACTGTTGATTTTATCTAATCAGATTTAACATTAATGGAGAATGTTATGTTTTTTTTAAAATCAGATATTCAAAATATTTTTATTTTAATAAAACCGTTATATATTGAAAATTTAATTTTATAATCAGATTTAACATTAATGGAGAATGTTATGTTTTTTCAAAATCAGATATTTGAAATAATTTTATTTTAAAGGAGACTGATTTAACATTAATAGAGAAATTAATTATTCACATTAATGATATATTAATCAGCAGTTTTAATCAATAATAGTAGAAATTAGTGGTTTTAATCAATAATATACATTTAATGCACTCTTAATTCATATAGTTCAGCCTAATATATTTTAGCATTGATAGGGATTTGATTTTAGCCATTCACCTACTTTGTTAATTCACGCTAGATTTATTCACGATATTTAAACACCTACTTTTTTAAAATATTCACCAACCCAATTTCTACATAGAATTAAAATATTTTTTTAAAATCAGATTTGTAATGAATATATTTACTCACAAATTAAATTTGTAACGGTCAAGTCATAATTAAAATAAATAAATCTGAAAATTTGATTTAATAGAAATTAATGGTTTTCATTTTACTATTAAAAGAAATTAACGATTTTCATCAATAAAATTCATTTAATGCACTATTAATGGAAAGTTAAATTTTAATCTAAAGTATATATTTTTAATTAAATAATAACTTATTTAATTATTTAAAAAGATTTAGACAAATTTTTTAATTGGTCAATCTAATTCTATCAAATATACACACACAAAAAATCCATTGTGGCAGGAGAATCCTTGTTCGATTCCCTTCATGTGTAAAATTCCCTTGGACCAGCAATAACCACGCACCACGAGCGGGATTAGTCTCTGACCCAGTGGGTTGGGAGACACGTGTGGTCTTTGACACATGACCAAAAAAAAATATACATAAAAAAGAAACAAATGAAGTTTAAAAATAAAAAATTTATGCTGGGTTTGGTCTTCAAAATAAAAATGATGAAGGCTCCCATGGTTCCTCCATTTCTCCCTTGCATTAGCGCACGGTTTCAATCTTAGCAAGATCAAGTAAATAATTTTTGATAAATTTGATTTTAAAGAATTTCTTAATTTGTATTGTCTTTTCACCTTTCTTCCCATCTTCTTTTTCTTTTAAGTGTGTTTGCAAAAATGTTGCATTACTTACAATTCAAGTGAGTTTCTTTTTTCTTTCAATTGTAATCGATGGGTTTAGTTTGTGTTTTGTAAACGAGTTTGGTTTGTGTTTTATATATATTGGTTTGTGCTTTTTTTGTTATTATTATTGATTTCATCTAGGGTTTTCGTCATCTTTTTTCATATAATCTCATGCAATATTATTTCTATTTCTTATATACAGGAGAATCGCTTATACTTCTTTTACAACCTCACTCCATTTCATAAATATTAGCGTCCATTATTCAGTAGGGGTAATGATTGTTGTTGGAGGAAGAATATTGCTAGATAATCACACACTATTTCTTAAATTATAACAATGTCACCTGTCAATATTGATAATTTATTTATAATTTTTTTAAAGACTTTACTTACTCAACAACTTTTTATTCAATTATAAAGAAAACATTAAATTGTTTAGTCTTCTATTATTTTAAAGTTTAAGCATCATCTTTTGTTCTTTTTGTTTCTCATTTTATTATTATTTTATTTTCTGTTTTGATCATTATTGTTAAAAAATTTCATATATATTCTTATTTTTTATTTCTTTTACTACTAAATTATAAATAAATTATATATTTTAGCTTTTCTCATTTTGAGCAACAAAAAAAATTCAATAATTTGACTTTTATTTTATATCTTCACTTTAGAATTTATTTTTATATTGATTACCTTTAACATTCAGAATGATAATTTATTAACTTTACAATATTCCTTTTCTCATTCGGTAATATTTTTATTTAAAAGTAATCAATTGTTGTAGTAGATGATATTAAGATGCTTGAGATTTACTTTCAACAATGAATTAAATTGATTCCGCTAATGATAATTATTACACAATTTTGAAAAGAGAAATGTAAGTTAATAATAATATAAAAATAAAATCCTCTAAAATTTTTAAATTACTAATAGAAAATTCTTGTTGCACTAATGGAGAGAATTCAATTTGTCACGATGAGGTTAATTAACTCAAAACTTCAACAATATCACATAATTATAATTAATATCTTCAAAATGATTAAAATTTTATTTTAAAATAATTAATAACTATATCTACTTATAAAAATTACACTATTTCAACAAATTTAAAAAAGTAATAATTTTTAGAATAAATACATTCAAAATCTATTAATTATAAACACATAAAAATCAAGTACATTTTCACATAATATCCATAATAACAAAAATGAACACTCAAATTTAAATAATTATATAATATAATTATATATTATATATTCATATTTATTATATTTACATTTATATTATTTTTAAATTTATACATTTCATATAGGTATTACTTCACTATTATTAGTTGGAGAAAGAACAAATCTTAATAAATTTTAATATGCTTAATAATTTTGAAAACAATATCTTCTCAAATTAAAAATATAATTAATCATCTTCCTCAAATTTAATATAATTATATTTAATATAATACTAATATTTTAAAAAATGATAACTTTATTTATAAACATATATATACAAAAATAATAAATATAAATATAAAAATATATAATTTAAACAAACCCATGCAACGCACGGGTTTAAAATCTAGTTTATCTTATTTGATGTGTTTTAAGAAATTTAATTATTTCTTAAAATAAAATTGTTTGATGTGAATGGATTTGACAAGCAAGAAGTTGCAGTTAATTTCTTGTACGTCCTAATCTTGTTGTTCGTTAGTTTTAATTTCTTTTATCTTGAAATTTAATTGTGATGTATGATTTAATTTATTTGATGTATGTCTTAATTTAATTCTATTTATGATATTTATTTGGTATGTTGTTTGAATTTAATCAATTAATTAAAGTATGTAATTGTTTGATTGTGTATTGGTTATGTTTTGGACCATAGAATATGTTGTATGGTTATTGGGATAAGAAATAAGAGAGTAGGATAGTTGGTTTGGACCTAGAAAATAAAAATTTAAAATCTGTCAAAAGAGGTGTGTATAGCAGTAAATAGGGTATGGACAGAAATAGTGGACTGCCACTAATTTGGACCATGGTTAGTAAAAGAGAGGGGTGTAAACAGTAGCGAAGTTGGATTATTGGATTCCAACCCAATAAGCTAGAAAACAGAATTGGACTCACCAAATTGGGTCTTTTTCTACCCAAACTCACCCAAAACAACCTATAACTAAATTGCAAATTAACAAAAAAAAAATGAACTTATGGTGTGTGAGTGTGTTATGTCAAGGAGAAGATAGGAGAGGATGAGGCCTTTCATATTGTTGTGCATGCAAAAAATCATGATTAATGAAACTTACACACTCAAAGGGCTTCACCTAGCCTAGGACCTTCCTACAACAAGCAACCTTGCCCCCATTGGCTTTGTTACCACCTAATCTAAAGCCTAAACTTCAGCCCACAAAGCTTCTAGATACTTCCCTTCGCTCTATAAATAGTGGTCTCTCCATTGCTTCACAACACAAACACAACTTTAGAAAGTGTGAGAGGCTGAGAGAGTTAGAGAGGCACCTTGGTGGAGGAAGCTTGAAGCTAGGAGAAGAGAAGAAAGCCACCCTTTCCCCTTGGTCTTTCACGTGAAAGGTATGAAGGGGAGTAGGGTGATTCTTTCAAGTTTCTATGTTGTTCTATGGTGGAAGGGGGATGGATTTTGGCCCCCAAGATCCTTTCACTTCATAGACAATTTACATAAATGCATGAATGAATAAATATAAATCAACCTGAACATATAGGCGAATACATAACTTATCAATACTTATCAAAATGAAATAAAAACTTGAGTGTGATATCATTAATTTGTCAACACCTAATATTAATTGAATATAGGGTATTGGGAGAGGGGAATATACCAAATATCACATGCATTAAAATATGAGGTTCCATACATAGTTTGAATACAAAAAGGGAAATAATAGGTTTATAACTTTAAGAAAATACATATTCGTAATACATAGATACAATACGTCATCCAAGGAAACCATATAGTCTTAACCAACAAACTGTGACACCCTAAACTAGATTGTACATGTACTTATATAAAATTGTCATAATTTTAAATAATACTTTAATTTAAAAAAAGAAAGTTCTTTATATAACTAGATTTTATTAAAAAAAAAAAAAGGATTCAAATTTTCCTCACTAAAGTAAACTGGTCGTTTGCTCTCTAAAAACATTTTCATAACTCCCCACCCATGTAAAGAAAATAGTTCATAAACATTGTTTCATAAATCCATCCTTGAAAGTTGGTAAATAACACGATATCAATTGCGTTGGTACACGAGTAGTTGCTCTAAACATACATTTAAAACTGAAATAGATATAATCAACAAACAATAATATAAACCGTAATTCATAAATATGATTTCAAAGAGTATCAATAGTGAGTAATGTAAACCATGTCAACAGAGATGAAATAGTATCATATACAGCCTAAGTGATAGTAAAATAGAAGTAGCAAAAGATGCATAGGTGCCAAAAGATACAAAAGTTGAACCCTAGACTACCCATAAGAAAATACATCAAAAGGGAAAAACTAGCGCTCAGAGCAGTCACATATGTATAGTATATGTTGGAGTTGGAGTTATCTCTAGTAGCCAATCCATTTTAGACTATATTTGTATTACAACTTTGATATTTATATTTTATATATAAGGCATTTCAATTATTATGTTATCTATGGTATGATATAGTAACATCCTTAGAATAGGCGGGCTATTTGATGATGTGAGATTCATTGAATAATAAAACTTAAAGTGTCTGTAGTCGAATATCATTGTTAACCAGGATGACGATGATACATCAAGACTATTGTGTGAATAGCACGATGACCACATCCCATAGGTCATGGATATGGGATATCAGGCTGGCATACTTATATAAATAGTTATGTAAGTGTCATAAGCGCTTCTCATGACGACCATAAGGTGATAGTAGTCCTTCGACTTGAAGTCGCTACGATTCCTACATGTAGGAGTTGTAGGCTTTAATGCTATCAAACGCCATCTGTAACAAGGTGATCATAAAGGTAGTACTTGGGCTTGCAATGAATCATGTTGAGGGATGTGAGTGATGTAGATAGGATTCGTCCCTCCTACATAACAGGAGTTATGTCTATATGCCTCTTGATAAAGTGAGACGTACAATATGCATGGCCATGCGCATGCACAAATAGACTGATATGAGATATTGAGTCCATTTGTAATTAAAACGTCTACTTGGATATCAAGAAATAAACGATTGGACTTAACGAGGATGACACTCTTATGCCTCGTATTCAATCGAGACATTTGGACGAAGGGACAACGTCTACCCAATGGAAATGGTTGTCGTAAAGGTTGAAATCGGATCACCGATTATCTCATAGGCTGGGTGGCAATGATGTATTGCTAGATGTCAATCATTGTCTATAATATTATAGAGATAATGTTATTGCCAGTTTAGTGGGAGCCTATAGGGTCCCTCGCATAGAGTAATTAATTGGAACAGATGAATAAATTAAATGTGATTTAATTTAGTTCATGATTAATTAATAAAATGTGATTTAATTAATTAATCAACATGTTTAATTAAATGAGATTTAATTAAATAAGACGCAAAAAGATAAGATAATTAATTAGATATGATTTAATTAATTATCTAAATCAATAAGATTTGATAAGTTAATTATCTAATCAAATAAGATTTGATAAGATAATTATCTGTATATCTAATCAAATAAGATTTAATGAGATCTATATCTAATCAAATAAGATTTGATAAGATCAAATGAGATTTGATAAGATATTTTATGGGATTAAGATAGAGCTCATGTTTCTATATAAAGAGGTGCTCACCTCACAACATAGTGCATAAGAAAAACACGTTTTTGTGAGCTCACTCTAAATCCCTAAGCGTCTACCATCGACTAGCACCGAAACCCCGCTCTGATCGTTGCTCGTGTGGACTGAGTAGAGGCGTCGTAATTTCAATGCTTGGTGATCAAAGGCAACCCAATGGTTTGAAAGTGCGCTACAAAGGTAACATATAAACCCTTAGTGATTCATGTGTAATGCGTGGTCCATGGGATGGGTTTTTTCTGCTCATGGTTTTTTTGAAAATTTAAAAATTATAGATCGTGAAACCCCAACAGTATACCCCCGCAAAAATGTGCACCCAAACCCCAAGGTCATCCTAAGGAGTGCCCTCAGAAGGATCTTTCTCAAGGTCTTCCTCAGAATCGCTTGATGGGTCCTCCTCAGTATCCTTCTCCTCTGACACGCCACATAAATGTAGCGAAGGGGGTGTATTCGTATTATGGTGGTAATCGGGTGCTCTAATCTCTGCATACTCATCATCAGACATCCCATAATATCCAAAAGAACTCCAAGGTGATGATGGAGGTGACGAAGGGGGTGTATTCGTATCATGGTGGTAATCGGGTGCTCTATCCTGTGTCAACATCACGGGCATACGAAGATAAACTAGGCGAGGAAATGATCCAAACTTTGTTGTCGAGAATCCAAAATAGACTCATCCCACAAAAGTGTCCAGCTACAAATAAGCATTGTGGGTCCAGACACCATTAAAAGTGTCAACCCAAACGTGAATCCATGGTGGTTGTCTCTCGTCCATCCGAGTTTGAAAAAAAATGTATGGAGTGAGTCCCCCTCCTCCTCTAAAGCCACAACACATAACTTCACGGTCATATGCACAAAACACTTACCACGACGATGTGGTTCTCTCGCGAGTCTCACTCGTAACCCTAATCGTATTTTTCCAACTAATTCTTAATTCATTCTATCTCAGCCCCGCTACCACTAGAACTCCCAAAACTCAGTGGTCTTACACATTTAAGTTGGATGGCTATTGGGAGTACACCCCTCGTCACGGCACAATGACGGGGATCTCACTAACATGATAATGGCCTGCATTTTGTCAGGGTTGCCAAGTTGGTTGTGTGACCCATAGTCAAACTCGACATACGATCATTTCCCAGGTACCACTTTGTGGTCATCCAATCTCTGAGGACTGACTCCTCAGCGACTCTCCCCATCGAGATTGTCCTTTACAGGTTTGTGTGGGCTCCTCTGTTGATGGTACTAGACGACAATCAACTAAACATCATGAGCTCATCAACATATCACATAAGAATCCTTATCCTTCACAAGACAACACAAGTCAAAGACGAAGCTCCCCACATAACCTCTCCAATGCGTGTTTCCATAACTAATCATCACAGAAATCACATTCCTTGATCATAATATCGTCCACGTCACGATCACATAAGACTAAATGACCTCACCACGTAAGGAGCAGAAAAGGTTCCTACCTTTCCCTCCTCTTATCGTAATCAATCATGATTGCATAAACCATCACGCTTTCACACATAAGAGTAGGTACATTATGCACTACTAATCCTATCCATTTTATTAAGTTTTATGTAAATCTTTACCCTCTCTCAAGTATTATGCTAGCTTCTAGTCCTTGGTCCTCAATCTCCAATCAAGGGTCCTAAGTCTTTGTTTAAGTCCAATCGAGAAGATTCTCCACATGTGTTAGGGTATCTATTAATTACTAATTCCATATGATTATTATGTTCACACTCTTATTGATTGTTAATTCATTGCTTTTAACAATGAATATTACCATGATCTAGAACATTGGTCTAGCTTCACACAAATGCACTCCTACTTGGAGTTCATTTGTCTCCCATTAAGGATCCCACAATCCTTAATACCAACAATCAAATCATCATCCACACATACAATCACACTAAACAATCGAGTTCCCGGCACACAAATTGTTCGAGGATCACATTCCTCTCGATCTCCAATTCAAGTCAAATATAAATAATTTAATGTATAACAAATAGGCATTTCAAGGGACTTAAACTACAATTAATTCAACAATTTTATAACAAGGTACGAGGGGCTCCCTTTAGGGTAGAACCACTCATTCATGAATCATAAAAGTCAAATATTTCTCACAAAGTAATTAATTAACCAAATCTCATTATTTAACATATACTGAAATTCATACCTCAAAAATTATTTGACCTATCAGATCAACTCATAATGACTTAAAAATTTGTAGGCATCATTTATCATACATATTTCAACATATAAATTCGGTCACTCAAAATTCAACTTACAAATATTAATTTCAATTTAATTTCCTTTGTTGGTCAACCATTGTAAAATAGTGTTTTTCAATTTTGGAAAATAGTATTTCTCATCAATAATTCACAAAATTTTACAGTTATTTCTTTATATATATATGTAAAGGCTTTTAAGTAATTTTAATAAGTAGCAGGCATCCATGGGTATGAGCAGTGTGATATCTGCCACCATCCCATTAATAAATGGGTAAAGAAACAACTCATTTAAATTAGGCTTAATTGCAAATTTTACCACCAAACTTTCATAATTTTGCAAATTTTACCACCCAAGTTTTAATTTTGCAAATTTTACCACCCAAGTTTTCAATTTTTGCACATTTTACCACTCTAATATTTTACCCAAAAAAAAGTTAAAGAATTAAAAAAAAAAATTTGTGAAACATCAGGGTGGTAAAATGCGCAAAAATTGAAAACTTAGATGGTAAAATGTGCAAAAATTGAAAACTTTGGTGGTAAAATTTGCAAAATTAAAACTTGGGTGGTAAAATTCGCAAAATTATGAAAGTTGAGTGGTAAAATTTGCAAAATTAAAACTTGGGTGGTAAAATTTACAAAATTATGAAAGTTAGATGGTAAAATCTGCAATTAAGCCTTTAAATTATCCATGGGTACTCATTTAGCTATCCGTTTACAATCCATGGCGAATTTTATCCACGGGTGCGGATTTTTTTGCCATCCCTAATTGGAGTTGTGCCATTATTTCTCTCCCCTCTAAGTCTCATGGCTAAGCCTGTCCACTTCTCCCTTTCCACTTTCCCTCCCCCTCTATTTCTTCCCCTTCTATTCAAGGGATTTTGATTTCTCATATTCTCCCTATCACATACTCTCAAGTGCTCCCTAGATTTTGAACCACACCGAAAATCTCCCACAACCGCAAGACCATTGTGCCACCACTGCACCACCACTGTGCAATGTAATCCCTTCTATCTCTGTAATCTACTTTCTCTTTGTCTTAGGTGCATATTGTATTATATGTTAGCTGTAACACCCTCATTTTCACTTTCTATCTTTGATTGTTTGTTTAATTCTTAATCTTTTTTTTTTTAAGAATTGATAACCCTAAATAGGATAATAAGATATTAAATTACATTATTGTGACTAATATTTTATGATCTATATAATTGAAAATTTTAAAAATTATTCTAGATGAAAATCTGAAATAATTATTAAAGTGACAATTATACAAAGTTACTAGTATTTGTGACAAATGCGAGAATGAGTCACAAATAATTATGAAATAATTAATTGGACTTAAAAATATAATAATAATAATAATAATAATAATAATAATAATAATAATAATAATAATAATAATAAGTTATGAAAGTGCTGAACCATTTCTCCACAACTCTCGGTCATGCAATAGTTAACAAAGATAACAAAACAAGTTTTCAGTTTTAAAACTAAATTCTCACCTAACCGTCAAAAATCTAATACTCACCTAACAAGACACACTTCACACAATTCACCTAATACCTTTGAAAGTTGAAATAGAAACCTAAACCCTCTGACCCCAAAGACTCACAAGATGCATTTTTTTCTTCCTTCTTTCAGCTTACAACCACTTGTTTAGGTGAAGTAATTGTTTCTTCAATTAGTCAAACTGCCCCGTGTGACTAGAAGAAACTACGTGACATATCCCATAATCCCCATCTTTTATTTAAGAATTTTCCTCACTTCAGAAAAACTCACACACACTTTTCCAACTTTTATTTCTCTACTTCAGTTGATGGGTCCCAATAACATACATGCACCCTTAATTCATTTTCCTCTTCCTCCACCGTGAAGCAAAAACCATAGGAGACTTCATTCTCCACTCTTCAAGGAGCAAACAACAACCTTTCCTCCTCTTATTCCTTGCTGCACGTGACTGTAAGGTAAGGGGGAGTAAGGTGGTTCTTTCTTGTTGTTCTCTTCAAATTCTTGTTTATTTCATGATGTTGTATGACACTAACCTTGTAGTTCCTGTTGTTTTCCTTTATTTCTTACCCATATGAAGCTTAAATGTGAATTTTTTTCTACTTCTTGTATTGTTTTGCTGTGCTGTTAAGTTCACCTTTAAGGGGACTTTTGCTGAGTTACCTTTTGATTCTTGACTCTTAGATAATCTAACAATGAACTCAACACTTACAAACCTGAAGAATTGAAAATATATCCTTTCTTTTGGTCCAAAAAGTTCACAATCTGGGTTAATAGCAAGAAAGGCTGTGTTGTTTTTGGTTCAGTCTTTAAACCAAGCATTAACCTCTTCCTTCATAAAACAGTAGAAACCAAAGGAAATACTCCTTCCTTCCCTTGACAGTTTCGTTTCCCTGTCAATCAACAAAGAAGTAAGTTTCTATCTTTTTTAAACAACATGTTTTATATTAAAAAGAAAGAAGGCAGAAAAGAAACAAAGGATGTGGACATATATGTAGGGGACCACAAAGAAAGTAAGCTTGTCTTTTTCTAAGAAAAGTTTCTGCTACAAAAGTTAAAGAAAAAAAAAACAACAAAAGTCAACTTTGGAGTTTCTACTTAAGTATGTGTGCCAGTTACCAGAGAATTAGAACCAATATACTTCCTTTTTAGCACTTCATCTTTCCTCACGTGACACAACTAGGAATAATGAAGAGCTTGAAATTTGGCCAACCCAATCACTAGTGTTGGTGATGATGAAATACCGAAACAAGAAAATTGACTTTTGTTAAAAGATATAAACCATTACCTTCTCTACTATATAGTTCCGGTCCCTAGCAGTAAAAGCAAGAAAATTTTTAATTTAGACTTCATCATGTCAAATAAATAATAATAATAACATTCATAATAATGATAATAATAACCAAAGTTAATCATGTTTTTCTTTATAGGTTAGTTCTCGGGTCTGGCAAGGAATAAAAAAATACAACTAGTCAAAATTTATATTAAGTATTTAATCCTACTACTTAGAATTAGATTTTAAAAATTTAGACTTGACTATGGTTATTTCTACAAATAAAATTCTAAACACTTAACTATGCTGTTTGAATCAAACTTGTGAATTAATTTCCTCACAAATTCCTCACGTTTCTAACTATATGAAATTAACTAAGACTTCAATTCATTTAATATCAATTCCTTGTATCTAATTAAGTAATATTAGTATATTTTAATTTTAAGATGGGTGACTATAAGTCTTAATAAGTAATTAAAGTTAGAAGAATTAAAATTAAGTATCTAATAATTTCATAATATTGTAATGATTATTTTATAATAGATACTTAAAGTATATATAATTATGAAAATATTATTGGATGTAATGATTAAATTGTGATTTTGCATATCTATGTACTGTGTATTCTATTTGTCTGTTGGAATGACAAAAAATTGATCCTCTGAAATTTTGATACTCAGTGATGTTAGATATAGCACACTGAAATGTGATCATATGATAGTTATACTATTTATCTGTCTAAGGGACAGAAATATTATTTCCTATGTTGGTGCTCAGTGATTGAGACCAAAGGTTGATAAGTAAATTGTGAGTACTCTAGTGTGAGTATTGTTAAGAGATGAACATGCAGCGGCATGTTGCCTATAATGGAAGACACAGCCTGGCAAGCTGAGGAATGAAAGGCAGGGACTCACTGACGGAAGTCTAGGGGGTACGGTGTCAAGTGTGTTAGGTTCTAAGACCTTGGACGATGTCCAACCCCTCGGATTTCGATTTTGATGATAACAATTAAAGGATAAATTTTGAAGTATCTAATGGTCTTGTTTGAGTGTTATAGGATCTACGTCGTCCAATGCCGCAATGGTATTGTATCTCTCAAACCTCGACTTTATGTTTCAATAAGGAAAGTATCCATATATGTTTTGTAAAAGCGAGCATCCAATGCTCTTGTAAAAGCGAGCGTCCAATATCTGTATAAGCTACACACTATGTTTTCTATCTTAAAATTAATATAATATAACAATACATTTTCGATGGAGATTCTCTGCTATGCAACGAATATTCTCTCTCATTATAACATGAAAATCTATTTGAACTTTCGAATAGTATTGAATAGGAACATAGAAGCTTCTGACTGCAGAAAAAGTACAAGTAGCAGAGGCGCTACATGTACGGCTGTCTCCTCTATCTCTCCACCCTAAGTCAAAACGTGACAACGGTCACATGCTTTGGAGAGAACCGCTTTTGGCAAAGGAACAGATCCCACAACGGATACTTTACACCAAGCTTCCTATATATAGAGGAACCAGCTCCTGCATCAAAGTGACGAAAAACATTGAAAAAGAGCCGAAACTCTGTCAAAACGACTGGACGATCAACACTTAAGCAAAAAGAGCTTTCTACTTAGCTTTGCTAAGCGATTCTGTGTATTCGTGTTTGTTGTAATATCCTCTCTGTGAGAGTTACTCTTTCTTTCTATACTCAAACATTTCTGTTTGGAAAGCCAAGAGTGGCTTAGTGTTAAAGAATACTTGGGTTTGTTTTAATCTCAGGGGGAGATTAAAGGTGTGTCAGGAGTGGCCTAAAGAATACTTGTAGCCAGAAGTGGCAAGGTTAGAATACTTGAGAGTAATCAGATCTTGATTAGTAGAACCCTTCAAAAGTTTTTGAAGGAGAACTGGACGTAGCTCAGTTGAGTGAACCAGTATAAAACTAAGTGTTCTATTCTCTCGCTTTCTAGCTTATTTGCATATCTCTTAAACTATCTTTTCAACATACTAAGAAAGTGTTTCTTTACACATTTTATCTACGATAATCTTTTACGTGTGTTCTAACGAAAAGCGAGAAAAAGCAGTTTTATTGGACTGTTGCTTTTGAACCGCTAGACGATAGCATAATCTTCAGTTTTACTAAGTTCTTGTAAAACTTAAGATATACTATCTTCATATTTGTTAAAGATTTTCGAAGAAATTATAAACACACTATTCAACCCCCCTTCTAGTGTATTTCTCTGTATTTCAAAGTGATGAAATAACTAAAGGCCAGGGGAGCACCTATGTTGGAGACTTCATCTGACCAAGCTTGGCAACCTCAACAACTGCTCAGCATTCCATTGATTGGTGCAAGAGTACGCCTGAGTTATATAGGACTGTGGATGTCCTGAAATTAGATAAATTGAGTTTATCTGTGGAAGATGAAGGTTTTGCCATAGGTTGAGGCATATGTACTCCTAGTCACTTCCAATCGGGGGGGTATGGATCCATACTGCGTCTAGAGGTTTTAGTTGTTAGGATAAGTATATTTAGAGTAAATCTTAGGTCCCCCACTATTAATTAACTGACAGTAGTTTTTACCGTTAGTGATACTTATATATATATAGAACCATATCTCACTCCTCTATCTTTCTTTCTGTGTATGTACGTGTCGATTGGATACTTGAAGATGACGTTCATGCCTCATGATCAAATCTCCCCACTGATGTAGGTATTTTAGAAGTTGCAGTGATGATGTGACAATGCAAACTTTGAAGACTAGTTTTATTTATTCCTATATTTGGGCTAGGGTAGAAATTGTGTACTGCTCTGACTAGGTTATCTGATGTATGAGTTGAGATTAGCTAGTACATAATTTCCCTGTATTTATTTTAGTGTCATGAACTGGTGTTTGATTGTAAGATGATCATGGTTCTTTATATAACACTTTCTGTATTCTAAATGTGGTTGATAAATGTTTCATTTAATTGCGAAAAAAAATACTTCCTCATTCAAATAACTAAAACATATAAAATAATTAGTATAGATTGTGTCAATGTAACGAGGTGTTACATTAGCAACACGACACATGAATATCGATTGAGTACATTAAATTCACCATGAGCCATCTTATCAAGGTCGTGGCAACTACAAGGCCAATGAGGTAATCGTCCAAGGCCTTAAAACTTCTGCGGCCTAAAATTTTTAATTTTTTAAAAGATATTTATTATTAATTTGAATTATTATGTGATAAAATTTATTATGATATGATATATTATTTGTTACTATTTTTGTTAGTAAGACTACATAGTTTTAAGATTGTATTAATTGAACAATTGAAAACTTTGAATGAAGATAAATTGAAAAATATTGTATTAATCTAAAAAAGATTGTAAGTTCTAGTGAGTATTATAATATTAAAATTTTTGATTTATTTTCAAAAATAAAGATATTGTAAGAAGTACAAACAAAAGAAATTTCATGCTCCATTAAAAACATTAATATATATATATATATATATATATATATATATATATATGTATATAAAATTATATTCTTTTTAAAAATACATGCATTACTTTTGAAATATTATTCACAATACTTATAATTATTGTTATTGTGGAAACTAATTTTTTAAAATTAAAATTACTCAATTTTTAATTAATATTAACTATGTTAAACAATATATTAAATAAATTTTTCATTTTATTTGTTGATAGTAAAATAGTAAAATGTTAAAAATACTTAATTATAAAATTTTAATCAATAATTTTAAAGTCCATAAAAAATAAAACAAAAATTAAAAAATTATATTAAATTAAACTTTGAATATAAATTTAACCTAAATTCTTAAAATTTTTAGACATTGTCTCTTACGAAGTAGGGGTGTTCACGGGTACGGTAACCCGTGAACCCAACCTAACCCAAACCGACCAAATTAGTTTGGTTCGGATTTTTTGAGGGTTTGGGTCAAATCCGACCCAACCCGTTCAAACCCATCAGTGTACGGGTCAGATAATGAGTTTTGCATTTTGAACCCGTGACCAAACCCGACCCGACCCGTAGCATGAAATTTATTATATATATTATTAAATTAAGAAATACATAAAATCATAATTTTTTTGCTAATTTTTAACCACACATGAATTATATTTCTTTTTTTAATTGTTATTTTTATTTTTTGTCTTAATTTTGTTTATGTTTTCTCATACTAATATAATAGTTTATTTCTATCTAAAATAAAATATTGTATTAACATTGAAATCATTCATTTTATTAATCAAATATTGTCACAATTTGATCTCTTTGGAGGGTATGTAGTCATTATATATTTGCAAAGCTCTAGGCAAAAACAAATTGTTATTCTAAAAAATTATAATTTTTACAAAATAAAAAATATTTTTAAAAGTTCATACCTGATTAACCCAACCCGACCCAATCCATTTGTGAACGGATTGGTTCAGTTTGGATTTCACACTAAAATTGCACAAATTCGACCCAACCCAACCCGTAAAATTTTGATCGGGTCGGATAACGGGTTTAGCCAAACCTGGCCCAATCTGACCCATAAACACTCCTATTACGAAGCATCAGATAATCATATCATAAAATTCATACAACTAAACTTTTATTTTTCTGGTGATCGTATCAAATAAATGTTTCTTTAAATTAATTAATTAATTAAATTACACTTACAATTAAACTTTTATGGGTTAAATTATCAAACACGTGGCTCTTTTGAGGCAGTGGGTGATACAACTCAAAATCCTCTCCGAGTGATCTTAACAATTTCTCAATGGCGCCCAAAGTCTCAAAAAAGCGCGATGGCATTTCCGAAGTTTTGTTGAAAACAATGGTCAAAACGCAAACCACACAGTGCAAACTAGTTAATTTCGCTTTCTATTTTCCCGTTTTGACTAAATTGTGTTTCTTCAAAAACGTTAAATCATAGCCGCTACACCGTAATCATTTGCTAAAAATTTTAATCAGTACTCGGTCACTGTACACCTCGACGCAGAGGATCACAGCCAAGTGAACACGACTTCGATCAAACGGGGGATAACGAGCCACGTGTCGATCTGAAACAGTTTGCCATTTCTGATTTTTTTCCATATAAAGTTCGGGGAATTTTCAATTTAAACCCTTTACCTCCTGAAGCGAGAAAGAAAACCCTAGCACTCTCGCGGTTAACAGAAGAAAAAAAAAATTAAACCGGAAAAAAATAAAAAATCGAAATTATTGGGAAATTTCAATTTCAAGGATTCTACTAGGGTTTCAAATCGGCAAGGGATTTCTCAAACCCTAATCCGTCAATTCGCGCTAGTGATCTTAGATGTCTGTGGGACGAATCGATTGTTTGGTGGCATCTCGGTTGAGGTATGTAAATTTTCGAATAATTGTATTTTTTTTTCGGTGTTAAAAATTTGCATAGTTTTGATGGGTATTGTATGATACAATAACCGCAATGCATGGGGCTTTTGGGTATATTGGATTTAGGCTTGTGTTGGTTGAGGGATTTTTTGTGATATTTTTGTGGTTTTGGTGTTTCAGATCCAAGAAAATGGCCATATATGTATGATGGCATGCCAAAATTAGGGGATTTCTGTTGATTTTCCATGGAAGGCAGAGCAGAGAACTCCAATGACACTGCAATTCCCAAGAAATCAAGATCTCTGGATCTTAAAAGTCTATATAAATCAAAATTGACTGAAAAAACTGAAAAGAAGAACTTAAAGAGGATTGGCAGTAGTAGTGGGGGTGGTGATGAGAAGAGGAAGAAAAAGAAGGCTAGAAAGGAAGTCTCTTTAAGTAGCTTAGAAAATGGTGATGGTGGCAGTGAGTTGAAGTTAGGGGTGAGTCAGAGATTGAGTAGTAGTAGTAGTATGCTAAATAGAGTTTCATTTAGTGTTGATGGTGATGATGTTCAGATTCCCAAGAGGAAGAGGAGTTTTGTGGGGAGGAAGAAAACAGAACTTGGTCAAGCATCAAAAGTGGTGGAGCAGCCTAGTTGTAAAATTGGCTATGGTGATCAGGTGCCAAAGTTAGGTAGTAATGATTTGGGCAGCGGGGTTGAGTCTTCCAAGATTAAGCATAAGAAAGAATTTGATGAATTTAAGGAAAGTAGGAATAGTGATTCAAATTCAGTTCAGCATTTTAAGGAGGATGGGGATTGTGTATCTCATTCCGTTGTAAGTGGTGGTGATTCTTCTTTAACCAAGTCACGAAGGAAGAATAGGAAGCGAAAGGCTTCAGCTTTAGATAGAACTAAGGTTTCCAAGGAGGCTGAACCTTTGGTTTCAAGTTGTAAAATATCTGATGATTTGCAAGAAGATGAAGAGGAAAATCTTGAAGAGAATGCAGCTAGGATGCTATCTTCAAGGTTTGATCCAAGCTGTACTGGATTTTCTACGAAAGGTTCAAATGGTTTGTCCGTTTTCCGATCTTCTAGTCAAAGTATTGTTAACCGCGGTTTGAAGTCTCAGTTAGGTTCAGAATCAGCATCAGCTGATACTGCTGTCAGAGTTTTGAGACCTAGGAAACAATATAAAAACAAGGGTAACTCCAGGAAGAGGCGGCATTTTTATGAAATTCTTTTAGGTGATGTGGATGCATATTGGGTACTGAACCGGAGAATTAAAATTTTTTGGCCTTTGGACCAGAGTTGGTATCATGGCCTCGTGGATAACTACGATGAAGGAAGCAAGCTTTACCATATAAAATATGATGATCGAGATGTAGAATGGGTTAATCTCCAAACTGAGAGATTCAAACTCTTGTTACTTCGTAGTGAAGTTCCTGGAAATGCAAAGGGTAAAAGAGCCTTAATGAAGCGTAGAAGTTCTGATCACCAAAAGGGAAGCAAATCCAGAAAAGAAAGGCAAAGAACAGAAGAGAATACAGAGGATGATCATTGTGGTGGGAGCAGTATGGACTCAGAACCTATAATTTCATGGTTGGCTCGATCTTCTCATCGGCTTAAATCTTCTTTTCAAGGCATTAAGAAACAGAAAACTTCTGTTACAATTCCAAGTACAATGACATCATTCTTATATGATGAACCTGTTACAGCAAAGAGGCAATTAGCTAAGAGTTCTTTGAGGGGTGTGAAAAATAATTTCTCTAGTGATTCTGTATCACAAGATAAATTAAGTGATGATTTTAGGGAGAAGTCCTCATTGCAAAGTGTCACTCGCACTAAAGATGGAAAACAGCCTATTGTCTATGTCAGAAGGCGGATTCGAAAGCCAGCTCCAATATCCCCTTATATCTCTGAAGAAAACCATGCTGTTATAAGTGCATCTGGTTCTGTTGCCTTTGACCATAAGTTTGGTGGGGTTGAGAATACGAAAAATCCAAGTGACAGCAGGGTTGAGGTTGGGGGCCCATTGTGTTTCACATACAAGGCGGGAGTATCAAAAATTTTTTGGGACATGGAGTCAGCATCATTCAAATTTGGCTTAAACTTTCCAATGCGTTTGGTGTTGAATGACTTTTTTCAATCAGAAAATTTGTGGTTGCTTTACACTGTTTTGCTGCTTCAGTTCGGTACAGTTATGACCAAGTGGCCTAGAGTTTGTTTGGAGATGCTTTTTGTTGATAATGTGGTTGGGTTGAGGTTTCTATTATTTGAAGGCTGCTTGAACACAGCTGCAGCTTTTGTCTTTTTTGTCCTTAGGGTATTTGATCAACCTGCTTGCCGGGGGAAGTTTGTTGAATTGGAATTTCCTTGTACATCTATTGGATTCAAGTTTTCTAGTGTTCATGTTATTAAGAAGCCACTTGTGTTTGAGTTCTATAATTTTTCTGAAGTGAAGAATTCAAAGTGGATGTGCTTAGATTCTAAGCTTAAGAGGCATTGCCTGCTCAGTAAGCAGCTCCATCTTTCTGAATGCACATATGATAACATCGAGGCACTTCAAAATGGATCAAGAAGGTTCTCCATAACTTCTATCACTGGGTCCTCCTCAGTCAAGGTACTTGTTCCCTTTTTTCCTATATTTTTCCCATATATCCTGATTGGTAAACCCAGCCTTAACCCCCTTTTAAGAATTTATTTGGCATGTTCAACACTTGTTACTGTAATTCAACATTTTATATCAAAGCTTCTGAAAGTCACTGCAAGTTAGCTTATCTTCGGTGTTGTTGTGAATCAAATCATGCAACAGGTCACGCGGAAGAGTAGGCCAGGGATTAACATAATGGGTGTTTCCAAAGTGTCCACTCAAGCTGATACTCATCAGTATTCTGATGCCGGCGAGAGGAAACTTCCTCCATTTGCTCTTTCTTTTGCTGCAGCACCTACATTTTTTCTTTGTTTGCATCTCAAGTTGCTGATGGAGCAGTCTGCAACTCGTATAAGATTAGCTGATCAAACACCAATATTTGATCAGGAAGACCCTGGTTTGGTGTCAAATGGATGTACTAGCACCGATGATTGCTCAAACAGGAATTCTGAAATTATTCTGAGGAAAGATATGGAGACTTTGCCAAATGGTGCTGCAGGTGATGGAGGGTCTTGTGCTGACTCAGATCATCCCTCTACTTGCAATGACCAAATTCTCATTCAAAATTACCAGAACATTGGTCTTAATGGTGCTGGTACTTCCATTTCTCATGATTCTGAGAGGCTTGGTACAACTCACTCACCCGAATGGCAATCCCACCATTTGGAGCAAGAGTTAGGCTCTTTACCGTCAAGTTCTTTAATACGTCAAGATAAGGCTGATGATGGTTTTCAGTCTTTTATTGGTGATCTCAGTATTCAAATTCCTGCAGTTGATCAATTTGAGAAACCTTGTGCTGATGGTGATTTATGTGATGCTGAACACTCTCCTGATTTCTCCTGGAATATAAATGGAGGTGGCACTCCAAGCTCCAATCCAACTGCTCACAGAAGTTCTTGGTATCGGAACCGGAATAGTTCCTTGTCATTGGGATTTCAGTCTCCTGCGTGGTCTGATGGCAAGGCTGATTCTCTTTGCAATGATTTTAGCAATGGACCTAAAAAACCACGTACACAAGTATCATACTCAGTGCCTTCTGCAGGGTATGAATTCAGTTCAAGGCAGAGAAACCATCATCAGAAAGGGATTCCTCACAAACGAGTTAGAAAGGCTAGTGAGAAGAAGTCATCAGATGTTTCTAGGGGCCCTGAAAAGAATATTGAGTGCTTATCTTGCAGTGCAAACGTCTTGATTACTCTTGATTATAAGGGTTGGAGAGAATCTGGGGCCCATGTTGTACTAGAGCTGTTTGACCGCAATGAGTGGAGACTTTCTGTGAAACTTTTAGGAATTACTAGGTATTCATACAAAGCACATCAGTTTCTGCAGCCTGGATCAACAAATCGGTACACACATGCAATGATGTGGAAAGGAGGGAAGGATTGGATCTTGGAATTTCCTGATAGGAGTCAGTGGGCTCTTTTCAAGGAGATGCATGAGGAGTGCTACAACCGTAACATCCGTGCTGCTTCAGTTAAAAACATACCTATTCCTGGTGTTCATTTGATAGAAGAAAATTATGATAATGGATGTGAGGCAACTTTTGTTCGGAGCTGTATGTACTTCCAACAGGTTGAAACAGACGTTGAGATGGCTCTGGATCCATCCCGTGTTATGTATGACATGGATAGTGAGGATGAGCAGTGGATTTCAAATGCTCAAAATTCTGTAAAAGACAACAGTGACTTGTGTTGGATATCAGAGGAGATGTTTGAGAAGACAGTAGATATGTTTGAAAAGGCTGCATATGCTAAGAAGCGTGATCATTTTACTCCTAATGAGATAGAGGAACTCATGGTTAATGTTGGGCCTTTGTGTGTTGTCAAAATCATTTATGACCATTGGCAGCAGAGAAGGCAGAAGAAGGGAATGGCTTTAATACGACACTTTCAGGTAATGTTCAAATTACCTTTCTTGTTTGTTATAATTATTTTGATTTTGGGAATATGTCTCTACCTCCATTTAATGACTTTATATGAATGACATACCAGCTTTGCTGATATAATTGGAGAGGAGGATTAATATGCAGTAATGCTGTATTGGATTGGATTGATCTTTTGCTTTGTTATGCTAAAAATATTAATCTATGATTCTATATATCTTGGTGCCCTTTCAAATCTAAGAACGAGTTTTCTCAGCCCAATTGTGATGCATTTTATTTGTTGTTCTACTTAACAATTTCTATGCTTTTAAATGTATTTATGGCTTCCAGGTTAAAACCCTGCTACATATTTGGATTTCTACCTACTGTTTGATATTTATTGAATTCATAAATGTTGGGTCAGTCTTTGATTCTGACAGTACTAACTTAAGTACTTAACAGAATAAATTCAGACAAGATTTATGCTGTATTAATGCTACCACAGATTAAAGCATGTTAGGAGAAAATGAATTTGTATAACATTTATTGGATACAACTCTGGAGGATTTATTTCAATTTCACCGGTAGAACAAGTGGGCATAATTTTATATTTGATTGGCGGAAAGCACGACGACTTTATGCAATTTACCTTGGCATTTCTCAACATGGCTGTTTTCTTCTATACCTAATGTGTATGCTTTGTTTCTTATTTTCCTGAAATTTCATCTCTGAATCTTTATGTACTTTTCAGCCCCCTCTATGGGATATATATCAGAAACAACTGAGAGAGTGGGAAGAAGCCAAGACCAAGAACAATGCCCCTTCTAATGGATGCCTGGACAAGGTTACAACTCTGGAGAAGCCGGCCACGTTTGCTTTCTGTTTGAAACCTAGGGGTCTGGAATCACTGAACAAAGGATTGAAACATCGATCCCAAAAGAAGATTTCAGTCTCTGGGCATGCAAACAGTAATCTAGATCAGGATGGCTTCCACACTTTCAGTGAGTATTTGATTTACAAGTTGATTTCATTTGTCGTTACATTTTAGAAACAAATTAAGGACATTGTTCTTGACATCTAATTGTTGTGAACTCAGGAAGAAGACAGAATGCCTTACCTTTTGGCGATGAAAAGTTCCTATACCAAGGCCACAGTTACGATTCTTTTGATGATTCATCATTGGCTCTGACCTCACCCAGGGTATTCTTACCACGTGATGCTGGCAGCTTGAAATACCATCCTACCAGTAATGGAGCGGGATATAGAAATCATATCTCAAAATTTCACAAGTCCAGATATGATTTGCCTGGTAGCGGGCATCACCTTCTTGCTGGCCCTAAGAGGCAAGGTGTTGAACAGTTGGATGCTTCAGTGCTTGAGGAGTTAAGACTACGTGATGCCGTGGATGAGGCTCGTTTTAAACGCGATGTGGCTAAGTTGAAGAGTGATAGGGCTAAAAGATTGCTATATAAAGTAGATGTAGCAATTCACAAGGCCATGACTGCTCTAATGACTGCAGAAGCAATGAAAGCTTCTGAGGACTCCCTTGGTGAAATGAAAGCTTCTGAGGATTAATCTGGCAATTCAAATGGCCTTTGGTCTACTTGGTCAAGAGTTGTGGCCTTTTTTTCATTGTCCGGGGTGTTCGATAATGAACTTGAATCATGAGAGTTAGGTTCACTTTGGGGAGGAGATTCTGTTGCTGCATTCTGCAACTCCCTCTCACTGTCTACTGAAACCTTTTCCAGCTTGGGATCTGCTCAGTTCAGAGTAACTGTAGCACTGATCTGCATGGTGTATAGGTCTATGAATTTTTGACTGCCTATATTTGTACAGATTCCCTCCCCCATCTCAGTTTCAAACATTCAATATGAAAATAGAAATCGGCCAATAATACAACACCACTCTCAGTTGGAAAATAGTCTTGTTTCTTTCATAGTTTTTAGGTAAAACTAGCAAAAGACCCGTTGATTTTATATATATTTTAAAACCATTTGTATGTATAATTGAAGGAGATATTATGGTACCAAGTAATTCTAACTTATTTAATTGAGCAATGTATATAAGTTGTAAATTTTTTGGTATCAGAATTCGACTCTTATCTTTGATAAAAAAAAAATTACTATGGTAGATTATTCTAGACATTTCAAGAGAATATGTACCTTAAATTTAACAATGCCATAATTCATTTCCAAATAAGTGAAATATAAGTAAAATTTCAAATTTTTAACATCAACCAGGGTTGTTTTGTGATATACTATTCTTTTATGATTGCCCACGAGATTCACTTGTTATGTAATTTTTATCATGTCTATAATCCTTTTTGTTTTAATCATTAGTTGGTTCTCATAGTAGTTTTCATGTAGATGAATTTAATGAGACAAATTTTACGTCTTAAATTAATACAAAAGGTTCAAAATTATGTCTAAAAAATGAAAATCATAAGTGTTTCAAAAGGACTAACATGTAATTAAATAAGAAGACCATTTTAGAACTTTAAAAATTAGGAGATCAATATAGAAATAAAAAATAAGTTAAGGGACCATTCTTATGTTTTAGTCTTTTAAATATAGATATAAAATTATTTCTAATTTAAAATACTTTTATAATAAATAACAACTACATTATTTAATAAATAAAATTTCACATAAGGGACAAAGCAAAAATTCTAATACATTACAAAGCGTACCATGTGTCTCCTTTCCATCCTTATCAAAGAGGTAATTGCAGTTCCACAAGCAATATATAATAAGTTATGGGCTTTTTTAATATATCTCCTATATATATAAACATATATGTCTATATGCATCCTTAGGCCTTCACTCTTCCCACCCCCTCACATTCACTCTAATTTGAATATTTTTCTCTCATGAAGTGGTGAACTTCACTCTCTTAGTATGCATTTGGTATATCTTCTTACACTTTTAAATTTTAATATCAATTGAATGGTTTAACAATATGTAAAAGGATATCAAAACCTAATTTCAAATATATATATAATCTTCAAAATTCAAATATGCTCTTACATGCATTTGATATATTATCTTATACTTTTAATATCTTGCTTAGAGATAGTGTTGGTTAGCTTTTTGTTTTCTGTAATTTTCCACCGAATAAAAAAACTAAAAACAATATATCACAACATAAATTATTTATTATAAATCTAAAATATAATTTATATGTTAAAAAAATAATTTATTACACATTTTAATTGTATAAAATAAACATTTATTTTGTGCAATGCACATGTTAAAATACTAGTTGTATTAATTTTAGGCTTAATTATCAATTTTGTCCCTTAGTTATTTTAAAATGCACAATTAGGTCCTATATTTCGAAACCCTCCAATCATGTCTTTTCTGTCCAATTGAGATTGATGTCATTAGGATGTGAATTTCGACGATTTTTATTTACAAGAGTGACAATTTTTAATAGCCACTATATTTTTTATTATTTTAAAAATAAAAAATCACATTCCTGTAATTAGGACACCATCTTCGAGGACGAACCTCATCGTGAGTCTTCCATCCTCTCGATGAGCTTCCATAATGCAATACTCGTGCCCACGCCTCTCTCTCCGGCACCGCCTTTTTAAACTCCAAGGCATTTTTCCCATTTCCCTCATCAACGTTATCGGTGGTGGAAACTCCCTCTTCTCCTCTCTCTATGCCTTATCACCTTCTGAGGCTCAGATTCTACTCTCAATTCCTCCACGTCGCTTATCATGCAGTCTCTGCTCTTCGTTCCAATCATGTCACCCAGCATGGTTGTTCTGAATGCCGGCGAGGATGATGATTACAACCATGACAACAACGGCGGTAGTGGCAGTGACGATGGTTCTGATTCCACAGTTTCCTCCATTGTGCAACGATGTACAACTCTCGGCGTGCTTTCTCCTCTGAGTGAACTAGGGTTTTTAGTCCTGGTTGGCTTTTGCCTGTACATTGTCGTTTTGGGGGTGTTTTTCAAGGGGAACGGTAGCTTGACTTTCCATAACAATATGCAGGTATAAAGAGTTGAAGTTATGATTTTGGAATGATGAATGTGATTTTTTTTTAAATAATAAAAAATATAATGGTGGTTAAAAATAATTAAGAGACTAAATTGATAATTAAGTCTTAATTTTATTACATAAGTGATGAAATAAATTAAAAGAAAAAAGACATTGAAATAATAAAATATATATTTAAAAAGAAAATAGAGATACAGATATCTAAATATAACGAATTAAAAAATAAAAAAATATGAAAATAATTTGATTAAAGTTATTTTAATAAAATCAAAGAAAAACAGAAAAAAGATGAGCAAGATACAAATTAAGATACAAATTTTCCTTCAATTAATATTCAAATTTGTGAAGCAACCGTACAGAACTTCTTACTTAATAATCAGTTGTAATGTAAAACCAACAGAATTTTAATAATATTTATATTGTCAAAATCATTTTTAGATAAAGTTGTTTAATATAAAGTACATTATTACAAATCTATTTTTAACCAAAATAATGTTTATAAACTCTAATACTGGAATATCAATTTTAATCATTTGTACAAATATATGAAACAAATTATGTAAAATATTGGGTAATCACATATATTTAAATCAATTTAAATCTTTATTAATATCAATATATTTTAGTTTATAAATTCCGATCATATAAATCAATTGGTTTTAATTTTTAAAATACCACATGCGAAGACGCTAATGTTTCTTTCTCTCATGTTTTTCCTTGTAATTGAAAAGTAACGATGTACTACTCGGACTTGGTACGCTGCCTATAAAGGTGTCTGGCTGAGTAGGTAGCTCGGTCAGCCAAATAGAGACTCGACCATCGTAAATAAGGAAAGGAGAAAAGTTTATCCCCGTGATACTCGCTACCATTAATGGCACTTATATCAGGTAACTATGCCTAATAGACCTAAACAATCTTATTTATCCCCTTAGAGGGAGATCAGGTAACCTAATATCAAATCTAACCCTAATCTTGATACCTACCTCTTTACCGTTGTGTCGCTAACTTGAGCATCATAGTGTCTTTGTAGGTACCCCCACTGTCGTGCTAGGTGGATAAGGAGGAACGCTAGTTATTATCTGGTGGACGGGGAAGACCTGTATAAGAGAGGATTCACCACCCCTCTATTAAAGTGCATTACCAAAGCTCAGGTCGAGTATGTTCTAAACAAGATGCATAGAGGAATATGTGGTATGCACTTGAGCGGAAGATCAATGGCAGCTCGGGTACTTTAAGCCGAGTATTTGTAACACCCCGTTACATTAGACACAACTTACACTAATGTTTGATCTGTTTTAGTTATTATAAAATGAGGGTGAAATTTTCGCGATTAAGTAAAACATTCATAAAGCATATTTAGCATATAGAAAATATTTTATAAAGAACCATGATCTTCTTTTAAATAAACATCAGTTCATAAATACAGAGAAATTATGTACTGATTAATCCCAACCCATACATTAAATAATCCTAGTCAGAGCAGTACACAATTTCTACCCATATACAGGAATGAATAAAACTAGCCTTTAAGTCTCGTATCTTCTCGTCGATCTCCGCAATCTCTGGAATAACCGTATCCGCAGGAGAGTTCGATCGTTGGACATGACCGCCATCTTCATGTATCCAATCCACAAGTACATACATAACAAGAAAGAAAAAGGAGTGAGACTTGATTCTAATATATATATGTATGTATTACTAACGGTATAACTACCGTTAATTAATAATAGCGGGGGAACCTAGTATTCATCTATTCATAACGTCTCAATTCCCATCGACTCAAACCTCTAGACGCAGTATGGATCCATACACCACGATTGATCAATCATCAATCATAATACCACCTTCGGGAAGCGATGGGGAGTAAGTATACCTCAACCGCTGCCACAGTCCCATACCTGTGCAGCTCCACAATCCACATGGTACTTGACACCATTCCCGGTGTCGCTCAATATCATATTAGTATGCATACTTAAACCACGGGGCAATCTCCCCACGGGGTCACATTCCCGTCACATCAAGAGGTATACCCTCCGCGACATCATGAAGTTGTCTCTGCGCTTATCGAGGTGTACGAGCTGGCACTATCAGTCCCGGAACGTAGGGGGCCGACCTACCCATTGGGACGTCACACACTCGATGCCTTCCACCCCTTAGACCTTAGCCAAGGTCACACATATCAACTCACGGCGTACCAAACCGTAACTTCCCGCTCCATCTCCCATCAGGCCTTCCGCCTAACTTGGCTACACCAAGTTACGTAACTAAAATGTACTCTCGGAATACATCCGCAGAGACTTATTCATCTTTCACGGGTCGTTCTCTTCCATATGTATAACATACCTCTACATCAATAAGCAAAGGTTCATCATCATAGCATAGAGATACAACGAAACATAACAATCATAAAATTCAGAGATATTTCTAGTTTCAGCTACTCTGAACACCAACACAGAATATCAACACATATCTACCTTACAGATAGATAAGCAATGTTGTCAAAGTACAATCATCACATCAAGTTATTTTATCATATATTAAGTATCTAATATAAGGATTTATGTAATATAAGAAGGCATTTAAGCAAAACATTAGATTCTTAATTTGTAACTTGACTATTAAACAATATCTTAACATCAAATAATTTGTTTGTAAACTCATATCTAATAAAAACTAAGTGAATTCAAAATATTATGACTAAGTGTTTAGGATTATTGATAGTAAAAATAATAATTCTCCTCTCCTTTCTCACCCAACCCGAAAACAAAACAAGAAGAAAATTAAATCCCAATTTAAATTCTAGTCCATGGTAGCAGGATTAAGTGTCTAAGATATTAACATGAAATTTGACTCATTGTTTCTTCTTTTCTTGTCAAAACCCGAGACTAAAAGGGTAAGACAAAACCCAATATCTATTTGTAAAATGATGTCTTGTGAACAATTAAAAAGGCCTAAGGATGAAATTTGAATTATCAAAGATCTATAGCCATAAGGCCGTGGCCTTTAAAGATAAAAAATTCCAAGTTTATTTTCTTATAAAACATTCTAATTAAAATTCATTTTCATGACAGTTTTTTATTTATTTAAAAAAAAACATTTGAAAGATTATTATGCATTATATAAAAAGTTGTGGAGTCAAAAACTCATCTTTTTCCTTAAATCCTCAAAACAGAATGACAACAGGCCAAAGATGTAAAGCTTGTTATTAATAAATGGATTTCAGACAGATTTTTCGCAACCCTCGGTAGTTTTAAAAAAATTTGAACCTATTCTTCTCACAATACGAGATTTGCACCCACGTAAAAAGAAAATTCATTTTATTTTATAGAGCCCAAATCAATTTGAGTAATAATTTATTTTTATTCCATTTATTTTTTTTTTTACAAATTTATTTCTCAACTTAGACCCGTTTTACAGGAGTCCTGATCTGTTAGACTAGAAAGGAGCAATTAACAAAAACTAGTCCCCACCCTTCTGGTCTCCCAAACTCGAGGCACACACTAAACATAATAAGGTTAAAAAGTTCCCTTTTTATTTATAGTTGATTTCTGGTAAAAAGATTGTTACTTGAAATAGAAAGAAAACAAACAAGCTTCCTTTTCTTATTCTTTCCCTAGTTGACCGAACCCCTCAATACATTCACACCATATTATCTTTCTGCGTATACTGTAAATAGGTTTACTTGGGAAATACTTTGTTTTCTTGTGAAAGATCAAAACGGAAAAGAAGCAAGGAAAGGAAAAAGAGATATTAGGTTCCTTTCTCTTGTTTATTCCAAAGGTTAAGTTTAAAACTTGAAACAAGAAGATTAACCAAGTGTTGGGCAAAAACAAGAACACCCCTCTATCATTTAGCCAAAGCCGTGGCTCCAAAAGATCAAAAAGAAACAATTTTTGTTTCATTATCCATTGTTAGGTTGTTGTAGACCAAGGAAATCAAAGAAAATTCAGCAGAGTCCCTTGATAGGTGGACTCAACATCACAGCCATGAACAATATAAGCGAGAAGAAAAACTTTACATTTCAACCGCACGTGAGTAAGAAGAATTAAATGAAATAGTATCCCCTAAGACAGGGACACTTATAGCAACCATTAACAGTACAAAGGAACCATTCAAAAATGAAACTGAGACACGGAAATAAGCAAAGGTTAAGGAGATACAAGAAAGGAATAGAGATATTAAAAATTATACATCATAACACATAAATTAGAAGGAATTAGCAAGAGATTTAAGTGAAAATTTAAGCATGCCTTCTCTAGGGAAGACCAATTTAACGTGACAGTAATCTGAACCAAAGGAAGGGAAAAATAAAATTACAGAGCCCCAACACAATTAATCAACAAGAACCAAAGCAATTACAGAGAAATGAAAGAAATACAATCAAAGGGAATACATGAACAACAAAGGAATCAAAGCCTCACTCCCCCCTTACCAAGAGAGTGATTTTCGTCCAGCAAGAGGAAGGGAGAAAGAAGAAATCGGCTTCTTGGTGGTGGAGGAAAGGTAGCCTTGATGGTGGGTTATGGAGGTTGAAGAGTTGTGGTGTGTTTTGTGAGAAGAAAAATTGAAGAAGAAGAAGAAGAAGAAGAAGAAGAAGAAGAAGAAGGGGCAGCAGCGGCAAGAAAGGGAAAACTGCAGAGAGAAGGCAGAGTGGTTTCGTGAGTGAACAGAGAGAGAATTGAAATTGTGAAGAGAAAAGGCTTTGTAGTTGGCTTTTTATAGACTAGGCTCTCTTTTTCATTTTTATTATTATTTTTTTTTTTTCCTTTTCTTGTAAAAGAAGAAGATTGCAACGAGGGAGTGCAGCTGAGCTGAGGTAAGAACGTGTGTGAGAGAAAAATGAATGAAATTTTATCTCTATCTTCTTATACTGCCGGTATAGATTTTTCGTCTAAAAGTTTTGTAATTTTTTTAGCTTTTTGATCAAATAATTTTGTTTTAAGTTGAAACTTTTTAAGAGACTTAAATCATATGCATCATTAATTATTATGACTTAAAATTATATTTTTATAATTATTTTCAAAATATGTGAATTAGATCGATATTTTTAGTTAATAATTCATAGTAATTTCATTTTAGCTCTATAAATATTCAAATTTTATCACAAATTATATTTTTATATATGTGACTTAAAAATAAACTGACTTTGTCAGTTTCATCAAGTTTTAATATTTTTCCTATACTGGCTGACCTATTAGCAGTCTGTCTAAAGCGTTCTGTAAAATTTTCTCAGAAGTCTTCTAAAATTTCTGAGAAAATTTCCCTAACCATATTTAAACCTATAAAACATGATTTTAAGTTCAAATAATTATTTCATAATTATTTGACACTTGTTTTCACGTTTGTCACAAACATTGATAATCCAGTATAATTGTCATTCTAATAGTTATTTCAGATTTTCATCTGGAATAATTATTAAAATTTTCAATTATCTAAAATATAAAATATCAATCACAATAATGTGATTTAATATTTTATTATCCTATTTGAGATTATCAATTCTTTAAAAACAAGATTAAGAATAAACAAACAATTAATTACGGAAAGTGAAAATGAGGGTGTTACAGTATTACTGGCCAAGTTTACACCGGGACTGCACTGAATATGTTAAGAAGTGCGAGGAGTGCCAGAAGTTAGACAACGTGTCCCACCTGTTGGCAGAGGAACTACCCAATTGGAGTGGACATCCTTGGGCCCTTCCCCCTGCTCCCTCCCCGCAAAAGGGCAGGTGAAATTCTTACTAGTCAGCATTGACTACTTCGCCAAGTGGATTGAAGTCGAGCCCCTGACCATCGTCACAGCTAATAATGTACAGAAATTCATGTGGACAAACATCATATGCCGATACAGCATTCCCCACTCTGTGATCTCCGATAACGGAAGACAATTTGTATAGAAAGGATTGGAAGAGTTCTACAAAAACCATGACATTTGGCACCAAGTCACCTTGGTTAGACACCCTTAAAGCAATGGCCAAACCGAAGTGGCCAACAAGGTCATACTTGGGGAATTGAAGAACATAATAGGAGAAGTAAAAGGAAACTAGGTCGAAGAGCTATCGACCATCCTATGGGCATATCATTGCACTCCACAGTCATCCACGAGGGAAACCCCCTTTTGACTAACATATGGGTCCGATGCTATGATTCCCGTTGAGATAGGAGAACCTTCGCTAAGGCGAACACACTTCATAAATGGAAAGAATGACGAGTCACTAAGGCATGCCCTCGACCTGGCTGAAGAGACCCAAGATGAAGCTTGAATCCAGGCAGAAGCCTACAAAAGAAGAGCCGAAAGGAGGTACAACAGTTGAGTCAAACCCAAGAATTTCGAAGCAAGGGACTTGGTGCGGAGGAAATGTGGAGGATTCAGAAGGGATGCAAGGGAAGGGAAGTTAACAGCCAATTAGGAAGGACCTTTTAGAGTAATTGAGTCGCTAGGAAGCTGAGCCTATGGACTAGAACACTTGACATGAAAGGCAATACCTAGTACGTAAAATGCCACGCACCTGAAGTTTTACTATAGTTAAGCTCAGTGTAAACAGTGATGTACTCTTTTTCCTACTTTGGTCTTTCTTCCCGCTAAAAAATAAAGGGTTTTGGCCAAATAGGTTTTAATGAGGCACACCAAGAAGATCCCAAAAAATATATCAATAAAAGTCATCCTTTTTTATCATCAATGTTAACATTCTTACATATATTACAACTCGGCACTACCAAATTCAATTGGCATCCCAACTCGATCTAAAATGACAAGTTGAGAAACAAACCTACTCAACATTCCGACTAGACCTATTGGCTTTTGATTTGACCACTTAAGCTTTACAACTTGATCGAAATTGACAAGTTGCGAAACAATCTCACTAGGCATTTCAACTAGACCTATCGGCTTTCGATTTGACCACTTAAGCTTTACAACTTGATAGAAATTAACAAATTGAAAAATAATCTCACTTGGTATTCCAACTAGACCTACTGACTACTTGGCCTACCCTATCAACATCCACACTTGATCTAAAAATGACAAGTTAAAAATTTCCTACTTGGCTCAATAATTGAAGTATAGAGTAAGACACTTAGAAAGAAAAATGCAAAATATTTCATTAATGAATGAGGGAATACAAGGCATCATATTCAGTTGGCCGGTTGCGAGCCTTACAGAATTATCAAAATAAAAAACTAGGTGGTAGACTGATCTTCATCGGTAGTAGGGGAATCTTCATTCCCATCATCAATCATGGCCACCTCCTCCACCAGTTCACCCCTTTGTTGATATCTTTTTCAACATAAAAAATAGAGAGGTTGGCATCTTTGAAGAAGTACCCCACTTGACGACTGACCTTCTTGAAGTTGGCCTCATTATTCTTCACAATCTCGGCCAAAGCCTCCTCTAGCTCGGCCTTCATCTTCTCCTCAGCTTAGGCAGCCTTAACCTTAACACAATCTAGCTCACAATTAAGTTTCTAAACTTCAACTTCCAAGGCCTTGGCCAAGTCCGTATCCTTGATCGCCCTGGTCGCCAGGGTCTCTTCTTCCTTCTCGGCCTCCTTAATCTTGGCCTCAGCATCTTCAAGAGCCTTACACGACTTTTCGGCCAAGCACAACAAGGTATCGTTGGCCTTAAGTGCATCATTTTTAGCATTCAACAACTCCGCGTGCCCTTTCTCATACTCTTCAGCCCAAAATTGGGCTATAGCCCAAGAATTGGCCCGAAAGATTGATAACGCATTCATCCCAACTTGAGGGCTAAATTCCTTTATCATCTTTCAATCTGTTTAACTAAGAGAGTTGCAGTTGATGAAACCCTAGGGATTGAATTCTCGACCCTAGAGGGAGGACCGACTGTCCATCATAGAAAAGAAGGTCGAATTCTTCTCGACCGATGGACTCGAACCCAGTGCAGAAGGTGGAGTTTGAACCTTTGTTTTCTTGGTAGCCATATTTTCTACCTCAAGGTCCACCGTTTTAGGTTCATTTATATTCGAACCCTTCTCGGCCTTATAAGTTTGTGGTGAAGGCACTTTGGGAGAACTAACCCCAACATCATCAGCAGCAACCGCTTTCTTCTTCTTCTTGGCCTGCTCCTTCTTTAGAGACTTGTAGTCGTATTGCTTATGACCACTGCAAAACAAAGAAAAATACATTAGCAAAAGTACAAGTTACTAACTCGACAAGAAGCAGGTCGGCAAAAACTTATGATCTTAATCCTCGTTGGGAGTCTTGGAGTAAGGGATCTCCAAAATCGTCTTATAATGCATCATCTGGGGGAGCTTATGTAGTACGACCATGTCATCCTGGTTGGTAGAGCATATGTCAACAACTAGCAACCCAAAACTCTTATTCAACTTCCAGGTCCAGTAAAAAGGGATCTTGGGCTTTCCATCCTTGCTAAAAAAAAGTTAGGCATTCCCTTAGGACACAACAAAACTTTGAAAAACCCCTCTTTGAAATTTTTGTAAGAGGTGGTGTAAGGACCTAAAATTGAAACTTCCGGGTTCCCAATAAGAGAAACCCAACCCCATTTTTTGCTCTCTTTGACCGAGTAATGGTGGAGAAATTTAGGAGTAGTATAAAAGTTTCGGAAAAGAACTCAAAATGCCCCTAATATGGCCCAGGCATTCAGATCAAATTGAGTAGGTGCGACGCATAACTTCCATAAAACGTCGAGCTTAAATAGGTCGAATGGGACTGTCATGCCAAGACCTCGGAAAAAGGTTTTGTAAATGTAGGTGAAGTGGGACTGGAAGGGAAGAGCTCAAAGAAAAACTTGCTCGTCTGGCCCACAGTGCTCGACATGAATGATACCCGACCGATCGACGTGGTAGAGATCAATTTCTTTCATAAGCACCGAAATTGACTCTTCCGATTGGAGTTTGGAAAGACAGACCCCCACCTCACTATGGACCCAAAAATATCTAAGCAGAGTGATAGGGGGAAAGATATTCTCGGCGCTTTAGTCTTCTTAGGGGTATTCGACATTAGAGAAGTGCGCCGAGTACGGCGAGGAACTAAGGGTTGCTCCCTAGTAGCCTTAGGGTCAATCGTCTACCACTATCACATTGTGTGTGGGGGCTGACAAAGGCATTTCGGTCACTACACCAGGAACATTGAGGCAAACAAGATTGTCACCCCCACACTCAACATTGACGTTGGCAACAGACTTGCCCTCGCTTGCAGTGCGATCGTTGGAATCAAAACGGAGAAATGAGGGTTCATTGTTGGAACCTTCCCCTATTGGAGTTACCTCCTGCGACAGCATCCTATCGCCATTGAAATGCCTAAATCCCCCTCTCAAAGACTCCATAGATGTTGGAAAGTAAAGATGTAAAAGGGATGGTGTACCTTGAACGAAAGAAGATGACTTGCTTCCTGTAACACTTATTCGACTTCTAGGTTTAATAGAAGGGGAACTTAGGCTTCCCATCCTTGCCAAAAAAGTCGGGCATTCCCCTGGACCTGCTGAACTTTGAAAAACCCTCACTGAAATTTTTGTAAGGGGTGGTGTAGGGACTTAAAATGGAAACTCCCGGGATCCCAGTAAGAGAAATCCAACCCTTCTTTTTGCTCTATTTGACCGAGTAATGGTGGAGAAATTTAAGAGCGGTAAGAGTAATATAAAAGTTGCAGCAAAGAACTCGAAATGCCCCGATAGGCATTTGGATGAAATTGGGTTGGTGTGATGTTTAACTCCCACAAAACGTTGAGCTCAAATCAGTCGAACAGGACTGTCATGCCAAGACCTTAAAAAAAGGTTTTGTAAACGTAGGTGAAGTGGGACTAGCAGGGAAGAGCTAGAAGAAAAACGTGCTCGTCTGGCCCATAGTGCTCGGCATGAAAGATACTCGACCGGTCAACGTGGCATAGATCAATTTCTTTCAGAAGCGCCAAAATTGACTTTTCTGATTGGATTTTGGAAAAATAGGTACCCACCTCTGTAACACCTTGGGTGAATCACATCAGAATGAGAGGGATCCAAACGTTGTACAGGTATGGGACTGTACAATTGAGGATGACTTAAAGGAATTAATTAGTACTACCTATACCAACAAGATGCATCTACTTTTCGGTAGCTCATCACTTAGGAACTCCATAGTTAAGCGTTCTTGACTTGGAGCAATTATGGGATGGGTGACCTCCTGGGAAGTTTCCTAGGAAGTGTGCTAGTGAGGACAAAGCATGCTAAGAAGTCTCATGTTGGTTTGTGGGGATAGTCAACAATCCTAAAAGTAGTCAGGCTAGTTGTCGTTGTCTTGGAAAGAGCTACCTACAGAGGGTTCTAACAGGTGGAAGGTTCTGACCAACAAGTTTGCAATGCTTACACACCATCTTTAATCCGAACCCAAATCCACATGCACCATTGAGTAATGCAAGAAATCACGGAGCCAAGCTTGCAGTGCCTACACAAGAAAACCTGTGAATGCAAACAATCACATACACAAAGAGGGTTTACGAATTTACCTTTGATGCAAGCAGTGGTAACAACAACGCGACGAGTGTGACGTTGATGTCAAAGGGAAAAAAATGGTAGCAATTGCTAACTTGTACATGCAGCAACACCCAAACACGTGAGACAGGGGTTCATGAAGAATGGGAGAAGGGAAAACACGAACACGTTAAAGCAGTACAAATAAAGTAAAAGATAGAAAGAGAGCAACCAAACTTCTTCAATGGCGTCACTATGGGGAGGGTTTCAAAAGAGGTTCATCGATGGAACAAAAACCTAGAAGAAGAGCGGTGACGTGAGAAGGTAAGTCACTGGAACAAAAACCTTAAACAAAAACACACGAAGATGAGGAAGGTAAGGGTACCTAATGTCGTTGGAACTTAGTAGGAAACAGAGTAATGGCAAGATAGATGAATGCAGAGCAATGTCGCAATGGCGAGAAAGACGAATACATACCAATGTCCCAATGGCAATGGTGAAAGAGACAAAGGAGTTTCGAGGTTTAGGAGTGGGCAACAATGGTGCGAGGTTTGGGAGTCCCTAGAGACGATAATTGAGAAACAGGCAAAGGAGTTTCGAGTGTGGGAAAAGGGATAATGAAACTGTTGAGGGTTTATAAAGTATACTACTTCGGTTATGGTTTGGCTGGTGTAGAAAAGCTATTTTTACATCAATTGAAATTAGAACTAATGTAATAAATGCTATTCTACATCGGTTAAATGATACTCGATTTAGTATACTTTCTCTAAATTTAAAAAATGCCACAGTATCCTAGTTTACATTGTTTACTAAGGAAGTGATGTAAAAACAATGATGTAGAAGGCTCTTTTTGTAGTAGTGTGGGTGATGACTATCCTATACACAATGTGAAACTCTATCGAGATTCAAAGAGTATATATGTGAAATGTAGACTTGGTGTCACCAAGTTAAGTGGAAGGCTTAAGATTGAGAGAAATTGTGCATGGAAGTCACGTGTAATACGCTGAGGATTGGAGGGTGAGACTTTGACTAAGGTTTAAGGGATAATGGCAAGTAGGGACGGATCTAGGAGTGTATAAAAGAGTGGGAAAATTTTTTTTACACAATTATTTAAATATCTAATTTTTAATAAATAATTATTTAATAAATAATAAGTTTAACAAAATATTTATTATTAATTTTATGTGTAAAACTAGAGATAGGATCCACTAGTAGAAGGAAATTAAATAAATATAACTCAAAAACCTATTTTTCTTATTCATTTTCCTCTATTAGTATTTTTTTAAAAAAAATTCTTTTTCTTTTTTTTTTCCTCATATACATAAAGGATCTTGAGGAGGGGGGCAACCCCTGCTTGCCCCACTTGGATCCGTCACTAATGGCAGGAGTGTGGGAGTTTCCAAAGTTTTATTGAAAACTAGTATTATCAAATTCGGTTCGCCTCGGCTAGTTGGACTAGAAACCTCGGTCTACTATACATGTCTGAAAGCTAGTTATACGTGTCTGAAATGTAACAACTTGAAAATACAAAAAAAAACCCCTCAATAAAGGATCAAACTTACAAACTTGAACTGCATAGGTAACAACTTGCCATTAAACTAACAACTGGTCTATCCAGTTCGATTTAGTCATTGGATTGAGGATGCATTCCACCCAGATAAGACCAGATCAACTCGGCCTGTTTTGGCAAAACTTGGCGACCTGGCAGGTTTTGAAAACCTGGACCGGGTTGAGCACAATTTTTTTAATCAAACGACCTCGTCTTGATGGAAATAAGCAAAATGCCCTTGAACTAAGTGAAACGGTGCGTTTTGTGTTGAAGGGTCATATAGTCTCTCTCAGTTGAGACTGAGAACACAAGGCAGTGAAGTGAGGCTTGTGTGCTTAGCCTTAGGGTTCTCTTCATCCCCCTTTCACCCGAAAAATCTCTCCCTTTTCTGTTTGTTGTTTGTCGCCGGCACATTCCAACGTGTGTCTCGTCGTCATGGAGGTCCAAGCCACCATCGGAGCATTGCAACATGATTGTTTGGCTATCGTAGAGGCCCCTATCGCGGTGCGTCGTTGACTCGCTGTTCTTCATTGCTGTGATTCTATTTCAGCTTTGAAGAGTTTATTTTGGTAATAATTTAATTTGATGATTTTTTTCCTAATGTGCATTTTTGCATTTTGCAAGCTGAGATTGAAATTTGGAGAATTTGTGTTGTTCTGTTTATGGTTATACATACTAAATGTTGAACTTTGGAAGCTTGTATTTCTGAGTTGGGTTTTTGTATGGAATCTGGTTCTTTTTAGCTAGGGGTCTATAGTTTTTTTTTTCTCTTGTTTAGTTTTGCTTTTGTTCTTTTTTTTTTTTTCTATTCTGTGTTGACAGTGTTGATTATGCTATGGTACTTATGTTCTGGTACTCTTGTTTTTTGCTTCATATATATATATATATATATATATATATATATATATATATATATATATAATTTGATCATGCTTTGCTAATAAAAAAACTGAATGTCTCTATAAATTTGTAGGTTCTATTTTGTTGAACTTGAAGTAAATTTGTATCTCTGAATGTGTCTCTGTAAATTTGTAGGTTCTGTTTATACTTACTGAATTTGTATCTTTGATTGTTAATGCTTGCAGTTAGTCTTGAAGTTGAAAATGTCATCTGCTGAAGTCTTATCATCTCAAGAAGCATCAACGGAAAATTCTTCTCAAAAATATGTTAGAGCGAAAACTGATCCAACTTGGGGACATTGTAAAATTCGTGAGGAAGGTGGAAGAATGGCTGTCATGTGTATTTATTGTGCTAAAAAGGTTAAAGGAGGTGGTATTAATAGGTTCAAGGCTTACTTGGCTGGACAAAAAGGCCAAGTTAAGTCTTGCATAAAGGTTCCTGCTGATGTCCGGCAACAAATGAAACAACTTATTGATGAGTGTCAAAACAAGAAAAGGAAAGTCCAGGAATAGTGTGAGGATAGTGATACATTTGATGAAGACCCTGTGAGAATAGTTAAGGATATAAGAGGAACTTCAAGACCGCCAGCTTCTTCCAAGTCTCAAAAGGGGAAGAACACTCCTCATGTGGAACAAATCTTGGACTCTGGGTTTTGGAAACAATGTGCTGACATTGTGAAGCTTACAGAGCCATTGGTTCGTGTGTTACGTATTGTTGTCAGTGAAGATAAACCTGTCATGGGTTTTCTTTACCAGGCTATGTATAAAGCCAAAGGGGAGATGGTTAGGAGGTTTCAGAGAAATAAGAGGAAAGTAGAGCTTTACTTGGAGATCTTTGATAAGCATTGGGATTCACAGCTTCGCAAAGATCTACATGTTGCTGGTTATTGGTTAAATCCAGCTTGTCGATTCAATGCTCAAGAATATGATAAGCATAGGAACACAACAACTGTCCTTTTGGAACTCATTGATAGGTATACACATAGAGATCCTGAGTTGCAAGATAAATTAAATGATGAAATAAGGCTATAAAAATTTTTGAAGGAGATTTTGGGAGAAAATATGCTATACTTAAACAGAACAAGGTCATGCCAGGTAAATTTAGTGTTTGATTATGATACTTAGATAAGTTTATTTATTTGTTATTTATTTTAGTAAGTCATAATATATTCATTATATTGATTTATTTCTTTATATGTAAAATTCTAGATCAATGGTGGGATTGTTAAGGATGTAGTACTCCAAATTTGCAAAAGTTGGCTATTCGGGTTTTAAGCCAAACTTGTAGTGCTTCGAGTTGTGAAAGAAATTTGGTGTGTATTTGAACACATCCATTCAAAGAAAAGGAATAGGCTAGAACATCAAAAGCTTAATGATCTTGTTTTTGTTCGTTACAACTTGAGGTTACAACAAAGGTATTATTATATCGACTATTCTTTGATTGTTTACCTTTTGTGCTTGAAGCATCAAAAGCTTAATGATCTTTGATTGTTTTAAAAGGAATAGGCTATGAGCATTTTGATCAATTTAGGAATCAACTAAGGCATCAAAATTATGACCCAATCAATTTGGAAACATTTAATGACCATTCTAATTGGGTATTGGAGGAGTCACCACCATTCTTAAATTGTGAAAAGGTGGAGGCTTTACGTAATGATCTTGCAAACATGTCCATCCAATCAACTTTAGATGATATTGATATTTTCTTTATAACATTAGTATTTATTATGTACTAATTTATGTTAATTGCTAATTTTTATCTATTATGATGTTGTCATTGATCAATTAAATTTGGATGAGGATGATGATGATGATAATGATGCACAAGACTAGACCATGGAAAATGTGAATATAAATGAAAGCAATATTGGTGAAGAGTCTCATTTTTTTTATGGAGAAAAAGCACTTGAAGAACCACTTGATTGAGAAAGAGCACCTAAAGTTGACCCAACATTGGCTCCTTGGATATAAATTCTGCATGTTGATGCTTTTTGTGTTTCATTTTAAAACTTATTTATGGACTTGTGTTATTGACTTATCGAGTTATTGTTTATGGACTTGTGTTATAAACTTTTATTTTGGATATTAGGTACTTTATCAGATACTTTATCATGACAATGTTCTTAAATTTGGAGTATGGATGGACTTTTGTGGTTATGAACATTATTTGTTATTTGTAATATATTAGGTACTTTAAATTTGGAGAATAGATTGGTATTATGTTACCTATATATTTTTAATTTTTTTAATATATATCGGATCAAATTGGATCAATTAGTGACCCACCAATTCAACTACTGATCCATCAACCCAGTACATTGACTGGATCAATGACTGGTTCGATTTTTAGAACATTGGATCAAGTACAAGTAACATTTGTTGAAAACAATGGTCAAAGCGCAAACCACTAAGTGCATGCTAGTTAATTTTGCTTTCTATTTTCCCGTTGTGACTAAATCATAATCACTTGCTCAAAATTTTGCTTTCTGTTTTGTTGAAAACGTTGAATCATAGCCGCTACATCATAATCACTTGCTCAAAATTTTAATCAGTACTCGGTCACTGTACACCTCGACGCAGACGATCACAGCCAAGTGAGCAAGATTTTCATCACACGGGCGATAACGAACCACGTGTCAAGCTGAAACAGTTCGCATTATGATTTTCCATTTAAAGTTCTGGGAAATTTCAACTTAAACCCTTTACCTCCCGAGGCGATAAAGAAACCCTAGCCCTCTCGCGGTTAAAAAACAAAAGAAAAAAAAAATAAACCGAAAAAATAAAAAAATGGAACATTTTGGGATTTTCAATTTCAGGGTTTCTATTAGGGTTTCAAATCGGCAAGAGATTCTCAAACCCTAATCCGTCAATTCGCGCTCGTGATCTTCGATATCTGTGGGACGAATCGATTGTTTGGTGGCATGTCGGTTGAGGTATGTAAATTTTCGAACGATTGCATTTTTTTTTTCGGTGTTAAAAATTTGCATAATTTTGCTGGGTCTTGTATGATACAATAACCGCAATGCATGGGGATGTTGGGTATATTGGATTTAGGTTTGTGTTGGCTGAGGGATTTTTTGTGATATTTTTGTGGTTTTGGTGTTTCAGATCCAAGAAAATGTCCATATATATATGATGGCATGTCAAAATTAGGGGATTTCTGTTGATTTTCCATGGAAGGCAGAGCAGAGAACTCCAATGACACTACAATTCCCAAGAAATCAAGATCCCTGGATCTTAAAAGTCTATATAAATCAAAATTGACAGAAAAAACTGCAAAGAAGAGCTTAAAGAGGATTGGTAGTAGTAGTGGGGGTGGTGATGAGAAGAGGAAGAAAAAGAAGGCAAGAAAGGAAGTCTCTTTAAGTAGCTTAGAAAATGGTGATGGTAGCAGTGAGTTGAAGTTAGGGGTGAGTCAGAGGTTGAGTGGTAGTAGTAGTATGCTAAATAGAGTTTCATTTCGTGTTGATGGTGATGATGTTCAGATTCCCAAGAGGAAGAGGAGTTTTGTGGGGAGGAAGAAATCAGAACTTGGTCAAGCATCAAAAGTGGTGGAGCAGCCTAGTCGTAAAATTGGCTATGCCAATCAGGTGCCAAAGTTAGGTAGTGATGATTTGGGCAGCGGGGTTGAGTCTTCCAAGATCAAGCAGAAGAAAGAATTTGATGAATTTAAGGAAAATAGGAATAGTGATTCAAATTCGGTTCAACGTTTTAAGGAGGATGGGGATTGTGCATCTCATTCTGTTGTAAATAGTGGTGATTCTTCTTTAACAAAGTCACTAAGGAAGAATAGGAAGCGAAAGGCTTCAGCTTTAGATAGAACTAAGGTTTCCAAGGAGGCTGAACCTTTGGTTTCAAGTTGTAAAATATCTGAGGATTTGCAAGAAGATGAAGAGGAAAATCTTGAGGAGAATGCAGCTAGGATGCTATCTTCAAGGTTTGATCCAAGCTGTACTGGATTTTCTATGAAAGGTTCCAATGGTTTGTCCTTTTTAAGAACTTCTAGTCAAAGTATTGTTAACCACAGTTTAAAGTCTCAGTCAGGTTCAGAATCAGCATCAGCTGATGCTGCTGGCAGAGTTTTGAGGCCTAGGAAACAATATAAAAACAAGGGTAATTCCCGGAAGAGGCGCCATTTTTATGAAATTCTTTTAGGTGATGTGGATGCATATTGGGTACTGAACCGGAGAATTAAAATCTTTTGGCCTTTAGACCAGAGTTGGTATTACGGCCTCGTGGATAACTACGATGAAGGAAGCAAGCTTTACCATATCAAATATGATGATCGAGATGTAGAATGGGTTAATCTCCATAATGAGAGATTTAAACTCTTGTTACTTCGTAGTGAAGTTCCTGGAAATGCAAAGGGTGAAAGAGCCATATTGAAACGTAGAAGTTCTGATCACCAAAAGGGAAGCAAATCCAGAAAAGAAAGGCAAAGAACAGAAGAGAATACAGAGGATGATCATTGTGGTGGGAGCAGTATGGACTCAGAACCTATAATTTCATGGTTGGCTCGATCTTCTCATCGGCTTAAATCTTCTTTTCAAGGCATTAAGAGACAGAAAACTTCTGTTACAATTCCAAGTACAATGACATCATTCTTATATGATGAACCTGTTACAGCAAAGAGGCAATTAGCTAAGAGTTCTTTGAGGGGTGTGAAAAATAATTTCTCTAGTGATTCTGTATCACAAGATAAATTAAGTGATGATTTTAGGGAGAAGTCCTCATTGCAAAATGCCACTCGCACTAAAGATGGAAAACAGCCTATTGTCTATTTCAGAAGGCGGATTCGAAAGCCAGCTCCAATATCCCCTCATATCTCTGAAGAAAACCATGCTATTATAAGTGCATCTGGTTCTGTTGCCTTTGACCATATGTTTGGTGGGGTTGAGAAAATGAAAAATCCAAGTGATGGCAGGGTTGAGGTTGGGGGCCCATTGTGCTTCACTTACAAGGCAGGAGTATCAAAAATTTTTTGGGACTTGGAGTCAGCATCATTCAAATTTGGCTTAAACTTTCCAATGCGTTTGGTGTTGAATGACTTTTTTCAATCAGAAAATTTGTGGTTGCTTTACACTGTTTTGCTGCTTCAGTTCGGTACAGTTATGACCAAGTGGCCTAGAGTTTGTTTGGAGATGCTTTTTGTTGATAATGTGGTTGGGTTGAGGTTTCTATTATTTGAAGGCTGCTTGAACACGGCTGCAGCTTTTGTCTTTTTTGTCCTTAGGGTATTTGATCAACCTGCTTGCCGAGGGAAGTTTGTTGAATTGGAATTTCCTTGTACATCTATTGTATTCAAGTTTTCTAGTGTTCATGTTATTAAGAAGCCACTTGTGTTTGAGTTCTATAATTTCTCTGAAGTGAAGAATTCAAAGTGGATGTGCTTAGATTCTAAGCTTAAGAGGCATTGCCTGTTTAGTAAGCAGCTCCATCTTTCTGAATGCACATATGATAACATCCAGGCACTTCAAAATGGATCAAATGGGTTCTCCATAACTTCTATCAGTGGGTCCTCAGTCAAGGTACATGTTCCTTTTTTTCCTATATGTCCTGATTGGTAACCCCAGCCTTAACTCCCTTTTAAGAATTTATTTGCTATGTTCAACAGTGGTTACTGTAATTCAACATTGTATATCAAAGCTTCCAAAAGTCACTGCAAGTTAGCTTATCTTGGGTTTTGTTGTGAATCAAATCATGCAAACAGGTCATGCGGAAACGGAGTAGGCCAGGGATTAACATCATGGGTATTTCCAAAGTGTCCACTCAAGCTGATTCTCATCAGTATTCTGATACTGGCAAGAGGAAACTTCCTCCATTTGCTCTTTCTTTTGCTGCAGCACCTACATTTTTTCTTCATTTGCATCTCAAGTTGCTGATGGAGCAGTCCGCAAATTGTATAAGCTTACGTGATCAAACACCAATATTTGATCAGGAAGACCCTGGTTTGGTGACAAATGGATGTACTAGCACTGATGATTGCTCAAACAGGAAAGATATGCAGACTTTGTCAAATGGTGCTGCAGGTGATGGAGGGTCTTTTGCTGACTCAGATCATCCCTCTACTTGCAGGGGTCAAATTCTCATTCAAAATTACCAGAACACGGGACATAACGGTGCTGGTACTTCCATTTCCCATGATTTTGAGAGGCTTGGTACGACTCACTTACCCGAAGGGCAATCCCACCATTTGGAGCAAGAGTTAGGCTCTTTACCTTCGAGTTCTTTAATACGTCAAGATAAGGCTGATGATGGTTCTCATTCTTCTATTGGTGATCTCAGCATTCAAATTCCTGCAATTGATCAATTTGAGAAGCCTGGTGATGATGGTGATTTACGTGATGCTGAACACTCTCCTGATTTCTCTTGGAATATAAATGGAGGTGGTATTCCAAGCTCCAATCCAACTGCTCGCAGAAGTTCTTGGTATCGGAACCGGAATAGTTCCTTGTCATTGGGATTTCAGTCTCATGCGTGGTCTGATGGCAAGGCTGATTCTCTTTGCAATGATTTTAGCAATGGACCTAAAAAACCACGTACACAAGTATCATACACAGTGCCTTCTGCAGGGAATGAATTCAGTTCAAGGCAGAGAAACAATCATCAGAAATGGCTTCCTCACAAACGAATTAGAAAGGCTAGTGAGAAGAAGTCATCAGATGTTACTAGGGTCCTTGAAAAGAATTTCGAATGCTTATCTTGTGGTGCAAATGTCTTGATTACTCTCGGTGATAAAGGTTGGAGAGAATCCGGGGCCCATGTTGTGCTAGAGCTGTTTTATCACAATGAGTGGAGACTTTCTGTGAAACTTTTAGGAATTACTAGGTATTCATACAAAGCACATCAGTTTCTGCAGCCTGGATCAACAAATCGGTACACACATGCAATGATGTGGAAAGGAGGGAAGGATTGGATCTTGGAATTTCCTGATAGGAGTCAGTGGGCCCTTTTCAAGGAGATGCATGAGGAATGCTACAACCGTAACATCCGTGCTGCTTCAGTTAAAAACATACCTATTCCTGGTGTTCATTTGATAGAAGAATATGATGATAATGGATGTGAGGCAACTTTTCTTCGGAGCTGTATGTACTTCCAACAGCTTGAAACAGATGTTGAGATGGCTCTGGATCCATCCCGTGTTCTGTATGACATGGATAGTGAGGATGAGCAGTGGATCTCAAATGCTCAAAATTCTGTAAAAGACAACAGTGACTTGAGTTGGATCTCAGAGGAGATGTTTGAGAAGACAATAGACATGTTTGAAAAGGCTGCATATGCTAAGAAGCGTGATCATTTTACTCCTAATGAGATAGAGGAACTCATGGTTAATGTTGGGCCTTTGTGTGTTGTCGAAGTTATTTATGACCATTGGCAGCAGAGAAGGCAGAAGAAGGGAATGGCTTTAATACGGCACTTTCAGGTAATGTTCAAATTACCTTTCTTGTTTATGTTATAATTATTTTGATTATGGGAATATGTCTCTGCCTCCATTCAATGACTTTATATGAAAGACATACTAGCTTTGCTCATATAATTTTAGAGGAGGATTGATATGCAGTAATGCTGTAATGGATTGATCTTTTGCTTTGTTAGGCTAAAAATATTAATCTATATATCTTGGTGCCCTTTCAAATCTAAGGACGAGTTTTCTCAGCCCAATTGTGATGCATTTTATTTGTTGTTCTACTTAACAATTTCTTTGCTTTTAAATGTATTTATGGCTTCCAGGTTAAAACCCTGCTACATATTTGGATTTCTACCTACTGTTTGATATTTATTGAATTCATAAATGTTGGGTCAGTCTTTGATTCTGACAGTACTAACTTAAGTACTTAACAGAATAAATTCAGACAAGATTTATGCTGTATTAATGCTACCACAGATTAAAGCATATTAGGAGAAAATGAATTTGTATAATATTTATTGGATACAACTCTGGAGGATTTATTTCAATTTCTACGGCAGAACAAGTGGGCATAATTTTATATTTGATTGGCTGAAAGCACGACGACTTTATGCAATTTACCTTGGCATTTCTCAACATGGCTGTTTTCTTCTATACCTAATGTGTATGCTTTGTTTCTTATTTTCCTGAAATTTCATCTCTGAATCTTTATGTACTTTTCAGCCCCCTCTATGGGATATATATCAGAAACAACTGAGAGAGTGGGAAGTAGCCAAGACCAAGAACAATGCCCCTTCTAATAGATGCCTGGACAAGGTTACAACTTTGGAGAAGCCAGCCATGTTTGCTTTCTGTTTGAAACCTAGGGGTCTGGAATCACTGAACAAGGGGTTGAAACATCGATCCCAAAAGAAGATTTCAGTCTCTGGGCATGCAAACAGTAATCTAGATCAGGATGGCTTCCACACTTTCAGTGAGTGTTTGATTTACAAGTTGATTTCATTGGTTATTACATTTTAGAAACAAATTAAGAACATTCTCCTTAACATCTAATTATTGTAAACTCAGGAAAAAGACAGACTGCCTTGCCTTTTGGCGATGAAAAGTTCCTATACCAAGGCCACAGTTACGATTCTTTTGATGATTCATCATTGGCTCTGACCTCACCAAGGGTATTCTTACTGCGTGATGCTGGCAGCTTGAAATGCCGTCCTACTAGTAACGGAGTGGGATATAGAAATCATATCCCAAAATTTCACAAGTCCAGATATGATTTGCCTGGTAACAGGCATCACTTTCTTGCTGGCCCTAAGACGCACGGGATTGAACAGTTGGAAGGTTCAGTCCTTGAGGCTCGTTTTAAACGGCATGTGGCTAAGTTGAAGAGAGATCGGGCTAATAGATTGCTATATAAAGCAGATGTAGCAATTCACAAGGCCATGACTGCTCTAATGACAGCAGAAGCAATGAAAGCTTCTGAGGACTCTCTTGGTGAAATGAAAGCTTCTGAGGACTAATCTGGCAATTCAAATGGCCTTTGGTTTACTTGGTCAAGAGTTGTGGCCTTCTTTTCATTATCCGGGTGTTCAATAGAGAACTTAAATCATGAGAGTTGGGTTCAGTGAGGGGAGGAGATTCTGTTGCTGCATACTGCAACTCCCTCTCACTGTCTACTGGAACCTTTTCCAGCTTTGGATATGCTCAGTTCAGAGTAACTGTAGCACTGATATGCATGGTGTATAGGTCTATGAATTTTTGACTGCCTATATTTGTACAGTTTCCCTCTCCCCTTTCCCAGTTTAAAACATTCAATATGAAAATAGAAATCGGCCAATAATACAACAGAACTTTGAATTGGAAATAGTCCTGTTTCTTTCATAGTTTTTGGACTTAAATAACCTTCTGGTCCTATAAAATATGGAGGTTTTTTGATGTTAATCTTTTAAAGATTTTTGTTTTTTTTTTAATCCTTTATATATATATATATATAGTCATTGTTAACAAGTAACAACGTTAACATATGATTTTTTTAATAAATTGTGTTTTTAAATTCTCATCCATTGAAAACAGTTGATGATATTAGACAAGTTGACTAGTGCATGATCTAGAATTGATTGTTTCGTTCAGCTTTTAGTACTACTTCCTTGCGTTAGCACTATTATGCTGTGCTTGGAACAATCAAAAGAAAACAAGAGATGAGAAAGGAGTTTAAAAGTTAGCACTATTATGCTGTGCTTGAACAATCAAAATAAAACAAGAGAGGAGAAAGGAGTTTAAAATTTAAATGGAAGGAGAATTTTATGGTGTATTTGATTGTGATTTTATTTTAGTTTTTAAATTTTACTTTATAAAATATATATTTTTTAAATTAGTTTTTAAAAAGTGGAGGGGGAGAATAAAATGCAAAACAAAAATGCAAAGGAAAAATGAGTAGTAGAAAATTGAAAATAACTTAAAAGATGTTTTTGTTTTGTTTTTTTTTTTCTTTATTTTAAAAATAATTTTAAAAAATTATTCTTATCAAACAAGTTATATATATATATATATATATATATATATATATATATATATATATATATATATATGAGGGATCAAATTATACCGGTAACTTAAATAACTATTATACCATTTAATAACTTTCAACTAGATGATGTTTTTTTAAAACTCACCGTTGGATTGAAAGTTCCTTTAACATAGATCATGTATACAAAATTTCAAATTAACCAAAATTATTTGTTATCTCATTCATATAGATTAAAATCGACGTAATATAAATTTTTCAAAATATACTAAAATATGGATCATTTGATTACCTTCTTATTGTTGTTCAATTTTGACAAAATTTGACACAAACAATCTTGGTAATATGTAGATATAATTCAACGGTTGGATCGATAAAAATTTCATTCTATATCAAGTTATTAAAATGGTATAACTCTTTTAGAGTTACACTGGTGTAATTTGATCCTCCTCATATATATATATATATATATATATATATATATATATATATAAAACAATAATTTTCAAAAGCAAGAAACAAATATATCTATGTATGTATATATATTAAAAGAAAGTATTCAGGAAGAGAAAATTTGTTTATACATATATTTACAAATTTAATTTAATTTTTAAAGAAAATTTATAAAACATCAAAATAGCATAAAAGGTATAGAAAAAAATGGAGAAAAGAAGAATATTAGGTAGTTTGAGTTCGTTGGATTTAAAGGTATAAAATTTGATACCTGATTTGGTAATGATCAAATTTCTCTTTTATGATTCAATTTAACTTGAATCTTTGAACTAATTTATATTTTATGGTTTGGATTAGTTTGATTTAGTTTATGGATCGGATTGGGTTTATGATCACCCCTGGGCCTTTTTGGGCTGTGATCCTCTATGCTCTAGGCATAGATTACGGTAGGAACAAAGAATAAAGATGTAAGACCATTTAAATTTTTTTAAGAAAAATAAAAAAGATTTAATTTATCAGAAAAAATTTTAAATAGAAAGAATACATGACAAGTTGACATAAATGTACGCGTAGTAAAAATATTTATGTTTTTTTTTTTTTTAAATTCAATTAAAAAAAATCAAGATAACATAATAAAAAGTATAGGAAAAAAAGAAAAGAAAAAAAAGTGAAGGTAGTTTGAGTTTGGTTGGATTTAGGCATGGCAAATAAATCCATACCCGTGAGTATCACCCCGAACCTGTCCCGACTTTGACGGGGAATACCCGCTTTGACCGGGTACGGGTACGGGTATTACCCGAATTTTTTAAACGGAAATGGGGACGGGGATGGGTATCAAACTATATCCGTACCTGTACCCGTATACCCGCCACCATTATATTTTTTTTAATTTTTTTGTCACAACATATATATACATTATAATTTTTAAAAATATAAATTAAATAGCTTAATAGTTAAATAATTTAAATTATAATAATAGTTAAATAACAAACTTAAAATTATACATTTAACTAAAAATATAATTTAATTCTTAATTTCTTGCCTTTAATACCTTTGTTATTCATTTTATATATATATTATTTGAATTAAAACATAATTAATAACTTAATATATGATTTATTTAAAAATATATAAGTAAATTAAATTATAAAAAATAGTGTAGTGGGTTACCCGCGGACAATGTTATCAGACTCGGACCGGTCATTGACTCGGTCGGGGTACTGGGTCACTGGGTCAGGGGTTGACTCGGTGAATTAACAGTTGACCCGCATGACTCGGTCTGTATTAAAAAATTATAAATAATTCATAACCTGTAAACTTTTTATACTAAAAAAAATTATTAAAAAAAATCAAACCAAGCCTTAAAAAATCTCAAAAAATTCATAACACAATTTATGCTAATTCCACTAGTCTATCCATTGCCAAGACAAGGTCTTCATACAAAAGAAAGTTCCAAACAAATAAAGTTCCAAACAACTACAATAGCAAATGATAAGGAGTGAAAGTGGTGTCATCAAATCTAGGCACTCCTATTCATTCTTCATCTAAGAAATGAGAACTTTCCCCAACATTGCTTTCATTTTGGTTCACATCTTCCATAGCATTCTCTTGTGCATCATCATCCAAATGTAGTTGATCTATGACAATATTCAAACGAATCTGGTTACACAAAAAAATCCAAATTTCATAATTCAGAGGCATAGTCACAAATCAAACGAATCTGGTTACACAAAATCAGAAAAAAAAAGAGGTGCTGAATAGTAATTTAACACACCATTCCAAAAGCAATTGATGCATAAATTCAATTTGAAATGAACCAGCAAATGGGTCAAAGGCACACTATTAGATTTGGAATTGACGAACCTAAAATGATGCACCGGCTTGGCACATGCAAATTGTGCACACGAAGGTCACCAAAATTGATGCACCACCTCAGACAATTGACGCTGCCAGCAATTAGAACCAAGGCACCGAACAATAAGCTAACGCTAAAATTGGGCATCGACGTCGCGATTCCAAGGAGACGCAAAACGCGTGTTGTGGTTTAGGGATTTTGCATCGCGATTTCAGAGCTGACAGGCAGTGGCGCTGCCGGTGAGGGAGGTTGCGCCGACGAGTGAGGTTGTCGTGCCGCAGTGAGTCGTGAGTGAGGGAGACGACGAAAGAACAGAGAAGGGTTTCGAACTGAGTCGTGAGCGTGAGCCTCACACACAAAACAACGTCATTTTAGTGTTCTTTTTTTTAAAAAAAATATAAGCATGACCCAGCCGGGTCCCCGTAACCTGTCGAGTCACTGGTTCAATGAGCAAAATCGCCGAGTTGTACCAGGTCACATCAGGTCATATGCATGTCCGATCCAATTGGCAGCTCGGACCGGCTGGGTGCTCAGTTCCCGGGTTAATGGGTCGACCCGGCCGGTCCGAGCCGAGTCTGATAACATTACCCGCGGGCATACCCGAACCCGATAAAACCCGACGAGGATGGGGATGGGTATTAAAATATTAAACCCGCATCTTTTATACTCAAACCCGTACCCACCCCGTTGCCATCCCTAGTTGGATTTGTCAGATTTGAAAGTTCAAAACTTGATACTTGATTTGATAAGGTTAAGTTATTTTCTATGATTTAATCTAACCTAGATATCCAAACTTATTATAAGTTTTGGATTGAGTTGAATTGGCCTACTTCATGGATTGGAATTTATAATCAACCTTAGCTTTTCAGGGCAGTCCTCTGACAAGCTGACTTGAATGCCTCAGATCCTATGTCTTAAGCTGACATAATCTCTTATGACATGATGCCAACTTAAGGGCAACTATTTTGAGGCAATATTTGACTTGTCACCTTCCTCCCATTGCGAACATGTGAACTGACTTTACAACAGTAAGACTCTAACCTCAGCATTTGTAGCCACCTGATAATCATGGTTGATCAACTTGAAACGACATTCTACTGACTTAGGAATAGACCAATATGTCAATTCCAACTTCTATAGGCTATGCACCAACTCAATACTTGTGACCCTAACATATTACCTTGGTAGCCATGTCCTTCTTGAACTAACAATTTTTTCTATCTAAAACCCTACTATAAGACATATTTGACTACCATGTACACATTTTCATTCCTCGTAATTTCCATTCACCCTTTTCGTATATTGACTTGAGTGTAAGATTTATTACAGGCGACCACCATTGGAGTTTTTCATCCATCATGCTCATTACTGTGAAGATCTTTGCTTCACTGACTAGGAATCATTCTTTAAAATAGTAGTAGTGCTTGATTGCTAAACTTAAGGCCGAGTGTGACCAAAAGTGTCATTATAGCAATTATCACGACAACTTGCCGTCGCACACGCTTGAAACTGTCTCCTTACTTGGTCACACCAATCTCGGCCACCAATGCTAACCACCATTCGTGATGTTGCCGCCTTGTAGCCAATGCATCTACCATTGTCAACTTTGTGATAGGAGTTCAACAAACTTTTCTCTCCTCTTTAGGAATTTAGTTTCTAGAAGTGTTAAAATTTTAACACTTCTAAAAATTAGTTAATAAAATTTCTTAAATACATTCCAAAAATTAAATTCCAACATCTCTACTAATACCAAAATCACATTATGGAATTTAATTTAAAACAATAGTATTTTTTTTAATCAAACAATTGCCAAAATCACGATTGGGGTATATAAGTAAATATGCAGGTGCAAAAAGCAAAATTCCTAGTGAGAGTGCATCGAGTCACAAACCTAGGCCTTGTATGTGCCCTGCTTAGTGAGTTAGATTCGCTTAGTGAGCGAGGGCGATTATGCGATCGCGATTCTTGCAAATCTACTCTCCCATGGCCATTAATGGCTACCCAACCATTGCAAACCAATATAAATGCATTATAATTGTTCCTTCTAGTTTGTAGACACCATATTTCCTTCAAATAACCATTCAATCATGCAAAACAATAAAAAAAACCCAATTTTCCATGTTAGGGTTCCAAGATCCATTTATTCTCCAACAACAACAACAACTACTACTACAAACAACTCAGATCATATTAAAGAAGGGGAAAAGATGGAAAGGAAGAACTGACTATGTGATTCTAGTTTGTGGGTGAGTGGGTCTTCTTGCTCTGTCTCTTCTCCTTCTCCTATTTTTCTATTTCCTCATTCTATTGGAATGTGTATTTTTCAATTATGAGTGGATGAGGAAAGGATTTATAAGTCTTGGCCTTTAGTGGGCCTCATGGGCCCTTCTTCATCTATTCTAACTCTGGCCCTCTAATCTTGCTTATCATAGAACAACACCTCATATCACTAAAGGAAATCACAACACTTAGCATAAAAAGACATCTATTTTATTATATCCTATTCTTCCACTAATAGTACTTTGGGGATGTTACACAACAAATATAAAGAAAAAGAAAAAGGAGGAAAGAAATTTTTTTATTTGAAAATATATATTTAACATACTATTTTGAAAAAAATATTTATTTCCTTGTAAATGTTTAGGAAAAAAAATTCGCAAGTGGATATGTCTTTCCTTAAAGAGGATTGCTAATGACACTCTCTTTCTAACACTCTGTGATTGACTAAAATTTATTGGAAATGAACAATTTTGGTGGGTTTCACTTCTAAATCCAGGAGAGAGAATCGTTAAATTTTGGGGAGACCTACCAAAATTGATGATTTTCAATAAATTTTAGTCAATCAAAGAGAAAGTGTTGCTAACATTTCTCTTAAATTATTTATTAGTTTTAAAATTTAGAAAACATGCTCATTATTGAAAAGTTTTGAATGGGATAAGGAAATTAACTTTAAATGCTTCAATAATTTTGTGTAGAGACTGTAGGTATCCCCAATAAGAGGCAATCTTACTTGAGTTGGGTAGGACTACTATGTTTAGCAAATCTCTCATTTTGAGCATTTAATGCAGCTTGATACTCGGGGCAAAAAATTGAGATCGTTGATTAAGTTGGAGCAACTTGTGCTAGCTGATTTATGTGCTCAGTGGTAATGCTCCAATATACTTTAGGTATCAATTTAATTTTATTTAAATATTTTGACTTATATTTTATTCTATTTTAAGTCTTTTAAAGTTTTAAACTAAAAAAGTAGAAAAGATAAGAATTCATAAAGAAGTGATGTAGTGTGATTAAGGCTTACCAAATGTAAAGAAAATGAAAAGAAGAAAAAGGAAAGAATTTTTTTACTTGATTTTTTTTAAGAGCATTTGAAAAGAAATTAAATATATATTATTGTGAGGAGTTTTTATTGCTTTGTGAATGTTTAGATAAATCAAAAGACTTGTACATACTTGTCTTTCGCAAATGGCTAAACACTTTTAGTCTTTTAAGTTTTAGATTATATTTAGTTTTAGTTTGCTCCTTTATGTTTTAAAAAGTTCAATTTAGTCCATTATGTTTTTAAAGTAGGTCACAATGGCTTGGTGTTTGAATGTCAACCAACAAGTTCTTGGTTCGAAATTGGCAATAGGAAAGTGGGTCACAATGGTCCTTTCAAAATATTGATCGTTTTCAATTTTGAGACGTGATTTTGAACTTTTTTTTTTTTTACTAAATCGAGACATGAAACTTGTCTCATTAGATTTACTTACATGAAAATCATGAAACCCAACTGATATTCGAATAAAAAAGGGTCAAACATGGTGAAAATCGTATGAAAAATGAGCCTCATGAGTAACTGAAAAAGAATTTAATATTAAAATTTTCAATTTTTCCCTTTTCACGTGATTTTCATTGTGTTTATTGCCTCTTTTAATTCAAACATCAGTTGGGTTCTATAATTTTTATGTACGTGACTCTAATGAGACAAGTTTCACATCTTGAATCAGTCACTATAGTGTTCAAAATCGTGTCCTAAAATTGAAAATGATCATTGTTTTAGCATGCTGAATATAATTTCCAATTGATATTTTTATCAAACCAATTCTCTTGACCTTTACTCCCACAAGTCTTCTCTAAGTCTCTCCACCACCAAGATCGCTTTTTAAAAGTCCCCTCATCACCTGAGCTCACATTTATCCCATGTTTTGACTTCAAAATACTACACCAAAGGCTGTCACACTCATTCATAATCCCCCATCTCCATTTTATTAGTAGTTTCTCATTTTTTTGAAGATTTTTTTATTCCCAATGCCCGCTCTTCCTTTGACGATATACCTTGTCCCACTTCACCTATGCTAGCCTCCTTTCTCCCACCCATAGTAAATTTGTTTGAATGTTCTATGAGTGTTTTAGATAGACATGCAGGGATTTTTAAGAAAGACAAGAAAAATCAAGGAAGAAATGATAGGAAAAAATTAATAAGAAAAACTCGATCACCAAAGGATAATTGTTTGCGTTTCCATGCATAAAGCCAATATGTTACTCATCTTCTGCACAACTGATCTCCAAGTTATTTCTCTTCTAAGGTTGTTTTCCCTAATTGGAATACCCAAATATACAAAAAGGATAGACATTATTCTACAATTTAATGATGAGGCATACCCACCTATGGTATTCTCTTCCACCTAAATTCCTACCAACTTTTGTGGAAATTAGTCTTGAGTCCAAAGCTAGCTCAACGCACCTCAGTATACTCTTTATGACCAACACATTCTTTGTTGAAGGTTCGACAAAGAAAATTGTGTCATTAGCAAATTGCAATAGGGAAATCTCCAAATTGTTCCTGCCCATTTTAAATCTCAAGAGAAGATTATTCTTTACAACTTGTCTCATCAAACCCACTAATTCTTCCACAACAAGTAAGAATAGAAATGGGGGTAATTGGATCCCCTTGTCTAAGTCCTCTCTCGACGCTAAACTCTTTTGTAGGGCTATTGTTGACCAAAACATAAGTTATTGACAGCTGAATAAAGTCTTAATCCACTTGATCCACCTAGTGAAAAAGCCCAATCTAGTCATCATATAGTACAAAAACTCACAACAAACATAATCATACACATTTTCATAATCTACTTTGAGAATAAGACATGGTTTCTTCTTCTTTTTCGCCTCATCCACCACTTCATTAGCTATTAGTACTTCGTCCAAGAGATTTATGCCCCAATAAATGCACACTGTATTTCATTAATCACTTTCTCCAACACTCTCCTTAACCTTTTATACAATAGGAAAATCTCCAAATTATCCCTATCCACTTGAATTTCTGAGACAAGATTATTCCTTACAGTTTGTGTCATCAAACCCGCTAATCCTTCCACAACAATTAAAAATAGAAATGTGGCACTTGGATCCCCTTGTCTAAGTCCTCTTTCGATTCTAAACTCTTTCTTAGGGCTCTCGTTGACCAAAACATAAATTGTTGGCAACTTAATACTTGTTTTAATGCACTTGATCCACTTAGTGCAAAAGCCCAATCTAGTCATCATATAGTACAAAAACTCCCAACAAACAAAATTATACGCCTTTTCATATTCTACTTTGAGAATAAGGCACAATTTCTTCTTCCTTTTTACCTCATCCATCACTTCATTATTAGTACTTTGTCTAACAGATTTCTCCCCCTAATAATTGCACACTGTCTTTTATCAATTACTTTCTCCAACACTTTCCTCAACCTTCTAGACAACATTTTAGAAATAATTTTATACAAACACCCAATAAATAAAATTGGTCTAAATATCTGGTTGACCAATATTCAACCACACGTAAACCATTGAACCTTGTTCAATGACTGGTCCAGTTTTATAAACATTATTTTTTTTAATGTTCAATGACCGTCTAGTTTTATAAACATTAATAATTTAAGGAAAGATACGTCTTCACACGTCTTTTTTTTTTTTATCTTTTACTTTTATCTAAATATATACAAGGCAATAAAATTTTCTAGGATAATATGTATTTAGTATTTTTTCCAAATTAAAACTTTCACTTTCTTCCACTTTCCTCATTTCCATTTAATTTATATTTGTTGTTGTGTGGGTACACTACATCACTTCTCTTTGAACTATTTTGATTTCTATGCTTCTTAGCTTAAATGGTAAAAGAATTCAAATAGAATGAAATATAAATAATTAAACTATTTAATAAAAGTCTAAAATTCATAATTAACACATATTTAAGTCTTTAAAATCACTTACCTTTTTGGATTCAAAACTTTTAATTCTCGAGCACATTTTTCTCATTTTCAAAACTAATTAATAATTGGCTTAAATACTTTTTTGTCCCTATAAAATAGGATTTTTGGTTTTGATTTTAGTCTTTTAAAGATTTTTTTATTTGGTTTTTGTCTTTGCTGTCAACTAACAACGTTAAATGTGGCATAATACTAAAATTGACAGCCCATTGAATTGTTATGTAGTCAAGGAATTTGACAAGACAATTATGTATAATTTTATTTTTGGTAAACCATGTTTTTAAATCCTCATATATGTTCAAAACAGTTGACCCTTATATATGTTCAAAACAGTTGATGACATTATACTATATACTAATTGATAAGGGATTTAAAAACATAGTTTACCAAAAAAAAAAAAAATACACGTGACTTCCTGTCAAATTCCTTAATGATAGACAAGTCAATAGGTTGTCAATATCACTATTACGTCATTAGTTAACGCATGGGCTAAAACTAAAAAAATTTAAACTTTAAAGGACTAAAAAAAAATTAAAGGACTAAAATAAAAAAAAAACTCCCTACTAATTTTATTGGACCAAAACGTTATTTAAGCCTTAATAATTTAAGTAAAGACTTGTTTGCACTCGTCTTTTGATTTTATTTGAAGATTCACAAAGCAATAAATAGTTTTCAATATAGTATTAATTAATTTTTTTTATATAAAATATTTCTCTTTCTTTCCTTTTTTTTTTTTTTTCCCTTTTCATTTTCTTTATATTCGTTACGTTTCTAACACCCTACAATACTTCTCTTTGAATTCCTCTCTCCGAAAACCTTTTTCTGAACTCTTCTCGTTTCTACATTTTATAGCTTCAAATTCTTGACAGTCTTAAAATATTTTCATCTCCCCATTTCTTTTAACTGGATGCTAATACAACGAGATATTATTCTACAAGCAACAAAGGGCACTATGGAAATTGTATCCTAAATTTTAACAAGAGAATGCAAGTATATATATCTGCTTGGGTAAATATGACTTGCCATGTCATGGGAATCACCTAATAGATGGATCTCAGAGACATGGAATTGAACAAATATGGATGGTTCCGATCTCGATGAGTTCAGATTGCATGATGCCTCAGCTATTGAGTTTTTATTACCAATAATCTTGATGCATAACTGATTTGTTGGGTGATATTTTGATGGTTTATTTATGTTGTTGCCTCATAGTTTTGTTTTTGTATTAATAAAATGGATATGTTGGTGTTTTCTTTTTCCCTGAGGATAGACTATCGTTTACTGATACATTTATCTCAATTTGCCATGTGTTCTTTGTTACTTTTTTTTTTAAAAAATAAAATAAAATAAAATGTTTTCAATTATTCTGAATTTTTTTATATGTCGTTGTTACTTCTTTATTTTCTCATTTTCCCTTCCTTAATATAAGCTTAAAGCCTAAGAGCATCTACATGATTGCTTAAATGAGTTGCTTATATTAAATTTGTGAGTTCTACAATGTCACATAGATTTAAAAACTTTATACAAAAAATACTACAATGCTAAAGTTGATAGAGTGAGTGCTTAACTTGAGTCACATTAAATTAATTTGTAATTGAAAAATGGTTCTTTAATTGATAAAAATAAATTAAGCTACTGTTGCTTATATAAGCAACTCACTTAAGCAACGCACTGTCATGTTATTTGCTTCAATGATAAAAATTTGTTAAGCAACGTTGTTTAAATTTAAGCAACTCATAAAACATCTACGTGTTGAAGATGCTCTAAAGGATCACACCCCAAAATCAAGGGGTGATCACAATTAATCAAATCCAATCAATGAATTGAAACGATAAAATACAAGTTGGTTTGAGAGTTAAAAGGAATAGTGAAAGAGTAACCCAATCATTATCAAATCATACATCTGACAAACTGAATCAGTTATGATTCTATACTTTTAATCCGACAAACCAAATTGATTAATTTTTCTTTTTCCTCCTTATTTTCTCTATACTTTTTTTTTCATTATTTCGTTTTTCTGTATTATTGTTCTTAAAAAATTCAAGATAATATATATAATAATTTGTTTTAATGAATTTATTTTATAAATACTTTATTTTAATATTTTATAACAGCGTATGACAGACATTGTCAACATCTGCATTAAATATAAACTTGTTGGCCCATACCAGCAAATAGGCAAATAGACAGGTTAAAGATGCATATAAGTGATATAACACTACTGAATCATCATATTCTCAAGACCTTTTTGGTAGAAAATAAACCAACAATTCTCATAACGATAATTTTCTTTTCGTTAGTAGTGCATCTCAGTGGAATCTTAAGAGTGTGAACAATCAATTTTGATTGGTTGTGCCACAGAAAGCTGCATAGTTTGGCTTGCAAATCATGTACTAGTACTCCAATATCTTACCAAAAAATGTGATAGAAACAAGACTATTTCCAATTCAAACTGATACAGGTATTGTATTCTTTGGATGATTTCTATATATTCATATTTTGAATGTTTGAAATTGAGAAGGGGGATAGGATCTCTACGAATATAAGCAACAAAAAATTCATAGAACTATATATCATGGATGCAGATCAGTGCTACATTTACACAAACCTAAGCGGATTCTGAGCTGGAAAAGGTTGTGGTAGACAGTGAGAGGGAGGTGCACTATGCAGCATCAGAATCCCCCCCTCACTAATTAAAGCCAAGTCTTGTAATTGAAGTTCTAGCTCTATGGAATATCGTAGATAATGAGAAAAATGCCACAACTTTTGACAAAGTAAACCATAGGCCATGTCTAGCAAAAACAATTTGAACCTTACTTGGGGAATTGGGAATCATCAAAAGAGTTATAACTATCACAGCACAAACATATCATCCATTGATAACTTCATGCAAAGAGACAAACTAAGTTTGACATTGTTCTTGCTGGACATGCATGGCCTATGTTTTACCTTATCAAGAGTTGTGGCATTTTTTTTTTCATTATCTGGATATTTCATACGAAATTCAATCGTGAGAGCTGAGTTTGTGAGGGGAGGAGATTCTGATGTTGCGTGGTGCAACTCCGTCTCACTGTCTTCTAGAACCTATTCCAACTTTGGATCTGCTCAGTTTAGAGTATCTGTAGCACTGATCTGCATGGTATATAGTTCTATGAATTTTTCACTGCTTATATTTGTACAAATCCCAGCCCCCTTCTTAGTTTCAAACATTAGAAAACTCATAAGGTTGACGTAGTGGTATAAGACCTCGCTGCATTCACACATTGAGAGAACGATTTATTTAGTAGGAGAACCCGTATTCGATTCGCCCCATGTGCAAAATTTCCTAAACTCATAATTTATCTTCCTTTTTAGTAGACAAAACCCATAGAAGTCATTTATCTCCTCTCATTCAAATCTTTTTTTCACAGCACTAAGCTTAGGCTTCGTACTTTTAGTACCCATGGTGGAACAAATGTTCCTAAACTTTTCATGCACTAAGCTTAGGCTTCATACTTTTAGTACCCATGGTGGAACAAATGTTCCTAAACTTTTAATGGGTAGGCTAACTCTCTACATTTCGAGATGAATAGCACCAGCTTGTACACCTCGATAGCGCTAGGCAATCCTAGATTAGCGAAAGGTACATTCCTCTTGCATGGGGAAGTGGCCCCGTGGGAAAGTGGTCCCATGATATTGATTACGCATAATGAGATTATTGATTTGATTGATTGACACTTTGGAATAATGTCTGGTACCAAGTGAATTTGCAGAAGTATATTTACTCCTCATCACTTCCTGAAGGTTCCATACGATAAGAAAATGGAGATTTAAGATAACTTAGAATAAGCCTTAGGTTCCCCATATAATGTAGATATGTTTGCCTATGTGTTTTGGAGTGAAAAAACGTCTCTACTCTCTTCATAGAAGCGGCATGAAAAACCAAAGCACCTCACTCCATACTGTTGTTTCTTTTGTATGTGTTTGTGATACGCGAAGATGGATCTTCCGATTTTATGGAACATCCAAGTGACTTATAGTTCGCACATGCTGTGGGTCAATGACGAGGACGTTTTCCAAATTGTGTATCGTGGATGGATCACCGTACATTTTTTTGCCACCAATACATGGAGTTCCGATACCACCTATCACGTTTGTGTCCCTATTCGGCTTGCAACTTCGCCATTTGCTAGTTGGGAACATATGGGACATGACGTTTCACTGACACTACTTATCCCCTCCCATCAATGAGGTTGAGGACTTCTTGCATTTGCCACCATCCCCTCTCATCCTTGGTGGTGATGAGCAGCACCCTATTGAGATCAACGAGAGGATGGACCTACGCCTGTGCAGTCTTCACTACTTATCCCTTTTTGAGGGTCAAAGTAGCTCGCCTCGATATTCACTAACCACTCCTCTATGGTCCAAGTAGTGGGGGTCATTCATCTTCGAGGATCCCTTGGGTGGCAAAGAGAGCATCAGAATTTTTAGATGAGATGCAAGTGACTCCAACTTGATGAGGCCAAACATCATAAAGCTCGAAGTATAAGAGAAGACTTCCATATAAGAAACTCATTTTGTAATTGATTGATTAAAAGATACAATTACACTAGGTAAGTGTTCTATATATAGAGCTTATTCTAACAAGCTAATATTACTCCTAACAGAGAGATATTCTGGAGATGACGAGCATGAGGATTAGTTTGACAGAGGGTAGTTAGGCTAAGGACTTGCTCTGTTAGGGTCCATGGTTTATGTGTGTGAGAAGAGTATTTAGGACTCTTTTGCTTGTACCTGGTGATGTTGATCTATGCTTTCAATTATGATGTATTTTCATTTCAATTGTATTTTGTCATTTCTACATTGAGAAATGCATGATATCTTTAGTTTAGAAAAAAATAATTTAGTTTATCTTTTAAGAATTTGTTATTTGTTTTAAATATTTAGGATATTGCTTAGATTTAAAAGGATATTATCTTATCTCTAGGTGATTCAATTTTTTAATATGGTTGAGTTACCACTTCTAGAAATTAATTTTTGAAATGTGTTAAATACATTCTGGAAATTAAATTCCAAAATATCTACTATTACCAAAAAATATATTATGGAAATTAATTTTAAAAAAAAGGAGTATCTTTGGAGTAAAAAAAAAACCTTAATTACCAAAATCATGATTGGGGTATATAATTAAATAGGCAGTGAAAAAAGAAAATCCCTAGCGAGATTTGCCTCTCGCTTAGCAAGTTATGGTTCACTTAGTGAGTGAGGGCGATTATGAAGGTCACAATTTTCCATGTTAGGATTCCAAGATCAAATGAATCCCCAACAACAACAACAGCAACAACAACAATACATAGATTATATTAGAGAGAGGGAAAAGATGAAAATAAAGCACTCACTATGTGATCTTAGTGTGTGGGTGTAAGTGGGTCTTCTTGTTCTTTCTCTTCTCTTTCTCTTTTTCTTCTTCTTTTTTCTCCTTCTTTCCTTATAGTGGAATATGTATGTGTGTGTTATGTGTAGGTGGAGACTGGGGAAGGGTTTATGAGTCTTGGCCTTTAGTGGGTCTCTTGGGCTCTTCCTCATCTATTCTAACTTGGTTCTCTAATTGTGCTTAACATAGAACATAACCTTATATAATGCATGGAAATCATAACAATTAGGGTAAAAAGACGTTTAGTTCATTATATCCTATCATTCCACTAATAGCCTATTTTAGGGATGTTGCACAACAAATATAAAGAAAATGAAAAAAGACGGATTTACTATATTTTTAGTCCCTAAACTTTTTAGAATTTCTGTTTTTAGTCTTTGAACTTTTTTTTTTCGTCCTTATTTTTAGTCCTTTAAACTTTTTTGAATTTTTATTTTTAATCCTTTTAAGGAACTAAAAGTAAGAATGAAAAAAAAAAGTTAAAGGACTAAAAACAAATAGAAAAAGTTCAGGGACTAAAAACAAAAATTCTAAAAAGATAATAAACCCAAAAAAGTCAAAAGAGAATCTTTTTATTTGTAAAATAAATAAACATATATAATTTGGAAAAAATATTTATTTCCTTGTAAATGTCTTTCCTTAAAATATCTACTAGCTTTAAAAATTAGAAAAATTGCTCATGATTGAAAAGTTTTGAATGGCGTAAGGAAATTAACTTTAAATGCTTCAATACTTTTGTGCATAAACTAAAATTATCTCCAACGGAGACAATTTTACTCGAGTTGGGTAGAACTACTATTTTTGTATAAGTCGTTATTTTAAAATAATTATTTATTAAAAATTAGATATTTAAATAATGAAGAAAAAGAAAAAAAATTGTGCTCTTTAATAGATTTTTGCATTCATCCCTACATTTACCCTACTCGTCTTGTGAGTACGTAGATGAAGTAATAAATTATATGTTCTCGTTGGGCATGAATTACTCGAGTTAAGACGAAGCAAGGTGATTATATACAGGTTGTGTATCCTGATACTATATATCCAAAACACCATTGGGAATTAGCTAGTGAAATTGTGAATTTAGAGATGATGTATCACAATTAATCTATACCACCCATTAAGTTTTGATTCGAATAAATGGTCAAGATTTTGCAAAAATGACCATGTCTCTTGTTTCTGCCTAAATAGAATAAAATATATATATATATATATATAAAAGAAATAAATTAATTACCAAAAAGAATTACGTTCATTGGTGAAAAGAGGTAAAGAGAAGTTGGCGTTACCATTATTGTCGGCAATTTTCCCTCCTTGGCTTAAACAACTGAATCTTCTCTTTGTCCCTAACTTCTCAAACCTCTGAGATTTCTCGTATTGACATCAATTTTCATTGCCGTCAAGCTTGCTGTTTCTCTCTGGGATAGGAGCAGGTTCATAATTTTCTAACACCTTTTCTCTTTTATATTATTGTTTTGGCATGCAAGACAATGTGACACATGCATCTTCTCGTAAGATGGTTTACATATTGAATATATAATATAATAATAAGATAAGGTCCTTGGCTTAGAGTGTTAAAATTTATTCTGATAGCTTGAGCATTAGATGACGGTTTTTTATATTTTCTTGACATCAAATGTTCAAATCCGTTGGGGTGTTCTGACACCTGCAAAGCTAATTATTTTTATGCTACAAACTACAAAGGTGAAAAAGTTTAATTTCGATACGACATATAGTAAGTTATTTTTGTGCTATTGCTTAAGAATGTAATTTGTATTCGTAGTTATACCAATAATAAAAATAAAAAAAAGTTAAACAGTTACACTTAATGATATTTTGTCACATTATTATTTATTGTTACATTATTCAAATAGTTCACTCGTTTAAGTTTCTAGTATTTCCTATCATATTCCAATTCTTTAAATCAAGTGACAACATGCATGTAATTATTTTAGATATTTTTAGAAGTTTTATATGTTCAATCAACTTAAAAATTTTGTACATCAAACCGTGCTTCCCACCAGTACAAAAGGAGGGAAATCTGAGATGAATTGTTTACATAACGTGCTTCTCATGTTGTTATACAATATTTTGACAAAATTTTCTTACTCCATTGATGTTCTTTGTGGTTAAGGTTCAAAGCAATTGAAAATGGGAAATCGGAAGACAGAAGAGGAAAGGATTGAAAGAGTAATTCGGAGTCTTTTAAAACTTCCCGAAAATCGAAGATGCATCAACTGCAATCTTTTGGTATAAATTAAATTATTCTTTTGCAATATCTAGCACTTGAAACTGATACGGAAAAATGACTATTTACTGCTCTCTATGATCAAATTCTTTTTTAACGTGAAAGCAAAATGTATTACTGCTGAAGGCTTTGCAAATCATCGTATTAAAATGTAATATTTAATTTTGAGGAAAAACTCAAAGGGAAGATCATTTTGTTTTGTTTTCTATTTTCTTTTTAAAAAACTACTAGTTGCTAAATATAGATAAATAATGATTGTTTATTAGGAGATATTCGTATGACACCTATGAAGGGAAATATCACAATAAATCAATGACTTAAATACATTTTTAGTCCTTACAATTTAGTGTTTTTTGTTTTTCATTCTTGTAAAATTATTTTTTTTGTTTTAGTTCTTGCAAATTATGTTTGTTTTATTTTTCGTCCTTAAAGTGGTTTAGATAGCTCTTTGAATAGTGAAAAAAGCGCTATCTAAACCGCTATAAGGACAAAAAAAAACAAACATAATTTGTAAGAACTAAAACAAAAAAAAATTGAAGGACGGAAAGTAAAAAAAATACTATATTGTAAGGATGAAAAATGTATTTAAACCTAAATCAATTAAGATGATTTGAATACGTGCAAAGAAAACCACTAGAAGTATCGGTGAAAACAGTAAATTGCATGATTTTTAATTTTGTTAAAAGGGATATAGAGGGAAGTAAAAAGCAAAACATTAAAGGAAATTGTTAAAAGGAATCTCTTGATGAATAATAACTTGAAAATTTTAATTTTTAATCAAATTCAATGATATAGGTGATCTATATAGCCGATCTTACTTAGTAGAATATGTCTTTTGTTATTGTTATTGCTGTGAAAAAATAGAAATGGCATTTGGAATAAAGCAACTAAAGATTATTGTTAATGACTAGGGACTAAGTAGTGTTTGTACTTAGAGATGACCTACCAATTAAGGACCAACCAGTAGGAATCCAACTCTAAGAACCCACATTGGCTTCTTAAAGTAATTTAATTTGCTTAATAGTTAGTGGTTGGAATCACCATAGCATGCTGCTAAAGATAGACACAGGGTATATCCTCAATTTCTTTTTTTTTTAAAGTTCTCCTTAGATCTGTTTCTACAGTCAAAGATAAACAGAGTAGTGGTTGGTATACAAATTAACAGTGTATATGCTAATATGTTTTGTTTTCTGTTCTTTCATTGTTGTTACTTTGATGATTGTTGAAGTCTATCTTGTAAAGAAGATTGCAAGAAAGCTCGATCACAAGGGAAAGTCAAGTACAACATAACGAGTAACATTTAAAAAGAAAAAATATACTAGAAAAGATTAGTGTGGTGAATACCGCAACAAATAGAACTAATAGTGCCTTAGTTTCAAAGGAGGGGAAAGAAGAGAAGGGAAAAAAGATCTCCTTATTTTTTATTTTTTTTTTAGAATAAAGGATCTCCTTATTTGGTTTACAAGAAATGAAGAGAAAAAATATTAAATTTTTTTGGTACATTATTTTTTATTTGGTACATAGAAAAGATAAAAAAAATATTAAATTTGATTTCATAAAAAAAAAAAGTTTTTATTTTTTGATTCTGTAAACTATTGTTCTAAAGACTCGTTAAGAAATAAAAAAAATTTAATAAGGATTGCATTAGAAATCATGGGGGAATATCTTGTTACACTTCCCAATAAAAAAACTTTTTTACTTTTAATAATTCCCAATAGAAATTATTAACATTTTTCTTTACTTTTTAACAATTTTATATGATTAATTTTATTTTATATGAGAATTTGAAAGAGAGTAGTGGATAATTTGGAAAACACTAGCTTAAAAGATAAATAATCTAATAAAATGTGTAAAACAAACGAGAATATTTTCTTTATTGTTGTTATAAATTAATAGAAAAAATGAAAAATAGTAAGATTGCAGTGCAATTTATTTAGTACAAACTAAAAATTATAAACCACTTTTTTTAAAAAAAATTATCTCGATATTGAAGGGAGTCGGGAGACAAAAATATAGGAGACAAGGGATGATGACCAAAATTCTGAAACAAACGAAATAAAACTCGAAAAAAAAAAATTTCCTCCCATCCTTTTCATTTCCTCTAACTAAACACATTGTACAGGGAAACAGAGAATTTATGAGGGATTTCGTAAAGTGATTAGAGATTCATTTATCTAATTCATATTGATTGTGAAAGCTTGATACTGTTGATTTCTTTTGACTCTTAGCTCTTGCAGTCATATATAACATTTTCCTAGAAGAGAGTTTACCCCGTGAAGATGACTGGAATATGAATGGATTATCATCCCCTTTTGATTTTTTTTTTCTACAACTGCGAGCTATTGGTATCACATTTTGGTAAATCATAGTATTTGGTTACAAAAGGTTTATTTATAGAACAATGCTTTGTTGACTATTATGGTAGACATGTAGCTGGACCTTCATTTCCTAGTGTTTGTAATTTTATTTTTCATTTTGTTTTCAATTTGTGTTTTTAATCCAACCATTATACAACGTTCAATCGTCAGTATCTTTTTTCATAATCTCACAATAAACTGGTTCTCTCAATGATTTATGTGCTTAAAACTTTGAATAAGAATTTTCCATTTGAAGAGTATAATTTGTGTTAAACAGTATTGCATACTAGATTATATATCTCTCACTTTCCATGTGCTTAAAACATATACATATGTGTGCGCGCACGTGCGTGCAACATTTTCATATGACAATATATCTAACATAACATTGCCTATTCCCATGAATCAGGGACCACAATATGTGTGTACAACTTTCTCCACATTTGTCTGCACAAATTGCAGTGGGATACAGTAAGCATAGAAATCATTTTGCGATTTTTTTTTCTTTCTTGCGCATTGATGCCCTTGATGGATTGATATATCTATTTCTTTTCATGTGCACTCTATCCTTTTCTTACTTCATTTACAGCGTGTTTTGGATTCGCATACACATAACTCAAACATAGATCATAGAAGCAACTTTTAGTTGTTACTGGTGCATCTTGATGTGAAAATTTGATTAAACTCAAATCACGGATGCTAATCCAAACACGCACCTAATTGTGCACGTTCCACAAAGACTTTATTTGTATATTTGTATATTAGTATAGAGATTAATTTTCTGATCATTGTTGATAATCATTTTTGTGTACTTTGTCTTACAAATTACAGCCGAGAGTTTACGCATAGAGTAAAATCTGTGTCAATGGCTAAATTTACTCCAGAAGAAGTCACTGCCCTTCAAGCAGGTGGCAATGAGGTATGCATTATAATGCTACTTTTTTGCTCAAATTTCAAGATGCTAGTAATTTGGTAATAAACTTCTCTAACATTAGTCCATGCACAGAGAGCAAAGCAGATTTATTTTAAAGAATGGGATCCTCTGCGCCATTCTAACCCTGATTCCTGGTAATTTTGCATCTCTGTTAGGCATAAAAGATTGTAAAAATAAACTGAAAAGAGTTTATAGCAAAGTCATTAACCTAACTAAGCTCTTCCAAACACCCCTTACATATGAATGCTCTCATTTCTTAAGACTGAACCAGTACTTAATTATGCTATTTATCCACGCATGACCTTATAGTAATAGTTCATAGGAAAAAACTTAGATATATTTCTTTATGTGCTTTTGGTATTGTTCTCCAATCAGAATAAGGGTTTCACCTCGGTTATATTGACATTTAATGCAAACCTTTATTACATGGATTTCCGAAGTGAAACTCTAATTTTGATTGAAACCAACGCCAAAAACATATAAGGAATAATATATAAGTTTTGTCCTAGTTTATATAGAATCTCTTCTAATTCAAATCCTTGCTTCCAGTAATATACACAAACTTCGAGATTTCATTAAGCATGTCTATGTGGAAAGAAGATATACTGGTGAAAGTAGTAGTAGCAGTCTTCCTAGGATTAGAATGGTAACTTTTATATACTCTTCTACATCTATTATCATGTCTTTAACAATAAAATGATGACTGAAAATGAGTTCATTTTGGTGTTTTTTGTATACAGAGTGAGAAGGAGGAGTCTTATGCAAGTAAGAAAAGTAGTTCATTTAGTTTTGAAATCATAAGTCCTCATTCAAGTCCTGGTCCAAAAAGTGATGACAAGAATCTCAGATATTTATATGATGAAAGCAGAAGTCCTAGATATACACAGAAGTATTCAAGGCATGGCGGCCACTCCAGAAGTCCTATAAAAATTGAAGTTGTCGATGACAGGTTCCGAGACGAAGAACGTAGAAATCGCAGGCTTTCAAATATAGAATCAAAGCTAAAACAAATTTCAATTGATGGTCAGAAGAATGTAGACAAATCCCAACTCCCTGTTGCACGTCCTTCAGGAGAAATATTAAGGGAGAAGGCTCCATCTGTACAAGTAGGTGAACCTCCTCAAGCACAAAATCATGCAGTTACCACTATCAAATTCTTCTGGATATTTGTTTTCTCATCAACTTCTATCTTTATGAAAGATACTTTCCTTGTTATTTCCTTCTCAGGCTTGAAAGTAGAAATGTGTTACATTCTTTGTCATTGTGACTATGATCATGGATTTAAATGTGCAAGCTTGTAGTCTCATAACAATGTGAACCCCCCCCCCCCCCCCCCCCCCCCCCCCCTCTTCTTTTGAGCTTCTAGTGCTGCACTTATATTAAAACTTTCATCAAAGGAATGTCTATTTGAAGGAAATAACAGAAAAACTAATTCTTCTACTAAGGGTCAGTTTGGACAAACTTCTGAAAAAGCACTTATAGGAGAAAAAATTAACTTTCAACGAGCTCTTTCATCTAATTCCTTGAAAATTAGAGGTGTATAAATTGATTTTAGCTTATGGAAGAAGTTTGATTCATTTTACTTTCTTATTTTTCTCCTGTAAGTGTTTTCTGATAAGTTTATCCAAACAGGCCCTAAGTCTATCGTGCATAATTTGGCGTTGTGTACGTATTCCTCTCATATGATCGTTTATTTCTTAATGTACTTTTGCTGGATGTTGAAATAGTTTCTTTATTTTACTTTTTGAAAAGTAAAGAACACTATTCTTGTTTGTGATGCATGTCTCATAGAGAGTCCACCATATTGCAGTTTAATGTAGCTATAGATTACCACTTGAACTGAATCTTTGATAAATTTTAATTGAAAAGGTCACACATTCTGGTGGCAAGGGTTCTGTTGAGGAAAATCCATCTGAACGAAAAAATAATAATCCAGAGAGCTCCACTGATTTGAGTACTAAGTCTCAGGCTACTCATTCTAGTGCTGGAGGTGGACCAGAATCACCACATATAACACAATCAAATGAAAATAACTGGGCCATATTTGGACCTTCAACAGACAACAATAATCCTAAAACTCCAAACACAGATACCTCGAAACCTTGTACGACAAAGGCAGCATCTGAAGCAGCAACACCTCCAAAAAATCCTCTAGACCTTTTACTTTTCGAATTGTCAGGCCCTGTAACTCCAGTTACCGGTGGCGTGTCACAAGCCCCAAGTGGTACTAATAATGATTCAACAACTACAACAGCAGAAAATGCCAATACTTGGGACTTTCCATCTAATTCAGTGGGGAAGACAACTGCATCACCCAACAATACTAGTGTTTGGTCATTTACATCAACCCCAGCCACTGAGTCAGCACAACCTTCTAATGAAGTTCCTCCACATACTGAAGTTTCACATGCACATGAACCATCAAGCATGCAATATCTTCCGTCCGTATTGACAGGTCGTAGTTCAACCACACAACCAACAAATTCACCAGTCAAAGATATAGCTTCAAATAATCAGGTGAGATATGCAGCATGGCTTTCTTGATATAAAGCATTGAAATCTCAACTGTCAATTGCTTTGGTAAAATGTAGTGCATACCATTGTTTATAACAGGGAAATAACATTACCAATAGAGTTTTCTAAATTTATATATTGAAATATTTAGAAGAAGAAGCAAATGCCAACATTGTCTTGATAATTGAGACTTGAGAGCCTTAATTTCATTTCTTCTTGTGTACTTACACTACTTACATAGTTACTCATCTTGTTCATTAATTTGATTACACACAGCCATCAGTAGCTCCTAGAACAAATGACTCTTCATGGGCTTTTACTGAACCAGCTTCTCAAACTACCTCAAGCATGAAATATGTCCCCCCGGTATCGGCAGGTTGTAGTTCAACCACTCAACCAACAAATTCACCAGCCAAAGATGTATCTTCAAATAATCATGTGAGATATGCAGCATGGCTTTCTTGATATAAAGTATTGAAATCTCAACATTACTGTCAATTTCTTTGGTAAAATGTAGTGCATACCATTGTTTATAACAAGGAAGTAACATTACCAATAGAGTTTTCTAAATTTATATATTGAAATATTTAGAAGAAGCAAATGCCAACATTGTCTTGGTAATTTAGACTTGAGAGCCTCAATTTCATTTCTTCTTGTGTACTTACTACTTACATAGTTACTCATCTTGTTCTTTAATTTGATTACACACAGCCATCAGTAGCTCCTAGAACAAATGACTCTTCATGGGCTTTTACTGAACCATCTTCTCAAACTACCTCAAGCATGCAATATCTTCCTCCGGTATTGGCAGGTTGTAGTTCAACCACACAACCAACAAATTCACCAGCCAAAGATGTATCTTCAAATAATCATGTGAGATATGCAGCATGGCTTTCTTGATATAAATTATTGAAATCTCAACACTACCAACTTCTTTCTAAAAATTTAGAGCATAGAATTGCTTCATCCTATATATTGAAATATTTAGAAGAAGAAGAAGCAAATGCCAACTTTGTGTTGGTACTTTAGAACCTTAATTTTATTTCTTCTTGTCTACTGACACAGTTACTCTCATCTTGTTCTTTAATTTGATTACAAACAGTCATCAGCAGCTCCTAGTACAAATGACTCTTCATGGGGTTTTACTAAACTATCTTCTCAAACTACCTCAAAACCTACTCAAGAAACCAGACCTGGTGTTGGCTCCCAGCCCAGTAAAGTGGAAACAAAGTCTAGTGGAAGAATGGAACTTCCAGAGGTAACAGATGTAGCCTATGTTATAAATTTTTTTTTTCTTTTAAGATGAAAGAACCTTAATGCATAATTGCATAAATAAATTCTCTGCAGGACCTTTTTACATCAAGCTACTTATCTGGCCCTGCACCACTTGCAGGTTGGCAGAATGTTCAACCTCATGGCATGGGATATGGCATGCAGTATTATCATAATGCAGTGGTACCATTCTATGCAACTCATTACTGACTTTGTCTCTTCTCTTGGTTTAGATAAAGATTGGTGATTAATTGATATGATGTTTCATGTACAGCCTCCCTCAGCCCTTCCAAATGCACCAAAGTCCTCAAACCCCTTTGATGTAACTGATGGGAGAAGTTTAATCCATGCCTCATCGGTATGTACAGCATTCAATTGATTTAATGTAGTAAATTTTGTTGTTGTTCAATTGTAGACTGTTCTGGTTATCTTAGTTATTTTAGCTTGTTTCTGCAATTGAACCTGAAGCTTCTGATGCAATTCACAGAGTGAGTAAGAAATTACTCAAGTTGGCAAATGAGAACAGTTTCTATGTAATTCAGAGCCATTGAGATGAAATAATCACATAATTTAACTTTATATCAATTATCAAGTCCATCTGAGACTCAATCCGTGTCTCATCTTAATATATCCTTTTGAAGGAGTATAAGTAATTAACAAGATTCAACACTTAGGAGCATTATTGTCCTGAATTTCATTCATCTGCATTAATGAGCATGGAGGATCCATTAATAACAATCTGTTCAGTTGTCTACATTCTACAAGTTGAAACTCAATAAGAAGGGCTTACTTTTAGGCCTGTGATATAAAAAGGTTTTGTGTGGAGAGTTTTTTAATTGTATTTGTATTCAAGAATCTGATACAAACTCTATGCAGTCGACCAAAACTTGTTGATAATATTGATTGTTTGAGTAAACATTGAACACGTTGTTAAAAACTGTTAGATTTTGGTATTAATTGATGACTAATTTCAGATTATAGAACCTTCCATTAATTGAGCAAATAATGTTTGTTACACTGAAAAACTTGTGAAACAAATTTATTTTTTTAATAATGTCAAATCAATGAATGGATCTTTTAATAATGTCCTTGACAGACATTCTGAGGTTAGAGTCATTACAACTTTGATGCTACTTCATATCATATGTTACTTTTATTTTATTTTACTTTATTTTTATTTTCTTGGAAAATGTCTTATCATATAATCCTGTGCTCTCAACCTCTTCTTTTCTTTACTCTTTTCTTCAATAAAATTTGCTCCAAACAACCTCATTGGCATGTATAGTTTAACTTGAAGTATAGGTTTTCATCACATTCTCTTTCTGCAGTGTTATCAGGCTTGTGTTCTTTAAATTAACACCTTTGAATGAATGAAGCAAATAAATTGTTTTAACCTTCAAGACTGGTGGTATTCTGCCTATATACAGCTTCCTACAATGGCATCTTTGCACAGCGTACCACCCGCTGTATCACCCAGAACAGGATTAATGCATGCTTCAAGCCTTGGGTCTTTATCTCAGTCCCCATGTTATGCATCTCCAGTTCCAATGGGTATTTATTGCCCTTGTTATCTTCCATTTCCTTTGAAGATTTTTTTCTTTATTTTCTTGTCATGGTTATTTTTTGTTCACTCTTCTCAGGTGGGTACCAAGTTAATAATAAGGAGCAACCCACAAGGTAAATCATATTCTTGGTATTATTTTGGATTCCTTATAGTGTAGTCACTGGATTAATATAAGCTATGAAGCATGTCTCCAAGCTAGATTCTCTTAATTTAAAATAATAGACATGTATTTTTTATTATTAGAATATTTACCTAAAAAGATTTATAAAGAAAAAAAAAAGTTCAATTTAAAGAAACAATAGTTTCTCCTAAAAATTGAATATCAATATACATAAAAGAATAATTTTAAGAAGCAAGACACAACTGGTTCCATTTCCCATATGCCTTGTAGCTCTGCCTATCCTTACTACTACAATATTTTCCAAAAATAAATAAATCAATAAAATAAGAATATTTGTGGTGGGTAGTTGAAATAGCTGGATGCAATTTTACAAAATTACACTCCAATGCTATTGTTAGGAATTCTTGTGGATTTTGATGATTAAAAAGAACATAGTGTGGTGAGTTGTTCTCAGAAGACTTCATGCCTTTATCATGAACACACATGCCATCCTTATTTATGTTTATGCTGTCATATACTCTTTATCTTTCTGCATATGTTTATTATTTATGAGATTTCACAGCTAAAGCTAAGATGATACTCTCAGTTGAAAATGTTAATCCCATTCTAATTGTAATTGCCTTTTTAATATTTTGTAGACCACAAAGAACTGATAGCTTCAACAGTGAGTTTTCTGCTTTTGGATCTCTAGACCCCACTCAGCAGTCAAATAGGGGACTCAACACCTCCAAAACTGCAAATTCTTCTTCCAATACAAGAAGAAACCCATTTGACTAGTTTAAACAATTTGCCATACTGTCACAATTTTCTGTCTCATGTTGACCACGAAAATTGGAGAATGACTATGATCCTGTCATTCCAGTGCCAAGTTGAGTTAGTTTCCTTTGTAAATTGTAATGTAAATATAAAGCACATATATTCCCTAGTGCATGCAGAAAACCTTACTCACAGATGAATATCACAGTGCTACTAATCAACTGATTTAACCATACAATGCAGACCTACATGGTCGTTACCTGTATTTATTGGAATTACATGTAAATTTTTACAATTCTTCTACATAATAATACAAGTCAAATATTTTCTTTGCTCATCATTGATAAGAACTTAGGGTTGGAAAAGTAAAATAATCTCTTTAATTTTCTATAATTGTTGCCATAGAGTATAGACCTTAGTAATGTTGATTTGATTTCCAAATATAATGGTGAATGTTGTTCCTGGTAGTAAAACATTCAACTCTAATTAGCTATTCCCTGACATTCATATTTTGAGAACATATAGCTCGCTGCTAACATCTTTGAATAACAAGCTATGCTTTCTCTCTGTTTGTCTCCCTCTTAGGTAGGATAACATGAAAGAGGTGTAATCTTAATATACTTCAGTCAATGTTTCTTGTACAATGTCTTCAATAGAGAAGGTGCTGCAATTAATGTCTGTAGCTGTTGGCCAGTTAAAGATACATTTGTTACAGAAACCAATATAAAATTGTGTATAGTTCTTGCAAATAGAGCTATATGACAAGCATAACAATTTTATATTATTCTAATGTCATGCTTCTAATTGTTAAAAGAAATTTGATTCTGGAGACAAGGACTGCCAGTGCAAAATCTATACGTTCCTAGTCCCTCCCTATATGATATTAATGACCATGATTGGGAATGTAATTTTGAGACCTCATTATTATATTGAGCTCTAATGAAGTATAGATCAATCATAGGAGTATCTACCTATAGCTATATAAACTAGAAAAAGCTAAAGTAGGAACAATGGATCCTCCTTACCATATTGAATTCTCTGTCTTTTATTTTTAAGCCACATAAATAAGCAAAATTTAGGTATTCTTAACTTTTCTTTCCTTGCCTTTTCACCTTTTCTCACTTTCACTATAGATTGCCAATGTTATTAGTAATTTTTAATGATAATCACTTTTTTCTTTAAATTACTTCTCAACTGCTTTTGATAACTTTCTTTTCACCTTTTCAATAAGGCAACCATTTAGATTTCACTAATCCATCACTATTTCCCTAGCACTTATCATTTTCTACTAATTGTTCTGTTGAACTTGACTCAAGCTAGAATTGAAGGAGCTTTCTCAATTGATCTTAATTTTTGTCGTGATCGCTTGGTCAAGACACTCACCCTAAATCTAGTCCTTCTTAATTTTAAAGATCATCGTTGGTTTCTTTATGTTTAATGTCACATTACATAAACTTTTCCTGTTACCAAACGTTGTCAATAGCAATAAAAATAGAGAGTGGAGTCAAGTAAGTTAACTTAAAAACTAAAGGCAGGTAATCTAGGTAATTGTGGAGAAGAGAATATGCTTTGGGAGCATTCACTTTAGACTTGCATGTGCTTAAAAGATTTTAACCTTTTCAACCTCTTGCCCCTTCGGTAAGGATAGAGGAAAATTTTGAATTAAAAACTTGCAATTATTTGGCCAAAAATGAATGTGGCATGAAGAACAGTAAGGAACAACCATGTTTTACTCCTCTGAGTGGGTCGTTCATATATATAGTAAGAGATGTAAATCATAGCACTTTGTACCTAAATAAAAATGAGAAAATTACAATGACACCTTTTCTAGTTTCTTGAGATTGCACATGCTACTCTTGCCTTGTCAACATTTACACTAACCCTCTTAAAGGGTACACGTTATAATGTGCTTTAAAAAAAGTGTCAGTGCAATGTATTTAAAACAATTAAAATTAGTTACTAGAGAGTTAGAAAGATACGATATCAATGGTGCAAATTGAATAGTTAACAAATAAAGAAACATATTCAGGGCAAGCATGGTCACATACAAGTCATTCCTTATGACCTTGAAATCCATTTAGGTTTAGACTCTTCACTACATTCGGAATCCTCATTTCAGACCTTGCTGCATGGCTCCCATGTGAACTGACTCAACCTTTGAACATAGTTCCAAACCCCTGCCCCCCTCACCAAGAAAATTCTCAACATTAAAATTGTTTGTTGCAAACTGAAGATCATTAAAAGTGAACCTTCAAGGAAAAGAAGCTACTAATCACTCCTGGCTTAAGTTGGAGTACATGATCTTGTACTCACCAAAAGGTTAACAAGATGTGCAATATCATGTACTCCCAACTTAAGCCAAGAATGACTAGTAGCTTTTTGGTGGATGAGGATCTTGGAGTAATTGGTCGGTGTCTAAGTTTTTTTGTAAGTTTTCTTCCTGTTGATTTACCGGGGGGGGGGGGGGATATACATGAATTAAAAATATTAATTAATGTAATCCTAATTTTTTCAAACTTCAACTTTTGTAATTATCTTATACCTTTATGTTTCATTTTTTTTCCTTTTCTAGTCACATATTTGTTACATTTATTAGTTTCGTTAGTTTTTTTTCTTCTCTTATTAGTTTTATTTATTTTCTCTCGAAAGGAATATATTACTTAGCGGATGTAAAATAATTTTTTTAATGAAAGTTAAACCAAATATACATATGGGGCCAAATATAAAAATCCCAAACGGGATTCACATTATTAACTAATTAATATAAGGTAAATGGAAAAACATATCCTACTTTGACGTCTCTAATTGATAGTTAATTTAAAAGTGAATATCCAAGGGATTTTTTGTTTTACTCTTGTAGTCCCTCCCTAAACTTTTGATGTTTTACCTTTTTGTTTTTGTTCTTAAACTCTATGTTTTACATATTCCAATGCTAATTAATTATTTTTTTCACATATACCCCTATTTAACATGATCTAGATTTTCACAACTTCTTCTCTCATAGATATTAAATGAGGGTATTTTAGACTAAATGTATTGTTTGTGCGTAATATTAAATGTTTCTTAAGTTGCGTGCATTATTAATCCTAAACATCAAGAGTTTAAGAACTAAGGGAAAAATAGTTAGTGTAATAGAAAATGATAGTATAATAATGATTAAACATTTATTTTTTTAGAGAAAAAATACATTTGTTTTATTAAAAGCACATCTTAAAAAATAAAATAACTAGATAAATCAAAACAAAAAACATAAATATTAAAAATTAGGAGACTGTAATTCATGATTAAGTTAAATATATTAAAAATCGACTAAGCAGTGAGTGATCTGAATATTAAAAATAATGCTCATGTTCATTATTAGAAATCTCAAACTCTAACTTTTCCTCAACAGCCATCACAATCTCTATTGAATCTAAATTATCCAATCCAAAGTCATTATGGATGAGCATATTAGGGGTAACCCAACAAATACAAAATGCTCAGAATAATATCAATAAACATTAGAAATAGAAATTATCAAAACCAATAAAACAAAATAAAAAAATTATGCCCAATATAAAATGCCAAAAGTTGTTAAAATATTTGTTGTGGATTAGTATAAATCAATAATTATTATATTATCTTTTAGTATCATCAATTGACAATTAAAGATAAGATAATTATCATATTTAGATTATGGATATTTTGTATGGGATTGACCTTGTGATGGGTTGGGTCAATCATTTAGTAGATAATCCATTGAGAGGTCCATACCTACTGCTAGGAGATTATAAATTTGCTATCCCATTAAGCAAATTTACACACTCTCTTTGACACTCATATTCTCTTAAACAATCTCCTAGAAAGTGGGCAGAAATCCTCTCAAGAGTATTTTAAGGATTTCTTCCGGCAAGCAATTCTCGTGGAGATAATGCGAATTCAAGTTAGTATTTGATAACATTCTTAAGTTTTATCGCTATAATCACATGCTATTATTTGTATCTATATATGTTGTTTTATAATTTTCCATCAATTGGTATCAGAGCCAACTTAGATACATTTTATAGTTGTTTGTTGTGTCAACCCTATGATATTTTAATTTCTTCGTTATTATTCATGAAATTATAATTAGTGGTTCCATTGATTTAATTATTTTAAATGTGATAAAAACAATTTGTGCCCTTTTTCTCTTCGAATTTCTTTGTTAAAAAAGCATTTACATTTTATGCATGAAATTCAAAATCGCTTGAGGGTTTTTGTTCCTTGTCATCACTGGAGTAACATATAAAAAATTAGTATAATTTTATTTTCTCGTGAACAAATTTAAGACAATTGAGAAATTTTATTTTCTCGTGCAACCTTCAAAGCCCGAAACCTTTCAAATTAAATTACTCACATTTGGATAATTTTTTTTCAAAATTGATTGAAGGCTTTTGTAGATCAGAAGATTTCAAGCAAAATGCATCCCTAAACCTATATTTTCGTTCAAAATCGAAAGAGAAATTGCGAAAACATGGATTTGCGATACTGTTGCGCAAGTGCGAATGTCCTCTTTCATTTTCTTTTGATTTCTCCCTCATTTCTGAACGATTTGAAAAACAAATTGAGGGCTTTTATTCCTCTGATATTGACGATCAAAACACACCCCATTTATCTATTTTTTGTTGCCGAAAATCGGAGATATCGTCGAGTCTCCTCCGCAGGTCAAGATGACCCGTTTTCTAGTTTTGGTTGTTGGGCGAGTGGTGTTGCGAAGCCCACTTACGGTGGGAGGCACATGGGAGCGTGTGGGCCCACCTCCCAGGCCCAATTTTTTCCCATTTTGTTCCATATATTATCTATTTAATATTTTGAGACTGTTGGTAATTTCTCTGGAATTTTTTAGGTATCAAAAAATATTAATTTGATTAAATCGAGACTTAATTTGGTATTTTAGATATTGTACTCTCGGATTTTGGACTTCAATTTTTTTGGTGACAATTCCCTACTATTTTTTAGTAATTTTCTAGCATGGGGTACTCTCTAGTATTCTGTCACTATTAAGGAATTAATTTGAGATCATTTTATAATTATGCATGATAAAATTATTACTCTCCCACTATATGCATAATTTTTTTTTCTCTTCATTTACATTACTATAACTCACGTATGGTGGGTATAGTGATGTGAATTTATATGTTTGTTATACAATTATGCATGGTATAAATTATCAATTTTGTGATGGGCATAATTTTCTCTTAATTTACATTACTATAACTCGCTTATCGTGGGTATAGTGATGTGAATTTATATATTTATTATACAATTATGCATGGTATAAATTACCAATTTTGTGATAAGCATAATTTTCTCTTAATTTACATGATTGTAATCTTACCTATCGTGGGTGCATTTATGTGAATTTTGTGTTGGTTCTATCACATTAATAATAATTATATCCTATCGGTATGTTGTTGTTAGTGTGATTTGTTGTTGCACAATGTGATTTTCTTTGCTTATGTTAATCAATTTCTTGGTACCCTATCGGTATTAGGATCTTGGTAATATAAGTTATAGTACATTGTATTAATATTGTTGCACTTTTGCTTAGGGACTCTCTTTTCTGACTGAACTTTTCTTTTAAATCACACAATGTTTTGTGATGTTCAGTTTTTCTCCCTAATTCTATCAAAACTTTTAATAGGACAAATTATAAGGCATAAAATTTTTCAGGCACTCTCTATAATGATTAGTATTAGTCACTTTTATTTTATTTTATTTTATTCCTTGTTATTACTTGGGTTGAAGAATATCCTTTGTTTTAGATTAAATAAACGTATGTAGTGAATTATATATTACTTTATGTCATTTATCTATATCAAATAAATCTAAAAATGACATAATTTAATATTTTAATATACATTGTGTTTTTCACTACTAATGTTGTTGAAATCTAGACCCATTTATCATTCTTAATTTGTGACAAATATGTGCCAAGTATATATTTTCTCTAATCATGTGCCTTAGTCAAAGAAATTTTGGATTATAATAAAATTTAATTTGTTTTATGTCAATGGTGCAATTGAGCATTATTTCAAATCATTTTATGCCAAATTGATCTAAAGTCTGGATTAAATTCTCTGTTGCCTTGTTATTGTTAAAGTGTTCACTTGTGAAATTACTGAAAATATTTTGTTGAACAACTATTTAAGGCAATCACAAAATATATCATTCATGTATTTTATATGAATCGTATTGATTTATATTTGGAGCTTTTCTCTTGAGATGACATTGCATACTCTTTAAGTCATCAAAGCTCATTGGTCTTATACATAAAGATGAGTGACACTTTGAACCTTTTAACTTGATTATGATTGCATATATGGATAAATTTGTAAATAAAATATTCTTATCCTTTTGAGATTATAAATATGCAATTATATATGAGAGTGTCATTATTTCTCAAAATTTTCTAGAAGAACTCTTCAATCATTTCTTTTTTGATTGCTTGTTATAATACTCCATTTCGTAATCATATTCTAATTTTGATTTTTAGTGGGAGTATTTTGCATCTTACTAGTTCTAGAGTTCTATTTTGAGATAAATATAAAAATTGCTTTGTGTACGTTTGTAATCTTAACTTAATTAAGTAAAACCAACAACTCTGTTATTGTACTCTCTCCAATATAGAGATCATGAAATTAATATCATGGTTCTTACGATGATAAAATCATGTTTATTACATGCTAAGTCAAAGTGTTGTTAAGCATATTTTTGTTTTCTTTGAATACGATTGTTGTTGAATATCATATTCTTTTTGGCATAATTTTTTTTTTGATAATTTGCATAATTCTATTATGTTGATGATAATTATACCCTATCGGTGTGTTATTATTGATATAATTTGTTAAGATACAATGCACCATTTGTCCTACACTTATATCAGTTTTTTTTTGTTTGAGTAGCCTATCAACATTGGAGTTTTTGATGATATAAGTTTCCTCTTGTGCATTATAGTATTATATTTCTTATTTATTGTGTTTTTTGAGATTCTTGAGAGAGATCTCAACAAATAAGAAATTCTCTTTAATGAGGCATGTTTTGGTTGTATTTGTATGGAACCATTTAACTCTCTGAGTATGTGACAATTTACACACATTAAATATTTCCTTGTTGTTCCATACTAGCCTCGTTGTCTAACCAATTAATTGGGCATTATTTTTATGCAATCCAATATTCTGAAATTTTTTCATTTACCTATCGCAATACAAATTTGTTTAATGGAATATTTTATAGAAATATATTGCTATCATGTGGGTAGTGGACATACCCTATCGATATGACATTACTCGATATGGTTCTAGTGTGATAAAGATAATAGTTGAATTTTTTGTTTAGCTCTTTGGATATTTTCCTTAAAATTAAGTCAACTATTTTTCTTTATCAACTGGGAGAATCTAGCATTTTGAAAGTAATGTCCTATAAATGGATTGTGTTATCACATACTATTTGTAATCACTTTGTTGTTAGGACCTACATTAAGGATTTTGTGATAGTCTCATAGAATATTGTTGTGTGATAACTCTCTATTGTCATATGTTATTAGTGGACAATTCTTGATAGGACAATATATATAGGAATCCCAAATTTGAAGAGATTAATTTCTCCATACCATATTTTGTGTCGTTATTGATGGTATTTTGAATCGTAATGTTGTTGAAGCTATATGCTTTAATTTAGAATATATAGATAAACCTATGTCCATCATAGTTTGTGATGAGAGTTAGAGACTATTTGTTGTTATATCCTTAATATTTGTTAAGTATAGGTCCCATATACTTCCGCTGCATGTAACCAAATCTTATACTCAAGTGTATGTAGATACTGTTTATAATTGTACCACTTGAGTTTATGTTTTGAGTGAGTAATTGAGAACTTGCAAGTGATCCCATATTCTACTTCTAAATATTAGGGATTTTCTATCTCACTCATGTTTGAAAAGTAAAGATTACATTGTTTAGGTGATCCTTTTGAGGGTCAATATTCTTTGAGGATTAACATGTGGTTAGCTATGAAACCTTTTTGTAAAGCTTTGTAATTGATAGATGGATTGTACGTTGGGTTCATATTCTCGTTTCTAACCACTTCCCTCATTAATCATACTCTACTCTACTTCTCTCTAATACATATTTCTTTAAGAGAGAAAATAGTAAATTTTTATTCACATTATTTTACAAAGCTATAATCTCACTATCATTAGAGTATTTCAATTCTAGTGGGCTCTAATGAGAATCCTAATCTTATTTTGGTATATAAAGGATTAGTGGGAGCATATAACCTTTTATTATGTCTCGAGACTTATCAAATTTGTATTGTCATATATTCTTGTGCACATTTAATGATCATATGACATACTCTAGAAGGACTTTGTTATTTATTCTTGTCCTTTTGTGTTGAGATACATAAAATTCATTGTATCTTAGTAGGCATCTTTAGCGGATGACAAGGCCATTTTGCTGGGAATTGCACAATTAGTCTTTTGACACACAATTATCTTGTGCATCTCTTTTACCCAAAACTTCACATTTTGTTTGGTCGAAATTTATAAGTATATTGTAAATACAATACTCCTATAGAGTATTTGTCAAGGTGCTTATGGTGATAGTACTCCTATGGAGTACAATTTCGCACCATTTAGGTACTTATAAATTTTATGTTTAGACCATTGATCTTTAAGTGCTTGCTCATTATTGACATTTTGTGGCCACGTTAATCTAGAGTATCGTTTCATTTAAGCTAGGTGTCTATGTCATCCCAGTCGGATATTAATGGATTTCCTAATTGTCTTCGGATTTGCATAGTCACTTATTTCGTGAAACTCATATTAATTGAATGTCAAATATTCTAAGAGCATTTGTTGGTTTAGCCCATACGTGACCACTCCTGTTATTGGGCTATCGTGAGCATTTAGGTGCATGTGAATTATGTTTTGGTCTTTGCAGCTTTTCAGACTTAAATTGATTATGGTGTTGAAAGAAAACACTTGAAGATTCACTAACCAAAGACTTAACTATTGGAGCTTTTGAGAATTTTACAGCTCACATGTGTTTGGTTAAGTCTTTTTTGATGTCTTGGGTCAGTGGGAGTCTAAAAACACTCTATCATGAGATATGTATATAGTAATATTATCTTAGTAACATATCTCTTATAGCATTTCAGATGCTTGGACCATTGTTGTGTAGCATATTTTGACTATTAAGCTAAGCTATTCCGTATATTCTTTTCTTGTGAGAAATATGACTATTTGATGCACAAGATATGTATCCCTATCGGATATTATTTTGTAGCGTTAGAGATTTTAGATTTCTTACATTATTGACATATGATTGAAATTGTCGTTCTAGTCTTGATGATTCCTATTTTAATTATTGGTTAATACTATCCAAGTGGGAGAATGTTAAAATATTTGTTGTGGATTAGTATAAGTCAATAATTATTATATTATCTTTTAGTATCATCAATCAACAATTAAAGATAAGATAATTATCATATTTAGATTATGGATATTTTGTATAGGATTGACCTTGTGATGGGTTGGGTCAATCATTTAGTAGATAATCCATTGAGAGGTCCCTACCTACTGCTAGAGGATTATAAATTTGCTATCCCATTAAGCAAATTTACACATTCTCTCTAACACTCGGATTCTCTTAAACAATCCCCTAGAAAGTGGGCAGAAATCCTCTCAAGAGTATTTTAAGGGTTTCTTCTGGCAAGCAATTCTCATGGAGATGAATGCGAATTCAGGTTAGTATTTGATAACCTTCTTAAGTTTTATCGCTATAATCACATGCTATAATTTGTATCTATATATGTTGTTTTATAATTTTCCATCAAAAGTTTCATACATTGGATAACAAATTGAAATGAAATTATTACATAGTGAAAACATAAACCCAACATCATTAATCAAATCACATAGCATTATTGTAATCTATGAAATGATTGTGAGAGTAAACAAATTCTAGGGTTCATACCAATTGAAAATATAACAAGATCAAGAAATTAGGTCTAAACACAAACACAATTGAGGTGCACATTCATTAAAAATCAAAACCATATTTAGGATTTTAAAATTAGAACTGGAAATGGGGGAACAAAAGAACCTTGGAAGCATTGACTTTCTGGAAGTTTTTTATGCAAGAGATGATGCGATTTGTGACCTCGAGCTTGTCAAGAAAGCAAACCTAACTCCTTTGTAGAACTGATGAATGAGAAAGATGGGAGCAAGGCTTAAGGGAGAGTTCTGGGGAGAGCATGAACGTGCACTCTCAGAAACTTGATGAATAATGAACCAAACCACACCTCACTCTCTCCAATACTCACTTCGATAATGAGCCCCCAAACAGAACCTTTTTCTTTCTTTGTTGGGCTTCACAGTTTAGGCCCAACTCTCTGTCTCTAACCTCATTATCCAACCCTCTTCACCCTTGTTGAATAAAAAAATATTAATTATTTTTATATTTTAAAAAATTAAATATATTAACCTTTATATTTTATCTTTCTTTATAAAATAAAGAGAATTAATAAGAGAAAATAATATTTAATTACTTATGAGGCATAACTAACCACTTTTAAACATTTTAATAACCTTGTGACACTACTAATCACTTGTGAGACATTTTAAACCATTAGTGCCTCAAATACAGATTGATAAGTATACGTCCATTAGACATTTCAATAACTTCATGATCTATGGCTTAATTACCAAATTGGTCCCCAAATTATTTAAAATACTTCAATTTGGTCCCCAAATTTTAAAATGCTTCAATTTGGTCCCCAAATTTTAAAAAATGCATCAATTTGATCCTTTCTGTCCAATTGGAGTTGACGCCGTTAATAATTTGGGACCAAATTGGCAAGACTTGTCTAGTCTTCTTGCTTATTGGGATAATTTAGCCTTTAACGGCATCAATTTGGTCCCAAATTATTAACGGCGTCAATTCCAACTAGATGGAAATGACCACATTGATGCATTTTTAAAATTTTGGAGACCAAATTGAAGTATTTTAAATAATTTGGGGACCAATTTGTTAATTAAGCCTACTATTAACCATTTGTGAGACATTTAACCATTATTGTCACAACTGCATATCGATAATTATATAAATTATATTTATTTACTCTTAATTACTTGTGAGATAAAGTTAATCATATTTACACGTGATTAATCAAGTTTAGCGGGTGGGCACTAGGCAGAGAATTCCCAACGGTACATTGATCATTACTCATTTCTAAATTCAAATGAACATGGTTGAACGCATTTTTGGATATTCTTACCCTTTTGTGCTGTTAATATTTTTATATTTGCAACTTTGGACATAAAGTGGATGAATAGAACTCTACGGTAATCTAACTGAGTGGAAGATAAGCCATCCTTATTTTTTAAAACGATTATATTCATTCATAACATATTCCATTGCTAATCTTATCATGAAATTTTTATCTATTCTTATTCTTCATCAGCACTAGCTCAACACGTTAGAGGCTTATTTCGTGAGAGAATTGGCGTGTGAAAAAGAAATATTACCCTCTTCTCTTGATCACTGACAATCAATAACATGGAAACTACTTTTAGTTATAGCTTTGACAATAATTTAGGGTTGAAAATTGAAGCAAACAAGTGGAAAGGTGAAAGATAAAGGAAATAACACCACTGGCAGTGGTTAGTTCCTTATGGTTTTGGGGCGAATTTCAAAAGTTGGAATGGCATCTTACCCCCAAGTTAATGCTAATTTGCATGCCTTTTCAAAATACAAATTCTATATATTCGAGCATCCAATCTTCAATTTTATTCGGAAAGGTGATCGCATTAGCTCAAATTGGAATGTTATATTCCTTTTGTTGTTTTTTTCTTTTATCATGAAAGCAAATTAAAATTCTTCCCATTGACATTGACAAAAGTCCATCCTCCATCCAACAAAGAATTCTTGCAATAGATTCTGTAACTGAAGCAACTTCTTTTATATGGTAAATTGTAATTAAGCGTTACATACATCATACATGAGTTGTACACATGGACAAGGAGCAAAACCCAATAACAACTTCAAGTTCATGCTAATTCACTATACAGCATCAAGTCCCCTAACAAATCCTCATTTAGCTTCAAATACTAACAAAGAAAAAGAAATTAGAAAAAACATTTTAGAATAACATCATTCTTGAAATTCATCCATGCTGATTTATTTAGTAGTTACAATTACATCAGAAAACAACATAATAGATAACAACAGCAAGCTATAATACTCTATATATAATATATGTTCCTTTTTCTTCAGAGTTGCTCGTGGCTTTTATGCACCCATATGGTAGAAAATGGTTTATCATTATTTGCCCAATTCCTTAGCTTAAGAAGCACATAAACAATCATTCCACACAAAAAGCCAAGAGCTGCACTTGATCCCACTAGAGAAACTGTAGTGCAAAAAAGCATCACAAAGGAATCTTCCTTGGTATTAATGTCCCTACAGCAAGTGGCCAATTCAATTCCAGCAAAGAGGAGCAACACCCCCAAGATCCCCACTGGAAACTGCCTTAAAATGTGTGCCAAAGAACTTCCCAACACCAATCCCAACACCAACTTGGCAGCACCAAGAAGTGCCACACACCCACCACTCCTTCCACCAAACTTGTACTGCCCTGCAAGTCCACCTGCCCCATGGCAGCATGGCATGGCACCAAACCAACTACCAACCAAATTCATCAGCCCCACACTCACAGAAAGTGAAGTGGCAGAGAAGTCCCTTTCTGGGAACAAATCCTTTGACAACTTGCAAACAGCTATCACAGAGTTCAAGATTGACAATGGGAGTTGAGGAATTGTACCCTTCACAAAACCTTTCTTCCATGCATGCTTAGAGAACTTCACCACTTCCATAGAGGAAGGTCCAAACTTTATCTCATGTACCACCTTAGGCCTTCTTACAAAGGCAAACACAACCCCCAACACAAACACTATGAAAGCAGAAGGAAGTGAGAAAACAACCCTTCTCACTCTACTTCTCTTATTTCTTGCACCCTTCTCACCCAAACTTTCACTTTCACCATCAAAACCACACCCATGATCCTTCTCACCAGCACCACTCACAATAACAATAAAACACAAACAAACTAGGGCCAAAACCAACCCATCCAACCCCAACCAATGCCTCTCACCCAAAGCCTTAGACTTTGGCAAGTCCTGAACTTTCCTCACATACTTAGCAGCTGTCAAAGCAAATGACAAACCTTGTGCTAGTTGAATTCCCCTCACAACACTCAGAGGAATCAACTTGTACACAAGCTGCATCAACCTTGTCACACCCAAAACAAACAACACCCCACCGGTTAATATCCCGGCGGCCATGATCTCCGGCACGCCGAAGCCGGCGTCCGACAAGGCCTCGGCGGCGATGGACTTCATGGGCTGGACGGGCATGGGGACCCCATAGATTGCACCAGTGATGATGTTGTACACGCCTGTGAAGATCAATGTGGTGCCAAGGTTGAGGTCCCTTGAAAGTGTGAGGGACAGCATTATTGGTATGTAGGTGCCAAGGTCACCCATGGCACCGTTGAGTTCAGCCCATTTTGAACGTAAAACCAAGTTGGTTTTCACTTTCTGTAAGATTGCTTTGGCTGAGAAAGCTGTGGTTGGAGCAGTTTGGGTTGTTTCAGGGTTTGAGATTGGAATTGAAGAGGGGTTTTGGTTTGCCATGGAATGTAGCTAGGTTTTCGGTGTGAGATTCACACTTGGTTGTTAATTGTGTTGGAGGAGTAACACTTTCAGGAGTGAGTGCAAATTAAATAAGACTTGGTTATTTATAGTTGAGAAGTGAGAACACTGATAAGAAGATATTTTCTAAGCACTCTTTTCAGTACAATTTAGGATGGACTATTTTTTTCCTTAATTAAATGAAGTACTAGTATTTTTTTTTTATAAAATATATTTTTGGTACTTTATTATACTTTTTGGTTTTAGTTTAATTTTTTTTAATTTAAAAGTTTTATTGTGATTCTTTAAAATAATTATGCTAAATTAAATTGATCCTTTTTGTGAATTTTTTTTTTACTGTATGTGAATTTTTTATATTAATACTACTCCTGTCCCTATTTATAAGATATTGTTGACTAATTTATGCTTATTAAGAAAATTAGTTAATTTAAGTATTAGCATTAAATTTGTTTGTAATTATAATATATTTACAAATTTACCCTTAAATAATTAATGCATGGAGAGAGAATAATAGTAATGGAATTTTAATTTTTAAAGCTAAACTCTTTAATTCTCCAATCCTCATAAGAGAGAGAAAGAGACAATTCATAACATTTATTATTTATGGACTGAAATAATTAAGGGTATTTTGGTCAAAAAAATAATTAATACAAGGAACAATTGGAATAGAGTCTTATAAAAAGGATAAGAAAATTTTAAAACAGTGTCTTATAGAAAAGGATGAAGGTAGTAGTATTAATTGGTTGATATGGCAAATTAATATTCATATAATATAATATTTTTTACAATTTATCACTTGTCATTAAATTAATTAAATTAGTATAATAAATTGAAAGAAGGATCAACTTAATAAAAAAATACTTTAAAAAATTTAAGTAAAACTTCTTAAACTTAGTCAATCAAACTAAAGTAAATTTTACTCCATTATAAATTTGTTTTTATAAGTGTTAATTACTACTATTTGTTGATGCGGGTTTTGTGAAGGGATTCTTATAACTTATGAGGAATTTTAAATTTGGAAGATTATATTCTCATATTTGATATATATATATATATATATATATATATATATATATATATATATATATATATATATATATATATATATATATATTCGCATGAACCTAATACTTTTAAGAATTTTTTAATTACGTTTTGCAACAAAATTTTATAATAGAAAAGGTTAAGGAGAAGAAAGACAGACACTGAATTATTAGGTTTAGGAGAGAAAAGAAATTTTTGACATTTTAAATTATCTATGCATCACATTTCTATTAATTATTTATCTTTTGTGCTTTTATTTTTTAAGGTAAAGAGAATTCTCTCTCAAATGAACAGTGTAAAGAGAAAGATACAAAATAAATGTAATAATAAATTTTTTGTTTGAGATTATGTTCTCACATCTTTAGTAACATTTTAATGTCAATTTGCTTTTCATGCTTGAATCAATTTATTTTGCATTAGATAACCTTTTTTAATAGCTCCCTTAGTTCTACAAAATAATTAATTCTAAACAAATTTCTCAAACCCGCATTTAGTATGTTTGTGATCAAATTCACATAGGGATAAGATTATTTATGACTTGAAATTTGCACAACTAAATTCATAAAATTAACTTATTAATTAATTAGTTAACACATAGGGATATTTTTAATTACATTTTTAAAATGGCAAAATCATTAAAAAAAAAAAAGGCTAAAATATCATTATGTTTTAAAATTCTTAATTTCGTCCTTAATGTTTTTAAAGAGACCTATTTTAGTCCTAAACCTAATGAAAATGACTAAAATGAATCTCTTTAAAAACATAAAGGATGAAATCGGGAATTTTAAAACATAAATAACCAAAATGAGAAAATGCAAAAACATAAAGGATCAAAATATTTCTCACACATGAACAGTCATTGTGATCTATCACACAAAATATATTTCTATTCTTATCACATAGAATACCTCACCCATATCTTTTTTTTTTTTAAGTTATTAGCGAGAAACTTCATTACACCATGCAACATAGCAAAATCATTTGTAGTTAGCAGAACATCATCAACATACAAGACTAAAATTGCAAGTTTACTTCCGCATACCTTCATATAGATAGACGGTTCAACAATGTTTTCTAGAAAACCATACGATGAAATTTTTTTTTTGCTGAATTATCATACGATGAAATGGTATCATTAAACTTAAGATACCATTGTATGGAAGCCTATTTTGTTGGAATCAAAGACATAGAAACATCCATAACCCACTCAATGTTTTGATAATAATAATAAAGGTTATTAAAAATTATGGATTACTACCAATACGTTACATGTGTAATAATATATGATTTGCTATAGAAATGATGTTTTTCATTACACTTTATTAAAAGGAAAATGTGTATTAAAAAGGACTTCACATAAAATGCGTTTTATACTAAGCGTCCAATACACTTGTTTTAACTAAGCGTCCAACCTGTTTTTACATAAGCGTTCAACACGTGTTTTTGTCGAAAGCATCCAAAGTTGTTGCTATATATAATATGCTCTGATCTTTTATATAAAGATGGACGATGTTTTTTAACACATTACTCTAAACTAAATATAGTTTGAAAAATAACCAAGTTTTTAATGTTGTATTTTACCTTGTTATTTTAATATATGTTGCATTTATTGTAAAGATATACTTGTTTGTTTCATAGTACTAACAAAAAGGGATGTTTCGAGTCAACTTATATATTCAAGTTGTACCTTAGGAAGAAAAAGGAGAAAAAACGTAAAACTCTTTTGATAAAGTCAATAAATTAGTTGTACCTTTTTGGTATAAACTGACAGTTCTCTATCTGCTACACCCTTTCTCTCTCCTACAAACAAGACAGTAAGTTTCTTTACGTGAAACTCATACTCTAAGTCTCAAACACTCTAATCTTTTGTGAACACTACTTTTAAGCTAAAACTATCATACACTTTACTTTTGAAAAGCTTTTGTTTTGTGATTTATCTTGTATATCCTCTCAGTTGAAAGTTATCTTGTAAATCTTTTAAACCTTTTTTTGGTTTGTGAAAGGTTGGAGAGAGTTAGTGTAGAAATAAAAAAAATGAGTAGTGTTATGTGTAATTTAAAAAAAAAAGCTTAGGAGGTGCAAGTTCAATTTGTTCTTTTAATTATTTTAATTATATTTAATATAATTAAAAGAGAAAATTACACTTGTATCCCCTAAGTTTTTTTTTTTCAAATTACACATAACACCACTTTTTTTCTATTCTTACACTAAGTCGTCTTTATGTTTGAAAACATTACACTGATATCCCCCTTATTTGTTACACTAATAAGCCCTTAATGTTTAAAAATAATACACTAACACCCCTTATATATTACACTAATTAACATCTCTTATAAGGAGAATTACTGTAATGGTTAAAAAAGTATGAGTGTTTGTATAATTTCACGAAACCTCATAGATCATTAATGTAATTTACTCTAATTCAAATAACTCTTGGTGTTATATGTGTCATTTTAATTTTTACGTCATGGGTTTGATATTATGCTGCACATGTTTGTGTTTTTTAACATTTTTATTATGACTTCACCCACTCTTAACAATTCCAATGTGCCATTATTCACCCACCCCATGCAACATGTATACACTACCCAATAAGTCCATTTAGCACATGTTCCATCAATATTTTAGTTTTTTTTATTTTTAAGTTTCAAAAACATTCTAACTGAAGTGAAACCATACCTACAGGTTGATTTGAAACAAATTTCCTCCTTTAATTGGATTCTTTTTTTGGTTGAAAGAATACCTTATGTGTAGCTTATGTTCACCATTCTTCCTTCTTTGTTCAGACAAATCAGACCAGAGGCTTATTTCATGTTTTCTCCTCTATTATTCCATTTGTTGCTTCATTTGCTAATCTAAAGAGCTCCTTCTGTTGTCGCATGAAAATTAGTAGTTTAGATCGGCTAACTGCTTCAACACAATTCCAAACTAATGTCAAGCGATTGGTACTAAGAAGGGAAATCTGCTTCTCAATAATGGGTTCCCAAGCTACTTCAGTAAGCGCTTGGTGTAGGTGAAAAGAAAAAAGAAGGGAAAAGATAGGATTTTCTGAAAAGTAAAGGTTGAAAGGCTGTAAAGGAAAGCGGTAAATGAAAGCAATAAAGGAAAGCGATAGAGGAAAAGCTGTAAAGGAAAGCTTTAAATGAAAGTGATAAAAGACAGAAATTGTAAAGATAAAATTAGTGCAAGATAAAATAGGCTTGATTTTGATTGATTGTGTGTTAAATTTGAAGTACAATGCCTATTTATAGGCTAAAAACCATATCCCCCACTAAACCGCTTTTTCTCCACTTGCTAACTACCTGAAACATAGTTTGGGAGTCATTCGGCTGATTTTACACTCAAGTAGCTAATTCTGGATGTTGATTTTGGCTAACAGCTATTGGAATTCAGCTGACTGGTGCTGATTGTAACTGAATCACCTTCTGATAACTGCTCCTATATTCTAGGCATGTTCTCCTCTTCCACAAACCAACTGATCTACATTTCAAATTTCAAACAAACTGGAAACCGCTTCCTATTTTTAAGGGAGCGTTATCATTAATCAGTTTTAATCGCTACATGCCATTTAAATATCAGAAAATCGTGGAGAATATTCTCTTATCTTTATTAAATTAAATCTTACTTAATTCAGTTGATTTTCTGATGCTATCAGTCAGCCGATTTCTATCATTTTGATTGACATTGTAAGCAGCCGATTTGACCTTATTCTCATTCAACTAGCCTTCTTGTTCGACTAATACTGAAAAATAGTCAACCGCGCATTCAACTGGATTGGCCTTATCCTCAACCGGCTAACACTAAAATCAACTGAATTCCACATTAATCGACACCAATTCTGCTGAATTCTCAACAATCGAATTATACATTTGTTGATTTATGCAAAACAACCAAATTCTGTAAAACTGCCAACTTCTTTTCAACTGATCTTTGAATTAACATAATTCATTAGCTTAACTCAGTAGCTTTTAATGGGCCATGAACATCTTGGGCTTAATTTAGCTCCCTAATTAGCAAAAATATGTTCACCTTCCGCTTATACTACCTACTGATCTTTACCAAATTCGGCATTAAGTACAGGCTACCAAAATTGCAAAATTCGATTACCAACACCTTCATATTCTATTTTTTTCATTTTTTTTATAAATATGCATGACTCTCTCAGTTTAGATCAGGGGCGGACTTACATAGCTTATTAGGGTGGCCTTGGCCCCCCCTAACTTTTTTTTTTAAAAATTTATAAAAGATCAATTACATGTTTGTTAAAAAAAACTTTTACACCAGGCCCGTATAAATAGATTCTTTAGAGAGAATTGAGTTCTATGTTGATTGGTTGATAGATATTCACCTTAATTTCTATCCAATTCTATTTAAATATAGAAAAAAAGTTTTTAAAGTGATAAGGAAACGTATATAAGTATTATTGCCCCCTTAAAGGTTAGATTTTTTATTCATAAAAGAAGTATTATTGCCACATTAAAAGCTATTATTCAAGTATATCCACAAAGAGAATGGGGCCAAGGCTATATCAAACGCACCCTATTTGCTATCTTGTAAAATTTGTTTATACTAATGATGATTAAATTATATTTGGAGGACTTAACTATGTTAACATAGCTCGTTAGATAATATTGTAGCAAATTGTTAAATTAAATATAATTATATGAGTGTACTAGATTAAATATTTACTTGCTTGTGTATGAAACCACACACATTTTTACAATTCTTCATAATCTTAAAAGGATATTTTTATTTATTCAAAATTCCATAGAGTAAACCCGAAACATCAAACTTACAGCAAGCTAAGCATGATACATAACTAAATTAAGCCTTAAAACTATAAATGATTGTATTTATAATTAAATAATTGAATGAAATTTGGAAAATATGATTAAAAACATTTTATATGAATTTAATGCATATATATATATATATATATATATATATATATATATATATATATATATATATATATATTTGTTAGGTGAACTTTTTTTTTGTTTATGGTTGGCCCCCCTACAATCGAAGCCTGGTTCCGCCCCTGGTTTAGATATATGCCCAAGTCATCATTTTTCTAAAAAATCGACCAAATCATTTTGGCTCATACCAAGTTGAATACATAACTAATATGTAGAGGTGCTCAAACCAACCACACCAATTTCTGGTTCGATCAGCCAATCCAAGCCAAGTTTTATAAAACACTACTTGTGTGTTCCAGAAGCCTAATAGGAAAAAAAAAAAAAGGAAAAAATAGTACAAAGTTTGCGTGTTAGAGAAGTGTACTAATGTGTTGAGGTCTTTTAGTTCCGGAAAGTAGTGGTCGAAAGTGTTAAAATTTTAACACTTTTATAAATGAATTTTCAGAATGTATTAAAATTTTAACATTTATAAAACTAATCTTTAAAATTTGTTAAACTTTTAATGCTTTCAAAATATGCTTTCTGGACTATATTACATACATTCTAGAAACTAAATTCCAAAACATATTCAAATTATCCATAAATATATTCCAAAAATTAGTTTCTATAAATGATTTTTTATAAAAAAAAAAATACAAAAATGTAAAGGGCATTGGAAGAGGGGTAAAAAGGAGTGCAAATAGAATTTTTTTTTTTTTTCCTTTTCCATATGACAAACTCCCATTCACAAGTTGAAGCGCAGGTTGTGCAAATGGGCTCAAAAGCCCGTCCGTATCCATTGGGCATGAGACAATGCATATAGGCTATAGCCTCCTTTGGGAGTTGATTAAAAAATTAAGGGGGTTGCTATTCTCACCCCCGAATTTGTTATTCTCACCCCCTACTCATGCGAAATGACTCTGCTGCCCCTCCTCCATTTCCCCCACCCCTTTCCCTTCTCCTCACACAACCCTTTTTCACACTCTGCTGCCATACTCTCCTCACACACTGCTACCCCTAGGGTAAGTTAATTTTCTGCTATAATATCAACAACGGAATCAAAGTTTCGTTGTGTTAATTGCACAACGGAATCATGATTCCATTTTTTTTTCACTTACACAACGGAATCGTGATTCTGTTGTGTATGCAGAATGTGGTACACAACGGAATCACAATTTTGTTGTGTCTCACATTCTGCGCACACAACAGAAGCATGATTCTGTTATGTATCACATTATGCGCACATAACATAATCGTGATTCTGTTTTGTACACAAAATGAATTTTTTTTGCACTGTTATTAATTTATTAAATTTTTAATTGATTTTTTTCCTTGTTAGTGGTAACAATGGATTGGAATACTTTTATTTCTGATGAAGTTACGATGCCAAGTGGTTGGAAAAATATGATTGATGCAAGTCAATATGCTTTTGACCAACCCATTCAACAAAATGAAATGCAAGCAGATGATTATGTGATGGACATTGAACCTTAGCACAATTATCCTGACTTCTTCAATAATTTCATGACTGATGAGGTTTATTGATTAATTAATGTTTTTATGTATATGATATTTTTTGTATATGTGTGTTCTATTATTGAAGGAATGCATTTTGTTTTTAGGCTTTTGAAGAGCAAGATGACTTATTGAAGTGGGTTCGATTTGTCGCAAAGGAGCTTGGATTTGTTGTTGTCATATAAAGGTCAGAAATTGGCAAGAAAACTTTTGTCCTACTGGCTTGTGAAAAGGGGGGCAAGTACAAACAATATAAAGATAAGTTAGTCCGCACGACTACTGAAAACAAAAAATGTGAGTGCCCGTTTAAATTAAAAGGGAGGCTTGTAAAAGGCGTTGGTTGGAAACTTTATGTGGTTTGCAGTTTTCATAACCATGAAGTCAGTGAAACATTGGTGGGTCATGCATATTCTGGTCGTTTAAGCAGTGAAGAAAAAACACTGCTAAATCAAATGACCAAAAATATGGTTAAGCGTGGGCAAATTTTGTTGACAATCAAAGATCAAGATCATGCAAATGTCACCACCATCAAAACCATATACAATGAGCGACAAAAATATCGGTGACAACAAGGGGGTCCTAGAACTGAAATACAACATCTGATGAAGTTGATAGAACGCGACAAATATGTTTATTGGTATAGAAGGGTCGACACTGAAGATGCTGTAAGAGATATCTTGTGGTCACATCCAGATTCTATCAAGCTCCTAAATTCCAACAGTGTTGATATGTGATACTACTTATAAGATGAACAAATATCGTCTTTCGTTGTTGGAGATTGTTGGGTTGACTTCAACAGACATGACTTTCTCTGTTGCCTTTGCTTATTTACAATATGATAGGACAGACAATTTTCAATGGGCATTACGTAGGGTGAAAGAATTGTTTGTCAAAGATGATGTCTTGCTTGAGGTTATTATCACTAATAGAGATCTTGCATTCATGAATGCGTTGGAGAATGTCTTTCCTTCTTCAACCAACTTGTTATGTCAATTCCACATTTCTAAGAATGTCAGGGCAAAATGCAAGATGCATGTGGGCAACGCCGATGAATGGGACAAAGTGTTGGATGCTTGGGAAGGGTTAATGCAATCTGCTGATGAACAATTGTATGAGGTAAACTTGAAAAACTTCACAAACCTATGCTTACATTATCCACTTTTCCTTGAGTATGTCCAATGTACATGGTTGATACCTCACAAAGAGAAGTTTGTACAAGTATGGACGGATCGAGTTATGCATCTTGGAAACACAACAACTAATAGATACTTTCATTATTTTTAAATACATTCCTTATTTTTAATTTTATACTTTGGTTGATATTACTCTTTGTTGCATGATAGGGTTGAAGGCGCACACGCACGATTGAAGAAGTTGCTTCGAGATACTATGGGAGACTTGTGCAGTTGTTGGGATGCCATGAATAACATGCTCATATTGCAACATACTGAGATTAAGGCTTCATTCCAAAAAAAAGCATCAATGTGGTGGAGCACAGGTTTAATAACTTCCTTTACAAGAAGATAGGAGGCTTTGTATCACACCAGGCACAAAACTTGATATATAACGAGTACAAACGGGTTGATAGCGTTGGTATTGACAGTTATGCTTGTGGCTGCACACTAAGAACTACTCATGGTCTACCGTGCGCATGTGAACTTGCTAGATTCAGCAATCTCTTTGGCTCAATACCCTTAAGGTCAATTCATGTGCATTGAAAGATGTTATCCATCAATCAAGATGACACGGGTGATTCTTGGGGGGACTTGACTTTGACACATAAGGTGGATGCATTGTTAAAGAGGTTTTCCCAACTTGATGTTTGCAGAAAAATTACAATGAAGACTAAAGTCCGCGAACTTGCATTTCCAGATACCACTTCAATGTATCCCCCTTTAGAGAAGGTGAAAACAAAGGGTGCCCCAAAGTCTGTAAAATCTACTAAACGTGCACCTTCAATGTAGGTGACAATAAGCGGAGCAAAATGATGCCTTATGTTAATGAGTTTCTTGATCAGTTCAAACAATTCATCCAAAAAATTATTGATGTCAAAGCAGATGGAAATTGCAGTTATAGAGCGATTGCAGCTTTATTAGGTATGGATGAGGAATCCTGGGCTCTAATTCGTCAAGACTTGATTCGAGAACTTCAAACATGGCACTCTCTTTATGTTGAGCTCTTTGGCACGAAAGAAAGATTGGTTGAATTAATCAGCTCTTTGTATCTCCAAGGTGGCCTAACAACCATTGAAGGGTGGATGACCATTCCCGACATGGGTTATGTGATTGCTAGCCGGTATAATGTGGTATTGGTCCACTTATCTATATTGCAAAGTTTGACTTTCTTTCCGCTTAAGAATCGGCCACCAACTGTTGCACAACAACGTCTTATTGCTATTGGATTTGTTAACGGAAATCACTTTGTGCAGGTACACATAATCTACTAAACTACTAACTATGCAAATTTGTTCATTATTTGAACCTTACCATTTTTTTTCATTATTTAGCTTTTTTTAAAAGATGATTGTACCATGCCTCCTATTGCACCACAATGGAGAACATACTGCACTATTGAAGCTCGTTCCTGGCAAAAACCATACATTCAACTCATACAGGAATTCAAATCAATACCATTTCATTCAACAACTAGAGGATCTCAATATATAGTAGACATTACTAAGGATTCAATTTAGTCAATTTTTTATGGTTGGATAATTTTGTGTTTTAATAGAGATTTTAAACGAATGTTTTGATTGTTGGATAATTTTTTATTGCTTATATATTGTATTGTGAATGATTCATGTTAATTTACAATGTTTGTGTTGCCAAAACAAAAAAAATTACCTTGCAGTATACATTTCAACAACGGAATCATGATTCTGTTAATGAAATGAATAACGGAATCATGATTCCGTTGTGCACTGTTCAACGAAATCATGATTTTGTTGTTCATTTCATCAACGGAATCATGATTCCGTGGGGAAGGGTAATTTGGAAATTCAACAATAACCCACCCACGTGGGTGGTAAGAATAGCAAAATGGAGGGTGAGAATAGCAAGCCCCAAAAATTAAATAAAAAAGGCCTCCTCGTGCGGTGTTTCTCAAAACGGAAGAACAGAAAAGTTCTTAATGTCTAACCTATAAATAAAGGGTTAATTAAGTTTTTAGTTCCTAAACTTTTTAAAAATTCGATTTTTAGTCCCTAAACAAAATTTTGATTGAAAAAATTTCAAGATCTAATGCAGTTTTGATATATCAAGATCTAATGTAACGAAAAAATTTATTAGAGAACCAAAACAAAAATCGATCATTTATCAAGGATTTAAAACATATTTAAACAAAAAAATACTAGATAATACTTTTATATATAATATAGATTATGGACCCATATCGATAAAATAAAATGTTGACCCAAAAAAAGATTTAGAAATTCGTATTATAACCCAGCATAATGGAGGCAAAACAAGGCTAAGCTAATGCTGAAGTTTTAATCCAACATTTTTATTATTCACCATTAACAATTCACCCTATCCCATGAATTATTTTATGAGAGGTTTGATTAAAGCCAAAAGATTTATTATTGGCCATCATCATCCAATCAATATATAAGAACAAAACTACTTTTAATTAGTTTCAACAAATAGTAATTAAGACTTGAAATTTGAAAGGAAAAAAATGGGAAAGGACAAACAAAATGACACTGTTATTAATGGCACGTATTTTTGGGTTTGGGGACGATTTCCAAAAGTTGGGACAGAGTCATGCCACCACTTATTGTTGGATAAAGGCACTTGTCAAATTTGATTCATGCCAGCACCAAAACATTACCTTTTTGTTCTAAAGGCTATCAAATTGGCTCCGAATGAAAAGGTATTCTTTTTTACCATTTATTTTTGTTGTTCTTTTCTTTGCTCCCATGAGTTCAAGAATCTTCCCTCAAGCATCATCCACATCAATGAACACAGAAGCAAATAAGTCCACATAACAAAAAAAAAATCCTTGGGTGTGTTTTATGGGTTATTATGATATTAATGCGGAGTATCTACCAATTTTATTGATGACTAATCTCTGTGGAAAAATTTGGTTGGTCAACTTCAGTGAGATCTCCTCTCTCAATCACATTTTTTCCATCCACAGTGCTCGAAACGAGACATTTCTTAAGAAAATCGAATTCAGTATTACTCGGACCAATAACTTGTCGATATTGAGTGTGATTCTATAAACTGAAGCAACTTCCTTCATTGATAGTCACTAGTAAGCATTACGTACATGACAATATACACAAAGTACAAGGACCAAAAGCCAGCAACAACTCAAGTTCCTACAAACTATGCTCTATACCCCTCAAATTAAAGCATAAGAATCTTAGAATCCCTAAGAAGCCCTTAATTGGTTTCAAATACCAATAATTATTTCCAAATAAAGGCAATAAATGTTTGATAAAGGAGGCATTAAGGCAATTATACTCTATCTCTTGCAAAGTTGGAATAGAGTCACGCCACTATTTATTGTTGGGTAAAGGCACATTATTAGATATGGGTTAGAGGCCGGCAAGCCCGTGTCAAACTAGACATTCAAGCACCAAATATTCAATCTTAAGTAGAAAAGAATATCCGTCAAGATTCTAATTAAAATGGGCACAAGATTATGTGTCAAATCTTTTAAAAGAAATTGTGGGATAAATAAATTAATTATAGATGGTGAATGATAGTGTTAATTTTACAATAATTTTGAGGGAAAATTATAATTAATTAGAATCTTAAATTCAATGATTAAGTTTCTTTTTTTTTTACTGCATATGATCAAGTTTCTTACTCCTTTGTCAATGTAATATACATATGAGAATTCCGATTCCTCACTCATGTTTTCATAATTTTTTAAAATTAAGTAAGAAGCAGAAAGAGAAGAAAAAAAAATTGTGAAATAAGATGAGGGATATGATAGAGAAAAAGTATATCAAATGTGTGTGTGTTGAAAATTATATAAGTAGATCAAGGTTCGAGGTCTTCTAATGACTGCAAGCTTTCCAACAAGACTAAAACATCTTGACAAATGCATGGGTTTAAAGGACGCACTAACAATGCAAAGATTCTACCGGAGTGACGATGTATAATAATCTTTTACCTGCTACATTGACATTAGTTATATTTATAAAAGTTTGAGATGAAATGAATTTCCTAGTACAAGACCCAAGGCTTCTCGGGGACAATAATATTTTGTCTTAGTATAGTTATAATGTAACTTTCTTCTAAACTGAAGTACAATATATTGTTCATTAATGCATATTAGAAGTCATGTACATGAATGTTAATTTTTGTCAATATTTACAATTTGGGTCGATCCATCATTTGGGTCAAAGCCTGGATTGAAGTTTCTATTTTTTTTTTTTATATATATATTCTTAGAAAACATAATTTAAGTTTAAGTTTAAATTATTAGGTGATATATTTTATTATATTATTTTTAATTAACTTATTACTATGATTGTAGAAGTTTATAAATATATATATATTTATATATATATATATATATTGTTTTAGATTATTTCAGAAGTTTTATTAATCATTTAAAAAGTTAGAGGAAAAATAAATTAGTTTATATTTACTTTGAATACAAAAAAAATGGCATTGAAATAAAATTAAAGATTAAAATACATAAAAATAGTATGATCTATAAAGTCATTTTGAAGAAAATAATAGTAATGAGATCACACATTCAGTAAAAAAATATTTCTTTTAGTTTTTATAAAAAAAATAATTATTTTAGTTTTGATTATTCTGTATACATATCAAATCAATTCTTTTTTCTTTTATTCACAACTTATTTAAACAAATTTTAAAATATGAAATTACTTTTGGACTTTTTTTATTTGAATTGAAACAAATTTAAGGTGTAGTGAACATTAATTTGATATTAATGGTCGTAACTTTTTTTCCTTGAATTGATATGGTACTACTAACAAAAGTAATTTAAAAGCCATGTTAGAAGTATTAAACTATATTAAAAATTGATTTTGTTTACATGTATGTAATGTTTATAGAATCTTTAATCTTATTAGTAATACTTGTAATTATTGTCTTTGTCAACAATAATAAAGCCATACCCCACTAGGTGAATTATTGTCATTGTCAATTGAAAAAAATTCAAAATTAATTTTTTTTATTGAATTTTAGATCAACAATATTGCAAGTAGTAATTGAATAAATTATCATAGAGTGAGACATTAGAATTGCTTGATTGTTAAACTTTATTTAATAATTTTACAATTTAAAAGATAAAAAAACAAAAATATAAATTAATAAATTAATTAAAGAAGAACTAAAATATAAAATTAGTCTAACCTCAAATTTATAGACACAACCTTGATTTGAGGCAAGGTCGTCAACTACAAATTACAAGACCCTTATAATCTCAAATTCCCAGAATTATATTGTGGCACATAGATACTTCCAAAGTAGTATCTATTTTCCACCCACCGAACTTTTCCTCAATAGAACCCAACCCCAGCAATTCTATTCGTGAATGTCGAACCTCAAATGAGCCAGTGACAACCACACCGAGAACAAGATTAATCTCTGACCCAGTAAATCCGTTGGGAGACAGTCTCTAACACAAGACAAATAAAAATACCAGAGCAGATTGTTAATAATTATGTGTAAAAATACAGTAAAAAAATAAAAAAATTAATTAGCAATTGTCAGTATTGGAACAGACACAAACAAAGCCTATCACATTTGCAGTCACAATTTGAGAGAATGGGTATCACATTAGCTCGTAATGGAAATGTACTCATCTTGACCATTTGTTTTTCTTTGCACCCATGAGTTCAAGAATCTATCCACAGACGTCATCCGCATAAATGAGCATAGACAGCCACAAACAAGTCCTCCATAGAACCAAAATATCTCATACAATTTAAAGATCTCTCGTAAGAGATTTTAACTGAATCATCTTTATGTTGTTTTTCTTTATTAGTTAGCAATTAGTGTTTGAATTATATTATTTATATATTATCTTTTACAATGCTTTCTATAATTTTTTTTATCTCTCTTAATCATTTCAGTCGAATTGACATTGTGTAATCCATATAACCAACTTTATTTAATGAGATAAAGCTTTGTTGTTGTCCTCATCATCTCTCAATCAAGTTAACTATCATACCCAATATATTTCTTTCTTTTTTTCTCATTTCTTTTTTGCTGTGTAAAAGATTATACGAATTCATAGCAGAGTTTAATTTGGATAAAAAAGTGCAAACCACTTAAAAATTACTTAAATCAACGCTTCTCAATTGTATGACAATTCATAATTGGATAACGGTGTAAAAACGATTTACACCATTAATGTATTCCAATTACTAGTATATTATTTCTTATATACACATACAATTTCTGCGACACGAATACACTCAAATGAAGTTCCTACTAACTAGCGTAATGTCTTAAAACCCTTACAAGTCCCCATTGGGAGTCAACCAACAAATGAAAACAAACTGAAGGGGGAAAAGAAAGAAACTTTCAGACAACAATCACTTTTGAAAGCCATAAACATTTACTAGACAAATTAAAAGCACTAGATATGCAACAACATCATGTACATACTCATTTTCTTCATACTTGCTCAGGCCTTTTCTGCATCCAAATTGTAGAAAGTGGTTTGTCCCTGGTCCAATTCCTCAGCCTAAGAAGCACATAGACAATCATTCCACACAAAAAGCCAAGAGCTGCACTTGATCCCACAAGGGAAACTGCAGTGCAAATAAGCATCACAAAGGAATCTTCCTTGGTATTCATGTCCCTAGCACACATTGCAAGTTCAATTCCAGCAAACAGGAGCAACACCCCTAAAATCCCCACAGGAAACTGCTTCAAAATGTGTGCCAAAGAACTTCCCAACACCAACCCCAACACCAATTTGGCAGCACCAAGAAGTGCCACACACCCACCACTCCTTCCACCAAATTTGTACTGCCCTGCAAGCCCACCAGCACCATGGCAACTTGGCATTGCACCAAACCAACTACCAATCAAATTCATCAACCCCACTGTCACTGACAATGAAGTGGCTGAGAAATCCTTCCCTGGGAACAAATCTGATGACAGCTTGCAAACAGCCACCACAGAGTTCAAAATTGACAATGGGAGTTGGGGAATTGCACCCTTCACAAAGCCTTTCTTCCATGCATTCTTGGAGAACTTCACCACTTCTATTGAGGAAGGTCCAAACTTTATCTCATGCACCACCTCATGCCTCCTTATGAAGGCCAAAACAACACCCAACACAAACACCATGAAAGCAGAAGGTAGTGAGAAAATAACCTTCCTCACCCTGCTTGTCCTGTTTCTTGCAACCTCATTATTCCTCTTTTGGCCACCCAAATCATCATCACCACTCTCCACAACATCACTACACCCTCTACTCTTCTCCCCAGCCCCATTCACAATCACAATAAAACACAAACAAACAATGGCCAGAACCAACCCATCCAGCCCAAACCAATGCCTCTGGCCCAAAGATTTAGACTTTGGCAAGTCCTGAATTTTCCTCACATACTTAACTGCTGTCAAAGCAAATGACAAACCTTGTGCTAGTTGAATTCCCCTCACAACACTCAGAGGAATCAACATGTACACAAGCTGCATCAACCCTGTCACACCCAAAACAAACAACACCCCGCCGGTTAGTATCCCGGCGGTCATGATCTCCGGCACACCGAAATCGGTGTCCGACAAGGCCTGCGCGGCGATGGACTTCATGGGCTGGACCGGCATAGGGACCCCATAGATGGCACCAGTGATGATGTTGTACACACCTGTGAAGATCAGTGTGGTGCCAAGGTTGAGGTCCCTAGCAAGGGTCAAGGCCAACACTATTGGTATGTAGGTGCCAAGGTCACCCATGGCACCATTGAGTTCACCCCATTTTGAATGAAAAACTAAGTTGTTTTTCACTTTGTCCACCACCCCTTTGGCTGAGAAGCCTGAGGCTAGTGGGTTATTGGTTGAAGGAGTATGAGTAGTTGTGATTTCCGGTGCTTCAGGATCTGAGATTGGAATTGAAGGAGGGTTTTGGTATGCCATTAAAAACGTTATGTGTTTGGTTTGAAACTCTCAACTATCAACTCTCAAGAGCGATAGAGCAAGTTAACAAATAACAAACTTGTAACTATAAGAGAAGTGAATATATGAATGTGATACATGGGAAATGTTTGTTTATTTATAGGGGTGTGTAAAGTCAATGTTAGGAGCAACTTGTCATTTAACAATAGTGCATAGGAAAAATGTACAAAATAATCCTCGTTGACAATCTACTGTTTGTTGATTTTATTAATACATGAACGTGTACAAGTTTACACGATCACAAATATTATATCACGGGTTAATTATCGATGAATCTGTGGGTTAGAATATATAAAACTGATAAAACATTAATAATCGTGGATTTTATCTATGTGAACTCTTGGTTTTATTCCTTGCCGTACGCACAGCTCAAGTTGTACAAGTACGATGTGGACAGAATACATGGATTATTTGAGTCTCGTACGGAAATTAAAATATTATGCAATAAATATTTTCTCACTCTGTTATAATACAAGTACATTTTGAGTTTAATTTGAAATTAGTTATTTACTAATCAAATGAACATATGTGAACAGAATGAATGTATGGATTATTTTAGTGTCGTACTGAAACAAAAATAAATTACACCAGAAATAATTTCTTTCTTTTTTCCGGACCGAAAGAGAGTTTTTTTTTACAGCAATGACCGAAAGAGAGTTAGAGAGTTAAAATTAATTTCTCAAACTACTGAAATTTATTTAAAGAACTGGACGAAGGCTACGGGGCACCAGTTGAATAGGTGATTTATTTTGGATCACTTTTATACATTACAAGATTAATCTCACCAACATAGTTATATGGTGTACCTTCCACAGTAGATTTTTGGTTTAAATATTTTTTTAGTCGTTGTAATTTAGTATTTTTTTACTTTTCGTCTTTGTAAATTTTTTTTTTGTTTCAGTCAATGCAAATTATGTTTGTTTTGTTTTTTGTCCTTACAACAGTTTAGATAGTATTTTTTTCACTGTTCAAAGTATTATCTAAAGCACTTTAAGGACGAAAACAAAACAAACATAATTTGTAAGAACTAAAACAAAAAAAAATTACAATAACGAAAAGCAAAAAAACCCTAAATTGTCATGACTAAAAATATATTTAAGCCTAGATTTTTTTTATTTTATTTCTTTCTCCCTTTCCTTCGTGGGTTTGAACGGCGCGTGGGTCAGCAGCCCTTCTTTCACCATCTTTCAGTGGTGCCATTTCCTCAGCCATAGACGCCTCCGATGCGGAGCATGCACCGTCGTTGGCGTTGGCCTTGCCGGAAAAATCAGAGTATGGGCCGCATAGCTAATAGAAAACCATTTGTTTTTCATTACCTCTTATTTCTTTGAATAGACGAATTGGGAGTGATATGAGTGAGTGAAATAAACTTAGTGTAGATCATTTTTACACAAATGGCCATGATTGGTTTAACAATTTTAATCTCTCCAAATCTTCTCATCAATCATAATATTAACATAGATTGAGTAGTAGAGGTGATCCTCATCCAGCAACGGTGTGCCGGTAGAAAGTGTGAATGTTTGAAAGAATCAACGAAACCCGGAGGAGAGAGAGAGGGAGAAAGAAACAAATTTGCTGTGAAAAGTGTAACACCCCGTGCGAATCACACCGGAATGAGAGAGATTCAGAGGCTTGTATAGATGTGGGACTATACAATTGAGGATGACTTAAGGGAATTAATTAGTACTACAGATATCAACAAGATGTATCTACTTTTCAGTAGCTCATCACTTAAGAACTCCACAGTTAAGCGTGCTTGACCTGAAGCAATTATGGAATGAATGACCTCCTAGAAAGTTTTCTAGGAAGTGTGCGAGTGAGGACAAAGTACGCTGAAAAGTCTCGTGTTGGTTTGTGGGGACAATCAATGATCCTAAAAGCGGTCGGACGTCTCGGAAAGGGCTACCCACGGAGAGTTCTGACCAACGAAGAGTTGAGTGAAGTGTCACCGTGTAAAGTGTCATCGAGTGAGGCCTCTGAGACGCCGGATCTAAGGGTTGTTACAAAAAGTACATCATATAACTGCATGGAATGAAGTGTCGTCGCCGAAAATCGTCTCAAGTGACAGGGTACACCATAACACTGTGAACATCATATCAATCTAAATGTCACTTTTAATGGTCCATAATGGACCACCTATCAAGGTGGTCCACCGAAGCAATAACCTATTTTCTAACTATGTTATAATAGTACATTTTGAGTTTAATTTCAAATTACTTATTCACCTATCAAAGAGTATTATGAACCAATTTATTTATTTATTTATAATTTGAACCAATTTATAGTTCAAATTAAAAGATGAGTATTTCTATATAATTACCATAAGCATTTAAGTTAATACTTTATATGTGTAAGGTTGTATGTTTATGTTAAAAAAGTATTGCCTCTAAATATTACCTAATATGTGCCAATAATTAAAATAAATATGTAGTGTACTATATGAGTATTTTTAAATAAATGTGAAATATAATTTAAAAATTCAGAAAAAAAAATACTTAAGAGAAAATTAGTCCTAATCAACGGTTTAATTTGTTCAACCATAAATTAATTCACTAAGAGTGTATTTGTTCCTCTCAAAAAAAAAAAAAAAAAGAGTGTATTTGTTGAGAGTGCTTTTATTAGAGAGAAAAGAAATAGAAGATAATTTTTTTATTTTTAAATTAAGAGAATCATATAATAAAATAAATAAAGTATACCAAGGATATCTAATTTAGTTGGTTGAGCAGTGTGTGTGAATTGTTATAAACTCAACTCTCTTGTATCTGAGTTCAATCTTTTTTGGATAAAAAAATAAAGTATTAATACATTAATTAATATTAATTTATCATTTTATTTCTTTTTTTCTAAAAAAATATAGAATAAAAATTTTATCTTTCCATATACTTTTTTCTAAAATTCAATTCCCCAAATTTAATTAACCCCTTTAACCGCTGGTCTGAAAATCGGCTTTTAAACCATGAAGCTGGCCTCTAATCAGCATGAACTAGGCATAGACAAAAAATTACATAGCTCGCCATCCTCATATATATATATATATATATATATATATATATATGTGTGTGTGTGTGTGTGTGTGTGTGTGTGTGTGTGTGTGTGTCTTAAACGTCTCTATATATAACTATGAGTGGAAATGTACTCAAAACTTATGAAGAAGAATATAAAACAAGAGAAAATGAACAGAACTTTTATAGCAAGTTGTCATTTATCAATAATGCAAAGGAAAAACGTACAAATAATCCCCTTTGACAATTACTGTTTATTGATTTTATTAATGCATGCATGTATACAAGTTTACACGGTAATAAATATTATATCTCGGCTGATAAAAAAAATATTATATCACGGGTTAATTATTGTTGAATACGTGGATTAGAATATAAAAATTAATAAAGTATTAATATATGATTGGGAATTTTATCTATGTGAACTCTTAGTTTTGTTACTAAACAAAAATAGCAACAGCAACAGACAAGTCAATAATTCCTTGCCGCAAGCGCAACTCAAGTTGTACATGACATGGCATGGACATGCTGTCATGTCAAAGCAAAATATCTCCCTTCTTATATAGAGAAAAGAAATAGAGTAGGTGAAAATAAAAAAAAATAAATAATAAATAAAAGTAAAAGTGTTTAATTAAAGAGAAATAGAAAGAAAATAAGAAAAAATATGAACAAAAAATATGTGAAAAATATTATAATAAATATAAACATACTAATTTATTTTCATCTTTATATCAAACACGTCATTCAAGAGACCATCTAACAGGGTTTTGTATACAATGTTTGATAAACAGGAGAAAAATAATGTGGATAGAAATAAAATGAATGAGTAAAAATAAGTGAGAAATAAAATAAAAATGAAAGGTGTTTAGTTGAAAAAAAACACATATGATAGATGAAGAGAGATAAATAAATGAGTAGAAATAGATGAAAAATAATACATTGGATCTCACAAATTTTAAAATTGTTTTCATTCTAATTTTTCTTTGCCAAATAACCAAATAATTTTCATCTCTCATTTTTTTTTCCACCAAACATAACAGTAGTGATGTCTTAAGGGTTTTGTTAAACAGTGATAGATAAAAAAAATTAAGTTATGAGATAATTCTCACATTTATAAATTAACGAGGGTAATATTCATAGGTTTGATTTTGTTTAACTATATTTCAAATTATGAAGATAATTTTATAATTATACATATATATTATATTAAAAAAATCTTTTGGGGTAGCTATCCACAAACCCTCTAAGCTAGAACTCAAGGTTCTGCTCTTGCTTTTCTCAGGCTTAGGCATATGATTGCTATCCATCATCCTTCACCCAAGCAGGAACGAATTCACAGACCAATAGTGCTAGGCGTGAGAGAATGTATTGGAAAAAAAATTAAGTCCTATATCGACTAAAAATGATATCAAAATAAGTGTGAGACAATCCTCACTTTATGAGTTAGTTTTTGAGATTGAGTTGGACTCAAAAACTCACATTCTAAAAGAATGATAGAAAACAATAAATTTGATAGAGGAGATGAGGTGATGAGTTCAATCACAAAAGGATTGAATTGTGACATTTTTGAAATCTTGTCCGACCTTGAAACTTTAATAACTTTATAATTGTTTTTTATAAGTCAGGAAATAAACTTACTGCTCAGGAAGTTATCTATATATGATTAGCATGTTCAGAAAGCAGGGCTTATGAATTTCGCAAAGCTCAATAATATATTGTATAAAATGTATCACATAATGTAATCTTTAAATACAAAAACACACAAGGGTATTCGCAAATATAAATCTAGGTATTTCAAGCTTTCTAACTTTTAGACTGACCAAATTTATACTTCAGAAAGCAAATTGATGAGCTTTTTGAATAAGCTTTCTAAGATATTCACATAACAAGGTCTATGACAGATGATTATAAAAGCTTTTTGTTCAATAATTAACAATGCAAGCAAGAACTTTTTATATGTCATATATTATGTAAATTTAACTTCAAAATGTTGTTTTAATAAAAACTGAGAATGCAACAAGTTCAGAAAGCAGTATATATATGCAACAATTATTTCATAAATAAAATATCCAGAGAATAGAGAGCGACAAACATAGGATTTTTATACTCATTCACTCAAATAATTCTTGAGCTATATTTAAATCTCACACACTTGTGAGATTAACCAATCAAGCAATACATAAGTATTTTACTGCCTTTTTATCAGATAGTCAAGGATACTAGATGATACACACATTTAGTTGCTCAAAACTAGTACTACTTTTCAAGTAGCCTCTACAGGATGTCTTCCAATGATAGTAACACCCTGTTACAGTAGTTCCAAAACAATGTTTTTTTCCTAAAGTATCTTCTGTAAGCTCTCTCATAACAATGTTAGAATTAAGATTTTATTTTTATACTTTTATTTTTTATAATTGTTAACAATTAGAAATTAATTATTTTAATAGTTAAATAATTTAAATTATAATAATAATTAAAAAAATTAAAAATATAAATTTAACTAAAAATATAATTTGATTTTTTTTGTCAAATTAATTTTAATATATTGTTTGAATTAAAATATAATGGCTTAAATAACCTTTTGGTCCCTATAAAATAGGGAGGTTTTAATTTTAGTCCTTTAAAGTTTTTTGTTTTAATTTTAGTATTTTAAAGATTTTTTTGTTTTAGTTCTTACTGTCAAATAACAATGTTAAATGATGACATAATAACGACATTGTCAACCTATTAACTTGTTAAGTTATTAAGGAGTTTGATAGGACAATCACGTGTAATTTTCCTTTTTTTTTGGTAAAGTATGTTTTTAAATCTTCATCTATTCAAAATAGTTAATGACATCATACTAGTTGATAAGAGATTTAAAAATATAGTTTACAAAAAAAAATTACATGTAACTGTCTTGTCTGACTCCTTGATGAAGTGGCAAGTCAATGAGCTGTTAATGTCATTGTTACGTCATCAGTTAACCCTATTACTAGACAACATGGACTAAAACAAAATAATTTAAATCTTTAAAGGACTAAAAAAACATAGTTTACAGGACTAAAAAAAACCCAATTTTATAGGGACCAAAAAGTTATTTAAACCAAATATAATTAATAACTAAATATATAATTATGTTTTTGATCCCTAAATTTTTGCAAATTTCCTTTTTAGTTTCTAAACAAAAATTTTAACGTTTTTGTTTATATACTTTTCCTTTGTTAACAGTTTTAGTCCCTACTGTCAAGTAACAAAATTAACTATTGACATAACTTGTCATGTCATCAAGGAGGTTGACAGGGGGTGACCACATGTAATTTTTTGGCAAACTATATTTTCAATCCCTCATTTGTTCAGGCTAGTTGATAACGTCAGACTAGTTGATGAGTTTTAAAAACACAGTTTATCAACAAAAAAAAAAACACGTGACTACTTCGTCAGAGTCCTTGATGATGTAGCAAATTATTAGGTTATCAATATAATTATTACATTATCAATTAATGTTATTACTTGAGAACAAACATTACTAAAACTATTACTTGACAGGGAAAAAGCCAAATCCGTCATATAGTAATGCCTATCTTTTAACACTCCTAACAAAACCGTTGAGAAAGACTATCTTTAGCTGTTATTGTCTAAACCACTAAGAAATATTTAATGTTTTTTAACTTCTAAATGATGTAATACAAAATGATTTCTTGTAGTTTTAGCATTGTTTTTTTTTTGTCAGCAAATATATATATATATATATATATATATATATATATATATATATATATATATGAGGAGGGATTAAATTACACCAGTGTAACTTAAACAACTATTACATCACTCAATAACTTTCAACTGGATGATGTTTTCTTAAAACCTACCGTTGGATTGAAAGTTCCTTTCACATAGATCATGTATACAAAATTTCAAATTAATCCAAAATTATTTGCTACCCCATTCATATAAATTAAAATCGACGTAATATAAACTTTTCAAAATATACTAAAATATGGATCATTTGATTACCTTCTTATTGTTGTTCAATTTTGACAAAATTTGACACAAACAATCTTGGTAATATGTAGATATAATTCAACGGTTGGATCATTAAAAATTTCATTATATATCAAGTTATTAAAATGGTGTAACTCTTTTAGAGTTACACTGGTGTAATTTGATCTCTCCTATATATATATATATATATATATATATATATATATATATATATATATATATATATATATATATATATATACACTGGTACTAGGGGTACCAAAGACAGAAACTTAGAACAAGTTTAAATACAAATAAGCCCCCCAGGTTAGTCCATATTTATGCCATGGTGGTGATATAAATATATCCTAACCAATGTGGCCCATGCTTAGTGCCCAAGATACAAAAAGAATTCCCAAAAAATGAGAAAGTCATTATGTACAAATTCTGCCCCCCAAATACGTGGCCCTATCCCAAAACAATAACCCAGGACCTTTCTGGTATCGATGTCACAGTTCCAGCACCATAAATATAAGTTCCAAGTCAATCGCATTAACCACCCACAACCAATGCCATGAATTCAGCCCATTACACCGCACCTAACTACATGCATTGGGACGTGTAACAGCTTTAATATCATCCGATCTACCAAATATATCGCCCAACTTACGTAGACATCATACGATCAACATGTAGAAGATAAGCCCAAACCAGATTAAGGCATCCTTGTAATGTAGTCATTCCCATTGTCAGGTATCTCTCCCGAGAATACACACCCCAGGTGCTACTGCCCATTGATCAAAAGAGTAACCAAACGCATCATTTTTCCCTTTGAGCCACGTCCAAGTGATCAATGTAATTCGCTGCATCAGAGTGTCGTGATCAAAGGAACCTTGTCTGAATATACATTCATTTCTAAGCTTCCAGACACACACCACCACAGCAGCCCATACCAATCTCCACATATCCAATTGTTGTTTTAAGAACAGGAACTGTGCATGCTACCAAAAGTGCAATTCTGGAGATTGTGGTAGCACTTTGACCACGTGGATCCACTTGTAGCATTGCATCCAAATCCTGTGAATCTTATTGCAAGTGAAAAAGTAGTGTTGGAGTGATTCTTCAGCACCTGCACAGAAAGGACAAATACCATCTAGGGGGTTTGTAAGAATATTCCTACAAAAGAGATTGTCATTCGTTGGCAATGCATTCAGCATCAAATGCCAGATTAGGAAAATGGCCTTAGGCTATACTTTTAACTTCCAAATCTGCTTCATGATTGGCATATGATGAGATCCTACCCGATCCTCATGTAGTACTGCATATGCATCTTTAACTGAGAAAAACCTTGACATTTCTTCACCCCACCACCAACTATCTCTCAACTCACTTTGCACCACAGTACCTATTAGTGCCTCATGTAGTTGTAGCAGTAGCCGTGATTCCCATTCAAATAGCTCCATTCTCCAGCCAAAATCCCAGCACCACTCAGTTTCCCTCCAGGACCTCACATTTTTTATAAGATCATTTTGCTTAGACGAGATTAGAAACAATCTCAAAAAAATTTCAATAAGAGTCCCATCACCTAACCAATTATCAAGCCAAAACCGAGCTTGATCCCCCTCTCCTATCTTCCACTTATGCCTCTTGTCAAACCATTTAGCATCACTACCTCCCCCGCAAATATGGATCAAATCCCTCCACCATAGAGAAACTTTGTTATTCCATTCATTCCTCATAATACCCTTCCAACCCTCATATTTTGACTCTAAAACCTCCACCCAAAGAGACTCCCTTTGATTAAACAAAGCCCACCTCCATTTAGCAATCAAAGCCTCATTGAACAATGAGATATGTTTGATGCCAAGTCCTTCATCTTCCTTTGGGCGACAAAGTTTTTCCCAACTTACCCAACACTTTTTTTATCCACCTCACCCCCCAAAGGAAATTTCTTTGGATGGAAATCAAAGTTTTTGCTACCTCTTAGGGTACCTTAAAAAAAAGATAGGAAGAATATTGGTAGAGATGTTAGCACAAAGTTAATCAAGCACACTCTACCGGCTAAGGATAAAGTTTTATGCTTCCATGGGGCTAATTTCTTCTTGAACTTGGCAATGATGGGTTTCCAAGTTTCCACTCTCCTCGGGTTAGCACCAATGAGGATACCTAAATAATTAAAAGGCAAAGACAAAAGGCTACAAATAAGTAAATTTGCAAATCTTATCCCTTCACTTCTCTCCACCCCCAACACACCAAACCCACTTTTGAAAAAATTCACTTTTAGGCCGGAAGCTAATTCAAAACACCTCATGATGCTTTTGAAACCATAACATTACTAAGAGATGATTCCCCCACAAAGATAGTGTCATCCGCATATTGCAACAAGTTAACAGCCACATGATTCCTACCCACATGGAAGCTAGAAAACAAATTTCTTGAGGATGCTTCCCGCATAATACCACAAAGACCTTCCACCACAATGATAAAAAGAAATGGAGCCAACGGGTCACCCTGTCTAAGTCCCTTTCTCAAAGGGAACTCACTAGATGGACTTCCATTAATAAGAATGGAGACCATAGAAGTATTCAAGCAACTCTTTATCCATGAAATCCATTTTTCATTGAAGCCTAATCTTTGAAGCATATAGAAAACAAAATCCCAACACATGGAATCATACTCTTTTTCATAGTCAACCTTGAAAATTAGACACTTTTTCTTCATTCTCTTGGCTTCATCAATGACCTCATTGGCAACAACAACACTATGCAACAAATTTCTTCCTCCCAAGAAAGCACTTTGTCTTCTATCAATAACATCACTTAGCACCTTTTTCAATCTATTAGCCAAAATCTTTGCTAATATTTTATACATGCACCCCACTAAGGAAATTGGCCTAAAGTCACCCAACTTTTGCGATTCTTCAACCTTTGGTACAAGAGTAATAAAAGATGCATTACATCCCTTTGGAAGCACACCATTATGATGGAACTCACCTAAGAATCTCATGACATCATCTTTAAGAAGATGCCAAAATTTCTTAATAAACTTGAAGTTTAGTCCATCCGGGTCCGAGCACTTCAAACTATCACACTCCCATACGGCTTCTTTAATTTCATCTTCCTTAAAGCTTCCCATCAACATGTTATTATCTTGCTCGAAAATTTGTTTGAAAGCTATACCATCAAGCTTTGGTCTATTCCAATTATCTTCACGAAACCTTTCTTAAAAAAACCTTCTAGCCTCCTCCTTCACTCTCCTTGGTTCTTCAACCCAAACACCTTCAACAACAAGTCCTCTAAACATATTTTTTTTCCTCCTCCAATTTACTACACTATGAAAATATTTTGAATTACAATCTCCTTCCATATATCAATGATAAATTGATTGAACTCACATCTCTCACCATGGCCAATATGTTCCTCCATTTCACCCCTCATTTCACTTGCCCTTCTCACGCAATTAAAATCACCAACCATGCTCCGTAGCTCTGAGTTGCTACTGTCTCTCATCTGTTTAAGCTCTTTCCAGACTCTTCTTTTTTATGCCACATCACAAGGCGAGTACACATTAGCAATGGTGATTGTGCACTCCCCTTCCTTCCAAAAACCTTCCACCAACAGAAAACCAAACCCCACATGTAATTTTGACACCACTAAGCTGTCTTTATTCCATACACAAAGTAGGCCACCAGCTGAATTGACTGCTGAACTATCAAACCAAGCAACTTCTCTATCCCCCCACAAAGCACCACACACATCTATATTAATTTGATCTCTTTTTGTTTCTTGGATACATAAAAATTGGACGTCCTCCTTAACTACTAACTTCCTAATACTCTTCCATTTTACCCTCCCCCCAAGCCCACTCACGTTGTATGATAAGATCTTCATGGACACGCTAGCTGGCCCCCTCTCTGCTGACCTTCAGAATTTGGCTTTGTGCCTTCTTTATCTCTATTTTCCATAGCAACAAATCTGGAAATAATTTCAGCATCTTGGCCCCCAAAGGTAACTCCTATTGCTTTTCCAATTTCCCATAATTTATGTGCTTCAACAGGATCACTCCTCAGCCAGAAGATCCTATTGCAATTGTTAATGTTACCATCCGAAAGAATATTGTTGAGAGATTGATTGATCACTCTACCATGTTTCCAGTTGTCAATATCTAAGTTGGCAGAATATGGAGAGAGCTAATATTTTTCTAATGGTCCTCTGGTGACACCCTCCTCTTATTGGCTTTGATCCCCCACTGATTGCACCTCTTTTCCTTCTATGGTTCCACTCTGGGCACCAATGTTTGAAGTGAGGTGTTTATCCACCCCTTTGTTTCGTCCCCTGTTATCTCTACTGGGTCCAGCTACCTTTTGATGCATCACTGTCCTTACCGTTTGTTAGGGATTTAATGTCCTAGCCCAACATTAACTCATTCACGTGGCCACCTATCCTAGGGCCCTTCTCGACCTCTCCAAAAGTATCCACATTATCCTTATTTTGTTTGCACTCTACCTCATCGGCCCAATAGGATTGGGTCGTGTTTGGTTCCATGTTACTATAATGGCCTCCATATTTTTGGCATTAGCATCCGGCCCAAGCCGCTCTCCTTTAGGCCCCACTTGGTATATCCCCACTCCTTCCTCCTCTTTTGACAGCAAAATTTGAATTTCTTTCGCCTTGTTCTTCTCTGTCACATCTTTGATAGGGTTCAGTGTTCCTATCAAACCCAGAGCTATATCTTCCTTTTTTTTCTTACTTTTTGCTTTATTCCCATCTGCCTTGCCTATCATATGATAGCTTGCTTGTGTTGAATGACTATTGCCACACTCCTTATCCTCCTTTTTCACTGGCTTTGTTGTCTCCCTGACACTGGTACAGTTCTTTTTGTCCTTTTTCCCAAAAGCCCTTGCATCTGGTTATTATCCACTGGGTTATTGACTGAGGGGTTTTCTGGGCGTCATCGGCGTGGACCACCGCCCTCTTCGCCTTCAACACCAACAACACCTACATCGTGATCCTCGCATTCTGGGTATGGAAAAAATTCATTGCACTTTGAATCTAAAGATCTGCATTCCATCGCAATATCACTCCCCATGGAGGACCCGCATCCACTTGAATTATGCCATCTCCATAGTTGGCAACTGCATTTGCTTTCAGTCACCGTTGTTTCTTCATAAATGCGAATCTGATGCACAACACCATTGAAAGGACCTGTATGCTGACAGCCACAGGTTGTGGGGAGGCTACTTTGGTAAATATACGAATCGAATCCAGTCTTTGTTTCAATGTCCGTCTTAATGTACTCACCGTAAAGATTGACTAGTTGCTTGAAGCATTCTGTCCCCCACATATGTAGTGGAACCCCTCAGCATTCTGTCAACCAAGTAAGTCTATTCCCAAATGTGATATTTGGATCCCATTTTTGGATTGAATGAAAAAGAGACAACACACTTTCTTCCTGTTGTTGGCACTTTTGTTGGATGTCTTCCTCTGTAATACCCATGATAAGCACTAGGTCGTCCCCTATATGTTTCAGTTTAACCTCCCATTTGCCTTGTAACACATACACATCACTTAACTGGTCAAGCAAAGTTAAATCATTCAACCTTCCGACAAAACAGGATTTTAGCCATTCATCATTTTCTACTTTTACATTAATGTCTTGGCCTCACCATATGCCTTCCTGTGTTTCCTTTCTAGGTATCCACTTCTAGTATCTTCCCATTCCCCCTTGCCTAACAGCTTGTGCATAGCTCCTGCTGGATTCACCTTGTGCTTTTTGTTGTGCTTTGTAAGTTGCCACAGGTCTATCTATCTTTACCGACTTTCCTCTTGGATCACCCTTTACACCTTTCTCGAAGCGTGGAATGTTAACACTCATCTAGATATTGCCAATGCAAATATGGTTCAGTTCTATTTCTAATGCTTTCTCATTTTGCACATTCAGAAATCGTACAAAACCATAGCGATTGCCCCATTTATCCCTCCTTTTTGGCACATAAATCTCCCACACCTTTCCCCATCTCCAAAACACTTTCCATAAGTCTTCTTCATTGTATGCATCAGGAAATTTTGAGAAGAAAAAGGTGGAGATGGTTCCCGTTGGTCTCTCCTTCACTCTACTCACAATGTTTCCCCAGTTTGTGTTTCCTCTCCCCATGTTTCCCAACCTACCTCTCATACTCTCCTGTCTTCCGATGAGTGTTAATCCGATGCCATTGACAATGTCGCCATGTCTTGAGATTGGCTTTTGGACAAAGAGATGAGTATTCGAGATGATGTAGTTTTAGCATTGTACCTCACCTTGTTTTAACGATTCATATATAATTGTTAAGGTAGGTTTCACACTTTTTTTACTCATCACACATATATATAACGTTTAAAAGAGGTATTATTATAACTGTTAAGATGGGTTTTTGGGGTTACAACAAATAAAAATCCTAACATCACTGAATTGCAAAATTTAAATCCCAAGCCATCCCATTTTCAGAATAAAATTAATTGTTTCACAGATCGAGTTTTTTAACAAATATATATATTTTTTATAAATCACAAAACTCAATTTGACAACATAAGCAATTATACAAGTGGTATGTATAATCTTCATCTAAAAGCATGCTGTCGTATATCTATATCATTTCTCAAAAGTCAACTATGATACAAGTCGGCATCTGATTGTGATTCCACGCAACCAATTTGTAACTGAATAATCTAGCTTTTATTTTCTATCAGAAACCTTTTCGATCGGTAATTTCTGTCACTCACGGGCACCAAATTTTAAACTAAATGATTATTTTAGATGAAAAAAGATAAATTTTAATCAAGATAAAAAATTTAAATTTTTATACACAATCAACTAATATAATTTTTAAAATAATTATTATAAAAATGAACTAAATTATCGTACACAACAATTTATAATTGAAATACAGTATAAAGTCAGTGTTATTATTAAGAAGAAACTTGAAATTAAGAAGAAAACGACGGTCGTCATTCGTATCAGTGTTATCATTAAGACTGAATATTCATGGTCTAAGGGTTCAATTATTATTTCCTATCTCTGGAAAAATTTTGTTCTTGCTCAATGCCCTCCTCATTAAGGAGTATGATCATTGTCATTTAAATGCTTTCTTGCTTTTCTTTAATTAGCTTGCTTTTCCTAATTAAGAAAATTTTGTTTCGTGAAACATAATTCAAGAAACCTTAATGAGGAGGGCATTGAGCTCGGAGACAATTCTCTTTGAAAAAATAAAAAGCAGTTTGAAACAAAATATATATAGCTCAATTAATATGCCATTAGATATGTTTTATTTTCGATCCAAAAAAAAGATATGTTTTGTTTTAATATTAAAAAAAGAGATCACAACTTTTTTGAAAATCTTATGGAAAGACTAATTTTGTTTGTATATCAATTTTTTAATTAATATGTCCTTACTAATAATTATAAAAAAAATTATTTTATTTCTTATTTTTAATAATTTGTAAAAGAAATAGTAAAAATGCATTATTAATATTAATCTTTATCAACCATTTGCACATAAAGGTAGTGCCTATGACACACATAGGATTTTAAACTCTACACCGTCCAAAATCCCACATCTTCTTAATATTTGTCACCAAGCAATCAAACTAGTGAAACCACTCATATTACATTGTCTAATCTCCATATTCAACACGACTAGCAATATCACTCTCAATTTTTACTCAAACCAATTATGTCTAATCACCAAGCACAAGATGTTGCCCATTTCCGCTGCCACCAGGAAACTCTATTTATGGCAACCCAACCTTATGACTTTAATAGAACAATCATCTCACTCATTGACCCATCGGATACACATCATCACAATATATTGCATGTTTCTAATATTAACAAAGTTTAACACAGTTCATAGATAGTTCGATTTTTTAAATATGTTAACAAAAATTCAATTTTCTAGCTATGTGTATGAATTTTTTTTTTTTACTAGAATATACAAAATCCACTTTAATGATCTTAGTTACGAGAATACTTTCCTCTCAGATAAAAATATAGCAAGTTTTTTTTATTATTATATACATTATATAGATTAATTAGTACGAATTAATTTATTTTGTATTATCACAAAAAAGATAAATATAGATATATGTTTTTTTTTTACTGCAAATATAGATATATGTTGAGAATACTGAAGTTGAATTTAGTAAAAACGACTAGTTTCTCAGAAATTAATATGGAGATAACAAGGAGTAATACTCACAATTAAAAAAAAAAAAAAAAAAAACTCATATCAAGACTCATTTATATAGACAACAACTTTAATAATACATATGCCTTTTCTTACTGAGTACTTATATGTCCGTATGTCCACTCTCCCATTATTTAAGAACGTGTGAATTATGGCTCTCTCATGAAAAAAAAAAAAAAAAAAGATTGATTTGTCTTTAAAAGCCTATCACAAATCGAAAAAAAAAAATGCCAAAAGAAATGGAGAGAGTTATTTTAACACAAGGTTGAGACGTGGATGATAAAAATTGTCAATCGTTAAAGTAGTAGATTATGTCTAATTTTCTAATAATTAAAAATATTTTCTGATATATATTTTTTATTTGATCTTATATTTAAATTAATTAGAAATAAAAACTGTGAATTATTAAATTATTAAATTTGTAAATATGTGAAGATAGATAAAATAAATTGATGTTAAGAAATAAAAAGAAATAGTTATAATATCATCACTGTATATTCTTACGAGCACATCAACAGAGTGTAGTTCAGTTGGTCGAGCAGAAGTACATGAGTATTGTAAACCTTCTGGTACTATCTTCAATTTTTACGGATCAAAAAAATATTCTTACAAGCACAGTAAAATGTTATCACGTGAAAGTTGTTTGTACGATGCTTTCGATATATAGATGCCCATCTCAGTCTCACCTAAGCATGAATCACCTTATGCTTCTTTTGAATTTGTTTCTTATGACTTAGATGAAACTTTTATTTAATTAACTTCAAAACTCAGACTAAGATTGTAATTGGAATGAAGATGATGAAAACCAAAAGTACGACATTTTAACCAATTGTTTATTCCATGAGATAATTGGTGTGTTGGTATGTTGTAAAATCTCGTTGGACCAGAGCTTCTAACATTATTTACACGCAAATGAGAGAATGACTTACGTTTTAGCAAATTTAATACTCCATATGCAAAAGAAAAGGAAACAAAACAAAAAGATTTCGTCGTCTTATTAATTTGAAAAGCATAACATAATTATACTTCTTTATTAAAAAAATTAAATTAAATACCCTCTCCATTAAACAGCATTGTTTATCGTCAATTGAGCCGTGAAACAGGTAATAAAGAGTGTATGGACAGGCATACAAAATTAGATTCGGCCAGTATTATTTTAAATAAGCTTAGGTTCTTTTTCAGACATAAGGTTATACTAATACTACTTCTTCTTCTTTTTTTAACTTTTCCTTTCAAAAAGAGAAATCGAACCAAACACTTTTTTTTTAAAAGCTCTTAAAAGATTAAATAACTTCATTTTTCATAAAATAAAAAAAAATAAAAGTAACTTTAAAAAAATAGATGATTTTTTTAAAAAAAAAAATTGACTTCTCTTTTGTTTTTCTTCTCATTCTTCCATCTTCTCTCTTTTGTTCTCTCTCTTCTCTCTTTTCCTTTTTCTATCGAGTAATCTCTTTTAAGTTAAAAGAAAAAAAATCACTAAAAAAAATTTATTTATTTTAAAAAAAAATTATTTATTTTTAAAAATTTTATTTAAAGTTTTAATTTTAAAATAAATTTTAAGCACAAAATAAAAAATTGACAAACACACCCTAATAATAGGGAATTTTTTTAGATCGGAGTGATTATAAGTTTGGCTTGAATTGAAATTTGGACTGTTGAATGTATTTTAAAGTAGGTAAAATTAACTTTACATAGTTGAAATGTTGAATGTATTTGGACGGTGTATCTAAAACTGAGTCATAAATTTACATTAAAACACGTTTTTCATTAAAAATATGTGAGAATTGATTTTCGAACACCAAAATAAACATAAACTATACAGACTACGAACAAATTTACAGTATAATAATAATATTACATAAATATGTATACACAGATCAAGCAAACCAAAGAGTTTAGCTAAGTTGATTGAACCCGTGTGCATAAAATTATTATAAACCCCTTAACACCTAAGTTCTATTCATACAGATAAAAATTAAATACACAGATCAAGCTAACTTATTATACTTAAAGCCCTTTTTCAAACATATGAAGCATAACATAATAAGTTTTTCTGGTCATAGATCTTGATGAATTACTGCCAATGTAAGTTTCCTTATTATATATGGCATATCAAATCTTATAATGCATGTTTATTTTTCTTCAATTTTTTGTTTTTTTGTTTTTGTATTCTGCAAGTTTTCATATCAGTCTACATTTCTCAAAAAAAGAGAAAAAAATCCTTCTCTCTCCATTTTATTCTTTTATGTTTATAATATTAACATATTTTAAATGTTTCCTTTTCTTTTATTTATTAATATAAAAATATCAATTTTATATTATAAATGAGTCTTTATATATTCTTAAACGTGAGGACATTTTTTTCCCTTCACTTCCTTTCTCCTTGTGATGTGTCTTTATCATTATTTAGCACTTATTTTATATATTTTTAAAAGTTATCAAATTATTAACTATTTTAAAATTTTCCTTTTACATTGAGACTTTTCTGTCTCAAATTTGGTTGTGATAGATGTATGATGACTTAGGTTCAATCCTTAGTACCGCCATTGTACGTACAAAAGAAAATCTAGACTATTTCTTTTAAATTTTCTTTATTTATATTTATATTGATATATTAAAGTTTTCTTTCTCAATTTCCTTTTTTGGTGAATTCTTAATTTCTTTCTTTATCTATATCTATTTGGACTTTTGCCTATCAACCTGGCCCAAACTATTTTGCTACTATGCGCTCACGTCAATTTCCTAATCCAGTAATCCCTCAGGCCCTTCGGAATAAAAAAAACTCGACCTTTGGCTATTTAAAACATTTTAAATATGAAAAAAAAAATTAGTTTGTTAATATAATACGATATTTTAAAACGTATTTTATTATTATTTGTGAAATTTATGAGATATATTTTATTTTTGTTTATGTTATACTATTACCATATTATTTTACTTTTTATAAAATCATTTTACTTTTATTTCTTTTCATATCATATTATTGCATCTCTCACATCAATGATACGAATAGATTTCTATTTTCTCCTATTTTAATTGATGTATAATCTAATGAATAACAATACGAGAATTCTAGGGAATCACGTGGTGGGTTGCTAGCTTGCAATGTTACATGATTATGATATCAAATAACTAATTGAATGCCTCTTATTTTCCTTGTCAAGCAATTGAAGCATTTAGATGGATATGTTAAGGCCATATATATGTTCTGTTTACTCCCTACATATGGAATTTGATAAACTTGGTTGAAGCAGGCATTGAGATGTCAATCAAGAAGAACTTTTATAATTTGCAAGATAATACTGCTCTGGGTTCAATTTGAATTGTATCGTACAATTTACTTGTTGATTTGGTTGTGACAGTAAAGCAAATGTGACATTGCTTTTGTGCTTAATTTTGTCTTGTAGATTCTAGCTTTTGTTTTGTGATGCCTTTTATATATTGACAGTAAGATTCTGAATTGCTAAAACTTAGACATTAATTTTTTTTTTCAATTATACTTTAACGTATGAAAATTGTTGTCGCATGAAAATCCTAAATTAGTTGAAAGTCGAAACATGTTTTTGCTGGTTATAGCTTCAACACGATTCCAAAATAGAGATCAAACGATTCGAGCCAAATGAGGACATTTGCCCTTTAGCAATAGGTTCCCAAGTTACTCCAAATAGCACTTGGCTGAAAAACTTCAAAAGAAATGCTCATAAAATATGCTTGAAACCAATAACTTTCAGGCACGTTAATTCTTTGCCAACAATTGTTTTTTCTTTTCATTTCGAACTGCAACAGTTGCTTCATCAAGCTCCTATTTTTAAGATCCATTACTTAACGCTCTAACATCCAAAGTAGGAGGCCTTAAAAGGCATTTTCCCACTTAATATTTATCCATGAATTTAGTTAACACACTTATATTTTAGTATCAATCGAATGCCACTTCAATCTTCCTTAGTTGAATGCCTCTGGATACTTCTTCCAGTCGAAATTCTCAGCTAACTCCAATTGGTTGATCCTTCACTGTACTAAATCGTTGATTTGGTTGATCATAATGCCTTAATTGCCTCGGTTATCCTTTTCGGGATGCATAAAATAGTTTGAGTGCCAACACAAACATTGGTATTACATTCTTATACCGACTTTTATTGTTTTTATTTAATGGAGAAAAGTGATAATGACGTTAATGTAACTACTCTATTAAAAGGCTTAAATGATCCAATGGATATATTAGAGGAATGGATCCCTAACTGTGATGAAGAACTTAAGCTGTAGTTGGCAGTGTATTTGATACTCTCTTCGACTTCGAATATAAGCAAAAAATTGACTTGGATTTTAGATTTAAATATAAATAAATTTCAACTAATTTTAGTTAATGAAATCATCTTCAAAATATTCTTCATTTAATAAGGATTTTAATTCTAATAACTTCTTATTTTTAATATCAAATTTCAATGAAGGACAATTTAAGAAAATAACTTATTTTTTAATTGAGATTGGTACAACTAAATATTGTTAACCAACTTTCTTAATAAGTATGAAACAATTTTTTTTACTCATATTTAGATCCGAGGGAGTACTATAAAAAATGTTGGAGATTTTTTATAAAATGTATGCACATGTTGCTGGTTTTAGTGTATTCAATTCAACGAGGAAAGATGGCAGTAGTCGTCCAAAGTCATAAAACCATTTTGGAAACTTTAAGCAAATTCCCTTTTTGAACCAAATAAACCAAGAGTGTTGACCGAGTTTATAATATAAAATATTGTACCAGGCATCAATATAGTTAAAGTAAGTATAAGTTTGAAAAGGATTTGGGCTGATGTAGGATTTGGTTTTAGTTTAGATTGGAAGGACTTTACCGATTTTGAATCTAGAGAACATAATATTGTTTTCGCTGTCCATTTGATGGTAAATTCTATTGAATCAAGATCAACTAAGATAAGTTTATAAAAGGGTAAATAATTTATTTAGTCCTAAACTATAAATTTACTGATAATTTAGTTCCTACATTTTAGAAATCACCAATTTAATCCACAAATGTGTAAATGTTGTAACAAATTAGTCCAACCATTTATTATAAGTCATGTATGTCATGGACTAATTTGTCAGCCAGTAGTATAGTTTCAGGACCACCCAGACATTAAGTGTCATACTTTAAGGACCAAATTATCAGTATATTTAATGGTTGGACTAATTTGTTGCAACATTTGCACATTTGTGGACTAAATTGGTCATTTCGAAAATGTAGGGTCTAAATTGTCAGAGAATGTATAGTTCAGGAACTAAATAGACTATTTACCCATTCATAAAATGTATGTGTTTTGTTGTCATATAAAGGTATGTATTGAAAGGAGGGAGGAAAGACCTTTTGGGCTATTTCTCTTGGATATAGTTTGCTCCATTCTTTCTCAATAATCATTATTGGAAGGTAGTCTTGTTTTTCTTGGTATGGACTTTCAGATGGAGATGGTTTAGTGGTGATATTGAAGTCATCAGGCTTTACTAGGGTATGTTGATATCTGAGAGGAGTAAATCTATTGGCAGAAAGAACTATAGGGTTTTGATTAATAGCAAGTTTCTTTTCTTGAGGGGGAGTATTTCTGACAATTTTGGCTAGAGGTAATGGTGTTACAGGTCTTACTGATGAAGTATTGGGTCTTATTGATGTAGGTAACACTCAAGTGCCCAGTGGGGGGCCTATTGATCCTTTGTAGTGGGCTTGGTGCTCATTTTGAACACTGTAAAAACTTTCTTATAAGGAAATCTGGTAAAAAATAATTTTCTCCTTTGATATGAATAATATCAAAATCAAAACAAGATGTCAAAGTAGGTAGCCGAAGAGAATGGCAAAATGTCACCGGACAATGGCATAAACCTGGTTCTCGACCACCATCGTCGTCGACCAGCTTTACCTATGGACTCCACACATGTTTTGCCCATCACATTTTTTTTACTTGATGTTGCAAATCTAAATTCCCAACAGTTGGAAGGGGCATCCATAACACATTTTTTTACTTGCTATTAGATTACCATTTTGTTTATGTTCTTCTATTGTATTTTTGGCATTTTCTTCTGAATCGAGTTGACATTTTTTCAGTTGAGCGATAACAGCAAAAAAAAAAAAAAAAGATGTTCTCCCATAATCCTTTCTCTCCAAAAACTTGAGAAGTATTTCTACTACTTTTTGAAAACAAGCAAACACCCAAGTAGTAAAAATAAAGGAAGAAAAAAAAATAAAAGAACTGTAACGTTAAAATCATATGGGTGGTCACTAGAAAGTTCTTTGCAATGGCTCCTCCTCAACTAGCATCATTAGAAAAAAATAAGACTCATTTTTGTTCGTTGAGAAAATGAGGAAAAACGAAAGCCCTAGAATAGAATTGAGATTTTGTTTGCTTAGATAGAAGCCGAAGATGCTATACCGACCAAACTAGAGTCACCGAAAGTGAAGGTCCAAAGGGTGGTCGACTTCGCCGTCAACATTGGTTTGTGAAAGAGTTGTGATATTTGGACACCCTTAATTTACAAACACTCTACCAACATCTCTCATTTCTCTCTTCATGTCACATCATATCACCAATCTAATCAATCATTTATCTCTTACCCCTTCATATCTTTCTGAAGGTGTCTATACCTTTGGGGTGTCCAAGAACCATTTTCCATTGTGAAAAGAGAAAAAGAAATGAATGGAGGATTTTATGATTTTAATGAAACTTTGAGTTTTGGTGAATAGATCTCAGCCGTTCACTTTAATCCTATGGTGCACCTTAATTAAACCGGATACTCTTAAGTTAATTGTAAATTGAGAGGATGTGTTCCCTATCCTACATCGGTTAGTTCACAATGAGCGGAAAACAGATGTTAGGATATGCAACTTGTTTTTAAAGTTATTTTGGTTAGTTTTTTTTAAAAAAAAAAAAAACAATTTTTCTTTTCTTTTATAAAAATTAAAGTCCTTAATCTTTTTAATAACTTTTTCTCTAAACATGTTGACCCAGCTTCTCCATTTATGAAAACAAAGCGAAGATAAACACTACCAAAATCAAACTTATTTAAAATAATACTTGGCCTAATATGATGTTGTATGCCTACCCCTCTCTTTCACGGCTCAGTTGACAATAAACCAAGTTATTTAATATGGGGATTGGGGACAGTATCTTTTTATTTTATGTTTTTTCTTCCAAAAAGTATATAATATAAGCGAAAACTGAGACCGCCGCTGAGGATTACCGTTTAACTTTAATTGTTTTTTTTTTTTTTTTGGTGAATTCCGTTTAACTTTAATTATGTTACTGATAAATAAATAAAAAACTTTAATTATGTTATGCTTTTCAAATAAGACGACGAACTTTTTTTTTTTTTTGGCATATAGTAGTATTAAATTGCTAAATCGTAACATCATTGTCTCATTTGCGTGTAATCAACGGCGGAGCTTGATGATGACATGGGGGCCCATGGGCCCAAACTTTTTTTTTTTTAAGAGAAGTAATGAGTACTAATGACAACACACTAGACTTCACTTAACGTAAGCATTTCCGTAACAAGAATCTCATTGCTATAGCCCTGTATCACTTAAGTTTTAACATCACATATTTTACCTTTTGATTAATAAGATGTGCAAGACTTACATAATTGTGGCTCTCTCGTGTCGAAATTGAAAATACCCATTGGTTTAAAAGAATATATATATATATATATATATATATATATATATATATATATATATATATATATAATCGAAAAATATAAAACTATATACTTTAATACAAGTGTAAATGATAGTGTAATGTTTATATATTTTAGAGAGAAAAAATGTAATTTATTCTAATTTTTAACCTATTAAGGTCGAGATAGTGGTGAAAGATTTGAGTAGTTCGTATGGAATTCTAACTTTAAATTTGATTATTTCTTTTAATTTATTGAAAAATCCATAGATTTTTTTTTGGGTATGTGTATTCTCACACAAATTTTAGTTCGTATAAAAAGAACTTGATTCTTGTACATTCTTAATGGTATGTATATATATAAATCTTTTCAGTTTTTTGTTTGGTAGCATAAAAAGATATATAAGTTGCAAAAAAAAATTATTTTGGCCCCTCCAATTGTTTTTGCCGAGCTCCCCCACTGCGTGTAATGTTACAGGCTCTGCTCCAATGAGAATTTTACCACATAGAACATGCCAAATTCATGGAATAACAAGATGGTTAAAAAGTCGTACTTTTCGTTCTGATAGTTTTCATTCCAATTACAATTTTTTAGTCTGAGTTTTAGATATTAAAACTAATAAAGGTTTCATGACGCATGTAAGTAAGAAGAAACAAATTCAAAGAAGTTTATTCATGCTTAACCCTATATTTGGTAGGAGAGAAAATATGAGGAAAAAAAATAGAAAAGAAAAAAAACATGAATATCGAAGTATTTTTTTTTGTTTGGTTAATGAGAAAGTAAAAGAAAAAAATAAAAAAAATGTTGACTTTTTGAAACAAAATTTAAAATTTTTCTTTTCTACTATTTTCTTTTCAATTCAAATTTTAAATTTTTTTTCTTTCTTATTTTCTTTCCTTCCAACCAAACGAAACGTAAGTGTGCTGGGCATATCTATCCGAAGAATCACACACAACTTTCACGTGATAATATTTTACTGTGCTCTTAAAAATATACAGAGTGATGGTATCAATTTATTTTATCTATCTTCACACTACTCTAATAATTCACAGATTTTATCATACACGTGCTAAAATATTTTCCCTCCATACTTTCTCTTTTTTTTTTTTATGTGTGAAGTTATTTTTTTAGTCCATGGATTGTATATTTTTGACAGACTATTCAATCTTTTTACATGAGTTTAGCGTGTTTTACACGTTTATTTTGAATGGTGGGAGAGTCATTATGTTTATATCCCCTTTTTATAATTTTTTTTATTTTTTATAATTAAACATAAATATAACATGTTTACTTTAGTTTTTCTTTTAATTTTGTATGACATAGAAATATTTTTATATTCATGAATATTTATGGTATTTCATATTTAAATATAAAATTAAATAAAAATATATAAAAGAAAATATTTTTTATTAATAGAAAATTAGACATAATATACTGCTGTTTAGGAGTGGAAATAGGCCAGACAGCTCGTCAGGGGCTTATGGCCTGGCCTGGCCTAGCCCATTTATTAAAAAGGCTAGACTTAAACTTTTTAAAAAAAACCTTTTTGATTAAAAAGGCCAGGTTTTAGGCTTTAAAAAAGCTTATTAAGCCTAACAGACTGGCTTATTTATATTATAATAATATATATAATATTATATATTTATATATATTACATTAATATAATATATATAATATTTATATTTAATATTAGTCTTTAGAAAATATTGAATATTTTAAGTTATGAATAAAGCCCGTTAGCCTATTTAGGCTCGTTGACCCAGTTAGGCCTATAGGCCTATTGGCTTGTTTATAGGCCATTTTGTAGAACATGTCACGTAAACAGACTTTCAGGCCATACCAGGCTTTTAAACAGACAAGGCTAAGGCTTAAAAAAAGGCTTGTAACAGGTAAATAGGTTAGGCCCGGACTCAGTAATTATGATGTAGGTCAGGGTCAAGCTCACCAAAGCCTAGCCTGGCCTAGCCTGGCCTGTTTCCACCCCTACTACTGCTGGCACCAAAAATGTTTGTCGTCAATGCTAGCCATCAAGAGATTGATAGTGGATAATTGATGATTGATTTAACCATTGATATATATTTGGATCAGGCCCAAGCATGAATTAAAACAAGGAAAGGCCCACCAATTGGGGCACAGAAATCTTAAGGAGCGCGGGAGCCGAGTCATGTTTAGAAGTTTTGAGGCCTAAGGCGAAACTTTTATAGAGACTTAATATAATATAAATTATCAATCCTCATATTAATTTTCTATTTTTTTGAACAACAAAATCATTTATCAAAGTTTTATAATCAAGTAATTCTAACATTTCATGGCGATTAATCTATAGGTGATTGATCTATCACTTTTTCATCAATTGAACTTATTTACATATCATTTTTATGAATAATAACAAATTTACCGAGAGCACTACGTTAAGATTGAATTAATTTTTTAACTTTTCTCTTTTTCTTTAATTTTTCAAAACCAGATTCATACTTTCTATTTGACATTTTCTATCACTACAAAGTATAAGAATAAAATAAAACAAAAAACAACAATAAAAATTTAAATAAAATAATTTTGCAAAAGTAAATAAAAAATAATATTATTTACTTTTGCAAAATTACTTCGAAAAAACACTTTAAGTCTTTAAAAGAATGCAAAGACGAGGGCAAAAAAAAAAAGAGAAAGAAAAGAATAGAACTAAAAAAATTAAAGTAACTAACATAATTTTTAAAATATCCTATCCGTCGTATGTAAGAATCAAACGGATATAATTTCAATTAATTTTATTCTTTCCGTTGCAATTTTATAGGCACTTAAAATAAGTAAATTTGCCTTTTGATTTTCTTAATTTAGGTAATAGTGCATGTATCCGTTAACATTAAAAATCTGTAAAAATCTGTAAGAAAACAATCAGTAGTCATTATTACCAATATTAACATACTATCTTAAATTAATATAATAGTTAATTATACAATGATAATTTTAGGCTACAACCAATTATAATTAGTATCAATCATAATAACAATCTGCGTGCAATCTTTTATTTTTTTATTTTTTGGTCTGGAGAAATCTGCAATCCTAATTCCTAAGTTATATAGATTGTAATTTTGCATAATAACTATTGAAAAAAAAAAAAACCGGGGCCTAAGGTTGTGGCCTAACTGGCCTTACACTATACACGACCCTGCGTGGGAGCTTTGGCTTCAATCAACAATTGCGAGGGAGGTTAAAACCATGTAATCCACTCCCTTCCTACAAACGAGGGGAGTGGGTAGTTATTATTGAGCGACGGGTCATACTTAGCTCTTTATAGATAGGAAAATTTGATATGTAAACGAGGTCCCGACCAATATCAATGCAAATTTCCTTATTTTACTTCTTCACCTTTATTTAAAGCTTTCTTTATAGCCTTTGTTTATTTCTTTCACGCTTTAATGTAGCCGTTTATCACTTCCTTTACTTTTCAAGTCTTTAGGATGTAGAAACCTTAGTATCACAAATTCCTAGGAAGCTCTTTGAAGTAGACTAGGAGCCTAATTAAGAAACATAATCCTTTTCTTGAGTCAATCGCTTACTTGGGGATCAATTGGTGTTAGTAGACACAACGATTGATAAATTTTCACACCAACAACTACTAATTATTCCCAAATTCTTTTATTATATTTTGGAATTTGAGTGTTTTAATTTCTAATCAAATTTGTTACATGAGGGAACTATGATTCACATGTTCTTAATTAAATGTTGGAAGAGTCGTTAGTTGTGGATATATAGGTAGTCGTTACTATATGTGTATTAAGACTTTTTAACGAAAATAGAAAAAAAAAAGTAAATACCAAAAACGTGTTCTTTGAAAACAATTTACATGGCATGAGTTGTTTTTGCCACGTCGGAATAACAGAAGGCACCACACTGGATGTCGCCTCATGCACTTCGAGTTTTCTAACACAGGAGGCGCCACCCTGTGTGGCGCCTTCTGTTACTTTTTTCGAAACAGGTGGCGCCACACTGAGTTGCCACAAGAGGCGCCACCTAGTTGGTCTTCTCCTGTTACTGACACGCTGCAGACATGGCAGTGCAGGAGGCGCCAGTCAATGCGTCTTCACCTGATATGCAACCAAATGTTTGTACCTTTTAATGCAATATTGAAATAATTCTTGAAGTATATTTTTCATAAAAACTGCATAGACGAAGCTGTGAAAAGTGAGAAAGAAGTGAAAATTGCATTGATGTTTCAATCACAGAATGTTTTGATTTTCATCTTGACTTAGACCATACTGAATTCGAAAACACAGACAGTTACTCCTATTGTGGCCTTCTTGCCGGCAATGGCTACATCGTTGTATACGTTGGAATTCTGTGAAGTCCATTTCATTTCTTATGCGCGTAGACTTAGGTCAACCTTGCCCATGTAATTTGGTTGCATTGACTAGTTGCACATCAGGTGAAGAATCATTGACTAGAGCCTCCTGCACTGCCATGCATGCAGCGTGTCAGCAACAGGAGAAGACCAACCAGGTGGCGCCTCCTGTGGCAACTCAGTGTAGCGCCACCTGTTTCGAAAAAAGTAACAGAAGGCGTCACACAGGGTGGCGTCTCCTGTGTTAGAAAACTCGAAGTGCATGAGGTGACATCCAGTGTGACGCCTTCTGTTATTTTGACGTTGTAAAAACAACACATGCCATGTAAATTATTTTCAAAGAACACATTTTTGGTATTTACTTTTTTTTTTCTATTTTCGTTAAAAAGTCATGTATTAAAGTCGTTATTAATGTAAATATGAATTTGGTTGTTTTTTTTTTTATTATTAGCGTGGGTATACAAGAATCACATTACTCAAAACTCTACTTATTACTATATTTATTTGTAAGAAACTAATTTTTCTACTAAATCCAACACTCTTGTCAACCAACAGGAGTTAGGTCTAACAAAAATGGTTAATCTCCTACAACATGGTGAATTAATATGTTGATTAAGGTATCTATATTTAGTGTTTGATTGTGTACCGAATAAAATTGCCTTAGAAAGAGAATACCTATGTGAGAAACAAAAATAAAAATCCAACATGTTAATGATTTTAATATAGATTTACATTTTTTTATTGTGATAATATTGAATATATAAATTAATAGGCGCTAATCTATATAATCTATAGAGTATAATGAAAAACTTCAACTTCGCTATATATTATGATGGTGTGTATATGCGTAAGGTTGTTACTAGTTGGACTACTGATGTGCGTATCAATTGACATAAGATTGGTCTAATTTAATTAGCGATCAAATTTGAGTTTTGAATATGTAGTTATATTAAATATTTAAAGGAAGAACTTTATCTTAAAAAATCTTTACTACCTGGGACATTGGACAAATGGGTCAATGAGTGAGATGATCGTTCTATTTAGTCATGCATGGATGCAAAATAGGTTGCCATAAAAAGAGTTTCCTGGTGACAAAGTGGAAACAAGCAACATTTTGTGCTTGGTTATTAGACATCAATGGTTAGAGTATGGAATTAAGGGTGATATTGCTACTTGTTAGTCATGTTGATTATGGACATTAGACAATGTAATAATAATAAGATGACGTGGGATTTTGAGGACGGACTGACGGAGGATGGTGTGTATTTAGAATGATGAAGTAGTAGAGCTTAAAATCCAACCGTGTGTTAGAGATTATCTTTTAGGAAAAAAAAAATTATTGGACACTCAAGGAGTGTAGATATTTAAAGAGAGATGAAAAAAAAAAAGACAAGTAATTGTTTTTATTGATAATATGATGTGTGAAAAAAAAAAAAACAAATGATAGATGTCAATAAATAGGGTTCTTATAATATTTAGGTATCTAAAAATCAAAATTCTATATTTTATGTGTGTGAGAAATGTTAGAATACTTCATTAAATATAAATATATATATATATATATATATATATATATATATATATATATATATATATATATATATATTATAGTTGGTTGAAATTTATAAAAAAAAAAGTTATAAAATGAATTTTTTTTATGTATTGTTAGTGTAAAAAATTTATATTGTCAATTAATAAAAAATATTATTAGTATGACTTTTAATATAGTTATGACAAAAGTCAATAAACTTTGTAAAAATCTTTTAAAGGTATGAACTTACTCTTATAAAATTGTGTAAGTCATCCTCTTTCGTAACTTTGTGTATTACTAGCACTTTTGTATGCGCAAATGGTTCATAATGCTTTTACTATTTCTTTATAGATTATTGAAAATAAGAAATCAAATAAAAAGTTTTTTTTATAATTATTAGTAAAAACATAAATTAAAAAAAATGCAAACAAAATTAGACTCACTATATAAGATTTTCATTAATGTAATGACCTCTTTTTTCAATGTTAAAAACATATATAATTAAATTAACAAACTCATACACAACGATGATAGTTTCACTTGTAAGTAGTACACATTCTTCACAAAATCGATACTCCTTAGTTAGAGTACTTTCTAGAGTGATTTAGTTTGTTACATTATCCTCTCTATTTGAAAATCACTAGTTTTTTTTTTTTTTAAACTATAATCTTTTGAGAAAAGAATATTTAATCCCCTTAAACTTTACCTCTTTTGTAAATAAACACTCTAAATTTTAACTTTATTCTAATTGATCCTTAAACGTTACTTCCTTTTGCAAATAAATTCCTTAAGCTTTTAATTTTTGTCCAATCCTTAAATTTTATCGATTTTACACATGAACCTCAGTTTCAATTTCCTTTCAATTTAATCTTTAAAATTTCCCCCTTTATAAATAGTACCTTATATTAAAATGCGATTAAACTGCTAACAAAGAAAAAATCTCAACTACTTATTTATTTATTAGTTTTATTTTTATAAATACCAAACATTAAAGTACGATAAATTTAGAATTAAAAGAATCAAATAAAGACTTTTTTTTTATTGTGTTTTATTATTATTTTTTTCTAAATTCATACTTTTATTCTATTTTAATATATGAAAAAATAATTGTAACAGAAGATGAAAAAGATTAATGAATGATTGACGTTTTAAAATATTTAACTCTTACTTGATGGAAATAAATATTTATAAAAAAAAAGGATCAATTAGAATGAAAAATTGAAGTTAAAAGTGTATATTTAAAAAAAATAGTAAAATTTAAGGATTAATTGGAAAGAAATTAAAGTTCATATAATGTCTATTTGCAAAAGGGATAAATGATCAATTAGGATAAAATGTTTAAGATGTCTATTTATAAAAGAAGTAAAGTTTAGGGGGTTAAATACTATTTTTCCTAATCTTTTTCATTAAAAAGTTAGTTAATTTGTTATGCTATTTTTTTATTTGAATTTTATGCCTTTCCTTTAAATATAACTTTTCTCTCTTTGAGCTTTAATATTCATGTGAGTGATGATAAATGTCCACTTCAAAACTAACATGGTGTGACATGGTTTGGAAGATTACCTTGTCCTTTAAACATGTGATCATTCAATCTCAGGTTCGTGCATATAGAAAAATATCTGTTGGAAGATGTTAATCACTTAAATGAGTCTCAGTATCTTGAGAGATTAGTCATTGACTCCCAACTCAGGGAGACTCCAAGTTTATCCAAATAAATGTTCACTCTAAAATAGGGTGGACTTGGCAAAAAAAGAGATAGATAACAAAAAGAAATAGACTAAGAGAAAAAGTAATGGATGTGATAAATTACATTATGAAAAAGGAAGAAAGATATAAGAAAAAAAATGGTACAAATGAGATGGAAAAGACAATAAATATATGTCAAGTATTTTCCTTCATTTCTATATTTTAGTTTTCTTCAATTGAATTTATATTTTTGTCATAAATTCTGTAAGTAATAAGAAAACATACAAAAGTGTTGAATTGTGTTTTAAAAACTTTTCCCAAATCTTTTTGCAAAGCTTGAATCACCTTATGAAAAGGACAATATGTGAGGCGCTTTAAAAACATGGAGTTGATGTTAAGAACTAAGTAAAGCAAGATGAAACCAATTTTACTCTTAGACAAGATTTTTGTATAAACTTAGTTAAAGCTTTAAACAACATAAGGGAAGAGATAAAAACACAATGATCAATATCTTTAGTTTTAACTTGAATTTAATTTTTTTATAAAAAAGTTATCAATAATTAAAAATAACAATATATCACAACATAAATTGATGTGTAGCTTGTTGACATAATGACTAAAGCGCTTCTAAAATCAAGTATGAAGTTCATGAAGCTAAAGATTGACTTGTCTATGGCAAATTTCGAGGAAGGTTAAAATTATGAGATTTTGTCTTATTTAAAATTTGATATTTAAATAAGTTTTAGATAGAGTTTTTGTTATTGTTGTAGTTTTTTTTTTTTTTTTTTTTGTATTTTCAGTTTTTAGTTAGGTAATGTTATCCCAATAAATCTTATGGCAGATAAGATTCTTTAGGAAATTTAAATTTATTGTAAGCTTATACATAGGTATTTTTTTTATGAATTTCAATGGCAATTTTTTTTTCTTGTAATTTTAGTCTCTCACTTTCGTTGCAATTCCAAAAAATTTATTATTTTATATTCATTTTACAAAAGATTTCCAACAATGACTTTCTTATTAAATTTTAATTTGCACTATAAATTGGTTAATAATACTCTTTGATTGGTGAAGAATTAATTTGACATTAAAGTCAAACTGTACTATTAGTCTATTATAATTAATAAAGTAAGAAAATATTCCAGATCTATTTTTTTTTTAGTAAGAGGCTCAAATAATTCTTATCTTATGTCCATACCTTACCTGTACAACTAGAACTGTGCTTGTGGCAAGGAATTATTGACTTGCCTGTTGCTGTTTTTGTTAAATAATAAAACTAAGAGTTCACATATATAAAACTCACTTTCGTTAATACCTTATCCGTTTTAACTTTCTAATAAACCACAGATTCACCAATAATTAACCCGTAATATAATATTTGTTATCGTGTAAACTTGTACACGTTCATGCATCAATAGAATCAACAAACAGTAGATTGTGAAAGGGGAGTGTTTTGTACGTTTTTCCTTTGCATGATTGATGACAAGTTTGTCCTAACATTGATTTTGCAAACCCCTATAAATTAACAACCAATTCAATTCCCATATATCACATTCATATTCACTTATCTTGTAGTTACAAGTTTGTTAACTTGCTCTATCACTAGAGTTTTCCATGGCATACCAAAACCCTCCTTCAATTCCAATCTCAGATCCTGAAGCACTTGAAATCACTCCTACTCCTTCTACCACCCCACCAGCCACAGGCTTCTCAGCCAAAGGGGTGGTGAACAAAGTGAAAAACAACTTGGTTTTTCGTTCAAAATGGGGTGAAATCAATGGTGCCATGGGTGACCTTGGCACCTATATACCAATAGTGTTGGCCTTGACCCTTGCTAGGGACCTCAACCTTGGCACCACACTGATCTTCACAGGTGTGTACAACATCATCACTGGTGCCATCTATGGGGTCCCTATGCCGGTCCAGCCCATGAAGTCCATCGCCGCGCAGGCCTTGTCGGACACCGATTTCGGTGTGCCGGAGATCATGGCCGCCGGGATACTAACCGGTGGGGTGTTGTTTGTTTTGGGTGTGACAGGGTTGATGCAGCTTGTGTACAAGTTGATTCCTCTGAGTGTTGTGAGGGGAATTCAACTAGCACAAGGCTTGTCATTTGCTTTGACAGCTGTTAAGTATGTGAGGAAAATTCAGGACTTGCCAAAGTCTAAATCTTTGGGTGAGAGGCATTGGTTTGGGTTGGATGGGATGGTTTTGGCCATTGTTTGTTTGTGTTTTATTGTGATTGTGAATGGGGCTGGAGAGAAGAATCCTGGGTATTGTGATATTGTGGAAAGTGATGATGATGATTTGGGTGGCCAAAGGAGGGTTGAGGGTGCAAGAAACAGGACAAACAGGGTGAGAAGGGTTATTTTCTCACTACCTTCTGCTTTCATGGTGTTTGTGTTGGGTGTTGTTTTGGCCTTTATAAGAAGGCATGAGGTGGTGCATGAAATAATGTTTGGACCTTCATCTATAGAAGTGGTGAAGTTCTCTAAGCATACATGGAAGAAAGGCTTTGTGAAGGGTACAATTCCCCAACTCCCTTTGTCAATTTTGAACTCTGTCATAGCTGTTTGCAAGTTGTCATCAGATTTGTTCCCAGGGAAGGATTTCTCAGCCACTTCATTGTCAGTGACAGTGGGGTTGATGAACTTGGTTGGTGGTTGGTTTGGTGCAATGCCAAGTTGCCATGGTGCTGGTGGACTTGCAGGACAGTATAAATTTGGTGGAAGGAGTGGTGGGTGTGTGGCACTTCTTGGTGCTGCCAAATTGGTGTTGGGGTTGGTGTTGGGAAGTTCTTTAGCACACATTCTAAAGCAGTTTCCTGTGGGGATTTTAGGGGTGTTGCTCCTGTTTGCTGGAATTGAACTAGCCATGTGCTCTAGGGACATGAACACCAAGGAAGATTCCTTTGTGATGCTTATTTGCACTGCAGTTTCACTTGTGGGATCAAGTGCAGCTCTTGGCTTTTTATGTGGAATGGTTGTTTATGTGCTTCTTAAGCTGAGGAATTGGACAATGGATAAACCACTTTCTACCATTTGGACAATGAAAAGCCCCGAGCAAGGATGAAGAAGTTGAAGATACAGTTGTTTGCTTTTAGATATCTAATGCTTTTTATTAATTTGTTTGTATATAAGTCAATGAGTATGTCTTTCAGAAGTTATTGTTGTGTTAGAGATTTTCTTTTCTTCAGTTTGTTTTCCTTTGTTGGTCTTTAAAGCCGAATAAGGGGTTGTAGGGGTTTATGACAATACATGCTAGTTGTAATTAGAAGGAGTGTGGAGTGTGGAGTATGGATAGTAGGAACTTCAATTGTTGCTGGCTTTTGCTCTTTGTACTTTGTATTGGTGTCACAGAAATTGTATGTATATAATAAAGATAAAGATTATAATTGGAATACATTTGAGAATGTAAAGATTCTTATACTATCATCTAATTATGAATTGTTATATAATTAAACAAATATTGAGTTATGTAATATGAGATGATTTCTGATTAGTTGATAAAATAAAATTATTTACAATATATAAAAATTAAACACTAATCAGTGTATATGATAGTTTTTTTTTTTGGTGAATAGTGTATATGATAGTTTGTACAATAAAGAAAAACAAGGGAAAATTTGAGATAAGTACTGTCAGACATGATTTGATATAATGGAAATAATTAAAGAAAAAATAATATTATAAAATGTGTTGTAAACAAAATATTGTATAAATAGTATAACTAAACAAGTGCTGCTTAGTATAAATAAATAAAAAAGTTGATTTAGTAATTAACAGAATTTGTTACAAGAGATTTTTTTTTGTTTGTTTGTATAATTGTATGAGATATTTTTTTATTGTATATATGGATGACTTGTTTGTTTGCTATTGCATATCTAATGATCTTAATTTGTTTGTAAATAAGTCAATGTGTATGGCTTTCAAAAGTGATTGTTCTGTCAAAGTTTTTTCTCCCAATAGTTGTTGGAGTAATTATAATTGTACCCGTATTTTTTGGAGTGTATGGGTGAAAGAAGTGAGAAAAAAAAAATAAAGGAGGAGAAAGAAAATTATAAATGTAAAGAGAGAAATATAAGAAATGGAAAAAAAAAAGTGAGATGGAAGAGAAAATGAGCATATATTAAGTATTTGACTTAATTGTAATTTTTATCCTCAACTTTTTTATTTTTGGCGGATTTTACCCCCAACAAATTAATTTGGCGTATTTTACCCCCAACTTTTTGAAAAAGTTGTGAATTTTACCCTTCAGAGTTTTGATGACGTGACATGCTGATATAAACATAAAAATGAGGATAAAATTCACCAAAAAAACAAAAAGTTAGGAGTAAAATTTGCCAAAAAGTAAAAAGTTTGGGGTAAAAATTACAACTATTTTAGCATGACACATCATCAAAACTATGGAGGGTAAAATTTGTAACTTTTTAAAAAAGTTGGAGGTAAAATACACCAAATTAATTTGTTAGGGATAAAATTCGTCAAAAATAAAAAAGTTATGGATAAAAATTACAATTAAGCCTAAGTATTTTTAAGTTTGTTTTCGAATGTTAGCATTTGAAGCCCAATAGGACTTGCAGTTGCAAGGGGTTTTAAGACACTATGCTAGTTGTAAGGACTGTGGAGCATAGTTAGTAGGAACTTTAGTTGTTGCTGGCTTTTGCTCTTTGTACTTTGCGTATACTCGTGCAGAAAAATTGTATTTATATAATAAATTTATATAATATTTCATTCAATAATAAGAGATAGGAATAAGAGATAGGAAAAGGATATTAAATAAAATAGTTGATAATGGAAAAATAGAGAAAAAAAAAAGTAGTATTTTGTTGTAAAATAAATATTATATAAAGAATATATAACTTAATCGTGCACGAAATGTATACATAATGTTTATCATAAAAAAAAAAAAAAGTAAATTCAGTTAAGAGAATCTCTTACAAGAGATTTTTTTATTGCGTGGAGTACTTATTTGTGCCTCTTTATGTGCAAGGAAGATCATTGATAGAGTTATTTTAACGAATACTTAATAACTCCAATTTTCACTGCAAATTAAACATGTATGCATGCTTTTGTTTGTTAAGATCTAGTTGTCTAGTTGCTTCTTCGGATGATGATCAATTTATGTGTATGATAATTCTTTTTCCCTTTTCTAAATCTTTTAAGCTAAATTAGTTCTTTATCTATGGAGTACCATATTTCTTATTAATGGTTAATTATTTTGGAAATTTAACTTTTAATGTCTGATATCATACACTATCAAAATGCCTTTTCAGGTAATTCTTTTCTTTTTGACAATATGAGACTTAAGTTTTTTAATGCTTATGGAGAAATATTTAATTAACCTTAAAACAGTACAGGTATCTACGGTTAAGGATATGGGGTATATACACCAAGAAGTGATCGTGGTGCTCATTGAACTATTTAATCAACCTGAGTCCCCATATTTTACTTTCTTATTCAGGTAATTTTTTACAACCTGAGTCCCCATATTTTATTTTCTTATTCAGGTAATTTTTTACATCAAGCTGCTAACAGATCTAATTAGATATTTGACACTGACCGGAATTAACAAGCAATGAAATTTATTTTATATGATTTTCTAAATAAAATTGTTTGCTTGTGTGGCTAATTATTATGATCTCTTCATTTGTTGGTATATTTTTCAGGTTAATTTGGGACTATTCATTCTTGAAATTAATTAATCCATTACATTAAGGATTTATAGAGAAGACGCCAAAATGAGGCAATTAACGGAGCATGGACAGCAATTTTTTTTGGACAGCAATGATTGGTCTCACGGCTAGCCTAGTTATTGAAAGTCAAACTCGAAAAAGAATTCTGACTCAGGTGAAATTTGAAAATGTTAATTTCTTTTTACATGTGAGTCATTTATATATATATATATATATATATATGAAGCTACATGATCCAACTGAGGTTGGTGTGAGTGGTTAAGGTCTCTCGTCCCTTAATCAAGGTCTCGGTTCGAGTCTTGGGTATAGAAAAAATCTTAACTAGGAAGGATGTTACCCATCGAGATGCCGAACAAACTCCTGCGAAAGACTAATCTCCGTCTCGTGCAGATGGTGGAAAACTCCTCGTCGTAGGACCTAAAATATGAAGCTACATGAGCTCAAATAAACACATGCAAACGTTATGCAATTCTTTTTTTTTTTTTTAATCTTTCAGCTACAAGACAAATTCGGTGCAATTATTAGTGTTTTGCTCTTCAAATATGAAAGAGTCGCAAACAACTTTGAGTCAATGTGACTCAAGAAATGAGTAGGAAAAATTGGCACACAACACCTATTCTACCTCATTGTACGGCTAATTATGATTAGGTTTATCAAATGAACTTTCTGCATTCACATACTTTGGTAATTATTAGCTAATATTTCCGGTAATGCCCCTGATGCAGTGTTATGTTTTGGAAATCTGATATGGTAATATAGCAGAACAAGTTTATCACAGTTTATGGCCTCTTCATACGTTTCCTTATTCATTCGTTGATTGAGCCAGAAAGCTACCGTTGTACAAAGGACAATTATAAATTAATTAATACTCCCTCCGTTTCTTATTAAATATCAGATTTTTGAAAAAAAATTATTTTTATTTATCTGTCGTTTGTAAAGTTCAATATCACATTAATTATTCTTTTATCAATTATATCCTTATTTTTTTCTTAATCTTTAATGAATTTATACATGCATATATTGTAAAATAAAAATAAAAAGAGGATAAAATAAAAAATCTTATAATTACTTTATTAAAATTAAGAAAATTTAATACATTTATTGATTTCTACAAATAAACTTTAAACGAGTGATAAAAAAAAAAACGGATGGAGTACTATTTGGCGAGCAATGTTATTCTTCCTTTTCACTTCACTTTTGCGTGTTTTGGATTATGTGATTAATGATATTATATTATTATGATTGCCAAATGATGTGTATGAGTAGTGTAGTTACTTAATATTTAAGATGTGGCTGTAATAACTTCAGTTTATGACGATAGATGATACGAGAGGGTCACAATAGACTACGTAGCTATTTATTCGATCCATCACGATTCACGAGCTATGTATTAATGTGATAGAATAATACATATAAGAATTCGTTTTACCCTATAAAATTATTGTGATATCATAAAAAATATAAATAATTACTTATTATTTTATCTTTATCATGAAAAAATAATTATATTACTACCTTTATTTCTATTTATATTATCTAATTACTTAATTCATTAGAATTAGAATTAAAGAAAGTTGTAAATCCAAACACACTGTAACCTGCTTCGGTTGGAGAATATTTAAAGCATTCACTTCTCTCATTATTTAAAGCATGCAGATAATAATGTGCATTTAAAATGCAGATAAGGGTCACAGCGTGTATTTAAAGCATGCATATAATGAAGGAAAACTCGTTTGACATTGACCTATATCACAAATTTCATATGCATGTTCTTTTTTCATTTGTCTTATTTGGGGTAATGTACTCCCTCTACTTCAAATATAAATAAAAAATTAATTTGAATTTTTTATTTAAATATAAATAAATGTTAACTAATTTTAGTTCATTTAATGAAATTATCTCCAAAATATTATTTATTTAATAGAGAATTTTAATTCCAACTACTCCTTCTTGTTCTTGATATCAAATTCAATGAAAAATAATTTAGGAAAACAACTTCTTTTTTACTTGAGATTGATATAATTAAATGTTGTCAATCAACTTTCTTAATTAGCGTAAAATAATTTTTTTTGTTTATATTTAGATCAGGAAGGATTACCCTATATCTGCTTAGGGAAGAGTAAGAAGCTGGTCCATAACCAACTTTGCAGAGCTGGGCAAAGTGAGTGTACTAGATGATGAGGGCCTCTTTTGATTTCTAGTTGATTTTCTCTGTTCATCTTTTTGCAATAGCATTCCCTCGTAGAATTTCAAGGCATGTATTTCAACGGCTTGTTGCTAACTATGGCAAATTCTAAGGTGAACCAGCAACTATGTGGTTCACCGGTGGAGAAGCTTTTTTTAAGTGTGCCTAACTTTGTGGAATGTGATCCAGGTGTGGGAGGGTTAAATTTCAGCCGTTAGATCTATACTTTTTTAAATTAAACGGTGATAGATTATATAGTTGTATGATGTTGACGTTTTTTATATTAAAATAATAAAAGCAATAAAATGACATTGGTGACCCCATGGAAAAGACAATGGCTGGTGGGATCCACACAACCCCTTGAGTCTTTCTCTCTCCTACTGGCGCTGTCCAGTACTAGAGAGAAGCTGGACCCGACATCATTAGGCCACAACAGTAGAAGAAAGGTTGATAGGTACAGATTATTTTTTCAAGCTGTAGTGCTTCTTCACAGCTTCAATCACTTCCCACATAATGTTCATTCCTTTTGGGAAGACAACTAAATCACCACCCCCAATTTTCCAATAGACCCTTCAACAGTAATCCTCACTTTTCCCTCCAGTAGATACATAGTCTCCTCTTCTTTAAAGGATCATGGAATTCTGGTTGGACCACCTTCCCATCTGTTGAATTTAGACCCATGTGTCTTTAAAGGACCACACATTCATCTACGGAATCATCGCTCTCCACCTTCGTATACCAGCGCACCCCAACACAAAAAGCAGTAGGAGAGGGACAAAATTAATTATTTTAATAAGGGGGCAAAAACATCTTTTTATCATTTTTTATTAGGGTCATATTTGACATTTCAAATTTCAAAAATAAACAAATAATACCACGAAAGTTATTATTTTAATATAAACCGTAACTTTCTCAAATTTATCCTACTTCCATATCGTGCACCTGTCGCAACCAAAGTCGCGGCGGGACGGCGAAGAATAAGTTTAAAAGAAACAGAGGAGTCGCCACCAATATTTATTAGGGAAAACATTGGAAAAAACCTTTAAAGAAAAGAAAAGAAGAAAAAAAAATGGTCTTTGGAACCAAAAATGAGTTCGGGAGTCGATTACGCATAGGGAAGGTATTAGCACCCTACGACGTCCGTCCTAAAACGGTTACCTCTAATTAATTAAGCAAATTGTTTATAATTTTGAAAATATTTATCTCACGCAAAATTATTTTATTTTTTATGAAGATTAATTTTATTATTATTATAAAAAGAAGAGTTAGTATTTTTATTTTTATTTTTTTTAGCTCGACAGGAGTGGTCCCCTGCTCCTACGTATCCCCAGGTGCAATGGAGAATTCAGAGTTACGTAGTTCTTTGGGGTTAAAAATATTTGCGCGTTGATATATTTTTTATTTTCATTATTATTATTATTATTATTATTATTATTATTATTATTATTATTATTATTATTATTATATATATATATATATATATATATATATATATATATATATATATATATATATATATATAGATTTAGGATTTCTGAGCTGTCACAACTCATAGATCCTAAAAAAAAAAAGACTGACATAGGTGTACACCTAAGTCAATCTATTTAGAAATTTTATTTTTGAAGCAAACTAATTTCGTGTTAATATTTTATTTTAGAGAAAAATTTTAAGATATCAAGCTGTCACAACTTGTACCTCAAAATGTCAAGATTAAGAGGATGTTACATCCAATTAACCTGTTCTTTATTAAGCATTATTTTATTAATTGTGTTAAGTTATAATTATTGTTATTAATACTTATTTTTGTAAAATGGGAAAAGTTAATGTAAAGACAATATACTTATTAATCAAATTTTCATTAACATGGAAAAAGTTAACGTTTAAATGAAACGTCACTATGGTATAATATGTTCCATTCTTATTTGCCATTTAATGATGAATACTTTAAAATAAAAAAGACCCTTGCATAAAAAGAACTGCCCCGTGACTTTTTTTTGCTTAATGCAATAAAAAAAGAAATATATGACTCACAAGTCACAATCGAACAGCAACGACCCCGTTGAAGTGGACTCAGCCCGTGGAAAAACGTAAGGCCCAATTTTTTTCTCAAAATCAAAACATGGATCAACAACAAACTAAATGAGAGAGGGATAGTCACGCAAAAGACAAAAGCTTCTTTTGTTTTCTACAGGTGCCAACTAAAAGGGGCTTTTGCCTAATGCATAAAACGGAACAAGAAACAGATCGGAAACAGAGAGCGGAAAGGAGAGAATGAGAAATGGAGCCACACGTGAAAAGAAAAGAGGATCAAAGGTTCAGCTTCCATACGGGGCTGCGATGGTGAGATTTTGGATTTGTGTTGGTCGCAGAAGACCGCGCTTGGGGTTCCTTACCTTGCGCACCAACACGGCGCTCACGGGAGCCACGCTTTAAGCACGAATCAACGCCGGCGACGACAGCGTCACGACAGTAACAGGACGCGACCACCGCAGCTTTGGCTCTGGATCTGGATCTGGGTTGCGGTGTTAGGAACGAGATGCGGTGATGATGCAGAAGGGTGATTCGGACTTCGAACTTAGATCGTGGGAGTGATTTACGGTGGTGAGGGATGGTGCCGCGATCGAAGATTCACAGCAGTGGCGGTGGTTTGTCAGAAAGGTTCCGTGGTGGTGACAGGGTACTTTGGGGTTTCGATTTTCTATTTGCTCTTGTGATTTTTGGTTTGGTTTTGTTGCAGATCTTGCTGAAGTGTTTCCGGATTTGGGATTTGTGAGTGGATAGGCTTGAGTTTGTGGTGTTGGGTTCGCGGCTGCAGTAACGGGTACAAGTTGCGGGGATCGGTTCAGTGGTTCGACGGGTCTGGGATGGTCAAGGGAACCTTGTGGTGCTGTGACCGTGATGGGTCAATCTTTTCATTTTGTTTGTCTTTCTTCATTGTTATGTGATGATTTTGAACTCGAAAATGAAACTCATATGCACATATAAAATCAGTTCACTAACGATTCATTTACATCTGATTGACTAACACTTTGTTTCATCACATGATCACAACAGGTACAGAGCAAGAGGCAAATATAGCATGAACTATGAACGAAAATGCACAACAGAGGGAAAAAGAAACAGACATTGACAATGCTAGCATCAACAGAGCATCAAAGCCAGAAGAATGTATTAGACAAAAAGTTACCCGCTTGTGGCAATGGAGCCACTCTGCTTAAAAGCTTCAGGTATTGAATTCTCAGCTCCTCACTTTGCCCTCTCCCTTCTCCGTAGAATTTTGGAATAGAGCCCCCTCCTTTTTTCATTCACAGTGGCCATATTTATAAGCTTATTCCTTTGCATTTTTTAATCACACTAGCCCAACCTATTGTGAAGCAGGTTTGTGCCTTTTGGGAACAAAATCCAACAGATGCAAGATTTGTTGGTGGCTCTAGCTTAGAACTAGCTAGAGGAGGAGGACTATGGTGCTTCAGCAGAGCTAGCAGCTTCAGAGCTAGCTGGGAAGAGCTTAATCGAGGCAGCCCTCCCCCTTTGCTTTTGTTTGTTTTTTTTTTCTTTTTGGTTCTGTTCGTTGTGTGTGTGTGTGTGTTTTTTTTTTTTTTTTTTTTGGATTTGGTTGTATATGGACATTGTGGATTTAAGCTGTTGGCCCAAAGCATTTTTATTCCTGCTGGCCCAAATTTGGAAGTGAAAAGAATTTTTTTTTTTTTATTAAAACAAAAATAATTAGAGAGATGGGACAAAATTGGGTGTTGACAGCTGCCCCTCTTTACTTACATTTTATTAGATAATATGATGAAATAAACACTCTTCATATTACCATAATAAAAGATAAGTAAAGATATAAACACCAATTTTGTTGTTCTCCTTTTTTTTTTTTTTTTTTAACGGTGACTCGATACAAAGAAACAAATCGTATGGGGATCCAAAACGTAAAAAGTAATGGGTGCGGGGACCCGCAACATAAAAGCAGCGGGCGCAGGCCCTAAATATAAAAAAGCAACAAGTATGCGGGCCCGACACGTAAAAACAACGGGCTCGGGGGCTCTAAACATAAAAAACAGTGGGCCCAGGGAGTCGAAACATACAAGCAATGGGTGCGGGGACCCGAAATATAGAAAGCAGCGGGCACGGGGACCCGAAACATACAAGCAATGGGCACGGGGACCCAAAACATAGAAAGCAATGGGTGCGGGGACCCGAAATATGAAAAGCAGTGGGCACGGGGCCCTGAAACATGAAAGCAGCGGGCGCGAGGACTCAAAACATAAAAAGCAACGGGTGCGGGGACCCGAAACGCAAAAAGCAATGGGCGCGGGGACCCAAAACATAGAAAGCAGCGGGCACGGGGACCCAAAACGTAAAAAGCAACGGGCACGGGGACCCAAAACATAGAAAGCAGCGGGCGCGGGGACCCAAAACGTAAAAAGCAACAGGCGCGGGGACCCAAAACTTTATGCAAGAGAGCTAAATGGTGACGACATGGAATGTAAGATGATGAAATATGCGCATGATATGCAATATGTAAGTGCCCTTAACCAAGGGGCACTTTATTTTTGTGCATTTTTCCAACCTTTGACACCGTTACGTTTTTAATGCCTCAACATTCATGGAGGAATCACTATTTTTGGTAACATGTTAGGGACTGTTTCAAGCATTTTCTATCATCAATCGGCTATTACCCATGTAAGCGTTGGCCCAAGAATCACCACGTTTCCCATGACCTTTAAAAGTATTCATTGTAATTGTAATGATCTTTAATTGTTATTGCACGCTTATTCTTGGCACATCATAGAATGAAATAACACAATGAAACAAAGAGTAATAGGACAAAATGAAAGTGTTTTACTGCTTTGGGAAGGAAATTACAGATACAAGAGCAAATTTCGTGTGAAAGAAAAATGATAGATACAATAGAGTCGTTACAAAATGATAAAAAGGAGTGATCAATGGAATAAAGTAACAATGTTAATTTCCATGTTTGCAACTTTGAGAATCCCATCTACTAGCTTTTGAGGACTTTAGATGCTTTGACAAACTCATTGCCCATCCTTTCGAGTTATCCATGTACATCAACTTTCTGGGGCTTGCCCCACTCCCAAAAACTTTGATCCATTCATCAGGCCTCATACCCAGATGACAACTTCCCCCAATCTCAAGTCTTTCACTCTAATTTTTGCCTAGACCGCCTTCTCAGGTTTTCGGTCTAGCGAGTTTTTTTTTTTTTCATATATAACCCTATCTTTTGCCTAGGCTGCTCTTTTCGAGTTTTCAACCTAGCAGGTTGCTCTAACTTTTGCCTAGACCGCCTTTTCAGGTTTTCAGCCTAGCGAGCTCTTTCCTTTTTTATTTTTCAAGTATAATACTTCTTGACTGCATCAGAGTTTACAGGAAGGGGTAAGTCTTCTCCATCCATATTCGAAAGGATTAATGCACCTCCTGAAAAGGCCTTCTTCACCACATAAGGCCCTTCGTAATTCGGGGTCCACTTCCCTCTATGATCTTTTTGGGTTGGCAGGATTTTCTTGAGCACCAATTCTCCTTCATGAAATTCTCGAGGACGAACCTTTTTATCGTGAGCTCTTTTCATCCTCTTTTGATATAGTTGACCATGACATAATGCAATCAATCTCTTTTCTTCAATGAGGTTTAATTGGTCGTAACGAGCCTGAACCCAGTCAGCCTCCTCAAGCTCGGTTTCTGCCAATACTCTCAACGAAGGGATTTCTACTTCAACGGGGAGCACAGCTTCCATTCCATACACCAACGAATAAGGACTTGCCCCGGTCGAGGTGCGAACAGTGGTACGATAACCATGTAATGCAAAAGGGAGCATGTCATGCCAATCCCTATATGTTACCACCATCTTCTGGATTATCTTCTTGATATTCTTGTTTGCTGCCTCTACTGCCCCATTCATCTTTGGACGATACGGCGAAGAGTTGTGATGTTGAATTTTGAAATTCTCGCACAACTCTTTCATCATTTTGTTGTTCAAATTGGTCCCATTGTCAGTAATGATGTGGCTTGGCAAACCATATCGACAAATCAAATCCCTCTTGATGAATCTGACCACCACATTCCTTGTTACACTGGCATATGAGGCTGCCTCAACCCACTTGGTGAAGTAATCAATGGCAACAAGGATGAAGTGATGCCCATTCGATGCTTTGGGTTCAATTGAACCGATCACATCTATTCCCCACATTGAGAACGGCCATGGTGCAGCCAAGATATTCAAGGATGTCGATGGCGCATGGATATTATCAGCATATGCTTGACATTTGTGACATTTCCTTACATGGTTACAACAATCAACCTCCATGGTCGACCAATAGTAGCCAGCCCTTAGAATCTTTCTTGCCATCACATGTCCATTTGCATGTGTTCCAAACGAGCCTTCATGGACCTCTTCCATTATCTTCTTAGCCTCAAGTGCATCAACACATCTGAGCAATACCATGTCATGGTTTCTCTTATAAAGCACATCATCATTCAAAAAGAATCCCATTGCCAATCTCCTTAAGGTCCTTTTATCATTTTCTGAAGCGCCGGGAGGACACTCTCTATATTTCATGTACCGTTTGATGTCATAAAACCATGGTTTTCCATCTGGCTCCTCTTCCACTGCTTGACAATAGGCTGGTTGACCCCAATTCTGAATTTTTATCAGCGGCACGTCCCCTCCTTGACTTATCTTAAACATCGATGATAAAGTGGCTAGAGCATCAGCCAATTGGTTATCTTCACGAGGGATGTGATGGAAAGTAATATCGTCGAACTGTTCCATCAACCCCTTAATGTAAGAGCGGTACGGGATTAGTTTTGCATCTCGAGTCTCCCATTCGCCTTTGAGCTGATGAATAACTAAGGCTGAGTCTCCAAACACCTCTAAAATTTTAGCCTTGAATTCAATGGCTGCTGAGATCCCCATTGCACATGCTTCATATTCTGCCACATTATTAGTACAGTCAAAACCCAATCTTGCAGTGAACGGAATGAATTGATTCGTAGGGGAAATTAACACTGCCCCGATTTCGTGCCCCAAAGCATTGGAAGCTCCATCAAATAACAGAGTCCATTTTCCCTCATCCATGGATTCCTTATCTTCGAACAGTGCCATTATGTCTTCATCTGGGAACTCACATTGCATTGATTGGTAGTCTTCTATAGGATGGTGAGCCAAGTATTCTGCTAGGGCGCTACCTTTGATAGCTTTCTGGGTGACGTAGACAATATCATATTCTGACAATAACACTTGCCAGCGAGCGATTCGACCAGTGAGAGTGGGCTTCTCGAAAATATACTTAATTGGATCCATTTTGGAGACCAACCAAGTAGTATGACATAACATGTATTGCCTCAGCCTACGAGCAGCCCAAGCCAAGGCACAACAAGTCCGCTCCAATAGAGAGTACCTCATTTCACAATCTGTGAATTTCTTGCTCAAATAATAAATGGCATGCTCTTTCTTACCAGATTCATCGTGTTGTCCCAGCACACAACCCATAGATTCCTCAAGCACCGTCAGATACATGATGAAAGGCCTTCCTGGCATTGGTGGTACTAAGCCTGGAGGTTCTCGCAAGTATTGCTTGATCTTTTCGAAAGCCTTTTGACAATCTTCGTTCCACACCACTGTTTGATTTTTGCGCAACAACTTGAAGATTGGATTGCAAGTAGCAGTTAATTGGGATATGAACCTAGCAATGTAATTCAACCTCCCTAGGAACCCACGAACTTCCTTTTCTGTACTTGGGGCTGGCATCTCCAAGATTGCTCGCACTTTATCAGGATCAACCTCTATGCCCTTTTCGCTGACTATGAAACCCAATAATTTGCCTGACTTCACACCGAAGGTGCACTTAGCAGGATTCAACCGAAGCTTATATTTTCTCAGACGATCAAACAACTTTTGTAGGTCTACAATATGTTCCTCCTCTGTTCTAGACTTGGCAATAATATCATCCACATACACTTCAATCTCTTTATGCATCATGTCATGGAACAAGGTCACCATCGCCCTCTGATACGTTGCCCCGGCATTTTTCAATCCGAATGACATCACCTTGTAGCAAAAGGTTCCCCACAATGTGATGAATGTGGTCTTTTCCATGTCTTCAGGCGCCATCTTAATTTGGTTGTATCCGGAGAACCCATCCATGAAGGAGAAGAAAGAATGTTGGGCAGTGTTATCTACCAGCATGTCTATGTGAGGCAATGGAAAATCATCCTTGGGACTAGCTTTATTCAGGTCCCGATAATCGACACACATTCTAACCTTCCCGTCTTTCTTTGGGACTGGCACTATATTGGCAACCCATTGGGGGTATTTAGCCACTGCTAGGAATCCTGCATCAAGTTGCTTTTTAACCTCCTCTTTGATCTTCAGCGACACCTCTGGCTTCATTCGTCTCAACTTTTGCTTTACTGGTGGGCAATCTGGCTTCAATGGTAATTTGTGTTCAACTATGCTAGGATCTAACCCAGGCATGTCCTGGTATGTCCATGCAAAGATATCAACATAGTCAAATAGGAGCTTGAGCAACTGCTCTCGCACATTCCCCTTTATGGCAGTACCAACCTTGATTTCCTTCTTATCATTTTCATCCCCTAGATTGATCATTTCAATTTCCTCCTCATGGGGTTGAATTATTCGATCCTCCTGTTCCATTAACCTTTTCAACTCAGGTGGAGTTTCTAAATCATCATCACCCTCATCAGCTTGATAGATAGGATGATCAAAGTTGTAGCATGGGACATCAACATTGTTATTCTCAAGATGATTATTTTCAAATCTGCAATTTTGGGTTAACATGAAATAAAGGAAAATAAATAAAGGTTAAGGAGAAGGGACAAGAAATAAAGGGAATAACCGAAAAGCTGCATCATGCATTTCATTCATTCGATATACCAAAAAGTAACATGCAAGCCCATTTCAACAAAAAGTCATACTAAAGATATGGGCATAATTTTAGAGTTCGCATTACAATTACTTTGAAAGTGAATTAAAAACCACAGGAAATTCTTGGATCTTCCAGTTGTGTAGCTCTTCATTAGGGCCACATGGGTACACCAGGTTGTCCTGATCATCAGCATCTTGATCTTCTTTTGCCATGGCCACTTGACTTGCATACACCAGTCCTCCGCTTCTGAAGCTTTGGTAGAGGTCGCAAATGGGAATTCTCTCGGTCTCTGGCTCCCGGTTCTCCAGACGAGCCAACCTCATCTCTCTTTTTTCCTTTGCCACTCTTCTTTTGTCATCCTTAGTGAACTTATATCCCAACCCACATCAATTGTTGTTTTCTGGCAACTCTATCAACTTTGCGACACCACTTAAGCTCTTTCCCAATCCATGCCCTGGCCGATATCCTTCACTTAACATGATCTTTGCCACCATCACAGATGTTTTTGATAACTGTGAGTTCCTAGGAGGGGACTCCACATAAGCAGTACTGATCACCTCCAAAGATTGGAAAGAGGTTTCAAGGGCTTCTTCAGTTGCTTCAATATAACGAGTTGGGGCTGGGCTACTCACCAACATATCCTCCTCTCCAGAAATAATCACTAGTTTATCATCCACCACAAATTTCAGCTTTTGGTGCAGGGTAGAAGGGACCACTCCAGCTGAGTGAATCCATGGCCTACCTAACAAACAACTATACGCTGGCTTGATATCCATGACTTGGAAGGTGATCTCGAAGGTGAAAGGACCAATCTGGATAGGGATCTCAATCTCTCCCATGACTTCCCTACGTGATCCATCAAAAGCCCTCACAATCATAGAACTCGATTTCATATGAGTCCCATCACAAGGCAGCTTATCTAGAGTGGACTTAGGCATCACATTCAATGAAGACCCGTTGTCAATCAACACCCTAGCTACAATGTGATCCAGACATTTCACTGAGATGTGCAAAGCCTTGTTATGGCCCCTTCCTTCTATTGGGATCTCATCATCTGTGAACGTGAGGTAATTATTAGCAGTGATGTTGCCAATAATACCCCCAAACTTGTCTAGTGTAATGTCATGAGCCACATGCGCTTCATTCAAAATCTTCATCAACAACTTTCTGTGACTTTCTGAATTCATCAATAGAGATAGAAGAGACACCCTTGCTGGCATCCGATTCAACTGATCAATAAGCTTGTACTCACTCTGTCGAATGAACTTGAGGAATTCTGATGCCTCTTCATCTGACACTTCTCTCTTGTTTTCTTTTTCATTTGTGACCTTCTCCTCAACGGGCTTTTTACCTTTTGCGAATTCTCCTTCAATGACCTCTTTTTCTTTCACCTTGGGGTTTTTCACTAAGTCTTCCCTCCTTAATTCCTCAGGAGCATAAACTCTACCACTGCGTGTCATCCCTCCTACCCCTGCAATATTTGTGACCACCGTTCCTCCAGTGTGAGAACTCATGTTGCCACTTTCTTGTACTTCTACACCATACTTCCATGGTACCGCCTTAGTGTCCTTGTAAGGAAAAGGAGCTGGAACTTGCACAACTATGGGTTTGGGAATCGGAGGTACAGGCAAAGACACATTTTTTGTGAAGCGAATTACTAACGGCTTTCGAGCAACTGCGTCTCGCCTTTCTTCTGATTGGGCCATTAGCACATTCTCTTCCTTCCACACGCGACCTATTTGGACCAAGTTGGAGTCCATCAACCTCTGTAGTATCTGCTTGAACTCAATACACTCCTCAATAAAGTGTTTGGCTTTCCGGTGAAGACCACACACTTCTCCTTCAAAAGCTTGCCCCTCAATCATCTTAAACTTGCACAATTCTGAGAAAAGGATTGCCATAGGGGTTTTGACCTTCCTCACCTCCTTCACTGACTGACTTGACTGCCCTTCAATGGCGTTCACTGACGCACCACCATGACCTGGAAGCGGGTTACTCCCGACATTCGGTCCTTCTTCTTTAAAGCATAGCGACCCTTCTTCTATTAAGTCTTGCACTTTATGCTTCAAACCCCAACATCTTTCGGTGGAATGCCCTATAGTGCCTGCATGGTAATCACATTTGGCATTTGGGTCAAAGCCCTTTGGATACGGTGGTTCAACAGGTTTCAAGGGGAAAGGGACAACCAGAGAATTGCGAATCAAATGTGGCAAGAGTTCGGTGTAGGTCATGGGAATTGGGGTGATTGTTCTTTGTTGGTTACTTCTTTTCTTTGAAGTGTTAGTGGTATTAGGGTATGGGGCTCTTGGTTGGCTTGCTTGAGGCACCGAAGGTAATGAGGCTTGTGGTAAGGGTGGTTGGTAGGCCATTCTAGGTTGGTAAGGTTGTGGGTAAGGCAGTTGGGAAACTGATGCTATTTGTGGGTTATACACAAATGGAGGCCGGTAGTTGGGTACGAAAGGGACGGGATTGTAACTGGGCATGACTGGTGCAGGTATTACTGCATTTGTTTCACCTCCCTTTTTCTTATCAATGGTCGTTGGGGGTTTCTTCACATTTGTTGGTCCTGTCGACATATGAGCAATCTTCCCACTTCTTACTCTCATCTCAACCCTCTCTCCAATGACGACTAGGTCCGAGAAATTCGATGATACGTTTCCAATCATCCTGTCATAGAAGGGTGATTGGAGCGTATCAATGAACATTGTGACCATCTCTTTTTCAGACAACGAGGGTTGTACCTGAGCAGCCACTCCTCTCCAACGTTGGGCGTACTCCTTAAAAGCTTCATTCTCCTTTTTCACCATGTTTTGCAACTGTGTTCGATCTGGTGCCATGTCCATGTTGTATCTGTATTGCTTCAAGAAAGCCTCCGCCAAGTCCCTCCAAGTATGTATTCGGCCTCGCTCCAAATTCATGTACCAACTCAGAGCGGCACCCATAAGGCTTTCTTGGAAGAAATGGATCAACAGTTTATCATCATAGGCGCATGAGGCCATCTTCCTACAGTACATTGTGAGATGGTTTCTTGGGCAGGTGTCTCCTCTATATTTATCAAATTCGGGGACTTTGAATTTGTGAGGAATTACGACATCTGGGACTAGACATAGATCAGTGGCATCGAAAGCATAATGACCAATCCCTTCAATGGCTCTCAACCTTTCTTCTAGAAACTGCAGTTTATCATTGGATTGAGAGTGTTCAGGTTGACTATGGCGTATCACAACAGTTGGAGTAAGGTTGGTATTTTGGTGATTTGAGGGGCCGCCAGGAAGGGCTGCGTCAGTTGGTGATGCGTGTGTAGGGACATAAGGTACGTAGGTGGACGGCTGGAGCAAAATTTGTGGGCCATTGGTTCCAAGGTTTGGGTCTCGGGTTTGCGTTTGGTCTGGAGGATTTGAGGTAGAGGTGTGGGGATTGCTTTCAGGGTTATTGGCCATATATGGTGCGTAACCTGGAGGGGGGCCATATGAAGGATTTGTAGCAGACACGTGGTGGTTAGCCTCTTGAGCATTGGCTGCTATAGGTGGTGTGTAGCCAGGAGGGAGGCCATACGGAGGGAATGCCACCTGAACACTAGGATTGGCTTGCGGAGTAAACCCCGGAGGATGGGAGGGGTTAGCTTGATGTTCTTCCGAAGAATTCCCATTCGCGCCATTTTGCAGCATTTCTAAAATCTGGTCCATCTTTCTTTTCATCTGATTCATCTCCTCTTTCAACTCTTCATGTTGTTGCTCTAGGTCACCCACGACTCCTTCCATGATCTTTGTCTTGGCACGTGTCCCGTAAGGGTGTCGCAGGGATGCTTTCTTCGCTTCAATATTTACTCTCTTTTCTCTGTCGAAAAATGTCTTATGAGTATGGAGAAATGAAAATGCAACTACCCTATTTGTTTGTTTGTTTGTTGTTTTTTTTTCTTGGGGATGCAAGGTTGTTAGAGAACCATAAGTCGTACAACTGGCCGATGAACATTATTTTCTCAAGCATGTGGTTAGAAGCAACATGAACATTTTCTCTCAGACTTTTCCTCTAGAACGTCACATTCTAAGTACTAGGCCTTAAAGAATATAGGACTTTAAAGCAGCTCATTACGTGAACATCTTCCTTTAGACTTTTCCTCTAGAACGTCACGTTCTAAGTACTGAGTCTCAAGGAATAAAGGTGTTAAGAAGCCAAAATCATAGTAGAGAGCAAATAAACAACATCCTTCATTGATAATCAAAACAAAGTACATGCCATTAATGGGCGAAACAACGCAAAATACAAGGGACATTCTTCTACAACTTGACATAAAGTACAAATTATCATTCATCATTACTAGCCATATTTCTCATTTGGCTTATCATCCCTTTACAATACTCAATGAATTCATAAATCTCAACTGGTGTTGGAAGCGGGTCAGTCATCCCTTCAGCTCTTCGCAAGTAATATGAGGCCTCATTGAGCATTCGCTTGATCTGTAGAGCTCGACTCACAAAATTATGTGCCCAAAGCTTTTGTTGCCCCTGATAATCTTCAATAACTTCATTCAATTGCATTACATGGTCTTCCAACTTCTTCTTCTCATCTAATGAGGCTTGATGTTCCAAAGCTAGATTTGCATTCAGTTGTTCCTCACTTTGGACCCTGTTCTTATATTCAGCCACCACCATTTTCAATTGTTGCTTCAGATCATCGAGTTGTCTTTGAGCACTTTTCTCGGCCACCTTGGATTCTTCCCATGCCTTCTTCCACTTTAGAGCATCAGCCCTAGCCTCATCTCGCTCTTTTCTTCGCATCCCTAACTCTGTGCTTGCGGCATCCAAACAACTTTTCGTATTGAGCTTCTTTTCTTCTTCTAGTCTTGCCCTCTTGTTGGCCTCGACAGCTGACTGCATCTTTTGCACACTTTCGCTTTGTGCCGCCTGGCATTCTCGACGAGCTTTTGCTAATTCCCTCTTCAATCTTTCTTTTTCTTCTTCAGATTTTACCAGTGCATCCTTAAGCCTTTCTATCTCTTCTGGGCTCGTGGGGAGCTGTATCGGCACATCTTCCACAACTGGGGCTGAACTACGAAAGGGTAACTTGATCTTTTGAACCCTCTCTTCAAGCCATCGGCTATAGCTTTTATCCGACATCCAACTTCCAACTCCTAGTCCTTTTCCTTTTCGAACGACTCGATTCCAAGCTTGCCGAACCCTATGGAGCATTTCCAAGTCCTGATTCAGCTCATAGACGATAAAAGGAGTCACTGACTCTTCAGTCGGCGGATTTCTTATCGGATAACCAAACTGCCTCAAAGCTAAGATAGGATTGTAATTGATGCACCCTTTGGTTCCCATAAGTGGTACATTAGGGAAGTCCCCACAATGACAAATCACGTCGATTCTCTCTAGACCTTGTGAGCACCAAGATATCGTCCTTCCACTCAGATTAGTAATGTCGCGAGCCCACTCACTTTTGCTTCTGATTTCCACCCATCCCCCCTTTTTAAACATGTGAGTCATGAACCAAAGGTACAACACAGGCAGGCAACATAGGATGATCCCCCCCTTTTTCTCATGGCGCAGGGTGAGGGCATGATATGTATCTGCAAGGACGGCTGGCACTGGATTCTTCCTTCTATGCTTATAGGCCAAAAAGACATCGATTGCTGCAAAATCTATGAAGTTTTCTATATTCGGGAAGAGAACAATCCCATAAATGATGAGAGCGAGCATATCCATGAAACCATCCCATTCTTCTTTATCCGCAAGGTGTTTTGCATAATTTTCCAAATGTTCCCTCGGAAAGCCCTCAACACCTCATTTTGTATCCTTCCACTTTGCTAGCTCCCTCACATTAATATTCAAGGATGAGGCAATTTTGGGTAATGAAGGATAATGTCCCATGTATAGATAAGGCCCTTCATTACCTAAAGAATACCCCAATATCTGTTCGTACTCTTCTAGTGTTGGAGCTAATTGGAAGTCTCGAAAAGTGAAGCACCTTAAAGGAGGATCATAGAATTGAGCTAAAGCAGTGAGAGCCTTCTCTTGCACGTTTGCCTCTAACAGATCAAGAATATTTCCATATCTAGCAGCGAAAGTTCGACGCCGAATAATCTTCAACCTATCACTGAGGTCCCTCAAATTCTTCACATCAGGTTGCTTAACCCCCAATTGCAATGTTCGCCTGAAATCCTTTTCCATGCTCTTCGAAAAGTGTTCACAGCGAGTCTTAAGTCCTTATGGTACCCCTAACAACCTGGAAAATGATGTAACATGCCATGAAGGTCCTATCCTATGAGAATGCATTATGCTTTTTTTTTTTTTTTTTTTTTTTAACTTTTCTATCATGATGCCATCACTCTGCTTTATTCTTTTTTTCCTTTTACTTTTTCTCTTTTTTTTTCTTTTCTCTCTCCTTCCCTTTTTTTTCTCTCTTTTTTTTTTTTTTTTTGGGGAAATGAAATGCATGATGTTTGTTATGAAATGATGAATAATAACACAGAGAAAACTACTAGTTTTTGCATTATTTCTTTTTCTATACATATGTTATGCCATTTGAAATGCAAGGGTAAGGTACTGCTCCCATTGTATCCTACGAAGGTATCCTTAACAGTTGACAGCTCTACGGGCTACTCTAGTAGTGCTCTTTCCCAACAGGTGGTTCTATGGTTCTAAGACGGTTCCTAGAGCCAAGGACCCTCTCTTGGAATATCGATCACAACCATAGGTAAACTATTAGAAGTGATAATACCCTTGAAAGGATCAAACTCTAGGTGAGGCCTTCATGATAACCAAGCAGGATGTACATCCAGAAGATTACCACTACTCAACCTCTTACTTATCCTAAGATGCACTCAGGCCCGGGTATAGGACCTCGCTCATAAGTGTGTGAAAACTGTGTAAGTGAAGTGTGTGAAGGGAGCAATTACTAAACTATCCAATCTGCAAAACAAACGACACACATATAATATAGCAAAAGGTTTTCTATCCTACGGTTCAAGAAAATATAAGCATGTGTACATATGAAGCATAAATAGACCAAAACAAATAACGACGAAGACGAAGAAAGAAAAAAATAAATAAAATAAAATAAAATGAATGAAACAAATTTAACAAGGTGAGATAAATACAAAAAAATACAAATATTTTGCTTAATTAATTATGACAGGCTTGACCCTCAAAATGTCCCCAGTGGAGTCGCCATCTGTCGCAACCAAAGTCGCGGCGGGACGGCGAAGAATAAGTTTAAAAGAAACAGAGGAGTCGCCACCAATATTTATTAGGGAAAACATTGGAAAAAAACCTTTAAAGAAAAGAAAAGAAGAAAAAAAATGGTCTTTGGAACCAAAAATGAGTTCGGGAGTCGATTACGCATAGGGAAGGTATTAGCACCCTACGACGTCCGTCCTAAAACGGTTACCTCTAATTAATTAAGCAAATTGTTTATAATTTTGAAAATATTTATCTCACGCAAAATTATTTTATTTTTTATGAAGATTAATTTTATTATTATTATAAAAAGAAGAGTTAGTATTTTTATTTTTATTTTTTTTAGCTCGACAGGAGTGGTCCCCTGCTCCTACGTATCCCCAGGTGCAATGGAGAATTCAGAGTTACGTAGTTCTTTGGGGTTAAAAATATTTGCGCGTTGATATATTTTTTATTTTCATTATTATTATTATTATTATTATTATTATTATTATTATTATTATTATTATATATATATATATATATATATATATATATATATATATAGATTTAGGATTTCTGAGCTGTCACAACTCATAGATCCTAAAAAAAAAAAGACTGACATAGGTGTACACCTAAGTCAATCTATTTAGAAATTTTATTTTTGAAGCAAACTAATTTCGTGTTAATATTTTATTTTAGAGAAAAATTTTAAGATATCAAGCTGTCACAACTTGTACCTCAAAATGTCAAGATTAAGAGGATGTTACATCCAATTAACCTGTTCTTTATTAAGCATTATTTTATTAACTGTGTTAAGTTATAATTATTGTTATTAATACTTATTTTTGTAAAATGGGAAAAGTTAATGTAAAGACAATATACTTATTAATCAAATTTTCATTAACATGGAAAAAGTTAATGTTTAAATGAAACGTCACTATGGTATAATATGTTCCATTCTTATTTTCCATTTAATGATGAATACTTTAAAATAAAAAAGACCCTTGCATAAAAAGAACTGCCCCATGACTTTTTTTTGCTTAATGCAATAAAAAAAGAAATATATGACTCACAAGTCACAATCGAACAGCAACGACCCCGTTGAAGTGGACTCAGCCCGTGGAAAAACGTAAGGCCCAATTTTTTTCTCAAAATCAAAACATGGATCAGCAACAAACTAAATGAGAGAGGGATAGTCACGCAAAAGACAAAAGCTTCTTTTGTTTTCTACAGGTGCCAACTAAAAGGGGCTTTTGCCTAATGCATAAAACGGAACAAGAAACAGATCGGAAACAGAGAGCGGAAAGGAGAGAATGAGAAATGGAGCCACACGTGAAAAGAAAAGAGGATCAAAGGTTCAGCTTCCATACGGGGCTGCGATGGTGAGATTTTGGATTTGTGTTGGTCGCAGAAGACCGCGCTTGGGGTTCCTTACCTTGCGCACCAACACGGCGCTCACGGGAGCCACGCTTTAAGCACGAATCAACGCCGGCGACGACAGCGTCACGACAGTAGCAGGACGCGACCACCGCAGCTTTGGCTCTGGATCTGGATCTGGGTTGCGGTGTTAGGAACGAGATGCGGTGATGATGCAGAAGGGTGATTCGGACTTCGAACTTAGATCGTGGGAGTGATTTACGGTGGTGAGGGATGCTGCCGCGATCGAAGATTCACAGTAGTGGCGGTGGTTTGTCGGAAAGGTTCCGTGGTGGTGACAGGGTACTTTGGGGTTTCGATTTTCTATTTGCTCTTGTGATTTTTGGTTTGGTTTTGTTGCAGATCTTGCTGAAGTGTTTCCGGATTTGGGATTTGTGAGTGGATAGGCTTGAGTTTGTGGTGTTGGGTTCGCGGCTGCAGTAACGGGTACAAGTTGCGGGGATCGGTTCAGTGGTTCGACGGGTCTGGGATGGTCAAGGGAACCTTGTGGTGCTGTGACCGTGATGGGTCAATCTTTTCATTTTGTTTGTCTTTCTTCATTGTTATGTGATGATTTTGAACTCGAAAATGAAACTCATATGCACATATAAAATCAGTTCACTAACGATTCATTTACATCTGATTGACTAACACTTTGTTTCATCACATGATCACAACAGGTACAGAGCAAGAGGCAAATATAGCATGAACTATGAACGAAAATGCACAACAGAGGGAAAAAGAAACAGACATTGACAATGCTAGCATCAACAGAGCATCAAAGCCAGAAGAATGTATTAGACAAAAAGTTACCCGCTTGTGGCAATGGAGCCACTCTGCTTAAAAGCTTCAGGTATTGAATTCTCAGCTCCTCACTTTGCCCTCTCCCTTCTCCGTAGAATTTTGGAATAGAGCCCCCTCCTTTTTTCATTCACAGTGGCCATATTTATAAGCTTATTCCTTTGCATTTTTTAATCACACTAGCCCAACCTATTGTGAAGCAGGTTTGTGCCTTTTGGGAACAAAATCCAACAGATGCAAGATTTGTTGGTGGCTCTAGCTTAGAACTAGCTAGAGGAGGAGGACTATGGTGCTTCAGCAGAGCTAGCAGCTTCAGAGCTAGCTGGGAAGAGCTCAATCGAGGCAGCCCTCCCCCTTTGCTTTTGTTTGTTTTTTTTTTCTTTTTGGTTCTGTTCGTTGTGTGTGTGTGTGTGTGTTTTTTTTTTTTTTTGGATTTGGTTGTATATGGACATTGTGGATTTAAGCTGTTGGCCCAAAGCATTTTTATTCCTGCTGGCCCAAATTTGGAAGTGAAAAGAATTTTTTTTTTATTAAAACAAAAATAATTAGAGAGATGGGACAAAATTGGGTGTTGACAGCACCATTTGCCAAGTTCCTCACCGTAGAAGCGGCCGCTAACTAATAGTACTTCTTAACTGGACGGAAGCAAAAGCTTGCTCTTTAGATTTAAAGGAGGGATCCACTTATTCTAAGAGTAAGTCTAAGGGAGTTACTTTTCATCCTCACTGTTCATTTTCTTGAAATCTAATGGCTATGATTAGTTAGTTATTACAATAATTAGATTTTAAGAAAATAAATGGTGAGGGTGAAGAGTAACTCCTTTATACTTACTCTTGGAGTAAGTGGATCTCTCCTACACCGTAATTTACCATCATAATTAAGTCCAATTCTTGTGTACCTAGTGGAACTTTAGTGTATTTGAGTTTGATATGTTATTTAGTTCAATACTATGTTGTTCAATTCAATTCTTGTGAACTTAACGAAACTCTTGAGTATTTGAGTTTCATTACATTTCTTGTATACTTATTAGTTAAATTCTTTTTTTTTTATTTTTAGTTTAGGCTTAAATAACTTTTTGGTATTTACAAAAAGGGAGTTTTTAACTTTAGTTCTTTAAAGATTTTTGTTTTGATTTTAATCCTTCAAAGTTTTTTTTTTGTTTTTTATCTAAAAAGAGTGATATTTTTATCCATATATTTTAATCAATTGTTTATTAAGAATTTACAATAATATTATATGTCATAAGTATATCAAAATTAACATAATATAAAATAAAATAAAATTTCAAAATAAAATAGTTTACTTTACGATAAACCTAAATATTTTAAAGAAATTAATAATACAACATAATATGTGTAATTGTATCAGGGATTCAAATCCTCTACTGCCTCTGCAGCCAAAAAAAATTGAAAACAGAAGCTCAAAAATATAAAAAAAGAAAACAGATGAAAGAGAAATTATGAGAAAGTAGAGAAAGATAAAAGAGCTGGAGAGAGCTGCAGAGAAGGTGCTGCTGCAGAGGATCCGAATCCATTGTAGCAGCACACAGGCTTAATTTTATATTCATTTTTAAAAAAAAATATAAAATTAATATTTTTCATTTATTTCAAGTATTAAAATATTATATTTTTGTATTATATAATGAAAATTATTATACATTTGAGTTTTATATTAATCATTTATAAAATGAATATTCATATAATTTTAAATGAGTTTATTATTTCAATGTTATATAAATATTAAAAACATATTTTATATATTATTAATCATGTATTTAATAATAAAAAAGGTTTATATTTAATGAGAACTTATTTAAATTAATTATAAAATATTTACATGTGACATACTCTCTCTACAACATAATGATGAATAAAAAACTTCTTTTATATCATTTAACAAAATTGTAAATTTAAATATTATAACAATATAGAATTTCAAATGACTTTCTTATTACTATTATTAGATAATAAAGTGATTAAATAAATTATATTATATTTAATATTATACTTAAATTTAAATGTTATTATAATTTTGAAACATAAAATGATAAAATAATTCACTTACTTTATAATGATATTTCAAACAAAAATAAATTGTTATTTCCATAATATTTTAGGTTTATAAATAATAATTTGAATAACTTAAAGTATAAAAGGTAATTAAATTAAAATCAAACTATTGAAATTAAATATTAGTAAAAATATTATTTAAAAAAATATTTTTATTTTTCAAGTAATTGGGTTAAATAATACGTAGAACTTAAAATAACTCATACAATGCATAGAATAAAATAGCTTTTTACATATAGATGTTATATTAAAAAATTATTATTCGTAAGATATATGTTTTACTATTAATTATAAACTGTTAATTTGTTTAATAATCTAAAAATCATATTCAATAAATTAACTTTGTAATGTTGCACATGCTTCTTTTATGAGAAAATGATTGGTAAAGTGATGTAATTTTCTTTATATTTTTTAATTTAACCTTCAATGTTTAAGGTAAAAACTTACTACATTGCTTTTTTCTATTGCACAAAACACATGTATCCTCTATGCGAGGTAATCTTATTCGAGCTGGATAGGACTACTATTAGCTTTTGCCGTCCACAATGATTGTATTCGAGTTGAGCAAGTAGATTGTCTCCTGTAAAGTTACACATGGTTCATGCCGGGGGAAAATCTTATATTAAATGAAATATTTTTAAGTAAAACAACATGAATATAATTATAAATATGTTTTGGATATAAATATTTATACAATTTTAAATGAATTTACCATTTTAAAATTAGATAAATATTATAAAAAAAGATAGTATATATCTTTGTTAGTATATTAATTGAATAATAAAAAAGAGCTTTATATTTAATAGAAAATTATTTAAATTAATTATATAATAATTGTATTTTAAAAATATCCTTTCTAATTGTTTTATATAATTTGATAAAATAGTAGTTTTAATCAAAATGTTAAAAAGGAAAATGTGTATAAGAAAAATGGTATAAAAAGAAAATTTATATAAAAAGAGTGGTGAAAAAGGAAATCCACTATACATTAAATAGTAAAATTTACCAAAATTGGTATAGTCTTAATAAGAACTTAAAAGTTTGACCTTTGTCAAAACTTTCCTTTTAATGTTTTTAAAATTTATATACTATAGATTTATAAGGAGTCGAACTCCTACGCCATAAAGTTTACAATAACTTACATATATTGGTTCAAGTAACTGAGAAAAAACCTCTTTAATAATCTCTCTCTTTCATAATAATAATGGGACTTTCCATTATAAAACAAACTCTTCATAAGAACAAGATAAAACACTAGTCACAACTAGATATGACTTTAACTGAATATTTTAGAGTGTGGTGTTGAGCTCAAACAAGTTCAAATTACAAATGCAAGCAGCATTACATATTTGTAATTTGAGTGGAGTTACGTGTCTGGAAACCATAAGTGACCATAATAAGTCATATATTTACTTCGTCTCTAAATATAAAACTCTTTTCTAAAAAAAATTATCATTTTTTATAAGACTATTTTTAAAGTATTTCTTGTATTAATTATTTTTTGATCAAAATATCATTAACCACTTTACAATGAATATTGTAAATTAATAAGATAAGTACATTTTCTCTCTTATGAGAATCGGAGAAGATGATTAGTGTTCATTAATTAATTAGGTAAAAAGTAATTAAGTAGAAAGGAAGAGATGATAGTCTCTATAATTGTAAGGATAATTTTAAAAAATTAATATAAATTATTAATAAATTTAATATTATTAATTAAATTAATTAATTTTCTTAAATGGTATAAATTAGTTAAAAAAAATTTATATTTAGGAAGGAACTAATTTGAAATTTGAGAGAGGCATCGCCGAATCCAGTAGCAGGCATTGCGCGTTGTCGCTTGTTAGTAAACCACAGTGAAAAGGGGAAGAAGAATTAAAATCACTTTTTGACATTTGATACTTTGATAGGAAACAGTGGATGGGAACTTTAGCCTTTAGGCACTTTACAACCAAGTAGGGGTCATTTTTCCACGCTCCTCGGTTCTTGAAATGGCCCCAAATTTTCTTGTCCTGTCGGCTTTTTGAATTTGGATTTACTTTACTCGCGTTTTCTCTTTTTTTTTTTTGGTGAATGACTGGGGCAAACCGCCCCAGCAACAAGTTGTTCCTCGCGTTTTCTCTTGGTTCCAACAACACGACAATAACACCAACAAGTTGTTCCTTTGAATGAAACTCGATTTCCATCTTTTTAAGTAAGATCTTTAAGTTTAAATTTGTACATGAAAAAAATGCGATTAAAAAAGGAAAAGTCTCACTAAAAGTGACTAATTTTTCGATAGAGATTAATTATTAATAAACTAGTGATACTCCGTACAAATATAAAAAAAAAGGATAAAAACATCATAATTTTGGGGTAGTTTTTAAGTTAAATTGATTCACAACTCCCCATACTTTGTACAAATTTTTAATTAGGTTAAAATTTTGTAAAAATCTCTAAAAAATGATTTAGTTGTGCTTATAACACATTCATCAGTCTACTATATGTACCTCTAATTAATTATGTGTCTATGGTAAATTTTTCATAACGATAATTAAACAGGAGGACCCAATTGAAAAAAAAAAAAAAGTTCAGATAACCAATTAAAAAAAATTCAAGAACCTAATTGAAACTTTTGTAACAATACGAGAACCCGCAAAATAATTAAACCTAGTTTTTAATTGTAACTTCTCCATAAATAGTTTTATGATTAGAAAAGATAAGAGAGAAAAATGTGAAATATGATAAAAAAAATGTAAAAATACATATTACAAAGTTTGTGTAAAAATAATATATTTTAAAAATAAAAAAGTTGAACAGAAAGTATGGACAATTCACTGTATAATAATGAGAGTTTAATTTCTTTGTACTATGTACAAATAATGCATACATTATTTACTATGCTAATAATAAGATTTTTTTTTTATTGTCTAAGACTTGCTAGTTGCTATTTGAATGACGTCATGACTCCGGGCTTCTAAGTTCCTAACTAATTTGAGTTATGGTAGAGCGGATTTAATACTCAATTGAATACACAACTTAATTAAAATTTTATTGAATAAGTATTTATGTATAAATTATTTTTATAATTGAATGAGAAATAGGATTAAATTGATTTTTCAGCAAAAAAAAAGGATTAAATTGATTTTATATAGTTATAAGTTATTTTCACTAGTTATATTGAAGAGTTTATTAAAATAAATTAAAAATAACTTACAGACATATCATAACTTATTTTCATAAGCCCTTTTTTTTTTTTTTGATATACAAGTATTTATGTCATAAAATAAGTATAAATAAATTATATATAAACTCTTCCAGATGGGGTTGAAAAACATAATTCTTTCAACGCTAATTTTTTTCACGAGATTCAAATATGAAATTAATCTTTTGATATGCTTGTTAGTGTGAAGATAAAATCTTGAAAAATGCGATTAAAAAAGGAAAAGTCTCACTAAAAGTGACTAATTTTTCGATAGAGATTAATTATTAATAAACTAGTGATACTCCGTACAAATATAAAAAAAAAGGATAAAAACATCATAATTTTGGGGTAGTTTTTAAGTTAAATTGATTCACAACTCCCCATACTTTGTACAAATTTTTAATTAGGTTAAAATTTTGTAAAAATCTCTAAAAAATGATTTAGTTGTGCTTATAACACATTCATCAGTCTACTATATGTACCTCTAATTAATTATGTGTCTATGGTAAATTTTTCATAACGATAATTAAACAGGAGGACCCAATTGAAAAAAAAAAAAAAGTTCAGATAACCAATTAAAAAAAATTCAAGAACCTAATTGAAACTTTTGTAACAATACGAGAACCCGCAAAATAATTAAACCTAGTTTTTAATTGTAACTTCTCCATAAATAGTTTTATGATTAGAAAAGATAAGAGAGAAAAATGTGAAATATGATAAAAAAAAATGTAAAAATACATATTACAAAGTTTGTGTAAAAATAATATATTTTAAAAATAAAAAAGTTGAACAGAAAGTATGGACAATTCACTGTATAATAATGAGAGTTTAATTTCTTTGTACTATGTACAAATAATGCATACATTATTTACTATGCTAATAATAAGATTTTTTTTTTATTGTCTAAGACTTGCTAGTTGCTATTTGAATGACGTCATGACTCCGGGCTTCTAAGTTCCTAACTAATTTGAGTTATGGTAGAGCGGATTTAATACTCAATTGAATACACAACTTAATTAAAATTTTATTGAATAAGTATTTATGTATAAATTATTTTTATAATTGAATGAGAAATAGGATTAAATTGATTTTTCAGCAAAAAAAAAGGATTAAATTGATTTTATATAGTTATAAGTTATTTTCACTAGTTATATTGAAGAGTTTATTAAAATAAATTAAAAATAACTTACAGACATATCATAACTTATTTTCATAAGCCCTTTTTTTTTTTTTTGATATACAAGTATTTATGTCATAAAATAAGTATAAATAAATTATATATAAACTCTTCCAGATGGGGTTGAAAAACATAATTCTTTCAACGCTAATTTTTTTCACGAGATTCAAATATGAAATTAATCTTTTGATATGCTTGTTAGTGTGAAGATAAAATCTTGATTGATGAGTGTGTTAAATATATTTTATTTAAAAATAAAAATACTAAATAAAAATAAATATTTATTAAGTTAAAAGCCTGATTTTTTTTAATTTGATTTAACATTAAATATTTTTAATCTCTCTTAACTAATATTAAAAAAAATAGTACCAATTTTAAGAAATATTCCTAGTAATAATTTAGCTTTTCAAATTCTACTGAATTGTATAGCTTAGCTAATAGGAAGCACGAGAAGGCAGACACACGAGAGTACACAGTGGTAATAATAATATAGTAACGCACTAACGCGTTATTTGACCTTTCGGCTCCTTTTGGTATGAACACTGAGATTTGTGACTGATTTATGACTATGATTGCAGAAGAAAAAAATAGAAAATGAATGACTTTTGGGGTTGGAAGGAAAATCAAATGGTAAATGACATAAAAGTCTCAATTCTCAAACAAAGTGTTGAAAGGAAAAGGACATTCACAACTCAAAACCAACTCAACTCAAAAACTGTGATCAAGTGAAGCAGCCATTGCCACTCCCCTCCATCACATTCATCACTTTTTGAAAAGCTAGATGAGGTATTTACTATTTAGCATATAAATCCATGTTTTGGTTTCTAAATGAATAAACAAACAAGCATTTGGTAAATAGTAAAGCTTTTTCATTAATGAACTGCACATGTAATACAATTGCAAACAAGTGCATTTGGGTTTTTTCATTACAAATATTTGTGTTCTCATCTATGTACAAATGTTATATACTTGTTAGTTGCCAATATTCGTTGTTAAAGATGTGACATTGTGACTTCTTTTAATGCTGAAGTCTTCATAGTTAATTGAGGCTTTGCCTGGGAACAATACTGGAAGGGATGAAGCTTAAAAGGTGGCTCGCGAGTGTTTTGTTCCTCATTGTTGCCACAGTGAGCAATGCAGCAGGTAAATCAAAGTTTCACTTTTCTAATTTACGGTTTGCTTGTTCATCTATTAAACCATCAGATTCAGTTGAAGATTTTAAACTGTGGTCGCAGTTACAATTTTGTCGCGATTCTTGATATTGCGGGAAATTGCGGACAAATGCAGCCACAATGCAGTTGTGGAGGGTCCAAAAACCTTGACATTGTGGCCAAAATGGTGGTCCTGGACGAGTTTTTTAAAACCTACTTGATAGTTAGAATCAAAGATTTTAAGTTGAAACCTTTGCTTTTCCTACATAAATGTTAAAAATATGCATGGTACTTTTTTCTGCTTAGTTGTTTCAACAACTGGGTAAGGAGAAGGAATAAGTAGATGAAAATACAAGTTAGAGATACTTGAATGTGTATCATATTTTTTTTTCAGTTGATGAAGCATCTCATTTTTTAATGTAGGTGCATTTGTGGGGGTAAACATTGGCACTGATGTTACTGATCTTCCATCTGCTTCAAATGTGGTTGCTATTCTAAAAGCACATCAAATTACACACGTGCGCCTGTATAATGCCAATGAGCACATGCTACAAGCCCTTTCAAACACTGGCATTGAAGTGATTGTTGGTGTCACGGATGAAGAGATATTAGGCATTGGAGAATCTGCAACAGTTGCTGCAGCATGGATTAGTAAGAATGTGGCTGCATACATGCCATCCACTAACATCACAGCAATATCAGTTGGCAGTGAGGTTCTCACCTCAGTCCCAAATGTTGCACCTGTTCTGGTTCCTGCCATGAACCATCTTCACAAAGCACTTGTTGCTTCAAACCTTAACTTTCGCGTTAAGGTTTCAACGCCGCAGTCCATGGATGTAATTTCTAGGCCTTTTCCTCCTTCTACAGCCACCTTTAACTCCTCATGGAACTCCACAATCTACCAACTCCTTCAGTTTTTGAAGAACACAAATTCCTCTTACATGTTAAATGCCTACCCTTATTATGGATACACTAAAGGAGATGGCATTTTCCCAATTGAATATGCTCTATTCAGACCCCTCTCTCCAGTGAAGCAAATTGTTGACCCAAACACACTATTCCATTACAACAGCATGTTTGAGGCTATGGTGGATGCTACCTACTATGCCATAGAAGGCTTCAATTTCAATAATATACCTATTGTTGTCACAGAAACTGGTTGGCCAAGTTTTGGTGGAGCAAATGAGCCAGATGCTACTACAAAGAATGCTGAGACCTACAATAATAATTTGATTATGAGAGTACTCAATGGTTCAGGTCCCCCTAGTCAGCCAAAGATAGCCTTTAATACCTACCTATATGAATTATTCAATGAGGACAAGAGGAAAGGGCCTATATCAGAAAAGAATTGGGGTGTTTTTTATGCTAATGGAAGTAGTGTTTATCCCTTGAGTTTTAGTGCTTCCAACATGAGTAATGCAAATTCTCTAGGAACATTTTGTGTGGCTAAAGATGATGCAGACACTGATAAATTGCAAGCTGGCTTGAGCTGGGCCTGTGGACAAGGCCAAGCTAACTGTGTGACTATTCAACCAGGGAGACCTTGCTATTTCCCCAATAATGTGAAGAGCCATGCCTCTTATGCTTATAATGATTATTATCAAAAAATGCATAATGCTGGTGGAACATGTGACTTTGATGGTACAGCTACAACAACTACTGAGGATCCTAGTAAGTCCATGTGCCTTCTGGTTTTCTGTTTTATTTCCAATCTTCTGACATGTTACTTCTGTAACACTTCAAGTCATTTCTCTATACTGTCAATGTCAAACTATAACCAAAGTTTTAAATTGTGGTTGTGGTCGTGGTTGCACGTTCCTAAAAAACCTTGACATTGTGGACAAATGCAACCACAATTGCATACACAATTGGATTTTCGATAACATAAAGTCCTTGACGTTGTGGCCTCAATTGCAGTTTTGGATCGCAATTTAAAACCTTGTATATAACCTTGTGCTCTTAGAATTTTCTTCTTATTTCAACCTGACATTGATAACCTTGGATCCCATAATCTGCTATCCTATTTGGTATGAATGGCTTTTTGTGAAAAAAATCACAAATTATTTTATAACTATTTAACAGGGGAACGATTATAAAGATGTTTTAAGAGAGTGGAAAAATGTTTAAGGAGAAAGAAATTTCACTTTAATGCATTTGACGAAAATAATTTTCCCACGAATCAGCATTTTCCTTGAATAATTTAGAGAAGACTAAAAGGGGTAGAAAATAGTGAAGGACTCTTTTAAGATTTATCTAGTAAAACAGAAAATGTGTCATGAGTCATGACATTGCAAGCTTTTATTTCATTCTTTTATGTTTATCACTTAAATGTTTACTTGAGAGTATCATCATGCCCTCTGTTGAGGAATTGTAGAAGAGTTATGCAATTAATGATGGAAATTTTGCTGCATTGCAGGTTATGGGTCCTGTATATATGCTGGAAGGTAAGAATATGACTCTATGTACATCAATTATGTATAATGTATTAGTCTTACAAGTATTTGTTATGTTTCTCAAATCTGATCTGGTCACTGAATACTATTTTGATAACAGTGCAAACTCAAGCATTGGTGGAAGGAGTTCATCTTCTGCAGCACTTGGATTTGGACCTGTAAGTCCTGTTGGAGCTAGTTTGAACCTGCAAGTGTCCACCCTTCAGTATTTGATATCGTCTATTAGTGTATTTTTTGCTCTGGTGTTGTCATGACCAAAAGGTCACGCGATTTTACATTGCATTTTCATCAAAATTGTTTTTTTGGTCCATATATTTCGTTCAGATCTACGTGCCATCTTGTATGGTGTATTTGGGGTCATTGTAGTTTATATTCTCTAGGTAGGCAGTTGCAGAAATATAGTGCTTCAGCTGGAGAAAACAAACGGGATATTGGGCCTTGGAGAAACCATTGCCATTGTTGTTCACATACAAATGTAGTAAATTTATGAGTAGTGAGTAATGTCATTTCTACTTGACTTTCTCTACACATATTTTTTAAAACTGGCTACATAACCGCATATTTTATTAACACTCACATTCTCAATTACGATATGGATCAATTGAAAACAGGCCATCAAAACTATGCTTGAGTGATATTCTCTCCAATCTCATATATATATATATATAAAAAAGTAACTATTTTATATTAATAAAGAAAATTAATTAACATTATTTAATTTTACTTTAAAAAATATTTTTAGATTGTCCTTCATTAGAACTTAATCTCGAGAATAAAAAAGACTTGATGGAAATACAATCTCAATTAAATGAAAAGTATTTTGAGAATAACTTCATTAAAAAAAAAAAAGGTAAAATTAGTTAAAATTTACTTAGACTAATATAAATGATTTTTTTTACTTATATTTAAGACTGGAAAGAATATGGGTTAACTGTTGGTCTCTAACCAATCGGCATAAGAAGTCAAGATTAAGCAACCTGTAAAGCATCCAATTTCATATCCTCCATGCTGCCCTAGATAAGGAAAACAAACAAAATGGCTTTAATTAACATGCTTACCCTTACCATATCCTGGAGAAATTAGGACCTCAAAGGTTAACCACAAAACAGTAGGCAAGAAAATGCACGATTTGTAAAAGATAGCAAGAAAATGCACAATTTGTAAAATATACAAAACAGTGTATACAAATCACCTACAATGGAAAATCTACTGTAGGTGAGATTTTAAGGGTGGATGGAATTCAAATTTAACTGCAAAAGTTATACTATACAGGCTTTCATTTCATCATTGTGATATCAAGATTCTTTGGTAGTTGATTTCGGTCAGACAGAGTCATCAGATTCCTCAGAATCACTCCTGTCAGGTTCCCCTGCATTAGTAAGATTCTCTGGAGCATCATGTTTTGGTGCAGGCTTAGGTGCAGGTTTTTTATTAGCACCTCGGGCATTCTCATCCCCTTCTTCTTGCTCAGCTGCTTCCACATGTGAATCTCAGTCAAGGAAATAACCAAAGTTAAACTTGTTTCCACTATCAAGTAGGCAACAGGCTAGCTATTGTCATTGATGCAAGAAGCAACTCTAGTTTATCCCATGAACCCCATAAGTGAGGAAAGGAATGAGTAAGAGGGGGAAAAGAAATAAGCAACAACAATTATCTCAATAACTATCCATTTTAAAGAGAAAAATTCAAAGTAGAAACATAGATTGTATTTAAGGATTGAAAAATGAAGAATTCACTAAATTGCTATTTGACACAAAGAAAGATGTAAGGATATCAAGGTTGTCAGCTGTTCCTCCAGCCATGATTTTGAGGAGATCTTTCTCAACACGGGAGACAAGCTCAGGCTGGAAAATAAAAAAATAAAAAATAAAAAATGTTACTATAAGAGCATATATATGTATATAGGCAGTGAGGCATGTTAATGTCTGTTATGTGAATAAATAGAATACATTAAGATCAGGCTCCCTGCGAAATCTACGCTTGCGAGCATCTCTCATGGGTGGGGTGAGGCCATGTCTGTACTCAATTACATCTGGAGCAGCATCACCAGATTCCCGCACCATAATCATCTGTTAGTTGGATTCAGGAAGCAGTTAGATAGATAGTTATATGAATCAAAGAGTATGATTAAGAATGAATGAATTATTTGAATAATGATGGATAACTGACCTGACCAATATTGGCAGTCTTAATCAAAGAGTTATCATCATAAGTCTTATAGGATTCAACAACACAAGGAAGATCCAATAGAGAAGCTGGGAAGTGTTCATTCCCAATCATAAATGTACCACTTCTTCCATCCTCGCTAAATGACAAATCTAATGACTTGTCTTCAGATGAAGAAGGATTGGTTTCATTCAGAAGATGCTCTATCCGCTCCGCCACATTAGGTGGAACTCTAAGTATGAATTGCTCCTCCATAACTATAAACATTAGGACGTGTAAATATTAAAATTGCAAAATGATTTGATTTAGAAAACACATAATAGAATTGAATTGATTTAGATATAAAATACCATGTTTTGAACCCATCGTTAAAAAAATGGGATTTGAATGGATTTGGAAATTAATTCTTATGTTTGCCGTTTATTAAAATATAATTTATTTTTTATTATTTTTTCATTTTCACCATTTTAATATTTGTCATTATGAATGAATTTATAACATTAAATCCCTCTCTACCCCAGCATAAAAAATTAATAAATAAATAAAACATCATAATCCAACAGCAAAGCTGCAAGACAAGCAGCAAAAGTAACATTCCTGAATAGTTTGCTATCTCCGCTATCAATCAGGATATCGATATAAGAACTAAGAAATAAAAGAGTGTACATGCATATTAAATTCATTACTTCCTTGAAGAAGAAATGCATGAATTCATGTTTTAACGACTTATTTAGGATAATTGCCAGAACAATGATTGGACCATGAACATCAAAAAAGTCATAAAAGAGAAAACAAAAAAGTAACATAAGAGTGAAAACAAAAACAGTCAAAGGAAAACCTGAAACAAACAGCAGTTGATACAAAGAGAATTAACACAGTTAAATTCAGATGAATTACAGGAAAAAGTTATTTAGAACTAGCTTTCCCAATGATAACCATCCCATGAGCAAAGATAACATGGAAAAGAATTCAGCATTACCATCTGACAAATTAAAGACAGTGTTACAGTTCAAAAAAAAATAAAAAATGCAGAATTATTTTTATAACATCATTCGCACTTTGATTTCACATCAACCATAAGCATTAAGCCAATTACCTAGCAACAAGCTAATCTACATAATTAAGCAAAGCATCACCAAAATGGAGAAAAAGATGGGTTTCAAACATGGTTGTTAACTCGTGAGTGAACTCGTAGAATCAGACTAGTTTATGAGTTTGAAGCCTGAATCTGTTCAACTTGCAGTCTTGCAAGCAAACTTGTTTTTGGGTGGACTCGATTAAACTCGAGCGATCTCATGTGAAATCGCTCAAGATTTCAGGGGTGAATTGGCAATTCACTATATCACTTGGGGTAAAAAATCTCCCCCAAAAACGACGTTCGCTTGCGACCATTCTGAGGCACATTTAAACAGAAAGCCTTAAGGCACCTTAATTCTCTTCTCCCTTGTGATTTCCATCTGGTTCACAACACCAATACATTGCTTCAGCCTTCAATCTCTCTTGCGATTCCATCTCCATTCTGGTGAAGGCTCCTTCAATTCAACCATAATTTTTTCCGATCATCATCCGTTGAAGGTCAGCTCTCTCTGTCTCTGATCTCTATTCTCTCTGTCTTTCTTCCTATCTATTCCTATCTCACTGTTCTCTGATTTCTCTCGTTTCGTCTCTCTCTGTTCAATCAGAGCAACAACTAGGAGCTGCAAACCACTTACAAGCCTGCAATGAGAGCAAGCCTGATTTTCGTTTCTCTCAGTTTCGTCTCTCTCTCTGCTGTATAAGGTGTTATTTGTCTTGACTTGAAATATATTTTCGTGTTAGAGAAATGCTGAAATATTGGGAGTAATTGGAAGTATAATATTTCAGAGTTATCTTGCAAAATTTTGGGAATTGGCAGTATATTTCAGATTCATCTTGCAAAGTTTACAGTATAATTTTGGGATATTTCAGTATATTTTAGGCATTTAATATTACTATTATATTAGGTAAACTCTTATGAGTTTAATAGTTGAGTTTACGGAGACTCCACGAGTTTATCTACACTTTCAAATTTGACAACCATGATTTCAAATATTAACAAATCACACACAGACCCTGAAAGCATATTTGAACAACACCTCACCCCTTAAAATTTTAAGAAAAAAAGAATTTGCTGATACATTCTACAACCACGAAACTCAAATGATTTCCTACTGAAAACAAAATAGCACTCAAAACCATCACATGTTAGAGCAGATAATGTCTTGGACCTTTTGACTTTACTATTTTCCACAGAATATACAGGCAGCGCCACATTAATTTTACCTAATCAGCAATAAACTAAAGCGCCTAGCAGTAAGCATGATTCACAAAAAATTAAAAATTGGGGTGCTTAAATGAATATTGCAGGATTGTTAACCCTAATGCTACATCCTTGAAATTACAAAACCCCTCAAAAGCCAGTGCAGATAAGATGAAATAAACAAAACCCAAACAATCAAAAACCGAAACCAGAAGGTGCCCACACATAATCATTCACAGAAACTTCAACCATTTTTCTTTTTTTTTTATTGTGAATGACAGCAACATCAACCATAGTCCAGGAATACAGATCAAGAAAATTAAATCAATTAAAAAAACAACTCAACGAACCAAGAAAGCATATATAGAACGAAACCTGTAACGCAGAAGCTTGAGTGCTAAATGAAGCTAAGATTTGCCGGAAATGTACCGAGCGTGAGAGATCGCAGAAAGAGACAGACGTTAAGCCCTGAAGGCAAGAGCAATTGCAATAGGTATGAGACGTAAAATTATAATGTTACTAAGGGTACATTGGTCCGTTTAAATATTATATCTATAATTCATTTTGATAAATATTAATTCAATATTTAAGTTATTATAATTTGCTATTTTTCATTGTTGTTATTTTATAATAATTAATAATATATAATATATTAGAATATTAGATAATATATAATTTTATATTTTATTAAAATATTTTTTATAAATATGTTCAGACATTGTTGTTTGAGAAAGCGAGTGTAACAAAGAATACTTGATTTTTAACGAGACTTAAATATTTTTTTATTCCTTGCAATTTAAGGAGTGATTTAGTGAACAAAGAATACTTGGGCTTTTAACAAGGCTTAAATACTTTTTTAGTCATTGCAATTTAGCGTTTTTTTGTTTTTCGTCCTTGCAATTTTTTTTTTGTTTTAATCACGGTAAATTATATTTGTTTTGTTTTTTATTCTTAAAGCGGCTTAAATAACACTTTGAACATGGGAAAACGCTATCTAAACTGCTTTAAGGACAAAAAACAAAAAAAAATATAATTTGCAAGAACTGAAACCAATTATTTTTTTTTACAAGGACGAAAAGCAAAAAAAATACTAAATTGTAAGGACTAAAAATGTATTTAAACTTTTTAACAATTTCAAGGTGAGATTGTGTTGTGTCAGAAGCGAGAGAATATTTGCTGTAACTAGAAGTGACAGTTGTAGAATACTTGTTATAATATGTTCTGATTAGTGAAATCCTTCTAAGGTTAAAAAAGAATGGGACGTAACTCAAGATTGAGTGAACCAGTATACAAACAAGTGTTCTTGTTTCTGGTTGAAAGTTTTCCTTTACTTGTTTTTATATACATCTCTGGGCGTACAAGTATTTGGAAAATCTCATCTTGTGAAAAGTCTTTTTGTGAAAACTTATTTGGACGATAATTCTATTAACTCGTTTTTGAAGCTATACTTGCAAAATCCTTTTAAAAAAGCTTAATACATCATTCAATCCCTCATTCTTGTGTGTTCTATTTATTTCAAGGAATTGTTTTGATTAGCTTATTTGATACCTGTAAGGAATTTTTTTTTATTGCTTCAAAAATTAAGAAATATAAACTTTATTTTTTGCGGATAGCAAATATAAACTTGGACTTAATATGAAATTAACATTTTAATCCTTGTAAATGTACGGATTAAATACTGCTTTTGTATATAATTATTTAATTATATAAATTAGAATCATATTATTATATTCTTTTAATATAAAAATATAAAAATATGTTTTAATCTGATTTAAATTTGAACATACTAGTATAATTATAACAATAAAATTTGATAGAACTTAAATTATGACTATACTTTACTCACCTTTATTATGGCTTAAAAATTACTTTCAAATTAAAAGTTTTAAAAATAAAGTAGAAGCTATTTGACAATTTTAGTTTAAAAGCTCCTTTAAAATTATAAGTTTTATTTTTTTTATTTCACATCAATTAATTAAGGATAAACGAGAGAATAAAGTGTACAACAAAAAATTAGAGAAAAAAATGGGTCAAATACTATTAAAATATAGCAAGTTATGGGTCATAAAATAAATATAAATTTCTGTAAAAAAAAAAAAATTAGACCCTGAACCCATCAACATTAATTTATATTTGTGAGGTATATGATGAATTTGAGAATTACAGGCGCGAAATATAACGAAAAGTAACCACAATTTTACACAACAATAATATATATGATCACAATAATGGACAAAAGTTTTACATGGAAGAGGTCTGGACTGGTTGCACGTGTTTGGAGCCACGCAAAACGCATATGATAGATTTCTTTCTAGAGAAACTAATTGTATGAGTCTCATATGCCTTTCTCCTAATTGTTCATGCAGTGTGTCTAGAACAAATTACTCGGATCGGAAGCTAGTTAGACATTTAGTAGAAAAAAATACAGAGTACAGACTTCAGCAGCAACAACTACAAGACACTTTTAGGAAGCATTAATGTAAACATGAATAAATTGCGGACCAGTCAAGTCAATAGGCACCAAATATATTGCGAAAGTTTCTTGAATCTACTTGTACTCATAATATATATGTCCCATTCCACATACAGGTATCACACTTAATATATATGTATATCTTTCTAGCATACTAGGAAGTAGGAACTAGCATAAAGTCTTGGATGCAGTGAAACAGACAAGAATGGCATCAACTCAGTTATTTCAGGTGCAGTTTACATCTCCTATATGGTTCTATATCAGCATTGTCAGTTTTATTTTTTATTTTTTATTATGAAGTATTGCAATAAATATTGTTTATCTTGATCCTTAGTTTGTCATTACTGGTTGTGTAGTTAAACATACCAATGTCAACCAATAATACTTTTAAAACAACAGGGACATATTCTGAATACCAAGTATGATTTACATACCAATATGTCAACCACACTCCTAGACTTTTGTTTTGCAAAGGACAAAAGTTAACTAAATAGATTAGTTGGTCACAAGAGGAGCAACGCTTCTGCAAACAAACATAAGATATGATGCCTTATCAAGAAGAAGAAGATCAATCAAATGGTTTCAATTACCGTTACACAATTGTGTTACAAATCTAAATCCACCTCTTGGGTGAAAAACAATTGAAATTTGTGTGTGCAGCTTTGGTCCATTAGAAAATTATGGCGTATAAGCATGTCTAATTTGCAATCTAGAACCAGTGACTGATCAACAAAATTCCACAAAGTGAAGTTAGTTTATACTTAGTTCAATATTCAGATTTCGGATAACCATAAGAGGACAACTAAATGGTTGCTCATGTAGAGCTGAACCAGTGTCAAATATGACGCAACACACTTGATTAAGTCACCAAAATCACTTGATCAGCCTCCAAACAGTCAACTGAATTGATATGGCTTGCACTAGCATATTTCTCATTCTTTGAGTCTCTTTCTGCAATTACAACAGAACCAATGAGGCAGGTGACAAGTATTCATCAATTTGACTTAGAGCAAACTCTCAGAACCAGAAGAGAAGTGGAGTTTCAACTGTCCTTGTTGCACAATATTATGAGCTCACAAGGTTACAATAATGTAAGGAGTTTTGAAATGACATCAAATTAGATTTGGTAGCATTTGTACAACAACGTTTGAATTATGTTTGATTCTTTTAATCAGTCTGAGTAACATACAAATAAATTTAAAGTACATTGAAACACTTGTTGATATGAGAAGATAATGTTTTATGGAGTTAGGGTGAACGAAATTAATGCATGTGTACACTGTACAACCATGCTCTGCAATTAAAAAGCTACATTTTTAGAGAAAGGCAAACAAATAACAATAGTTACAGTACATTTAAAAAGTAAGGAACGAACAGGAAGTAGAATTTGATCTCTGTAATGTTTCATATACTACATTTTCAGCCATACTTGTTGACACATGTTGTCTCAAAGCGAATTCATTTACTGCTTTTACAAATTACAAGTACTTCCACTTGGATAGATTGAAAAGTATTTTTTCCTTTGTTATCCTAATATTTATACCATGAATCAGATTTTACATAAGACTTGGACTAAGAAATGTGAAAAACCTTAACTAGAGAGATTGATTGAACTCATTGAAAGTTTCTGTGAAACATATGCAGTCACTTTGTCAGCTTATACTGTTGCAGTCCACTTTCTATTTTGGCCCATGTACTTTGTGTTTATAATCATTAATTTGTTTATCTCATATGGAGGTTTTTATATTCTAACCTTTATGAATTTCATGTCCCAAACCAAATTTAGAAAGAATTCTCTGCTATTTAGCTCTTGAATATTAACGACAAGTTTATGGATCCCCAAAAATATAAAATAAAATAAAATTTTGGAATGGTGAATATGAATTTAGTTTGAAAGCATTTTGATCCTCTGCATTAAAATTTGGAAAATCATGGGAAATAAAAATAAAGGAAGTACAATAAGTCCACTACTTAGATGGAGTATTCCATCCATTGAGTATATGATATATGTTACTTGAAGGATGGATTGATGCATTCATATGAGTACATAACTGGGGTAAAAATACCAAACAGATCTGCACACCGGGGATTAACTCTTCTAGAGTACAACATACAACATACACATCAGTTTCTGAAATAGCTGAGGCATTTGATCTCAGCTTTGATTATTCAAGTCTCTACACCTGAAATTCGAGAAGAAGTCAGGTTACCTTTTTAGTTTTGGAATTTTGAAATACATAGCATAATGGCAGAAAATTAAATTGTGACTACATAAGCAATTAATTCAAAAAATAAAATAAAGAATTAAAAATCAAACGACAAAAGAGTATTTTTATAAAAGGAACTGCTATTAAAATTTGGCAAAAGAAGCAGTGTGACACATCTACATTTGTTCTTTAGTAATATGCCAAGAATTGAGTCATTTTCCATTTATCTTACCAGCATGAAAGGCTTTTCTGATTTTGCTTAGCTCTCTAGTGACATCCAGCATATTCATTCTTTCTTTTGGTGATTCCACTGAACATGCAAGTCCAATCTTAAAGAGTGAAACTAAGCACTTTTCAACAGTTGGAGTAAGATTCTGACTGTTATCTTCTTCTATTGTTGCTTTTCCTTGTTCTGGTGCAAGTGATGGGTCCAAAATCTGTAAAAGATTATCAGGAAATGAATTTTCCACAAAGTAACGTAAATTTTGACCGTCTTCAAAGATTTCATCTGTGGGTCTTCTTCCAGTAAGCATCTCCAACATAAGAATCCCGAAACTGTACATGTCACCATTCATAGACACCTCAGAACCCAGTCCATACTCTAAAATATACAACAAAAATTGTCAACACTTTGTAATTAGTAAATAAATTTTGACTTTTCATCGAAAGATAGGGAAATTCAAATAAACACTGATTCAAGAGTTTAAAACATACCTGGAGGAGCATAGCCAACAGTCCCTTTTATTCCAATTGTACTTGTTTGCTTAGAAGTGGTACCGTTAATGGTTGAGATAAGTCTTGCTATGCCATAATCACTTACATGAGCAATCATGTCATCATCAAGAAGGACATTGCTTGGCTTTAAATCACAATGAATGATTGATTGCTCACATTCATGATGAAGATAATGTAATACAGAAGCAACATCAATCATGATATTTAATCTTTGATCAAGGTTCAATGGTCTCAGATGCTCTGCTATTAGTGTCTTTGGATGCAGCCATTGCTCTAAGCTTCCATTTTTCATGTACTAAAAAATTAGAGCTTTAAATTCTTGACCTTTGTAATCAGTGCTGGAACAACATGTTAAAACCTGAACCAGATTTCGATGTTTAATATTTTTAAGTGCATTGCATTAGCAATGAAAGTCTTGTGATCTCCTTTTCTTTGAAGGTTTAGGACCTTTATGGCAACAACTTTGTCTTCTAACTCAAGAGTGCCTTTGTAGACAGAGCTAAAATTTCCGGACCCTATCAAGTTTGTAGTTGAGAATCCATCGGTTCCGTTGTATAGGCTTTGGTATGAAACTTTAGCCAACTGGTCAATTGTTGGTGCATTCAAAGATGGTTTCTTACTACTTTTCCTCTTCCAATAGATAGTTAGAATAATTGACAGTATGAGAAGAAAAGCAACCACACTAACTATCACTATTATCAACTTGAAATTGTGGTGTTTTGCAAGTTTCTTACCTTTGACAGGGCATGTTGGTAGATGTAGTTCTGAAATACCTCCACAAAGCTTACTGTTTCCAGTAACCACTAACGCACTTGCATTTCGAAAGACACCTTCAGTTGGTACCTCACCATCCAACATATTAAAAGATACATTGAAATATTCTAAGGAAGAAATGTTCTGCAGAATTTTAGGAATTGATCCAGACAAGTGGTTCCGTGACACGTCTAAACCTTGAAGACTTTTGAGTGATGCCAGAGAGGATGGGATGACTCCTTGTAAAGAATTCCCTTGCAAGTAGAGGTACTCCAACATTATGCATTCTCCAATGGTTCCAGGAATGTCACCAGACAGATGATTCTCTGATATATCCAGCCAATCGAGATTTTTTAGGTTGCCCACTTCTTCCGGTATACTACCTCTCAATGAGTTTTTTGACAAATCCAACAAGTTTGTTAGAGAGGAAAGATTGAAAACCTCTAGTGGTATGGTCCCTCTAAAGTTGTTTTGTGAAAGTTTCAAGTGTTGTAATTTTTGGCACTTTCCTAAACTTGGAGGAATATTTCCTTCTAACATATTTTCCTCCATACTAAAATGAAACAATTGACTAAGGTTTCCTATGAAAGCTCCTATCTCTCCTGACAGCTTGTTTCCACTTAATTCTAACAGTTGCAACTTCTGAATCTTCCCCAAAGCTGTTGGGATAATCCCATCAATACGGTTATATTTCATCGTCAAGAGAATTAAGCCAATTAGATTTCCTATTGTCGCAGGGATTTCTCCAGAAATCTGATTATATTCGAGATATAGGTGACTGAGTTGGGTGGATAAATTGCCCAAGGAATTTGGCAAATGACCTCCAAAATTGTTGTTGGATAGAACTAAAATTTGCAACTTACTACAGACAGTTTGTTAATGACTTTAAAAAACTCCAAATCATTAGTTGAATTCTCACCTAGATTGTTCTCAGCCAAAGATAGAAATTGAAGATCTTGTAGCTTACCCAGACTTGGAGCTTGTCCCGTGAAATGGTTTCCACGGAAATTAAGTCTTGAAAGAATAGATGCATTAGTGATGGAAGGTGGGATTGGACCTGATAAACGATTGCCACCGAGACCAAATGCTTGGAGATTGGGGAGGGTGTGGAACATGTTGGGTGGAAGAGAGCCATTAAATTGATTTTCTACAGCTGAGATTACAGTAATAGATGACATATTATATAGACAAGAAGGCAATGTTCCACTGAGTTTGTTAACATCCAATGCCATCCCTATCAAGCTTTGAATTTGAGCAATGCCAAATGATCAGTCTCATTTCCTGATGCAAAGGCAGTCATGTTTGGAGTAAAGCATATTGAGTTCAATGTAAAGAGAGAAAACAGGTGGAGATATATAGAACAAAAGGTAAGCAACATGAGAGAAAAATGCTTCATTTTGATGAGAATTCGAGGTTACTAGATGGAGGTATTTCTTTTTTAAGGCTAGATGGGTGGTATTTCTATTGTTAGATAGCTTTATATAAAATTTGGTAATTGGATGACTTCACAGAAGAAGCGCATGTTGTTCCTTTTGCTACTCTGATTCGATTACCATCATTAGTCAACTCACAAAAAAAGTTCAAGTCAATAGCCAATTGTAATTGCAGATAATTTATATGGCAGAAAAATAAATCCAAGAGATAATATCTTTATCCGTGAGAAAAAGATTTCGTATAGGTTAACCAAAGTGTTTTCCTATTCATGTTAACTACACATTGATCTGTAAGTTACACGGTTAAGAAAGATTAATGACATATATATATATCCATTTATTTTAAACACCTCATTAATATCTCTCATTTTTCTCTTCCTATCACATCATAAACTTTATAATATATATATTTTTCTCTCTTTTTTCACTCTCTCAATGTCTCATTGGTGTCTCATAGCATAATGTGTGTCTATGAAACATTTTTCTATCTCTAAGAATATATGTTATATTTTTTAAGATATTAGAATTATATAAATAAATTTTACCTTGAATTATTTCATTCATTAATTGAAAAATGATTTTTTAACATCTTACCTCTTTAAATTTATATTTTTATTTATATTTTTAAATTAAATTTTGATATATTTTAAAAAATTATCAATACTTAAAAATAAATTTGTATTACAATATAAATTGTTTATCATAAATCTAAAATATAATTTATATATTAAAAAATACTTATTTATTATAAATTTTAATTATATAAAATAAAACATTTATCTTGTGCATTGCACATGCTAAAATACTATAGTTAAATTTAAATAAATTAGGTAAAGCAAAAATTAAATTTATTTAGGTAAAAGAAAAAAAAAATTTAGAAGAGGGTAGGAAATAAAGATAGAAATATATTTATACATATGTAGCTGGGCGTATATGTATATATGTTTAGAAGGGTAGCTAGTATTTTATAAGAGTCTTTACATATGTGGTTGGGTATACTATATAGGGAGATTTTTATGTATCCTATTGTGGCTAGTTTGGCCGCATCTTGTGGTCTAAACTTGGCTTCTTGAATTAATAAAATCATTTAGTTTTTGTTAAAAAATAATTAATATTATTCTTTTTTTTATTGAATTTACGTCAATCCCTTATGTCTTCAATTTAGTTACCTTTTGGCTTTAAATAAAATATTACATAAGATTTAAATCATCAATCCAAATTATTGTGATCAATAACTTAGGTAAATTGTTATATATTTATTATTTATTATACTTTATAAATGTAGCTTTTAATTTAAATTTCTACATATAAACTACATGTTAATAAGTTTTATTTAATATCAAGAAAAAATCCAATCTATTATATCACAAACCATTTTGATACATACTCAAAAAACAAACGTACAATTAAAAAAAAAAATGACCCGTGCAAGTGCACGGATCAACCAGCTAGTTTATAATAAAAAATATTCAAGCACTTTGTATAGACCAAAGAATTTGGTAATTATTGGATAGGATCATAGAAAGAACGGATGTTGTTAAGGTCAAGTCAATATGACAATAACCAATAAAAATTAAAGGTAAAGTCAATAACCAATTGACAATCGCATATCATTCATATTGTAAGAAAATAAATCCAAGAAATATGGGACCTAGTTTTAGAGAGAGAAAAAAAATACAAGAATGACCCGTGCCTTTGATGGTGGTGGAACATGTGACTTTGATGGTACAATTGCAACAACTACCGAGGATCCTAGTAAGTCCATGTGCCCTTTTGTTTTCTGTTTTATTTCCAATCTTCTGACATGTTATTTTTGTAAAACTTCAAGTCATTTCTCTATACTGTCAATGTCAAACTATAACCAAAGTTTCAAATTGTGGTTGTGATCGTGGTTGCACAGTCCTAAAAAACCTTAACATTGTAGACAAATGCGGCCACAATTACATACACAATTGGATTTTTTATAACACAAAGTCCTTGACGTTGTGGCCTCAATTGCGGTTTTGGACCGTGATTTAAAACCTTGTATATAACCTTGTGCTCTTAGAATTTTCTTCTTATATCAACCTGACATTGATAACCTTGGATCCCATAATCTGCTATCCTATTTGGTATGAATGACTTTTTGTGGAAAAAATCACAAATTATTTTATAACTATTTAACAGGGGAACGATTATAAAGTTGTTTTAAGAGAGTGGAAAAATGTTTAAGGAGAAATGATAAAAATCTCCTTTTCAGATCTCAAATTCAGCATCAACAGAAATTACAAAAACTCAAAAGATGAAGAAAATATAAAGCGGAAAGACAAGAAATGGAAGATGACGCCACAATCGAAGCTCGATTGATAAGTTTAGGAGGATTCGCCACAAAGAAAGTGTTTCTTTGATAAGAATCTAAAGATTCATCACAAGAACCAAGAGAGAATTCTCTCACTTAGCACAAAGCTAATTTTAAAAATGATCAAAGCTCCCTACAAATGTGTTCTAAGGGCCTATTTATACTAACACTAGTAAAAAGACCCAAATAACTAAAAAGGTCCAACACAAGTCATAATGGACCCAAACTAAAAGGAAACATCACTAAAAAATATAAAAGGCTCAACAAAAGTCCAAATTACATAAAATCCTATTTTTAAATTTGACTCCACTTTATGCTCTTTTTGTAGCATCCTAGTCCTCTATTATTCTCTCCTTCTTGAAGGAAATTCAACCTCAAATTTAGAGCCAAGGTACCTACATCACAAAAACAACACAAAACAACATGTTTTAGTTTTGATAAAAACATTAAAAACATAAAAATCCTATTTCTACTAAGACTTGAATTCCTTAAAAAGAAAAATCTCTTATTATCTATGTGCTTATATATCAATCCTCCAGGATCAAATACAAGCCTAAAGAAACCATCAAACAACAATAAAATGAAATGCTTAAGCACAAATTCCATAAACAAGTCAATCCAATGAAAGTTATGAGCAAACAATGACATTTTCAAACCAAGAATAGAAATTTTAGATTTATCCCTTTTATGCACAATCCATCTATCAAGACACCTAATTGTTTCATGCTTCATATAATTCCAAAAGAAGTGTTCATACATCACTAAACTTTCACTATGAGTTCCTCCAATCAATGAATCATGAAATGAATATTTAGGCACACAAAAAGCAACATCTTTAAACATATGTTCTTTATGCCTATATAACTCATCTTTTTCAATTTTCCCATAAACAACAACACACCTAGAGGAAGACTCATCATGATCATACAAGTCCAAATGATGTGCATTAATATCAAATTTCAAGAACTTGGCACCATCACCTAAAACAATATCATGCATGCCAAAAGTAACATGCAATTCACAAGCATTTTGGATTAACACATGGTACATATCAATTAAATCACAAGGTTTAGATATGGTATAAACCAAAATTTTCTTCTCTCTATGGTTGCATTGGTCCTCATATGCCTCCACTTCTTCTCCAAATTGTCTTGCCCATTGATCCTTGATGTACAATTCTTCCCTAGGCATCAAAACAAAAGAATTATGGTAAGGTGCACAATCAAATTTACAAGAAGAATTAAATTCGCAATCCAATTTAGGAGAAGAAATTAGAGTCTTGCACTCCTCCTTTGAGACCTCATCTTCAATTCCTTCACATGAGAGACTTCATCATCAAACAAAGTTTTAGAAGAAAAATAAAAACAATCATTTTTCTCTTTATCTTTTGCTTTCTCTTTTTCACTTTCTTTTTCAATTATTTCTCTTTCTCTCATCTCTTTTTCCTTTTCTTTCAACTCTTTTTCTCTTAACTCTTTTTCTCTTATCTCTTTATCTCTTATTTCTTTTTCTTGTAACTCTTTTTCTCTCATTTCCTTTTCTCTTTTCTCTTTTTTTCTCCACTTACTTATCTCTTTTGCCATTTCCCTACAAATCCTATAGATTGGATCACTCTTATCAATAGTAGAAAGGTATTTCTCATCTTTCTCTTTCTCATGTTTTTCTCTCTTTTCACTCTTTTCACTCTTTTTGCTTTCTTCTTCCTCTTTTTCTTTTATCTCCCAATTTGGGCATTGATAGGTCATGTGCCCCCATCCCTCACACATGGAGCACTTCATAGTACTAGTTTTAATCCTTGAAGATGACCTCTCTTTATGCTTTCTCTCTCTTTTGATTCTTTTCTTCTCCATCCTTATATCCTCCATCACTTCTATGATAAGAAGAATAATACATACCTACATAAAAATGGTTAGCACAAATAATAAAAATATGGACCTCACCACTCAACTCACCACTCAACTAAGTGTTACACTCAAAATCACTTGTATTTCTCTCTTTTGAGGCTTTTTCTATAATGTGCACACTTGCCTTTTTCCACTCTTGTTCCTCTTTAGTTCTTGAAAAGAATCTCCAAATTTCAATAACAAAGAACTTTCAATGTGAAAGATGTCACAAATCCAAACTTGACTTAAGAGTCCAATGAAAGGAAAACTCAAAGACACAACCAAGGAAATTTAAAGACAAGCAATAAAAGCTAAAGGACAACTCAAAATAGAATGCCAAGAAAAGACAAGACTAGAAGACACAAGAATAAGAGCAACACAAACTAAGAAAATCAAATTTTCAACTTTGTGAAGAACAAGTGTATTCAAGAGAGCTAAAATGATATAAAAGTATATGAAAGAGAAAGAATTAAGTAATGGTGTAGAAGGACTTCTTATAGGACAGATTTTTTTTCTTTCCAATGGTATTTTTTTTAATTTTTTTTATACTTTGGCCCCCAAACTTTTCATAATTACACTTGGGTCCCTAAACTTTTTCTTTTTGCACTTTATCTTTAAATCATTTTCTTTTGCTATTAAGTCCTCAAACTTTTTAATATTTACAAAAAATACCTAAACTCACTTAATTCAAATTTTTATGGATCAAATAAGAGAATCAAATAAGAAGGTTTTGCCAAGACTCTCAAAAACACACATGAACAATGATAAATACTCAAGAACACTTATAGCAGAATTTTTACTCAATCAAAATAATGATACAAAAATAAAAGGCATAATTCAACAAAAATGATGCAAACAGAAAAACACGTGCCAAAAAGTAATTTCAACACCCGCAAATTAGATTCGGAATTCAAATGCAGCACCAAAATTGAAGCAAGCAGCTCAATCCAAGTGACGCACACACAAAGAAATTGGAATTGACGCACAGCATAAGAAAATTGACATTAGCAAAAAGTGTGACGCACAAACTGCCAAAAGGAATTAAGCATACACGTAAATGAATTTAAAATTGGATTTAAACAAATGACGCAAAGATCTAGCCAGCAGCACCATTGAAACTGACGCACCTTTCAACAAACCATTGGAGTGCATTTACGAATTGGACTTAGAATCATTGCACACGGATTGAAACATAGGCACCGACTCAGATCAGAAAGCAATTAAAGGCACCGAACAGCATTCCAAATTGAAATAAAGACATGAGTTACGAGAAAAAGACGTTAAAACCAATTGAGGATGCAAAATCAAATTACCCGCACCGACCGATCCAATAGCACCGCTGATTCCGCGAACACAACAAGGGCCCAAAAGCAATTGATGCTGAAAATTCCTTTGCTCTTGATACCAAATGATAAAAATCTCTTTTCCTGATCTCAAATTTAGTATCAACGAAAACTACGAAAACTCAAAAGGTGAATAAAATATAGAGCGGAAAGACAAGAAATGGAAGATGATGCCACAATCGAAGCTCGATTGATAAGTCTAGGAAGATTCGCCACAAAGAAAATGTTTATTTGATAAGAATCTAAAGATTCATCACAAGAACCAAGAGAAAACTCTCTCACTTAGCACAAAGCTAATTTTCCCTACAAATTTGTTCTAAGGGCCTATTTATACTAACACTAATAAAAGGCTCAAATAACTAAAAAAACCCAACACAAGTCATAATGGACCCAAACTAAAAGAAAACTAAAAAAATATAAAAGGCTCAACAAAAGCCCAAATTATATAAAATCCTATTTTTAAATTTGACTTCACTTTATGCTCTTTTTGTAACATCCTAGTCCTTTATCAAAAAAGAAATTTCACTTTAATGCATTTGATGAAAATAATTTTCGCACGAATCAGCATTTTCCTTGAATAATTTAGAGAAGACTAAAAGGGGTAGAAAATAGTGATGGACTCTTTTAAAGATTTGTCTAGTAAAACAGCAAATGTGTCATGAGTCATGACATTGCAAGCTTTTATTTCATTCTTTTATGTTTATCACTTAAATGTTTACTTGCTGCATTGCAGGTTATGGGTCCTGTATATATGCTGGAAGGTAAGAATATGACTCTATGTACATCAATTATGTATAATGTATTAGTCTTACAAGTATTTGTTATGTTTCTCAAATCTGATCTGGTCACTGAATACTATTTTGATAACAGTGCAAACTCAAGCATTGGTGGAAGGAGTTCATCTTCTGCAGCACTTGGATTTGGACCTGTAAGTCCTGTTGGAGATAGTTTGAACCTGCAAGTGTCCACCCTTCAGTATTTGATATCGTCTATTAGTGTATTTTTTGCTCTGGTGTTGTCATGACCAAAAGGTCACGCGATTTTACATTGCATTTTCATCAAAATTGTTTTTTTGGTCCATACATTTCGTTCAGATCTACGTGCCATCTTGTATGGTGTATTTGGGGTCATTGTAGTTTATATTCTCTAGGTAGGCAGTTGCAGAAATATAGTGCTTCAGCTGGAGAAAACAAACGGGATATTGGGCCTTCGAGAAACCATTGCCATTGTTGTTCACATACAAATGTAGTAAATTTATGAGTAGTGAGTAATGTCATTTCTACTTGACTTTCTCTGCACATATTTTTTACAACTTCGTACAGCACTTGGCTACATAACCGCATATTTTATTAACACTCACATTCTCAATTACGATCTGGATCAATTGAAAACAGGCCATCAAAACTATGCTTGAGTGATATTCTCTCCAATTTCAAATATATATAAAAAAAAAGTAACCAATTTATATTAATTAAGATTAACATTATTTAATTTTACTTTAAAAAATATTTTTAGATTGTCCTTCATTAGAACTTAACATCGAGAATAAAAAAGACTTGATGGAAATACAATCTCAATTAAATAAAGAGTATTTTGAGAATAACTTCATTAAAAAAAAGATAAAATTAGTTAAAATTTACTTAGACTAATATAAATGATTTTTTTTTTACTTATATTTAAGACTGGAAAGAATATGGGTTAACTGTTGGTCTCTAACCAATCGGCATAAGAAGTCAAGATTAACCAAAACCTGTAAAGCATCCAATTTCATATCCTCCATGCTGCCCTAGATAAGGAAAACAAACAAAATGGCTTTAATTAACATGCTTACCCTTACTCATATATCCTGGAGAAATTAGGACCTCAAAGGTTAACCACAAAACAGTAGGCAAGAAAATGCACGATTTGTAAAAGATAGCAAGAAAATGCACAATTTGTAAAATATACAAAACAGTGTATACAAATCACCTACAATGGAAAATCTACTGTAGGTGAGATTTTAAGGGTGGACGGAATTCAAATTTAACTGCAAAAGTTATACTATACAGGCTTTCATTTCATCATTGTGATATCAAGATTCTTTGGTAGTTGATTTCGGTCAGACAGAGTCATCAGATTCCTCAGAATCACTCCTGTCAGGTTCCCCTGCATTAGTAAGATTCTCTGGAGCATCATGTTTTGGTGCAGGCTTAGGTGCAGGTTTTTTATTAGCACCTCGGGCATTCTCATCCCCTTCTTCTTGCTCAGCTGCTTCCACATGTGAATCTCAGTCAAGGAAATAACCAAAGTTAAACTTGTTTCCACTATCAAGTAGGCAACAGGCTAGCTATTGTCATTGATGCAAAAAGCAACTCTAGTTTGTCCCATGAACCCCATAAGTGAGGAAAGGAATGAGTAAAAGGGGGACAAGAAATAAGCAACAACAATGATCCCAATAACTATCTGTTTTAAAGAGAAAAAATTCAAAGTAGAATCATAGATTGTGTTTATGGACTGAAAAATGAAAAATTCACTAAATTGCTGTTTGACACAGAAAGATGTAAGGATATCAAGATTGTCAGCTGTTCCTCCAGCCATGATTTTGAGAAGATCTTTCTCAACACGAGAGACAAGCTCAGGCTGGAAAATTAAAAAAATGAAGAAAAAAGTTACTATGACAACAAATATATATAGACAGAGAGGCATGCTAATGTCTATGTTATGCAAATGAATAGAATACATTAAGATCAGGCTCCCTGCGAAATCTACGCTTGCGAGCATCTCTCATGGGTGGAGTGAGGCCATGTCTGTACTCAATTACATCTGGAGCAGCATCACCAGATTCCCTCACCATAATCATCTGTTAGTTGGATTCAGGAAGCAGTTAGATAGATAGTTATATGAATTAAAGGTATGATTAAGAATGAATGAATTATTTGAATAATAAAGTATAACTGACCTGACCAATATCAGCAGTCTTAATCAAAGAGTTATCATCATAAGTCTTGTAGGATTCAACAACGCACGGAAGATCCAATAGAGAAGCTGGGAAGTGTTAATTCCCAATCATAAATGTACCGCTTCTTCCATCCTCACTAAATGACAAATCTAATGACTTGTCTTCAGATGAAGAAGGATTGGTTTCATTCAGTAGACGCTCTATCCGCTCCGCCACATTCGGGGGAACTCTAAGTATGAATTGCTCCTCCATAACTATAAAAATTAGGATGCGATTGGAAACATTAAAAATGCAAAATAATTTGATTTAGAAAACACATAATAGAACTGAATTGAATTGATTTAGAAATCAACTCCCATGTTTTGAACCCATTAAAAAATGGAATTTGAATGGATTTGGAAATTAATTCTTATGTTTGCCATTTATTAAAATAGAATTGATTTCATTTTATTATTTTTCATTTTCACCATTTTAATACAATATGTCATTATGAATGAATTTATGACATTAAATTCCCTGTCTACCCCAGCATTAAAATAGACAAATAAATAAAACATCATAATTCAACAACATCAAAACTGTAAGACAAGCAGCACAAGTAATATTCCTGAACAGTTGCTATCTCCAATATCAATCAGGATATTGATATAAGAACTAAGAAATAAAATAGTGTGCACGCATATTAAATTCATTACTTCCTTGAAGAAGAAATGCATGAATTCATGTTTTAACAACTTATTTAGGATAACAGCTAGAATGATGATTGGACAATGAACATCAAAAGAATCATGAAAGAGGAAACAAAAAAGTAACATAAGAGTGAAAACAAAAACAGCCAAAGGCAAACCTGCAACAAACAGCAGTTGCTACAAAGAGAATTAACACAACTAATGAATTACAGAAAGTTATTTAGAACTAGGTTTCGCAATGATAACCATCCCACGAGCAAAGATAACATGGAAAAGAATTCAGCATCACCATCTGACAAATAAAAGACAGCATTGCACTTTAAAAAAAAAAAACAATGTAGAAATATTTTTATAACATCATTAGCACTTTAATTTTGCATCAACCATAATCATGTAGAAAAAAAAACAATGTAGAAATATTTTTTTAAAGCAAAAACAAGCTAATCTACATAATTAAGCAAAGCATCACCAAAATGGAGAGAAAATGGGTTTCAAACATGGTTGTTAAACTCGAGAGTGAACTCATAGAATCCAACGAGTTTACAAGTTTGAAGCCCTCAATCTGTTCAAATTGCAAGCAAACTCGTTTTTTGGTGGGCTCACTCAAGCAAGCTCTGTGAAATCGCTGGCGATTTCAGGGGTGAATTGGCAAATTCACTTGGGGCAGAAAATCTCACCCAAAAACGACCTTCATTTCCAATGTCTGCATAACATTCCCCCTGGCTATTGATCTGCATAATACAGTAAGATATTGTGCCAAAATTGCTTCTCCCGACCCACAAATCATACCTTCTTCGTCACCCTTTCAGCAAGTTTAAAAATTCAGGACATTATTGGTTTTTCAAGTGCTATCATGCTTTTGGCCAATCACACTAAGAAACAAAAAGCAAGGTTCTAATCAATCGCAAAGCACAAACAGAATGATGAACGAAGAAAAGGACAAATCAGAAGCATTTTTCAGAACGAACCTGGAAGTAGAAAGTGAACGAAGATTAAGCACGCGGATGCCAGTGAACGAAAATTGATTTAGCAAAATCAGAAGAGGATTCAATGGAGAGTGACGAACCACACATGCCCAGCCCCAATTTCACGTGAGTGACGAACCACACATGCCCAACCCTAAATTTGAGAGCGAGAATTTCAGGGAAAGGAAAATGCAAAATTGAAACTAAAAAAGAAAGGGAAAATTGAAAGGGAAAGGAACCTGTTTCGTCTCACTGGAGTGAACGAGAAGCCGAGACAGGGTCAACGGAAAGGGAAAATTGAAAGGGAACGAGAACCTGTGCGCACGAGTGAAGAGTGAGGCCACGAGGGTTTCAACCCTAGCTAGTTGTCATTTTTGGCCCAAATGGAATGACGTCGTTTCGGTGATTTTTTTTTTATTTTAAAACAAGCTTTTATATATATATATATATATATATATATATATATATATATATATATATTAAATAAAATATAACTCGGAGCATAAAAGTAGAGAGAAAAGTAGAGAAGAATAGGAGACCAGAGTCTAGAGAGAATGATAATTGTGTGTATTCTTTCCAGGAGGAGTAGCCTATTTATAGATACAAGAGATAATTGGGAGGTTACAAAAGATAAATAGAAATAAGGAAAGATCATAAAAGATAATACAAAAAGATATGGACAGCCACAAATAGATTATTCATAACACTCCCCCTTGGATGTTCATTATTTAAGAATGTGCCTCATTAAAAACTTTACTAGGAAAAACTTTGTGGGATAAAACCCTAGTGAAGAAAAAAGAGTACATCATCCTTTAATACGTTATCCCCTGCCTCATTAAAAACCTTGCCAGAAAAACCCAATGGGACAAAACCATGGCGAAGGGAAAAAGAGTGCAGAACGTATTTATTTCTCCCCCTCATGCAGACAATCATCTTTAAGACGACGAAATCCAATCTTGTGGGCTAGTTGCTCAAAAGTCTTCCTTGGCAATGACTTTGTAAAGAGATCTGTTAGATTCTCACACGAACGAACTTGTTGAACATTTATGTCACCATTCTTTTGGAGATCATGAGTGAAAAATAATTTTGGTAAAATATGCTTTATTCTATCTCTTTTAATGTATCCCTTTTTCAACTGAGCGATACATGCAACATTGTCTTCACATATGATCGTCGATGCCATTTTTCTTGAGGATAAATCGTAAGTTTCTTGCACATGTTGAATTACAAATCTCATCCAAACACATATACGACTTGCCTCATGTAATGCTAAAATTTCTGCATGATTAGATGATGTTGCTGCTATGGTTTGTTTCACAGACCGCCATGAAATGGTTGTACTACCGCATGTAAACAAACATTATGTATGTGATCTACCATTATGAGGATCTAATAAATAACCTGCATCTGCATAGCCCATTAGATCTGACTTTGAAACATTTGAATAAAACAAGCCCATGTCCATAGTGCCCCTGAGGTAACGAAGTATGTGCTTCACTCCATTTCAATGTCTTCGTGTAGGTGAAGAACTATGTCTTGCTAATAAATTAACTGCAAATGATATATCGGGTTGTGTATAATTAGCAAGATACATTAATGCTCCTATAGCACTTAAGATATGGTACTTCAGGACCAAGTAGTTCTTCATCTTTTTCTTTAGGTCTGAAAGGGTCATTGTTCACATCTAAAGACCTTACAACCATTAGAGTACACGATGGATGTGATTTGTCCATATGGAACCTTTTAAGCACCTTCGATATATAAGTTTCTTGATGCACAAAAATTCTGCCTTTTGAATATTCAATTTGTAATCCCAAGCAAAATTTTGTCATTCCTAGGTCCTTCATTTCAAGCTCTTTCTTTAAGCAATCTATGGCTTTTGGAAGCTCTTCAGGAGTTCCAATGATATTTATGTCATCTACATAAACAACAATTATGGCAAATCCATTTTCAGATTTTTTTTTCATGAAAATACATGGACAAATAGTCGTGCTTTGTATCTCACAATTTCACCATTCTCATTTTGCTTTTGCACAAAAACCCATTTGTATCCAATTAGTTTTACACCTTCAAGGTGTATGAACTACAGGTCCAAAAATGATTCGCTTAGCAAGCGAGTCTAATTTAGCTTCAATAGCCTCTTTCCATTTTGGCTAATCATTTCTTTGTCGACAATCACTCATGAACTTTGGTACTTGATCTTCAATAACATTTATTTCATTTAGCGCTATATTATATTCAAACACTTCGTCAACGTTGACTTCATTTTGGTTCCATCGTACCATTCATGACATAATTTGATATCTCTTTATTTTCACTAATTTCAGGTATCTGAGTTCTTCTGGAACTAAAATATTAATTATGTCAAAGAAATCTTTTAAAGTTTTCATAACCTCAATTTAGTCATCTTACATTTTAGCTCCTTTTCTTGAGGATTTTTCATCTTTGGAACCAATGGGTCTACCACGCTTCATGCGTGTCTGAGACTCATTTTGCAATATTATATTGTCCAACAGGGACATCAAATTTTATTGGAGCATTAGCAGTTGATACATATGATTAAGCCACTCTTTTGGCTAAACTTTGTAAATGAATTATCTTTTGAACTTCTGGTTCAAAATGTTTTTGTACGAGGATCAAGATAATGATAATTCATTTAAACTAATCTCCCTTTTGCAACTGCTTATTATCTCCCCCTCATGTTGGGAAAACTAATTCAAAATAACAATCGACGCATCAAGTCATCTATTGTTGATGTTTCAACATATTTTATTACATATGGAGATTCATACCCAACATATATTTCCAACCTTCTTTTAGGACTCATCTTAGTGTGTTGTGGTATAACAATTGGAATATACATCACATCCACAAATTTTCAAATGGAAAATATTAATAGGTTGCTCAATAAATTTTAATGGGGAGAGCTAATTATAACTTGTTGGCGTGATGCGAATCAATACTACAACATGCAAGATTGCATGTCCCCAATAAACCATTGGAAGTTTTGATCACATGAATAATGGTCTTGCAGTCAACTTTAGATGTTTACTAAGTGATTCTGCAAGTCCATCTTGTGTATGAACATGTGCTACATGAAGGTCAATATCAATTCCAATAGACAAACAATACTCATTAAAAATATGAGATGTAAACTCACCAGCATTATCAAGACAAATTTTCTTAATTGGATAATTCGGAAAATGAGCTCTTAGTCAAATTAATTGAGCTAACAATCTCGCAAACGCCTGGTTGCGAGTTGACAACAAACAAACATGTGACCATCTAGTTGATGCATCAATTAAAATCATAAAATATCTAAATGGTCCACATGGTGGGTGTATTGGTCCACAAATATCACCCTGTATCCCTTAAAAAATGAAATGGATTCATTTCCAATTTTCCTGGTGATGGTCTAATTATCAACTTCCCTTGGGAACATGAAGTATATAATAAATCATTGAAGAATCTTCTGGCTCTTCAATGGGTGTCCACATGAATTTTACAATATTTTCGCATCATAATAGACCCGGGATGGCTCAACGGGTCATGCCAAACAACAAATTTATTTTGATTTGTAAACTTCTAGTTTACAACATTATGCCTTTCCATTGTACTAAGATTCGCGTAGTACAAACTATAAGAAAAGGCATGTAATTTTTTTTTCAATACACAATTAAGTCTCATGATATAAAGATATTTCACATTTCCTTCATTATTTGTTTTAATATGGTATCCATTTAGACGGATATCCTTGAAACTTAATGTGCAACATTGTTCCTCCAGGTAACAATACATTAGCTCTTCTGGAGCTTTCAATTATATTTGTAGTACCATAAATAGTACTATCATTAACTTCTCACATTACTAAACAAGAGAAAATTTATTATTCTTGATGGAAACTATCATAGTACTATCATTAACTTCTTTCATGACCATGTCCACGACCATAATCACAAGATTATCCATAAGCATAACAATAATATATTACTGCATTCACTACTGGGAATAGAGTAGAACCGATCAGGCGGGCCTCATGATTTTTCATTGAAAACTCATTGTTTTGCTTAGTCGCAAGGAGGCAAGAAATTAAAATATATATATATATATATATATATATATATATATATATATATATATATATATATATATATTTGTTGAGAAGGGGAGCACATAGCTAAAGTGTAAAGGTCCACTTTATTAACAATAGAATTTTTCAATTATATTCTACAAAATATATATAAACCATGGCCATATCGAAAAATCTCTCAAATGAAAGTCTCACATACAGTATATGGAAAAAACTTTTGTCTGCTTTCTTTATTGGAACTTACAAAAACAACAAATAAAACTTTCACACATAATATATAATTTATGTATTAAAAACATATTCAAGACCCATTGCAGTTAAATGCTTCTGCATCTAATATCCAAGATAAATAATTCTTTCTCGTAATATCAAGAGCCACAAATAAAACCCTGTGGCCCGCCGAAAACGGGCCAGGCTGGGCTGGCCTACCAGAGGTAAACGGGTTGCATATACTGGCCCGCCAGATTTGGGGCAAAAATTTGTAATTTTTTTTAATGCTTTAAACATGAATGGACATAAATAAAATGACATAAAAATTATTCAACATTATCATGAATAAGTTGTCTCAAAATAAAAGTAGTCTATCACAAGTTCAACATGATGAATAACATACTAATAATAGTCTATCACAAACAAATACACCACAAGTTCAACATGTTCCTCTTCATTCAAAACAAAAGCTCAACAAGACAACAACACAAACTAATAGTCTATCACAAATACACCACAAAATACAAATAGTTAATAAGTCTTCACCACAAAATACACCACAAACTACCAAGTGTCCAAGTCAAATCCATAACACAAAGTGAAAAGCACAAGAAAATATTCAAACATCATCTTCCATTTCAACAACATTAGAAGCACCCCTTGAAGAAGTCCCCTCCACTTTGCCATCTTTGTGACCATCCTCTTCATCATCTACATCACATTTGATTGGAAAAAAAAAACAATTCAAAATTAGAATATCGAAATGATTATCAAAATAATAAAAATATACAAATAATTACATTTAGATTAATTTAATTACCCTCACAAAAACCATGCTGCCAATTGGAACTACAAATAATTGCTTTCACATTTTCAGGTAAGAGGCGATTTCTATACTTGTTAAGGATCCGAGAACCAATACTAAATGCATATTCAGATGCAACTGTAGTAACAGGGATGCTTAACAAGTCTCGAGCCATTAAGGAAAGATTTGAAAAACGTTGGCTATTATTCTTCCACCATTGTAGCACATCCATATGCTCCGTGAAATCAAAATCCAAAGTTGGCTCATCTAAATAAATATCTAGTTGAGTCCTTCAAGTGTTCTTAGCATATTGAAGCTTGCGCATTTTTAATTCCTAATATGAAAAAAAAAATAGTTAGAAACATACATGATACATAATGGAAAAATTATAAAGTAATTGAATTAGAAAAATAATGTGAGTAACTTACATAAAAAAGGCTTGGTTTGCTAGCAGTTGAGGATGAAGAATGAGCATTTTTACGCTTTCGAGCATTTAAGGTGGAACCTTTGCTAAAATATTGGGAGAAAAGCATGTACAATTTTTTCTTTATGTTCTCCAATTTTATTTCCCAAGTAAGCGGATCAATCTTTTCATAACAATAATCCAATGTTTCCAACTTCATCCTTGGGTCTAAAATTGCACCAAATGCAAGCACAACACTATACTCATCCTAATGTTGATCAAATTTCACCATCATCTTTTCAGCCATGTCCTTTATAACTTCATCCTCATCTTTTACATTTTCCATTAAGAGGCATTGAATTTTCCAAACTTGTAAAAAATACAAGTTGGAAGTAGGGTAACTTGTGGCAGAAATTAAGGTTGTAATATCATAGAATGGCAACAAGAATCTACAAATCTTTTATGCTCTTTTCCATTCTTCATCTGAAGGACAATACTTGTAATTTTCATCAACCAAGTGTAAGCTTACAAACACACGTTGATATTTAAGAGCACTTTGAAGCATCAAATAAGTTGAGTTCCATCTTGTAGGAACATCTAGACACAAGCCACTTGATGCATTAATGTCACCAATTTTTTCAATGCATTGTTTAAACTTGATCATTCTACTCTCTGAACCTCTCACATATTTGATGCTATCCCTAATTTGATCCAAAGCATTTCCAAGTATTTTCAATCCTTCTTGAACAATCAAATTTAAAACATGTGCACAACAACAGACATGAAAGAATTCACCATCACACACCAAAGACTTTTGCAAGACAAGTTGACTTTTTAAAGTCCTTTGCAGAACATCATTGGCAGAAGCATTATCCAAAGTGATAGAATTTTTTTTTTCTCTATTTCCCAATCATGCAAAAGTTCATTAATTTTCTTAGACAACTCAAAACCAGAGTGAGGGGGAGGCATATGACAAAAGTTAAGAATCCTACTATTTAACTTCCAATTTAAGTCAACAAAATGAGCAGTTAAACATATGAAACCTTCAGTATTACAAGATGTCCATAAATCAGAAGTCAAGCAAATCCTACTAGGAATGGGAGCCAACTCTTCTTTAATCTTGGTCTTGTCTCTCATAAAAAATCTGAATATATCACCCTTGGCTGTATTTCTAGAAATTGGAATTGCATCAGGATTCAAATAACTTTTCCAAACCCTAAGCTTTAGATACTCAACAAAATTGAAGGGCAAACCACACCTAATTATTAGATTAGAACACAACTCACGTGATACCATTTGATCTATTTTTCTTGCCTTCAACTATCCTTGCATGTCTAAAATCATTTGACCCACATCTTTAGATTTGCTTTTCTCACATTTGGCAATATGACGCTTTAAATGAGAAGTCCCATATTTTTTTGCCACCAATTACATATTTTTTGCCACAACCATTACACTTTGCCCTATCTTTTCCATCGTTACCCACACCAATCTTAGTGTAAAATTTCCAACATTCAGATGTTGTGGACTTAACCTTGTTCTTATTAGGTTCAACACATTCAGATTCTTTTTCAACATCCTCAGCCTCAATTTCATGATCACTAACTTCATCATCATTGACATCATCGTTACAAGGGGGCTTACTAATTGACTCATCCATTTTAATTTCCAAATCAAAATCCTGTTTAAAATTAAACAGTTCAAATTATATCAAAATTTTAATTTGCTAAGACAACCAATAAAGCATTTCAATTCAAGGGAAAATTAAGAAACACAATTACAGATTCATAATAATACTAATTTTCTTTTGAACAATAACTTTTTAATATCTGCAGTGTTCTCTCTAATAATACAATGTTCTTTCTAAACCAGACATACTATCTGCAGATTCTGCACACAAACAGAATGACTGAAGCAGGGACATTAGTATTTGACAAAAACTCACACTCACAGAGTCACACTCACAGTCACAGACACAGACACTCCCACCTTCACCAACACACACTGTCTACATATCACAACACTCACAGGACATTGAAGACAACACATAATTTCTTTGGGGAATCCAGTCACAGAGCACAGAACAATATCTTTGGGGAATCCAGTCACAGAGCCATAAATTACTAACAGATTAGATTAATAAACACAAGCATTTCTCTACCAACAGATTCACACAGTCACAAACACAAACACAACACAAGCATAGATGAGAATGAGATGACCATAAATAATCGAAAATACCTGATGCGTTGGGAGAGAGAGAACAATCTATGCAGCAGCGGTGGGCCGGCGGCAGCACGACGATGACGGCGAGGGGTGGTGACGACGCAGGCGAGGGGCAGCGGTGTGAGCGGTGAGGTGGCGCGACCAGAGAGGGAGTATCGCAATTCGCGACTCGCGAGAGAGGCACGAAGATTAGGAACAGCGTCGCACTAAGACAGAGGCGCAGAGAACTGATTCAAGATTCAACTAAAGAAGTGAAGGAGAAGAACTGAAGAAGACGAAGTATCGAGAGAGGCACTAAGATTAGGAAGTAGGAACAGCGTCGCAAACTCGCAACGAACAGATTAGGTTACGTTACTAAAGTAAGTGAAGAAGAAGAACTGAAGTAAAAGTAAAGTAAGGCAATATATTATTAAATTTCAAATATAATTAATAATTATATAATATTATTTATATGTTTGACGGGCCGACGAGCCAGCCCGCCCCACCCGCCTCTGGCCTGGCGGGTTGGCGCGCTAGGCGGGCCGGGCCTAAGCGGGCCAACGGGCTAAGAATCCCACCCTGCCCCGCCTATTTTGTGGTGGGTTGGCAGGCCGGTCCGTTTTGCCATCCCTAGTATCTTGCACAATTATTGAGTTTGATTTTAGTTTAATACTTTAATTGAAACCTATCAAAGTTGATAGAAGATAAAGACAACTTTATCAAATAGCATAAGGTTCTTTGGCTTAACATTTTGTTTACTTAAAAATTATCTTAAAGTTAAAACTTAAAATAAAAATAAAAAATAAAGAAAAAGATATTTTTTATTTCCGTTTAACATAAAAGTGATTATTTGAGAGAGAATAATGAGACATTTTAGAGACACTGAGGAGAAACAAATGAAAGAGAAAAAAAAAGAAAAAGAGCAGAAAATATAAAAAGAAGACAAGTTGATTTATTTTTTCTAAAAACCTATTCATCCAGATTTTAAATCACTAATTTTTTATTTTAAAAAAATTAAGTTGCATAATTTTTTAAAATATTTTTAAAAAAATATTATCATGAACAATATAAAGCTTTCAAGGGCCGGAGTATATTCTCTTTTTAGAAAAGAAAACTAAAATCTAAAAAATAAAAGCTCAAATCCTTCCTTTATCTAAAAAATAAAAAACACAAATTACAAAGATTTTTCATTTATTTAATTGAAGAAAAAATAAAAGAAAAATTAAAAAAAATTGAATTGTAGAAACAAAATTTAAAAAAAAAAAAATTCATTTCACTTTCCCTCTAAGAATTCCAAAGTTATCTTTTTTCGCTCACTTTCTTTCGTCCAATCAAACGTACGGTTAATTTCATGCTTCATGTATATTTTTGCGTGATGATGCTCTGACACGTTTTAATTTTTATTTTTTTTACGTAGACACTATCCAAAATTTTACGTATTTTGACTGACAATTCTCGTTTTATTATATTTTATATAAATTTTATCAAAATCTAAAAACATTCTTGCTGAGTCGGTTTACTAAACCACATATATATATTTTTAATTTAATTCTTGACCCAAATAAATACTTAATTAATTCCCCTTAATTATTCTAACATGGCTAGATACTTATAATGAATTGAAGGCACCACGTGGCGCCTCGTCAATCGATATCGTTAGCGAGATATTTCTTCGGGACAAAAGACCAAACTCGAGCTGATGGATGATGATTATGCCGCAATCCCTTTCAAATTAAAGCATATTTTTCGTTTCCTTGCATACAGGGTCAATTTCGAAGCCTCTCGAATCCAAACTCCGAACATTCATTTCACTATAAATTCGACGTCGTTTCGTTCCCCCTCTCACTCCAAGGAAACGTTTCGCGGAAGATTCGAATCGGAGAACCTAATCGCCGATCGCGTCGCCGCCTCGCCGAAAGTTCGTTGTTGTTCTGTGAAATATTGCCGTTTTTTATTTTCCGTTCTGTGATAGTTCTCTGACTCTGAGTGAGATAATAAGAATAGTTGTGTTTTTTTGTTTCTCTGTTAGGTAACGTAGCTGGTTTTTTTTATTATTATTATTTTAATTTTGTTGCCGTTTTGTAGGTGAAGATTGTCGTTTCGGTTGCTTCTGCGTTTTGTGTTTTCTGGTGTTAGAATTCTGTGCAGTTTTGAATTCTACATGTTAGTTTGATTGTTTTGGTTATGTGATTGCTTGCTGATGAGTTTTGAAGCGTTTGTTTTTGTGGTACGTAGCTGCACAATTCGATGTCGTGAATTTCCAAGGTTTTGTTTGGTTTAGTGGAATTTACGAAAGCCTTGGGTTTCTGGCATGAATTGTTGTCGTTATTGGATGATCTACCGTGAGGTTCTATAGGTTAAATATGATAGAAATTGAGTCAAAAAATGATGCCTCGATTCAAACAGTGGCATAACGATTCGGTTGAGTTCAAAATGAACTGCACCTTGTGCAGTTCTTCCTTCCAATGGTCCTTATTTAGTTTTCGGGTTTTATAATTGAAATCATGATTATAATAATTCTTTACGGTTCGGTTATGACAATCCATGTTCTCATATTATGTCGGATTGTTGGAAAAGCGTAAACTAAACTCTGTCAATTGTCCGTTATCTGCAATGTTTTAAAAATCAGTGTTCAATTGGACAATGGTTTGTTGAGCATTGTGTGAATCACAGGCCTTTAGTGGCTTGTGATAAGAATCTAAGCGAAAAATAAGGCACAAGGTAGTTTGCGGTTAAAATAATAAGATAGTTGGACACTTCGATGGATAGGAATGATCTGTGTAGGTCTCTGAGAGAAAATTTTATTAGGAGATTCAAGGCAGGTGAATGGCTATATCAGTTTAGGTTCTATGTAGAAGTCTCTTGCAGGAAAATGCAATTTGCATCCAAAGGGGACTACCCAGTTGCAGAAAGCTCCTGCTGCATGGATACTACTACTCTTTTGAAGGGAAGAATGGCCAAACAAGTATACTCTGCCTTACCCATCTCTATTTGTCTTTGTTCACCCGTACTGTGGGCAAATGCTTTGGAGCCAGTTTTGATGTTGTTAAAGCTTAAGGTGGGATATCCCTTTTGCATTATTCATAGGAAATATCCATTTGTTTCTTTGCCAGTTTATGTACAGTGAAAAGGCTGGCTTGATGCCACTCCCATTGTTCGACGTCACGTGAATACTCAATACTATCAGTGCCAATCTTTCCATCTTTCTTCTTCCAGCCTTTTTTTGTCTTGGTTGGAAGAAGTGACAATCCAGCTGCACTCCTAACGTGGATAATGATTTCGTTCTTGAATATTGATAACCTAGTCCCCTGGAGTAGTGTTAATATTCTTTTTGGCAGTGAACACATAGTCCACTGTCAAGTTACCTAGTTAACGAAGTGAAGGGTTGTAATTTGATCCAAAGGAATCTACCAAGGTGCAGATGATATGGAGTTTTTAAGTATTTCCTTTTGGTAAGTTTCAGTTCTTGGAGGAGTCAAATGCAGAACTGCATTTTAAGGTAGGCCTGCCCTTCATGGACAATAAAATCAACACATCTACTATATTTATATTATATGGGATGCATTTGATTGAGTGATTTATTGCTTTCACCATAGGTTGGAGTGTCTATTGATTGGCTCCAGTATAGTTGGATTGGTTCTGGGAGTTCTTCAAGGATTCAAGTGACCATTCAATGCTATTGGTTTCTATTTACTGCTGGAGGCTGTCAAGTACCCCAGTGCTACCTTGTAGTAATATGTGGAATTCTTGTATATACGCTAGTTTTGATGTGTTCCCCTCTTGGAGTAGTGCTGATTGGAGCTGCATTAATCGATTTTGTTGTTGCTGATTTCAATTGATCTGCGGCAGTATAGAAGAAAGCAACGATGCATTGGTGTTTACCTGGCTTGATGGGGTGACTAAATATGCCTTTAGAAGTTTTACGATTATTTCTAAATGTGTTCCTACATGCAGGTCCCTAAGCTTACTTCCTGCTTCTAGATAGTTGGTAATCTTATCTGAGGGTAGCTAGTACCATGGGAGAGGTGGCAGTAATGCACTCTGAGCCTCTGCAGTTTGAGTGCAATGACATTAGTATGAATATGACTGAGAAGGAAGTGTATCCTCCAGAATCAAATGTGGAGCACTTGCCTGGAGAAGAATCAAGTCAATCAACAGACCACAAAAATATCAATGACTTGCGAGAGAAAGGATATATGGAGTATGGGTAATTTCTTGTTCATAAACTCTTTTTTGCTATGTAAGTTTTTTGTGTTTCCTGTCATTTTGTTAAAATTAGGCCTTCTCTGCAGATGTCAACATTACCGGAGAAGATGCCGTATCAGGGCCCCTTGTTGCAATGAGATTTTTGATTGCCGCCATTGTCACAATGAGGCAAAAGTAAGTGAATTTTCCAAATCTAGTATTTGATGATAGTTGTATGTTTTGAATATTTAATTTATGGTTGTTGTCACAAATAATATAGTTCCATATTATTTTATATTTCTACCCAATTTTCTTAGTACTCCTTAGGTTAATTGCCTCTGTCATCCTTTGATTGCTTTTAGCATAAACAATATGTATAGAATCATCCTTAGGTTAGTTGCCTCTGTCATCCTTTGATTTTAGCATAAACAATATGTATAGCATCATCCAGAGTAGTCTAATATCATTTTGATTTCAGTGGCTTCCATTTATTTTGGCCCTTTATTTATGGTGTCCTCCATTCAAAAGGAGGCAAGGTTGTGTATCCTTGTTGAACTAATTTGAGTAGTAGTTGCTAATGAGTTGCCTGAAATAGGAAAAGCAAGTATCAGTTTTTTCAACTTTCTGCTGTTGTGATGTAATGACTCACCACCCTTTAAATGGGGCCTCCACGTGCTCTAGGCAAGCCAGACTCATATGAGTTATGACTTATAATGTACCAGGAATGGTCTGATTATGTTTTGTGTTGTAGACTTGTAGCATTACTTTTATTGGGGAACTTACTTTTATTGTTATGTTTTTCTACAGAATGATATCAACATTGATCAGAAGCATAGACATGACATTCCACGACACCAAGTCAAACAGGTATGTTTATTTATTTGGACATTTCCAATTGGAATATCCACATTTTTTTTATATATACTTTTGCTTTGTTATTTCATGGTCAAGGAATTCCTTAATGCTAATGAAATAATTTTGACATACTCAGGTGATTTGTTCACTTTGTGGGACCGAACAAGATGTGAGTTTAGAATTTCTTCAATGTCTTTCTGTGTGCTTTATATAGTGGTATACAAATTATAAAGGAGGATCTTGATCTCTAAGCTTTTGAAGACAAATCTTTAATATTGTCAAATAAAAAGAAAATCGCGCTGCATGTGAATGCATATGTGCATTCACAGGCATAAAGGAAACAAAATGGTGCATTTGATAAGGGAAATTTAAAGCTTATTACTTTCTGAAGGTTCTGCCAGATGTTTTGTAGAAACAGTATTTTTTTGAGTTTCATGTAAAGATATTGACAAGGCACTAGACAAAAGGCTGCTTGAAAATCTGTCTTGTTTTATTCAACAAAACATCCATTAGGAAAGCTGAAACTTCATCATTTACAATCTGCATTGAATATTTGAAGCTAAAGTTTTCTTGTCCTGATTTTAACTGCTTCCAGGTTCAGCAAAACTGTATAAATTGCGGTGTTTGTATGGGAAAGTACTTCTGTGGAACATGCAAGCTTTTTGATGATGATGTAAGTAAATAATCCTGGAACAAATGATCTTTTTTCTTTTCAGGTATTTTATATTTTTTATTCTTTGATATGATTGCTGGTATAACTATCTGAGATTGGCATAATAAATGAGTGAATATTCTCTCTAATTTCTAACTGTACCATGAGATTAGTGAATGAATGCAAGAGATTTTGAACTATGAAGATTTTCAATTGGTATTGTGTTATTAACCTGCGTCTTTTATGTGCTACAGATATCTAAGCAGCAGTACCATTGCAGTGGCTGTGGAATTTGCAGGTATGAATTGCTAATCTAGTTACTTTATCTGAAATATCAGCATCTCTGCACTTTAGGCAGGAAGGGGGTTCCCTTTTCTTTCTTTTTTTTCTCAATTTTGTTTTTCAATCTTTTTTATAGTAAATGTTAATTTGGCTACTCAATAATAATATTTTCTCACTTGGCCACCCTAACTAAGCTAGTCTAGCAGTTGTACCCCTGATTATAGAGAATTTTGTGAAAATGGAAATGAATCAATAATAATATTTCATCCTATGATTATCCTACTTTTACCTCTCTGTTTTGTGTTGGACTTAAAGATGATTTTTATAGTAAGTATATCTTGAATGTGGTTTGCCTTTTTAGATTGACTAGGTTTTGTAGCAAAATTCAGACTGATTGATTTTGATATCTTTTCACTTAATACAGAACTGGAGGAAGCGAAAATTTCTTCCATTGCTACAAGTGTGGTAAGTAATTATTTTAATTCCTCTTTTTTTTTAATACATCATTCTAATGCATTTTAATAAGTACAGTAGCAATGTGATTATTTTAAAATGTACTACCTGTTTGGTCATTACATACCTGATTTTCTGCACAGGTTGTTGCTACTCAACTCTGCTGAAAAACGGTCACCCTTGTGTAGAAGGAGCAATGCATCATGATTGCCCTGTTTGTTTTGAGGTAAGTTCTTACAGCTTTTTATGATTTAAATATCACTAACAGCTTTTTGAATTGTTGGAGGCTGATTCAAGCACACCAAATTTGATGATTGCAGTATTTGTTTGAATCAAGAAATGATGTCACCGTTATGCCATGTGGACATACAATCCATAAGAGCTGCCTGAATGAAATGAGAGAACATTTCCAGTGAGTATCACAAAGTTCCTCATCTCCTTACTTCTCCCTCTATACCTGAAAAATGATCCTGATCCTTGAATTTGATTCTATATTAGGTATGCGTGCCCTCTCTGCTCGAAGTCAGTCTGTGACATGTCAAAGGTTTGGGAGAAATTTGACATAGAAATTGCTGCTACACCAATGCCTGAGCAATACCAAAATAAAATGGTCAGTGTTCCTTTTTCAACTCTGATGATTATGGATAGGAGAAAACTTAGATACAGTATCTTAGGTACTGTTTTTGCTGTTCTCTAATCACAATTGAAATTTTACCTTGGTAATCCGTGAAATCTTTTAATGCAGACTTTATTATGCAAACTACCAAGGTAAAACTCCAATTGTGATTGGATAACAGCAAAGACGGTATCTAAAGTACTGTATCTAAGTTTTATCCTTATGGATATTACATGCTTGCTATTCCTGCTAACTATACAATAACCTACACCTTTGATATATCGCGATCGATGGTATTAGTGGTTGTCCTAGATTTAGCTTTTATCTTCTCGTTCTGCAATCTGCATGGTTTTTTTTTTTTTTTGCATGTCAAATCAAATATCATATTGCCTAATGGTGTTGCTCTCAACAGGTTTGGATCCTGTGCAATGATTGTGGTAAAACTTCTCACGTTCAGTTCCATTTTGTGGCTCAAAAGTGCCCGAACTGCAAATCCTACAACACACGACAAACATGAGGCTGAGCAAGTGGCCACGATTATTCATTGGTTTCATCAAAAGCCTTCACTTGAGTTCTCTTGATATTGTCGTGATTCGTGAAGGCAGTGAAAATCTATGTGTGTCCATTGGGTACGTGGATGTGTGCACAGGTTGGAATTTGGAGTGCACGATGAGCCACATTTAAATGGATAGAATAATGGTTGTTGATTTGGAGTGGGGGAGTGTAATTTGTTGGGGCTCCACTAGTTGGAATGGCCCCGAGTGTTAAAGTTCATGTATGATATTTGTCTTGTTTTAGTAATTTTAACTAAGTAATTTAGCTAAAAGTTTTTTTATTTTTTTATTTTTTGGTTTCAATTGATAAGTATTTCTGGTTAAATTACTTTAAAGTATGATTTCTTAATTCCTACAATTACGTGACATAAAAGGCTAAGAATTTGATTCTCACCGTCTAACAGTTGCGTACTTAATGTTAACGTTAAAATCTGTAGCATGATCTTTTCAAAGAATAGGCAATAAAATTTCAATGGAATTTTTAAAACTAAAAACTTAACCTATTTGAGATAAAAGTAAACTTAGCACTTTTTTTATTTATTGGTTCTATTCCCCTAAAGCATGCTTGCATAAAAAGTGGGCAAACAAATGTAGCTTTCGTGTAAAGAAAATCAAATGGTAACATGAAACAATCTAGTAATTTGTTCGTCCGAAATTAACTTCTTGAAACAAATTATGTGTCAAATGATGGTATATGACTCTACATTTCCAAAAAGTCGTGATATGGTCGATGGATCTTGGTTGACACAGGGAGGCCATGGACGGGTCTTTGGAGCTAGTTGATGGCTATGGTTGACACAAGCATGTTACAATCTCATCATTGGATTTGACCAACATAGCATATAACTCAATAGGCCTAATGGTAGCATATTGGGCGAAGACAGAGAACATATATGATACATCTTCATTGTCTTTAAGTTTTAGGGATTCGTATTCAACACTACCGTGCCCTATAGATAGGATGTCGATAAATAATATCAACCACCCGTTTGGTATCTCCAACTCTAACATTTTCATGAATTTTTTCCTTCAGGACACCAAGTGTGATGCCTTCCTTTATCCTAAATGATTTTGGGGCATCACATTCAAACGTGATTCCTTCAAAAAAATTTGTAATCTCACAATTGTAATACACTAAAATAAGTGTCGAATTTATAATGTAGACGAAATAAAAGATGTGGAGTGAAAATGATTTGTTGAAAACATTACCATATGAAGTGAACAGTGTGTGCTTTAAAACATTTGTACTTATACAAACGTGAGGACTGTTCACATATGAGTACATTATTATGTCATTTGTCTTATGAGGCTATAAAAGAATGGTTGAGATTGCACTAACGAAATGAATATATTGATTTCCCTAATTCGCACACGTGCATTGTTCACACTTGAATGCATCATAATGCCAGTTGTCCTTTGCGTCAGAGCGGGGAACAAATGAGATTGAACTGAGAAAACCAACTATTTTGATATACTGATTCAATATATAATCAAAAAATGCAAATGCTAAAGAATAGTAAAAAAAGGAAAATGAACATCAATACAAAATAAGTTTACAATAACATGAACCAATAAATCTATACAAAATACAAAGATAGTGAAACAAAATACCAAATACAAAACAAAGTCACTCCTAGTGGCGAGTCTTTCTCCTAGTCCTCTTATATGTGCACCTCATTGAAGTGTCTGATTGCGCTAGTGTTAATGTTTGCTGCAGCCGCTAAGGATCAAACTCTCCAAAATCAATAATTTCCTAAAAAATTCCAACTATCCTTTTAAGCAACGTCTACAAAAACAAACATAAATTATTACTATGAACATTTGATTATCCTTCAAAATACTGAGGAAAGAGATATGGATAATACTTGACAATCATGAGACTTGCTTAAGGAAGACTCTGATTGGCTGCCCCCTGGATGCTCCACACGGACTTGCAGATGGGCTCATAACTCTCCCTAGCTTGGGGGAATCATGTATAGATGAAGGCATCATAAAGCAAGGATGTTTTCGCACTTACTAAGTGAGTCTCTAGAGCCAGTCGCTCAAGCTAGCTAAGGCTTCACTTAAGAGAGCATGTGAGAACATAATTGAGTGTTTAAGTGATTTACTCCCTATTTTCTTCTGCTTATAGACCTTGTATATGTTGATTCTTGTTGATTATGTACAATGCTTTGTCATGAAATGTGATGAATGAGTGTAGTGTGACCATGTGTATGATGATTCTTTGGTATGTGTGCATAAATGCTTTGACTTGAACTATGATAAATGATTATTAAGAACTCTATGAGTGTGAGATGTGAGATATTGTTGGATTCCATTAAGATAGGTGACCTAGCCTTTGAGATGACAACAATGGGTCCAAGTGGTATTTTGGTCATGAGTGACCTAGCCTATGAGAGGGTGAGGATGGACTTACTTATGTGTGGTGTGAGGTTCAACGGAATTACTATGTCCATAAAGAGTATGAGACATGCATCATAGCATTACGAGTTATGTTAGGGTGAAATAAATATGAGCCAGATGGTGGATGTCACGATAGGTTTAGCTTGTACATTGGGGTTTTTTGAGACCTAATGTGGAAGCTCAGCAAACTCATGTTGATGCCATGAAGTCGGAGCCTACTGGCAAAGCTAGGTAACCCTGACGAGTCACCAGGTAGATATCATACTAGTGTAGTCTGGTCTATACCGAAGGCATAAAATGTTGATGACACTTTTCTATGGTTAAACATGTGCTCCTATACTATTTCACGAGTTAGAGTTGGTACCACATTGCATACGAAGTAAAGTCAAGATGATATTGCATTGCATGTGCATCAAGTGACTTCATTGATGAATCGGATGATTGTGTGCACTTACATATGTGTAGGAGAACTTTTGTCTGTATTCCTTATGCAAGCATGTGCGTGCAACATGTATGTAAACTTGTGTGTGCGTGTGTGTGTTTCAATTATTGCTTATGTTCTATCCCAAGTATGATGCGAGAATGATTCTCACTCCTTTTTGTCATTGTTCTTGTTGTATGTGTTTGGGTTGATCGCCATTTGTAGGTGAGGATCATCTGGGTGTCAAGCATGATGTTGGAGAGGAGGCTTAATTTCATATGCTTAGTTTTATTATCTTTCATATTATAGGACTTATGATCTGATAGTCATGACATCGAGGCTAGGTTATTGATGTTTATAGAGTTTCATTATGGATTACTGCATTTGTTTTACATTGAGTTGTATGGCCTTCGGAGTGCCAAATGTTGATTATCTTACGTTTTTATGATATAACTGAGATATTTGTATGGATTTAAGAATGTGAATCGTTTACTCGTGAAAAGTCAATATTTTCGTACATGCATTTTTCTTATCTTCCACAACCTTATTAAAATGAATCTTTTGGGGTAAAGGATGTCACACCTTACGCGATATGCATTTAAAGATATCTAAGATGACAATTTAACAACTGGGAATCAAAGAAGAAATAGTAAATACTTAACGAAGAAGTTATCCTTTTTTATTCAAATTTAATCGAGAAGATATAAGTGTGGTAGCATACGTTTCATCATGAGGATTTAACGTGTTTAGTTTTATTATTAAATGTTAGTAAATAAGAGAGAGAAATGAGAAAGGGAGAGTGAGTCATTGGCTTTGACCAGGGAGGAGGTATACTTGTGTGGATGAGTTTCCTTTTTTTGTGGGGGGGGGGGGGGAGTCATCATCTTATAGGTGCAAAGTATCTGTATCTGTCAGCTTTACTAATAATTAATCTTCTTCAGGGAACCTGAATGATTGTCTACCTTTAGTGGGGTCTCCCCTTCTAACCATGTTTCTTCTATCCATAAAATTGAACTTGAGACTTACTTAAGGAATTCGAGCCTAGTACCACTCAGACCAACGTAATGTTGGTGAATGAGTTTCCTTCAAATAAGAAATAGTAAATACTTAATGAAGAAGTTATCTTTTTTTTTTTATTCAAATTTAATCGATAAGATATAAGTGCAGTGACATGCGTTTCACCGTGAGGATTTAATGTGTTTAATTTTATTGTTAAATGACAGTAAATAAGAGAGAGAAATTAGAAAGGAAGAAAGTCATTGACTTTGACCAGGGGAGGTATTTGTGCATATGAGTTTTTTTTTGGGAGGGGGGTCACCATGTTATAGATGTGAACTCCATTAACTTTACTAATAACTAATCTCTGTCGAGAAACTTGAATGAACAACTACCTTTAGTGGCATCTCTCCCATTCCAACCATGTTTCTTCCATCTTCAAAATTGAACTAAGACCTTGTTTAAAGAATTCAAGCCTAGTACCACATGGACCAACGTAATGTTGGTGAATGAGTTTCCTTTTGTTAATTAACATTTTAGCATGTGTGTCTAATCCAATATGTAAATTTTGTGATTATAATTAATTGTCATAAAAATGACTAAAAAGTTATTCATATCATATAATTAAAAGTAAAAATGTTAAATAACTTAGATAAAGTTTGATAACTTTGTTTGTAAAAGAACATTATGTATGTCTAATATACTAATTGTCAACATAATTAAAATTTAAAAATATTTCTTTGTCTTGATATTTTAAAGGCTTGATCAATTGCAATCAAGATTTTACAACAATTCACGCATTTTACTCAACCAACTAAGCTAGACCCCCTCAGTTATTTGTAATACATTTGTCTTATGGTTATAGGTATTTGGACATGTTTTATTGATATTTTCATGTCCTAAGTCAAAGATTTTCTAAAAGAGTAAATTATATTAATCACCTTTGAGATTTCGTAAAATTACACAAACCCTCCTGCTTTTTTAACATTTACATTAACCTCCTTTATAGGAGAGCGCAATGTAATATTTTTCAAGCAATTAAGAGGTTTAATGTAACGTATAAGGAGATGTCAATGTATATTTTTCAAACAACAAAGGGAGATGAGTATAGGAGTAGAAAAAGTAAGAAGAGTTTGTGTAATTTCACAAAACCTTAAGAATAATGTAATTTACTCTTTTGCGAATTTTACCATCCAAGTTTTTTTTTTGCAAATTTTACCACACAACTTTCATCATTTTGCAAATTTTACCATTCAAGTTATTTTTTTGCGAATTTTACCACTCAACTTTCATCATTTTGAGAATGTTACCATCTAAGTTTTAAATTTTTGTGCATTTTACCATCACATTCGTAACAAAACGACGTCGTTTTGTATTTTTTTTAACTTTTTTTTGTGAAACATCAGCGATGATAAAATATGCAAAAATTGAAAACTTAGATGGTAAAATTTACAAAAATAAAACTTGGATGGTAAATTCGCAAAATGATGAAAGCTGGATGGTAAAATTTGCAATTAAGCCTTTTAAAATTGATTCATAATTCTTCCTTTTTCATCCTTCTTCTTAAATGATCAATTTGGTATTTTCATTTGACTTAAAGTTCATAGATGCTACATGTTTAGAAAAATACTCATCTCCCAAGATAGCATCAAAGGATAATCCTTTAAAATGTTGGTATTCCTCTTTATTTATATATGGTTAGGATACCGATTTTCCCCCAAAAATCACAAAAACACACAATGAAAAGAGAAATGAGAGAAACATAAAAAAGAACAAACATTTTATTAATAATATATAGCAAAACTGGTGAGAATCTAGAGGTACACATTATAGCATTACCTTTATAATATACAATATGTTTTTGTCTTCTTAAGAATCGTTTGGTGAAGAGTTGTGAAAAAAGTTCTGAGTATCTCGTTAATAGAGTAACATTACAGGGTCGTGTGTATCACTTGATTAATCAAAATAAGAAAGGTATCACTTGATTAAATAAATAAGAGAGATGAGTGTCTGTTTAAAAATTTATAAGTGTAAACATCATTTGAAAAGACCTCATAGGAAAAAAGTGTAATTTTACCTAAATAATAAGCTATTCTGCTTGATTAGAGGCCCTGAATTTGACTTCATGGATGATAAGTTTCATGTGGTTTGCTGAAGGAGGTTAATACTAGGAAATGTGAAGCTCGTTTTTGAAGCTTGCACCAAAGTCTCACTTAGGTCAACTTGCTTTTCCAATTTGTTCTGATAAGCATTGGACCACAGAACAGTGGTATTCGGGTCTTATCACAGAAAAATTGCATGTAAGGTACATTCGAGGAAAATGCAGTATTAAAACAAAGTATATTTGGACAGAGAAAAATTAATGCTGTATTGTTTTGGAATTAAAAGGGTACAGGAGCATTTGACAGGCAGGGAGACTCAACGTGGTATTATTTTTTTTCTTGCATCAATCATATACCAATTTTTTTTTTATAATACTTCTTATACTATTTTTTTGTTTCTCTTATCACATTAATAATTTTATCTCACCCTTTTTTCTTCTTATCTTTCTATCTGTCATAAAAAAAAATATAGATATATTACAATTTCTCTTTTTTTCCTCATTTTTAGACAAGAGAGACTTTGTCTTAGAAAATCAATTCTCCCATTTTTCCAATGAAAACACATTCAAATGATAATTTATTACTGATAGTATTAATATAAACACACATTCAAATGCTGATTAATTTAAACACAAATTCAAATGTTAATTTATAACTGATTAGTTTAAACACATTTTAATAGGATTCAAAACTTCTAAAACTAATTCTATAAAATCAATTTTACCCAACTTTAAAACAATTAAGTCCAAAGTCAAATATTGCCACTTATGTATCTAATCTCTATCCCCATCCCCGTGAACAAGGGAAGTAATCTAAGAAACATGACAAAAATATGAATCATAAGAGTCATAAGCTTGGCACAGTAGAGCAATACTAAGCATCAAATATTCAAAATCCCAGGGCTATGAATACTATTCCTGTCTGAGTATTTCATCCTTACAAGTTACAACTCTTTCAAATGAATCCATATTCTAGGCTAGTACATGTAAGGATTACTTTTGAATCAGTACATAATGCCAAAAAAAAACCAAATCAATCAATTTTTTGATTTACAATCCAAAACAAAGAAAATAGTTTTCATATTCACTACAATAGTAGTATAACCATCAAGTCAGAAACTTGTTTGGATTGGCATACACTGACATAATAGAGATATCTCAAAGCAACATCAAGGGATAAGCCAGGAAAAATGGGCTTATATTATACCCTTGATTTTTTGTATGAAAAATTAAGCTTAAAAACCTATCATATAATGTCATACCATACATATATGTAGTTATATATGGAAACCCAATCTAGTAGTAGCTGTGGAGAGTCATGATCCACCAAGACCATGAAAGCTGAAAAACTAATAGCAAACGCAGTGATGTACAAAACAATCATCCATGGCTGCCAATAGATGCAAACAAAAAACAGCTCTTTTAGAACAGATGATCAGACGCGTCTACTCGCTTCATGGACTCGGTACAGGGAAGCCTCTATGAGACTATGAAGCTGTTGGGGTATCTGTTTCAAAAAGTTTCCCTCCAAATTCCCACTTTGGAGAGTTTTCAGATGGTGAATCGGATTTCTCTAGCTCCTCATCGATCATGATCTCTATTGCACGACAGCTCAAACTGCAAAATGATTTTTCACCTCTGCAGGATATCAAAGGGCAAAAGAAGCCAATATTAGAGTCACATTCAATCCATCAAAGGAACTTCTCAAGTCAAAGCATAAGAGATGCAATAGTGCTAATCTACCTATATATGTAAATATCTTTTCCCTCTTCCAACTTCTTGTTGCAATGGTAGCAGACACTTAAGAAGTCATCAGAAGGATATTGGTTTGGAGTATGCAACCTGTTAACACTGAAAAGGGACAATTCCTTTTCCTCCTCTTCAGTCATTTTACAATCATTAGCACGAGCTTCCAAAATGCAGTCACAGAAAATATGGGTAGTTTTGGGATTAGGACCATGGGAAATCACGCAGGTGTAATCCTCAGAGAGTTCAATCTCACTAGCTGATAGAGACTCAATAAATTCATTAGAAGAGACTGCAGCCACAGGGTTTGAATTTAACTCAGAAGGTAGCAAAATCTTTGTGTTACTTTGGCTTCCTCCAATAAAATGAGGAGGAGTGCACTTTTGTTTCAAAGCAAAATTCTCAGAGTCAGAATCAAAGTTGGAACCAGTTAAACCAGACAGAGTTTTAATTGGACTGCAAGAGTCCAATGAAAAAGACACATATTTCCCAAAGGACTCATGTTCTAGAGGGGTCTCTCCAATCTCAAAGAGAACAGTGGACTCACCCTTAGGGATAATAGAACCATTTTGAGTACAAGGAAACTTACAAAAATCTTTAGGTAAAGATTTAGATGCATGAGCAGAATCCATATAGGATTTACATTTTGGGGCTTTAGTAATCATTTGGGGACAAAGACTAGTCTTCTTACTCTCTGAAGCCTGGAGAATTTTCCCAGAAAACTTAGAACATTCTTCCAAAGAATCTATAATACTTAGACCTACTTTGGCACAGTCCCAACTCCTTTGTTGCCCCTCATTGGACAATGAACTTGGGGTTCTGAAGGGGTTACTTAGGTTTGAAAGGAATCCAAAATCTAGTGGGGAAGTGGGGCTCTTAACTGAATCAGAATCCAACAAGCCCTTAGGACCCATACCCACAAACAGAAGAGGGGCATTGAAAATTGAGTTGCTTTTGGTATTGCCCCCCAAAGCATGAGACTGAGAATAAGACTCAAAATTGGTATCAGAGATTGCCATTTGACCAGTGTGGTGTTGATCTTTCTGGATTGACCTGGTCCTTTTCCTCAGCATTATCTCAAAACACCAACTGAAAACAACACAGATTTGCTCACATAAATAGCAGAACACAGTCTGAAAAAAAAAAAAATCAATCAACAATATCCAGAGACAATTTAAGCCAATATAATCTAACATATCCACTTTCATATGAGAAAAAGATCAATACTTTGATTGCATGTCACACAGGTGAACATCAAAGGCAAAGTCTTGCAATGACAGCAAATGATATTCACTTCAATGCATCAAACCCCAAATGCAAAAGGTGAAATTTTTTTTTTTGAGGAAGGGGGCAATAGACCATTGAAAAATTGCTACAAGTACAACCATTCCAAATCCTTCTTATGCTTATGCAGTACAGAAAATAAAATAATTTAAAAAAAAAAACATAATATCATTCTACAACAGAAGAACCCCACATAGTACAAGAAACAAAAAAACATTAGAACCTCAATCAAAACAAACCAGTGCCACCAACAATAAGAAAAAGGGATAAATAATGTCTCAAAAAAGGGCCCAGAAAATTCAAAAAACAGAAACAAAACTGAAGAACCCCACCTGGGTTTTCTCTCTCTATGTGCTCTAGAAACTTCAGAGAGATGATAGTGCAGAGAGAAAAGAACTCCAAATACGGTAATAAAATGACAAAGTGTGTGTGAAACTTGTGCAGTGCAGAGGCAGTACTGTGTATCTGTACTATCACACACACTTTCTCTCTCCTCTCTCTTCTCTCTCTTTGCGCGTTACTTTGTGTGTCGTGTCACACACAAAATTGCTACTTTCACTTCGATTGTGACAAATGTTAAACTATTTTCATGCCACGTAACCACAAAAGCACATCCCTTCTTGTATTTTTGAGATGCAAAAAGTAAAGTAAAAAGTACACTGTGTTCTTGATTGGGCAGCAAGTTTAAATTTCTTTCCTATCCCATTTTCAGATACTAAAATATTTTGTGTAAGTTATTGGGAAATGTCACTGTATTGACGTAGTGGTATAAAATTATGTTATGTTCATGTGACGAGATAAATTTATTTAGTGAAAAAAATTTGTGTTTGATTTTTTTTGCGTGTAAAATTTTTTTAGATCAGCGATAGTTACACACTGCAAGTGAGATTAGTCTCTAAGTCAATAGATTGAGAGACACTTATAGTCTGTGACCTAGGGAAAAAAAACTTGTTAATAAATGGCTATTAGTCGTTGATTAACAAAATTGAAGTACTATATAACTTAATTAATAAATGAATTTTATTAACCATTTCTAGTATTAATTGATTAGAAACCTTTTCTGTTGAAGAAAATTAATTAGAAACCTAAATAGTATAAAAATCCCATTTTTCTTTTTTTTTTATAACAAAAATCCCATTTTTTCTTTGATCATGCTGTTGAAACGCTTTTGTTATAAAGAATGATTTGACTATAATAATATAAAAATAAAAAGTCACATATATAATTAAATAGCACAAGTAAATATACATTAATAAGTATTTTAGTTATAATAAATAATATTTAAAATATATAAATTATATTTAAATTTATAATAAATAACTTAAATTGTAATATTAAAATATTTTTAATCAATAACAATTTCTTTAATTTTTTTTTTTGAAATTTAACTTAATGATAGAGATTTAAAATGTTAAATTAAGACATATAAATTGTTAAAAAGATCAAATATACTAATAAAAAAAGAAAATCAAATATATAAATATTTTTAAAAAAAGTCATTTGAAATAGCTTATAAACAAATTTTTTAATTAGTTGTGAGATTAATGTGTGAAATATAAATAAAAAAAGATTAAAAAACTTAATTAAGACAATAAAAAAATGAAAATTTGATTTTTAAACGGATAAAATATATTTTTAGTCTTTCTTAAATTTTTGAAATTCATTTTTAGTCCTTTTAAAAAAAAATTTCCTATTTTAATTCTTCTAATTTTGAAATACTCCACTTTCAATCTTCAAAGTGGTTAAATATTACATTGATAATCAAAAGTGATGTATTTCAAAAATTGAGAGATTAAAATTAGACAAAATTTAAATTTTTAAAGGAATTAAAATTGAATTTTGAAAATATTAAAGAGATAAAAACATATTTTATTTTTTAAAAATTATTTATTTGATTTATAATATTTTGATCAGTATTTTAATTTATAAGAATGAATACTTTGAAAGAGGTTAAAAGTTAAAAAAAAATGAAATCTAATTCAAATTTAGTACTATTATTATTATTATGGTTGAGACGTTGAGTCCTGGTGTTAAATTAACCTACCTTCCCATCCCAGTTGCCGAGCAAACACGGAACCAGGCATTGAAGGAACAAACTTAACCTTAACCTTACCATGGTTTAAGTGTTTAACCAGGGGTTGTAGTTTTGTTTTCGTGACTTTAAGTTGCTGAGTCTATGTTGTTTGTACTCTCGAACAGAGATAACGGTGACCGTCCACGTGTACGATCAGAAAAAGATCTTCACCATCAACGGCTCATACGTGAAGATTCTCGTACAATAAAAGAATTTTCCTTTATTTATTTTTTATTGTGCTAGGGCCCTTATAGCTTGCGGTTAACCGACCACGGGTTTTTAATTTTCTTCTCTTTTATGTTGCCTTTTGGGGAGACTTGTACACGTGTTGTGGAATGAGTGGCTTGTCTGTTCAGAGTCTTATTATTTTACTTCTCATTTCTTTTTACTTTTGTGTTCCTCAATTAGTCAAGAAAAAGATTGAACCCAAACATACTTTAGTCTTTTATAATTTCACATGTTTTAATCATTTTTTATATTATTTACTAATACGATGCTTTAAACCAACAAGTTATTGGTACCAATGATCCATAAAATCTCATATTCGAGCCTTTTAGATGAAAAGATGAAAAAACGTGATTGGGAAGGAAGATCCAACTAAAAATGGATAACTAGATTCTCTAGCAGATATTATTCATCAATAAAGTTAGTGGATATTTCGCATCGGTTTGCCTTTATTACATCCGGCACCTCTCCATTTTTTAACCCTATAGAAAATCTCCTAATTTTTTGACTTTCGTTACACCAACCCCCCTTATAGGCATAAATCATTACATTGACCTTAGGGATGCTCATAGTAATGTAAAAAAATAGAGGGGTGTTAGGTGTAATCAGAGCAAACCTCAGGAAGAGCCTGTGTAATTTACTCTTTTATTTATTGGTTATGATTTTTTTTTATTCATAATTTTAACTCTAATTATTGCTTTTGTCTTAACCCTACCTTTATAAGAGTTAACTGAAAATAATATAAGAAATAAGTTACAAAAATGTAAAACTAAAAGAAACTAAAAGAGAAAAAAATATAATTTATTTAGAAGGCATTTGTTTCAAATTATTTATTTTTATTTATGAGAATAACATTCTTGAAATTATAATGACTAGAAAGAGTGTCTATGCAATGCACAAGTCACTATTGTGATAAAAATTATTTGAGAGAATTTTTTTATAATGCAATTTATAAAATAAAAATTAAACTATTGTATAATTACTTGCATATGAAAATTACTAATGGAATGTATATTCTAAAAAAGTTGTGTTTGATATAAAATCTAGAAATTATATATTTGTAATCATAGCAAAATGAAATTTGTAGCACAAGAATGTTGTAGACAAACAAATAAAAAAGTATTATAATTTATTTAGAAGACTAAATTAACCACTTGATGTTTTAAATATTTACTTCGCATCAATTTTATCCTTTAAAATTTATTATATTAGAAAAAGCCTTTCAAAAATTTAAAAAATATTTTTGTGTTTTAAAAAACTTACTTAATATAACAAAACTTTAAAATATTATTCTATTTTTTCAGTATTGTTTTGTTTTATAATATTATTTTATTTATAGTTTCTGATTATTAATTTTCATTTATTATAATATTATTATTTTTGGTTTGCATTATAATATTACTTTTGTATTAATATAATATTACTTAGTATTTTTTTTTATTGAATAATATTACTTAGTATTAGTGTTTAAGTGTGCGTACTTTTATATATAATATTAACTTGTTATTTTAATTATGATATAATTTATTACTTTTATTTAATAACATCTTTATAATTTATTTATATGTTTTATTTTATAATTATTTAACGATTATAACTTTAGTGTCATATTTTATTATTTTTCTATTTTATTACATGATTTTTTAGTCATATACTTTATTACCTGATACGAACAAAAATATTTTAATATTTATATAATAAGAATGATTATAATATTATTTTAAATTGAAATATAATGTATAGAAGTATACTGCTTAGGTACTCAAGAAACTGTCCCATAAAGTAAGTTTTGATTAATTTTTAATTTTTATTATAATAATTGTTTTATATATTAAAATGTGATAATATTATTTTAAATAAATTTACTGTAGATTGATTTGACCTATAGCTACAGTAAAAATTGGACAAGTTTAATAATAATAATAATAATAATATCTAGATAAATAAACAAATTAACCGTAAAAGATAAAAATAATGGATAAAAAAAAAAGAATGGCGGGAACACTGTGTTGCTGGACTTAACCAGATTTTATTATAATATGGATAATTGTTTTATATATTAAAATGTGATAATATTATTTTAAATAAATTTACTGTAGATTGATTGGACCTATAGCTACAGTAAAAATTGGACAAGTTTAATAATAATAATAATAATAATAATATCTAGATAAATAAACAAATTAACCGTAAAAGATAAAAATAATTGATAAAAAAAAATTGGGGGAACACTGTTGCTGGACTTAACCAGATTTTATTATAATATGGATAAGTTATTGGATAATTTAATGTGTGTGTGTTGGTTATCAATACGGTGACATGATTGACAAATAATTTTGTCCTTTAAGTATGTGGTCAATGGTTCGATTCTCATGTTTGTGTTATGTGTATAAAAAAACATTTATTAGAAAAGGACAATCTTTTAAATGGATTTCAGTATACAATGGGTTCACCCAGTGTGTGTGTGTGTGTGATCTGGTTATCAATATGGTGACATGATAGACAAATAATTTTGCCCTTTAAGTATGTGGTCAATGATTCAATTCTCATGTCTGTGTTGTGTGTATAAAAAAACATCTATTAGAAAAGGATAATCTTTTAAATGAATTTTAGTATACCATGGGTTCACCCAAACAAAAAATATACTATTTGGTTAACAACTAAAATTTGTTGGAAATCTTTTTATGAAAGTGGAGTGTGAAGGAAGTTAAAGGATAGAAATAGAAATTTTACATATGAATCTTGCTAACTAATGTCCTTAAAGTACTAGTTAAGAAATTAAAAGAGTAAATGTTTTATTGGAAATTATGATGGCAGCGTATTTTTTCGTATCTCAATAAAAATATTTCTTTTTTTACTTTCTTAACCAGTGTCCAAAGGGCACTGGTTAGTAATAGCCTTTACATATATAATGTTATTCTTGTCATGTGGAAATTAAATTACCTATTCCCTTCATTGAGAATGAAAACATAGAAATATGATTATTATTTTTTTTAGAATCTTTTATGCTCATAAATTAAAAAAATCTTGTAACATGAGAATACACATACTATATTCATATATTTTTGAGAATATGTTAAGATAACTTAAAATACACAAAATTTATAAACATTACAACTTGGGAAGTTTTCGAGTACTGTTAAGCACGGTTCATTTTTATGAACCATTTTCTTTTTTATTTGGACACTATAGTTAGTCATTGACTTATGTTCAATTTTTCTCATCCATTTAATGCATTATTGATGCTCTTTCATACTTAAATTCTCTCATGTTCAAACATTGTCTTTTTCAATTTTTTCTTGCCAAACACATTATCTTTTCAAACATGGAAGGGAACCCTGATTTCACCCCCATTTGTGTATTTCTTATACCATGATTTATCTTCGCTTCTCTCTTTCTCTTCCTTAACCTCACCCTTGTAACTAATTGAGCACATGCATTCTCATTTCATAATTGTCCTCTAAAGCTTTGAACCATTATATAGTTTTGCCCCTTTGAATTCCTTGACCACAAAAATGGTGTTGGGTCAATGTTCAAGTTCCACACCCACCATGGGAAGGGTGTAGTAAGGTTTTACAGCCTTGACTTTATTAAATGAAACTGGTACCTCAAAAGTGTGGTACCCCTTCACCTTCCATCACCCTTTCAAGAATCATATTGCATTTTTCATTGTCGCTAAAGGCATCTACACCGTCTAATTCATCTACCATGTCTTCAGTAATGTCTTGCTACCTAGATCCATCCTCGAAGTTGCAATCATTTACAATTTTGAACACCACATCGATGTCCATGACATTTTATTTTTGCCAAGTGTTTCAACTTCTAATAACTATGATATTGTTATTAGCCACAAGAACAAGATTTTTTCTCTCCCTTTCCATTTTCATATGAGAATTTTTAGATTTAGTTTGCATATATTTTGTTAGTTTTCTTGCTTCAAATTTGTGCTTGAAAATTGGGAGAATTGCTTAACTGTTGAAGCTTCACTTTGGTCTTAAGCATTTTTGTATTAGTTACCTTACTTTTTAAAACTTATGCTTTAATTATTATTGTGAAATGGTATTTATTGTAAAACAAATTAGACACACCGGTATAGGAAGTGGTAGTTCTCATTCTCACTCTACTGAGGGAAGTGGTAGTTCTCGTTCCCACTCTACTAAGGGAAGTGGTAATTCCCATTCTCAATCTAACCTCAAAATTCTTTTCATTGAGACAAAGAGAGAACTCATTGGCATAGATTTTAAGCAACTCTTACTCCACCTTGAATGGACTACTATACAAGATGTTGCCCCCATCTATTTCAAAATTAACCTATTGAATTTGTTCAATGGAAAAAGTATTGTGGGGGATGAAGCATATCACAGGTGAAGGCTTAGGGTCTGGAGCCATTCCAAATAAAAGTTGTGTCCAACCATCTAGACTCATATCTTGGCTCATCTAGTCAGGTATTACATTTATCATTCGAGAAAAATACATTTAGTACAATTCATGTATCAAGAGATTTCTACATGGGAAATGTTCTCCAATGGTAGAAAACATTGGGATTGTGTGGTGATGAATAGTGAAACATATTCAAATCATGTATTTGATGACCAAGGGTGTCTAGCTCAGTTGGTTGAACATGGTGTGTGAGTGTTGTAAATCCTCTGGTACTGTCTTCGATTCCTACGGATAAAAAAAAATCATGTATTTGATGCATTCTTCTTTGAAAAGTGATCATCAAGATTAGTTTACGATATTTTGGAGATAATGATATGATTTTAGTTTAGTAATTTAGAATTTTTTTTAAATATATATTGACAAATATTGTTTGAATAAATTTTGACTAGGGATTTCACTAATCTTTGAGTTATAAACAATGTACAAAGCGTCTTATGTTATTTATATATTGCGTATTAATTAAGAGATATACTATTTAGTATAGTTCGAATGACTTTTTTTTTTTTTTTTACGAAATATAAGTTTGTAACTAGCTAAACAATAAGTTCAAAAAAACTATATAATCAAGATTGAGACAAAAAAAACTTACACGAGTTCAGGTGCACAATTTTTGTGTCGAACATAAATGAGTACTATATGTTTATAAATTTTGATTAATTAATTGCTTTATGTTGATAATCTCTTTCACTTATTAATTATTTTTCATTTTTTATTTGTCCTATTTCATTTCTTAAACTATTTAATTAAATAAGAGTTACAAAAAGTTACATGCGTGTGTGGTTATTGGTTACATATTTATATATAAATTTTCACCGAGTAATGAGTTTTTGTACAAATGTTTTATCAAATCTCAATTATATTCTATTTATATTATTAATATTTTTCTTTTATTATGCATATATTATAAATGTACAAAAATTCAAATAAATTTATCTCTTTCTGAAATATATAATTATTTTTTTATTCAATTTTATTTGTTTCATAATTTATTATTGCATTTAAAAAAAAATGCATAGATAGGAATAAAAAAACTGAAAGATTGATAAGGATGTTAGTTGAAAGAGAAAGAAACTAGTATTTAAAGGGAAAAAAAAGGTTAGGAATGACAAAGAGCTAATTTTTATCTTGACTTGTTATTTTGACTTAGTCATTACTTGGAAACTAGTATTCACTCTCATTTGAAGTGGTATGGTTCACTCTCCTAACATGTATATGGTTCTTCTAATTTTCCTAAAAATTCTCCTATCAATCTATAATACCCACATTCAAGATATTTTTATAACTACCTCCATTCACTTCTTTATCTGATACTATCTTTTTTAATGTGTATTTTATCATCAATAATTTCAAATCCTTAATTCAATTTACTTTTCAATTTTCAAAGTTAATACTAAAAAAAATTAAGTTACATCGTTACATCTTCCCTTATCTTTTTTTTTTAAATTATAATTTCTAATTTCTTTTATAATTATCTCTTTTTTAAAATTTCTTTCTATGTGTTTTATAAACATTTTTTTTTTTCAAATTTTATAGTCTTTAATCTTTTGGACTTTTTTTTTAATATTTCTTTTATCAATTTTTCTAACTCTATTTTTTAATTCTGAAGATTTCTCTCTTTCATCAATAATTTCAAATCCTTAATTCAATCTACTTTTCAATTTTCAAAGTTAATATTAAAAAAAATTAAAGTTACATCGTTACATCTTCCCTTATGTTTTTTTTTTAAAATTTTCTATTTTTTAATTTCTTTTATAATTATCTCTATTTTAAAATTTCTTTTGATGTGTTATATAATTCTTTATTTTGTTTTCAAATTTATTTCTATTGACTATATAAATAAAGTAGTAAAAATTTGAATAAGCCTAAAACACTAGTGTGTGTGTGTGTGTATATATATATATATATATATATATATATATATATATATATATATATATATATATATATTGTGTGTGTGTATATATATATATTTTGTGTGGAGGACATATCTTATGAGAGGAAAGTATCTTATATGAGAGTGAGAGGGTTAAATCTGGACCGTATAACCATACATGGAATATTAAGATTTAATGTTATATGATTACTTAAAAAAGTCATGTGAATTTTTAAAAAACTCACATGACCTAGTGTGTTTTAATCTTGACCATTCATACAAGATCTAATGGTCAATATTTGTTTCTCTCACTCTCATATAAGATAAGCTCTCTCACTAGATATATTTCCATATTGTGTGTGTATATATATATATATATGAGGAGGGATCAAATTACACTAGTGTAACTTTGATTAACTGTTATACTATTCAATAATTTTCAATTAGATAATGTTTTCTTAAAACCTACCCGTTGGATTAAAAGTTTCTTTCACACACACACATATATATATATACACTAGTGATTGAGTCTGTGCATTGCATGGACTTATTCAAATTTTTACTACCTTATTTATATAGTCAATAGAAATAAATTTGAAAAAAAAATAAAGGTCGAAAGGAATTTGAAAAAAGAGATAATTATAAAAGAAATTAGAAACTATAACATTTAAAAAAAAATGGGATGATGTAACTTTGAAATTATTGATGAAAGAGAGAAATATTTGGAATTAAAAGATAGAGTTAGAAAAACTGATAAAAGAAATACTAAAAAAAAAGCCAAAAATATTAGAGGCTATAAAATTTGAAAAAAAAAATTATATAGCACATCGATTTTTTTTAAAAAAAAGATATAATTATAAAAGAAATTATATAGTTTTTTTTAAAAAAATATATAAGGGAAGATGTAATGATGTAACTTTTTTTTTAATATTAACTTTGAAAATTGAAAAGTAAATTGATTAAGGATTTGAAATTATTAATGACAGAGAGAAATCTTCGAAATTAAAAAATAGAGTTAGAAAAACTGAAATAATTTTAAAAAAAATATAGCATCAGATAAATAATTGAATAGATTACAATTAAAATGAGAAATGAGAACAAATAATAATAGTCAATGGATTACAATTAAAATTAATCAACAGCTGAGATTAAAAGATTTCTTTAAGTAAGTCACTTGCATTGTTATCTTCTCTATCTTCCAATACCGAATGTGAACCCCTTTCAATTGAATTTGTTTCTTCCCCTTCTCAATTGTCCACTATCACTAACTTCCAATTCTACAATTCTACAATTCTACGTGCAGCAATGTTTCTTACCCTTCTCAATTGTTCATGATTAGTACCTTTCAATTATATCTTCCATTCTTTCTCACCATGATCATTATTTTCAATCGGAGATTGATTCTCTATCAATTAACAATCGCTACCTTCCAATTATACTTGTAGCAATACCTTTTAATTATAGACTCATTTTCTCACGTGATCATTACTTTCAATTGGAGATCAATTCTCTTGTTGGCTCCTTTCTCATCATGATCATTACGTTGAATTAGAGATCACTACCTTCCAATTCTGAGTGCAACAATTCTCAATGGCCAATGCTACCTCTTGAAATAATTAATTAGCTATATAATTTTGCTGGATGAATTAACTTCAATTACATATTTCTGAAAGATAATTCAATAAGTATATATGTCCTATACTAATTATTCTAATAAATAAATAATTATGAGAAGACTAATTAATTGAACAAATTGAGGGAGAATGTATTGCGTGAATATATATGAAATTGTTGGATCACTAAATATACGACCTGTAGTTACTTTCAGCACTTGAGGAACAGGTCACATAAGAAGTTCAGTGGAATTGCTCGTATCTGCACAGTTCCAGCACATCTCAAAATTTAAATTATTCTCATTTGCGCTAGTTTTGGTGCATTTATGAATTATGATTTTATAAAAGTTAAATTGCTGGAACTTTGCCCCAAAACTGGTGATCGTGGTCGATTAGAAGGGGAAGAAACATTATTGCACGTAAAATTAGAAGGTAGTGATCATGAACGATTCAGAATGGGAAAACCGTATTCAATTGAAAGGGTTGAGGTACATTCACGTCATGTTTAATATTTGGAGATAGAGAAGATAACAGTGCACGTGACTTACTTAAAGAGAGTTTTTCATCTCAGCTGTTGATTAATTTTAATTGTAATCCAATGACTATTATTATTTGTTCATTTTAAGATGTGTTATCATTTGAAACATATATATATATATATATATATATATATATATATATATATATATATATATATATATATATATATATATAAAAGTTTATTTGTGCTCTTATTGCTTCACTCTCCCCACTTTTTCTCACATTCACACTCATTTGAATACTCTTCTCTCATGAAGTGTACTTCACTCTCTTAACATGCATTTGGTATATCTTCTTCTACTTTTAATATCAACCGAACAATTTAAATGTAACTGAATATCAAAAACTAATTTCAAATATATATATATATATATATATTATCTTCAAAATTCAAATACATTCTTAATATGTATTTGATGTATCTCTTTATGCTTTTAATATCAACTGAATTATTTAAACTAACATTTTATCTTTTTTCAATCTATCATTTTTAATATCTTTAGTTTTACATTTCAAAAAATATCTTTAGTTCTAAATTATCAATATTTTTTTTTAACAAAAGTAATGATCAATAATTAAAAATAATGATATATCACAATATAAATTATTTATCATAAATCTAAAATATAATTTATAAGTACAAATATATTTATTAATTACATATTTTAATTATAGTATAATTTATATATTTAAAAATGTTTTTTTATTAGAAATTTTTGTTGTATAAAATAAACATTTAACATGTGAAATGCACATGTTAAAATACTAGTGGTTAATTTTTCACCAAATTTTTTAAAAGAAAAGCTTCAAAATACTGACATTGGATCAAATTTAGTCAACTTCTAAGGTGTTTTTCAAAACTCAATTTTGATTTAATCAACTATGGATTCAATCAATTTATTGGACGAGGTTGAAAACCCCTATGTGTGGCATTCAAATAAAATAAGTAGGTTAAAAAAAAAAATAGAATGAGTAAGATAATTTAAATTAATTAAAATAGTCAAGGAAGCTAAAATATAACTCTTTAAATTTTTGCTATTAGCTCGAATTTCATTTTTGCTAATAAATAATTATTGGTTCAAATGCCACATTACATAGAAGTTAAATTACAAACCAATGAATACAAGAAAATAAGAGAGCTATATATGTTTGAAATATTTTATATTTACTCTCCTAAATTATCCATAATTCTTATGTTAGATATTGTTTTCATTCTGATATTTCCCAATTAAAGTTAAAGTAGGCATAATATTTTCTAATTTGTTTGAAATTTGCTTAGGGAGTATCAAAAATGAAGTACCGTCTACATTCTCCAAAAGTAAAATTAAAACCAAAGAATACTATTTTGAGAGACCAAATTGACAAATTCTCCCATTCTCGCAGGCCAGCAGGATCTATCTGAATCATGATTCTGACCTTGCAATCTCCAAAAGAAAGATCCTTATAAGTGCCAACAGAAAGTCCAGGGAATTTGCATGCATTGTCAACCTGGTCATTCACTTGGTAGTAGCTATTAAATGCATAAGAAATATTACCACGAGCATGTAAACTACCACATGAGGTTTGATATCCAAGACTTGTGCAATCTGCATTTTGACAAGCATAAGCCACAGTTGGTTCCACTTGGTCATCATTGAGGTTTGCTGAGGGTTTCAAAATGCACCACTTTTTGGGAAGATAATGCCACCTCAGTAGCAATTGGCTCTTGATCCAAGCTGGTACTTGGGTTGTTGCCCATCATAGTAAAGCAACCCTCAATGTCTTTCAAAATTACCTGGCTAAATGCTTTTGCTATCTTAATCAATGAGATTGAATAAGTAAGCATCCATAGGACCAGCAGTTTAAAAGCATCAAACAGGGGAACAGCAGCAGTTTAAAAGCAAGAAAGCACTCAAAGCAGAGACATGAAGTGATCAATAAATTTAGACTTCAAATTACACTAAGTCAAAACAAGACTAGTTTCTAGAAATGGATGATAATTAGCAGTACACATAGAAGAAAGAATATCAATGAAGAGAACATGCTTAATTGTACTCATCTAGGACTGAAATTCATCAGGGATGCCATAAGGCAGTGGACTGACCATAAAATCCTATTCAAATAAGTGTAACACTTTATATGCAAGTTCTCATGTTGGATAATAAAGACCAAAGAAGGATTATGACAACCACTCATCTTACATTGACTCGTATAAATATAGATGAACCTTATTGCTGTGAAGATCATGTTACAAAAAGATAGCTGAACACCAACTCCAAAGCTTTAAATAGCATGATCTATTCACACAAATATTCATTTGTAATTTGTAAACAATGAAGAAAGAAGAGGCATGCCATGTTTTGTAGAGATTGACACTAGAATGCCATTCATGAAGGCAGAGAATAGATAACAACTCAAAGAACATATTGTTCCTTTTACCTTGTGTCCATATAGAAAATCACTCAAACTTGGTCAGATTTGAGGGGATTTGATTTCTAAGTCAAATTAATTAGAATAGATATTCCTTAATCAAAACAAGTCAAATCTATTAAATGAAATCAAAGCAATTCTACTGTGTAATGATTCCAAACACATTGGAAAGGATTCCAGAGAGTATTCCACTAAGAGTACATCAAGAGAAGACACGTAATTTCTATCATTTGAAAGTCTCTTCCAGTTGCAATGATTTCTTCTAAAATTGTTCTGTACCACTACCATTACCATTACTTCTCAAAAGCATTGAATCAGATAAGACAGTCTTAACAAAACCTCCAAACTCACGGCTTAATGAAGTCCATCCACAACATGAAATGCAGAATTACAAAGCTGAATCATCTTTCAATACATGTATTCATACCCAAAGTTGTGAGCTGCATAAAGCAATGGTTGAACTCACTATAAATCAGTCAATAGAGACAAAAGGGTAATTTACCTAATGTCCACTCCCCCATATGAGGTGATGAAACATTCTTGGAAACCGATTTTTCAGTTGCTTTCACACTGCTGGCCCTTTTGTATAGCATTTCATTTTGGTATACCCACCATCACCTGAATCCCAGACTTCTTTATCAAAAAGTTTAACTTTCTGAATATCGTTGTCCTTTATTAGCATAAAGGCGTAGATTAAATAAAATTTTGAAATAATGTCCATAAGACCTTTCTTTTGTAATTAATAAAAAGATTGCCTGACATCTATCATAGATGCCCAGGTATACAATTCACAACAAAAAAGAAAAGCCCTTTCTTCAATTTTACATTAACACAAAATCATATGCAACCCTGACCCAAAATCCAAATACAGCAAGGACATAGCAAAGTATGAGGAAAACACTGTTTTGAAACGATATATACAGTTACTACTTCTTGACCATTTACTATAATAACCTGTTCATGGAAGCTAACACAGCAAAATTTTGAACCAAAAATTTCTTTTGCCATATAATAAAAATAATGAAGAATGAAATAACAGTGAATAGAGCCTCTCAAACCATTTGATCACCAGTTTACTCAAAACCAAAATCTTCGCCACTACTAAAAGATTCAAATACTTGGCTTCATCTTCATCCTCGTTGCCTTCAGTTACAATGTCCAATATACCAGTACTTCCTCCAAACTCTATGCATCATCCATGATAAAATCTCCATCTACATCATCAAGCTCACTTACAATATGGTCATCCCTTCTTTACTTGTGTATCAGAATCATCATCAGTTGGCCTTCGATGACCAATTTCAAAGATTCTGACATAGCCCCATGTGTCCTCTTCATCTGTACCTTCAACATAGTAAACACCCTTCGATACAGTAACCAACCCAACAAACGAATCTGTTGGCTCAGTTGCAAAATCAAGAACACAATGATCCACTGGGGTAGTAGCAATATCAGAATAATTCACTGCATCCACTGTGCGGAAAGCTGCAAAAAGAGGATGCTTGACCCGGCGTGTGTGAAATGCTGACATTACATCCTCAATATTTCTCCTTAGGATAGCATATATTACATCTCCATGAGCATTAAATGTTATTGTTGTTTGATCTAATGAAGGTACACTACGAAGCAGTCTGAACTTGCGCAGATCCCATACTTCAGAGTTTATAATAACCTGGTTACAGCAAAACAATTTTTGACATGCAATAAAAGATCAGTCAAAAATGCCACATTATAAATCAAATAAACAAACTCTGCAAAGGCATTCCCCTCCACAGTATGCTTCAAACAACCCAAATTGGACGCATGAGAACTTCTGCTAGGGGTGTGTTTGGCATACCCTATAAAATTTTTAAGAAAATTATTTTTCGGAATTAAGTTGTACCCAAAAGGCTAAGGGAAAAAAATTTCAGTCATAGGATAAAATTTTCTTTCCTACTTGTTTGGTACGAAAAAGAATGAAAGAGGATAAACTTTTAACCCCTAAACCATTTCTTGCTTAATATCAGTACTGATCCTGCATCTTTCAAGCAGAACGATGTTGCTACGGTGACACTTCAACACTGCCGCAGAGGTGAAACTTGGCCAATGCCGCAAAGATTTAGGGGTTCATTGTTGCCAGCCACAGCAACCCCTTGTTGTTTCACCCCCATTAACCCAAACCAGAGGAGTTACAGAGAAAGCCATATCTTCCTGTGCCATAGTGACAAAGGTGTTGCCTACAAGTTTCTCTACCATAGCACACTCCCCATCGTGGCAGAGAAAACAACCTACTGCCTAAAAAAAAAAGATCACCATTCATTGGTTAAAGTTCTCATCAGGGACAATCACCAATCACTTTGCCAGTACCAATTCCATGCTCTGATGGCACTGAAGGTCACCGAGGATGGTGAAGCAATGAAATACAGAATAGGAGAAGAACTTCTAACCCAGTCAAAAATACAGTAACATTAACCCCCTAAAATTGCAGAAAAATAGAAAATACTACTCCTTTAAATTTTCACCTCTCCTTTACAAGTAAAGCAAACATATTAATTTCATAAAAATTTACTCCTCTGACTCCCTACCAAAGCAAGTATCAACCCTTTTCAATATCACTTATTCCCTTCAATTGAGACTCATTAGTCATGAATAAGTAGTAAGGCTATATTTTCTATCTAACTTTTCTTGCAATCAAATCAAGAAAACATTCCTGCTTCCTACAAGATACATTTTCTATTTTGTAAGACAGATGCAAGATTCTTCATACCTCATTGCCAGCAGGATGAAAACCTCCACCCCCAAAGTCTGTGAACTGATCAAAGTGATGAATAGGCACAGAAACCCGCCAATCCCACAAGACACCATTCCAAAGCAGCATTGAGTCAGAATAGCTAAAATGGATTGGAGAATAAAGATGACCCTGACCTGCAAAAGTTGTAGAAGTATCTGACAACTTAGACTCTAGCTGATATGTTTGGATATCATACAACTTATTGAGGTTATATTTGTAGATTGTCACTAATTCTGGGCAATAACAGCAGTTTAAAAGCAAGAAAGCAGAGACATGAAGTTGTCAATAAATTTAGATTTCAAATTACAGTATGTATAAATAAGACTAGTTTTGAGAAATGGAGGATTGTTAGCAGTACACACATTGGAAGAAAGAATACCTATGAAGATAACATGCATAATTTTACTCATCTAGAACTAACAAATTCATCAGGGATGCCAAAAGGCAGTGGAATCATCATCAGTTGGGCTTCGAAGACCAATTTCATAGATTTTGACACAGCCCCATGTGTCAACTTCTTCTTCATCTTCATCTTCAATATAATTACAGTAATCATGTTTCGCTATAGTAACCAACCCAACAAATGAATCTGTTGGCTCAGTTGTAAAATCAAGAACACAATGTTCCACTGGGGTAGTAGCAATATCAGAGTAGTTCACTGCATCCACTGTGCGGAAAGCTGCAAAAAGAGGATGCTTGACCCGGCGTGTGTGAAATGCTGACATTAGATCCTCAATATTTCTCCTTAGAATAGCATATATTACATCTCCATGAGCATTAAATGTTATTGTTGTTTGATCTAATGAAGGTACACTACAAAGCAGTCTGAACTTGCGCAGATCCCACACTTCAGAGTTTATAATAACCTGGTTACAACAAAACAAATTTTGAAATTCAACAAATAGATCATTCAAAAATGCCACATTATAAACCAAAAAAACAAACTCTGCGAATGCCTTCCCCTCCACAATATCCTTCAAAACATTGTGTTTGGTACCCCTTAAAAACATTTAAGGAAATAATTACAGAATTAAGTTGTACCCAAATGGCAAAGGGAAAAAATTTTCATAGAATCATAGGATAAAATTTGTCATTCCTACTTGTTGGGTATGAAAAAGAATGCAAGAGGATCAACTTTTAACCCCTGAACCATTTCTTGTTTAATATCAGTATAGATCCTGCATCTTTTAAGCAAAACAATGTCGCAACAACAAGGCATCAACACTGGCGCATAGGTGAAACTTTGCACAATGCCGCAAAGATTTAGGGGTTCATTGTTGCCATAGCCCTAACCTTAGCTGCTAAAGCCATCTGTGACAGCACCCCCATGTGGTTTCACCCCCAGTAAGCCAAACCAGAGGAGTTACAAAGAAAGCCATCTCTTCCTGTCCCATTGTCTCAAAGGTGTTGCCTACAACTTTCTCAACCACAGCACACTCCCCACCGTGGCAGATAAGAGAACCTACTGCCTGACAGTATGATCACCACTCATTGGTTAAAGTTCTCATCAACGACAATCACCAATCAGTTTGTTGGTACCAATTCCATTTCCATGCTTTGATGGCAGTGGCCACTGGTGGCAAAGACAACAAAGGATGGTGAAGCTGAGGTACAAAATAGGGGAAGAAGATCAAACCTAGTCAAAAGTACAGTAAAATTAACCCCCTAAAATAGGAGAAATCAGAAAATAATATTCCCCTTAAATTTTCACCTCTCCTTTACAAATAAAGCAAACATAGTTTCTTTCATAAAAATTTACTCCTCTAACTCTAGTCATCAGTATAGGTGCACAACTGTCATGTGACAGTTGTCACTAGCTTAGCTTAAATATTTCTATTGTAATACTTAGCTTGCAGAGCAAGTTAGTCAGTTAGTGCAGCCTTTGTATAAATACTTCTCTTGTAACAGAATGTAAACAACTAACATAATGAAATCAGAAATCTGAAAATTCCACTTATCTTTTCTCTCAAATCTTCTTCTTTCTAATTCATTTTAGTATCTCTTATTCCCTTCAATTGAGACTCGTTAATCATGAGTAAGTAGTATACCTATATTTTCTACCTAATTTTACTTGCAGTCAAATCAAGAAAACTTTCCTACTTCCTACAACATACATTTTCTATTTTATAAGACAGATGCAAGATTACGCATACCTCATTGCCAGCAGGATGAAAGCCTCCACCCCCAAAGTCTGTCAACTGATCAAAGTGATGAACAGGCCCAGAAACCCTCCGGTCCCACAAGACACCATTCCAAAGCAGCAAAAGTTGTAGAAGTATCTAACAACGTAGACTCTAGCTCACATGTTTGGATATCATACAACATGATTTCCTGTTGTGCAGAATCCGATGACAAGGCTGCAAAAACATTCCCAGAGTGGCTAAACCTGGCAGCCTTGCACCCATGAAATATATGGATTCCGTTTTCGTATTCGTTCCAAACATTGTCATCTAAAAATGGCGAAACATCCCACAACATTACATCTCGGGAGCTTGAAGAAAGCAACAGCTGGCTGTCACCAGAAATAAAAGAATGAATAAGTGTCAAGTTGGTCAATTAGGTTTGAGACGGTTCGCTTGCGTTTGGAAATGGGGTCTTGGAGTTCGATTTGGATGGCGCGTATGCACTTGTTCAGAGCCCTTAGGACTGAAACGTCCCAACCTACGCTCGTCACCATTGTGTGCCTCCGCAACAGAGAGGCGAGAGTGGCGGAGTCGGAGACAGAGTGAGTGTGCAGTGCCGTGGAGTATAGTCACCGTGCTGCCGCTTACAGTCGTTTATACAGACGTTTACACTTTATCAATCAAAATCATTCTCAATATACCATTCTCAATATACCCATGGTTTTAAAATCGGACCAGTCATTGAACCGGTCAAGGCACTGATTTAAGATTCAATGATTCAACCGCGGTTGAACCGGTATTAATAAAATAATTTATAAAATAATATTAAATAAATATAATATCACATAACATTATAACATTAAAAATTATAATAAAATTTAAAACATCACTTTACAAAGTTTTAACATTCAAAAAATACATAAAAGTTTAATTAAATATATCATAATACTTAAATTCAAATTTTAATAAAATAAAACAATGTCCATTAACAATAACAAATTTACATTTAGAATAAAGAAAGAAAATGACAAATTAATATAATATAAAATTATCAAAAATCAAGATATAAAAAAATTATAAATTAATATAAATGAGCAAATTATATGTTTTACAAGAAAATAATAATAATAATTGATAAAATAATTTATAACTATTTGAGATATTTATTAAATATGTGTTTTTATTTATTTTTAAAATATTTTATATTAAATTTAAAATTTAAAATAAAAAATAAAATAAAAAATAAAAAAAATACCGGTTCAAACCGGTTTTGGGTACCGGTTCTTGCCCGATTTTGGCTGATTTTGGGCCAGTTTGACCGGTCCTTGACCGGTTCTCACCGGTTCCGAACTCCTCCGGTTTTATAGAGCATCCGGACCGGTTCCCGGTCGAACCGGTCGAACCGGCCGGTCCGGTCCGGTTTTGAGAACAATGCAATATACTCTTTTGAACACACTATCTATTATTGGTCAAAATTTATTCAAAATCATAATTTTTTATAGGTCTTACTTGCTATTTAATGACTCTCTCCTGATTTTGAAGTTTTCAATAAATTCCAACCAAATGATAAATGTGTGTTTGGACAAAACTTATATATATGTAGGTGTTGAATGTGCTCTTCTCAAATTAAAATTCAAGTTTTACTCAAAAAAGAGCAAATTACAGTATTTACACAAGCATCTTATATTTTTTTAACCATTACTTTTACCTCCCAATTAGTATAAGGATTGAGGGATTATATGTAATTTTTTCAAACATATAAGGGGTGTTAGTGTAATATTTTCAAAAAAAAAAATAGTGTAGGAAAACAAAAAAGATGGGATTATATGTAATTTGATAAAAACTCAAGGATGTTACTGTAATTTGCTTTATAAAAAAAGTTTATATTAAAAAATTATTTATATTATCAACGTGAAATCCTAATTTTAATTAGACAACAGCACATACAGCAGCACTTATAAGTAAGTTTTTTTTAGCAAATTACAGTAATATTTCCAGAATTTTTATCAAATTACATATAATCCTACTTTTTTTTTCATTTTTTTACAATAACTCTCATTTAAGTTTGAAAATATTATACTAAAACCCATTATATGTTTGAAAACATTACACTGCAACACCCATTAAATCTTACATTAACGTCCCCATAAAAGAGGTGAATGTAATGGTTAAAAAAGCAAAGGTTACTTGTGTAATTACACGAAACTTCAGGAGGTATTGTTGTAATTTGCTTTTCTTTTTCTATCAATATGTCGTTAGTCAGATAGTTTTTTCAACAAAGTCAATGAATATTTCGCACCAATATCAAGGGAACATAAAAAATATTCTCGATATCATTTTAAAAAATAATTATAAAAGTGAATGCTGACAAGACATTTTTTAATACAATTTTTATCATTAGATCAATTTTATTGAAACTACAAAATTATGATATAGATATGTTAAATAAGACGTGAGATCTACAAAAAAATTTGATTTTTAATGAATTTTAGTTAATAGTAAAGAGTATATTAAAAAAATGTGTTATTAACATTTGCAAGAAATATGTTTTTGGTCCATGTACTTTTAAATGGACGAATTTAGTCTTCCAACTTTAGAAAATATGTGAATTTAGTGTTTCTTTCAACTTTATGAAGGTCAAAAATCGCCACTAAATGTTATGTTTAAACATGAAGAGGACTAAATTCATTTATTTTCAAAAAATTGCAGGACTAAATTCATCAATTTGAAAATACAGGGACCAAAACCAAGTTTAAACGAAAGCATAAGGACTAAACAACATATTTTTTCCTTAACAATTTTCTTGTTATTAAAAAACAAACTTATCATATATCACAATAATTACATAATATTGTAAAAAAAATTACACAGTAAATACATTTTAATTAAATTCTTTAAACAAAACAAATTCTTTACAATGTATCCATGTATCAAACATCTTTGTGTGTTGGCCCAACTATTTTTCAAAAATAAAAGTAACTTTAAAGTTAAAGACAAAATAGGAGCTTTAAAAATAAAGTAAAAGTTATTTTTTTTTTAAGTTTTAAAGCTCCTTTTAAGCTAAAAAGGTGTTAGGTAAAAAAATTATTTATTTAAAATTAATTACCTTGCTAAATAGAAGACTATATGATTAAAGGATTAAATAACTTTTTGGTCCCTATAAAATAGAAAAATTTATTTTAGTCCTTTAAAGATTTTTGTTTTGATTTTGGTCCATGTAAAAAAAAAATGTTTTAGTTTCTACAGTCAAATAACAACATTAACTAATGACATAACAGCGACGTTGTCAGCCCATTTGTAACAACCTCTTACATTAAACACAACTCGTACTAATTTATTTAATTATTCTGTTATTATGAAAAGGCGAGTAAATTTTTCATGTCTTTTCGAGACTTATAAAATACGAATTTGGAAATGGGATAAGAAATAAATAAGATGACATTAATAAATAAAGAAATGTTTGTAAACAAATTACATAAAGAATCATGATCTTCTTTTATTATAATCTCGGTTCTTAATACAAAATAGATATAGAATTCAAAGATGCAGGAAAATATTGTTAGAACCAAGGTCATGGAAGATGTCTAATCCCACAAAAACTCATAGTTTTGATGATAACAAAGATATTAAACTTTGATGGACTAATGAGATTTATTAAGTGTTACAGGATATTAAATGTCCAATGATCTTATAGGTATTGTATTTCATACCTTTGACGCAAAAATTGTTTTAGTTGAACATGCGTTAAATGTGACAAAACTGGACTCAGTAAAATATTTTCTAAGATAAACTTAGCGTCCAACGCGCTACTAAGTGAATTGCATCCAAAGTTTTTGAGAAAATCTAGCATCCAATGTGCTATGTTTGTTTACTTCGTCCATTAGGACAAGGAAAACTTACACTTCTATTTATATTTACACTAAGTTTTTTCTTTCATCCAACAAAAAGGTGAACAAACACTCTGTTCTATGATGATTCTTCTAACAGTTTCACTTGTTCCTTTGTTCCCTCTTCTTTTTCAAAAATATCTCATCATTTGAATTTCAAGTGTATATCCTAAGGCAGGACAAAGCACAATCAACAAAGGAATATGTCTGCATAATCCATTATCGTACAAATAGTGGAGACAAGGTGAACGTTGCTCAGAGAAATGACAGTACCTTTTGTTTTTCTCTCTCTACTAGAAACGAACACGTAGCAAACAGACATGTGTTGTGTCTAAATAGGAAAATGAAAAGGCTCTCATCCCCACAATGGTTATCTTCCATTGAAGTCTATATATACAAGATTGAAGCTTTGAAGAATATAATGAAGTGCTAAACAATTCAATAGAACAATGACTCTCTGAAAAAGCTCTCATCTTTGGACAATACAATTTGATGCAGAAAGCTATACCCTTTGCTTAGCAAAGTTAGCTTATTTGTGCTGTATTTACTTATCCTCACTGTGTGAGTAGATTTCTGTGTAAATCTTCAAGCAGTTTTATTTGAGAAAGCTAGGAGTGGCTTGGTGATTAAAGAATACTTAGGTTATTTTACAATCTTAGGGTGAAATTGTGTTTATGCTAGAAGTGACCTTGAGAATACTATTGTAAGACAAAAGTGGCAATGTGAGAATACTTGTTGTAATCGGTGATTGATTAGTGGAACTCTTCTTAGGTTGACCTTTCAATGTTGCCATGAAAATTAACCTTCAATGCTTGTGCCTTTAAAAATGTTTGCCACATTAGCCTTTCAATTTTTGTTTTATTATGAAGTTTTAACCTTTCAATGCTTTTACGTTTATGGTTTGGTTGCTATAATCGACCCACTTGGTCACCAATCCGCTTGCATTTGGACAACTAGTGAATGTTTTTGTTAGCACATAGTAAATTGTGGACGAACAGGGATGGGCTTTGGAGATACTTATAAAACTTTAGGGAAGCAATTTCTAGCGATTTTTAATTGTCAAAAAATGGTTAATCACATTTTGAATATGCCAAACGATTTTTGGGGGGGTTTTAACCACAAAAAAAAAAAAATCGTCACAAATTAACTGCCATGTCATCATTTAACGGAGAGACTTGATAGTAGGGACCAAAAACCAAACGGAAAAAAATTTAAGGACCAAGATCAGTCAAATAAAAGTTTAGGGACTAAAAATGAATGTTGGTGAAAGTTTAAGGAATAAAAACATAATTTGCCCATAGAAAAATTCTAACATTCTCCCATTTGGGCAAAATCAATATTGTGTAGTTCTTAACTTTGAAAAAACATTTTTGAAAATGACTCTTGGGCTAATAACATACTGTGGCCACAAAATATGATCCCAAGATAGAACACCTAATTATGACTCTGTCAAACAAAAGTCGTGTAACACCGAATCATGAGGTAGTTGTATCTCTTATTGATGCAACACCTTCTATGGTTACAAATATTACCGACTCTATCGACTAGTCATCAATGTGGGTTGTAGCAAGAAAATGATGTGCCAATGTGATTAAACGACCATATTGTCACTTTCTTCGACGGTTCTTAATTTCTCTCAAATGCTTGAAAGCCAGAGAAATTACATGGTTTACCAAGAAACCGTCATGCTTTAGCTCCAAAACGGCATCAACTATGGGCAAAATAGTCTAACAACACCGAGTTTCAATGTTATTATTCCTCAGTTCCAATCCTAATGTCAACCACCAACATAGTGGTCCTAATGACACCAAGCTTCAATATTATTATGCCTCAGCTCCAATCCTAGTGTCAACCGCCAGCATAGTGGTCCCAATGACACGGAACTTTAATATTATTATGTCTTAACTCCAATCTTGGTGTCAACCACCGGCATAGTGGTCCCAATGACACTGAGCTTCAACATTATAATGCCTCAATTCCTATCCTAGTGTCGACCACCAACATAGTGGTCCCAATGACATTAAGCTTTAATATTCTCACATTTAGAGGTGTTCATCAATTCAAATCGATCCGACGAACCCAACGATCCAAATCGAACCAATTAAATTGGTTCAGATTTTTTCCAGTTCAAGTCCAACCTGAACCAAACCAATTAAAACCCGATGTTGATTGGTTCGGTTATCGGATTTACACTTTCCAAACCCAAACCAGCCCAAACCAACTATATCTATATATCTATTACTATTTTTATTATATTTTTTATGATCTAATCAATTAATCAAGTATTATTTTTTATAATTTTTGCTATTATTTAGTTGGTGTAAGTCAATTACACTCAAATGGCCACTTGCATTTTTTATGACAACATTATCTGTGAATTTTGGGACAAAATCATGTTTTTTTTAAAAAACATATTTTTTTATTTTTTTAGCTAGAAATTCGATGATCTGAATCAAACCAACTTGTTCTTCATCAGGTTGGTTTGGTTTGGGTTAGGCAATTTTATTTTTTTTTAAATTTGAACCAAACCGAACCAATGAAAATCAATTGGTTCAGATTTTATTTTCCCCCAAATCGACCCGTGAACACCCCTACTCACATTCAATATACATATACATACAAAGTATATAATAAAATTCAAATGAAAATATCACTTAAAGGCCCAAAATCTAAAGATTTGTCAACATAGAGGAAGACAATACATAACTCATACTCCCACTAACCAAGCATGTCAAAAGAACTCTCAATGCTCATGGCATATAGTGTGTGAGGAGTGGACTTAGACTTTTCAAAAAGATAGATAAATATAGATTTTGATTATATTTATCTCAAATATATTTCAAATCTATCTTAAATTCACTTTAGATTTATCTCTTATTTGAAAAGTTGCTTACTTTTAGGAAATATCTTTTTAGACTTATCTCAAAGATTAGATTCTTATCCTAAATAAAACAAGCTCATATTTTCTTAGAAGCGGGTAGATTTTGTCACCAAAAACTTCCCAATTTCAAAATCTCATTGGTCCATTTAATTATGAAAATATTGTTTTTTGAAAAACAAGACCTAATCTTCAAATTTGGGCCACTAGATTCGTGGGGCTTGAGTCTAGCCACACATGGACTCGCGTTTGCCATGTGGGATTCAAGTTTGGGCTACTGGGACTTGAGTCCCAAATGTCATACTTGAGTTTCCGCTCCAAGCCAAAATTCGAGTTTTCAAGGTTCCTAACCCATTGTATTATATATTATTATATATAACTAATAAATATTATAATAAAGAAATCAAAAGTTTATCAATATCATGCATGGTATTTTCTAGTACCTAATCTTAATTAGAATTAATTAATTAAAATTTATTTAGTTTGATTAAATGTTTTTTGTTTTATTTTTTCTAAAAATTATAAACGCACCACTATAAAAATGTCATATAATAGATAAAAAAAAAAAAAGAGATGATTGTCACTTGTAATATAGGCATTTTTAACAAACATTAAATTAGTAGAATCGACATTTAAGGTTTGTCAAAAAAAAAATCGACATTTAAGGTGAATATTAGTAATATGATTTATTATATTAACATTTGATGTATTTAAATTCGAATACTGAGACAAAGATGGAGAGAGAAGAGAGAAAGTGGCATTATTGCATAATGAGAGAAAAGTTTTATGGTGGAGAATTTTTTTCTTTGGCTGAAGTAGCCAAGCATGCCCAACAAATGGAGAATCTGTTCATGGAAGTTAACACGGCAAAATTCTGAACCAAAAATTTCTTTCGCCATAAAATGGATATAATCAAGAGAGAAATAACAATAATTACAGCCTCTCAAACGATTTGATCAACAGTTAATACCCAAAGCCAAAATCTCCTTCACTACTACTAAAAGATTCAAATACTTGTCTTTATCATTATCCTTACTTCAGTTACAATGTCCAATATACCAGTTATTCCTCCCAACTCTATACATCATGCATGATGAAATCTCCATCTTCGTCATCAAGCTCACTTACATATTGCTGATCCTTTCTTTACTTGTGTCATCCGAATCATCACCAGTTGGGCTTCGATGACCAATTTCATAGATTTTGACAGCCCCACGCATTAGTAAGACCTTCATCTTCACTATACCAACCATCTCTCGCTATAGTAGTCAACCCAACAAACGAATCTGTTGGCTCAGTTGTAAAATCAAGAACACAATGATACACTGGGGTAGTAGCAATATCAGAATAGTTCACAGCATCCACTGTGCGGAAAGCTGCAAAAAGAGGATGCTTGACCCGGTGTGTACGAAATGCTGACACTACATCATCAGTATTTCTCCTTAGAATAGCATATATAACATCTCCACGAGCATTAAATGTTATTGTTGTTTGATCTAATGAAGGTACACTACGAAGCAATCTGAACTTGCGCAGATCCCACACTTCAGAGTTTATAATAACCTGGTTACAACAAAACAAATTTTGACATTCAATAAAAAGATCATTCAAAAATGCCACATTATAAATCAAATAAACAACTCTCCAAATGACCTCCCCTCCACAATATCCTTTACCCAACCCAAATTAGATCTACAAGAACTTCTGCTAAGGGTGTGTTTGGTACACCTTAAAAAAAGTTAAGAAAATAATTACAGAATTAAGTTGTACCAAAATGGCAAAGGTAAACAAAAATTCATAGTCATAGGATAAAATTTGTCATTCCTACTTGTTTGGTACAAAAAAGAATGCAAGATGATCAACTTTTAACCCCAGAACCATTTCATGTTTAATATCAGTATAGATCATGCATCTTTCAAGCAAAACAATGTTGCAACAGAAAGGCATCAACACTGCTGCATAGGTGAAAGTTTGCCAATGCCGCAAAGATATAGGGGTTCCTTGTTGCCTTGCCACAGCCCTTACATCAGCTGCCAAATCCATCTGTGACAGCAACCCCTTGTGGACCACAAACCAGATTGATCGAGCTTTTAACGAGTTAAGCTCAAATAGTTCGCGAATAGCTTGGCTCATTTACACCGCTACTTGTGGTTTCACCCCAATAATGAAATCCAGAGGAGTTACAGAGAAAGCCGTCTCTTCCTGTCCCATAGTCTCAAAGGTGCTGCCTACAACTTTCTCTACCACGGCACACTCCCCACCTTGGCAGAGAAGAAAACCTACTGCCTGACAGAATGATCACCACTCATTGGTTAAAGTTCTCATCAACATCAATCACCGATCAGTTTGTAGGTACCATTTCCATGCTTTGATGGCAGTGACCACTGGCGGAAAAGACAAAGGATGGTGAAGCTATGAGGTACAAAAATAGGGGAAGACATTCTAACCTAGTCAAAACATTAACACCCTAAAATTCGAGAAAATAAAAAAATATTACTCACCTTAAATGTTCACCTCTGTTTTACAAGTAAAGCAATCATAGTCACTTTCATAAAAAATTACTTCTCTAACTCCCAACCAAAGCAAGTATCAACCCTTTTCAATATCTCTTATTCCCCTGAATTGAGACTCATCAGTCAGAGTAAGTAGTATAACTATATTTTCCACTTAACTTTACTTGCAGTCAAATCAAGAAAACTTTCCTACTTCCTACAACATACATTTTCTACTTTCAAGACAGATGCAAGATTATGCATACCTCATTGCCAGCAGGGTGAAAGCCTCCACCACCGAAGTCTGTCAACTGATCAAAGTGATGAACAGGCCCAGAAACCCTCCGGTCCCACAAGACACCATTCCAAAGCAGCATTGAGTCAGAATGGCTAAAATGGATTGGAGAATAAAGATGACCCATACCTGCACAATTTGTAGTAGTATCTAACAATGTAGACTCTAGCTCAAATGTTTGGATATCATACAACATGATTTTCCGTTGTCCAGAATCCGATGGCAAGGCTGCAAAAACATTCCCATAGTGGCTAAACCTGGCAGCCTTGCACTCATAGAATACATGGATTAAGTTTTCATATTTGTCCCAAACATTGTCATTTAAAAAAGACGAAACATCCCACAACCTTACATCTCGGGAGCTTGAAGAAAGCAACAGCTGGCTGTCACCAGAAATAAAAGACTGAATAAGTGTCAAGGAATCTCTGTGACATGCTTCATAACGATAGGTGTCATCATAGTGCTTCAACGAAGTAGAATCCATAAAATTGATGTCCCCAGAGTTGTATCCAATGGCAATAAAAGAAGAGTCCCCAAGAAATGTAATGCCTGTTAGCGAGGAAGCATCAATACTTTTGCCCGATGGTCTGAATTGGCTATAACAAATTTACGATCCCTGCGATTGCCATGCACGTGATACATACATTTAAATTCACGTGTACCAAGTCGAGATGTCACATTAGAAGGGGCATCAAGACTTTGGTTGGGTTCAGCACAAACATGAGGGTGCAAAAGAGAAAGCGACGGAAGAGTGGTAATAGGTGTTGGGCACCGGCAATGTTGATGCTTCAAATACTGAACCACTAGAGAATCTAATGTTATACGTTCTAGGTTGTTGGGCAGATGATCATTTATTACCAGAGAGGATGGTGTAATCTGACCTAGATTGGACATACTGGTTTGACTCTCATCCACATAATCAGCTGTACAAGGCCCTTGTTGATTTCTCAGATTGGAACTTGGTGTATAACGCTCAGTGGCATCAGTCTGCAGGCTACTTTTACGTACCGCACTTGGAGTTGGACAAATAGGAGAATGAAATCCTAGATCCCCAGCATGCAATCGCTTTCCAGATGATGAAAACACTCCTATATCCTTTAAATCAGATAATTTATGTTTCATTGGCAAGATTATTGGAGTGTTATACTGAGATTCAACATCCTCATCCTTTGCATTAAGATTTAATTTCTTAGACAGAAATCCTGGAACTTGACCAGAAGGCCACTGAAGTTGTACTGGAGGAGCTTCCTGTGAGGAGGGTTGTTGCACAAGAGAAGATGGAGCAACCAATGATGGCAAAGGCTTCAACTGAGCCTCTTTAAGCAACATTGAAGCAGTTTGTAACAATCCAGATGCCAGTAGGTGTTCATGAATTAGGAGCAAAAGGTCCCTGTTTTTTTCAAAGAGAACAAAAACATTCAGATGGGACGATGAAAAGAACCGCACATATATGGGAAAATTCAGGAATGGTCAATCGTAGAAAACCACTGAATACCTCGGAAGGTACGTTATAGGAGTGGCTGCAGCTATAGCTTCTCTTTCTATCTGCCTTAAGGTAGGAATAGCTCCATTGGTAGAAGCTAATGTACTTGCACGCCCAGAATTAGTGGCAATCTACAAATATAACTTCAACACATATTAATACCGCCCTCACAAAGCAGAGATCATTATTTGGCTATCTCAGTTTAAGCAACAAACTTAAAAAAACCACGTGAACATTATCTCCAAATATGTAAAACTAAAGTCCAAAGACCTAATTGTACTACAGCTATGTTGAATCACTATCATATTCCAAAAACCATGTGATCTATGCCTTGATTCTAAGGTGAGTGACATATGGACAACATACAGACAAACTAGGACAATTTATTGAAAAGGAGGAATATATCCTCAACGGCAGGCATAAAGAAAATCATTTTTTTTAAATTGAAAAGGGCGAAAATATGTATATAAAGAAGAGGCAATTGATGATATGATATTTTTCTAGCTATGCATCATTGTACCAGCCATAAATTATTGTGTGAAAGGAAAAACCATAAATCCTGTTCAAAATCAACAGAATTCAAAGCTTTAGTATCCTTGCACAGTGTTGAAATCAAACAATAAATAATAATAATAATAATAAGCGTATATAATATATAATATGAACATACCTTTATTACGTGATGGTGAGGCTGAGAAGTGGAAGTTGCTTCAACTTGCATATGAGAAGAAGCAGAATTCGTGAAATGTGGGAGTTGGTGGGCGAGGGCTGAGGAGAGAGGTTCGAGAAGGTTCTGGAGTCCGTCGATTAGGTTTGGGAGGGTGGGTTTGTGTTGGAAAAAGGGGTCTTCGAGTTCGATTTGGAGAGCGCGTATGCACCTCTTCAGCGCCATTAGGACTGAACCCTCCAGAACTACGCTCGTCGCCATTGTGTGCCTCCGCAACAGAGAGGCGTCAGCAGTGAGTGAGTGGAGTCAGAAACAGAGCCAGTGAATGTGCATTGCCGTGTAGTGGAGTGTTTTTAAACAGGGTTTTGTTTTGACTGGCTATCTTTTTTTTTTTTTTTTTTTTTCATGGGTCCGAGACCATGACTAATTCCATTTGTGGTGCATGCTGTTGCTACCCTGGAAAATTTTTGAAAGGTATTTACATAAGATTTCTCTTTCTCATTCTTAAGCAAGTCCCCGAGAGGGTTTAATTGATCCATGATTTATGTTTTTGTTTTTCGTTTCCTTTTCGTTTGTTTCGAGAGAGATATTCATCAATTTCGATTCTTTTTCGATCATGTTCATGGATTAAGGAAAATGTGCAATTCCTGATCATGGATTAACGAAAATGTGCAAAAGCTCTATTTGTCTCTGCCATTCTATGAGTCTCTTCCTTTTTACGTATGGCATCGCCACTACCTTTGGCAACATCCACTAATTCGGAACTTAGTTTGAAAGTCATATTTTGACCCGGACGTTTTCGAGAGGAAATCCAACACTGTTTTTTTCCGCTAAATAGATGTTCTCCACATGTGAATGTAACGAGGCCTTACACTACTGTGTCAACCTTTTGGATTTTTTGTCTGCCTATCTAACAGTTCTAGCAGTTATATTCATGATTTATTAATATCAAACTTGTAAAATTTTGGTTTAACTTATTTAAATAATTGATAAGCAACAAATTTGATTCTTGGTTGTGAACGCGAGGGGACGAGGACAATGGAACTAAGGGACCTTAATGGCATGGACAAGGTCGTCGATGCCGAAGAGACTAACGAAGAAGGTGGAGGTTAGGAGAAAGAAGTTAGGGAAGCAATTAGAAGGGGAAGGGTTGTAGAGAGAGTTTATCTTGTGTATAGAGAGGGTTAATAAAAGTGACCCGTGGCAGATCATTTATAAACGTGATCCACCATAGTCTCCTTTAACTTCTCATAAAATCAACTTTTTCTTTTGCAAAAGTAATTTATTTTGAAAACAAATATAAAATTAATTTTACACTGTCATTCAATCATAAACTACAATGTATGGTAAGTTTGTTGAATTTTATAATAATTAACTTATAAGTTATTTCAATGATATTTGTGATTAGATGACAGTATAAAACTATTTTATACTGTTAGTACATACACTTTTTTTCTCCTAGATTATTTTATGTCATAATCACTTCTAATAATAATAATACATTATTTAATTAAGCACTAAAAATGAGCCAACTTTAAAAAAGAAAAATCATTAATTAAAAGTTGTAAACACATGTGGTTCCACACTTGAGTTCTTAACCAAAGTTTGGAGTTCAATTTTCGACTTGGAAATAGAGTCACGATTGAGGATATTATTTTACCTCAAAATGGTTGATCTAGTGAGAGAAAAATTAGTTGGGTGTTAAATAAAAATCCAAATACCTCTTGTTACACAACACATAAAGAAGAAAAGCAAAATGAATAGTCTCTTTGTGACTTTTGAAGGACTAGTCAAGAATAATGTTTTGTGGACACCCAACATCCATCTGTATTTGAAGAGAGAAAGAAATATAAAAGAGAAAAATGATAAATATATAATAGATCATATGATGTGACAAAAAAATAAGATAAAGAAAAATGAAAAATATCAAATAAACATTTATGATATTAAAGTGTCCATGTATCAACGTTCTTTGTGTTTAGCCCAACTTTTTTTAAGATAAAACTTACTTTTTTTAGTACGGTCAAAATAAGAACTTTAAAAATAAATTACAAATTGTTTAATAATTTTAATTTCTTTAGTTTCAAAGTTCCCTTTAAGCTAAAAAGACAATATTAAGTAAAAAAAAATTAAATTTATTTAAAATTAATTGTCTCACTAAATAGAAGAATATATTATTAAAAATAAAAAGTATTATAACAAATTAATTTATAATTTTATCAGCAGAAACTAGTATTTTAGCCCGTGCATTGCATATGATAAATGTTTATTTTATACAACTAAAATTTATAATAAAAAACATTTCTAAATATATAAATTATATTATAGTTAAAATGTGTAATTAATAAATATATTTGTACTTATAAATTTTATTTTAGATTTATGATAAATAATTTATATTGTGATATATTATCATTTTTAATTATTGATAATTTCTTTTAAAAAATATTGAAATTCAAGTTAGAATTAAAGATATTTTTTGAAAGGTAAAATTAAAGATATTAAAAATGATATATTAAAAAAATGTTTTTTAAATAATTTAATTGATATTAAAAGTATAAGAGAATATATAAGATAATAACGTGTTTGGATTTTTTTCATTTGGAGGGCGCGTATGCACTTGTTCAGCGCCATTAGGACTGAACCGTCCAAACTTACGCTCGATGCCATTGTGTGCCTCCGTAGCGCAACAATGAAGCATGAGTAGTGGTGGTGTGCACTGCCGTGGAGGACACTCTAGTGCATGTGTAGTGGAGTAAAGTAAAAATAAGGACAAAAATGCAGGAGGTGTTGTTTTTCTAAAAGATTCTTTTAAATGTAATTGCTTATCTAAATCTAATTAGAGAACAATATTAACGACATATATGGAACTGCATTTAAGTTTTTTCTATAAAAAAAGACTATTTGGTAAGGTAGTCGAGAAGTTTATAAGTTTTATTGACTAACTTATAAGTCTTGAAGCTTATGAAGCAGAAGCTAAAAGCCTAGAATAAAAGTATTTTTGGGGATTTACAGGTGGCTATAGATAAATTTTTGGCACAACTGAATGATATGGACTTGAAGGATGAGATGGGGGAACTCAGTATACATCAGATCCAGCAGCGAGGGGTGTTGTTGGAGGAGTTTTGGAAGGTATCAAGAATATACGAGTCATTGCTACAGCAGAAAGCCAGATGCCAGTGGATTAAAGAGGGAGACAACAACTCAAGATTCTTCTATGAAATTATAAAAGCAAGAAGGTCACATAATAATTTAAAAGGAATATGGGCTGATAATAGGTGGCTGGAATCACCGGAGTTGGTTAAGAGCAGTGCTGTGGAGTACTTTGAGAGGAAGTTCCATGACGATGGAGATGTTAACATGACGCTGGATGGAGTTGCCTTCAAAAGGATTAATGATATGGACAATAGGAATCCGATTGCCAGGTTCAGCGAGGAGGAGATTAGGGAAGCCATCTGGGAGTGTGATGGGAGAAAATCCTAGGGCCCGATGGGTACAACTTTACCTTTATAAAAAGATTCTGGAATATTTTGAAGGGAGACATTGTCAGGATGTTAGATGAATTCCACTTGAATGGGTCATTCCTAAAGGTGGGAACTCTTCTTTCATAGCGTTGATTCCCAAAAAGGATAATCCGTAATCCTTAGATGAGCATAGGCCTATCTCACTCATAGGTTGCACATACAAAATTCTATCAAAGTTGTTAGCTAGAAGACTTAAGAAGGTCATGGGCTCTATAATTGACGAGTGCCAGTCAACTTTCGTTGGGGGGAGGAACATGTTAGACAACATTATCATAGCAAACGAGTTGGTGGACGAAGCGGCTGAGACGAAGAAACCGTCTATCCTTTTCAAGGTAGATTTTGAAAAGGCATACAATTCAATTAGATGGAGCTTTCTGTTTTACATGTTGGGCATATTGGGTTTTTCTGAGAAGTGGATCGGGTGGATTAAAGTATGCGTACAATCCTCTATTGTATCTATTTTGATTAATGGCAGCCCCATAACTAAGATTTCAGTAGGAAAAGGGTTGAGGCAGGGGGATCCCCTTGCCCCTTTCTCTATCTGGTGGTAGCGGAAGGTCTGGCTGGAATGATGAGGGAGGCCACGATGAAGAATCTTTTCTCCGGGGTTTCGTTGGGCAACGGACTGGTGAAAATTAACATGCTTCAGTTTGCTGATGATATGGTTTTCTTCGCTCAACCAACGATGCAAAATGTCATGATGATTAAATGTATTTTGAGGTGCTTTGAAATTGCATCGGGTCTCAAAATCAATTTTCATAAGAGCAAGCTTATGGGGTTACAAATGGAGGTCGACATGACGAGGAGGTTTGCAGTGACTCTGAATTGCAGGATCTTGGAGCTGCCTATTGTTTATTTGGGCATTCCCATCGGGGCAAACCCAAGAAGGATTTCTATGTGGCAGCCTATTGTGCAGAAACTTGAGAACAGATTGGCTTCATGGAAACATCGTTACCTCTCCTTTGGGGGCGCATAACTTTTATCAACTCGGTATTGAATGCTCTACCTCTTTTCTATATATATCTCCTTTTTCAGGCTCCCTAAAAAAGTGGCTGCACAAATTACAACGTTACAGAGGAACTTTCTTTAGGGCAGGAAGGAGGAGGAGAGAAAAATGGCATGGGTAAGTTGGGATGGAGTGTGTAAGAGTAAAAAGGTAGGAGGGTTGGGCATTAGGAATATAGATAATTCAGTAGAGCTTTGTTAGCTAAATAGTGGTAGAGAATCGTTAACGAGCCAAACAGCCTGTGGGTTAGAGTTGTGAGGGCCAAATATAGGGACTTAGAGGACCTTAGATCAAGAGGGCAACGTAGAAAGGGGTCAGTGTGGTGGAGAGATGTGAAAAAATGTATAGAACATGGCGTACAAAATAGTTGGTTTCTGTCAAAACTGATATGGCAGGTAGGCTGTGGGGAGAGAGTGAGATTTTGGGAAGATATATGGGTGGGAAATCAATCGTTGAAGGATAAATTTCAAAGATTATATGCAAATTCTCATAAAAAAGGATCGATGATAGCTAAAGCTGGAGAGTGGGTAGATGAGAAGTGGGATTGGGACTTAAATTGGAGAATGGAGTTGTTTGTATGGGAATATAGTCTTTTGCAAGAATTTTGGTTGTTAGTTAACTCTGTACCCATGACGGGTTTCAACCGAATAAGCTCTTGTGGGAGGGGGATGTTTTCATCATGGTTTTAAAAATCGGTTCGACCGGGAACTGGTGGTAGAGCCGGTCCGAGCCGTTTATTCGATCGGTCATGCAGTTGACCCGCTGCTACCCGCTTCAAACCAGCCGGTTTTTCGGTTTAACCAATGACCCGTCAGCTCGTGACTCGGACCGGTTCTGCTTGTTGGAAAGCGCACGAGGCCCAAGAAACACAGAACAATACTGATAAAAACAATGCCAACAGGAATCGAACCTGTGCCCTCTTAGAGAGAGTGCTTGCACTTAACCACTAAGCCAGAATATTCATTTGGATAATCCGTTCCCAAATAATATATTATATATATATATATATATATATAATATTTTAATCAGTTTGTTAGTTACACTAATTTTTACAATTCAATCAATAATATATATTTATTTATAATATTATAATTTTATCTTAATATATATATACTATATTTATAGCAAGGTATGAAATTTTTAATTTTTTTTAATAAAAATCGGGTCATGCAGTTCAATAAGTGACCCACTAGTTCAATCATTAACCCAATGACCCAGTAGTTTGACCGGATCGATCACCGGTTCGATTTTTAAAATTATGATTTTCATAGTAAAGAAGGCTTATCAGGTTATCAACTCTCAGGAAGAAGGTCAGCCAATCAATTTCTACATATGTCTCTGGCGTTTGCCGGTTCCTTCCAAAGTCCTGGCTTTCATTTGTAAATTGTCACTGGGGAAGGTTCAAACAAGACAGAATCTGAGGAGAAGAAATGTTTTAAATGCTGACTCTGATATTAATTGTGTGCTCTGTGGTCAATTCCTGGAATCGGAGTTGCATCTCTTTTTTAACTGTGATATCGCTTTTAAGGTGTGGGCAGCATGTTACAGCTGGTTGGGGATTCAAACTGCTATACTCCCAGGGATTATCAAGAACATTTCTGGCAACACTGTTATGGTTTCACGGGGTTTAAAAGGAGAAGGTTATGGTGAACAGTATGGACGGCTGTAATTTGGACTTTATGGTTACAACGTAATAGATGTATCTTCAAAGGTGAAGCCTATGATGTTTCTGAGACCTTGGATCTTATTAAGTTTAGATCTTGGTCTTGGCTCACATCAAAGGTGGATGCTTTTAGATGCTCTTTCTATGAGTGGTGCACACATCCCAGGCTGAATATTCTTGTTGTTCAGTGATTTACCTTGGTAAAAACCTACAGTTTTTGCAAGCCAGAATCAACAGTGGTTGCTTTTGCTTGAATTCGGTAAATAACAGGGTGGAAGGATGTACAATCCTGGTACATGAGGGTTTTGAATATACACAGCTCACTGAGGGATATCAAGGCACTGTTTCCGCTGCTGTTCACGTGGTGTTTTCTGCCCTGTGGAGACTCACAAGGTGCTTTGAGTCTAGTTTTTTGCATGGCAATTCTTTTGGTTGAGACTTGTAACTTGGTTCGAAAAACTGTTCCATACTGATGGTTCCTATTATTGCATAGGGTGATAGGTTGTTTTCTTTTGGGGAACTCGTTTACTTGCGTTGTAATTTTTAGTAGCACTCCTGATGCTGCGCTATTAATATATCTTGTGTATAAATAATTATAAGCCTAAACTAATAGCTCGAGAGCATATAAAGAATTCACATTTGACTGTTCATTGAATTTACATTACGTACGGAATATTGTTCTTAGGTTTACCTCTAACATCTAGAGTTTGGATTTCATATTTTAAGGAAATGTTGTCAACATTTGTTTTAAGTTGTAGCTTTCAGTAGATATTTGGAATCTAGAATCCAGATTATAAAGAAAGGGAAAAATGAAAATTAGCATTTTGAGGTTTTAGTCATGTGTGACTTGATCACTGTCTCTGAACTTTAAAAGGGTGTATTTTCAACGTGTGTAGAATAATTCTTCTGTTAATTTTTTTGGTTAAGAGTTGACAGAATCAATCACATAACTAGCACAAGATTAATTTGTTTCTAAAATTACCCTAAAGATAAATGTAAATTAGTAACTCGAATTTAATTATGTGTGGTTTAGTCCTAACTTTTAAAAAGTGTATGTTTGAGTGCTTAACATTTTATGTGTACAAGATAGTTCATAATTTTCTTCTATTAAAAATTAACAATCTATAGTAATGGGGGAAGACTTTTAATATATAGTTATAGATTATTTCTATTACTTAGACTTTCTTAGATGTATTTTTTTTTCTGAAAAAAAAAAGTGATAGAATGAGGAAGGACCCCCAATTCTATTGGGCAGAACGCTAATTTATGTTGGGACTATCAACAAAGACTCGCTTAAAAGATTACTGCACGGATCTAAATAGCAAGCAGTTCTATCAAGTTATAATTACTCAACTAGTCCTTAAACGACAAGAAATCTCTTTAGAAATGATTGTCCATCAAGTAAGGAAAGTGACCTCAAAATCTCTTATCCACCATGCAAACGGTTCCTAAGACTTTCTTACATGTCTTATCCACCCATTTTTATTTTCTTTTTATCCAAAATCTTTGATCTTTAATACTCTTGTTATAATCCATCAACACCTCAATAATCAAAATAAACATTTTTAAAGTCAAGGGATTAAGTTGCTATTGACCCAAATTGCAAGATGTTAATTTTACATTTGCATGAGAATAAATGTTTCCCATATTTGCTACAAGAGAATAAAAATATTTCCTAAATACATTTATGTGGATATTAATTTTAGAGGAGTGCTAGCAACATACTCTTTAACACACTCCTCCCAACACACACTCTATCATTGGTTGGAATTTATTAAAAATTACAAAATCAGGAGAGAGAGAGAGAGAGAGAGAGTCATTAAATAACAAGTGAGACACATAAAAATTTGTGATTTTCAATAAATTTTAACCAATCATAGAGAGTGTGTTCAAAAGAGTGTGATAAAAAGTGTATTACTAGCATTTCTCTTAATTTTATGAACAAGTGAGAATATTTTTTTCTCACGATAATTGAGTGAAAGATTACTAAATTTTCTCATAGTAATTTCATAAATATATTATTTTTGAAAAAGTCAAATAACAACCAAACCAAAAATCCTATTCTAGAGAATCTCATCCCAAAAGAATAGCTTAGTTAGAAATGAATGATTCTTGTACCAAAAGTCACTTTAAAGCAAATATTGTCAACTATTGAACACTGCAAAGAAGTTTCTGTGATCTTCAACAAGCTTTAGCTCCAACCCACATGTTGAATATGAAAAATGAAGTATTGTCTACATTCTCCAAAAATAAATTTGAAACCTAGAATCTTTGAAGGTCACATAAGAGTGAAAAACAAAAGTACAAAGAGTACTATTCTGAGAGACCAAATTCGCCCATTCCCATGTAGGCCCGCAGAATCTGTCTGAATCATGATTCTGAACTTGCAATCTCCAGCTGAAGGATCTTTGTCAGTGACAACAGAAAGGGCAGGGAATTTGCATGCACTATCAATCGGGTCATTCACTTGGGAATAGCTATTGTATGCATAAGAGATGTTACCACAAGCATCTAAACCACCACATGAAGTTTGATATCCAAGACCTGTGCAATCTGAATTTTGACAAGCATAAGACACTTGGTGCCACTTGATCATCATTGAGGTTTGCTGTGGTTTTCAAAATGCACCACTTTTTGGGCAGATATGCCACCCCACCCCAGTAGCACAAGCCATTGGCTCTTGATCCTATGTTAAGCTGGTACTTGGGTTGTCCATCATAGTAAAACAACCCCCAATGTGTTTCAAAATTACCTGGCTGAATGCTTTTGCTATCTTCATCTATGAGACTAAACAAGCATCCATAGGACCAGGCCTCATTGGTGTCCCCTTTCCATAGATATAGCGTGACATAAAGCCTTGATTAAAGCGCTGCGCATATTTAAGGTTTGCATTTTTTGTCTCCATTTGTAGGCCACGCAACTTCTCCTACAATGATAGGCATGTTTCCAAAACCATTCTTCTGCAGTGCCCACACTAGAGTATCATGGTTGGCATGAAAGACATTGCCATAGATCCTTCCATTGTCATTTATAGGAGACTGAAAACCATTGAAGAAGGCATAGTCAACAGGAAAATTGGGGTATGAATAGAGGATGATGAAAGGATAGATGTTCATGGTAAACGAAGCGTTGTTCTGGCTCAAGAACTTGACAATCTGCACCATGAGATCATGGATGTCTTGCCTGAAGTCACCATCCGAAGGTACTTGTGCGCTAGGAGACATGTCGGTATTTAGAGGGACAGTGACTTTAACCTGGTTGCCTCAACCAGCTTTCACAAGGGCGGATTGGATGTTTTGAAGAGCTGGAAGTGTTGTGTCTTCAAAGGTACCATTGTAAGTTGACAAGAAAGGTTCATTATCCACTGCAACATACCTTGAAAAAATTACAAGAAATAATGTTTGAGAAAATATAGGAATTGCAACACTGACATATGAATAGTCAATAATTTGACAATTGGGGGAATAAACAGAAGACATAGGTTTCCTTGATTTCTCTCCATCAGAAGGCAAATATTCCAATCTTAACTCCTTATGAGATCTAACTACAGTCGACCTCTGACAAAATTACGAAGACATTGCAACCATTTAGTTTTACAAACGGAACAGAGTAAATAATCATATTATGTTTTCACACCAGCTCATACAGTCATACTGATGGAATTTGATAAACCATGTTCTACTTTTCTGTCCTCATTTCATCAAACATTGGCCATGACTTAATACTAGTGGACAAGAATTTAGCATCATATCTGAATCACTCTTGTGCAACTATAATCAATTCAGTACAGACAAACAACAGCACAATAAAAGCAAGAAAGCAGAGACATGAAGTGATCAATAAATTCAGATTTCAAATTACACTAAGTCAAAACAAGACTAGTTTCAAGAAATGGAGGATCATTAGGAGTACACATATTAGAAGAATATCGATGGAGATAACATGCATAATTCTACTCATATAGGACTGACAAATTCCTCAGGGATGCCCGCAGTGGACTGACAATAAAATCCTGTTCAATAGGTGCAACACTTTATCTGCAAGTTCTCATGTTGGGCAATAAGGACCAAAGAAGGACAACCACTCATCTTACATTGACTTGCATAAATATAGATGAACCTTATTCATGTGAAGATCATGTTACAAAAAGGATAGCTGAACACCAACTTCAAAGCATTAAATAGCATGATCTGTTCACAAAAATATTCATTTGTAATTTGTAAACAATGAAGAAGCAAGGGGCATGCCATGTTTGGAAGAGATTGACACAAGAATGCCACTCATGAAAGAGAATACATCAATCCTTTTACCTTATGTCCATATAGAAAATCATTCAAACTTGGTCAGATTTGAGGGGATTTGATTTCAAAATCAAATAAATTAGAATAGATTTCTTAATCCAACCAAGTCAATTCTATTAAACAAAATCAAAGCAATGCTATTTTTTAATGATTCCAAACATATTTGAAAGGATTCCTCATAGTATTTCACTAAGTGGTCATCATATGATAGGATATGGGAGCACGATAAGAACATGATAGGATAAGAACAAGATAAGCTTTAATCCTATCCAATATTTGGTGCGCATCAGAAAACGATCCAGATAAAATGTGATTACTTTTTCAAAAAATTAACTTTTTATTTATTTTTTATAAATTATGAAAATTATGAAAAAAAATTATAATTTTAACTAAATTATACAAAATTATATTTTATTTATGTGATTACTTTTCTTAAAATTATAAACAAATTATATAAGTTTTTTAAAATTATAATTATTATTCAAATATTTTTCATTAAAAATATTTGAATAATAATTATTTAATTTTAAATATTTTAATTAATAATATAATTTTAATTTATGCATCAAAAATTATATATATATAGAGAGAGAGAGGAGGGATCAAATTATACCGGTGTAACTTAAACAACTATTACACCATTCAATAACTTTTAACTGGATGATGTTTTCTTAAAACCCATCGTTTGATTGAAAGTTTCTTTCACATAGATCATGTATACAAAATTTCAAATTAATCTATATTATATTGGTATCAAAAGGGGCAATATATTACTCTATATTATATTTAATATATTTATTTTGTTATTATATATACATATATTATTTATAAATCTTATATTTTTTTGCATAATAATATTATACATATATTTTATATAATAGGTTAAATATTATAATAATTATTATATATATAATTATATTACAAGAGAGAGACAAAGGGAGCTTATCCTATCCATTTGTCTGTAACCCAGCTCCCCTCAGGATAAGAAATATACTAGGATAAGAAATACACTAGAGCAACAAGATAGGATAAGCAACAGGATAACACTATCATATCCTATTGGCGCAACAAACAACGGATTATAATAGGATAGGATAGTCATCTATCTTATCCTGGCCACCAAGCGGGCCCTAAAAGAACATCAAGTAAGACAAATAATTTCTATCATTTGAAAGTCTCTCCCAATTGCAATCATTTCTTCTAAAATTGTTCTGTACCATTACTTCTCAAAAGCATTGAATCAGATAACACAGTCATTAACAAAACCTCCAAACTCACGGCTTATTTACAGTTCATCCACAACATGAAATGCAAAATTACATAGCTGAATCACTCAATCCATGTATTCATACCTAATGTTGTGAGCTGCATAAAGCAATGGTTGATTGAACTCAACATAAATCAGACAATAGAAACAAAAGGGCAAATTACTGATGTCCACTCCCCCAGATGAGACGTGCTGAAACATTTTTGGAAATCCATTTTTCAGCTGCTTGCATACTGTTAGCCATTGTGTAGAGCATGTCATTTGGTATACGGTATACCCAGCATCACCTGAATCCCAAACTTCTTTAGAGCATTTAAAATATCAGGGTCAGCATCAAAAAGCTTAACTTTTTGAGTACCATTGTCCTTTAGCATTTTAACCACAGTGGATGGCGGCAAAGGGCATGTTGCTTGTGTGCCCCAATGAACACCAATTCCACTCACCAAACCCACCAACAGTGCAGCAAAGAACACAAGAACAAGGCACCCCCTAAACTTTCCACCCCATCAACTCCATAAACACTGAATCAAGATAACCAGAATCAAGACCAATAGAAAATCAAATCTATGCTCTTTTATAAGAGTTCAACCACAGTGAAGAAGTTTAGAACACAACAGGGTGAATCAGTGACACAAGCAAGATCAAAATTATGGAACGTGCCAAGGCACCGGATGGAAATTCTCAGAAAGTAACAAAGTTGAGGCATATAAAAGCAAAGCAGAAAAGCTAAGAACAGATCTCTGGATTCAAGAAACGTTTTGCTATGTTAAGCACTTTAGCTGATTAACTTAGCTGCTTCCAGAGAACAGTAAATAGAGACAGAGGAGGGGTTGAATACTGAGACAAAGATGGAGAGATAAACTGGCATTATTGCATTATGAGAGAGAAGTTTTATGGTGGAGAATCTTTTTTCTTTGGGTGAAGTAAGTAGCCAAGCATGCCCAGCAAAGTGGAGAATCTGTTCATGGAAGTTAACACAGCAAAATTTTGAACCAAAAATTTCTTTTGCCATAAAATGGATATAATCAAGAAAAAAAATAACAATAATTACAGCCTCTCAAACCATTTGATCAACAGTTAATACTCAAGCCAAAATCTTCTTCACCACTACTAAAAGATTCAAATACTTGTCTTCATCATCATCCTTGTTAACTCAGTTACAATGTCCAATATACCAGTTCTTCCTCCCAACTCTATACATCATCCATGATGAACTCTCCATCTTCGTCATCAAGCTCACTTACAATTTGCTCATCCTTTCTTTACTTGTATCATCAATCATCACCAGTTGGGCTTCGATGACCAATTTCATAGATTTTGACACAGCCCCACGTATCAGGAATTTCGTCATCTGAATCTTCATATTCAATATACCAATCATGTTTCGCTATAGTAACCAACCCAACAAACGAATCTGTTGGCTCAGTTGTAAAATCAAGAACACAATGTTCCACTGGGGTAGTAGCAATATCAGAATAATTCACTGCATCCACTGTGCGGAAGCTGCAAAAAGAGGATGCCTGACCCGGCATTTGTGAAATGGTGACATTACATCCTCAATATTTCTCCTTAGAATAGCATATATTACATCTCCATGAGCATTAAATGTTATTGTTGTTTGATCTAATGAAGGTACACTACGAAGCAGTCTGAACTTGCACAGATCCCATACTTCAGAGTTTAAAATAACCTGGTTACAACAACACAATTTTTTACATTCAATAAAAAGATCATTAAAAAATGCCACATTATAAACCAAATAAACAAACTCTGCGAATGCCTTCCCCTCCACAATATCTTTCAACCAACCCAAATTAGATCTACAAGAACTTCTGCTAAGGGTGTGTTTAGTACACCTTAAAAACATTTAAGAAAATAATTACAGAATTAAGTTGTACCCAATGGCAAAGGGAAAAAAAATTATACAGTCATAGGATAAAATTTGTCATTCCTACTAGTTTGGTACAAAAAAGAATCCAAGAGGATCAACTTTTAACCCCTGAACCATTTCATGTTTAATATCAGTATAGAACCTGCATCTTTCAAGCAAAACAATGTCGCAACAGAAAGGTATCAACACTGCTGCACAGGTGAAACTTTGCCAATGCCACAGATTTAGGGGTTCGTTGTTGCCACAACCCTAACCTCAGCTGCCAAAACCATCTATGACAGCAACCCCTTGTGGTTTCACCCCCAGTAACCCAAACCAGAGGAGTTACAGAGAAAGCCATCTCTTCCTATCCAATAGTCTCAAAGGTACTGCCTACAACTTTCTCTATCACAGCACAATCCCCACCGTGGCAGAGAAGAGAATCTACTGCCTGACAGAATGATCACCATTCATTGGTTAAAGTTTTCATCAACAACAATCACCAATCAGTTTGTTGGTACTAATTCCATGATTTGATGGCGGTGACCACTAGTGGCAAAGACAACAAAGCATGGTGAAGCTATGAGGTACAAAATAGGGGAAGAAGCTCTAAACTAGTCAAAAGTACATTAAATTAACCCCCTAAAATTAGAGAAAATCAGAAAATATTACTCCCTTTGAATTTTCACCTCTCCTTTACAAGTAAAATATCTCTTATTCCCTTCAATTGAGACTCATCAGTCACGAGTAAGTAGTATACCTATATTTTCTACCTAACTTGCAGTCAAATCAAGAAAACATTCCTACTTCCTACAACATACATTTTCTATTTTGTAAGCCAGATGCAAGATTACGCATACCTCGTTGCCAGCAGGATGAAAGCCTCCACCCCCAAAGTCTGTCAACTGATCAAAGTGATGAACAGGCCCAGAAACCCTCCGGTCCCACAAGACACCATTCCAAAGCAGCATTGAGTCAGAATAGCTAAAATGGATTGGAGAATAAACATGACCCCTACCTGCAAAAGTTGTAGAAGTATCTAACAACGTAGACTCTAGCTCACATGTTTGGATATCATACAACATGATTTCCTGTTGTGCAGAGTCCGATGACAAGGCTGCAAAAACATTCCCAGAGTGGCTAAACCTGGCAGCCTTGCACCCATGAAATACATAGCTTACGTTTTCGTATTCGTCCCAAACATTGTCATTTAAAAATGACGAAACATCCCACAACCTTACATCTCAGGAGCTTGAAGAAAGCAACAGCTGGCTGTCACCAGAAATAAAAGACTGAATAAGTGTCAAGGGATCTCTGTGACATTCTTCATAATGATAGGTCTCGTCATGGTGCTTCAACAAAGTAGAATCCATAAATTGGATGTCTCCACTGTTGTTTCCAACAGCAATATAAGAAGAGTCCCCAAGAAATGTAATGCCTGTTAATGAGTAAACATCAGCAGCAGTGCCCGATGGTCGGAATTGGCTATAAACAAATTTACGATCCCTGTGATTGCCATGCACGTGATACATAAATTTAAATTCACGTGTACCAAGACAAGATGTCACATTAGAAGGGGCATCAAGACTTTGCTTGGGTTCAGCACAAACATGAGGGTGCAAAAGAGAAAGCGATGGAAGAGTGGTAACAGGAGTTCAGCACTGGCAATGCTGATGCTTCAGATACTGAACCACTAGAGAATCTAATGTTATATGTTCTGGGTTGTTGGGCAGATGATCATTTATTACCAGAGAGGATGGTGTAATCTGACCAAGATTTGACATACTGCTTTGATTCTCATCCACATAATCAGCTGTACAAGGCCCTTGTTGATTTCTCAGATTGGAACTTGGTGTATAAAGCCGAGTAGCATCAGTCTGCAGGCTACATTTACGTATTGCACTTGGGGTTGGACAAATAGGAGAATGAAATCCTAGATCCCCAGCATTCAATCGCTTTCCAGATGATGACAACACTCCTATATCCTTTAAATCAGATAACTTATGTTTCATTGGCAAGATTATTGGAGTCTCATACTGAGATTCAACATCCTTATCCATTGTATTAAGATTTAATTTCTTAGACAGAAATCCTGGAACTCGACCAGAAGGCCACTGAAGTTGTACTAGAGGAGCTTCCTGTGAGGAGGGTTGTTGCACAAGAGAAGATGGGAGCAACCAATGATGGCAAAGGTTTCAACTGAGCCTCTTTAAGCAACATTGAAGCAGTTTGTAACAATCCAGATGCCAGTAGGTGTTCATGAATTAGGAGCAAAAGGTCCCTGTTTTTTCAAAGAGAACAAAAACATTCAGATGGGAGGATGAAAAGAACTGCACGTATATGGGAAAATTCAGGAATGGCCAATCATAGAAAACCACTGAATACCTTGGAAGGTACGTTATAGGAGTGGCTGCAGCTATAGCTTCTCTTTCTATCTGCCTTAAGTTAGGAATAGCTCCATCAGTAGAAGCTAATGTACTTGCATGCCCAGAATTGGTGGCAATCTACAAATATAACTTCAACACATATATTAATACTGGCCCTCACAAAGCACAGGTCATTATTCGGCTATATTGGTTTAAGCAACAAACTTAGAAAAACGACATGATCATTATCTCCAAATATGTAAAACTAAAGTCCAAAGACTTAATTGTACAGCTATCTTGAATCACTATCATATTCCAAAAACCATGTGATCACTAAGGTGAGTGGCATATGGACAAGAAACAGACAAACTAAGACAGAATTGATTGAAAATGAGGAACATATCCTCAACCTCAGGCATAAAAAAAATTCACATGGTTTCATTATGTATATAAAGAAGAGGCAATTGATGATATGATACTATTGTAGCTATGTATCATATTACCAGCCATAAACTATGGTGTGCATAGCTAAACCATAAATCCTGTTCAATCCATCAGAATTCAAAGCCTTAGAATCCTTACACAGTGTTGAAATCAAACAATAAATAATGAGAAGCGGATATAATATATAATAAGAATATACCTTATTTTCGTGATGGTGAGGCTGAGAAGTGGAAGTTGCAGCATCAACTTGGACATGAGAAGCAGCAGAATTGCTGAAAGGTACTCGGTTGGGGGAGTAATGTAGGAGTTCGTGGGCGAGGGCTGAGGAGAGAGGTTCCAGAAGGTTCTGGAGTTCGTCGATTAGGTTTGAGACGATGGGTTTGCGTTGGAAAATGGGGTCTTCGAGTTCGATTTGGAGGGCGCGTATGCACCTGTTCAGCGGCATTAGGACTGAACCCTCCCATGCTTAATATCATCTTAATATTTTAAATTTATACATTACATAAATAATAATATAATTATAATAAAAAATATTTTATTGTTTTAAAATAATGAGATGTGGAATTAATAAATAGAATGTTGATGCCCAAGTATATATGCAATACACAATCAAAGAATAAAATCCCTTTCTTCAATTTTACATTAATACAAACATAATGCATCTCTGATCCAAAATCCAGAGACAGCAAGGAGATAGCAAAGTACGAGGAAAAGACTGTTTTGAAACGATATATGCAGTTACTTGACCATTTACTTTAACATAGCAAAATTTAGAACCAAAAATTTCTTTTGCCCTAAAATGAATATAAAGAAGAAAGAAATAACAACAATTACAGCCTCTCAAGCAATTTGATTTACAATTAATCCTCAGAGCCAAAATCTTCTTGTAACTACTTAAGATTCAAATATTTGGCTATCTTCATCATGTTAGTTAGATTCAGTTACTGTGTCCAATATACGAGTTGTTCCTACAAAGTCTATACATCATCCATGGTTCATCTTCATCATCAAGCTCACTAACACTATGATCATGGTTACTAGTGTCATCAAGATCAGAATCATCATCTGTTGGCCTTTGATGACCAATTTCATAGGTTCTGACACAGCCACACATCTCATCTCCATATTCACCTTCAATATAGTCATCATTCTTCGACATAGTAATCAACCCAATAATTGAATCTGTTGGCTCGGTTGCAAAATCAATAACACAGTCATCCACTGGAATAGTAGCAATATCAGAATAATTCACAGCATCGATTGTGCAGAAAGCTGCAAAAAGAGGATGCTTGACCCGACGTGTGTGAACTGCTGCCATTATATCCTCAATGTTTCTCCTTAGAATAGCATATATTACATCTCCATGAGCATTGAATGTTATTGTTGTTTGATCTAATGAAGGTACACTACGAAGCAGTCTGAACTTGCGCAGATCCCATACTTCGTAGTTTATAATAACCTGGTTGCAGAACAATTTTTGACATGCAATAAAAATATCAGTCAGAAATGCCACATTATAAACCAAATAAAGAAACTCTGCAAACACCTTGCCCTCCACAACACCCTTCAACTAAACCAACCCAAATTAGATGCACAAGAACTTCTGTTAAGGGTGCATTTGCTACGCCTTCAAAATTTAGCAGATTAACTTATATTGGCAAAATAAGGGTGTGTTTGACTGTTTTTATTTTGGATAAAGGTGAATGTACACCACATTTTTGGGGTGTGGGGACCGTGGGATGTGGGATGGATAGAAAAGAGAGAGAGAAAAAAATAGAGAGAAAGCCATAGATGTGATAATTGATAAATAATGTGATGAGAAAAGAAGACAGATAGAAAGAAAAATGGGATAAAAATGAAATTGAAGAGATTGTGGATGTACAATAATGGTAACTCTTGTTTTTTAGCTTTTAAAAAATATTTTATGAATCATTTTATAAAAACTAATTTTTGAGGAATAAAAGTAGGAAAAAAAGATGAGCAACTTACAGTGCAAGGAAGACCATGAGTAATAGAAAACTAAAAGTAGAAAATCAAAATAACTTAAGAGATTTTCTGGATTTTTTATTTTAAAAATTGAAAACGAAATATTAGTTTTGAAGACATTTTTCAAACATTACTATTATAAAAAAAATATTTTTAATTTTTAAATAAAATAGTTTATAAAAATAGAAAATGAGCTCTAATTGCTTTCTTTTCTTTAGCAACTTCCTAACAAACCTTAAAAAAACAGATATTTTTCATAATTAAGCTGCTTCCCAAGAGAGCTTTAAAAAATTATTTTTTCATAATTAAGTTGTACGAAAAGTAAGGGAAAAGTTTGGTGGATACCAAACTCTATTCAGAGACAAGAGAAAAGTGTAGGTATGACAAGTGATAGGCTGATGATAGGAAGAGAAAGATAAAAGGAAATAATAGGTGTTTGATAGAGTGTTTGATATATAGAAGTGTGTATGTATCATCACTTGAAAAAGAATGCAAGAGGATCAATTTTTAACCCCTGGACCAGTTCTTGTTTAATATCAATACTGATCCTGTCCTGCATCTTTCAAGCAAAACTATGTCACTATAATGAGGCTTTAATAGTCAATACTGCTGCAGAGGCTTTAATACTGCAGAGGTTCATTGTTTCCATAGCCCTAACCTTAGCTGCCAAAGCCAACTATGACATTGCTCCTTGTGGTTTCACCCCATGTAACCCAAACCATAGGAGTTATAGAGAAAGCCATGTCTCCCTTTGCCATAGTCACAAATGTACTTCCAATAACATTTTTGTCACAGTGCATTCCTCACCATGGCAGAGAAGAGAACCTACTGCCTCACAGAGAATGGTTGCCATACATTGGTTAAGTTCTCATCAACGGCAATCACCAATCATTTTGCCATTACCAGTTCCATGCTCTAATGGCAGAGTCAGGGTCACCGGTGGTGGAGACAATAGAGGATGCTGAAGCCATGAGAGACAGAGAATAGGGGAAGAAGTTCTAACCTAGTAAAAAATACAATATCAACCCCCTAAAATTGGAGAAAATTAGAAAATTTTACTCCTTTTAATTTTCACCCCTCCTTTACAAGTAAACCATACATAGTCATAAAAATGTACTCCTTTAAACCCCTACACCAAACAGCATAATAAGGAAGGTCTTTTATTCCCTTCGATTGAGACTAATGAGTCATGAGTAAGTGGTTTAGCTATATTTTCAGTCTAGCTCTTCTCTAACATCTAACTTGCAATCAATGCAAGAAAATATTCCTAGTTCCTAGAACATAAATTTCCTATGTTGTAAGACAGATGCAAGATTCTGTATACCTCATTGCCAGCAAGATGAAAGCCTCCACCCCCATAGTCTGTTAACTGATCAAAGCGATGAACAGGCCGAGAAACCCGCTGGTCCCATAAGACACCATTCCAAAGCAGCATTGAGTCAGAATGGCTAAAATGGATTGGAGAATAAAGATGACCCCAACCTGTAATCGCTACAGAACTAGAAGTATCTGACAACTTAGACTCTAGCTGACATGTCTGGATATCATACAACAGGATTTCCTGTTGTGCAGAATTCGATGGCAAGGCTGCAAAAACATTCCCAGAGTTGCTAAACCTGGCGGCCTTGCACCCACGAAATGAATGGATTTTATCATGGAATTGGCGCCAACCATCGCCTCTTAAAATTGACGAAAGATCCTACAATGATACATCTTGGGATGTTGGAGAAAGCATCAGCTGGCTGTCACCAGAAATAAAAGACTGAATATGTGTCAATGGATAGTTATGACCTTCAGAAAAGTCCCACCCAGTAGGATCCTTAAGTCTGAGGTCTCCATCGGCCCCAACAGCCATAAAATGAGAGTCCCCGAGAAACGTAATGCATGTTAGCCAGTAATTATCTCCTGTAGCGAGCGATGGTCTGAATCGGCTATAAACAAATTGACGGTCCCTGTGATTCCCATGCACTCCACCATATGTAAATTTAAATTCACGTGTACCAAGACGAGATGTAACATTAGTAGGGGTAAAAGGGCTTCGCTTGGGTTCAGGACAAACATGAGGGTGTGAAAGAGAAAGCAGTGGAAGAGTGGTAACAGGAGTTCGGCACTGGCGATGCTGATGCTTCAGATACTGAACCACTAGAGAATCTAATGTCATGCGTTTTGGGTTGATGGGCTTATGATCATTCATCACCAGGGAGGATTGTGTAACCTGGCTGATATTTGATACACTGCTTTGACTCTCCTCCACATAATCATCAACTGTACAAGGCCCTTGTTGATTTCTCAGATTGGAACTTAGTGTATAAAGCCCAATAGCATCAGTCTGCAAGCTACTTTTAGGTATCACACTTGGAATTGGACAAATAGGAGAATGAAATCCTAGATCCCCAGCATTCAATCGCTTTCCAGATGATGACAACACTCCTATATCCTTTAAATCAGATAACTTATGTTTCATTGGCAAGATTATTGGAGTCTTACACTGAGATTCAGCGTCCTTGTCCTTTGCATTAAGCTTTAATTTGTTAGATAGAAATCCAGGAACTCGACCAGAAGGCCATTGTAGTTGTTCTGGATGAGCTTACTGTGTGGAGGGTTGTTGCACAAGAGAAAATGGAGCAACCAATGATGGCAAAGGTTTCAACTGTGCCTCTTTAAGCAACATAGAAGCAGTTTGTAACAATCCAGATGCTAGTAGGTGTTCATGAATTAGGAGCAAAAGGTCCCTAATTTTTTAAAGAGAACAAAAAACCATCAGAACTGCACATATATATGGGAAAATTCAGGAATGGTCAATCATAGAAAACAACTGAATACCTTGGAAGGTACGTTATAGAAGTGGCCGCAGCTATTGCTTCTCTTTCTATCTGTCTTAAGGTAGGAATAGCCGCATCAGTAGCATCTAGTGTACTTGCATGCCAGGAATTAGTGACAATCTACAATCATAACTTCAACACAATGTTAATACCGGCCCTCACAAAGCACATATTATTATTTGGCTTTCTCAGTTTATGAAACAAACTTAGAAAAACCATGTGATCATTATTTTGAAATATGTAAAACTAAAGTCTGAAAACACAATTATACAGCTATGTTGAATCACTATCATATTCCAAAAAGCATGTAATCTATGTCCTTGATTGATTCTAAGGTGAGTTGCATACGGACAAGAAATAGACAAACTAAGACAGTATTTATATTAAAGATGAGGAATATCAGTCTGCTTATCCAGAAGCACTTCTAAGAAGAAAATAAGAAAAATAGAAAATGAAATGAGCTTCTCCATAAGATAAAATCTGCTTATGCATAAGCTAATATTAATATGTAGAAGTTCTCTCATATAGTTTCTCTAAAAGATGAGAGAGCTTCTACAAATTAGCATGTGCATAAGTTAATTTGAACTTACAAGAAGCTTATTTCATTTTTTTTTTCTTATTTTCTTCTCCTAGAAGTACTTCTGGATAAGCTTCCGGATACCCTCAGCCTCAGGCAACAAAAATATCAGATTGTTCTATTTAAATTGAAAAGGGGGAACATATATGCATATAAAAAAGCAGCAATTGGTGATATGATATGATATTTTTGTAGCTATCTAAATTCTTATCAATAATACCAGGCATAAATTATTGTGTGCATGGCAAAACCAATAATCCTGTTCAATCCAACAACAGGGTTCGAAGCTTTAGTATCCTGACACAGTGTTGAAATCAAACAATTAATTACGAGAAGCGGATACAATATATAATATGAATATACCTTATATTCGTGAGGGTGAGGGTGAGAAGTGGAAGTTGCTTGAACATGGGCCTGAGAAGAAGCGGAATTCGTGAAAGGGAGTTGAGGTTGGTGAATTAGGGCGGAGGAGAGAGGTTGGAGAAGGTGGTGGAACTGGTCAATTAGGGCGGAGACGGTGAGCTTGCGTTTGAAAATGGGGTCTTGGAGTTCCATTTGGAGGGCGCGTATGCACTTGTTCAGCGCCATTAGGACTGAACTGTCCCACCCTACGCTCGTCGCCATTGTAGAGTAATGGATTCTGATACAGAGTCAATGGTGTGGTGTGCCGCGTAGTGGAGTGTTTTTAAACATAAAGGGTGAGAAGGCAAGGCAGTGAGATGAGATCATGAGACTGGAAGTCGAGAAGGCATGGACGTGGTTTTCCACGTAAAGTTGAAGCTCCTGGTTCTAGCTTCTACGTCATATGGCTCATTTTACGGTTTTCTTTTTTAAATGATATTTGAACAATTAAAAATTTTAAAACATCATATCAATACCTTGTTAAAGAATATTATTAGATTATTATATATTTTTTTAGTTTAAAATAATTATCCTAAATATAAAAATAAAAATAAAAAACTAAATAATGTTAATGTAAAATATTGAATAGTATTAATGTCAAATACCAAAGTAAAAAAAGAAAATAAAAAGATAACTGATTTTCAAGATAAAATACATGTTTAAGTCAAATATTAATTTCTCTTAGGCATAGTTTACCGTAAAAATTCAATGAGATCACAAAGCAAATTCACTTATAATTATGTATGTGTGTTTATGAAATCACTCTAAATCACCTGTGCATATTCGTCTAATATCATTTTTCACTAATCTTTACTTGAACTTTGTTAAGCAAATTAGAAGTGGAAAAGTGGCTTAAGGGTCAACCTATCAAAAGTGGCTGGATAGATTGGGTGATTCAACCCACTAACCTAGTTAGGCGTAGAAATGCATGTTAAACATGTAAGGTCAATCCTCACACACACGCACGCGCACATACACACACGTGCACGCGCACACACACAGAGTCAACTTGTCAATTGATCTTTAAACGGGATAGTTTGTGTTTCCAACCCATTTTTGCCAATGGATGGGTCAACACACACTGTCGTACTTAAGGTAGGTTAAGTGTATCAAGGCAAGTCATTCCAAACGCGCACACACACACCATCATATCTTTAGACAGGTCAACTTGCCAATTGATCTTTAAACGGGATAGTTTGTGTTTCCAACCCATTTTTTCCAGTGGGTCAACACACGTTGTCATACTTAAAGTAGGTTAAGTGTATTAAGGCAAGTTGATCATTCCGCTTTGCCACCCATATAAGCAATGCAAAAAAGTTGACAAAAAGGAAGAAAAAAAAATGAAAGATGAGAACAACCCATTTTTTAAACCAATTTTAAAATGGTCAAAAGTACATGTGTTTGACTTTAAAAATATTTTTAAAATACATAATTTTCATAAAATATTATCTTAAATATCACTATTATATTATTTAACTTGATATATATAAGAGTGTCTTAGTGCAATAAAAGTGAACTACAACTTTAGATAAAACATATTTTTAATGTTAAAAATTAAAAAATTGTTACTCCAAAATGTATCTTCACTTATCATTCTTATAACTCGAAGATTAGTGTCATCATTATGTCTATAGAAATATTTTATCAAATATCAAAATATATTATCATTTTTTCAATATATATAAAAATAAGGAAAAATATGATTTTAGTCCTTATACTTTGTGAATTTTTTGTTGTAGTCTCTGTACTTCCCCATCGAACATTTTGATCCCTAAACTTTTGAAAATAAGTGTTTTTAGTCCCTTAGGACAAACACTAACATCTATCTTGTGGGACTAAAAACACTAATTTTTAAACGTTCAAGGACCCAAATATTTGATGATAAAGTACAGGGACTAAAACTAAGAATTTTACAAAGTACAGGGATTAAAAACATATTTTTCCCTAAAAATAATTATATTTCTATCTAAAACTACAATTTCCTATGATGTAAACTTGAGAGATAATATTTAAGGCATGAAGCAATTAGCAAATATTAGTATTCAAAACTATAAACTATTTTATAATACAAATATATTTAATAAATAAAATAATCATGTAACTTTAAAAAATAAAAAAAATATTATTAAAAACATTACGTGAAGAGGATTAACCCTTATAACTAAAAATCATTAATTGAAAAATGAAATTTGGATTTTTTGAGGTATATTTAGAAAGCATTTTATTTGTGATGTTGGTGAAGAAATCATTTTAAAATATTTTGCAATGCCAAATTAATTACTCATGTAATTTTAAAAACAAAATATTACTAATTCTATTACTCAAATATATTATGTTTAATTAATTCCATTAATTTATTATAATATTTTCTTCAACGAAAATGTTGATACTAATTATTTTAAATGATAGAAAATAATAGAGGTGGCAAAATGGGCCAGATTAATCGGACCGACTCAAACCCGCCCAATAAAATGTAAGACTTGGGCTTTAAATTTTGAGCCCAAATAAAAGGTGGGCCTTTTTAGTCCGATCTAATCATAGCCCAATGTGGGCTTAGCCCGCAAAACCCGCCAAAAGTCCTAAAAAAATGGGCTTTACAGGGCTTGGGCTTCATTTTAGAGGCCCAAATTAAATTTGAGCTTTTTTGGCCCGGCCCGCTATAGCCCACAACCCGCATTGGGCCAGCCCGTAATGGGCCGGGTAGGCCGTTTTGCCACCTCTAGAAAATATGTGTCTTACATTAAAAATATTCTTAAAACACAAATTATTAATAACAAAAAAAGAGTGAGGGAGAGAGGGAGAGAGAGAAAGCTCTCTATTTACTGTCAAACTTCAAATGGTTATGGACCTGTAGAAAAAAATTTGTAGAGCAGTAACATGTGGTCTTTGAGACCTTCTTTTCTTAAATAGTAAATAGAACAGATAATACACTCTTTAACACGTTTTTTCTATAATATAATTAGTCTAATACAGTTGGGTCCCTTAATTTAGTAGGTTATGTTTTGAGGCATTAATCATATGTACCATGATGGCTTGACTTCATATAATTATGGTCTTTTTACACACTTTGCAAATTTTGTATCACTAATTTTATTATGGTATTTGTAATTGTACTTATATTCAGTTGTATTGAGGATAGAATATTGAACCTTTGCTTTGTCTAACAGGAGACTTCTTGTTGTGCGTAGAGTTGTATGAACCTTTGATTGGTGTGTTATTGCTCTTAATGTGGTCCTTAGTTAAGATCCCTTAGTTGTCAATAGGTATTTACCCAAATCAGATGATAAAACCAACTGAGATATGTTGCAGCATAATTATACAAGTACAACAACATAGTCGTGATGAATGAATGAGTCACCAAGAGGACTTGAATAAGAGATGCTTGTTTTATTTGTTGCTCTACCAATTGGACTTAATCTAACAGTAATCGCATTAAGGGGTCATGAAGTAAATCTGGCAACACTATTATGTGATGGGTGGAATGAAGATTACAATAATGTAGAAACTTATTGACTTCTATAATGAAATTCGTATTCAGGACACTTGGATTAATTTCTCCTCCAACATCCACCATCTCTTGAATTCCAAATACACGGTTGATCTTACATAATATTGTGAATAAGGATCGATCTTGCTAGAAAAAGGTATTATGTAACCATATGTCCTGTTCCACCCAGAAATATCTTGTGAGTGCATGCAACCTTCTTCTGATTATGCAGCAACACAATCACGGTGCTGCATAATTAGAGCCATCCTATGGTGAAAATTTGTGCTTGAGTACATTGAGTGATCACTCTTGTTAAAAATAAAACCTCGAGACATTGAGCCACACCAAGGGTTATGTTACAATAACTATCTAAACTAGTAAGACATTAAGAAAGAATTCTTTTTGATTCGTAGAAATCGAAAACATGTATCAGGGGATTTATAACAACTCAAGCACCATGTGTAACCAACTGAGCTAGACCCCTCGGTATTAAGAAAGAATTCTGATTTTGCATAACTATGCAAAAACAATTTGTGGTGTTGCATAATGAGTGCAAACCTAAGTGCCCCAAATGTGTTTTCTTGGGTGAGATTAAGTCTTAGATTTAAATTGAGACAAAATAGCTAAATCATTATCCACAAATCAACATTAAGTTGATATTAAGATAGAAATAAGATAATAGTTAGGCCTAAACCCAATTTGTAACATGATATCAGAGTCTATCCTAGATTCATGCTCTAAGCAGGTAACCTTGAGTGTATGGGGAGTGTTGGAAGCCACCTTAATTGTGGTCACCCCTAGCCTACCTTAATTGTGGTCACCTTAATTGAAGTACTAGAGATAGTGTCATGGTAGAGTATATAAGTGGGGAGCATTCATCACTTTACAAGCTGATTTTGTAGGGTTGAGTTAAGTCCTAACCCATATTGTAGCAATAATTTCGGTGCCACCCATAGTGATCCTACTCGACTTGAATAAGATTGTATCTAGTGGAGGATACCTGAAGATCAAAGAAAAGCGTGACACCTTGAGAACAAAAATTTATTAAGGATCCGAAACAAAAATCGGTCATTTATCCAAACCTAAAACATATTTAAGCAAATATCTATTTGCAAATGTTACTTTTGTTCTAGTTATACTCTTTTTTTTTTTTAGGATTAAAATCAAAACCTCCTGTTACATACGGATCAAAAGTTATTTAAGCCCGAGCAAAATATATAAGTGTAAAACCAAGCTGAAAATAAATAGGGATGGATGTGGGAGACGTTTGTGGCTCCTCACTCCCTTGCAATTAGGGATGGCAAAAAAATCCACGCCCGCGGATATTCGCGGATAAAATCCGTCGCGGATAGAAGATGGATAATATAAACGGATACCCGCGGGTAACGGGTACGGGTTTTTTATTTACCCGCTCATTAACGGGCGGGTACGGGTATCATACTATCCGTGCCCGCGGATACCCGCTACCCGTAAAATTACTAAATTACCCTTATATATATATATATAATTTAAAATCACTAGTTTTTGCTCTTGATACTAGTAAATATTATGTCTAGAGATTCAAAATCACATTATAAGATTCTTATTTCTTTGATTTTTTTTAATTAAAGACATGTAATTTTCACATAAAAATTTAATTAACTACACATTTGATTCTTTATTCTTCTTGTAGTAAATAATATGATTTTATTTCCAAATTTTATTGCACACAAAGTATCTATTTCTTAGTATTTCTTCTAAAAAAATCACCTTTTTTTAAAAAAAATTTTTTTTTTTTAATATGAAATATCCATGGGTATCCATGGATATCCGCGGATATAAGAAAAACTCGCAGATTTTTATCAAACGAATATCCGACGGATAACGGGACAGGTAACGGGACGGATTTTATCCTGCGGATCGGATAGCGGGTAACCACTATCCGTGTCCGACCCGACCCGTTGCCATCCTCCTTGCAATTGCATCCTCGTTGTTGAGAGATACTAGGGAGGGAGAAAGAGTTAAACACAGCGCTGACTTTTGTATAGCTCTGATTTGAATTTTGAAACAATGGACAAACCACCCGAAGCCGAAGAACCATCACAGTCACAAGACTCGTCGCGAGATCACCACACCTGGATAACGTTACGTCTGTCAAAATTCACATTCCCAATATTCAAACTCTTCTATTCTCTTTCTTTTATTCATTACTAACATCCATCACCCTTTTCAGCGCACAAGACATTCTGAGAGAAAAACTGATCACAGAGAACAGTTTCACGTGGAAATTACCCACCACGGGCACATCACAACCTGGTTCTAAAGAGGGAGAAGCATTGAGATACGTTGGTGGGGTTGACATAAGCTTCTCAAAGGATGACCCATCAAAGGCATGTGGCACCCTTGTAGTGTTGGACTTCCACACTCTTCAAGTTCTCTACCAAGACTTCTCCTTGGTCACTCTTCAAGTCCCCTATGTGCCTGGCTTTCTTGCTTTTAGAGAGGTTCCTTTTTTTCTCTATTTATGACCAACAAATTTGATTATTTTTTTACTATTTTTAAGGAGCCATGTAACATATGTTATATCTACACAAGGTTAGTAATAAATGCATTAGAACCTCAATGGGTTGGTTGAGTGGAACAAGATAGGGTTTCGAATCTGACAGGTTGCAGATTCGAACCCCCACTCGTCTTTCTGAGATGAGGTAAATGTAAGTTCCTCTTGAAGCACCCTTTGAGCCTGGAGGATTCTCCTACCTTTGGCTGGGGCACCATCCCCTTCTCTAAATTGTTGTTTACCAGAAAAAAATGCATTTGAAGGAAAATGATTGGGGATTTGGGGTGTAGAAAAGAAGATAGAATCTCCCTTTAGGTGGTTTGGTCATGCAGGGGGAAGACCAGTAGAATCCTCAGTAAGGAGATTAAATCAGATAGAAGGTAGCCTGGCATCTAGAGGCAAAGGGAGGACTAGGAAAAATTATAGGAGAAACAATTAAGAATGATTCAGAAGTTAATAATTTGTCTATAGACATGATTTGTGGTAGAACATTAGGTGTTGTTTGATCCATGTTGTCGACCTTGTGAAAATAGGTTCGGTTGTTGTTGTAGTTTCTAAAATGTTTGTTGCAGGTATTATTGATTGCTCCTATTATTTTAGGCCCCAGTTCTGCTACAGCTTCTAGAAAAAATGAAAAGGAGCAATAATCCATTCTACCCTCAGGTAAATGTTGTATGCTACATTAAAAAAAAATCATATGAATTTGATGCCTTTGAAACTTGCTTGTTTTTTCATTATTCAGTACCCACATTGCTGGTGCCAATCTTGTTAGCTGCACTAAAAACTCATATATGCAGAATTCTAACAGATTGGTAACTATTTTGGATTTCTTTTTAGCAATTTATGATGATTTTGTACCCAAGTTTCATCATCTGAATAGAAGGTTATTTGATGGTTGTTGACAGCTGTTAATGGTTGATGGAAACGGAATACTTCATCCCCGAGGCAAGTGCTTTACACATGAATATTTTGCTTTCCCCTTATAAGTTTCACACACAAGATTTTTCTGATTGATGAAAATTTTTCTTTTCTTAAAAATGTCATACTTTAGAATTTACTTAGCTTTTATGAATATGATATTTACATAGGTACTCTTATTATTATTCAATTTTTGTTGGATAAATAGAAATCTAACAGCTATCGTGTGAGGAATCGTTTCTTATATTTTACTGGTCTGCTAAACTAATGGAGTATTGAATCAATCATTTTCCATACTTAATATAATGGTTGGCTGTTGTTTTAATATTTGATCAATTTGCAACATTGAATAGTAATTGATGTTTGGTGTAACTGAAAACTTGAAAAGGCAGTAACTGCTAATTTTCACTCTTGAAAGAAAATTACTCCCATTGATGAACCATTTGTGGCTATACTTCATAGTTTATCCATCCCAGCCAAAAAGGACATTTACAACTCAATTTCCAATGTTAGTTTTTTTCTTTTCAAGCAGAACTATCTTCCCGAGAAAGTTGAAGTCATTTTAAGTTCCTCTGAATATGTTATAATTGATTTAATTTAACATGTAAATTTTAGCTTGCTACCTGTGTTTAACAGATAAATTCTCTAAACCTTTAACTTTTGCAGGTTTTGGGCTGGCCTGTCATATTGGAGTTGAGGCCAATCTCCCAACAATTGGGATTGGAAAGAATGTTGGTATTGATAGTATCACTTATTGATCTCTCATCTCATGTGTCCCAGTACTGATGAGCCTTCTGTAGATTTTCACTTGCTTCTCTATCAATTCAGAGATTTTGTTATTTTTGTAGTTAAAAAGCTAGAAGTACTGAATAGGCGCCTGAATTCTTTAGCTTTATATGTTCCAGTTGCATCATGTGGATGGTCTTGATCATACTACAGTGAGAAAACTTCTTGGAGCTGAAGAAAACTCTTCTAAAGATTTTATTAATTTGGTGGGTTGTTCTGGGCGTATATGGGGAGTGGTAAGAACCTGAATTAATGGTACTCCACTTGTCCTTATTTCTTATAATAATGATGTGCTGACAATCAAATGCATTACAAAAAGAGTGTATCATACTCACGGAAAACAATTTATTAAATGTTATCAAGCATAACTTACATAAGCTGCTAAAATCCAGTTTTGGCGTTTTTATGCATTTTTATTGATATATTGTTTTGACATGCTCTAACTTTTTTCTTTTCTTGCCACACTTGTGTCCAGGCCATGAGATCTACACAGGGATCCATAAAACCAATATTTATATCAATTGGTCACAGGATATCACTTCAGACTGCCATTATGATTGTTCAAATGACTTGCAAGTATCGCGTGCCGGAGCCAATTAGGCAGGTGAAACTATCTGCCATTTGAAAGCATGAAATGTCTACTTAATTTCAAATAGATGTATAATACATACATCTTTTGTCACCAATGAAAATTAAAGAAAGAATACACGAACCAGACCTGTAAAGGGAATATTTCTGCCTTTTACCAATTCCCCGTTTGCTGCTTAATACATACTTTGATTAGATAGTTTACTTGGTTAGGTTTTCCATCATATAACTTGTGCCTGAACCATTTGGTTAGATGAAATGTAAATTTACCAATCACTGGCTGTATTCCAATTCTTGGAAATCAAAAGTAACCAGTCCTTACACCCCCATTTGAACTGCAGGCTGACATAAGATCTAGAGACTACATTCGGAAGCTTGAAATGAATGCCAAAGTAAAGTAATTTCACTCATATGGTACGTCACTGTTGACTTTAAATTTTGGTTCCTAATTGCTTCTTGAACACCTAAAGTGATGCCAGCATTTACTAGTTACTACTTACTACATGCTATCATGAATTAAGTTAGACACTTGTATGTTGTGTAAGTGGTCACAGCAATGTTAATTTTCAAGTCCAGAGTTGTAAATGAATAGACTCAAGGTTATATTATGCTTTGAAACCATATATGTACAGCCTTGAAACCGAATACATAAAAGTATCATCGAATACAATCTTGATCCTTAACGTTGAATGTACAGCCTTTTTTTTCTTGTGCCTCTTGCACTCACCTAATTCTCAGTATGGATCTTGATGTCTTGAAATTTTTTGTACCTCTACTATACTTTATAATGCTGTTAAATTTACAAGGTTTTTCTTATTGATTTTCTTTTTTAACTGTAAAATGTAAATTTGTTTCAGGTTTAAGTTTATAATCTGTTAAATAATGAAATAGCTATGTGAGATGACAATAACAAGTTTGGCTGCAAGGGACACGAATGAACTTGATAGAACCATCACAATTCATCAAGTGGTTAGAAACAAGGCCAGTGCCAGTGGATTTGCTTATAGCTTCATTGAATGATCCATTTCACCTCATAGGATTACATAGGGACTTAGCATTCCATCCATTAGTATGCCTAAACCACTCATGTAAAACAGTGATATTATATACAACCAAATCACTCTCAAAATAGAACTATCTGCCAGCTAGCATTCTGTGTTACGTAGAAGCAGAGTTTTCATTTCTGGTTGCTTTGATTGTCTGATGAGAAGTGCTAGCAACACTCTTTAATACACTCCTTGTAATACTCTTTACTATTGGTTAAAGTTTATTAAAAACTACAGAATCATGAGTAAAGCTCATTAAATAAGAAGTGTAACACATAAAATTGTGATTTTTATAAATTTCAAACAATAATAGAGAGTGTTCAAAAAAGTGTATTAGAGAGTATGTTGCTAGTACTTTTTTTGTATGATTACCAACCCATGAAATAAAGACCAGTGACGTTTGTTGAATTCTTGAGCCATGTATTTGACTGTTATTCATTTATGTTTGTTTCAAAAGCCATGTATTTGAGAAAGTGACGAGCTGGAAGCATAATTTATCTGAGAAAGTGACAAGGTCCAGAGCTGGAAGCATCAGCTATTTGCCATAAAGAATTCATTCATCATTACTATTAGTTTCAATTGTTATTTTATATTGTTAAATATATAATGTAGCCCTTTTTTTTATAAAAATATTTAATTATAAGACAAGGGCATGCCCTACCGTATTGGTAAAGTTACGCCTTGATGATCGGTTAGTCATAGGCTCGAATACGAAATCAGAGTCTTTGCATATGTAAGGGAAAGGTTGCGGACAATTACCCTCCCTCTTACCTTTTTGATTCACGAAATGAGAAGCTTTTGGCACTATGGTACGTTAGTTTAGTTTTTAATTACTAAACTGTAAGATCAATTTAGGAATTTCATACCACTTTTTATCTTTGCTTCTTTAACCTTGTTCTACTCTGTACGCTAGTTTATATTATAGAAGCATGTATGTATATTACCTAAAAAGTATATGATATAAATTTAGTTGTATTTGTGTAATAGGATAAGAACATCCTTGAAGAGTTTATCTGATGGCTGAGAAAACAGTAGTGTGTAATTACAATTAGTTGGGAATTGAGTGTCATTTCCACATATGTCTCAAATTCCTTGTGTAAACTAATAGCTCAAGAGCATATGATGAATTCACATTTTTTTTTTTTGGTAAAGAAAGAATCAAATACAAACAGAAATTAAATAACAGACAGAGTCTCGAAGCAAAACTTGAAGCGCATCAACAGGAGCTTGCTGCCATTCAATGTATCTGATGAATTCACATTTGACTGTTCGTTGAATTTAGATTACGTACGAAATATTGTTCTCAGGTTTACCTGTACATCTAGAGTTTAGATTCCATATTTTAAGGAAATGTTGTCGACATGTGTTTTAAGTTGTAGCTTTCACGGGATATTTGGAATCTAGAATCCAGATTTTAAGGAAAGGGAAAAATGAAAATTAGCAGTACGAGGTTTTGGTCATGTGTGACTTGATCACTTTGTCCCTGAACTTTAACAAATTATTGGATTGATAATCGATTAAACGTTTCTGTATCTTGTTTATTGATATCCTTGTTACAAAAGTTCATGGTATCAAATGCTGATAGCTAGACTGATTTACCAATTCCCCATTTGCTTTTTAATACATTCTTTGATTAGATAATTTACTTGGTTAGGTTTTCCATCATATAACTTCTGCTTGAACCATTTTGTTCTTAAAGAAAACTATAAATCACTGGCTGTATTCCAATTCTTGGAAATCAAAAGTACCCAGTCCTTACACCTCTATTTGAACTGCAGGCTGACATAAGATCTAGAGACTACATTCGGAATCTTGAAATGAATGCGAAAGTAAAGTAATTTTACTCATATGGTACGTCACTGTCGACTTTAAATTTTCTTTCCTCATTGCTTCTTGAACACCTAAAGTGATGCCAGCACTTACTAGTTACTACTTACTACATGCTATCATGAATTAAGTTAGACACTTGTATGGTGTGTAAGTGGTCACAGCAACGTTAATTTTCAAGTCCAGAGATGTAAATGAATAGACTCAAGGTTATAGTATTAGTATGCTTTCAAACCATATATGTACTGCCTTGAAATCGAATTCATAAAAGTATCATCGAATACAATCTTGATCTTTAACGTTGAATGTACAGCCTTATTTTCTTGTGCCTCTTGCACTCACCTAATTCGCAGTACGGATCTTGATGTCTTGGAATTTTTTGTACCCCTTCTATACTTTATAATGCTGTTAAATTTACAAGGTTTTTCTTATTGATTTTCTTTTTTAACTGTAAAATGTAAATTTGTTTCAGGTTTAAGTTTTTAACCTGTTAAATAATGAAATAGCTATGTGAGATGACAATAACAAGTTTGGCTGCAAGGGACACAAAAGAACTTGATAGAACCATCACAATTCATCAAGTGGTTAGAAACAAGGCCAGTGCCAGTGGATTGGCTTATAGCTTCATTGAATGATCCATTTCACCTCACAGGGTTACATAGGGACTTAGCATTCCATCCATTATTATAATTATATCTAAACCACTCATGTAAAAGAGTGATGATACTATATACAACCAAATCACTCTCAAAATAGAACTATCTGCCAGCTAGCATTCTGTGTTGTGTAGAAGCAGAATTTTCATTTCTGGTTGCTTTGATTGTTTCATGAGAAGTGCTAGCAACACTCTTTAATACACTCCTTGTAATACTCTCTACTATTAGTGAAAGTTTATTGAAAACAATAAAATCATGAGTAAAACTTATTAAATAAGAAGTGTGACACATAAAATTGTGATTTTTATAATTTTCAGAACAATAGTAGAGTGGTAAAAAAAAATGTGTTAGAGTGTGTTGCTAGTATTTTTCTTGTATGATTACTAACCCATGAAAGAAAGATCAATGACGTTTGTTGAATGCTTCAGCCATGTATTTGACTGTTACTCATTTACGTTGGTTTCAAAAGCCATGTATTCGAGAAAGTGACTAGAGCTGGAAGCATCATTTATCTGAGAAAGTGACAAGGTCCAGAGCTGGAAGCATCATTTATTTGCCATAAAGAATTCATTCGTCATTACTATTAATTTCAAATGTTATCTTCGTCTTATATTGTTAAATAAATAATGTAGCACATTTTCTACTTCTTCTTTTTTATAAAAAATGTTACTAAATTATTAGATGAGTGTGAGTCCTAGCGTAACGGTAAAATTGTGTCTTGGTGACCAATTAGTTATAGTTCGAACTCAAAAACAGTCTCTTTGCATATATTGCGTATAATTACCTTCTCTCATAGCTTTGCAATTCATGAAATGAGAAGCTTCTGGCGCTATAGTACGTTATTTTAGTTTTTTGTTACTAAATTATAAGATCAATTTAGGAATTTTATACCACTTTTGTTAGGTTATAGAATAAAGGGGATTAAAGTAGTTACTAATTAGAGGGATATCATGGACCGGGCACATCTTATCTGTAAATAGGAGGACACTAGGTTAAAGGGGAGGCATTCAGATTAGTAAACCTTTGTGGGAATAGAGCAGCGGCTCTGTTGTAAAAGGGAAAACCTTGGAAGAGAGATTTTTCTCTTATTTCTTGTTCTTTTCATCCTATTCAATAAAATCACTCTATTATTTCCCATTCCCAATTCTTGGTTCCTAACAACTTTTTTATCTTCACTTCTTTAACCTTGTTCTACCGATTTCTCTCTCGCCTAATACTCTTTATACTATAGAAGCATGCATGTATATTACCTAAAAAGTATATGATATAAATTTTGTTGTATTTGTGTAATAGGATAAGAACATCCTTGAAGAGTTTATCTGATGGCTGAGAAAAGTAGTGTGTAATTACAATTGGCTGGGAATTGAGTTTGTCATGTCTCAAATTCCTTGTGTAAAAACTAATAGCTCAAGAGCATATGATGAATTCACATTTTGTTTTTGGTAAAGAAAGAATCAAATACAAACAGAAATTAAATAACAGACAGAGTCTCGAAGCAAAACTTGAAGGGCATCAACAGGAGCTTGCTGCCATTCAATGTATCTGATGAATTCACATTTGACTGTTCGTTGAATTTACATTACGTACGAAATATTGTTCTCAGGTTTACCTGAACATCTAGAGTTTAGATTCCATATTTTAAGGAAATGTTGTCGACATGTGTTTTAAGTTGTAGCTTTCACGGGATATTTGGAATCTAGAATCCAGATTTTAAGGAAAGGGAAAAATGAAAATTAGCAGTATGAGGTTTTGGTCATGTGTGACTTGATCACTTTGTCTCTGAACTTTAAAAGGGTGTATTTTCAACGTGTGTTGCAACGTGTGTTGAGTAATTCTTCTGATAATTTTTTTTGGTTAAGAGTTGACAGAATCAATCAGATAACTAGCACATGATTAATTTATTTTTAAAACTACCCTTAAGATAAAAGTAAATTAGTACCTTGACTTTAAATTGTGTGTTACTTATTCCTAACTTTTAAAAGGTATATATTTTCAGTGCTTAACATTTTATAAGTGTACAAGATGGCCCACTTTTTTTTTCAATTAAAAATTAGTAATCGATTACTCATTTTATTTTAAAATTATTTCAATTACTTAGACTTATATTTTATTTTTGTTGAGAAAAAAGCAACAGAATGAAGAGGCACCCCCAATACTACTGGACAAGACACTACACTAGTGGTATGTTAGCAGAAGTTCACTTAGAAAATTACTATACTAACCTGAACCATGAGCATTTCTATTTAGTTATAACTATTCAACTAGTTCTTTAAGCGTCAAAAAATCTCTCTAGAGAAGATTGCCCACCAAGTAAGGAAAGTGACCTCATGATCTCTTATCCACCACGCAAGCAATTCCTAGGACTTCCTTAAATGTCTTATCCACCACATTTCTATTCACTTTTTATTTACTTGTTATAATTCATAAGCACCTCAATAATCAAAATACACCATTTTAAAGTCCAGGGATTGAGCTGCATATGACCCAAATTTGAAGATGTTAATTTTACATTGGCATGAAAATAAATGTTCCCCATGTTTGCTACAAGAGAATAAAAATATTTCCTAAAAAGATTTGATAATATTAATTTATGAACAAGTGAGAATAATTTTTTCTCACGATAATTGAGTGAAAGATTACTAAAGTTTCTAATAGTAATTTCATAAATATATTATTTTTGAAAAAGTGAAGTAATAACCAAACCAAAAATTCCTATTCTAGAGAATCTCATCCCAAAAGAATAGCATAGTTAGAAATGAAAGATTCCTGTACCAAAAGTCACTTTAAAGCAAATATTGTCAACTATTGAACACTGCAAAGAAGTTTCTGTGATCTTCAACAAGCTTTACATATATTAGCTCCAACCCACATGATGAATATGAAAAATGAAGTACTGTCTACATTCTCCAAAAATAAATTTAAAATCAAAAATATTTAAAGGTCAGATAAGAGTGAAAAACAAAAGTACAAAGAGTACTATTCTGAGAGACCAAATTCTCCCATTCCCATGTAGACCAGCAGAATCTGTCTGAATCATGATTCTGAACTTGCAATCTCCAGTTGAAGGGTCTTTGCCAGTGACAACAGAAAGGCCAGGGAATTGGCATGCACTGTCAATCTGGTCATTCACTTGGAAGTAGCTATTGAATGCATAAGAAATATTACCAAGAGCATCTAAACCACCACATGAAGTTTGATATCCAAGACTTGTGCAATCTGCATTTTGACAAGCATAAGACACACTTGGTGCCACTTGATCACTATTGAGGTTTGCTGAGGGTTTCAAAACGCACCACTTTTTGGGCAGATATGCCACCCCAGTAGCACCTACTAAGCCATTGGCTCTTGATCCTATGTTAAGCTGGTACTTGGGTTGTCCATCATAGTAAAACAACCCCCAATGTCTTTCAAAATTACCAGGCTGAATGCTTTTGAAATCTTCATCTATGAGACTAAACAAGTAAGCATCCATAGGGCCAGGCCTCATTGGTGTCCCCTTTCCAGCGATGTAGCGCGACATAAAGCCTTGGTTGAAGCGTTGTGCGTATTGAAGGTTTGCATTTCTGTCACCATCTGTAGGCCACCCAACTTCTCCTAAAATTATAGGCATGTTTCCAAAACCATTCTTCTGCAGTGCCCATACTAGAGTATCATGGTTGGCATCAAAGACATTGTCATAGATCCTTCCATTGTCATTTATAGGAGACTGAAAACCATTAAAGAAGGCATAGTCAACAGGAAAATTGGGATCTGCATAGAGGCTGATGAAAGGATAGATGTTAACGGTAAACGGAGCATTGTTCTGGCTCAAGAACTTGACAATCTGCACCATGAGATCATGGATGTCTTGCCTGAAGTCGCCATCAGAAGGTACTTGTGCGCTCTGATACACGTCGGCGTTTAGAGGGACAGTGATTTTAACCTGATTGCCTAAACCAGCTTTCACAAGAGCTGATTGGATGTTTTGAAGAGCTGGAAGTGTTGTGGCTTCAAAGGAACCATTGTAAGTTGACAAGAAAGGTTCATTTCCCACAGCAACATACCTTGAAAAAATTACAAAAAATAATGTTTGAGAAAATATAGGAATTGCAACATTGACATATGAATAGTCAATAATTTGACAATTGAGGAAATAAACATTTCTAAAGTAGAAGACATAGGTTTCCTTGATTCCCCTCCTTCAGAAGGCAAATATTTCAATCTAACTCCGTATGAGATCTAACTACACTCAACCTCCAACAAGATGATGAAGACATTGCAACCATTTAATTTTACAAATGCAATAAACAGTCATATTATGTTTTCTTACCATCTCATACTGATGGAATTTGATGAACATGTCCTACTTTTATGTCCTCATTTCATCAAACATTGGCAATGGCTTAATATAAGTGAACAAGAATTTAGTATTATATCTTAATCAATCTTGTGCAACTATAATCAATCCAGTACAGGGGAACAAAGCAGTTTAAAAGCAAGAAAGCAGAAGCATGAAGTGATCAATATAGTAAGTCAAAACAAGACTAGTTTCGAGACATGGAGGATCATTAGTGGTACACATATTAGAAGAAAGAATACCTATGAAGATAACGTGCATAATTTTACTCATCTATGACTGACAATTTCATCAGAAATGCCAAAAGGCCAGACCATAAAACCCTGTTCAATAAGTGTAACACTTTATATGCAATTTTTCATGTTGGATAACAAGGACCAAAGAAGGACAACCACTCATCTTATATTGACTTGCATAAATATAGATGAACCGTATTGTTGTGAAGATCATTTTACCAAAAGGATGGTTGAACACCAACTGCAAAGGTTTAAGTAGCATGATCTATTCACACAAATATTCATTTGGAAACAATGAAGAAACGAAGGGGCATGCCATTTTTGCAGAGATTGACACTAGAATGCCATTCATGAGCACAGAGAATAGATAACAATTCAAAGAACTCATCATTCCTTTTACCTTGTGTCCATATAGAAAATCACTCAAACTTTGTCAGAATTGAGGGGATTTGATTTCTAAATCAAATCAATTAGGATACATTTCTTAATCAAACCAAGTCAAATCTATTAAACGAAATCAAATCAATGCTACTTTTTAATGATTCCAAACACATTTGAAAGGATTCTGCGGAGTATTCCACTAAAAGTACATCAAAGAAAGACAAGTAATTTCTATCATTTGAAAGTCTCTCCCAGTTGCAATGATTTCTTCTAAAATTGTTCTGTACCATTACTTCTCAAAAGCATTGAATCAGATAGCACAGTCCTCAAAAAAACCTCCAAACTCATGGCTTAACACAGTCCATCCACAACATGAAATGCAGAATTACATAGCTGAATCACTCAATTGCATGCATTCATATCCAAAGCTGTGAGCTGCATACAGCAATGGTTGATAGAACTCATCATAAATCAGTCAATAGAGACAAAAGGGTAATTTACCTGATGTCCACTCCCCCAGATGATACATGTGCTGAAATATTCTTGGAAACCCATTTTTCAGCTGCTTGCATACTGTTAGCCAATGTGTAGAGCATGTCATTTGGTATACCCACCATCACCTGAATCCCAGACTTCTTTAGTGCATCTAAAATACCAGGGTCAGCATCAAAAAGCTTAACTTTCTGAATACCATTGTCCTTAAGCATTTTCACCACAGTGGATGGTGGCAAAGGATGTGTTAATTGTGTGCCCCAATTAACACCAATTCCACTCGCCAAACCCACCAACAGTGCAGCAAAGAACACGAAAACAAGGGACCCCCTAAACTTTCCACCCCCCATCAACTCCATAAACGCTGAACCAAGATAACCAGAACTAGCACCAATAGAAAAATCAAATCTATGCTCTTTTGTAAGAGTATATCAAATCTGAACCTCAAAGCTGGTTTTTTTATTCCTGGATTTCAACAAGTTTGTTGCTTTTTTCTGCAACCAGCCCTGGAAATCCAAGGCTTGCATGCTGAAAATAGCAGAATCTGAATAACACTTCAACCACACACTGAAAAAATTTGATAGCAGAAGAAGACTAGTCCACAGTGAAGAAGTCTAGTTAGAACACAACAGGGTGAATCAGTGACACAAAAGCAAGATCACAAATATGGAAAGTGCCAAGTAAAGGCCCCAGATGGAAATTCTCAGAAAGCAACAAAGTTGAAGCAAAAAAGCTACAGAACAGATCGCTTTGGATTGCAGAAACTTTTTGCTATGTTAAGCGCTTTAGCTTTGCTGCTTGTACAGAACAACAGTAAAGAGAGAAAGAGAGGAGGGGGTGAGAAGTGAGAGAAAGATGGAGAGAGAAAGTGGCATTATTGAAGTTTTATGGTGGAGAATCTTTTTTCTTTGGGTGAAGTAAGTAAGTAGCCAAGCACGCCCGGCAAAGTGGTACACCTCACTTTGTTAAGAAAACTACAGAAAATCCCACGTGGCTACTTACTTTTTTTTTTTTAAACTACGTGGCTACTCACTTATTACATGTAATAAATGAGTTTATAATAATAATATATTATTTTTCTCCAAAAACAAATTTCACATTGACTGTTGAAACTGTTTTATTGTAACTGTAATTAAAGTCCCTAGGTGTTGAAATTGTTTTTGGTAGTATGACTAAATTCTCATACTAGACTTAGATATACTTAAATGTTGTGTTTGGTACATAGCAGAAAAATAAATTGGATGAAAATAAAATAGAGAGAGTAGAAATTAATGAGAAATAAATTGATAAATAAAATTGTTTGGTTGAAAAAAAATAAAGAAAAAATGATAAAAAAGATAGAAAGAGAAGTAGAAATAAATGAAAAATAATACAAATGGATCTCATAATTTTTAAAATTATTTCTTACCTAAATCTACTGTACCAAATAAGCTAGTCAATTTCATCCGTTATGATTTATTTTCGTCATCAGAAACAAACATAGTCAAAGTGTTTCGTCCGTCTTTAATATAATATGCTTTGTGCAAATTAAATTTTTCTTATCTCTCACAAACTAACTATTTTTTCTATCCCATTTCTTTAGTTATTTAAAATTAATACACATAAATTAAGAAATATTTAATAGAGGTAAAATATTATTATATTTAAACTAAAATGTTTTTATTTAATATCTTGATATTTGATGTTTACATCACTAATAGTGAGTATTAAATGAGGGCATATTTTTAAAAAATATTAATTAGACTTTGAATTTTTAAAATAACAATTATTTTGAAAAAAAAATAAAAACTAAAACAATTAAAGAAATAGGATGGAGGAAGTATTAACTGAGTCACATTTATTAGATTATTGATAAGACTTTTCAAAATGTCATAATGAACCAAACTGAATCGAACATTAAAAAATTGAACCATTTTCAACCGTATGCCAAACTAAAATAATAGTTTAATATAAAAAAGAAAACTAAAGAAATAGTTTTATTTAGTTAAGACCAATTGTTTTTCATTTCGGTTTAACTTGAGGAGAACTATTTTCTAATTTGGTTTGGGTTGATTCGGTGGTTTCCTGTGTTAAATTGAACTACACCCTCTATTTCAAAATAATAATAGTCTTTTACACACTGATTATAAAACATTCAATTGATATAAATTTAGACAAAAATATCCCTAATTTTTCAACTACTTTTATCATAAATTATCTTATTATCCACCACCAACAAGTACATTCTACCATCTTTTCAATGCAAGTGTTAATTTATCCTTTTAATTATATCTAGGGATATTGTCAAAAAAATAGCTTAAAAAGACTAAAAGGACTATTATTTTGGAATAAAAATAAAAAAAAACTAAAAAATTTATGTTGAGTCATAAGACGAATCAGAATCCTCAATAATTTTGATTTCATGCAAAACAAATATTAAGTAAAAAGATTGCGTCTTATAAATGCCAATAGACAAAAACGTTGCATCTGTAAGATACAGATGATACGCAGACAGACGCTTAAGTCTGAAGAAGCATTTAAAGGCATAGTAAATGCATTGTCGTTTTGTAATCTGTATTGCAGGGAATGTTCATAGAACATCCTCCTAGGATCAGTCGAAGTGCATAAAGGGAAACAAAAAGAAGAGTCAAAGTATCAGAAGTTCCCCTAGCCTCAAAAGACGGGCTATAGCTAGCAATAAGTACTTGTCTGAGCAAGCGATGTGACCACTGCAACAGAAAGATATGGAGTGTATCTTAAGAAACATAAGCAGAATGTTTTATCAGCTCAGAATGACTAGTTGGTGACAAGCATTTAATGCTCGCATTAAATGCCTCAACAACCGCCCTCCTTCATACGCTGGTCAGACGCAAAAAAAAGGACCTCTTAGAGACAATGGTTACTTCCTCAACAGGTCTATATATAGCAGAAGATTTGAAGTGTTGAAGACAAGGAACTTAATTCAAATTACGCAAGCATTCTTTCAAGTCTTCATTCTTTCTCTTGTAATTTCTCTAAGTTGTAAAAAGCTCTCATAACACCTTGAGTATCCTGAGAGAAAAAGATTGTGTTCTTCATTGTGTTTATCCGTCTGTAAGACGAAACATATAAGTCTGTGTGCCCCTTACAAAAACAAATATTGTGATTTGTTTTAGAGCCAAAAGTGGCTTGGTAGTTTTAGCTTGGAGAGGCTAAGTGTGAAAACCTACTTGGGTGAGCCAAAAGTGGCAGTGAACAATACTTGTAACTTCTGAAAGTTAGTAGAACTTGGTGGTTTTCCAAGAACTGGACGTAATCTTGGGGTGAGACGAACCAATATAAATTCTTGTGCTGTCTTTCTTGATATTTATTTCTTATAACTGCTTGAACTGACTGTGTCTTGTGATTTAAACTTGTTTTCTTAAAAAGGCTTTCATCTGTAAGTTATCATCTGTTAAACGTTTTCTACAAAAATGGTTTCTCCTTTCTTTATAGACGTAATACCCTTTTTATAAAAGTTTACAAAAAAAATTATAAATCACAATTCAACCCCCCTTCTTGTGATTTTTGTCTTTACAATTTATTATTTTGGAATGGAAGGAGTATAAAGAAACTTAGTTGGAGGTAATGAACTTTTCTTTTGATAAGTTTTTTCTCATTTATTATTTAATTAAATTCAAAGTACAAAAATAGTTTGGTTCAGTAGTTATAAACTCGTATGATTCAAATTTTAGAATATAATACACAAAACTATATGGATTTTATGGAGGAGAAGCATATCAAGTGGTTTATGGGTGGACCACTGTTGTTAGCCATTAAATTTATTATTAAAATATTTGAAAGGTTGAGATTAAAACTGATAAAGAAATTAAAATGATAACTTCATCCCTATGTCCTTCACCCTATCCCATCCTACACCACCATCGACTCATCCACGGGAATCTAGAGATGTGTGTTCAATTTGGTTTTCACCAATCATGGATATCAATTGTGATATTACCGCATCAATCAAGCCCAAGGATTATCATGTTCAAAGCAAAAATAATTTGCTCACACCAAAATATTACAACCAAACTTCATCATCTCAAATGTACATATAATTGGAACTAATTAAAACCAATCATTCAACCACCTCAGCCATGGAATCTCAAATAACAGGATATTCAACATTATGAGAATGGCTTAGACCTCCTCCACCCCCTAATTCGTCACCACCATTGAACCCTCCCCACGTGCCTTCTTCTGACTTTCCTTGTCGTCGATGTGAGATTTATTGTGGCGACGGGTCATTGATGGAGGCACGTTGGTTCGGGGCTCCTCGTCGTGGATGCATCTCTCGCCATGATTCATGCTACAAAGGAACTCCCCAACTTCACCCCATGTGTCGCCGCCCTCTGCATCAACGTCGACACTTTATCCCTATTGTGGCTCTCACTCCCTACCATGAGGGCCACCGCCAAACTTTGCTCCATGCTCACTCGCCTTAGCATGCCATGGGTGCTCGATCACGTCATCGTCTTTGCCTCTGCTTTTCGCTTCGACGCCTACCGGGAGGTTCTGCAACTGAAGTCCATCATCTCGATCTGGACGAGACAATGGATGAGGACGAGAAAGGTTGGCCATTGGTGAGGGGCAGCAGGGGAACGAAGGATGGATATGGTAGGTTACAATGAGAAATAAGGGTAAAATTAACTTTTGACAATAATAAAAAAAAATTGATGATTCACTCGTGAACCACATATTCACATGTACATGCTAGTATTCACCCACGAAACTAAATAAATAGTTCAGTTAAATTCAGATAAATTATTTTTTCAATTCAGTTCAGTTTTCTATTTTGAATTGAACTATAAAGAGGCTTAATTATTAACTACTGAACCTGATAAGTACACAATGTTCTATCTCTAGGTGGTTATGGCCGTCCCCAAAGAACTACTACTTTCCTTTAATCGATCGTTTTCAGACGAGTTCTAGGGTGGGAGACCTCAATAGGTCTCCCATAGTGGCAAACAAATGTTATCTGTCAGATATAAACGCTTTACAATCAAGGAATTAGATGAATGAGGGATTATGGTGAGGATGTTGTACTGGAATAGATTTAAAAAAAAACCTCCTGTCGAACTCTTCTCCTTCACCTTTCAACCCCCAACCACTCCTCCCTCTTCGACAATCGACACCATCCAAAAAAAATCATGCTTTATTATTTTCCGACGGAGGCAGAGTAGAAGGAGGAGGAAGAGATGGAAAAAAAAAATCAATTTTCCACTGTGTAGTGTAACGCGAGCTTTTCGTCAAGGTTGAGGCCCTCGCCCATGACCATGAGTTTAACGATTTCGACATCGGAGGAGTTGAGGGCGCGACGCATTCGGCGGATTTTCTAGTCCTCCATTTTGGGGGCGAGGTCGTGGTGGTGCTGGTGCTGGTGTTGGATGCCGGGAAGTAGAGAGCGGCGTGCAAGGGAGGATTTGAGACAGAGCTCTTCAATCTTCACCAAACAAAATCATTCAAGTCTCACTTATTAAAGAACATGGTAAAGGATAAAATAAATTAAACTCCTTTATTAAGCTAAGTTTCAGTTTTATTATTTTCCAACGGAGGCAAAGGAGAAGGAGGAGGAAGAGCTGGTGTCAAAGGAGAAGGAGTGGTTGGGATTGAAGGTGAAGGGGGAAGAGTCAGGCAGAAATTTTTTCTAATTTTTTCTTTTTTTAATCTATTACAATACAGTATCTCTACAGTAATCCCTCATTCATCTAAGTCCTTGATTGTAAAGGATCTATATCTAAAAAATCACATTTGTTATACCAATTTGTCAAAGCCGTTCGCTTAACCAACCAATTTTTGAGAGTAGCATCCTATTTGTTTTTTGTTTTATCAATGGGTTGTTGTGGTGAAATAAGCAAGTTTATTAAGTATAGAATAGAAGAGAGACAAAAGAAGGATCGCGACAGCTGGATGACATACTAGTGACACACTTTCCATTTTTTATCATACTAATGGTTAGACATAGCATGCGTATGTAATAATAGTCTTAACGTTTAAGGCTTTAAGGAATTTGTCTCCCTCCTCGTTGTCCAATGCCTCGCTGTCCTAATGTCTTGTTCCGCTTATCCAAACAAAAAGTGTCTCTTTGCCCTTGAGCTAATCCAAATTCCAAAACAACCTCATTGGGTGGTTTTTCCAGCACAGTCATATGCTTATTTTGCTTTCTCTCTCTATATCTATTAGGAAGAGGTGTAAAGATAATGATTATGGTTCAATTCTCAAATTGATCACTTTATTTTCTTTTCTTAATATTCCCTTCGGACGTAAATATAACTAAAAAAAAAATTGAATCACATTCTTTAAAAAAAATTAATTAGCATCATTTAATTTTAATAGTCTTAATAAAAAGATTAACTCATTTCCTAAAATATTCCTTACATAATTACATAAGACAAAAAAAGAAAAAGTGGTTGGAAATAAAACTCTAATTAAATTAAGGGTATTTTAGAAATGATATCATTAAATAGGAGAAAATTAGTTAAAATTTACTTATATTTTAGTCCAACACACATACAATTTTTTTTACTTATATTTCAGTTCGGATAGAGTATTTCTTTTCAAATAAAGTGTGACTCACTTTATTTTTTTTCTAATGGAAATTATTGTCGGGCTGTGGAAGTTAGTCCCGTGATCAAGATCTTTTGCAGTCAAGGATATGTCTGGTTTAAGAAAAAAAATTGAAAAGAAAGAAGAGAAAAAAATAAAAAGTGAGAGGATTTTTTAAATTGCTTAATTGTATTTTCTATTTCTAACTTTTTATTTTTTTTAGCAAACTTTATCCCAATAAATTAATTTAGCGTATTTTATTTCAACTTTTTAAAAAACTTTTAAATTTTACCTTTCGTCGTTAAGTTGACGTGACATGCTAAAATAATTTCACTTTTTAATCCCAATTTTTTATTCCCAACTTTTTCACTTTTTGTCGAATTTTATTTCTAATTTTTTATTTTTTGATGAATTCTACCCCAACTTTTACGCTTATGTCAATAAATAATATCTCTAGTCTAAAATACTCTCATTTAATATTTATGGTAGAAGTAGTTGTGAAAATTTATGTCATGTTAAATAGTGGTATATGTTAAAGAAAATAATTAATGTAAGACTTGAAATATGTAAAACATCAAGAATTTTAAAACAAAAACTAAAAATTAAAACATTAAGAGTTTTGGTCCAGAAGAATAATCTTATTCTAATTCTTTGTTTGATGCCTTAATTTTCACTTGTAACTAGATTTTGACCCGTGCGTTGCACGGGTAAACAGGATGATTAAGAACTTTTATTTAGATTTTGTATTCTATGTAATGTAATTTGTTATATTTTTTCTCTTCATACTTTAATAAAAAATATTCATTCTCATTTGTTATATTTTTCATACTTTTCATGTTCGTAAAATAAAATATTCAATAATTTATTTAAATCAGGAAAGAGATTAAGAACTTTTATTTAGATTTTGTATTCTGTGTAATGTAATTTGTTATATTTTTTTCTCTTCATACTTTAATAAAAAATATTCATTCTCATTTGTTATATTTTTCATACTTTTCATGTTCGTAAAATAAATTCAATAAATTATTTAAATCAGGAAAGAGACAACCATAAAAAAAACATTCAAATTAAAATTATTATAAAAAATATAATTTTACCATAATAATTTAGATATTAATGTGGCTTAGGTAAATTATTATCCCGTAAATTAAGTAAAAATTTCTACTTGATTTTGTAAAAAGAAAAAACATCACCGTGTGATATATTTTATATATAATTTTTATTTTAATATATTGACATATACATATCAATATCTAAAAGAAAATTAAATTTTTCCAAGTAGAAGAAATCATGAATAATTTATTTAAGTGAGAAGATAATAAATAAACGAATAATTATTTGTTTAAAAATTAATTTTAGACATTAATTTTGTGTGGAGAAAATAATATTGATTATGTTGATTTAATTTGATTTTTGTTATGTAATTAAATATATATTAATTATGAAAAAGAAATTTTTCTACTTGTTTTTATAAAAAAAAATATTCAATCCCGTGTGTTATATTTGATATGGTAAGTTAAGTGTAAATTTATTTTGATACTTTCATAAAAATATTCATCCCCGTTTGTTATATTTTTCATACTTTCTTTGTTCATAAAATAAAATATTCAAAAAATTATTTAAATAAGTAAAGAAACAACCATAAAAATACATTAAAATTTAAATTATTATAATAAAAAATACAATTTCACCTTAATAATTTAAATGTTAAGGCAACTTTAGGTAAATTGTTCATCCCCGTGAATTAAGTGAAAATTTCTACTTGCTTTTATAAGAAAAATATATATCCATCCTTATGTGTTATATTTTATATATAATTTTTATTTTAATATATGACATATACAAATCAATGTATAAAAGAAAAGGCTTAATTGTAATTTTTACCTCCAACTTTTTACTTTATGATGAATATTACCCCCAACAAATTAATTTGGCGCATATTACTCCAATTTTTTTTAAAAAAAACTTGTAAATTTTACCTTCTACTATTGTGCTAATGTGGCATGATGACATAAGCGTAAAAAGTAGGGGTAAAATTTACCAAAAAGTAAAAAGTTGATGGTAAAATTTGCCAAAAAAGTGAAAAAATTATGGGTAAAATTCGCCAAAAAATAAAAAGTTGGGGTAAAAAGTACAATGATATTAGCATGTCACATCAGCAAAATGGTGGAAGGTAAAATTTGCAAGTTTTTTAAAAAATTGGGGTAAAATGCGTCAAATTAATTTGTTCGGGATAAAATTCACTAAAAAGTAAAAAGTTGGAGTAAAAAATGCAATTAAGTCAAAAGAAAATTAAAATTTGTTCAAGTAGAATAAAAACATGAATAATTTTTTCAAGTGAGAATATAATAAATACAAAATGAATAATTAATTGCTTAAAGATTAGTTTTAGGCACTAATTTTGTGTGGAGAAAATATTAGTAATTATGTTTTACTTGATTTGATTTTTTATATGTAATTAAATATATATTAATTATGTAAAAGAAAATTTAATTTTGATTGAAAAAAAATCTTTAGTAAAAAAGTTTATTCCATGAATTCAGTTTAAATTTTCCTATTTGTTTTTATAAAAAACGTTCATTCTCGTGTGTTATATTTTACATATTTTATAGAGTTTAATAATGATGCACTGACAATATAAAATAATTTTACATTGTCATCCAATCACAAATCACTGTTAATATAACTTTTAAGATAATTTTGTAAAAGTCAACAAACTTACCATACATGATGGATTATGATGGGATGACAGTGTAAAACTATTTTACACTGTCAATGCATAACTCTCTTTCTCTATTTTATATGATAAGTTAAGTCTAAATTTTTATTCATACTTTTATGAAAAATATTCATCTCAGTTTGTTATATTTTTTTTCATATTTTCTGTGTTTGTAAAATAAAACATTCAATAAATTATTTAAATCAGGAAAGAGAAAACCATAAAAAATACATTTGAATTAAAATTATTACAATAAAATAATATAATTTCACTCTCGTGTGTTATATTTTACATATTTTATAGAGTTTAATGGTGATGCACTGACAATGTAAAATAATTTTACACTGTCATCCAATCACAAATAATCATTGATATAACTTTTAAGATAATTTTGTAAAAGTCAACAAACTTACCATACATGATGGATTATGATTGGATGACAGTGTAAAATTATTTTACACTGTTAGTGTATAACTATCTTTCTCTATTTTATATGATAAGTCTAATTTTTTTTTTCATACTTTTATGAAAAATATTCATATCTGTTTGTTATATTTTTTTTTCCATATTTTATATGTTTGTAAAATAAAATATTCAATAAATTATTTAGTTAAAAAATGTTTAATAAAAAAGTTTATCCCGTGAATTTATTGTTAATCTTCCTATTTGTTTTTATAAAAAATGTTCATCTCATGTGTTATATATAATAAGTAAGTTAAGTTTGAATTTTTCTTCATACTTTTATTTAAAATACTCATCCTGGGTGTCATAAATGTAAACATTATTTTTATTCTAAATCTAATTTACTTGCAGTGAACATTTCTTTAAATTTTGTGTATCTAAGTTAAGCTATAGATATTTACGTAAAAAAAATGGTGTATAGATATTTAAGTAAATAAGATTAAGAAAAAGACAAAAAAATTAAACCATTATATATTTGCGTTGTTAAGGATTAGGGTCAATTTTTTTATATATATAATTTCCTATACATTTTCTATTTAAAAAATAATTAGTAATTAACTTTATAAGTGCACTAATCCAAAATAAATAAAGTTAGATATCAATTAATTTACCCATTTAACTGGAAAAAAATAAATAAGGAGAAGATGTTTCAGATGATTTAAAGCTAAAACTATGTATAAAACAAAGTAAAAAAAAATCATGGTTATCACCTGTTTAATATGAGTAGCACTTGAAATGAATAAAAAAGTTAAACACTGACACTCTAAGATTTTCTATACATTTTTATAAATATATATAGAAAAAGACTAACAGTTTCAAATGTTATATATTTATTAAATTATTGATATTTTCAAAATAAACAAATTTATTACACTGAATAAATCAAGGGGATAAATGTTAATATTAAAGATAAATGACCAATAATTAATATTAGTCAATGATAATTAGGTGAAGATTGATGTGCTAATAACTGCCTAAATTTTAGTACAATGTAATTACCTATTTAGCCTTAAAAAAAGTTGGAAATATAAAATTACAATGTTATCTATACCAGCTGCTTTTATAATTACAAAAACAAAGATTCTGTCCTATAATTTTCTCTCAAAACATTGAAATAGTAATTGATAACTAATTTCCATAAAGAATTCCCCTCCGCTAAAATCCTCTCTTCTCCCTTTTTTTTTCTACCTCAGCTTCATTCTTATAATAAATACCTAACCCTTTATTTTTCTTTGTCAGTTACATTTTTTTATGAGTCATAAAAGACAACATTATGTACAATGAATGATAAAAATTAAGTTTCTGAATAATCTCAATTGAATATGAAACCATCACAAAATTTAAAATAATTTTAAAAAATATTTACTTTATTTATTATTTTTTAATTCAATTCTATTAGGGGAAAAAATAGACAAAACATGGTATCACGACTGGGTGGAGTACTTTCCCCAAAAAAAAAAAAAAAAAACTGCGTGGGGTACTGATCAATTTTTAATTATAGTCCAATTCCGTCCCTAGGACATTGGCTCCTAGCCATTTACTATTATTGTTGTTCAATTATTAAATAGGTATGTGATGCAATTTAATAGTAAAATATTTAAAAGAATACGTTGATATCATTCTTATTTCCTAATACCCCCAACCAACTTTTTTATTTGCCCAAAATCATTTTTATTATTCATGAGCCCTGAATCCATTTTAAGCAATGTACGCAATATCCTAACATCCAACTTGGTAGATCCATTAATTTTAAATTATTTTGGTCCCCCAGTTCCATTATTATTATTAAACCTCTAAATGCATTATCTACCTAGAAATAGTTTCCACTTTCCAGCAACCTCCAACGATGGTAAAGAGACACGACAGTATGCTACATGTCTTATTGAGACAAAAATAATGAATTGTGTGGCCTATTTCTTCAACCCATCTGAACTGTTGGATGTTAATTGTGTGGAATTCTTCTTCCATAAGCATATCAATCAATACATGTATTATGTATATGATAATAATGTAATAGTGTTTTTTTTTTTTAATGGAAGCAGAAAATCTTTCATTCAAAAACATACAATAATTCTCATTAATTGAAGCTAGTAATAGTTCACAATTATCTCTACTCTATTTTTTCGAGGTAATCTGTTTCAAGACATGAATTTTAATTTTAATTTTCTGCTCGTGTTTGAGTGAAGATGGCAAAAGTGATTTAGAATAAGATTGATTTTGTAAAATTGATATTGGTTAAAATTATTTTTGAAGTGATATGATTTATGTTTGGATATTTTTATTCTAAAAAAAATTAGTACCAAAACTCAATATAAATTTTTATATCCAACATAAAAGCTAGCTACTTAAAATTGCTTCTGATACATTTGAATACATAGAAAAATCGGGGTGGGAGCCAAAAATCATGTAAGAAAAAGTGATAAATTAGAAGCAACTCTACGTTGCTTTCTTTTCATCTTGAAAATTTAATTGATTTTATATCACCATATCCCTAATCCAAACATATTATTCAACTCATAATCAATTCTAAATTCAAAATCAATTCCTCAATATTAAACCAAACAAGTAAACATGTATTTAAAATTAAATTAGCTAGTATTTTAACATAATTCTAAAAAATTTAATATGATACTAAATATACACTAAACTCAAGGTATTTTTAGAGAGGTAATGACTAATCTCTTAAAATATTGTGATTCATTTAAAAAGTCAACTTCTTTTAACAAATACTTCCTCCATCCCAAATTCACTGATGTTTTAACAATGAAAAAAAAAATCATATTGATTGATGGTTTTAGTTTTCAATGAGATATTAAATTATCTATTCTAATTTTGTTCTCTAATAAATATTATTATCTTGAAATACTTAGTAATACATTTAGAGCATCTCCAGTGTAGGTGCTTACATGAGTTGCTTAACTCTAAGCAACGATACATTACTTTTTTTTCCCGTTAAAGTAGATGGCATGTCGTTGCTTATACAAGTATCGTTGCTTAGCTTAACCAAATTTATTCAATAAAAAATACATTTTTCAAGCATTATAGGACCTACAAAATAAAGATAAACAACTCATTTAAGCAATTATGTATTATAGATGCTCTTATTAAAATTAAGAAAGAGAATAAAAATATTTTAATAAATACTATTGTCTTAAAAAACTTGTTTTTCATAATCTATTAAAAAAAACTTAAATATCTATGATTTTGGAATGGAAGAAATATTTTTTTCTATACATACCTAGGTTCGAAATCCATGATCGGGTATTTAAGAGCACCTCCAACGCGGATGCTTATTGAGTTGTTTAACAAATTTTTACCATTGGAGTAGATGACATAACAATGCGTGGCTTAAATGAATTGCTTACATAAGCAACCGTTGCTTAAGTATTGACTCTAGTAACTTTAGCATTGAAGTAATTTTTTGTATAAAGTTCTTATATCTATGTGACATTATAGGTTCACAAATTTAAGATAAACAATCCATTTAAAAAATCATGCATTATAGATGCTATAAAGGGCAGTTGATTTAATTTAAATTCCTGCTTTCTTTAGCTACCAAAAATACAGTGGCAGTTGATTATTTTCACATTTGTTTGATACTGTACTAAATGGCATTTAAAACCGAAGCTTTGAATTTTGACGGATTATTATTATTATTAATGAAGTCGGAAACCAAGCCAACCAATAATGTTGTGAAGGCATCAATACTTTAGCTGACAAAATCTGCACACCTTGTTTCTTTGTTTGTTTAACCTTTTTTTTTTTTTTTTTTTACTTTTTGTATCACCGTAACCGGCGTCATAAAAAGCTTTGTTTTCTACCCACCATTCCCTGCGTCATAAAAAGCTTTGTTTTCTGTCTAGATTATATTGGTTTTTTAAAAATATTTTTCTGTTTTTATTGTAATTATATATGGTTATTTTTGTTTTTTAATATTTATTGTATATAAAAATAAAATTTAATTATTTATTTAATCTCAATAGTTGTATAAACTTTACTCTCTTTTTTTTATCTTTATACTTAAAAATCATTTATTTTAGTCCTTATATATATTATTTTTAATCTCTTTTGGTCCGTGAATTTAGATGGTAAAGACTAAAAGGGATTAAATGATATGCATAGAGACTAGAAGGGATTAGAAAAGATATAGAAGGACTAAAATGGATTAATTTTAAGTATAAGAACTAAAAGATAAAGTTTGTGCAACTATAAGGATTAAATAAATAATTAAATCAAAAAATAATAAAGAGAATATTTTGATATTTTTTCAGTTATAAGTTTATAACTAATTTTTTTAGAAAATAAAAAAAATGTTATTTTTTTATAAGAAAACAAAAACAAAAAATATTTTGTAGTGGAGTCATTGGAGTGTGAGTGCAAAGTGCATAAACTATTTTTTTGATCTTTTAATTAGTGGATAGTTATATATTTTTGAATTTTTAATCACGAAAATACATTCTCATTCCATGAGAATCAACTTACCCACCTCTCTATTAGGAATAAAAACTAGCATGAACATGGGAATATATCTTTTTAAATGGAATTATCTCCTTTATAATAGTTATAGAATAATAAAAATGGACACCAAATGAGATAATTAACTTTTTCAATGTTATCTTATTTTTTTTCTATGTTTTTTAAATAAATACAAACTCGATGACACCCAATTCAATATAGGCTATGTTTGGTAAAACTAGCTGATAAGCTAGCTGAAAGCTTATAAACTATAAGCTAGGAACTGATAAGCTAGTTGATAAATGTCAAATGCATAAAAGGACATATTTATTATTTCTAATATTTGAACTTATTTTTAACAACTTATCATCTAAAAAAGTAGGATAATAATTTTGTAATATAAAGAATAGTAAAGATTCTGTTATTTTACTCATATTGTTTAAAATCAAATTTTTAATAAACTAATATTTTTTTAAATAAAAATTTTCCTTTTTTTTTGAAAAAAGCATAATTAAATTAAATAAACTTATATTGTTTAAAATCAAATTTTTAATATTTAAGTTTTATTTATAATATTATTTTAAAACAAAAAAAATTGTTGTTTCTTTATAATTTTGTATTTTTTTTATCAAATTTTGTTTAGTGACCAAATATTTTAAATAAAGATAAAAAAAATAAACAATGTGTTAATTCATTAAAATAAATAGTTTAACATTAAATAAAATAATAAAAAGAAAAAGTAGAATTTCAAGTTTCATAATAACTAAAAAAATAAATGTCATCTAGTATTTTTAAGAATGTTAAAATAGGTAAAAAGGTTTTTAAATTGAATAAAAGGGTAAAAAGGAATTTCAAATAAATTAGTGACGATAAAATTGAGAAGAAAAGAAGGCTAGTAACTAATAAGCTAGCTTATTTTTCATAAGCTACATCAAGTAGCTTATGAAAATAAATTACTTCAAGTAGCTTATAAAAATAAATTACTTCAAGTAGTTTATGAAAAATAAGCTACTAAAATAAGTTCGTGTACCAAACAAACTTATTTTGGTCAAAATAACTTATAAGTTGGTCAAATGAGTTTATAAGCTCTTTAAAAGTCTTACTAAACACACTCATAATTTGGCTAACTCGATCCAACTTAATCTAATTAATTTAATAATTTTTTTGACACAATTTTAAATAATTTAATAAAATTTAAATCAAACCTAAACTTTTACACTAAATTTAACACAATAAATAACAGTGCAGTATATCCATTAATCAATTCCTCTTCGTCTCCCATAGTAATTTTAAACTCTACAAAACGTCTCTTTCCCTTAATAATAAAAATAAACATTCGGAAAGCATCAGTAGACCCACATAATCTAAAAATATTAAGGTTCCATATTTGATTTTGCTTTTTGGTGTCCATTTTCATGGGTTCTGCGTATGCGAGATGGCGACTTCTTCCCGGTAGGGGGATAATAGAATCTTACTAGTTAGACCCAAATTTGGAATGTTGTGTGCTATATTGTTGTTGCCCTTCATGTGTGTATTTGGATTTATATGGGATCATTCGGGATTATGTTAAAATACTATCTAACGCATTTATATTGAAGAAATTGATCTAAACTTAATTTTAACTTAAGAAATAATTTTAGATAATTTTTAGAGTTAAATATTATTTTTATCATTCAAATATTGATTCATATTGGTTTTAGTCGTCTAAAAACAATTTCATTGCATTTGGTTCTTGAAATTTTCAAAATTTTCCTTTTAAATCTTTTATTTAACTCCGTTAATTTTTTTCTATTAAATGTAAGCTACATCCACTTATTGTAGATAATGTGACTGAGACTCAAACTATTACAGTCAATGCACATGCTGATATTTGTTCCCATAATCAAGTTCCACCAACAACAAAAGTAATATATGAGTTTAATTGTATGTATTTGTTTGGAAATAATATAACTGTAATGTGATTTTTTTTTCTATTCTTGCGGGGCATACTAAAGGCTAATGTTGGAAATGAAAATGCTAATATTGAAATAGCTACTATTGCTGTAAATTTTTACCAAAAAAAATTAATGGAATTAAATAAAAGACTTAAAAGGAGAATTTTGAAAATTTCACTGATTGAATGTAATGAATTTTTTTTTTTTTGAGGATTAAAACCAATGAGTCAATATTTGGATGACCAAAATCATATTTAACCCTAATTTTTATATTAAATAAAAAATTATATTAAATTTTACTATTAATTTGTTCTTAGAATAAAACCATCTAAACATAAATTATTTCACTACAAAGTTAATTTTCACTAAAATCAATGTTGTAAAACCATGAATTTCCTCTACCATTCCCTTTAGTTGCTTGGCTTGGAGATGAAACGCCCCTGGTATATCGTGACCACATTCATGGCATCTTGCACTTTTTTTTTTTTTATCTTAATACCTTTCAATATAATTTCATGGTTTTCCGTCCCTCCCCTCATTTGTTTTCGATGTTGTTTTATTTGTCAAATTTTACCTAAATGGAGTCTATCTTTCTATTTGATTTTTATGTGATTTTATCTTCTTTTTTTTTAATTGAATGCTTAACAACATTTATTTTTTTGGAGATACTTGTTGTATAATGAACCGCTAAAATCTGAAAATCCAGATACTAATTAAATGGAGGCTTTATGTTTTGATGGCTGGTAAAATGCTTATGGTCAATCTTTTCGGCTTCTGCTCATAATTTATATTATCTATCTATTCCTTCTTTTTTTTTTTTTTTTCCTAATGTCATAATCATCTCCTTTGCCCTGGCCAATTTTTCATATGTTACATAAATAGATGTTTGCTTATCCGCTGAGAATTTGATTTAATTTTCAAGTTGTATGTTCCAATTATGTTCCCATGGTTGATGTTGAGTGAGAGTATGGTAGGGATTTATTTGGGCTTAGATTATGAAATATATAGGTGCATCATTGAATTTTCTGAAGAAAGTGTGAAAGAGTTTGTGGATTGTACGATTCTTATTGTACTTTTTGTTAACTTATATATTGTATAGCTATATTATTAAAATGAAATAAGGTTGGTTGAATACGTGTGTAATGCAAGTATCTTTATAAAGTGAGTTGGCATTGGTCTACCCAGGAGACGTGTGGATAGCAATATCTGTAGCTGGTAAGTCATGATTTAGATGTTTAGAATATAGTATAAGGATAAGGATGAGGCTATTATATAGGGGGTCTTTTTCTTATATCTCCACAATTAGTCATAAGCATGCATTTAATGCTAAGCAGAGATTTTTGTGGTGCTTTTCAAATTCTAATATACGTAGCTTACTATATAAAATTGTAGGCGTAGGATGTCCTATTTTAGGACCAAATATGTTCTTAGTTCCTGAATTTTTTTCTGTCAATATTTTTAGTCCATGTTTTCAAAAAAATCATTAAATGATGACGTGACAGTCACATTTTACAGTGATTATTTTTCTGGCGATTTAAAACCACTATAATTGCTTGACTTAATAGGTCATTTATCAAATGTCGATCAAAGTCGTAGACAAATGGTATTGGTACTCCACCATCCACATCATTCCGAAGGACGGTTTCAACTTTAAGTATGTCTGTTCCGTTAACAGCAAGATAGGACACGCGGAAGACTAGGCAGACTCCATGGTGTTGCTCATGCAAATGTCCATGGTGAAGTAGTTTCCGGCGGTTTAAAACCGTAAGAAAATGTAAAATACCTACTAAACATTTAAGTCAACCAATTATGGCAATTTTAAACTGCCAAAAAAATAATCACCGCAAAATGTGGCTGTCATGTCATCATTTAACGGTTTTTTTTTTTTTTGCAAGGATTGAAAACATTGAAGGAAAAAAAGTTCAGGGACTAAGACCGGTCAAATATTTGTTTAGAAACTAAAAACAAAAATTGAGAAAAGTTGATGGAGTAAAAACATATTTTGTCCACTATTTTATAATTGGTAGGCGCTGATCTCAGCTGACCTAGGTTGCTTGTTTGATATTTACATTTGCCATTCAAAAAAAATTGGTGGATACCAAATATTAATTAACACCTAGAGAGGAAAAGAAAGAGATGAAAAAAAAAATGTAAGTAGGATAAGTAATATAGATTTAGAAACATAATAAATGTTGATAGTGTTTGATACATAGAAGTGTCTATGAATTACTATTCTTGTTGATATGTGACAAATGTATTTAGGAGCTTATTAAGCTTCATCATTGGTAAGGTTTTAAGATTATTAATTAGGATGTGGGATTCTAAACATGTTAGAAAATTTTCAACATGTCATTGGTCCGAATGGTACAGAATTCGAATTTTTAAGCAAGGTCTTTATTCAAGTCTGTGGATGAAAAAACGTAGTTGAGAATAAAGACCCTAATAAAGGTGTCCTAGATTCTCCGACGGAGATTAGACATCGACAAAATTAATAAATACTTCACACCAATGTAATTGTTACAAAAATGATAATTCTACTTGCATCCCATGAAACTTCATACTTTTCCATATGCATGGACACCAAACTGCACTATTAGCACATTACCCTGTAATAATAATAATGTCCCTTGGCTCCTTTGAAGGTCTTATATGATGGATTATTTTCTTTGCTTTCCATAATCAAAATATTGCCTTTATGAGTTGAATAGTTACACGCTAATTCTTATACATTTGTACCTATCTTGGAGAAATAGCATAAGTTATGATCTATTAAAGAGTTTAGCTTGATTGTCAACGACCATCCAATCGACCCTATTACAGATTGCCTTTACTTCAATAATTCGATATTGACAAAAATTGAAGACCAAGTAGTTTTTTCCTTTCATGGTCGGTGAATTTTCAAGTATATATGTGGTTCATTTATGAGAGGTTATTTGGGCTTACCTAATACAATAAACGTTTGTATTTTGATTTCGTTCAGATAATCTTTTTAGAAGGACATTGGGAACTCATTAGATAATTTTTAAGCTTGTGAAAGTAAAGCTTTCACGAAAGATAAAGCAATTCAATTGGTAGTTGTTTTCATTAACTACTTCTTACTAATGTTTACTAAACTTGCTTTTTTTTTTTTTTTTTTTTTTTTAAGAAAGAGACTCGTATCATTTCATTTAAAATCAAAGATTCAATACAGGTGAGAACAAAATTAAATACTTTGTTACTAGCATAGAATCTTGATGTCCTTGCAAGAGAATGGACAACACGATTGACTTGTTTCCTAATAAAACGAACCGCGACGTTGTGAAGATCATGCAGAATTTCTTTGCAGCTAGACAAAATAGTGCCGAATTCAGTGAAGCCACAGCTGAAAGAAGAAATAGAATCTGTCACATTTTACAATCCAGCTTCACAATGCAACTGGGGAGATTCAGATTTTTTTTTTGTTTTGGATCAGAGATCAGAGATCACGGTATCCCCAACACACTAGATCAGATACTAATTCTGCTCGAGGTGTGTGAGTGCTGCTGATCCAAGGAAATTTTGCGCTCACAGAGTGAATCGAACACAATTCTTCTACTAAATAAATCATTCCCCACATATGAACGCAGCAGGACCTTACACCACTGTGTCGACCCTATGAGTTGGGGAGATTCATATCTTTAAGCCAGGATAAAGCATCCAAAAGAGCCACTGCTTCAACTTCATTTGCAGGGGGCGAGCCACGATTGTGAACTGATTTTGCCTTCACAAAAGCACCAGCCTCATCCCGAATACAAATACCATAACCATAGAGAGCTTGATCGTTAAAGAGAGCAGCGTCTACATTGCATTTGAAGCTACCAGCTCCAGGCTTTGTCCACTGCAAGTGCTGAAGGCTGTTGCACGAAACAGACATGGAAGCTGAATTTATATTACGAGCTTGCTGCCAGTTTTTGACTGAATCTTTTGCTAACTGGATAGATCAATGGTGGCTTTGAAATGTTATCCCATAATGTCTCATTTCTCCTCCGCCATATACACCAAAAAATTGTTGAAATATCAGCCAAAACATCATGAGATAATCAGATAAAGTACGAAACAATTTGAACAAAACATCTGGTGAGCCATCTGCATCTTGAAGCATTGGATCAATGACATTCCACGAGTTAGCATGTACCCAAATTTTGGCAGCCTCACAACCAATAAAAACATGCCAGTCATTTTCCAAAGCAGAATCACAATGAGGACACTTACTAATATGGCTCATTTTACTAACAAAACTAACAGTTACCAATAAAAAATAATATGGCTCATTTTACAAGCTATTCTCAAATAAAAACTTACACGAGTTATATTTGACCAAATTCATCCTTTTCTCATTTTAGATTTATGTTCAAGCAATAATGGAGACAAATTTTGGACGGATTCTACCGTGGACACTGGGATTAAATGGTTCACCCGTGGTCTACTTCAAAAGTAGCTACAGTAGCATAATTTTTTTAATTAAATATAATTTTAGTAATAGAAAAAGACTAATATATCCTTTTATGGAAAACTGTGAAATGACTATTGAATCCATTATTTTTTTTTTTTTTTAAATGCAATTTTGTACCTACTATTTGATTTCCACTCTTTACTTTTATATTTTTGTAACTTGCACCAGCCATTGGGTTCTCATATTGTGTTATTAAAACGGGACATTATATTGAATTCATTTTGTTTGGAATAAGTTGTGTAACTTTATCATCAATTGATCTTTTTAATTGGTGATTTTATTCAAAAAGTATCATAATATGTTATATATTTATTATTATTGTTATCATCATCATTTAGAAAAACTTAATACTTTTTAAAAATATATAATTTTTATTATTTTAATTATATAATATATACTAATTAACCCTTGCTTTGGGTAAAAAGCACTAGTTGTATTTGTATACATCGTTCTAAATATATATAGAAACTTCCATATCTAGACTGTAGTGCTAGTATAAATCCACTTGGAACTTGCACGTATTTCTTTCAAGCCCTTCAAAACGGGGCTTTTTTGGCCTACCCAAATCATGGTTTGAACTAACATCGTGTTAACTCAATTTGAGTTACAAGTTTGGTGGATCAACTCTTTGGAATGCAATTTACATTTGAAAAAAGTTAATAAATGTAATTGTCAACGTAAATCTAAATATTAACAATTTGAAAACCTTACACTGTATTTGGTTTAGAGGATGAAAATAGAAGAAAAATATTTGAATTAAAATAAATGATAAAAAGTGTGAAATCCACATAAAATCCTATTATTTCTTCTCTATTTCTTTTCATTTTTCTTCAACCATACACAACATTAGTTCTAGATGGATATCTCAAACAAATTAGAATTAGTCAATTCATGAATTATGACCCATTCTTGGAATAAAATTAATAGCATTACTCTTACGCTGTGTTTGGTACAGTAGACGGAATTAATTGACAGCGAACAAAAATAATGCACCGCAATTTGGCACAAATGATTTGCAAAAAGAAATAAAATTATATAAGTGGATCCTACTAATTTTATTTCTTGTCGCACGTCATGTTATGAGAAAGAAGGGGAGATCTGACTCTGAGCATATTGTGTAATGACCTGCATGCCTGTTTGTTGTCTTTATTTTTTATCACACGTGATGCGCCGAAAAGCAAAATCCTTACACAGGTAAAGACAATATAATCAATGAAGTGTACACATTTAATCGATTATATTAGGGTATAAAAGTATTTTTTTATACTTTTTATTAAATTTTGTCTTCTCATTTTACTCATATCAAATAACTTTATAATATTATTTCTACTATATTTCTCATGTATTTTTCTTAAATCAAATAACACAAACATACAAATTTATTTTTACTCTATTTCTCATCTTTCAAATTATCTATTTTCTATTTTCATTTACTTCATTTCTTTTTTCTAAACCAAACACAACATTGAACTCTAAAATACATAATCAATTAAATTTTGGAATAACTTGTTAGCTCGGCCCAAGTTAAAATTGGGTCACATTGGACTTTAAAATAAATCTAACAAATTATTCTAATATAACCTATGATGAGGAGTGTTAACAACAATCTTTAATACATTTCTTTTAACCATTATTTCATTATTTATTAAAAATTATCAAAAATTACAAATTCAGGAAAGAGACTCTTTAAATAAAAAGTGCAACCCACAAAAATTTATAACTTCCAATAAATTTTCGTTAATAATAGTGTATTAAAAAATTACAGTATGTTGTTTGCATTTTTCACCTATAATTTAAATCAGGTCACCCCTCATTTGAAGCTCTGCTATTTTGACGGAACTCACCATTTTCCGAGCCTTTCAAGAAAAAAAAATAAAGGTAATATGCTCTTAATGTCGTTTGTTATAATATTTTAATTTAATAAAAATCTTCACTTTCAACAAAATAAAAAATAATCACTCTAAAAAAATCATGCATTTATTTCAGCTTATCAAATTAAAAACTAAAAAAACTCTAGAATTCAATTTAAATCAGGAGTTATTTTGAATTTTTTTTTTTTTTTATAAAAAACGTCTTTAAAAAACATTTTTTTATGGCAGTTAAACAATTTTTTTATTACAAAACATAAATTACCTTTGCTTTTTTAAGTCTTACTAAAAAATAATGATTAAAAAGCAAACAAGCATATAGAAAAATTAAAGCGCAAACCCAATAATAATTCAAGCTTTATTAAATTACTTATATAGATTTAGTCCATAAGGAATGACGGCAAAAATATTCTACTGTCTTATGAGCAATCCAAAAAAGTGGATTAACAATAGAGTGATCTTGCTAGGTTGACATATCCTTATAACCATATACATTTTCAGCAAGTCGTTGGTCCGAGTGATATTGGATTCGATCTCCTTAAAAAAGATATCGGATTCGAGCATTGTAAATAAAAAAAACGAGATTGGAAAGAAAAAACTCTACTCAAGGTAACCAATCAGGTTCTCTGATAGAAATTAATCACCAACAAAGTCGATAAATACTTCGTACCAATAACATGGTAACAATATATATATATATATATACATTTTTCAACACTTAAAAACGAGCTAGACTCACCAGTAGAACGTGCAAGCATTGCTGTTGGTCTCATCTCAATCCGCTAAGAACGTAATTTTGGGCATATAGATTATGTGATCACTTTACTATTAAGCACGGTAAATATTGAGGGCAAATAAACTGGACTCTAAAGGTACAAAGAGAACTATGTTTGATAACCAAGGTTTCAAAACAAAGTTGACACAAATCTCATCTCACGAAATAACATTGGTACACGACGCCTACTGGCGCTACTGGAAAGTAATCTACTCAGCAGCATCTTTTTTCTTCTTGGGCATTCTGTATCCACCAACAACACAGGCATGGTCCCTCTCAAATGGTTCCAGGGTCACTTGCTCGAATGGTTTGAACTGATCAGCCTTCAACTTGTTCACTTCACTTTCAAACACTGCCTCAGCAGGGACTGTGGAGTCTATGCAGTTTGCCTAACATACAAATGAATTAAGTCAGCACAATTTAGCAAAACTACACAGGTAATTAAGACACAACACATAAGAGATCACTTTACAACTTGACTTCCCATTTACCAACCAAAGAATCAAAAACATTGATTTAAGCTAATCATAAAAATTTCTCTTTCCAATTATTTCAATAGAGGGCAAGCCTTGACACCTCGATAGGTTTGTTGCTTAGTAACCTGAAAGTACCAAGTGCAAATTCTAGAAACAACCTAAAAGACTGTTTCCATCTACTCTCCTCAGACCCCACTGCACTGGGTCGTACTTTTTAAAATGTTCTCCATACTGACCATACAGCCCAATTAAGTTACAAAAACATGATTAGATGTTTGAACAAACCTTGATTGAAATAACAAAATGACCTCCTGCTTTGAGATAATAAGAAGCATTCAGCCCCAAAATCCTTGCCTGCAATGGTCACCAAAAAATCATAAATGAAACTGATACATTAACTAGAATTTCAAACTATTAGCTACTTTTTTTATATGAGCTAAAGATTTCATTAATAAGGATGTTCAAGTTGTGCCCAACTCAAGACTCTAACCACCTCTGTAGTACATTAGAAATGAAAGCCCTTGGGTACCTACAGTTATTGAAAATTGAAACCATCACAAAAAATACAGTAAGTGCCCAATCTACCATCCGCATGACAGAACATGATTTTTCATATAACTATTTTGGTTGCTCCATTCCTTTGATATCCTCTCCGCACACCCATTAGTACCAAACCTCATTGCAGCAAACGGACTTGGCATCTAGTTTGCAGTAGATGAATTGCAATATCTCCAAAAGTGGTGGTCCTTCATGCCACTTTCCTGAACCCTTTTCACGTATAATTACATCCTCTACGTGCATGCCAATTTGTGACAGCAAATGATAGATAACACTCCAGGCAAGAGATCTTTCAAAAGAGCCTATAAATTCTTCTTTGTGCCCAAGATGTTGTCCTGACTCGAGCCCATTGTTGATCTTAGCACCACGAAACGGCATCATTTCCACATTCCCGACACTAATTTTATTGAAGCCCAACATAAGATTACGAGGTGCTTCAATTCAAAGCATCCCCAGCTAACTTACATAAGCCGCGAAGATAAACTACCAATACATCCAGCTCCTTTTCCAAACAACACTTCTAGCTTCAAACGCCCCCCCCAGACAAACTAGCTGAACTAGTTACTTGACAGTGTTTTAGGGAGCTTTTATCTTCCAATAGAATTCATTTCTTGCAAAGGTAAAAAGTAAAGGAATCCACAAATTGAAATCAAAGGACTAGACACAAATGCAAAGTGAAAAATGCATACCATATCGCATTCATTAAAATAACTATGGAAATTTAAAAATAAAAAAAAAAGTATTTCTTGATATAAAATAGAGAAAATAAAAAAGGAAAGAAAGAAAACAAAAGAACTGACCAACACTGTTGTCTAATTAAAAAAATCAGTAATAAAACAATATATAGAAAAAGGAAAAAGAAAACAAGTTGATGTGCATCAGAAACTCGGGTCTGCATCATCCATGATGTCTTGAAGGGGAATCCGAGTAACTCATCATATGCACAGATAATCCCAATTGAACAGACTATATTCAAGTAAAATAATAATGCAAGTTGAAAATTGTAAAATACAAAGTTGAGAAACGAAAAGAAAACACCACAAATGAACTCTAAACGAAAAGATTTTAAGGAATTTTTCATATCAAAAATAAAAAATTATAGACAAATGTAAAAGCAAAGAAGCAACAAAACTATATACAAGTAATGTAAGATTGTAAGTAGATAGCTCGCTAATATTTGACAACCAAACAAAAGAGTAAATATGGCACTACTGATTGATGTACATCAATGTTATGGAACACTAGTAAATATTGGCTGTAAATACAAGGCTGAAACCAATCTCAAGAGGTATGATGTAAGAAATTTAAACCACACCTGATCAGGCTGGGCAACATCAGAAAATATGACATCAACCAATTCCAACCAACATCCTGTACTTAGCTGGATGTCTAGCATCTTCAATAATGGGTATGACATTAGTGCGCTTCTTTGCCATATTGACCAAGTCACGTCCACTTCTGTGAGAGAATTCTACTGCATAGACAACTCCTGTCTATATACAAAGAATAGCACACTCTAATCAGCCTTTCTATTCTATGCCACAAATACAAGATTATGCAATTCTGAATTGTACTTACCGGGCCAACAACGTCAGAAACATGAGAAACGGTTGTCCCAGAAGCAGCTCCTAAGTAAAGGACTCTGGCTCCAGGTTTCTTTACAAGGCACAAGGCAAAAGTAATACAAAAAAAAAATGATGTTAAGATAGTGCATTGAAGCACAAGCACAACACCAGAACAGAGCACATGTTACAAAGAGAGTGAAACATCTTACAATCCATATGTTGTCAACTCCACCAAGGATGGCAGCAGCCAACTCTGAGCGGAAAGGATTCCAAACCCTGTACTCATCTTTGGAACCATCCTCGTTCTGCAAAACGAAACTATCAATTCATTCATACATGCTTCAATAAATGTAACCACCTTAATCACAATGAAAAAGAAAATAACCTGAACAGTAATCCTTTTCTCATTGTAGACAGCTTCACCAGGAACAAGATTCTTAGTGACAAGAGCATCTTCTTTACCCTTGGCAATGAAAATACCCTCATGTCTGTGAGGCTGAACCACAACCTTGCTCCCTCCCTTCATTCCACCACGGCCACCACCTCTGCCTCCTCCACGGCCACCTCCCCTGCCTCCTCCACGGCCACCGCCTCTAGCTTTGAACGGCATACCCCTATCTCCTCCTCTTCCTCCACCACCCCTTCCTCTTCCTCTGTCACCTCTACCACCCCTGAACCCTCCACCACCACCACCACCTGCACAAATTCAAACACTTTTCAACAAAAAGGAAGCTATTACCAATTTACCACTACATTCTTCTGTCAATAAAAGAAATTATCAAACACCACAAAAAGCAAGGAAAGGGGGGGGAGCAAAACATAATCTCCTTCAGCAAATACCATATCATTCAAGTTGTAATGTGAAATGCATTGTATGAATTAAAGAAAAGCAAGGAAATGGAGAGGAAAACATAATCTGTGTAACCATGAAGTGGTAGTGCCAAATGCATAAAAGGAGTATTACCTCTGGGTGGAGGCATGTTGGAGAGTAGGCTGTAAACAACTCAACGAGTGATAGTTAGGGTTTAAGAGGGAGGGAGGGAGGGAGGGTTTTGAATCTGATTTTAGAGAGAGAGAGAGAGAGAGAGAGGAAAAGGCCCGAATGGGAGGCCCAGCCCAGCCAACAAAAAACTAATTTCGAAGCCACTCACTCCGCGGGTGCTGAAAAGATGATTTTTTTTTTCACGGTAACATTAAACTTTGTTAATGACTAATCTTTGTCGAGAAATTTGGCTGTTTTTTTTATTTATAAGTGTCGAACCTGAGACCTTATTTAAGTGGATCGAATCCAATACCACTCGTACCAATAACTTGTTGGTTGAAAAGATGACATTTAACAACAAGGAATGAGGAATGATGGTCATTGGTCAATTTGTTTAAATTTTAAAAAAAATTATAAAATATTTTTAAAAAAGGTAGTAGGAAACAAAGGAGTTTAGAACTATCACACAAAAGCAATATTAACGTTGAATAACATCACAGAAGCATGAACCCACAACTCAATTAATAAACAAGTAAACACATGCATAAATCATATTCACAAACAAAGCAACAAGGCCACGCTTTTATAAATGTTGACAATAGTATGTATGTTTTTACTCTTCACTTAAGTCTATATCTGAAACCGTTGTTTATTTAGATTAGGCAACAACTTAAAATCGTTGACAAGATATTTAATAAGTTAGGCCACGATTTTTATTAGGGATGACAATGGCTAGGGTCTGGGTATAGTCCTATAATACTCGTCTCTATACCCGTGTTTAAAATAAGTATCCGTACCCGGCTCCATATCCGCACGGGTAGCAACTTTAATTCTCATCCCCATACCTCTGGGTATCTATATACTCATACTCATACCCACACCCGCTATCATCACTTTACTTATGTATAAAGTTAATAAATCAATAAACAATAGGCTTAAATGTAATTTTGGTCCCCCTATTTTGCACAATCCTCAATTTTAGTCATCATATTTTAAAATAGAAACATTTAGTCATCCTATTTTGCACAATTCGCAATCTCGGTCCCTTTATTTAAAAATAGAGACATTTAGTCCCTTAATTTTATAAAATCCGTAATTTTGGTCCTTCCATCAAATTGAAAACATTGACAGTCAAGAGATTAACGTTGACCTTGACGTGACCTAAATATAATGACGTGACACGAGATTATTTATTTATTTTTAATTATTTTAAATATTGAGTAATAATTATTTGTTTATCTACGCCACTAAAGCACATGTCACGTTGATTTTAATGGTTATGGTAGTCGTGAGTCCTAATATAGAAATCACAAGTTTTAATCATTAATTTTAAACTAGTTCTATGTTGTTGAAGCACATGGCACGTCGTAGTCAAATAAATGATATTACCTTTTTTTAAAATATATTTTTCATCAATTATTCTACTAAAATTGCGGATTGTGCAAAATAGAGGGACCAAAATTGTATTTAAGCCATAAAAATATTGATTAAAAAAATTACTACAAATAAATTAAAAATTCACGCTTAAATAATTCAAACTTAACATTAAAAGCATCCACACATCATATTAAAAATATAAAATTATTATAAGTTATAACATAAATCTTTTACTATTAGTGTTAGTTGATGGAAAATATAATTTTTTTTACAGAAAAGTATATATATAACATAATTATTTTTTTAAGTTATTTTAATTATATATGGTAGGTGCGGTGCGGGGCGGGCACTATAGTACCCATACCCGCACCTGCACCCGCAAAAAATTACGGGTAAATACCCAGCCCCAGCCCCAATCCCAATCCCAATAAACAGGTATTTACCTGACTCACTTACGGATATTTTTACGAGTACCCCTAGGGTCTGAGTACACTTTGTCATCCCTAATTTTTATGTGTTGCCTTTAAAATTCAATATATCCCACGCTTTATAAATGTGGCCTAAAACACTAAAATAATAATAAAAAATTACCGCGAAATACACAAATTAGCGCGGATGGACAATTTAAATAAAATTTTGAACTGAAGTGTCCTTTCCTTAGTCTCGGAGAAATCTCAAATACACTACAATTTCAATCCTTCGCTGAAGCCTCCTCCTAAACCCTACATTCACATTTCTCTTTCTCTTTCTCTTTCTCTTTCTCCCCCTCTCGTTGTATCTCTCTGCCCTCCGTTCCTAAACCAAATTGGAGGTTGAGATTCAACGATACCCACACCAGTAACGGAATTGGGTAACAAGTTTTTCTTTCAATCACCCATCTTATTAATTATTATTTGAAATATGCGTTTTCATGTTCAATTGGTGGCTATGGCAGAGTGGTTTCGCTGGCCCTGGCTGGACCGATTTGATTCAAAGCACACGTTGCCTGTGGGTTTGATTGAAATCACAGTATGAGGCTTTGCCTGAGACCAAAATCCATATGCAACAAAATGCAGGGAAATCGCTCGACATTCCCCCTTTTTCTCAAAGGTATGTTTATGGGAGAGAGCGAGGATATTTGGATCACCTTGATTTACAGAGCAGAGCCAGCAATCAATCTATTAAAACTCCTCAATGCACACTCACGTGATCTCTTCGGGTACCTTTAGGTTCTAAAAAGCTCTTTCTGGTATGTGTGCCACTGTTCTTTTCTTCTTCTGATAAAGTCATTGTTGTTTTATTTGGTATTTTAGCAAGTTTAGAAAAAGAAATGCATTTTGGTCATCAGAGTAGGACCAATTCCACAAAAATTATCTGATCAAACAAAAAAATTATAGAAAAAGCAATATTATATGTGAAAGTACAGGATGGCTGGAGGATTTGATATTCTCCATTTTGAAATCTTATGCAAAATAGTTTAATCCATCTTGAAAATGTAGTTTTCCAATTTTTACGTGTGGTTCTGTTGTCACTCAAGAAAGAAAAGGAGCAAAAGTTGTGAGCACAATTCCAATACTTCATGATAATTGTGAGTTATATTAACTTTGCTTGGAGTTGAGTGTACTTGAGCTCACTGTGCTCTAACATTTATTTGTTCGTTTCTATTAGACTTTGTTCAATCCTTTCTATCAAAAGTTATGTTAAAGAACATTTGAGTTGTATACATTACCGCTAATGTATTTTTGTCTTCATGACACGCGGCATCACACACCTTGAAAGTGAACCTGGCCTATTTCTATTTAATGAAGAGGTATTTATTTTATTTTATTGTTGAAGTTCTTTGGTTTGAGTCAGATTGATCTTGAGAGATGCTTGTTTCTTTTCTGTCAAAAGAGAGTATGTTCTTAGCTCTGTTATTTGCAATTTTACATACTGATCAAAGGTTTAATTGGTAGTTTGAAAGGGGAACTAGTTCTAATTCATGATTGGTAAATAGAATTGGCAATTTTTAAGCTATAATCATGATTGGTTATAGTGTCGTACAGAAAGAGACTATAGAATGGGCCAGCAAATGGATTAGAGTACAGGAAAGGGGAACTAGTTCTCTGACTCGTTACCTTTAACCTACACAGTGAACTTTGAAATATGTCCATCTAAAATTCATAACTGTAAGAATTATCACACAGGGTTATGATTCATTTACACTTGTATATATCTAAATTATTCACACATCAATAATTTCTTTTATAAGATTACTATTTTACTATCACTTGATTAAAAGCATAATTACTTCGTAAACATCCTTAAAAAGTTAAACTTATAGATTCAGCACCTAAAGAATCAACGTTGATAGTTTAGCTTTGAGGTGAATATTATAAGAAAAAAAACATTTATTATACTGCTAGCTTGGACCAAATAATTTGATCACCTATTTGAGCAAATGCAAATATAAGCACCGCTTGGTCTTGTCACCACTTAGAAGTAAATATAGTAATTCCCACCACGTAATATTTATTATATAAATAAATATTGTTAGGATGGAGTAAACTGAATTATTGTTTGATAATTATAATTTTATTTAGTTTGTTATTATTACCTTTATTTGAGAGTTACATATAGTTTTGTTATTACCTTTATTTATTATTTATTTATTTTGTGGTGATGTGCATGTGATTGTATTTTAAGAATGCCTACATAATTGATTGGAATCCAAACCACCAGGCCATCAGCAGTAAAGATTGCCTCCACACGCACCTATGCACCTCAGACGCACCATCATTGCACATTCGATGTTAACAGAGTGCCATCTACACTGGTACCTTATATACTTTTTTATTGTGATATTTCTTGTGATCATTACTTATGGAGCTCAATTATTTGAGTATTTGCTTACTAAATTTGGTTTGGGATTATTGTGTGGTTTTACTGATTTGATGTTCTTTTGCCACGTTGTGCTCAACCAAGTTCCTTGCTTCCATAGTTTTTGGCTTGCACTAGTTTCTGACTTGCACATCTCTGGCTTATATCACAGGCCCTCGTTGCTTCCATAGATTGTGTTTAGGCCATTTGGCTCGGTCTCAAAGCTTATGTTGATTTTTTTTTGTTTTATTTATTATTACACCTAAATTCCTCTATAAAAAATGTAGAAATTATCCAAATTAATTCCAACAACTTAGTTTCGGTACCTAATAAGTAGTGACTAAAAAACACAAACGAAGTTAATCTCCAAATTTAATTAACCTGACTCCTTTTTGTTACTAACATAAAGTAGTGATTCCACGCTTTACTTTTCTAAACTTGCAACAAAGATGTTTGAGTCACTTGATTGTCTATTTGTAGTGAGCCTAATATTTTTTTCCCTTGTTGGTGGAAAACCTGACTCTTGATGGCCCAACTTCAAGAAGTTAAGTTGGAAAGAATAACAACATATTTGTTTATTGCATTGCATAGTTGATGGACATGGCTGAGAGGCTACCTATTGCTTCTACTGGTTCCAATCCTTGTTCCAATGATGTTAGCTATGCTTCCATTCAACAATTAAATATTCAAGCAACCAGCCTAGAAGCAGATTTAACTAGATCAAACAACCAGTCAAATTGGTCGAGCATTGTCAGAAACCATAGTGCAGGTCACAATAAATAGAGCCAGTCATATTCAACTAATAGAAATGGGAGCAGAACCAAGGACAGTGAATCTGGTAATGAAAATGAATGGGTTGAGCAAGATGAACCTGGTGTATATGTTCAGCTCCCTTCCTACGGGTGGAATAGATTTGAAGAGATATAGCTTTAGATATGCAGTGCTATGTAGACATTTTTTTTTGTCAAATGTCAACTTACAGAACTTCATCTGTGAATTTTCTTAATGTAGAATATGATACATTTCTATAGAAGAAAAAGTAGAATTTAATATACATGGTGTTAAGGCCTTTGCTTATTTTATTTAGCAATGTCACAAAAAAAATTCTATGAATGGTTTAATTGTTTAAAATGATAATCATTATCTAATCAAATTTAATTAAACATTTTCAGTGATAAATGATAATATTTAGATAATTGTGGCATAAACATATGGGCAATGTTTAAATAGCCATTGTCTAAACCTCTACAAATGTTTATCCTATCTATCCACATTTAAAAAAAAATTGCTTAAAATGAATGACAGCGCAAGAATAAAGCAACACTTAAATATGTGTGGCCTAAACCTTTAGGCAACAGTTACTAAATTGATGTTTAAACTTGACAAATAAAACCGTTGCTTGAAACTAGTCTAGAAAAGTGAGGTCTATTCTCATATTTGAGGCAACGGTTATTAAAATTTTGTGGGCTTAGGAAAAAAAACCGTTGCCTATTAGAATAGGCAACGCTCACTTAGACCATGCCTGAAAAATTGTTGCCAAACCGTTGCCTAAAGTTTAGATCACGGTTTTTTCGCTTTAGGTCACAATTTTTTGTTATTGCCTAAAGTCATTTTTGTTGTAGTGAGATTAAGTTACTCCAAGAGTAACTATAAGAAAGTAACTCCCCATCTTCATGGTTAAGATGAATTACTCCGTACAATTCTTAGATTACAAGAAAATTAAGGATGATAATGAAGAGTAACATTGTTAGAGTTACTTTGAAGTAACTTAATCCCTTCTCATATATATATATATATATATATATATATATATATATATATATATATATATATATATATATATATATATATATATATATATTTGTTAATTGCATATTCAGTTTCTCAAGTACATGTTTACATTTACTGTATGATAAAATATTAAAAATTTGGATGATAAATTTTTTATTAAATATTTTTATTTTAATTATATAATTTATTTATTAACTATATAAAATTATTTATTAGTTAAATTATACACTATCTTTTAAATTTATTTATTAAATATTTTGTTTTTGAATAACTACCTACCTTGCAAATAAAAGGGTAAAAGATGTATAAATAAGTTTATATAAGTGAACACATAAATTTATATAAGTAAAGTAAAAATATTTAATAAATAGACTTATCATCTTAAATTTTAATATTTTAATATTTTTATTCAAATATAAATATACTCTTAAGGGAGCAAAAGTGTAATTAACAAATGCAATAATTTGTTTTATATTGTCAGTGCATGACCATTAAACTTATAAACTAAATATGTCAAATGACTTAATGACTTTGGTGGTAGAGGAGACGGAATAAGTCAATAATTCAAAAGGCTTAATTACACTTTTAAGAGCACAATGCATGAAATTTTAAAAGTAGAGGGCAAAATTTTGGATAGTCAACTAACATTAGGATAAAATTCATAAAACTATGTAAGTTTAGGGTCAAAATGTGAAGAAAAAAACTTCAGGGCATAATTAGCAAAATTTTAAGTGTTGGAAAACACATGCAATTAAGCCTTTTTAATTTTAAGGACTAATTTGTTCGATCATTACAATTAGAGGGACTAAATTGATTATAATTTACACTTTTATGAACTACTTTTGCTATTTTATCTATTTCAGAGACTAATTTGACTGACCATTACAATTTTGGGAACTAAATTGATTGATATTTGATAATGTATAATTTCAAAGACTATTTTATTATTTTCTTAATTTTATGGACCAATTTAATTGACCATTATAATTTTAGGGATCTAATTAATAATTTATTCATTTTAAAAATTTTCAGAAAATTTGGATAATCACCCTAGCAAATTTTAAGTTCAGGATTGCTTCCTCTTACTTGTCCACTTAGGAAATTATAAACAATTTAAATAGCTAAAATCATTAAAAGAAATCAATAGAATCAAGAAATTTCGGTATTAAAGAAATTTTTTAAATTTATTCCTTTTAAATAACTATTTGAGAAAATTCAAGATTGTAGCTTACTTTTCATGGATTTATGGTAATTAGTCTCAAGATTGTAGGCTTATTTATTAGTCTCTCGTTAATGACCAAAAGTAAATTATTTTTATTATTTTTAAGGATTAAAAATAAAGTTTTATAATAAAAATTAAAACAAACTGAGCGTGTGAATAAGTTGACGTGCATAAACTTTAAGTATTATTCTCCAATTAGAATTGAAGTTTTGTCTTGATTATTTGCATAATAATATTAAAAGATTTTATAGATTACTGAGCTGAATCTTTAATTTTTATTAGAGAACAACAAAAACAACACGGGTACTGTACCTAAATTTTTTCCTTTTTTTTTTATCGATTTGTTAGTTTTGTTAGAAAGTATCAGTTTAGTTTTGATCGGCAAATTTTCTCCTTTTTCAATAGTTATTTTAAATGATTTTTTTTCTAACTGGCCTTTAATTTTTTTAATGTAAAAAATTTATTTAAAGGTATGGATGTTACACAATAGAAGACCTCCAAGTTCAAAGCACATTTATTTATTTACTTATATTTACTTCATCTGGAATTCAAATGGAAATTACATTTCTCTATATGGAAATTATGAGAATCAAATATGAACAATTATAATTGTGTAATCCAAATTCATGCATAAATTAAAATACATGGATTCAAAAGTGTAATTTTTTTTTGCCGAATATTCAAAAGTGTAATTAATTTCCATATTAATTATTATTATTATTATTATTGTTATTATTATTATAAATAAAAATTACTGAAAAAGAAGTATAACCATATACAGTGAATGATTCTTAATCAACAGCTGTAATGATACTACTACCTAGGGGTGTTCACAAACCGATCAAATCCAATCAAAACCGAAAAAATCGATTCAAAAACCGAATAAATCGAAAATCGAATGAATCGAAAATTGAAAAAATCAAAACTTTTTATTGCATTGGATCGGATTTCGGATTTGATTTTGAAATCCAATCCAAACCGAAGTTATATATACATATATATTTTTATTCATAAATTTATAATACTACTCATGTTTATATTTTTATTTCTTATATATTTATAAAATTATCACATAACTTATATTTATTTGTGAAACATCTATTTAATTGAAGATATTTTTTTAGTAACTATTTGATTAAAGGTACATAAGTATAATTATTAAATTATATAAATTTACTTTTAATAGTATATATTTGAAGAGTTATACTATTATTAGTTGTTTATTGACTTATAAAAAAGCTATTTAATATTTTAATTATCTTTTATTATGTTTATTATATATATTATCATTTATTTAATACTTTAAAAAAAAAATATAAACAAGACTAAAATCGAAAATCGATCCAATCCAAATCGATTTAAATTGGATCGGATTTAATTTTTTATCAGACTGATTGGATTATTAATTAAGAAAATTAAAATGATTGGATCAGATAATTTTCCTCTTTAAAACCGATCCAATCCAATCTATTAACGAGGTATGAACGTAGCCGAAATTCTCATCCACATACGCGATTTTAATAATATCCCAACAAATCGAGTTGACTTATTTGGGTGAGAATCTTGACCTCTAATTTCGCTCCTCGTATCGTCGTCCATTTATGCGTGTCTTCCCCAACCAAACCAGCGAGACCAAAGAGGATAACAGCGAACGAGGGGATCTTGAATTCTGTGCTCAGCGCTTCGAATCTTTGAATTGATTCAAAGATCTCCCTCCCTCTCGCTTTCATTTCAGGCACGTCGTTTTGAATTCCGTTGTTTTTTTTTTTTCCGCATAAAATATAAGAGAAAAAAAACGTTTATTATTAATTCCTCTGTTTGTTTGTTAGTATTATCGGCTGAATTGGGTTCTTGCAGGGCACTATGGCTGCCACGGTGAAACAAATGTCTTTGATCGTGTCAGCGTTAGGCGTGGTGTCCTTCATTTTGGGGGTTGTGGCTGAAAACAAGAAGGTACTAATGATGAATGGTCCAAACGTGTTCTAATTATTGATAATTCATAGGAATTTTGCGAAGTTTTAAATTGCAATTTTGATTTTGGAGACATCCAAAACCTTAAGGGACGTTTGACACAAGAGAAGTTTTATCATGCTCTAGAATCATGATTTCTGAGAATGATTAAAATCTGTTTGGTTAGTCATATATATTTCTGAGAATATTTATATAAGTTTTTGAGAAAGTAAAAATTTCCCTTGTTCTAAATTTTCCCTAATATTGTAGAAAATTGATGTCGTGGTGATTGCGGGTTTTGGAGACGTATAAAACCTGATTATTGCTGTCACAATTGCAGTTAATATGAAGCCTTCACCAATTTGATGTATGAAAATTGTTAGGACAAAATTTAGATATAGTTATTTAAGTGTTTTTAGTGTTGTTCTCCAATTAGTTTCACCAATTAGAATTGCAGTTTCATTCGATAACCTGTGTAATATAGGTTTGCGTTGAAGGTCAACATAGATTACCGAGTTAAATCTTCAATTTTGATTGGAGAACAATTAAGAATAATTATATCTTTTTGGCTTCTCAAGTGCATTGCATATACGAGATGATTCATAATATTACACGATCCATATCTATTAATTTCTTGTGTCCATTGTGTGAATGTCGATTGTTCTTTGTAGGTTCAATGTGATTTCTTTTTTAAGAGTGTTGTTGATTCTCTTATACCTGTTTTTCTGTGTTGACTGGTGATATTGACTCTGCTATTACGTTACGTGCGTGCATGCACATACGCAGACATGAAAATATTTTCGTTGTTTTGTTACAGCCTGCGGCTGGAACACCTGTGCCTGGTTCGGATGGTGCCTTTGTCACCTGCAAGTACCCCGCTGATCCATCTGTTGCATTGGGGTATCTTTCTACAGCATTTCTTGTTGCATCCACTGTGGCTGGGTATCTGGCTTTGTTTTACCCTTACAAAGGAAAGTCTATTCCACAAGGGGTTCTGTTTAAACACACCACTTTCACAGTGTTCTTCAACATTTCTTTGTAAGTACCGTTTCCATATACTTTGTTTACCAATTCTCATGACAAATTTTCAGGTATTAAATTATATATGTGATACTTTTTTTTTAATTGTTTTTTTTCCTTGTTCATGGAAATGGAAGATTCAAAGATAGATACTGATTGTACTAGGAGTTGATTCTTGGGGGTGTTGTTTGTGATTAAATTTCTGGATCTTATTCTCCACAATGAAAGGGTTTTGCTATTTTAATTTATATAAGCAATTCTCAGTAATATTTTAAAATGCTTCTTTTGTGTGCCATAGATATTGGCTTTAGGATTTTTCTGCCTATTTCGATTACTGTGATAGTGCGATTCAATATACCATCTAAAATACGCATTTTGCTTTTTGAAAAATGGGCCTCCATTTGGTCAATGTAAATGCAAAATACTTGTGTGTTGGTCCAAGTAGAATACACATACTTTGTGGACATGATAAATGTAGAACGGTAATAGATGAACTTCTAGTAGTAAACAGCCATGAAAAAATCTTTGCAAAATATTGTACTGTGGATCATAATGGCATCATTAGTTGTACTTGATGTTGGGAACTACCTTGTACTGCATGGAAAAAACAGCATAGGAAATATGGTTTTGATTAATGTTACTGCAAAATGATATGACAATGAGTTTCTTATCTCTATATTATTCTCATTTTTTATAAATGACTTTTCTTCTTTTGTGCAATGGTGTATTTACATAGGTTCACCGCTGGATTAGCTGCAGCTATGCTGTTATGGCCAACAATCACCGAACACCTTCACCTGACACGCAACGTGCACCGCAATCTCAACTACGAATGCCCTACAGCCAAAACTGGTCTCCTTGGAGGTGGTGCCTTTCTATCCCTTGATTCATCTCTCCTCTGGTTGATTGCACTTATGCTAGCAGACAACGCTCGTGAGGACTTCTTTGAAGAGGAAGGAGAAGATGGTGACAAGGGTGAATTTGGCACAGCCTCCTCTGATGCTGCTTACTATGATGCTGATTCAGGACTGAAGGGCAGTGCCTGAAGTGTGCTACTGAAAGTAGAAATAAATGTTGCACTGGTACTTCTGTAGTTTCCTTTTAATCATGTTGAACAATTTCGTGAAATATTGAATGTACATATTTTAAATGGTTGTTCTTGGTGAACATTTATTGTGCTTAAGCAAGCATTACTGCAGAAAAAACATAGTTGTTTATAAAATGGATTCCTTGTCAGTAAATCTCTTATTTTATTCCTTGAATTTTATTTTACACAAATTTATTTCAGGGCTACCTTGTGATGGCGTGGATCTTTTCGCCTCTTTTTGAAATGTTTATAGTTTTTAAGGGGACTAGTACTGTTATGTGCGACAATCACTGGAACATAAGTGGTGTAGGCTAATTATGATGGAGATTTTATTCTAGTATTTTTTATTTATTTGTTTATTTATAGCTTACTACGGTTATTATGTTGAAATTCTTCTTAATCCAGAAGATACCATGAGAATTTTGTTCTTGTACAGACATGCTTACTTGGTTTAGCTAAAAGGAGGTAGAGACAAAAATAGCGATTAAGCTTATGACGATGATAAAAAGATAAAAATAAACATCAGATCACTTCTTAATTTCTAATAATTTAGTTACAAAAAAATAGTATAAGCGTTTACTAATTTCACAACATAATGAGTTTTAGTTAAATTAACTCTTGAAAATTACACAGAATTTCACGTAAATTTTATTCAATTAAATTTATTCTCCAATGATGTTTATACTTGTAAATAATGCCAATCAAGTTAATTAGATATTAGCTAAAATATGAATATTACATGTGGGCATCAATGGATGGTGATTGAGGGATGTCGTAAGCATAACCTTCGATATCGGAAGCTCTGGTACCAACTTGAGAAGAGAAGAGAAGAAATTGAAGAGAGAAGAATTGAATATTAATTATCAAGTCTATTTTGCAATACAAACACTTTTCACTATTTATAGGCTAAACTTGTTAAAGAAAATAAAGAAACTAAACATAAGGACTTTGTTACAATGTAAGGGTCTCTTTTGTACCGTAGAAGAAAAAGGACAACTTTTTTTTTTTTAATTTCATTAAAAGAAAATTTTGAATTTTTATAGTTTAATTTTCATGTATTTTTAATATAAATTTTTTATATAAATAATTAATAAAAATTATCATTGATATAGTAATTTTTAAGATAATCAATAAAAATTATCAAATTGTGATTAAATAATAATATAAAAACTTTTTAGTACATATACACTATTCACTTTTTTTATTTTCAAAAGTAAATTTTTCTTTTTCTTCGTCCTTCTGACCAATTAATAAGGGTGAGTTTGGTTGTATGAAATGGGATAAAATGAAAAAGAATGAAAAAAAAAATATTTGAATTAAAATATTGTAGTAGAGGTGTGGGATCCACTAAAAGAGAATTTATTTGGCAAAGGTGTTACGTCCGAAAGAAAATATCTATGAAAAATAAGGTTTAATTATTTTTTTTCTCTAATTTTTTTAGGTTCAATTTGTTCTTCTTATTATTTAAAGGTCCAATTAGGTAATGTATTTTTTAAAAATGGTTCAATTAGATCATTTACCTTAAAAGCTTAAATTAGGTCTCTTATTTTTTTTTTAAATTCAATTTGGTCTCATTTTCTTTCATATGCTCCAAAAATTTTTAAAAATAGGATCAAAATTAGTTTTTTAAATGGGATAACCCATTTTTAAAAAAATAAGGGACCTAATTAACCTTTTAAAAGTAAAGCATCTAATTAAACTGTTTTAAAAAATTATATGACCTTGAACCTTTTAATAATAAAATGACCACATACCAATAAGTCGTTGGTTCGAGTGATATTTAATCTCATTGTTTTGTACGGACAAAAAGTGGTGGTGTTTTTTGATTTTTTTTTTTTTAAACACACACGATAGTTGGTTATACGTGTTTTCCTTTCCCTCCTTTTGTCTTTCTTAAAGAAACCCTATTTAGAATTTTGTTCCCTGCTCACTCACTGCTCTGTACCCTGCCTGCGCCCTTCTATTTCCGGTTCCTCTGCGGTTAGAGCAAGTCCACGCTTTGAACCGGGTCGGATCGGGTCACACATGGCTACAACACAACACGCTCAATCCCAATGGGAATTCACCTGGTCTCTCTCTCTCTCTCTCTCTCTCTCTCTCTCTCTCTGTGGATTCTGTACTTTTTTCAACCAAGTTTTTAATTTATCGCGCTTTCCATTCCATGAATGATTACGTGACACGTGTTTCTCTCTTGATATTTGCATTGTTCCTGCTCCTACTCTTTCATAACTTATTCTCTTCTTCAAGTTTGTTGTTGGTGACAATTTTGAGTGACTCTTCTTTCTTATTTCCGGAGGATTTGGAATAAACCATCAATTTAGTCCCTAAGTAGTCTCTAAAGCAATGAAATTATATAAGTAGTCCTTGATGTATTTGAATATATATTTTACCAACGTTTAGGATTGGTTTGAAGGATTTTTCAATATTCAGAGGACTATTTAGCATGATTTCTAATTCTTGGAGCATTACTTATATAATTTCTTTACTTTAAGGATGAAATTGGTGGTTTATTCGAGGAATTTTTTTTTTTGTTAAAATTTGATTTTGGTTTCTAAATTGCCAAAATATTGAGACCCTTCTTTCTTGTGTGTCATCCAAAGAATCCCTCTTAAATTTAGGAAATACAAGTGCTATATATATACACCATTCTGTTCCTTGAGATTTTGCCATAGGATCTCAGGTAAATAAGACTCTTATTTGGAATTTGCTGAGTATTTGAAGAAATAATAGTTATGCGTTTGATTTAAGTTTAGGAACTGGTTTATATTGGTCTTATTTGGTACGCTTCTGATTTTCCCAGCAGGATGTTTAGATGCTATTGGAATATAATAGAATGCATACTTTTAGAATTTTAATAAATTGGAAATTGTAGAAATCTGTTATCAAATGACTATCTTCTTAGATGACAAGTTCATTGTGAGAATGTGAAATTAGAAGCTCTGATATATCACATCTTGGTAGTGGTTCCCAGGTATAAGTCACATTGCTGCCCAACTATATTTTTCTGCATAAAAGAAATTTAGCCAAGATTATGTGTATAGATGTGTGAGTATTGTACTCGGATAGTCAGTTTAGTAACTGTGATTGTTAGTAAGTGAGTAGGTTAGTTAGTTATCCAACTGTCAAATGACAGCTGGCAACAACTGTCAGAGAAAAACTTGGTGTGCAAGTTTCTTCTACCTGTATATAAGCTTGGTTGTAACAGATTTAAGTGTGAATAAAATCATAACAGTTAGATCTCAAAATATGTTCTCTTTTTACTTTCTCTCTGAAATCGCACATGGTATCTAGAGCTTAAAGATCCTGTCATGGCCGATAATCCACCACCTCCTCTCCTTCTTCTGCGCCTGTTACCTTCTCGCACGTCATCACTGAGAAGCTCGATGACAAGAATTTTCTGCTATGGCGTCAACAGGTGGAGCCAGTGATAAAAGCTCACCAACTTCATCATTTCTTAGCTTGTCCGAGTATTCCTCTTCGTTTCGCGAGTGAAGCTGATCGAGATGCAGGCACGATTAATCCTGCATATACTGTTTGGGAGAAGCAAGATCAAATGCTTCTTTCATGGTTACAGTCTTCGCTTTCTAGCTCGATTTTGTCACGTGTTCTAGGTTTCGTTCACTCCTTTCAACTTTGGGAGAAAATTCATGAACATTTTCAGAAATTAACTCGCGCTAAAGCGCGTCAACTGCGAACAGAGTTGCGATCTACAACTCTCGACAACAAGACTGTTTCCGAATTTCTTTTGCGAATCAAGGCTCTTGTTGATTCGCTAGCCTCTGTTGGAGATCCGATTTCGCTACAACAACATATTGATGTTATTCTTGAAGGTTTGCCTCAAGAATACAGTTCCGTGATTTCAGTAATTGAAAGCAGGTTTGAGCCGATTCCAATTGAAGAAGTCGAGGCTCTTCTTCTCGCTCATGAGATGCGACTTGAAAAGTTTCAAAAGAAGATTGCCGCTGAAACTGCTTATGTTAATCTTACTGAGGCTTCGTCATCCTCTAAGCAACCTCAATCGGCGTCTACTCCTGCTCAACTTCATGTTGCACAAAGTTCTGAGACTGACAATTCGAGTTACAACTCGAACTCTGGGTTTCGTGGCTCCGGTCGAGGTCGCGGTGGCCACTATGGTCGCGGTCGTGGTCGTGGTCGCGGCGGCCAATTTGCAAATATACAGTGTCAAGTGTGCTTCAAATTTGGGCATGTTGCGTCCAATTGCTACTATCGCTATGATCCAAACTATCAGCCTTCAATTCCCCCTAATTTTCAAGGTTTCCAAACTGCACAGTTTCCAGGGAATCAATTTTCCAACTCACATCAGAATTATGGGTCCTATCAACATTCTGGATTTCCTGGAAACTCATCTTCATGGGGTCCAATGGCTACTCAGCCCAGACAATCTCAGTTTCCAGCACAGTTTCAATCTTCAAATCAGTCTCAGCAACCACCCAGTGCTATGATCACAAATTCCTGTCCTGCTGCTAATGGTGCTTGGTTCCCTGATTCAGGAGCTTCTTATCATGTCACTAGTGATCATCAGAACATCCAGCAACTTAGTTCCTTTGAAGGTCCAGACCACATTTATATTGGTAATGGACAAGGTTTGCATATCACTTCCTCTGGTTCATCATTTTTTACTTCCCCTATAAATTCCAATGTCACTTTATCGTTGCATAATTTGCTTCATGTACCATCCATAACCAAAAACCTTATTAGTGTCAGCAAATTTGCTAAGGACAACTCTGTCTTCTTTGAATTCCATCCTGATTATTGTCTTGTTAAATCTCAGGGAACTAAAGAAGTTCTTCTTCGAGGCAAAGTGGGCTCTGATGGCTTGTATCAGTTTTCAAGTCTCCACTTGAAGCCTCAGTCTCAGCTCTCTCAGTTTTCTTTACCTGCTAATTGTTTAGTTTCCAATTCCAGAGAGTCTGTACATACTGTCAATAATGTTGATTCTGTTATTTCTCCTAGTTCTCGTTTTATGTGGCATGTAAGGTTAGGACATCCTAATGATAATACTCTGAAAATTGTATTGAATCAGTGTAATATACCCACATCGAATAAAGAAAGAACTTTCTTTTGTTCTGCCTGTGCTGCTGGCAAATCTCATAGATTACATTCACCTTCATCCACTACTACTTACAATTCACCTTTGGAATTGGTGTATAGTGATTTGTGGGGACCATCCCCTATACCTTCTTTTGGGGGTTTTCATTACTATATTTCATTTGTTGATGCCTATTCTCGCTTTACTTGGATATATCTACTAAAATCTAAGGCTGAAACCTTTCAAGTTTTTAAACAGTTTAAAACTATGGTTGAGCTACAGTTTGGTTTACCCATTAAAACCTTACAAACAGACTGGGGTGGGGAGTTTAGACCTCTCACTAAATACCTTACTGAACTTGGTGTCATTCACAGACTTTCATGTCCTCACACACATCACCAAAATGGTGTTGTGGAAAGAAAACATCGCCATATTGTTGAACTGGGTCTTACTTTACTGAGTCATGCTTGTATGCCACTCCTTTTTTGGGATCATGCCTTCCTCACTACTGTCCATCTCATAAACAGATTACCTACTTCCTCTTTAAACTTTTCAGTACCATTTACTGTCTTGTTTGGTCACTCACCTGAGTATCATCACCTCAAAGCCTTTGGGTGTGCTTGCTTTCCTTTCTTGAGACCCTATAATTCCGACAAATTGGAATTTAGATCTCATGAGTGTCTTTTTCTGAGATACTCCACTAAACATAAAGTTACAAGTGTTTGTCACCTACTGGGAAAATCTTTGTCTCCAAGGATGTAGTTTTTAATGAACTTCGGTTTCCATATTCTGCTCTTTTTCCTGTATCTCAGTCCCCTACTTCTCAGGTTACCTCTCCTCCTGTTTCGGCTTCTATACCCCTTGCTACTTCTGTTGCACCTTCTCAACCTATTCCTCTGGCTCAATCTTCCCAGCCTGATTCATCACCATCTCATTCTCCCCAAATCACTATACCCAATTCCACTGATTCCCAGTCTATCTCTCCTCCCTCTCAGTCTCCTGTTGTTCAAAATGAACATTCCCCTCCCTATGTGCCATCTCCTTCCCCAGAGTCCTCTCTTCAACCTACCTTACCTTTAAACACTCATCCCATGCAAACAAGGTCCAAGTCTGGAATTGTTCAGAAATGTATTCACCCTTCACTACTATTGACTCACACTGAACCCAAGTCTGTCAAACAGGCTCTACAGGACCCTCAGTTGTTTGCAGCTATGCAAGATGAATATCATGCTTTAATTAAAAATAATACTTGGACACTAGTGCCACTTCCTCCTGACAGACAAGCTATAGGATGTAAGTGGGTATTTCGCATTAAAGAAAATGCTGATGGTTCGGTTAACAGGTTTAAAGCCAGATTAGTGGCTAAAGGTTTTCATCAAATTCAGGGCTTTGATTTTAATGAAACCTTTTCTCCAGTGGTTAAACCAGTCACAATTCGTCTGGTCCTCACTTTGGCTCTCAGTCAACACTGGACCTTACATCAGTTAGATGTCAACAATGCTTTTCTGAATGGTCTTCTTCATGAGACTGTTTATATGCAGCAACCTCCGGGGTTTCAGTCTCAAGATACGTCTTTAGTCTGCAGGCTGAATAAAGCCCTCTATGGACTCAAACAAGCACCTAGGCAATGGTTTGAAAGACTGCAGAATACTCTACTGCAGTTTGGATTTCTCACTAGTAAATGTGATCCTTCACTCTTTATCTACAAGAAAAGTAAGGATGTGGTCTATCTCTTAGTGTATGTTGATGACATTATTATCACTGGTAGTTCCAATACTCTTGTTCAACTTCTGATCAACCAACTCAATTCCATCTTTGCACTCAAACAACTTGGTAACCTTGACTACTTTCTTGGCATTGAGGTTCATCACACTTCCTCTGGCTCCACTTTGCTAACTCAGAGTAAATATATCCGGGATCTACTTCACAAAACTAATATGGCTGAAGCAAAACCTATCTCTTCCCCCATGGTCTCCAATCTAAAGCTCTCTAAGACTGGTGATGATTTATTACAGGATCCTACATTCTACAGGTCTGTGGTTGGTGCTCTTCAATATGCTACCATCACTAGGCCTGAAATCAGTTTTGCAGTTAACAAAGTGTGTCAGTTTATGGCAAGGCCTCTGGAGTCTCACTGGACTGCAGTAAAGAGAATACTCAGATATCTTAAAGGAACACTTCATCTCGGTCTACAGTTTTTGCCAGCCTCTCTTACTCAGCCCTTAAGTCTGCGTGCTTACTGTGATGCAGACTGGGCTGCTGATCCTGATGACAGACGCTCTACTTCAGGAGCAGCAATTTTTCTTGGGCCTAATCTTGTGTCCTGGTGGTCTAGGAAGCAACAAGTAGTAGCTAGATCAAGTACTGAAGCTGAGTACAGAAGTCTTGCTCATACTGCAGCTGATATCCTTTGGCTTCAGACTCTATTAGATGAATTAGGTGTCTCTGTCTCTAATCCTATTATCTACTGTGACAATCAGAGTGCAGTAGCGCTTGCACACAATCCTGTACTTCATGCAAGGACAAAGCACGTTGAGATTGATCTTTTCTTTGTAAGGGAAAAAGTTCTCAACAAGCAACTCTGTTTATCATATTCCATCTCAGGATCAGTGGTCTGATCTCTTGACAAAGCCTCTTTCACCAACAAGGTTTCAGTTCCTTAGAACCAAACTCAATGTGGTTACACCACCTTGAGTTTGCGGGGGTGTGTGTGAGTATTGTACTCGGTTAGTCAGTTTAGTAACTGTGATTGTTAGTAAGTGAGTAGGTTAGTTAGTTATCCAACTGTCAAATGACAGCTGGCAACAACTGTCAGAGAAAAACTTGGTGTGCAAGTTTCTTCTACCTGTATATAAGCTTGGTTGTAACAGATTTAAGTGTGAATAAAATCATAACAGTTAGATCTCAAAATATGTTTCTCTTTTTACTTTCTCTCTGAAATCGCACAATAGATAACTGTTATAGTGAATTTTATTACATGTTTTGCTTGTTGAAATATAAAGATTAATAAGAATGACGATGTTGACATAGTAAGAAGATAAAAGTGGGAGAGGTGCTAGGACAGAAGATGGTAGTGACAAGGAACTATCTAGTGAAAAAACCTTTAAATTCCGCTTTCATTCTAACTGTGTGAAAGTATGAGTGCATGATGAAACCAAATTATGAAACTTATCTTAATTTGTGTTTTAAGTACCCTTTTGCTAAAGAATTCCACAAAGATCAAAATAATACCTGTCCATTAGTTTTAAACCTATAATGCAAATAGATGAACTAAAAACTTTAAAGTTTAGAATTCTTTATTACATGGCACAACGTGTGGGGTCCACCGCCACCCTCCATGCTTCTGTACACAACACCATATGTTCCATCTGTATCGTTAGTCCTTCCTGGTCCCTTTGTGACTCCTTTCAGGCAGGCAACTCATTCAAGGTGTCTTTTGGCTACATTGCTTTGCTGTCTTGTGTTGTTTGCCATTGCTTGTGGTTGTGTTGCCTGCACTGCTTGCTTAAAGCTGCTTCCTGGTTTATAAAGGAGAAACTTATAGCTGATTCACAATATTAGGAAAGGAAAATATTTAAAAATTTGGTATGGCTTATACCTTAATAACCCTCCTGTTCCATAAAACTTTAAATTCTCCACTAACAGATTAACAAAGATGTAATTCGTTGTTGACAAAAGGTTTGTTACAATTAACACTTACAATTTTTGAGTTATTGTGTAGTCTTCCCATATTTGTACTTCTTAGATTTTAATAATACAATAATTGAATGCTGTAAGTAGTTTTGAATTTGCTCAGGTGCTTGGTATTTCTCAGTTTCGTTGTTTTGGTTGTTGCATCTGACTTTGTTATGTGTCCTAGTTCTTGGGCTACTAATGAAATTACAGAATTAGGACTCTGTAACTGATTGAACACCAGGAACAAGAACTAGTATAAGTGTTATTCAATTCCAATAAGGTACTGAGCCGAAGTTCTTACAAAAAACAACCAGAGTCCTAGGCTTTTCAGAGAAAACTATTCTCTGTCAACAAACTGATTACGCAAGCATGCTTGTCAGACACTCCTGCCTATATTCCTGTTACCTTCCTAACCAATCTGTCTAGTGAGCATAAGAAATTCCCCTCCCTTATTCCCTTTTGTTACCTTTTGAAATGAATTACCCAAATCATAAGCTTTCTTATCCTTTGGGCCTGAATCCAATCATTGGTCCAAGTCCTGTTTATGCCTGGAACTCAGTATAAAAATAACATTTAATTTTTTTTAAGAATCATCTGATCTGGTGAATATATGTACATCAATCATGTGCAAATTTTTTGAACTTGAAAGATTCACTACCATGACAAAACAAAAGCTTGTTTTGAAAATTCTGAGGTTTTCCTCGTGTACTGAAATTAATACTAACAAATGTGTGTTATTAAAAATGGAATGACAATTACAGTGACCTGGAAATGGATTTTGGATCTGAAGAGAATGCTTCCATTGTGTATGCTGCCTTAGCCGTTGACAAAGAGGTGATTGTCTGAAGAAATGAGCTTTTCAATGCTTTACCAATCGTTTTCAACTAGTTTTTATATAATTCTGTGCCTTTTGCAGTTGCAACCTGATAAAGTAAAACGACTCATGACAGTGTCTGATGGAAAGCTATCAGTGTGAGTATCCTCTTTGGTATTAATAGTTGAATGTATTTGTAAATGAGTTTATGGTCGGTTTAGTAGTGCATCATTTGCTGGTTAAATGCAATAAATGTTATGTTCTTAAGAGTAGATTAGGATATAAAATACACTGTTTTGATAACTCAATTGAAGTTTATATTGTAATCAATTTTTATCCATCAAATTTGTTTATGAAATGCTATCTATAGATACCTGAGTATCTGCATCATGTTTGGGTTAATTGCAATTATTTTTTCATCAAGACATTATGAGCACTATGAGCACCATCTGTTAGTCATTAATTTTAGGCTGTCCTTTTATCTAGAAGATTTCATTTGCTGCTGTCATTAGTTAATTTAGCTTCAAGGGCATGCTGAATGTGTAATCTTCTTTCTACCTCCTTTTAATCCTTCTTCTTATTTAGGCACTTTGAGGCAACAGAAGCCAGATTTCTTCGGGCATCATTTAGTGCTTTTGTAGATGTCCTGACCCTAGCCACAAAAACTATTGAAGAATTTGGTCAAGGAATGAAGTTGTGATGTCTCCTTATGTATTGAATGTTGGATTGTTCAAGTGTACTATGACTTATGCCGTCTAAATGTACCCTTATTTGTTTATTTCAAGCAGGAAAAAATTTTCACATTCGGTTTTGAATTTTTTTTTTTTTGAAAGTTGGTTGAGTTTTTACATGATATTTCAAAATTTAATGGCATAATAGGTCAATTTGTTTAAACTTAAAAAAAGTTATTTTAAAAAAGTGTTTTTTTTTTTAAAAAGTGAGTTTTTAAAAAGCAGATAGGACTTGCTTTTTTAAAAAAACAGAAAGCTGTTTTTTTTATTTAAAAAAAACAGTTTAGACAAACATATTAAAAAATAAAATTTGTTTATTTTATTAAAAAAAAAAAAAGCATAAACAAACAGGCTATTATGTATTGCTTAGTCACTTCAATAATCTACGACTATCTACTCTCAATTCCTGGATGCTAATAGATGACACAGAACATGACACTTGTTTCCTAATATTTATAAGTTTGTTTCAATAGTTCATACAAAAATGATTAATTGGAAGAGGTCTCTATCATATTATGTCGATTCAATTATTTATAGGGTGTAATATTAAATGCAATATGATATTTTTATTTCGGCATCGATTTTGACATTTTGTAACTTAATCATGATAATAACTACTTAACTTTTTCCCATAATTTTAAGGCTACATTGGATTGGATATATAATTATTCATTTCGTAACAAGTGTATATTATTTGTGGCTAATTGCTCTAAAAACTTTTTCTTACTACCAGTGAAATCCTTACCGATTTTTTCTAACTTTGTCTATCACCTTTAAATCAATGGTTGATGACGTTTCTGAAAAAAGAAAATTCTTCAGAGCATGAAAGAATTTCTCACACACAAGTGAGAGTTCTAACTAAAGTATTATTTCTTATAAACAGAATTCCAAAAGGTATTAATTATAAAATGAATTTCAAAAGGCATTATACACGGTTGTATAATGGGCTTTGAAAAATGTGCTTTTATGATATATATTATTTTATAATTTAGTTTGGGAATTAGTATTCTACCAAAGGGAAAATTGCTACTTTTTTGGGTCTTAGTTTTTTAAGAAAAAAATATTTAATTCTTAAAAAATTTAAACACTTTGTTTTAACAAACGAGATTGTTTCAATTCTCAAATTCCATAAAAAAGAATAGATCTTAAGAAAAACGTGTTATGGTGGAGTTTGAAGGAGGAAGTAAATTATTACGATTGATTTGTTAATGTTAAGCTCTTATAGACATAAATATATTGAACTAATGTTAATTTTATTTAAAATTATTTAGTGCATGTTTGGATAAATATTTTGAATATAATTTTAGGTGCTAAAGATATTTTTGAAAAATGACACTCTTCATATTTTACTTTTGAAAGAGCTCTAACATAGTAAACTTGCATGATTTGTTGCTTTTACCCTTATCGAATCATTCAATATCTTCATTTTCATTCCTTGTTTCCTTTTCTTTCAACTTTCATTCTCACTTTCATTTCCTTCCACAATTTCTTAATTTTATTTGTTAATTTATAATATTTTATTATTTATTTATAAAAAAAAGTGAGTTATGTTGTTTGTAGAGTAGGCTAAAGAGCCCATGAAGTGAGTTGACTTACTCTATGGACCAAGTTAATTAATTAAAAAAAATGGATCAAAATTTTAAAATTTAAGACCTATGAGCTAACTCTAACCCACATGACCCTATGGGTACTTTAGGCAATTGCTTCTTGCATCCCATAAAAAATTTAAAACAAACTGAATGGGCAAGAATGCCCTTTAGCTCTCACTAGGCACCCTTGCCTCTCCCAAGCAAACCATAGCCATCAAACCTCCATAACCACCACGCCCCACCTCTACCCAACCACCCAATACCATTGTCACACCCAAATACCACCACCGCAACCACCCAACACCACTGCACCCCACCTCCACCCAACCACCCAACACCACCGCCGCACCTAAACACCACCGCCGCAACCACCCAAAACCACCTTTGCACCCAAACACCATCATTGCAACCCACGAACCTCCACGTTGCACCAAACCCACCACTAGGCCGCCACCTACAAACCTCCACGCCTCACCAAACCCACCACCGTAACCCAAAAATGCTTTGTTTGATGAATTTGTTTTGACGGAACTTCCTTTTCCTCTTGCGGTTAACTTTTAATTTTTTGGTTGAGTTGAATCTCTAACTTGCATTTGGTTTGACGACATAAACCTTATTTTGGTGAAAAGTGGTGAGTGTAATTATGCCAGTGCCATGAAGAGTGGTGTCCAGGTAATCCGGAATACCTATTTCAGAATATGATTTCATATTCCGAAATAGGTATTTCGGAATAGGTTTCTGGATTACCTATACACCTTTGGAATGATCATTCCATAGTAAAGGAAGGAAGGATCATTGGGGAATTTTAAAACATTTGGGGGTGCAGGAAGCAAAAAATGAGGTGCAAGAAGCAATTGCTGACATTTGTTTTACAGGTCTAAAGGTCTAATAAAACTTTATAAGGATAATTAGATTATAAGGATAAAGGAGTGACCATGAGAAGAGAGCAAAACACTAGGGACGTGGAAAGACTCACCGATGAGCAGATGCTACAATTGACTATCGAAGCTCGCTATGTAATTCTTCAGTGTTAGTGAGTGATTTTGCGTTAATCATAGCAATGAGTGATGACTGCTTTGTTATGTGCAATGTGTTGGGTCGTTGGGTCTTTTTTAGTAAAAAAGTGAGGACGGTCATAGATAGAAGGGGAATGTATCTTTTTCATGAAGAATGACGGTTATGATGAAGGAAGAAAGAATTTGGGGAAAAAATTAAAAGAAAAAGAAACGGAATTACATGAGTAGAAGAGGGAATGTAAATAGAAATTGCCTATGTTAGTTATTCTTAACAATTTACATAATCAGAGACAGATCTAGAGGGGGGCGAGCAGGGGTGCCAACCCCTTTCTTTCGGGATTTTGTGTGTGTGTATATATATATATTAAAATTAAGGCTTAAATAACCTTGAGGTCCTTGATATATCACCGAATTTGGGTCTGGGTCCCTATTAAATTTTTTCGTCGTTTTGGGTCCTCCATATGTTAAAAATTTTCCTTTGAGTCCCTGCCGTTAGGGGGACTCCGTTTGGTGTTGACATGTCCGTTAAGTGTGCCACGCGAGCAGGTGAGTTGGCGATGACGTGTTTTAAGGTAATAAAATAAATTAAAAAGTAATTAATTAAAAAAAAGGTTCCCCTTTTAAAATAAAACATTGTCGTTTTGGGAGGAAGAATAAGGTTTCGCTTATCTTCTTCCCTTCTTCCCTAACGGACCTGTTGTCGTTCTCGATAAGGAAGTGGTTTGCAGCTAGTGCTGTTGGCGATAGAGAAGTCATTTGTTTGTGTTATTGAGTGTTCATTGTTGAATGTCGTTCAACGAAGAAAGAAGCATGCCGTTCGTAGAAGGTTCATCTTCAACCTCTGAGTTTCGTGGGGTTGTTTGCCGGTGCGATAATGCGGCCATTCAATTAACATCGCAGACAAAGAAGCACCCAGGGGAAAAATTCTGGCGATGTGCCCATTGGAATGTAATTAACTGAGATTATTGACATGACAATGTTTGTATTCTCTTTTTTGGGGTTTTTATTGTTTGGATTCTTGTTTGCAGGAAAGTAGGAGGTGCAAGTTTTTTGTTTGGGATGAAGATATTAAGAGATGTTTAAGCCAAGGTGGTGCCGGAAGCAATCTAGAAGTCAATGCTTATATATTACAGAATGAGGAGTTGAAGCAAAAGGTTAGAGATCATGAAGAGAAAGTTGCAGCACTTGAGGAAAAAATTGGTGTCTATGATGAACAGTTAAAAGAGTTGAAGAAGATGGTTGCAAAATAGGAGTGTCAATGTCAATTGTATGAGGATACCGTTGGTGAATTGACGAAAAAAATTGCAAAGCAACATATGAAGACCACCATTGAAAGGAAGAGGGTCAAGGTGTTAGGATTGATTGTTATATTCCTTTGGGGTTTGGTGAGTGCTGTTAGCATTGCATTTGCAATGAAGTAGTCATTGTAAAATGTTAATGCCTTTTTTTTGGAACAACAATTTTAAGGTTGAGTGACAATTGTTAGGGTGTAATGTGAATGTAATGACTACCTTTGTATTTGAAAGAATACTAGTAATGACAATGTTATGCATTTGAGACTGGTTGGTTGGAAAGGTTCTGATGATGAATGTTATTTTAGGCTGCGATAGCTTTAGATTGAATCTGGTTTATATTTTAAAGTTGGCTTTATTGTTACACTTAAAGTTATTGCCATATGGTAAATAAACACTTATAAAAGGTTATCTAAGGAATGAATGTGGTTTGTATTTTATAAAAGGTTAACTAGTTGCTAATCAGGGGTTAATTAGTGATGATTTTAACTTAACTAATAAAGACAAATTTGGGTAATGGTATCACCTTTATAAACAATACTAAATATCATAAACACAGATGCTAAGATAATGTTATAAGAGTGTTCAATACACACGACCCAAACACAAAATAAAGAGTACTAACATGTACTCTGGCAGTTTACAAAGCCAGTAACATTAACCAGTATGCAACTTTGGTGACTGACAAAGTCATTTAGGTACCCTATGAGATGTCTAGTAGTTTTCCAAAATACCCATTACATTCAACATCCAACAAATAAAAGTAAACATCCTAATTGCCTATAACAAAAAATCCAAAATATGTCTTCAATGCTTGGATGAAAGTGTCAGTCTTCACATCCTTAATGTTTGCATTTACTGCTTGCTAGGTGTTCCCCTTTGACCTGTTGGAAGACTGTTAACTTCTTATGAGAGAGCATCCCATTCATGAACTTTTCCAGCTTTAATATCTCCAATTATCTCCTACAATATGAAAACCACAACCATAAAAAATAGTACATCAATAACAGTACAATACATGCACATAATGATGACATTAAATGGCATTGAGGTTGAAAGTCATACAAAAAGCCTGTTTTGTACATCAATTGGTTTAGCATTGTCATTAGTGGAAGCTTCATGAAAATTTTCAATGGTGGGAGATTTTGATTTCTTCACAGCTACATAATTAGCAGATTTTCCTGTAGGCTGAACAGGTGGTTTAGTCACTGATTTCTGACTCCCCTAGAAGAAAAAATGAGCAACATTATTAATGTGTGTTACCAGCTACTAAGTAAAATAACTTATAACTTATGTATAGCTTTAACCTTCTCAAGTTTGGGACAAACAGTAGAGTTTGCTCTATTTGGAATAGCCAGCTTTGCAAAAAATTCTTGCAATCTAGTTGATTGGCTGATTTTCCTATCAATGACAGCATGAATAGCAGACCTAACTTTATTTGCTTCAGCTACATCTGACTGTGATGTTTCAGGTGTCTCCTGACAGAGCTTGAATCTTTTTGCAGGGTTCATAGATTGCCCTTGTACATGATCAACTTTATGTTTTCCCTGTAAGAAGATATTAAATACATGTGTAAAACTATTCCAACTTTACAAATATAGATCATGTATTAAGATATGCTGACCTTATTCATAGCTGGTTCAGATTTAGTGACCGTAGCCTTTGTTAGAGGTACTGTTTTGACTGTCTGCTTCTCAACAGTCTTACTAGTATCTTCTTTCTTTTTCTGAATTATGGTTGTTGAATTTGAGCACTTTTTGGCAGACCTAGTGACAGGTGCAGATCTGTCTTTCTCTTTTTCTTTGTGACCCAGATAACTTGCAGGTGCAGATCTGTTACTTGCAGGAACAATGTTGTGTTTGTCACCCAAATCAATTGTGGGGGCAGATGTGTTACTTGAAGCAACTTCCTTTGTAGTTGAAATCTTATTTTTCTTACCCATTGCACATGCAGTTTTGGACTTCCTTTACTTACTGTTTTTACTTGGTGCAGGTACTATGGTGCTTTTTTGTGTTCCCTGCAATGCCAACAAAAAAGTATGCAAATTATTTTGTCTCTTAGATATTATTTTGAGCAAATAAATAAGATAATCCTTCTTACCATGTTACCATCATTATTATTCCTTGCATTCATATCATCAACAGCTGGTTGTTGTACTTCAATCACATTCTCAGCTTGTTGGGATTGGATTCCTTGTTGCACATTTAGATCTTCAACTTATTCAGGTCCATTTTGATCTCTATTGTTGTCTCCATCTACAGGTTCTTCATTGTTCCCTCCATCTTCAGGTTCTTCAACAATTGGAGGAGGCAAAGGGCACTTCCTGACATTATGACCAGATTGCCCACACCTACTGCACTGGTATGCTGTTGTCTTCTTCCTTAATTTTGTGGGATTTGGATCCTCATCCGGTTCCCTCCTCCTAAGTTTTCTTGGCCTCCCTGGTCCCCTCTTGTACTCGGGTGGCAAAACCAGTTCACTACTTGTGGCCTTTTTCCACATCTTTGGCCCATTAATTGCAGTAATCTCATTTGAATAACACAATTGATAATATTTCCTAGAATAATACTGATGAACATATTTTTCAAGCTTTTCACCAGCATATTGTATAGCTGCCACAACATGTCTACACGGGATACCAACTGTCCCCCAAAAATTACAAGAACAAGAATTATCCAGCAAGCTGACAACAAATTTGTCACCATTCATAACATGGGTTACTTCCATTTTTTTATATGAAGACCATTGAGGGATCTAATTACGACTATGTTCAATTTCCCTATCTAGTCTTTTCATTGGTTTCGGTATAATTTCCCCTTCATATTTAGCAAATTTGGATATCTGAGTTACAAATCTACCCATTACATATTGCCTAATCCACTCAAACAATGTTAGTATTGGTTTTTCCCTTGCGACTAATATGGTGCTATTGAATGCCTTACTTAAATTATTCATCAATAAATCACATTTTGGGTAATGAAAGAATGCATGCTTACACCATTGTTTCTTCCTAGCTATCTTCATCAACTAGTCGTAGGCCTCTTCATTCAAATCCTTGATCTGCTGCACTTTATCTTCCCAAGCTTGTACATATGTAGCCTTTGCAGCTCCCATCATGAGATCTCTCAAAAGAGTTCCTTCACCATATTTCTTCTTCAAGTTTTGATACAAATGACGCAAACAGAAACAGTTTTCTTCACCAGCTCCCAATGCTTCAAGAGTTGGAACCAGTCCCTAGCATCCAAAACCAACAAAATTCAATTAGGAATAAACACAAATAAATAAGAAAAATCAGAATAAGGGATAACCATTACCTTCTGTTGATCACTAATGAATATCCAATTATTTATCTGTACATCACCTACATCATCTAATAGTAGATCTAGAAACCACTGCCAGCTTTCCTTCGTCTCTGACTCAACCACAGCAAAAGCAAGTGGGAGATACTGATCATTTGGGTCTCTTCCCACAGCTATCAACAACTGACCTCCAAATTTACTTTTCAAGTGACAGCCATCAAGACCAATGATTGGCCTACATGCATTTTTAAGTGCCAATTTACATCCATCTAGGCACATATAGAACCTGCCAAACCTAGGTAACAACAAACCAGCTGGCCTTTCCAACTGATGAATGCAACTGTTCCCTTCATTCCGATTATGCAATTCATCACCATATGCCCTAAACATTGAATATTTCCTTGTAGCATCCCCATCAACTATTGCTTTAGCAATCTGTCTAGCTTTCCATGCGACAGACATACTAATTCCAGCACCATACTTGAATTTGACTTCATCAATAATTTCGAACAGCTTTACATCATTGCTAGATTTCAACTTTTCTACAACCAACTTAGCCACCCACATAGAGCCTGCATTCTTGTTTTTAAAAACTCTACTGCAAGTATGTTTGGGCTTGCAGGTTTTTATCCTGTACGTAGAACTCCTCCCAACTTTACTACAAAAAATCTCAAATTTACAACTTAGTCGACCATGTCTGCACTTGGCCCTAACCTTGACTTTGTCATTTGGTTTAAACTTAACTTCTTTGCCATTCAAGATCAAATGCTCAGTTATGGTATCTTTGAACTCTTCTAAGTTGGCAAAATCCAAGCCCACCTTGAACTGAAAATCTTTACTCATTTCCTCCTTTCTGAATCTCACATATCTGGTATTATACTTTCCATCAGAATCAGAACTTCCACTGTCAAGTTCCTCAGTCTCATAACCATCACTTAGTTCACCCACTACAGCTGAATCAATCAAAAGACCAACCATACTTGGACCAGCATCATTTATTTCTTTAATATTTTCTTTGCACCAATGGTTCATCATCATTATCATCAAAACCATCATCCACCCCAGCAGCTCTTTCCTCCTCACTGTCATCAAATACATCACCTTCATTATCATCACCAGTCCCACTTTCACTCCCATCACTTTCACTACCATCAGCATCGACAACATCATTCCTTGCCCCTTCAATGACACCAGTTGCAGTACCTCCACCAGGTTCATCCACATTAACAGCAGCCCCAACACCTTCCACTACACCAGTCAATTTCTCCACATAAACCTTCACAATAGTGTTCTGACTTATTGCAAAATCAGCCAAATCGAAAGCATGGTTATCTAAGGAAAACTCTTTCAAAGCAGGATCATGGCCCTTCCACCAGATTTTGAACTCCCCACTACACTTAAGATCCTCCTTCAATATCCCAACCAATTCAAAAAATGACCATTTCTCTAGGTCTATGTTTTCCATCAATGTCATATCCCCACCTACATACTTCAATATTGGTTCACGAACCAAACAACCCTCGTGATTTACTACAATAGAAAAAGTCATTTTCACCAAACCCTAGACAAAAAAAAGCTCAAACACAAAAAACAATTATTTTATTCACACACACAGTACCATCATGAGCGCCTCCACCAGAAACAGACAACAACCACAGAACAAAAAAGCAACAAAAAAACATTGCAAAGCCACAAAACAATAAAGAAGAGTAAATGCAATACTAACCTGGTCCACCTTCCTTCAGTTATGGGACCACTTCCTTAAAAGCCACAAACTTCACGAAACGTGTACACCTCACACTCAAACGAAACGTAACCCCAGCAAACGCGTCAGACTCAACCACGCGATCCTTGGCTCATGGAGTAAGCGTCCTTCCCACGCGTGGGTCTAAGAAACCCTTCGCAATAGCAATGGCGCTTCTCCAAACAAACAGAACCCTAACCCTAATCCCCTTTTTGTCAGTGCTTCCACGAGAGAGACGAAAACTGTTTGGGAGGAAGGAGCGTATACGTCAACCACGCAAAGCTCTAACGGGGGTTAGTAAAGTAACCCAAAATGACCGCGTTTTGCACCATTTGTCAACTTAAATTTAAATTTTAATCCTTTTTAAATATCTTAATATAATTTCAATATTAATTTTTTTATTTTTTACCTCAGATGGTTTTTTCCTACGTAGACACCACCTCACCTGCTCGCATGGCACACTTAACGGACACGTCAGCACCAAACGGAGTCCCCTTAACGGCAGGGATTCAAAGGAAAATTTTTAACATATAGAAGACCCAGAACGACGAAAAAATTTAATAGGGACTCAGACCCAAATTCGGTAATATATCAGGAACCCAAAGGTTATTTAAGCCTAAAATTAATTAGTGTAAAATTGTGTAAAATTAATTGTGTATGTTGTTATTATTCTTTTGGTGAATAAAAGGGCTTAAAGCCCAAGGAAAACACTAAAAACACCCCAGGAAACACGGTAGAGGTTACATATGCCCTTACAGCAGTAGCAATAAAAGAAGGTACAACATTAAAAACCCTTATCTGGTCATCTAAAGACAAGCCAAAATAAGCTAATCTTTCAGCAACTTGATTCGCCTCCCTTAAGACATGCACCCATGAAACACTGCCACCTTATTTCACCACATCCTTAATATTTTGCACTATACTGTAATAGGGATGATAGGAAGGGCATCCCTTATTAAGAGTGGTAATAGCAACTTGAGAATTAGACTCAACAACAAACTTTCTATAGCCACGGTTCTAAGCTGTAGAAATGCCAATCCATATAGACCAAAGCTCAGCATGCACCACTAAGTAGTAGCCAATATATGAAGCATAGCAGAATAAGACCTTACCGCAATGATCTCTGAAAACACCTCCCACTGCAGCCCTCTTCAAGGAAGAATGCACCAGGCCATCACAGTTCAACTTGAAGCAACTAGGAATTGGATGAATCCACCTAATATCTGTATTGATTTGATCCCTATTCTCAGAGGGGGTAAGCAATCTGTTGCTCATTATACTCAACTCAATAGCCTCAACCTGACTTCAAACATTGAAAGCTATTTCCCTCGGCTGTAGCATAATTCCTTCAAAAATGCTCTTATTCCTTCTGTGCCACAACTTATCTAAAGTCACCGCAAACACACAAGCCCAATTAGCACCATTCAAATTAATATTTGAAAGCAAATTAAATAACATCCAAGTCCTTGTATCCTGCATAAAAAAATCTGTATGCAAATTGCCAGGAAGTAAAAGATACCACACTGCTCTGGCTACACCACAGTGCCTAAAAATATGGTCAATGTTTTCTAATTCCTCCCCACATGTATGGCAAGAACTATCCAAGGTCAGATGTCTAGCAAATCTGGAAACATTTGTAAGTAGACCATTTATGACAATTTTCCATATGAGAACCCGAATTCTCTCCGGACCAACTCAGTTCCAGATTGCAGTAAACAAAGGATCCCAATTGAGTGGAGAAAAATCCTTTATACTGCTATAAGCTGAGGCAACCATAAACAAACCATCAGCAAACCCCAACTATGAGAGACTATCCAAACCTCTCTCTAGTTTTGGAGGAGGCAAGGCCTGTATATAATCAATTACCTCATGGGCCAAGTATTGGCACAACAGTTGCATGTCCGAATTTCCTTGATCATTAATGTAATCACAAACTTTCTTATCCTTCTATTTAACTGATATTGTGCAGGTTGCTTTTGGCAGAAGCACCTCTTGAGAGGGCACCCAATTACAATTCCAAAACTCAGCTGAAGCTCCATCACCAATATTCCAACAAAGATTTTTTTGAAACTCAGTCCAGATGTTACAGAGTCCTATCCAAAAGTTGGATCTAGGCCTATTGCAATCAACTGCAGGGATCAAGGAGTCTCCACACATGTATTTGGCTCTGATGATTTTAACCTAGAGAGCATCTTTGTTAGTGCATAAGGCCCATCAACTCTTCATCATAAATGCGGAGTTGGTGCTACTAGAATCCTTCAGCCCCAAACCTCCCACCTTTTTTGGTTTACATAGCTCCTTCCATGCCACTGTATGAATTTTCCTCTGAGCTTTAGAGTCACCCCATACAAAACTTTTACACTGCTTGTCTACCTCATCACACACTGACCTTGGAAGATACACTGACTGCATGGCGTAAGTTGGGAGAGCTTGGACGACAGACTTAGCAAGCGTAAGTCTCACCGCAAAGGATAGCTGATGAGATTTCCATGCTGACAATCTCGTATTCACCTTGGAAATAATATACTGGAACGAAATCTTAGAGACCTTTTTATGAAGAATAAGGATACCCAGATACTTTCCTAAATCCTCAGTGTACCTGAAATCAAACATTTGGCTCAACTGCTATCTATGCTGCCAACCCATATTCCTGGAGAAGAATATGCACGTTTTCTCTTGGCTCACTTTTTGGCCTGAGCTTTTGCAGAACAAACTCAGAACATGTTTAATGATCTCAACTTGGTCCTCAAAAGCTTCAGCAAAGATCAGTAACTCATCAGCAAATGGTAGATGAGATAGCTTAGGTGCGTCCCGCGCTATTTGAATAGGCTTACACTAACTAGTATCAATAGCAACCTGGATAAGGTGGAAGAGCCTCTCCATGCACAACACAAACAGATATGGCGAGAGAGGATCTCCTTGTCTGATCCCCCTCATAGGACATAATTCTTCAAGCACTTCCCTATTCCAAAGCATACGCATTCTAGGAGAGGATATGCAATGCCATATAATATTGATAAAGTTACCAGGGCAGCCAATATCAATTAATGTGTCCCTAATAAATTTCCAATTCAACCTGTCATATGCCTTCTCTAGATCAATTTTGATTGCCATCCATCCCTTAGCCCCCTTTTTATGGCGCATAGAGTGAAAAACTTCCTGTGCTATGATAACATATTATCGCTACTTTGGCAATTCAGGATGAAACTGCATTGGTAAGGGCTTACCAAGGACTCCATCAAATGTCTCAGCCTACGTGAAAGTATCTTGGTAATTACCTTATAAGATACATTACAAAGACTTATAGGTCTAAAATCTTTCAACTTCGTCACATTATCTACCTTAGGAATAAGAGTAATGAGGGTCTCATTAACATCACTAACCTTCTGAGGATCTTCAAACACTTCCTTCACAAGTCTACAAAGTGCCTCTCCCACCACCAACCATTGATTTTGGTAAAAGGCTGCCTGGAATCCACCTGGTGCTGGTGCCTTCAAGGGTCTCATGCTTCTAATAGAGTTGTGGATCTCCTGGGATGAAACCATATCTCTAAGAGAAACAAGGTCCTGGTTCTCCACCAAAGGAAACATACCTATGACCCCAAACTCCTCGTAGTCATGAACATCATGGAAAATCCTCTTGTAGAAATTAGTGTCCATCACCTTAAGTTGGTTTGAGTCCGATATCCATACTCCCTCATCATTATGAATAGTTTCAACTTTATTCTTTTTTCTTCTGATGATTATGGTGCCATGAAAGAATTTGGAGTTACGGTTTCCAAAAGCCAGCCATTTGGACTGAGATTTTTAGAATCGTAGCAACTCCTCTTGCATAAACACTTCTTCGTATTCTTTCCAAATTGACTGCAACAAGCCCTCCAAATAGTCAGAAGGCCCATGCATAAGTCTCCTATTCACTCTGTCCAGCTTTCTAATCAACCTCTTCTTTTTGGTAAATATGTTACAAAAAACCTCCTTATTCCACTTTTGGAGATCCCGTTGGAAAGTTCTTAACAAATCATTCCATGAAAGGGAGGGATTCCAATGAGATCGAACAGATCTGTAAAAGTTAGAATGAGTAATCCATGCAGCCACAAAACAAAATGGTCGTCTATAATTGTTCTGCATTCTTCACCCAGCTAGCTTTAATAGCAAAGGCCAGTGATCCGATTTAAAAGAGGGAAGATGAACTATAATTGCCTCTTGGAATTGCATTCGCCATTAGATATTAATCAGAACCCTATCCAATCTTTGCTCCAAATTATCCCTTTTCCAGGTAAACGGGTATCCCTAAAAGCCCGCATCAACAATTCACAGTCTACAAGAACCTACTGGAAACTCTTAAAGCCACGACTGGATGAAGAATCAACACCTCTTCTTCTCTCATTAGGATGAAGGATAGAATTGAAATCGCCCATTACTGCCCAAGCGCAATCAATGTCATAGGCCAACTTCCTCAAATCATCCCAAAGGCCTTGTCTATTATGAACCTGCAGACTGCAATATACAACAGTCAAGAGCCACTCCCTAGTTTGCTTCTAGCTAACCTTTATATGTACAAAGTGTCTGGAACGTTTTATAATGGTAATATTCCAAACACTGGACTCCCAAAGACACCATATACCCCCAGACTGTCCCTGGACTTCTTCCACAAAACTAGCATCCAACCCAATTCTTTTAATGGTATTAGCTGCCTTCAGCCCACTAGAATGGGTCTCCAACAAAAAAAATCATAGAAGAATTATATTCTCTCCTTATATCTCCTATAAGAGAGGCGAAACTTTATTAGAAGTCCCCCTGCAATTCCAAGTCAAAATATTCATTAAAACGAAATATTTTGGTTGGCCACTACATGCCTTGGACTGTTGTTTTGGAAAACACCCGTACCTTCAAGTTCCATGTCTGAGCTAGATGGTGTGGCAACCCCAGTTATGACCATCTGTTTACTTGCATCAGGAAGAAAGAAGGAAGATCCTCCTTTATCCAACCCCTGGTGCTATTTTTGCACAAAGTCAAGGGTCTCCTTGTTTGTTGTACAAACATGCAGTTGCATTGCATCCCCATGGTTGTTGTTACCAAAAACAAAATTGTCCCCTGACTTTTGCAAAAAAATGAATCATCATCAATTCTTCCTCCCCATCAACTTGTTTCATTTTATTCGATGAATTTCCTTGGCTTGAGTCAAGATCGAAGGCTCCACCTTCCCCTTCAAACTTTTTTCTTGCTTCCCAAACTTCTGATTCTTCACCTCTACTGGCGTGGCCACTTTTCGAGCACTAAATTTAGGTCCCACCTTGTTTGGCGAGGTAGGTAGCTCTCTAGACACGTCTTTATTTTTCTTCTCCTTAAAGGCTATAGAGGCCCCTTTCACCTGGCGCTGACTAGCTGGCCCATTCTTCTCTTTTTTCCTAGTCGCAGTTGGGCCACACCCCACGGGCCTAGCTCCTTTTTTTAACTCCTCCATCATTCCAGCATCATCACGTGCCTCATTAAGTACAGAGAATCTCGATCCAATACCCTTATTAGCACCTCCCTCGCCCACTAACTTCACAGTTTTCGAGGCAACACCAATCACAACTCCTTTATTTCCTCCTTTCGCCTGATTTTTACGAATATTATTCTTGAGAATTAACCACGGGCCATAAATATTGGGATTCTCATCATTGCTCTTATCAATAGGGACCACTAAATCCACCGAAACATATTTTTCCTTTATGGGCTCATCATGCAAACTGATTCCCTGCATATACCCTGCACTAGTGGATCAGCCGCCACACTACTATCTCTGGCCACCGTAACAATAACCTGAGCATTGTTGACTTGTGATTCAGACATACTTGCCGTCTCAGGCATAATCTTCTTCTCCCCACACTCATTTGCTTTGTGACCATATCGACCACACTGAAAGCAAATAGAATGTAACCCTTCGTATTGTAAACTCAGCAGATAACCTCTGGCAATCACCTTGGGTTGGAGTGGCTTATCTAAATTGATCTCAACACAAATTCTTGTAAAGCGGCCCCTGGCCTGTATTGCTGTAACTTTATCAATCTTCAGCATTACCCTTATCGTGGTCCCAAGTCTCCAAAGAAATTGGTCGTTAAATAATTCAATGGGCAATTTAGGGACACGAATCCACACTGCCACCCTTCATCCAATATTAGTATTGGCTAAAAAGAAAGGTCGCCGTCATTGCACTAAGATATAGTGATCAGCCACCATCCATGGTCCCTCCATCAAAGCATGATTATAGTCCTCATTCAAAGTAAACAAGACCTGGTAGTAATCTTTAGACACATCTATAATTTTAATAGACCCCTTTCTAGCCCAGAGCCTATTCAGCTTTGCTTCTAGGAGATGAAACCCTACTCGTTTTCCCAGTACCGTAACCATCAAGGAACCCTTCCAAGGTTTGCACCAATCATTGAATTCCTCATCAGAGATAGGCTGATACCTTTCAGCATCTTCTTTTGAGATAAGGGGGGAGGGATCTCTTTATCTGGTTGACCAAAGCACCTACCATCGAAGGAAGAAAAAGGCACATCTGCCTCATTAGTTAGCAACTTCCCCATATACGAATCATTCGAGACATCAGTGTTACTCCCTAACTCAACCTCCATCTCAAAATCCTTCTCATCACCATTGGGCTTCCTCTTGACTTTTCTCATACTACACACAAGGAGATCATCTTCCTCCTTCGAAGGCTCACTTGACCCTAGCAAAACCCTCAGACTCCTCAGACATTGTGTTGTTATTATAATACTAGTTAAGGTTAACTAGTGTAAACTTATGTAAAACTAGTTATATTTTTTGTTGTTATTGTAATAGTTAAGATGATAACTAGTATAAAATTACATAAAACTAGTTGTGTTTGTTATTATTATGGGAACAATTAAGGTTATTATCATTTAAAATAAAAAATAATTTTAAATTTACATGTAAAAATAGTAAATATTTTTTAAAAATTATTATTTATTAAAAGTTAAAAATTTAAACAATTATAAAGGAAGAAAAAAAAATCCAGCTCCCTTTTAAAATGTTTTTGGATCCGTCCCTATACATAATGATGTTTCGATATAATATGCATGTTAGTTATTCATCACCATTTGCATAATGAATGTTTTGATATATTATGCTTCCTGAATTTGACACTGGCCAATTGAAATAAATTTTGTTCAACTCTGTTTCAATTTTTGTATAATGTTAGACACATATGATTTCATGCTAGTTGCCTAGTCCACTACATGTTTTGGACTCACTCTTATTTCTATTCTATTTTTTCTTTCTTATTTCTCTCCACTTTATTTCTATCAAAACAAAGGTAATTATTTTAATTTAGCTTCATCCTCTACTCCTTAGATGGAGATAAGGAATGTGAACCAGTCCAATCATATTAACTTGGATTATATTTCAATTTGTCTCAACTTGGTTCAATATTCTCTCTCTCTCTCTCTCTCTCTCTCTCTCTCTCTCTATATATATATATATATATGAAAAAAATATAAGTTTTCTAATGATCATGTATTCATGATAAAACTTTTTTATTTAATAGATAACTATTATTTTAATCCGTGCAATGATGCAAAAAAATAAATATTTATTTTAAATTCTTAAAATTTATAGTAAATAATATTTTTGAAAATACAAATTATATTACAATTAAAATTTCTAATATATAAATATTTTTTAATATATAAATTATATTTTATATTTCTGATAAAAAAATTATATTATTGATAATTTCTTTAAAAAATATTGAAATTCAATTGAGAAATAAAAATGAAAAAAGATATATTGGAAGAGAAATAAGATGTTAATAAAAATCTCTAAAAACATTATTGTTAAAGAAAAACGTCAAAAAACATTTTCATTAAAAAACAACTCAAAAACTAATGTCATTTAAGATATATATATATATATATATATATATATATATACACACACACACACACACACACTAGATAGTACTCGTGCGATGCACGAGTTTATTGAGGAAGGGATGAATTTTTTGTATATATATATATATATATAGGGCATATCTTAAGAGAAGAAGACATCTTAGATAATTAGATGAATTTATTTTATAATACAACTTATTTAAAATTATTATCCAACTATAAATTTAAATTTCACAATGTCACTTTTTTGAAGTAAAAAAATTTCTATATATAAACAAATAAAACTATATAATAAAAAGAAGATGAAAATAATAAGAAAATTAATTTTAATTAAAAGAACTCACATATTATTCTACATCATTTTTTTTAAGGATTTCATTAATTTAACATCCTGTAAAAATATTGGAAACAAAATTAAGCGAATGAATGAAACAATATATAAATTTATGAACACATATTTAAATGATTACATATAAGCGCAATGTTATATATCACATTCATTTGTAATAAATTTGATATGATATTGTAATATTTTATGTTTGGGAGAGACAATTTCTAATATTTTGAAAGATAAGTTATAATTAAACTTAAAAATAAAAAATAACAATTTAATATATATTTTTTATAAGCACCAATTTAACATTTTTATTATAAAAAAAAACCTTCCTAGTTTGCAATATGGTTAATGTCAACACTTACAACCAACGACCCAAACAGTAAGCCTAAGAAAAAAAAAAGAAATAAGAATAAAAAAATAGAAGAAGAAAAAAAGGAGAAAACATAACAATAAAAAAAACACTACAACACCATAAAACCATTACCATGGCTCATGAACGCCACAAAAGATCCACAATAGGGTTAATGTGAACACTCACAACCAAAGATCAAACGGCAAGCCTAAGATAAAAAGAGAAATAGGAATAAAAAAAGAGAAGAAAAACAAAGGAGAAAACATAATAATAATAATAAAAACATTGCAACTCCATCAAACAACTACCATGACTCTATCACGAACGCAACTTGAAATTACAACAATTATCTCTGTAAGTATCCCATGACCCATCGCAGAAAATCCACCATAATCAACTCCTAGTCTCACTGCTCTAAAAACAATAATAATAAAAAAAACACTACAACACCATCAAACCACCACCATGGCTCATGAACGCCACAAAAGATCTGTAATAGGGTTAATGTCAACATTTACAACCAAAGATCAAACGGTAAACTTAAGAAAAAAACAAAATTGGATTTACAAAATACAAAATTACTAATTTTCAGTTCATAATTCTTTAAAATATGTAGAAGATAAAACACAACTTAGGTTGTGTCTCTTACATACATCCATATAAAATATTAAAAGGACAAAATTAAATATGTACATGATATTCTAAATAACGAATATGGAATCTAATCATTGCTTTGATCTTTATTTGAATCACAAAGTTGAACAATCATTTCACCTTCTTCGTCCATAAGGCGAACATGTGTACATGAAATGTCATCATTAAGAAATGTAGCAAGTAAGAGCTACAAAAGCAAATGCAGTGCATAAGCAAAAATGTGATGATGCAATTGAGAATAATAAAATAATAAAAATAATTGAGAACCACAAAATAAATTTGTTGCCCGAAGGGTTTTCGCACATAGCAAGGATCGAACACGGGATTCCCCACTAAATAGATCGTTCCCACAACATGTGAGTGTAGGGTGCCTAAGCACTACGTCAACCCATCAGGTTGAAATTTTTTAATTTGAATATAATTGAATTCGATTTTTTTACCCAAAATTGAATTCAAATTTGTATTAGTACTATCAATTAATTTGAATCATATCATATAATATATATTTGTATTATTAATTTGAATGTTCAAATTATAAAAATCATCATGATTGCAATTACCTTAATTACCTAAATTACTACAATTATTTACTTTTATTTTTATGAATTATTAAACAAAAAATTCAGTGACATTTTAGCTAATTTTTTTTACCATAATTATAAAATCAAGATACATTTAAGATTTTATAAAATGTCACCGAAATGTAACACGTGGATAATCAGTCTTAGTCAACAACTGTATTTTATATAATAATAGATAGATAGTACCCGTGCGATGCACGAGTTTATTGACGAATGGATGAATTTTTTTTGTATATATAAAGTACGTTGATAATGTTGTTAATTTGTTATATTACTTAAATTTTTTTAAAATAATTCAAATTTTCACAATAAGGAACTTATTCATTAGTAAATAATAAAAGATATTAGATGGGTTTATTTTATAATACAAATCATTTAAAAAAAATTATTGTACAACTACAAATTTAAATTTCACAATCTCACTTTCTTGAAGTAAAAAATTTTCTATATATAGACAAACAAAACTATATAATAAAAAGAAGATGAAAATAATAAGAAAATTAATTTTAACTAAAAGAACTCACTTACTGTTCTACATCATATTTTTTATGGATTTCATTAATTTAACATCTTGTAAAAATATTGGAAACAAAATTAAGCGAATGAATGAAACAATATAAATTTAAGAACACATATTGAAATACCCCCCCCCCCCCCCCCAAATTTCTTGTAAGTATATATATAATAATATATACTAATTAATAATTTATACACTGCTTTCAGTGAAAAAAAATAATATACACTAATTAGTAAATACGATAATATATGTTATTATTTATTATATACTAATCTTTTTAATAATATATGTTGTCACTAATTATAATCTAATCCAAAGATATATATATATATATATATATATATATATATATATATATATATATATATATATATATATATACTAATTAATAGATCTGATAAGATTTTCTTCAATTTTTTTTTAATAAGAATGACATATTTATGAATTTCCATTAATTGTTATTACCTTGGCTAACTATGCTTTTTGTATTATTATAAGTCTCATTTATCTATCTATATATCTAATTATTAGCATTATATTATAAATATATTTATATATATTGTATATAATTGTTATAAAATTTGATGATTTTTACTTATTATTATATTTGATGAGTTTGTTCTTCTTTTTTATTGTGAGATTATTTTATGAGTTCTGTTTAATTGTTATTGTACTTGTGAAACTAAAAATTCTTTCAACACTTGAAGAAAAAAAAATAGTACAAGTTATAAATACATGTATTTCCTTCTTGTATCATTTGATATAAAAATCAATTCTAATTTTACGTGTAAAACTAAAAAATAATTTTATAAAAGTCATTATTTATTAAATATTTATTTATTAGAAGTTAGATATTTAAATAATTAAAGTAAAAAAAATTCCAATCGCTCCTTTGATGATTTCCTGGATCTGTCCATGTATATATCACATTCATTCGTATTAAATTTGATATGATATTGTAATATTTTATGTTTAGGAGAGACATTTTCTAATATTTTGAAAGACAAATTATAATTAAACTTAAATATAAAAAATAACAATTTAATATTTTTTTTTATAAACACCAAATTAACATTTTTATTATAATTTTATTAAAAATTATTTAAAAAACTATTATCTTTTCATGCATTAAATAATATAAATAAATTATCAAAATTGAAAAATTATACATAAGCCAAAAAAAAAAGTAGGAAACATTATAGTGTTGCCATGTGGGATAAGTTCTAAATGCAATTATTTTTTAGATTGACATATGGAGCTTTTTACTTTGTACATCATCATCATCATCATCATCTATTATTATTATTATTATTATTATTATTAGTTGATTTGTTAAAATAACTTTTTATATTAAAAAAACCTTCCTAGTCCGCAATAGGGTTAATGTCAACACTTACAACCAAAGACCAAACAGTATGCCTAAGAAAAAAAGAGAAATAAGAATAAAAAAAGATAAGAAAAACAAAGGAGAAAACATAATAATAATAATAATAATAATAATAATAATAATAATAATAATAATAATAATAAAACACTACAACATCATCAAACCACCACCATGGCTCATGACCGCCACAAAAGATCTGCAATAGGGTTAATGTCAACACTTACAACCAAATATCAAACAGTAAAGCCTAAAAAAAAGAGAAATAAGAATAAAAAAAAGAAGAAAAACAAAGGAGAAAACATAATAATAAAAAAAAAAACACTGCAACTCCATCAAATGTAACAACCCTCAAATCCGGTGCTCCACTCCATGACACTTCACACGGTGACACTTCACTCAACTCCTCATTGGTCAAAACCCTGACCCCACAAACCAACACGAGACTTCTTGTCGTACTTTGTCCTCACTTGCACACTTCCCAAAAAACTTCCTAGGAGGTCACCCATCCCATAATTGCTCAAAGCCAAGCATGCTTAACTGTGGAGTTCTTAAGTGATAAGCTACCAAAAAGTAGATGCATCTTGTTTGTATAGTGTTCTTTCAGTATTTGGTAAGTATTATGGTGCGGTGGCTCTGCCGGGATCTCCTTGATGAATGGTTGGGGGTGTACCTGCAAAGACACTCCGATGCTCAAGTTAGAGGTGTAGAGGTAGGAGACAAGTATCACAAGTCGGTACGAAACTTCATACCTTGATTAGAATGAGTATTGTTATATTTATAGAGTGTAAAGAGATAGATTTGATGGGGTTATTTTCCAACCAAATCTCCTCAAATCTCGTGAATTATGATAGAGATAGTCTTATCTTCTATCATGATCTTGTGCCTTGATCTTCATATATCTTATCTTTTAGTAAGATATACTTTCCATTATAACTGCCTTGGTCTGAGTAAGCTCATACTACTCGGCCAAGTCAGCTACTCGGTGGAGTACCGAGTCCGAGTAGTATACATGCCCCCAAACTTTGAAGCTATGTAAGAGCTTTAAGTGGCATTCAGGCCGAGTGGTGCTTTGTTATGACCAAATTCGAGTGTGGGGTTGGCTTTTTCAAAGCTTTTGCCCTACTCGTCTCATTTGGCCGGGTGTACCGTCATTTCAAACGGTCACGTCATTTCAAACCTATTAAAGTCGTAACATTTCCCAAGGGTGGCATAATGATTATTTTTTAATTTCAAAACGTCCTCGAGATGCCCAAAGGTCTCAAGCCTCCCCAACCATTGATCCTTTGGCTAAGGGCCCATGATCCAATAGCCTGAGTCATTTCGTCCCTTCGTATTCGAGACTTTTGGACCTCTATATAAGGGTCACTGTTGCTAGCCGGACCTTTTTTATTTTCTTCTTCTTTGAGTTTTCTTCCTGTGATCGTTTCTCCGCCACTTCATCCTCCTTGTTCTTCGTTTCTTTCTTTCGTCCAGGTATGCCCTTCCTTCCTCCTGTATTGTTCTTTTTCTTAAAAATGTTTTCCTTTTCCAGGGAATCGGGTCATTCTGGCGATGGTCGTATGCTATTACTGGAGGTTTGCCTCATCGGAGAGGGCTCTGATGACTGTCCTTGCGCCGCTCCAACTCCGGTGGAGTTAGTGACGGCGTGTCCGTGGCAGATGCTGCCATTGTTCACGCCGGCGTGGTTTGTCCTTCTGTGAGCAGTCGAAAATGCCTTTGGCTACTGCCCCAAAAGGGGTTATGATCTTGGATGATTCGGAGGCTACCGAGGAGGTACCTTTGGTGCCTTGTCGTGTCCAGCCTGCTCCTCCTTCTCCTCCTCCCGAGCTTAGTGGTTCGAAACCTCCTAAAAGAGTCTTCCCTCCCATTGCCCTTCCTGGTTACTTCTGGGTATATAGGGAAGTGGGGAGTTATGCCTCTTAGTATCAGACCTATGATTCTACTCTTTCTCTTTTAGATGAAATAGAATTATGCCACTTGGAGCTACAGGGTATTATTCATATTGATCCCTACAGGCCGAGTGAGCGTATCTTTCTTCGGGCCTTTCCGTTTGAGTCTCATTTCACTTACGTGTATGAGCCTCTGTTTACTTCTCTCAGTGTCATAGTTCCTTTTGATAAATTCGAGTGTGACGTCTTGAAATAGTCGAACGTTGCCCCTACTCAACTGCATCTGAATGCTTAGGCATCCATGTGTGCCTTTAGGGTGCTTTGCAGTGAGTTCTTCATTACTCCAACCGCTCCCAAGTTTCTCTTTCACTATACTGTGAAGGAAAGCAAAAAGGGGGGTTGGGTTTCTTTAACTAGTATCCCGGGTAGGTCCATACTCGGCCCTTATGCTTCCTCTTGAAAGAACTTTAAGGGAGGATTTTTTCGACTCCGCCCGGGGAAGGATTCCAATTTCCTTTGATAGACGGGGAAGGTCTAGATTTCCTTTGTATTAGACCCAGCCTCTGAATAAGAAGCTATCCTGCAAGATAGTGGATATGTCTCCAGAAGATCAAGATGATATGGTTGACCTCTGCAAACTTCCCTGTTTGCTTAGGTGTAGGGTATTAGTTGGATACCATTGTCAAAGACTCCGATAGTCGACTGGGATCGTGAGTGCTTTTTTACTCGGCTTTATTTCTTTTGTACTTGTCTATTTTTGCTAATTGTTTTTCCTCTTTTTTTGCAGTAGTGATGGGGAAGTATGATTACTAGACTGCCAAGAGGCTTCGGCTCGAGAAGCTGAAGAGCAAGGAAGCTGGGGGCGAGGAAATCCCAGTTGCTTCTCCTGTTTCGCCTCCTCCTCCTCCTCATTTACCAAAGAGGAAGAAATAAGTTGCTTAAGGGGAGGATGGTGTTTAGAAGAAAAACAAATCGAGTCCGCCTCCTGTTCAGGTCGTGGCTACTCAAATTGAGATGAATCCGACTTTCCTTTCTATGAAGGATGGGTGTACTTCTCTTTGGGGCAGGGACTTCAATCCTCAAGCCCTTATCAGTGCCAAGAATCTTGGACAGGCGGTCCGTGATATGCTACGGGACGTTGGTCCCCTGGTTTCTATGGAAGTAATATCTCGCTTCCAGGCTCGTTCTTAGGCTATTGCCCAACATTGGGCCGAGGAGTTCGATTGCGGCAACCACGAGCTCGCTATGGCTAGGGAGACTGCTTTGAAGGCTGAGCAAACCTTGGTGGATGCTGCTCAGGCTAACGAGACTCTACTTCAGTTTGCTGAGGAGTCTCGTAAGTCCCTTGAGGCAGTAGAAACTAAGTTAAAGGAGGCGGAAGACCGAGAGGAGGCCTTGAAGCTTTCTTTGACTACTACCAAGAATTCGGTGAAGGATTTATAAGCCGAGGTGGAGCGTCTTAACCAAGAGTTGGAGTTGGTCAAGCTGAGTGCCGCCAACTCTGAGGCTAAGCTGAAGGCCGATTTGGGTGAGGCTATGAATGAGATCATCACCACTCATGAGGCAGGTTTAAGAAGGCGATTAGCCAAGTCCGGTTCTTTTTAAAGGATGTTAACACCTGTGTTTTTGATATTGATAAGGATGTCAATAAGCAGGGGGAGTTGGTGGATGAATCAGCAATCCCGGATGATAAAGCCCCCGGTGACTCTGCCCAACCTGTGGCTTAATTCTTGGGAGTTTTTATTTGTTTTCTTTTTGTAAAAGACTTACACCCGGCCCATCTAATAAGGTGTTTTTATCATAATGAAATTTGATTTTCTCCTATGTATGGTGCCCTTACTTTTCCACGTGTATCAATGGTTCGTAGCTGATTAGGGTCTACGTTATTAATTTAACTCATTTTTTGTATCCTGTTGAAGGTCTACACGGTTTTTAACTTATTCTTTCGTATCCTATATAGGTCTACACGGTTAGCTTATTCTCCCGTATCCTGTTAGAGGTCTATGTGGTTTTTTAGCTTAACTCGTCTTTTCGTATCCTGTATAGGTCTACACGGTTAGCTTATTCTCTCGTAACTTAGTCTTTTGAGAGCTAGTTATCAAAGTTCGATCATTCTCCTTTCGGGATGCCAAATGTCGCTCACTTTAAGTGGCTTTTTGTGTCGAGTATCCGGTTGGTCTACTTGGTCTTATGCGAATTAAGATAGTGTGATGGAAAAAGGAAATTTTATTGATAATGAAAGTCGGGTGTGCCTCATTAAAACCTCTTTGACAAAAAATCTCTTTGGAAAAAAATGTCAAAGTAGGAAAAAAAGTACATCGCCACTTACAATTTTCTAGCTATAATAAAACTTCATATGAGTGGCGTTCCAAGTACGAGGAATGGCTTTGCCAGATGGATGCTCTAGTCGGTAGGCTCCATTTCCCAGTGACTCGATTACTCTGAAGAAGCCTTCCCAGTTGGTTGCCAACTTGCCTTCATCGGTTGCCTTTCTTGCTTCTCTGCATTTTCTCCAAACCAGATCTCCAACTTTGAGTTTTTTAGGCTTGATCTTGCTGTTGTATCTCTTCTCGGCTCTTCTTTTGTAGGCCTCTGCTCTTATTTGGACCTCATTGAGGGTCTCTTCGGTCATGTCAAGTGCATGCCTTAGTGACTGGTTACTGTTCTCTTGAACAAAGTTCGCTCTTCACAAAGAGGGTTCTTCGACTTCTACTGGTATCATGACATTTGATCCATATAAGAGTTGAAAAGGTGTGTCCCCAGTTCTGGATTGCGGCGTGCAGTGGTATGCCCAATGGATTACAGGAAGCTCCTCAGCCCAACTTCCACTGGTGTCGTTGACTTGCTTTTTTAGTTCCCCTAGTATGACTTTGTTGGCCGCTTCAGTTTGCCCATTGGTTTGAGGGTGCTCTATTGAAGTCACCCGGTGCCGAATCTCGAGGTTCTTAAAGAACTCTTCTATGCTCTTTTAAACGAACTATTTTCCATTGTCAAATATTTTTGAGTGGCGGATACTGAATCAGCAGATGATGTTTTCCATACGAACTATTGTACGTTGTTGGCCATGATGGTGGCCAAGGGTTCAGCTTCGATCCACTTTGTGAAGTGGTCGATTCCGACCAGGAGGAATTTCACCTGTCCTTTAGCAAGTGAGAATGGTCCTAAGATATCTACTCCCCACATGGCAAAGGGCCATGGTGCCATGATGTTGTGCAATTCTTTCGTAGGTAGGTGAGATATGTTGCCATATTTTTGGCATTCTTCACATTTTCTTACATATTCGGCGCAGTCTTAACGCATTGTCGGCCAGTAGTATTCGGCTTGTAATACTCGGGCGGCCATGGCTTTTCCTCCTAAGTGCATTCCACATATTCCTCTATGCATCTCGTTCACCATGTACTCGGCCTGTGCCTTTGTAATGCACTTTAGCAATGGTGCAGTGAAGCCTCTTCTGTAAAGGTCTTCTCTTTCTATCATATAGTAACTCGTCCTTCTTCTAATCTTCCTAGGTTCCTATCGATTTTCAGGGAGGGTTCCTCTTTTCAAGAAGTTTCATACTTTGGTCATCCATTCTCGGTCTACCGGGTTGATATTGAAAACTTCTTTGTCAATACTCGGAGTGGATACCGTCTCCTGTATGACAGTTCAATGCTGACCTTTCTTCTTTGTACTTACCAATTTTAATAGTAGGTCAGCTCTTTCATTTTGCTCTCTTAGGATATGGTTGAGTTCGAACTCGACGAATTCGTTCTTCAACTGGGAAGCTAGGTGGTAGTATCTTGTCATCTGGGGGTCCTTCGTTTGATAAGATCCGTTCATTTGTCCCGTGACCAGTTTTGAGTCACTCCAGCACCTGAGGTGCTTTGCTCCTACTTCTTTAGTGAGTTTCAGCCAGGCTAACAACGCTTCATACTCGGCTTTGTTGCTAGATGCTTCAAAGTCGAACTTGAGTGATTGTTCTAAAACAATCCCTTTTGGACTTTCGATTTTGACGCCTGCTCCGCTGCCTTTGATATTTGAGGAGCCGTCCACATAGAGGGTCCACCATGGTGAAGGTGCCTCTTCTACTGGTGCTAGCGCTGCGATGAAGTCGGCTAAGCACTGGGCTTTGATAAGTCCCCGCAGTTCATACTTGATGCCGAACTCTGATAGTTCTACTAGCCAAGCTATTATTCTTTCGACGAGTTTCGACTTCCTCAACACTTGTCGTATTGGGTGGTCGGTTCGTACCACTACTTGGAGGCTCTGGAAGTATGGTCGTAGCCGTCGTGCTTAAGTGACCAAGGCTAGTTAACTTTTTGATCATCTGGTACCTTATTTCGGCATCTCTCAACACTCGGCTTATGTAGTAAACTGGTGTTTGCATCTTTTATTCTTGGATGATGACTGAGTTGATCGCGTCCCCTGAGACTGCTAGGTATAGCACTAAGTCTTTGCCGGGTTCAGGTCGCGTTAGGATTGATGGTGAGGTGAGTAGCGTTTTCAACTTTAGGAAGTTCGCTTCACACTCTTCACTCCATTCAAATGTTTGTTGCTTCTTGAGGAGTTGGAAAAAGGGTCTGGCTACCTTTGTCATTTTCCACAGAAAACGAGATAGGGACGCCAGCATTCCAGTTAGCCTTTGTACTTCCTTCATGTTACTCGGGCTTCTCATGTTTATAATAGCTACACATTTTTCAGGGTTGGCCTCTATGCCTCTGTGTGTGAGAATGAAGCCTAAGAATTTTTTGCCCTGCACTCCGAATACACACTTATCTAGGTTTAACCTCATATTGTGTTTTCTGATCTCATCAAATATTTCAGCTAAGTCTCCTGAATGTGAGTTCGGGTCTCGACTTATGACTACCATGTCGTCTATGTAGACATCTAGATTTTTTCCGAGTTGCCCCACGAATATCTTGTCCATCAGACGCTGGTATGTTGCACCCGCGTTCTGTAGCCCGAACGACATTACCATATAGCAGTAGTTAGCCGTATCGGTTATGAATGTCATTTTCTCTTCATCTGGTGGGAACATGGGTATCTAGTTGTAACCATAATACGCGTCCAAAAAACTCAAGATGGGATAACCGGATGCTCCATCTACCAACCTGTCGATACTTGAAAGTGGGTATGAGTCCTTGGGATATGCCTTGTTAAGGTCTGTGTAGTCAGTACACATCCTCCACTTGCCGTTTGCTTTCTTCACCATCACGACGTTCTCTAGCCATGTGGTATAGTGTACTTCTCTTATGAAACCAGCATTGAGTAACTTTTTAGTTTCCTCTCCGATCGCTTTTCCTTTCTCGTCCCCAAGCTTTCTCTTCTTTTAGGAGATTGGTTTGGCCTCTGGGTAGATGGCAAGTTTGTGACCATGGAAGTTTGGGTCAATTCCGGGTATGTCAGCTGCTGACCATGCAAATAGGTCGGCATTCTTTGATAAGACTTGGGTGATTGCGTTCTCAGTTTCGCTAGTTAGCTGAGTCCCGAGCTTTGTACATTGATATGCTCTTCCTAATTGGAAGGACTTTACCTTTTCTATGGGTTCTGCTCTCGGCTCACCCTCCCTGGGGTTGAGATTGGCCTCCTCCATTGGTTGTGCCATGAGTGAAATGCATGCTACATGCTTCACTCTTGGTTCTGGAACCTTTTTGCCGCTAGCTATCTTTAGACTTTCTAAGTAGCACTCGCGGACTATTTGCTGATCAGCTTTTACTGTCACTATTTTCCCTTTTGAGTTGGGGAATTTCATCGCCAAGTGGGGAGTTGAGATCACTACTCCTAACTTATTGAGTGCAGGTCTGCCTATAAGAATATTATACGAAGTGAGGGCGTTGACTAAGAGGTACTTGACTGTAATGGTCTTGGGTCCCTTGTCTTTGTCTCTGAAGGTGGTGAGGAGGTCTATGTAGCCTCTGGTATCCACTTTTTCGCCTGAAAAACTGACTAGCTATTTGGTGTATGGTTGTATCTTGCTCTCAGGGATGTTAAACTGTTGGAAGGTGGACCAGTACAAGATGTCCACCGAGCTGCCCTGGTCTGCCAAGACCTTGCATACTAGGAAGTTGGCGACCTCAACCTTAACCACCACTGGGTCATCGTGGTTGGGTTCTATACCTTCGAAGTCCACGTCCTTAAATGTTATGGGTAGTAGGCTTCTTGGTGCTCTCGGTCTTATGGAAGCTGAGTTGATTGATTGGATGCCGCGTAGACGTCTCTTCCTTGCTGAGCTCGAGCTCCCTCCTCCAGTGAATCCTCTTGTTATTGTGTTGATAATGCCCCAAAGCCGAGTCTCGGGAGGGTTAGTTGGTTCCTCTTGGCAGGTCTCCTTTGTTCGTCGGGATTTTCTGTCGCGATCTTCTCCCTTGTCTTGGGTTTGTTCTCGTTCAGACTTTCGATTGTCATCTCTGATAAAACGTCGTAGTTTGCTTTCTTGGATAAGCTTTTCAATCTTATCCTTTAGTGTGGTGTAGTCTTCGGTGGCGTGTCCATGCACTCAATGGTATCTGCAAAACTTGGACCTGTCCACTTTTTTCAGGGACCGATTTCGAGTAGGCAGACTGATCAGTTCAGCTCTGCAAGCCTCTTCTAAGACTTGGCTTCTGCTTTCTATCAAGGGAGTGTAGTGAGTGAATCTTACACGAAGTGGCTTTTCGGCCCTGGATCTACCGTTAGAAGTCCGCTCTCGGCTTGTTCCTATTTTCTCGCGTTCCTTATGTTTCTTACAGGATTCGCCTCTAACGCGTTCTTAGAACTTCATCATCTCTTCTATCTGAATATACCCTGCTACTCTTGCTCTGAGCTCATCCATGTCATGTTGCGGCTTCTTGCAGAGGTTGTCCAAGAAAGGTCCGCATTTCAGGGCCATCAGCATGGCGTTTAGTGGTACTTGAGGATTCAGGTCTCGAATTTTAACTGAGACTTCGGTAAATCTCTCCATGAAGTCCCTAAAGGACTCGTTGTACTCTTGCCGAATGTTGGCCAAGGCCACTGCTGTTAAGTGGTGAGGCCGACTCGTGGCGTATTGGGCAGCAAAATGAGCGACCAAGGTGGCAAAAGAGTCAATCGAATGCGGTGGGAGGCGCGTGCACTAGTTCAAAGTTGCCCCCTTCAACGTGGTTAGGAAAACACAACACATGATGGCGTCATTGTTTGTGTAGAGGTTGACCTGCATGACGAACGCGTCGATGTGCTCGTCCAAGTCTGTTAGGCCGTCATAACGGCCCATGGACAGGGGTTTCCACCTTGCCGGTAGTGGTGTTTCCATAATGCCATCTATGAACAGGTGTCATCTTGTTGTCTCTAGCATTGCGTTCCGTCTCAAGACAGTGCGCGAAGCAGATACAGGTATAGATTCCATTTGGGTTGTTGTTTGGTTTGCCTCGCTCCAGGTAGTGTCATCCCGTTTTGTTCGATCGGGTTATTCGTGGGTGGTTGCGTGGGTAGCCAAGTGCGCATTTTGGTCCTCTTGCAGTTTCTGGTATTGCTCTCACAGATTAGCGTTCTCCCTGCAGAGATCCTCTATCTCTTTCGTGCTGTTTTGCTTCAGCGTGTTTACCTCCCTTTGTAGGGCTTGGATCAACGGGTGAATAGTGCCTAACGTAGGATGGGTGCCACATTGTTAGGGTTACCCTCATGGGTATCCCCCGGTGCCGGTGTTCCCTTGGTTAGGGTTTCCAGCCCTTGTGGTCACTTTTCGTGATTCGCTGTTTTACCTTGGGTTGTTGTCATCGCGATTGTTTCGCGTTGATTGGTGTGGCTGGGAAAAGTTTCATCGAGCCTCAAGGTGGGCGCCAAATGTTCTTTTTGGATTTGGTAAGTATTCCGGTGCGGTGGCTCTGCCGGGATCTCCTTGATGAATGGTTGGGGGGTATACTTGCAAAGACACTCCGACGCTCAAGTTAGAGGTGCAAAGGTAGGAGACAGGTATCACAATTGTGTATAGAATTTCGTATCTTGATTGGAATATGTATTGTTATATTTATAAAGTGTAAAGAGATAGATTTGATGGGGTTATTTTCCTACCAAATCTCCTCAAATCTCATGAATTATGATAAAGATAGTCTTATCTTTTATCATGATCTTGTGCCTTGATCTTCATATATCTTATCTTTTAGTAAGATATACTTTCCATTATAACTGCCTTGGTCCGAGTAAGCTCATACTACTTGGTCAGGTCAGCTACTCGGTGGAGTGTCGAGTCCGAGTAGTACATATAGGTAGTACCAATTAATTCCTTTAAGTCATCCTTAACTATGCAATCCTATACCTGTATAGCTTCTGGATCCCTCTCATTCCGGTGTGATTCGCCCGCGGTGTTCCATCAAACAACTATCATGGCTCTATCATAAACACCATTCTTATTTTTGCAAGTATCCGATGACCCATCGCAAAAAAATCCACCATCATCAACTCCTAGTCTCACTGCTTTTATAACCATATTAATTAATTATGGAAAGTAATCATATTGATATTTGATATAATTATAATACTAACTCAATTGTATAAATAAGTTAATAACAATAGGAGTGTTCAAAACTGAACCAAACTGTTTATAAACCGCCAAATCGATCCAAAAAAATTGAAAACAACAACAACAAAAAATCTCAAAACCGCATACTTCTTTGCAGTTTGGTTCGATTTTCGGTTCTTGTTATAAAAACCAAACCAAACCGAACTAAACCGCATATTATAATTATATTGATTTTATTTAATGGATGTTTAGCATTATGTAACTAGTATTTTTTTAAAATTTTAATGATTATAGTGTGTGATTAATAGTATACTTTTTTTGACAGGATTAATAGTATACTTCTTTCCATAATAAGTTTGTAATAAGTGATTTTTGTTGCAGTAATTAATAATAAGTATTAAATAATTTATGACATTTCCTTTGTTTTAGTAATCAATGTGCATATTTTACTGTCATATGTTAAAAAAAGGATGTACCAATATTGTTAAAAAATAGTGTTAAATATCAAGTGATGCACAATTTACTATTATGTTACAAAAAGAGTTAGTAATATTATTTTATAATAATGCTAAATAGAAGTAAAAAATTATATTTCAACTAAAATATGTTAAAAAAATTTAATAAAAAATAAAAATTATTTTAAAAATAATACAACATAATAATCATGTAAATTTAGTTAATAAATTTTACATTATGATAATATTTATAATAAAAAACCGTCAAATCGAACCAAACCAAACCGCAAAAGATTAGTTTGAATTTGATGCTATATTTAAATCGAACAAAACCGAACTGCATCTTTATTTTATGTTTGGTTCGGGTTACTTTTCCTCTAAAAATCGAATCAAACCGCACCGCGAACACTCCTAAATAACAATATTTATTTATTTGATAATTTATTTATATTATTTAATACATGAAAAGACAACATAAAAATTGTAATCAATTATATTATTCCCTTAATAAGTTAATAACAATATTTGATTATATTAATAATATTTTGTAAAATGAATATTTCCTTAATAAGTTAATAACAATATTTGATTACCATTTAATTACAATCAATTATATTATTATTAATTGCAACCAAGACTATTTAATTTGACCAATTCTATCAATTATATAAAATAAAATTAATTGTAATTTATAATTGATGAGGTGAAGGGTATTAATAAACTATGTCAGGAAATGAAATCCAATTATCGTATATTATATAATACAATATAATAGAATATAATATAAAATCAAATATAAAAAAATCAATAATAATAATAATAATAATAATAATAATAATAATAATAATAATAATAATAATAATAATAATAATAATAATAATAATAATAATGGATAGATAGATAAATAGATAGATATGTCAGGAAAATAAACTTTTTACACTATATTGCACATATAATTGAATTGAATATATAATGTAAAATCAAATCAAATATCAAATAATAATAATAACAATAATAATAATGATATTTTTAAAATTGAATAAATTAATAACAGTAAAATTTTAAAATTACTTTAATTAAAATATTAATCAAAATATAAATTTAAAATTTGGTTATTTAAATCTAGAAAGAAAATTATAGATATATTAAACGTCTTACAAATATTAAGATTGTGATTGTGCTAACCAATAATTAATTAATTGATTAATGATACTAAAATTAAGAATGAAATATCAATCAATCAATATATTATATAAAATATTACCAAAATATGACACGTGGACAACCGGTCTTAGTCAGCAACTGTGTTTTATATAATCTATAGATATATATATATATATATATATATATATATAAGATATTTTGTAAAACATAATATTATATTATATTTATATTGTTTATTTTAAAGATATATTATAAAATATATCTTAATTTAAATTTTATACTTATTTATTATACAATGAGACTAAAGATAAAAGTTTAAACAAATAAACCTATTGAAATTTTATAGGTCAACTACTACCAGAAATAATTCGTCTTGTCCAAACCTAGTGGTCATTCATCATTGTATTTTGGCTACCGAAAACTTTGTAAATTTTCACATATACATTCCAAAATTAATTTTCAAAAAGGTTGATTTTATAAAAAAAATTAAAAAATAAAATGTGGAGGAACACATAGAGAGAAAAAGATGTAACAAAATTACTCATGTCATGTCATTTTGGGGTCAATTGTGACCAATAGTCAATACATTAATGGAGATTCAGCTAACTTTTCAAAAGATAGGGTTTACAGAGAGAACAATGAAGCTTGAAGCCTCATGGAGCCCAATAGACCTGCGCAATGTGTTAACTTATACACTCAAGATGCCTTGAGAATTGTTACGGTCTCTTAAAAAATCATGCAAATTGTAAAGAAAAGAAGCACAGAAGGAATAAAGATAATCATGGAAAGAGAAATGAACATAAAGACATTGGTGGGAGTCATTAATACACAGACTAATTAAGCTTTTATTCAACAGATTTAAATTTAAAGTTGATTTTTTTAATGGATGAGATCAATTCAGAAATATCTTTTCTATTTTTTATTTATTCAAATAAAATATTTTTTCCTTTATTAAAGATATATTTTTATTTTTTTTAAGTAGAAGTGCAGAACAAACAAAATTCTATTATTCTAAGTTAAAATCGTATTATAAAATCAAATCTTATCTATCTTATGGACATATCAGAGGATAAATAATTGGAACGTTCTTTAGATTTTTTTAAGGCTTTATAGTTGTATGAAGTGAAAATCTCATGATTTTGTAACATAGATGGAACAGTAACATGTTATCACCAATTAGAATCATTTAATAGTTTTTTTTAAAGATTTAATTAGTGTGCATTGTCAGTGTAAATATTTTTTACACCGCTAAATAATCACAATATGTCGCATCTTTAAATAATTTAAGTCTTATCTTAACTACCTTAAAAGTCACAAATTCCATAAATTGTAACTGACAGTGCATAGCAATTAAATACTATTTTAAATAGTACTTATTTAATAGTTTGTGTATGTGCGATTAAAATATAATTATTAGTGATGGAATTTGTAGCGTCAATCTATGGGTTTCATTGTTTGTTTGAAAGAAAGTTCAAAAGGGATGAGGATAAAGTACACATGGGACGATGATAATCATGTATAAAGGAAATACTTAAAGGGGCATTTGTTTCACGGATTATTTGTTTATTTCCGGGAATACAGGATTGGAAAAAGTGATTCCACATTTTTTATGAGGAAATAAAATAATTATTGCTGGATATATCATACATTTTTTTAAAATACCCATAAATAACATTTCTATGTTATATTCTCGAGAAAAAATATTTCCAGGATAAAAGAAATAATCTGTGAAACAAATGCCTCTTAAGAGATGGTGATGACCTAAGAAAAAGAAAGAACTTAAAAGGATGATGATGGTCGTGGAGAAAGAAAAAACTTATGGGATGAGAATTGCCGTGGAGAGAGAAAGAACTTAAGAGAATTGTTGGAAAAGAAAGACCTCAAAGGATGAGAACACTAGAAAGAAAGCACATAAGGGATGGCGATCATAAAGACAGAAAGCAATACATAAGGGATGATGATGGTCATGAAGAATGGAAATAGCACACAGAAGAAATGATGATGGTCATGCAGAATTGGTTGGCATTGTGGTTAGGTCTTAAATTTTTTACGCGGGTAAATAATTGGTGCTATATATGGAGCATCGAAAAATGAAGAAGAAAAAAAGATTAAATTATATTTTTTTCTCTGTATTTATTTACAAAATTCAACTTAGCCTCTTTATTTTTAAACTATTCAATTTAGGCTTCTATTTTTTTTTAATATAAAAACTTCAATATTGTCATTTCTATTAGATTGACTGTGATGCCGTTAATAAAAAAAATAATTTCATCTTTTATAATTGTGCAGGTATATATCAGGATATGGGTATTTAAATACCTACAAGATATAGGGATGGACAACTAAAGTTGCTAGTTCCATGAGTATAAGTATAGAGATGATTTTTTTTTATAAAAAAAAACTCAAGTATGAGAACGTCATCCATCCTATCAACCTCTCTTCTACTAATGTAATTGGATTAATTTCGTAGTAAAAAAATAATCAATTAATTTTTCATAGTAAAGATAAAATAACAAATAATTATTTCTATTTTTTTTTATAATATCACCGTGATTTTATAGGGTAATATTGATTTTTGTGTTATCCAATTGGTCATTCATTGGTGTATATAGCCTCTGACATACAAATCGCCATATTTCATATGCAACAAAGCCACATCGTGACAGCCAGCCATTCATTCCCTCACACAGTTTAGCCACAGTAGAACAAAAGTATTTTGTGTGTTCATGACTCAACGTAAAACAACCATACAAAAGGGGTCATCTTAATACCATTTTCGGTTTGAAAGATGGAGCAGCAGAACAAAGCATTAATATTAAAACATTAATGGGAGTGCCCCAAAATCGAATGAAAGCTTTGTAACATGCAAGTTTCTCTAGCTAAGGTCAACTTTGGCTCTCTATTTTCTCTTTTAAAGAGATGAAGACATCTAGAAAGAAAAGGTTTCTGAGTGTCTTTTTTTTTTTTTTTTGAATTTCTTGAAGAACTTTTGTGTAGTTCGGTCAAGGAAACAAAGTGAGAAATATGATAGGCTTAAATATGTTCTTAGTCCCTCAAATTTGAAGCACTCTTGACTTTGGTTCCCAATTAAAAATTTGCTTTTTTTAGTTGCTTAAATTTGCAAAATGTTGTTTTTAGTCTATCAACTTCATTTTGGAGGACTAAAAATATGCTATTTTTAGTCTCTCAAATTCACTCCGAAACTAAAAGATTGACTGCAACAGTATTAGTGTTTCTTATTGGACTTTTTAAAAGTAAAGGACTTAATTGAACAATTTTTAAAAATTACATGACCTAATTGAACCTTTAAATAATAAGAGGATGAAATTGAATCTAAAAAAATAAATTAGACTATTAAAGGACAATATTTTTATTGTGTCCCAATTATTTTCTATCTATTTTTGGTAATTACTTAATGCACTTAATTTTTTGCTTGGTGCACCTCCAAAATTCATAATATTTCCTTCTTACCCTTCTTCTCCCAAACAAGCCCTAGCCTCCTCTCCCCCAATCCTCCATGGCCACTGCATCCCACCTCCACCTAACTCCATTGGCGTACCCAAACACCACTATCGCAACCACTCAAGGCCACCTCCACACCACACCAAACCCATCACCGCGCTACCACCCAACCACCCATCATTGCCATGCACATCACTGTGACCCACGAACCTCCACGCTACACCAAACCCACCATCACATCGCATCGCACCATCCTCATATAGTTACGGATTGAATAATATGTAAAACAAATGTATTACGGATTGGATAATCTATAATACACTTGTTTTATGAATTAATCAATCCGTAATACATTATTATGTATTACAGATTGCTCAATCTATAATCCGTAATACATACACTACCAAGGGACATAATAGACCATTTCAGTTCATTATTTTACCTTAATGGGTGCACCAAGCAAAAAAAAAATGAGGTGCGTTAAGCAATTGCCCTGATTTTTTATTTATAGTCCCATTTTCACCGAATTCTTCTCGCACGCACCGAGTCCCAAATTCTGAAATTTTGGGACAAAGCAGACATTTGAAGGTGACAAGCAGAGTTCTAAATTTCGCTACGATTACAAACCCTAATACGCTCACAGACTTGTCTTTCTCGCGATTCTTGGAGGTATAATCTCTAATTCTCCTTATATCTCCATCTCTCTTCTCCGATCCAAGCGCTAATTTTCCCAATCTTGTTGTTTCTTCTCTTCAGTGTGTACGCGACTGTGGCATTCGTCTCTTTAGTCGGTGCTTGGAAGGGTATCTACGTGAAGGCCCCTTCGTGCTCTTCACCGTGATTACGGGATTCGACGCTTCCTTCTTCAACATTGTGCATCACCAGGTTAGGGCTTCCTTCTTCAACTTTGTCTGATTAATTAATGCGTAGAACAAACAAGAGCAGCCTTTGAGTGCATCGATTATTATGCTATGATAATCAAATCCATTAGCTTATTGGGATCGGTTGAAATCACCCATTGAAAAGGTTTTCTTCCCAAAGCAAATCGATTTCAATTTGAATAAAAGGAACCATAGCGTAAAAAATTAAAGAGGTGATTTGATTAATTGAGGTGTGGACGGTGTAGCCCCTTTGGAGGAGTCTTTGGACCTGGCTGAAGCCCAAGTGGTCTGAAGCGTCCATGACGCATACTGTGTCCAATGAAGGGGCCACTAGCCACCACCGTCTCTGAATCTGTACGCCTTTCATTTAACCAGAGGTTCATTGTCTTGCAATGATGCAGTTGTGTTTTCTCTTTTGGTTATATATATAACTATAATTATTTAAAACAATCGAAACTCGTAGGCCCTTACCTTATGGCTTATACAATTAGTTCTATCTTTAAATTTGATTTATGGATGACTTTTTCTATAATATGTAATCCAAATATCAATGATGAGTGTCGCATCTTCATTGTAAATTTATCACATGTATGAGTATGCCAGTTAGAAGATATTAACAGGTTAAAAACTTTGAGTTGCTTCTGCAAATTTTCTGATTTTCTTTCTTTGATATATGCAGAGTGGACCAACTTTGTGAAGGGAAAATAGTTGGATCAATTGCCTTGGACAGAAGGTAGGTACCTCACGTTACACACCTCCCCAATATATAATTATTGATCATGTATGAGCATTTTGTTATATCTATTGTAAAGTGATGACTTTAAAAATGATGACATGAAATTAAAGTGGCCGGGGATACTTGTTTTGTGTTATCCTAACGTCAATTAAGATTTTCATTGTTATTTTGATTTTATTGGTAAACTCATTGTCATTTTTCAATTCTAGAGCACATACATTTTCGTTTTGCCGTGAGTGTGGGGCTCTGTTGTGTTTTCCTTGACACATATAGCATTTGGATGTGTGTGCATTATTGTGTTATGTTTTGTTTTGCTGGGTGATTTGATTTCTCTATAGTATTTTTCTTTCTCTGGGTTAAAGTTGAGTGACCTATCTGCCTGGTGCTGAACTTGAAGCCGCTTTTTCCTGTTAGGATGCAGCAGTCAGTCATACATGTTAACTTGCCATGCTTAGGTGTAAAGGGATCACTATTTCTGCAAAAAGTAAAGGAGAAATATCATTAGAAATTACAAGGGGATGCAATATAATGATAGACCCGTGTCACTGTGTGTGCATGTATTGTGCCACAATAACATTCAGATACTTAAATCTTGTTGTACTGGGTGGTGGTTCTTGGAAAATAGTTGTATAGTTCTCTTGGAAAATTGGCATTTGGAGACAGAATTTTGGGCAAAATATTATTTTTTTTCTTGCAAGAGATTTTCAAATTATACTGTTTTTTCATTTTTTTTTCTTAATTATACTCCTTTTTCGTAAAAAAAATGAAATAGGCTTGAATAATGATGATGGGTCTGTGTTTTATTATTAAGTGAAATGAAACTTGGGTAGCTGCTGCAGGACGATCCTACAACTAAAATGCAACTTCTAGTTTCTATAGCAAATTACCCAATGGAAATGATCGTCAGTCACTTTTATTGAATCAAAATAACATTATTCGATGGTTATTTGAGCTATTGAATTGGATTTCTCCCTTTTACACAGATTCTTTACTTTTCTGAATAGTTTACTTGTTATCTGTTAGTGTACGACAATGAAAGTAGCGCATTTTTTTTTACAATAAAAACTATTTTTTTTCCGTGTTCAATTTGTTAAGTGATAGAGAATGTTTCTTCCTTGCTATGATAACTTTGAGAATGAGATCTCCGAATTACCATCGAACTTAGTGTTTCTAATCCTTTTGTTGTTCTTTCTCTTTATTTTTTCAGTTTTAATTCCAGTGGATTGATATGTACAACGGAATAGGGTTACAGACTCCAAGAGGGTCGGGTACGAATGGGTACATTCAGAGCAACAAATTCTTTGTGAAGCCAAAGATTTCAAAGGTTGCTGAGAACACAAAAGGGTTCGAGGCAGATCAGGGCACTGCTGGTGTTACCAGGAAAGCCAACAAAGAGATCCTTGAGCATGATCGTAAGCGTCAGATTCAGCTCAAGCTTGTCATCCTCGAAGACAAGCTCATTGATCAGGGCTACACTGACGCCGAGATCACTGAGAAACTCGAGGAGGCTCGCCAAACTTTGGAAGCCGCTGCTGCCATTGGGGAAACAGATGGACCTGCATCAGATAAGAAGTAATTGATTTTGAATTTTGATGTTTGTGTTAATAATTGTTTCAATTAGCTCTTTTTCTTTTTTGTGAATTGATGTGTGTGGCTTTAGATCAAGTAGCATGTGTTTGCATTCCTTAACTTTAATGTTGTTTCTCTAAGAGCAGAAAGCTTGATCTGAGAACAAAGAAAAAATGTTATGTGGAGGATTACTTAAACTTTATTGTTGGACTCTGTAAATTAAATAGAATTAAAGTGTAACAGAAAATTCAAATACTAACAATATCCTAATCTAAAAAGCAAACTGATAATATCCGTAAGTTTAGATGATAAGATCAAGATCCTTATATTTACCTCAGAAGCATCTAAAGATTAGAAACATAATTAACAAATTCCTATAAACTAAATTGTCCACCCCAGGTTATAGTTATTAATGCATATTTTAAACTAAAACTTAACTTCAATTCTCGACTTTAAACAATGTCACTTCATTTTTACCAACATTAAGGCCTAATGCGAATGTTCTTTTTATAAATTAGAGTCTAAAGTGAAGTTGTAGTACAATTTGGAGCTAAAATGATTGATGCATACAAATATCATAAGGATTAAAATGAGGTTTACTCGTCTTGGATGGTTCATTAATGGCATAAACTAACTATTGTGATGGCACTCTGTTGATAATATAAAAGGCTTGCATGTTAGATGTTTGAATGTAAGGTTGTTTTAATTATTTTAGAGGTTGGTTGTTGTTGATGGTTGTTTTGGAGGCATGGATGTAATTATATGCAGATTAATGTCATGTTAATTAATTGCCCTTTATCTGCATGGTGATGGAGAAACTTATTTCATTTTTTTCGTGAATAGTGTGTATAAGGTTGATGCCTAGCCATCACTAACAATAATTCTTTTGGGGGGTTTTTCAGGGTTTCGGATACACAGACTCATCAAATTGCTGCTAGGAAGGAAAAGCAGATGGAAGCATTGAAGGCTGCTCTTGGCATAGTCTCATCTGAAGCCAATGAAATAAATGCAGATGGGACTGATGGGCTTGGAAATGATGGGAAAAGTGGTTCTAATGTAGAGGGTAAACATAATTCAAAGCCTGAACATGCCTTTTTGGACAGAGATTTCAGTAGAAAGAAACAAATGGTTGAAGATCAAAAGGGTGAAATTACTAAGAAGAAGAGTGTTAAAGATACAAGGCACCACAAGAAGGTTGAAACTCGTAAGAAAAAGTATGAGGATGATTCATCTGATTCAGACAGCAGTTTGTCTGATGAGAAGAGTGGTACAAGGAAGCGTGGTAAAGAGTATACAAGCAGTAGTGATGAATCTGATTCTGATAGTGATGCTAATAGGAAGGTCAAGGCTGAAAAGAAGCGGAAGATACCTAAGCACCACAAGAAAGGTAGGGTGGAGGAGAGTGATGATACTGATTCTTCTTATAATTCTGATGACAGCAATGTTGCAAGAAAAGGTAATAAGAAGACAGAAAAGTCTCGAAAAAGGCATTCTTCGGATGATGATTCTGATGATCATGAAGACGTCTCCAAGCAAAAGACTCGGGAAGGGAAGCAACATTCAAAAATGAGCAAACATCATGATTCTGAGGAGGAATCTGATGATGATAGTGAGGAAAAGAAATATGGTAGACTTGAGAAGCAGAAGACAAGGAGGCATAATTCTGATGATGAGGACTCTGATAGAGATGGTGTTAGGCATGCATCGGGTCAAGACAGATATGTTAGAAGGGGGTCATACACTTCCTCTAATGATAGTAGCAGTGACAGCGATTCTAGTGATCACAGATATGAAAAAACAAAAAAAGGTGGGTCTGCTGTAGCAAAGAAAGGTAAAGGATATGGCATGGAAGAAAATAAATTCAGAGATGAAGCCAGAGATGGTGGTGCAGAAAAAGGGAAGAATAGTGCTAATGTTGATGCATTGGACTCTCTTAAAAAGTCATATGGGAGAGATTTTACAAAGGGATCAGATAGTAGAAGTCGAGAAATGACACAAGGTAACAGGAAAATTGATGGAGACAGAGATAGGGAGCCTGTCACATTGGTCAAGCATGATGAAGATGATAGAAAAACTGAGTCTGAATCTAAATCAGCTAGGCTTGCAAGGCGTGATGATGATAGCTCTGAGCAGAGAGGAAGAAATTATAACAAGGATGTTGAATCACATTTTGTTGGTCGAACTGCTCGCTATGGTGAGGATCATGAATCAAGAAGGCATAGAAGAGATGATGATAATCAGAGGGAGCATGAGCATAGAAGGGATAATGATGACCGTGGAGAAAGAAAGCATGCAAGGGATGAAGATGATCGTACAGTAAGAAAACATGCAAGGGAAGAGGATGTTGGAGAAAAAAAGCATGCAAGGTATGAGGATGGTTCTAAAGAAGGGAAGCACAGAAGGCATGAGGACGGCCATGGAGATTATCATACAGGAAGAAAGCACTCAAGGGAAGAGGATGATCTTGGAGAAAGAAAGCATGCAAGGGATGAGGATGATTCCAAAGAAGGGAAGCACAGAAGGTATGAGGATGGCCGTGGAGAGAGAAAGAACTTGAGGGATGAAGATGACCGTGCAGAGAGAAAGCATGGAAGGGATGAAGATTACCGAACAGGAAGAAAGCATGCAAGGGATGAGGATGAACATAGAGAAAGAAAATTCAGAAGGGATGAGGATGATCGGGCAGGAAGAAAGTTCAGAAGGGACGATGATGATTATGGAGAAAGAAAGAACTTAAGGGATGAGAATGATGATAGGGAAAGAAAGCATTCAAAGGATGAAAATGGCCCTGGAGAAAGAAAGCACAGAAGGGATGATGATGATGATGATGGTCGTGAAGAAAGAAAGCAGCGCAGAAGGGATGATGATGATCGTGAAGAAAGAAAACAGCACAGAAGAGATGATGATGGTCGTGGAGAAAGAAAGCACAGAAGGGAGGGGGAAGAGCAGGGAAATAAAGGTTATGAGAGGGAAAGCCGCGGAGATTACTCCAAGAGAGCCAGATACTAAGCTTCTCGTTCAACTAAGAGGCGTGAAAGACTCATGAACTGTGATCCAGGCATTGAGAAGACTTATTTGCTGCTTTAATCTTTGAATTAGATGTGAGTGTCAGTTGTCTTATACTTTGCTTTGTAGAGGATGTAATTTGTGTTTGAACTATGTTTCATGTGTGTTTGTTTCAACTTCTGTTATGTTGTGACTGGTGGTTTTTAAAAAAATAAAATACACAATCTACTGCAGGTGTTGTATATTTGCAAGGGTGGAATAGTATGTGACTACTATTTGTGTGAAAGAGAATGATTTTCGTTTGCAACGAGATGTGAAGTCAAGAAGGCCACTATAATTGTTTAGCTTAAACTATAACTTTGGTAACAGGTGACTATACCCCAGCCACGGGCTTTAGTTGTTTTTACTTGATCTGCAGAAGTTATTTAGTTGAGGATTTATTTGGTTTTTCTATCTTAGAGTCTATGCGAGACTCTTTTGTCTTGGAAATGGTTAGATTCATATTCGTGAATCTTATTTCATCACCTACCCGTGCCCAATGTTTCAAATCAAGACTGGTAACGAGGTAAAATTTATACAAACAGGTATATATAACAGGTATGCTGTTCTAAACAGGGTTGATTGGTATTCTTTAAATTGTGCAGTAGTACACAGGATGTAATAAAGGGCTACTCTGTAACTTAGGATAAGATAAATTACCAATGGAATTCTTATACTTCCATATTGGTTACACCTGCTGACTACCAATAATTGCATGTTCACTTTTGGTTGAAATAATATTTCAAACGCTTGGATTAAAAAATCTAGATTTCGCTAGTATGATTGGTGTTGAAAACGAGAAAAATAGAACTTTCAAAATTGTATCTGTGCTGATTTTTATTTTTATTTTTTCTATTCAAACAACGACGAATAGTGACGATATATATTATATTATTAATGAAGATAAACAAACTTCATATAATATAGGTTTAATTGCATTTTTAGTCCCACTAATCGTGATTGTGTGATTTTGGTATTCTAAATTCTAATTGCACTAATTGAGTACTTAAGGTTTTTATTTTTTTTAATATTTTTTCATTTATTTATTTACAATAAAGTCTTATGCTGATCTCATCCAATATTTACGTAATTAATTTGTTTAAAAAGGAAAGACATTTTTTTTTATTGTTCATTGTTATCATAAAAACAATAATCTTTCTACAAAAGTATAGCCAACGTCGACATTTAACAATACAACACCCTTTTAAGTTATTGTAGTTCAAATATGCATTATTTAGTGACAAATGATAATTATACATCCTCAAATTAATAAATATATCCTATTCCCTTTTTTCTTCAACTCCTTAAGTACTCTTCTAATTTTCAAATACAAGAAAAGTTAAGAGACTTAATTGGTACAATTAAAATTCGAGAGACCAAAATTGCAATTGTGATATCTTGGGGACAAAAAATATAATTAAGTCTAATATTAAATTATGAAAGCTGTTATTATTTATTATTTATATACTGTTATTCTTTTTCTTTTTTTTAAAATACAGGATATCTTACTAACCAAGAGTTATTGACTAATTCTTTCATATACTGAGTTCCATTTATATATAATAAAAGAAATTCTTATGTACTGTTATTCCTTATGGATTTATCCCTGCATCTCACTGGTGTTATCATTTCTTGCCAAACTAGATAGAATAAATAGAAGAGAGAAAGAGACACCTGTTATTCACCAGAAGAGTAATGTTTACATGGATACAGATTTCAACAGAGGTCTCTTAGAAATCAAATTCTCACCATTCATTATTCTCTCCTTTCCCCTAAACATCAACAGTTCTCCCTCCCTCTCTGTTGTCTCTACCCATAAAATCTGTACAAGTGACTTTTCCATACCTAGAATGACTTTAGAGAGTATGATTGCTTTCGAACCCATTCTTCATAATCTTGCAGCATCTGCTGAAGTAGCAGTGGCACCAGCTTGTCCACCAAAGCTTGCATCATTCTGGACATAGCCAAAAGAGATTAATCTTCCTAAGCAAAATGGGAAGTTATTAAATGTTTCTTCAAAGTAATAGACAAGAGTAAGAGAGACAACACACAAAGAGGAAGAAAAAAACCAACTCCTTAGATCTTTCTGCTTACTTTTCATATTTAAGGCGTGTTTTTTTTTATCCGTAAGAATCGAAAACAGATACCAAGGGATTTACAACAACTCACGCACCCTGCTCAATCAACTAAGCTAGACCACCCCGGTATATTTAAGGTGTGTTTGAGTAAATAGTTTAGTAAGAAGTTATTGAACAAGTTCTTATAACATGAAACTTATTCATAAGTTTTACAGTGAAGTTTATTGAAATAAGCTAAATTGGAAGGACATAAGCCACTTTTGTAAGCCTAAATAGGCCCCTAAATTAACCCTCTAAAAGAAACAAATTGATTTTACACACAAAAGTATGAACAAAGTATATGCCACAGTCTCAGACATAGAAAGTTTAAAGGAAGAAAAATTCACCAAATTCTCCCTGGAGATTTTGAAGTTATTTTGTCTTCTAAACTTCAACCTTTAATATCTCATTCAAAATCCAAATTATAAAAAAAGCTCCTCCCAGAGGGCTACAGGTTTGGAACCAAGAGAGACCACCACATGGCTAAGTTAATTGCTGAATATGACTCCAATCACCTTGCATAAACTTTGAGTTCTTATTTATCATTTATGTTAAAACAGAATCCATAGCAAAATAAAACTTGTGCGCACATCGTGAAGAATTACTAGGAATTCCATCACATCATTTACTAATACAATATCTAATAGGAAGGTTATTCAACTTGACAGATCTGAAATAGCACTGTTTAGGTGAAAGATTTACTTGATGATAAAGCTCTATGGTTTCAAAAAGGCTACATCATAGATTCATAGAAAAAGAGTAAGAAGGAGGAGGAGAAACTAACCCATCAATAAGAAAAATAATGGCTGAAGATTTTCCCTAAATTTAGTCCACAATAAAACTCGATTGACAACTGCAATATATTAACTTTATCTTCCAGTTCCAGTGTTCTAGAATCTTTCAATTTCCAATAAGTGGCTCTTGTATATCTTCCTCATTTCCATTAAGTACAGAGACCTTAGTGAAAGACTATATCAAAAAGAATTACGCATAACATCTATAGCCAGCAATAGTTGGTAATTTTCAATTGAGAATCTACATGCAATACTTTATGTATAAATATTTCATCAGAGAACTTGACCATGCGGAGTACATAACTTAAAAGGATAAAATTAAAACTATTTACTAAATAACTCACATATTTCCAGGACCCTCAACAGCTGAAGTAGGCATCATGATAAATGGTTGTGTGTAGATCTGCAGACAGAGATCTTTCTTTTACAGATGAGTAGGCAAATGCAAAAATCCATAAAATAATTTACATGAGGGTGATCCAAGTAAGGCAGTTCATGCCTTCATGGTCCTTGAAAACAAATCCAATCATCATAATGCACAGGATTACCACTCGTCTATCCTGAGAAATAGAAACAAATATGGATGTAACAGTATATGTAATATTTATATATTTTATGAGGATAAGACAAACCTCAAGTGTGAGATTCAACTTAACATCAACTTCTAAAAATGATTCGGCACCAGCACCACCCCATGTCATGTGATTTATCATGAATGCTGCATATCCATAAAAAATATTAACAAACATTACAGTGATAATTCTTAAAAACACTGAAAGAACACAAAACGTCACATGAAACATGTATTGCAGATAAACTTGAATTCAGCAGAACACTGTGTTGAAAGATAATAATATCAAAGGTTCTTGAGTAAATTTCTCCTGATATCTGGAGAAATTTCCATTCTAAGCCTCTATTAGTCAACAAGAGTCTAAAAATCAGTTTGTTCTTTTCATTAAGAGGCCAAATAAATGGTTTTGTCTGATCAACTACATAAATCCCATCACATTTTCACACTTTTCTCTCTTTGCATTCATCTTAATTCCTTTCCAGTGTTTTCAGCGCCACCAGGTGGGGAATATTACAAAAGATGGTACGGCTATGCTATAAGGAAAACCAAACATCTTTCTCTCTATTCTATGGAAGACAGATTGGTTTCTTTGCACAAGGATGTTGATAGAAAATAAACATTTTTATAATTCAATTTGACAAAGGGAAGAATTATATCTCAAAAAATAGGTATGACTATGTACTCAGTACATTATAGATACCTGAAAAGTGGTTGTTTTGCTCTTTCACAACTTCAGAACCCTCAAACTGTGAATAATATAGTAAAGTATCCAACAATTAAATGGAATGAGTTGTAGGAATGATGCAGAGATTCATCTTCAATCAACAAGTTTAGTTATTTTATGGTTGGGGAGGGAGGGCACACCTTACAAGAAAGCATCTCAACCAAGCAATCTTCATCTGTTGAGGTAACCCGCAGATCCAGCAATGGGGCAGCTTCAAAGTTTAAAAATTGAAGTTTAGGCAGTTCACACCTACTCATACAAGAATAATTATTTAATTTCAGATTCATACTACTGCCACAACCCAAGTGCAGTAAGATACTTGCCAAAGTTCATAAAAGCATTCAGAAAAAGAAGTGTTTGTTGTCTAAATATCAAGAGGTTTTGACAGTTTATATAATCATGCACTGCAATATAAGGAATAGTATTTTCAACCTATTTTGAATAACTGATTCTATCAGCTGAACCATTTCAAAGTGTAGGTCAGTATGAGAACCTAAATTTAAGAAACAACTCCACTTTCTTGTGGACTCATACAAATCAGCTGTTTATCTACACATGTTCTTCATAAACAAGAAATACTTTGAATTTATAAAAAATCTAATAATTTTGGGTAGTTTCTGTTTGAGCAAAATTCAACACATGGCCTGTTATGCTCATTTGTATTGTAAGTGCCAAATATAGCAAAAGTATCAGATAAGCACCATGACTTGTAATCTGGTCCTGGACTTGACTCTAATTTTATGTCACAATCTAGATGAGTAACAATATTTGCATTATCCAAACCATTGAAAGCACTACTCAAGCCACCAAAACAGAATTAAGGAGGTGGCAGACCTGTATGTGTTAGCATCAAGAGATTGAAATGATTGCAAGGCCTTCGTGTTCAACACGGCTGCAATTCCGCTAGGTTGGCTCAGAAATTCACTGATGTGATATTTCTTGCCTTCAAGATCATCATTATATGTTGGCAGCCTAATTCTCTCCTTTTTTGCAGCAAACAAATTTGCCTTCTTTTTGGCATTTGAATTCAAGGAAGTTACTGCCTTCACCTTGAGGTCCATTTTCCTAAAAATTTTAATTCATGGCCAAAAAGCTAACAATTCTTAGCGAAGATCACAATTCACAAGATTTGAGGTACACAACAAATCCAACTCAAAAAATAAAAATAAGAGCAAATTACTCTGACACCCCCTACAATTTCTTAAGATTGCACATCATGTCTCGGCCTTTTTAACCCTTACATTAACCCTTAAGTGTTTGAAATACATTACACTAGCACCCCCTGATACCCAAGAAACACATTACACCGTGAATCCCTGTAAGGAGAGTTACTATAATGCAAGGCAGGGATAGGGATATTGTGCACAATCTCAAGAAACTATAAGGGGTGTCAATGTAATTTGTTCTAAAAATAAATAAATAAACGCATCTCTAACCTCTTTAATAAAGTACAAACAAGAAGTGCTACAACAAGATCTCATCAGTAAACAAATATTCATAACAAGGGAAAACTTTATCCTTCAAGAAAGTTCACACAATTTACCTCAGATTAGTTGAAGCCTAATGTGATTTAAGGATAACGAGGGTCTCCCATAGAACCAAATAAAATAAAATAAAAAGAAAAAGAAATCATGTATATGTAATATCCACAAGCATATCAACATTGTTACTTACCACTAATAGTAATACTAATACAATGCTACTATGGGACCAAGTTAATTACACTAACTAACTAACCGGTGGCTGAATTTTTGTGTGGTGGGGGATGAACGTGTGACCCAGAATTGTTCGTGTCCGTACCATTTGTTGCTCAAAAGGATAGCTTTTGCTGCAAAATGAAAGCACCGAGGATTAGGCGAAAACAGAGAAAGAGAACTAACTAACTCAGAATGGAAATGTTTGGTTGCAGAGAGAAGAGAAAGGAAGTGGTGGTTAGAGTGAGTAATCACCCATTAATCTGTTGGGTGTTGGAGGAATACGAAGAAGAAATGATTGAAACAAAAGCAGATTATGTTGGTTGGACTAGGAATTGGGAAAACTCTGCTGTCTGTCACTGACAACTTTAACGGAAAAGGGTGGTTATTAACCGCAAACGGTTAAAGTGTTCCTATTTGCATGGAGGAGGCGTGATTTTTTTTTAATCAATTATTAATCTTAAATTCATTTAAATAATTAACCAATTTCTATAGTAATATAATTATTTGGTATCAATTGAATCTTCTGTCCCATAATTATTTGTTCAAGTAACATTAAATATTATATTACTAATGCACATTTTCTACTTTAGTTACTCTAAAATATATTTCAAGAAATATGATATTTTTTTTTATTATATATAGTAATAATATATGACATTAAATATTATTTATCTATCTATCTATATATATATATCTATCTATCTATTTATATAATAAAGTTCATTTGAAGTTTTTCTAACCTTACCAATAATTAGTTTTCAAATGAGAGTATTTTAAAGTTTATTATTTTATTTTATTAAAATCCTAAATATTATTATTATTATAAGATATAAAATAGTTGTAAAGTATGCAATAATAGTATAAATATTGTTATTATACCATTATTGCATACTATATAAATACTAAATATAAATATAAAAAATATATAATTTAATCAAATATGTGCATTGCACGAGTTTAAAATCTAGTCTAAAAGTAAAATAGACTTCAATAAAAACATTAAGACTTTTTAACAAAAATAGAAGAAAAAAAAAACTAAATACCCAAAAAGTGTGATTTCAAAACAATTTATATTGCATGGGTAGTTTTTGCCACGTAGGATTATCAGGAGGCGCTACACAGGGTGTAGCCTCCTGCATTTCGATTTTTCTAACACAGGAGGCGCCACCCTGAGCAATGCCTTATGTTGCTTTTTTGGAACTAGGTGGTGCCATCCTGTATGTAGTCACAAAAGGCATCACTCTGTCAGTCTCCTCCTATTATTTTAATCTAAATAGGAGGCGTCACTTTGTCAATCCCCTCCTATTATTTTAATCTGAACAGGAGGCGCTAGACTGGGAGTCTTCTCCTGATGCGCCAGACTTAAGCTACAAATTACAACATTTTTAACATCAATTCAATACTTGTGAACGGTACCGTTGTATTCATTGACATTAATACTAGTTCACATAACATTTTACAATGCACAAAAAACTCTTTAGATACTAAAAAAATAACCCAGAAAGCATGCTCGTGATAAACTTTTTTTAGCAAAAGTTAAAATTTTTCATTTTTCAGCTACAAATTCCAACATTTTTAATACCAATTCAATACTCGTGAACATTACCGTTTCAAAGATTGACATGACCAAAAATCTGACACGGTTGACAGCAAGGGAAGAGGAGGAACCGGTTTGGCATACCACCAATCTGGAGGGAAGCGGCACCAATTTTAGGTCACTTCTCTTGAAACTCTTTTCAAGAATGTCACTTGTCTTGAAATTATTTTCAAGAAGTGGCACCCTGTGTGTAGGAGGAGACTGACAGAGTGACGCCTCCTGTTATACTCGAATTCACGCTTTACACGAGGTAAATAAAAAAAGGAGGAGACTGACATGGTGGAGCCTTCTGTTTAGATTAAAACAATAGAAGGAGACTGACAGAGTGACGCCTCCTGTTCAAATTAAAATAATAGGTGGAGACTGACAGAGTGGCGCCTCCTGTGAGTACACACAGGGTAGCGCCACCTGATTCCAAAAAAGCAACATAAGGCATTGCTCAGGGTGGCGCCTCCTGTGTTAGAAAAATCGAAATGCAGGAGGCTACACCCTGTGTGGCGCCTCCTTTTAATCCTACGTGGCAAAAACCACCCATGCAATGTAAATTGTTTTGAAACCACACTTTTTGGGTATTTAGTTTTCTTTTCATTTCTATTTTTGTTAAAAAGTCAAACATTAATGTACTAAGTTATGTTTGTTGGAGTGGTACTAGAGTCAAATCTCTTGAATAAAGTTTTATGTTTGAGCTTCGTAGATAGAAAAAATGTAGTTAGGAGAGAAGACCTCATTAAAAATAGTCAGCTAAGATTAATATACCAACATTACGTTTGTTTGAGAGGTACTGGATCGAATCTCTTAAGTAAAGTCTAGGATTATAGCTTGTAGAAGAAAGAAACGTAGTTAAGATGGAAGACTTTGGTGGTCAACTAGGTTAAGGTTCTCTTACATATAATAGATATTAGTTATCGACAAAGCCAATAAGTACTTCACATTCGTAATATGGTTAAAAAAAGCACAACCATTAATGTAATATTTAATGTTATATATTGAACAATCAATTTTATTTACATATACATAAATTCTTTTAATGTAATATTAATTATTCTATTTTAAAATATTATTAAATATAATAATTTAATAAATATGTATAAAGTAATTATTAGAGTATTTAATACTTGTACGTGTCTAGAAACTTATTATTTTTTGTTATTGTTTAAAATAGTTCTTTCGGGTTAAATATGTTTTTCTCTCTTAAATTTTCAAAATTCAATTTTAGTTCTTTTAAAATTTTGTCCTTTCTTCATCTATCTAATTTTGAAATACACCATTTTTTCTCCTAAAAGTGATTTAAATAACACTTTATACTAGACTTAACCTCACATTTTTTTTTACCAAAGACTTGACCTCACATAATACCACATTTAAGAATAAATTTCCCAAATTTTGTTATCAACGAAATTAAAATTATAAATCATCCCACTCCAACTTTGAAAGATTTTGGTAAATTACATTAGCAAATTATCTAGTTAAACTTTAAATTAGAACATTTAACAATTCATATCATTATTTTTTTTTTATTCTTTCTTTCAAATGTTAATAATATCAAACATGTCATATTTTTTCCCATCAAACCAAACACTTCATGGCATTAATTAAGTAAACTCATATGACACTTGTGCTACAATTATAATTAAGACTTCAAGTACATATAAACTGCTGAATGTTTAAAGCCTAAGCAGATGAATTACTAAAATCCAAATCTTCAGATAGTAATTTGCTAGAAATATCAAGTTAAAATAGGTATCAGGTAATTTGCAACCGTATACACAAGTCGCTTTTGACCTTTTTTTCTTTTAATGAAAAGTTGTGAATCTAGCACTATTTTTTTTTTTTTTCACTCCTAAAGATGAATATGTAGGACAGCCAAGTTACAAACAAGTTTATGAATACAAAAATTTCTAAGGGCTCTACACAAGACAACAATTTGACATGTTTTATCTTCTTCAGTGCTTCTGAATAACCCTGAGCTTTGCACTTCTACTTCGGCGGTTCAATTTTTCTTCTTCTCCTGATGGCGTGATTGGTCTTTTTGTGAGAATTGTTCCATTTGATCCATGCATTACTTGTTTTATCCATGCTTCTTTTTCTTTGATTTCATCACTAGTCCTCCTCAAATCACTGTTGAGGCTCTCCCTTTCTTCCACATCTTCTCTCCCTTTAATGATATCAAGAAATGTCTGCTTCACAATTCTGTCCTCTAGACTATGAAAAGATATGACAGCAAGCCTACCCCCAGGTGCAAGGCAATCAAAACAAGAATAGAGGGAATCCTCAAGTGTCTTCAGTTCATCATTAACGGCGATTCTCAGAGCTTGAGACACCCGTGTTGCGGTCTTTATCCAACCTTGCCTTCCACCTATTACAATGGAATTAAAATTTGTATATGGATAATTAGAGTTCACACTTTTTAATGATAAAATTTGTAAGCAGAACGCAAAATCATGTTATAAATCCTCTTCAAATGTTAGAGCAAACATGAAGATCAGGAATGGCATTGTAGAGAAAATAACAGGAATGTATGTGATAAATATAATAATCAATTAATGAACATGCATGAGAAATTATGCTTACAGCCAAAGAGAAACAGAACTGCAAAAGAAAACTGGAGAAGGGGCTACCTCTCATTGGAGGAGTCACACGCCGAATAAGATCTAGCAAGTCACTAGTCGAATGCAATCCACCATGTAATCGCGCATTGACAATTTTCTTTTGCAGAGTTCGCCAATTACTTTCTTCCCCGTAATCCCTTAGGATACGGCCCACTTCAGAATCTGGCCAGGAATTTAATATGTCTTCTGCTTTAAGACTTGCCTGTCACAGGCCTGTGCATCAGTTCAATAGGAAAGAAAAATTATGTATTACTCTGCAGCAAATGGGCAACCAGATACCATCACACAAGAAAGATTGGAGAAAGCCATCAAAGAAGTTTCCAGCCTAGGTTAGACAGACACACGCCAGGCCATATATCTATAGAAGGTATTTTAGAAATAAATTTGACTCTAACAAAAGAGATGCACTTTAGAGAGAAAAGTGTAGACTTATAATTGTTAATTTATATATATATATATATATATATATATATATATATATATATATATCATATATGTATGCATGTATTTTGTTACAATCTCAACCATTGATTTCCAATCAATGGTTATAACTCCACACTTTTCCTCTAAAATGCATCCCTCTGTTTACAGAAGCTAAACCATTTAGAATTTAGAAATGTCTTGGATTTAACCATACTAACTAAGCAAAGAGACTACAAAGAAAATCATCAGACAAAGTTAAATAACATTTGTCTGATGCCATCCCGGCAGGTCAGCAACAACATTACATGTAATCTAAAAAAGTAAAAACCATCAACAGTTGCCACCATATCTATTGATCTCATTTTTCCTCAAAAGAGCACTGAGATCCAAAATGCCTGAAACTATACCTGAGGATCCATCCGCATATCAAGGGGTCCATCACCAAGCACACTGAATCCTCTTGCAGGATCGTCCACCTAAACCAAAAAAAAAAAAAAAAAAAACTGCTCTTCATCATGGCTTTATCAAAGATTCAAAATACTCAACCACAAATTCTAGTGCCATTAGATATGATCATATCATAGTTTTAAATTATGGTCCGAATTAGAGATATTAGTGTATGTAGAATTATTTATCCTAATCAAATCTGTTAGGATTAGCTAGCTCTCTAACTGTGTGCTACAACTTTCACAACTGTAACTAACTGCTGAGCCAGCAGTCAATTGAATATAAAAACCTGTACCTCTCGTCTCTCTATCATTGAACCACTTTACAATTCAAAAGAGTAAATAGTGTATGCATTGATAGTGCAAAGGATTTTTATATTATCATCTAATCACAAACTATCATGTATAATAAGTACGTTGACTAAGGTCATGTTTGGATAAACTTTTCCATAAACACTAATAAGAGAAAAAAATACGAAGGAAAATTGAATTGAACTATTCTCATAAGCTAATATCAACTTATACCCATAAACTTTTGGAGAAGTTAGATGAGAAAACTTCTATAAAAGTTATGCACATAAGTTGATTTTAGCTTATAAGAGAAGCTCAATTCATTTTACCTCTTTATTTTCTTCTCTTATTAGTGCTTACAGAGAAGTTTATCCAAACAGCACATGTACAATAACCACCTTAAACATCATACCATTAATGATTTTGATTGGTTTATGGTGTAAAATCTTACATTACATTGTGTAGAAATTAAACTCATTTCAGAATCAGTTTCAATCTCTCTCTCTCTTTCCCTTTCTCTCAAATTCTCTTTCTCTGTGCATCTTCCCTAAGCTCAGTTTCTAACAATCCGTTAGCAGTTAGAGATGTCCAAGCAATCGCAACTGAAGTCGCTAGTAATTTCAACAACTAAACTACAATTTCAAACCAGGATGGAGGGAAATGGAAGACAAGAATGCAGGTAACTTGTAGGAGAAAAAAATAGGAAGGAAAAATGAAATATATGCTAAAATTAGCTTATGCACAAGTTAACTTGTAGAAGCTCTCTCATATTAGCTTCTCCAAAAACTTATTTTTAACTCATACATAAGCTGATTTTAGCTTATGGAGAAGCTTATTTCACTTTTTCTTCCTATTTTCTTCTCCTAGGAGGCGTTTGTTTCAAGTTATCAAGAAAGATTCTCGGGAATGTGGACTTGAGAATATTTTATTCCCATGTTTGTTACAAGTTTTATAAAATATTCCCAAGAATAGTTGATTCCCAAGAATGTGAAATACACGTGTTTCTACTGTTCCTTATTCCCATGCTAAGAGGTGGATATCTTGGATTCCCATGGAAATGAAAGTTATTCTCTACAATAACTACCCATCTCCACTTCTTTCTTCAATTTCTTATTTCACTTTTATTTTTTTTTTAATTTTAATTAAATAAATTTTATTTTATTTCCTAAAATTCCTAATAAAAACCAAACATGTTATGGGAATACAATTCCAAGAAATACAATTTTAAAACTTGAAACAAACGCCTCCTTACAAGTGTTTACAGATAAGTTTATCAAAACAGGCCCTAAGTAAATGAAGGGTATACATATAAAGTTGTAGAATGAACCTGCATAGACGACATTCCCAAGTCCATTAAGATGCCGTCAACCCCCAACCGTAGCTCACCGATTTCTCTAAGCACCGACTTGACGTCTCTAAAATTCCTCAAAACGGTAAACGCTTTGACATCACCACTTAAAACGGCATCAAGACGAGGCTGCGCGATGTCGTGCGCAACGGAGTCCACATCCATCCCCACGAAATACCTCAACTCTGGATGCCCCCTAATCACCTGTTTCATTTCCATTCCTCAATCCCTTCAATAACATACTTCAAATTCCACAAATTAAAAAAAAAAAAAAAAAAGGTAAATTACCATTTTGGTAATATGTAAATCAATGACAATTTCGAGGACTAATTTGACATTAAGTTATAAAGTTAAGGACTATGTAATTGTAATTATCACACTTTTACACGTTCGGACTAAATCAGGTTTTTTGTTCTTTTAAGACTAAATTGTTACCGATTTACATAATCAATTACCAAAATGGTCATTTACCAAAGAAGAATACTAACGGCGGTGGAGTGGCCTGCAGCGCCGAGAGTGCAATCGACGAAGGAGGTTAACGTGGAGTTGGAGAACACGTCCAAGACTTCGCCCAGCATGACGGGAATGTGAGAGGACTTGGTGTCGGTGTCGGTGTCGTTTATGTTGCAACGCTCGATTATTGCGTCGTGGTTGAAGTGTTTGACGGAACGGGTTCTGCGCTTCTCCTTCGCCAACGCTGCTTTTGCGTTTTCCTTTTTCTTCTGATGTTGTTTTGTGGTGGTGGTGGCGGTTGAACGAGAAAGCAGAAAGGCGTTGGGTTTGGGTTTGGGTTTGGAGGATAGGGATAGTAACAGTGAGGATGATGTTATCTTGGAAAGCAGCGCCATTTCTGTGATTTGGGGACAGACCAAACCCAGATTGTGCCACTATCTCTATCTGCTGCCTTCTTCACTCATTCACGCCCTAACTAACAGCGGTGTTCTATAACAAAGGGGAATATGAATATCTACTCTTGATTTCCACTTTTTATTAGACTGACTATTCTATCTTTTTTAATTGAGTTAATTACACTAATTCTTTTATTCTTATTACATCTAGCATTTCTCCATTTTTGAACATTACTTTGAGTACCCCTAATGGGGGGTCAGTGTAAGATTTTTCAAACCTAAGAGGGGGGTCGGTGTAACAATTTAAACTTAAGAGGGGGATCGGTGTAATGAAAGTCCAAAAAGTAAGGGGGGTTTCTGTAGGGTTCAAAAATGGAGGGATATCGGGTTTAATTAAGGCAAATCTCAGGAGGGGTCAATGTAATTTATTCTTTTTAATTTTATCTGCTCTCTAAATTCTGTTATTTTATAAATGAGCTAAATAAATTCACCGTGGTTATTTTAATATTATTTAGAAGTGATGTTTGTGGTGTGATTTGATTCGGTTTTAAAAATAAAAAAAAGTCATTCAAATTAAATATTAATTAACGATTCAGTTGAATTCGGCTTGGTTTAAAACTTTAAATATAACATCAAATCTAAATCAAACTAAATTAATCTTTTACGGTTTGATTTGGTTTGGTTTGGTTTCATCATTTTTTATTTTTTTAATATTAACTAACTAAAATTATCAAAATTACTAAACTTACATAATTAATTATGCTATATTATTTTTGAAGTGAATAAAATAACACAACGGTGAGGCCAACGCTGAACTCGATTATTGATCGGCTGCATGTACAAAATCATAGCTAAGTTATTAGCTGCTAGGGTGAGGCCAGTGCTGAACTTGATTATTGATGATATTCAATAGGCGTTTCTTGGTGGGAGGAATATGTTGGATGGGGTCCTCATAGCAAATGAGTTAGTGGATGATGCAAAGAGAAGCAAGAAGCAATGTGTAATGTTCAAGGTTGATTTCGAGAAAGCAAATGGCTCTGTCAACTGGGACTTTTTGTACTACATGATGAGAAGATTGGGGTTTAGTGATAGATGGATTCAATGGATCAAAGTGTGCATTGAGTCATCTACAATTTCTATTTTGGTGAATGGGAGCCCAACACAGGAATTTTCAGTGAGCAAGGGTTTGAGGCAAGGTGACCCTCTGGCACCTTTTCTCTTCCTTATTGTGGCGGAAGGGATAACTGGCTTGGTTAGGGAGGTAGTGGAAAAGGGGTTTTTGACAGGTATGAAGGTGGGAGTAGAGGAAACACATATTCAAGCCCTCCAGTTTGCGAATGACACAGTATTCTTTGTGGAACCTTCTGTACGTAATGTAATCTCAATTAAAACAATTATGAGATCTTTTGAGATGACATTGGGTTTGAAGGTCAATTTTCATAAAAGTAAATTAGGTGGAATAAATGTGGAACATATGGAGTTACAGAGGTTAATGGCCTTATTGAACTTCTCAATTATGCCTGTACCGTTTGTCTATTTGGGCATTCCAATTGGTGGGAATCCCAGAAACATTCATATGTGGCTCCTGTTATTGATAAATTGAAAAAGAAGCTCTCTTTGTGGAAAAGTATATTTTTATCCTTTGGTGGTAGGATTTGCTTAATTAGATGCATTCTGACATCCTTACTGCTGTTTTTCCTTTCATTTTTTAAGGCCCCTTCGAAAGTGATTAAAATTATCAATCAAATTCAGCGGAACTTCTTGTGGGGGTCAAAGGAGGGGGAGAAAAAGATACCTTGGGTTAGATGGGAGGTGGTTTGTCTGCCAAAAGAAAATGGAGGCCTTGGGATAAGAGATACGGAGACCTTTAACATGTCACTTCTTGGAAAATGGATGTGGAGGTTGATAACTGAACCACAAAGCATTTGGGCATGTGTATTGAAGGTGATGCAGGGGATGTGGTTGGCAGTGGATCTATTTGGTGGAAGGACCTTATCAAAGTATGTGAAATGGGGGTACAGGGGGTTGGTTCCATAACAAGGTCACAAGAGTTATTGGAGAGGGGAATGAGACTTATTTCTGGGAGGATAAATGGTAACGGGACACTAAATTAGTCGATGAGTTTAGCAGACTATACGCAATTTCACTGCAGAAACATTGTTCAGTGGCTCAAATGGGGACATGAATGGGTTACAGTAGGAATGGAGTCTAACGTGGAGAAGACCACTTTTCCTTTGGGAATATGAGTTGTTGGATGAGTTGAAAAGGAGAATTAGGGAGGCTATACCAAAAAGGGGTTTACGGGACTCTTGGACTTGGTCAGGAAATCTGTTGGAAGGCTATAATGTGGGAAAAGTTTACAATCAAAGGTCCAACCTAGAATTGGAGGAATCTGATATAAGGGTATTAAATTGGATTTGGAAATTACCATTACCATCCAAAGTTGTTGCGTTTGTCTGGAAGCTGGTACTTGAAAGAATCCAAACAAAACAAAACTTGCAAAGAAGGAATATCTTAGGGAATAGATCTGATACTTATTGTCCCTTTTGTGCAAGGGAGATTGAGACTGTGAATTACTTATTTTTTGCTTGCAGGTTTTCTTATTCCTTATAGAGGTATTGCTATGCATGGGCGGGGTTTCAGATGGCATTGCTAAGTAGATGTAATGAGCACTTTTGACAACATGTTGGACCACTAAACAAGCAGAGTCAAAGAAAAGCTTGGTGGTGTGTGTGGATGGCAATGATTTGGAGCTTGTGGAAACATAGAAACGATATTATCTTCTATCAGTGCAGACTTGATACACAGAAAGTTATGGATTCAATGCAATTCTTCTCATGGTCTTGGGTCAATGCTAAATGCAAAAACTTCAATTGCTCTTTCTTTGATTGGCTGATGCATCCGTTGTTATGTATGAAATAATACAACTATCATGGGATATGTAGTGATGTCTCTGAGGCTGGGTGAAGCAAGCACAGGGAGTGAAGTTCTCTCTTGGAGCATATGATTGGAGGCCATTTGGTGTATTCCATAACCTGACTAGTTATGAAAGGTTCTTGCTGTGTGTTGAAGTGTTGCAGACGTGGTGGTGGGGTGTGATGGTCTGAGGGTCATAATAGGTTAATACATTGGATGTTGGCTTCATATATACTGCCTTGGTTATGTTATATTTACAAGTTCAACTTACTTTGTTAATATTGGGTAACCTTGGTGCATGCAAGCATGCGGGATCCTCTTTTTTGATGTAACTTAAACCTTTGTATGGATTATTGGGTATTACTCATACCTAATAATCTTTGTCTGTCCTTTATTTTTATATATTTTGGCTTATCAAAAATAAAATAAAATAAAATAAAATAATACAAGGGGAAGTTGAATTGTGTTTTTACAAACTTTTAACTCCTTTTCTAAAAGATAATTTATTTTGAAGTTGGTTAAGAAAATGTATGTTTAGGATAAATATTTGTTCTGAGGTCAAAATGAAAACTTACTTATTTCTGAAAAATAGTTATTTGCTCAAAACAAAACTTCAACTCCTTTAATTAGTTAAAGTAGTTGACAAAAACTATGTTTGTGTTCAAATTATTGTTTCATAAGTGTTTGTTTATGGAAGGTTAGTTTAAAGATCGAAAAGATCAAAACACTAAAGAGAAGGGAAAGAGAAGGAACACTATAGATTTTATACTGGGTCACCCTAATTCCAGGGCTACATCTAGTCCCCACTCTTCCAGTAAGATTTTCACTAAAACAAAACAACAAGCTAACCTTGGGTTTACAATAACAACCTCAACAATTCACCACTCCACAGAGCTAAATCCAAGCCCTTGGAGTTATAGCGACGCACCTTGATCAATGCACCTACACTAACTCAAGGTTCACAACACACTTGCTCCCTCACCATAGCACCACACCTGGTCTTGCCTTGGAGACTTCAGTAATAGACAAAAGTTTTTTTATTCTATTCAGAAAAAAATTTCGAATCTTTTGATATTCTTATTTTTATTTGAAATGCTTGTTGACTGCACAGTTGTGTCAGGCAGTTGTCCAGGATAAATTTTCCAGTGTAGCATTTTGGATTAAAGTGTAACCTAATAATAAGATGATTGAATGTAGATTAAGAAAATATACAGTTAAGAAATTAAAATGTTAATTTTGAATTGTTAGGATTTTCTTAAAGTTAAAACTCTGTGAAATTAGTACGATAAAATCCTGAGGTAGAAAATTAAGATAAAATTTGTATGACATCTATGGAATTATCTGTTAATTATAACATACTTAGAATAATTATTAATATTGTTTAACTAAGAAAAATAAAAAAATAAAAGTATTAGCCAATCAAAATGTGACAACTCAATATTTCTAATGTGATTAAATTAAGCTAATTAGACTTTGATTAAGAGATAATTAAGACACTACCCCAAGGTTTTTGATAGTGAGGAATTCAATGGTGGTGTTAGTTTCTTCAAATTCTAATTAGTTTGTAAGATAATTAAATAGCTCTAAAACTTTCTAGATTAGTCTATAAAAGTCCACATTCTTTGACTAATTGACCAAGCAATTAGCAAGCAACGTAGGGGACTCACTTTGGACGTCCAAGTGGCTGTGATTTTTGACTAAATGGACTACCTTGAAGTCCTGCAGTTGGACGTGTAGTATTATCAAATTGGGTGGAGAAAATTTTCATCAAAACTTAGTCAACAAAAGCATTGAATCACTCACCTAAGTAAGCAACTTGTTGTGACCGTCCAAGGGGCTGAAGAGCTTGACCAAATTGGCTGCCCTTGGACCAAGGTAGCAGCAGCTGGACATGTGCATAAAATCAAATTGGGTGAAGGAAAATTTCTTAAAAACATAAGCAACAAAAGTCAAAAGAAAAACTTACAAAACCTACTTCTAAGAAGACCCAAACCCGTGACTCCCAACAGCTGCAGCCCTCCATTTTCACTTCATCCTTTCAACCAAAACCAAGAGAAAAATCAATCCAGACCTCACAATCAACCATAGATAATAGGCTAAAGAAGCAGATTTAGAAGAAAAACCCTAAATATTTCAAGAAAACAAGGGAGAAAGGGGGGAAAAGGATTCAAAGAGCTTTCCATCAAACTAAGGATCCAAGGTAAGGATCTTGGCATTTAATTTCAATTTAGATAATTTGGAAGTAGGAAAAACATGTTCGGAGGTCTAATTTCAAGATTCATTAAAAGATGAAATTGATTTAGGGTTTTAGATGATTGATGTTAGAAGCTTGGATTAGTGGTTTGAATCAATGTTTTGATTGGTTTCATGACGTGTTTTGATGGATTGAAATTACTTGATTGCCTTGCTCTTGATTGAAATTGGCTTGGTTGTTTTGTAAAATATGTTGGAAATGGCATGAAGGCCATTCGGCCATGATGAGAATCAAAGGGATATCATGTGGAAATTTTTATAAAACCAAGGGCAAAATAGTCATTTCAAATGTACATTGGGAATTTTGTAAAAAGATTTAGGGTAATTTCGAAAATAATATAAACGTTTAAGGGTAAAATAGTAATTTCATATGCTCTAGAAAGTTTAGGGATAATTTCCAAAATTAATAAAAACATCAAGGACAAAATTTGAAATTTTAGAAAATAGTGAGGGTAATTTAGTAATTTTACATTGAGGACATAATTGAAATCTTTGAAAAATCCTCCAAAAAGACTAATGCTTATGCAATATGTTAATAGTTCACATACAAAAATATAAACATTCAACAATTAACAATATAACATTAATATTAGGAATGGATGGAATTATGAGGTTTAAAAATAGAATTTGTGTACCTAACAATCAAGAAATAAAGGAATTAATTTTGGAGGAAGGACACAAAAGTAAATTAAGTATTCATCCTGGAACTACAAAAATGTATAAGGATTTAAAGGAGATGTTTTGGTGGCCTAGGATGAAGAGAGATATAGCAGAATATGTGGCTAAATGTTTAACGTGTCAAAAAAAAGCAAAGATTGAACATCAGAAATCATCTGGAATTTTACAACTTTTAGAAATACCTGTATGGAAATGGGATAGAATATCAATGGATTTTGTAGTAGGATTACCTAGAACTAATAGAAATTGTGATACTATTTGGGTAATTGTAGATAGATTAACTAAATCAACATATTTTCTTCCAATAAATATTAGGTATTCTTTAGAAAGATTAGCTCAATTGTACATAAAAGAAATAGTTAGATTTCATGGAGTACCTACTAGTATAGTGTCAGATAGGGATCCTAGATTTGTTTCTAAATTTTGGAGAGAATTTCAGAAAGCCTTAGGAAGCAATTACATCTTAGTTCAGCATACCATCCTCATACTGATGGTCAAACAGAAAGGACTATTCAGTCATTAGAAGACCTTTTAAGAGCTTGTACATTAGAAGAGAAAGTAAACTGGGAAGATATATTACCTTTAGTAGAATTTACATATTATAATAGTTACCATTCTAGTATAGGTATGGCTCCCTATGAAGCTTTGTATGGCAGAAAATGTAGGACACCACTGGTATGGTATCAGGATGGTGAGAACCTATTGATAGGATCAGACATCATTCAACAAACAACTGAAAAAGTAAAGTTTATTCAGGAGAAAATGAAAACTGCACAGAGTAGACAGAAAAGTTATGCAGATAAAAGAAGAAAACCCTTAGAATTTCAAGAAAGTGATCATGTCTTTTTGAAAGTCACACCAATAACTGGTATTGGCAGAACAATAAAGTCTAAGAAACTAACTCCTAAATTTATTGGACCTTACCAAATCCTCAAAAAAAAAATAAAAAAATTGGACCTATGGCCTATCAAATAGCCTTACCACCCTTTTTGTCAAATCTCCATGATGTATTCCATGTGTCACAACTAAGGCAATATATCTCAGATCCTTCACATGTCATTGAGCCTGATCAAATACAGGTAAAGGAAAACTTGACATTTGAAACAAGGCCTGTTAAGATTAAGGACAGAAGGATCAAGTACCTGAGAGGTAAAGATATTCCTCTGGTTAAGATTATTTGGAATGATATCAGAGGTGATGCCACTTGGGAATTAGAGGAGAAAATGAGAGAAGAATATCCTCATTTGTTTGTATAGTTGTATTAGAAATTTCGAGGACGAAATTTTTATTAGTAGGGGAGAATTGTAACACCCTCATTTTATTTTACTGTTTGTAAATATTTTTATACAAATATTATGAGAAATTATGTACTGTATTTATAGAAGAACCTTTTGTACATATTTTCATAATAACATTAATACAGTTCTATTCAGTAAAATTTTCTGAGTCTTTTAGTGCTTTTGTTTAGGCCTGAATTTATCGTTGATCGGACAGTTGTTTCAGACAGCCGTCCAGGATAAAAATTTTCAGTATAGCATTTTGGATAAATTTATAACCTAATAAATAGACAATTGAATATAGATTTAAAATACATACAGTTGAGAAATTAATTACTTGTTGACAGGACAGTTGTGTCAGACAGCTGTACAGGATAAATTTTTTCGGTGTAATATTTTGGAATGGACTGTAATCTAATAAATAGATAATTGAATGTAGATTAAAAATACATACGTTGACAAATTAAAATGCTAATTTCAAAATTGTTAGGATTTTCTGAAAGTTAAAACTCTGAGAAATTATTACAATAAAATTTTAAGGTAGAAAATTAAGATAAAATTTGTATGACATCTATGGAATTATCTATTAATTATAACATACTTAGAATAATTAATAAAAATGTTTTACTAAGAAAAATTAGATTTAAAGTATTAGTCAATCAAAATTTGACAACCCAAAGTCTCTAAGGTGATTAAATTAAGCTAATTAGACTTTGATTAAGAGATAATTAAGACATTACCCCAAGGTTTTTGATAGTGAGGAATCTAATGGTGGTGTTAGTTTTTTATAATTCAAATTAGTTTGTAAGATAATTAGCAAGCCCTAAAATATTCTAGAAAAATCTATAATTGCCTACAATTTTTGACTTTTGACCACACAAATGGCAAGTCACGTTGGGAACTCATTTGGCCGTCCAAGTGGCTGCCAAATCTCAAGCTTTTGGACTGCCCATGGTCTAAGGAGGTGGACGTGAATGCATAATTAAATTGGTTGAAGAAAAATTTAATTAAAGACATAAGAAATCAAAACAAAACAAAAAGCACTAAACTCTAGCTCCCAAAACCCCAAACTCGTGAGTGTGTGCTGCTGCTGCCCTCCATTTCATTTCATCTTTTCTTCTAAAGATTAAGAGAGAAACAAACCCAAAACTTAACAAGCATCTAATAATATTTGGCTAAAGAGAAAGAAATTGGGAGAAAACCTTAAAAATTTCATGAAGGAACCCTTGAACCTTTTCCTTCCTTCCTCCTTGGTCTTCTTGAAATTTTTAAGGTTTTCTACCAATTTCTTTCGCTTTAGCCAAATATTATTAGATGCTTGTTAAGTTTTGGGTTTGTTTCTCTCTTAATCTTTAGAAGAAAAGATGAAATGAAATGGAGGGCAGCAGCAGCACACACTCACGAGTTTAGGGTTTTAGGAGCTAGAGTTTAGTGTTTTTTGTTTTGTTTTGATTTCTTATGTCTTTAATTAAATTTTTCTTCACCCAATTTAATTATGCATTCACGTCCACCTCCTTAGACCATGGGCAGTCCAAAAGCTTGAGATTTGGCAGCCACTTTGACGGCCAAATGAGTTCCCAACGTAACTTGCCATTTGTGTGGTCAAAAGTCAAAAATTGTAGGCAATTATAGATTTTTCTAGAATATTTTAGGGCTTGCTAATTATCTTACAAACTAATTTGAATTAGAAAAAACTAACACCACTATTAGATTCCTCACTATCAAAAACCTTGGGGTAGTGTCTTAATTATCTCTTAATCAAAGTCTAATTAGCTTAATTTAATCACTTTAGAGACTTTGAGTTGTCAAATTTTGATTGGCTAATACTTTAAATCTAATTTTTCTTAGTAAAACATTTTTATTAATTATTCTAAGTATTTTATAATTAATAGATAATTCCATAGATGTCATATAAATTTTATCTTAATTTTCTACCTTAAAATTTTATTGTAATAATTTCTCAGAGTTTTAACTTTCAGAAAATCCTAACAATTTTGAAATTAGCATTTTAATTTGTCAACTGTATGTATTTTTAATCTACATTCAATTATCTATTTATTATATTACAGTCCATTCCAAAATATTACATCGAAAAAATTTATCCTGAACAGCTGTCTGACACAACTATCCTGTCAATAAGTAATTAATTTCTCAACTGTATGTATTTTAAATCTATATTCACTTGTCTATTTATTAGGTTATAAATTTATCCAAAATGCTATACTGAAAAATTTTATCCTGGACGGCTGTCTGAAACAACTGTCCGATCAACGATAAATTCAAGCCTAAACAAAAGCACTAAAAGACTCAGAAAATTTTACTGAATAGAACTGTATTAATGTTATTATGAAAATATGTACAAAAGGTTCTTCTATAAATACAGTACATAATTTCTCATAATATTTGTATAAAAATATTTATAAATAGTAAAATAAAATGAGGGTGTTACAATTCTCCCCTACTAATAAAAATTTCGTCCTCGAAATTTCTAATACAACTATACAAACAAATGAGGATATTCTTCTCTCATTTTCTCCTCTAATTCCCAAGTGGCATCACCTCTGATATCATTCCAAATAATCTTAACCAGAGGAATATCTTTACCTCTCAGGTACTTGATCCTTCTGTCCTTAATCTTAACAGGCCTTGTTTCAAATGTCAAGTTTTCCTTTACCTGTATTTGATCAGGCTCAATGACATGTGAAGGATCTGAGATATATTGCCTTAGTTGTGACACATGGAATACATCATGGAGATTTGACAAAAAGGGTGGTAAGGCTATTTGATAGGCCATAGGTCCAATTTTTTTATTTTTTTTTTTCAGGATTTGGTAAGGTCCAATAAATTTAGGAGTTAGTTTCTTAGACTTTATTGTTCTGCCAATACCAGTTATTGGTGTGACTTTCAAAAAGACATGATCACTTTCTTGAAATTCTAAGGGTTTTCTTCTTTTATCTGCATAACTTTTCTGTCTACTCTATGCAGTTTTCATTTTCTCCTGAATAAACTTTACTTTTTCAGTTGTTTGTTGAATGATGTCTGATCCTATCAATAGGTTCTCACCATCCTGATACCATACCAGTGGTGTCCTACATTTTCTGCCATACAAAGCTTCATAGGGAGCCATACCTATACTAGAATGGTAACTATTATAATATGTAAATTCTACTAAAGGTAATATATCTTCCTAGTTTACTTTCTCTTCTAATGTACAAGCTCTTAAGAGGTCTTCTAATGACTGAATAGTCCTTTCTGTTTGATCATCAGTCTGAGGGTGGTATGCTGAACTAAGATGTAATTACTTCCTAAGGCTTTCTGAAATTCTCTCCAAAATTTAGAAACCAATTTAGGATCCCTATCTGACACTATACTAGTAGGTACTCCATGAAATCTAACTATTTCTTTTATGTACAATTGAGCTAATCTTTCTAAAGAATACCTAATATTTATTGGAAGAAAATATGCTGATTTAGTTAATCTATCTACAATTACCCAAATAGTATCACAATTTCTATTAGTTCTAGGTAATCCTACCACAAAATCCATTGATATTCTATCCCATTTCCATATAAGTATTTCTAAAAGCTGTAAAATGCCAGATGGTTTCTGATGTTCAATCTTTGCTTTTTTTTGACACGTTAAACATTTAGCCACATATTCTGCTATATCTCTCTTAATCCTAGGCCACCAAAACATCTCCTTTAAATCCTTATACATTTTTGTAGTTCCAAGATGAATACTTAATTTGCTTTTGTGTCCTTCCTCCAAAATTAATTCCTTTATTTCTTGATTGTTAGGTACACAAATTCTATTTTTAAACCTCATAATTCCATCCATTCCTAATATTAATGTTATAATGTTAATTGTTGAATGTTTATATTTTTGTATGTGAACTATTAACATATTGCATAAGCATGAGTCTTTTTGGGAGATTTTTCAAAGATTTCGATTATGTCCTCAATGTAAAATTACTAAATTAGCCTCACTATTTTCTAAAATTTCAAATTTTGTCCTTGATCTTTTTATTAATTTCCGAAATTATCTACCGGATAAATTGATAAGTCAGGCATTCCCTGGCCACCAAGCGAAACCGGTAGTTTCCTGGTCACGACTAAACTTTCTAGAACATGTGAAATTACTATTTTACCCTTATACATTTCCATTATTTTCGAAATTATCCTAAATCTTTTTACAAAATTCTCAATGTGTCTCTACATGTGAAATGTTTTCCCTTGGTTTTATAAAAATTTCCACATGATATCCCTTTGATTCTCATCATGGCCGAATGGCCTTCATGCCATTTCCAACATATTTTACAAAATAACCAAGCCAATTTCAATCAAGAGCAAGACAATCAAGTAATTTCAATCCATCAAAACACATCATGAAACCAATCAAAATATTGATTCAAACCACTAATCCAAGCTTCTAACATCAATCATCTAAAATCCTAAATCAATTTCATCTTTTAATGAATCTTGAAATTAGGCCTCCAAACATGTTTTTCCTACTTCCAAATTATCTAAATTTATCTAAATTGAAATTAAATGCCAAGATCCTTACCTTGGATCCTTAGTTTGATGGAGAGCTCTTTGAATCCCTTTTCCCCCCTTTCTCCCTTGTTTTCTTGAAATATTTAGGGTTTTTCTTCTAAATCTGCTTCTTTAGCCTATTATCTATGGTTGATTGTGAGGTCTGGATTGATTTTTCTCTTGGTTTTGGTTGAAAGGATGAAGTGAAAATGGAGGGTTGCAGCTGTTGGGACTCACGGGTTTGGGTCTTCTTAGAAGTAGGTTTTGTAAGTTTTTCTTTTGACTTTTGTTGCTTATGTTTTTAAGAAACTTTCCTTCACCCAATTTGATTTTATGCACACGTCCAACTGCTGCTACCTTGGTCCAAGGGCAGCCAATTTGGTCAAGCCCTTCAACCCCTTGGACGGTCACAACAAGTTGCTTACTTAGGTGAGTGATCCAATGCTTTTGTTGACTAAGTTTTGATGAAAATTTTCTCCACCCAATTTGATAATACTACACGTCCAGCTGCAGGGCTTCAAGGCAGTCCATTTAGTCAAAGATCACAGCCACTTGGACGTCCAAAGTGAGTCCCCTACGTTGCTTGCTAATTGCTTGGTCAATTAGTCAAAGAGTGTGGACTTTTATAGACTAATCTAGAAAGTTTTAGAGCTATTTAATTATCTTACAAACTAATTAGAATTTGAAGAAACTAACACCACCATTGAATTCCTCACTATCAAAAACCTTGGGGTAGTGTCTTAATTATCTCTTAATCAAAGTCTAATTAGCTTAATTTAATCACATTAGAAATATTGAGTTGTCACATTTTGATTGGCTAATACTTTTATTTTTTATTTTTCTTAGTTAAACAATATTAATAATTATTCTAAGTATGTTATAATTAACAGATAATTCCATAGATGTCATACAAATTTTATCTTAATTGTCTACCTCAGGATTTTATCGTACTAATTTCACAGAGCTCTAACTTTCAGAAAATCCTAACAATTCAAAATTAACATTTTAATTTATCAACTATATATTTTCTTAATCTACATTCAATCATCTTATTATTAGGTTACAGTTTAATCCAAAATGCTACACTGAAAAATTTATCCTGGACAACTGTCTGACACAACTGTGCAGTCAACAAGCAATTCAAATAAAAACAAGAATATCAAAAGATTCAGAAAATTTTTCTGAATAGAATAGATTACAGTCTAGTCCAAAATGTTACATCAAAAAATTTATCCTGGACAGCTGTCTGACACAAATATCTAGTCAACAAGCAATTCAAACAGAAACAAAGATATCAAAAGATTTAGAAATTTTTCTGAATAGAACTGTATAAATTTTATGAAAATATGTACAGAAAGTTTCTATAAAATACAGTACATAATCTCTTATAATATTTATAGAAAAATATGTACAAACATTAAAATAAATAAGAATGTTACAATTCTCCCCTACTAATAAAATTTCGTCCTCGAAATTTCTAATACAACTATACAAACAAATGAGGATATTCTTCTCTCATTTTCTCCTCTAACTCCCAAGTAGCATCACCTCTGATATCATCCCAAATAACCTTAACCAGAGGAATATCCTTACCTCTCGGATACTTAATCCTCCTGTCCTCAATCTTAATAGGCCTTATTTCAAATGTTAGGTTTTCCTTTACCTGTATTTGATCAGGCTCAATGACATGTGAGGGATCCGAGATATATTATCTTAGTTATGACACATGAAATACATCATGGAGGTTTGACAAAAAGGGTGGTAAGGCTATTTGGTATGCCATAGGTCCAATCTTTCTGAGAATTTGGTAAGGTCCAATAAATTTAGGAGTTAGTTTCTTAGACTTTATTGCTCTGTCAACCCCAGTTATTAGTGTGACTTTCAAAAAGACATGTTCACCTTCTTGAAATTCTAAGGGTTTTCTTCTTTTATCTGCATAACTTTTCTGTCTGCTCTGTGCAGTTTTCATTTTCTCCTGAATAAATTTTACTTTTTCAGTTGTTTGCTGAATGATGTCTAGTCCTATCAAAAGATTCTCACCATCCTGATACCATACCAGTGGTGTCCTACATTTTCTACCATACAAAGCTTCATAGGGAGCCATACCTATACTAGAATGGTAACTATTATTATATGTAAATTATACTAAAGGTAACATATCTTCCCAGTTTCCTTTTTCTTCTAATGTACAGGCTCTCAGAAGGTCTTCTAATGACTGAAGAGTCCTTTCTGTTTGACCATCAGTTTAAGGGTGGTATGCTGAACTAAGATGTAATTTACTTCCTAAAGCTTTCTGAAATTCTCTCTAAAATTTAGAAACAAATCGAGGGTCCCTAGCAGATACTATACTAATAGGTACTCCATGTAATCTAACTATTTCTTTTATGTACAATTGAGCTAATCTTTCTAAAGAATACCTAATATTTACTGGAAGAAAATGTGCTGATTTAGTTAATCTATCTACAATTACCCAAATAGTATCACAATTTCTATTAGTTCTAGGTAATCCTACCACAAAATCCATTGATATACTATCCCATTTCCATACAGGTATTTCTAAAGGTTGTAACATGCCAGATGGTTTCTGATGTTCAATCTTTGCTTGTTGACATGTTAAACATCTAGCTACATATTCTGCTACATTTTTCTTCATCTTAAGCCACCAAAACATCTCTTTTAAATCCTTATATATTTTTGTAGTTCCAGGATGAATACTTAATTTACTTTTGTGTCCTTCTTCCAAAATTAATTCTTTTAATTCTTGATTATTAGGCACACAAATTCTATTTTTAAATCTAATAATTCCATCTATTCCTAAATTAAATTATTTTACTTTATCTGTTCCTATTAATCATTTCTTTTCTTGAATAAATGTATCTACATCTTGTTTCTTCTTAATCTCTTCTAAAAAAATCATTAGTAATAGTAATCATTCCTAATTGAATTTTATCCTTTTTCCTAACTGTACACAAATTCAAGTCTCTAAATTGTTCTATTAATTCTAATTCTTTAATCATCATAGTTGACATATGTACAATTTTCCTACTTAAAGCATCTGCTACTACATTAGCCTTCCCTGGATGATACATTAACTGAAAATCATAATCTTTAATAAACTCCATCCATCTTCTTTGTCTCATATTCAATTCCTTTTGATCAAACAAATATTTTAAACTCTTATGATCACTATATACATCAAATCTAGATCCATATAAATAATGTCTCCAAATCTTCAAAGCAAAAACTATAGCAGCTAATTCCAAATCATGTGTAGGATAATTTCTCTCATGTGGTCTCAACTGCCTAGATACATATGCTATTACTTTCCTGTTTTGCATCAACACACATCCCAACCCTTGATATGAAGCATCACAATATACATCATAGGGTTCATTTGGGTCAGGTAAAATTAAAACTGGTGAGGTAGTCAATTTATTTTTCAATTCTTGAAAACTTTTCTCACAACTCTCACTCCAAACAAAAGGTTGATTTTTCCTAGTTAATTCGGTTAATGGTCCAGCTATCTTAGAAAACCCTTCAATAAATCTTCTATAATATCCAACTAATCCTAAGAAACTCCTAATCTTAGTTACTATTTTAGGTCTTTCCCATTCTAAAACTGCTTCTACCTTAGAAGGATCTACACTTATTCCGTCTTTAGAAATTACATGTCCTAAAAATTTCACTTCCTCCAACCAAAATTCACACTTAGACAATTTAGCATATAATTTTCTATCTTTTAAAGTTTCTAATGTTATTCTAAGATGATTTTCATGTTCTTCTTTATTTTTAGAATATATTAATATATCATCTATAAATACTACTACAAATTGATCTAAGAAACTAACTCCTAAATTTATTGGACCTTACCAAATTCTTAGAAAGACTGGACCTATGGCATACCAAATAGCCTTACCACCTTTTTTGTCAAACCTCCATGATGTATTTCATGTGTCACAACTAAGACAATATATCTCGAATCCCTCACATGTCATTGAGCCTGATCAAATACAGGTAAAGGAAAACCTAACATTTGAAACAAGGACTGTTAAGATTGAGGACAGGAGGATTAAGTATCCGAGAGGTAAGGATATTCCTCTGGTTAAGGTTATTTGGGATGATATCAGAGGTGATGCTACTTGGGAGTTAGAGGAGAAAATGAGAGAAGAATATCCTCATTTGTTTGTATAGTTGTATTAGAAATTTCGAGGACGAAATTTTATTAGTAGGGGAGAATTGTAACATCCTTATTTATTTTAATGTTTGTACATATTTTTCTATAAATATTATAAGAGATTATGTACTGTATTTTATAGAAACTTTCTGTACATATTTTCATAATAAAATTTATACAGTTCTATTCAGAAAAATTTCTAAATCTTTTGATATCTTTGTTTCTGTTTGAATTACTTGTTGACTGGATAGTTGTGTCAGACAGTTGTCCAGGATAAATTTTCCAATGTAACATTTTGGACTAGACTGTAATCTATTCTATTTAGAAAAAATTTCTGAATCTTTTGATATTCTTGTTTTATTTGAATTGCTTGTTGACTGCACAGTTGTGTCAGGCAGCTGTCCAGGATAAATTTTCCAGTGTAGCATTTTGGATTAAACTGTAACCTAATAATAAGATGATTGAATGTAGATTAAGAAAATATACAATTGAGAAATTAAAATGTTAATTTTGAATTGTTAGGATTTTCTGAAAGTTAGAACTCTGTGAAATTAGTACGATAAAATCCTTAGGTAGAAAATTAAGATAAAATTTGTATGACATCTATGGAATTATCTGTTAATTATAACATACTTAGAATAATTATTAATATTGTTTAACTAAGAAAAATAAAAAAAAATAAAAGTATTAGCCAATCAAAATGTAACAACTCAATATTTCTAATGTAATTAAATTAAGCTAATTAGACTTTGATTAAAAGATAATTAAGACACTACCCCCAAGGTTTTTTATAGTGAGGAATTCAATGGTGGTGTTAGTTTCTTTAAATTCTAATTAGTTTGTAAGATAATTAAATAGCTCTAAAACTTTCTAGATTAGTCTATAAAGTCCACATTGTTTGACTAATTGACCAAGCAATTAGCAAGCAACGCAGGGGACTTACTTTGGACATCCAAGTGGCTGTGATTTTTGACTAAATGGACTGCCTTGAAGCCCTGCAGCTGGACGTGTAGTATTATCAAATTGGGTGGAGAAAATTTTCATCAAAACTTAGTCAACAAAAGCATTGAATCACTCACCTAAGTAAGCAACATGTTGTGACCGTCCAAGGGGCTGAAGAGCTTGACCAAATTGGCTGCCCTTGGACCAAGGTAGCAGCAGCTGGACGTGTGCATAAAATCAAATTGGGTGAAGGAAAATTTCTTAAAAACATAAGCAACAAAAGTCAAAAGAAAAACTTACAAAACCTACTTCTAAGAAGACCCAAACCCGTGAGTCCCAACAGCTGCAACCCTCCATTTTCACTTCATCCTTTCAACCAAAACCAAGAGAAAAATCAATCCAGACCTCACAATCAACCATAGATAATAAGCTAAAGAAGCAAATTTAGAAGAAAAACCCTAAATATTTCAAGAAAACAAGGGAGAAAGGGGGGAAAAGGATTCAAAGAGCTTTCCATCAAACTAAGGATCCAAGGTAAGGATCTTGGCATTTAATTTCAATTTAGATAATTTGGAAGTAGGAAAAACATGTTTGGAGGTCTAATTTCAAGATTCATTAAAAGATGAAATTGATTTAGGGTTTTAGATGATTGATGTTAGAAGCTTGGATTAGTGGTTTGAATCAATGTTTTGATTGGTTTCATGATGTGTTTTGATGGATTGAAATTACTTGATTGCCTTGCTCTTGATTGAAATTGGCTTGGTTGTTTTGTAAAATATGTTGGAAATGGCATGAAGGCCATTCGGCCATGATGAGAATCAAAGGGATATCATGTGGAAATTTTTATAAAACCAAGGGCAAAATAGTCATTTCAAATGTACATTGGGAATTTTGTAAAAAGATTTAGGGTAATTTTGAAAATAATAGAAACGTATAAGGGTAAAATAGTAATTTCATATGCTCTAGAAAGTTTAGGGATAATTTCCAAAATTAATAAAAACATCAAGGACAAAATTTGAAATTTTAGAAAATAGTGAGGGTAATTTAGTAATTTTACATTGAGGACATAATTGAAATCTTTGAAAAAGACTAGGGGTAGTTTAGTAATTTTACCTAGTAAGAAATTAGTTGGTACTTTAGTTAAATATTAATGTTATAATGTTAATTGTTGAATGTTTATATTTTTGTATGTGAACTATTAACATATTGCATAAGCATGAGTCTTTTTGGGAGATTTTTCAAGGATTTCAAGTGAAAAATGATTTCTGTTGGCTAACCAAGACTGTGGTAGCCATGAATGTTAAAAGATCAATGATGTTGACTAACTGGGACTGCGGTAGTCATGAGAAATTATTTGGCAGATGAGAAATGATTTGTTTTTGGGTGAGCAGAATAAGTTAGACATGGCTGTATAATCAGTGATTATATAGTCTGTGGGGAGAAGGATATTGGCAATTCCATATGTGGTTGTAATCTGGACAGAGATGCGGTCGTGGTGGCCTTCCTAAGTATTTTGATATCCTAATTTTGTTTAGTTTATTCGCATTTAGTATGGGCTGATAGCTGAATTGTAGTGCGTAATGGTAGGCCAGTTTCTTACTAAACACTCAAAGGGGAAGTCTCCATGGAGCAAGGTCAAAAAAAAAAAAAAGATTTTGAGTCAAAACTGCATTTGTATAAAACATGCTGCATTTACTTATGTATGTGATTGATTAATTATTACATGAAATGTATATGTTTTGAATTGTATGAGGAATTAAATGTCTGATCCAGTAAAATTTTGTCCCTAGATTCTAGGGAAGTGTGAATTGCAGGTGAAAGAAGAATTAGTTAGCAGATGAAGATGCAAAAATTTCTAGAGCTGTAGGATGGGAATATTTTGGATAGATAATACTTGTATTAATTAAGATAATTTTGTAGTAGTGTTTCTATAAATGATAATGATGTAAATTACAAATAATATACTTTGGTTATTAATAGAATGTATTAGAACTTTTATATATATATATATATATATATATATATATATATATGTATATAATTAAAATTTTAAATATTACATTAAATTTAATATGAGAAGGGGGGTTACATTAGTGGTATCCCCCCTTCTAATATAAATATTTAATTTAACTATTAAAATTTTTCAATACAATCTATAAAAATACATTATATTTAATCTTTTACATTACTAAAATTTTCTAATACTATGTTACAAAAATAATTTTAAGTACTACAATTATTATATACCCAAAATATCATACTACAAAATGATCTAAATATTTCTTTATCTATTGTTAGCCCAAAATTTCCCAATCCTATAGCTCTGGTAACGTCTGCATCTTCTACTTCTCATTACTCTTCATTCACCTGGATTTACACTTTCCTAGAATCTAGAGACAAAATTTTACAGGATCAGACATTTAATTTCTCATTCAATTAAGACAACATCAAATAGATACATTACTTAATAATTCACATAAAGTAAATGCAGTATGATTTATGCAAATGCAGTTTTGACTCAAAATCATTTTGACCCTGCTCCATGGAGACTTCCCCTTTTGAGTGTTTAGTAAAGCACTGACCTACCATTACGCACTGCAATTCAACTCAGCCCCTACTAAACGCGAAAAAGCTAGTAGAATTAGGAGATCAGGATACCCAGAAAGGCCACCACGACAACATCTCTGTCTAGATTACAGCCACATGTGGAATTGCCAATATCCTTCACCCCACAGACTACATGATCACAGACCATACAGTCCTGTCTAACTTACTCTGCTCACCCCAAAGATTCAATTCTCATGACTACCACATTCCCGATTAGTCAACATTTATTCTTTCTTTTCTTTCTTTTCTTTTCTTTTCCTTTTTATTCATGGCTACCACAGTCCCGGTTAACCAATATCAATCATTTTTCACTTGAATCTTTGTAAAACCCCCAAAAATACTCATGCATACTTTTATGCCATGTGATAATGATCATAAGTAAATAATTAACATTAAACAATCAAATAAGGAAATATAAACATTCAACAATTAATATTAATATTTTACTAAAATATCAATTAGGTCACTATTCTAAAATTTTTATTAAACTACCCTTGATCTTTTTCTAAAATTCCAATTTTGCCCTCAAGTGTAAAATTACCAAATTACCCTTACTCTTTTCTATTATTTCCAATTTTGCCCTTGATCTTTTCTCAAAATTCCAAAATTATCCCTAAACTTTCTAGAATATGTGAAATTACCATTTTGCCCTTATATTTTTCTATTATTTCTGAAATTGTCCTTGATCTTTTTATAAAATTCCCATTTTACCCCTAAACTTTCTAGAACTAATAAAAATACCATTTTACCCCTTAATATTTTTATAATTTACAATTTGCCCTTAAACTTTTTATCAAATTCCAAGATTACCCCTAAACTTTCTAGAACATATGAAATTACTATTTTACCCTTGAATATTTTATAATTTACTCAATTGCCCTTAAACTTTTTATAAAATTCCAATTATGTCCCTACATGTGAAATGACTATTTTGCCCTTGGTCTTTGAAAAATTTTCACATGGTACCCTTTCAATTCCTCCATGGCCGTGAGGCCTCCTTCACAAATCCAACAAAATTTGCAAAATAACCAAACAATTTCAATCAATAACAAATCAATCAAAATTCAATCCATCATAACACATCATCCAATCAATCAAACATGGTTCCAAACAATTATTTCAAGCCTCTAATATCAAAACATATAAAAGCCCTAATTAATTTCATCTTTCCATGATTCTTAATCAATCTTTGAATTTAAAATTCAAGACATGTTTTTCTTAATTCTAAATTGTCTAAATTGAAATTAAATGCCAAGATCCTTACCTTAAATCCTTAGTTTGATGAAGAAACCCTTGAATCCCTTTTCTCCCTTTCTCTCTTGTCTTTTGAAATTTTTGAGCTTTTCTCCCAATTCTCTTCTCTTTGGCCGAAACTATATTGAAATTTGGAAGGATTTGGTTGGTTTAATTCTTGATTTTAGAAGAAAGGAAGAAGTGTTAATGGAGGGGCTGCAGCTGCAAAGCTCACAGTTTTGGAGAGATTTGGAGAGCTAGCTTGGTTAGCTTTTTCTTTAGCTTTTATTTCTTTTGTTTTAAAAAAAATATTCTCCACCAAATTGAATTGGAGGTACACGTCCATCTGCCTGCCCAAGGCAGTCCCTTTGGTCACCAATTTCAGCCACTTGTACGTTCCAAAACAATTGCCTATGTGACTTGCTAACTAAGTGGTTAAATAGTCAAAATTGTTGAATTTTGTAGACTTTTCTAGAAAGTTTTGGCACTTTTTAATTATCTTACAAACTAATTTGAATTTGAAGAAACTAACACCACCATTAGATTCCTCACTATCAAAAAGCTTGGGATAGTGTCTTAATCATCTCTTAATCAAAGCCTAATTAGCTTAATTTAATTAGATTAGAAACTTTGAGTTGTCAAAATTTGATTGGTTAATACTTTTATTTTTATTTTTCTTAGTTAAATAATTTTAATAATTATTCTAAATATATTATAATTAATAGAAAATTTCATATGTCTCATACAAATTTTATCTTAATTTTCTATCTTAGAATTTTATCGTAAAAAATTTTCAGCGTTCTCACTTTCAGAAAATCCTAACAATTCAAAATTAGCATTTTACTTTTTGTAACTGTATATATTTTAAATCTATATTCAATTATCTATTTATTATATTACAGTTTACTCCAAAATTTTACACTGAAAAATTTATCCTGGACAGCTGTCTGACACAACGGTCCAGTCAACAAGTAATTTTATTTCTCAACTGTATATATTTTAAATCTACATTAAATTCTTTATTTATTAGAGTACAATTTAATCCAAAATGTTATATTGAAAATTTTTATCCTGGACAGCTGTCTGATACATTTGTCTGGTCAATAAGAATTTTAAACAGAAATAAAAGTATTAAAAGACTCAGAAAATTTTACTGAATAGAACTATATTAATTTTATTATGAAAATATGTACAAAAGGTTTCTATAAAATACAGTACATAATTTCTCATAATATTTATATAAATAAAATATGTACAAGTAGTAAAATAAAATTGAGGGTGTTACATGGTCCACTGCACAAAATATAGATTCTCCTTATATAAGGAGATTAAATTTAAATCTTTTTTAAAGTAAATTATCAAAAAATAAAAATAAGCTTGTATCACAAAATAAATTATTTTTATAAATTTAAAATATAGTTTACATAATTAAAAGTATTTATTATTACTATTTTTAATATATAATATAATTTATATATTAAAAAATATTTATTTATTATAAATTTTAGTTATGTAAAATAAATATTTATCATATATATTACACATATTAAAATACTACTTAACTTAAAAAAGAAAAGAAAAATCTCACATTTGAGGACTTTTTTATTTAAATATACATAAAAGAAAAATTAAATCCCAAAATATAACTCCTTCTACATTATTTCCCAATCGACCACCATTCATGTTGAGAAATCCCCTCCTCTAACCCCGACTTCTTACCTGCTTTTTATTTTCATGTTTAATTATTCAATTAATTTGTATTATTATTTTATTAATTATATGTGTTAATTAACCTTAATTTATTTATAAAAAATCATAATTGTAATGAAAAATACACATTGTAATTAATTTAAATGAATATTACATAATTGACAACATTGCATATCAAATTATGATGCACTGAAAGTGTGCCACAATCTAAATATGTGAAGAGATTTTCATGGTCGTTCAAAATCAAGTCAAATACCTACTAAAATGGACCTTAAGAAAAAGGGTCATTCAGAAAGATGTCGTATGTGCCATAATGAAAGACATTTCAAGAATAAATGTCCTGACCGTTTTAGAGCATTAAATTCAAGAAAACTTGGATAATTTCTTTCTTGTTCATGTAATTTTTTGTAATTTTTATGTAATTAAATTTCAATGATTATGTTCATTATTTGTGTTAATTAAGATTAATTAACACAAACAATGAACAAATTAATTGATTAATTAATTAATTAATTAATTAATTTTTTTATCAATTGTGTAATATTTATTTAAATTAATTATAATGTATATTTTTAATTATAATTATGATTTTTTCACAAAATACACTTAATTAACAAAATAACCAAAAAAAATTAATTAAATAATTAATCCTGAAAATAAATTAAAAACAAAAATAAAAAAATAAACACCATGTTGAGAAGTTGAGGTCCTAAACCCGATTTCTCAACGTGAAAAACGAAAAATTAAAATAAAATAAAAGATGCAAGTAAGAAGTCGAGGTTAGAGGACAGAACTTCTCAACATCAACAATGAATAATGGTAGATTGGGAAATGAAATGCAAGGGGTGGTATTATTTTTATTTATTTAATTTGTCTTTTAGGTATATTTAAATAAAAGGTCCTATTATCTAGTACCCTAAAGGTACTAGTTAAAAAATATCGGCTAAAATACATATTTAATCATTTATATTTTTGATTATATTCAGTTTAGTTTCTTATCTTTTAAAATATTTAATTTAGTCCTTTATTTTTTAAAGTGAGACAAAATAGTCTTTCCAAAATAATTATCGTTTTCGATTTTAGGACACAATTTTAAACCTTTTTTTGACTTGTTTGAAACTTGAAACTTATCCTATTATATTTGCATACATAACATAATAAAAATCATGTAAAAAGTGAATCTAACGAGCAACCGAAAAATTGAAAAATCTAACTAATTTTCGGTTGCTCGTGAAACTTATTTTTCAAGCAATTTTACAATGTTTATGGCCTTTTTTGTTCGAACATCAGTTGGGTTCTATAGTTTTCATGTAAGTGCACGTCTTCAAATCCATCTCCCAAAATCGAAAACAATCATTATTTCAAAAGAACTATTTTGACTTACTTTAAAAACACAAATGACTAAATTAAACTTTTAAAAAATAAAAAAAATCAAACTAAGAAAAGCATAAAAGGCTAAGAGTGTGTTAAAAACTAGTATAATACTCCCTCCGGTCTTTTATATAAGAAATAAAATGATTTTTTTTGTCCTAATTTTAAGAAACATAGATTCACTCTAAGATGTATTAATTGCTAGTTTTCTTTTTGGCAAATGATAACCAGTGCCCTCTAAAAGGAGAAAGTTTTTTGTTGTGATACGCAAAATTGCGCTGCCCGTAGTTTTTTTTGCGCTCTAAATACTTTCTCGTTTTAATTTGTTAACCAGTGGCCTTAAGGCACTGGTTAGCAAGACCCTTTCTTTTTTACCATTTATCTTGTGAAATTCATTAATAAGACACATATTCATTTCTCATGCATTTATTGGTCTGTTAATAATATAAGTTACACTTATTTTTGGAGGTACAATGTCATTAATGTGACCACCACTTAAACTAATCAATTTAAGGGATACTTTTGAAATAAAATTAAAATTTATGACATTATTAATTATAATTAACTAACTTAACTATTTTTATTGGTCTTGATGATTTAGTTATTTGCTTCTTATATAAAGGATATGAGGAAGTAAAAATACATTAATGACATTAAAACTTTCTATTTTGAATTATTCAAGTTAAAGCTTATTGGTTAGCAACTTAGCATTACTCCCTCCGTTCCAAATTATATGACGTTTTAGAAAAAAAAAAAATTGTTCCAAAATATATATCGTTTTACAAAATCAATACTGCATTAAATATTTTTTTCCAAGACTATCCTTAATCAATACTTAGTGGGAGTAGTAAACTATAAGTAATTAATTAGAGAGATAAAGGATATATTAGAAAGTTAATTAATGTTTTCTAAAAAATTTAATAAATTAATTACATTCCTTAATATCTATACTAAAATCTTAAATGTTATATAAACTGAAACGGAGAGAGAGTACCCTTGAATAAAAAAGTCCACATTTGAGTCCTGTTGGTGGTGTGAAAGTGGTGTTTCCAACTCTGGGAGTTATTGCAATTTGTCAACCCAAGCAAGAGCAGTGAGGCATTATCTTCATTGGATGATTGGGACATGTAAATAAATATTGGAATTGGAAGGTGAATAATTTAGTTGAGGAAGATAATGAAATGAGTTGAGTGTTGTTTGTTGTGTCACGTTTTCCTCTTTTCACATGCCGTGTCCTTGTGGGCTGTCGCCGCAATGGCTATCTATCTGTGCCTGCACTGCTGTCCATTGTCCTAATTTCACAATAAAATATATAAATAACTTTAATTCCCACTTCATGTTTGGATCATCATATGTGATCTGTTTTTATCAGATTAATAACTAAAAATTACTTCTGTGATTCACATTTGAATTGTGTGAATGAGAATTTAAACACAATATTAATCATAAGATCTGATTTAGTTTCTCAATGTTAATCAAAATTAATTTTAATGTTTATATTTTCAAATTGATAATTTTAATATTTTTATTTTCTATAATTAGCAAATTTTGCCTCTCTTTATGAAATTTTGAATATTATAATGAGGGATAAAATTTATTAATTATAAAAATATGAATATCAAAATTATTAGTTTTATGTAAAAAATGTATTAAAAAAGAAATAGGCAAAATAATTAGACATTAACCTACACCAAGATTTTAGATCGTACGCGCGATTATAATTTCGTTGCAATCTTTTATATTATGGAAAATTATAAATTAATGTGACTACAATTACAATCATAATGTAATTTATATGAATTGCAAACATCCTAAAAACCTTAATGTTGTTGCCATAATCACAAAAACTATTTTTTAAAACATGAACCTCTACTTACATGATCTTATCAAAATTTGTAATATTCTATTTCTAAGTTTTACATCTATTTCACTTTTTATTTGTAATATTTTTTTTCGCTTGGTTTGCTACTTTTAGTGGAGTATTTTTTTCTAACTACATTTTTTCAATCTATAATACTCAAATCCAAAATCCTACTTAAAGAGACCAAACTTAGTATCACTCGGATCAACTGACTTGTTGATAGTACTCTTTTTTATTTGTAGTATATCAAACATATATTTATGCATTTATTATAATATAGTACTCATTAATTTCTTCACAACCTATTTTCTTCGTTTCTGTTTGGACCCACCAATCCAATATTAATACCACTACTTTTTTTTTCCTGAGTAATTAAATATACCTAATTCTCAGAATCCACAAATGACCTATAATCAAACCCCCCACACCCACCACCCCACTTGGTCCCCTCCCCTCCTCCCCCTCTTGTGCCTATCATTTGGATATTTATTATTTAACCCTTTGGTCCACCCCCCACTTTCAAGTCATGTTCCTCCCTCCTTTATTGACCCAAACCCCTTTCTTTATTTTTTTTCTTCCTCCCAATACCCCTATAGGCTTGTGACTTTGATTGTATAATTAGCTCTCTCTTTGTCAACTAAGTGGTTGATGATGGCCATGGATGGACAACAACAACAACAACAATCAGAAACATTAGCAGCAGAAAATGGAAGAGAATCAGATGACTATGGAGAAGAAGGGAGAGAAAAGGGCCCTCCTCATCCTCTTGCTAAACCTGGAACTGGCTCTTTCCCTGGTGGCTTCATTGGGAAACATAGGTTGCAAGCAGCCATAACCAACCTCAATAACCAAATTAGTATTTTGCAGGTCAACCCTTTATCTCATCATGTCTCTTATTTGTGTCAATTTTGTGATCCATTTTATTTTGTTTCATTTATTTGCATATTTCTTCATCTCAATTCTCTTAGAATAAGAATTTGATAAATGAACTATATGTTGATGATGCAGGAAGAATTGGAAAAAGTCGAAACAATTGGTGAATCCTCCACCGTGTGCAAGGAGTAAGCAATAAATCCAAAACAAGACTATGATATTTTTCTTTCCTATGGTTCTTCATACCATAGAGTTTAATTATTTTAATTATTGTTCATAATCTAAATTGATGTTCCACCCATTGTGTGTGCTCTTGCAGTTTAATTTCAAGCGTTGAATCCATTCCAGATCCTCTCCTTCCATTGTAAGAAATTAACATCTTCATGATATTACATCATTTAAGGATCCAATGTTGCGTTGTGTGTGTGTTTTTAATGTACTAATAAAGAAAGCATATATTATATTCTTGACCAAAAGGTAAAAAATAAAGAAAGGGTATGAATGAATTGATGACATGTAAAATGTTTGTTTGCAGCACTAAGGGTTCGGTCGATGCTGGTTGGGATCGATGGTTCGGAGGTGCCCACCACTCTAAAAATCATAAACGTTGGATTTAGATATTTTGTTTTGTATTTTATATTGATATTTATTTATTTTTACCTATGAACATATAATTTAAAATTTACTACCTGCTAGTGATGGAAACAAAAGGGAGATTCTAATGTACTACAATGATAAATGAATTACATCTTGTTTCAGTTTTTTAATGATTAGCTTTTCTTTCCAGAAAAAGAAAAGCATGATGATTATAAATGAATCGAATTAATAATGATTAGTTTTTTATTATCTTATTTGATACTTCTTCTGTTTTGTTTTCCAGCACTGTCTGTTTCTTATTTTGCCATATTTGTGTTATAACAATGACTAGATAGCTGTTGCGCTATTTTTAACTCGACTAATTAAGGAGAAGAATAAACATTTTTTAAGCTTCTTAACCATTAAGTACGTTGATTAACTAATACAGTGTTGTTTCATTTTAACCGGTGGTCTTGAATTTGAAACTTGAAAATTCAACTATGCTAAATACTGAAAGAAAAATTTTACTGTCTATCATACTACTTGAATAGAATTGTCTTTCATAGAAAATACTTGTTATCTCTAAGAGAAAAAAAAAACATTAAGCTTCTTATCAATGACAAAGTCAAAGAATTTGTTTGAAGAGGGCGACGACCAAACACATAATATGAAGAGACTTTCCATTGCTCTTTCTTATTTTAACTTTTTTTTTCTTTTATTTTGTATATATATTTTGTATGTCTTGTGCAATGGTACGGGTTACATAATTTATACAAAATTTTCCAACAATTAAAGGGATTTTATAAAAGTTGATTTCATTTTATGAGGATTCTAAATTAAATATAGATTCAATTAAGTTTTCAGTCCTCCGGAAAATTTCTATTTTCTTGTTTAGTGTTTCGTTTTTAATTTATTTTAAATAAATTCTCTATGAAACATTTTTATCATTAAAATATCCCTTCAAATATTTGAGAGACTAAACGAGAAAATCTTGATATTTAGAGAGAATAAAATAAAAAATAAATATTATAGAAAAGATCATGTAATAAACAAAAGTATTTTATAAAAGAATCACATGAAAAAAAAAATTAAAAATAAAGAACTAAATTAAAACATCATAAAAATTTTAGAGACTAAAAACTTAATTAAATCTTAAATTTATAGAGTTCATAAAAAAATTACAAAAATAGAGAATCATAGCATGCCCACGTCCTCCACCTTTCCTCTTATTTTAATAATCTATTGCTTACCTTTAGTTATCATTCAAGTTATATATACCAGTTATTTTAGTCGTGCTATGTAACGGGGCTTTTATATTGAATGTAAATTATAATAGTTAATTAAATTAAATTAATTAAAATTTATATTTCCTTTCACAAAAAATTAAAATTTATATTTAATAGACATAAATAATATATACAATAAAAAAAGTATAAATATTTTATGAGAAAAATGTATAGTAAATAAATGAATTGTAAAATAATGTTTTATAAATTTTAACGAAAGATATCCATGCATGAAATGAAGTACACAATATTATATTGAAAAAAATCATCTAAACAATAATGCATTATATTAATAATAATAAAATTAAAATATAAAGTATATTTATTTTTTATTATATATATATATATATAAGGATATGTAAAAATTTGTTAATATTTATTAGACATAAAATTAAAGAACAAAAAATACAATTAATTAAATACGTTAAATAACATAAAATGAACTACAAACTTTACATTACAATAACATATTTAAAACATAGATGTAAAAATTTTCATTAGTACTATAATATTTATAATATCACACATTAAAAATATTACAAAATATTACATCACAATAACATATTTTAAATATAAATGTAAATATTTTTATTAGTATTGTAATATTTTAAATATGACAACAATGTTCTGTAAAAAAAAAACACAACAATAAGGTCACATATTATTAAATACAAATTTTTGAAGACTTTTGAAATTCATTAGCATTAAATAATGTAATATTGAAAATATAATACATTACGTATAATAATAAAGACTTTTCAATGACTCATTAAACAATAAATTATAGATTACAAAAAAGCATCCTATTTGGAAAGTAAATTAAATAATTGTTGAAAATGAAAATCACTAATCTTTATATATATAAAAGTAATAGTTTTTCATCTTAAAAAGGAAACATTTTTCCGCCTAAAATATGGATATCTTTGTATTTTTATGTTATGTTATTCTCATAAAGAAAATATTTTTCCACTCAAATTTGACATTTCTATATTTTTTAATTTTTGTATATAGAAAAGATTATTAAAGATTATATAAACATATATAGGGACATTTAATTTTGACAGAATATATAAAAATATAATTAAAAAAAATGTGTCACAATTTTTTGACATTTATTATATATATATATATATATTCACAATTTTTTATATTATATTATTATATATTTTTACTTATACATGATATGATTTAATGAGTCACTCATGACTATAATATAATTAAATGATTAAAAAATGATGCATTTATAAAATGGGTGTAATTAAAACATTTTAATATAATAAGTCTAATATAAAGATTTTGACATAAACATCTTTATCTTTATCTTTAAATGATTAAAAAATGATGTATTTTTAAAATGGGTGTAATTAAAATATTTGAATATAATAAGTCTAATATAAAGATTTTGACATAAACATCTTTATCTTTATCTTTATATATATATAAGTAATAGTTTATAATATGGGTTAAATATATTTAATTTCCCGTTTTAATATAAGCATTAATATATTGTAATTATAACCTATAATTATTTTTATTTTTCTGCTTTACATCCTTTTTAATTTCCCGTTCAAATAAAATCTCGGTTATTTAATTTTCAAATATTCCCTATTTTAAACTAATCCTACTTAAACATTAATATATAATTTTCACCTTTTAATTTCCCGTAAAATGTATTTAGTTTCCCTTTTTAAAATTAAAATATAATTTTCAACTTTTAATTTCCCATAAAATGTATTTAGTTTCCCGTTTTAAAATTAAGAGTAAATATACTTAATTACCTGTTTTAAAATCCTGTTAATTATTTTTAATTTCCCATTTTAAATCCGAATATTTGAGAGGAGTTTTGACCACTATAAATTAGTGTGTGGGATATCAAGTTTGTGTACTCGAAGGTCAGTTTTGAAATGTCACATTGCTTGGCATGTTTTGTTCCACTCATTTTTTTTTTTTTTTTTTTTGTAAAAATCATGCGACGGTTGGTCCTCGACTATTGTTGTTTCAAAAACATTTGCTGGGAGACGAAATGTTGTATAAACAGAGGCAGGCAATGTTGTAATATTTTTTTTTTAATATTTATATAGCCTTATATTTTACATAGCATATATTCTACTTAATGTTTTCATATATATTTTTTAATATTTTAATCATTTTTACATATAGGATTGTTTGGTTCATGTTTACACTCCTTCAAGCAAAATCAGTGCAAAAAGATCAACAAATGATATAGAAAACTCATCTCTGTTTGAAGATAATGATTCACAAGCTTCAACCACAAAGATTCAAAAAGTTATTGTTAAAAAGGAACCAATTGATTGAATTGCAAAAAAATGTTCAGCTAGCTTATGCCTTCTTCGCAATACGCTTTATGCAAAGATTACTGGCATTTAGTGGAACGGTTGCTTTATTGATTCCAGGTGGTAGAACAACACATTCTAGATTTCAAATTCCAATCAATATTAATGAAGATTTTACCTGTAACATAAAGCAAGGTAGTCCTTTAGCTGAGTTGATCACAAGCACTAAACTTATAATTTAGGATAAAGCTTCAATGACTAATAGACATTGTTTTGAAGCTATTGATAAAACATTGAGGGATATTCTTTGATTTTCTAATAAGGAAGCATTAAATCTTCCCTTTAGAGGGAAAGTTGTAGTTTTTGAGGGTGATCTTAGGCAGATACTTCCAATTATACCAAAAGGGACAAGACAAGATGTTGTTCATGCTAGCATTAATGCATTTACCTTTGACCTTTGTGCAAAGTTCTAACTTTAACGGGAAAAAAAAATGAGACTTGGATCTGGCTCTTTAGATCAAGAAGTTTCTCAATTGAAAGAATTTACAGATTGGGTGTTGGCTATTAGAAATGGAACCATTGGTCAAATTAATGATCAAGAAAACTACCATTGATATTCCAACTGATATGTTTATTGGACAGTTTGAAATATACATCTTTATTTTAGCATACAACTATTTTAGCACCAACAAATGATATTGTTAATGAATTGAATGAATACATTATGTCATTGGTTCCTGGAGAAACAAAAACTTACTTAAGTTTTGATGCCCCGTGTACAATTTATGAAAATGTTGACAAACCAGTTGATGTACATACTCCTGAATTTTTAAACACAGTTGTTGCATCTGGACTTCCTAATCATCAATTGAAGTTGAAGATTGGTGTTCCCATTATTCTATTAGGAAATATATACCAGTCTTCTAGATTTTGTAATTGAACTCGACTCATTGTCACTCAATTAGGCAATCATGTTTTGGAAGCAAAAGTAATTTTTGACAGTAACATTGGAGGAAAAGTTTTTAGTCCAAGATTATCATTGATTCCATCTAATTCGAGAATTCCCTTTAAATTCCAGTGTAAAACATTTCCAGTGATTGTTTCTTTTACAATGACTATAAACAAAAGTCAAGGTTAGTCTCTCAAACACGTTGGAATTTATCTCCCCCGTCCAGTTTTTTCATATGGTCAATTGTATGTTGCAATATCAAGGGTTACAACACATTCAGATTCAAAGATACTTATTTGTAACGATGAGGGTAATGTTACAAACATGACTTCAAATGTAGTCTATAGAGAAGTCTTTTAAAATTTGAGTTGGGTACTATTACACCTCATTATTGGCTATATAATTTTTTCTTGGATTATGTATTGGTTCTATAATTTAGTCCTCAAAATAAAACTATAAATGTTGCATTTGTTTACTGTTTAATATTTAGTTGTCATTCTGTATTGACAGAATAATGCAGGATAAGAAGATCAAAGTAAATGAAAACTTCTACAAATTTCTCCAACTCTATAGTTTTATGATTTTATATACAAACGGCTTCTAAAGCAAACATTTTAGTTTTAATGTCATCATAGTTGATAAGGTATTGTTACATTTAATTATTTGTTATTTATTTTAACTATGATAAATTTAGAGGAAAAAAATTATGATACATTTTATTTGACAATTAAGAAAAATATTATTATATGTACGATTTAGAACATATCTATCGAATTAATTTTTTTCACGTTTTCTTTTATCAGGCTATTTTTGCATGTCTCATATTGATTGAAGGATTCAAGATTGTGTTATTATAACCATCATTTGAGTAATTTGTTTCTAATATTTGTTATTCATTTATAAAACACAAAAGAAACGTGAAATAAATAGAATCTTATTATGTTTTCAATAATGTCATATGTCCTTATTTTATCAGCAATTTCATATGTGTTATTTGTTGTCAAAATATAGTAGTTCTCCACAAAATGTTATTTGCAGTCAAAGTACATGCAAAACAAAACCAAAATAAAGATTTTCAAACATTTTGTTTACCCCATGCATCGCACGAGTCAAAAAACTAGTTATAATAATGAAAATTTTTCAATAACTCATTAAACAATAAATTATATAACCAACAAGTCGTTGGTACGAATGGTGCTGGACTCGGTCCTCTTAAGCAAGGTCCCGAGTTTGAGTCTTATGGATGAAAAATAAACGTGGTTGAGAGGGGAGAACCCCACTAAAGGTGGTCAATCAGGTTTCCCGATGGAGATTAGTCATAGGCAAAGTTGATAGATACTCCGTACCAATAACATGGTCACCATAAAAAAAACAATAAATTATAAATTATAAAAAAGCATCCTATTTGAAAAGCACATTAAATAATTGTTAAAAATGAAATACATTAATTACAATAATGAAGACTTTACAATGATCCATTAAATAATAACATTTAAATTCAGAAAAAATGTTCAAATTATATTTATTTTACTTTATTTTATTTTAAACAATGAAAATACTTTTTATTTTATTTTTTGCATATCATATTATTATTTAAAAAATTAAAATTTATAAACATAATAAATAGATGTACATATTCAAACATTTTTAATTATAAAAATATTATTTTATTTTAAATTTAATGAATTTCAAAATTTAAAATACAAATAGTGAAAATAAAATATTATTTTTATTTTATTTTTTGTATATGATATCTTTATATTGAAAAAAATCATAAATATAATAAATGAATGTATAATAACCAATAAATGAATGTTTAAATTCAAATAAACAAATATTAAAACCATTAAAATCCATTATCCTTTCTCCAATACTTAATAATGAACAAAAATGAAAAATAAAATATTTTATAAAGTGTGCACTAAAAACTCACAATTTATTAAATGTCCTGCTACTTAATATGATTTATTAAATAAATGAAAAATAAAATAATTAAGAAGGAAATGGCTAAATAACTTATAATTTGAGGATTTTTTTAAAAAAATTAATTGTAAAAGAACAAATAAAAGAACATTAAAAGAACATATTTTATTCATTTTCTGTATATGATATTTTATTTTAAAACAATTAAATTAAAAAATATAACAAATAAATTTATAACAACCAAATAAATGAATGCACCAATTCAATTTTAATTATACATCAAAAAAATGCAAGACAAATAACTACACTAACGTGAGTCCCTATTAACAATTCATCGTTAACACTTAACCTAAAACTTTATAATAATCCTTCAAATTCTGTATAACGTTATCTGTATATAATAAAATCATCATTTACCTTTTCAAAAAAAAAATCATCATTTACAACAATCATTCTTCATTCGAAAAATATCCGCATTAAAATATAAAATTTAACTCTAGGGATCCTCTAAAATAAATCCCAATTATTTTTAGCCACGTCAAGGGATATTAAAAAGAAAAACCAGCGATCCTCCCTGACAATATATCTGATATCTCTATGTTATTAGCGTTACACAAATATATGTAAATAATATAAAAAAATTAAATTATGTTGGATAAAAATAATTAATACTTAATAAGTTAAAAATAAAAAAAAATAGTTAAAAATTTGATGCTAAATTAACTTATTAAAACTATTTATTAACTAGAAACTATAAAATAACAAAAAAATGATAAGAAATAATTTTAATTTTGCAAATAAAAATATTTCAGGTAATAACAATTTATTTAATTTGATTTTTGAATTCTTATTATATAATATACTATTAAAAGAATTTTATTGAAATTAGTGTACCATTGAAAGAGTCAATTAATGAAAATTTCTATTAGAGTACGAAAATGGAAATAGTAGTTGCAAGTATAAGTTTAAATACTACATCATGTAGTGTTTGAGAATATGTTAGTAAAATAAACTTATCTACAAAACACTTATAAGATAAGCTGCGTTGAAAAAGGAGTTTTTTTTTTAAATAAAAAAAGTTTACTGAAATAACTTCTAAAAATAAGCTATATAGTTTAGAAACTTAAACTGTCAAATAACTACTATTCTATTTTTAAAACTTTTTATTTAATTTTAACTTTAAAATTACTTTAAAAAAAGTTTGAGCAAATTGCTATTCTCTATATGCTGTGCTGAAGGAATTGATCCACGAATATTAAGATCTAAGCCTCAATTTTTATTTTTATTTTATAATAGAAAAGACTTGGTTGCTTATAGCTTGTAAGATCATAACTACTTGACTAGTAAGGAAATACATGCCAATTGATATTGAATTAACTAGCAACGACTGATGCACTATATGCTTATAATTCATAAATTTGATTTCCACTGCTTGAAAATTGAAATCCCTTAGTAGGCTATCTAAAAGTGCAATGTGCAAGTAGCATTCCTTCCCTTTTAACTGAGGTGCCAGCTCAAACTTTGTGCATATTATGCTCACACACATAAACCAAACCAAAACAAAATGAAAAAAGCATTCCAAAATTTGCCATTATCTTGGCTTTAGGGCATATAGCGTTCAACGCTGTGTAAGATCCAGGCACATGAATTTACGTAATTGTATCTTACCACACTCTACCTTTTCTCACTCGATATTTTCTTTAGAACTTGTATATATACACCAATAAATGTTAAAAAAGATGGTGCCACTGAAAGTGTGCTTCCTAAACAACCTGAGATGAAACATTCGATGTTAAGAGTGTTCCACGAAACCCTGCCTCGGTATGTTGTGTTTCCATTTTCTCATCACAAAACTCATCTGCAAAATAAGAATATGACCATTTCTGTATATGTAAGGAAAAGATAATCAAGTACAGTATCAAACAGCATACCTGCAATATCTCGATTTTCATGGATCTCAGAGTCCCTCACAATAATCTGATCTCCAGCAAATATGTTTACATCCGCAAGCGTAGCATATTCATCATCAACATCAATTGTTCTATCACCTTTTTGTAGTATCTGGTTTTCTTTGACAACCTGCAAGGATAATTACCAGATGTAGAAAAAATAAATTATACATTATGAAGCACTAAATTGATTGCAGCAATATATATATACTAATCAACAAAATCACCCCCCCCCCCCCCCAAAAATACTGAAGGTACAGCCTTCATTAGTATAATCTCATGATCACAACCACTCCCATAAATGTCATTTCATGTGTGTAAACCTACTAACATGTTCTCACGTGTGTCGACCATAATATTCACCCATTTCCGGTCAAACATACCTACTTATATTGATAATTTACGACAGATGTGCTTATTGGAGGTGGAAAAATTCGGAGGCGGAAAAATTAAAATAAAAACTGTACAAGAAAGCAGAGGGGTAGTTGAGTAGAGTACTAAGGCTTTTCTTATAGCATGATAATGAATTGAAAGTGATTTTCACAAAGCAAAACTAAATGTTTTTTCCATCCCATTCTATTTTCAGTTTAGCAGGCCATCATCCCTAATTTCTGTTTTACCATCCAAGTCAGTTTCGGTTCACCTTGATATGAAATTACGCAAACAAAAAACTCAATGCAAATATGATGGGAGTTTCAGCATAATGATAAGCATATAGCACAAACTTGGCTTACCCCAAAGGATTCCCATATCATCATTTTCAGCTGGTAAATTGATGTTGAAGCAGAAACTTTTAGACTAATTGAACTCCCATTTTTAGTCTTCCGGGAACGTTTGGAAACCCGCCTCTCTGTTTCAACAACGCCCTTTGAAGCCTCCAAGATTGATCTGGGGACTGCCTTTCCACGGACAAGAATTACACTAATGTCCTTATTGCAATAGTTAAGCTTCTGCATTAACTCACAGCTTTCCTTTTCTCCAATGCAACTTTCACAAACCTGCATATTGAGAAGGGGGGATTATAGTTCAAATGAAAACTAAACAGAGAAGTTCCTACTCAACATAAGTAGGTTAAAGTTATTAGCTATGTGGGAGCAAATATGGGAGTGGACAGTGACATAGACCCAGCCAAATAAAATAGAACTAGACAATTATTAACTCGAGTACAATTTTATTTTTAGTCTAGTTACATAAAATATACATCTGGAAGTAGCTTTTTTAAGACGTGATTGCTTTCATTCAGAAACATGCACTACACAAACAAAAGGTTATAGTGCTATGCATGTGCTGAAAATAGGACATCACCTTTCAAGCCAAGGTGAACTACACATTCATTCATATATATCAACAGAAAATACCATATTGGATTATTTGAAGAATATATGCAACTTGTTTCCACCATTTCCTGTGCGAATCTTTTAAAATAAGAAACAAAGTGAACACAAGGTGATATTTTAGTAATTATTAATAGAAACAGAAAATGAAAACAAAATATTTCCACAAACCAAGCACAAAGTTAACTACTAAGAAACCAAGGTGCAAGAAAAGCAGGGTCAGGGCCAAAATAGCATATCCAACCGAATGTGGCAGAGTTTTGGATTACCTCAGGACAAGTCTTAATCACAATTTGTCCATTCCCACTTTCATTATTCACTTTATCCCAAGTGTCAAGTTGATCCTCACATGTTGGCATCCCACTGCAGGATCCAGTCAAAGCATTTTCTGAATCATTAACATTCTCAATTCTTGCAGATATTCCTTTGGTCTCAATACCACTCCATTCTTCACAGAAGCATTTCCAATCATTCTCAGATATGATGGTTAAGCCACTTACCTAGAATCCACAATGTGAATAATTGTAAAACACACTTAAGTCACATTGATACACAAAAATGGAGGAACAAGGAGAGAGGAAGTTGATATTGAGAACATACTATTTAAGAAAAAAGATTTTAAGCATACTAAAATTACTGAATTTAGTTTCTGCTAATAAAACAATGACATAAAACTGCAGGTGTGCATGTACATGTCAATTGACTGGCTACATTGTAGAAATTCCTTTATTATTCTAACTTACAGAAGATTCTCTTGGGATTATAGCACCGCGTCTGAAAACCAGTTCAGGAGGCCTTTCAACAAGCTGTGAGTGCTGAAGACACAAAAGAAGCGGGAACAAAATTCATCATGAAATTGCTATGGATTAAATTTGACAGACTGGAGATATCATACACATGAAAACCCAATCACGGTGACAATTTAAGAGTTAGAATTCACAACTAAAATCCCTAACATGTATGACATAGAATAACTTTCAAAGTAAATATTCTCATAATAATTGCATACCCAAAAAGCCAACTCAAATTTAACAAAATGCTAGTTAGTATACTAAACTGAGACAAAAGCAAGATGCACATAACATGACAAAAAAAGCAAGGTCGGGTAACAGTACCTTTTCACACATCAGTGAATCAATTACCCCATCTAAAGTTCCAGGTTTATCTGAATTCTTGACAGCCAAATAATTTCTCCATTTTGAAATCCACGAAGAAGGAACTAAAAAATACTTGCAATGTAGAGAAAGTGGAATACCTTTACCAACAAATAATTTCTCATGATTTTGGCGCTGCATTTGTTTTACTAATCTGCATCGTGAAAACAAAATTCACTTTAAAATTTTCTGTATCAGTTATATATTAATAGAAAGAAAATGTACAAAAGAAATCACCTCAAAGAGTCCTCCAAGCAAGCCTCTTCAGATAATTCATCACTGCATTGGGAACACTCTCTGGAGTCTAAAGGAAAAGTAGGGCAACCTAGAGGATCATCAGGTTTTACATAAATGGCATCTTTATATAAAAAAAGCCAGAAACCCTCAGGAACAAGCAACCGCTTAGCACCAACAGCTTGCTCGGGCATAAGTTGCCCATGTGGACAACTAATGGCTGCTGTTGGTCCAGCATCAGCTTCAGTTGGAGCATCAACAACTTTTCTTTTCCACCATTGCTGCAACCTACAAAATTAAAAGCATACACATAACAGACTTTGGTATTGTTACTTTTGAACTATCCCAACAGCCTAGGGAATAAAATGCAAAGAAATTAGGACTGAGCAGAACAGGTGATAGATTTCTCTAAGGCTAAACCTGGCAAACTCTACTATTTCACAACAAAACAGAATACTTATCCACACCACCACTTATCCCTTTCTGAAGAAGCAGAAATGGCAGGAAAAAATATTTGCATTCATACCATGGTCTAGACACATAGTACATTCCGTCTTCACAATTTCCATCAAGAATATCCCGTGCAAGTTGCTTCAATGATTCTCTTTGATCCCGATAAGTGTCAGCTGACACCACATTCTGAGCCCCATCAATCAGACAATCCCAACAGCAGTCATCATGAGAAAGAGTTGGTCCCCCACCATACTGAATTTTACAAGCCAATAGATGAAGTATATTATGGACATAATTTTAGCAACAATGGCAAAATATGAGGAGATATATATGAATAAACCATTAGTCCATAACTAAAAATCAACAGTTTCTAAACCTCTCAATAGAACCTTAAACTTCCTGTTATTCTTAATACACTATAATTCATTCAGACAAGTGTACTGCATTCTCCTCTTTACAACAACAAACCAACACTACAATAACCTACTTCACAAAGACTATCATTTATCAAAATGTTTCTCCTCCAGTCCTCCTTCAGACCCACATATGACAATAGTTTCCTAGCTAACATCGCCAATAAGAAGCTTCATGACGAAAACAGCCTGCTAATGCTGTTCAGTAACTCATGGGATACTAGTTTTCCTCTGCTAATGCTCTGATAAATCTTTTTATCATCTCTCCTACCAGTATTAACCATCACAATATGTAGAGAAACAAAAAATAATCACTTTCCAATTTATTCTTTCACAAGCTACATTACCATTCTTTTTCATATTGATTTTAAAGAAGCTACAGAATCAATGTATTATATCATAAAGACAAGGAGACTAATATAAAAAGGAATCAAGTACTAAACATATACCAGCTTACCTTAGACAATAATTTATCCCATGCTTTAGAAGATAATCGCTTCATTGACGTAACCTTTGACACTGGGACTTTCCCATGTGAACATTGGATAGATGTATTGTCAAGAGCACTGCACTTAACATTAAGAAGTAAGTAACCTAGAGATTAAGTGAAATAACCCTACACCAATAATTGGCAGAAGGAACACTTGATCTAAAAGCACGAAGGAAAGAACTTTGTCACATTATTAAATAAACAGAATAAAACCTTAAATGTTCAAGGTAAAAAATGCAATAGAAAGTATGCACTAACGTTGGAATAATGTTGTCAGCCCACTGGCGAAGCCAGTCACTACAAATCCAAAAATACGGCTGCTCCAGTGGTTGAGTAGGAGCTTCAGCTAAAATGGATCGAACTTCCTGTCTCCTCTCATTGATACGGCTCAATTCTAACTTTTTCCTATGTTTGTACTGCTCGCAAGAATCAAGATATGAGGCATTGAAATTTTGAATCTCTTCACAAAGATGAGAAGGAAGACAAGCACTGTCTTGTGCAGTAACTGCATTGCCCTCTACTTCTTTAAGGTTAGCACCATAAACCAATCCCCCTTTTTCACCAACATTTTTTCTATGCTTAAGATGGTACATCAACATGTATGCATCACTAGATGAAAATGTCTCCACAAGCGAAGATTGTGAATGAGTGGCATCTAAACCATTACTGTCAGCTAGCATTGCTTCAGAGCAATTAGAATGAAGTATATCTGTCTTAACAGATTTAGAAGTAGAAGAAGTTCCTTCCCCAAATGGATGACAACCCAAGTTAGTAACATGCTCGTCATCAAATTCCCACCATTGCCCAGTGTTTACATCCTTGATATGGGCAATGTAATGACCACTATTAACAGCAGTTCCCTTGTGAATCAGTACAGCTGACAAGTCATATATCAATTCAAACTGAGATGGCTCAGACAATCTATGGCGCATATCAAGTTCAGCAGGAAATGAAAATGCAGAAGTAACTTTCTTCTTCATTGTATTCTGTCAGTGGAAATAGAAGAATAAAAGACAAAATTTAGTGTTATGGAAAATAAGATTCACTCCATAGGCATTTAGGAGACGAAAAATTACAGGAAAAAAAGAAAAAAGAATGGTGTAAAAAACCACTGTTACATGAAGACACCCATAGAAAGAAAAAGCATGCAACCATTAACACAGTTTCTCTCTTCAGAAAACTACTGTAGCATGATCACTACCCAAAGAAAGAATTTCAAAATATATCCTATACAGGTTTGCAAAGTAAATCAAGTATCTCTTCTTTATAACCATTCAAAGTTTGTTCTCTTTTTACTTTAATAAAGTTGAAACTTTATTAAGGAAGACAAAGTATCCTCCTAAGACACCAAGAAATACAAAAGGCAGAATTAGAAACAAGAAAGCAATGCTCTCATAAACCTGCATGTGAAAAACAGATTAAGGTTCTTGCATTGCTCTCTCTGATAGTATTTAGACCAAGATATTTGGTATAAATGGTGATACACACACTGGAGGGATTTTTTCATGTATTTGATTTGAGCCTTTGCCATAGTTAGGAAAATTACAGAGAGAGAGACACACACACACATACATACAAATATGAGGCAGCTTTCAAGACTCTGGTAAATATGAACTATGAGGAACTCTAATTTTGTAAGGCCAGAATTTGTTTTCATGATTGTGTAAGATAAAATCATCAACAGTTTCTAGAATGATCTTCCATTACAAGGATTTCCAGAGCACACTGCAGTAGATGCTTAAAGAGATAGATAATTTCCATAAGTTTTTTTAGTTCAGTAATGGTATATTTATTCTATTCATAAGTTCCCTATCATTCTCAATCTAATACAGTAATACTCATTTCTCTCGTACCCAACCTAAAGAATGTGTAAACCATGAAAAATGCACAGCATTTAGTTGTATAATGCTCCCAATAATAACTCAAGTTTTTCCCAATACCTGTGGAAGGAAGACATAACGTTTAAGTTGAAAATTAAGTACATCAGGTAATGTACACAGCTTGATGCTGCGAGTAGCATCAACTCTTGTTTTACATGACTCACAAAAATATTGATTGTCTCCATGAAGCTCTTCAATAGCGAGGTAATCATCTAGGCTCTCATCTAAACCTTTCAGTCCCTTGATATTCAACTCTAACCCATAGAAGTCTTCCATTTTGGAAGAAGCTTCAGAGTCTCTTCCACATTGCGAACACCTGCAAAGCAAAGATAAAATTAAGAAATGTGTAACAGTCATAAACACAACTACTACTGATCACATACATATCTAATATGAATGTAGAAGATATAAGTAATTTATTTGGGATCATTTGATCATAAAATACCAGATTCACTTCTGACTTATGAAGCACAGACACTTCAAGAAAGGCCGTGTTGGACACAACACAACAATACACTACAAAATAGACATGGACACATCAAATTTTGTTGGGCTGCCGTGTCTGTGTCACTGTCATGTCCTCTGTCCATATCAGTGCCAATGCATCTTAGCTTTTGACCAACAACGAGAAAAGGATTCTGAACAACCAGTACCATTAATTTTATTATCAATACCAAACAGTACTTAAAGACAAATGTAACAGCCAATTTAGTACAAAAAAGATAATCACTAGTGACATTTGGTAAAATATACATTGTCAGAGGAAACAAAAATTAGATACACATTTTGCAGGAGGAATCAACAGCACCCAAAAAATAACTGTATTTTACATGTTATCAACATTCACATCATTCCCAAGATAATTGTTCTTTGGGAATTTTCCGGTATTTTTAAGAAGTGTGGGAAAGAAAAGTATAAAAATAAAAGAGGAAATTTCAACATATTTGAAAAATCTATGATATTTCAACAGTGCCATCCCCACAATAAAATAAAATTAGTAGGAAAAAATTATTCTATATTATTCAATAAGTTACCCACAATCACTGATTCTTACGTTGTCACATGAGACACACTTCCTCGGAAAAGATCTTGAACCATTGTTCTTGCCTTGGCAGTTTTGGAATGGCTCAAACAACGCTCAAGTAATGATAGAAGCAATGTTAGGAACTCGTGGCTATCCTGCTGAACTCCATTGTCTAACTCCAGTGTTTTTACAAATGGAGAAGAATCTATGAAAGCCATTTTACTAGCATGCAACTGTATAAAAAGCCGAGTCAACTGATCTAACACTGGTTGTTGTTGTAAAACATCCGGTTCTACAGAAAATATGCCTTCTCGGAAAGGTTTATTCATGTACAAGCACTGTAGTATACTGTTGGCATAGCATGTTGCACCAAGATTTGTCAGACCTGCAGGTGTATCAGAAGCACGAAGTTCCGTAGTTGGATCATAGCCAAGACTTTCAACAAAGTCAGATATCTTCTGCCATAAGCCAGACTTCCGGGTACCATTTGGAGGCGGAACCAATGCACAGAAGCAATTTGGGTTGTCTTTAGTATTAGAACGACAACCGGAACAGACTGGCTTCCAAATCATATACAGTTGGTTCATATCATCTTCAGTCACTGCACCTGTTTTGTGAATTTTCCTACACAACAAACAATAAACACGCAGAGTGTAACAATAAGCTATAATCTCATTACATTTCATAAGTCAAAAACCAAAGAATGTCAGTTAGTAGTACCTCCATATTTCAGAAGTGCCGCCATCATCATCCCCCTGTCTCTGCCTTTTATTTTTACTTCGAGTTGTTGGTCTACTCATTGTACAATAGAAAAACTTAACCCTGTAAAAAGGGACAGGAAACCAACTTCCTAGAGTAAAAAGAAAATGAAATGAATCGAGAAAGTATTTCTACATCCATTTTTTAACTCCTATTAACAGCAAAATTGAACCAAACTATATCAACAGATACTTTTATATTGGTTCCATCTACGTAAGAAGCCCTACTATGAAAAACTCATGATCAAACACCAATTATTAGTATGATACCAATGTAACTAAAAAATGCAAACTACATCACAGGAAAATGTTCATTAAATATACTTTCAACGAAATCACATTCTGTTACATAATTACATACAAATATCATTCAAAAACAAATAAACTAAAATTTTCTGCAGAATCTTACACGAAACAGTGGCTAAATTTGTGTCTATGCAAACACATTACCATAAGTTCAATTCTTCGTCATCAGTATTCATTCCACGCCAGAAGAAGAAAAAATCAAATTACATAAACATCACAAAGAGAGCTTAAAAGAACCCTAGAAATTTCTAACCGCCAAAAAAACAAAACCAAAATCAACGGAGAAACGAAGGCACAACGAAATGTGAAGCACACGTATGATTCAATAAAAATATTAATAATAAAATTAATCAAATGCGAAAACATGATCCTATAATTATTATATTAAGGCAGATACAACACTGTTGTGACGTTACCTGGGAGAAAAAACGACGCTGCTATCAACTGTAAGATCGAGAATCACTGGAAAAATAAAATAAAAGGCTATATGAAAATAAATAATTTTTAAAATGAATTTATTTTTAAATTAATTTTCAAGAAGAATTAGTGATAATTGTTAATTTCAGTATAATATATATAGTAGAATGTTTACCTTTTAGGAGGTGGAGAAGGAAAAGAAAAAGAAATTGCAGGGAATGGTGGGAAGTATAAGGAAGAAGGGGAAGAGTGTGAATGTGAGAGTGAAAGAGTGAAAAGAGAGAAAAGGACAATTGATTTGTGTTGGGCCAAGTAACTATGGGTGAATTGATGGGTCAATTTTGAGTCACAGTTTTTCCCTCCTGTGCTGTGGCTGTGGCAGAGCAGAGGCTACACACACCTAGGCATCACAAAAGCTGCTGGTGTGGCATTCAGACTTGGGATCATTTGTTTGGCACCAATTAATGGCACCTTTGTTTTATGTGGGGGAGTGAAATAGTAGTAATTTTTGGGAGTGAAATAAGTACATGTATCTTTTTTTATTTTTTTTTAAAGAATGTATTTTTTTTTTACACACACAAAAAAAAAATGTATCTTTTTTTTTGTGCTAATAGGTACATGTATATATTAGTGTGCAGGATATGATAGTATATGAGAGCATGATGATAAAATAAGAGCAAGATATGTTTTAATCTTATCTTTGGTGCATGCCAGATAACAAATTAAATAATGGCATAATATAATTTAAATTACATTCAAATATGTAAAATTATTGTTTCGTTAAAATTACATATAATTTTTTAAGAATTAAGTTTTAACTTATAACTTTACAAATTATGAAAATTATAAAAAAAATTATAATTTTAACTCAATTATACAAAATTATATTTATTTATGCAGTTACTTTTCTTTAAATTATAAAAAAAATTATATGATATTTTAAAATTATAATTAATATTTGAATATAAATTATTTAATTTTTAATAGTTTAATTAATAATATATTTAAAATTTATGTGTCAAAACTCTTATAAATATAAATATAAAGATAATATGTTGAATAAAAAATTTACAATAAATATATATATATATATATATATTTGTTATATATGTGTTACATAAATTAATATATTACTATATATTATATTTATTATATATAAATTTAGTATACATATATTTTGCATAATAGCGTTATATGTAATTATATTATAATATTCAAGATATTATAATTCTTATCCTATCATGTTTTTTCTTAACCCAGCTACTCCTTCAAGATAAGAATTACAAGATAGAATAAGATATATGATATAAAGCTAATTAATTATTATAAGATATATGATATAAAACGGACCCTAAATGGTCAATTAATTATTTGTAAAAGCATTTAAAGGTTTGTTATAAAATATTTAATTATTAATATTTAAATGGATATACGTGGAGTAAGAAATTACTTCTTCTTTTTTTAAGGAGAAGAAATTACTTCTTCTTTTTTTAAGGAGAAGAAATTACTTAAAGTCAATGGATATACATTTAAATGATAAGTGAATAGTTGTAAAGAGAAAAATCGTAAAAAGGGGTTGAATTGTGATTTAAAATTTTTGCAAACTTTTTCGTAAAAGACTATCATCTATAGGTTAATAAAAACGAGATTTTTAAGAACAAAAATGACAGAGGATGTTTTGATAAGAAAACAGACGTAACTTTTCAAATAGAAACAAATCACAGTTCAAAGTCAGATCAAACAGATAAAATATAAGAAGAGAGAATAAACGCAAAAAGATTTTATATTGGTTCGTCTCACCTCGAGACTACGTACATCCAGTTCTTGGCAACCCACCAAGTTCCACTATCTTTCACTTCTGTCTCAGCCCAAGTAGTGTTTACACTAGCCTCTCCAAGCTAATAACCAAGTATTTTTTCTTACCAAGACACTTCTGGCTCTACAACAAATCAGAAGATTTGTTAAAGGTTGGGTGCATACAGACTTAAGCTATCTTCTTACAGACGGATGTACAAGTTTAGCTCACAGTCTTTTTCTCTCAGGATATACAAAGTGTTTTGAGAGCTTTTTACGACTTAAGAAATTTAAACAAGAAAGAATTGAAGGCTTGAAAGAATGCTTGCGTTTTTTTGAATGTAAGTTTCGTCACTTGAACACTTCAAAACTTCCTGTATATATAAACTTGTTGAAGAAATAACTGTTGTCTCTAAAAGACCTTCTTCTTTGCGTCTGACTTTTGTATGAAACTGGGTGTCTGTTGGAGCATTAAATGTTTGTCACCAATTAGTCACTCAAAGCTGTTTGAAACCGAAGGCTATATTACGATGATTCGGAAGACCGAAAGCTTGGCAATGAATTGAAGGAGGCCGCAAGAAGAAAATTACCCCGCTACTCTCAGTCCAAAACATGAACGCAATCTAATGATATGTAAGCATAATAATATGAAAATGGATTTATTGATATATTTTCGAACACAATCAAAAGGCTTCATAACGTATAAAAAGTCAACAATTTACATAAACACGTTTATAAAATGATAAAACATCCAACAATATTAAAAATTCGAGTAAAAATAAAGATAAAAAATAGAAAAGGGAAAAAGCAAGTGGGAAAAAGAAGGGAAAAAAACATGAACTCGGTTGAAAACCTCCTAGTATTTGAATTCAATCCCTACAAATAAAAAATAAATAAATTGGCCGATTCAGTTTTTATCCTAGTTTTAAAGCTTTCTTTGACCGTAACTGTAATTTTCAGTTGAAGAGATGGAACGAAAGATAACTAAGTGGCTGAATAGGTAGCAGAAGTATTGACTTATCCTAATTCCTAGTTTCTTGTGCATATTTTTCCTTCGGTTTTCATTATGATAGGTGAAATTACTAGAGTTTTGCAGCTTCAATACCTTTGTTGCCGTAGATTTACATGCTCGCTTTCAACACAATGATTTGGTAACGAGAGATGTGTCTGTATGTTTTCATTGTGTACGTTTGAAACTAACAGCATGGACGGGCACCATACACTCGTGATGCATGTAACCTCTGAAACAGGTATTTTCTTGCTTCTGCGTTAATTTGAACTTTTGGACGTCAATTTAGACAAAAACATGAACTTTTGGACGTAAATTTAGACAAAAACATGAATTTTCTATGCATATCTAAACACGCACTAAGCCAATACTAAACTTGTGAAAGAAATATGCTCTTGAAATCATTCACAGCATACTTGCTATTGTACACATGCATACGCACACCAAAGTCATGGGAGAACTTGATGCACAACAATTAAATAACAATGTTATCTCCACCGAGGGAAATCGTTTATAGATCACTTGAGGCCATTGTCCATCATGAGAGTAATCTTGTATAAAGTTCCAACAAATTGTACATTGACTAGATCTTAACACAACACTTGCTCAACATTTAAACCCTTTACACAATCCGATTTTTGAGCTAAGACTATCCCAACAAGAAAAGGAAAAAATATATCAAAATCCCAAAATTGCCTTAGTTCATAAGCAAGACATGTAATTTATGTATTATAATTTATAAATCACAAGTTTCAAAGTAATACATCAAAACTCTTCCTGTTACAACAGTAATAAGGAAACCAACTGCAAAGTTGGTTTCCTTGTAGTTGGTCCGCGACCTGAAACAAGGGGCAAGACATGTCATCTAAACAGTCCATCCCCAAATGAAGCTAGTCTTTTAACTAGCTTTTTTCCCCTGAAATAGCCTGTTCAGATACTTCCTCAATCTCAGGGCTAGTATTTACAGGATCATCGCTTCTGATTACGCTCTCAGCTGCAGAATCACCGACATTTTTAACTTTTTCGCTGTCATCTGTTTTTGGAGACCCAGTGTTTGGAGAATTTGCACCAGATATATGCTCATCCGATTGCTTCGGTTTGTTCAGGGCATGACAGTGTGGGCAGTAATAAGTAATAAATGGGAAATCCTCCTTCCGAGCAAGACCTGAAAGGAAACAAGTAGATAAAAACACACTTTAAACCATATTCAGAAAGGAAAATTAGCTATTACTTTGTGTGTATGTGCACACACGTGTATGAACATAAACTTAGAACATCAAATGCAATCAACTTACCATTATGCATACGGCAGTTACCACATATGAGCGCATAAGACTGTGTTGGATCCTCACCCACAAGCAATGCTGCAATTCGAGCAATCCATCCTCCATCATTCATTGTTGAACTTTGAGGATGATGTTCAACTACAAGCTGATTATGCTCAGGAGCTTGAGTTTGATCTACTTTCCCAGAGCCAACTAATTGTTGACCGGAATAATTTGGTTTAGTTGTCCCTGGACTAGTGGACCTAGAGTTCACTTGTTTGCGATTTCGAAGCCCACTAGACTGCACAACTTGAACATCCTTGGTCTTCCCTGTTGGAGCACCAGCAGATTCGTCCCCCACATACACTTTCAAACCCGAATCTGCACCCAACCTGGATGCTAAAACAGTTGCAGCAGCTGCCTTTGCTGCAGGATCTGTATCATATCTCTGAGGATCACAAGAGCTAAGTATAATACACAATAATATTAAAGTATTTGCGAACAAATACATCTAGTTGACTTTTAATAATGCACTTCAAAGCAAAGGAATATACTTGGCTCATAATGAAATAAAGAACCTAGGATTCTAGTTATAGAAATGATCATGTGATTCATTATCTTCTCCAAGGCAAAAATTCTTAATGTTAACAATTAACTTGATCGACGCAATCACATTTGGTGACAGCTTGAAGAAAAATCCAAAGTGATGCGTAGAAGTTTCCCTTGTTTTGCTCAGTAGTCTATTTGTTAACAAATGTATCTATTTTTTAATTTTTCATCAGTAGATCTTTCAGAAAAAAAATATTTCACCTCCAACATAACTTGAAATTTTTAGTATATGTTATTAAAAACGGACTGACCTAACTCAACCCAGAAGCTAGCTCAAGGGAAGAGGATTTCCCAAGCCTTACAAAGAGTATTTTGACCATGTTCCTACATCTTAAGTCAAATCATTGATTCTTCCCAGCCCCAAAAAAAAGCACTGGATTAAGAATGCCAAACATAACCACTTTCATTGAACTCTAAGTATGAGTATGATAAGATAAATAATGCATTTTGCCTTCACCTTTGGCCATTTTGGTGTTTCAGATAGTATATGACTCAATTACAGATAATGGGATATGGGCTGATAGTATAAAGAGGCTTAGCTCTTGTACCATCACTGTTACCCATTTGCATAAGCAACAAGGTAGCATGATGCTACCCTATTAGATGTTTGTTGTTGGGCAAAATATAATCGAGCAATACTTATTGATACAAAATACCCTTCACTAACGACACGTGATTCAATTACTTTAATCCCAACTAAAAGTTCCGAAAATTAATCACAAGCCATGATATTATTAGCATCAAAAAGATACATGAAAGAGAAACAAAATTGGGCCAGTGAGAAAATCGACAAAGCAAAAAGTCATATTCAACAGCAAACCAGAAAGAATGAAAAATAGGCAATTATTGAAAGAGGGTGATATAAAATATTTATTAATTGTGTTACTTTAGGAATAACTGTCTTTCTACTTTTGCGATTTAGAGATTTATCTTATCTTCATAAGATTTTTGGGGGGTTTTGTGTGATTAGTTTTTATTACGTTTGGGTTATAAAAAGCCCTTCTGGTGCCTTATTTCTTGAAGGCTCCTATCGTGCATGTGGTAGTGGCATTGGCAGGTTGGTGGCAGCAGCAGTGGGCTTACACTAGAGCAAGGAAGGAGGCCAATTTTTTTCTTATTAGGTGATATCAAGTGTTGGAGGAGTGATTGTAAGGGAATCAAAATGTTTGACTACTTAGGTGCAAACACCTAGTAAAAATGCTATTTACTTACACTTAAGATCTACTTTATACAATGCACCAAATGATACCTTAAGGTTTTGTCATTAAGAAGCATGAACTGACCAATACAACCCAAGTATATTTTGTCTGTTCTAAATGACAAGGAACAAAGGTGATATTGAAAGCCCTCTAACAATACTTGCTTTAAACAATTACCTGAATGAGTTGTTGAGTAATGTAATAATTTGTCTTCTCTTTGAGCTCATCAATTTTTGCCTTCCTTTCAGCTCTAAGACTTTCAAGAATTTTCTGGTCCCTGCGATCACCTGTAAAACCACACTTTTATATTTAAATTTTAACTAACATTATTTGCACTTGGCATATCAAACTCTAAACACTAGCTTCCAGTCCAAAAACTGCACCAATAAATTGGAATCCAATGCTTGTATACAATCACCGGGGTTGTGAATGATAGCTTTTATAACTTATGACTAATGGCACCAAATTTCTAATAAATGCTGTTTCAAGTTCATCTTTCTCTGCACAGAATTTCGTTTGAGGTATTTGTACAAGATTGCATGATCTCTAGGACCTTCTACTTCTAATGAATGTAATGTTAAAATCAGAACTCTTTCCAGGGCTAGAACAATTGAAAAGCTTGAATTTGAGAATAAAAATGAGAAGACATAAAGGTTCTCTTGGTCTAGAAGTCAGTAGAACAGTTAAAAATATATGGTGCTCCAATTTACAAAATGAAAAAATAAATAAATAAAGTAGCTTCCATGAGATATGTATGTTGATTGTAAACCTTTTGAGTTTGGACACTTACACATCCTTGTGAAGCTGACAAATGCTGAATATGTAGCAGATGACAAGGCAGGCAAAAGAAACATTGGCAAAACTCGGATTGCCCTCATTTTCCAATTCATATCCATTGATCTTGTTGTCATAATAGCATAACAGACAGCAATGACCTGAAAGTTGAAACCCTTTTAAGCAAAATCCATTTATAAAAACACCCTCAATAGTCAATAAGATAATATTAATTTGTCAGAGGAGAAATTTAAAATTCAAGTAAACCCTCCATTGTCATTTGACACACACTCCTCAAAAGATTCATTTCATTTTTTTCAAAGGCTCTATGGCATAATCAAAACCACATCTACATTTACATTCCAAAAGTGGTTCTACTTTCCCATCCAAACAAAATCAGTTGTTCTAAACTAACTTTTAAAACACCATTCCCAAACGCAGATCACTTTTTTTAACCTCAATTCATCCACAATCAACCCTTTCAAAATCAGTCCTCCTAAAATCCAAAATCAAAAGAAATCTAAAACACCAACAACCCTTAAAATCATGAAGGAACTAAATCCACACAAAAATCTTTCAAAAAACCAAATACAAAAAAAAATGCTCGTTTCTTCATATCACCAAATTGAGCCTATGCTTAATTCCTTCAAATATCCAAGGTTTTAAATTGCGGCCACAACATCAAGGTTTTAAATTCTCCCATCTTTAAAGACCACAATTGCAGCCACAATTTTCCACAACATCAAGGTTTTGAAATCTCCAAAACCACATCGCAACCGCAATTGCGGCCACAAATTTTCACAATGTCAAAGATTTTTGGAGTCTCTGCGACCGCGACCACAATTCAAAACCTTATATCAATCCACAGTGGCAAGTGAAGAGTGAAATGAAAACTCGCATTTCCAATAGAAGAATTAAAAAGAAAACAAAAAGAAAAAGATAAGATGGAATTGATGCAGGTACTGTACCTCAAATAAAACAGAAAATAGAATAAGTTGGCGAGAGGTTCGCCTCGAAGAGCGGGATCTGTTGCTCATTCTAGAAACGACGGCGTTTTCTTCTTTGGAAATATACTGAAGCCTCTTCTCAAAATCATCGCGGTTGGACCTGAATATCGCGTTCCAAATTCGCGAAATAAACCCCTTCTTCTTCTCCTTATTCACCTTCTTTTCGTTTTCGTTCGCCGCAGTGGCACCGGCACTGGGAGTAGTTTCTTTCTTCTCACCTTTCTCATCCCCCATCACTCTCACCCCTGAAAAAACAACTAACAAAAAAAAAAAAAAAAAAATAAGAAAGTGAAAAATTGAGAAATGATGTTCGGTGGTGTGGCGTGGAAGGAACGAATACGAACTTGTTCGATCTGGGAGGGAGGGAGGGAGGGTTCGAGAATGTTCGGTGGTGTGGTGTGGTGTGGTGTAGATCTCAGGCGCGTAAAGTTAAGTTGAGGAGTGGGAGTGGGAAGAAGAAGAAGAAACGTGAGCCGTGAGAGTTGAGAAAGGGTTATTATTTCAAATTTTTGGGGTTTTGTTTTGGTTTTTGAGGACACTCTCTCTCTCTCTCTCTCTCACGCAGTGCCACGCACGTTGAATTTCACGCACCGCGAATGCGAAGACGAATGCGTTGATGCCACTGTGAAGTTGTTGAGTGGACTTCCTAACACACGTAACCGTTTATTACTGTGCTTTTAGATTTCTTTTTCCTTTTTTTTTTTTTGTTGTTGAAAAATAGTATTACTGTTCTAAAGATTCTAATCGACTAATTAAAAATAGAGCAAATTACATCAACATCTCTTGAGATTCTGTATAATTACACATGTATCACATGGTGTCTTAATCATTACTTTTGCCTCTCCTGTAAGAGTGTTAGTATAAGGTTTGAGAGGATGCCATGTAATGTTTACAAACATATTAGTGTAATGTTTTCAAACTTAAATAGGGATTAGTGTAGGAAAATAAAAAAGAGTGGAACTATGTGTAATTACACGAAACCTCAGGAAGTGTTACTGTAATTTGTTCTTAAAAATATAAAATCGTCAATAAAATTTAATTTAATTTAAATATAGAACAAATTATTAAAGAGGACTTGTTTGGTATTCATGATTTTACATTAAAAGTGTATATTTATTAAATTCAAAAGTTATATTTATAAAGATTTTTAATTGGTTGATAATATAATGTATATAAAATTAAATTAAAATATGTACTTTATCATACTTTTTAATATATTTTAGTTCATTTTTAATAAATAAAAAAACTATTGTTAATTTTTTAATTAGTATTCTAAGTATATTAGTTATCATTTTTTTTTTTACAGAGTCAAAATCTTTTAATAAAGATTAAAAATGTGTTTGCAAATCCGTTCAATACAGAATTTATAAATCAACTTAAGTGTTGCTTTTGTTCAGACTCAGGTTGCATTGAATTTGAGTGACACGCCTATGCAAATAGACACTAAGAGTTACGATGTAATGACTCCGACTGCAGTGTGATGTCGCGTCTTCTTAAAACGGTCGACGTCAATTTGGTTTTACTAGTTACTACGTTTTCTGTAGGAAAGTATTTTCCGTAAATTGTCAAGTTGTAAATTATTATTAATTTTTTTAAATAAAATTAATCCGATAGTAAAGGTAGGTTGACTATAGATAAAGATTATACAATTCATAAAGCAAAATATATATATATATATATATATATATATGAGGAAAGATCAAATTATACCAATGTAATTTAAACAACTATTACATCATTTAATAATTTCATACAGAATGTGATTTTTATCGATCCAACCGTTGAATTATATCTACATATTACCAAGATTGTCTATGTCAAATTTTGTCAAAATTGAACAATAATAAGAAAGCAATCAAATGATCCATATTTTAGTATATTTTGAAAAGTTTATATTACGTCAATTTTAATCTATATGAATGTGGCAGTAAATAATTTTGGATTAATTTGAAATCTTGTATATATGATTTATGTGAAAGGAACTTTCAATCCAACGGTGGATTTTAAGAAAATATAATCTAATCCAAAGTTATTGAATGATGTAATAGTTTATCAAAGTTACACCAGTGTAATTTTAAGAAAACATCATCTAATTCAAAGTTATTGAATGATGAATAGGATCGTTTACACCAGGTGTAAGTCTAAAAGACTTACACCAAATCTACACCGTTAATATAAGTTAATCCTACGATTTATAATATCTTAATAAATATGGTAACTTTATCATATTTTATGACAATCAATTAGTTAGGTTTAATCGATCAATTGGATCATTTAATTGATTTGATTTTTTGTATTAATTATTTACGAAAATTGTTGAACAATTAATATATTTTTTTACTAATTTTTCATGTAATAAAATATATTTTATTTGTCTCTATTTATTATTTATATAGTAACAATTTTTTTTATGATTTGTTAAGAACCAGTGCACGTCGCTATTGTATTAAGAATCAATACAATTATTTCTGGCTCATTAAGAATCAATACATTTATTAAAAAATATATATATAATATAACTACAAATTACAATTTAAACTTATTTATAAATTTTATTATCTTGAATTTTTATTTTATACATTTTATTATAAAAGCATTATGTTAGTATCTATTTATTTTAATTTTTTATTCTTAACTAATAATATATTTCAATAAATATACACTTTCTAAAACTTTTCATTTCCACGTTTTATTTTCATATAATTGATTTTAAAAAGGAATTAATTATTAATAAAACATTAGAATGTATTTAACTGTATATATAATGAAAAATAAAACATACATGATAAAAATATCATTAATTATTATTTTAACATAACTTATTTTGTTACATTCAAATTGTTAATTCTCTTTAAATTAGTAAAAATAATAACAACGTGTATTGATTCTTAATGAATCATAAAAATATATTTTTTATTTGTTATGTATATATCATAAATAGAGAAAAATAAATATAGACTTTTTTGCATGAAAAATTGGTAAAAAAAATATTAATTTGTGAATAATTTTTATAAATATAATCAAATCAATCAAATGATCTAACTGATTGATTAAACTTAACTAGTCAATTGTCATAAAATATGATAAAGTTACCGGTGTAACTTAAACAAGTATTACTTATACATATACAATGCTTTTTTACTTATACAGAGAAATTAAGTTACTGTAAAATATTATATAAAATAAATTATTTTCTCCTATACTAAGAGATACGAATATTATATCAAATATCACATTGTTTTTCCTTTTTATGTTAAAATATAAAATAAATTAGGGTAAAATATGTTTTTTTTCCTCATTTTAACTTGATAGATGAAATTAGTGTTAAGGACTAAAAATAAAATAAAACAATTTTTTAGAGATTAAAAATAGAAATCAAGATAAAATGAATGACCAAAAACATATTTTATCCAATAAATTACATATATCTCTCTCTATAAAGATGTGAATATTACACTGTTTTTCTCCTCTTATATTAAAACATACAATTTATTCTATTTATTTTAATACTGTTAAAAGATATTCTTTAAAAGTCCTAAAATATATTTTTAATTAAAATATATACTTAAATAATTTAATTACAAAGTTATTCTTAACTCACTCAATAATGTTTTAAATATACATTAAATTCAAAATAATTGATTAAAATAATAATTGAGAATAGAAATTATGAAATAAATTATTACACTAAAAGACAATTTTTGTCTCCATATTTTTTGCAATCCATAATTTTGATCCTTCTATTTTAAAATAGAGATATTTAGTCTCCCAATTTTTAAAAATAAGTGATTTTAGTTCCACTCTTCAAATTAAGACGGTTCATTTTTTAACATCGATTCTTACGTGACACAATCTTAGTGACATAGTACTATACTATTTGTTTATTTTAAGGAGATTAGTGTTTATTTTATTTAAGTAAAAAAATTTAAATAGAAAAATAAGAAATAAGAAATAAAAAACAAATATTTTTACTTAAATAAAATAATCCAAATCACTTAAAATAAACAAATAATCTAGTGCTATGTCACTTAGAGTGTGCCATGTGAAAATCAATGTTAAAAAATTAACAATCAACGTCTTAATTTTGAGGGTGAGACCAAAATTAAGGATTGCAAAAAACAGGAGACTAAAATTGTATTTTAGCCTAGATATTATTATATATAATAAATTTATATATTATATTAATATACATTTGAATTTTTATATTTTAAAATATGTTTTATAAATATTTTTTAATGTGTATTTTAATATATGTATATATATATATATAACTATTAATTTTTTAATAATTACTTTTTATTTAATAGTTTACTTTTATTATAGATTCGTTTTTAAAAAATATATGTTTAATATACATATATTATAATTAAATTTAATAAATATATAAATTAATACACTATAAAAGAATATATTAATTTATTTATATATTTTTATAAATATTACATTAATAACTTTAATTAAATATTATGTATATATAGGTATTAAATTTTTAATAATTACTTTTTATTTCATAATATACTTTTAATATATAGATTCATTTTAAAATGTATATGTTTAATATACATATATTTTCATTAAATTTAATAAAAATAATAATTTATTTATATATTTATATAAATACTATATTAATAACATTAATTAAACATTATGTATATATAAGTACTAAATTTTTAATAATTACTTTTTATTTATTAATATACTTTTAATATATAGAATCATTTAAAAATTAGGCTTAAATACAATTTTAATTCCCTTATTTTGCCGAATCCGCAATTTTGGTCTTCCTATTTCAATATAGAGACATTTAGTCTTCCTATTTTAGAAAATTCGTAATTTTGGTCTAATTCTCAATTTTTTCTACATTTATTCTTTTTATTTCTTACATTTTAATTAATTAAATCATTTCTTGATGGTACCTTAAATGAATATGTTAGGTCTAGGGTTCAAATGGACCAAAATAAAATAAATAAAACATAGGCAAAATTGAGGATTTGATCAAAATTGTGAAATTTCTAATATATAGGGACCAAATGTCTCTATTTTAATATGGAGGAACCAAAATTGTAGATTGAGCAAAATAAGGGGACAAAAATTTTATTTAAGCCAAAAAGTTATATGTTTAATATACATATATTATCATTAAATTTATTAAATTTAATGGATATTTTAATTACTAATATATAAAAAAAATATTAATTCATTTGTATGTTTAAATAAATACTATATTCATAACATTAATTAAATACTATGTATATGTATATATATAAGTATTAAATCTTTTAATAATTACTTTTTATTTAATAATATACTTTTAATATATAGATTCATTTAAAATTTTATTTGTTTAATATACATATATTATTATTAAATTTAATAAATGTATTATATTTAATAAATATATTAATTAATACTATATAAAAAAGATATTAATTTTAATATACTTTTAATATATAGATTCATTTGAAAAGTTATATGTTAAATATACATATACTATTATTAAATTTAATAAATGTATTAATTAGTACTATATAAAAAAGATATTAATTTATTGATATATTTATATAAATAATATATTAGTAACATTAATTAAATATTACCTTTATATATATATATATATATATATATATATATATATATATAAACATATAAGTATAATTTTTATCATTTTCTTCAAAATATATATAATTGAATATAACAATTATATTTATTTTAAAATTTATTTTATTGAACAATTTTTAAAAAAATATATATTTTTTACTATACTTATTGTGTGTGTGTTAATGGAATTTTAATAGAAAATTAAAAAAAAATAGAATAAAGTGTCATGTACTTAAATTTATCTAGGAAGGAAAGTGTAATTTTTAACATAAAATAAAAAACAATGTAATATTTGCATTTCTAAAGAAAGAAGCATTTAATTTACTCTTTATATATCAAAAGCCCAATTGACTCTTACTCATTCAATAACAAATCTCATGTATTTTTTGTACTAAAAATATAAAAGATTTTTACACTATCATTTAATTACAAATTTAAGTTTATTCACTTTTATAATAATTATCTTAAAAATTATACTATCAATAATAATTTATAATTGATTAATAGTGTAAAACTTTTTATACTAACAATACATAGAAATTAAACTCTTATTTAAAAATTATTTAATCACAATTTCCAATTCAATTAGTGAATTCCACGATTATGTTGTCAAAATACTTGATTAGAAATAAAATTTTAATATTTAATAAATTTGTCATTTTCATAATTAGACGTGATGTAAATTTTATTAAATATTGTGACAATATATTATAAAGTGATATGTAAACTTTTTTATACTGGCAGTAAATAAAAATATATATTTATTTTTTGAGTTGTAAAAATATAAAAAACTAACCTTCTGTATACCACAATAAAAACTCAACCATCTAACCCTATAAATGAATATCAATTAAAGAAAAGTCACATTAATGATCGGTATGGTCTAGTCCTCCCATATGAATAGGCTTAGATAGAAATTAAACAACTATTTTTATTTTAATTTTGACTTACAGTTCCTAAAAAAAAATTGACATATAGAATAAAAAGTTTTACATATTACTTGTATTTGTATTATGTTACTATACGGATAAAAAAAATGTTACTATTTCATTAACGATTTTGAATAATTTCATAATTACATAACATGTTGAATTTATTAAATAATATAACTACATATTATAAACGATACATAATTTTTTTATACTAATAATAAATTAAAAAATAAGTAAAAAATTAAAAAAAACTAAATTGTATAACTGTATTAAAAAAAAAAACACTTTTAACATCCCAGTTCCAACTCCCACCAACAGTCATTATTGTATCATAAACTTTATCAATTATATTAACATTGGTAGGGCACGAAATACAATCAATAAGTCTAATGTTGTCTCCGACCAGTAATGCTCCTAGAAACGAGTTGTTTATATGTATCAAAAAGAGAAACAAGTTGTTTATTCATTTCCTACTTCTCAAAATTCAATAGATTTAGGTGATCTTTCTTACAAATCCTCATTATAAGTTTATAACTTGGAGCTCCATTCGAAAAAAAGAAAAACTTTGAGCTTGTAGGTTTAAATTAAATGAATAATTCTATATTCTTTAACATATCTTTTTACCAATTTTCTTATTTATTAAATCAAAACTATTAAATGTTTTTACATTTTTAACATATTAATTTTTTTTTTAAAATGCAAGTTTTAATGAAAATACAACAAAAATGACACACCCAAGAATTGAACCCAAAACTTAAAAATTATTTAGTAGATCAACTGACCACTAGACCAAAATAATTAATTAGTAAATTTATGACATAAATAATATATATATATATATATATATATATATATATATATATATATATATATATTTGTATTTTATGTTACTTACATACTGTTCATACAATTCGACCTGTGACCAATCAACTCAGTATGAGTATGTTTGTATTTCCGGTGAGAAGGTCCAAAAGTATGTTTGAGAGTAAAATTAGTTTGGGATCATGTTTGGTTATCCCTTAAAAGTATGTTTGAAAGTAAAATTTTGCCTGCAAACTTAATTTTGGAAAAACAAGACTTGGGATATTTTTGCAAACTCAGTTTGCAAATTTAAGTTTAATCCAAATTTAAGTTTGCAAACTTTAATCCAAACAAGCAGTGCGGTATGATGTCGACAGCCGGTCTAATTTTTAACATTCTCTAAGCGGTGCGATATGATGTCGCGTCTTAAAATACAAGATTACAGAGATAGAAACGGTCAATGACAATTTGGTTTTAGATTTTCTGTAGGAAATATTATTTTTGTGTAAACTCTAAAATTGAAAATTAAATATTTTTTAAAATAAAACTAATCGAGCATGCGATTAATCTAGTCATTTAGGTGGGTTGATTTAGTTAAAAATTATAAAATTATTTTTTATTTATAGAAAAAATTAGTTTAATGTTAACTATTATATATCAATCACCCAATAATAAATAATTGCAGTGCTAGGATTATAAGTCATTATTTGAAAAGTTATTTAATTGTCGTTTCCAATTCAATTAGTTAATTCCATGATTATGTGCATGTTTTGTTTGCTGTTTACAGCTTTGCAAACATCTGTTCACACTTTCTTATGCTACAGACAGAAAAGTAAGTACATTGATGGATTAAGAAGAACGTGGGTTACGTTCAATCCAACGTTTTCCCAAACACATCCTATGTTGTCAAAATACTTTAATAGAATAAAATGTGTTAATATTAATAACTTTTTTTAATAAGTTTGATCATTTTAAGAATTGGATGTGATACTATGACCATAGTTTTAAAATCCGGACCGACCCGGCCGGTCGGACCGGGAACTGGTGGTTAGACCGGGTCGAGTCGGTCATCGGGCTGGTCATGCTTTCGACCCTGTCAAACCCGGGGTTAACCCGGTGACCCGACCCGGTCACGCTTTTTTTTTTTAATTATTTTTTTTTTAATTTTTAATTTTTTTTAAATTTCTTGAAACGATGTTATTTGGATAAAAAAAAAAAAGGTTTTGTGACTGTGACCGTTTGCCAAAACATTGTTTGTTGTGTCGTGTTTGTGAGTCTGTGAATTTTCTTCTTCAAACTTCAAAGTGCACACACATAAACCCTAATGTCATCATTTCAACCACATCGATCCACACCACATGATTCTATTTAATCCAACTTGAATGTTATTTTTAGTTAATTATGTTTTTATTATTTATGAGTAGTGATTCTTAGGTAATTGATACTGTGATTCTATCACTGTGAATTTTGTTTGAAGAAGTGATGGTACAGTTGATAGTGTGATTCTATTATTTTAAATTCTGTTTAAACTTTAAAAAAGTTTAATAAGTAATTTATAATGTGATTTTATTACTATGAATATCAATAGATTTGAACTTGAAAAATGAGCTTGTGGAATTATATTAATTTGTTATGTGATTTTTTTTTTTACTTTTTTAAGACATGTATAAAATTTTCAAATTTTTTAATACAGACCGGGTCATGCGGGTCAATTAGTGACCCACCGGTTCGACCACTGACCCAGTGACCCAGTGCCTTGATCGAGTCGGTCACCGGATCGGTTTTTAAAACTATGACTATGACAATATATTATTACATGATATAAAAACTTTGTTTTTAGAGTAAATAGTGTATTTCCTCTAAAAAAAGAGTAAATAGTGTATTATTAACAGCATAAAAAAGATTTTACATTATCATTTAATCATAAATTGTTATGTATGATTAATTTATTAATTTTTACAATAATTATTTTATAAGTTATATTAACGAAATTTTTGATTGGTTGAAAATATAATTATTTTTTATAATGACAGTACATAAAAATTAAACTTTTTACGCTAAAAGTAAATTAAAAAAATAATTAATTCTTGAGTGATGAAAGTAAAAACTTACCTTCTTTTTTAGTACAATAAAAATAAAATTAACCTTCCAACCCCAATAAATATCAATCAAAGAAAAAAATCACACTAATGACCGGTCTGGTATCATGTCATAAAATAATTAGGTAGTTGAATTTTTTTGAAGTATTTTATAAAGACAACTATCTTATTACTTCAAAGTAAGTATCAGTCATCCCACTATGTACCGATATAAACTTAGTCATTCACCTAAGTAAAGGATAGGAAAAACCACACGACATAAAAATAGACTAATTAGTGTTTGGTAAAGTGGAATGAAATTGAATGAAAGTGAAATGAGATGAAAATTTTGAATTAAAGTAGAATGTAAAAATGTGAGTCTCATCCTTTTTACTGTTCATTTCACTCCTTTTCCGTTCTCTTTCATCGCAAACAAATAGATCATAAAAGAAGAGGAAAGAAATCATAAGAGGAAAATAATATTTGGAGGGTGTACAATACAATTATATCATAGACTTTTAACATCCCAATTCCAACTCCCACCCGCAGTCATTATTGTATCATAAACTTTGTCAATTATATTAACATTGGTAGGGTCCGCAATACAATCAATAACTCTCATATTAGTGTTCTGAAAAGAAAAAAAGAATAGTGTTCAAACAGTAATGCACCTAACCAATAGATGTATTTTAGTTGGCAATACATGTTAAGTTTATTGGGAAAGACTTGTGTTTAATATCAAAATACAAGTAATAAACCTAGAAAATGAGTTATTTATTGTATATCCATGGAGTAGAGTTTGTATTTCATTGTATATCCATTATTGTTAATGCATGGTTGTACTGAATTGTTGGATCATGATGGTAGTATTAACCAAGTGGCCTCAATAACTCAAGAGGGAAGTGAATTGAGTTATTTCAAAATCGTTTTGCACACAACCACTAATCCAGAGGAATTAGTTCTATTCAAATTTATTCAATTATACTCTATTTAGTGAGAAAGAGAGTTTATATATTCCTAAATCCTAACCCCGCATACTTTGCATATAGAAGTAATAATGCTAATTACAAAAGCAATTAAGCAATTTATAAAAGTAATCAAGCAATTTAAAGAATAAGGGTTAGAAGATAATGCACTAGTAATTTTTATACTGGTTCGATCAATCCTGACCCACAACCAGTAGTCAACCGTAACTTGAGATTTTTCACTAAGAATAGTGATTACAAAAAGAAGTTGATTATGTTTACACCTTTGAAAATCTCACAAGGACACCCCCTCTTTGAACCCTACACTTAGCCATCAAGTCAGTGATTTCAAAGAACGAGTTGATTATGTCTACACCTTTGACAACCTCACAAGGACACCCTTCTCTAAACCCTAGACCCAACCCCTAAGGATCAGACACCCTACTGAATCTGACAAAGAAACAGTGAGCTAATTATGTCTACGCCTTTGACAGCCTAACAAGAACACCCTTTCTTCTTAGATATAAACCCTCAAGGTTTCAAACCCTTGAGTAACAACTTTGCTAACAATCACTCTCAATAGTGGGAATAACAACTCAATTATGCCCTAGCACTCTTTCTTTTTCAACTTACACACACATCAATTATCCAAGCTATAAGCACCTAGCTTCTCTAATTTTTATAGGCTTGAATACTAAACTCTTGTTGAGCTTTTTTTAGTTTGTGTTTGGTGCATTTTCCTCTTAGGCAAAAACTCCTATTTATGATGTTTAAGATATATGGATTTGAGTTTTTTAGAAGAAAGATTTAGTTCAAAAATATCCCTTATCTCTTTATTTTAAGAAGCTACTTGATTTTAGGCAAAAATACTTTCCAAATTTGCAATTCAAATATTAGGTTTAATTTAGAAAAAAATATTTTTCGAAATTATGCACAAAACTTTCAATTTTAGGCTCACAAACTCGTGGGACTCGAGTATGCCAGGCCAGACTTGAGTCAACTTTCTTGGACTTGAGTTTGCCATTCTACACTCCAGTCTAGGTTGCCGAGACTTGAGTCTGTCATTCTAGACTCGAGTCCTTCAACCTATTTGGCCCAATTTTGAGTTTTCAAGATTCCTAGTTCAATTTCTTATGAGAAGTTTTGATTAGTTAGTTTATTATTGACCTAGATTGATTATTAAAGCCCTAGATGGATCATTGATGTTTGTCCTAGTTGATACTTGAATAGTTTACAGGACATACCCAAGACTTTAACTTTTGGTCTTCAATCTTCAGTCTTGGACCTTGGCTTCATTAGCTTCTATTTCTTTAATCTTTGTCTTTGACTTGTATTGAGAATGCTTCATTTGTTGGCTTTGTTTTCATAAAACTTCCTTGGATAATTAACTTACATGCTTGGAAGCCAGAAAGTCATGTTTTCTGATTGCTTGCAGAGCTTGCAATCTTACAAGTGTTACTCAATTGTCGAACTATATCGATTGTACATGTGATGTTCTCTTATATGAGTTGAATGTTGCTATTACTTGACTTCAAATATAATTTTTTTTTTTGTTACCATGTTATTGGTACGGAGTATCCACCGACTTTTGCCAACGACTAATCTCCGTCAGGAAACCAGACTAGCTACCTTTAGTGTGGTTCTCCCCTTACAACCACATTTTTTTCATCCACAAGACTCGAACCCGAGACCTGGCTTAAGGAGACCGAGTCCAGCACCACTCGAACCAACGACTTGTTGGTCTTCAAATATAATATTTTAACAATGATAAAATTTAGATATTTGTTATCAATTGAGTTTTGAATTGTATCTATATACATATAATCATAAGTTTACCTTGCCTAATGGCACATGTGGTTGTGATTATGATGATATCGAATATCGTGTTTGTGAGAGCAGATGGTTAGGTAAGGTTGATCTATTCTGAGGAAAAAAACATAAACGATTTGAGTCTACACTTAAAATATATTCTTTTCAACATTGATGTTAAAAAAATTTACTTTCCTGAAAATTAATTTTAGAAGACAAAATAAAAATTGTTATCTAAATAGGTTACTGTTGCCCACAATTTTAATGGCCGCCACGGGAATTCCTCTGGATAACTGTCAGGCTCTAAGTTGGAAGTCAAACCTCGATTGTTTTAAAATTTAGTAGAATTAATTTTAATAAAATTATTATTTTTGTTTTAAAATTAATAAAATCAATTTTAAACTATTGAATGTAATTGAAATATATATCTGTGATAGCTCCAAACACTAAATTAGTATTGCAAAAAACCAGAAAATTGATAATTGATTTCACCGGGTTTGCGGAGTGTCCGTTTGACAAACTTTCATAATTTAATTCCTTCTATTGTCACACGTTTGATGTTATATGAAAATTTAGAATTATTCTGAATGAAACACCCTACATCACTAATAATGGAACAAATTAAACAAGAAAAACAACCACCTCACGATTTTTCTAGTCACTTCATATATACACTCAAGTAATCAAATTCAACTATACACATCAAGACAACTCATTCGTTCACCCCAAATTTCAAAAGAAGGAAATTATGTTAAATAGAAGACAAGAGATAAAAGGTTAAGAGGAAAGCTTGATTGATCATAAAAGACATATAGATAAACAAAATAAGATGGGATATCTAATGATGGTACTTTTGTCCTTTTAAAATTGTCCACGACCTACAAATCAGAGATTGAAGTGTGTTAGCCACTTACACCTAATAGTCTCATGAACATGATCAAGTGGCAATTCATTTAGATAATTATGAAGACCATATTTTATTTTTGGCAATCGTTCAATGTAATTTGGGATGTTACCATCCACACAAGTGAAAAGAAAAGTTACATTGTGAGTGGGTTAGGGCCTTTTGAATTGGTTTCTTTTATGCAAAAGCCCAAAGGAAAAGTTGGTAGTGGCAAATAAAAAAGGTCATAACTTCAGCTAAGCTTTCAGGAAAGGCTAAAAAATAGTTGTGTTCTAAGATTTCATCAGAAACTGAATGCTAGCTTCTCCAAAAGAGGTTTTTTCTTGTTCCCCAAAAGTCGGTTTTTTTACTTAAAAAAGCAAGCAGGCCAACAATAAGCAACCAATGTATGGTCCAAGTAGAAATGTTGCTAACAAAATTATCCTGATTCCTGGTGCTACTACATTTTTAGACTAGGATTAAAAAATATTAGAAAAATAGAACACAATATTAAGAGATTAAATTATTGCTACCTGTAAAGCTGTTCCATGAGCACAAGTAATGCTATTTGATGATTTAAGACCAGTGAAGATAACTTGATTGATAAGTTAGCCCGTTCCCGCATTTTTCTTCCATGACCATAGGGCCCACCAATACAAAAGGATAATCGTGAAGCACCCTATGAGAAAGCAGAAATCAATGAAATTATTTTTTATTTAACAATAAATTTTATTCAACAGTATCTTCATATTAAAAATAACAAGAGTTATAACATGAATGGAAATCACAAGGGGATGGACATTGATGTTATTTTCCCATCAAAAAGGCAGTTATTCATATACCAGAAAATCCAATCAAAGCACGTTTAGGTACTTAAAAGAAGAAAAAACTGGGAAACACCCCCAAATCACCCAAACAAATATAGTATAAAATAACTTTGGCTTGAAAACAGAAATCCAACAATGCAGTAAACATGTAAAATTTAACTTTACACACAGGTGAATCTGTCAACATTTATAAACTGCAAAGGAAAGTCTCAGAGAGGTGACACAGATCCATTCCTTAGAAAAATAGAAACTCTAAAACTGGTAATGCTATACTTTGAGATGCATCTAATACTAAATATGATTAAAAATACAAACTTGCATTACAGGACAAGAAATCACACTTCAGGAGTTCAAAACTGAGAACCTATTTTGGCCCGAGAGATAGATCAGTTTTTACAAGTAACAAGACAAAGGTCAATTATAAAACTGAGGTGACTTGCAAGTTTGCAAAAACTAAAAGTAGATTTGATAATTCTGGTGGCTAAAAATGGTTTAGTGATAACTAAGTCAACTCACTATAAACAAAGTACATTAAAGATTCTATACACAAAAATTATTGATATAAGCACTGCAAAGAGTGAGAAATATGAATGATATTATTTTACTACCACATAAAACGAACAGAATTGAGGTATTCAATCTCAATGTAGACACAATATCTAGGGTCTGTTACATGATTGACAACTTATGATGCTTTCTTTCATCATAGTGCCAACAAGCAATACTCAATACTTATATTATGCCCATACTTGAATAACTTGCATGTATGGAAGAGATCATTTACAAAATGTTCTTACAGTATTTCCTGCATCACCCACCAACTCTGCCATTTGCTCAGATCCTATGTCTTGCCCATGTTCATCCAACATCACAACCTATAAGTGCAGGTACATGACAGAAAACCTAATTAGAAGGGAAGAAAAGGCCAATTCTAGCTGATAAAATACGAGTTGCAAGTAAAGTAGGACTTGACTTTCAATTTTCAAGCAAGGACTTAAAGTAGACACCGTTACAGTGTTTGCGAAAATTGGAGCTGTGTCGATATGATAATTAAAACATGACATAGATCTTCATGGGTAGTGTGATTTTAAGGGTTGAGTTCAAAGTGGGTGTAGTAGTCTATGGGTTGATTTTAGTTCCAATACCATGGATAAGTGCATAAACACCATTAAAAATCGAAACATAATACAGAATTGACACTAACATATACTTAAGCTTAATTGGACTCCATTGTTCCATCATCACAAGACACAGAGCTAAAGGAGTATATAAGTTACACTACACAATTCTGGCAAGGATACAGCAAAAGGCTTCAAATATAGATCTGTGTGCTTCATAAAAGTGGGGTAGGGAGGAGAAAATTCAAAACAATTCAGAGAAACTACAGAATTAAACTGCAGAACAAATGAAAGCATCTCTATAACTTAGCTTACATATATTTTTTGTCCCCAAGATTATGATGGCTTTTGGTTTTAATTGCTAAACTAATTTTATTCATTATGTCCTTAAAAATTACAAAAACCATGAGCTTTTAGTCCCTGAAAAAAGGATGTGGTTTAAGTCCCAGTCCCAGTCCCTCACCAGGGACTAAAACCACATGGGTTTTTTGTAATTTTTAAGGACTAAAAACTAATAAAACTTTTACCTGGACCAAAACCAAAAAACATCACATTTTCAAAGGCCAAGCAACATTTGTTCTGAATATGAAAGAAATTCCTTTATTCCACTATATTTCTCATCTCCACCACAAAACAAAACATGCTTACAAGTACAAATAAGGACAAAAAAATTATTTACTACTGTAAGTCAAATTCATGCATGTTGGAGACTATACCCAATCATCAGACCTTATAAGGTTCATCACTGCCTCGTCTTCGGCATCAACCTGAGCCCTTTGGTCACTACAAGGCAAGCAAATGATCCACCCTTTCTATTAGACAACAAAATCACAACAAAAATTATTCTGTACAACTATTTGTGACTAAAACCAGCAGGTACCAGCTTTTGCATACACACACACATATTCACAATGTGAATTTGAAATTTACATTCGTCATTCAAAGCACCACAAAATGAAGCTGTGCTCAAATAACCATGAGTTGGCCGTCATTCAAAGAACTACTGAACTCACCGTGCATTTCGAGGATTTGGCCGTATTTGAACATCCTCAACACTGCAATAGTACCTGAGCTTATCCACATACTCATCAACCATGAGTTGCAGTCCACGTGATCGCTTCTTCCCCACTGCTAATATACGTATGGGAAGTGCTCTCTACACAATTTATAAACTCCAAATAAATACAGTAAATATGACATTATAAAGCATTTTTACATTGTCGTTCAATCACAAATGGTCATTGTCATGCATAATAACTTTGTCAACTTTTACGATAACTATTTAAAAGTCATTTCTACATGATTTCTGATTAATTTACGGTGTAAAAATTTCTACACTTACAGTGGATAGAAATTAAACTCAATAATAAACAAAAACACACATTACAGTTGAAAGAGTCTACACTACATGTGATAAAAAAAACCGTGTCGTCACATACTAATATAATAAACGAATATAAACCCTAACCGTTTGACATTTTTCTTTTTCTTTTTCGACGGAGCAAAATTGTTTGGTAAATATTATTAATTGATGGTCGTATTAAAGTAAAGGAATTAGGTTTGGGGGAATTGAAGTGCGAATTGTGAGGGAGAGATAGTTTATACCACTGATTGACCTTCGTACTTGCATTTTCTACCTGAAAAATTTCGGCGCAAGTAAATTAAGAGTGTGAAGAGAATGCGATGCGGAAATGAGTGTGGGTAAGTGAAAACCTTGTGCAGGATTTGAAGTGGATGGATTGAAACTAACGCAGAGATGCAGTGCCGTGCCCATTCGGAAGAGAAAACACAAATGGCGGAAATGGATGATGAAGGAGATACAGAGTGAGAGAATTCACTGGGCAAGGATTACAAAAAAACGGAGCGGGGAAATTATTAAAAAGTATATTTAAATTTAGGGTTTTGCTAACCAGTGTCCTAAGAACTCTAATTAAGGAATTAAAAAAAGAAAGTATTTATTGTGCAGATTATAGAAAAGCGCAAAAAAAATAATGGATAACGCAATTTTGTACCTTCCAATAAAAACATTTCTCCTTTTAATTCCTTATCCAACTAAGGGCATTGGTTAGCATTTGGCTTAAATTTATAATAAATAATAAATAAAATTTGAATAAAATTAATAATTTAGCTTGTAAAAAATAAATATTATATTATTCTTATACAATTAAAATATGATTAATAAATATTTTTAAAGTATAAATAAATTGTATCATAATTAAAATTAAAATTTGTAATAAATAATTATTTTTAATTATATAAATTGTATTTTAGATTTATACAAGGTTGTTTTTATTTATTGAAATTTTTTTAAAAAAATATTGAAATTTAATTTGAAAATAAAGATGAAAAAAAGGTAAATTAAAAGAGATACACAGTTTTTTGATGCATAGGAAAGTACAAGAAAAGAAAAGGACTAAAGTCTCAGATGAAGCACACCCATAACATCAGCTAACATCAAAGGAGTTAACTGAGGTGGGCAGTGAGTCCAGAGGAAACAAGGATCATCATGAGAGGCTCCAAACTTCGCAAGCCAATCAGCGCAAGAGTTCGCTTCACGCAGAGTATGCTGCAAGGTGACTTCCCAATCCAACTGCAAAAACTTCCTGATTGCACTTACGAGAGGAAAACATGGATGAAAGATATCCATACTGCTCTGTACCAACTCCAAAGCCATCTTAGAATCCGTATCACACAAGATAATGCGAAATCCATGATTCCAGGCTATCTCAAGAGCATGAAGCAAAGCAAAAAGTTCTGCTCTAATACTAGTAGATGTTCCACACGAACCAGAAAAACCAGATATCCAATTCCCTAGATGGTCCCGAAATAATCCACCAAAGCCAGCTCTCCCAGGATTACCAAAAGAGCTTCCATCAATATTGATTTTTATTGCAGGGAATAAAGGAGGTTCCCATCTGATATGTCTACATTGTTTTCGCTGCCTTGGTTGATGAAAAATCTTCATGATATCAGAGAAGAGAGTCTGCACCTGACTAATGATCCGCCATAATTCCCAAACTTGTTCCTGAAAAATAGAAGCATTTCTAGCTTTCCACAAAATCCAAATAGTTGTTGCAAACAGAATGCCATTGGGCCCTTGGATGTTGGTGGTTAGCCAATCGTACACATTGGTAGTGTAGAAATCCGGCTGCAAGTCCAGCTTCAAATGCTGCCACACTTGGGTGGATAGATACACAGTTAAGAAATCAAATCAAGTATATAGATAAAAATAAAAGGTGAATGACTTGAGATGATTGAAAAAGAAATTTTTTAGACTAGTTTTTAAATTAAATTAAATTTAAAATTAAAATTAAAAAACATATTTTAAAAAAATTAAAAAATTAAAAATATTTAATTTATAAAATTAGAATAAGATACGTGGTTCAATAAAAATAAAAATAACTCTTAAAAATATTTCATTCAAAAATAATTCTTGAAAATATTCTTATTCAAAAATAGTTCTTAAAAATACTCATTTTATATAAAGATTCAGATTTATAACATAAGGATAGATTTTAAGAAAAAATTTCATATCACATGGGACTAAATAAATAAATAAGAACCATGTCACATTTGGAATGGTAATTTTATTCTTTCATTTAAGTTTTTTAATTTTGGGCCAAGTCTAATTTTTTTGTGGGATGGGCAATCAGCCCAGTTAAAAACCCACGGAAAAACAAATGGAAGCAAGTTATTACTTTCGGCACTCCCATAAAAATTTAAAAACAAACTGAATGGACAAAAATTCCCTTTAGCTCTCACTAGGCACCTCTGCCTCTCCTTAACAAACCCTAGCCATCAAACTTCCATAACCACCGCACTCCACTCCCACCCAAACACCCAAACTGAAAGGTAATTTGGGAATTTTAAAACATTTGGGGTGTAGGAAGAAAAAATGAGTGCAGGAAGCAATTGCCATCAAAGCATTTTCTACTAAACCACAACATCCCAAGTAAGAAAGGGAGTTGTTATTCTCATCCCATCATTTTGCTATTCTCACCCCATAATTTCAAAAATCCTAGGAAATTACTCTCTTACCCTTTTTCCCACCCCCAGCTCTCCTCTCCCTCTTCCCCTACCCCTTCACCTTCCCGCCCCTTCCATCTCCTTCTTCCCACCCCCTCTCCTCCCCCACTTCCCTCTGCCTCTCCTCCTTCACATTCTTCCTTCTGCCTCTCCTCCCCGCTGTGTTGCCCAAGTTCGTCTTCTTCCCTTTGCCTTTTTTTTCTTCCATTTTTCCGCAGTGCAACGGAATCATGATTCCGTTGTATTGCATGAAAAACAACACAACGGAATTGTGATTCTGTTGTGTTGTTTGAAAAACTCAAACAACACAATATAATCATTATTCCGTTGTGTAATACATAATTTTTTTAAAAAAAACTTATTTTGAATTTTTCATTTATAAAGTAATTTTTTTAAAAGAAAAATATTTAATTATATTTTTATTATATTTACATTATTATTTTCATTATTTAATTTTTAAATAAAATTTATTATTTAATTCAATAATTTTTTATTTAATTTAAAAAAATTATTCAATTAAAAATTTTATATTTTATATTTTTAAATGTATTTATTATTTATATTTTTTTATGATAGTATTATATTTACAGTATTAGTTTGTTTTTTGTTTATTTAGTTATATGGTATTTTAGTTTATTTTTCTTTATTCAGTTCTAATTATTTTAGTTAATTTTTTTGCAGATTTATTATGGCTCGGACGAAGTATGTTTCCTACGATCGGCGACATGATCCCTGCACATTGGAGGAAAATGTTGCTGCAGACGCTGGTTAGCCTGCCCAGCCATCCAGGGCAGACCAGCGATGTGTGACAACATCTGCTCGTCGTCGTCGGGCAGATGATACTCGTGCTGTTGGAGGAGTATAGCAGCATGAGCCAGAGGACGCAGAGGTTGTACATGCTGAGACAAACGTGCCACAACCTAGTCTAGATGTGTCACTGCCTGAGCCAGAGGTTCCTCTGCATGATCCAAAGGTAGCGAAGGTACCACAGCCAGCCGCAAAGATCCTGTTTGCTGACCAGATCATTGGACCGCCATTTCCTAGTGGTCTTGTAGTTGATACAGTACTGAGGTCCTATAAAGACCACGTCACTGGACATATATAGATTGGCGAGCCTCGGGAGGAGCTAAATGTGGTCAACCACACTGGGAAGTTGATTCCCTACCCTACCCAACCACAGGTTTGGGGCATACGTGGATCAGTCTGGCTTGACGGGCCTTTATCAGGCACAGTACCGCAAATAAAGGCTTCGTCAATGCCTTTATTGAGAGGTGGCATCAGGAGACATGCACCTTCCACCTGCCCGTCGGAGAGATAACCATCACTCTGGATTATGTGTCCTATTTGTTGCACTTGCCTATTACAGGCTTGCAGATTGCCGGCCCAGCGACCACGTTTACGAAGACTGACATTAGGATGTTGCTGAGGACCATGCTAGGCCTAGTGTCTAACGATGAGGCAGATGCTGCCACGACGGCAGGAGCCAGGGTACGTCTCTCATGGCTGAGGGAGCTATATAAGAGGTATGTGCAGTCTGGTTCATATGTGTGGGCCACACGAGCATACTTGTTGCACTTGCTCGGCTGTACCATCTTCGCCGACAAGAGCTCCACACATGTGAACATTTTCTACCTCTGCTACCTTAGTGATTTATCCACTTGCGCCCAGTACGCTTGGGGAGTATCTGCATTGGCGTATCTTTACGACCATATCTCCTATGCGAGCTTGCGCGAGAGCAAGCAATGTGGAGGTTCTATGACACTACTGATGGTAAGGAATTATTTATTTGCTATTTACATATTTGTTTGTGTATTTTTTAATACAAATGTTCACATAATTTACTTTCTTTATTTTACAGGCATGGGCGTTTACACATTTGCAATCAGTTTGCGGATGGGAGGATGTTGCTTATGACCCTAGGCTTCCCTTTACTACCAGATGGAAGACGATGAGCGATAGCGGCAAGGCTTGGGGGACCAGGTGGTTGTTGGATCAGTTGCAGATGGAGGACGACGTCTGGTCCCCATATGATGATAGATACAGGGTTGCCGCTGGTAGACCCTTCTTGGAGCAGACATATTATTCTGGCCACATCAGGTGTGGCACAGACATGCGACCCTATCTGCCAAAGAGGGTTTTGAGGCAGTTCGGGTACGTACAGGGGATCCCTCCACCACCACCTCCTCGTCTTGAGACATCGATTCAGACATGGGCCGAGTGGGAGCAACATAGAGTGTAGATGGAAGAGCATGTGCCAGAGGATGCTCCATGTGCCTGCACCTCCAACTACTTGGCATGGTATTATGAGAATTCACATCCATATGTGATTCCGCCAGAGGAAGGAGAGGCAGCACGAAGCCCAGTACGTATGTCCGACCCCATACCTCAACTTTAGCCTCAGTCTCAGCCTGGTGACCCTATGCTAGAGTTTGTAGATGGTGTAGATTACTCGTGCGAGGTAATGTAATGCAAACACTTTTTCCATAATTGTTTACATTTTTTTGATAAATAATTACTAATTTTAATTTTCGTTTATGTAGGATCGATACTGGATGATGTCTGCGATTACAGAGAGGTTGTTGCATACCAGAGCCATTTCTGAGGGCACGCATGACCATGAGTTAGTGCAGCGGCTATTGCACATATCACAGGGCGGCTTAGGTGCTGGGTGCAGCAACCAATGAAGCAGACAGAGGAGGAGGACCGAGGACGGTGGTCGCAGAGGCGGTGGCCGCAGAGGCGATTGATTTATGATGTATTTATTAATATTTGTATCTAAACTTTTATTTTGTATGTACATTTTATTATATTTTACAGTTAATGTTTTGAATTTATTACATTTTTCTTTATAAACTTTATAAACAACATGCGCGCACCTGGTAGTATAATGAAAGAAGGAACGATTTCTCCATTAAAATCATATAACAAACAACAACAACAATGTGCAACATAATAGCACTTCTATAGATATTTCATAAAAAATAACAACAACAACAACCAACATAATAAAACTTAAACATAGTTGTTGGTTTACTACATAGACTTCTTTTCATTAGAGCTACTTATCGCCATTGTCTCACGCATAAGAACAATAATCTATTCGATAAATCTGGGTTTACACATCAGGGCAAGCATTTCTTCAAGAGATCGACCAAACGTTGTATATAATTCAATCAGTCCTTTTGAATGAAATTCACAAAAGGTGAAAAACATCTTACTCACACCATTGTTGTCTTTAAGCTCCATGCAGTCGTACTCAACACAACCATCACCTACATATATTGGTTGACGGTAATAGATGTCAAGTAGCATTCTACTACCTCAGATGGCATCCTTTACTTTTTTTTTCAAAGCAGCAAGTGACATGTCCTCACTTATTCTAATGAATTTAGGACCATGGGGACATTCAAACTTTACCCCCTAAGAAGTTGAAATCATGCCACCATCGTAATACACAACAACAAGAGATCCCTCCATCTTTCAACCAATATACCCAATATAAACACACTAGAATGAGCTGCCTTATACCTACACCACTTATGTTTTATACTACAATATTTACTGTTCATCTATGACTCACTCTGTCATTCAATTATCACATACTCTGCACTTTGTTTAACAAAAAGTAACTACCAAGATTGCACCGACAAAATATAGGATTTAGATAGCATCGATACTTCAATTATCACATACTTACTGTTTTCCTATTAGATGGACATTAACAACTTTGTTTTTTTTGTTGCAAAAAAAAAACAATGGTCTATATTAGTCCTATAAGATACATCGATCAATGTGCATTAAATTGGTATGTTTGTTTCTGTCCAAAATTTAAAACCTAAAATTATACATTTAAAAAAACATTACTCATAAAAAAAAACTTGGAAAAATTTTAAAAAAATTAAAAAAAATGTATACAATGAAATCGTGATTCCGTTGCATATCGTTTTATTCACCACCACACTACACAATGGAATCAAGATTCCATTGTGTAGTGCACAATGGAATCATAATTTCGTTGTGTAGTGTGGTGGTGAAAAAAATGATATGCAACGAAATTACAATTCCATGGGAAGGATAATTTTGGGATAACATAAAATCCACCTACGTGAGTGGTGAGGATAGCAAAACGTGGGATGAGAATAGCAATTCCTAGTAAGAAAATGGGCCACGTAACGTTAAAAGTGGTTATTCTTGATGTGAAATAAGACCCTTTTCATGGCATGACCATGAACATATTCATTTTTTTCCACACTATCAATAACACACAAAAAAAAGACAAATGCTAACGACACTCTCTCTAATACTCTCTTGTTGATTGGTTGAAATTTATTAAAAATCACCAATTTTGGTGGGTTTCACTTCTCATTTAATAATTTCCTCTCTTGAGACCCACCAAAATTGATGATTTCTAATAAATTTCAACCAATCACAGAAAAGTGTTAGAAAAAGAATGTCAGAGAGAGTATCGTTAGCATTCTACAACAAACAAACCTGAGATTTGAAATTGGTTTCTCTCTTAAGCTTTATTTGAGTCTGAAAACTTTTCTTGTTTTGGAATGTGACGTCATCCCCTCCTCCTAAATTTGGACTAACAAAAAAAAACAAAAATTGAAGACATATTAGAAATTAGGTTTAAATATCTTTTTGGTCCTTGTAATTTAGAATTTTTTTGTTTTTCGTCCTTGCAATTTTTTTTTTGTTTCAGTCTTTACAAATTATGTTTGTTTTACTTTTCGTCCTTATAGTGGTTTAGATAGCACTTTTTTCACTGTTCAAAGCGCTATCTAAACCACTATAAGGACGAAAAATAAAACAAACATAATTTGCAAGGACTAAAACCAAAAAAAAACTTTTGCAAGGACAAAAAACAAGAAAACACTAAATTGCAAGGACCGAAAAGATATTTAAGCCTAGAAATTATGAAAGACTCTAAATTATGAAAAACTCTTGCTATGGATAGAGAATCAACATTATCTCTTAATACTAGAGGGAAGAGAGGCATTTCTACCTCTCTATTTTTAAATAAAAAAAAAAAAAAAAAGAAGAAGAAAAAAAGATTGGGAGGTTAAATTTAAAAAATAAACGTGATAGGAAAGAAAGAAATTGACAATATAAGAGTAATGAGATAGTTACTTTAGTTTAAAAGATAATAGTGAAAGTTTAAGAAGATGAGTAAGGATAAAATTATCTAATGAAATGTGTACACTTAAGTTAGGTATTCCCTTTATTATCAGTATAGATTATTTGCACTAAAACATCATGGCTCCTTTTTCAACTTGATTAAAATTGGTGAACAAACAAATTAAGGCTTTCCTTTCTACAATGAGCTGGGAGTAAGGATAAAAATATGTATAGTAACAGAGTTTAAATCTATTTAGTCCTTTTATCAAAAAAAAAAAAAAATCTATTTAGTCCTGTACCAAAAAAAAAATATAGTTTGGAGGAAGTTTTTAACAAGTATTTGATTTTTTTTTTATCCATAGGAATTAAAGATAATACTAAGAGATTTACAATATTTACACATCTCTGCTCAACCAATTGAGCTAGACTCCTTTAGTACAAGTATTTGATTTAATTATTAAAGAATCAAAATATTAAAGAATAAAAAAATTATGATGATTAATTGATTAAAATTAATTTTTAGTTACTATTATGTGTTAGATAAAAGAGCGGTGTTTGTGAATAAAGAAAGGAAGTCACTATTATGTAGGGTTGGCAAAACGGGCCAGCCCGGCCCGTTTTGGCCCGGCCCGCCTGTGGCCCGCCGAAAACGGGCCGGGCCGGGCTGGCCCGCCTAGCTGCGGCGGGCTGCTGGTCCTGGCCCGCCCCGCCTTAGAGCGGGCTGGCGGGCCGGCGGGCTGGCCCGCCAGTTTTTTTTTTTTTTTTTTTTTTTTTTTTTTTTTTTAAATTATTGTAAATAAGATATAAATAAAATGATCTTGTATCACTTGTATCATAAGAGGACAATAGAGAGTATTTTTGTTACTGTGAAGTGTGAACACAATTAAAAATAATTACAATATTGTTTCATTTTCTTCAATAAATCACAAACTAATAGTCTTTTAACACCACAAGTTCAATATCATCATGAATAACATCTTAAAAATACTTACCACAAACTAATAGTCTTTTAAAAATACATCACAAAATATTAATAGTCCCTAATAACTTATATTATTATATATATATTAATTTAAAAAAAAAAAAAAAAAGGCTGGCGGGCTGGCGGGCCGGCCCGTCCCACCCCGCCTGTGGCCCGGCGGGTTGGCGGGCCAGGCGGGGCGGGCCAAAGCGGGCCGGCGGGCTGAAAACCCCACCCCGCCCCGCCAAAGTCAAGCGGGCTGGCGGGCCGGCCCGCCGGGCCCGGCCCGCTTTGCCATCCCTACTATTATGTGTTACTAATTAAATTAAACTACCATTTATATTAAATTTGTTAATTTTTATAATAATCATCTTAATAGTTATGTTGATTGACAATGCAAATTTTTGTACACTGACAGTACATATTACATGACTATTAAATTCAAATTTAAAAAATATTTTTTTATTTTAATCTACATTCTTAAATTTTATTTACATTAAAAATAAACTAGTTAGAAACAGACACTCCATGTCTTAACTATCAATATATTTTTTAAATTTTTAATTAAAAATAAAAAATGATTAAAAGATGTAGATAACTATAATGTATGAAAAGTTAACTTTTTATACTATAACCATTTGATTTAGAGATAATTTTCAGAATTAATTAATTAAAGAATAAAACAGTCTAAAAAAATGTGTACACTAATTATGAATATTCTCAATTGCTAAAGATTATTAGTATCATATAGACATATACCACTACCATCCGCGTAAATACAAGAGATTATTATTTACACAACCCATATCAAAACAAAACCTCCGAGATAAGGCGAGGAAGAGTTGCCTACGTGGCATCACAGAACCCAATACTTGTACTCCACGTAAGACCCCAACTCGATTTTCTTCACACGTGGCACGTGCGACGCATCCGAGACAAAGCTTCAGTATTATTTTTGGATAAACTATCACTTTGGTCCCTGAAAGTGTAATATATTGTCACTTAAGTTTCTGAAAGTATGAAACTGTCACTTTAGTCTCTGAAAGTACAATTTATCTGTCACTTTAGTCTTTTTGATAAAAAAATTTCTTTAAAATTAACGTTCGTGCATATCACGTAAACACGAACGTTAATTTTAAAAAAAAAAATTTATAAAAAAAATTAAAATAACAGATAAATTGCACTTTCAAAACTAAGGTGACATTTTCGACTTAAGTGACACTTACTAAAAAGGTACTTTACCTATTATTTTTCCGTCACTGTCACGCTCCAGCTAAGTGAAACGCCATGGCTGCTGCGGCTTCAGCTTCTGCAGCGTCTCTCTTCCTTCCCTCTTCTTCGTTCAAACTCAACCCTCCAACGCCCAACTCCGTTACGCTCCGTTTCCCTCACCTCAATCGCCGTTATAACGCCGTCAGAGTCGCCGCTTCCGTTTCCGTCTCCAACCCGACCCTGCGAACCGGCCCTGACGATCTTGTTGCTTCCATTCTCTCAAAGGTAAAAACCCATCATTTTATTTACAATTAAGCTGTGTTTTGGATTTTTTTTTTTTCATAATATTTAAAGAGTTTTGTTTTTTTGGTGTCTGAATGAAAATTTATACTATTTTTTAGTTCTTCAAATTCAAAAAATGTTCTTTTTAGTTTTTGTTGTTAAATAAAAATTTATATTTTTTTAGTTATTCAAATTCTGGCAGAGGCACTACACACAGCATTTTTTAATAATTGGTGAATTTCATCCCTCGCTGTAGTATCCTAAGAGTGTTTGGTAGAAGGATTTTTAAGTTTTCAGGAATCTTAGGTTGGAAATGTTAGATTCGTATATTTGGCATGAAAATTTTTAAAATTATTTTCAAGAATCTAACATTCCATAAAGATAGATAAAATTCACCAATTATAAAAAATATGATGACCGATTATAATTCGAGGGATCTAAAACACATTTTACCCTAAGTTATATATTAGAATAAACCAACAAGTTGGTCCCTCAAGTATTACTATCTCCTAAATCATCCTTAAAGCTATGAAATTCTATAAGTAGTCCCTAAAGTGTTGAATATGCATAGGTTTAGTCCTTATATTAATATATTTTACTAACGTTGAGGGACTAATTTGAAAGATTTTTCAAGACTTGAGAGACTATATAGCATAATTTTTAATATTTTAGGGACTATTTATATAATTTCATTACTTTAAGGATCATTTAGGAGAGAGGGTAATACTTTAGGGACTAAATTGATGGTTTATTCTTTTATATTAGGACAATACTTGATAAAGCTCTTTAGGTGCTGTTGGTGTTGTTTGCTAATTAAAATTGAAGTTTCATTTTGATGTCTGATTTGGATAAAATGCTTAGCTAATTTTATGCGTCGAACCAAAAAATTCTTTCTTCTTCCAACTTTTCCCACAATAAACATCGATACTTAAAGTTGGCATTGAATCCTGACATAAAGTTTCAATTTTGATTGGAGAACAACATTAAAAACTTGAAGTACTGCACTTAAGTTTTGTCCTATATATATTTAGGCTCATGTGTTGTGTTTGTTATGCTCATTTTTCAGCACTTAGATAGTTACTAATTACAAATTCACTTTCATTTCATTCTGTTTATTTTTTATTTTTTAATTTATTTCCAGCACTAGAAATTGAGTTGAGTTTTTTATCAGGTGGTGCAAACGGATGGAGGAGTTTTGCTGAAGGAGGAAGAGCATAAAGAGGTGGCTGAAGTGGCTCAGGAACTGCAGAAGTATTGCGTGAGTGAGCCAGTGAAATGCCCTTTAATATTTGGAGGTGAATCCTTATTTTGCTGTTCAACCTTGAGATTATTAAAAGCCCTGTCTTTGTATTTGTTATGCTGGATCTTATTAACCTTTGCAAAGAAACCTTAGGAGTGTCCCTTTTTTTTTTTAATTATTTCAGGTGATGTTTTCACTTATAATTATAAAATATCCTATTGTTTTCACTTTGTTTCTTGTTTATGGTGAAAACAACAAAATTAAACAAAGTAAAATAAGAAATAAGGTGAATATAAGGCGACATTTTTATAGCTATGAGTGAAAACACATGAACTGGAAATGAAAATAGAAAACAAGTCAAACACACCCTTAGGCTATGTTTATCTCATTCCATTTCATTTCACACACCAGTATGTATTCAAAGATAGCCTTAATTGTTCTGCTTTTTATCTTTATCCTCAGTATAATGAAGGTGCATTAGATATTATCTGTTAAAAAAAAGAGTCCACTTTCAACTTCTAATCATTCCATATGCACATTTTTTTCAACAATATTTAAATCAATTATATGATAATCATTCAGTTCTTGCTTTACTATTTCTTTCTTCTATATGCTATCCAGAGTGGGATGTGGTATACTGTTCAGTGCCAACATCACCTGGAGGTGGCTATAGGAGTTCAATTGGGCGCCTTTTCTTCAACACAAAGCAAATGGTTCAAGTTGTTGAAGCTCCTGATATTGTGAGAAACAGGGTCTCACTTTCTGTTTTCGGCTTTCTGGATGTGGAGGTGTCTCTGAAGGGTATGTCATTTAACTATTTAAAGGATGAGTGAAACTTCCACTTGCTGATATCATATTCAGAAAAGCTATTGATAGCAAAACTGAAATTTCTCAGTTTTGTAAATTCCAAACTCAAAACCAAAGGAATAAATAGTTACTGGATGATTTTAAGTTGTTTTTATCAATAGTAAAGCAAAAAAGAAAATAAAGGATGACATGGGAGTTAATCTCCACTTTAGTACTTGAAATTGTGTTAGTCACTTTAGTCCCTCACATTATGAAACTTTCATTTTAGCCCTTTTCCATTACATTTTTTTTCATTGATATTAAGGACTAAACTGAATGATATTTTGCAACATTTTACCTTAGAAACTAAAGTGAAAGTGAGCGAGCCTTGGCGCAACGGTAAAGTTGTGCCTTGGTAACCGGTTGGTTATAGGTTCGAATCAAGAAACAGTCTCTTTGCATATGCAAAGGTAAGGTTGCGTACAATAACCCTCTTCCATACATTCGTATAGTGAGGAGCCTTCTAACACCAGGGTAAACTAAAGTGTAAGTTTTGTAAAATTAGGAATTAAAGTGAACAATGCTTTCAATTCCAAGGATGAAAATGGAGGTTTATTGAATGACTTAGATTATATATTTGTTTGCTTTCTATCTCTAGTCTGTGATCCAAATCCAAGTTTTCATTTATTGTTAAACTTCTCAATGTGCTGATTTGATGCATGCCAATGTGAGACAGGAAAACTCAAGGCTCTGGATAGTGAATGGATTCAAGTTATATTCGAAGCCCCTGAATTGAAGGTAGGATCATGGCAGGTCCAGTATGGTGGCCAGAGTGAAGTTAAACTCAGAATCACTTATGTTGATGAGAAAATCAGGTTAGGATTGGGTTCCAGAGGTTCCCTGTTTGTTTTTCAAAGAATATTAAACCGAAACGTGACAAGAAAAATTCCCTTCAGGGAAAGTTCTGATGAGTTTGTAACTTGACCCTCTGCACAATTTCATGTATAATAATATATGATTACGAGTGTATATGAGTAGGAGCTTGAAAAAACCATGTTACTCTTTAGCTGCGGATTTTGTCTCAAATTAAAGCACTAGTGTGTTATAAGGTGCAATGTACTGTAATTAACTTGTTAGTGAGACAGTGACACAATCTTTCCATTTCCTTTATTCCCGAAGGTTAACATTTTTTGGTTGTTGTAATTGATCTATCATTTTCATTTATGACAGTGGCAAAAAGAATTTTTTGGGGGGTGCCTTTGTAGCTGAAATTTGGGCAGGGGTAAAGAATATGGGATGGAACCCAACCTCCACCTTTGGTGGGGCTGGGGAACACTATCTGAGACTCAACTTAAGTGTCAAGGACATTATAATTAAGTTTAATTATACTTTTAGGCTCTATTTGAAAAAATAACTAGTGTATAGCAGATAGTGGATGAGTTTATAGTTAATACTTAATACTTGATAAATGAGCTTATTGAAGTTGAAGTGTTTGATAAAATTAGTAGTTAAGCTATTTGATAAATATAAAATGACATGTTTATAGTTTTTTTTTTTATATAAATTCTATTATTATTTATTTTAAAATAAATATTACTTTAAATACTTTAATATATTTTAAATCATTTGTCACTGAAAAACTAAAATATTATTTTTTTAATTATATTTTTTATTTTTAAATATTTTTTTAAATGAAATGAAATCATAAAAATAAAATGACATGTTCATGTGTTTTTTTTTTTTTGTATAAATTTTACATAAATTCTGTTATGGTGGCTGCAAGTCGAATATTCCTAATGCTAGTCAAGAGTTGAAGTTTATGCATTGTGGAGCCATGCATAAGATAAAGAGTCAGAGATGGGGTATTCGTTTCATATATGAATCTAGACTTAGAGTAGATTTTGTTGCTTTACATACTCATATTGGCACTAACTTGCACGGTTTAGTTCATGGTGTTTGAGCCCCTCCCTAAAAGATATATGGTCCTAGCTACTTCCACATCTCTTTTATTGAGAAAACAACTTGCATCCAAAATTTCAATTTTCAATCCAAGCTTTTTCCAACATGTTGGACATACATAATAATGCAATTCATTTCAAAATTGCCAATCATTGTTGCTCTTCACCTAATTAATAAATCTTATCTTTTCAGAATATCTCTCTCTCTCAACCATTCACAGCCTTATCATGTTTGGCTAGTTCAAAAATGTTGCTATATGTGCAGTCAAAAAAAAAAAGATGAGCTATATGCGGGTAATATATATTGCAGTGAAGTATTTGTAAGAGTTAGCATTTTATTTTATTTTATTTTATTTTGAAGTCAATCAGAGTTAGCATTTTATTATTCATTGAAAATTTAAAACTTAGCTCACACGGTCAAACAAATTCGGAAAAATAAGGTTCATCGAGTATTCATCTCGGCATCATTTGCTTTTTGTGGAAATCAGATGGCTCCAAGGCTGATAACAAAAATAAGATGGTTTTGATGTTCCAAATTAAATCTCGTGGTTCTGTTGTGAATTTTTTTTAGTGCATTGTTTTCAAGTGTGTGGCTGGTTCTGTTTCCTACTAATTAAGGGGTTAAAATCTGGTTTTTTGAAGTATGGATGTGTTATATTCATGTGTTAGGTGCACTCAATGATTTTTCGTAGCACTTTGAATTAAGCATTTAATGGAAATGATAAAGCACTTTGAAATTTGAATTAAACATACCATCGAAGTTTATTAGCAAATTGAAAACAAATCCAAGAACCATAGGGACTCACAAATTGAAAAGTAAGGATAAAAATTAGAGGAAAAAAAAATGATAAGCTATACATTATAAGCTTAAACTTTTTTTTTTTTTTTGTACAATAGTTACACTAAAGTTTGAACTTATTACCTCATGCATATTACTTCAACCTCCACCACTAAGCTGACCCTAGTGATTCAATAAGCTTAAACATTTTTTTTCAAATAGTGTTTGAGAAAAACGTTATGAGTTAGTAAGATCAAGCTCATTACCAAACACTTCTACTTTGGTCAAAAGAGCTTCATTATATGTTATAAGCTAGCAACTTGAACTTGACAAATAGAGCTTTGTAGTCTCTTTAATTTAAATTATTTTAGTATGACTTTTAAAATATGATCCTTTTGTCATTTTTTAACTACCTAAAATTCTTAAAACCTTATTTTCTATTCGCATAGTTGATAGAAATTTAGTGGATATTTGAAGGATTTAGTAAGATTTGAGATTAAGGTTTGAAAATGAAGAATTTGAGATTTCTTGTTTTAGGTGAAATTTAATATTTTGATTGGTGAGTTTTGAGTGAAATAAGGTTTAAAATTATTTAATCAATTTTCTTACTAAAACTTTTGAGTAGAAAATGAGATTTTGAGAATTTTAAGTAGGAGAAAGTCACAAAAGAACTTAATTGTAACACTTCAAAAATTAAGGATTGAATTTGCTTAAAAATAATTTAATCACACATTAATTATAATAGAAGGATTAAAAATGCAATAAAATTATTTAATTATGGGAGTATGGATTCTTGAATTCTATGTTTTCATTTGTTTTAAATAAATTAGAAAATAATTTTCAACTTACAAGTTCTAATATTTGTCAAAATATCACTTAAACAAATGTGAGGGTAACATCAAAATTTACAAAACAATGTATTTTTCTTTCACCTTCACTCCTTTAGCTTTCATGCACACATGAAACCACAAAGTTTTGTGAGAGACTAAATTAACTTTTTCAGGAGAAATAGTTTTTTTTTTTCTTTCAAAATTTATTTAAAGAGTTGTAAGAAAAGAAGATAGTGATTTTTTAAAAAGATAAATTCAATTAAACAGACACACACATCAAATGGACTAGAATTTCCTATATCTCAAAAGTAATTACAGGTTGTGTCATCACCATCCAATAGTTCAAATGTTTTTAAGTTATATTTTATTGTATTGTATAATATATAATAATTATTTTTAATGGTTAAGATTTTTTGCAGTGATTCCAGATATTTCACCCGCCTCATCAAATAGTTTTTTTTTTACAAGACACGTGTCCATCAAATAAAATAAATGATTCCATGTAAATAGTATTTTTTTAGACTTAAATATCTTTTTAGTCCTTACAATTTATTATTTTTTTTGTTTTTCGTCCTTGCAAAAAAAAATTGGTTTTAGTCCTTGCAAATTATATTTGTTTTGTTTTACGTCCTTAAAGAGGTTTAGATAGCGCTTTGAACAGTGAAAAAAAGTTATCTAAATTGCTTTAAGGACGAAAAATACAACAAAAATAATTTGCAATGACTAAAACAAAAAAAATTGCAAGGATGAAAAACAAAAAAACGTTAAATTGAAAGGACTAAAAATGTATTTAAACCTTTTTTTTATGAATAAAATGGTAGGAAAAAGATCATACCCCCCTAATCCTACCGAGAATGATATGCTAAAAAAATCAGTACTTTAGTAGTGGTTTAGCCTAATCTCTTTCGTTTTTCTTTTTTTGGTACACTTGGGTTAGCCTAATCTATTATTACACAAGTATGAATTATGAAGTAGGCATAAATTTCTTTTGAATCTTAAATCAAATCATTTGTACGAACTCGTGTTGACAATTTAGGGGTGAGTATGGGACAAGTTAAGACATTTTTTTTTTCTTTATTCAACCTGAAATTTTGATCAGGTTAGTTATTTGAATTTGAATTTAATTCAATTAAAATTTAAAATATATGAGATGATACCAGGTTAACTTGACGTTTTAATGTAATATATCAATATTAATACTGTATATAGTTAAATCATACAATAAAAAAAAAGTATATGTTGGAAAAAAAATCTCCTTCACTCACAATGAGGATCAAAGGTATGGGGGAACACAAAACAACATAAATAGAAATAGCGAAATACATGGATTTTACGTGGTTCAACACTTCTTGCTTACGTCCACAGGAACATCAATCTCAACAAATATTTATTATCTCAAAACACATTACAAGTTTTCTAAACAAACTTGAAAAAATCATCCTCATTACAAAACCCCCCTCTCACTTAGGGTGCTGACCCCTCTCTTATTGATGGAATGACCCAAAAAAACTTTATAATATATATTTTACAAATTAAATATAATATCATGTTATACAAAATATTATTTATTGAATAAAAAATTATTATTAATACATAGTTGTTAAAAAAAACGTACTTTATTTTTAAAAAAAAAAACATAGGACACTAAATTGAATTGGAATGACCCAAAATATAATTTGAACCTGTTCTAAAAAATACATCCGATCTAATTTCAAAACTCGAATTGGTCAAATCAATTTCGATCCGAGTTGGGTTAGTAGAGGAGTTAGGTCTTATTCACTCCTAGTTGACATATAAACTGTAAACCATATGGTGTCAACCACATTGTACTTTTGAAACATCATAATGCTCATCTTGGTTGGCCAGATATTGGTTAAATTCCTGAACACTATGTTTTGTTGGAGGCTTTTCTGGTGGAAAAACCTTGTCAAGTGATCACCTAGAAGATAGTAGCATGAATGATGTTGACAAGGATGGTGGTAGAAGACATGGTGCATTACTTCTTATGGCAATTATCTATCTAACACCAGAAAGCCAATTTTCTCCTTTAGACAAAGAAACTTGTTCTTCAAAGTCTAGCAACTAGCAACGGTGGTAAGTTGGTCCCATCATGTGGCATTAAGTACACTTCAAATTGTTCTGAATTTTCCAACAAATATATATGAAATACTTTTATAAAGACATGAAATTATTTAGTCTACCAAGTCCTATTCTTGTTCATTTTTTTCTTTCAAAAATTTGATCTTCAAAGACTAGCAACTTGGTAAGTTGGTCCCATCATGTAGCACTAAGTACACCTCAAATTATTTCTGAATTTTCCAACAAATATGAAATACTTTTTTGAAGTCATGAAATTATTTAGTCTACCAAGTCCTATTCTTGTTCATTTTTTTTCTTTTAGATTCGTTAATACCTGTCATAATGAGAGACTCCTTAATTACTCTCCGTATTTAATTGCTTTAAAACACCATGTGTGATTGAAAGAGTTTTTAATAGTCTCTCTTTTTTTTTTTTTTTTTGATGCAGATAGTCGTTTTTATATACATATATCTTGTACATTAGCCTAAAAATTTAAGACTGTTCAAATAATTGTTGCGGAGAAATTAAGTTTGGTTGAGAAATTTTAAGACTTTTGAAATTTGAATTGTTTCAATGTAAATTTCTTCATTTTTTAAATGTTTTGTTTGAATAAATTAATTCAAATATCTCAAGTTTCAATTTTTTTTTGTTTAGCCAGAATAATTAATTTTCATCATATACAACTTTTATTTTTAAATATATATTTAAAATATTAAAATTTCAATATTAGACTTTGCCAAAAATAAATAATAGCCAATTTTTATAAACTTAATTATATAAGAAACAAACGGTAGTATTTTTTTAGTTTTAATTATAAGAAACATATATGTTCCAAAAAAATTATAAAAAATATACCACTACTTTTAAATGTATTAATGACTAGTTTTCTTTTATACACTTAATTTATTGTGAAGTTTATTAATGAAATATTACTCATTTTCATGAAAGTTGATGCATTTAATGAGTTATTAACAATATATCTCATTCTCATTGGTTGAAAAAGTATTCCCTAAATTATGAGTAGTGTTATTATATCTAACCACCACTCAAATCAATTAATCTTAAGGGCATTTTTAGAATAAAATTTGAATTTATATTAGTATTAATTAAAAATAACTAATTTAATCATTTTCCTTAGTTTTGATGATTTAGTCTTATGTTTCTTATATATAAGACCCATGGTAGTAATAAAGAGAAATAAAAAATAATTTATAATATTAAGAAATATACGTATTCAGGATCATTATTATTCAAATTTAAATTACTTGTTTTCCTTATTAATTCTACCTAATTAACATATACTTACAAGAAATAATATATAATCAGTATCCATGAGTTATTATTGTAAATTTCCTAGTATCTAAGTTCAATTCCTATGAATAAAAAAAAAACATATATATTTTTCCCTCTTTTTATTGAATTAAAAGGAAATTTATTTTTTCAATTTATAAATAAGTTTAATTATTCAAATTTTGAAAATATACATAATCAAATTAAAAGGAAACTTAAATTAAAAATTTATGAATACGTATTATTAAAGAAATGTCAATATTATTAATAAAACTATGTCAATATCATATTTTGCTTCAGTTTACTAGATTTTCTTATATGGATTTTATGCTCTTTAATTATTTTGTTTAGGATTCATGATTCTGACTTCAAATTTATCAAAAGTGATTACAAATTGCTTGTTAGGTTGTTTTTTACTCAATGGAATCTATGGAATATGACATTCACCAAATTATTAGTCAACTAGAATTGGTACCTGTGCACGAATATAAATGTATCTTATTTTATAATACTTTAAATTTTTATTTTATAAGAGTATTTTATTATTTTTATTATTATAATAATAATGATTTATTATTATGTGATATTTTTATTATCTCCATTTTTCTTATAATATTATTTTTTTACTATTTTAAATTTTAGACTTTTTTTAACAAAAAATTAGACTATTATTAGAAAATAGTGTAAAGTAATTTTATACTTTTTTTCAATAACAAATCATTATGTATGGTATGTTTATTAAGTTTTACAATAATTACTTCGAAATTCATAAAAATGGTGATTCTTGATTAATTGACAGTGTAAAAGTTTTTACATTGATTATGCAATGTGCATAGTCATTAAACTCTTATTATAATATTACTGTAGTAAAAAATGGTTTTTCTTAAGAGTAAAGTATAAATCATGCTTGTGTAAATATACATATTCTAGAATAATAATTCAGATAATTAAATAAGCTTGTATTATATTGAAAAATAGAAATGAAGAGCTTAAAAAAAAAAAAAAAAGAAGAAGCCGAAACATTGTAAGTTTGTTATATATGAAATAAGTATTTTAAAAAAATAATTTTGTGTTTAAAAACTTGTTTAATATTACTAAACTTTAAAATATTATTTGATATTTTGCTATTGTTTTTATTTTATAACAATATTTCTTTATTTATGCTTTCTGATTATTAACTTTAATTTGTTATATTTTATTTGTCTGATTTTGATAAATATTTTATAATTTTAATTTATTAACTTTAATTTGTTATTCTTTCCGATTATTATTGCAAAAAGACGTGAGTCACGCGATTACTTTGTATTCGTTACATAAAACAAGAAATATCAAGTATTTTACTAATATGATTTTTTCATTATTATATTTTATTATTATACAATTATATTATAATAATATTATTATTCTAATATCAATCCCTGCATAGTGGTGAAACAAACTTTCGTGTATACATGTTGAGAGTCTTATTAATTTTTGCCATTATAATAATTATTTTATAATATTACTATTAAGAACTCATGATCTATCTCTCTCCTTTATTCCTTCATCACCAAGTTAACCTTATAATTCTTGGAATTCGAACCCACGATCTATCATTTCCTCTCTTCTTCCTTCACCATCAAACCAACCTTATAACTCCATATATGACTTTAATTTTGATATACTATTTGAGTGGGTCGAGCAAATCATTACTTGAAATCCATTTTTACCTTTTCTTTTAATTTAAAAACATTTTTTTCCATCTTAGCACTTTTAGTAATATCACTTTTTGTCTTTCTAGTATTATGAAATTTGGAATACTAGTTTTTTGGATTATTTTATTTAATGTCAAATTGTTTATTTTAATTATTTGCAATGTTTATTTTTAATTTTAATTTTGGCCACTAAACTTAAATTTTACAATGAGTACTATTATCTTTTTTTTTTAAATAATTAAAAATTAAAAAAGATAACAACCTATAGATTATCATTCGTACATTTCGAGCATTTTTTTTTCGTACTGAATAACAGTACTCTTTCCCTTTTACAATTTAAAGAAAAATATAATTATTCATTTATAAATAATATTAAAAAATTGACTTGAGTAATATAAGTTTTTCAATTGAATTATTATTATTTTTTTGAAAAAGAAAGAAACATTTCACAAAAAACAACAACTACAATTGTCTTTTATAATATAAAATCATCAAATCTTCAAATGTCTTTTATAATATAAAATTTAAAAGTTATTTCCAAAATTTTAAGATGATAAAATATTATAAATAAATTCAAAGTATGTATTACTTTTTGATTGTATATTTTTCAGCTTATTTCAATTTGAAAGTTTCCTATCATTTAAAATTAGTTTAAGAGTGTTTTTGCATGATGGTGACAACGATGGCGACAGTGACAAGAACGGTGATGGTGATTGTGCCGGTAGTGGTGGTGGTGACTGTGATGACAGTTTCACATAATTTAATAAGAAAAAGTTTTCAAAAGTAAATTTATCTATAAAAGTAAATAAGTAATATATATTTAAGTATAATTTTTAATAAATTTCTTATAACGAAAAACATTTTCAAATTAATTTATTTTTAAAATAAATAAAAGTATTATTCTTAAAATTTTAATGGATGTTTGAATTAATTTATTAAGTATGGTTATGCATTGACTGTGTAAAATAGTTTTATACTGTTATCCAATCATACACCACTGTTGATATGACTTTTAAAGAAATTATCATAAAAATCAACAATTGTTTTACATTGTCTGTGCATGACTTATTTTTTCTAATTGATTTAACATTTAAAACGTTTTTAATCAAACACTTCGTGTAAAGAGCATTTTTTAAACTAATCATTTTGGAAAAAATATAGTGCCTAATATATTCAAATATTTTCACTGTTAATGTATTTGAGTATTTAATTTCCCTTAAAAATGTATAAAACTCAAGTCTCATAAATTAAAAAAAAAAGCAAAAAAAAAAGGCAAAATAATATTTTTCTTTGCTTTTGCTGTTGTCTATTATTCTGATGTATAAAAAAAAAAGATTTTCCCAAAATGATTTAGCCGCCAATTCTGTTATTCCGATCCTATATACCCGTGCGTGTGTGTATCTAGATTTGATTTGTAATGATTTTATAGAAGAAAAAAAAAATAACTTTAGTATTTTAATAGCATTTTTATTTAAAACTAAAATTTTATCTCAACAACTTATATATAATAAAAGTTGACATTGTCACGTCAAAAAAAAAAAAGTTGACATTGAAAATTAAAGTTGATCATTAAATAAAAGAATTTAATTTCTATGTATTTATAGTAAAAGAAATTTATACTGCCAACAAGAAAAAAAATAACTTTAGTATTTTAATAGCATTTTTATTTAAAACTAAAATTTTATCTCAACAACTTATATATAATAAAAGTTGACATTGTCACGTCAAAAAAAAAAAGTTGACATTGAAAATTAAAGTTGATCATAAAATAAAAGAATTTAATTTCTATGTATTTATAGTAAAAGAAATTTATACTGCCAACAAGAAAAAAAAATAACTTTAGTATTTTAATAGCATTTTTATTTAAAACTAAAATTTTATCTCAACAACTTATATATAATAAAAGTTGACATTGTCACGTCAAAAAAAAAAGTTGACATTGAAAATTAAAGTTGATCATAAAATAAAAGAAATTTATGGTAAAAGAAATTTATACTGCCAACTAATAAAAAAATAATAATAGATATAATTTTAAAATAATTATTATAAAAGTCAATAAACTTATTATACATGTTAATTTATAATTAAACAATCATGTAAGAATCTTTTATACTATTAATATATATACTATTTACTCAAAGTAAAATACTTATTTTAAATAAAAAAAACATGAAAAAAATTGTATGTTTGGGTTAGGAAAAAAAAGTGAAAGGAATGAAAAGGAAAAGAAAGAAAAAGAGATAGTTTTTTAATTGTTCTTTTGGTAATTTAATTTTTTTAATTGTTTGATAGAAGAGAGAATGAAAAGAAAGAAAGACGAAAAAATTATTTTTCTTGTTTGACTGTGTAGTAAGTGAAAAAAAAAAGAAAAATATACATAAAATAACATAAATCTCCTAATTAAAAATAAGACATGATATAAATAAAAATATTTATGTCTTTTACTTTTATAAAACTATTATCTTTGTCTTTTACTTTTAATTTAGAAAGTTTTTTTTTTTTTTTTTTGTGTGTGTGAAACTGAAACCACAAAGATTCTTTTCCTTCTTTTCTTGCATGTTTGGTACATCATTACCTAGCTATCAACATGCATCATGTAGAAGGAATTTTTTTTTTTATCCATTCAAGTTTAAGTGAGTTGGATCCCGGAGACTTACCAAGGTCAGAACATGCCTCTAGGTTCAATGAGCACTTATATATGTACTTACAAATTATCCACCAATAAGATCCTCATTTTGCACATTGATAGCGAGATTCGAATCCACTTTCTTATGAAAAGTAAGTCCAATTCTTACAAAATACCAACTAGATCAATCTCTATTAACATTAGAAACAACAATTAATACTTGCTTCTACGTTGTTTTGGAAAATTAAAGCGAATTCCCAAGAAAATGTGGATCATGAAAGCAAATTCAAACACACTATTCATGTTTTAAGCTAACCAAACTGAATTTTGTAAAAAATAAAATAAAAAAAAAGCTAACCAAACCGAATAATGAAAAAAATTATAAAAAGCAATATTTATTGGGAATAAATGTGTATGTCCAAGACCGAATACATCATGTTATCAATTTTAGTTTTAATAAAGAATTGTTTTTTATTCTATTATAATATTTATTGTTTGATTAAATTGTTAATTTGACAAGTCCTTGACTAAATAGAGACTTGTTATCATGATAGAGATTATGATAATGAGAAACAAGTCTTTTATAATTTTAATGTAAATTGTTCTTGATCATAAGATTATTGTAAATAGGATATCAATCATCCGGATAGATCAATATATATGTGATAGTCTTTATTGGATAAAAATTAATACATCTCATTTATTAAACTACATATATAGATTATGAACACGTGGATGTCACAGTTGAACTGACTCAATTGAAAATTTCTAATGGTTATCATTACCTTAAACTGTCAATAGAAAAATTTCAAGAAGAAATATAATAGTTTCTTTGACATGAGATTATCATAGTAATTAACAAGTTATTTATTATATTTTAATCTCGGACACCTAATGTCTTAGGGCACTAATTGAATGGACATTGGATACGATTAAATACTTATAAAATTAATTATTAATCAAGAAGGAATCCATCAACTCTTGGTAATGAGTTTGAGCTCTATGATATAATTAAGACCTTGGCTAGGGTAATCTTTATATATATAAAAGTAGAAGTCATGGGTATCTACGTAATTTTCTTTTTCCCGCCTAAAACAAGGGTCTTTATGTAATTTTATTTGTTTTCTCAATCTTAATTAACATTGTGTAACTTTCATAAATAAGCTAAATTAGTGGATTACATTAATGCTACAATTATATAATTAATTTTAATATTTTTAATAGATTATATAATCAATTCATATATCAAATTATATAAAAATACAAAATTATCTAAATCTTAAACTTAAGAATAGTTAATTTATAATACAACAATTATTGAATAGTTATTGTTCATAAAAATACAAAATTATTTAAATCCTAAACTTAACAATAATTAATTTATAATACAAAATGGTTGTTAGTGTTTTCTTGAAATATTATTTGGAATTATAAAAGCTTTAGTATTTTTAGTAAATAATTTTTTTAATTAATTAGATATATTAAAACTGAGGAATCCAATGATATTAAATAAAACTAGGTTGTAATTTTAGTGAATCAAATTCTTTTTATTTCAAACCGGGACAAATCAATAAATTTGGAAATTTTCATAACTAAAATAATAAAAAGATCAGTTACACAATTTTAAAATATCTATCTTAATAAAAAAAGATCGATGTTACAACAATCATTTTAAAAAAACTAAAACTAAAAATTATAATAATCATTTTTAAAATATATTTATTGTTAATTGTTTGATTTTAAAAATTAAAAATTGAAATTAGTTATCTTTATTACTTTCCTTTATTTAGTTAAACAAGAACCTAAAAGTAAAACGATTAAATAGTTTTTTTTGTTTTTGAACCAAACATAATGGAGTTTAGAGATATGAAAAAAAAATTGTTTATATTAAACTCATTTTGAGAAGTAAAAAAAATAACTATAAAAAATTTGTTTGAAAAATTGAAAAATATTCAGCAAATGAAAAGAATTATAAAAGTATATATTCTTTTGTTAATTATTCATGATTTTTTTTATACTTGGACAAATTTTAATTTTCTTTAATACGTTGATATGTATATGCGAATATATTAAAATAAAAATTAAATATAAAATATAACAAATAAGGATGAATATTTTTTATCTTATAAAAACAAGTAGAAATTTTTACTTAATTGATAGGGAAGAACAATTTACTTGAAATCACATTAATATCTAAATTATTACAGTAAAATTAAATTTTCAATTATATTAATTTTAATTTTTTTTATGGCTGTCTCTTTCTTGATTTAAATAATTTACTGAATGTTTTATTTTACAAACATAGAATGTATTAAAAAAACATAACAATTGTAGATGAATATTTTTCATGAAAGTATGAAGAGAAATTTAGACTTCACTTACCATATAAAATATAACACACAGGGATGAACAACTTTTATGAAAAATAGTAGAAAAAATTACAATAAATTCACAGGGACAAATTTTTTTACTAAAGATTTTTGTTCAATCAAATTTAAAATTTCTTTTGCATAATTAATATATATTTAATTACATTACAAAAATAAAATTAAATTAACATAATAACTATTTTTTTCTCCATGCAAAATTAGTGTATAAAATTAATTTTTAATCAAATAATTGTTCATTTATATATTATCTTCTCACTTAAATAAATTATTCATGATTTTCTTCTACATGGATAAATTTAAGTTTTTCTTTAGGCAATGATTTGTATATGCCAATATATTAAAATATAAAATATAACATATAGGGATGAATTTTTTATTTATTTATAAAATCAAGTAAAAAATTTACTTAATTCACGGGAATAAACAATTTAGCTGAAGTTACATTAATATCTAAATTATTACAGTGAGATTGTATTTTTTTATTATAATTTTATTTTGAATGTTTTTTTTTTATTTATATGAATTTTAATATCTAAATTATTACGGTGAGATTATATATAAAATATAGCACATAGGGATGAAATTTTTTTTATTTATAAAAATAAGTAGAAAATATTTACTTAGTTCACAAAGATGAACATTTTACCTAATGTCACATTAATATTTAAATTATTATAGTGAAATTATATTTTTTTTACTAAAGTATGAAGATAAAAATATAACATATTACATTACATATAATACAAAATCAAAATAAAAAATCTTAACTGTTAATCCCGTTCAATGCACGGGTCAAAATCTAGTTGAATGAAATAAGAAATGAGTTTCTTAAGTCATTCACTGATTAAATATAATGTGTTAAGTTATTAGAGTTTGACAATAATACCATACTCTAGAGTTAACCCGGAGTTGTAAATGATAGAAGGAAATATTACATTATTCTTCTATTGGTTTTTGAAGGTAAATGATATTACTTCATATTATCTGGATCTTAAGAAGTCTTGCTAGACGCCTACCTTGATTAGTAAATTAATTATGATTAATTTTCTACTGGCTTAGTACTAAACCTACTAGGTCACACACAAATGAATGTTCCAATCTTTGTATAAGAAAATATTTTATTTGATAATTAAATTAGAGAATTTATTTAATCAAATAAATATTTTAGTGGAATATTATTATATTTTTGCTAGTACCAAAAATATAAATAATACGAATATAAATAAAGCAAAGTAATTTTGAATTTGGTGGAAATGTGATTAACTCACATTGGACTTAGTCAAGTTTGTTTTCAAATGCCCCAAAAGATAATTGTTGGCAACAAAAACAAGATAAATATGTTATTTTCAAATAGTTTGAAAATAAGATAAAGTGGAAATAGATGGAAATAAATAAAGATATGATCAAATCAATTTCTTAAAAGATGACTTAATGATTCTTATTTAAAGGAACATTAGGTCATTCCTAGATCACTACTACTTCAACCACTAAGTTGCTTTATTTTACATCGTTCCATGTCTCGTTGTGGATATATGTAGAGTCTTCATATAATTGAAGAAAATTTGGACGCTTCAAGAATTAACATTCAGGTACACAATTCTAAATTTTGTTATACGTTATTATTGTAGTATACTTTAAATATAAAATAAATCCTTTTATTTTGCTGCAAATGTTATGAATATTTCCTTATTCCAATGTAAGTGTTATGAATATTCTCTATTTAACTATCAATATTTTCTTTCTTTCTACGATCTTTCCTTTTCTTTTCGTCTATATCAAACATAATGTTTTTCTTTTTCTTTTAGATAAATATCAAACATAATGTTAAAATACCGTTTCTTGTTTCTTTCGCAAGAGTGTGCAATAAGCCAATAGGAAGAATATTCCTCGGCGAGGCTCAATGTACAATACAAATACAAATAGAAACATTTATAATTATACTAATTTATAATAGATTTTTTTGTAGCCATGGCATTGGTGCGGAGTATCTATCAGCTTTGCTGATGATTGATCTCCGCCAGAGAACTTGGCTGGCCACCTTTAGTGAAGTCTCCCCTCCCAACCACGTTTTTTCCATCCATAAGACCTTGCTTAAGGGGACCTAGTCCAGTAGCATTCGGACTAACGACTTGTTGGTAATTTATAATAGATTTGTATAATATATTTATATAATTAAAGGAGAAAAAAAGAAAAATAATAAATAACATGATAAAAAAAACATTATCATATAAAATATTACATAAGTTGTTTTATCAGTTATCATATCGGTCCATTTGTTTAAACTTGTTAAAAAAAAACACTTTTTTTTTATAAAATAAGCAGATTTATGTTTTTTGATGTGTTTGTTTAAACTTTTTTTTTTAAAAAAAAACAATCTTTATTTTTTTTAGGCTAAATTATTCATTTGGTCATTTATCTTTATTTTAGGTTGTAATTTAGTCCTTTATTTTTTAAAAGTTACAAAATGGTCCCTTATCTTTATTTTAAGTTACAATTTGGTATTTATTTTTTAAAAGTTATAAAATGGTCCCCTAAATAATTTTTTTATAGCATGTTTATCCAAACAAAATAAAAAATACATTACTTTAGGAGTAAACATGCTATAAAAAAATTACAAGACCGTTTTACAACTTTTAAAAAATAAAGGATCAAATTACAACATAAAATAAAGATAAGGGACAAAAAAGTAATTTAGTCCTTTTCTTAAGAATCAAATCCGCTTTTTAAAATAGCGTTATTTTATAATCACTTTTTTTTTTTAATTTTAATCAAACTGGCCCATTATTATAGGTAAAAAGTATTTGTTAAATTTATTAAGGATTAATTTTAGGCTTAAATACAATTTTGATCCCTTATTTTATTCAATCAACAATTTTGGTCCCTCAGTTTTAAAATAGACATTTGGTCTCCCTATTTTAGAACATCTACAATTTTGGTTAAATCCTCAATTTTACCTACATTTTATTTTGGTCCAATTGAACCCTATACCTAACATATTTATTTAATGTATCATAAAAAATGATTTAATTAATTAAAATGTAATAAACAAAAGAAATCATGTAAGCAAAATTGAGCATTGAACCAAAATGACAGTTTTTTTTTTTTTAAATATAGAAATCAAATATTTCTATTTTGAAATATCAGACCAAAATTATGGATTGAACAAAATAGAAAGACTAAAATTGCATTTAAATCTTAATTTTATTAAAAAAAATTGACTAACTATCTTTAACGGAGTCTGCTCTCTTAATTACTATTATTTTTTAATTTGCAAGATTAAAAAATGAGACTGTTAGTTAAAGAATCTGAATTTTATTCCATTAAGATCTACTACATATTAATTATCATTACATGAATTGTAATTATACGAATAAATACAAGTGTTTGTAATAAAATAAGAAAAAGAAGAGAAGAGAAGAAAAGTAAGAATATACGATGGCGAAGGCGAGTGAATATACATGTACATGCATTACAATACTGTCCGAAGGAGGGAGAGAGAGAGTGACATGACAAGTTGAAGTTGCGCGACAGCGATTGGCCGAGAAAGAGCTCAACACACAAACACCCAAACACCCACGTTGTGTTATGTTATGTCTCTTCTCCAATAATCTCTTACTAACTTCATTCATTAATATAATAATACTATTAATAATGTAAATGAAACAATCTAATCTAATTAATAAAATAAAATAATAATTATTTAAGAGCACCGGAATCAACGCTCGCCACTTGGCTTCACAAATCTGAAACCCATAGCCATAGCCATTCCTCTCTCTTCTTTCTACACCCTGTCTCTGTCATCCATCTTCGTTCTTCTTCGTCTTCGCCCTCCGATTTTGAATTTTCTTTCTTTCTTAATTTATTTATTTATTTATTATTCATCTTCGTTTCTTTGCTTCAAGCTTCCTTCGATTTTTCTCTCCCGTTTTCGCTGTGTCCCTCTTAGATCCCTCTCTGGATCACAGGTACTCATTCATTCACATTCTCCCTCTTCTCTCCAATGTTATGTGAATCACTAAATTTAAGATCTGAAATCTGAATCCTCACTCTTTTTTTCATCACACACACACATAGAGAGAGAGGGAGAACTGTTTTTTTTTATAATTTTTTTTAATTTTTTTGTGTGTGTTTGTTTGACTTAAATTATTTATGTGTTAGGGTTCATAACACGACACTGTTGTGTTTTTGTGTTCTCTTCGTGGATCTTGTTGTTTTGTGTTTGGTTTTTGTAATAATTGAGCTTTAATGATGTTTTATGCATCTTAAATAGGGTAAGAGGTAGTAGGGATAAGATCTGGATTATGTATTTTGATTCATTGTTAATGAGAAAGAAAAAAAGTGAATCGTAATGTTGATTGTTTATACACGCGTGTGTATTTGGTAATTGAAGTGCTTATGTATTGTCTTTGTGAGTCTCTTTTGTTTCTTTGGCGTGTGCAATGGCAGTGAAAACAGCTTTATTGAGTTTGAATAAATGAATGAGTGTTGATGGATGGTGGATGTATGGGGAAGCTGGTGAGGTGCCTCGAACTTAGATGAAGAAGGAACGTGCATGGCCGCAATTCATAAGGAATCTTTTGATCATGGTTGGATCAAGAAGCCGGCCACAGTTGAAGAGGCCTACTTGGATTATTGTTCTGGTTTCTATAGTGTGCGTGTTTCTGATTGCCGCCTACGTTTACCCGCCGCACAGCCCCTCCTCGTGCTCCCTCTTTTCCTCCCATGGTTGTGGTAGTAGTGCCTTTGATCTACCACCGGCTGTTCGTACTCGCGAATTGACTGATGCGGAGGTTCAGTCTCGGGTTGTTATTAACGAGATTCTGAACCTTCATCCTTTGCAAACCAAGAAACCTAAAGTTGCTTTTTTGTTTTTGACTCCGGGTTCGTTGCCTTTCGAGAAGCTCTGGCACATGTTCTTTCAGGTATGGCATTCCTATTCTGTAGAACCTTGCTCTTGTGCCTTCTTTTTTAAGTATGGATAGGGATTCTGTCTTTAGTAAGTTTTTCAATTATTTTTCTCATTTTGTTTGTAATTTTATTCTACTACTTGTATCTTTGGGTGGGTTCTTCACAGTAGGCTTCTGCAGATATAGCCACAGTAGTATTTTGATAGGCACTAGTTTGAGAATGGGACCATAAGTAATCTACAGAATATATTATAGGTCCTGCTCTGTGACTCTGTCTTTCTATTGCTATTTTGAAGCTATGAATACAAATGAGACGAGCACCTTCTACAGATAAGAGGAGATGTATTGGTGGGCAAAACTGATTTCCTTGTTACAAAATAGACAATTTATGATCCCTATTCTGCGGACTGGTTGATTTTGAGCCGATAATCTGCTGGCAATTTGTGTTCAAGTTGTGGAGATGAATGTTGGATGGAATCTGGATTTATTTGGATTACAATGGAAAAATCAGTATAAAGTAATGAACAATTTCTGTTGATAAATAAGTTGTAAAGTTGTAGGAGATAACTATCAAACCATTTGTTTGATAAGCATTGGAAAAGTCAGCAACATTGCATTTCACTTCTCATTTTAGTCATGAATCATAATGCTTTGTGAAATTTTCAGTTTTTGCATGTTAGATATCTTTGAATTTCATACTAGTTGTTTTGATTGAACTGTGTCATAACTGTGGACTAAGAAAATCTTGTATTTGGTTGGTTTTATAGAATAGCTTAAAATTATAGCTTTGTTGGGTATGGACTATTTCATTGAGTAAGCTTGGTGATTTAAGTTTACACTCTTATAGAGCTAGGCCAGAAGCTAGGTATTAACAGCAAAACAAATATAGAAAGTTATTGAGTAATCTCCTCCAAGTCCAACTCTGTATCAATGGGTATCCTTGTGCTTGGTTTGATCGATTTAGTTTAGCCTTGCAACAGTGATATTGCAACAGTGATATTATCTTTGTTGTAAATGTGGTAAGTCAATTCCTTAATGCCCCCTGTGATGCTGATAGGGACTTGTATATTATGGGGTGTCTAAGTCCCACATCGAGTAGTATGGGATGCTCGGTGGAGTACTTAAGTGCTTGGTTCTCCCCCCTTAACAGCTAGCTTTTAAGGGAGGGTTCCCCAAGCGCTTGGATGCTTAGATACATTAAAAATGCACCTGGCAAAGGTTTGCTTTATGTGGGCAAGGGCGATACTAAAATTGTGAGCTACTCAGATGCCTGATTAGGCAGGGTCTCCTCTTGATAGAAGATCCACATCAGGCTATTGTGTTCTTGGGGGAATCTTAATCTCATGGAGAAGAAACAAAAAATAGTTGTCAGATCTAGTGTAGAGGCTGAATACCATGTTGTGGCCAACCACAACATGTGAATTAACATGGCTTCAACAATTCAGCAATTAAAGTTAGAAGATGCCAAGGAGATGAAGTTGATTTGTGATAACCAAGCAGCTCTCCACATTGCTTCCAATCCAATTTTTCACTAGAGAACCAAATATAGAGATTGGTTGTCACTTCATTCGGGAAAAAGTCCTTGCAGAAAAACTATGATTGACTTCTTCAATTCCATAGATCAGCTTGCTGACATCAAATCCCCCAAAGTGAATATTTATAATTAGAGCAAATTACATCAACACCCTTTGAAGTTTTGTGTAATTACACAAGCACCCCCTGTTTGTTTAACTATTACATTCACCTCCTTTTTAGGGGGTGTTAGTGTAAGATTTGAGGGGGTGTCAGTGTAATGTTTCCAAACATATAAGGGAGTGTCGGTGTAATGTTTTCAAATATATAAGAGGGTGTAAGTGTAATGTTGTCAAACTTAAAGGGAGATTAGTGTAGCAAAATAAAAAAGGATGGGGTTATGTGTAATTACACGAAACTTCAAGAGGTGTTGCTGTAATTTGCTCTTATAATTATAACAAGCTTGGTGCATATGATTTGTATGATCTGGAGGGGGAGTGTTAGATGTAGCACATTTAACACATGTAGCACATGCTTAAATTAGTTTTAGCACATGTCCATATTAAGATTTGATTAACATGTGTTATATAATATTACTGTACCCCACTCGTGAATATAAATACAACAGTTTGTGGTCTGCATTAGACACACAGTTATCAAACCTAATAGTATTGAATATATGAAGGAAACTCTGGGAGGCTTAGGCCTTAGGGGCAGAGTAGTAGCTTCATCTCTGAGTTTCTATTTTATTTTCCTTGTACTTTTGCAATTTTTTCCCTCTCTTTTGAGCATTGTTCTATAACTGTTCCCATAAGGCCAGACTGCAAGAATACCAGGATCTATTAGTGGCATACTTTTCTCTTTTTAGTAAAATATCAATTTCAATGCTTGTCATTCTAGAATCTGGATATAAATATCAAGTGCAATTCCTTTTCTTTTGAATGTGATAGAGATATGCTGCTTGTACTCATTAACAAATGCAGGGTCATGAGGGAAAATTCTCTGTTTATATACATGCGTCAAAGGAAAAACCAATACATGTCAGCCCCTTCTTTGTTGGCCGAGACATTCACAGTGAACCGGTATGGTTTATAGCACATGATTTGAATATATGATTTACAAGCACTTTATATGTCAGTTTCAAGTTCCAACATAAGTTAAGGATGATAAAAAATGTGGAGAATATATACAATTTGATGTATACTTTTAATTAAAAGAAATAACAATTGATCGAAATTTGAGGACATTATCACACAAATCTCTCATAGTCTCATTATTTTGTTACTCTCTGTTTTCATATGATCATATTTACTCTGTTTTTCTATTAGCTGCACCAAAGGTGTCCCTTTGTCTCTCAACTAAGCAGGGAGAGTTCATGTGGGACATTTATTTTCTATATATACACAAAAAGAATATAGTGGTTCTCCTAATAAACAGTACATGAATCTCTCTCTTAAGATGATAGTATGATAGAATCTCTTTCTAATTGGAGCCAAAACTATAAGGACACTGAACACCAGAGAAAATAAACAGAAAAACTTTCTTCTATTCTTATGCATCCAATTTTCATAAGGTCTTTCCATCTGTTTCTTTGTGCCAATTGGTTTTCAATTTCTTTCAGGTAGGCTGGGGAAAAATTTCTATGGTTGAGGCAGAAAGGAGACTTTTGGCAAATGCACTTTTAGACCCTGATAACCAACATTTTGTCTTGTTGTCTGAAAGGTACTTTTGTTATCTAGTTCTTTTTCACTGTTAAGTCATGATTTGTGGGATTTAATCTAATCAAATGCACATTCATTTTTGCTTCAGTTGTATACCTGTGCGCCGCTTTGAATTTGTGTACAACTACTTATTATTAACAAATGTCAGCTTTATTGACAGGTAAGAAAATATAAAAGAACTTTCTACAAATTAGTTGATGAAACTCTTAACTTTTTCCTTTCATTAAAGATTCTACACTGCTGAATTTTTGCTAATCTTTCTCTATCCCCCGCCACCTTTTGGATAAAGCTATGTGGATCCTGGTCCTCATGGAAATGGCAGGTATATAGAACATATGTTGCCTGAAGTAGAAAAGAAGCATTTCCGAAAGGGTTCACAGGTATAATTTGTATGGATGTTGATATCTACCTGTACTAGAAAATTTGAGCATCCATTCAATTGCAGTTTTTCATTGAGTTCACTCTTCTCTTCTGCTATCCCTTTCATATTACAAATTTAGAATTGTAGGAAAGCATTAAAAACTTTTCTGCCATGCAGCTGATTTGGATCTTGTGGTTTTTCATGCAGTGGTTCTCAATGAAACGGCAGCATGCTATAATAATTATGGCAGATAGTCTCTATTTTACAAAATTCAGGCACCATTGCAGGGTACTATGTTGTTAAGAACCACTTGTGTTTATTTGTTTGCTAACTGGATGGATTGTTTGATCCATTTGGTATTATTCTTATGATCCTATCATCTTTGTTAAGAATGTTTGTGTAGGTAAATGTATTTATGATTTCTGAACTACAATAGCCCACAGTTATATTCAAATTTTTTGTCCACTGTTTTTCAGAAATCAAATTTTTTAACTTACTAAGAAAGAAATTCCCTTGATTAGCATTTTACTGCAGGATATAATAAGTTTCTAAATTGTAATTAGCCTACGCATGATTAAGTTTGCTGGAAGATTATAAAGATTAAATTTTATAAAGATTTCCTGGACATAATATCAGTAGCTTGTTAATATATAATATCTAGCAATAAAATATATTGGTTCTTCGTTCTTCTGCTTTTTTTGTTATTTTTTTTATTGTTTATCCTCATATATGTAAATATATTTGTTCATTTGCTATTAAGAAATGCATATGTTAAAAGTATGACATCAGTGATGATTTTTTATTCAGATATGTCGTCATTAGTGTGCATGCTGCAGCATGTGAGTTTTTATGATTCTCTAAAAGTAAATGTGCTTCTCTTGATAATTTGACTGACAGTCGGACAGTTAATTTTATTTTGTTTATGCTGAGCAAAGTCACTAGAGCATTACTTCAACAATTATTTTTTACTTTCATTCTTTCCAGAGTTAGTATCTATACCGTTTCCTGTTAATGCTATTTTTGGAAATTGTTGGAAGGAATATAAAGATAGCTTCTCTGACAAAATACTGTTCATGTTTTTAACTTCCCAGCCAAATATGGAGGGAAACCGCAACTGCTATGCTGATGAGCATTACCTGCCAACCTTCTTTACTGTCAGTGCACCAATCTGTTCTCTTTTAAATTGCAATGATAGGCATCTATCTCTCTCGCAGCTAACTCATTTGGTGTGTTTTTAGATGCTTGATCCTGGTGGAATCGCAAATTGGTCGGTAACATATGTTGATTGGTCTGAAGGAAAATGGCATCCAAGGTCATTCAGAGCTCGGGATATTACTTATCAAGTCATGAAAAACATAGCAGTATGTGACAAATTTTACTCATTACCTTCAGATGTGTTTTTCTTTTTGCTCATGTTGAATCATCAAACAATTATTATTTTTTTTCATGTTTCCCATGAGTGGCGTGGTGTTAATGAACTGGACAAAACTTACGTGCAGTTTTTTTATGCGTTTTTGGTATTGCTGTCTAGGATTTCAATTATGCATAAAGGTTGAAACGGGTTATTGAGTTGAAACTTAGATTATGATTGAAGAATAACACTGAAAGTACTTAAGGAATTGTACCTAAGTTTTGTCTTAATGAATTATACTCGGACTATTTGTGACCTGAAACTTAGATTATGATTGAAGAATAACACTGAAAGTCCTATTTTTTTATTTGCACACCTAGTTACTTCCATGGCTCTTGTTACTTTGCATGGTTCTAAAACAGCGTTTATCTTGAATTCTAATGACATGATTTCATTCACTGCAGTACATTGACGAAAGTCCACATTTTACAAGTGATGCAAAGGTATAAATCTCATTCCTCTAATTTGGGTTCAAAGCTACTCCATATATTGTTATTGCTTCTGCTTCTATAGAAGGAATACATTATTGTTTAATTTTCATTTTCGCACACCTTGCAGAGAACAGTGGTGATTACGCCTTGCGTATTGAACGGCTCGAAACGATCATGTTATCTATTTGCCCGGAAGTTTTTCCCAGAAACCCAGGATAAATTGATCCAACTCTACTCTAATTCTACAATATTCTAAACTATTTATGTTTCTCATCATTCTTTGGTGAATCAACACCATGTGATCCCCAGCCACACCGTCGTGCACATATCGAATTGTTTTGAGAAGTTCCCAAAGGCAACTGGACAAATTTCTTAGGAACACAAAAGAAGCTGATTCAGTTAAGATTTTCTTGTCTGGGGCTGGATGGAACTGCTGAGCTTGTCTGGTTGGATAATTTGCTGTTCCTATTGTACTTTTCTTTAAGTATTTAAAAACATCATAGATTCTCCTGAAGGGTAAAAGTTTTGGTATCCTTGATAGAGACTTAGAGAGGGAGGGATAAGCTTTGGTTTTGATTTTTCCTCTGGAAGCTAACTGTCACTTATGACTGTTATTGCATTGGAAAATATTTCTGCAGTCACGCATTAAATGTTACTTGACGATGAATGGTTCAGCAGCTATGCGGAGAATTTTGCAAAGAATTCTCAGTATTTTGTTTTAGAAATTGACAAATGTATGGTTTTATGTGACAATTTTTTCTTAAAATTTATTGAACGTGTAGCATTTTGTTACGAGTTTAATGGTGATGCACTGAAAGTGTAAAACTGTTTTACACAGTCATCCAATCACAAATCGCCGTTGATATGACTTTTAAGATAATTTTTTAAAAGTCAACAAATTTATCATACATTTACCATACATGGTGGGTTGTATTTGGATGACAGTGTTCAGTGCATAGCCCTTTTTGTCTTTGGTTATTTCAGTACATGTGCAGGCGAATTTGGTGTGCAAGCAAAAATGGAGATGAAAATTTTACTTCAATATTTAACGTCAATGGATGTGTATAAAATTGTATTTTTGTACACGTTCTCTATCTCAGTAACATAAAAAACAGAATAACGTGACGTCTCCTTATTATCACTGTCATTCTCTTAATTTATAACTAAAATAATATTAAAACAATACTACTATTATAATAGCACAAAATCAGAACACTTATAAAAATACTAATCAAATATTACATAAGTAATAACATAAATAATATTATATTGATTCTGAAGTGATATTAAATAATATTTTTATCACAAAAAATCACATAATATTATATTATTGGCACTTCCAAAATATTTGAAAACTCGATGATAATTAGTATCAGTAATTTGCCGATGTTCGTGTTTGCTATTTTCTTCTTTCTTACTTTCTTTCTTTTTTTTTTTTTTGGAAATTTGTAGCCTGCATAACATAGAGATTTCTAATATTCTGGATAGCTTCGCCAAGGTGGAGAAGTCAGTAGTTGACTCTGGTGAAAGAGTATGCCTGAAGAAGTGACAAAGAAGGAGAAAGAAGCAAATTCTGAAGATGAAGTTGACTAGAATGAGGATAGTGACTTGTTCACCAAGGAGGTTTGGGACACTTTTCAATTGTAATGTCATATTGAATTGAGTAATAGTAAATGTGTAAATAATTTTATTTTAGGAAAATATTATTTAATTTAATTATAAGAATACGTGTAACTTTTTTGTGTAGCAAAAAACGAGTTAAACATACCTAAAATCACTTAAACATAAATAAACAGCCACAACATAATTATTGAAGTAATACCACATACATAAAATAAAGTAACAATGTACTTTACAGTATTAGTATGTGATAGAAAGTCACAAAAGCAATGATTTGGTGGTTTGCAATTGATCTCATCATAGAGTGTTGGGGTGGGGGGGCTGTGCCTGTATAATATGATTGGTGGTGGAACAGGTTTTGACATTCTGAGATTATAAAATGGTAGCAGGTCACTCACAGTGCAGGAGACTATGTGAAATGTTTGGTGGCTTGTAGAGTTTCAATTGCTTTGTTTAGAGTCTTGGGAAGGGGTTGCTAAGGTGGAAGATATGGTTTAAAGTTTTACTATGCCAATCACAGGAGCAGCCCAAATATAACACACCAAATATACACTCTCTCAGTTAAAATAATTAATGGGGACAGAGGGGTATTGTTGCATTCTAACAAATACTACACCCCAAAGAGCAAGCATATGGATTGTTGTGGGAAAGGCTCATGAGGTCATAAAGATGCAGTTAGGTTGCAACTTGAATGGTGGAAGGTTCAGGCTTTTAAGGCACAAATTGAAACTCTCGGTTCTTTTGTTCTATTGACTGGGTTTCTTTTGAGTTTTCTTAGGAGCCTCTTTGGATATCATTTTGTAAGTTTGTTTTTTATCAGGTTATCTGTGACGTTGTATCAAACATGTGGTGAGCATTGGAATTGTGTGACTGTATTGGTTTGGCTGGAATAATGGCAATACATCTATTGAACAATAAAATAGTCAGCATTGTGTTTGTAAGCAAGCAGAATATGTCAGAATTTTTATTATGGAGGGTGAGACTTCATAGACTCAAAACAATATCAGAGCTCAGAAAAAGGAATATTTTGTGGGAAGCCTTGATGACTGGAAATGCAATTTCTGTAATTAGGTTGTGGAATCGATGCTGCATCTCCTATCCTTATTCATATAATGGTGTGGAATGATCAAGTGTTCATAATTTGAACGAAAAGAAAAAAAGAAAAAATTGAATGCAAAAAGATGAATAACATCACACTATTTTTAAGCTTATAAATTTATAATTTTTAAGATGAAATATTCTTATAAAACATGTTTACGTTAATATGATCAAAATTACTTTAACAATTCATTAAAGTGTATAAATAAATATTATTAACTTAATGTACATTTAAATATGTTTAATGTCAATGTTTTTTTAATTAAGGTCTGTTTTAAAGGATATAATTTATTTTTAGTTAAACCATTTTATAATTATCCCAATAATAAATACATAGCAAATGTATAAAGTTAATAACTTAATCATTCTTAATATATTTTAATATAGCAAATTAGTAACCATTAATTACATATACATTCAATTTTTTTTTTAAAGTTATACCGCAACTTCAATTCTCAAATCCTGACTCCTGAGGGGAAAAATGTGCAAATATAATGGGAAATAAAAAATGTATAAATCTTCTGTAAAAAAAAATGTATAAATCCATAAACTTCAATTCTTAGACTCTGGTTTGTAAATCCTGAGCATACTAAATTTGCAGTCTTGCTGTAAAAATTTGACAACAACGGAAAATTTGTTCAGGGAATTAAAAATATCCTCAAACATTATAATTCCTTAGCTTGACTTTTTCTATCTTATAAAGGAAAAGGAATTTTTAAGATAAACGTCATGAATTTGAATTTTTAGAAGATTGTTTACCCACAATATGCTATAAAATATAATTTGATGTCTATGTAGAAAATCCAAACATCCTTAAGAAAGTGGATCTTTTTCTTATGTAACTACTACTATTGAGGAATACAACTTTTTCTATTGGTCAAAATAACTATTGATAAATTCAAAGCCCTTCATCTGTATGTTTTTATTAATTTTGATTATAGAAGTTTCTCATTAATTGTTTTTTCTAAGAAAAAAACCTCCAATAAATATTGTAGTAAAAGTTAAGAACGATTCACAAATTTAATTAAAATGGTCAGAAATTGAAAATAACAGCCCGTGCATCGCATGAGTAACTAGACTAGTTAACATGAAAGTAAAATTAACATGTAAGTGGAATTAAATTACCCCATTTTTAGTGAGAAAAAATTACCCCAACTACAATTTTATCTATATGAGGAATGCTAGCGACACTTTCTCTAACACTCTCTTTCGGATACTCTATCTGTAATTGGTTGAAATTTATTGAAAATCACATAATTTTGGTAGGCCCTACATCTAAATCAAAAGAGAGAATCATTAAGTGAGATGTGAGACCCACCAAAATGAATGATTTCTAATAAATTTCAACCAACCACTGAGAGAGTATCAGAAAGAGAGTATTAGAGAGAGTATCGTTAGCATTTCTCTTATCTATATATATACTAATGCATGTAGTTTTCCAATGCATGTGGAAAATTATGTGTGGGGGGAAGTAATGTTTCTATTATTTTGAAAATTAAATTCAAAACATAAAAAGAATAATAATAAATAATTTTTTTTAATAAAAATATGACATTACAATATATATTTATTTTAGCTTTCCATTGTCAAGCAACTTCTAAGTACACTTTCTATCTCAAATTTCACTTATTTTCCCAAATACTCTCTTCACGAAATTTGCTTCTTAACAATATGTCAATGATTTATTTGGAAGTAAAGAGAAAATTAAAAAATATAAACAAAAGAAGAAAAATCAAAATAAAAAATATAATTTTATGTGGGCTAAAATATAATTTTGATCTCTTATTTATATTTTTTTATTTCAATTTGGTACCTTTAGTTTAAAAAGTTTCATTTTAATCCCTTATAGTATCTCTGTTAGACCAAATTGGTCCTTCTATTAGCTTTTGAAATTTGACACAAATGATGTTAATTTCGGATGATGTGACATCTCGCACAATTTGTCACATGTTACCAAGTTGACCAAGTTAGTGTAATAAATTCATAGAATGACAAATTTTGTTTAACATATACATATTATGAAACCAAAGTGAAACTTTTTAAATATATGCAACCAAATTGAAATAAAAAATGTAGATAAGGAATAAAAATTCTATTTTTGCCTTTTATATATCATTTAAATAATGGAGTGGTCAAATTGGTTAAATGGAAGAAATAAGAAAAATTACAATATATTCATGTTTAATGACTTTTATATATATTTTTAAAATAATAATATGTAAAAGAGTGAATAAATAAATTCATCATTTAATTATTTCATCATACTAAATTTTATTATTCTCACTTTTTAATTTTTCGGTAACTTGACTTTATATAGAGTAACACTTTAGAATGTGTATTTAATGGGCAAAATTCAAAATTAAAATTTCTTTTTTTATCTTTACTACTTATATTTTGAAATTAAATAACACATTAAATGTATTTTGCTACTCTCTCCATCTCAAAATGAAAAAAAATTATCCTAAAATAAGTGCCATATTAGCTTTTTAATGTAATATTAATTACTTTTTTCCACTAATACTCCTAATAAGTGTCATTTTAACTTTTCAATGTAATATTAATACTAAGGCTAGTTTTGTAAAATTTCAACTCTCTTTCATCTATTTATTAGTTTTTTTTAGTTTGTGTAAAACAACTTAGGACAACATTTATTTTGGGACGAAAGAAGTAATAAGTATTTTTAAGAATAAATCAAAAAATTAAAAAAACATTTATATAGAAATATAAGAAATTTAATATATTTTTTGTTTATGTTTAATATTTAAATATGAAAATTAAAATAAGATTAAATATATAGTTTTTAAAAGTGACGATATCTGTTAATTTTATTCTTAAATAGTTACATGTAGAGGTGTCAAATGGGCCTGGCCCGTCGGGCTAAGTTGCTGAAACAGGCTGGCCCGGCCTGACCCAAATGTATCGTAGGCCAAATTTTTTTAGGCTCGACCTGGCCCATTTAATTTTTTTGTTTAAATTAGCCTAATTTTAAAAGGAAAAAAAAAAAAGATTGGCCCAAGAATTTGTAGGCCCGACCTGACTCGTTTGGCCTGTTAGGCCAGGCCAAATTAACCTTTTTTTTTAGGCCAATTTTTTTTAGCCTGGCCCGGCCCGTTGGGCCGGGCCAATTTTGACAACTCTAGTTACATGTATATAATGTAATTTTTGAAATTTTCTAACTTCATGTGAAATTAGTCCATGTATATTAACTTAGTCAATGAGTTTATAACTCATCAAAAAAGTCAATGAATTTATAAACTTCATAACATTTTAGTCTTTATTTTTTTAGGAATAATTTAGTCTTTATTATTAAAAAGTTACATGCATAAAATTTAATTTTTAAAATTTTCCAATTACATGTTAAGTCCTTGTATATTAATTTAGCCAATGAATTTATTAACTTCTTAACAATTTAGTCTTTGAATTTTTAAACTTTATAATAATTTAATTTTTATATTTAATAATTTTTCCATTAAAAAATAATTTAATTATGAAATTGATATATTTATAAATAATTTATTCTTATATTATAAATTTAAGGCTTAAATATCTTTTTCATACTTGTAAAATAGTCCATTTTGATTTTACTACATAAACTTCACTTTTTTCGATTTTAGTACCTGACATATTTTTATATTCGATTTTCATACTTGCTGTTAGACAAGATCCGTTAATTGATGATGTGGCAGACGGAATGCCACGTCATCATTTAAAAATTGCTGACTCAGCGCCATGTTATTTTTTTGATAGGTACCTTTTTTCAAAAATAAAAATTTTTCAGGTACCAAAATCAAACAAAAATAAATGTTAGGTACTATAATCAAGCGATAGGTACCTTTTTCAAAAAAAATAATTTGTTAGGTACCAAAATAAAACAAAAATAAAGGTTAGGTACCAAAATCAGAACACTCATATTTTATAAGTACCAAAAAGTTAATTTTCGTTGTCATATTTTATAACTTTTTGATACTTATAAAATAGGAGTGTTTTGGTTTTGGCACCTAACCTCTATTTTTGTTTGATTTTGATACCTGACAAATTATTTTTTTTTGAAAAAGGTACCCATCATTTGATTTTGGTACCTAACATTTATTTTTGTTTGATTTTGATACCTGAACAATTTTTATTTTTGAAAAAGGTACCTATAGTAAAAATGACATGGCGCTAAGTCAGCAATTTTTAAATGATGACATGACATTCCGTTTGTCACGTCATCAGTTAACGAATCATGGCTAACGGCGGGTATGAAAATCGAACATAAAAATATGTCAGATATTAAAATCGAAAAAAGTGAAGTTTAGGTAATAAAATCAAAATAGACTATTTTATAGGTATGAAAAAAATATTTAAGCCTAAATTTAAATACATAACTTAGAGACCACTCTCTCAACTAGACATTTTCAACTCTCTCTCTTTCCTCTTTTGTAAGTATATGTCTCTTAATATTTTCAAACCACAATATTTTTTAAGAATTAAATACAATTTTCCGAAGACTTTTCAATCAGTGAACTTAATTAGCATTAAACAATTTAATAAATGTTGGAAATAGTATGCATTAATTATGATGAACATCTTTCAATGACCCATAAAACATTAAAATGCATAGTACAAAAAAGTCATTAATTTCTAGAATTTATTGTTTTTTTTAAAAAAATTGTTAATTAATTAAAGATATTTTAAGAAAAATAATTAATGCAACAAATAATTAGAAAAAGATCTTATAAAAATGGACAAAAAATTATTTGAAAATGATCTTATAAAAAGGAATGAAAGAAATATTAAATAAATGTAAGACTCACAAAATTTTATAATTTTTAACTGATAGGAGATAATGTATTCAAAAGAGTGTGTTGAAATATGTTTTTAATATTTGTCTAATATTTATCAAATTTTAATTTTAGTTCAAATTGAGAATAAATATGCTTTTTTATTCTTTTCCTTATTTATAATTACCGACTTTATGGGAGGCAGACCCCGCGTAGTACGTACCCTATCCATTCGATTCGACCATTGTTCAGTCACCCCAATCATCACCGTCCATCTCACTCACAACCGATCCACACCGTTCGTTCAAACCCCCCACGTGCGCGGGAACAAAGAAATACCCCGAAAAGGAAAATGGTTGATGGATAATAAAGATAAGATGCTTTTTGGTTACAATAAAGATAAGATGCTGGTAATACATTCTCGATTATGAATTAGAATTTATCAAAAACTATAAAATTTAATTAGGCTTTATTAAATAATAAATAAGAATCACAAAATTTTGTAATTTTTAATAAATTTTAATTAATAATAAAAATGTATTTAAAAAATGTATTAAAAAATATCCTACTATTGTTTTTGAGAATTATAATTTTTTTTATAAAATACATTATAATTTAATCACAAATCATGTTTTATAAAATGCATTGTCATTTAATCACAAAATCATGACACTAAATATCCACTAGAGGCTCATGTTTTAAATACATTTTTAATTATTATTGACCCATATTTATTAAAAATGATGAAAATTAATAATTTTAAATACATTATTTAATTATTATTATTAACTTAAATTTATTAAAAATTTGCTGAAACTTATTGAAAATTATAAATTGTTATGAGTTTCACTTAATGACTTTCTCTCGTAATTTTTTTAATTTTCAATAAATTTTAATCAATTGTAGAATGTTTGTTCAAAAGAGTATGTTAGAGGGTAAATTACTAACATTCCTAGGCCTTTTTTTTATTACTCCATTCGTCTCACAATAGTCGTTGTGTAAGAAAAAAAAGGTCCCAAAATAATCGTCCTTTTTACTTATTAATGTAATACTAATTACTTTTTTTTCACTTATATCTCTTATAATATTAATGATGGACAACAAAAACTAAAAATGAAATAGTGATGATAATGTTAATTTTATGAAATTGCTATTTTCTTTCATCCATTTATTAATTTTTCTTAGTCTATGAAAAAAATCTAAGACGATAATTATAATGGATAGAAAAAGAGCAATGCATATCCACTATAGACTCATATTTTAAATACATTCTTTAATTAAATTGGCCAATATTGATTGAAAATGATAAAAATTCATTCATAGTTTTAGATACATTCTTTAATTTTTTTTTTTGACTATACATTCTTTAATTATTATTGACCCATATTTATGAAAAAGGATAAAAATCCTTAGTTTTAAATACATTCTTTAATTATTATTTTTTTTTATTGAAAATGATAAAAATCCCGCTTCACGTTTCATAAGCCCTCCTCTTTCCCTAAATATAAAGTGTCCCACACAGACACATAACGACACCTTCGGAAATTAACCATTTCATTTCTCTCCTTCTCTTCTCTTCTCTTTCCAACTCTCCTTCTCAACAATGGCACCTGCGAAACGCAAAACGGAGGGAGCTTCTTCTTCTTCTGCGGCGGCGGCGGCGTCGGCGGCGGCGGCTCCGGAGCCGCCGCCGATGAGAGTTACTCGCGCGGCGGCCAAGCGCTCCGCCGCCTCCGCGAGCTCCGACCCTCCACCGGCTGCGGAGGAGAAGAAGGGCAAGAAGGCGAAGGTTACGAAGAAGAGAAAGAACGAGAAAGAAGATGAAGGTGCTGCGGTTCAGACTCGGAGTGAGAAAAACAAAGCAGAGGAAGAAACAGAAGAAGGAGGAGAAGGAGACGCCTCTGACTCTCAGAACGTTCTAGATGCTTCTAACAAGACTATCGTCGTTGAACACTGGTGCGTCACTTTCGTTAAACAACAAAATAAAAAATAAAATTAAAATTATTCTTTTGTTTGTGACGCTGTGTACTTTGGTTTTTTTTTTTTCTTTCTTCTTCTTCTTCTTATTTTAATATTTGAAATAACTTAATCAAGATTCTATTTTATTTACTGAAAGTCTTTGATTCTTTTTTTTTTTTTTAATTTACCGAACAATGACCTAGACACCACTGAAGACGGAAAACTTTTTTTTTTTTTTAATCAAGTTCGAACCCTAATTTTACACTAAATACTCGAATTAAGTGATTTCATTGCTCTTATTCGGTTGAAGCAGGATTGTGTCCATTTGAGAATACTTTTTTCTCGTAGAAGAGAAATGAGTTAGATATTAAGTAATTTTTGGGGATTAAATGAAAAAAAAGAGAAAAAAAAAACAAGAAAGTAGTATTAAGAAAATGCTTGTTATCATACGTAGTTAGTTAATTTTTTTTTCTTCTCAATTTCATTTTATGTAATATTGTCGAACACTTATAAGATGTCAATAATAATTATTTGTTGTTGTTGTTGCTGTTGTTACTCGGTTCATTTGCTAAGCGTAATGATATTGTTATTGATTATTGATTATTGATTATTGATGTTTTCTATCTTATGTATTGGATGTGTTAATTTGTTTTGCCTCAGTAAGCAATGTAAATCATTCAAGACGAGGGCCAATCTGGTGAAAGAAGGTATAGAGAAGGCGGACATTGGAATCAGTGTGAAACTGAACCCTGATAAGGTATGCTAAGATAACTATTCATTGTGTTATTGTTTCATTAAGCTTTGAAAGACTTTTAGATCATTGAATTGATCTATTTTGTTGTTTTTTTAAATTGTTATTTCAAAATGTGCAGCGTTTTTGTTTAATAGTCTTTCTATCCACGCGAGAAATTGAATGTAACCTTGTTTTTAAGCAATGTTTTAAATTGTGGTCACAGTCGCAGTTGCGGTTTTGTTATGATCCTTGATATTGTGAAAAATTGTGGATAAATTTGAGTAAAGCAGCTGCAATTGCAATTTGCAAAAACCCTGAAAACCGTGATGTTGCGAATGCAATTGTGGTTGTGAAACTGTTTTTGAAAACCTTATTTTTAAGCAAAAGGGACTCTAATAATGTATGAAGGTCACTGCAAATTTGGGTGAGACAGAGACTGGCTTTGAAAAGTTTACTGATTTAAAATTGGGTTAGAGTTAGAGAACGCACTGTTGCTCTGTGTACATACAGTTCAGGGTCATTTTAAGACTTCTGAACAATTGCATTATTTGATTAATCTTTGTTGTCTAAGTACTTTGTTATAGACTAATTGATCCAACTATGTTCTCTGTTTTTAAATCAATGAACAGCCAAGAAGAGGTTGCTTTGAAATACGGCAAGAAGGGGGCAAGAAGTTCATCAGCCTCTTGGTAATGAGCTATATTTGGGAATTAGTGTGCTATATTGTTAATTATCTGTGTCAGCTATATAAGGGATTTGTTTTAAACCATTGGCCTCCAACATCAGTTATTAGAATATATACCTCTGTTTTTTAATTGAGGATATATTTCTTCACATGAAAATGATTTTAGAAAAGGAAAGAGAATTCCAATTTCTTTTATATCTGTCATCTGAAACAATGCATATGTCGTTTACAAACTATATTTTTGTTTCAGGGCATGAATCGTCCGTTTAAACGAATGAAGGAACTGGACATGGACAAGGTCGTCTCGGATATCATTGATGAAATATCAAAGGCTAGTTGATTTCAGTTGTTTAGCAAGAGCCATTTTATGGTTTGACTTGCAGTGAAGCTAGATAAATTGTTCTAATGGTAGAAATTCTACAATGGAAACCCGTTCATAATGTGTTGGCCAGTTGGATGGTAGTTTTAGTTTGAGGTGACACAATTTGAAAGGTGAGACAGTCATTTTGGATATGTTCACTGTCTCGGATGAGTACCAATATTTGGATTTGTATCTTGAACTATATTCAGGTTTAATTTGCATTTTGAGATTGAATTACAAGTTATCTTCTCCAATATTTGTGTTTATCTTTAAAATGCCAATTAATTTTTTGCTGCTATTTTTATGTTTTCTATTGGATAATCAGATGGCATACAACACATATAATCTGGATGAAATTGGTATTTTGTGTGGTTTTAGATGCCCATGTTTGTAATCCCAAAGTCATAAGAATGTTGGAAGTTTATGCTAGAATTCTTTTTCTTTTGGGTGGGTTTATTCAAGAATTTCATAGTTGGGAAATTTATAACAGGTTGGGTGTTGGTAATGGGAGATTGTTTGAGCTACATTATAAAGTAGTTAGTTACTTATGACATTAGTAGATTAGTTAGTCTAATCCATGAATATCAAGGTAAGCTCATTTTGTACTCGATTCTACCATTTCTATGCTCATTCTCTCAAATTCTTAACTCTGTAATTTTAGGCTGTCGTATTTCTTAACATGGTTTGAAGTTCTCATGGTACTCATCATGAGGACATTTTTTCCTCATATCTTTCATCCTTTTTTCAGCCTTGTTATTCATCCTCCTTGATCACTGTTCTCTTTCACCTCTAATTTCTTTTTTGTTATTCTCTCAATCCATTTATAATTTTTTGTTGATTTTCGCAAACACAATCAGGAAGCACAAATCTTTGTTCACTTTCCCATTTTCTTTTATTTTATTCTTCTCTTTCAATCATTTTGGCTCTTAGAAATATTTGACAAATTGGAAGATTGAAGTTGCATGATTTTTGGCCCATTGTTTGTGGTCTTTCGCTCACGCAATATGTGGACGATTGCTTGCAAGATCTAAGGATCTAATTGCATGATGTGGTCCATTGCTTGCTCAATTAGTGTGGAAGTCCTCACAGTTAAATTGGAGATTTTATTGTCCTTGGTTGAAGGCCAAGGAAATGGAAAATCTAGCTTCATTGTCAGTGCTATTATTGATAACTTGTCGGTGATGAATGTTCAATTGGTGTTGCCTTTAATGAGATTGCATGAAGATTTATTTCCAGAATTGTCGGTGTAGTATCCCCCTTCTCCAAACAATGTTCCCCATGAAAAATCTAGCTAAATAGATTACAAGGTGCTAAATGCATGACATGCCATGATGATTGGGATGAGATCGTGAGACAATTGAACAAGCATTACTATTACTCCCTCCGTTCCAAATTATATGACGTTTTAGAGAAAAAAATTTGTTCCAAAATAGATGACGTTTTACAAAATCAATGCTGCATTAAATATCTTTTTCCAAGACTATCCTTAATTAATACTTAGTGGGAGTAGTGTAGTATGAATAATTAATTAGAGAGATAAATGGTATATTAGGAAATTACCTAATGTTTTCAAGGAAATTCAACAAATTAATTGCATTCCTTAATACCTGTGTCAAAATCTTAAACGTCATATAAACTGGAACGGAGGGAGTATGTAGTGTTGTTAAATAGCAGTGTAATGGTGTTGCAAAATTGGTATTGTGACTCCATTGCAGTGCGGCTTCCACGAAAATTGGTATCATTGCTGCAATGAGTGTCGTGGTTCCAAAGGGTGTTGTAATTTCAAGACAAGGATGTGAGATTACTCGTGAACTTCCCCCCCCCCCATTCGCACTACCACGCACGCATAAATATTTAAGGCCTATAGTATCATTTTCTTTTCACTTTTAGTTTTATAAATTGTTCTCTAAAACATTCAACAATAACTTTTTCATAAAAAATCTATTAAATTTTAGATTTTTTTTAAAAATGTTTTAAAAATAAAAAATAGAAATAACTTGGTGATGCTTTCTTATCATTTTCTTTCTTCTTTTTCATCTTCTTCAATCTTTCTTTCAATTCCATACTTTGTTTTGTGTCTAGGAGACTGTTTTAATTGTATTTTGAAAAGTAAATATCTTTTTTAAAATAGAAATTAAACATACTATTAAACTTTTATCATACATACTATGTAAACCTCTGTTTATGTAAGGACTCCTCTACTTTATTATCGTCTATTCACGTCTTCTTGCATCCTCCTATTGTCTTTGACAAGTCTTAGGTAATGAATTTCATTCCTTTATTTATTTTCCCCTTCTTTACTATTCCCCCTCCCCCTCTAATTCTTTCATATTCCTTTTTTTTTCCATCCTTATGTTCTTGTTTCTCTTCTTTTCTCCTCAGTTTCTTAGCTATCCCTTTTTTCATCTCCGTGTATATTTCTTCTCTCTTCTTGTTTATTTATTTATGCTTAAATTTACTTTTGGTCCCTATAATATTATGATTGTACAATTTTGGTTCCTCGATTTTCAATTGCCCAATTTTGGTCCCTATATTTTTTTATTGTGCAATTTTGGTCAAGTTGTTAGTTTGTTGTCAATTATTTATAACATTTTGATATGCAACATGTTAGTGATGATGTGACATTGATATGTTGACATGGTGTTAGGGGACCTAAATTGTACAATCATGAATCCATGATACTTTGGGTACCAAACTTGCACACTTAATTTTAACCTTTTTTTATTTATTTTATTTGCTTTATCTTTTTGTGTTTATTTAAAAAAAATAAAATTTTAAAAATTAAAATAATATTCATAAATAAATCAATAATGATAAAAATGAAAAAAAAAAGAACCAGTCTAAGCACAAAAGGCTAGAACCACAACACCAAGCTTCACCAAATCCAGCCACTACCATCACCTAAACTAATACATACGAGCCAAACATCAATGTCAATCTAATAACATCACCCAAACCAAACACCATAATTATTATGTTACACTATACCAACCAATAACCCTATGATCAATACCCCATATTTACCATGAATCCCAAACTAAGAGCATACCAGAGGCCTGTCATAAGCCTCAAAGACCTCTCAATACCATGGGCACCCTGAACTATATCATCTAAGACCCACCATCATGTTATACCTTGACAACCTAAGGTTTTTACAATCACAACCATTATACCACCACATATACTGTTAAGTCATAAGACGAATTAGGACCCTCAAATGTTTTGATTTATGCAAACAAATATTAAGTTATGAAATCTGCGTCTTTTTGCATTTCAGACAAAAGCGTCGTAGTGTTTGTGTCTGTCTATCAGGCAATAGTCTAATGAATGTTGAGTTTGTGCATTTATGGTCATATTAATGCTTTGATGCTTTGAACCTCTATGTAGATAATGTTCTTTTATTCTTCATAGGATATGTCAAAGAGTAATGAAAGAGAAATAAGTCAACTAAAAAAGATACATACTCCATCAAAAGGCTGCCAAAGCAAGTTGCCACCCCTGTACCAGGAGCTAGAGGACCACTTGTTAATCCAAGTCCTGTAAAGAAAGGTGAACACACTGAAGAGAAACAACACTAGAGAAATTGAAGACTTGAGAAGGGAGAATGCAGACCTTCGAGAGCGATATCAGAAGTTATAGGAGGAGCAGGATGGATGCTCGGGCAACCGAGCAATCAACAACCATGATCAATGTGATCGGTCTTCTCAGGCTGACATCACGTGGTATGAGGAGACTCGCGCCGAGGCTCCCACCAAGTTGCGTTCATTGATGGCGACAAGAATGATTGGGAGACATCCTTTTGTAGATGGAATAATGAAGATGCCTCTGCTGCCTAGGTGGAAGCCTTTGAACATAGACTGGTATAATGACACCATTATCCCAGACGAACACATAAATGTATTCGTCAGCTAGGTAAACCTAACATGAATGATGATGCTATCTTGTGCTGGGTCTTCGTCACTTCTCTAAAAGGAGTAACACTTAATTGGTACACCCGACTCCCTTTGAATTCAATAGATTCTTTTGCCACATTGGTGAATCGGTTCGGAGCACAGTACACGACAAGTCTCCCTCAACACAAGACTTTGGTCACCCTGGTCAATCTACGCCAGGAAGAGGACGAGTCCTTGAAGGAGTTCATAGAGAGATTTGCTCAGATATTAGTCCGAATCAAGGATTTGAACTTGCAAGTGGCCTTGACATCTACGTCAATGGCCCTAAAATCAGGATCATTTTCAGATAGCTTATGCAGGAAACCATCGGCCTATATGGACGAACTTAGAGCACAAGAGACTGGGTTCATTCAAATGGAGGAGATGGAAAAGTTTAGGGACCAAATAAGGTGAAACACCCATAAAAAAGGAGCCAACCGTGAGAGGGTGAGGACTAGCTAAGATAGGCCAATAGAAGTAGATCAATATCTGACCGTCCTCCCCTGGGGTCGAGATAAACCCATTACACGCCCCTTACAATGAAATGAGCACGCATCCTAGAAGAAGTTTGCAATACTAACCTGATTGCATTACCCTCTTGGAACCGATCACCCAAAACAACATACTGATCAAAATACTGTCGATACCATCAAGTCCATAGACATATGATGTAGGACTGCACCACCTTAAGAGATAAGATAGAATCATAGAAGGGTTGGTTCAAGTCGGGCACTTGAGAACCTTTGTCAATAGGGGAAATGCCAATAAGAGCAACGAATGAGATCGAGGCCGGGATTTAGACTAAGATCATGCTTGGGACTAGAACAAGCGATGGGGCTAATCAGGAGAGGAAAACTGATAGGGGAACCAAGAAAACACACCAAACGAGAATAAGTTGTGAGTAGTTATCAACACCATTGTAGGAGGGTTTGCTGGGGGTAAAGGCACGAACTTAGCTAAGAAGAAACACTTGAGGGGAATCCGATCGGACAACTCTGCCTTGGTGAGAAGAACCTTGAGAAGCACGCCCTTCATCACGTTTACAAACAAAGACTTCAAGGGGGTTGAGCCGAATCATGACGACCTGGTCATAGTGAAGGTTGAGGTAGCGAACTTTGAAGTCAGGAAGGTCCTTATAGATTAAGGCAACTCAGCTAACATCTTGTACATGTCCACTTTAAAATAGTTGGACATCCACGAAAGCAAGATACAACCCTACTAGGATCAGTTGGTAGGATTTTTAAGGGAGAAAGTTGATACCAGGGGTTACATTGATTTACTCACCACCTTTGGGGATGACACATAATATAATTTATATTCTATCTTTGGATTGATTAGATGTGACAGTAATAACAATAATCATCTAAATTAAGTGAGTAATGTTGGTCTTTAAAGTATAATGATTGTGCAATTTTGATCCCTTAGCACCATGTCAGCTTGTGTTACATGTAACACCCTAATTTCTATTATGGAAATATGTGAGGTTTAATTCAATTAATTATTTCGTAACACACTTTTATTAATTTACTTACGAAAATCTAGTGAAATTAAGAAAACTTGATTGGGATTTTATGGATATATATATATTTTTAAAACAAACAAAACTTTTTTTTTCTCAATTTTAATTTCGAAAGTTACACTTCGTTTTAATACTTATAATGCGTTAATATAATTTGGCAGAAAAGGTCGTAGCATTATTTTGATTGCAAATGAACGGTTTTAAGTTTTCGAAGGAGTAGAAATAAGTAAATACAAATGATAATTTTGACTGAAATATAACATATGCATATCTGAAAGTGTTTAACAAAATGTACCCCCGGAGCATAACAGTAAACATGTAGAAAGGCAAAGTACGGGAAAACTAGATCATAGTCATGGCATGATGACTGAAATATACACATAACAAAAGAAATCTGAGTGCCTAGGTCTACTCCAACGAGATACATGACAAAGAAAAGAAAATTCTAGGACTCAGAGTAGTCATCTTCTAACTCCCACCCTATGCAGAGATCCTAAGCCCCAAGGGTCATATGTGAGTGTTTGTGAAAATCGGATGTGGCCCAAGATGTCATCCATGCCCACAACTGCTACCCATCTTCTGAAGATGTTCTCAATCCTCCAATGGAGGGTTGAGTCCTCCGCTACCATTTGCCCCTAAAAGAAAATAAACAGAAGGGTGAACTCTCTGCTTCATCAAGCAGCACACAAACAACGACTTTACAAGTCACAAACAAAATCCTGGCCACCATCGCCATGTGGTTTTCTAACGTTCACACTCGCAGTCCTAATCGTTTCCTTTCACTAATTTTGTAAATCCTTTCTTACTGGCCAGCTGCCATTGGAACTCCCAGAACTCAGTGGTCTTACACAATTGAGTTGGATGATTGTTGGGAGTACACCTCTCACCATGGTACTATGGTGGGCTCTCACCATGGTACTATGGTGGGCTCTCACCAACCGATGATGTCTCGTATTTTTGTCAGAGTGGTCGAGTCAGCTATGTGATCTATCGTCACAACTCAGTGCCTTACCCTCCAAGGTCGCAATGCCTTACGATCATCTCCCAGGTACCAACTGTGATCATCCAATACTCGGAGGACTGACTCCTCCACAACTCTCCTCACAAGGATTATTGTTTCTTGTCACAGTGGGGTTCCGCTGCACATGGTATTGGACGGTCGAATAGACGCCGAGCCTGAGACCCCGTCTCTGCTCAAAAATCATATGTATGAGGACATTTGCCTCTGTCACCTTTCTATGGGTGATCGTCACATTACGTCGTGACACGCCTTTCGAACTCCGCCCTCTCTCTTTGTTATTCTCATAGCTGGAACACTCCATGTGACTCTCTTTTCATCTTGCAGTTCCCACGGATCACTGCGCACACGTAGTTCCATTGCATGACTCTCAGAAATCAACATGATTCACCACGCGTTGACAATTTTATTATGTTTTATGTATTTCCTTGCTGTCTCAAAACTTTACAATTTATACTTACCGTTTATTCCTCCACGCAAAGGTCCTATGTTTATTTCTATGTCCAATGCATAAAAATAAAGAGTTGATTAATTAATTTCTATTTAATAAAATAAAATCTTGCATCCTAATTAATGGTGCTCACTGTTCAAGTTTCATTTATCTTCAAATGGCAATCTTGCCACAGACACTAGAACAGAGTTCTAGTCCTCACAAGTACTCGCGCCCTGAACACATCACACAGACAAACAATTTTATCACAAAGTTCAACCTACAGTCCAAATGACTGTATCATAAAAGCACACAAAACCACACTTTCAAATATTAAGTACCCAAGATTCACATCTCTGGGACTTAAACCCAAAACAGAATAGGTCAATGGATATTACATATCCACTGTCTTGCAAAATCACAATTAATAATTATAATTGTCACAATTCAAAATAACACACAAAATTGACCAAAAGGCAGATTTCTCTCTGGCAGTATTGAATGTGAGCTCTCACTGATTGTAGCAATTGACCTCGGAATTGAAAACTTTTTATATGAAATCGAAGATCTTGAAATCTAGTTTACAGAAAGGTATCCCACTTATAAAATAAACATCTAGAAAATTTTATAAAATTTTTCTAAGTTAGCAACACTAGATTTTTAGTGCCCACTGAACATAGCTCAAAGAAATGTAGATTTCTCCCACTTCCCAAAACTAAATTAACTGAAACTTCTTACAGTTTAAAGCTAACCCCTTGATCTTTCCAAAAAGGTATTTCTTGATTCCAAATTCATTTTCTATTGTTCCCAGTAAAAATATTACTAACAGCTTACAATGTTAACATCAAAACAGGTTCTAAACCATTGTTCTGTTTCTTATTGAAAAATTAATTTAGAAATTATGCTTGGTAATTTTTGTAATATACATGGTTAAAAATATTATTGTGTCTAATTCTTAAAGGTTTAAGTACATTTTAAAAACAATAAGTACACAGGGAGAATTTTAACAAAAACCAAGCCCTGTTCCAGTGAAATCCCAAAACAGGACAATCCAATGTCGAGCCATGGATGAGCCCTAAGATGAAATTATTTTTCAAATATGTCAACATGAAAGTTATTGAATTTCATGTCTATTTTTATTCAAAACAAATTTCACAAAAAAAACATGGTTAGATCTTTCAAAAATGGCAAAACAGTGAGGGCTGTTCCATGCTAAACGAAAATACAGCCACTGCCAACGAATTTTTAGTTAACATTTTTAAAGAAAACTTGATCAAAACCATTTTGAGAAAATGGTACATGACCTCACTTGTTTCTAGGGCCATTTTCATTCCAATTACAAGGTGAAAATGAATTTACTCTCCACATGCAAAGGTTCACAACTACTGCCAAAGAGAAATCAACACTACCCATCCAATTTCAATTCAACAAACAAATCAAACATAAGCAATGGAGGCATGCATGTATACTATGGTTAAGGCCCCCAGCCCTTAACCATATTCTCAACAAGAAAAGAAAACAAAGAATCCACAAGAGAATTCCCCTCACCTAGTGTTGAGTTTCAGCCGAGAAGGATAAGAGATGAAGAGGAGGAGAAAACTTGAATGTGAGGATGAAGAGGTGGTGTCTTGGTGCACATGCAAGCTTCAAAGCTTCACAAACATGGCTTCCTTTGCACACAAGAAGGTCTCAGCCAAAGGAAAAGGAAGGAGAGAGAAGAGAGAATTTTTCTTCTAACTTGGAAGCTAAGTTTAGCTTAGTTGAGAAAAAAGAAAATGTTTTCATGTGGGTTGGTGTGTGTCCGTGGGTTTGGGTAGTTTAGGGGGGTGATGTGTTTAGTTTAAGCTAGGTGTCATTTGCATGTAGATTAGGTGTTAATCCTAGGTTACATGCATACATGCATTTAGCTAAGGTGTCATTAGCTTAAGCTTAGGGAATTTGGTTACTCATTTTAATTTACACAGTGTAATTTTATACTGTGTAATCGTAAAGAAGTGTGTTTTAAAATTTTAAAACTTAATTTCAAACATCTAATTCATTTTATAAAACTTTTAGTAATAAAAACTTTTCTAGTAGCTCAAATAAAATTTCCTCTGTAAAGAAATTGGTTACGGATAAACTTTATAAGAGTTAACTTAGTGTGCAAGTTACTATAATTTAATATAATTAAAATACTAAAAACCAATTTGCAAACAATAGATTAATTAATACATAGCAATAGATATTATAAATATTTTACTACTAGTAATGAATCTCAGCTCAATTAATTACTAGTAGGTATAACAGATAAGCATACACAAACAATATACGTACTTGATCATTAAGTACATATTACACCGCACAAATAAATAAACAACATAGACAATTCAATCGCACATAATTCTATAGCAATTTACAAACAAAACACAGGAAAGTAACTACAGAGAATTAATTGTAGAAAATTAATTACAGAGAGTTACTTACAGAAAAATATATAAATATATACATAATTATAAATATATATATATATATATATATATATATATATATATATATATATACTTATATAACTGAGTTGAAATTTTTAGGGTGTTACATTACACTGTTATGTCATTTGTCACGTCAATATGCTAATGTTACGTCAGTTGTCATGTTTAATTTATACCTTTAATTTATTATTAAATCTATTTATTAGGCATTCACTCATTGGATGACGAGTACTGACATTAAATGTGATCGTCACTTATAACATTTAAACTTAAGGGCATTTTTGGAATAAAACTTGAATTTATGGTGGTATTAATAACAAATAATTAATTTAACCACTTCTTTTAGTCTTGATGATTTGTCCTATATTTCTTATATATAGGATCGGAGGGATTCAAATCTGCTGTCTCATTTTTTGTGTCCCATTTCCTTCCCCACCTATCACATTTTGACACGTCATTAAAATTGCCACATGTATTTTGCATCAATTTCTCAAATTGCCCTTAAGAAAAAATCCCTAATGCTGTTAACGTGTTCTCGGGAACGATGGGATAGAAGAGTTATAGAAAGTATAGAGGATGCTGGGATTCATCATTCATGGAATCATGGGGCATTTCAAATTCCAAATAGATTCTCTTCGAATAGAATCTTGTGGAGACCTTAGCATGAACAATAAGTGTTGCTTCCTTTCCTAATTCTCATCTCATTTGCATGATAGGGTATGAAATTAACTGTTTCTTCCCTTTGTGTTGAATTGATCGTACGCACTGCTATGTGCAAAAAAAATTGTTTGATCGTGCACAACCAATTACGTGGAATGGAAACCAATCGTGCAACCAATTTTTTGATCATGCGCAGCAAAGCCCAAGAACAGCACCACAACATGTTACTACATTAGGGATTTCTTGAAGGGCAATTTGAGAATTTGATGTAAAATACATGTGTCAATTTTAATGACGTGTCAAAATGTGATAGGTGGGACAGGAAATGGGACACAAAAATGAGACAACATTTCCCACGATCTACTATTGATAATAGCAGTGCTATATTATGTAAATTGGGCCAATTATATTTAGTTATCAACAATGTAATGCCTTCATGCGGCCATCAATTTTACTAGGATGTGTTTTTGGCTTTATGGAGACAATTCAAATTTCTAAGGTCTCACAAGCATATATACTTCTCTGTTTGGACAAATCATTTGGCAGATGGAAGGAAACAAATGTTGGGATTTTTATCTTTATCCCTTTCTTTAGTATTCTTTATTCTTTATGCGAAAGCCAAAATTCACAGGTACATATCCCAGAACAATAATCCAAAAGCCCTAAGATCTACAACATGCTTGATTATTAAGGATTGGATAAAATACCTGGATCCATTGATGATTCCTGATCTAAGCATTCTTGAATAATTGTTGCGGAATTACGAACAACCGATGAACAACGTAGCCGGCGGCTTTATGGTTCTTCCTCAACCGGAGCCTCTTTATTCCTTAATGGGACCTTCGTAACTCTTCAAATGGGGAGAAGAGAAACTATGTGTATCGGCTCGGTATATTGGGGACCATAGCCTTCTTATAGTGTGTTAACCTAATAGGGTTCCCATTATCCCCTAATGGGCCAACACCGACATCTGCTCATTTAAACCCATATCACCTTATTTAGTAGTCTAACGGGCACACTTAATTTGACCACATAAAATAAAGCCCACTAATGATAAATAGCTAATATAATTGTCTTATAATATTAGCCCACATTAATTATTGGAACTTAAAATTCCAACAATCTCCCACTTGGGCTACATATTGTAACAATTATATCACAATTCCTTAGGCGCGCATCCGTACGCTATTTATCTTTAGACTTCAACTTTAACAATCTAGTCCATCTCATGTATCAATAATGGAACCACCGCGGCTTTCGTCACTATGGTAAATGTGACAAGACCCCAATGACCACCACATCAGTACACTCAATGACATAGATTAATATGGATGAGCAGCATGGAAATTACATGCAATGTGATCTCAATCATGCCTATTTCCAATTGGTCCAACTTTAGTCTTTAATGAGATCAATCCGAAATCCTTAAGTACAATTTAAATATTGCACACAAATAAACAAGTTTAATAATAAACTTGTAAGCTATAATCTTTATTTCTGCAGAAAATCAAATGTATGAAATCCAAATCCAAATCCAAACATAGAACATAGAACATAGAGTAAGACTCCCACTAAACCATGGCAACAACTTAAATAAAACCATATGAGCAACATGCTCTTGAAAATACCTTAAATGTCAACCATTAGTTAGTGGGTCAGCTAGCATAATGTCTTTTCTTATATGTTCTACAAATATCTTTATTTTCTGAATTCTTTCTTTAACAACCAAATACTTTATGTCAGTAACCTTTGACTTGGTTGAACTCCTGTTGTTGGAGTACAACACTACTGAGTTATTGTCACAATAAATACTTAATGGCCTCTTAATGTTGGTAACAACTAGCAAACCAGTGACAAAATTTAGCACTCATATCTTATGGTTCAATGCCTCATAGCAAAATATTAACTCCACCACCATGGTTAAAGATGTATCCTTATGTAGAGTGTCTGCTGTGCATCCCGCAAAATCGGAGTCAGAATACTTAATGATCTCTAAACTTTCAGACTTCCGATATGTAAGCATGTAGTTTCTTGTTCTCTTCTAATAGCGCATTACACGCTTTATTACTTTCTAGTGCTGCATACCAATATTACTCATATATCTCCCCCAGGATTCCCACTAAATGCTATGTCAAGACGAAAACAAACTTAAGCATACTTGTAAGGAATCTTTTGCATCTTTCCTTTTTCAAGATTAGTAACAGGGCACTGTTTGAGACTTAAACTTGTCTCCTTTAGCAACGGGTGTATTTTTCTGGTTTACTATCTTTCATGCTGAATATATCCAAAACTGTATTGGTATAAATCCTTTCATGATAATAAAACTATATCATGGCTATCAAGATGTCATCAACATACAACACCAAAACGACAAATTTGCTCCCACTGAACTTTTGATATACGCAATCATCAACCAAATTTGCCTCAAAACCATAAGAGGTAAAAAACTAGATGAAATTTGTAATACCATTGACGGATGCACACCATGGACTTTGGATCACCTTAAACAAAGTTTTCTGGCTGCACCATCTAAATTGCTTCATCAATGTTGCCATTTAGAAACGCAGTCTTTACATCCATCTAATGCAACTCTAAATCAAAATGAGTTATCAGTGCCATTATAGTACTAAGAGAGTCTTTCTAAGAAACCGGAGAGAAAGTCTCTTTATAATCAATGCCTTCCTTTTTAGTAAAGCCTTTGGCGACAAGACGAGCTTTATATATGTCAATATTACCCTTTGAATCCCTTTCGATTATAGATATCCATTTACAACTTATGGGTTTCACACCTTCAGGTAATTTTGACAATATTCCAAATGTCATTGTCAACCATCAACTTTATCACATCATTTACGGCATCAATCCACTTGAGAGTTGGAACACTGCATGACTTGACTAAAGTTGATTAGATCTTTCTCAGTCAACCCAATGTCATATTTATGTTCTTAAAGAAATACAACATAATCATCTGAAATTGCACTTCTCATTTCTCTAATGGATCTTCTTAATGGCACTTCTTGAGGTTGTTGAGTTTGAACTGTAAGTGGTGCTTAAGGAGGAATCTCAGTGTTGTCTTGTCCTTGAATGATGTCAGAAATGACATCATTATTAATTACTGGATCTGTTTCTTGAACAATGGTAGGAACAAAGACTTGTCCATTGTCAATAACAAGTTATTCTTCAAAGACAACACTCCTTATGTTTCCTTCCCCTCCAAACCCAACTTCCTTAAGGAATCTTGCATTCCCCGTCTCAAAGCAGGATCTTATAGTGGGATTATAAAACTTAAACCTGCAAGAGTGTTCAATATAACCAACAAAGTAGTAACTAATTGTCTTTAAGTCTAGCTTGCCTTCATGCAACCTATAAGGCCTTGCTTTAGCTAGACATCCCCAAATGTGCATGTGCTTAATACTGGGCCTTTTTCTAATCCACAGCTCGTAAGGGGTCTTAGCGACTACTTTACTCTATATCTTGAAGAGGATATAAACTGCGGTCTTTAATGCTTTTCCCCAAAGTGACTCTGATAGAGAAGAATGACTAATCATACTTCTTACCATATCCTTAAGAGTCCCATTTCATCATTTTGCACCTCCGTTCATGCTAGGTTTGCCTAACATCCTATGTTGCAAAACAATTCCACACTAATTGAGGAGAAACATGAAGGGCTCTAGACGTCGCTCACCTTATCTGTCATATCTACCATAGTATTTGCCACCACAGTCAGATTTGACGGTCTTAATTTTCTTTCCTAGTAAACATCTAGAGATTGAGACTTCTCATGAATTAAATAAAGGTAACCGTACCTTGAGTAATCGTCTATAAACAAAATAATATACCTTTGTCCATTCCATGAATTCATAGGGAAGGGACCACAAATCCGTATGTATTAGTTCTAAGACATCCTTAGCTCTTTCGGCACCTAAATTCCCTTTGTTTGTTTGTTTGTTCGTTTACCCTTAATACACTCAATGCAAACTTGGAAGTTTGACAAATCTAAGGGTCCAAGAATTTCCTTCGATACAAGCCTCTGAATTCTCTGTTTAGAGATATAGCCTAAGTGCCTATGCCATAAAGTGGCAAAATTCTCATTTAATTTATGTTTTGTACCACATGAATCTGTTTGCAATAGGAACACTCAATATCAATTAAAGACCCATAACTAACCACATTTGAATCACAAGAGAGACTATCTTTATTATTTCTAAATGAACAAGAATAACCGGATTTGTCCAAAATAGAAATTAAATTTCGTCTAATAGACGGTGCAACATATGCCTCAACCAAATTCAAATGAAAATGAGTCTTTAAAAGCAACCCAAAAGTTCCTATAGCTTCAACTATAACTTTATTGTCATCGCCCACATAGATGAATCTTTCAGCATCACTTGGCGGATGGCTCCACAGGTTGCCTTTCATAAAATACTTATGTGAGTAGTAGCACCAGAATCTACCCACCAAGTGTCCTTTGGTACAAAAAACTAAATTAACTTTAGAATAAATAAAGTAAGAAGTTTACCCTTCTTCACACACCAAGCAATGTACTTGGGACACTTTTACTTCATATGTCCCACCTTTTTAATAAGTAGCAAGTAAATTCCTAATCTTGCTCTTTTTTTTTTCTTCTTTAATCGAAAAGAACTTTATGCAGTATCCTCAACTTTCTCCATTTTCTTATTCTAAAATATGACTTGGTTTGATCCATGGTCATGATAAAGAACAACCCAGTTTGATCTAGCATCATGATGAATAAAGCCCTATTAGAGTTTTCCGTAGTTAGAATAGGTTGATTTGTCCAATTCCATGCAATTGAGAAAATTCTCAACTGACTCTTTCAAACTTTAAAGTTTGTGCCATGCAGCTTTGGGATTCCCAAAATTGAGTAGTTAAAATAGAAGCGGTAGTAGCAACAACTATAGAGAGAAAAATAAACATACAATGCACAATTAATCTTTACGGTAAATTTAAAGACCCAAACAAGATACCTAGTGCACCATTAATCCCCAATCTTTGGATTGAAAAGACTAACTGCAAGTGGTACTCTCAACGCAATGATCAAATATTGGTGATAAGTCCTGTCAAACAATGATTGTCTTTGGACACTCCTTTGTTCACATGGAAAATTAATTTGATAATAAATCTTGTCAAATAATGATTGTCTTTGGACACTCCATTATTCACATGGAAAATCAATCCGCTGTATAATCACCACACATCTACCATCACAGGCATGTAATTATTCGGCCAAATTGCGTCTTCCTTTGGGTCGAGCACAATTCGCATGAATAGTTACATGCAACATCTTATGTAAATTCAATTCAATTAACCTACGCAACAGAGGTTACTTTGGCAACATGTTGTTTCAATCAATCCAATCGAAAATACTAGACAATTTAATAAAAATGGGAGGTGTTAAATTTACACAAATTTCACACGTAAGTGTAAAATCCAAAAATTATATATCTACATCACCATCTAGTAATCACATGACCGCTAGCAGTCCTTTAAATGAGAAGCATGTATCCCAGAATATATTTTCAGTTTCACGCACAAAACATTGACGTGATCCTAAATAACCATATCACAAATTTATACTATATATCCCAATTCATTCACATCAATTTCTCAATACTGGAACCATGAAGAGAAAAAATAAAATAAAAAAATCCAAGTGGCAAATCTTTATCTTAAATAACTCTATTTACGGGATGTAGTAAAAAAAAATGCCACTTATCCAAACTAAATATTCAAGATTCCAAAAGATTTATAAAATAATAAAATATGAATCAGCCATATATATTGGATATATCTTTATTTCCCACGAAAATCAACTTGACAGATTCGCAAATATATATATATATATATATATATATATATATATATATATATATATATATATATATATATATATATATATATATATACTTATCACGGATTCTAAATCAATATTTTAACAAAGATTCAATACCAAATTGTGATGCCAAAATATATATACTGAATCGAAATCAGTATATATATAAAAAAAAAGGAACTTTAAATTTTCCAATAAACTCTTGTTGCCATATACAATTCCCTTATACAGAAATCAGTGAAATCGAAAACGTAGAATATGAAGCCTTATTAGCAATAAAAAAAAACTTTCAAAACCGAAACCTCCATAACGAGATTCATTCGAGAAAAAACCCATCCAGATTTCAAATAATTGAAATTATCAAATCCTAATAATCAAACAATGAGGACATGCTCTGATACCACTTGTTGGGATTTTTATCTTTATCCCTTTCTTTAGTATTCTTTATTCTTTATGCGGAAGCCAAAATTCACAGGTACATATCCCAGAACAATAATCCAAAAGTCCTAAGATCTACAACATGCTTGATTATTAAGGATTAGATAAAATACCTGGATCCATTGATGATTCCTGATCTAAGCATTCTTGAATAATTATTGCGGAATTACGAACAACCGATGAACAACGTAGCCGGCGGCTTTATGGTTCTTCCTCAACCGGAGCCTCTTTATTCCTTAATGGGACCTTCGTAACTCTTCAAATGGGGAGAAGAGAAACTATGTGTGTCGGCTCGGTATATTGGGGACCATAGCCTTCTTATAATGTGTTAACCTAATAGGGTTCCCATTATCCCCTAATGGGCCAACACCGACATCTGCTCATTTAAACCCATATCACCTTATTTAGTAGTCTAACGGGCACACTTAATTTGACCACATAAAATAAAGCCCACTAATGATAAATAGCTAATATAATTGTCTTATAATATTAGCCCACATTAATTATTGGAACTTAAAATTCCAACAACAAATTCAGTGTAGTCGGCATTTACTCACATTCACGTAATATTTAAAGTATGTTTGGGTAAGCTTATCCATAAATATTTCAAGGAGAAGAAAATAAAAGAAAAAATAAAATGAGTTTCTTCATATGCTCAAATTAACTTATGTACAGGCTAATTTGTAAAAACACTTTCATCTTTTAGAGAAGTTATATGGGAGAACTTCTACAAATTAGCTTATTATAATCTAATTTTAACTTATGAAGAAGCTCATGTCATTTTTTCTTCTTATTTTCTTTTCCTAAAAGTGTTTCTAGATAAGTTTATCCAAACATACCCTAACTTATTAATTTCTACATCTTCTTTTAATGATTCAAATGATGACTTGTTAAAGGGATCAAGTTCAGTACCACTCGAACCAACGACTTCTTAGTTATCGTTGTGCACTTTAATGTTCTTAATAACGATGTAATAGCCTTTATATATTCCCTTTCCTTATTTATATTTGAAATTTTATACAAAGACATGTTAAAAAAAAGAACAAGAAAAATTGTCCTATAGATAATTCTTAAAGAATAAGACTATTAAAGCTTTATATATCGATCGTCTTAAATCTTAATCTATTTTTATCAAGTTTCAAGCAATGTACCAAATTTTTGAAGTTTTCTTATATTATTTTCTAAGACAATATAAAAAAATAGGTGCAAGAATAATTCCTTATCAAAACTTGTCGATTAATACATAATAAGAAAAGCTATTGGTTAGAACAAGGAGTAACTTAGGAACAAAAATAAAGTAGTGTTATATAATACATATGAATTATGAACTATACATAGAACTATCTATTAAGTGCCAAAATTCAGCAAAAAAATCGATTAAGGGCCAAAACGCTTCATTGAAAAACATCAATTTAAGGTGGGAATGTTGACCCTCGGGCTTTCTAGTAATTTTAATAATGATCTTCACTACATCCGTATTTGAATTATAATTAAATTAACTAAATGAACATATATATATTGAGAAAGTCGTTAATTGTCAATATAAAACCCTATTCAAGGCTATATGATCTATTCCTATAATTGCCCCCATTGAAATTATATTAGAGCTATAATCGTGCCAGAATAAAATCTGTTGGTGAATTGTGTGGCTAACAAGATTAAACTCAAATATAGAAAACTCTTAATTTTGAGACACGTTATTAACCACATATAGTCGTTACACTACCACCAATTACGATACCCTAAAAATACACAATTACTCATCTTCCGCTGGTTTCATTTAGCAAAACATGCTTAACCACTCACAACTTTCTCCAAATAGCTAGGTAGAGAGAAGTTCACTGTTCACCGTTTACCATATTGGCTTTTGAACACAAATCCAAACCATCAATTCCACTTGCAAGAAATGCATATAAACCCCCTCAACTCTCCACTTTTCTTCAAGCTTGGTTTCGGACCAAAAAAAAAGAAAAAGAAAAAATAAACCATAGAAGAGAAGAAGCTAAGAAAAGCTCCAAAAGATGAGTTACAAAAGCTCTTCTCTTCTATGCCTAGCTCTTTTGCTTGCATGCTCTTCCGCAATTCACGCCTTTGACATCACACAACTTCTAGGCCAATATCCAGAGTTTTCCACATTCAACAAATACCTCACCGATACCAAGCTTGCAGACCAAATCAACAGCCGCAACACCATCACTGTCCTCGCGGTTGAAAACTCTGCTATCAATGCCATTACTAGCAAGTCCCCAGAAGCCATTAAGGCCATCATTAGCACCCATGTCGTCCTTGACTACTTTGATGAGAAGAAGCTCATTGAAGCTCAAGCTAGCAGCCAACAATTGACAACCCTATTCCAGGCCTCAGGCCTTGCCGTCAACAACCAGGGCTTCCTCAAGGTTGCCCTTGTCGGCGAGGGCGAGATCGCCTTCGGCTCGGCCGTGAGCGGTGCCCCAGTCGACGCCACCGAGCTCATGAGGACCGTCACCACCGAGCCCTACAACATCTCCATTCTCCAAGTCACCAAGCCCATCGTAGCCCCAGGTGTTGATTCTCAAACCCCAGCCTCATCATCTGGTGCCAAGGCTCCTGTGCCAGTACAAAGCGCCAAGGCACCCGCTGCTGCAGCACAGGGTGCCAAGGCTCCAGTGCCAGCTCAGGGTGCCAAGGCACCCGCTGCAGCACAGGGTACTAAAGCTCCTGTGCCATCATCACAAGGTGCCAAGGCACCTGCTCCGGCACAGGCTGCAAAGTCCCCTGTGCCAGCACAAAGTGCCAAGGCACCAGCTCCTTTGAAGGCTGCGGCCGCGCCTTCACCTTCTGGTGAAAGCATTGCCGAGTCTCCACAGGCTGCTGCTGAGGCCCCAGCAACAAGCCCAATTGGCGCTGACGCTCCAGGTCCCGTTGCCGATGATGCTCCTGCTGCAGATGTTCCTGCTAGCAGTGCTTCAACCACTAAGATGGGTTTGGTTGGTGCAGTGATGGCCTTTGCTTCCCTCTTCATTGTTATGTAAAGTGGTTCACAAAGCAAAAATTGAGATATATATATATACATTTTAATGTACACTTGTAGAAGAAGAGGAGGAAGAAGATGGTGAAGAAACAAAAGAATATTGGAGGAGTTTGTTGTTATTGAAAATATTTGTCAAAGGCATTGAACTCGTGTATTAGTAATTGCGAAATAAATATATGAAAAAAAATTAATAATTTCAATTTGGAAAAAATCAACGTATGGCCAGAAATTTTACACTCAACATCAAATACATTGTTAATTATATGTAAAACTATGATTAATTTTGCTTCACTAGTGTTTAAAAAGTAAATAAACTTAATTGAATAAAATTATCGATATATGGTTAATAAAACCGTGAGGTTATTAAAATGTTTATTTATAGTTAACTTTATAATTATAGTTAATAATATAATGAGGTTATTGGTTATCATACGTGATTAATTACAACATGTATTGTCTCACGGGTAGTTAATACTTAATAGTATTATAAGGTTATTTATCATACATACACATGATTGACTATATATATATATATATATATATATATATATATATATATATATATATATATGTCATTAATTTTGCTTCACAAGAATTAAGCACAAATCAACATAATTTAATTATTTATTGATATGTGGTTAATAATGTTATGAGATTATTAAAATATTTAATGCTAATTAACCATGCACTTATAAAACAAAAATTAACCATGTTAACCAGGTGGACGACCAGATATATAATTTAGGAGTGTTTGATAATCAATACTCTTTCATGTTCCGTGTGAGAATGCTTCAATAATTTTTTTTAGTGTCTTTATTTATGGTTCTATTCACATAAATTCACGAGATAAATTTGAGCCTCTTCCTTTCCTACATTTCCTTAGAGGGATTCAAACCATATGTCCCCAAATTATGTCCAAATTCTTATCACACCAATAAAAAAATGACATGTTAGTCAAAATATTCACTTATATTTTTAAGTTTTTCTACATTATTATCCTTAAATAGAATTATTTTAAATGATCTGACATGTACCTAACAAATAGGTAATTGTTAGACAATATATAAATTTAAAGTTACAACTATGCTATTAACTTGCGACTAAAAGTGCTTATACAATAAAAAATCATATATCCAAATCACTGCCCCTTAATTGTGTCTCCGTTATGGTCCCACCAATAATAAAAAAAAAAGGTTACATGTCAATTAAAATAATTATGTTTGAGGGCATTGTAAAAAAAACTAAAAAAAAGATAGATTTTTAAAACAAATGAAAGGTTATATAGTATGTGTCTATTCAAGAAATGTATAAATATGCATCAAAAAAGAAAATGAATAAATATGAAATGTTATATTCTTTTATGAAAATATATGTCTATTCATGAAAAGATGTAAGTATGAAAAGTTGTATGTTCTTTTATAAAAGGGTATGTCTCTCTTAACCAAAAGAGACATGATATGTCTTTTAACCAAAAAAATCATGAGTTATGACTTTCACCAAAAATCAAGAGATATCTTTTTGAAGGGTTATATCTCATTATCAAAAGGCATGAGATAGTCTATATATAAATAGAATCAATCTAAATGCAAAAAAAAAGAATAATTAAAGACACATTAAAAATGGTGAGAAATTGATTCATTACAGTCAAATCATTTTCTTTTTTCCCTTGTGCACATAAAAAAATTAAGGATACTATTATAATGTAAACTATAATTGACAATACACTTGATTTTGGATGTACAAACCATATCAAGGAACTCTATTGTATCTTTAGGGATTATTCAAGACACAATATTGCATCTAATTTATGTAGAGATTGGTGGGAGGAATTAAACCTAAAGGTTAGTATTTTATACACACCTTGGAGACTTATGTTTTTTCATTATTTCTTCTTTGTTGCAAGATCATAACCATCAAGAATTTCCTTTGATATTTCTTATTTGTTGCAGAGCCAGATTATCACCAATTTGTAGGGGTGGCCATGGATCAGAATCAATCCGACAAACTGGTAAATCTGAACCGATCCAAATCGAAAAATCCGGATTGGTTTGGATCGTTGCTTTGGATCGGATTGAAAAATTGTAAGTCCGATGAGTTTGGATCGAATATCAGATTTCACTTTTGAAAATTTGATCCAATCCAATCCACCCGATTAATTAGTATGTTTTATTTTTTTATATTTTTTTAACCTTTGGAGTTTGGGCTTAGACCAGCCCAATTTTATTGTATTTTTTCATTTTAAGGCTACTTATCAATTATTACTATAATTATAATATAAGACATGGTTTAATTTTTAACTTGGAATGGAACATGTTTCATATTAGACTAGTAGTTAAAAACTAGTTTTTGAGTTAAATGTAGTAAATTGCATACTATTAGAATCACTTTCCTATTTTTTTTTATTTAAAAAAAATCATTTTTTTATTATTTTAATAATAAATCTGATAATCCGATCTGATCCAATCCAATTATAATCGGATTGGTTCGGATCGGATTGCAAAGTTAAATTAGGCAAAATCCGATCCGAACCGAACCAATTAAAATTGATTGGGTCATATTAAAAAATGTCATGGATCCGATCTGATCTGACCCCCATCCACCCCTACCAATTTGTACTAACAAATATTTTAAATGACATGTCAATTTATTGGTGGAATAAGGATTAGAACACAATTTGGGGACAGGATGGGGACACAATTTTTTTTTTTTTTTTATGTTTTTTAGATGTGATCTCTTTTCTCTTTCTTTCAATTGCCTTTGGCAAAATGAAATAGATATATCTCACCATGACATTGTGAGTCTACTTTCTACAAACCAACAAAGGTAAAGCTGGAGGCATATAGTTGTGTTGTCTTAACATTGTAAGTTTACTTTCTGCAAGCCACTTTAGGTGAAGCAAGGGGTATTAGCAGTGTTAGTCAAGCATTGTAAGTCTACTTTCGACAAACCCATTAGTTGCAGAAGATTCGAGTTTTCATAGCCGAACCATATTAGCTTGGAATCAACATAACATGCAGAAAAATATTCCCATAAGTATCAACTGGGAACCAGAGCAATTGATAGGAGGATAATGCCAAAATTGATGAAGAACCAACAATAGTTGAAGCAAGAAGCAACCATAAGTATAACAAGTCCTAACTTCTTCCAAGCCTAATAACTCAAAGCTAAAAAATCATGGCATTCAGTAACTGTGAGTATTGATGCAGTTAATAAAGTACTAATGATGGTAGCTTCATTCGATTGACACAATGCATCTTTTAGCTTTCTCTTATTATCGTCAACTAAAAGATGCAGGGGCATTTGTTGGTAACTGAAATAAAAAAAAAGTTGGAAATATGATAAGTTGTTGTTTGGGCCAAAGAAGAATAGTAGGAAGCTCGTGAGGATAATTTCGGTGAGTAAGATGAGGAAATATCTTGATGGAGAAAATGCTGATAAGTTGGTTAAGATTTGTGATAGAAGACCAAGTCAATGAGTAGTGAGTCAGTAGCATCAAAAGGAAGGTGCCAAAAATTTAGGGGTAGTTAGGCTGATACTTGCTGATCGTGGTTGGTTATTCTGACTCAAGGTTAATGGTAGCAAAATGATTTACTGAAAATAAGATAATTTTGCTTATCAAAGCTTTAACCCATAGTTAAGATGTTGAACGGTTAAAAGAAGAATAACATCAGTATCAATTGATCTTCTGTATATTTGAACAACAAAATAAACCCAAAAACAAGCCTATTTTATCGTGCATTTTATTTTTAACGCTTTCTGCCTTTATTGCCTTCTTTTACAGTCTTTCCTTCATCACTTTCTTTTATCGCTTTGATTTACCGCTTCCTTTTACAGTCTTTTAACCTTTAATTTTCAGCAAATCCTATATTTTTCCTTCCTTTTCTTTTCACCTACACCAAGCGCTTACTGAAGCAGCTTGGAAACCCATTATTGCCAGGAAGCAAATTTCACTTCTTGATTTTAATCGCTTGACATTACTTTCGAATCGTGTTGGAGTAGTTAGCCGATCCAATCGGCTAATTTTCACGTAAAAACAAAGTTAAACAAAAATTTGTAAAAAAAATAATTAATTTGACATAAATCACGCATGTGTTTATTTTATAGTTTTCATCAATTCAAATTGAGAAACAAATTCGTATAATGAAGCATTTCCCTTTTTAAGTTAAGTATGAAAAAATGACTATTACTCTTTATTCCTTAATTTTAACGCACAAATATAAGGGAATAGAAGTTTCTTTTTTTCCATACTTAACATTTAAACAAGAAAATGTAACTGCTATTTTTTAGGGGGAAAAATGTAATTGTTGTTGGACAAATGCTTTTGTTGACAAGTCATATATGAGTATAAGGAATCTCAAAATATTGTTCCATGTATATTGTTGTTAAGGATTAGTTTGGCAAATTTCCTTATTACTCAAGCAAATAAAAAGATTATAATAAAATAAGATTTAACGAAGATAAGAGAAAACAAAAAAAGGGATGAAGAAAAATTCCAAGAATGTAGCTAATACAAGTAACAATTCAATATGAGAAAGTCTAAGATATTTTTTTTCACCTATATGATAATTAATGCATAGCCTAATTGTACTTACAAGAAATTTGCAGTAGTGGGATCGCCTATGAATATGCACCAAAGGCAACCCTTCAAGTCTTTGAGTTAGCACTTCCTCTCTAATGGCGTCCTCCTCAGGCGGGGCAAAAGGGGAAGAGGAGTACTTGCAAAGACATTATGACGCTCAAGTTAGGGAGTGAGCATTATTCGGGATGTAGGGATAAAATTAGGGTTAGGTTTACCTTCCTTGTCCCGCCCTTTTATCATGACGTTTGGTGTCATTTGTGATCGATTTAATTTCCTATTTATGGGAGATTGTCCTCCCTGAATTACAGAAGGCGTAATTATGGCAGGTCACATAAATATGATGATCCTGTTGGTGTGTCTGTTAGGCACCATTGAGCTTTTAGCTATAAAAAGGGGTTCCCTCCTCTTCCACCTTAACACCCTTTGGAGAGGATGAAGATGTTCTTGTTGTTTCACCTCTAGATAAGGATGTTCTTGCTAATTTGGTTGATGAAGGAGATGGAGGTGGATGTAATGATGTCTTGAGTTATGATTTTAATTTGAAATATCTATATTAGAGATCTATGTGTTCATGTCTTGGTGCTTATGTCTTGGTATTTTGTACTAGTGTAAGTTGTTTTGTGAGTTATGAGTTGTATATATCTTGGTGTTTAAGATGTTTATGTCTTGGTATGTTGTACTATTTTATTTAGACTTGATTGACTTCTTTTTCCTTATTATAGATATGAAGTTGAGTTTAATTAAGTATTTAAAGTGTGATTTAAAGGCTTTTTTTTTATGTTGTTTTACATGCATATATACTAGTTTTATGAGTTCTGTAGAATCTTATGATCCATGTTAAGATCTCACGATTCACGGTCCTGTTTCCCCTTGTCAATCCTAAGTAGAATGACATTGATCAATGTCACTCCTCTTCCACCTTTGTCCTTAGATTTTGTTCTTCTTATTTTTTGTTATCCTCTTGGTTTGATTTTTGTTTATTGTCTCACCAATTCTTAATTATTTACTTTGTATTTCTAATTCTTTTGATCATACAAAATTGGAGTACGATGTAGACAATTGGTACAAGATATGAGACATGTGGATTTACTATCTTCGGTCTTCATCTTCAGTTACTTATACTATTATAGAGTCTCCAAGTCTTCTAGTTGGATCATATGAGTCTTAAGAAGTTGAAAAATGGTTCCTCGTTTGTCTTTTAGAGAAAGTAATATCAATTTGGAAAACATGTTCCAAATTCCTAAAGTAGTGATCCTTGAGCAATGTCACATTTTGATATTGTTCATTTTGATTTTTGAAGTTTGAGTTATATCACTTCTATCTTAGTGAATAGGTACTTTGTTACTCTCATCAATGACTTTTAAATAGGTACTTAAATTTTCATAATAAAAGAAAAACTATAATTGTGCAATGTGTTTAAAATTCCTATATAAAGAAATTCATATGCAATTTGGTTGTTCTGTTTGTTATCTTCCACAATAATAATGCAAAAGAATGCTTCTTGTACTACTCGGACTCGGCACTCAACCGAGTAGATAACCTGGCCGAGTAGCAGAAGTCTACTCAAACCAAGGCTGTTATAACGGAAAATATATCTTACTAACAGATAAGATATAAAAAGATAAAGATAAAAGATCATGATAGAAGATAAACTTATCTCTATCACAATTAACAAGATTTGATAGGAAAATAACCCTATCAAATCTATCTCTTTATACCCTATAAATACAAAGTTACTCATTCCAATCAAGGTACGAAATTCTACACCCTTTAGTGATATCTTCCCATTACCTCTGTGCCTCTAACTTAAGCGTCAGAGTGTCTTTGCAGGTACACCCCCAACCATACATCAAGGATATCCTGGCGGAGTCATTGCATCGGAGTACTTACTAAATCCGGTAAGAACATTTGCCACCCACCGTGGGGCTCGATGAAACTCTTCCCAGCCACACCAATCAATGTGAAATGATCGCGATGGCAGCAACCTAAGAAAAAAGCAGCGAATCTTGAAAAGCGACCACAAGTGTTGGAACCTGTAACACAGGGAACACCGGCACATGGGGATACCCGTCAGGGTAACCCGTACAATGTGGCGCCCATTCCGCATCAGGTGCTTGAGAATCACCCGCTGATCCAAGCCTTGCAAAAGGAGGTGAATATGCTGAAATGAAACAGCACGAAGGAGATAGAGGACCTCCGAAAGGAGAACGCTTATCTCCAAGAACACATCAGAGGGCAATACCAAAAATTACGAGAGGACCAAAACATGCACTAGGCTGCCTACGCGACCAATCATGAACAGCATGATCAGACCTCACTAGACGACACCACTTGGAGTGAGGCAGACCAAACGATAACCCAAACCGATCCAGATTCGCATCCGCTATGCACACAATCCCAAGATGAAACGCAATGCCAGAAATGACAAGGCGACATCTGTTCGTAGATGGTATCATGGAAACACCATTACTGACCGTGTGGAAGCCCCTATCCATGGACCATTATGATGGCCTGACAAACCCGGATGAGAACATTGAAGCATTCGCCACACAAGTCAACCTCTACACAAACGATGACGCCATCATTTTCCGCGTTTTCGCAACCACGTTGAAGGGGGCAGCGTTGAAAGGCATCAGAAGGCAATCTCAAAAGAAACACGACGAATGCAAAAAAATAGAAAGGCAACCGGAGAGGGAAAACTAGCAGCTAACTGGGAATGCCCCTTCAGAGTAACCGAGATACTGGGGAATGAAGTCTATCGACTAGAGCATCCATCCAGTAAGGTCATCCCTCGTACTTGGAACGCTACTCATCTAAAGTTTTACACAGTTAGAACATTGTAAGTGGTGATGCACTATTTTTCCTATTTTGACATTTTTTCCAAAGAGGTTTTTTTTGTCAAAGAGGTTTTAATGAGGCACACCTGGTTTCTTACCATTAATAAAGTTTCCTTCCATTATATTATTCCTTCTACAATTTGCTTGCAATCGAGTAGACCAATTGGATACCCGGCAGAAAAAGCCACTCAACTCGAAGTGAGCAATATTCTGCATTCCAAAAGAAGAATGACTGAAAGATTTTGATAACTAGATCTTTAAGACTAAGTTAGAAAGTAAGCTAACCGCGTAGACTTTTACAGGATACAGAAGAACGAGTTAAGCTAAAAATCGAGTAGACCCTCATGGGATACAAAAACGAGTTAAGTACATTAACTTGGTAGACCCTCATGGGATACAAAAACGAGTTAAGTACATTAACCGAGTAGACCCTCACGGGATACAAAAATGAGTTAAGTATATTAACTAAGGAGACCCTTACGGGATAAGACAAGTTTGACCTCCACACGACATTCCGGTTTGACTTCTTGGCATTTCGGTTGACCGTTAATATCCCATCACGAATTAAATGACTTCGATTCGGCCTTGAGTACCTTACACTCGGCCATGCCACCTTGAGTATCATTAGCTCAACCCTGCGCCATAAGCCTTGAGCATCTTCGACTCAATTTTGTACCTTGAGCATGTTCAGCTCAGCCTCACCACCCGAGACTCTTTAGCTCAGCCTTATGCCTTGAGCATTTTCAGCTTGGTCTCACGCTTAGAGCATCTTGAGTTCGGCCAGACACCTTAAGCATCCCCAAATCAATCACGAGCTCAAAGTACCTACAACTAGGCTAGTATGATCAGTTGTTAGGACATAATGAAGCTAGGCTATATAAAAACATCTTATAAGCTCTTACAGCCTGCTTCAAAGCTTAGGGGCATGTGTACTACTCAGACTCGGCACTCCACCGAGTAAAGGACTTGACCGAGTAGGAGAAGTCTACTCGAACCAAGGCTATTATAACGGAAAGTATATCTTACTAATAGATAAGATATACAAAGATTAAGAAAAAGATCACGATAGAAGATAAACTAAGATTTGATAGGAAAATAACCTTATCAAATCTATCTCTTTATACCCTATAAATACAAAGTTACTCACTCCAATCAAGGTACAAAATTCTACATCCTTTAGTGATACATGTCCCTTACCTCAGCGCCTCTAACTTGAGCGTGGAGTGTCTTTGCAGGTACATCCCCCACCGTACATCAAGGAGATCCCGGCGGAGCTACTGCATCGGAGGACTTACCAAATCCGATAAGAACACTTCTCAAAGCTTTTTCTTATAGAAGCTAGTGGAATAACTCATCCATTTTCTTGTCCTCTTACCCTTTAACAAAATGGTATTACTAAGTGAAAACAATGTCATATCATTGAAATCACTCGCACTCTGCTACTAGATGCTAATTCTATGATTCATATATAAAAAAGAATATTTTGGTGAAAATATTGATGATAAGATCACACATTTAACTAAATATTCTTTTTGTATTGTTCATTTTGTATACATATTAGATTAATTTGCATATTTATTTGAAAGTCAATTTGAATAATTTTCAAAATCTGAAATATGTTTAATTTTTTTTATTTGAATTCTAAAAATTGAAAAGTTTAGATGAGGATGACCTGAAAAAAGAATTATATTAATCTTGATTTATTTTTAAAAATAAAGTTATTGCTTGAAAGAAGTGCATATATAAAAGAAATTTACACTCCACTAAAATTATTACATTATATAAAAAATTATATTCTTTTTTTTAAATACATGCATTGCTTCTAAGATAGTATTGACAATATTTGTAACTATTGTTACTGTTAATAAAATAGTTTTTTTTTAATTAAAATTACTCAAATATTATCTAAGATAACCTATGTCAAAGAATATATTGAATGAGTTAGTCTTTTTATATATTAAGAGGGAAATCTTAAAAATACTTCATTATAAAACTTTGATAAATAATTTTGTAGTTAATAAGAAAAATAAAATAAAAATTAATAAATTATATTAAATTAAAATTTAATTGTAAATTTCACTTTTTAAGTCAATATTAATTAATTTGTAGGAACAGCCTGCTTGTATTGCTCATCTAATTCATTTTCCTCTAATTTCAAAAATCTCTTCTTTATCAATGCCTCTTATATTAGTCCATTTACTTTTCAACACTTACTAGTATTATTATCCCATGTCTTGTGCCAATCAAGTAACATTCAATTGAAAGTTCAAGTGACTCATCTTCTACTCCAATCTTTTCTTCTCCTTTAAAGTTAGCTAAATCCTCTCTAATGATTAGCTCATTGCTCTTCATAAAGATATATATTATCCACATACAATCTAAAATTTCCTTATTTATAATTTTTTTTCTCCTCTTCACATATTATGCTATCGTGTATACTTTAATTATCTCTTGCCACTATTTCTAAGTCTCCATAGGAAACATTACTCATCCAGGTTTGCAACATGCTATGATTGATGAGATGGCAACTCGATCTAGAATCCAAGAACACTAAGACTTTTGTTCCCTCTCCTCCTGAGAAACCTAAAATAGGGTGTTATTGGGTTTACAATATCAAAGTGGGTCTAGAGAGACAAATTAATTGTTTAAAGGCATGCTTAGCAGCTAAACAGTGTATTTGGTCTTAAGTGCAAATGATGCATTCCCTCTTATGATGCCTCTTTCTCTCCATGGCTATCATGCGTCATTGCCTATTACATCAATTGAATATTAAGAATATATATGTGTTTCTCCAAGGGGATTGGAAGAAGAGATATACAGAACATCATATCCACTTGGGTTTGTTGATCAAGGGGAGTCTTATATATGTGTGTCAGCTTCACAAGGCTATTTTTATGGCTTAACCAATCTCCTGAAATGAAGTGGACCATTTGGTGTTTTATAAACTCTCCTTATAATTATCTAGCCATTGTATTTATTTGGTAATTCATGTGGATGACATTGTCATTACAAGTGATGATCATGCATGATGGTATATATTGAAGGCCTCCAATATAATAGCACTTGGTCAGACACTTCAAAAATAGCACTTGGTTGCAATATTTTCATGGGACTGAGATAGCTCAATCAAAGACAAGTATTGCTTTATCACAAGAAATATGCTCTAGATATCTTGGAGATGTTGGATCGTAAGCTAAATGAACCTGAATGTTAAGTTGTTATCTAATAGCCATTGGGATGCCGTGGTTAGAATTTTGAGATATATTAATGAATCTCTTGTAAGAAATCTAGTATATGTATATAGAGGTCATTACTGTTAGTCTGTTACATACACAAATATATGCTTGTAAATTGGGTAAGGATCAACAGTGATAGACGATTTGCTTTGAGTTATAGTTCATCGGAGGTAATTATCATTTTATGAAAAAGTAAAAAGCAAAATGTTCTTTGTCAAGTCCAGTGCAGAGCTATGGCTCTTACCACACACGAATTCATATGGATGAAAGCAATTCCTCTAAGTGTTTCTATTTTGTAAAGTACTATATGAGTCTCAGTCTTACACATCACTTCTAGTCCATTGTTTTATGTGATAACAAAACATATTGAGATTGTCTATCATTTTATTCTCGAGAGGATTCCTTTTGGGAAAATCATTATGTCATTTGTTAGTTCTAATAATCAACTATCAGACATCTCCAACAAGTCACTTCGAGAACTAATGATATCTTGCATTATGTAGCAAGTTGATGTGTGACTAATTGATATGCACCAATTTTAAAGGACGTGTTGAGATTAGGTGTGATATTAATTTGTTATAATATTTGATTAGTTGTGTTAATTGTACTGTTGATTCTTTCCTAAATTATGAGATCCTCATATGTAGAACTTGTATTATAAATCATTGTGCTGAAAGGGTCTATCTCAAGCAAGTTTTTACTCATATCTCAGTGTTAGTTCCTGTTGCAAGTATTGAAGAGTGTCTGCAAAGAAGATTGGGGTCTGGGATAAAGAATTTTATATTGTTCATTATTAATCAAGGGGTTTAGTTCAATTGGTTGAGCATGGTGCGTGTGTTTGTTGTAAACCTTCTGGTATCTTTCGATTCTTATGGATAAAAAAAATTGTTCATTATTAATTGTTGGGAAAATGAAAATGGAGGAGAATCATAGAAAACTGTCTTGTGGAATCTGGTTTTAACATCCAAATATGCATGTTTGTAACATTTCTATGTTAATTTTTGGGCTTAATTATAATTTTTACCCTCAATTTTTTACTTTTTTGCGCATTTTACCCCCAACAAATTAATTTAGCGCATTTTACCCCCAACTTTTTAAAAAACTTGCAAATTTTACTTTTTACCATTTTGCTGACGTGAATTGCTAAAATAATTGTACTTTTTATTCCAACTTTTTACTTTTTGACGAATTTTACCCCTAACTTTTTCACTTTTTGGTGAATTTTACCCCCAACTTTTTATTTTTTTGATGAATTTTACCCCCACCTTTTATGCTTATGGGAGTATAAGGTAAAATTTACAAGTTTTTTAAAAAGTTGGGGGTAAAATGTGCCAAAAATTAAAAAGTTGAAGGTAAAAAATGCAATTAAACCTTAATTTTTAGATTTAAACATGTCAGGCATGCATGGACAAAATCTCTTCTTCTTGGTGAAGGATTTTTGCAATATTGAGTCGGTTAGTTTCTCTTTGAATTTAAATTGGCCGTACGTAGGTGATGGAAGAATGTATCCTATTGGCATGATGTGCCTCAATAAAGTATTTTGTATTTTAGAGGACAAGGATTACAAAATTACTGATATAGGAGATTGGATTGGTGGGAGTTGAAGTGGAAGTTTAATTTGAACGGTCCATTTTGTTTGGGAAGAAGCTACTTTGAGCTAGTTTTTTAATGATATAATTACTCTATAGGTCTCTATACTTTTACCAAATTTTCAATTAGGTTCTTGAACTTTTTTTTTCCCTTTTAATTTGGTCCCTGAACTTTTATTTATTTTTCAATCAGATCCCTGAACTTTTATTTGTTTTTCAATTAGGACCTTTCGTCTAATTGTCGTTATAAAAAAATTAATCGTAGACACTTAATTAGAGGTGTAGACAGTGAATTGATGCTTCTAAAATATGTTGTAAGCCAAACTGAGTCAATTATGAGAGTTTTCTGCATTGTTTTAACATTCTGCAGAGACAAATAATTGTGAAAGAATATTTGAGTTAAATTGACCTGTAAAAATTGAAACTTTGCAGAAATATTTCGGAATTGATTCAGTTGTGCTTACAACACATTCCAGAAACATCAACTCATTGTTTGCACCTCTAATTAAATATCTGCAATTAATTTTTCATAACAACAATTAGATGAGGGACCCAATTAAAAAAAAAAAAAGTTTAGGGACCCAATTAAAAGAAAAAAAAGTTCAGAGACCTAATTGAAAATTTGGTAAAAGTATAGAGACCTGGAGATTAATTTAACCTTTTTGAATTCACTTAATTAGGTGGAGTTGAAATTTGATCTTGATGATGTTTGGAAAACGAACTTTGGATAGTTTTGGCATTTATGCCACATCGTATCCTTATCACTTTTTATTAAATTGGAATCTGAATAGCCAAAAGTAATTCAATAGAAAATAGTGATTTTTTTCTCATATTTTTGGAACATGTTCGTTTCTATGAAGGTCTTGCTTTCTCTCGACAAGTGATCCTAGACAAACTCCCTACAAAATATACCTCATTTAAAAAAAAAAAACGCAATTGTGAGGCATCAACAGTTGTGTATTTTTTTTTTCTTTAAAAAATGATACTTAGACACCCAAATAACCTATTTGACACCTATGAAGTAAGAGAGAAAAGAAAAATATAGATATAATAGATAATATGAAGTGATAGGAGGAGATAGATAAAGAAAAATAGTGGGTGTTAGTGTATTAAATGATGAGATGTTCAAGTATCATTATTCTTTTTTTTTAAAGGAAAAAAATTGACAGACACCTCAAAACAGTAAAACAAACCCTCCAACACCTCGTGATGTGACAAAATATATTATTTTATTACTTAATATTTAATAAAAGAAAAAATAAAAATAAAAAATTATTTTGCCAGGTGTCTTATGGGTGTTGGATACTGTGTAGTGGTCTATGCATCACTACTCTTTTTGAAATCTTTTTGAAAAGGAAAAAGTTATATGGATACCCAAAAGCCTATCCAACACATAGTGAGAGAAAAAATAATATAGGTATAATAGGGTTTATAATGTGATAGAAAGATAAAGATAAAGATAAAGAGAAATGAGAAATATTGATAAGATGTTTAAAATAAGGGTAAAATATATTTTTGGTCCCTCATTTTATTTAAATTTCTGTTTTTAGTCCCTTATAAATTTTTTCTATGTTTTTAGTCCCTCAAAAATTGTTTTTTTTTGTTTTTAGTTCCTGACATTAATTTTAACTATTAAGTGATGTCGTGACGAGCATAATTTGTGCTTGAAAATTTTATGTTTAAGTTCTAACGGTTTTTAACTACTGCAAATTTTCTGGCAAACTAAAACTGTCAGAAATGTTAAAAAAATAATTAAAAAAAAATCAAAACCTCGAACACCAGATTTTCTGAAATCACAAGAAATGTTACAAAAGTAAACATTTCTAACCGCAAAAAAATTTATAGCGGTTAAAAGTCACTAGAAACTTAATTAGGAAATTTTCATGCACACAGTTTATGTCTGTCATGTCAACACTTAACAGTTGAAATTAACGTCAGAGACTAAAAACAGAACAAAACAATTTATGAGGGACTAAAAACAGAACAAAACAATTTATGAGGGACTAAAAACAGTAAAGAAATTTACGAGGGACTAAAAACAGAAATCAAGATAAAATGAGGGACTAAAAACATATTTTACCCTTAAAATAATGTATACTCTTTTGAAAAGCTAAAGTTTAATTTATTGAATAAAAGGTGCCAGTGTAGACAGCATAAGGCATGCTCAACCAGCACCTAAACAAAGGGTACCAAAAAAGTTGTGTATATTTTGTTGCGATCACATTGAATTATCTTCAGATCTATTGTCCAAATGTTTGTATTCCTCAAGACTACGGTTAATTTTAACAGGAGATTTGTTGCGATCACATCTAATTAATATTAGATGGATCTTGCTAATATTTCTGATCAGGTTGGTGCAATTATATATCCTTGACAATGTCTTAAAATAGATTGACAAAGCTCGGAGACAGATTTTGTATTAGATGGATTAGAATATTTCATTGGAAGGAAGAAAAATAAGGAAGGAGTGAAAAGTTTAAAATTTGAATTGAAAAGAAAATGGAAAAGAAGAAAAATTTAAATTTTTGTTTCTAAAAATCAACTTTCCTCTTCTTTTGTTTCTACTTTCTCTCCAACCAAACAAAAGAAAATGTTTTGTTAGCGGTGTTTTCTTTCCTCTCATTTTTTTTCCAACCAAACATAAAGTAAATAAAATAATAAATGTTCCTTGCTTATTAATAACAAAAAAATTTAAACACATGTTTAATGTAAAACTATATCTTCATATCATATTTTGTTCTTATCATTCTAGTTATCTTCACATATTTAATGTAAAACTTTGAAGCATTACGCAGCTTGTACGTACACACGAATTTTTTTTTTTTTTTTGGTGAATCATACGTACACACGAATTTGGTAACAATTTTATATGATATCTTGCTAATGACGGTTCCATACAGAGAGTGCAGTTTTGCTAATTTGGTGGATAGATTCTCATCAATTTCAAATGGGTTTCTTTTTCACTACATTCGTCACCACTTATGTCAACTCTTGTGTGCTTATAAACTAATTTCAAATTTAAAGCGATAGAATCTTCAAACCCACGTGATTCTTTATATCAACACAAAAAAGGGTGTTCATATATACCAGATTTCGAATCACAAATTTCTTTGTAGAGTTCAAATAAATAACACACGCATATACTGCTAAACATTCTTAGAAAACCTATATATATATATGGCCCCATCAAATTATAAGCATACGCAATCAGATAAATTATGAAAATGGTGGAATATGTGCTCATTTAATTACAATGCTTCACCACTAATACTTTGGTTACTTTGGTATTAGTCCCTGACCTCAGTTTTTGTTATTGATGCAAAAAGATATTATTTTGAGGTATTAGATGCTTCTCTTCTCCACTTTCAGTCTCTCTCTATTTTATTTTTTATTAGCTCCTAAAAGGAATATGGTATCAACAAAATATATAGTCACATCTTCCTTAATTATGATAAAGAAACCTAATAACTCACCTAATTTACAAATATTCCTTATCTAGATATTCTCTCTAAAAGGTATGTGTACATTGCATGTATCACTAGCCAAATGCTATTCTATTATCGAAATAATTATTATTAGTATGGTTCTGACTTTCTGATCTTATCTCTGCTTTATGTCACTAATAAGAAATTAAAATTAAGTAGATATATTTGCTTATATTAACACATTGTGGCTTACTTATGGGGCACATATCCCTCAAAGAAAGGACGAACCACTATTACCCTAAGGGAAGGAAAAGGTTCAGATTAATGATTATATATTCTCAGAGGAAAAAGTAAATTAAACTTTTTGAAACCTAATAGAATCAGAATCTAGGCTCACTTTAACTAAAACTTTTCATGCATAAATCTCATCCCACACACCTCAACGAGTAATATATAGCAGTGCAAGGTTTACTCATTAACAAGTTATATGAAAGGGGAATTATTAATTCCATATCTAAACTTTAAATATCTAATTAATACACGTTTAAATTAGTTTATTTTAAGTTTATAAAAAATATAATCAAAATCGTGCAAAGAAATTATTTCATGTAAAAATTGTTTATGACTATAATTTTGCTTTTATTTATATATTTGTTAATACTTCTTTTTACTGGATATATTTGTTAATACTTTTCACACTGTTTTAATTATATATTCAACTGATATTTAATAATTGATACTGTTATTTACTATCAAGATAATTTTATTGACACATACTTACTTCTTAATAGTAATAAAACTATCAATATCAACCCCATATTGTCAAATTTAACGAAGGACTTACATGCATCATGTCCTCTCCCTAAATTTTTAAAATTTATTTATTAAATGTTCTATTTTCTAAGAGAAAATATATATTTTATACTTTTTTGGAAACACTAAAGTATCATTTATCCAACAGTTAAGAGATTAATTTCCTTTAAGAAATGAAGATTATTGAAGTAAATTTTATTTCTCTTAATAAAGCCTTTAACATTTTCTAATTTAATCCATCTTCAACATTAATTTAATTAATTTACATTTTCTATTTATATGTAATTTTTTAAAGAAAAAGTTGAGTTTTTAATTTAATCGTTGAGTTTATTTTTGGCATATTATTAATGTAAAGATTTACACTGTAAACTAATTAAAAATCATGAAGATATAACTTTTAAAGTAATTGTTGCAAAAATTAATAAACAACTTTGAATTACATAGCCATCCATATATGATTCTTATAATCATGAAACTACCAATAGTAAAATCCGATAGAACACCGAATGAGCATATTGTCAATAAGGGATTTAGATGCATCCAGCTGTTGTTGATATTGATTGAAAGAGATGTCAATGAAAGTTCGAGAAGCCAAAATGTGTAGAGTCCTCACTAGTTTAATTAAGGGCTGCGTATTGAAGCAAACTAGCTAGCTAGGTTTTCCTATATGATCGATACATAGTTTTCAAGCTTTTACAATTTGTGGATTTGAAAAGAATCGAGCATATGCAACATTTTAGTGGAGGCTACTTTTTTCCCTTTGATGATTCTCATTTTATAAAGTTTGTGGGTGCCTCAAGGAATTTAGGGATTGTTCCACCATGTTTTTTTTCTTAATTAAATGAAAAGTTTCTTTCTCTAAAAAGGAATTGGATTTGGAACTTAAAAACCTTGCTGAGTTGGATTGTCCTCCAAAATTCAGACAACTGTACAGGCTGACATATGAAATCATGGGTCCTAGTTGGACATACCAAATTAATTTTAAGAGATATGATGAATATGCTGCCATCTAAGAAATCATCAAGCTATATCAATTCCTCGTTGATTATTTACGTAACCACATGAAACTTCTGGCTTCAATATATATATTTTGGCTTTTAGTTTTAAAAACAAATAGAGGAAAGGAAGGTTGGTTATTATTCTATTTCAAAGCCAAGACATGCATTGTCAAGTTAATTAGCATCAATGATAATTTATAATTTTTCAGTACACTTCAATTTACATAACCAAAATTTATCTTAAAATTTACTATTAGATTGAAAGTTCCTTTCATGTAAATTATATCTACCAAAATAAAAAATATCTAATACATCATTCATATAGATAAAAAAATTTTTGATACGTCAAGCTTTTAAACAAGCATTGATATGGATTTACGAGCATATGTAAGATCATGCAAAGTGGGCTAGATGCAATGCAAGTTCTCTGCTTTTCCCCTCTCTCTGCACCCAATAATGGGCCTCATAGCTAGGCTTTTTATTTTCACCTTTCAATTAATTTAATTATTCCAAAAATTAAATTAAATTTTAAATTTGAGCTTATTTAAAAAATTTGTTTTTTAAGTTACCATCTTTTGACTTAGCCATAGAACTCCACATAACATTGGAAAGATCTACACCAATGACTATGAGCAAATCACACAATTCAACCAAAAACCTTAAGACAATAGGTTTACAGATCATTTTTACGTAAATATTCTTCAACTTGCTCATTTTTATCTAATGTGGAACTTCTTCATCTTCATACTTGAACTCCAGCATTTTCTGTTAAGTACCCTAATTGTTCTGAAAAGAACATGTTAAATTCTGAGAGATTTGCACACCATGTAAATCAGTCTTTAAGAACCATCACACATCTTGTAGTAAATTTTGGATATGACAACTACTGAAAATTGAACTATTTATGTGCTCGTTTTCTTACTTAAACCCTCTCTTCTCCCCTCCATCCCAAAAAATGGTTCACATTAGGGTTTGAGGCAATGGACCACAGTCTTCTTCACTAAACTTTCCTACACGATATGGTGGATGCTGTGCACGTGTCCACATGAGCACAGTTGTGCCTTGTGTCTGCTGCTTGTTAGGGATAGTAATTGTGTAGGTTTGGCACCACCTAGAATTTTCCCTCCCACGGCTCTTACTAGTCCCTTTCATAGGGCGTTATTGCTTGCATAAAGAGGGGCACACACCTATGTACACTGACCCCTTGGATGCCCAAAGTTCATCAGCTTCCAAAGTTTAGGACCACCATTGGCTAAGTCAAGTCTAGCCATGATGTTGATCGAGCATATACATGCATGCAAATCATGTGGATAAACCCAACACTACCACCTGACACTGCCACACCCCAACTTTAATATATCTAAATAAAAAACCATGACATAAGGCATGAGGTTTGCTAGAATATATATGTGTGCTGGCTAGCTTCTAAATTTAGTTTATTTACAAAGGGCATGCATGGAACCTGCTGCTTATTCTGCTAGCTTGAAAAAGAAGTGTATATATATGAATGTGTTAACATAGTGTACGGTATGGTCTAATTTTATTCTTTTCCTTAAGGAGAAGTTAATTAAGTATATTTATTAAAAAATTAAGCAGCTTCTATTTTAAGATAAAATAAATGAAATCTGCCAAACAACTTCTATTTTACTTTCAAAATTCTTCTTTAGAATTTTAATTTCAAATTATTTTTTAAGGTAACAAAAGTTAGGTCAAACACACCCTACAAATTAAATTAAAAAATATTTCAACAAAAAAACTAACCATTGAAAGATAATTGCGTTATTTTTTAACAGTGTTACTTTTTAATTAAAAAGTACGGATTAAAAGAGAGAGAAAGTTTTTCTTTTCCATTTCGTTTCTTAGGTTTAAACGGTTGCCAAAAAAAAATGTTCAATTCATATTATTTTTGTCTTTTGTCTTGTATATCTTTATTACATGTGATAAAATATTGAGCGACGTGAAAGGAGAAAAAAAAAAAAAAGGTTAAAATATATGTCCGTGTCTCTTTCCCGCTAAATCATAAAAATTAGAATCCTGTAATATAACCAATCCTATTTGTAATGACATGGTTGTAATAAAATATAGTATATTATTCGTATACTTTATTTGTCAGAAAAAATATAAAAAAAATATTACTCAAATATGTGTGTAGAGTTTATATACATGTAATTCAATTATTTGTACACTTTATCCATTATAAAAATAGTGCAAAATTAATTATGTGGAAACAGACATATCCTATTATTTACTGTACCAAAAAAAAAAAAAAAAAACCATATCCTATTGTACTATTTGGTAGTCTTGTGTTTAATGACAGATTTGACAATGCGGCTGCTTAAGATTTTTAAGCTTTTGTGGAGGACCATGAAACCTACAAGGCCCATGTGATGCCATATGGGCAACTCAGCAAATTTAAGCAACAAGGAAGAATTCTGTTGCCTCTGGTCATCGAATAGGAGGTATAATTATACGACAATGATAATGATAAGTGAGGCCTCATGTGGTCCTAGCCAAAATTGAGGGGCTTTATAAAGGCCCCAATCATTTCTGAAGTGACCTAAAATCAAAGGGGCTGTTTTGTGATTGATGAGGTTAGAAGTGGTGATGGGAAAAAAAAAAAAACCCTAATGGATAATGCAATCATGTAGTACTAATTGTAACTACTACTAACCAATCATGGACCACACTCAGACAAAAAAGTAATATCAAGGTAGTAAAGAGGGAAAAAGGTTGAAAAGAAATCATGGTTATCCTCATTCCTCATCAATGACAATCCTTATGTAATTTTCACTTATTCTCATCATCTATATATCTAGGTGGATTTTTTTTTTTAAATGGACAGGAAATTGATAAAGATTGTTGAGAATTGAAAAGTATATCAATGGGAATTCTGATTACAAGACAAATTAATTAATTTTGACTTTATTGTATATAGTTATATATACTAGGTGCCTTTTGGCTTTTGTAGTGCTATAAAGATAAACAGAAAAAAATAATAATAATAATAATAAAGAATACGTGGGAGATGTTGCAGACTAAATAAATGGTTTGGATGAAGAATCTGGATAGGGAATGTTAGGAAAGGAAACTCCAACCTTTGAAAGAATAATAAAGAGCAGGGCATAGCTCACTATTAGCTGTCATTCCTAGATATTCTTTGCTTCATAGATAAAAAGATCTTCATTAATATTGGATGGGGAGATAAAAGAATAGATAAAAAAAAATAGAGAAAAAATGAAAACGTTTATAATGTTTTATTTAGAGAAATGATTTGTATTCTTTTACAAATAATTTAGAAATGTAATTTTATCTTTATTCTGTTTCTGTTTTAAATATTTATATAGAAAATAAAAAAATGTTTTTATTATTTTTTGCACAAATATTTAAATAAGAAACAAAAAAACATGACATTTGTGTAATTATTTGTCAATAAAAGAAAATAAAAATAAAAACATTTTATCAAGTCAAACAAGTCAACTTTGTCCTTTTATTATTTAAATCAATAAGGAAAAGGAGAGAGAAAAAATAATCAATTTCCTTTTTTCTTATTATTGGGATGACGTCTTCAAAAACTATTATTGGGATGAAAAGTAGGTAAGAAAAAAATATATAATTATGTTATATAACTTTTATATAATTTTTAAATATAACGAATGATAAGTGTATAAATAGATAATAAGTCATTTAATTTAACAAATGCTTCCTTCTCTCTCATTTTTTTTTCTCTTCTTAATTCTTAAGTCTTAACTAGAAAAATATATATATATATATATATATATATATATATATATATATATTGTAGGACCCACCCTGTTTCTTTTTTTAAAAAAAAAAATCTTCATTTTTTCTTATTGACCAAATAGTGTAAATCGTAATTTTAGTCCATATTTTTCTCTATTTATTTTCACTCCCAACAAAATAAAGTGTAAACGATAAAAAAAAAAAGACCCATTTTTAAAGGTTAAAAAAAAATAGATCCTAGCTTTTTTATCTCTCTGTTTCTTTATATGTATAGTATTAGTTTAATTAGTTCTGTGTTTCTGAAGGGTTAATAAGTAGTGATTATATATATTGTCTTTTTCGTTCTTTATACGCATTCGTACACACAAAAAGATACATTCGTTAGTTAGGCATCAAACATCAAATCGGCTTTACGCTAAGTTTAGGAGATAACGGCGGCTAAAAGTCAAGACTGCGTTTGAAAGAAAAATTATTTATATAATAAATATGAAAAAAAATAATTTATTTATAAGTGTTATTTTTGACATGTGATATTATGAGACGCCAACTTTTTGAATTTTTTTTGTTCACTAACAGGAGACGCCAACCCATAGTGCATTTTCTAGAAAATAAAGTCCAACAAGAGGTATTAAATAAATTGGCGCATCCTGCTAGCAAACAAAAAAAAAATCAGTTGGCACCTCATAGTATCACGTATCAAAAATAATTCCTGCAGATAAATTATTTCTTTTTTCACACTTATTATGTAAATAATTTTTCTTTTTAACCATGTTTTATCTTTTAGCCGATAACGCTTCTACTTAACGGTTCACAACCGTACTTCTACTTTCTTTATAAATTAGAAAGTGTAAACTAACTTTATGATAAGAAAGAAATAAAGATCCAGTTAATGATGTGCCCCAATGCCCTATTCATTTTTCCAAATCGATATACTCTAGAAAGTAGAAACCCACAGAATATGATAACCGCTAATATATGTAATGTGACCTAACATACATATTTATCGTCATAATATATTAAGTCATGTTAGTTTTCATATTCCAAAAAATGTGAGTTCAAATTTTATTATTGATATAAAAATCTTGGTAATAGATAATTTATAAATATTTCTATTAAAAAAAATGAGCTATGAGATCTGTCTTAATTATTTTAAGGACCTAACTCACCAAAACTACTTTTCTAACCAAAATATTAATGATCATTAATTGAGTCATGGTGATATCATTTAAAAATTAAAGCAAAAGGAAACGCAAGTATCTACGTATTTGGAGAAAAATTAAATCTTAACTATGTGGATACAAAAATTATGGGATTTTTAATTTATTTATTTATCATTAGGTAATCATGTTGAAAAATGGGGTCCTTTTTCTGAGCAGAAAAAACCCCGACATATATCACTACATAAAAGTACCTAAAATTGCCTTTAAGGGTGTCCAATTATTCCCAATGATGAGAACCCAACATAAACAAGAACAGCTGCTCCTTTCATGCAACAGTCCCAACAACATCTAAAGCAACCCCACTATGTTCACGTGGACTCTCGTGATCAACGTGGTAGCAAAATCTTTTCTGATTGACTTTGTAAATGGTTGTCGATACCATTTCCCTCAATTTGTTAAATAAATAGAAAAAAAAAATTCCCTCAATAAAAGGGCTACATAAATTTATAGGATTGACGCAGTGATGTAAAGTCTTCATTGCGTTCACATGTGAGGGGATAATCTATTTAGCGGTATGTTCAATTCCTTCCATGTGTAAACTTTTTTTTAGTCGGTGATAGTCACACACTGCGAACAAGATTAGTCTTTGATCCAATGAGTTGGGATACCCGAAAAGCTACATATATATTTATACATAGACAAAAACAAATTGAATGCATCAAAAATTAAACCAAAGAGAGATTCTCCCAAACTAAACCCCACGGCTAGTTCTCGTGCCCTAGGGTCACTCACCCATATGCAATCATATTTTATTATTAAAACCGTTAAGCCCCACAAATCTAGATTCTATTATGCCATGCCCATATCATAACCCCAACTTTTAACTCTTCCACTCCCAAGAGTATTTTCCCCTTGTTTTATTTAGGCCTCATCCTCTTTTTGACACATATATATACCCTACCACCCTTGCATTCATTCCTCAACATCATCAACAACAACAACAACAACCACCAACAACCAAAAACCCCCTTCTAATTCCCCTCTCTCTACTTACACCCATAAACCCAAAAAACCCTATATCCACCCCAAAACTCAAAATTAAACAATCCTCCACATTCTATAAACCAATTGTTTTTTTTTTCAAAAAAAATGTCCGGGGTGTGGGTATTCAAGAATGGTGTGTTTCGATTGGTGGAAAACCCTCAAGCTGAGGGCTCAGATGGAAGGCAAGGGAAGGGAAGTAGCTCAAAGAGAAAGGTGTTGGTTCACTTGCCAAGTGGGGAAGTGGTGTCTTCCTATGCTTTTCTTGAGCAAATCTTAACTGGATTAGGGTGGGAGAGGTACTATGATGGAGACCCTGACCTCTACCAATTCCACAAGCACTCCTCAATTGACCTAATTTCCCTCCCAAAAGATTTCTCCAAGTTCAACTCCATCAATATGTATGATATTGTCATCAAGAACCCCAATGTCTTCCATGTCCGGGATAAGTGAGTCTTCATTTGTTGATGTGCCACTATAGTAGCTCCCTCCTCTCCATTCACCTTAATTTCTTTTTTGTTGGTTTTTTTTTTAATTTTTTTAATATCGGTTTTTGTTGGTCTATTTCCTCGTGTTGGTGTGTTCTTAAATATATAGCTAGCTAGAGTTTGTGGAAACTCTAGTAAACTCTTGTTGGGTTTTTTTTTTTTTTTTGGGGGGGTTTCTGTTGATTAGTTAGAGATGATCGATGGTGTGTGGTGCATGACTAGTATATATGAGCTTGGGGTGCTTATGTAACATATTGGGTATTGATTTCTAATAACATTTATGCATTCCATAAAGAATTTCCCTTTCTTAATATTTTTCCCTCTTTGTGATCTCTATACGTACTTGGAAAGTGGGGAGTTTAATATTTAAATATTAAAGTGGCTTCCTTCCTTCTTAATTTTATGAATCTTTGAGTGGCTTCTATTAATTTATGTTTTGAAGGTGGGGTGGGGAGGGAGGGAGAGAGAGAGAGAAGAACCCCATCTTTGCTTTTTTCACATTTTGTCATCATGTGTCAACATTCGCTAGTATTACAACACGTGTTCCCAAAATGTGGAAAGACCAATTCAGCACACAAAGGTTCAGTGTGATACAAGAAACATGGTTTTGATTGGTTCAGGGAAACAGAAAGAGAACGTGGTTTTTGAATAGCACTTGTTGTCTGCCTGTTCCCAACTTCCATGGATTAGCACATCTCAAAAGGTGAGGGAATTGATTGATCACGTGTCTATGTTTTCTTAGGAATTGGTAGCACGTACATCTAAAATATACTATTATATGTCAGGAATTTAGGAATAATTTAAAATAATTAATCATTAAATTTTTAAAATTATAAAATAAAGTGGCACATAAATTACATCTCTCTCTCTTTTTTTTTTAATATATACAGTATTCCTTTTTTTAAGTAATAAAATATGATGTTTTTTTTTTGTCACTTCGAATATGTATAGGATATATTACTACTATATACAAACAACAAATTTGAGAGAACACAAGATTTAAAAATGAACAAGTAAAATCAAAATGGTCGTAGTTTAATAAATCCCATCAATCTCTTACTATATATTTTTACAAGTAATTGATGAACACGTATTCTACTCTAGCTTTGTATAAAGAAGAAACCAACCTCTAGAGCTTAGGAGATATAAGCAGCTATTTAATTTGCTCCCAAAAATTTGCAGATCATAATAAACGCATTTAACATTTGTTGATAAAAAGCATGCTTTTACTAATAATTAAGCTTCTATATTTCTATATTCTTCTTCTTTGCATGACTATATTAAAAGGCACACATAATTTAGCTTCACAATGTATTGAAATAAAATAAAATAAAATACAAAAGCATATGTTAATTAAATCTGTGTAGAATCTTTAGAAGTAGTAGTTATTAATTGGAGTTTCAAAAAATTTCAAAGTCGTTTGAGATAAGTTTGTGTACCCCACATGCATCCATCATAATTAATGTTGGTACTAAAAACTTCGAGTGCAATGGATATAGCTGCTGAGAATATGTCACCCAATTAAGTGAATGCGAATGTGAGAAGTAAAACAACCAAACAAAAAAGATATGACATAACACATCCAAATCCAATTACATGTGTGTGTGTGTGTGTGTGTAAGGTTGACCCAGTCAGAGAGAATCCTGCAGCCAATGAATATGCCAACAGCTGTTGTTCTTTTTCTACTCCTTTATTAGATAACACTTATTAGTTGTAAATGACACTAAATATTTAAAATAACACACACACAAAAAAATGAAAATCTAATTTTAATTAAAAAAATATATATTAAAAGTGTCTAAGATGTTATACATAAGATTTTTTTTTTCTTCTATAAAACATGGATATAGTAAGAAGAAAATAAGATTACTGAACTGAAGTTATATATACTTCGTTTCCTATCACTCAATTTGGTAATATATATGTTGCAAAAATCCAAGTAGCATAAAAACCAATCTTACTCTTACATTATTAATATTATTATCACGTAATTGTGTATTGACATGATATTTGAGTTTTATCAATTCGTCATTGTACTACCAATAGTAGTTAGTAAGTTTTTGTGCATTAATGTAACAAAAGAACAAAGTGGTGAACTATAGAAATTTGTAGAAATGCACACAGCACGCATTAATTTGTTTGTTTCTTTTGATTTTGATTGGATTGGAAATGAATATACGATGTTATGCGTGAGTTGAGTGGAGAGGGAGAGGGAGAGGGAGAGATGGGGTTTCACGTGAGGCTGATGGTGAAAGGTGGTCACTGTCGCAGCCCTCGTTGCCACGTGCGTGCGTCCTCCCAACAGAATCTAAATTCTATCAAAATCAACCACAATTTCTTCCTTTTTCTCTTCTCCTTTTTGGCCCATCCATAATTATAAGTATTTTCTTTTACATTAATAATAACAAGGATTTTTGTTTTATCCAGAACTAGAAGAAGAGTGTCACGGCTTTGCGGGACCGTATAAAGATAGAATAGAACTTGTATACATTTAATTCCTTTAAGATTTATATATATATACACTCATCCTGGGAATGTCCAAATTTGGAACTCCATATAAATAAATTTCTCATAAAATCAGCCACTATTCTTTTCAGATTTATTATATGCCGCAAAGTTTCTCATCTACTTTTATTTTCTTTAGCTGTTTTTCCTTTATTTTCTTTTATACAATTTGTTTTCCTGCCAATTTTTTCTCCCATGATCACTTTGCCTTTCTTGCAAAAACATCAATGAAAAACTAAAATAAAAAAGTGTAAATAAAAAATTACATGTATCATTCACAATCTCCACCGGCTTGATCAATTACTAATTTACGTTAAGGAACTGGCTGACTAGGTTTAGTGGGGATCTCCCCTCTTAACACGTTTTTACTTCCACAAGATTTGAACTTAAAATCTTGTTTAAAGGAACCGAACTCAGTTTCACTTGCATCAATGAAATGCTGGTCGTCCAAATATATTTATATATTTATTTTTCTTAATTTTTTCTTCACATCACTTCTTTTGTCAACTTTTGTAATTTCTTTTTTTTCTGTTTTTTTTTTCTCAATAAAACTAAGAATTTACTAGTGGTTGTCTTTGTTGTAACGGGCACATTCCGTTGGCCATTCTCATCCTCTTGTTGCACCCAAGACACCACTTTTTGTTCCCATAATACTCTCTTCTTTTTTAAGCAACAAATGGAATGAAGGTGGCATGAAAAGTGTGAGTGCAGGCCAGAGACCTGAAACGATTTTATTGCTGGAAACCCTTTCTCTTCCTTTCATTTCGATTGGGTCCTTGGAGGTCCTCTACCAATTTATGTTTGGTGAGTTTGAAGCTCTTCTAATTTTCTTTTCTCTCTCTTTTATTTTGTTTTTCTTTCTTGAATTGTGTATTGATGATGCATCATGTACAATGCTAGATGTAATTATTGTTGATTGAATAAAATTTGAAATTCATTAAATAGAAAATAGACCTGCCTAATTTCATAATTTTTAATAAATTTTAATCAATAATAATGAGAAATATTAAGCAGACAAATTATTTATCCTCATAATCATCGAGCGCTTGTGGATTGAGTGCTGATTGTTTCAATTTAACTAGTAATTTCGAGTCATGGAAGAATTTTTTTGCTGTCCATAAAAGTCCTACCAGGCTCGGCTCTCGAGGAAGATTGACTCCAGCAGAAAATATTTGTGACATACCAAAAAAAATTTCCTGTGAGATTTGTATGGCACGTTTGGTTTTCATTGTCACAGGTTTTTCAGTTTTCGCGGTGGTTGCAGAATCTGTGTAAGTGCTCAATTTGCACTCCATACAGTTTTAATGTATGATCTTGCTTGTTTCCTGATTTTAACTTGTTATTGTTAGACTCTATGTTGGTGCATCTGTTTTAATTGTAATGTATAGTGTTGGAGCTGTCTTGGCTTAAGGCTTATGATATAGTATATGAGAACTAAGAAATATAGAAGCGCTTGGATTTTGTACAATTGTATGTGAACAATGACTTAAAGAAGCACTAGACCTAAGAAATTATATATGCCCCTAACGTGTTTGTAAAAATGATTGAAATACTTAGTTTGTAAAGGTAGAGGACTTTTTAGTCTGCAACATTCTGATTTACAAAGGAGACTATTTATTTGAATTTGCAAATTATTTTGGAAAGGTTGTTTTTAGTGTTGTTACTATTTGCCATTGGATCAAACTCAAACATGTCATACTGCCAAATGAGATGCTACAGATGTGATTGAGTAGGGGAAGAACTATTTAATTTGACTGCAAAAGTTATGCATGCTTTAGGAATGCCAAACTAAATAGTGCTCATTTAGGACCTTTGTTTTTATTATGCATTTAATTAGTGATTTTTTTTCTGATTAAATTACCAACATCTAGGATTCCTATGTTGCAGTTTTGTCTCATTTTATATTTAGAAAAAAAGTAGGCAATTTGTCGGCAATGCTTCTTTTGACACATGCCACAATATTGGGGTAAACCTTCTTTATGTATAAAAGTGTAAGAGTTGGTTTCTTACCAAAAAAATTAATTGATTCATGCTTGATTGGGTACAAATTATGCAATTTTGTTTATGTATATTTACTGCTGTCTACTTTGCACTACTCTTTCATTATGAAGAGATATTTTGTTGTGGCAAACCTTTTCCATCTGTATTGATTGATATCTATAATCAGTAGTTTGCTTGCTTATGTGTACTTTACCAATTATGCCAAATTGCTTATTAGGCTCATTGGGCACTTAATTTTTTCATCTTGGTTATTTTGACAGGTCAAGCAAATGTTAATTGTACTTCTCCAGAAGTCTTAAAATGAAACTAGCTTCTGAGGTGTGATAGAATGTAAGTATTATGTTACTTGAATGTTTCACAGAGCAATAGTTTCTATGGGAAAATGATTCTTTTTTTGTTGTTTTGTCTTTCAATCTGCCAAATGATAATTGTTAAGCTTAGAATTACTATGGTTTTTTAAGCTCCTTGGTGGATATTTCTTTTGCTATAGGAAATATATTTTCTTGATAATTTTTTGGCTCTTCATAATTTACAAATAGAAGAATTTTAGATTACACTGTCATTTTCCAAGGAAGAGAGATATGAAGTTATCAACCAAAACAACGTAATCTGATTAAACTGTCATTTCCAAAAATATGGTCAAGTTTTTGAAGATGAATTTTTTCCAAAATAACATTTCCTCGATGGTCGGATAAATAGTGCCTGAATCTATGGTTTTTTCTCTTGGAAACTATTTTCTGATTCCCATTTCCTCTAATTGATTAGTCCTATACCCTTCAATGTGGCAGTTTTGGCACAGAGGATTGATTGTTCAGGTTTTTATTTTTTATTTTTTTGGTACTAAGAGGGGCAAAGCCCCTAAGCAACAGCCCTAACTCTAGGAGAAGAAGAAATGGACAACAGGTCCTGCAAAAAATAAATATTACAAAACGTGGGAGCTCTGTGAATCAAGTCACTGTGGCTGTTATCATAGACAGAATTTGCCATAGAAACCGTCCTTAGTGACTTCAACATCTTTAAAGTGGACATTCTGGAAGACCTCCTTATTCCTTGCTTGCCAGTCACGAAAATAACTGGCCAAGAGTTAGCTGGTGTGGCAAGTACTTCTCTATGACCCGTTGTTCAGAACAGATAATCGGGTTTCAAATCACAGAACTGATGCTCAAACCGAAGATGATTGAATTTCTTTTACTTTAGTTCTCCTTAACTGCGTAGTATAGCCACCAATGCCACATAACATTGCATTTCCTTTAGTATTAATAATTTTATTGTAAAAAAACTCGTTGAAGTTATTGTGCTTACAGGCCTCGTGCAAGAATTACTCGTTGAAGTTGAACAACTCTTCACTCCTTAAGGATTATCCTGGGGCTGACAAGATATTGAAATTTTTTGGCGCCACAAGAAAAATGCTATTTTCAATTTTTCACTTTCCCTCAACCTCCATCACTTGATCCCGAATAATCTTAAAGTAAGGGCATTGAAAGTTGTTGAAAATGAACAATTCCAAAACTACTGCGCCAATTGAATGGCAAGCTGGAACTTCTACAAGGCTTCAAAGAATAGAGCATTTGTAAGGAGTTGTTTTGTTATCTTTACCGTAATCTTGTCTTTTCTGCTTAGCTACTTATCTTTGGGGCTATTGGTGCGCTAATAAAACATTAAATATCTAAATTTGTTTTATTTTCAAAGTGTAGGTATCTGAAAATAAAAATCATTTCGAAGAAATAAAAAAAAATGAAAATACATTTTTTTTTCAAAGCAACCTAACATCACTTGAGCGTTAACAGATGTGATTCTTTTAGTTTGAGCATCAATTCATCCAGAAACATATCTACATATCTCGAAACTTGTAATCAAAATAGATCAAGGTTCATGTCCTAGTATCCAGCTCGATCCTTAGCTATATTCCTCACATATCAAGCTTGTTTGTAATGGTAGTCATCTATGGTGGAGTATACCATACCATCGTCTCCAAGAGTCTTCAGCGACAACCTGGCATCATAAACAGCTGAGTTACATCATGAGCAAATGCTTCACATAGCCATATCAAGACAAAAAAAAAACGAAGATACATGTAAGGGAACTGACATGATCTTTTCCATTGGAAGCTTGAGCTCCCGGGATAGTTCATTAACATGTATTCCACGTTCATCTGTCCTGCAATTTAAAACCATTTTTGAAATCGTTCAGCATCATAATTCACAAAAGTGAAGTGTGATGAGAATCTAAATAATCCTACATTTGTTGAAAATATTAAATATTAAATATTAAATAAATGAATGGTATCAAGTACAAATAAAAATTTTGAATGTGTAACTCACATATCTGAATGCTGCTGCAGGTAGTTCATAACCAATTTATCAATATCCTTAAGTCCATCCACGCTATATTGTGCATATACCTGAGATGAGGAAAATAATATCATCAATCCAATACATTCCGATTAAACAACTGTAGGAAATAGCAACTGTCATATCAAATCTCATACTGGATTTGATGATGGTGCCTGAGATCCATTTGGTTCACTTTTGACAGGAGTGTTCAAAGATGAGACAGATGAAGGATTTGCAGAAGTGATTCCTTCCACCTATAATCCAAACAAAAAGAATTCGTGGGAAGTTTATGCATTATCCACTGCCATCAATCATCATGCTATGATCTAAAAGTATTCAAGTGGAATATGAAAACTGTGTGCACCTTTATTTTGGAGCGGAGATGGTTATGTATGCAATCAATAAAGTGAAAAGGGATCTCATCAAAATTTGTCACAGGCCTGTGAAACACCACAAATATGAAATAAGCACACGATGCAACCAGTTAGCCAATTTGCCGAATATAAAACACTTTCTCAAAGCAAAGAAAGTCAATAGGAAAAAGAAGTAACATCAACAAATTATGTGGCCTTTGATTTCAGTGTCAGGATTTGATATCAATTGTGCTAAAGGTTATAAATGTTAGCTAACTCCGAAGTTAGGTGAACTCACAAATTAAACATGTTTTTACAAAAGGATGTCATCTGACATCATGCTAAATAATGCAAACATCAATAATGAAAATCAAAACCACAAATTCTGAGGTTAACAAGTCTGACAGCCATCACACTATTTATAAATTAAGAGTAGTGAAAAAGAAACTCTGAAAAACATCAAAAATCTAGATAATTTTAACAATGACCAGAATAACCAAGAGACACTCAGCAATCACAAACTTGCAGGCATCTCCATCTTTTTTTTTTTTGGTTTGCTTTGATAAAAGAAAATTATAACTGAATAAATGAAAGTACAAAATAATATGCTTAAACATTAAATACAACAGAAGAAACTAACATCTAATAAGAACCTCCAATACATCCCATGTGAAATTTCTTAAAATGGCCAAGCATGCCCCAGAGGAAGAACAGTCCACTAAAAAACACCCTAATGCATATCAGCAACAGCTCCCAAGCTCAGTGAGCAAACCCACAAATAGCAAGGTGTCAAAACATCCAGAGCAACTAAGTAGCAGTGCTTTGAATCATTAATGAAATCCATAATCAGTCATATTCTATTATATGCAATGGTTCTAAGCCAAGGCTGAACGCTTTTGCATCTGTTCAACTAGCAATAAAGGGGGATGTAATGTAAGTTGTTGAGTCAGTTTTAGAGTTGGTTCTGGCACTACTAATCTGACTCCTTGCCTGTCCCCCCTCTTCCCCAATTTCAATTTTCACTGATGAAGCCTTCAGTTAGGCAAAGTGTATCTAGGCAAATCAGTGTTGTTCCTAATACATAATAGTGTCTCAACATCGGATAACCTGACAAACCACAATAATGAGCCTGAAAGCCACCCTGTTCTTCAATATCAAATGCCCTTGACATTAGATATAGTGATCCATGTTTTGAGCATTTAAAGTTCAAAATGATCAGGGAATATGATATGTGTGTGTATAAAACACATTCTAGAACTTCACTCCAAATTACAATTAGATAGCTAAGGTAATGACTAATGACATAAACAGGGATTATCTCTTCTTCATAACTGACTTGAATCTGTGCTAATTAATGTATCTCATCGATGACTCAAGAAAAACACATTTCTCTGGCAAGAAACTAACATACTAAAATTAGTAAATAAACAGCCACTGCACAATTGATACAATATAACACAAAATGAGTCTAGCGCACATGCCTGACAGAGAAGGCAACAAGTTGCCTAACACCTTGAAAGCTTTTCAAATGCCCATAAACACGAACGTACATACCATTCCTATCATTAAATAATTTGAGGTTAGAAATATAACAACCACAAACTCGTATATAAGCTTCCATAATTAAGAACTTACATAACTGCCTCCATTTCCTTTGTGTCAATAGCCTCATTAATCCTAATAAAAGAACCAAAAAAAACGTTCAGACCACTTTCCACAAAATATATTGGGGTAAATTTTCCAAAATAGGTCATAAATAATCAGCAGAAAGCACTCATAATTTGATATCTAGTTTAATCTCAAATAGCATTTAAAATTGCACCAAATACCATCTTCGACATTTGATTCGTCCTGTTCCATCATCCAAAACAAAATTGACATCAGTGTTTCTCTCAACTTTCTCAAACACCATCCCAACCAGTGTTACCTGAACCAAAAATATATAAAGCAAAGAGTTTAATAGGCATCCATTGTCAGTGTAAAAGTTTTTACACAATCAACCAATTAGAATTCATCATTGGTATTACTTTTAAAGTAGTTATTAGAAAAGTCAACAAACTTACAATATGTAACAGTTTGTGATTGAATAAAAGTGTAAAAAACATTTAGACTGTCTATTATTTATTCAAAAACAAATGTTAAAGCATTTAAAACAAGAGTTTAATATTCACCCACCAACAATTTAAAAAAATTTCCACCGTCAAGTGTCAATCAATTAGAAATTCAAAATCATCCTAAATATGACTTCTAATTATATGCACTGTTAGTGTACAAGCATCCAACAGAAATTTACTCTGCTGCCACATCATATTAATGTGGCCTGTTTAAATAAAAGTTTTACACTAGCAGTACATATAAATTAAATTCTAAAATGAAAACTGACACAGTATATTTTTTCTAAATTTCAAACCCAAGTAGCATGACAGTACTATTCTATTTTTTTTCTTTTTTGCATACATAAACAAAGAAGCATGGCATTGAAATTCCTAATAAGATAAAATCATTCAAAAATTGACTACTAAAGCACGAGGCATACATTGTTCAGATCTACACCGTTGATCACGAAATTCGACTTCTCATCACCGGATTGAGAGGCTTCGCTTATCTGCTTCACTGTCACCGGCACCAAACCCTGAGTTTCGCGGCTCTTCAACAACCAAAACACAACACACAGTCAGTCGAGTACAGTTTACAGTGTTTCGCTTTCGAAACAAAAAGAAATTAAAATTTATTTCTAATTGCCCTAATTAGGTTAGCACCAACACATTAAATTTCTAAAGAAAGTCTTTATTCAACTTATTTCTTAAAAACAAATAATAAATTGTGATTTGTTTCTTTCGCAGAGAAACGGAAAACAAAAGAGAAGAGAGAGATTGCATACTTTTGACGGCGCGGGAGAGGAATCGTTGAGGTTCGACGGCTGAGAGGACATGAATCCGCCGCCGGAGAAGGCGGTGGTGGCGTCGAATTGGGAGCTGGAGAACATCTTCGAAAACCCTAGAGAGAGAGAGAGAAGTGGAAGAGTCGAGTAATGGGTTGGTTATGCGAAACGAAGAATGAATTAATCAAAAGTGGGTGTCGTTTTATTCTATGTTGATTCCCGCCAGGGACGTTTCCTTTTTTTTCCCGCCGTTTAGGGTTTCAACTTTCAACTTTCGCACCCTGCCTCTCGCCATGTGTCAACTAGTGCATTTTATCTCCATATATAAATAAATAAATTGGATAAACGGGCTAATTAGTCTCTGAATTATACAATTTAGTCCTTATATTTTTTAAATCATTAATTTAGTCCACAAATATATAATTGTTGTGATAAATTAATCCAATCGTTTATTATAAATTATGTATGTTGTGTACTAATTTGTCAATAAATAAGTATAGTTTCATAATCGCTCTAATATTAATGTCATATTTTAAATATCAAATTATCAGTATATTTAATGATTAGATTAATTTATCACAATATTTACACATTTGTTAATTAAATTAGTAATTTAAAAAATGTAAAAATTAAATTATTAGCAAATACATAGTGAATAACTAAATAGGCTATTTAATTGATTTAACCCGTATAAATTTAAGAACTTTTGTTGTACAGGTGTCAATAAATTACATTTGGAAAGAGCCTTTTTTGACTTTAGTTACATTTCTCTCCGCTGCAAACACGTGGGAGTGGGACAAGGTTTTTGTTATTTTTATTTTTTTGTGAGCCTTTTTGTTATTTTAATGTTACCTTAATTCTTTAAAAAATATATGTTAAGAAATACTTTGTATCGTATAGGGCTAATATTTTTCTAAGAAAATATATGTTAAGAAACTGAGATATTAGTTGATAATGTTTAAAATTAATAATTAATAAATAAAACGTGAGGCTCAATGTGAAATATAGGTAAGGATTAATTGTAAAAAAAGGTTAATAATATATATTGATTTTTCTAAAATTATTTAATTGATTTAATTAATTTAAAATTTTTAAATATATTTATAAAAACATATTTTTTAATTATTTTTATAAAACATATTTTACCCTTTTATAATTATATTTATAAAAACATATTTATAATTTTTAATTATAATTATATTTTTATAAAACATATTTTACCCTTTTAATTATAGTAAATATATCTTATACAAAGATAAAAAAAATATTGATATTTAGAGCTAAATTATTTAGATAATATATTAATAATGAAAATATTACTGGAAAAGATATTAATATTTATGTTATAAAACTAAATATTAATAAATCATGATAATATAACTTACATAAGTGTGAAAATATATCAAATCGATATAAATATTTATCATGAAAATATATTAATATCTAAAAAATAATTAATATATATTACAACCAAGAAAGAGCTGCAAGTACAACTTTTCTATTCACACAAAATAATTATTTTTTATTTATTTTAGTAGTCCATAGTGTGGAGGATATTAATGAGTTGCTTTTAAATTTTATTTTATTATAGTATAATATTTAAATATGATATATTTATATTTAGAATCAAAAGCTTATATTTCAATAGTTAAACATTGAAATATAAAAAAAACATGACCATATAATTTTTCCTAATTTGTTTGATCAATTTGGCAATGTTAACTTCTTTAAAGATTTTTTTTTTCTTGAATACTGCTTTAAACATTTTTTTTGTGACTTATACTATTTTAAAAATAGAGCAATATTGACTCTTGCATAGAAATAGTAAGCTTTAATAATGAATATGTTATGTCATGTCATTATTGACGGAAACAAAAGAGTTTACAAAAAGGGAACTAATCCAAGAAAGAAAGAAAGAAATACAACGCTCATATATGACATCCTAGAAAAAGGACGTATCAAATTCAGCCAGGTATCCGAAAGGTCCCCTTAAAAATCGGTTCATAAGGGAGTGACCTACCCAGCTATATAAGCAATCACCAGGCTCGTTGTGTGGGACTCGCAACAGCAAGCATGCAAAGCACGAATCTGATTTCCACACGACCTAAATCACAAGCTGGAAACAAGAAATATATACAAACATATGTATAGACATGCATATAGCAGACTCTCAAAGGTGCATATACATTACACATTTCAATGCATTAGCTAAAACTTAGGGACGATCTTCATGTACGCGATCTTAAAACTACGAAATCCTTCCTTAAGTGAAGACTTGGCCTTCCCTTCTGTTTCGTAAAGCTTGTATTTGGCCAATCTGCGCTTTCTCTTCGACTCATTGTCATTCCACCACGATTTAAGGGGTTTTCGTTCTCTCCTTGGAGAAGGCTCGTTATAAGAACCATAAAGAGATGCCCTGCCCTTGTTCCTTTCTATCCTCATTTGGTTGGCATGTATGGTTCTCACGCTCACTTCATGTAGTTGGATCTGTCTCGTCCTACAAGAAATTCGCGGATTAGCGAGGGATTGAGCCTGCCGGTGCTGGATCACTTCCATCTTTGATTTGATTTGATATGATGATGATGATCACCTTCTTAAATCTCAAATCTTAAAATTCTATCCAGGTTTTTATTGCTATGTTTTCCTTCTGTGTGTTGGCGTTTAATCCCCTCTCTTTCTCTCTCTTTATCTGCTTGTGAATCTTGGTTAGATAGAGAGAAAGAGAGGATGTTAGAATTCAAGTCTTGAAATGCTAGGAATTATGTTTTTATATATGAATTTATTTATGGTAAAAAAGGAAGGAGAGATCATAGGTGAATGGAGGAAGTCATCCGTAGCTGCAATAAGAGTGGAAGGGGTTACTCTGAATTTAGCCAAGTTCATCACCCTCAACTATATATAAGTTTTATCATGCTAATTTTGAGTATCAACCTATATAACCGTAATTACAGCTAGTAAATATAGCCGGAACAAAATGCCAAATCTTAAATTATCAGATTGACAAAAAAAAAAAATGAAATTAATGATCATGTACCTCATGAAAATTTCTTATTTTTCTATAGAAAGTTTTCCGTGTACACATTTAATCAATTAAAAAAATGGATCTAAATTCAGAATCAATGCTTGCTGGTCTCGATGTCAGTGTCTACAATTTTTTATACACATTTCTTGAATTTCTTGGCGTTTTCGGTGTGGGACACCTGGAGGGCAGTTGAAAAACAGTAAAAATCATTAAGTATGCATGCATACAAGGAGGGTATTATTATGCATGGTAAAAGTTTAGATAGGTTTTAATGCTATGCCATGACCAAAATCATGAGACTACTAAAGACAGAAAAGGAAAGAATAATAGAACAAAGAGAATTTGCAATAAAGGAAAGGTTAGTGGGCTAGGCAGAAAAAAGGTATAGTGTGTTTGGATTTTCGTTTAACATCCTTTAAATGAAAGTTTGTGCATTCTAAAACAAAAGTTACGTTCAACGTAACTTTTTCACAAACACAGCCATAGTCACATACGATGCAAGACTTCCACTCAGATTTATCATGTCCTTAACCAGGAACATGGCGGAATATGTGAACAAGTACAACAGCATCCTGAGCAGCATATTCTAACTGCACATATAGAACCGTGTTAGATAACTGAATTTCTTTAGTCTTTGGTTCAAATGTATTGCAGCCATCATAGTCGTTCATGTCTTATCTTACACTTACTAAGTTTCTTTAGAAATCACATATACAATACAATTTTGAATCATTTAATCCACTATTAGAAAAATAAAACTTTGTATTACCACCCCGAGTTTCTTTAAAAATATTCTGGATGTCCAGCAACATTTCATAGTTCTTGAAACAGCTCAACTCTTCATATGAATGAGCAAGTTGCTTTACATGGCATGTTGGGTACCAGAATAACAAAATAATAACTCACAACTAAAATAAGATATGAGAAAAATAAGAATTGACACACAATAATTTAACGTGGAAAACCCTCAACGGATAAGGAAAAAATCACGGACAAGACCAGAGAAATATTTTCACTAAGTGGAAGAAAATTACAACATCTCTCTAATTATAAGAAAAGAACAATTACACTCTCTCTTATAATAGGAGAACACACACCACTAGTGTTGCTAACTCTCTCGGATAGAATTACTACAATTGTAGTGGAATGTACAAATGAGCAAAATAGTTTGCTATTTATAAGCAAAGTTATTGAAAAGTATTCATTAAATGTTAGAACAAAATTTTTACCCTTCCAACCAAGCAGGCCTAGCTAAGTTGAGGTAAAATTTTCAACCGTTCCTTTTTGACTTGCATGCCACAAAAGTGGCTTTACTGTCCACGGCTTCACATGGCATTGGAAATTATAGCCTGAAACAACAAGCCATTGGGCAGTAATGGTTACTAGTTGTGATTTACAAAACAACACCGAGTGCTTCATCTGTCTTGAGCGTGTTTGTTTACAGTTGTAAGAAGATACTACTTATCATAGCCCATTAATAGTAGCATTCTGATTCAGGTCAAAATAATCATATTACAGAAGTTAGGGATCAATCCTGTGCACCAAAATTATTGTTTGTGTAACTTTATCATATCAAAGATAAAAACCATCTTTTCAGAAGCAATTTGCATGATAGAAACCTGAAACCTGTGGAAATTCAAGGAGAAAAGGAAAGGGGAGAATCAAGAGTTCAGCTTCTGATCAGAAACATGTCACAGCTTGTAAGCCTAAAACACAGATATAATTATTTTCAAACAATTCAAATAAACTGAAAAAGATGTACGGAGAAACATTAATCTATCAGGAAGATCATTTCAGTTAAGTTGTTTGGTTTGCTGCCTTTTACATAATTGGGTTTCCATTCACAATCAAGACCTATAACTTTAATACTCGGAGGGAAAGTTTTACTGTCCATAGTGGTCGTATCCGGCTCAAACAGAATTGCCTCCAGTAGATACATGTGTCTAGACAAAAAAAAGACCTATAACTTTAAAACCCTCAATATACCTTGTTGCATCAAGCAAATCTTCAACTTCATTAACCCAAATGATGCTTTCAACCAATAATTCATCAAGATGTAAATAACGCCCTTGCAGATTACTTATTTCAGGTACTGCAGGACATAAAGCAGTTTTGTGTTTATCATCTGGAGAATAAATAGCAGAGAATAGACACTTTACATAACAATAAAGTAAATAACATAAAATGGTAACAACATAATGTAAGCGAGATGGTAACAAAGACAATAAGAATTGGGTTTCAGGGATACAAGAAAAAAAAAATGACAGGAAAAAAACAACTTTTTTGATTTTTTTTTTAAGCAAAAGAAGAATAAGCAACCAGCAATCTTAATGAGTACAAAAGTTGTAGTTTGGTACAAAATTCAAATCCCTTAAAATCATTATATACTACGAACTCACTGTCTTTGGTTACATATATATGATCATTATTATTTACTAACATGTTTTATGCTCCAACACATCTATCGATGCTTATCTCTTTGAATATCTGTTCTTTGTTTATTTTAGAGAAAAGAAAATTTTAAATTTTGAATGAACAAAAATAGAAAAAAGATATTTTTAAATTAATTTTTCTTTTTTCATTCGATCAAAAAAATACATCATTATTTTTTTTTCCTTTTCACTCCTAGAGAGACACAGATATACTATCGATGTGAAATGAAGCCGCCTTCTCATTTCCTATTTAAGAAGCCTTGACAAGGACTTTTTTCTAAAACAGAAATTCTAAATTTTAAAATTGAAAATTAGGGGCCAGCATTTTGATTTTCAATTTTTAATTTCTATGTAATTTGATGATTAAACACAAACAAATCTCGTACTAGTATGAAGTGATGATGTTTAAACCACTAGAAATCATGCGAGACAATTTTAATACGATAATGATTTTTTTTTTGTCTAGGGTCAGAGTCCACGTATATGAAAGAAAAGGAAAATGTGATATGAAAATAAAAATGTAAAAATTAGACAAAGAACAAAACCGAAACTTAAAATATTCCGTTTTTCATAATTTTTCATTTATAGAAATAGATAGACTAGAAACAACATCTTTTATCATTAAAAAAATTCCATTTTTATGTTTTAATTATAAATTATAAAATTGTCATCATATTTTTAATTTATTTTCTACTTTAAAAATTATACAAAAAATAGAGAAAAAATTATTTTTAGCATTTCCTATATAAATTTTTTAAAATAAAAAAAATGATAATTTTATAATTAAAAATAAAAACAGACAATGAAAACATCAATACTAGTCATATCTAAAATCTAAAATAAGTAGCCAACTCAGCACAAAAAGTGTCCACATAATAAAATTATCCTTTATCAGACTTTTGGTCCAAAGAAAAAAATAAAAATAAATGGATGTGGCTATTGTTTGGTTCAGCCACGTGGACCACACAACATGCAAAGTGTTTTAGTTTTAGTTCTTGTGGCTGTCGTCTTCGCTCCCAACACCACATTGTCTTCTTACATTACATGCGTATTTAAATCAAGAGTTCTTTTTCGTTCTTCTTCTTCAGTTATTCACTTATTCAGTTATTCTGATCCCACAACACAAGTCACTTGCAAATGCTCCCAATTTCTTCTTCAATTTAGGGTTTCATCTTTCAACTTCGATTTCGCTCATCCATGGATTCCATCTACGCGAGCTCCTCGTGCACGGTTCCTCACCTTCTCCGTCGCGAGACACTGTTCTTGCCGCGAACCTCGAATTCGGTTCCGCTTCGGCGAGCGAAGAAGGCGCGGCGTGCGAGGGTTTCGAGTTCCGCCACGACGGGAAGCGGCGTTGCCTCGAACGGCGCCGTTTCGAGGGCGTTGCAGGGAGTGAGTAATAAGAGTAACACTGCGCTGGAGCAGCTCGACATCGAGCGTGGCGTATGCATCCCTTTCCGCAAGTACTCGCCAGAGATCGTACGTACGCATTCAACTCCGCTCTCTCTCTCTCTCTCCCTCACTGCGTTTCGATTACTCTCTTTGCGTTTTAACTGCCTTGTTGTCGTTTTACTGTGTTTGGAATTTGGATATCAGTTGGGTTCAACTAAACCCGTGTTCAACGCCAATCCTTCACTCACCTTGCTTCTATGTTTATGCATTGGAATGCGTGTAAATTCTGTTCAACGTGGATCAAATTGGTTTCCAAACACACCCTTAGGGTGAGTTTGGTTGTGTGAAATGGAAAGGAATGTAATGGAATTGAGAAGAAATATTTGAATTAAAGTAGAATGGTAGAGGTGTGGGACCAACATTAAATTTTAAAAATTTCCCTTCCTCCTCCTCTCGTCCAAACAAGGGGTTAGTCTTGAAGCATCTACGACACACCGCTGATTCAGCGTTTTTTTTCATTTGTAACTGGAGTTGTATCTGACTTATACATTAAACTAGTTTCTTGGAATTTGGTTTGGCCTGATTCAACTGCAAAACATAGCTCATCAGTTGAGGGTTGCTCCTCACTTGTATGTACTATTTTAGTCATATCACTAGTTAGTTAATGTGGGATCTATTCTGAGAACTCAATATTTCGAGGGCGAAATTTGCCTGAGTAGATATCTGTAAGTGGTCCAATAATGACTTAATAGCGAGTGACCTAATAGGTCCAACAACAACTACTAGGATAAGCTCTGACACAATCTTAGAATTTAGATTTGAGCCTAATTTAACTCTAAAAGTTAGCTCATAGGTGAAGTTGCCCCCTACTTATATATACTATTTTGGCCGTAGTGAACATAGGATATCCAACATAGTGATTCAACTTACTGGTACATGTTTAGTTGGTTACAAAAGTTTCATTTTAGTCCTTTAAATAGTAAAATTATTACAAATTGATTATAGGTCTTATTTTTTAGTTTCAGGATTAAAATAAACGTTATAGGTTTTATTTTCGTAATTTGGGGGATTAAATGTTTGGTAACATCATGGGCTAAAATACTGTCATTTGGTTATTTCGTTGGTAAAAATTTTATTTTTGTAATTTTGGGATTTAAATTGACTGGTGTATGTATTACTGGTTGTGTGAAGGTTAAATTACATGTGTCTTTGGAGTAGTGACCATTTGCAATTAGTTACAGTCCATTAGCCAGTTGCAATTGCTTAAAAAGCAACCTATTTTTAGGAACATTTATGTAACCTATTTATATTTTAGGTTTTGGGTGCTAGTCAGTTTCTTTATTTTAGTGCTTTGAGGACTTGGAATTAGATCGTTAAAGGGCACATTAGAAAGTAAAGTGGAAATGATAACCCCTAATTAAGGGAGTGGATTCTTACTATCTATCTATGGTATCCATGTGATCCCATTTTGTAAAATTTTATTCTGTTGAATTTTTTTTATTATATAAATCAGTGATTGTCAACTTTGCACTCGTTTTCCCTCTGAATTACACCTTTTTACTCACTTTTTGAGAATACAAATCCAGATGAAAGGGGTATTGCCTGACAGAGCGCAGATGTTTAAGTAATTTGTTTTAGATTATACTGTATGGTGTAAGATGTAAAACTTCAGATTATTCTGCATGCCAGCTCACAAGTATGTTGTTACACATGCTACTATAAGATGTATATGAGTGTTGTCGTAAATGGGGTTCATTATCCCTGTTGGTAGAAGGGATGGTAGCTTCTCGCTGCCAGAGACAACAAAAACATGCCAATCTGCTTGATGATTATTTCTAACTTAAAGCTACTTTTATTTGACAACATTTTCCTTGTGGTTATTAGGTGAGGAATAAGGTATTAGAATCCAGAGGGTCCATTTTGTCACTGATGTTGCGGGGAGTGGAGATAGTTTGGAATCTGGGCTTGTACTGGTCTAACTTGGTGTATGATTTCCTGGTTGGAAGGGATGAAGAGGTTGTTCCGTATCGTGCTCGACAGCTTAGGAACCTCTTGTGTGATCTGGGGCCTTCCTTTATTAAAGCTGGTCAGGTGTGTTGTTTAGTCTTGTGCTCATCCACACAATGGTTAGTTTAGGGTTTTACATTTGATTATAAGTTTTCTTTCATTTGACAGGTCCTTGCAAATAGGCCAGATATCATTCGAGAAGATTATATGAATGAACTTTGCATTCTTCAAGATGATGTTCCTTCATTTCCCAATCAAGTAAAACTTACCACTGAGCATCAACTGTTTATTTTTTAATTCTATTTATGCTAAGCATTTATCATACCATTGTCACCTGGATATTATAATTCTGATGTATGACCTAAAAATGTCCTAGATTGCCTTCAGAATCATAGAGGAGGATCTGGGTCAACCCCTTGAAGCTGTTTTCAGCAAAATCTCATCAGGGACAATAGCAGCTGCAAGTTTAGGTCAAGTTTACAGAGCTACTTTACGTGCCACTGGCGAGGATGTTGCTATCAAGGTTTCATTGTTCTCACCTTGTGTTATAACTGTTTTCATTTTCCATAGCTTGATCAGCTAATAGTTTTTCAAATGATCTGCTAAACTGTTTTGCTTAGTGCATGTTTGGATTAAAGTTTGCAAATCGAGTTTGCAAAACTATCCCAAGTCTTGCTTCTTCAAAATTGAGCTTTCAGTCAAAATTTTACTCTCAAACATACTTTTGAGGGGTAACCAAACATGACTTCAAATTGATTTTACTCTCAAACATACTTTTAGAACACTCCCACCGGAAACCCAAACAAACCCTTCTGTTCATAACAGTTTAATATCCTGCTGTCACCTGAATTCTTTGCTAAAAGCATTGTGTTCATAACAGTTTTACATAATTTTTTTGTTGGGTTGATTCATTGATATTTGTCCAAGTTGATTTCATTTCTTTTCTTTTTCAATTGTCTTTGACTATTTGTCTATAATTAATTGGTTAAGTGATATATGAATTTTGACTTTTTCCTTCTTTCTAGTTTCTACTTGTTTTGATGTTTTCCTAATTACCGTTGTCAAATATGGCTTTAATTTATCAAATACTTTTATGGTTTTATATAATTAAAGTGCTGAAAATGTATTGCTAAAATATAAACAAAGGGGAAAGAGTAAGTTTTAGAACAATAATAAATCCATTTATAAACACATACTTTGGTGTACTTGCAGGTTCAGAGGCCTGGGATAGAGCCCATTATATATCGAGATCTTTTCCTATTCCGCACTTTGGCTTCATTCTTAAATGGCATTAGTATACAGAAACTGGGATGTAATGCTGAGCTGATTGTTGATGAATTTGGTGAAAAGCTTTTGGAAGAGCTTGATTATACCCTGGTAACTTTCAGCACTGCCTTGTGTTTGTCATGGTTGTTTAATGTGTGATTAGAACTTGTCAATGCACCAAATATGTGTTTCTTGGCATTTTGAGTGTTTTTTCACTGATAAATAAATTTACTGATTTCTCTATCTATATTTCAGGAAGCCCGTAATCTTGAAGACTTTCTTGAGAATTTTAAAAATGACCCTACTGTCAAAATTCCTCAGGTTTACAAACAATTTTCTGGTCCACGTGTGCTGGTAATGGAATGGATTGATGGTATCAGGTGCACCAATCCAAAGGTTTGTTTATTTGGACTGGTGATGATAATTATATATATTGTATCTATTGTGAACAACATGGTTTGTTGTCTTGTGGATTAATAATTTTCCTTCTTGTGAATCAGGCCATCAAAGAAGCTGGTATTGATTTAGATGGATTTTTAACAATTGGAGTGAGTGCTGCCCTACGACAACTGTTGGAATTTGGATTATTTCATGGAGACCCTCACCCTGGAAATATTTTTGCCATGCGTGATGGGCGAATTGCATATGTGGATTTTGGCAATGTTGCTGTTCTCAGTCAGGTAATTCTTCATATGCCAAGCATGTAGGGCAATAGCCATTGCGTTTTTCCCTCTCTGATTATCAATTATTGTTTTGATGCTATAAAATAGTGGCATATGATGAAATGTTTAGTTGTGTCCATCCATAAGGTGAATGTTGATTTAAGTTTAACAGAAGTAAGTGGACTAAGACTAACCATGCCTTAATTTATAATTCATCTCTGGGAATGTTTGTCATTGCATCATATACCTAAATTTATCATACATGTTAGTTTAAACCCATGTGTTGCACTGTACATGTTGTTTTGTTGTAATGAATATGATCTCCCTATGATGCGAGAGAAGAATATCATTTGTCTTAATACACTGCTGCTGTGAATATCATGTTAATATTTTTTCTCTATACTTCCCCCATTCCTCCACAGATGACCACCAAACAAATTTTTTTTTTCACGTGTTTGAATATTTCGAGTAATATAATAATTTTACGGCTTAAATACCTTTTTAGTCCTTGCAATTTAATGTTTCTTTACTTTTCGTCCATGTAAAATTTTTTTTTTGCTTTTAGTCCTTGCAAATTATGTTTGTTTTGTTTTTCGTCCTTAAGGTGGTTTAGATAGCGTTTTTTTCACTGTTCAAAGCGCTATCTAAATCACTTTAAGGACGGAAAACAAAAAAACATAATTTGCAAGGACTAAAAGCAAAAAAAAAATTTTACAAGGACGAAAAACAAAAAAGTGTTAAATTGCAAGGACTAAAAAGGTATTTAAACCTAATTTTACATCATGTGCTATATTATCTGGTTTTGCAGCAGAGTAAAAAACCTTTAAGGCGAAGTAGTAAATGATATAATTGCCAAATGTTTGAAAAGATTTTCATCCTGACTCTGCTTTTTCATTTGATTTTATTCCATTAAATTTTGGAGGATTAGGGCCCCTATACATAGCTATATGTTGTACAGTTTAAAGTCTAACTCGACTGTGGGACAAATAATGGATTTATTATATCCTTAAAATAAATGAATATTTCTTAAATTTTGTCCTGATTTTGAAAGTTGAAACCTTGTGAAAGTTAAAAACTTTCCATCCAGTAGAACAGAGTGCACACTTATTATCCACTGAGATTGACATTCTTTTTCGTTTTTTTAATAAATGAAAAGATATATTAGAGAGAGAAAGATGAAAGTCAAGGGATTATATATTATACTATGAAGGCAAAAGAAAAGACAGAAAATGCTCAGTCACTGATGAAATACATCATCATATCTAATAAATCCTGTTGAATACATGACAGGGGCACTTCTTTGAAATGATCATTGATCAAGTATCACATAGAATGAAAGAAGTATAATAAACAATTTTATTTCATAAAAGAAAAATAAGCAATAATTTTGGCTCTAATATTTACTGTTGTATTATGTAAGAACAAGACTAATTCGATGATTTTATGTCTTGAGAGTGCTTCAAATTCAAATGAATTAACCCCAGAAGCATAAGTTGCAGCCAATTGAAGATCCTTGGCTAGCAACATCCTAGACATTAATCATATACAACTATCAACTATGTGCATTTACCCATGGTGTTTGACATGTGTAGTGCATAATATTCATAGATGTGCCTTTTACGAGGGTGCTTTTGTATTTTGACAAGTTAATGCCTTCTGTTTTGCTTAGATAAAAAGGGTTTGTGTGGATATGTTTATGGTGTCCAACTGAACTGGCACAAATACACCTATTGGGTACCTGTTTGAGGATCTATTATGTAAATGGGAAAATATTTTGCTTTTAGGATGACTTCCATTATAATCTTGAGTATGGAATTTTCTTTGATTTGCACTTCATACTTTTTGTGGCTGACGACATGTTGATCTGCTTCCATTTCTTCAGCAAAATAAACAGATTTTAATTGATGCTGTTGTCCACGCTGTGAATGAGGACTATGCTGAGATGGCTAATGATTTCACCAGATTAGGTTTCCTGTCCCCAGGGACTGATGTGACTCCTATAATTCCTGCTTTGGAAGCAATTTGGCAGAACTCTGCTGGAAAAGGACTGTCAGATTTTAATTTTCGTAGTGTCACTGGTAGGCACTTTCCCTTGATTATTGAAATAAGTTTTCTAATTTGAGATTGAATTTTCTTGTCTTGTTAAATGGAGGAGTTAAAAGTAACAAGCGACAATGAATACTGTCTGAATCTGAAAGAGGAGAAATCTCAAGGACTCTTAGTTGGAAGTTGTATGACTATGTTGTTCCATCTTATTCTTACCTATTAATACCACATTTTCCCTGAGTGATATTTATGGAGGGTGTCACAATATTTATGGGAGGAGGAACAAATCTTTTTTCTTAGACAGGGATCAAAAGCCAATTTACCTTTTTTTTTAATGATTCTGAAGATACTATAATTTAGCTCTTAATATCTCTATAGAAATTTAGTTTGGTGTCTCAAATTCATGGTAATCTAGGAATGATTCTGTAGTTACGTGTTAATTGTAATTAGACTTTGGTTTTTTTCATGCTTTGATTAAATTTTAATGAAATATACTGCAGGAAAGTTTAACCAGTTGGTTTACAATTATCCCATTCGAATCCCAGAAAGGTTTTCACTTGTAATTCGTTCTTTATTGACCCAAGAAGGCATCTGTTTTACCCTGAAACCTGACTTCAAATTTCTTGAGGTAAAAGCTCCCATTTTTCTGATTTGTCCAGATTTTAAGTTGATTTGAAGACTGCATGCTACTTATTTTCAAAAGGCAATTTTTTGTTTTGTTTTGTTTTGTTTTTTTAAGTTGCATTAGAAGAATGAAAGCTGTATAATATGGTATCAGAATACTTTTCTAGAACAAATACTTCATCATTGTAAATGAATTAGTTTGAGCAACGGTCAAAACTGTTCTTTCTCTCATACCTTATTTTTCAGTCTAATATGAACACCAGTATTTGAAATAGGTTGCCTATCCTTATGTGGCTAAGCGACTGCTGACAGACCCAAATCCAGCTCTACGTGAACGCCTCATACAGGTTAGTAATTCTGTTCAAAATGCATAAGCTTTTATGCATAAATTTTATTCTGTATAATCTACAACCCTCAAATTAAAACAGGCTCATTTTTGGTGATCTATATTTAAAATTTGGAATCAATGTCAAGTATCATATGTCGGGTAAGAAATTTTACAGTAGTAGGTTTCCCTTGTTGAGGAGAAAATCTGCAAGTGGGTGGGGATGAAAGATGACCAAGGGGTTCCATAGTGCCATACTGCCATGCAGTAATACCATTTTACCAGTTATATTTGAATTCATATGCTAAGGATATTGCTTTATAATGGTCATTGGAGATAATGCTAGTTAAACATGATGGGTTTAATTTTCATGGCAGTATGGCATCATGTCTTTTTTCATACCTTTCTTAAGCATGTTAATATGTGGCTGCATAATTCAGTCAGCTATGCTAGAAGCTTGATTTGCTGCAAAGTTGCTTCCATTTTCTCTTTTCCCTCTGCTACCTAGGTCAAAACACTAAATTCAAGTGGCCTTTTATGTGAAATTTTCAGTACACTACCTGACAGATATCTTAGCAAGTATTAAGTAGCAACCAATAATTAATCCAAAGTATTTTTGTGATTCTTTCTTCCTCTAAGACTCTGAATGTTAACTTAATCATACTTGCTATGTAATTGTAAACATATGTTGCTCCTTGTTTGATATACTTTCTTGTTTCAGGTTCTATTCAAAGATGGTCTTTTCCAGTGGAAACGGCTAGAAAACCTTATTGTTCTGGCAAAGGAAAATGTGGCCAAGATGAGCAGCAATCCAGCATTGCAAGTGAAAAACACGTCTGTATTTTGTTAAAACAACATTGTCTGTGACAAAGAAAACAACATTGCATGTTTGGTTATTTCATTTTAGTCATTCATTAATATCACTAGTGGCACGTCTATACAGGCAAAGCCAGAGAGAGTTAAAAGTTGAAAGAAAATTGGACCTCACAGACACAATTAAAGATGGAGCTCGCCTTTTCTTTGTTGATGAAGGAATACGTAGACAGCTTCTTCTAGCTTTGACTGAGGATTCAAAGATTCATATTGAAGAGGTTTGTGTTAATAATATGACCCTTCCACTCCCTTAAAAGTCCTTAATCTTGTGCTTGAGAATTCTGACTTGTGTTCTCTACAGCTTGTTGATGTATATAGGTTGGTTGAAGATCAGATAGACATACCTTCTGTGGCTGTAGAAGTAGCTAGAGGTAAAGTTCTTGTGAACCTTGGATATGACTTAGTTCAATTAGACTTAAATTATCTTTTTGTCTCAAAATATCACGCATTTTTAAGTTGTTATTCAGTTCTCAAAGTTTGTTGTTCCCATATAGTCACTATGTTAGATTTTTGTTTGGTTTATCCGTTGAGTGTCTGCATGGATCTAAAAAATGAGGAATGAAATGCAAAATGTATGAAATTTAAAGAGACAAAAATAGGCAAGTCATGATTTTAAAGGGATTAGAGAATTAAACAAGCAAGTTTAATTTTTCTGCACTGCCAGTACAGAAAAATTTGCACTGTCAATCAATCAGTAATCATGGTAGATATAAATTTTTAAGGTAATTACTATAAAAGTCAACAAATTTATTATACATGACAATTTTTGATTGGACGGCAGTGCAAAACGTTTCAAACTGGTACTGCATAAACTGTTTTCTCTAGACAAAAAACAATAATACTCAATGGACAAACTAACCGAAGACCAATACAAAGGTTATATGGAAAAATGAAAAAAAATCTATGAAGACTAGATTATATCTTTTAACAATAGGGACCAAAGGAGAAAATCGTTATATTTTCCAAAAACATAATTTAACCATTAAATGATTCAAACTGTTATCTGCCATTACTGCATGATGGCATGACACACGTTAAATATAAACATTTTTTGGTGCAGACTTACCAACAGTTGTCAGGGATATCCTACTTTCATGGAGTGAATCAGTCTTGTCTGATAGATAGCTAAATCTTTGGACTACCTCACATAGCAAATACAATACTGTTTCAGTCAGATGAGTATACTTTACACATGTTCTATATTTTGTCATAATTCTTTTTTCTTTTTTATAGTGCCTAAGGTTTACTATATGAAATTTTGAATGAATGTTTAGGAAGGAAACATTTGTGTAGGAAATCAGTACTACATTTGTGTAGGAAACATTATTTTGCCCAGTAAATATCAAGTTGTAATTTCGCGGGGAAAAGTCCAAAAAATTCATATAATCGTTGAGCCTCCTTCAACTTTATTTATTGAATAAATCTAGCTTATGTTTAATTTTCATACTATTGGTGTAAAAACTTTCACATCATCAACTAATTAAAAATCACTGTATATATGACTTTTAAAGTAATTTCTGTAAGTCAATAATGTTATACTATAACTATGTTTTAATTAAATTCTTAGTTATTCAAAATTCAGACCAGTAATTGCTTACGCGAATGTATTTGTAAAATTGGAAAATCCTTTGGTTGATCTTCTGTATTATGTTGCATTCGTTTCAGTGAAAAAAAAAAAAAACAAAACACGTGACTCTAATTTGTGTATAAATTTTATTATATCTTAACCTCCTTTTGTTTGTTAAACAATTGAGCATGTGACAACCAATTTTATCCACCTTTTATTATTATTATTATTTTTTTTTTCAGTAGGCCCAGAGGTCTTTTTCTTTATCCTCTCTCTATATAAATTAGAATAACTATCTTGGATGAGAGTCTTTTTAGCTGTTATTCTTTAATGAGAGTGTTTTTTAAAGAATTTTCTTAACCTCTTATTTCTTTCAATATATTATTTTTAATATCTTTAGTTTTAACTTAAATTTCAATATTTATTAAAAGAAATTATTAATAAAAATAACATTGTATCATAATATAAATTATCATAAATCTAAGACACAATTTATATTTTTTTTTACTACATACATAATTTATATGTTCAAAAATACTTATTACAAATTTTAATAATAATCTAATTTATATATTTAAAAATATTCATTTATTATGAATTTTAGTTATATAAAACTAGTTTGTTACCTGTGCGATGCACGGATTAGTTTCAAAGGTAGGTAAAGATAATAAATATTTTTAAATAAAAATGTAAAAAAAAACTTTAAAAATTTGTATTAACAACAATAAAATCTAAAAAGAAGAATACTTGTATCAAATGTACTAAGATACTAATACTTATTCAATTATTCATTTCATCAGCAAAACTCTCCCATAGAGTACAGGTAATTCGATTGGTCCTAAATATAAATTTTACAATATATATGGTATCAATGACACATTTTATAGAAAACTTAAAAAACTTTATTATTACATAAAAAAATATTGCATGTAAGTAATTATAAAACTTACTCCAAATTCTCTAAAACAATGTGCATGAGCTTCCTTTTTCTTCTAATTACTATTTACTAGTATTTCTTTTATATCAACTTTCTATACCAGATGTCCAATAATATCTGTAAAACAATTAATATATATATATATATATATATATATATATATATATATATATTGAAATAAGATTAGTAAATATAAAATGAAATTGAATATATCTAAATGTAAATAGTTCAAACTTATCAAGTAACCATCATCAAATCCTTTCAAAACATGATCAAATGGCCGAAAATCAAAGGAGTAAATAGGGATGAAATCAATAACAACTTTGGTCAATTTGATAAAATTCAGCTTATATTCATGTCTAGTTGGCCTGAATTTTGTTTCAGGATGTGCAACTAAAACATTTTCTACAATATAAGGTAGTGCTTCCTGAATGGACGTGGAAAATTGATTCAAATTATTTTTCTTGATGGAAGCATGTATTCTACCACCCTACAAACAACATAATAAAAATAAATTATTTTTCACTTAAGTTAATACTAAAAAATAGGGAATAAAATAATAATCAAAATTAAAAGAATAGGTACCTTCTCATCAAGGAAAAACATTTCAATATTATTAAGATGCTCTACATTTTTGTTGACATAAGTAACTATCCATAATCAGAAGATACACTTGAAAGGTTTGTGTCATCTAACTATCCATAATCAGATCACACAGACCTTTCAATTGGTCTACAGTTCGAATCCTGGTGATGCCACTTTGGATATGAAATAAATCATGTTGGGAGGGAAATACCCACCTTGGTGTGTGCTCACGGTCTCCGACGGAGTTTAGTCATTGCTTTCGGTGATGAATAATCCGTACCAATACCATGGTCAGCAAAAAAAAAGATGACATAGACCTTTAGAAAAGAGACTGACGTTTTTTCTTAACTCCTACTGTTATATCCTTCTATAGGAATAATAATGGGACCATTCAATTGAAAATGCCCAATGATTGAGGCATATGTGATAATGTCATTAATTATTCAGTCTAAAAATAATGATTAAAAATAACTTATTCCCTTAATTAAAAATATTATATTAATATTATTATCATTAAAAATTATTATTATTATTTAAAACAACTTCATACCATATTTAAATATTATTATTATTATGATTAATATTTAAAGAAATTATTTTAATTGCATGAAATATTTACTTTGTACATAATATCTGAAGCTATATCCAAAGATTCTTCGTTGAAATTCACTAATATTTTAAAAAATGAAATTGTAAATATACGAAAATATAATAAGAAGATAAAAATGAATTCTTTGTTCAAATTGACACCACTTACCTTATTATCCGAAGATTCTTTAATATTAGGGTAATTAATGTATTTGAAAAAGAATTCTTAAATTCTTAAATACAATACATGGTATCCAAAGATTCTTTGTGTCAAATTCAATAATTTTGTAAAAAAAAGGATTTTTAAATATAAAAAAAATAATAAAAAGATAAAAAGGAATTCTTCATTCAATTTGACGCCACTTTCCTTATTATCCGAAGATTCTTATGGGTAATTAATATATTAAAAAAAACTCTTAAATATAATGTAAACATTATTTTAATTAATTAATTAATAAGGAAATAAAAATCAATTTTTGATATTAAATATTTTTGTTAATTATGTTTTTTAGATTAATTATATTGGAGATTGAAATAATTTTGTAAAAGATTCTCGAAATCAATTATAAGAAAATTTTAACTATATTTTAATATCACAAATAGTATTCACAATTATTTTTTAGCTAGCAATATTTTTCATTCAAATATAATCAAATATTAGTTACATTGATTTCAAGATTATTTTCAACAAAAAAAAGACATACAATTTGTTATTGTTTTTATTTGATTAGTAAGAAAAATGCTAATAAATTTAAATTTGTTTACCTTTCTAGGATTCTTCTCAATTTTTTATAAAGCTCGTGCATATATTTATGATTACTATAATTTACTATTACTATATAATTTGTTATTATTTTTAGTTGAGCAGTAAGAAAGATGCTAATAAATATTAAATTTGTTTACTTTTCTATGATTTTTCTCAATTTTTTATAAAGCTCGTGCATATATTTGAAAATAGCAAATTAAAAAGTTTGATTGCCTATAATTAATCTAATTTACAATTACTATAAAAAACTTACTAATTCACCCCAATGCAGCGACTAACCTGTGCATATATTTAGTATTCATATTAATGTAATATAGTAATGTACACATGTACTATGCATGAGATAATATATTGGGGAGAAGTAGAATAAATAAATGTTTTAATAAATATTTTTTTTATTTTACTACTATTTAACTTTTATGTTATTAAAAAGTTAAGTGAAGAAGTAGATTAGTTCAATGAAGATGATGTTCTTTTATAATCCTACTAATTACATTGATATAATTATAGAACACTAAATTCTAGAATAATTATTCAAATAAAAAGGAATTCAAGACGTAAAAACATTCATATAACAACTAATTTAAGAATTTTCAACATTGAAACACAACACAACACAACACACACACACACATTTATATATATGATAAGCATATTAAACTCATAGATTGTTAAAAAAAATTCAAAAAGAGCTATTCATGATGTCCTATACATTGTTCGAATTAAAAGAAAACATAACTTAAAATATAAAGTAGCCTAGTTTAGGGAGCATGGGCTTCATCCATAATTGTGTTAGTTTTGTGCCATGAATGAAATGTGCAAAAAGTTAGATAACCATGAAAGTAGTATAAAGGTCAAGGTAGGTAGTAGATTGTTTAATGAAAAGACACTCAAAATGTACTATTATATGATATTAGTTTTTTTATTCAATTTTTTATTCATATTAAATGATATTAGTTGAATAGCCAATCAATTTCAATAACACACCTATTATTAACATTGATATTTTAATGATAACAATTACCAATAAAAATAATTTGAATAACAAATTTAATACTTGTCCTATATAAATTGAATAATATTTGTGATTCTAGACGAAGAAAAGAATGAAATGAGTTTCTCCATAAACTAAAATTGGTTTATGCATAAACTAATTTGTAAAAGGCTTCTCATATAACTTCTTTAAAAGATGATTTTTAACTTATGCATAAGCTAATTTTAGCTTTTGGAAAAACTCATTTCATTTTTCTTCTTCTTATTTTCTTCTCCTATAAGTACTTTTAGATAAGCTTATCCAAACATACCCTTAATATTTTGTATAACAATAATATTTTCATATTGATGGATTTAATATCCACAAATCTTCTAATTTTCAAATATAAAAAAACTTTTTGAAGTTTAGTGTATTTTCTTACCCATCAACAAACTATTATCACTTGCAGAAAGTATATGTTCAAAAGATGAATTTTCTTTAAAAAAAATTTCGAGAAATTTTTTTAACTCACACTTAATGCACTTTGTGCTTCCCAAATTCGCAAAAAGATAGTTATTCAAATTAACCTAATCACTTAAGAATTAAGTTTTGACTTAACTATGTTTTTAGTTCCTTAAATTAGAAAATTTATTTTTTTTAGTCCCTCAAATAAAAAATTATATTTTTAATCTCTCAATTTCGAAAAATGTTATTTTTATCCCCTCCCCTCAAATAAAAATTTATATTTTTAAGTCCCTCAAATTTTGGCAGAGGGACTAAAATGATCATTATTCGAATATAAGGAATTAAAAAAATGCAATTTTCTATTTTGGTCGACTAAAAAAATAGTCCCCTAATTCAAGGGACTAAAAACATAATTAAGCCTTAAGTTTTTAATAAATTTAAGTATTTGTGATAATTTTTTTTATTCTATTAAGTATTTGTGATATGAAAAGAATTTTAAATAATTCCAAAAAAAAGGATTTTCGATGACATTTAATTAAATCCAACATTATGGCCTCAGATTGGTAGAAAATCAGAAATCAATAAGGAAAATATTTATTTTGTTTTTAATTGATATAAGTTTAAAATATATGCTAAGATTGAGGAATCTACCTTAATTAGCATTATTCTAGATTTAGAAAACTCCTCAAATTATTTTTATATTAATTTAATTTACATCATTAACACGAAAATTAGAAGAAGAAATTTTTTTCCAAATTCCTGAATATAAATATTAAGAATAAATTAAATGTGTGAAATAAGTTAGGAAATAAACTTAAATGAAAAGAATTTTAAATTAAAATTAAAGAGTTATAAGAGGAAGGTGTTGAATTTAATTTATTGGTTATGATAATAATTGTTTGATTAGTCAAATTCGGTTAATATATGTTATAGAAACATGGTTAATTCTTATTAAAATAATCCTAATATATTATTTAACTTAATTATTAATATAGTTCATCCCACTAATTTGAAAGCATTCATTTATATTTTTAATGAATAAATTCAAAAAATAATACAAAGCAAAAATTAAATATAATATAAACAAAATTTAAAAGCATTTATTTATATTTTTCCAATGTATATAATAAAATAAAAATTCATATTACATGTTTTATATCTCTTGGAAGAGAGATAACCATACAAAGATAAACCTATGATTCAACCTAGAGACACTTCAATCAAGAGCAAGTTTCTATGATGAAGATTTTTGAACTACATCCTTTATCCTTTGTGGAATCCTTTCTTTTTGCATGAAATGCATTCAACCACTTCTAAGAGAATGCTAAGTTCATCCATGTGTACCTTCTTCAGTATTTCACACTCGTACAACAAATTACGACTTTCATCTACTAAGTAACAAATTTTATAAGCATTTACATGTCCTTCTCGAACAAATATTGTAGAAATTGTAGCAAGAAGGATGCGTTTTAAAATTGCATTATTAACGACGTCAACTCCAATTGGACGGAAATGACTAAATTGATGCATTTTTAAAAATTTAGGGACCAAATTGACGCGTTTTAAAATTTGGGGACCAAATTGAAGTATTTTAAATAATTTGGGGACCAATTTGATAATTAAGCCAAAAAAGAACCAATAAAAATAGACTTTTTTTGGATTTTAAAATGAAACTAATCAAAGTATTTAAATCCATTTTTGCAAATCACGTCCAATAATAATAATATTTCTAAAATCTGGTTATCATGATATTATTTTAAATATAAAACTAATCATGATATATTATGTTAAAATTTGATATTATGATTGTGATTATGCTAATAATAAAAATTAATTGTAGTAAAATAAGGAATGAAAAAAAAGGTGGAAATTTTTTTACCAGAACATGACACGTGTACTACCAATCCTAATCAGCAACTAGATTTTATATAATATATTGATTAACATTTATTCCGTATGATACACATTAAAATACTAGTTTTATTTTATTCCTATATTATTTATTTGCCTTTTATAATTTAGATTGAGTCACATTCACAAGTCCAAAGTTTTTTTTTCCTATCTTGATTTTATTGCATTATTTCTTTGCTTTTTAAAATTTAGACTGGGCTACCTTAGGACCTGTTTTTTTTCCCGTTATTTTATTGCTATTTTATTTCTTTGCCTTTTAAAATTCATTTTGGGCTACTAACAAGTCGGTGATTCGAGTGGAACTAGATTTTGGATCTCTTATGTAAGATTTTGAGTTTAACCCTTGTAGATGGAGAAAAACATGATTGAAATGGGAGATTCCACTAAAGTTGTGTCAGTCAGGTTTCTTGGCAGAAATTAGTCGTTAGCAAAATCGATGGATGTTTTGCACCAATGTCATAGTTACTCAAATTCACTTTGGGCCACCATAGTGATAGAGGACTAAGGAGGAGACTCAATTACCAAAATTACACAATATTCCTAATCTAAAAGAAAAACTTGAAGTCTCCTCCTTAGTCCTCTATCACATAGGCCGTGAAGTCTTTTAGCATGGGTAATATATAGGTTAAATACTTATTTTTATATAATTAAAATTTATAATAAATAAATGGGATTTGCTAACTTACACCCACTTGTTTTTTAGAAGGAATAAGTTAGAAAGTTACACCTTAGGTGTATTTTTAAAATTTTATAGTTATAACTTACTAACTTACTTCTTTTAAAAAATAAGAGGATATAAGTTAGCAAACCATATACGTATTTACTAACATACACCAACTTATTTTTTAAAATGAGTAAGTTAGCAAGTTACACCTGGGTGTATTTTAAGAAAAATTGTAGTTACAATTTGCTAACTTACTCTTTCTAAAAAACAAGTGGGCGTAAGTTAGCAAATCCCTTTTATTTATTTCAAAAATAATAAATCTATTTTAAATAATAACGAGTCTCAATAAGAAATAATAGATAAATAAATTTTCTGAAAAATTATTTCCTTGTTATTTGTTAAGTGATAAAATACATATTTTTAAAGTTATTTTAATCTTATTCATTTAAATAGAAGTAACCATTTTAGTATGGACTAAGATATTAATATCTTACTTGCGTGTAATTAAATTTGACACTCTGGCTCAAATCTTGTTTTAAAGACAAATCATGATTGGAAGTTGGTATAGAAAATCATTAAAGATCACATGTAGAACTAAGTCAAGAAACACACCTTCCCTATGGAGTCAACAATCAAAAGAGGCAATGTTTGACATGCTTCAGAGCAAGCTTGACATGAGGAAAGACAACATTGATTTGAGGCCACGATTAGAGATAAAGTTCATCCAAATCTAGAGGTTGTTGTTTCCTACATCAAAAAATTGCTTCCTGTACCAGTTTTGGCTTTTGGATTGGTCAATTTGGAATTTAAAATTACATTATGGATTGGTTACACCTTTTGGCTTCCAGAATGTCCAATCCGAAAGGTAAAAAAAAACATTCCTAAAAAATGTATGAAGCAATTTTTGAGGTACAAAAATCAACAGTCAAATCTAGATTGGCTAGGACCCAACATGAATGATTTACAATTAGAAATCGAAGGAGAAGTGATAAAGTTTCTCCAAAGCAACACTAACCTATTTGCATTGACCACTATTGACATGTCAGGAATCGATCCTAAGTTCATAAGCAATAGCTAGACCTAATTGCACAAAGATGTCCGAAGATGGGCCCTTAACATTAAGGAGCCTTTAAAGGGCTTGTCAAGTAACTACTAATTATAGGTTTTATTAGGGAAGTTAAATATACTAGTTGGTTATAAAAGATTGTACTTGTGAAGATATTTAAAGTCCCTTTAGCCCAACTTTTTTTGAACTTATAAGTTACTTTTAAGTTAAAATTAAAAATAAAAGGTAAAAGTTTTTTTTGTCAATTTTCATTTTTTTAAACTTAAAAGCTGCTTTTAAGCTAAAACTTGTTTGGTAAAAAAATTCAAAAGTTTTAATATTATTTAAAATTAGTTATCATGTCCAATAAAAAAGTATATTTATAAGATAAAAAACATCGGGTAAAATTAATTTAATTCACATAAAATTATTTTAATGATAATAAAATATTAAAATATAGATGTTTAAAATTTTTAATTTTAAAAATGTTAGAAATTACTTTAATTAATATAATTTTATTTTAGTAATTATTTGTAAATAATATATATAATATTAATAAAAATAAGGCTTAAATACCTTTTTAGTCATTGCAATTTAGCATTTTTTTATTTTTCGTCCTTGCAAAAAAAAAGTTTGGTTTTAGTCCTTGCAAATTATGTTTTTTTTTTTGTTTTTCGTCCTTAAAGCGATTTAGATAGCGCTTTGAACAGTGAAAAAAGTGTTATCTAAACCGCTTTAAGGACGAAAAATAAAACAAACATAATTGACTAAAACAAAAAAAAATTGCAAGGAAAAAAAACAAAAAAAAGCGCTAAATTGCAGGGACTACAAAAGTATTTAAAAACAAATATTGATTACAAATGATGAAATGTTTTAATTATTCTATATGATATAATTATTGGCAAAAGTAATTTTTAATGCACTGTCAATGCGTCACTTTTCAATGCTATGCAACGAGTTGCAATACTGCACACTTTTTAATGCGTCACGGGTAACAATGATGCACTGTCAAAAATATCACAATTTTAGCTGGTCATAACTCACGCGTCTCAGCAGCATTAGATGAACGCAGGCTTTAAACAATGGTTCATTCCCATAGTTTTCATGTCGTCCTTAAAGCGGTTTAAATAGCGCTTTGAACAGTGAAAAAAGTGTTATCTAAACTGCTTTAAGGACGAAAAATAAAAACAAACATAATTGACTAAAACAAAAAAAAATTGCAAGGAAAAAAAATAAAAAAAAGCGCTAAATTGCAGGGACTACAAAAGTATTTAAAAACAAATATTGATTACAAATGATGAAATGTTTTAATTATTCTATATGATATAATTATTGGCAAAAGTAATTTTTAATGCACTGTCAATGCGTCACTTTTCAATGCTATGCAACGAGTTGCAATACTGCACACTTTTTAATGCGTCACGGGTAACAATGATGCACTGTCAAAAATATCACAATTTTAGCTGGTCATAACTCATGCGTCTCAGCAGCATTAGATGAACGCAGGCTTTAAACAATGGTTCATTCCCATAGTTTTCATGTCGATGAAGCCAACAGTACAACTTTCGACACTTCAATCGGTCTAAAAATGCATGAAAACAGTGCCAGAAAATTGAAAAAAAAATCACTTTCGGTGCAAAACTTCATTCCATGAGGGCAACTTTGGGCATATTTATGGTTATGTATATAAGGTATTTTGGTTCAAATAATGGTTCATTCTCGTAGTTTTCATGTTGATGAAGCCAACAATACAACTTTAGGCACTTTAATTAGTCTAAAATGCATGAAAACAGTGCCAGAAAATTGGAAAAAATCACTTTTGATGCAAAACTTCATGCCATGAAGGCAACTTTGGGCAATTTAATAGTTATGTATATCAAGTATTTTGGTTCAAAAAATGGTTCATTCCTGTAGTTTTCATGCCGATGAAGCGAACAATACAACTTTCGGCATTTCAATTGGTCTAAAAATGCATGAAAACAGTGCTCAAAAACTGGAAAAAACCACTTTTTAGTGCAAAACTTCATTCCATGAGGACAACTTTGAGCATATTTATGGTTATGTGTATTAGGTATTTTAGTTCAAACAATGGTTCATTCTCGTAGTTTTCATGTCCATGAAGCCAACAGTACAACTTTCGACACTTTAATCGGTCTAAAAATGCATGAAAATAGTGACCGAAAATTGGAAAAAATCACTTTTGGTGCAAAACTTCATTCCATGTATATCAGGTTTTCTGGTTCAATTTATGGTTCATTTCCATAATTTTTATGCCGATAAAGCCAACAGTACAACATTCGGCACTTAATGTAAGAAAGACAGACACACTACTCGATGGTCAGACGAGTTGCAATTCTTAATGTATTTATCTATTCACAACGGAGGAAATACTAGAACATAAAATAACACTATCGATTGGACAGTGCATTGTTGTTTTTGCCCTTTTGCTTATAATGATTAAGTAGAAGATAAAATAAAATAATACATTGGACAATGCATATTATATTTATTCATTCATTTATCTGCAAGTATTACATTATATAATTATATTATAAATAATGATTAGCTAGAAGACAAAATAAAATAGTAGATTGGACAATGCATATTATATTTATTCATTTATTTTTTTATTTGCAAGTATTATATTATATTATATAAATATAAATATATTATAATTTTAAATTATAAACATTTATGGTTTCCATCTTACAATTATGGTATGATATTTCACGTAGTTGCATAGGGACATGCTTATTTTTAAAAAAAATTCATGTTCCTATATAATTTATCTAATTTATCTGTTAATAATAATTAATAATTATCTGTATTGTGGAAAATCATTTTGTTGTATGGATAATCACTTTCTTTGGAATATATATATATATATATATATATATATATATATATATATAATATACACATTTAGATATATATAGATATATATTATAAATTTATTACACTTAATAATAATAATAATAATAATAATAATAATAATAATAATAATAATAATAATAATAATAATAATAATAATAATATAATTATTATATTCATGAAAATACAGAAATTAATTGTAAATAGTAAAGTAAATATCAAAATTTTTCAACTATTAATTAATTAATTATTAATTATATTATTAACTACTGTGTACCTAATGGTTTGATCCAATTTTGTATTGATTAAATTAAGTTAAACTAAATTTATTGATAAGTAGTTTAAATTAAATTTGTTAATAAGTAATAAGTACTTTGAATTAAATTAAATTAAAGTAAATAAAAATTACTTTTAAGAGCCTAAAGTTGAAGCCAAAATTTACTTGATTTTGAATTTGAATTTAAATTTCAATATACTTTTAAGAGTCAAAAGTTGGAGCTAAAATTTGATCATAATGATTTTTTAATTTAAATTTGAATATACATTTAAGAGCCAAATGTTGGTGACAAAATTTGATCATAATGAATTTAAATTAAATTAATTTAAAATAAATTAAAATTTTTTTAAGAGCCTAAAGTTGGAGCCAAAATTTGTTGATAAAGTAGTTTAAATTAAATTAAACTAGTTGAATGACCCGTGCGATGCACGGGATAGTTGATCTATATTTTCAATCAATATAACTTCATAATAGAAACAATTTTTTTTATAATCAGAATTAATTTTTTTGTTATATCATTTTTTACTAATATATACTTATTTTGTATGATGAAAAAGAATTGCATAATAAACTTATAATAATATTCAGTATAAATGTGGATACTTAATAATATATATATATATATATATATATATATATATATATATATATATATATATATATATATATATATAATTACTTATAACTTGAAGCTACATTATACTATCTTATACTTCATAGCCAATATTATGCTACATTGTAGTTGTACTAATACACTACATGATTTTTTGTTTTATAAATTGATTCACAAACACTTTATATTGCCCACCACTGAAACTTTATTGGTTAGTGGCCATCGATATAAGCCAGTGTGGGCTACCCAATTCTAAACCTTTTAGACATATCTCTTGTCCACTGTGTCAAAGAATTCAGAAACACGTATAGATGAGATTTATCCCCTAACTTTGCATAATTAATAACCACAGAGCAACCACTCTTGTATTTTATATTTTACTTTTTAACCTCCCAATTTTGAATTTTAAACCAAAATAAGTATCAGGCATTAAATACGATAGTGAGCTCCTTTGACGATTCAATAATCTCTTTGAAATTCACCAAGAAAAATTTCTTTAATGCTGAATAGTTAATTTGGAATATTTGTAAAAAAAATTAAATGAAAATATTAACCACTAATATCTAAATAATATATCTGCATGAACCATTTGACAATGCATGAAAAAGTACCTATCTAGCTAAATGAATGGCAGAAAAAGCTGAAGTGTTAAAAAGGAGTCTGAAATTTGATATGACCATCATACTGAAATACAATAACATTCTGATAAGAAGAATTTCGTTTTTGATATTTAATGAAAAACTGAAAAACTTTAATATGGTTAAAAAGAGAAACCCCTGCAAATTGAATAATGTAGGAAAAATATGATAAAATGATTGAAGAAATTATATAATTGCTATAATAATAACTTTTGTTACACACCTGAATTCTGATTTCATTGTCAAATTCAAGCTGCAGCAAATGTTTCCTTTTTAATTACCTAGAGCATATGAAAGAAGTCCTTCAAATAACAAATGACAGAACACCTGTATAGAGAATTAAATATGTGAAATAATAATCTTATATCAATACAAATCAAATGCACTAAATACAAAAAAAAAATGAATAAGGTGTTTACTTTATAATCTCATAAATATTTATAAGTTGTGGAAGATTTCTTTATAAACAACATTGGAATGATGAGAAAATAGCTTTGCAGCTCATGTCATCTTGTCATCAAAAATTTCGAAATCCTCAACCTCATTGAATATAGCTTTGCAGCTCATGTCTGAAATCTCTCAAAAGCTTGAGTGATGAGAAAATAAACAAGTGCAGCAACTATTGAGTACAGGAAAGTATGTATATATAGGGAACTTGAAAGCTAATGGAATGAGAAAAGGTTGCATAATAAGTCCCTTCTTCATTCGTTCCTTACCTCGAGACTGATTGCCAAATTCGTAATATTCATTGGCAGCATAAACCAAGGGTCAAAATATGAGTTTTTCTATAACCGCATGGCTCATTGGTAACAAAATTAAATGAAAATTATACCAAATAATTAATGGAGTGTTTAATTGGATTAGAGAAGGAGAGAGAGAATACATTTTGAGCGGGACTGATTTCCAGAATTGCAATATTTAATGGCAGCATAAATCAAGGGTCAAAATATGAGTTTTTCTATAACCGCAGTATTTAATTGGATTAGAGAAGGAGAGAGAGATTACATTTTGAGTGGGAATAATTTGCTGGAGAAGTTATTCGCTTTATATGTATTAAGATTAAATTAAAATTGTTCATAAGTAATACGTAATTTAAATTAAATTAAATTTAAACTACTTTTAAGAGCCTAAAGTTGGAGCCAAAATTTGATCATAATGATTTTTGAATTTAAATTTGAATTTGAATATACATTTAAGAGCCAAAAGTTGGAGCCAAAATTTGTTAACCTTGAATTCAAATTAATTTGTTTTTATATACATATAAGGGTGATGTTACTTGATGAACTCATCTCAATGAATTTGTCAAATTTGGATTTCAATGAATTCAAATAAATTTGCTCCTCTATATATTAGTCTTAGCTTTGTTGTTCTTTTTCATTTCATTTCTATTTCTATGTTTCATTGCAAATGCAAATATGGTTCTATTAAGTTAAATTGAAGTAAGTTTAATCAAATATAAAAGATTTGGTGTGGTGTTTCTTTTTTTTTTTTTTTATCACAATGTCTGGTAGTATTGATAGTGTCTGGTTTGTTAATACTGATAAACAAACATAGAGACTTAAGGTACGTGTTATTCAATTGTGGGAGATGTTTCCTATTTCAAAGTTGATGTATGTATATTGATGAACTCTTATTTACATTTTTTCCTTCTTATTATATATAGTTGTTTTATTAAATTTTTCTTAAAATGACAATTTATGGTTGTATGACACGGTAACAAAATCTAGGCTACTGTTAGAAAGGCTGTGTTGAGACAATTTAGGGGGATTGTCAAAGAAGGTGAAACCTATAAGATGAGTTATTTTGGTGTGTTGCCTATTAATGATTCTTACAAGGTAACCAATCATAGCTACAAATTATTGTTTCACCAAAGAAGGACCATTCTGAAGTGTGATGATCTTGACATTCTTTTGAATGGTTTCACAATAATGAAATCCAATGAAATAGTTGAAACAAAGATAATTTTTGACTTCCTTCTTATTCTTATTTTATTTAACAAATATAATATAAAAAATAAAGTTTTTTTAACCATACTATTGGTGCAAAGTATTCACCGGATTAGTGAGGTCTTCTTTCTTAATCACAATTTTTTATCTACAAAATTTAAACTCAAGATCTTATTTAAAGGGATTGAACTCAATTATACTTAGATCAACGACTTGTTGATATAATGTTTTAAAAAATAGTTAACCCATCAATAGTTTTGTAAAGTAAATTTGTCAATAAAATGATAAATTGTTTAAAAAATAGAGGCACATAAATTTGTCAAGGGTATTGCTAATCAATGCTTTAAGAGCACTAGTTAAAGATTAAAATAGCACATTTTAGTTTTTACTGTACCGGTATACCCAGTCAATAGAAACGGCTTATTTACCGTATAGAATAAAAACAATGATTTTCTAGGACCATTTTACATTTAATGTCAATCTTAGTTAAACAACATTATCCTTGTAAAAAAATAATAATTAAACAACATTATTATTAACATTTTATACATGTTAAATTTTATCAACCCTTACGTTATGTTTATTATTACAATTATAATGATCGTATATATTTATTTTAAATAATTCAAACATTTATAAATATAATTTAATAATAAAAAATTATTTTTATTTTAAATAATCCATCGTGCATTGAAATAAATTAAGTAATAAAGTATTGATTAATTTTAAATTATATGAAATTTTACAAACTCAATTTATTTTATAAATTAAAGTAATAAAAATTAATTAGATTTTAAATTATATGAAATTTAGATGTTAGATTGATAAAATTTAATATTTATAAAAGTTATTAAAGTATTTATTTTACTAAATTTTACACTAGATATCAATTGTTCTGATTTTTTAATTACAAATACTATTTTTAAAATAAAAGTAGGTTGACTCTTGACTCCTTTCATAAGAATTTAATGCTTTATTATTTCTTTGAATATTATTTCTTTGAATTGATTAAAAAAACAAAAAGCTATCAAGAAATTGACCACCGCTATCCTCTAAAAGGTTAACATGAATTGAATGGAGCTTTATTTCCGAGAACTTCATTCGGAAACCGTATTGATGGAACCTTATTATTATCGTGGTTATCAAGTAAGTATTTTTAAAAAAAACCAAAAATAGTTTGACTTTGACTATTCTATCACCAACGAATTTTTGTTTTCATAAAACCTTGATGCTTTTTTAAGCAAAATTCGTTAGATTAAAATTTAAATTCGAAACAAAAATGGTATCAAGATTATCCTAGGTAAGGCTAACATAGATTGAAATCTTACAAGTAAAAGAACATTAATATTTAATATTTAATACTGTTAAATTTATCTCTTCTAAAATAAAAATGATGTACTTTAAAAAATTACTACCCGGTACCAAAATTATTGATGTTTAAAGTTAATACACACCGTTTAAAAAATATTTAGAGTTTAATGGTAATTCACTAATAATGTAAAATAGTTTTATACTCTCATCCAATCACAACTAACCGTTTGCATGACTTTTAAGATAATTTTGTAAAAGTTAACAAATTTATCATAAATGATGATTTGTGATTGGATGACAGTGTAAAAAGTTTTACACTGTCCATACATAACCTTTTTCTCAAATATTTAATACTACTTACAAACTACTAGTAAAATACTAATTTAATATCTATATGATGGGAGTAATTGTGAGATGGATCACAATTATTAAATAAGAATATATATGAAAGAAAATAATTAATAAAAATTAGAATATGTAAAACAAGAAATTAAAACATCTCTATGTCTCGAGATTAGACTCGTGACTTCCAATTATAGAAATACCTTACTTTAAAAAAAACATAAATATTTTTACATTAACCATGCACAAAAATTAAACTCTAAACCATAATTTACCCCAATAAAAATTGAGTAATGTTATATCCTTAAATCCTCCTATTATCTTTTTATTGTAAGTATTGAATAAAAAATAAAAATATTTAATGTCTTGAAAGTATAAAACACATTTAAAATTTATCATAAAAGATAGTAACAGAATTTGTAAGATGATGAAGTAGGAGGATTTAAAATTATTATAAAAATTTCAAAATAACTTAGATAGTTTTAAAATTCCGAGTTTAAGACTTTAAGTAACCCAATCCAAGTGCAAATCCAAATTTTTTTACGACCCTTTATTATATTTCCATTTTGCAAATTATAAAATGGTAGAAAATGAGGAAAGAAAGAAAGAAGAGAGAGAGAAGCTGTGCACCTTTTCACACTGGTGCTGATTGCTGAAACTGGCATCGATCGCCATTTGCACAAAGATCCCAACAAAAACAACAACAGTTTAAAGTTGAAACTGAAACCCCAATCCCATGTTCGAGGTTTCTATGTTCCGTTATCAATTCTCGTGTTTAAGGTTTGGTGACCTTGCTTTTCCCCCTTAGACCCTGTTTTTCAATGTACTTGATCACTTTTCTCTCAAAGTTTGTCTCTTTTTTGCTTCTTCTTTTTTGGGTCTTTGATTGTTTGCTGGGTCCGCTTCAATTTATGTCTTCCTCAAGTTTGTGTTTTTTTACCAGTTTTTTCACCCCTTTGGAATACCCTTTATTTTGGATTGGTCAACTTGATCATTTTTGTACAATAATGAATATTGGGTTGTCTATATATTTTTTTTCTTTGAACAAAAAATTGGATGTTAGGTGAAGGGTTTAATTAGTTATACTTGATGGGTGGATTATTTTTTTTTATTTCTCCATTTGGACCACCTGTTTTGTTATCTGGTAAATTATGTGTGTCAAGATGGGGTTCATTTTGTGTTACTTTGATGGTGGCTTTTGTGCTATTTTATGTGTAGACAGGTGTTCTTTGGTTTCTTTCCTAAACTTTCAGATTTGGGGGAGATTCTGATTATGGAATTTAACTGATGTGATCTCTTAGATGACACACTGCTCTGTGGCTTTTGGGTTGAGTCTGTATATCAGTTTATTGGTCAATCAATTAGTATTAGGGCACATGAGGACCTTTTTAATCCACTCTGAATTTTGATTTTGTACTAATTGCTTTGAGGGATTTGTAACTATCTCTTCAGACAGAGTAGTAAGTTTAGGTTTTTGACACTTCAGAATATTCAATCATTATTCACTTGGTTTGGCTTAAGTTTAATGATTCAATCTAATCCAATCTAGAGTGGTTTTTATTCAATTGGTTGTTGGTTTTAGTCATACTTTATTTTTCTTTGGAGACATTATTAAATAAATGGTAACATATATAATCAATATTATAAAATTATGAACATTTTTGTTGTTGTTGACAATTTGGATTCCTCAGTCTATAAAGAGAAAATGCTGTCATGGAAATAACATTCTTATTGGTTTTATCACTTTATGTGTTTGCTTGTGGTTGCACACTTAAATGTTCCAAGTTATATAAATTCCTAAGTACCTTTGCTGTATGATTCTGAACTAGATTTTATTTTATATTTTTGGTCTCTTGCCATGTTCAGCTAGTTCTAAAATCCAGGACACGGTTTGCTTCATACATTTTCAAGTTTTCATCTCCATATTTTGATTTTGAAGAGTAAGGAGCATCAATTGACTAGTACAAACATGGTTTTGCTATAAGTGGCTTGTATATGGTGTTGGGTCTTGTGAGTGTAAACAGCATGGAGGATATTCAATTAGATTGCAGCTGGGACGATGTCGTCTGTCCTATTTGCTTGGATTTTCCTCATAATAGTGTTCTCCTTCAGTGTTCATCTTATGATAAAGGATGTCGTGCTTTTGTTTGTGACACAAATCAATTGCACTCTAATTGTTTGGATCGCTTTAAAAATTCATGTGGCATGCCATCCTCTCCAGTGTCTAATGCAACTTCTGATGAAAATACTGAAAATAGTGATGATCCTGAGGTATCAAATGGTCAATGCAATCTGACTTGCCCCTTGTGTAGAGGTGAGGTTTCTGGGTGGGTTATAGTTGATAAAGCTCGCATTCATCTTGATGAGAAGAAGCGTTGTTGTGATGAGGTGCGATGTACTTTCATGGGTAGTTACTTGGAGCTACAAAATCATGCTCAACTTGAACACCCTCATGCACGCCCATCAAAAATTGATCCTGCCCGCCAGCTTGATTGGGAGAATTTTCAACAATCGTCAGAGATCATAGATGTTTTGAGCACTATTCATTCAGAAATCCCCAGAGGGGTGGTTCTAGGAGATTATGTGATTGAATATGGGGATGATGATGCTAGAGATGAGTTTGAAGACTTCCCTGGAGATGAGGGCAACTGGTGGACCTCTTGTATTCTGTACTTCGACAACTTTAGAAGATCCAGAAATAGAAGGACAAGAGTCGGTCATACAAGAAGGGATAATCGCCGTTTAAGTTATGATACTTCAAATTCTGATGAAGGTTCTGTGGCTTCTATGGAGTATGCAGATTATAGGATAGAAGAGACTGATGATGAGTTTGTTAGTACTAGTGGCTCTTCTAGGGGTAGCAGTGGTTATCGCAGGTGCATAGACTTTTCCTTCTTTACTCACTTTTGCTCTTACTGTATAGTTATATTAATGTCCTTTACATTTTATGCCTTTACTTTACTTTCTAGGTTGTTAAGCTCTGACAATTTCAGTGCAAGACTTTGCAGGCAAATTTGTTCACTGTTTCTTTTTCTTATCACGATAAACAGTTTTCTAGCCCTGAAGCTGTATTTTTCTAAAACATAAGATTCTAAACAATTACTATTTTCTACTGTTCCTCTTTCCAGACCACCATGATTATGTACTAGTATACAGCTAACTAGAATCATATTCTTTTTACTATCCTTCGATGTCAATAATCTAACTTACCATATTAGCAAATGATGTTTCATTTGCATTACTGCAAAGCATAAGATATTCTGATTTGAAAAAGAAACATGATCTCACTCATTATTTGCAAGCTGATTTATTGTGGTTCATTTAAATGTATAATCATACTTAAGTAGTTATAGTTGTAAATTTTGTACTAATTAGCTTATTAAAGTTACTATTCAATAGTTCTTTACTTGCTATTGTATATTAAGAGAATGGTATGATTTTCTTACTCTTTTTCTTTTCCAATGTTGGTCTTAAAGGCCACTTTCTTGGGCCATCAATGATGAGATTTCATCTGATTCAAGTGTTTGCATGTGCTACCATTTTCCAATGATTCAATGTGATTGACTATCAATCTTAGGAGTGACATAGTGTATTTGATCAAGTGTTTTGTGGTTATTTGATGTTTGAACTTTGAATTAGACTTATTTTCCCAAGTTATATTTAGAATTTTGATATCCTTATTTCAATTATGTTATTCACAGATCCCATAGACGCCGTTCCCGCTTTTATGACAATTAGGTATGTGTTGACTGTTCAAGAACATCCCTTTTCGTTATTGTTAAAAGGTCCTGAATCCTGATGACTTAAACTTACTGCTAACTGTAGATTTCATTCTAGCTTGAAAGTGCACAACAATGGCGCCGAGGGCTTTCTGTTCCATTACCTTTAAATTACTTGTGAATTTTCTCTATCTTTGCAGGCAGCATGTGAATTGAAGGGAAGCAAAAGTCACACTTTCTGTCTGAATCTAAGGAAGTATGCTAGCCATTAGAAGCCTGTTAATTTCCTCATAGGCTAGTGATTTAGCTAGCATTCTGCTGCTTGACTATGGAATAATGAATTTTCTTTATATTATTTTCCCTGTACATATAGGATATAGCTAATTGATTGTGATATGTTAGAACAACATAAGGATGACAGTTTCTATGTCACTCAAAAATTGTTCTATATTTTTGCTCATCTACTAATTGCCCACATGACTTCATATATGAGCATTTACAGAATTCTTACATTTGCATGTTGTTAAAGTGTTTAACAGAACAGTTTGGATTCAATTTGGTTCCACTTGACTTTATGTTGTTAAAATATTTAACAGAACAGTTTCTAAAATTTTGGTGCAAATGTAAGAATTGAGTCTTTGCCTATAGCATTGTTTTGACGTTGAATATAGAAGTACAAGATTTCTGAAGACGGCTATTTACAGTGCATGCTTGATAATGTAAATGTTTTTATAGCATCATTCAATCATAAATTGCCCACATGACTTCATATATGAGCATTTACAGAATTCTTACATTTGCATGTTGTTAAAGTATTTAACAGAACAGTTTGGATTCAATTTGGTTCCACTTGACTTTATGTTGTTAAAATATTTAACAGAACAGTTTCTAAAATTTTGGTGCAAATATAAGAATTGAGTCTTTGCCTATAGCATTGTTTGTTGACGTTGAATATAGAAGTACAAGATTTCTGAAGACGGCTATTTACAGTGCATGCTTGATAATGTAAATGTTTTTATAGCATCATTCAATCATAAATTGTCATGTATAGTAAAATTGTTTTTTATAAGTCAAATCTAGGATAATTTTTAATTACTTGATAAGATAAAAAAATTTATACTAACAGTATATGAAATTTAAACTCTCAAAACTTTGAAAATATAATACTACTTAACATTTGGGTTAGAATTTCACTTTCTCTTTTTTACGGGTTTTCAAAAATATAAAACCATGGGTAAAACAATTTCGTTTTATTTTTTGTTAAAATTATTTGTACATACAACATTTACGGGACAACATGGACATACAATTTTTTATGTTTAGAATCAAGAAAAATTTACACTACTCGTTCCGAAGGTTAAATAGGTGAAAATTGGCAATCAGTAAGTGGTAGGATAGTGATTATTTATGGCGTTTCCTTTCATACAAAAAGGAACACTTTCATTCATCACAGACATCGTTACGTTATAATCCTTAATGATGCATGAAAATGACGTGACTATCAGATGTTACTAAGAAATCCGAATATTCAAAAGGAGATGCTGGCTCGACCTATTGAGTTTCTACTACTTTCAAAGTTAGACTATGATTGAATAAAGGTTGACAAGCCACTTTTGAAAATTCTAATACACATTTCTAAATTCCAAGACAACGAAAAAATAATTTCATTCACTTATACTATTTTCATCTATCCTATTTTACACCTATTTCTTTTTTTCCTACCAAACGGACTCTTAATCACAATCTTAATGATTTTTCAATTAATAACTGTTCAATTTAGAATTTCCATTTCCTATCGGAAATGTTAACATTCATTTTCGTCCTATTTGATTAAATCCATATGGTTCATGAAAATGAAACACGATCTTAAAAATTTGTGACTCCTTAGCTTTTAAAAATAGGAAACCAAATCCATATTGGTTTATAAAAACGATATACTATCTAAATCATTCTCAAGCTCAAACATATAAAAGAACTGCAATGTCTCGAAAGAACAAGAAACTAGTTCAATTGCTCATCTCCCTCTCAACAGACAAATAGAAAACGACCAGAATAGAAATTTATAATTCCTCCTGGATTAAAAATCAAAATTTCCACTCATTATGGTTCCATCGTTTTCATGTATATAAATATCATCAATAAACTCCATGCCCCACACCCCCAAAAAAAAAGCACCAACCAAAGGTGTCCTTATCATTCAGATGTTGATGATACCACTAACGACAAAGAAATAAGTAGAGTGCCTAATACCTCATTAGAAAATATCATGTCACTCTTTGGGTGCATTGGATGATTCATGAGATCAAGAAATTTAAAATTATTTCATAGTAGAAAAACTACTACACAGCACCACTTAAGTAAGCTATTACTAGTGAGGACTAATATGGAACATTCTTTGGCAGGTTCCGGATGACATTACTCTTCATAGCTATCTTGGTACGCATATTGTCCACACCTGACCTATTCATTTCCTTCAGCACTTTCAACCTCACAATTTTCTCCCTTGATTGGATAGTGGTCAAGCCCATGCTCCTGTACCTGAAAATAAAGAGAGAGAAAAAAAGAGAATCCCCATCACTATGTGACTATGATTTTGTTTGTGAATGAAGCATCAAATGTCCCTCATCAGTCATCATTACAAAGAAATAGAACACAAGGTTAGAAAGGCAAACCTTGAAGCCAAAGCAGCAGTGATGGCCATATTTGCTGGTGATGGCCGAGGCTTCTGACGATAATAACGCAAAAATTCACGGGAACCAAGTGTTTTGGTTGATGTTCTATCACCAGATTTCCTAGTGATTGTGAGCTCAGACCCACCAACAAGTTCTACATTGTTAGATGCATCACCAGATACAACAAGCTGCTTGCCTTGATCATCCACATAACTGAACAAAAATAAAGAACATTTGATATTGGATGTATCAATAAGCCTTACCAATTTTATAGGGATAGTTTATAAAGACGGGGAATTCAATCAAACCATAGCAGTTGGAACTAGACTAACCTGCTGCTATAATCATAGAATTCTTCTAATTCTACCTCCTCGTCATCATCACCATCACCAAAATGCACTTTACAATGACTTTTTGCTTCCATGTGTTTCCTGACTGCTTCCAAGCTGCTGAAAGGATAACATCGATCATTGCAGTAGAGACACATGTAGTCCCTTTTGACCTAGAAAATGGAAAACAGAGAAATTAGGACCAAACCAAACCTTTTTTTCTTTTTGTTTGGGAGGGAGCAGAAATATACCTTAAGGCCAAGATAGTTGAGGAGGCCTTTTGGATCCTTCAAATACTCAACATCTGGAATGAAGAATCCATGATGCTTGTGCATGTGAACCATGCAGTCTTCTATTGTTTTGTGCTCTTGATCACACATAAAGCAACATGAAGGGTCTAACTCCTCAAAGTCATCATCGTCATCATCATCTTCATCCATATCAACATTTTCACCATGCTCATTCACATTCAAATCAGTCAAGGATTTTGCAGCACCATCAACCAAATCATCTTCAGGATCAACTTCCTCCCATTCATCTTCACTTTCCTCATTTTCAGAGTTATCTACCTCTCTTCTAGGAGGAGGCCTATTCACAACACGTTGTGGAAGTGGTTTAATTATTGCCTTCTCATCTGCATTACTAGTTCCTTCAGAGGCCCGCATCATATGACCACGTGATTTAAGGTGCTCAGCATGAGCCTTAGAACTTTTATAATCCTTTCCACAAAGACCGCAGCTATACAGCATGGGGGTTTCACTCGATTTATTTTTCTCTTGAGCAAGCACAGATTGTCTAGCCAGAAATAGCGCTTCTGTCACCCCAGGAACACCAGCAACCTATATGTGTTAAAAAAAATGACATTAATTTAATATTTAAGTGGAAACAAACCATGTTCTTCCCAAAAAGAGAAATGGACATACAACCACACAAAGATGGTTCAAATTGTATTAATTTGTTTTAATCTTAGTCATCCATTTCCATTACACAAAGATGGTTCAAATTGTATTAATTTGTTTTAATCCTAGTCATCCATTTCAATTATATGGTTGAGATTTGCTTCTCTAACAGTCTCATCTCTTTTTTAAGTGGTCATGTCATCATTAAATAACATTTAATAATCCTAACCATTCATGTATGGTTCAAATGTACTCTTCTCACCCTCTCATACAAACACTCATCTCACTTTATATAATGCAACCAACTTACCAACCCTAATCATTTACAAGCATGAATCCTCCCTCCCAAGTCCCAACCGTATAGACTTTTGTTTGGATAAGATTCTTAAGTAGAGAAAAATTTAAGAAGGTAAAATGAATTGTTTCTTCTATGAGCTAACAACAACTTATACACTTAACTTCTATAGAAATTCTGTAATCCAACTTCTCCAAAAGTTGAAGTTCATAAGTTGATTTTAGCTATGAGAAAAACTCAACTCATTTTACTTTCTTATTTTCTTCTCACAGGTGCTTAAGAAGTTTATCCAAACAGGTTTAAAACCTTATAAATATACCCTCAACAATTACTCTATGAAATGTTATGAAGTTGTTATTATCCTCCCAGGAAACACATTCCATACTTTGACACAACCCACCCATAACAAAATTTACGAAATAACAATAATTATAAATTGATAAATAACACAAAACAGATATATCGAAAGAATTCAACTAGCCAAATAAGAATTCTAACTGAGAAACATGAAACATCGAAAAAGAGAAAACCAAGTCCAAGTAATAGATAGTAAGGCACATAATCAACAAAACTAGTTCGTCTAATCTTTCCGGATTGAACCATAAAAAAAATTAAAATTAGGATAAATAAATAAATAATCGATTACGAAAAGGAAAAGAACCTTGCGTTTGAGGTTGTAGCGGTGCCACTCGGACTTGTAGTGAAGCTTTTGCTCTGTGTCATCTTTGAATTCTGTGTTGCAAGCGTTGCACGTTAACCCTGGCATGCTTCAAAATGCGATTTTTATTTTATGTTGTTCAAATCGCGTGCAATCGTCGATCCCTGGCGATCTATAAACTGAGTCGGGTTCGTCTGACCCACTTTCAAAAACCCCAAACGTTAGAAGTCGAAGCCAAGCCGCGCCGCGCCGCCACCGCCACCGCCACCGCTGCCCTGTGTTTGCTTTTGTGAATTGAACTTGTGTTTAGGTTACAAAATAGGCGGTGGTGGGTGGGCCTGGTCGCACAATCGTTTTGGTTACAAATGGTCCATTGTTTATAATTTATTATTTATATTTATTATAGCCTTAATTACCAAATTTGATCCCAAATTATTTAAAATATTTTAATTTGGTCTTCAACTTTTAAAATGGGTCAATTTGATTTCCAAATTTTTAAAAAATGTATTAATTTGATCTTTTTGTCCAATTGGAGTTGACACTGTTAATATTTTGAAACCAAATTGACACCGTTAAAGACTAAATTATCCTAATAAACAAGAAGACTAGACTAGTCTTGCCAATTTGATCCCAAATTATTAACGACATTAATTCCAATTAGATGAAAAAGACCAAATTGATACATTTTTAAAAATTTAAAAATCAAATTAATGCATTTTAAAATTTGATAACCAACTTAAAATATTTTAAATAATTTAAAAACCAATTTAATAATTAAATCTTTATTATATTACATATAATATCCATATCCATACACTATAAATTTGGGAAACTTTAAGGAGACACGTGTCAAGTCATTACAGCAGAACCTTTGAATAGAAAGTTTTTACAGGTGTCAATTGATGGATGACTTCTTCTCCACACAGTGATCCGACAGTTGTGGTTTAAGCTCAAGTGAAATTTAGTTTGGACCATCAGATGACTTATTCTCTCTCCTCCTTCCGAATTCCGTTATCCTCTCCACCGACACTTCAGGCCACCGACACCGACGCCATTTGTGGCTTCTTATGTGTGTTTTGCTTTATTTCTTTATGGCTTCAACTGTGTATTAAAAGAGTGATTTTTTAGTGTTTTTTTTAACTGTGTGTGTGAGAGAGGTATGAGAAAGATAAGGGTTCCAACATTCCTGCTCTCCTCTGTTGTAGGAATTCTGTTTTCATTTTTAGTTTCGTTTTTTTTTTTTTGCATTTCAACTTTTGGTTATTGTATTCCTAGAGATGAATGGTAAACTACGTGATTGATTTTCTCTTTTGATTTTCTTGATGATGAATTGGACAGTCCTTACATGCACGATGACCATTTTTGAAGTTGCTGCTAAGTAGGGAATAGAATAGCTCAGGCCTTAAACAGGGCATCATGACATAGGAGTGTTTGTGGCTGCGGTTTGGTTAGGTTTTTGGCCTAAAAATCATCTGAACCAAACATATAAAATAAGTACGGTGTGGTTTGGTTCGATTTAAATGTAAAATTAAATCTGAACCAAATCAAACCAATCTTTTGCAGTTTGGATGCGATTTTAAAAATCTAGTAATAAATATTTAAAAAAAAATATTTGTAACAAATTAGCTAAGAACAATTTCAATGAACCAAATTAACATACTATACATTAGACTTTTTTTTTTAATAAGCAAAATGATATTATTAACACTTATTAACACTAGCAAGACTTAGCTAAACCATCACAAGGTGTGACAAAGTCAAAGCAAAACAATACAAAAAATATAGCTTACAAAGCATAACGTGTGCCCACCCTTTTCTATAACAATCACCCAGCCCAACAAAACATTCTCTTATCAAGTGACGTCCCATTAGCCATAAAACTAATAAGACTCCATTACAAATTGAGCCTACCCAATCAACGTATCATTCTAAGATAGTCATGTAAAAAAATTTGTCCAGCAGTGAAGAATTTTTACAGTTGCATCATGAACGATTATCCCCTGATAGCAAGACATTTTAAACTATTGAACCTCATTCAATGTAAGTGTTGTTTTATAGAATAGAGAGTGCCTTAAAGTTAAGAGAGTGTCGTTACGTATATAGCTTATAAGGTTCAATATCATTTTAATATTATATATACCTAATGTAAATACTTAAATTTTATAAGCGGTTTGGTTTGGGTTAGTTCGGTTTTAGAGTCCCAAACCGCAAACCGAACCGAACCACGCAGTTTATAGAAATAATAAACCAAACATATCCGATAAATTTTGATTTTTCATCGATTTGCGATTTTTTGGGTTGATTTTCGATTTTTTGTTTGGGTTGGTTCGGTTCTGAACACCCCTACTATGGCCTGTCCTATTTTAAGTCTAGCCTGGCTTAGTTAATAAAAAAGCTGGATTTGGACTTTATAAAAAACCTATTTATTTAAATAGGCTAGGCTTAAGCTTATAAAAAAGCTTGTTAGGCCTAATAGACCAGCCTATTTATTTATATAATATATAATAAAATTAAATATACATATTACATTAATAATAATATTATTAATAATTTAACATATTAAAATAAATAATAGTGACTGACTACATAATCCGTAAGACGCCAAGTCAATAACACAATTAATTATACGTAGAGATGAAATTAGCTTTGAACTATCCTTATAGTTTCTTGTAAAAAAAAAAAAAAAAAAACTATCCTTATAGTTCCAGGACCATACCAAATCACATGGCTTTTACTGTTTTACGTACGTTAATTTTTCATATGATTTTTACGTTAGCCTTTTTTTTATTGTATGTCTTTTATGTTAGCCTTTTTACATTAGCCAAATCATATACTTTTACATTAGCGTTTGTTTTTTAATGTATGTTACGTTAGTTTTTCACTTTTTATTCTGTTAAAAACTAAATTCTAATAGCAATGGGGTGGACTATTGTTTTTAACATGTAATTAAAAAAAATGTTTATTGGAATGTTTTTTAACTTGGTATATTTAAAAATAGGGTTGTTAGCTTATTTAAAATTAAGTTTATTAGGAGGCTTTTAAATAGGATAATAGGTCATGCTGGATCTATAAAAAAGCCTATGATAGATAATAGATCAGACTTAGACTTTAGTTTTATACAACAGGCCAGACCTATTTATTCAAAATCTGGCTTGGCCTATTCCTATGCCTACTGCTAAGTGAGGTAACTCTTTCCCTTTTTTTTTATTGAACATTTATCCAAAATATCTTAGTCTTTAATGTTTGTCCTATATATTAATGCCATATTAGATTGGTTTTGATTACCCGTTACTGCTACTGCAATGTAATGATTTCAAGGAAATTCAATGTACTAATTAAAAATTAAAAATAATAAACATTTTCTCTACTTCATCATCTGTGTTTATAAACTGATTTGAAGGAAATTCAATGTACAGAGGACTTTCTCAGTTACCATGGTTTTTGTGTCTGCATGATTTATATTATCTTTTGATTCTTTGATTCATATGTTTGTGTATGCACATACATGGGTATGCATTAGGCATGTAATAACTTGATTTGGTTTGTTACTTTCATATTCATACAGCTGTGAGATCACTGCTGAAAGGAGACAGATAACCAAGCTTGAACAGATTTTACTCAATGGAAACAACATTTCTTTTGTAAGTCAATATTCAATTATTTTCAATGTACTTGAAATCTTTGGAGTATTAATAAATCATTTGATTTGATTTGGAAACTTTAGCAACTGGCTTCAATAATCTAACATGATTTTCAATTGTTCATCACAAGTGTTATACTGATAGATACTAACAATTATATGGCATAATGCAATTGGTCCCTGGTGGTTCACTGGAGCCAGGATGAATAGTGCTACTTGAATCACTGGAAATTATTGTTGACACAACTAATAGAAGTTAAATCATTCTCATACCCCACTGGAAATTATTCTCTGTTCAATCATCTCTATGGTGCTTATTTGAAAGCTTTAGTTTAATTTGAATCTTCTTTACACACATTCAACCAAAGCACTTCCTTTGTTTTTTAGGGCATTAATTAACTAGCAAATTCTTTTGGTTGTTTTAATGCACTGGAGAATAAGGAAGTTCCAAAATGAGAATATATTCTTTTATTCTAAAATATTTCTCCTTTTATTTCTTTTTAATTCTTCAAATATATGTTAAACTCTTAAACATATCCTAGCCTTGGTGTGGTTAAATTGATTTAGAAAATAAAATTTTGACAACTAAATTGCTAAGTTGTAAGGTTCTACTATTGTTTAATTTGAAGTTAATAGAGTGAAAGTGGCTCCTTATGTGATTAACTTAGTCGTATGCAACATGAATGAGGTTGGTTATTGAATAAGAAGACATTAAATGAAAATATAAGGAGTGTATAGAATAAGAGCACTAAGCTGTCATTAATAGAAATTGTAATAACAATAGTAACTATTTGGTTTGTTATTATGTAGATACAGTTCATTATAAGGCAGAAGAAGGCGAAATTGGTTGGAGGGGGGGTTGTTGCACAAAGAAATGGGAGAGGCTAGGTGTTTTGAATTTGTGGATGGAGTTATACTTTTGTATCAAAGTGTTCTTAGTCTCTGCTTTGTTTCACTTTGATACCTATTTAGAGATAAATTGTCTAGCGATAAAGATTATATGTTTGCCTCATTTTCTGGTCCAGTTGTGTTAGTATTTTTTGCTTTTATGCTTACTCTTTTGAAGTCACTACTATTTGTTGCAGACTTGTTGCCTACTCCTGCAGAAGCAGTTGCTGTTAGTTGGATTATTTGATACTTCTTTACAATTAACAGGTGTTGCAGAAGATTATACCTTCATGTATTATACTGAATGTGGCAAATTTGATGGCAGTATGAGGCATATAAATAAGATTATACCTTCAGGTGTTGTACTGATCACATATAAATATGATACTTCTTTGCAATTAATAGTTTGCTGCTTAAAATGAAACTTATATGTTTGTGTAAGTTTCTTTCTTCTAATTTAAAGCTTGAAGTTTGATTATTCATTAAAATGACTTTGTTTTGCAGGCTGTAAGAGTAAGAAAATAATTCATGTCTTCATTGGTAAGTTAACTTGAAATCAAGTTAGTTGTAGCAATTTATGTTGTGCAATTTGATGGTGGTTGTACTGGTCTTCCATTAGCATTTATATCAATTAAAAACTGACCTCTTGAAAAGTGTTTGGATTTAGAGTTTTAAGCATGCATAGTGTCAAAACATTTACCTTTGCAAATTCGAGTTCCATTTTTCCTAACTTGAAACATTTTTTCATCAACATATTTGCAGTTGCAAATTGCTTTTCATGGCATTTTTAAAAACACATGTTTTATTTTTCTGAATGTTTTTGCACAGAATTGCAGTCTCAACTTTTTTGTATTACTTTTTCATTCATTTTTTTTTAATTCTGACATTAAATTTCTACCTCCTATGGCAACAATTGCTCATGATCATTTATATACTATGATTGGCTATGAAGATAGATTAACCTGTTCTGACAAATTGCATGTTGCTCTTTTTAAGTTTAATAGGTTATTTCACTTTGGACTTTGTAATGGTACAAAGTCCGAGCCAAAGGTTAGGTTCTTCTCACCACAGAGTTGTAGATGAATTAAGAGGTGTTGTAAGAGAGTTCTTTGAGAACGATGAAATTGAAGTGAACCTGGAGAAGAAAACAATTCAGCTCACTCGATTTTTCAAGTGGTAAGCAAATAGAACTTTTCTGGTGTAGAACTTGATTAAATTTCTAGATCCCTTATGATTCTATTTGACTTTGGCAGGTTCAGTGGGGATTTTGGACACATCTCTTGGGAGATTGTGGACCAGTTTATATCTCTTACCAAAATTATGATTGATCAATTAGTTTTTATAGATAGTAATGAATTATATGATAGTTATTTTCCATTTATGTTACTCTTATATAATATGATACTATTATCATATTAAAAAGAACACGAGAGGATACAAATTCAATTATTTGTATCCTCTTGCTTCATAATGTAATGGGCAGCTATTAATTACCTGAAATATTTATTTCCAATTCCCTGATTTTATTTATTCCTTTGCTAAAGCAATACTTTCTTCACACTAAAAAATGATTTTGACAGATGAACATTTATACGAGAATATATTAATATTTAAATTAATTTATAAAGTAAATAAAAATATACCACATGAGAATTGATAAAAATATATTAATATGTAAATTATTATAGATGCACATTTTAATCGATTTTTCACCTGATTTTTTTAATATAATTTTGTGTTGATCATACTTTTTTTAGTTTTTTCTTTAGCTATACGAATTTTGAAAAAAATATTAATAAAGGAAATAATGTCTTAATAGTATTATGATTTTTTACGTAGATTCTTTTATAACTTAATATTTTTTGTTAACATCACGAAGAAATTAAACTATTACATAAATATATTAATATAATTTACAGAGATAAACATTTAAACATAAGAGTAGAAATATGCAAAAGTTTTATATTATCAATCAATTATAAATCATTTTAGGTATATTTTTAAGATAATTATTATAAAAATAAATAAACTTATCATACGTGAGGAATAACAAAATTCAACTTTGGTTCTCCTATTTTGCTCAATCCGCAATTTCGGTCCTCCATTTTAAAATAGAGATATTATATTTTTCAGTTTTCAAAAGTTCCCAATTTTAGTCTAATCCTCAATTTTGTCTATATTTTTTTTTTATTCTTATATTTTAATTAATTAAATCATATATTGATGATACCTTAAATAAATATGGTAGGACTAGGATTCAATTGGGTCAAAATTGTATATTGAATCAAAACTATTGATTTTTTAAAATTAGGAAAATAAATGTCTCTATTTTAAAATGTAGGGACCAAAGACCAAAATTGTGGATTGTACAAAATAGGAAGACGAAAGTTACATTTTAGCTAACAATATAAATATCAGTGCATATTAACTAGAGACATTAAACTTTATATTTTTTGTGATTAATTTTATTATTTTGATAACCAAAACGTGTCATCCGTGCGATGCACGGGTCACCATACTAGTTATAGTTATTCAGATAATGGACATAACTGTTTTTCTTTTAAATGGGCCTAGTTGTTTTTCCTAATAATAATAATAATAATATATTATTATTATGGTTATGAATTTTCAATTTAAATTTGTTTAATGTAATTTAGAGCTTTTTTTTATTTATGTTGTCTTTTATGTATATATATTATATTATATATACATATAATTTAAAATATCCTTAACTGTCTCTTATACTCACCATGCACCCCAGTGAACCGTATCCTCCACCTTCTTTCCCTTTGTGCGTCCCGACGGTTTCTAGCCTCCTTTGTTCTTTCTTTTCTTCTTGCATTCCGGTTGAAGGTAGCAGGCAATTAGTGGTGGAACTTGAGGAATTTCTTTGGAGGGGCCAAAATGTTATATGAATTAAATATAAATTGATGAGTAATTTTAATAATTTAATGATATTATTTAAATATTAATTATTTCTTAATTAATTATCTTTTATAATGTTAAATTATTTTTTCTACTTTACCAATAACATTATGCAATTTTTTTCTCTTTCGACTTCTATATCCTCTTTTTTGATACTTTTTGTCTTTTTTGATACTTCTTCGATATCCTCATTGGTACTGAGTAAAAGAAGTTGAAAATTTTATCCTCAAATATTTTATGAAAATTTTACAATAAACATGAAGTTTTTATACGAAACGAAATTTGTATTAGAATATGCAAAAATAAATAAAACTTTTCTATGAGTTTTTTAACAAATTTAAAAAAGTAATCATGTTTTTACCAAAATTATAGTGTAATTCACAAGAAAATCACAAAATTAATAACAAAATGTACATAAAAATTTTACAAGAAAAATCCACACGTTCAAGTCATATTGTATAACTTTTTTTTTTTTTGTGTGTGTGTGTACAATATCAACAACAAAGTTAAAACTTAAAACTGTGCATAATACCCAAATCCCCTCACTATTAGGCTGATCCTAGTGGGTATAAAATAATCATGGAAAAATAGTCACAGAAAAAATAGGTTTGAAAAATACAAAAAATAATTATTTTATATTATGAATAGACAATTATGAATAAAATAGGTAATTAATGTATATAAAGGGCTATTAAATCACCTTTTCATATGATTTAATAATTACCTTTTTATTATTTGGAATAAAAGTGAAACCAATAAAATCACCTGACAGTTAATCCGAATTGTGTAATACAGAATTATAAAAGCTATGTCTAGAACCAATTTAATATAACCTTTTGGTACTCCGACATTGAGTTGCTTGGTGTTGTTTGCGGGGCTTAAACACATCAACCCCAATCGCGAAGAATCGAAGAAGGCTCTCGAGCATAAGAAAGAGATTGCCAAGCTTCTCGAATGCCCCCTTATTCAAGGATTCTAACGTCGGTATTGGAAACATGTTTTAGTTTTAACTTGTTAGAAGGTAGTTTTTTTTTTGCTTTTTCCCTAGTGTGCATTTAATTTATATAAGATCAATAATCTTGTCCTTTTGGATTATTTTTTTTGTTAACTATCTCTTAGTTATGATTGGTTTTTGCAAAAATTTCCTCTAACTATGTGTGCCTTTTCTTAGTGGATGACTAGTGTATGGTTCGGGAAGATGAGAAATGATGATGTGTTTGTATTGCAGTGTATCACCCGATAGAGGCTAGCGTGAAGTACCTTGTAAGTGGTGTATCTGTGGACCAACTTTTGTGACCCTTAGATATATTAATATTTTAATGAAAGTATGAGATCTATTACAGGAAACCGAATAATTGTAATTCTTTTGGTTGGACTAATGTGCAAATAATAATTTTTAAAATGCATTTTAGGGTACTTTATAATTTGCAATTTGGGGTTTGTTTGGGTTGATGTTTTGTTGAATGTGGGAGGCCTTGAAATAGGTTAAAGGTTCGTGGTGGTGGTATTATAGTCATTAGGTTGACTTTGGGAGGCCTTCAATAAGGTTTATTTGAACGAGTGATGAAGAGAATGTGAGGCGTTGTCTTTGGAGGGTTGCAATGTATACCTGGAAAGAGGTGAAGAGGGAGAGTGAAGTCAGACTTAACTTTGATAGCTGTCGAGAAATTATTGTGTAGATTGTAGATTTCGGTTGTTGGTGAAAAGCTTTAGTGGAATTTTGGGAGGTTGTTAAAGACAACCATAAGAACATTTGAATGATAGGATGTGAAACCCATAGAAGGAATCGTGATAATGGGGTTTTTGATCTAGCATTTGAAGATCGTATTATGGATTTTTTGCCCTCTAGTTTTCAAAAATATGTTGTTGGGGTTTGTTGTGTGTTGACTTTGTTTGTTTTATTTATTTATTTTGTTGGTATGTTTTGATTTTATTACATTGTGATTTTTTGGTTGTTGCATTAATGGATTATTAGTATTTGAACCATTTATTTGAACCAATTAAGTTTCACCATTACTACTAAATCCATCTTTTTGAAAACAATGTTATGGTAAACATGTTAAATGAACATCAGTGACATTATTCACGCAAATGAAGATTAACCTGACTGGGATTGTCAAAGTTGATTATTAAAAATGAACATGTTAAATTAACATGCATGACATAACCAAAAATAGAATAAAATTAAACCTTAATGGAGTATAGCTTGTAAAATTCACAAAATAGAAAAAAAAAACACTATGATAGTGAATATTTTGGTAGAACAATTTGATTATTTGTCTGTCGTAGATCATAGTAGATGTTGACATTCGACATTGTGGTCATACATAAAGGTTCAACAAAAATACTGTAACTCATTCCATAAAAAAAAAAGTGTAACAGATACACACACAAATACATGTCCCAAACACTTACAAGAATTACAAAATAACACAATCGTTGATAAAAGGGTGTACCATGACACTCCAAATTAGTGACGATCATGGTCGACCATGACATTTCCAAAAGATCAACCTATCAAACAAAATTATAAAAAACAAGTCTTTTAAAAGTGGTTGTTAGACCAATGTACAACTATTAGGATTCTAGCAAAAACCAAATAGTTTGCCAAAATATATTGGGTGAGTTAGCTATCAAACCCAAAGCAATATTCATTATTGCCTTCTCATCTACATTACTAGTTCCTTCAGAGGCCCGCATCATATGACCATGTGATTTAAGGTGCTTAGCATGAGCCTAAGAACTTTTATAATCCTTTCCACAAAGATCGCAACTATACAGCATGGGGATTTCACTCAATTTATTTTTCTCTTGAGCAAGCACAGATTGTCTAGCCAGAAATAGCGCTTTTGTCACCCCAAGAACCCCAGCCACCTAAACACATTTTAAAAAAACTGACATTAATTTAATATTTTCAACAAAATAAACTAAGTTCTTCCAAAAAAAATGGATACTCACCAAATTCTCCTTGTCCATAGTCTAGCAATGAGGGCTAATTTATTTAATACATGTCCATACTGGAAACCAATCACCTTATATGTAACAAGTTTGACATGACTGGAAACCATACAAAATTCAAATAATCACACACACCTAATAAGAACAATCCAATTCAATCTTGTTTAAGAGAACACTTGCTCCCAGCCCAGCATCACACCTCTGGCCCAATGAAATTCCAAAGGAAATTGATAAATAGTGTTCTCTTTCACCTATATTACACTTATTCTCTCTATTTGTAACTAGTTCTCCTTCCTCTCATATATTTTCTAATTACAATATGGCTAAATTTTAGCCTTCTGCCTATGACTATAAACTTACAAGGGCTTATTGGGCCCATCATGGACTGTATGTATGCCTATGGTACTACAAAAAATTATCACAATTCAAGCCCCCCAATTGAAGCTCAAGGCTTTTACGTTGAATCTTGAGCAACTACATTGTTGCATCTGTGAGTGCAGTTGCTATGTGGTTTGCTGAAATTATCTCTCGACATACCCCTCAAGATCTTGAATTGAAGCCCACCTTCACAAGGGATTCGGGACTTAAGAAAAAAGGTAATAATCTTTGGTTACAAGGGCATAAGTCCATTTTGAGCACCACTAGTTGATATAGATTTATTCAAGCAAACTCATAACTATGCTCTTGTAATCAAAATGTTATAAATATTCTAAGTATCATCCAACATCATTAAAGGGTTAATAAAAACATCTCAGTGTAAAAAAGCAAGAAACTTCTCATGTACCACTGGTGTAAGCAACATCACATGAACACCTACAACTTCTCATGTACAAGGTCACATGTTTTTATTGTTGTTTCTCACTATAACACAAGATTAAATCCCTAACTCTTCGACTTTTCCATGGCAACATATAGGGATCCTAAGTTAATAAGTTCAAATTTCTTATCAACTTTTAGTGGTGATAAATTATCTCAATAACTACATAGTGATTTTCTAAAAATTTAAATATAGAGATTAAAATTTAAGACAAATATGGTATGGGTTTAACGGTGGTTGTGGCCTGCAAACACAACCATGTGTTCAACATGATTAACAACATCAGATTTAGCATACCAAGAAAATCATATGCCACTTTATTATTCAATATAAAAAATATGAATTCTATAAGAAAAGAAACTTTAGCAATACTAGGTCAAAAAAAATATGAACAATGTTCGAAAGGCAAGAAAATATGAATTTAAAATGTCATTATTAACCAAATGGTTGGAACAAAACAAAACTCCCAACCCATGCTATCCAATTTAGTTCTTCATTTAAAAAATAAAAACTACACAACCCTTGTTACAGTAGCAACATTTGGACTGAATTTTTAAAACAAATCCACTACATCCATCTTTTAAAAAAGATAAAAAAAAAAAAAAAAAGACAACCCACCAACATGGTATTCTTCACATTCAACCAGTAACAAAAGGTAAATTCAGTTCCAATCACTCAATCACAAGGCTTAACGTGCACCTATCATGGGTTTAGGGTTCCATTGTTCAAATGGGGTAAATGTAGTCTATCAGATGTTACAAAAACTACCCTCAAATAGTACCCATACCTCTATCAAAGTGTAAAAAAACAAAGGAAAAAAAAAAAGAGCAACCAGTAACAAACTCAACAACAACAACAGTCAAAGAAAGAAAAAGACGATGAAAATAGGATGAATAGAAAACAAACAAAAGCCAAACCTTTTAATGTCCTTCTTCAATCGTTAACAATCGTCGAAGTCGAAGAAGGAAATTGACGTCGGAAGTTGCTGCAGGAAGCAGAGCTGCGAAGACAAAACGACAGAGCAGATGGGTTCGTCACTTGAAGTGAAGGAAGCAGAGCTGCAGAGACACGACAAAGCAAATGTGGTTCGTCACCTGAAATGGAGGAAGCAGAACCGCAGAGACAAAACGACACAGCAAATGGGTTCGTCAACTGAAAGAGCCAACTTTTCTATTTTCATTTCAAATTATTCTTTTATTTTTTGTTTTTATTTTTTAAAAAATAAATAAAATAATATACGAAATGCCACGTTGGCAGGTGTCTACAAGGAGTCGGGTATTGTTCGGTGGTCCAAATATCGGGACTCTTAAAAATATAAAGAGAAATGCTAAGACCTATAGTTTTAAAACTCGGACAGGATCGTCTGGTCCAACCGGTTCAATCAGGAACAAGACCCATGACTGGTTCAATCATGCTTTCGGATCAAAAATGTTGTTGACCCGTGCTTACGTCATCGACTCGGTCTAAAACCGATGAAAATCGGTAATTCGACCTGCCCGGTTTGGCCTTCAAACATGTCCAAGCACTTACCAAGGTCTGGCTACTACTGACGCGTCTGGTCTGTGGAATTGAAAATTTGAAATTGAATGAAGCTTATTTGAATGAAGAGCTATGCACACACACGTTGGAAACATTGAGTGAAATAGGGAAAAATGAGTGAAATTTGCATTGGCTTGGACTTGAACACAGGCTCCTTGGATTGCAAAATAGAATTAAACCACTAAACCATTGCATCCATTCATAACATATGTAGCAAAGTTTATTTATATACTATATATTATATATAAATTATATATATTTAAAAACAGGAAGATATAAATTTTTTAGCATTACTAAAATAAAAATATGGATTCCATAAATCCTTATTAAAATTCTATCTAAATGACCGTAATATTATTAAAATAGAATAGACTAAAATAAAAATAAATTTCTTAAAATAGAATAACAATATGTAAGTTTATTATTTATTATATATTTACACATAAAATATATATATTTATAAATTATTTATTTAAATATTTTTATATTATATATTACTATTTTTTTTATAGTAGATTGAGGATTACTAATTCAGTTAGTCAGTTATTAATTAGTTAACTCTTGTCTTTTATGGTAGGGTATGAAATTTTTAAATTTTTTAACATAGGCCGGGTCATGCGGTTCAATTAGTGACCCACTGGTTCAACCATTGACCTAGTGACCCAGTGCCTTGATCTGGTCGATCACCGGTTTGATTTTTAAAACTATGCTGAGACCATCTTCAATGCAACATTTTTCTTTGGGTTCTTAAGTGGGTCCCTTTGTACACATTACTCATTTTCACTTTTTTAAATTTAAGCATTTCATCATAAGAACTTAACCTCTCCAACCAAGCATTTCTATAAAATTAACTAAATGGACCCACCAATAATCCCACATCCTTATATTTTATCAATAAATTATTATTTTTTATTTTTTAATGAAAAAATTAACACAATGGCCCACCACTTCAAATATAGGCACGCTTCATATTTAGACCAACTTTATCGGCGTATCCAGCACGGTATTTGATACAAATGTTGTGGTGCTGATTTTGAAAATTGGGTTGAAGAAGAATCGTATCCCATTTGAGATTTTCATTTGAGAACCGTTTCTACTTTTTTATTTGGTGGGCCAGTGTGTTATTTTTTTAAAAAAAAATTAAAACTAGCCGTTGTTACGTTAGTAGCGGAAAGGATGAGGACTTTTCTTATCGTTAAATTTGTAACGTTACACAGTATTATTCTAAAAAAATTTTACCGTTAACTATTTAAATATTAATATTAGTATGTATATAAATATGAGTAACATGAATTTTTTTTTTTACACAATCATTCTTCTCAAAGTTCAATCTCATCCAATTTTTTTACTCACATATCCCAAATTCTCAACTTTCTCTTTTTATTTATTTTCATCCAATGGATCCAAACCAATTCAATCTCAATCATTGGTTAAATTTCATACAAAATTATCAATATCCAACCAATCCAAATTTTAAAAATCCTTCACTTCCACAAAACCCACCACCAAACCCACAAAATAATCCAAATATGACGAATTTTCAATTTCTTGTCCTCCCATTCCCCTATCAATTTCCCATGTTTCAATCACCACCACTTAACCCCACCATGGATCATGGCACTTCTATGAGTACTGGTGGAGGGCAATTTTATGAAAAAATCAAGAAACACCATCTGAATCTCAAGCTTCGCTATTTTCCACTCAAATTGGGTTGGATAATATTGCGCTCAATAAAGAAGAAAGAGAAACATCAACTGAAACACACACAAAAATATGGTTCACCATGGATGAAAATTTACTTCTCGTCCAGTCATGGCTAAATGTTTCTAAAGATGCAATTGTGGGGAATAACCAAAGTAGACATGCTTTTTGGTCAAGGGTGAAATATAATTACAATGAGGAGCATGGTGATTTGAAAGCGAGGGAAGCATCACAGTTGAAATCTCGATGGCAAAAGTTGAATCAATCACTTCAAAAATTTTCAGCGTGCTACAAACAAGCAAACCAAAGAAAGAAAAGTGGTAGCTCCAAGGTTGACATCATGAGCGATGCATATAAAATTTATTTTCAAGATGTAGGCAAACAATTCAAATTGGAGTATGCATGGCACGTGGTGAAAAATCAACCTAAATTTAGAGATCGATTGTTTGAAAGAGCTAATAAAAGAACAAAGGTTTCTGCTTCTGGAGCTTACTCGTCCTCCTCTAATCCGGATACACCATCAAGTTATGACCCAGGTTCACCAACCATGGTTCGTCCAATGGGAACAAAAGCAGCAAAGAGAAAGGCAAAAGCAAAATCAAATGAAACATCTTTTGCCTACATTGATCTAACTGCTGTAACACCCTTATAAAAATTTCAACTCAGTTATATAAGTACACACACACACACACACACACACACACACACACACACACACACATATATATATATATATATATATACATGTATATGTATATGTATATTTCTCTATAAGTAACCATTTAGAATAAATTTTCTAAAATTAATTCTTCGTAGTTACTTTCTTGTGCAGTGTAATATGTACTTAATGATCAAGTATGTATATTGTCTGTGTATGTTTATCTGTTATGCCTGCTAGTAATTAATTGAGCTGAGATTAATTACTAGAAGTAAAATATTTAAAATATCTATTGCTATGTAATACTTAATTTATTGTTTGCAAATTGTTTTAAGTATTTTAATTATATTAAATTCTAGTAACTTGCACACCAAGTTACCTCTTATAAAATTTATCTGTAAATGATTTTTTTACAGAGGAAATTTTAATTGAGCTATTAGAAAAGCTTTTACTACTAAAAGTTTTATAAAATTAATTAGATGTTTGAAAGTAAGTTTTAAAATTTTAAAACACACCTCTTTATGATTACACAGTATAAAATTACACTGTGTAAATTAAACTGGGTAACCAAATTCCCTAATCTTAATTTCATGACACCTATTCTACAATGCATGCATGCAATTAACACAAAATTAACACCTAATCAGCCTAATTGACACCTAGAACTACATGCATGGGATGGTTTCAACACCTAGCAACAACTATGAACACTTAATCAACCAAGAAAACCACACGGCCAAAATCAAGCAAAACCATTCAAGGCCTTTCATTTCCTTCAAAAACTTCTCCAACACTTAAACATAAAAATCCTTTCATCTCTCTTTTTCTCCTCTGGACCGAGAATCACAAGGAAGAAAAGGAAGCCATTGGAGGTCTTGGAAGCTTTGCATGCAAGCTAGATCATCATCCTTTCATCCTTCTTCTACTTATCTCTTCTTCTTTTCGGTTGGATTTCAACACTTGGTAAGGGAACTCTCTTGTGGAATCTTGATTTTAAATTCTTTGTGAGATTATGGTTAAGGGCTGGGGGCTTTAACCATAAGTATACATGCATGCCCCATTGCTGGAAATTGATATATGTTTGAATGTTTTGTTGAGATTGAAATTGGATGAATTTTGTTGAATTTTCTATGGCTGTGAATGTGAGCCTTTGCATGTAAGGAATAAGGTCATTTTATCTTGTAATTTGAATGAGAATGGCTCTGGAAACAATTGAAGTTAGGCATCTCTTTCTAAAAGTTTGTTTTTGATCAAATCTCCTTTGGAAAATTTTAGCTAAAAACTCGAAACAGTGGCTGTTCTTTCATTTAGCATGGAACAACCCTCACTGTTTTGCCATGTTTGAAAGATATAACCGTTAGTTTTTTGTAAAACTTGTTTTAAATGAAAATATACATAAAATTAAACAACTTTTGTTTTGATGTCTTCGAAAAATAAAGTCATCTTCGGGTTCATCCATGGCTCGAGATTCGACTATTCTGTTTTGGAGTTTCACTGGAACAATGCTCGGATTTTGTTAAAATTCTCCCGGTGTACTTATTTATTTTAAAATGTACTTAAACCTTTAAAAACTAGACACAATAAGATTTTTAACCATGCATATTACAAAAATTACCAAGCATAATTTCTAAATTAATTTTTCAATAAGAAACAGAACAATGGTTTAGAACCTGTTTTGATGTCAAAATTGTAACCTGTTAGTGATATTTTTACTGGGAATATTAGAAAATGAATTTGGAAGAAAGAAATACCTTTTTGGAAAGATCAAGGAGTTAGCTTTAAACTATAAAAAGTTTCAGTTAATTTAGTTTTGGGAAGTGGAAGAAAATTATATTTCTTTGGGTTATGTTCAGTGAGTACTAAAAATATGGAGTTACTGACTTAGAAAATTTTTATAAAAATTTTTAGATGTTGATTTTATAAGTGGTACACCTTTCTATAAACTAGATTTCAAGAGCTTCAATTTGATATAAAAATTTTAAAATTCTGACGTCAATTGCTTGTTTCAGTGAGAACTCACATTCAGTACTGCCAATGCAAATTTGACTCAATAGCCAAATGTGATTATTAATATGTGTAATTTTGTCATTTTATCTTTAACTAATATTTTGATTTTGTGAGACAAGGGATATAACATAACTATTATTTTGATTTATTCACTCAAGTCTCAAGGAGAAAAACCTTGAGCATTTGATATTTGAATGTGTGAATTTATCTATTTGGTGATACGGTCTGTTGACTGTAGTTTGAATATTGCGGTGAAATTGTTTGTGTGATGTATTTACAAGACTCGACGTAAGTACTTGTAGTAACTAGAATTGATTTCTAGTGTCAATAGCAAAGTTGCTATTCAAAGATAAATACTTTCTTTTTATAAAAATCATAAGACACTTGAGAGGGCAATGAATATATAAAACATAATAAAATATATGACATGCTGTGACTTATGTGAGTTGAGAGTCGTACCATGAAGATACGAGAGTACGGCGGATCTTTGGAACTTCAAGAATGCAAGAAAGTCGCGTGGGATGTTTCGGCTGCAAGTTATCTATGAACCAAGGTCGGATTGCGAATAACGCATCACCTGGGGTGATGAGATCGTTATGATATAGCGATAAAGGCAAAGTCCTTACTTATATATGCATATGTGAGCGTAGAGGTGGTACCTTTAGCTCAGCGTCAATTCGTCCGCACCTGTACCATGTGCAGCGGGAAACCCACAAGCGACGAAGAAAGGAAATCAACTCTGTGAGGAGAGTGTTGAGGAGTCAGTCCTCAGAGCATTAGATGACCACAATTGGTACCTGGGAGATGATCGTAAGGAGGCAGTCCTTGGGGGATATATGGTGCCGAGTTGTGACGCTAGTCACATAGCCGACTTGGCAATCCCGACAGAAATTACGAGTCATCATCGATTGGTGAGAGCCCTGCAATTGTACCGTGGAGAATGGGTGTACTCCCAATATGTCACCTAGCTTAAATTTGTGTAAGACAACTGAGTTCTGGGAGTTTCAGTGGCAACTGGCTAGTAAAAGATAAGTAAATTGTTCTAGTGATGAAAACGATTAGGTATCGAGTGTGATCGGTAGATAACCACATCAACGTGGTTGATTGTAGGTGTTTGTGACTTCTAAAGTCGCTTTGTGTGTACTGCTTGACGAAGCAGAGAGTTACCCTCTTGTTGTTTTTTTTAGGATCATATGACAGTTCCGGACCCGCACCATTTTTGGGAAGTTGAGTGCCTGTATGGGAGATGGGAGCCCGACTTGATTAGACATGTCAATCATTTTACGAGTTATATCCGCTTAATTCACACACCAGAGTACGAGCCCGGGGTTTACCCTATTATCTATGAGTATTTTGCGTGGTGGACACAGCCTACACCACCCTACTATCAGCCAACTGAGCCTGTGGAAATCATTTATGTCTCTTCGACTGCTACGACATCTAGAGGGCCGGGATCGCACCCGACAGATTCAGAGCGCACCCCCACTGAGCCCCATTCCTCCCAGTTGGAGTTACTGTTAGGGGAGCACAGCGATCCGGAGCGTTGGGAGATGGCTCAGGCGGATGTGGAGGTACTGGCGGACATGGAGGAGGTTCCCACTGAGGGGAACCAGGCGGTGCCAGTAGCAGCCGCAGCGGTGGCAGAGTTGGTTGAGGAGGCTCCAGCTGGTGGAGGGGGTTGGTTGGTAGAGTCCGACACAGAGGAGGATCCGGAGGAGGACTCAGAGGGAGAGTCTCTTGGGGATTCATTTGAGGTTTCCTTCCGTGAGTCTCACTGTTAGGACCCCATCGACTAACGACCCACATAGGCTTCTGTATGAGTCTTTCACAGGGTAGGGGTAGACGATGACTGCTCTGAGAGCTAGGATCTTACTTTGTTTTATCATGTATTTGGTTGGGTAGATCTAGGCATCTTAGATATTTTGTTGTACATATTTAGTCATCATGTGGACCATGTAGTATCTTTGTGTACTTATGCTCCAGGAGTACGTTATGTCTTTTGGTTATATATATGTATATATACATGTTTACATTTCCAATTATATGTATTTTCCATTGTTTTGTTTCCGCATATTCGAAAATTTATTTATTCTTTTACGATTGAAGCTACGCTTGACCTTTTTGTTAAATTAAATAACACATTATAATTGCTAAAGGAAATTATAACTTTCGCAATTAAATTGAATTAAAAAGTTCAAAATTTCCCTGAAATTCCGGTTATGTTTCTTTCAACTTTCACGTGTTTTCTTAAATAAATTAATTAAGGCATTTTACAAAATAATCAATTGAATCAAACATCATATGTTCATCATTATAGAATTTAGGGCGTTACAACTGCACTGGGTGATACACAAAAGTCAAAAGCAAAAGCAATGGAAGATTTGGCACGTGCCAAGCTTGATCGTAACAAGTTGAAGGAGAAAGCGTTGAGCATTAAGGAGAAAGAACTCGAGTACCAGTTCAAGATAAAGGAGAAAGAGCTCGAATTGGAGGCGAAGGTCAAGGAGAAAGATTTGGAAATTCAAATCCTCTTCAGAGATACATCTACTATGAATGTTACACAACCTCGAGACCATGAGAAGTTGTGTTACAAAATTAGAGAAAAATATGGACTTCTGTAATGATGTTAGTGAAAGTAGTTGTGTTTGTTTTAATTAAGTCATTTTTATAAATTATGTCATTTTAATTAATTATGTAATTTTTATTGATTATGTCATTTTAATTAATTATGTAGTTTTTATTAATTATGAGATGAATTATGTTAAGTTTTTATTATTTTGTTATATTTTTACATGTAATTTTAGAAATTAATTTGTTGGTCAAACTAGCCGTTACTAAAACTAGCCGTTATTCAAACTAGTCGTTGGTCAAACTAGCCGTTATTCAAACTAGCCGTTGGTCAAACTAGTCGTTATTAAAACTAGCCGTTATTCAAACTAGCCGTTATGTTGTTTGTCTTTATATATTCTTCACATGTAACATGATTTTTCATATCTTTCATTTGTGCAAACAAGTTTCATCTTCTCCTTAAATTCTCTCAAAACTATCAACATCTATTGTGTTCCTTGCAATGGACTCCAGTGATTCATCCTTTGACGATGATCTTGAAGATGAAATCATCGAAGATTTCATAAATGATGACTACGAAGAACTTCTCGACAAATTCATAATGGAGAGGCTAATGCAACAACAAGCCGCTATGCCTACGCATAGACGTAGACGGATCCACATAGAAAGGAGTCGTGAAGAAGGGCATGCTCGATTGTTCAATGACTATTTCTCCAACAATCCAGTATATACAGAGGAGCAATTCCGATGAAGATTTCGAATGCGAAGGGATGTCTTCCTTCGCATTGTACAAGCCCTCGGCAATCATGATGAGTATTTTCAAATGAGGGTTGATGCAACTAGAAGAATGAGTCTTTCCCCGTTGCAGAAATACACTGCTGCTATTCGTATATTGGCATATGGATCACCTGCTAATAGTATTAATGATTATGTGCAAATTGGCGAAAGCACTGCATTGCAATGCTTGGATAAGTTTGTAAGGGGGTGTTTATGATATATTTGTATTTGAATACTTAAGAAGGTCCAACAATAATGACATTCAACGCCTACTACAAATCGGGGAGAGACATGGTTTTTCAGGTATGTTAGGTAGCATTGATTGTAAGCATTGGGTTTGAAAAAATTGTCCAATAGCATGGAAAGGTCAATTTACTCGTGGTGATCATGGAAAGCCCACAATTATGCTTGAAGCAGTGACATCACAAGACTTATGGATTTGGCATGCATTTTTTGGGGTTGCAGGTTCAAACAATGACATCAACGTGCTAAATCAATCTCCTGTGTTTAATGACATTTTAGAGGGACAAGCCCCTGCTGTGCAATATACAGTGAATAGAACCCAATATGGCAAGGGATACTATCTAGCAGATGGTATTTATCCGGATTGGGCAATGATTGTCAAGAGCATCTCAATGCCACAAGGCGAGAAAAGAAAATTGTTTGCCCAACGTCAATAAGCAGCAAGAAAGGATGTGGAGCGTGCGTTTAGAGTGCTTCAAACTCGGTTCACAATTGTACGTGGCCATGTGCGTGCTTGGCATATGGACACAATCAAGCACATATTATATGCATGCATCATATTGCATAACATGATTGTGGAAGATGAACGACACACATACGTTGGTCATTTTGATGATTCTTATGATCATCCCAACAATGATGATGTGTCCACAACTGACATACGTAGTGGTCTTCATCCGGATATTCAACCATACCTACGAAGAAGAGCAGAAGTTCATGATAAGCAACGTCATCATCAACTCCAAGCTGACCTTGTGGAGCATATTTGGGAACGTTTTGGGCGCGATAGACTACAAAATTAATTATTATTTTAATTATGTAATTTTTATTATCTTAATGTCAGTTTTTAATGTTGTGATAATTGTGTGATTTTAGCTATTTTCATAATTTTAAATAAAATTTAACTTAATTATGTTTTTTGTATTATCAAAAAATACTTTTATAACCGTTAATTTTTATTTTGTATTATATGTATGCAAGATATTTTATGTTGTGATAAAAAAACGATTTTCATATTTTTAATTATATTTTTTAAATATTTTATAAATAAGATAATTATAATATAACATAATAAATTATTGATAAAATTAAAGATGTGAATTGTTTTGTGGGACCCAAATAGGAACCTAAATAGAAGTATTGGGTTGGAAAGAATGAGAACTTTTGAGGTGCTTGTCTTGGGAAGAGTAAAAATGAATGAGGTGTACATATGAGACCCATTTAAGAATCCAAATAAAATTATTGGGATGAAGGTGCTCTTAGGAACCGGATCTTATTTAAGCAAGAATCAATATTGCTCCAACGCCATTTATTCAATAAGCACCGATACTCATTTATAAAATACTGTACAAGATTCTCCTGTTGGACTTGCTCTAAGAACATACTCTTTGCCACACTTTTTTTAATACACTTTCTCTTATTGGTTGAAGTTTATTGAAAATGACAAAATTTTGTAGATCCCACATCATATTTAATGATTCTTTTTCTTGATTTTGTAATTTTTAATAAATTTTAACCAATTAAAGGAAATGTGTTTGAAAAATTGTTTCTAACACTCTTCAAAATATAAATTTAAAAAAAGAAATTATATCTATGCTATAATAAAAATTTGGTTTAAACATGTTTTGAAAGAAGTTGAGCCAACTTTTTCCCTAGAAAAATATTTTGAAATAAAAAATAAAAAAAAAAACGAATTGAGTCTTTCTTACCAAACTCTTGAAGCTCGCTTCAGACCATATAATTTTTGTAAGTTTGAAAATGTGGCAGGAAAAACAACATCTTTGAGACTAAAAGGTTGCGTAGCTAAACTTAAATTTCTTCTACAAAATCATGTAAAAAGCATCTTTTACATCTATTTGATAAAACTTGATGTTATGTTGTACAACATAGGTCAACAAGATGCAAATAACTTCTAACCTAGTTACAAGTGCAACTTTTTTAGTGAAGTTTATGCTTTCTCATTGATTATACTCTTGAACTATTAAACTAAGTCTATTTCTTACTAATGTACCATTTTCACGTACTTAGTTTCATTATACTTTTGTATTTTGGTTTAGGTAAATAGTCTAGACATAATTTCTTATAAATTAGTTTAGTTAATCTTCCATTGCTAATATCCAACCATCATCTTTGAGAACTCCTTCAATCGTTTTAAGAATTTTTTAGAATAGAGCTAAGTTTGATTACTCTTTGAAAGCAAACATTGTTTTCACAAGCTCAGTGTGGAGAAGAAGGAATGTGAAACTTTGGAATGCAGTTGAAGAGAATGATGAATGTGTGATCTGAGAGCAAATTCTGTTATAAGTGAGTGGAGTCAAGCTCAGGCCTTCAGAATGAAATTTCAGGTCCCTGCTGCCAGTAAGTAACCTTTCACATCTCAGTTGGCAAAAACCAGTACATGGCTAATTGAAGTGTAATACTGATGTAGCATTATTTGACCAGTTATGCAAGAAAGGTTTGGGCTGCTGTATTAGAGATGACTCTGAAACTTTTGTCCAAGTGAAAACTGGCTGGATTAATTTGGTCTTAGTCTGGAGTTATAAGGTTGGTTTAGTGGTGAAGAGAGAAGGGAGGGAGGGATATGTCGTGGGTTCGAATCTCTTCACTAACAAAAATAACATATTAACAACTAACATTTGGCTGATAAAAAAAAAAAATTGGTCTTAGTCTCTTAGAGGTTCAAGAAGGAGAAGCATTTGCTTTATTACAAGCTTTGCAATTGTTGGCAAACTCCCCTTACCAATCTGTCATATTTGAGACAGATTGCAAGTTATTAGTTCATCAGATTCATCAGGAGGAAACTAACCTTGTTGAGGTTGGGATTTAATAACTCGTATCAGGTGTGTTCTTCAAGCTCATCCTGGTTTTACTATCAATCATGTTGATAGGAAAGCTAATGGAGTAGCTCATAGCTTGGCTAGAATGTCAGCTGGTTTCCCAAACCACTTTATTTTCCGTTGTACTCCTCACTGTATTGACAATAGTATTGCAATGGAAATGAATTGATGTTTTGCTGTCAAAAAAAAAAAAAATTAAGAACACTTAGGTCCTTAGCTTCCTAGATAGTAGACACCTTTGGTCTCCAAACTTCTAGGAGACTTACATATTTAGATCTTTCTAACCTTGTCTTTATGATTAAACTCCTTGTCAAAGGCTTTAAGACCAACAATAATAATTTGAAATCTTCTAATCACTTCTTCTATGGTTTCGTCTTCACCCATGAACATTTCATATTAGTAAACCAACACCCCAATCTTAGTCTTTTAACGTGATTAGTTCCTTCATGTATGAGTGCAAGAGCATTCCATATTTTTTTTGGTAGTCTGGCAAACATAAATTTTGTCATATTTGTTACTAGATAGTGTACAAATAATTAAAAACTTAGCCTTTACATTTAGTTGAACTTTGTGGGTTTGTTCAATTGTCCAATTGTATGTAGGAATGATAGCCTTAAGCATCCTTTAGCTCATAATCACCATTTAAAATGACACTAAATAAGTTATATTGGGTAGATTTGATAAATAGCTCCATTTTATTTCTCCATTAGGAGTATGTTGAAGGTCATATGACTAATGCTCCTTCAAGAATAAATTACTTATTCAATTTTGTCATGGTGTAAAAGAACATTCTTGGAAATTATGTAAGCAAAAGATTGTTATAAGCCATTATTTCAGGGGTATCAATGTAAAAGACTGATCAGTAAGTAGTTATTTTCACAAAGAGCACAGTTGATGGAAATGTGTGGAGTTTGAACTAGTGTTCTAGATGCAAAGTGGAAAATTTTATCGGTTTGTCTATGCCTTACATGGCATAATACATGTGCTACCAATAATAAAAGAACATTCAAAGCCATGCTGACAAATAACAACTGATTGCTTTGTGAACCATACTAATTAGAATTCATTTGACTTTTTTATTTTTTCATTTTGTAGGAGGTGGTTATACCTGACTAAAACTGGCAGAATTGTACTTAAGAGTTGAGACTCAAACCTTGGAATCAAATCTACATTGTGAAAACTCCAGCTCAATTTTTTTCAATGGTGACTCAACTTGGTCAACTGGATTTGTCAAACTCAGTTTGTCTCTATCAAACTGTTTGCTCAAATGCAGCTATGATAATGAGTTAGCTTTGGACTAAACAATGGCTTAATTAAAACAGTGGTGTGTGGAAAAGGTATATGACAATGATATTGTATTTCCTTACTGATCAGTGACTTCTGTACATGATTGTTACATTTGTTTTTCAAGATGATGGCTTGAAATGAAAAAAATACTAGTAATTATCACTGATATAGAAGGATTTTTCAGGTGGGAACACATGCAGATTCTAGTAAGGTTAGGATTCAGAAAGGCTTAAAAGGTGAAAATTTGTGAGGTCTAAGATTGCCAACAAAAAACAATTGACAGAGGACATCTGACACATGCCATGCAGTGGCAGACAAGTTGCATGGTCAATCTCTACAAGTAGATAACCAGAAATGGAAAAATAAGGACACAAGATAGTTGTAAACATCAGCAGGGCTTTCTGGAAAAGTGAACACCATCTTGGCAAGTGTTTTATTGAGGGAGTGTTTCTAATCTATTAGTGTTTTGGGAAGCCTGTGTTGTTTTTCTTTCTTTTGGTTGATTTTCTTGTGGCATCTCTTTTTGTGTGCTTTTTTTCAGCTTTGTTTTTGTCTCTTTTGGAGGATATCTTATTATTTTCCCATAGTCTTGTGTATATTTCCTTCCTTCCTATCAGAAAAAGAAAAGGTGAGCACAACTATTGAGATCATTGAGGGTGGTTAACTCCTTGATGTGACAAAGAAAAAATGACAGGAACCATGAATGTGGGAAGAAGAATTTTTTGGTGGTGAATGAAGACAAAGGATGAAAGAAGACCTAAGGGAGTGAAGAAATGGAGTTGCTAATTTTGAGAAGAACCAGTGACAGAATCAAGCCATGGAGGATGGTACCTCTTTGATACCATTTTGACATTTTAGGAATTAGATACCAAGTATACCATGCTGATATAAGGGATTAGATGGTAAAGGGGAAAAGGGTGATACATTGTACTAATAAGACTCTAAACAATAGTTATGCATGAACTGAATTCAAATTTATTGATCAAATTGTAATACAATTAGTATAGGAGGAATATTAGGAATAGTCTAACATTTTCCTTCTAACACTCAACACTCTCTTTATTATTCGCAAGAATTTTTTAGATATCACAATTTTTTTGAAATCTCACTTCTGAATAAATGAGTCTTTCTTCTGATTTAGAAGTGAGATCCATCAAAAAATTTATTTTCAATAAATTTCAGCAAGTAGATTAGAGAGTGTTAGAAAGAGTATTGTTAACATTCCTCTTAATAGAAATTCTGACTATTAGTGCTATAACTTAACACAATCACTCTATTTAACATAGAATACCATAATATTATGATAATTTTAATTATTTTTTACTCGGGAAAATTGTTGATAATTTATCATATGAATGGTGAATCACCAATGCTTAATTTATAGGATATAGTTGGAGTAACAAGAATTTAACCAAAGTTGGAATAATAAGAAGGCGAAATGAAATAAGTTTATCTTATAAGTTAAAATTAACTTATGCATATAATTAATGTTTTGAATAATACTATATTACTCTATTTATTTCATTTTTTCTTCGTTTATAAGTGCTTATGAAAAAGTTATTCAAATAGGGCCAAAATGCATTTCTAAGTCTTGTATCTACTAGGGGTCTTTTTTTTCTGAGTCATGATCATGACTCAAATAAATGAATTGTTGGAATACGAATTGTGCTTTTATGAATAATTATTTTAGAAGATAATTGGGATTCTGCTGGCTGAATTTGCGGTAATGGTTTCCCCATTCTTAGTCAATTTAAATGTCTACAAGTATACATATGGTTATATTCATCCCCTGCCAATTAAATCACCCTCAGTCATTGCATATCCTTTTCTTTTGGAAAAAGTTTCATCAAAAGAAAGAAGTGTCTATGCTCATGTAGTCATGCAAGTGCACATAAAATAAAAGCTTTGTATTAATTTTGGTTAGTGTTTGTCCACCATATTATTTGGATAAAAAGCACTTTCAAATTTCCATGATAGACATGCATAAATATGGATGCTTCATAGTTGGGGGTGAGTTTTATGCAATGTTCTTAAAATTTAACAACTCTTGTCCTTTTATGATGATGGATATCATGTTTTCCACATAAAACCAATTCAGAATTTGCAGTCTATAAATACATAACAAGATCAGTCACTCATTTGATGCTGTTCAATTTTTGTGATTGTGAGCCATTGAGACCACTCAATGCTGACTTTTATATTTCCCTCTCAAATTGCCCTGCTTTCTGCACATCACATACCAATATAGATTGCAAGAAGAATCTGCACATGCTAAGATTACATTGGATAGAGCAAAAATAACTCTGGAGCTGGTGCATGTTCTTATGTCTCAGGTGACTTGTAAAGGTGCATTGCTACACTTTTATTTGTTGGCTATACAGCTGAGAAGTTATTATGGTCAATTATATGTGGATTTTGAAATAAGAAAATAGTTTATGCACTGACAGTGTAAAAGTCATTATGATCAATTACTTATTGATTGTTACAATAATTATCTTAAAAGTCATGCCAAACAATTTCTGATTGGTTGATAGTATAGAACTGTTTTACACTGTGAGTGCATGACCATTAAATTCTTTTGAAATTTTACCACATTTCCCTTTTCTATGTAGGTAATAAAAAAAACATCCTTTTCAATTTACTGTATCAAGAAAACATATCCCACACAGAAACATCAGAACCTGAATCAATGATTGAAAGCTGATTCAGGCTTCCACTAGAGATGTCTTTATTTATTTCTTTTTTGAGCATTGCTACATATTGGGTTACAAAAACATTAGTCTGACAGATGCTATATGCATTTTGCCTGTTTGATGTGGGCTTGTGGCCTTCACAACCTTATTTTCTTTCTCAAAAACTATCTTGGGCTCTGTTTGGATTAGATTGATGTAGAATTGATTTAAATGATTTTAGAAACTAATGTTAAAAATATAATTTATGTTCAGAGTGATATTTTAAAAACTGAGCTTAGAAAAAATAATTTTGTTTGAAGGTAATAAAGTACTTTTGAAATGTAAATATTAGAGTGTTTTAAATTTTTGGTGGTTCTATGCTTAGAATTAATTTTATTTATGTTTTAAGTTAAAGTTTTTAACTTCTCTTAAAATTTGTTTTACTTGTTGCAAATATGATTTTCTCTACCCAAAAGTTAATCAATTTGGTTACTGTTTAACGTCACTCTCTTAATCCTATAAATTATTTAAGGGAGAAAGGCTAGACTGAAAGTCTAAAAGTGGCCTAAGAAATACATTTCTTTTTTCAAATTCTAAAATTGTACATATTTTTTTCTTTGAGGTGATTAGAATATTATTAAAGTGATACTTTAAGAAAACAACGAAGAAAAAGCGACTTCTTGGTGTGGCAGTCGCAATCAATACTAACTATCAACACGTGAAAATGGCACTGACAAATTGGTTAACAAAGTAACAAGTTTCATATGCCACCTAGTAAATAAATTAAAAAAATAAAATAATAGAAACTCTAAATGGCAAAAAGTCAGAAAGAGACTCTGAAAATAGCACCAGAGAATATACAAAAATGTGTAAGAAAACATGCATTGAGCAATTTACCATTTGACCTTGTGGGATGGCAATTGAAACCGGAGAATCAAACTCTCCCCCACACATGAATGATGAATTTGGATACGTATCTATAACCCTTTGTCATGGTATGTGAGTTTGTGTGGTTCATAGAGAAACAAGAAAAATTAGAAGACTCTTTAGGGGAGGGAAATTTTCTGTCCTTCAACAACCCTTTGGTGTGGTCTTCACATGCACATTTTTTTAGTACATATATATAAATAAATCTCTCTATGTCATTATCTTTTGCATGATAATTCAGATTATAATCATTTCAAATTTTCAATGCTTTGAGAAGACGTACTCTACAAAAAAATTTCTTCACCATCACTTCCCACTAAGAGAGCAAAAGGCCAAGTGAAACAGGACTTACCAAATCATCAACGCACTTTATATAGCTTTAGTGGGATTTTAGGCCTTAGTGGGTTTTTGTGGATTGTCATAGAAATTATTATGACTCCCATGACTCTCTCTCTCACACACACACATTGACACCACCAAACCAACATGCCTAAGATTTAGATTCTTGTGTGATTTAAAAAGTGACACTTTCACAAGCAAAACGGTCCACACCTTAATGGTGCTGGAACTGTTTGCATACAACCCTAATAGTATGTATTTGACAGCCTCACATGGGACTAAGACCACACATCCACGAGACCCCTATCCTTTCTCTTTCAAGTATCTGTGCATCATGTACATCATGGAGGGCTATGTTCTTAGAAATAAAAGCATAGCTAATTGCCAACAGAACTAAACACATCTGGTCGAGTCTTTCGCTCATACTAACTGTGACTTAGGTTTTGATTTAAGATTTTTTCGATTGTTAGAAGATATGTAAACTACATTTTAAATCTTCGCCGAGATTGGTGGTCTTTGGGTATGTTTAGATTTCCAGTAGAATTGTTTCAAAAGTATGTTTTGAGAATAAAATCAGTTTGAAATCATGTTTGATTACTCTGAAAACTCAGTTTTGGAGAATATTTTTATAAACTCAGTTTATAAACTTTAATCTAAACATACGCTTTCTCGTCTTGTAAGGAAGCGTGCCTTCTTTTAATCTAAACTTTTAAATATCAATATTCGGAAGAAAAAAAAATAAAGGCATAAATAATTTGAAGGGCAACTTTCATATAATGCAATGCAACAACATCGATCTGGTACTAGTAATTGGCACCATCAAATGTTTTTCACTTTGTCAAAATTGTTATTTGTCTCGTGTATAGTGCTTTTCCGTCTTGTGACTACTCACTCACGAACTTCACCACCCATGTTGTGCTTTTGGGGCTTTCGTGATAGTGAAAGTGCTACTCTTCTCGTGATAAATCTAACTCTCACTGCCAAAAGAGTTGAATTTAATATCTTGTTTCTAATCAATCAAGGGTATTGGCTAAGCTCACCATATATATAACACAAGAAATAAATAATTGAGAGAGAATGATAGTTTTCAGAAAAGAAATAAAAGTAATTAAAGAGACAAAAAAGTGATTTCAATTCCTTGAAGGCTGTGCTTGTATTTCCGTTGTATTCAATCAAATAATGGACGCTTCTATAGAAGCAAAGATGTTAACCAATACTGTAAAAGTACATATTAAGAAATATTTATCTTTTATTTAATTATTTCAGTTTCTTAAAAATTTTATTATATATTTTTAAAACATTAAATGTTATTTGGTGTTTACTAATTTAAATTTCAATTTTTAAGTAATATTTTTAAGACCATTAATAAATCTGCTCCTTTATTATACGTTTGAATCTTCATTTTGAATAAGAGTTATTTTTCGATGAAAACAGTTTTATCGTTAAAATTAATTTAGATGTATATTTTACATACTTAAAATTACATATATCAAATTCAATTACCTAATAGTACATAAATCATACTACGTATATTTAATAATAATGCAAAGTAAACTCTACCAGGATAAATAAATGAGACAAGGATACTTTGGTCATCAAAGAGATAAACAAATTGTTACGTTTATTCTAGAATTTTGATTTGTGATGATAGATATATTATCTAACCCAACAGTAATGGCACAATGGTTATGATGTAGGCAGAAAGAAAGAAAGAAAAAAAGAGTTTAGACTTTAAAAATGGTTGGCTAAGAGAAGTTTCTGCAATCCCACCCGAAGTGATGGGTTGTTATCAATACCCAATTATCCAGTGTGGTATATTGATGTGCTTCAAAAATAAAAAATCATAATAGTCTTTAGCAAATCAAAGTGGTGATTCCAAAAGTACTGTTTTTCAAGTGCCTAAAACAGGGACACATACCTAAGCCAGCCCTTGAACTTGACACTTGTGTGAGTTATGGCCTTTTCACTATTAATTGCAAGATCTATCTTCACGGATCTAAGTGGGGTAAGGTAAGGATGAGTCCTCCTCCATCCAACTTCTCATTTTTTTAAATAAAAAAAAATTATATATATAATCAGTACTATTTTAGTCTGTATATTATACTAGTATATAATAAATATTTATTTTTATATTATTATAATTTATAATATTTTTAATGTATAAATTATATTTTAGATTTATAAAATGAAAATTTTAAATTGTAATACAATATCATTTTTAATATTGATAATTTAAAAAAATATATATTAAAATTTAAATATGGAGATAAAGATAAAAAAAATGATAGATTGAAAGAGATGGTAAGTTAAGATGATGTATAGAGATAAAGAATTAATTTTAACCAAAACGAACTTTAATAAATCTGTTTTATTTGAAATCAATTTATCAATGCTCATTCAAATACACTCAATTTATATATGGATCTAGTGTAGTTTAGAAATATACATGAGAAAGATATCCTTCAAAATTCTAGTTTTGTAATAAAATATTTAAGATGCTCTAAAATTTCTTTGGTGTTGAATGATAACTGCACCAAACATAGTACTTGGTGCAATTGAAAAGAGAAAACAATTAACATGTGATTAGTTTAGGTGTTAATGCGCCTTAATCTTTTATCCCTTGTTTGGTTATCATGAAAAAGAGAAGAAAGGAAGAGAATTGTATGGAAGTGTAGTGTGCATGTGTGTTTAGTTGTGTGGAATTGTGTAGAAGTTTTTTAATTTTAATGTGGGTCCTGTGTCTTTTATTTTTTACATACCAAATAATTTTAATTCAAATGTTTTCTCTCTATTCCACTCTATTAGTATGTGTACCTGTGCATTGCACAGGTAATTTTTGGTGAAAAATTATACATGCACAATTATATAAATTACATTTAATAATCTTTCAAATATTAAAACATATATACAATATTAGTAAACTTTTTGTGATATTAAAATTTTAAATAAAAATTATTTTTAACATTAAAATTTTAAATGAAAAACATTTGTGATATTAAAATTTTAAATGAAAAATATTTGTTTTATTAAAATTTTAAATAAAAAATATTCATGTTATTTTCTCCCAAAATACTTGCATTCTATAATCTACTTTACAAAATTGAGTTGATTTTTTTTTCATTTTGAACTTTTAGAAAAAAGCTTTATTTATAATTCACTTTTTAGAATGGAAATTATCTTCATATAGGTTTTATCTGCAACACATTTTAATATTAATTTTTTTTTAAAATTCTAATATCTATTGATTGAAGTAGTTTAGCTTAGTTCGTGGTATAAGTCCTAAAAGATGAAAAATAATTGATAAAGAATAAAATACAAAAAATAAAGAGTAAAATATGTTTTTGATCCTTTATTTTATCTTAATTTCTGTTTTAGTTTCTCATAAAATTTTTTTTTACTGTTTTTAGTCCCTCATCAAATTGTTCCATTTTTTTTAGTCTCTGACGTTAATTTCAACTGTTAAGTGATGACACGGTAGACATAAACTATATGTGAAAATTTCCTGTTTAAGTTTTTGGTGACTTTTAACGGCTAAAATCTTTTTGGCGGTCAAAAATATATATTTTTGTAACATTTCTTGTGATTTCAGAAAATCTGGTGTTCAGGATTTTGATTTTCTTTTTATTATTTTTTTAACATTTTTGACAATTTTAGTCTGCCAGAAAATTTTCAGCAATCAAAAACCGTCAAAAAGTTAAACATAAATTTTTCAAGCACAAATTCTACTTGTCATTGCATCACTTAATAGTTGAAATTAATATCAGGGACTAAAAGCAAAATGAAACAATTTTTTAGGGACTAAAAATAGAAAAAAAAATTATGAGGGATTAAAAACAGAAATCAAGATAAAATGAGGGACTGAAAACATATTTTATCCAAACATAAAATCACATTTCAATGTAAAATAATTATAAAAAAAATAAAAATGCTTATGAATTTACCCATTCATTAAAGTTACGTTGTTTTTTTTTTATAAAATTAATTATGAAAGAAAAAATATTTTGAAAGATGCAACTTTTATATAGGTTTTGAAGTTATCTTAGCACTAATTTGAAGCAATATGAAAGACACCATATATTGAAAATTTTTCATATTGTTTCAAATCATGAAAAATTCTTCAATACTATTCTAAAGTACTATGAAAAACAACATTCAGTCCCTTGAAAATTTCTCATATTGTTTCAAATCATGAAAAATTCTTCAATTATCAAGGAAACACTGTCAAAAACTTCAACAGACAGACAATTAAATCCAAAAAATCTCAGTCAATATAAAGTTATCAAATCCTAGTAAATTAACCAACCAATACATACAAAGAAGGAAGGAGATACAAAGATTAAGACAAAAAAAATCAGCAATCACCAAACTACATCAAAGAAATAAGAAGAACAATGAAGATTTCAATTCTCATTAACTGAATAAAAAAAAAAGCATAAGTTTTACCTAATAGGGTAGCGATGAATGTAGAAGAAAATAGGAGATGCAAAATGGAGGAAGGTGAGAAAGTTTTCCCTCTAGTATTTTGAAGAACAAAGCTAGTAGAAATAACTTTTATAAAAAAATGAAAATTTATTGATATTAAGTAAATACAATTGTTATTGCCATATTGGTATTCAAATTACATAAACTTTGCAACCATAATTTATTATGATTGTTTACTGGTGCATTGGTGAATAGGAAACAATACATTTAGTTTCCAATTTCCAAAACTTATTATCTTTTTAAGATGAAGATTAGTAGAGATTGAAAGGGCTAATGTAATCCTATTAAATGAGAAAAATTGAATAAATTATATATCCTTATTTTAGGCTGCAAAAAGTTACTACTGGCTATTGCATTTTCCTTGGACATGTTAATGCTTTTTGTGATGCAAATTGGGCAGGTTGTCCAACCATTAGGCGAAGCACCACTGACTATTGCATTTTCCTTATATCAAATTGTATATCATGGGCTTCAAAGAAGCAACCAACTGTTTCTCATTCGAGTACTAAAGTTAAGTAAAGGTCTTTAGCAATCACTATGGCTGAAATTACATGGCTTCAACACCTTTTTCATGACCTCAACATCACTCTTGAATGACGATCACTTCTCCTTTGTGACAACAAAAGTGCTATCCACTTGTCTCATAATTTCGTGCTACATGTTCAAACTAAGCACATTGAAATTGATTACGAATTTATACTGGAAAAAGTTACTGCTGGTGATCTCTAACTTCAGTATGTACATGCAACTTAACAAATTGCTTATGTATTCACTAAAGCATTATGCAAGGATTCTTTTGCCACATTTCGTTACAAGCCTGACATTCATCAATGCATGCTACCAACCTTGAAGGGGGTGTAAAGAATATTGAGCATCCCTTAATTCCAACATCCAATCAAACAAAATCAACCAAATCATTAAAGGACAATCTCAACAAATGCATTGCCTTAATTCATGGAAACAAATCAAATAATGATCATCAAGTCTATTGATGCTATTTCCATATATGTGCATTCCCTTGATTCATGGAACCAAATCAATTGTCATAAAGTCTTTTGATGCTATTTCCTTATATGTATTATTATCATTGTCCTTATATGTACAAAACCTCTTTTGAATAATAGATGAGAAATAAGATAACTTTTAGAAAATAACCTTTGTCCCTTTTCTTTATATTTGTCCCTTTTCATAATTGACCATTATGTGCCACTATCTAAAATTGGTAAGGATTTGTATGGGCAACTCTTCATGGGTATTTGCAAACACTTGTATATGTTCAACGTCTTTACACTTACTTTCATTTGTTATTGTTATGCTGGATTAATAAGTAGTATTTCTAAAGTCAATGAAATTTGAAGTTTAGTTATAAAATCTTTAAACTTTAATTTGGACTTAATCTTTTTTTATGCACTTCAATTTTTAAAGTTTAATCCTTATGATATTTTAACATGGTTTACTGCAGGTGGAATATTAGTATTGATATATTTTGTCTTAGATATTACAATCAAAATGACATTTTCAAGGTTCTCCAAGTGCTTTATGAATCCATGGAGCATAGACCAATATACCATGATATTTGCATGGCAGTGCTACAATATTGGAGTATTCCAAAAAGTTTCTTGAGGCATGCACAATATTCTTTACAAACAAAATCAACCAAACCATTAGAGGACACTTTCAATATTCTTTCTTTCTATATATAGAGTGAAACAAATTGTAGTACTGCTATGCAAATATCATAGTATATTGATCTATGATGCATGAATTAATAAAGCACTTGGAGAACTTTGGGAATGTCATTTTGATTATAATATCTAATACAAAATTCATCACTACCAATATTCCACTTACAACAAACCACGTTAAAAGATCATAAGGATAAAACTTCAAAAAATGAAGTGTATAAAAAAAGATTACGCTCAAACAAGTTTAAGGATTTTGTAACAAAACTTTAAATTTCATTGACTTTAGAAATACTACATATTGATCCAACATAACAAACAAATGAAATTAAAGTGTAAAGATGTTGAATATACACAATTGTTCGCAAGTACCAATGAAGAGTCGTCCATACAAATCCTTACCAATCTTGGATAGTGGCGCATAATGGCCAACTATGAAAATGCTATAACATATGATAGCCTTATAGCAAGAAGGGAGATCATTGCTATTTCAAGTATTATTATATTTTATGAACTAAATAATTTATTATAATATACCTTACAATTACCAAAAAGTAACCTAAAAAGACACAAGGCAAAACAAAATATTAAAAATATATAACAAAACAAAAAAGGAATCAACAAGAAAGAAAGGAAAGAGTAAAATCAGGGTTGGCAAAACGGGCTGGCCCGGCCCGTCTGTGGCCCGCCGAAAACGGGCCCGCCCCGCCAGTTTTTTTTTTTAATTTAGTGTAAATAAAATATAAATAAAATAATTTTGCATCACTTATATCATAAAAGGACGATAGAGAGTATTTTTGTTACTGTGAAGTGTGAACACAATTAAAAATTATTGCAATATTGTTTCATTTTCTTCAATAAATCACAAACTAATAGTCTTTTAACACCACAAGTTCAACATCATCATGAATAACATCTTAAAAAGGCTTACCACAAACTAATAGTCTTTCAAAAATACATCACAAAATATTAATAGTTCCTAATAATTTATATTATTTTAAATATATTAATTAAAAAAAAAAAGTGCTGGCAGGCTGGCGGGCCGGCCCGTCCCGCCCAGCCTGTGGCCCGGCGGGCCAGGCGAGGCGGGTCAAAGCGGGCCAGCGGGCTGGAAACCCCACCCTGCCCCGCCAAAATGTTAGCGGGCTGGCAGGCCGGCCCGCCTGGCCTGACCCGCTTTGCCATCCCTAGTAAAAATCCATCACAAATAAAGAGCAATTAAGTGTGCTTAGTGTAAGACCAGACTAATCGCTAATGTCATCATTGCATGCCAAAACGCATGTCTCAATTATGTGAATTCAAACACTTTTTAAAAAAAAAAAATGACAATCAAATAATTAAATACTAATATAAAAGAGAAACACTAGAATATATAATCATAATTAATAGGAAAGCAAAATAAATTAAATAGAATAAAAGAGAGAAATCCAAGCAAGGGCACACACACACATACCTCGAGACCATAGTTTTTTGTGAGCAACCATAATTTTTATTACTATAGATTTGGTTTGGTTTGGATTGATTTCGTAGATATCACTTGAAAGCTAAACCAAATTAATCGATTAGATCAAAAAATCATCCAAACAAATTCGAAACAAAATGGTTTTGATTTTCGTTTTTTGGATCATTTTTTTTTATCAAATTGGATATGAAAACCCTTAGCCACAATGAACAAAACCAAGAGGAGAATAGCAAAAACGATGTTTAACCCTAAATCAAAAATAAAAAATAAAAATAAAAATGAGTAAACTTGTACATGGTTAAATCTGAAAACACACACACACACACATGCACATACATGACGTTCACCATCTGGTATCCATTTGTATTTAATGATGTTCCACTCACTTAAGTGATGGATTGAAGAAGAGTCATCTCCAATAACTTAACCTTTTTTGTTTCACTTGCTCCAAGTAACAAGAGAGAGGATAAACGAGTGAGATACGAGATTGACTCCTGAGTTGGTCGTGACAAGCGTAGAGTGAAATATAGGTTAATAACATTAATGGGTGGAGAGTGGAATCTAAGGGAAAGAAATGAAAGAGTGTAGGAATTGCGAACGAGAGAAAGCATTTTCCATGTGGTTATTGAATCAGCAAAAAGACGAGAAATAAGAGGAATTGGGAATTAGGTATTTGGATAATGTAAACCTAATTGACCAAATGATCATTTATTAAGCTAAAGGATATTAAATTGGGCTTTTTAATCACTATTATTTTTTCTAATTGGATCATATTGGTAATAGGTACAAGTATGAACTCAAGCCCAAAATAAATAGAATTAAGAGAAAAAATAACAGAGATGATATTTAACCCTAGATCGAAAATTAAAAAACTAAAATAAAAACCAAACTTAAACAAGTATACCTAAACATGGTTAAATTACAAATAAACCAAAAACCCATATATGCAAGTTGTCCACCATTTGATGTCTATTTATATTCAATATGCCCCCACTCACATGAGTAATGGATCAAAGAAAAGCCATTTCTCATAACTTTTTTTTGGTTCACTTGCTCTAAATAATAAGAGGTAAAAGAAACAAATGTAATTTGAGATTGAATCTCGAATTAACAATGATGGGCAAATAATGAGATCCAAGGTAGAGGCACAAATAGGTGGAAAGTGAGATTTGAGGGAAAGAAACAAGAAAGAGGAGGAGTTGGGAACATGAGAAGGCATTTGTTAAATAGTCTTGGAAATGGCAAAGAAACTAGAAAGAAAAGAAGTTATGAACTAGGTATTTAGAGAGGTTTTGGATCAAATAGCATGTGGCAATATATTAATTGACAAATACTAATAGCACGTGACAATTAATTGCCATATGAATATGCCATATAGACAATTGACAACTATATGCTTTTAAATGTTAAATGCTTACAAATTTTACTCCATACAAGTAGAAGGTTCTAGAATAAGGAAGTTAAATTCTTTTAAAGTGAGAATATATGTCTTTATTTTTTTTAGGTTAAATTAATCTGCAAGTCCCTATACTTTTACCAAATTTTCAATTAGGTCCCTAAACTTTTTTTTTCTTTTTATTGGGTCCCTGAACTTTTTTTTTTTTTTCAATTGGGTCCCTCATGTAATTGTTGTTATGAAAAACTAATCGTAGACATAATTAAAGGTGCAGACAGTGTGTCGATGTTTCTGGAATGTGTTGTAAGCACAACTGAATCAATTATGAAAGATTTTTACAAAGTTTCAACTTCTACAAGTCAATTTAACTCAAGCACTCTTTCACAATTATTTGGCTCTGCAAGGTTAAAACTTGCAGAAAACTCTTAGAATTGACTCAGTTGAGCTTATATCACATTCTAGAAGCATCAATTCACTATCTGCACCTCTAATTAAGTGTCTACGGTAATGACAATTAGACGGAAGGATCCAACTGAAAAACAAATAAAAGTTCAGGGACCCAATTGAAAAATAAATAAAAGTTCAGGGACTCAATTAAAAGAAAAAAAATTCAGGGACCTAATTAAAAAATTGGTAAAGTATAGGGACCTACAGAGTAATTAAACCTTTTTTTTTACTACTGAGAGTGACAAAAATGAATTTTGTAATATACCTACAAAGGGGATATACTTATTTGTCAACGACAGATTCATCAATAATTTCAAAGCAAACTCGATGGAACATCTTATATGAACATTTTGGATATAAGATAATGAAAATTAACTTGGGTTTAATTTGGGCTTTGGAATTTAAATGGGCTCGATTAAGCCTAATTGACTTACTAATCATTTATTAAGCTAAAAGGTATTAAATTGGGATTTTTAATCATTTTCTTTCTATTTGGGCCCTATTGTTTGTGGGAGACTAAACTTTGGCCAAGAAGAATTTTTTGTAATTTAGTCCCTAGTTTATTTTATTCAAAATCATTTTTATCAATGTTCATTCAAAACACACTTAATTTATACTTGAATCATCACGATCTTATGTAGCTTATCCCTTCAAAATTATAGTTTTGTAATAAAATATTAAAGATGCTCTAAAATTTCTTTAGCGTTGAATGGTAATTGTACCAAACACAGTACTTGGTGAAATTGAAAAGAGAAAACAATTAAGATGTAATTAGTTTAAGTGGTAATGGGCTCAAATCTTTTAAGCAAGTAGTCAAGAGTTCAAATATTATCTTTTGCCTATAGACAAAATTTAGTTGAAAGAAACAACTCATTTCTTTTAGTACTTTTAGATCTCTTGAAAGAGATTAATTCCAATGAACAACCGAGAATATTTCTTGTCAGGGTTGGCCTTGAGATTTTTGGTATCCTGGGCAAATAGAGAAAATTGTACCCTTATAATTATTTGAATATTGTTCTTCTTGCAATTTTTTTTGTTGCAAAAATCATTAAGAATATGTTCATAATCAAGATTATTTAAAACATCATTTTCAATATAAATCAAATCAAGACTATTAACCCTTTTTACATTTTGCAACCTAACTAAACAAAAACAACTCAAACTCACATTAGCATTGCTACATTGTAACATTGTACCCGCAATTCCAATTCCCAAAAGTGTAAACAACTAGACACAATATTGCTAAAAAAATGATTAAATGTACGAGCAATCCTTAGAGGCCATTGGTTAATGGCCATGGATCAACAATGGTGGCATGTCATAGAGAAGCTCGTGACGACTAAGAAGTGAAGGTTCATGGCTTGATTTCGAGATTCCAATGGAGCAAGAGAGGTCGTGATTCACAGATCATGATTTACAACACAATGGGCTACGGTGAAAGCACCTATTCGCTACCCACCACCACTTATTCGGATCTTAGCTCTCACTATCATGAAACAGTGAAGCCCCCACCGTAACGAGAATGAGACTCAAAGTGACAAAGAGATTAGAGAGAACGAGACACAAAGATTAATAGTGAGAAGGCATGACAAGCAATGGCGTAGCGTGATTGTTTTGCATAACTGTGTGTTCAAGTGGTCCGACACAATTGGGCGACAAGGAGATTAGAGAGAGATTAGAGATGGAGAAATTAGAGAAAAGAGAGAAAGTTCAAAACCCTTGTTTAGGTAATTATGTTAACATTGATTGAAATTGAAAAAAATAATATACGACACTCTCCTCTTTAGTTGTGAATATATTGTTGGTTCCATATCTCTTCTTGAATCTATGTTTAAATCTTTCTTGTGGGGTAGGGGTGAGGTATTTAGGAAAATACACAGGGTTGGGTAGGAGACGGTGTGTGAAAAGAAAGAGTTAAGAGGTTTAGGTGTGAGAGATTTGAATCTTTTTAATATAGCTCTTTTAGGGAACTGGCGGTGGAGGATACTTGTGGAGAAGGAGAGCTTGTGGTATAGAGTTTTAGTTGGCATTTATGGGCATCAAGGGGGTGTGTTAAGGAATGGGAAAGGTAGATGCTCGAAATGCTGAAAAAATATTTGGGAATTAGATAAGGGGAAATGGGGTGTGAGAAAGGGATGGTTTAGTGACTCAATAAGGAAGGTGGTGGGGAATGGGCGAAACACTGCTTTTTGGAAGGATCTATGGTTGGAAGGATGGCTATTGAAGGATAGATATAAAAGATTATTCTTAATAGCTAAGGATAAAGAGGTATCTACAGCAGAGCTAGGGGATTGGGTAGATGGGAAATGGGTATAGGGGTGGGGTTAGAGAAGGGAGTTGTTTCAATGGGAGAGACATTTATTTCTTGAGTTGAGCCAACTGATAAAGAAGCAGGTGTTTCTACAGGACAAAGAAGACATGTGGAAGTGGTGTAGTGAAAAAGCGTAGAGTTATACAGTTTGGGTAGCTTACAATGCCTTGCATCAGATCACAACAGGAGATAACAACAACATCAAGCTATGGAAAGAGTTTTGGAATAAAATGGTTCCAGCAAAGGTCAGTTTGTTTGTTTGGAAAGCAATCAGAAATAGGATACCATAAAGAGAAAGTCTGTTCAAGAAAGGAGTTATTGGTCAAGAGGAACGTTTGTGTGTTGGATGCAAAAAAGATTTGGAAACTACTTTACATCTGTTTTTTGAATGTGAATGGTTCTCAAGAGTTTGGCTTTTATGTTTGCAGTGGATGGGTTTTTCTACAGCGTTGCAAAATAATATGAGGAATCATAGGCAACAATTTCAAGGATTTTCAGGGGAGGTAAGCAGAGTTAAAGAAGGCTGAGATGTTATTTGGTTAGCAACTATTTGGGTAATTTGGCTGGGTTATCATATGAGTTTGATATATTATGTATTCATGGATGTTTTTTGTTGGGGATTTGGTGGTTACTGTTACTACATGATAGTACATTAGTTCTGTAATGTTTTACTTGTTTGACCACATCTTGTGGTTTGGATGAGTTCATGCTAATAAATTTTATTTGGCTTTTTTCAAAAAAAAAAATATATTGTTTGTTCATTTTCCAAAAAAATGTGGGTAGAGTTTTGTCGAGAATGGAAATATCACCCATTAGTTGACTATAATTACTGGTAAATGTTTTCCAAAAAAAATATTGGTAATTATTTTATTTTTTATAATATTTTTTATATAATTTTAGAATTATATAAAAAATTATTTTAATATTTATATAAATTAAATAGAAAAAATTTAGTATCCCTCTAAAAATGAGGTCATGGACAGTCGTTCACTTCCACTATGCTAAAGGTCACAATTGTTTCTTGGAATCATGTGCATTAACATTACGTTTGGAAAGCATGAAAATAGCAAGAATGGAAAGGAAATGAGAGAAGAGAAGAAAAGGAAGTTTGTTTCCTCTGTTTGAATCCGCCGAAAGTAATGAAGGAAAGAATACTTAATGGTGGGACCCGTGCAAAAAGTCTTTCCGTCTGAATTGGAAAGAAAGAGGGAGACAGAGATGTATTTATTTCAAAAATACACAATTACCCTCAACATACATGTTTGAATAAAAAAAAAAAACATTTTTGCATACGTGAAGACGAGGCATCTGCAATTCTTCATTCCTTCCCCACAACATTCACAAAACATATATGCAAATTTTGATCAATTAAAAAAATCGGTTTGAAAAATGAATTTATGTTTAAAAATATTTATTTAAAACATAATTTAAACATAATAAATTATTTGAATAACTTTAGTAAAAATATTTTTTATATGTATAATTATTTAAGAAGAGTATGATTTTTAATTAATTTAATATTAATAAAATAATATTAAGTTAAAAGAATATTTTCTTAATATTTTATATTTTTATTCTCTTTATTACATCTCATTTTATATAAGGATATTTGTGTCATTTTACAAATATACATTTTTCTTTTCTCTTACTTTCTTTCCAAACAAATAAAGGAAAAGAAAATATCTATCTTTCTTTTCTTCTATTTTCTTTCCTACCAAACAATTATAAAATCATCTTATTTTCTATTTTTTTTTCTTTCACTTTCTTTTTTTTTTTTCATTTTCTTTTACCATCCAAACAAAGTGTAAAAGAGAGAGGGAGAGAGAATAATTGCGCCTGATCAGTCTAAATTGAAGCCTTTCGATCTTGATCGGCTACTCAATACAATAATAGTACAAATATTTTTTTTAAGCATGCCTTTCTTTGTTTCCTACTATTTTTTTTTTATTATTATTATTCTATTTGACTTTGCACTCTAGCTAGGCATTTGTGGCCATTACATTTACATATTCTGATATTCGAATTGAGATCGTAAGGAACAATGTTTATGGGACTAATACACTAATTACTGAGGCATCATCAAAAGCCAAGGATACTAGGTGGCGTTTACTTGTATTTTTGTTTTCTGTTTTCACCTTTTAATTACAAAATTACCACATTATTTTTATCCAGTTTCCTGTTTTCAAATATTTATATAGGAAACAGAGAAAATGAAACAAAGTTGTTTTCAATGTTTCCTGTACAAATCTTTAAGAATAGGAAACAGAATGAAAACAAGTAATAAGTTTTGTAATTAAAAAGTGAAAATAAAAAATAGAATTGCAAGTAAACATTTCCTAAGTGTCTAACTCAGTTGATTGAGAAGAATGCATAAGTTACTGTAAATCTCCTAATACCTGTCTTTGATTCCGATAAAAAAATCAAAAGCCAAGGATCACTTCCTTATTAGCCTGAAGAGTATATATACAAAAATATTAGGCGACAAATGCAAAATGGTCAATTAATTCCATGTGTACCATCATATATCGTATCTGTGCAAATAGGACTCGCCATTTTCGTTGAATCTCAACCACTACTACTTGCGTTGCACAATTTTATTCTATCATTACGAGTACCACACATCTTTCTGTTTTTTTCTTTTGAAGCATAAATGGTCAAAAAAGTACTCACATATGAAGCATGCGGCATAGAAAACAACATTGACTCGAGTGTATCAAAATTAAAGCTTCTCATTGACTATTCCCAACCGTACAATTTCTTTAATTTGAGTTAAGATTGTTGAGACTTGAGAACGATACAACATGTCGCCGCTGAAACAACACAAATTATGGTCACTGTCCTTTTTTTAAAAAAAAAAAATATTCATTTGTATCTTGCTCCTTACCAATCGGTTGAATCAAGTGGAGAGAAAGTTTAAAGGATTATAATTAAAAAGAGAAAATAAGCTATGTATTAATAGTGTAAAGTAGTTTTATATTGTTATTCAATCATAAACAACTGTATATGATAAGTTTGTTAACTTTTAACTACTTATATTCACAATATTTCTACTACTACACACATTCACAATATTTTTATAACTATCTTCATTCACTTCTTTATCTTATGTTTTTTTTTTAATATTTCTTTTATAAGTTTTTCTAGCTTTATTTTTTAATTTCGAAGATTTCTCTCTTTTATCAATAATATCAAATATTTAATTCAATTTTCAAAGTTAATATTTCCTTATCTTTTTAATATATATAGTCTTTAATTTCTTAGAGATGAATTATCTCTTTTTTCAAATTTCTTTCAATGTGTTGTATAATCATTTATTTATTTTTTTTCAAATTTTTTTTCTATTGATTATATAAATAAGGGGTAATGAAAATTCAAATAAACTCGTACATTATACTGCCTAAAATACTAATTTATTAAATAATTAATTATTAGAAGTTAGATATTGAAATAATTGTGTAAAAGAAATGCTCCTTTATAGATTTCTGAATGTGTCCTGTCTGTTAATCATGTTACTCTGTGTTAGTTAGTGTTCAACGTAATTAAATAAGAATTAGAAAAGCTACTATTTTTTTCTACGGCAGACCTACCTCAATTACGTTTTTCAGTCCACTTTTAATTGAAGGAAACTTCCTTTGACGATTGCCGTTTTACAAGTCAATCTAAAACAATCAGCATAAACAGCCGCACTTATGGAAAAATGTAACTGTATGCGAACTACTACTGAGTATTTCCTATATATTTTTTTTTTACCCATCACATTAGTACGAAATATTTATCAGCTTTGCTGATGATTAATTTCCGTTGGAGAACCTGGCTGGCCACCTTTAGTAGGATCTCCCCTCGCAACCATGTGTGAGTGTTTCCTATATTTTTAATATTTAAAGACATACGTGAATATAAAAAATATAATTTTTAAAAATATTCTAAAAAAATAATTTGATTGGTAATAAAGAGTGAATTAAAATATGAAATTATATTCATTTTAAAACATTAATTTTAACAAATTAAATATTAATGTAATTAATGAATATATTTTTAATGATAATTTACAAATATCTCATTATATTTAGATAATGTTTTTATACACATATTAGAATGAGACAAAACAAAACATATGAGTTCAATTTTATATAGTTCATTTTAAAAATAAAATAGAACATAACACGAGATTAAATAATAATATATTTTGCTTTCACTAAAAGTAAAAAAAGGAGGGAATTAGAGAGAAAATAACAAAATAGAACATTCTATTTCATCATTTTTGGCATCAAATGCTACCTTAATGTTAATTAAAAAAAAATGTTCTTGAATTGAATTAAAATTAAAGAAATAATATTAATTTGATTTAATATAAAAATTCATAATATGTTGCAAAATGACAAAGACATGGGATTATATGAGAAAAATAAGATACATAGTAGTTAATCTATTTTAAGAATAAAAACTCAAAACTTATACTATAAAATGGATTTATTATGACACTTAAAAATCAAAATAATAATGTTATGACTCTAAATAATTTTTAAATTTCTTTTAAAAATAATTGAACGAGAGGTATAATGCAGAAAAATACATTTTTAAAATAAGAATCAAATTAAAATGAAGCAACTTTTTTAAAATCATAAATAATTTAAAATATATATTGGAAAAAACTTAAATTTTTTTAGTAACTTAAATTTTATAAAATGATAAGGAAAAAACTAGTTTTTTTTATAAAAAAAAAACGGGTAAAGAAAACTTTAGAAAAAAGTTGATGTTTTGCATCTTTCTCCCCGCTCTCTTTCTCTGGTCATCTTTTTAAATTAAAAGAAATGAAAATGTTTAAACAAATTTTATTTTTAAAACTATTATTTTTAGCTTTAATTTTAAAACAACTCTTAAATAAAAGAAGTTAACAATGTTGTGTCTTTGGCCAACGACAAAGATTTATTCGTAATTAATTTTTTGTTTAAGGATTAACATGTACTTTTATTTTATTTTATTTTAGAGACAAAAAGGAAAAGTAATACTAATTAATATAGAGATAAGTGTGTGAATCAATTGGTATGGGTTGTTCTTAATTAAACTTAAAACCTTAATTTTGTCCTTTTTTTGCTTTGTTTTTGAAATAAACTTGCATGTTCTCAAAATTCCATCATAATAAAAACATAAGAAAATGCAATCCGAATCCGACAGAGCTTATGTTTTTCTCCATATATCAAGTTTCATTTTCCTTATCTGACTTTCTTTTAAGTTATTAAAGTCCACTACGAAAAGAATAAAAAAAAAAGAAAATTAAAGGAAATTTTATAGTGGTTCTATGCGACAAATATTTGGCATAGGTTGCTGTGGCAGCCTCATGGAGGAGGTTGGGGCCCAGTTATATATGGTGGAGACGTGTGGCTAATGAGGAATGTATGCACAATCTTGAAGGCTTCTTTCCCTAACATTTCATCATGCCAAAGAAGAAAGAAAGGTCGATTACACACATCAAAAAATGCAATAAGAATGCCTTCAAAAAAAATGCAATAAGAATTCTCTAGAACAATAACACTAACAAATAACTTACTAAGGTAAGGTGAATGGTTTTATTAAAAGGGTAGTTTTTGGGTTATTGAGCTATGTTAGAAGAGAGGTTGATCACAAATGATTTCAGCAAGGAGTTCTAGAGACTATGATAGTAGAGACTAAGTGGAATAGAATGGAAGGTATTAAAGTGCGTTTGTTTCATGGATTAAAAATTTATTTTCGGGAATGTAATATGAAAATATTACATACCCATATTTGTTACAAAGCATTGAAAAATTATTCCTAGAAACTATTGATTCCCAGAAATGTTATAACTTCCATTTTTATCATATTTTTTCACACTTCTATTCCCATGATGAGGGATGGGTAAATGATATTCCTATGAGAATAAGGAAAGTTATTTCCTAAATTACCAAGAATATGAACTTTCTTTTCTATTTAAATTATTTTGAATTTTAAAAGATATTTTCTAGAATATTAAAATGTAACCAAACACATTTTTAAGTATTCCTATGAATAACATTCCTAGTCATAATATTCTTGAGGATGTGATTCCTGAAAATATAACATGATATCTTAAAACAAATGTCCCCTTATTAAATTGTAGAGGGAGAGACATGGGGCGTTAGTTGCAAAACCAACACAAATTATGCTCAAATTTCAAGATCCTATGTATATTAACCAGTTCTCTAAGAAACGCAATTAAAATTATGCAATTTAATAATAGTTCTTCATACAAGTGCTATTATGTGTTAATTGTGTATTTTAGTAATGGTTGTATAAAAAATGCTATTGAAATAATTTTAATATCAAAAGTTGCTATTTTAAGTCTGTCTTTATACTAGTTCTTTTTTTTTTTTTTTTGAAGATAGTGAACTATTATAAAGACATTATTAGAAGTAATTCCAAACATAATGGTTAATGTTTTACAATTTTGATTGTAATTTTTTTATTAAAAAAATTTAAGTGAGTTGAGTTTTGCAGACTCATTGAGTCAAGATAAGCCTTAAGATTTAAAAAAAAACACTTATAAAAATACTTATAGAATGTTTACTATTTTGTATCTTACAGAGATATATTTATATTCAATCTCTTATTATTAATTTTATGTGAATTTGACAAAGAAGTAATGAGCTTATTATGCCATTGCCTATGACAACCTAACAAGCACACCCTCTTCTTCTCATATATAACCCTCAAGGCCTCAAAACCTTGATCAACAACTTGCTAACAAGCACTCTCAATAGTGGGAATAACAACTCAATTAAAACTCTAGCACTCTATCTTTCTCAACTTAGACACACATCAATGAAGCTATAGGCACCTAGCTTCTCTAACTTTTCTAGGCTTGGACTCTACTCTTGTTAAGTATTCTAGTTTGTGTCCGGTGACTTTACTCTTAGGCAAAAGCTCTATTTATAATGTTGAAGAGATATTAATTTGGACTTTTTAGAAGAGAGATTTGAATTAAAAATATCCCTTATCTTTTTATTTTAGGAAGCTACTTGATTTTGGCATAAAATATTTTCCAAATTCACAATTTAAAATAATGTTTAATTAGGGAAAGTTTGTTTTAAAAAAACTGCACAAAATCTTCAAATTTAAGGCTATAGACTTGTAGGACTCGACTCTGTCAGGCCAGACTCATGTCTGAGTCTGCCTAGACTTAAGTCTTCCATTCCAGACTCAAGTCTGGGCTGCCTAAAGTTGAGTATGTCATTCCAAACTCAAGTCCTTTAGCCTATTTGGCTCAAAAATGAATATTCAAGGTTCTTAATTCATTTCTTTGTGAAAACCTCTTATTAATTGGTTTATTATTAACCTAGATTGACTATTAAAGCCCTAGTTGGATCATTGATACATGTTCTAGCTAATACTTGAAGAGTTTACAAGATATACCTAAGACTCTGGCTTTTGGTGTTCAATCTTCAGTCTTGAACCTTGACTTCGTTATGCTTTATCATCTTTTTTTGGCTTTGACTTGTCGTGTGTTGAAAGTGCTTCATTTGTTGGCTTTGTCTTCATCAAAACTTCCTTAGATAGTTAACTTGAGTGCTTGGAAGCTAGAGAGTCATGTTTTCTAATTGTTTACGGAGCTTGTAATCTCCCCATTAATGCTTAAAAACACCAATGTCGAGATTTTTCACTAGTATAGGCAATAACTTATATAAGGAACCAATGTCAAATTTTTTTTAGGCTTAAATAAGTTTTTAGTCCCTCAAATTTAGGGGTCTGTCTTTTTTAGTCCCTTAAATTAAAATTTGTATTTTATAGTCTCTCAAATTTGTGAAATGCTTTTTTAGTCCCTCCTGACCAATTTTTGGCGATTTGGATGCACAGTTTGCGGCAATTTTTAAGTGCAGGAAGGACTAAAAAAAATATTTTGCGAATTTGAGAGACTAAAAAATGCAAATTTTAATTTGGGGGACTAAAAAAGATAGACCTTTAAATTTGAGGGATTAAAAACATATTTAAACCTTTTTTTAAAATGAAATCTAGTTTAGAAAACCTTTAATAAGTTGAATATGAAGATATTGGAAATGGAGAAGCCTTTAGAGACCTCAAGAATAGGATTTTTTAACTAAGCATGGTAGATGACTAGATTAGTAAAGACAACCTCGATGATGGTTGCAATCATAAGAGAGCATAATACTAAGTTGGAATCTCACCTTAGGTAAACCTTAGGATTGAGGTTTTCCTAAGAAAATTTAAAGGTGAACCATATGACCCTTAAAGAGAAGAATTGAATCACAAGCCTTTGGAAAGATGAAAGTTAGTGGGTTGAGAGAGACGAGCAAGTGAGTGAGAGTAGATGTATTCTTGAGCCTTGATTTTCGAGGACTAAAATCTTTAAAGGATGGTAGAATTATAACAGCCAAATTCTGAATATTAAAAATAAATCTTGAGGAGACCCTTTCTAGTAATATTTATTTAATTATATTAAATTAATTGATTAGCGATAACTTAGGTATTATTGTTGTTGTTGTTATTGTTAAAATTATCGTTGATTTATTATTATTATTATTATTATTATTATTATTATTATTATTATTATTATTATTATTATTATTATTATTATTATCTTGTTGCTATTGTTGATATTATTATTGTTGTTGTTGTTGTCATCTTTGTCTTGTCTTGTCTTATCGTTGGATTTGTTTATATCTAAATTGTAAATATTATGTTACCTTGATTTATCTTAATTGTTTGTTATACTTATATTTATACATGTTATATTATATAAGTGTTGATTACTATATTACTATGGTTGTTATACTACATTATATTTAGTTCTAGAGGAGTGTTAGATTATGTTCTTATAATTAAGGGTTAAATAACTTTTAGGTCTCTGATAAATTTTCAAATTTTACTTTGGGTCCCTGATAAATTTTTTCATTGTTTTGAGTCCCTGTTATATCAAAAATTTTGTTTTGAGTTCCTACCGTCAGTTAAGTGATGACGTGGCACCATTCGAACAGATCTTCCCAATATGTATCAACCTTTTAGATGGTGTCATGTCATCACTTAACTAACAACAGGGACCCAAAACAAAATTTTTAATATATCAGGGACTCAAAGCAAAATTGGGAAATTTATCAAAGACCTAAAAGTTATTTATGCCTATAATTAAAAAGCTTGAAAAATATCTAATGTCGAGTTCTATGACGAAAATCCTAAAAAGACCACATCATATCTTGAGTTATACTTGTCTGATTGAGGTTCTATTTGCACTATTGGAAAGTTTGTTGAAAAAGCTACAATTCATTCTTATACCTTAAAAACCAAAATCGGCCTCCATCTTAGAGAAAATTGACCTCAAAGTAGGCCACTTGATCATGAAAAACACTTTCAGTCCCTCATTGGACAAAATAACCTCATAAACCCATTCATTCCCATATAAAAAGAGGAGACCACCAATCCTTAAGAGCATAAAAAATTAAAGTGGGCTGTGATGCGTAAAATATGTTCGCTAAGGGCAAATGTATCTTACGCAACAGTTACAATGGACCTAAGTCCGGATATCGTACCCAAAGGACTAATGGTAGATCCCAAATAATCCTAAATTGCATTAAACAAAAAAAATTGATTCAATTGACAGTCGAGAAAATGGTGTTCAATTAATCTATAGAAATAGAGCAGAACAAGTAAATTGTATCAGTGTAAAAGAACTTATTAGAAAAACAAGTATAGGATTGTGATTTCACGTGTACCCATTTTCCCCCAATTCTTATTCTAATCAAAACCCTAAATTATTCTTCGATTTCCAATTACCTCTTAAAATTATTAGTTAGCCTTTGGCCATGGTCTTAAAATACTCTTCCCCCTAATTTAATTCTCAATTGATCATAGAAAAATTAAGTTAGGGCAAAGGATAATTCGCAGAGAGGTAAATTAAACATATTAATTTTACTAGAGATTCATACAATCAGTTTGGTCATGCAAGTTATATGAATTCAACTTCTTCACAGATCAATTAATCATAGGCAGATGGTCACTGACAAGCAATTAATTTAAGTTCAGAGTGATCAATTCCAAAATAACAATAAGCACAGTGAAGAAGAAACAATTGACTAAATAACATTGAAACTTCAATTATAATCAGAATTAGGGTACATAGGTACAATTACATCACAAAACATGTTAAATCGAGGGTTCCAATTTTCTATTTATATTAGCCAAAATGTCTATCTTCGTGGAGTTAGCATGACTGTGCTAAAACCAGCACAGTTGTGCTCTTTTGGCAGCCAACTTCAAAATTCAAGTGTGCCTTTCTACTTCCTTAACCAGCACGATTGTGCTGGTAAATAGCATGACCCATCATTGAAAAAATATGACATTGTTGCTCTTTACTAAGAAAATTGAACCACGGTTGGACTGCTATCAGGTTAAGTCCAACACAATTGTGTTGGATTCAACACGATTGTGCTAAATCACCACGGTCGTGCTCTTCAACATGGTTGTGCTCTTAAGAAAAGTGGCAATTTGGCTCCAAAATTCGAGCTTTTCAGCTCTTTTTCCTCTTTCACCTCTTATAGTACCTACCTAACACAAACTTGTACCAAACTACAAGTTTTGCTAACAAAAAATATGCTTAATAGTATGAAATTAGCACAAAAAACTCACTTCCAAATATATTCAAAACTTGGTTTATCAAACCTCCCCACACTTGAGCATTGTTTGCCCTCAAGCAATTATTCTGATTACAATTCAAGAACAATTATCCACAATCAAGAAACCACTTTTCAGAGCCCCAAATTATTAAAAGTGAAAAGAAAATGTAAACAACGATAACAATCAACCTGGAATGCATCAAAATTTTCCAAGAAATCCATTAGGCTTTAGGATTTTGCCTAAATGTTCAGTTTCCAATGAGCATCGGTTCACTCATTTCCCTTACTCTCAGTGTTTCAAGGATAAACAGACACACACTCAGATAGCCCTGTTCACAAAACTATTCATTAATCAACTTAACTCAAACAAAATTCCAGCAATCAGAACAAATGAGGCATAATAGGGTGTAATGGGGTAGGTTTACAATGGGAGGTAGATATAGAAAAGATAAGATAAACAAAAGGCTCTAAACAAAAATTCACACTTAGTGACTTACACAAGAGGAGAGCAAGTACCTTTCTTTTTATCCACACATTTCTCATAATTTCCTTTTTCGCCCATGCTTCTTCTCCTTTTTATTTACCTATTTCTTTTTTGCTTTTCTTTTCCCACTTTCCAATTTTTATTTTATTCTATTTTATTTAATTTCTTATTATATTTTTTAAGGTCTTTTTGACCTTATTTTGACTTTAGCTAACGGGAGAAGAAGATGAAGCACATTAGAACACTTTTTGCTACAACCTTGTACCAATTGCTCCCCTACCCTTCAAATCACCAAGCAGCACAAATACACAAAATTCAACGAGGCAAGGATCCAAAGAAATTTCAATAAGGATCAAAGGGGCAACTAAGAGATAACTGTAACATAAAATCTGAGTTCAGAAAGTAGCCTAACAGATGCTTTAACAGTTTCAGAAAGTAGGAAGTCATTCAAGGATATGTATTTCAAAATAGATCCTAGAACATGCCATCCTAAGTGAACTAAAAACCGCACACTAAAAATTTTTATAGCTCAAAATTCTCATTTCTATGGTTAAGCTCAAAGGAAAATTGTTCAACTAGGATATTTTCTGCTAATGTTGCACCTCCTTGGAGGGAATCCCAATGTGAAGTTGCAAGTCCAAAACTTTTTCTTTTCAAAAGGGCTCCTAAAAACGAATTCCAAAATTTAACAGAGAACTCAAAATAATTAAATCAAAACAACACACTGGACATAATCACAAATGAAAATAAGCTCATAGTTGGGGTGAAACATACAAGTGATACCCCTCCCCATACTTAGAACATGCAGTGTTCTTAATGCATCGAAACAAAAATAAACAATGCACTAAAAAAGTAAATACACGGAAATAGGAAAGTATTGTGAGAAAATAAAGACAAAAAAATAAAAGGCTAAAATAAATAATGCGATAACATAAATCCTCCTCAAGAAAGAGGTGGACCTCTGAAGAACTGGTCTTGCAGCTACTGCAAGAAGGTCATCTGGGCTGCAAAGCTATCAGTGACCATCTGATGGTGCTGCTCAAAGTGAGTTCAAAGAGGATGGTACTATAAATAGGTTTAAAGCTTGCTTAGTAGCTAAAGGATATACACAAATCCCTGACATTGACTTTTGTGAAACGTTTAGTCCAATTGTTAAAGCTCCAACCATTCAAGTTATCTTCTCTCTAGCTATTCTTTTTAAGTGGCCACTCAGACAATTAGATGTCAAAAATGCATTCTTGCATGGCACACTTAACGAAAGTGTCTACATGGAACAACCATTCGGCTTTATACATTCGCAATTTCTCGATCATGTTTGTCTTCTTCATAAATCCATTTATGGTCTTAAGCAAGCATCCCATGTCTGGTTTGCTAAACTATCCACTTGTCTTACTTCTATTGGTTTTAAATGTAGTAAAACATATTCTTCACTCTTTATTTATCGCCATGGCACTATTTTCACCTTTCTTCTTATCTATGTGGATGATGTTATTATTACACGAAATGCTCCAACTTTTATAACAAACCTTACCTGATGCCTTAACAATGACTTTGCTCTCAAAGACTTGGGTCAACTCCATTACTTCCTTGGTCTTGAAGTTAGATACCTTCCTAAAGGTCTTACAATTTCCCAAGTAAACTATGCACGAGATGTTCTAGCTAAAGCCAACATGCTTGAAGCCTCCAAGATCAACACCCATATTACTCCAAAAGCAATTGAACTATTTGATGGTCTGTGGATCCTACGGAATATTGTTGCTTTTGTTGCTCTCTCCAATATCTCACTTTTACTAGACCTGACATTACACATGTTGTCAATTTTGTGTGCCAACCTTTTCAAAATCCAACAAAAAAGGATCTTCATGTCGTCAAATGCATCTTGCGTTATATAAAAGGAACTTTAACACATGGTCAGCGATATTTATCTCAAAGCTCTCTAACTATTAATGCTTTTTGTGATGCAAATTGGGCAGGTTGTCCAACTAATAGGTGAAACACCACTGGCTATTGCATTTTCCTTATCAAATTGTATATCATGGGCTTGAAAGAAACAACCAATTGTTTCTCGTTCGAGTACGGAAGGTGAGTATAGGTTTTTAGCAACCACTGTGGCTAAAATTACATGGCTTCAACACCTTTTTCATGACCTCAATATCACTCTTGAATGACGACCACTTCTCTTTTGTGACAACAAAAGTGCTATCCACTTGTCTCGTAATTCCGTGCTACATGCTCAAACTAAGCACATTGAAATTGACTACCATTTTATACGGGAAAAAGTTATTGTAACACCCTAAAGGGTATTACCCTCAGACGTACATTTTAGTCATCAAAACTGATAATATAAACATATATGATATCATTACTCAAGAGTATCAATGTTCAAAGGGTCTACAAAGTTCTCAAGTAATTGCATCATATACATAAAAAGGGTAATTCCCACATATAGGACCCTATGTCAAAAGAATACATAAAGAGGTCTTTCACAAAAACTACCCTATAAATACACAAAACATAATATCTTCTAAGTCTCTTGTCTCCATGCTTCAAACCTATTCAATCTAGAACATAAACACTAAACTAATGAGACAAGGTCTCAGTGAGTGTTAAAACATGCATCATACATCTACAAGATTCATAAAATAACTATAAAGCAAGATCACATACAACTTTTACATCTTTATTATCATAACCTTAATATTAACCTTGCATGCTTTAAAGTTAACTTTCTTTAATCTTTTTCCGTCCTACGACATTTATTGAGCTCAATATATATTGAAAGACGTCTCTTTCCTTTTATGCCATGGCCTCGTATTATTCTCCTCCAGCCCGAGGAGCTATGCCACATCTTTGGAAGGTAGGAAGTGACGGAAGGATCCCACCTACCTTTTAAAGCGGGCATGTCTTTTCTTTTGCATGCTTAACTTATAAAGATATTATTCACCTTCTTTGATCCCTAAAGGAATCACCTCTTTCATTACTTTAAACATATTGTTATCCTCATAGATCATGTAAGCATAGAAGAGTGTACTAAGGAAAATAACTTGAAAAAAAAATTCAACATGTGTATTCTAGGGGTTAATCGCTTAAGTGAGGATATCCTGCGCTTAAGCAAGCTTGACTCTGGCGCTTCGTGCTTAAGCCCCAGAGTGTCACGCTTAAGCGCCAAATCTTCGTGCTTAAGCACTAGAGTGCCACGCTTAAGATCTGATCCCTGGAACTTTGTGCTTAAGCACCAAATTTAAGTGACGAGCATAGCTCACTTAAGTGAGAGTCTATGACTCTGTAAATCACAGGGGTCGTGTTTTTGCATAACCCATTTGCCATAAATGCTACCCAACAACCCAAATCCTTTACAAATAATACATTAATGCTAAATAATCAATAACATCATGCAAGGCAAGTATAATAACTCATGATTAATGCAAATTTCACAAAATCCCCAAATCTTAGGGGTTAGGGTTTAATACCCATGGCAAGAACCCAACTCACCATCAATATCCAACCAAACACAAGATGAAGGGGAAGAGAGTGGTGAAGAAACATTCACCAAAGACCTTTAGAGCAAGATGATAAGTGAGGGATTGTGGGTGTCCTAACTTTCCTCCTCCTCCTTCCTTTCCTTTCTCCTTCTTCTCCCTTCTCATTTCCTTCTTCTCAAATTCTAATTGTGTGTGTGTTAAGTGTGGGAGGGAAGGGTTTTGGGGCCTAAGAGTAGCACTAGCCCTCTTTGGGTATTATGGGCCCCTACTTTCTAAACCACCTTAATGCATTCAAAGCGATATATAAAAAAACACACCACCTAGAGAAAATATAAGGACATTATGAAGCAAGCAAACATTATCATATTTCATTATTATCATAATTATCTTATTTATGGGGATGTTACAGTTATTGCTGGTGATCTCTAACTTCAATATGTACATGCAACTCAACAAATTGTTGATGTATTCACCAAAGCATTATGCAAGGATTCTTTTGCCACATTTTGTTACAAGCTTGACATTCATCTATCCATGTTGCCAACCTTAAGGGGGTGTAAAGAATATTAAGCACCCCTCAATTCCAACATCCAATCAAACAAAATCAACCAAATCATTAGAGGACAATCTCAACGAATGCATTGCCTTAATTCATGGAAATAAATAAAAAATGATCATAAAGTTTGTTGATGCTATTTCCATATATGTGCATTGCCTTGGTTCATGAAACCAAATCAGTTGTCATAGAGTCTCTTATGCTATTTCCTTATATGTATTATTATCGTTGTCCCTATATGTACAAAACCTCTTTTGAATAATAGATGAGAAATAAGATCACTTTTAGAAAATAACCTATCCCTTTTCTTTATATTTTTCCCTTTTCATAGTTTGTTATTATGCGCCACTATCCAAGATTGGTAAGGACTTGTATGGGCAATTCTTCATGGGTACTTGCGAACACTTGTGTTTGTTCAACATCTTTACACTTACTTTCATTTGTTATTGTTATGCTTGGAACAATATGTAGTATTTCTAAAGTCAATGAAATTTGAAGTTTAGTTATTAAAAAATCCTTAAACTTGAATTTGGGTTTAATTTTTTTTTTTGTGCACTTCAATTTCTAAAGTTTTATCCTTATAATCTTTTAACTTGGTTTATTCCAGGTGGAATATTAGCAGTCATGAATTTTGTCTTAGATATTACAATCAGAATGACATTCCCAAGGTTCTCCATGTGCTTTATGAATCCATGCAGCATAGACTAATATACCATGATATTTGCATGGCAGTGCTACAATATTGGAGTGTTCCAAAAAGTTTCTTGTTTCATTATATATATAAAGAATCTTGAGATTGTCTTCTAATGGTTTGGTTGATTTTGTTTGTAAAGAATATTGAGCATCCCTCAATTCCAACATCCAATCAAACAAAATCAACCAAACCATTAGAGGACAATCTCAATATTCTCTCTCTCTCTCTCTCTCTCTCTCTCTCTCTCTCTCTCTCTCTCTCTATATATATATATATATATATATATATATATAATGAAACAAATTGTAGCATTGCAAATATCATAGTATATTGGTCTATGATGCATGGATTCACAAAGTACTTGGAGAACTTTGGGAATGTCATTTTGATTGTTATATCTAAGACAAAATTCATCACTACCAATATTCCACTTGCAATAAACCACGTTAAAAGATCATAAGGATAAAACTTCAGAAATTGAAGTGCATAAAAAAAATTAAGCCCAAATTCAAGTTTAAGGATTTTATAACTAAACTTCAAATTTCATTGACTTTAGAAATACTACCTACTGATCCAGCATAACAATAACAAAAGAAAGTAGTGTAAAGATGTTGAACATACACAGGTGTTCGCAAGTACCAATGAAGAATTGCCTATACAAATTCTTACCAATCTTGGATAATGGTGTGTAATGGCCAACTATGAAAGCGCTATAGCATATGATAGCTTCATAGCGAGAAGCAAGATCATCGCTATTTTAAATATGATTATATTTTATGAACTAAATAATTTATTATAATATACCTGACAATTACCAAAAACTAACCTAAAAAGACACAAGACAAAACAAAATATTAAAAATATATAACAAAACAGAAAAGGAATCAACAAGAAAGAAATAGACAAGTAAAAATCCATCATTGATAGAGAGCAGTTAAGTGTATATAGTGTAAGACCAAACTAAATGCTAATGTCATCATTGCATGCCAAAACGCGTATCTCAGACATGTGAATTCAAACACCTTTTAAAAAAAAACTAACAATCAAATAATTAAATACTAACACAAAAGAGAAACACTAGAATATATAATCATAATTGATAGAAAAGCAAAATAAATTAAATAGAATAAAAGAGAGAAAGCCAAGTAAGGGCCCACACACACATACCTCGAGAAAAATCTTTGTGCAAACAATATGAGAACCATAGTTTGTTGTGAGCAACCACAATTTGTTGTGAGCAACCACAATTTTTATTATTATAGATTTGGATGGGTTTGGATTGCTTTTGTAGACATCACCAGAAAACTGAACCAAATCGATCGATTAGACCAAAAAATCATCCAAACAAATTCAAAAAAATGGTTTCGATTTTCATTTTTTTGGATCATTTTATTTTGGATCAGATTGGATATGAAAACCCTTAGCCACAATGAACAAAATCAAGAAGAGAATAGCAAAAATGATGTTTAACCCTAAATCAAAAATCAATAATCAAAATAAAAACAAACATAAATAAGTAAAGTTGGACATGGTTAAATCTGAAAACACATACACGCACACATGCACATACAAGAAGTTCACCATCTAGAATCCATTTGTATTTAATGAGGTTCCACTCACCTGAGTAATGGATCGAAGAAGAGCCATATCCAATAACTTAACCTTTTTTGTTTCACCTACTCCAACTAACAAGAGAAAGGATAGACAAGTGAGATACGAGATTGACTCCTGAGTTGGTTGTGACAAGCGTAGAGTGAAATATAGGGTAATAACATTAATGGGTGGAGAGTGGGATCTAAGGGAAAGAAATGAAAGAGTGTAGGAATTGCGAACGAGAGAAAGCATTTTCCAGGTGGTTATTGAATCGGCAGAGAGACGAGAAAGAAGAGGAATTGGGAATTAGGTATTTGGAGAATGTAAACCTAATTGACCAAATGATCATTTATAAGCTAAAGGATATTAAGTTGGGCTTTTTAATCACTATGTTTTTTAATTGGATCATATCGGTAACAGGTACAAGTATGAACTCAAGCCCAAAATAAATAGAATTAAGAGAAAAAATAACAGAGATGATGTTTAACCCTAAATTGAAAATTAAAAAACTAAAATAAAAAACAAAACTTAAACAAGTAAATCTAAACATAGTTAAATCACAAATAAACCAAAAACCCACGTATGCAAGTTGTCCACCATTTGATGTCTATTTATATTCAATATGCCCTCACTCACATGAGTAATGGATCAAAGAAAAGCCATTTCTCATAAAAAAATTTTGTTCACTTGCTCTTAGTAACGAGAGGTAAAAGAAACAAATGCAATTCAAGATTGAATCTCAAATTAACAATGATGGGCAATTATTGAGATCCAATTAGAGGCACAAATAGGTGGAAAGTGAGATTTAAGGGAAAGAAATGAGAAATAGGAGGAGTTGGGAACATGAGAGGGCATTGGTTATATAGTCTTAGAAATGACAAAGAAACTTGAAAGAAAAGAAGTTAGAACGAGGTATTTGGAGAAGGTTTTGGATCAAATAACATGTGGCAATATATTAATTGACAAATACAAATTGCATGTGAAAATTAATTGTCATATGAATATGCCATATAGACAATTAATAACTATATGCTTTTAAATATTAAATGTTTACAAATTTTACTCCATACAAGTAGAAGGTTCTAGAATAAGGAAGTTAAATGTTTTTAAAGTAAACATATATATCTTTTTTTTTTTTTTTTACTATTGAGAGCGACAAAAATGAATTTTGTAATATACCTACAAAGGGGAAACACTTATTTGTCAACGACATATTAATCAATAATTTCAAAGCAAACTCGATGGAACATATTATATGAACATTTTGGATATAAGATAATGAAAATTAACTTGTGTTTAATTTAGGCTTTGGACTTTAAATTGGCTCGATTAAGCCTAATTGACTTACTAATCATTTATTAAGTTAAAAGGTATTAAATTGGGATTTTTAATCATTGTTTTTCTATTTGGGCCCTATATTGTTAGTTGACTTGAACATCCCCTAACTCAAGTTTAAGGGTGTGTTCGGTAAAGTGAAATGAAATGAAATAAAAGTGAATTGAGATTAAAATTTTGAATTAAAGTGTAAAAGTGCGGATCTCACATCATTTTATTGTTCATTTCACTCATTTTTAGCCGTAAACGAATAGGTTATAAAGTTTCTTTGTATCTCACCTTACACTCCACCACTTGCAACCATTAAGAAGAATTGGTATCGTTGTGACGAGAGAAGTCCAACTTGCACAATACTTTATAATCAACTTTATTATTAGAAAATTAAAAAAAAAATCATTTTATGTGATAGTAGTATTATACACGGTTATTTCTATTTCTTATTGGTCCATTTAATTTATACATATATTTCAAAATACATTCTAATATTAAAGGAACTTTTTGTTAGCCCAAATTTGCGAGAGAAAAAAACATTTTCTTTTTTATAATTAGGTTTAAATATGTTTTTAATCCTTATAATTTAGTATTTTTTTGTTTTTTGTCCTTGTAAATTTTTTTTTATTTTGGTCCTTGCAAATTATGTTTGTTTTGTTTTTCGTCCTTAAAACAGTTTAAATAGTACTTTAAACAGTAAAAAAATGTTATATAAACCACTTTAAGGACGAAAAATAAACAAACATAATTTGCAGGGATCAAAATCAAATATTTTTTTTGCTAGGACGAAAAACAAAAAAAAAATCCTAAATTATAAGGACTAAAAAATTATTTAAATCTTATATTTATTAATGAAATATAGTAATTATTAATAAAGATAAAAATAAATAAATGCCACGCAAGATTGTGGAAACAGTATTATCTTATCTCTATCTTTTGTTCTTTTACTAGTCATGTCCATAACCGTACGGTCGGTGGACGTTTGTGGTATTTAACAGTTTATGCGCAAAGACTTTAATCATTAATACCCGACCCAGACCGAAACTCAAGAAGTTCAGTAACGGTCATGATTAGATTTTTTATTTTTCATTTTATAAGATACTTTAAAGTTTTTTGAAATGCGTGTTGAAAATTGATAGTAAGAAAAGTACTAATGATATTTTTTTTTAGAATAAAGAAAAATAATGAATTTAATTTACTTTCATTAATTAGTATGTATAATTTTTATCGATTTTTTAACATCGAAATTTAATATGATTAATCTTAAATCTTTAAAGGTGATAAGTTTTTATAGTAAAATATTTATATATACAAACATATACAGTAATAAATAAATTAAAATTTTATTTTCAAATAAAAATTTATTAGTTTTAGATATTTCAAATATGTCTTAAAAATTGCCAATGATATTTTTATTTCTATAAATACTATTAATTGTTACTTTTTCTCCAGATACTTTTTTTTTTGTAAGTGATGATACATATTTGACGATATAAAATAGAGTTTATTTTTTTTTAGTTTCTAAATTATTTATGATTCTGTTTTTAGTTTTGAATTTTTTTTCTTACTTTTAATCCTTAAATGAAAAAGAGTTAAGATAAGACGAAAAAAAGTTAAAAAACATTGACCAGTAAAAAAAATTAAAAACTAATAAAAATTCTAAAAAGTTTAGAGAAACAAATTAGTAAACTGGCCTTATTTGTAAGATCCAATTATCTAATTTATCAGAATTGAAAAATTTAGTTAATTCAGTTGATAGCAATAAATATGTTTTTAATTTTAATTTTTTTCAAAACTATCATTGTCATTAATACTCCTCTTTCTCTATTATAACCTCTCATTTAATTATGGATATTTTAGTCTGAAATTAATTAATGTAAGAGAGAGAATGAAATGGGTTTTATAAAAAGGACCAAGCACCACTTTTAACTTAGATCCTATAAATTGGACTGGAGGGAATATAAAATAATAAATATTTCCTACTAACAACTTAAGTATTTTATTTATAAAAAAAGGTTCATTTTTTTATTTAACAATTAGATGAATTAGCAGACAAAAAAGGAATCATTCAAAATAACAATTTTACATTCCAAATATAAAGACTTTAAACCTGTAAGATCATGTAAAAAATTATAGAACTCTATATATTAGTCAGAAGAAAATTTCAATAAAAAGTTTATTCCTAATTAGGTAATAAAAATGAACCTTTAAAAAATTTAAATTTTATAAATCGTTAATGAAACTATTTTTTTTTTAAGAAGAAGTTAATGAAACTAGTTAACAACTGTTTAATATATTTTCTCGATCCCAAATTTTTAGTTATTTTAGCCTTCACTTTTTTTTTCTAAAATAATTATTATTTTAGAATTTCAAAAATCTAATTAATGTTTTTTTAAATATACATTTATTTAATACCGGCTAGTAGTAGTATAGACATTAAAGATAAATGTATTAAATAAGAACATTTTTAGTTCATATATAATACTAACATTTTACTTCCATTATATTTTTTAATTTGTGTGCATTAATCTTAAATAACTAATGAAACAAGATGGAGATATAATATTTTTAACATTTTAGTGATTTTAAAAATGTTCACGCTAACAAAAAAATTAAATATTGAAGAATCTTTATATTTTAATTTAACAAAAACTTTTTTATTAAATAGTACTAGTACTTCAACAACCCAAACTTTCGTTAGCATTCATCGAATAAAAATATTGTGCGTGTCCCTTGACTCGGGGTGTGGACCCAAAGCCAAAGGAAACCTAGTGCTATTGACTCATTGAGAACAACAGAACAGTGCTGCAATTGCACACCATCACATCACATTGTAACTCGTACATTGAGTTGGAAAATGGTCCCTTCACAGAAATACATAGGACAATGCAAAATTGCAAATGATGTATATATATATATATATATATATATATATAATTAAAATATACTCATAATATTTCTATATTAATAAGAACCTCAACGCAGGGTGAAATATACTAAAAAATGTGGTGATTAACATATAAATAGGGATGACAAAGCGGGTCGGATCAGGCGGACCGATCCGCCAGTCCGCTACCAATTTGGCGGGGCGGGATGGGGTTTGTAGCCCGCCGGTCCGCTTTGGCCCGCCCTGCCTGGCCCGCCAACCCGTCGGGCCACAGGCGGGGCAGGCCGGCCCGCCAGCCCCAGTACTTTTTTTTTAATTAATATATCTAAAATAATATAAGTTATTAGGAACTATTAATATTTTGTGATATATTTTTGAAAAATTATTAGTTTGTGATAAGTCTTTTTAAGATGTTATTCATGATGATGTTGAACTTATGGTGTTAAAAGACTATTAGTTTGTGGTTTATTGAAGAAAATGAAACAATATTGTAATTATTTTTAATTGTGTTCACACTTCACATTAACAAAAATACTCTCTATTGTCCTTTTATAATACAAGTGATACAAGATCATTTTATTTATATCTTATTTACAATAAATTTTTTTAAAAAAAAAATTGACGGGACGGACCAGGACAAGCAGCCCGTGGCAGGTAGGTGGGCCAGCCCGACCCGACCCATTTTCGACAGGCCACATGCTGTCCAGGCCAAAACAGGCCGAGTGAGCCCATTTTGCCAACCCTACATATAAATACGTTGTCTTCACTAGAGAATGAGTCGCGTAATATACTTGTCTTCTGATAAAACTTAACCCAAAATTTGGAAAGAAATTAAGACTATGCCTACGTGCCAAAAGAATTGCCCCCATTTCATTATGCTGGAAGTAATTTCCATTTATCCTATCTACCACTGTCTGACAATCCATCTCAAATCTCAATATCAACTTTGTTAAAACCCAAACTCCCCAGCCAGTTAATAGCTTTCAGTAGACCCAAAGCTTCTGCTTCAACTGCATGAATACAATTATTATTATTTTATTCAATTAGGATGTTTATTAGGATGGAATAATTTTTAGATTTATCCTATAGCTAGGATAAAATTATTAATTTTTTATATTTATTTTAAAATTTATGTTTAGGATTATTTGACATTTTTTTTTATCAATACTTAATAAGATTCTAGATTATATGTGTAAATTAATTTTAATAATTAAATATATTTATAATTAATTATTATTTAAATTAATTTAATAAGTTTAATGTTTTAGGTAAAAAAAATTATAAAATAATATATTTCGTTTAGGTTGTATAAAATAATTACTTTTTATAGTAAGATTAAAAATGATATGAACTTATTTCTAATGATTAATATTGTATTTGAAATATTTAATTGTTAATAATAAAATGAGAAGATAAAATATATTAACAATAAACTAATAACTTCTAATTATAAACTTCAAAACTCAACTTATCGTAAAAAAATAGTAATAAGGAATTATTATCTATATTTTTTAAATAAAGAGCAAACATAAATAAACAACATAAATAAAAGGTTTTTTCAACCAACAGCTTTTTTCACTATTTTTAGACGATAGTATGGTTGTGTTTGGTTCAAGTTTTTTGAGTTTTTTTTTTTTTTAAAAAAAAGAAGTTAAGGAAAACACTTTTTATAAAAGGCTCTTTAAAAAATAAGTAACTTATTTTCGTATAACAAAATTTAAAGAAAAGTAGCTTTAAATTTAGTAGGGAGACCTTTTTTACGGTTTACAAAGAACTTATTCATGTAGTTTCCTTAAAATACCATTTTTTTTATTTTCTACTGATTTTTCAATTTGAGTGTTTTTTTTGGCTTTTCCATTAAATAATTCTCAGTGATTTTAGTTTATTTTAAATTATATTTATTTATTGAAAGATCATAATTTTTTATTTTAAAAATTAAAAAATATTAATTATTTTTAATTTTTAATTTTCATTACATGAAATAAAATAATTTTATCGAAATGAATAAATGATATAATTAAATAAATTATGATATTTTATATTTATAATTTTTATTCTTTAAATTTAATTTAGATTTTTGTTTTTTTTTTTCAATTTGTAGTTAAGTTTTTAATTCGTAATTACAACAATATATTTATTAAATACTTTTTGGACTTTTATTAAATTCTTTTAATATATATTGACATTATTGAAATTTGTTTAAATAAATTACTTTTTATCTTATCAATTTTTTTTAACAATAATATAGAATTTTTTAAATATTTTATCTTTTATAATTAGTAATTAAATTTATTTATTTATTTATTTATTTATTTATATAATAAAATATTTATAAATCATCATTAAAATTAATTTTTATTTATTAAAACATTTTTATATTTTTTAATTTTAAATATACATATTTTGATATTTTTATGTATTTCTCTTATCATTAAAATAAATTTATGTTGATGAAAATAATTTTACATAATTTTTTATTTGTATTAATATATTATTCTATTGAATGAGGTAGTTATTTTTAAATAAATTTAATTTTTTTAATATTTTTTACCAAACAATTTTTAACCTAAAAGCAATTTAAAACTAAAATAAGAAAAATATATTAAACAACTTATACTTTATTTTTAAAATTCTTGTTTTAAACTTAACTTTAAAATAATTTTTAAACCCAAAAAAAGCTGACCAAACATAACTTATAAACGCACGGTAATGTCGTTTTTAACATGCACTTTTTTTTTATATATAGCATTTTTGACAATCACTTTATTATTAGCATTACTCTTACCTCTTTATTGAGATTTGTTACATATTCTTATTCTTCTTATTTTAAAATGACTGGAACTCGTACGAATACGACTTTTGCCGCGTGTTGACAAGAACAAACGTCAATGACTGAAACTCGTACGAATAATTCGTCAATATTAGAAGCCATATGAATGGATAGTACATAGAATAATACAAGTGCTTGAGAAAATTCACATGCATGTAATTAAGGGGAGATAGAGATGTTCTTGACTATTTAATTTTTGTACCCAAATTCAATCAATTAATGGGCCATTAAGTTGCATGTAATTGGAAACACAAAGTTTCCACATGTTTTCATGAGTTTTGTTAGTTGATTTCTCTTAGCATGAACCTAATAACAGGGCAATACCAGAAAAGAAAGGTACTTGTTGATAAGATGATACAAACTTGATGACATTGATCTACCAGTTGTACCTAATGCCTAGACTTCAACAACGCTATAACATGCTTGGAAAATAATACCTAATAATAATAATAATAATTCACTGGTAGGCAAGTAGCCAAGTTTGTGTCATCATCTCGTGGTAATTGAAAGATAAGATGTCTCATACTCAATTTAGATTTTTTATATGATGCTCACATGTTGGATTACTGAAAAATGAAAATGATTGTTTTAAAAATCGGATGATTCAACTGGCTGGTTCAACCGGGAATTTGGCCAGTTGAATAGTAATTGATTTGTTAATTTTAAAAAGCCAGTTTATCTTAGAATTATATGGAATATGTGGGGTAAAGAATCAATAGGTCCAAAATTAGTAAACTACAGAAAACTGATTTGAATTTATATGTTTTTAAGAAAATTCTATTTTTATCTTTCCTATTTAATTTAAAATATTTTTAAAATAAACAAAAACACATAATTAAATTATTTTTTCTAATTATTACTACCTCCGAATCTTATTGTAAGAAACAAGTTATAGTCTAAAATACACTATAACTTGTTTCTTACAATAAGGACCGGAGGTAATATTAAATTTCTCTTATAATACATACAACTTAGTTATCTATATTAATTTATAAATTTTTATATCTTATTTTTTTATAATTTTATACTATTTATTACTATTAGTTTGACCACGGTTCAACTACTAAATTAAGTATTTTTATTGGTTTAATTACAGGTCTTATTTTTAAAACATTGGTAAAAAGTATTGAGTAATATTATTTCTATTCTATCTCCTCGCAATAACTTTTACGATAAAGAAAAAAATAAAAAGAGAGAAAAATATAAGACAGGATAAGTGATGTCATGAAAAAAGTATATTAACAAATATTATAAAAAGGGAGATGAAAATATAAAACAAAAATAACATTATACAAAATTATTTAAAAGAAAAGCTTGTTATAATGGAGTTCATGTAATTTGCTTTATGCTCGCCACGCAAACGCAAGTTTTTTGTTTTATTTCACTCTGTTGTATTGATTGATGATGAGTCACCTACTTAATGAAGACAAAGTAAAAGAATCGAGTCCATTTTTATTGGTTTAAGTTTTTCAGGAAATCTATACTCTCTTCAAATGTATCCCATAATCACACCCGAATTTGCTTTGGGACCCTTTTTGTATATAAATTATTATTATTATATGTATTCTACTGTCGAATTAGGTGCTGAGTAATAAAAATTGTTAGGGCATTTGGGTCACTCTATCTTTAGAATTAAAGTTATAAAAAGTAGCACAAGAATTAAGAAACCTGTAGTGCGAATATTTTATTTTCTTTAAAACTGAAGTAAAAGAATTGATAAGACTGTTTAGAATATTATACATGATATTTATGAACAAACGAATCCCAAATATCACAAAACTATCTTTCTTTTCCCTTTCACTATCCCCCCTTGTCATTGTCTTGTTTTTCATTTTCTTCCTATGAAGCTTCCGTGGAGAATATTTACTTTACCGTAATTGTATATTATAATTGGCAGGTACGTCCTGTACTTGTGCCTCTGTATGGAATATATATATATATATATATATATATATATATATATATATATATATATATATATAAAAGGAGGGATTCACTTATTCCAAGAATAAGTATAAGAGATTTACTTTTCATTTTTATCATTCATTTTCTTAAAATCTAATGGTTATAATTAGTAACTAATCTTAACTATTAGATTTCAAGAAAATGAATGGTGAGGATGAAGAGTAAGTCTCTTATATTTACTTTTGGAGTAAATGTATCCCTCCTCTCTCTCTCTCTCTCTCTCTCTATATATATATATATATATATATATATATATATATTGTTTTTCTATTTAACAATATATTGATAAATTACTGAAATAATCTAATTTTAATTAGGTATAGTAATCATATCAATTAATAACATGTTTCAAGTCAACACTCAACGTAATTGAGTCCAATTAATGTGTAGGATAGAGTTTAGGGGTAGTTCAAGCCGGTCAAAATTAGTTTGCAGTCACATTAGACTCACTTCACTGTTTAGCTTACACTGCATATAGTGCTCTATACGTTTAAACCATAGAATCTTTAACACCTACTCATATTTCCACGATAGGGTTAAGGGAGTTTACACTCTATTAGAGCATTGGTTATTTAAATGAGTTATTTATCTTAAATGTATGAATTTTATAATGCTACATAAATTTAAAATTTTATACAAAAATTTATTGGAATGTTAAGATTATTAAAGTAAGTGTTTAACTTAATTTGTTTTCGTTTTTTTGCTAATTCTTAATTTTGAAAATACTTTTTTATTGATAAAAAGTAGTTAAACAATATTGTTTATATATATATAAATAACAATATGTTTGTATAAAAAACATCACCTTAAATATTTCAACGACAAATTTTATTGATTAACATGTCTTGCTTTTTCACAACTTGCATATGAAACCGTACTGTAGATGCTATTAAGATTTAACTACACTCAAATGTGATAATTCATAATTGTTACTGACCTACATCTAAGTCCTGTAATAAAGTCCCCACAATGTTATTAGGAACACATTACACACGTTTTTCCTTGTTACTTTGCTGATTTGCATATTGACTTTGAATTCTACAATACCTTTTGTTGGTATTCCACCTTTGCAATTGCTCATCTTCATCATCATCATCAACTTGAAGATTTAATGAATATCAAATATCCTTAAAGGCTTAACTAGGTCATGACTGTGTATACTTAATTTATTGACTTTAAATTTTATTTATTTTTAAATGATGTGTGTGTCTGCAATTGAGATATTCATCACCACTGAAGATTCAATGAACCTCAGATCTTTGAAGGCTTAACTAGGTCACTGAATAATTAATTTATTGACTTTAATTTGTATTTATTATTTGTACTTATTTTTTTCGAGTTTAATTATTATAATAATATATTGCTTTAGAAAGTACAATTTTCAAAGTCGTAACCACATATGTAGTTTTTATGGTACGTATAGAAGTCGAGTTTCAGAGGAAAAAGAAGGAAAATATAAATATTTTATTTTTAAATTAAGATAATTATAATTTTTATAAAAATATACAAAAGATTAACACATCAAGTTTATTTTGAATCTATCATTTTATTTATTTTATTTTAAGAAAAATATTTAATTAGAAAATATTTATTAAAAATAAAAAGTTATGTATAATTTTTATAAAAATAAACAAAAAATTAACACATTAAATTTATTTTGAATCTATTACTTTATTTCTTTTATTTTAAGAAAAATATTTATTAAAATAAAAATAAAAAAAGGTTGTCTTCCATCTTTTTTCTCCCATATATCATCTCTTTAAAATATCCAAAGCGAATTGGTGAGTGAATAATCTACTTCTTCGATATCTTTATTTTATCAATGCTATTAATTGCACCTTAATTTTAAAAATACACTGTTCACATTAAAAAATGCAAATCTATGTACCGATTCGCGATTAAATAAAAGTATAAAAAAAAAGGCGTACATTAATAATTGATCATCTGTTTTTTTAGCTTATAATTTTTTTTTTTGAGATAGATAATGTATTGTTAAACCTGTTGTTATTTTATGTTTTATAAAAGGGTTAATTAAGTTTTTAGTTCCTAAACTTTTTTAAAATTCGATTTTTAATTCCTAAACAAAAGTTTGATTAGTCAAGGTCCCTAAACTTTTTAAAAATTTGATTTTCAATCCCTGAACAAATGTTTGACTAGTCAAAGTCTCTAAACTTTTTAAAAATTTGATTTTTAGTCTCTAAACAAAAATTTGAACCACAATATTTTTATTTATTTAATTGAATTTTAAGGATAAAAACCGAATTTTAAAAAAATTTAGAGACTTTGACCGGTCAAACATTTATTCAAGGACTGAAAATCGAATTTTTAAAAAGTTTAATAATTTTGACCAATCAAACTTTTGTTTATGAACTAAAAATTAAATTTTTAAAAAAATTAAGGAATAAAAACTTAGTTAACATGTAAATATAAAACGTACCCTGCTCATCAATGAAGCAAAAAACACGTGCATTGGTAAGCAAAGGTTGCTCTGCCCCAAACCAAGCCAAGAGAGGCACCTCTAGTTTGTTCGTAGGAGTGAGTGGGGCTGTGAACAGAAAATAGTACTAACCTCCTATAGTTGGGAATTATTTTGCTTTGCTAGGTGACTAGGTCTTTTTGTTTATGGTGCATGAAATTTTGGGAAAGAGAATGGTGTCGGGCAGAAAAAATATCTATACTTAAAGAGACTTATATTTAGTTCACTTTAGGATATGTTTGGATTGATGGTAAAGAATAAAATAAAATGGATTTAAATATAATGAAATGAGATAAAAATGTTGTTTTATTGTTTAGATATTTTATAATGAAATGAAACAAAAATGTTGATTACAATTTACAAATCATGTCTGTTGGATGGGAAGAAGATGAAAAGGTAGAAGACGAAGACGAAGAAGTCGAAAACTCTTCATAAGACTTCCCACTAGTCGAGGCGGACAACCGAATCTCAACCACATCGTTTCCCCAAAAAGCTTACAACCAAACGAACTCATAATGTTGAAAAAAGAAAAAGCAAAAGCCGAACTCTCGTACCTTGGTTAAGATGAGAAAGACGAAGCAAGACAAGAGTATTCGGGTGAGAGCGAAGCAAGAAAACTGAGACTGTAAATAAGGGATGCAAAGACGACATCCCTCACCGTATTTATAGGGCCTAAGCCCACAATGGTCCAAAAGCTGGTAACTGTTAGATTAATCTAGATCTAACGGTCCAAAAGTGCCAACGCTTCGATCCCTTCACTTCAATAGCTTTTTTAAGTCATAGTGGCAGAATTTGAAACGACACAACGAGGCGCGCTTTTCGAATCAAAGCCTCTTCGTCACAGCTGATTACTCGAGGCTGGGGGGCATGTATACCGGTGGGGTATTCGGCTATATAAATAACCGAATACCCCTTCACCACAAACATCCGAATACAGGTGTTCGGCCTAAATCTTGCCGAACACTCTTGCCTCTTACATGCAACTAGCTATATTGCCGAATACCATTGCGGGTGTGTGCGGCATCACCACAGCCGAATACTAAGTATAGTATTCGGACAAGGCAGATCCCATTAAAAGGTCATTACCAAGGTAAACAGAAGATTAGGAGATAATTAAGTGACCTTAATTAGTACGGATCGGTCATTAAGGAATGGTCAGGATCCATAAGAGATCCAGGTCCAATGATATAAGTATAAAAGGGGATACACCCCTCAAGGTAGGGGACTTTTGACCCTCATTTATTACTTACATTAAACACTCTGAGCCGAAACCTAACTTGAGTGTTAGAGTGCCTTTTGCAGGTACCCCTCCCCCTACATCTGTCATATAGAAAGATTCGCACATCTATAGAAGATCCTGATGCAAAGACGTCAATAGAAGATTACCCCTGCATCCTCATACGGGAACAATGTCTAAATAAATTACTCAATAATAGGTTAAGACAATACAATCACTACACAAACTATGAACTATGCCCGAATAAGTTTAAGAATTAGAATTGACATCTCCATGCAATGTCAAACCCCAGAAAATAAATAAAGATACTTTTTGAAGTTACTTTTTGTTTTTAACTAAAAAACAAAATGAAGCTTGTTCTTAGAGTTAAAGATACAACGGAGATCATGTTCAATTCTCTCTGTATACAAAAAAATTTTAGGTCAGTGACAGTCATTTACCGCAAATAGGATTAATCTTTGACCTGAGTTGAGAGATATTCATGATCTCCCACTCAGGAAAAAAATGATACGACGGAGAACGATCATAGTAGTCCGAGACGTGAGAAAGATTGCGCATTGATTTCCGATTCAATGTATTACGCCTTCACTTTGCACCCTGTACTAGGGTTGGCAAAATGGGCTGGCCCGGCCCGTTTTGGCCTGACCCGCCTGTGGCCCGCCGAAAATGGGCCGGGCCGGGCTGGCCCGCCCAGCTGCCACGGGATGGTTGTCCTGGCCCGCCCTGCCATAGAACGAGCTGGGGGGCTGGCAGGCTGGCCCGCCAGTCTTTTTTTTTTTTTTAATTTATTGTAAATAAAATATAAATAAAATAATTTTGCATCACTTGTATCATAAAAGGACAATAGAGAGTATTTTTGTTACTGTGAAGTGTGAACACAATTAAAAATTATTGCAATATTGTTTCATTTTCTTCAATAAACCACAAACTAATAGTCTTTTAACACCACAAGTTCAACATCATCATGAATAATATCTTAAAAAGGCTTACCACAAACTAATAGTCTTTCAAAAATACATCACAAAATATTAATAGTCCCTAATAATTTATATTATTTTAGATATATTAATTAAAAAAAAAAGTGTTGGCGGGCTGGCCCTCCCCTCCTGTGGCCCGGCGGGTTGGCGGGCCAGGCGGGGCGGGCCAAAGCGGGCCGGCGGGCTGGAAACCCCACCCCACCCCGCCCCCCCAAAATGTTGGCGGGCTGGCGGGCCGGCCGGCTTGGCCCGGCCCGCTTTGCCATCCCTACCCTGTACCCCCCGCGTTAGTCATACGCTCTACTTTTATTTATTTATTTATCTCTATTTTTTAAAATCTTTTCAATTTTATGAGCATTTTGTTTGTGTTTTAGAATTGAGTAGAGTAAATAGTTTATATATTGATAATGTAAGAATTTTGTATATAGTAATTTAATTACAAATTATTATGTATAATAAATTTATTAACTTTTACAATAATTATTTTAAAAATTATATTAACCAAATGTTCGCAAATCAGTTTGAATCAGTTCTCACTAAAAAATAGTCATCCAACCTAACTATTAAAGTAACCTATGGTTCGATTTAATTTAAATTATTTTCTTAAAAAAATATGATTTGATCCAATTCAATCCAATAAAAGACTATTGGATCGGATTGGATAATTCGTTTTTTAACTAATACATGCTTACATAATTATATTATTAGATCCATTTATAGTGGCAATTTTTTAAAAAAAATATACATACAAAACACAAAATGTAAAATATGAAAATTAAAATGCATAAAATATATAAAATGTGAAAGGTTAGTAGTCACACAATTTGAAAGGGCGTTTCTAAAAGACTTAAAAATTTAGTCAGATGCTTTTGATTCATAGTTTTGTAACATCACAGCGTGTCTCGTCAGTAAAAGATCAAAATTTCAAAAATGTGAATGTTGGAAATTTGGAATGCATACAATGCATAGAGTATATATATGTGAAATGCAAAATAATATAGAGAAAATATGTGATGCACTGATAGTGTAAAATAATTTTACACCGTCATCCAATCACAAACCACCATGTATGGTAAGTTTGTTGACTTTTATAAGAACTACCTAAAAAGTCATATCAACAGTGATTTCTGATTGGTTGACAATATAAAATTATTTTACACTATCAATGTATGACCATTAAGCTCAATTATATATATGTATTAAAAAAAGTATTGATTTAGATTGGATAGGTTTGGTTTTGAAAACATCATCCAAAATTGGATTCGATCAATTATCCAAAAACTGAATAAAAAATTCCAAGAAATTCAATTTTCGTTGATTTTTTTTTTCGGTTTGCGATTATTATTATTTTTAATTGAATTGGATCTTTTTTTTTTTGTAACGGTTTTTAACCTCACGAGGAACTAAAAAAAGCATTTCGCGAATTTGAGAGACTGAAAAATGTAAATTTTAATATGAAGGACTAAAAAAGATAGACCCCAAATTTGAAGGACTAAAAAATATTTAAGTCATTTTTTTTTGTGTGTTAAAACTTCTTAACTAAAAAAGAATTTATTTTTAAGAAAACTCTTTAAATATATTACGTGAAAATTTCCTTACATTTCTTGATATTTAATTATATTAAATTCCTAATATATTACGTGAAAATTTTCATTATTTATATTTTGAATTTTAAACATGCTTTTTAATTTTAAATGCTTTAGTATTTATTATGAACAAAGTTACAATAACGTTTAGGATCGTGAGAATAAGTTTCTTTAGAGTATGGTAATGAATATTCAACACACCTTATTAAATATGTTCAATTACATAAAAAAGTAAATACTAAACAATTAATTGTATGTTTTTAATATGATAAATGCTTTTTATGTTTATTAAATACAGTATACGTTGCAATTTTGTTTCTTTATTCAGTAGGTATATAGTACTCGTCATGGCCTTCTAATAATTTTACTTCAAAACTAGTATACGATTGCATTGTTTTTTAGGCTATCTTTTCTCCTTAATTGAATATTCAACATTGGACTTATGAGTGTTTGATTACATTTCAACCATGCTTGAAAGCTCATAACGACGTTTACAAAATTTAATGGCATTAGCCTCTTGATTTGGTGGTTTAAAGAATCAGCCTATGTTTAAAGTTATCATTGACATTAACTCTACAAAACCTTTAAGGTGTAGAGTGGATGGCCTAATCTAATAGACTTAAATGAAAGACAATTTTTAATGCTCAATGACATTTACCTCGGACCACATAAACCCGATTTGAAAAATTACTTACAAGATAATTACATAGTTAGGAATCTACAATTGCTTTATAAACTTCATTGTACTTTTGTAAAACTTTTTTTTTTTCATTTTCAATACAATTCTATTTTTAGTTTTTGTTTTATATTTCTTCAAAGTCAGCTCAAGGATAAAGTAACTAAAACTCAAGTTTTAAGCTCATTAATAATAAAAATTATTTGTTATTAGTTTTTTAAAGCAATAAATATCACATATGTTGACAAAAAGTTCCAACATATAAATTTCTTATTTAAAAGGTTCAATTAATTTTTTAGTCATATTATTTATTTATTTTATTCAATTTAGCCCCACTATTAATAAACAATTGAAGTTGGCCCCATAGTTTTTTAAATGATGCAATTTGGTCCCTTAATTTTAACAAAATGATGTAACTTGGTCCCTTCCGTCCAAATTGACTTTGACACCGTCATTGTTTATGATTAGAGATGGTTTTAAACTATCGCTAAAAAATCGTAGCTAATTATAATATTTTATTAATTAAAATTTAGGTTTAAACATGTTTTTAGTCCTTCAAATATAGGGGTATGTCTATTTTAGTCCCTCAAATTAAAAGTCACTTTTTTAGTCCCTCAAATTCGATAAATCCTTTTTTTAGTCCTTTTGTTAAGACCAGTGTTATCAGACCCGGCCCGGTCATCGACTCGGCCGGGGTACTGGGTCACTGGGTCAGGGGTCAACTCGGTGAGTCAATAGTTGACCCGCATGACTCGGCCTGTATTAAAAAATAATAAAAAATTCATAACCTGTAAACTTTTTAATAAATTTTTTTTAATAATTTCATAACCTGTAAACTTGTACACTTTTTGTGTGTGCAGAAAAGATAGCTTATAAACTTATACCCTTAAATATTTAAAGTTTAACAAAATTCAACACATTTAGAAGCATAGTTATGAACTTGTTTAAGAATCTTGAGCAACATTTTTTTCTAAAATTCAACATACACAACCTTAAATTATAATTTAAAATATATCATTATCATCTATTTATTAAAATTTAAAACTATCATTGTTGTACACCGGCAGACATAATCTAATATATATATATATATATATATATATATATATATATAAACCTATTTTATTTAGACAATACAATTTTTTCATTCATCCCATTATTGCTCTGATAAAAAATAATAATTTTTCAAACCAGTAAGTATATTGGATGAGATAAGATAAATACAAGTTTTACTCATAGATAACAATATAAGCCAAGGAGAAAAGGTAAAATTGGAAGTGACAATAGTTTTATCATCTCAAATCCTAACATGTGGTTATGCTTGGTAAAAAAAAGTAAGCAAATATATAAATAACATAAGTGTAAGATATAAATTAAATTTTCTTATATGAGTGTTATTGTTCTCCTATAAAAAAAAAAAAAAAAACCAAAATTCGTGACCCGCCGAGTCAACCGAGTCACCGAGTCAACCTCAAAATCGGTCGAGTCAACCCAGGTCACACCAGGTCGATTGCATAACCGATCCGATTGGTGACTCGGACCGGTTGGGTGACCGATTCCCGGGTCAATGGGTCGACCCGGCCGGTCCGAGCCGGGTCTGATAACTATGGTTAAGACGGTGTTAATTGAGCACATGGGGTGATAGATAGTTTCGCAATTTATGGCAGTTTTTAGCCGTTAAAATTTGATTTTTTTATTTTAAATTTAAAAATATGATTTTTGGCGGTTATAAACCGCCAATATCAAATTAAAGAAAAGAAAAAATAAACCTATATGTATTGACGAGACAAATCCATTAAAAATCTAAGATCCTCAGCATAATAAGTAGCAACACAAGAAATAAAGCAAAATGGGCTTCACTCAGGGCGGTAATTAAGGAACAAAATAAGAGCAATTGGTAATTAAGGAAATCAGTAAACTAATAAGGGAAACAAAATAAAATCGTGAAAGGAAAAAGGATGAGTTACGAATGGAAACCACGCTGGGTTCGTGAGGGTGGTGATTTTCGCGTTGAAGTAGGCGAAGGTATGAACGAGCTCGAAGGAGAAATACTCTCGTCGGAATGCGGGCAACCACCAGATCTGGACGAGTTTGTTGGCGGCGATGGCGATGAGGGCCTCGTCGGAGCTGAACCTCACGGCGGCGATGGATGCTTGAAGGTGATATGGTGGAGGGTGCGATGACAGGTGTTGATGAAGAGGTAGTGACTGCGGCCATCGACGGCGAGGAAGAAGCTGGCGTCAAGGGAGACAACGATGCAGTATATGTTGGAGGATGACTCATGGTTTCATTTTCTTTAATTTCGATCTAGTCTCATGGTGAAACAATGCCTTTTGAAGTTTGAAAATTTTAATTTCAATCTTGGCTGGCTTGCCGTCTTTGAAATCTAGGGATTTCAACTTATTTATTTATTTATTTATTTTTTACATATTCTGGCAATTAAAACCGCCACAAATCGAAACAAAAAAAAAATCCACATCACTGACCAACTTAATGGAGACTGGACGGAGATTTCACGGTAGGACTTAAACAAGCGTTTCTCCAATTTGGAGGACTAAAAAAAGCAATTTTTTTTAAGGACTAAAAAAAACATAGACCACATTTGAATGACTAAAAACATATTTAAGCCTAAAATTTAGCTAGTGGTAATTAAAGACATAAGGGACCAAATTGCATCAATTTTGAAAATAAGGGACCAAATTGAATTGTTTATTAACGGTGGGCGAAATTGAATAAAATAAGTAAATAGTGAGACAAAAAAATTAATTAAGCCTATTTAAAATAAAGGCTTTTTAGCTAGCATGCATACTTGCAAATTCAAATAGTAGTTGCCGGTAAATACTCTGCACCAATAATATGATAATAAAAAATATTTTATGCTTAAATTGATTAACCAGCAATTTATCTTAATAATTAAAATGTTTTATGTAAATAATAGTATTCAATGCTGTAAATTTACTTTGAACAGTCCCAACCGATTGATCCACGCGCTTGGTAATTTTTGTGGAGCAAGTTAACACAATATGTTTGAACGAATCACGTCAATAATTTTGGCTGTGGCTGTGATGCGAATCATGCCAAGGCCAAAGTTAGTAAATTATTGGATATTCATGGAATTTAAATGTTTATTCTATGTAAATATGACGTTTTTATAAGATTGGTTTTTATTCATTTATTCTCAAAGGATAAAATGCACTTTTTTTTATTAAATATAAAGACCAAAAATAAATAAATTTTTAGTTAAAATTATAAAATAAAATAGTTTTTAAAAATTAAAAACATATTCAAATTTTATTTGTAGCTATCTTCATAAATGTTCATTCTAGGAACCTGTTCTAACTTAGGGGTGGGTGTCCTGAATCCTTTTCATAAATTTTGTTAAAGAAAAAACTTTGTTGCATAGTATGACAACGACAATAGAGAGGCGGTATATTATTTAGAATAATTCTAAATTTTCATACAACATTTTTTTTTTCTAATTCTTTTACTTTCTTTATATAGTGAGTATGGTTGGTTATCTATTTTAAGATATTAAATATATTATAAAATAGTAGAAAGATTTGTAAAAAAAAAAAAACATTATTCTTCTATTTATCTTCAATAAACGTTTAAAAAATTAGTAGTGACGAATGCAGAGGGGCAGGCAGGGGTCTTAACCCCCCTCCTTTGAAATTTCTCATGTATATAATTATAAAAAAAGATATGTATAATTTTAAATTGACTAGTATAAAATTGTGTAAAAACTACTTATGTATGCTATTATTATATTAATGATTGAGGTTAAATAATATAAAAATGTATAAAATTAGTTGCATATGTTATTATTATTGTAATGAGTAAGGCTATAACTAGCGTCAAATTGTATAAAACCAGTTGTGTCCATTGTTATTATAATAACGATTAAAGTTATTATCATTTAAAATAAAAATTAGTATCAATTTTATGTATAAAATTAATAAATATTTTTTTTGGAAAGTACTACATTTATTAGAAGTTAAATATTTAAACAATTACAAAGGAAGAAAAAAAAATTAACCCCCCTTTAATAAATTTCTAATATATGATTTTTAAGAAACTTTCCTAAATTTTTATATAAAAAAAAGCTTTCTAAATTTTAAATAAATTAATTGAAACATGAATTAAGAGAAAGAAGTAGTTTTTTTTTTGGAGATTTTTCATATATATATATATATATATATATATATATATATATATATATATATATATAATTTTTAGAGGAGAGATCAAATGACACTAGTGTAATTTACACCAACTGTTACACCATTCAATAACTTGATATAAAATGTGAATTTTATTGATCCAACCGTTGAATTATATCTACATATTATCAAGATTGTCTGTGTCAAATTTTGTCAAAATTGAACAACAATAAGAAGGTAATTAAATGATGCACATTTTAGTATATTTTGAAAAGTTTATATTACGTCGATTTTAATCTATATGAATGAGGTAGCAAATAATTTTGGATTAATATGAAAATTTGTATATATGATCTATGTGAAAGGAACTTTCAATCCAACGGTGGATTTGAAGAAAATATCATCAAATTGAAAGTTATTGAATGGTGTAATAGTTGGTGTAAGTTACATCGGTGTCATTTGATCTCTCTTCTTATTTTTATGGTAATATAAAATTAGGTAAGAGATCAAATTAGCAGGGATAGATTTAGAGGGGGGCGGGCAGGGCCTAGTCCCCCTCCCTCAGAACTTTTCATATATATACATATATATTTTTAAGTTTGTTAGTTATGTAAAATTAATTATGTATGTTGTTATTATAATAATGGTTAAGGTTAACTAGTAAAATTGTATAAAACTAATTGTCTTTGTTGTTATTATTGCAGTGGATAAGGTGATAATTAGTGTAAAATTATGTAAAACTAGTTATTTTTTGTTGTTGTTATGATAATGGTTAAGGTTATTATCATTTAAAATAAAAATTAGTTTCAATTTTACGTGCAAAATAGTAAATATTTTTTAAAATTATTATTTATTAAAAGTTAGACATTTAAACAATTATAAAGAAAGAAAAAAAATTCAGCCCCCCTTTTTAATATGTTTCTGGATCCGTCCCTGAAAATTAGGTCAATGTAACTTACATAAATTATTACTCTATCAATAATTTTATATAGAATGTGAATTTTATCAATTTGATTGTTAAATTATAATTATATATTACTATCTCTGGTCCTATATATATGAAATATAGGACAAAGAAAGTGATTAAATTAGTTATTTTTAATTAATACTAACATAAATTTAAATTTTATTAAAAAAATACCCTTAAAATTAATTGGTTTAAGTGGTGGTGAGATATAATGGCACTAGTCATAATCCAAAGCATATTTTTTCAACCAATGAGAATGAGTTATATTGATGATAGCTCATTAAATACATCCACTTGCACGGGAAATATGTGATATTTCATTAATAAACTCCACAATAAATTAAGAGTATAAAAGAAAATTAGTCATTAATACATCTAAAAGTGATTATATGTTTCTTATAATTAAAAAAAAAAAATACTCCATTCGTCCCATAATACTACCTCTGGTCCTAATTCAACAAATTGATTTTTTCTTTGGTCCTAATTATAAGCAATAATCACCAGTTTTTAAAGCTACTCAGGGTTAAATTTCTTTTATACTATTAATTTATTGTTAACTCTATTTCCAATGCATTCACTTATTCCTTATGACAATTACTTAAAGCAAAAAGTATTTTTTTGAATAAAATTTGAATTTATGGTAGAATTAATTAAAAGTAACTAATTCAACCAATTTTCTTGGTCTTGATGATTTGTCATATGTTGCTTATAATTAGGACTGGAGATAGTAATTGTTATGTAAGAAGAAGAAATAAGTCTCAAATTATTGTCATTTTAGCTTTTCAATGTAATATTAATTACCTTTTTCCGCTTATATCCTTTATAATATTAATGATGGGTAACAAAACCTATAAAGGAATTAATAATGATAAGGTTAATTTTGTAAAATTACTATTTTCTTTCATCTATTGTTTTTAGGTTTTTTTAATCTGTGTAAAAAAATCTAGGACGACAAATATTATGGGACGAAAAAAGTATTACATTTGTTTATTATATAAAGTACTAAAGATAGTACATTAGTTGATTGTGACAAACTTTGTCAAAATTAAACAATAACAAAAGGATAATTAAATAATTCATAAAGTGTTGTAATCATCACTATGCATATATCAAAGTTGCCGATATTTGTAACTCTAATGGTGTCATTGTGAATTTGATGAAAATGATAATATTATATCAATTTTAAAAATTATAAGAGATTAAATTAATTTTTTAATAGTAAAGACTAAATTAAACTAATTAAATAAACAAAAAGATTAATACATTTTTTTAATAATTTAACCTTTATATTACCTCCATTCTTATTTATTTGACTTAAATTAGAAGTGATGTTTATTCCTTTTTATAAAATCCAATTCATAATGTCTCTTTCATTAATTATTTTTAGGCTAAAGTACCCCTAATTAAATAAGTGAGATTGTATTGATAAACCTTTAGAAGAGAGAGAGGAGAATTAATGACAATGGTATTTTTGAAAAAAATATAAATTTAGGATAAATTTATTATTATCAACTAAATTGTAGAGGCAAAAATCATAAGAAAGGGGGTTGAATTGTGATTTGAAAATTTTTGCAAACTTTTTCGTAAAGCCTATCGTCTATTAGAGTTACTAGAACAGAGTTTTAAAACAAAACGACAGACGATGTTTTCAAGAGATGAAAATAGAAGCAGTTTTCGTAAACACAAATCACTATCCAGCGTCAGATCAAACAACAGGTGAAGAAGGAAAGAGATGAACACACAAAGAGTTTTATACTGGTTCATCTCAACCTTGAGACTACGTCCAATTCTTGACAATCCATCAAGTTCCACCAACTTTTACAAAGTTACAAGTATTGTTCATTGTGATTTCTGGCTCAACCTAAGTAGTTTTTACACTAGCCTCTCCAAGCTAAAAACCAATTATTTTTTGCTACCAAGCCACTTCTGGCTCTAAAACAAATCAACAAATTTGTTTAAGATTGGGTGCACACTGACTATGATATCGTCTTACAGACGGATACAAAGATTTAGCTCACAGTCTTTTTCTCTCAAGATATACACAGTGTTTTGAGAGTTTTTACAACTTAAGAAAATTTTGAACATAAAAAGAATGAAGGCTTGAAAAATTGCTTGCGTTTTTTCAAATTGTAACTTCAACACTTGAGCACTTCAAAACTTTTGGTATTTATAGGCTTATTGAGGAAGTAATCGTTGTCTCTAAATGACCTTCTTTCTAGTGTCTGACCTTCCTCTGAAGCTGGTTATTCGTTGGAGCATTAAATGCGAGCATTAAATATTTTTCACCAACTTGTTACTCAGAGCTGATAAAGCAGTCTGGTTATCTTCCTTGAAAGGCACTCTATATCTCTACTTCAGTTGTCAAATCGCTTCTACTCAGACAAGTACTCATTACAGTTGGGCGCGTCTTTTAAGGCATAGGGAAACTTAAAACTTTGACTCTTCTTCAGTTCCCCTGCGCTTCGACAGATCCTAGGAAAGATATATAGACATTCCCTGCACACAAGATAAAAAATAACAGTACACTAACTGTGCCTTAAATGCTATCAGACTCAGCGTCTGTCTGCTATCGTCTATAGCTACAAATGCAAATGCAACACTTTCGTTTGTTAACATTTTCAAACGCAACTTTTAATCTTAATATTTATTTGTATCAAATCAAAATACTTTTATATGCAAAATAATTTTATTTATATCTCTTAACTTCTTTGACCCAGTTTAATTTTTTTGTTAATATTTACTTTTTTTTTTTGTTACAAGTTAATATTTAATTTAAAGATAAAAGTTAAAATAAAACTTTTAAATTTTAAATAGAAGTTGTTTGATAATTTATTTATTTATTTTAGTTTTAAAGTTTCTTTTAAGTTAACAATTGTTTGGTAAAAAAAATTAAAAAAATTAAATTTATTTAAAACTAATTAAATCACTCAATAAAAATATGTTTTAAAAAATAAAATTACTATGTAAAATTAATTTAATCAATATAGTTTTATTTTAATGATGATAAAAATATTAAAATATATACATTTAAAACTTTAAATAATAATATTGTCAAAAATGATTTTTTGGAAGGGGCAAAAAGCTTTAATTTGACTAAACTTTGAATTGAGGATTAGTCAAATAGTTGGCACAAATGACCAAAATTTATAGAAATACTTTGGGATTCTAATAGGCAGTCAACTAATTATGATGGATACCAAAAAAGAAAAAGCCCTTTTTACTAAACTGTTTTTTCCCAGTTTTGTTCAATAAAAATAAGTCACTTATTTTAAAAAAATCATAAAAAAATGTTTGATTCGACTTCTCTCTCTTTTTTTTTATAAAAAAAGAACCAGGCCAAACATACTCTTAGAGCCTAAAATAGAAAATGCAATAAAAAAAATTAAATATTTGTCTTAATTATAATACTACTAAAAAGTAAATTTAATTTAAAAACTCTATAGTATAATTTTTTTACTGTCATTTAATTAGAATTTGTTATGTGTGATTGGTTTGTTAATTTTTATAATAATTATTTTAAAATTTCTAATTTATTTTTTAAGGTAAATTTTTTAATTCATTAAAAGTATAAAAAAATTTACATTAACGCTTTTTTATGCAGGAATCAATTTTAAAAGTTTATAGATTAAATTCTTAATTTTTTTTTGGTGAATAATTAAATTCTTAATTTAACCCAGTATAACATTGTTATCAAACATTTTTCAGACACCCTTTCAATTTACTTTTCCATCATCGATTCATATTTCATTGTTATTCAACAATTTCATGCAGTAAAAAAAAAAAAACAATTTCATAAACAATCCAAACAAACATAGGACCATATTTAACATTAATTTTTTTTTTTAAAACATTCCTCAAAACAAACAAAAGAAGTGTTAATAGTGAGTGTGGAACCCACCACCACAAACAGGAGCCACCCAGGTCTAACCCGTTTTATTTCATTACATGTAAGTAATAAAATAGGAGAAATAGTCTTTTTATTTGGTTCACATAACATTAAAGCATAATCTATTCGCTTTATTGATAATTAATCTCTACTGAAAAATTTAGCTGACCAATTTTAGTAAAATCTCTCATTCTAACTACACATTTTCCATGTACAAGATTCGAACTCAATATTTTACTTAAAAGATCCAAGTCTAATTTAACTTAAACCAACAACATATTGATGAAGAAAATAGTTTATGCACAATATAAAACATTTTTTCACTATTATTCAATTATATATATATATATATATATATATATATATATATATATATATATATATATATATATATAGACCAAGGTGGTTTAGTTCAAGTTTGTTGAACAATGTGTGCGAGTTCATGTAAATTTCTTAGTATATGAATTAGATTCTTATAGATAAAAAAAGGCTTAAATATTTTTTTGACCTTACAATTTAGTATTTTTTTACTTTTCGTCCTTGTAATTTTTTTTTTAGTTTTAGTCCTTGTAAATTATGTTTGTTTTGTTTTTCGTCCTTATAGTGATTTAGATAGCGCTTTAAACAGTGAAAAAAATGTTATCTAAACTTCTATAAGGATGAAAAAAAAAATAAACATAATTTGTAAGAATTGAAATAAATTTTTTTTTACAAAAACGAAAAGCAAAAAAACATTAAATTACAAGGACCAAAAAAATATTTAAACCTAAAAAAAATTACTATATATAATATATTTGTTAAATTTTAGAATAATTACTTTAAAAATTATATTAAAAATAATTTTTAACCGATTAATAATGTAAAATATTTTATATTTACAGTGCATTATTATTAAACTGGTAAAATTGTACTACGGTGGCACGAAACTTTTGTACTCTTTGTGGCCACATATGATGATGATGATGATATATATATATATCATCACAAGAGAGCACACCCCCCAAACTGAAAAAGTGAAGGGAACGGGAGCAAGCAGAGAAGTTCACGGCTTCACTTTCACATCACCAAACAAACACTTCAGAGCCTCAAGGCTTCAATCTCTTTCCTTCTGCTTCCTTTTTCCCTCTCTGCATTTATTTTCTTTTGGACTTTTCCACTCATGCACCCTCCAATACCCTCTATTTAACCCTCTTTATCTTCTTCCCCTCACATAATATAATTAACACACTTGTTATACCCTCTTTCTTCTTCTCCTTCCATCCACCATGGGTGGCATCAGCCTCGAAGAGATCAAAAACGAGAACGTCGATCTGGTACTTACTCTGCTTCTTTTTCCTCTTTTTCTATCTACCCTTTAATTTCTATTCTATATATCCTTTTCTTTCTGACCATTTTTTATGTGTGATTTTTCTCTATCTTTCTTTCTCTGTCTCTGCCCGTAAACAATTTAGTTATGAAATTTAGTAACGAAAATTATTTCTCGTGACTAATACTAGAGTTACTAAAATTTTAAGAACTAATTTTCTTGAGTTACAGTATTTAATTGTTTCATCATTAATTTTATTTTTTTTTAGTACGTCTTTTTTCTTAAAGAAAAAAATCCATTTTTTTTTTCTGAAAAATTCACGGGTACTGAATGATAATTTAATTTGCAGTCACGTACCCCTCTTGTTCCATCTCCCAACTCGTGAAAAGAAACGTTAATATTTATATAAACTCTTTAGAAAAATTCAGCAAAAAAAAAAAAAAAAACTCTTTTAGGACAGTGATTTTTATGAGCTGGATATTCTAACAGTGTACTACACGAAGCGTTAAATTCTCACGACACAATTTTTTTTTCGGTAAAAGATTCTCGCGACACGATTATTAATTTATTTTCTTTTGAGATTTGACTCAGTAAGAATATTATTAACGATAGATATTCTAATCCATACATAATTTATTAGATATATTTATATATTATTATTATTATTATTATTATTATTATTATTGATTTTCTTATTAATGGTTTAGATTACTTCCCTTTAGAAGATTCAGATACAATTTTTTGGGGTGTTCATTAATCAAAATTATTTTAATGAATATTTGGAAGATATTTGTTGAAATTTCTTAGGATATACGTATTTGGTATTTGAATACGTATTTGGGGTATACGTATTTTAATGAATATACGGAAGATATACGTTGAAATTTCTTAGGATATACGTATTTGGGTGACTACCTACCATACGGAAATTACTACTACCAAACGTCATTTGATGATTAGCGGCGTGACCTTTTTCGCCGAGTCAACCGCAATCCCTTTTTTTCTGGGTTGTTTATCATATATCTTTCAACTTTTATTTTCGTTGTATTAACAAGCTATTAAGTTTATTAATTATTATTGGTTCACAATTAATTATCTGATTATCACTTGCTTGCTTTTTCGTACAAGTCCAAATTTATTGGTCCCTACTTTTTTTTTTTGTTTTTCTTTCTGGATCAAAGATCAGGCACAGAGAGGATCGAATATGGTTCTCTAGTTAAATAGATGATTTTTCATGTATAAATGCAATAGTAATCCTATGGGTTATTTATTGGTTAATACTAATAATATAAAATTATGATGAGTAAAATATGTTTTTATTCCTTAAAATATTTTAAAAAGTTAGTTTCAATCTCTATAAAAAATTTATATAATTCTAGTATCTATATTTATCAATGGTGATGTAATTTTAGTCTTTTTTTTTAAAGGCTAAAACACGTATTTTTATTAAAAACCAAGAACTAAAAAATGCATTTTTTTTTTTGGTGGACGCATAAAATTTTTATAGAGACTAAAACTAATATTTAAAAAAATATATTTTATTCTAATAAAAAAAAATGAGGTTGTTGTTGTGATGATATTTTTTTTGCTTTACGAAGAAGAAAAAAAAAAGATTTCGTAAGATTCCGAGAAATCCGCACCGTACGATGATTAGTGGCAGCAAATAACGACTTGAAATAGTTGTTTCTTCACGCACGCCACGGTTCTCTCTGTTCCGGTACACACGCGCCTTTGTTCTGGGACTCATGAAAATTTTATGGATTTTCTTCTTCTAAGGTTGTGTCATATAATACTCATCACTTTTCAAGTGTGTCAAATGATTCGTCCAAAAACAGATTCTGTAAAATGACAAAAAATAAGGATACAATTCAACTTTAATTCAAAGTGAACAAAATTAGATGCTTTAATTGGAATTAAGGGTGGAAACATTAGTGGCTCTTTTGCTTTATACGTTTTTTACTTTATCATTAGAGGAGTTCAATCCAAATTTTATATAACGTCTAATTGACTGAGGGTCTAAAATGTACCATCTGTTTGTATTGCAATATGTGAATAATACCTCTAAAATTGTAGTTTGTATAAAATATAATATAATTATTTATATTGTTGAATTAATTTTTTCTCAATGTAATAAAAAAAATTGTTGAATTAAATTTAAAAAGTTTATATAGAATTGGATCTAAACTGAATTTCAATCATCAGCTTCAGAATTTTTGATAATTTTAACGTTTTGGTTAAAATGAATATTTTTTTATTACATTTTTACTTGATCTGGATTCTGATTCTTATAATTATTCATTTATAGACATTGATTTTGATAATTTTAATTGTTTGATGTTTATTTTTACCATCCAGGTATTTATTCCTATTGTTTTTACTTATTTCAGTTTCATTTTTTTAATCTCTGCTCATTTGAGTTTTAATCTTTATAGTTTTTCCTATTGGTTTTTAATCTTCCTTAAGCATAAGTTCTTATTGTTTCCAATTATTAATTATTGGTTTGTAAATGATCAAAACCTTAATAAGTAAAATTATAAAAGGTAATATTAAAATTTTTGCCCTCTCTATGTTCTTATTGTTTTCACCGATCGATCTATAAGAACTGAAATTTAAATCGGATGCGAAAATAGGAATAATGTTTATTTTATCTTTCTCATATTGTTTTATGTTTATTTTATTTTATTTTTCAAGAATTAAAGGTGAATAGGGATCTTGTACTCTTTGAGTGTGAAATTCTTAATTCATCTTGGATCTAGTCACCACCTGTTTTTCAATAGATTTTTAAATTTAACCCAATTAGAGTTCAATTTGTTAACTGGATTCTAAGTTATAGATATAAATTATTTTTAAACTCACAAAAAGGTTTTAATTATTTTACTCATTAGAATTAATTTTTCATTTTTTTTCCGTTGGATAATTTTGCAATTAAAATTAACCCATTCGCTATCCCTAGAATTTTAATCAATGCATACTAAAAAAAGAATGGTAAAATTGTGGATTAAATTTTACAATTATTTAAGTTCTTATTTTTTTTTTCAAATTTAATTTTAAGGAAAATTAAAATAATTTATGGGTAATGTTATAAACAATTAAAGTTGGGTATATAAATATTTCCCGTTTTATGCAATATTCTTTTTTTTAGAAATATATTTAATTTTATTTTCTAACAATAAAATTCCACGAAATCGCTACTGAAAATTACTACTATAACATAAATTAAGTTCTGTTTAAATAAAAAAAAACATAATTGAAAACTTTAAACATTATAATTAAAGTAGTGAATGAATAGTAGGGCGAATAAAATCAATAAATAAGTTAAAAACATTTGTCTTGGAAGATAAATTAATGTAATATTTATTTTAATTATTTTTTGATATTATTTAATCTTAATTTTTAATGCTTCGTTTATGGGGCCGTTGCTATTCCTAACAAATTGAAGAATTTTGATGTGATGTTTTATGATAAATGTCAATTTTCTTTAAGAGTCGTGGTGATACATGGACATCCATATTTTTTAAACACTTAACAAATACCCATCATTGGTTCCTATCTCTCTCTTCATGTCAAATCATACTACCTATAATATCTATATTTTTCTCACTTTATCTCTCTCTCTCTCTAGGTGTTTATTTGCATATTGGGTGTAGATGAATAATTTTTCTTTCTTTAAAGTACCGAATCGAGATCATATTTTGAGGACTAAAATATGATAAAGTCATTCTTAATTAAAAAAATAATAATTTGCTGATTTTTGGAGGAGGGGGTATGTGACATTAGGAAAACTTAGTTAGCAGTAAGTAGAAACTTAACTTCTGAAGGCTTGATTATTGTAATTTGTTAGTAGTATAAGTGGTTGAGTGAGGGAGCAAAATGAATGAGCTACCTGTAATTTATAAACACATTTTTGTGCATGCTGTGAAGTGTGAAGCATTATGAAAAATAACAAGCATTGAAATTAACCTTGTCCCCAGGAACGGATTCCTATAGAGGAAGTGTTTGAGCAGCTGAAATGTTCAAGAGCAGGTCTAACATCAGATGAAGGGGCCAACAGGCTCCAAGTCTTTGGACCAAACAAATTGGAAGAGAAAAAAGTATGTTCTAATCACAAACTCATAATGCAGTTTATGTTTTGTTGGTTCATTAGATGCATGTAGGTGATGAATTGTGTCATGAAACAGGAAAGCAAGGTTTTGAAGTTCTTGGGCTTTATGTGGAACCCCTTGTCTTGGGTCATGGAAGCTGCTGCTATAATGGCCATTGCTTTGGCAAATGGAGGAGGAAGGCCACCAGATTGGCAGGACTTTGTGGGAATTATTGCTCTGCTAGTGATCAACTCCACAATCAGTTTTATTGAGGAAAACAACGCTGGCAATGCTGCTGCTGCTCTTATGGCTGGTTTAGCTCCCAAGACCAAGGTTTTTATTTTATTTTATCCTCAAACTTATTTATGGAGTTAATATACAATTTGGTCCCTAAAAGTTGCAACATGTATTGCTTTGATTCCTGAAAGTATCACCTTGCCAATATGTTTAGAGTGTCCTGTCCATGTACATTTTTTTACATTATCAACTAATTAGAAATTATAGTTAGATATGACGTTTAAGCTAGTTACTGTAAAAGTCAACAAACTTATTAAACATGGCAATTTATGATTGGATAACAATGTAAAAATTTTCTTACATGATCAGTGCATGGACTATTTACTCATAAGTTTTAGAGTAACTTATCCTACCAAGTTGTCAATTTGTATACAATTTCTTTGTTCAAAGGTTGTATAGATGAAAACATTCAGGGACCAAAGAAACACAAGTTGCCACTTTCAGAATTCAGAGGCCAAATCATATATTAAATCCTTTTTTATGCATGTGTGTGCATTATTTATGGCTCCATCCTTTGTTTATCAATGTTTGTTAAACTTTCGTGTCTTCAAATTTTAGGTACTAAGGGATGGCCGATGGAGTGAACAAGATGCTGCAATTTTAGTACCAGGAGACATAATCAGCATTAAGTTAGGAGATATCATTCCGGCCGATGCTCGTCTTCTTGAGGGTGATCCTTTGAGTGTTGATCAGTCTGCTTTGACCGGAGAATCTCTTCCTGTAACAAAGAGTCCCTCAGATGAAGTGTTTTCGGGATCAACGGTTAAGAAGGGTGAGATAGAAGCAGTTGTGATTGCTACTGGGGTGCACACCTTTTTTGGCAAGGCAGCTCATCTGGTGGACAGCACCAACCAAGTTGGACACTTCCAGAAAGTGCTTACAGCAATTGGTAACTTCTGCATTTGCTCAATTGCGGTTGGAATCGCCATCGAGCTCATAGTCATGTACCCGATTCAGCGCCGCAAGTACAGGGATGGAATTGACAACCTGTTAGTGCTCTTGATTGGAGGAATTCCCATTGCCATGCCAACTGTGTTGTCTGTCACTATGGCTATTGGTTCTCACAGGCTTTCTCAGCAGGGAGCCATCACAAAAAGAATGACAGCTATTGAGGAAATGGCAGGCATGGATGTCCTATGCAGTGACAAAACTGGGACTCTCACCTTGAATAAGTTGAGTGTCGACAGAAACTTGATTGAGGTGTTTGCTAAGGGTGTTGAGAAAGAGTATGTTATTCTTCTAGCAGCCAGAGCTTCCAGGACTGAAAATCAAGATGCCATAGATGCTGCAATTGTTGGCATGCTTGCTGACCCAAAGGAGGTATATATACCAAAATCTAACTCTTTTGTACAAGAAAAAATAAAAAACTTGAATTTGGGATATAAATAAAATTTTAATTTTGATGTTCTGATTGATCAGGCACGTAGTGGTATTAGGGAGGTACATTTCCTTCCATTCAATCCTGTAGACAAGAGGACTGCACTGACCTACATTGATTCTGATGGAAATTGGCATAGAGCTAGCAAAGGGGCTCCTGAGCAGGTAAATATTGGTTTCACTGGCACCAACTTATGATGTTTTTTGAAGATGACTACATCATTCTTTTCTCCTGCTTCAGATAATCACCCTTTGCAACTGCAAAGAGGATGTCAGAAGAAAGGTTCATGCAGTGATTGATAAGTTTGCTGAGCGTGGACTTCGGTCTTTAGGTGTTGCAAGACAGGTAAGCAAAGCTGATAACTATGTGTCTTCTTTTCTGTTTGATTGATATGAATACCATTCTTTTATTGAAAGCTTATAAGATCTGTGAAACAGGAAGTACCTGAAAAATCAAAAGATGGTCCTGGTGGACCATGGCAATTTGTTGGTCTGCTACCATTGTTTGATCCTCCCAGGCATGATAGTGCTGAAACCATTAGAAGAGCTCTTAACCTTGGTGTCAATGTTAAGATGATTACTGGTAGGATTTGAAGTCATAATTTCTTGTAGATCGAACCATATAACGAAAGCCTGTAGTTTTGAAATTGCTTGTGGCTCTGTCATTCTGTAGGGGATCAGCTTGCCATTGGAAAGGAAACTGGCCGAAGGCTTGGAATGGGAACAAACATGTACCCTTCATCTGCATTGCTTGGCCAAGACAAGGATGCTTCTATTTCAGCTCTTCCAGTTGATGAGTTGATTGAGAAGGCTGATGGATTTGCTGGAGTATTTCCTGGTAAGTCCTTTAGATTTATATGTAATGAGTTCATCATATTTAAGTTAAAGAGTTATAACTTCACTTCAGTGTTTAGATGGTAATAATAATGATGACCAATCATCAATTTTTTTTTTCTTCTGAACTATTTCAAACATCCTTATTAGTCCATAGCTTCTATGCAAGTATTGAAACTGCTATATTTATCAACAGTGTAATTATGTTTCAAATTGAACGACACTTCAAACGTTTTAATCCCATTTTTCTTTGTATATGGTAGAACACAAATATGAAATTGTTAAGAGGTTGCAAGAGAGGAAGCATATATGTGGAATGACGGGAGACGGTGTAAACGACGCCCCTGCATTAAAGAAAGCAGATATTGGAATAGCTGTTGCTGATGCTACAGATGCTGCTAGAGGTGCTTCCGATATTGTCCTCACTGAACCTGGTCTGAGTGTCATTATTAGTGCAGTGCTCACCAGCAGGGCAATTTTCCAGAGGATGAAGAACTATACTGTTAGTTTCCTTGCATTCCTGGTTTAATTTTTGGCTTTATTTTAGTGTTTTTAGTTGTCTAATCTCTAAAAATTTGATTGTGCAACAGATCTATGCTGTGTCAATCACCATCCGTATTGTGGTAAGTGCTGAAATTGGGTTGATACAAAAAATATGTCAATTTTTGTCTACATACTTATACAATTGAATCATACACTTATGTGGTTTATTTTTTATTTTGGTAGTTTGGTTTCTTGTTTATTGCGTTGATCTGGAAGTTTGATTTTGCACCCTTCATGGTTTTGATTATTGCCATACTAAATGATGGTAAGATAATATTTTCTTGACCTTCATGTTATTTACTTTTTTCTTTCTGCTAATATGTTTAAACTGATTTCCTTACAATACCATGCTTTTAGGTACCATTATGACTATATCCAAGGATAGAGTGAAACCATCTCCACTTCCTGATAGCTGGAAACTGAGGGAGATATTTGCTACTGGCGTTGTGTTAGGCAGTTACTTGGCACTAATGACAGTAGTATTTTTCTGGGCAATGAAAGATACCAACTTCTTCTCGGTACATAATTTATATTTTTGTCCTTTTTACCTCAATTTGATCACCAACTAGTGGAAGTCATAAGGGTCATGACTCATAAGCACAACTTTCACTCTTGCAGAACATTTTTGGTGTGAGGTCAATAAGAGATAGCCCTGATGAAATGATGGCAGCCTTATACTTACAAGTCAGTATAATTAGCCAGGCTCTAATCTTTGTCACAAGGTCCCGCAGCTGGTCTTTTGTTGAAAGACCTGGTCTTCTCCTGCTAAGTGCATTTTTTGTTGCTCAGTTGGTAAGATTGAACCTCCTATTCTCCCATCATCAATGCAGTATATAAAGTTGTTTTTCTTAGTTGTGTCTGATCTTTTAGTTAGTATTGTTGTGTGATCTGAGTCGACCTCACCTAGTATGATAAGGCTTTGTTGTTGTTGTTGTTGTTGTTGTTATTGTCGTTTGATCTTACTATTGTAGAAACATCATTTTATTATGTTTAGAGATGTATCTTGATCATTACATTATGCACTTATTCCTCTCCAAAACAACCAAAAGGAAAGAGAAAAGATCTGTTACCAAGGCAAATGAGTGTTTAGTGTTCTTGTCTCTCTTTGGTGGTAACAATAACTTGTTCTGTAATTGGCAGGTGGCAACTTTTATAGCAGTATATGCTAACTGGGGCTTTGCAAGAATAAAGGGCATGGGATGGGGTTGGGCTGGTGCAATCTGGGTGTACAGTGTGGTAACCTATATCCCTCTTGATTTACTCAAATTTGCAATCCGCTATATTCTAAGTGGAAAAGCTTGGGACAATCTTTTGGAGAATAAGGTATGTTCTTTTTTATTTTCTCTTGATTAACATTTGTTGCAATGTTGATCTAGTCCAGAGGTATCTAGATTCATATCAAGTTCATGCTCTCTCATCACAGACTGCCTTCACTACAAAGAAAGACTATGGCAAAGAAGAGAGGGAAGCTCAATGGGCAGCTGCACAGAGGACACTTCATGGTCTTCAGCCTCCAGAAACTTCTAACCTTTTCAATGACAAAAATAGCTACAGGGAGCTTTCAGAGATTGCAGAACAAGCCAAGAGACGTGCTGAAGTTGCAAGGTAAGCCATTAAGTTATATTACATTAACCTAGTGCTTGAAAAGGATTAGGATATGGCCATTTCAACACGAGGAATGTGAGCAACACATTCTCATATACAATCTTTTCAACACACAATGAAATCCATGAGGAGCTCACTAAATACTCCCTCTATCCCATAATAAGTGTCGTCCTAGGTTTTTTACACAGATCAAGAAAAGTTAGTTAATAGATGAAAGAATGTAACAATTTTACAAAATTAATCTTATCATCATTAATTCATTTATAGTTTCTGCTGCTCATCATTAATATTATTAGGGGTATAAATGACAAGAAATAATTAATAATACATTGAAAAATTAAAATAACACTTATTTTGTGACTTATTTTTTCTTATAACACTACACTTATTACGGGATAGAGGTAGTAATAAATAGAATGGAGTTCCACTAAGGAGTTGGACCTATATCATTTAATGAGATTCACATGAATTTCACTGCATAAAAGTTGTGTTGAAAAGACTATATGTGAGTGTATGTTGCTATCACTTTTTAGTGTATGATACTGAGGGATAATGAATGATGTGTATGAAGTTCCTCTAACAATATTTGAAAATGTGTTACAGGCTTAGGGAGCTTCATACTCTAAAGGGACACGTTGAGTCAGTGGTGAAGCTGAAGGGGCTTGACATTGACACCATTCAGCAGCACTATACAGTTTAAGGAGCTTGGACAAGCTTCAAGAAGAACCGGTTCAGTGCTTTTTTTGAGAAAAAAAAAAAAATCACATATAACGACGAAGAAAGACTCAAAGACCATGCATGTTCAATCTGTCTTTAAGTTACATAAAAGAATGAGTCCTGTGAAAATTTGAATGGTATCTCTCACTGTCTCCATCTTTTCTAGGAGATACTATGCTCTCTTTACGTACCAAATAACATAATTGGTAGGGTTTACTATCATCTTTTTATCTGGTAGTATGCTAGTGTTGTTTCTTACTAAGATAATATTAAAAGCTCAATACATTGGTATTGACACCGTTGCTCAATATTGAACTTAATCTTACCCTGTGTTTTCCTCCTGCCAAAATAAGTTGAGTCTGAGATGGCTACCACATTTTATAAGGTTCTTTTTTTATAGTTCATGTTATCTATAAGTGGTTTAAACTGCAATTGCAAGTTGCAACTGTCACAGTCTAATACATAAAATGTGGTACATAATCATCATAGCTTGATGTGGCTGCAGCAATAGTAGATAAAAAATGAAATAAATTCTTCACTGTTTTAATTGAACTGAAAGCGCCCAAAACTGAAGTCGTGACTCTGGTCTCTTTAGAAACTGTTATAGAATCAAACTCTACTAAAGTGACTTTGCCTGTTTTTATTTTATTAATATCACCATTCCTACACTAGTCTTAGAAATTACTATCTTCGTTCCTAAATAGAAAACTCTTTTAACTAATTTACACCTATTTAAAAAGTTAGTTAATTTAGTTACTAATATTAATTTGTTAACAATTTGTATTACTTTTCTAAATTATTCCTTAATATATTTGGTACTCATCATCTCACTCTTTCAACTTAGTTACTTTTCACTTAATTAATTAATTAATTAATGTGTGCTAGTCTTCGCTAATCTTCGTAAGAGAGATAATGAATTTATTTTATTAATCTATAACATTTTTTTAAAGTAATTAAGGGTATTTTAGTTAAAAAATAATTAATACAAGAGACAATTTAAAAAAAAAAGTTTTATATTTAGAGACAAAGGTAGGATTTATTAACCTCCAAAAAAAAAAAAGAAGAAATTGAAAAAAGTATTTGACAATGATTTGAACATAATCATGGTTAGTGGTGTTGGAGATAAATGTGTATGCCCAAGACCCAATCCATTGGCGGATGCACATATAACATTGTGGGGGCAATTGTCCCCACAAGAATTTTTTTTTTCTTTGTACATATGTAATAAAAGAAAAAAATTGCCCCCATTAAAAATTTGGTATTGCCCCCGTAAGATATTTTTTTTAAAAGAATGTAAAAAATATAAAAAAAAATTTATACTAATTTCACTACTTTATCCTTTTAATTTTTTATAATATTGACAATGAAAAAATCATAGAATATTTTCAAAGTATGAAAATGTGTATTTTTTATAATATTGACAATGAAAAAATCATAGAATATTTTCAAAGTATGAAAATGTGTAGAAGGCAATTGTAATTTGTAGAAACTTAAATATTTTGGATTTCTTTTGTCATGACATTATGTATTTTGTAAAAGCTTGTGATATTTTTTTTGTGAGAATACTATTATAAACTAATGGTTAATTGTGTTTTTGGTCCCCTAAACTTTTTTGTAAATTTCATTTGTAGTCCCTAAACAAATTTTTTAACATTTTTTGTCCCTATAATTTTCTTTTTTGTTAATAGTTCTAGTTCCTGTTGTCGAGTAACAATGTTAATTGATAATGTAACCAGTCAAGTTAGCAATTCAGTATCTTGTTATGTCATAAAAGAGTCTGACGGGGGCAATCACGTAATTTTTTTAGTAAACTATGTTTTTAATATCTCATATGTTCAAATTAGTTGATGATGTCTAACAAGTTTATGAGTGATTAAAAACACAATTTAACAAAAAAAATTACACATGGTTACCCCATCAAACTCTTTGATGATGTGACAAGTCACTAAGCTGCTAACGTTGATATTACAAGCAAGTATAGGAACCAAAAATACTAAAATTTTGTTTAGGGGTTAAAAGTGAAATTGTAAAAAAGTTTAGGACAAAAAACATAATTAACCCGAAACTATTTCTTGCCCCCACTAAGAAAATTTTCTGGATCCGCCACTGACCCAATCCATCTTGTTATCAATTTTAATTTTAATAAAGAATTGTTCTTTATTCTATTATCATATTTATTGTTTGATTAAATTGTTAATTTGACAAATCCTTGATTAAAATCAAAAACTTGTTATCATGGTAGAGATTATGATAGTGAGAAACACGTCTTTTACAATTTTAATCTAAATTGTTCTTGATCATAGAATAATTGTGAACAGGATATCCATAATTTTGGATAGATCAATATATATGTGATGATCCTTATTGGATAAAGATTAATATATCTCACTTATTAAATTACATATATAAAACATATGATGCACATGTGGATGTCATCATTGAGTTGCCTCAATTGAGAATTTCTAATGGTTAACATTACCTTAAATTGTCAATAGGAAATTCTCAAGAAGAAATATAATAGTTTCCTTTGACCTAACATTATCATAGTAATTAACAATTTATTTATTATATTTTAATCCTGAACACCTAATGCCTTAGGGCACTAGTTGAATGGACATTGGATATGATTAAATACTTGTAAAATTAATCATTAATGAATCCATCAACTCTTGGTAATGAGTTTGAGCTCTATGATATAGTTAAGTCATTGGCCAGGGCAATTGAATGAAAGAAGAAATGAGTTTCTTAAGTCATTCATTGATTAAATATAATACCATACTCTAGAGTTAACCCGAACCTGTAAATGATGGAATAAAATATTACATTATTCTTCTATTGGTTAAGGAGTGTTGTTATCCGGACGTTAAAGAGTATTGTAGATGCCTACCTTGATTAGTAATTAATTTACTACCGGCTTAGTACTGAACCTACGGGGTCACACACAAACGAGAATGAGTGTTCCAATCTTTGCATAAGAAAATATTTCATTTGATAATTAAATTAGAGAATTTATTTAATCAAATAAATATTTTAGTGGAATATTATTATATTTTTTGCTAGCACCAAAAATATAAATAATATAAATATAAATAAAGCAAAGTAATTTGAATTTGGTGGAAAACGTTGGACTTGGTCAAGTTTGTTTTCAAATGCCCCAAAAGATAATTGTTGGCAACAGAAATAAGATAAAGTGGAAATAGATGGAAATAGATAAATATATGATCATATAAAGATATGATCAAATCAGTTTCCTAAAAGATGACTCAATGATTCTTATTTAAAGGAACATTAAGTCATTCCTAGACGACTACTTCACCCACTAAGTTTGCTTTATTTTACATTGTTCTGCGCTTCTCAAAGGGTTGATAGTAGATATTGGTTTTCGGTGTGGATATGCGTAACAATTGAAGAAAATTTTAACTCTTCATGGACTAATATCCGGGTACACAATTTTAAATTTCTCCATTTATTCCGCTGAAAGTGTTATGAACACTCTCTTATTCCACTGTAAGTGTTATATACATTCCCTTCTAAATTATCAAGCGGCTCAGTTAACCATTGTGCAGTAACGCCTGATTTCACCCTGGTTTCCCGTTTTGACCCCAATCCGTCCTAACTTTGTTATGGCACTTATAAAAGACGTTTCAAAGACAATGTCATTGGATGCTAATAAGTTCACTAGGTCTCTTGTTCTTTTATGAGTAAACAAAGCTTGATCAGATGTATGGAGTCCTTTTCCTTGTTGAAGATTCTTGTAGTATTGGTTATCAAATGTCCTAGGTGTAATTGGGTCCATGTCAATGACTGTTCTGGGGTCCACATTTTTTGGACATACTTGTTGGAGCTGTTTTGCATTCGCAGTAGGATTAATAACATGTTTGGATTAGATTCAATTTTCTCAGAATCAATTCCAAAACCACGTTGAAAGCCAAAGCAACAAATAGTTGCTTTCACTTATTCAATTTTTCACCATGATTTTTGGGTCCCAGAATCAATTCTGGTAGCTATTCAAACATGCTATAAGTGTATGATCAATGTTTTTCCTTCTTCTGAAGTTGTAAATCCGTTTGAAGAACTGGCTGCAGTGAGAGAACCCAATAGTATGTGCTCCTGCAACCACTCATTTCTTTTAGGGGGATGAGGAAGCCAAATGGTATAATACTACACAACAATTCTAGTCTCAGTGTGTGTGTGTGTGTTCAGCTAGGCATTTACAAACTCGATTAGGAGTATCTTGATTTTGTAAAATTGATTTCAGCTAAAAGTGAGTTTAAAGGGAAGTGATCATGCTTGGAAACTTTTATCATAAAATTAAGTTTGTAATAAAACACAGTATAAATTTTCAACCTAATGCAAAAACTTACACAACATAAATTTTATAAGTTTGAGACTTGATGCCAACATAAAACCAAACATGTTGGAAATTGGCTAAATCTACCTTCCCTGTTGCAAAATGTAGCTTTTAGCCGTCCCAATGTATATCCAAACACAAACTATAGCTAACAAGTATTTTGTTCACTATGAATGAAATACTTGATAGAGCAACTAGATCTGTAAGGTTGAGGCCATGTGAAGCAAACATTTGGTTCAGCTGTCCTAGTTGGAATTTAGGATGAGGTAGATGGTGTTTAACACTGGCTTTTGTAGAGATTCTCTTGTGTAGCCTTATCAACTCTGCTGAATAAAATGATTCTGCTGTCTGAAACCAAGTGAATGTTCGTTTGGTATTCAGCTAAATTGTACAAGGAATTAAAATTTTACATGCAATTTTCCACATAGCCAAAACTAAATAATCTTATAAAGACAAATCAAAAGAAATATGATATCGCAGGGATCATAATCTCCTAGTAACAATACTTCTCTAATTCCCCACTAATACTTATAATATAGATATGCATATGCTGCATTTGCTAGAGGTGGATTTTTAGACAACTACTATACTATGATTGAACTTATTTTATAAATAATACAATTTATGAATGTACAAAACTTAAATATAGTTCCTTAGGTACTTTTCCTTAGGTATTTTTGGTGTTGTTTTCTAATCAGAATAAGGGTTTTACCCCTGTAATCTATGTTCACTTTTAATGCAATGAAACTCTAATTTTGATTAGGAAACAGTATCAAAAGTACTTAAGGATGTGTCTTTGATGAATCTGATTAAAAACTCTCTTTATTGCAAAGGACATTCCTTATTTACCAATTCTATGACATCCCTAGTTGCCATTACCAATATGTCAGCACATGAAACCTTATTCTGGCAGCCAGGTACACTGTCAACCACAGCCTTCTTGGCTTTGATCACAGTGTCAAACCCATCACCAGCTAGTGAAAGCTTGATGGGATTATCCTTCTCTGATGTGTTGTTTCTTGAAGCTATCATCACATCCCTGTCCAAAGGGTGCATACAAAGAAAAAAAAGAGAGAGATTATAAATTATAACTATGCTGACCCTAACAATTGGACAATCATGGAAGACGTGCCCAAGTGTAGCAACAAATGTCTGTTGAAGTTTCATCTCAACTGCACTGTGTACAATTGATTCAACATTTGGAAATGTGTTTCTATAATACTCAACTCTTAAGTTGAGCATGACAACCAGCTATTAGCAACAGAAGAAACAAGCTAGCATGGAAAATGTGGCTCTAGGAACTCATTTTCACTTTGTGGTGGTTCTAGTGTCTGAAATATTATATTTGGTTTAGTGATTGCATCCTTAAATAGTCAAAGGAGAAATGAATATCTCTCTTTGTCCCCTTTTTTTTTTTCTTTGAAAAATCCAAGTGTGTTAAATTTGAAAGAAGCAGAACAATAGCTACACACGAAGAGGAAATGCTTTTGGAAAAGTGTTCAGTATGTTTAGAATACCTGACTAAGCACTCACTGTAATGCTCTCATTAATTTCTTTGAACCTTTTATCTCATTATTTTTTTTAACATAAATTATAATTTTTAATTATTTTATGTTATAAAAATTTATTTAATTTTTAAAAACTTAAAACAAAAATAAAAAACACCGTGAACCAGTTTCATGTCTCACAACAAGCAAAATGATTTTGGTAAGACCACTGACCACTAATACAAATTCTATTTCCGTTTTTTTACTCTATAAAAAAAAGAAATATATATTTTAGGCTTTCATAAGTGATTTTAGGAAAAGTTCTAATGTGCAGGATTTCATAAGGAAGTTCTATTGGATATTAGATTTTAGCCTTTTGTTTATATTCGTTGCATGTTGTATGTCTTTGTCTTTTCATTAGATTTACAATATTTAAGTACTAAATTTAGTACTTTTCAAAAATTTTTTTTACTAAATTTAGTATTATATTTTAACATTTTCATTATTCATTCCATGATTCTTTTATTACTTCTACAATAGAATCTCAACTTTTCTTCTTTGACACAAGTTTTTTATCTACAGTATAAAGAGCTTTCAATTTATGTATTTTTCTTTATTTGTGTGATTTGATCTTTCTTTTCTTTTCTTTTTTCTACCCACTATCTATTAGTTGGCCCATTTTTTTTTTCTTAACAATTTTAAGTTTCATCTCGTTTATATATAATTTTAAAGATTTCTTTTCAAATATTTTAAATTTATGTTATATTTGATATTTTTCAAATATCATAAATATAACTATTATCATTCATTAAATAATAAAAAAATAAGAAATGAAAATTTTATAAGTGACCCCCCTAAAAATTTTACATTACTCACTCAGTCCCCTGTTATTCCCGTTTCTTCATCTTCATGCACTTGTGACTGCGGCTCTGGAATTTTGAAACTTTTGGAAGATCCCAATTACGTGGTGACAACACAATTGAATAAGTGATTCAATCCCCTTTCACAATTTCACATGCCTTCTTCTCACTCCGTTTTCACAATTTCACGCATTCACATGATTCAATTCTGGGCGCACATGCATTTTTGCATTCACAATTTCATGCAACATTCTCGCATTCATGATTTCAGGGCAGACATCAAAGCACCTAGGCATTACAATTTTGTTGGGTTCATGTGTTCTAGGCCTCCTTTTCATTCCAATTATTTTTTTTTTCCTTCTTAGCCCTGCTTTGTGAACGTAAGAAGCTTTCCTCTCTTGTCTTTCAATTTTCTTTTCTTATGTATGTATCACCCGTTTAATTTGCGAAAATTTTTCGTTGCATTCATTTACCTTTGCAACACCATGCATGTGCTTTGCCATATGTCACTTTTGCCTTTGCACCAACTATTATTGGACTCATCGTTCCAAATTTGTTCACTAACTTTCTTGGGAGTAGTCTTTGTGTTGATATTCACGGGTAAGACAGTTTAATTTTCCATATCTTACACGTATTTTTACTTTCATAGCTTTCAATCTCCCTTCCATTTCTTATATATCACTCCTACAATTGTGGAAATTTTCCATTACATTCTTCTTTTTAAATTTTTTTTTCAGTGACTAAAAGGACAAGTTGCTTTCTCATTTTTACCTCCTTGGATGGTTGCAACTTACTTTTAAGATAATGAGGTGTGTAATTTGTTATTTTTATTGATTTATATTAGTTTTCAATATTTAGATTTTACATGTTAATTATGATATTTGCTATGTTTTCTTCTATTAATTAAGGTATCATTCATAACCAAAATGATGAACTTAAACTTGATGCCATAGAGGAAGAGGACACTCCCACGCAACAATCATTTTAGATAATATGTTATCAATCTTTTTTTTTTTTTTTTTATCATTATTGATATTTAACTTTTAAATATTGAGCAAAACATTTTACCTATAGGGTAAAAAAGTCTTACCCAAAAGAATCATGCCTCTCATATTATGTATATTGGGTATATTGATTAAATTATGGAAATGATTCTGATTTTAAAAATTATCTTGAATCAAAGTTCCAATTAAGTGATAGCTAATGATTAGTATATAAGAAATTAACTTTGTGGTTTTGGTCTTGTTAAATTGTTCTTATTTCATTTTTTTAAGTAATTTCATGTGGTTTGATAATAGAGTATCAAAATATGTTAACAATATTTTTGTTCGTACAAGATGAATGGGTGCCATATTGTGACGAAGAGTCAAAGCCGAAGGTTGGACAATTATTTGATACTTTAAAAGATGGAGAAAATTTTACAAATTTTATGCAATTAGTGTTAGATTTACAAAAGTTATGCGCTTCTGATGAGTTACGCATACTAAATCTGACACTAATTGCATAACTTTTGTAAAACTTTTCTCCATCTTTTAAAGTATCAAATAATTGCCCAACCCCTCCATTTTTTTTAGCATTCGATGAGTTACGCACACTAAATCTGACACTAATTGTATAACTTTTGTAAAACTTTTCTCCATCTTTTAAAGTATCAAATAATTGCCCAACCTTTGGCTTTGACTCTTCGTCACAATATGACAATCATTCATCTTCCTGTAAGAACAAAAATATTGTTAACATATTTTGATACTCTACTATCAAACCACATGAGATTACTTAAAAAAAATGGAATAGCAACAATTTAACAAGACCAAAACCACAGTTAATTTCTAATATATTAATTATTAGTTATCACTTAGTTAGAACTTTAATTCAAAATAAATTTTAAAATCATAATCATTTCCATAATTTAATCAATATACCCAATATAGATAGTCTGAGCGACATGGTTCTTTTGTGTAAGACTTTTTTACCCAACAGGTAAAACTTTTTGCCCAATATTTAAAAGTTGAATATCAATAATGATAAAAAATAATAATTTAAGATTGATAACATATTACCTGAAATAATTGTTGCATGGGAGTGTCCTCTTCCTCTATGACATCAAGTTCAAGTTCATCATTTTGATTATGATTGATATTTTTTTTGACAACATTATGATTAATACTTTAATTAATAGAAGAAAACATTACAAATATTAGAATTGACATCTAAAATCTAAATATTGAGAACTAATCTAAATCAATAAAAACAACAAATGACACACCTCAATATCTTAAAAGTAAGTTGCAGCAATACAGGGAGGTAAAAATAAGAAAGCAACCTATTGTTTTAATCACTGAATTTTTTTAAAAAAGAATGTAATGAAAATTTTCCAGAATTGTAGGAGTGATAAAAGTAAGTTGCAGCAATCTAGGGAGGTAAAAATAAGAAAGCAACTTATTGTTTTAATCACTGATTTTTTTTTAAAAAAAAGAATGTAATGAAAAATTTCAAGAATTGTAGGAGTGATATATAAGGAAAGGAGGGAGATTGAAAGGTAAGATATGAAAAATGCATGTGTGCGCCCAAAATAAATTATATATATATACTAGATTTGGTACTAGAGCTATGAACGGGTAAGTATTTTTATATTTTGTATTTTTTTAATTTTTATTTTAATTTTTTTCATAATTTATACACTATTGTATATTTACATAAAGTATTTGCATAATTTTTTATTATTTTAAATTTTTTTTTAATGTTAATATTGATAGCATATAGTATATATAAATATAATTTATTTTTATGTTAATATTAATAATACTATGGTAAAATGTTAACAAATACATATTATTTATTTTTATTAATTTTGTGAAATAGATTTTCAGAAATAAGTATTTATTTGACAACATGTCTTCATAATTGTTATTATTTTTATAATTTATTTTTATGTTAATATTAATAATTTATAGTATATATAAAGATAATTTATTGTTATCTTTATATTGATAATAGATAGTATAATAAAATTATTAATCTTTATAATAATTATTTTTATTATATTTTTACTATTATAAATTTTCATTATTTTTAATATTGAAATTATTTATGAGTGGTGAAAATAAAGATAATTTACTTAAATTATTTTTACCATTCAGTTAAATAATCACATGATTGTCAGAATAATAATAATATTATTATTATTATTATTATTATTATTATTATATTTCATTTCAATATATAGTATGGTACACATATTTATTATAATATAATAATTGATATTAATATTATTTATTATCTATTTTATAATAAATTATTTTGTATGTTTAATTGGTTTTAATATTAATGGATATTACATTATTTTACTATTATCATTTTATCAATTTAAACATTACAATATCATTTTTCAGTAAAAAAAAATACTGGTGCATATTTACTGTAGATCGATTTGACGGATCACTACAGTAAAAGATGCACTAGATTTGATATATAGTATAGATAACATATTAATTTATTTAATCAAACTTAAAATGAAAAACCAGTAAAAAAACATTTAAAATGAAAAAAAAAAAAATTAACCTCTAGAAATAAAATTTAAAATTTTCTTTCCTTTTGTTTTTTTAATTATTATTATTTTTTTAAAAAAATTCCCTCACTCTCTCACGCCGTTCTATTTTCTCCCCAATTTTCTTTTCACTATATAATAACACAGTCACCACAATCCTTTCCTCACAGACACGTTACGTGATTCAAAAGTAGTAGAAGATTCTTGGCTCATAGTTGGTGAGTATTATTTTCATTCTAATTATTGATTATTGATTTTTGATTATATGAATGAATTTTGGTTGTTTGGTTTGATTGCATTGCAATCCTTATCACCGTTTATCAAACTCAGTTTAATTTTCTTATGAATTCATCAAATTAGGTTTTCGAAATAACCGCAGATAATTCAGGTTTATCCATGGCGACCGAACCAAAAGCAGCCACCGAGGATGTCAAGATCGATCTCTTCGAAGACGATGATGAGTTTGAAGAGTTTGAAATCAATGAAGGTAAAATCAATCTTAGTATTCTCATTCTCTTTCGATTCTCCACGCATTTCAATTTCAAGTTTTGATGTTAATGTTTTGTTTCTAAAATGTTTTACCTTTAAAATTTATCTGAACACCACCTATTCGATGTTTTGACTCATAAGAAATCGGTCAGTAATGCTATCATCAAATCATGAAAGGATTCTGTGACTTCTGAACATCTTTGCCGTTCGATTAATATAATGGCTCCGATTCTAACGTGTCCTTTAAACAATCTGGCTTTCAAAACGACTACCCTCTATAGTCACTGATATGAGGCAATTGAGACTGTTTGATGAAGCAAGTTCTCTCTTTTAATGTATATATGAAACTTGGCAATGAGACCTGCCATGTGATATTTCATTTTTTTTAGAATGAATGTATGATACTCGGGAAGCATTTGATTGGCTACTACTCCCTCCTTTCCAAATTATATGACGTTTTAGAGAAGAAAAAAAATGGTTCCAAAATAGATGTCGTTTTACAAAACCAATGCTGTATTAAATATCTTTTTCCAGGACTATCCTTAATTAATACTTAGTGGAGTAGTGTATCATGAGTAATTAATTAGAGAGATAAAGGGTATATTAGGAAGTTACTTAATGTTTTCTAGGAAATTCAACAAATTAATTGCATTCCTTAATACCTGTTAAATGTCATATAAAATGGAACGGATGTAGTAGTTAATAAGTCCAAATCTACGTAAAATGATTCTCTTTTTCTTTCCTGCTTATCTAACAATTATATTTCATTTTCTGGAAGAAAATTATAGACTAAATACCAAATTACCAATCAAGTAATGAAAATGAGTCAATAATCAGATAATAATGAGTTAAAGGAAAAGAAATTAAGCTATGTATTCAAATGTTTAAAATAATAAAATTCGGTATCCTTGTCTTCTAAATTTCTAACTGTGATTTTGCCATATCACTGAGCTTTTCTAGTTCTGTATCTACAACCTGCGTATTGATGATTATAAAGCTCGGAAGGAGCACTAGAACCTGGGTATTTATATCATCCATAGTTAGTACTCTTGTATTGACTTGCTTTCTCTTCTATTGATTCATAAGGCAATTGGGACTGTTTGATGAGGCAAGTTCTCAAACCAGTACATGGTACTTGTTGTTTTATTAAATCACATGACTGTTGATTATTTGAATTACTTAAGAATCAATCAATTAACTTTCCCCATGGAAAGCTGTTCGATGTGTTAATTAACCAATAGAGATAACAAAGTTTGCAAGTTATTGAAACAATGGAAACGTGTTAGTTTCCATTGTTTCAATAACTTGCAAACTTTGTTATCTCTATTGGTTATATATAATGTGATGTACATATAAAGACTGAACTGAACCCCATTGTTTCCTGTTTGCATGTTTCTTCAACTTAGCCCTCTACTCTGCCACGAACACCCCATTGTTAAGTGACGACTGAACCCCAATAACCTCTATCCTCACCTCCCTCAGCATTTACATCACATCGAGAAGCAGCCCTTCTCTGTGGGGGCACTCGATCTCCAACAGTGCATCGCTCTATGATCGAAACTTGCACCTACGTGGCAGCCTCACCTTCCTCTTCTCCATCACCATCACCCCAAGTCTTCTGCACACGCTTTTACCTTTTCCCTGCAAGCAAAGAAGTTGCTTCCAATATCAATACCCCTTATTCCACATGAGCTACTCGGTGAGTATCGAGAAGAGTGGAGGATGGTGGTGTCGAGGGTGTCTGGGGGAGGGGAGGGGAGAGGTGCATTTGAGTCTTGGTGAAGTGCAGGACAGGTGCTCGTGCAGGTTGTGGAAGTGGTCATTTTGGAAGCAAGATTGTTTAAGGACACATGTTAAAATTGGAGCCATTATATTAATTGAATGACACAGATGTTCAGAAAGTCATGGTGACTTTCACGCCACAATGTCACTGAATCCTTTCCCCGTCAAACCTAATGCTTGACAAGTGATGTTCGTTAGTTTACTTCAATGAATTAGAACTCATGTTATGCTTATTCCGTTCTGCTTTAACATGTCTACCTAACTATCTTACTACATCCAATGAGGCATTATTCTGTCATGAGTTAACTCCTCATGCTGTCAATCCTGTTTTTCGTTAGTAATAAACACTTATAGTGTGCAGATATTACAATTCATTTAATTGCTTGAATTATTTTATTTTATTTTAGAGAAAAAGGACTATGCATTGACAGTGTAAAATAATTTTACAATGTAATCCAATCACAACCCACCATGTATGGTAAGTTTGTTGACTTTTATAAAATTATCTTAAAAGTCATATCAATGGTGATTTGTGATTGGATGACAGTGTAAAATTGTTTTACACTGTCAGTACATCACCATTAAACTCTTTATTTTATTTTACTATTTCTAGTGATTGTATTTGGAAGCTCTTTGGGAATTAGAAACTGCTTATTCGACTTGATTTGTTGAGGTCTTGGTGTCATTCTAATGTTTCTTATTTCTGTTGCACTTTATTGTTTTACAACTTTCAGAGTGGGATGACAAGGAGGAAGGCAAAGAAGTGACTCAACAGTGGGAGGATGATTGGGATGATGATGATGTTAGTGATGATTTCTCTATCCAGTTGAGGAGGGAGTTGGAGAGCAACACTAATAAGAATTAAACCACCTGCTAGTTATTATTGCTTGATATAACTTGCTGTATGACTTGGGTGTTTAAGCTCTACGATGGAAATGAAAATGAAAACTATGCCTTGTTAGGAAGGAAATGTAAGAGTGTAAGAACAGAATAGGGACATAGTTTTTCTGTTCTTGAATATCTTCGTAGAAGTCATTGAGTGCTTGTACTTAAATTGAATTCTGCATAATTAGGTGGCGTCTGGCTTTAAGATTTGATTTACAATCTCAAATTATTCGCTCGTATTTTCTTTTTGGGGTTGGGTGGGTGTGCTTTTCTATGAACAATGGCAAAAAGTGCAGTTGAGTTGCACATTCTCCATTTTCTTGCTGTCCACTGGTTCCAAATAGGAATTTCCTAACAGAAGAATCAATGTAAACAGAAAAGCCTGAAAAAACTTAACTAAGGGAGCATTTGGTAAATAAATGTATAAATTTTAGGGTAAAATATGTTTGTAGTCTTTGAACTTTCGTTGAATCTTGTTTTTAGTTCTTGAACTTTCATATTGTGCAATTTAGTCCTCGGACTTTATAAGAAAAGTGTTTTTAGTCCCTGGACGTACTCCTCAATTTCTGCATGTTTTTTAACTTTTACAAGGAGGGACTAAAAATACGTTTTTTATAAAGTTTAGAGACTAAATTGTACGATATTAAAGTTTGGGGAGACTAAAAACAAGATTCAATGAAAATATAGGGACTAAAAACATATTTTATCCTAAATTTTATTGCAATTGCAACTGCTTTCCTCCAGCCAAAATAAGTTGAGTCTGAGATGGCTACCCCATTTTTACAAGGTTCTTGTTTTAAAGTCCACGTTGTCTATAAAGTGTTTTAAATTGCAATTGCAACTGTCACGGTCTAATGCATCCCATGCAGTACATAATCATAGCTTGATGTGGATGTAGCAATAGCAGATAAAAATGAAATAAATGCTTCACTATTTGAATTGAGCTGAAACAGTCCAAAACTGAAGTCATGCCTAGTCTCCTTGGAAACCGTTCTAGAATCAAATTCTACTAAAGTGACTTTGTCTGCATTTTATTTTATTATTATCACCATTCCTACACTGGTCTTGGACATTATTTATTAACCTCCAAAAAGAAAGAAGAGATTGAAAGAAGTATTGGACAATGATCTGAACATAAACATGGTTAGTGGCTCAGTTAACCATTGTACAATCACGTCTGATTTCACCCTGGTTTCCCATTTTGACCCCAATGCGTCCAAGCTTTGTCATGGCACTTACAAAAGAAGTTTCAAAGGCTGTGTTGTTGGATGCAAATAACTTCACTAGGTCTCTTGTTCTTTTATGAGTAAACAAGGCTTGATCAGAAGCAAGGAGTCCTCTTCCTTGCTGAAGATTCTTGTAGAATTGGTTATCAAATGTCATAGGGGTAGTTGGGTCCAAGTCAACGACAAATCTGGGGTCCACATTCTTTGGACACAATTGCTGGAGCTGTTTTGCATACGTAGGATTAAGTGTATGATCAATGCTTTTCCTGCTTCTGAAGTTGTGAATCCGTTTGGAGAACTGGCTGCAGTGAGAGAACCCAATAGTATGTGCTCCTGCAACCACTCATTTCACTCTAGATTAGAAATGTTGGGAAGCTAAATGGTATGCTACACAACAATGGTAAGACCATGCTTGAATAAACGTCTTCATAAGCATTTAAAGGAAAAGAAAATAAGAAGCTAAAGTAAATTGAGTTTCTATTATAAACTTATACACCTTAGCTTTTAAAGAAATTAGAATTGAGAACTTCTATGTAAGTTAAGTCCACAAGTTAATTTGAAAAATTCAATTTGTTCTACCTTAATTGTTTTTTCCAATGACTGCTTATAAAGAAGTTTAATCAAACAAGACTTTGAGTCCCAACGTGTGTGTGTGTGTTTGGATAGGCATTTGCTAACTTGAATTAGATTATCTTGATTTTTGCTGAAAGTGACATTCAAGTGAAGTTATTATGTTTGGAAACTTTAATCTTAAAAGTAAATTTGGAATAAAACTTGGTATAAATTTTCAACCTAACAGAAAACTTACACAGGACTTGCTTCTTCTCATAATTGATTTTAGAGTTAAAATCCAGTTTGAGACTTGATGCAAACATAAAACAAAACATGTTGAATATTGGCTAAACCCACCTTGCCTATTGCAAACGTGATCCCAATATATAGCTAACATGTATTTTGTTTATTATGAATGAAATACCTGATAGAGCAACTAGATCTGTAAGGGTGAGGCCATGTGAAGCAAACATTTGGTTCAGCTGTGCTAGTTTGAATTCAGGATGAGGTAGATGGTGTTTAACACTGGCTTTTGTAGAGATTCTCCCATCTAGCCTTCCCAACTCTACCGTATAAGATGGTCCTCCTGTCTGAAACCACGGGAATGTTGATGTTGTTACATGTAATTTTCCACATAGCCAAAATAAAATAATCTTATAAATACAAATAAAAGGAATTATGATACTCTCTATATGGAGGATGCAGGGATCCTAATCTCCTAGTAATACTTCTCTAATCCTATCCCCAAAACAATAATAAAAACCTTATCCCACTATGTGAAGTCAGCTTATGGATCATATGACGTCATTCGTCTCGATTAAAGACCATGTCTTGAAAGATATTATTTACTATGAGATTCCTCTTAAAAACTTCTCTCAATGTCCTCTTGATCTCCCTCTCCTCCTTTTCACACAACTAAACATGTAATCTACACTCTTGTTCCTCCAGTGGCCTCTTTGTACGAGTCCAAACCATCTTAACCAAATTTTTTGTCATCTTTTCCTCAACGGATGCTAATTCTTTATACATTCTCTAATTCTACCCATATAGACAACTAGTATACTAGGATTGAACTTATTTTATAAATGATACAATTTATGAGTTTTTATTAGAAGCTCTATTGCAAAAGCTGTTGCTTATTATTACCAATGCTATGACATCCCTAGTTGCCATTGCCAATATGTCAGCACATGAAACCTTATTCTGGCAGCCAGGTACACTGTCAACTGCAGCCTTGGCTTTGATCACAGTGTCAAACCCATCACCAGCTAGTGAAAGATTTATAGGATTATCTTTCTCTGATGTGTTGTTTCTTGTAGCTAGGATCACAGAAGCATCACATCCCTGTCCACACATGCACATAAAATGCATTAAAGTTTAGTAACACCTATTTGCCAAAGGGGTGCATGCAAAGAAAAGAGAGAGAGAGAGAGAGAAAGAGATTATAACTATGCTGACCCTAACAAAACAATCATGGAAGAACAGCCTAAGTGTAGCAGGAGCTGTCACAAATGTCTGCTGAAATTTCATCTCAACCGCGCTGCGTACTATGGATTCAACATTTGGACATGTGTTTCTGTAGTAATCAACTCGAAGTTGAGCTTGACAACCAACCATTAGCAGAAGAAGAAACAAGCTAGCATGGAAAATGAGACTCTGGGAACTCATTTTCACTCTGTGGTGGTTCTAGTGTCTGGAATATTACATTTGGTTTAGTGATTGCATCCTTAAATAGTCAAAGGAGAAATGAAACTGAAATGAATCTCTCTCTCTTTTTTTTTTCTTCTTTGAAGAATCCAAGTGTGTTATACTTGAAAGAAACAGAACAAGAACTACACACCAAGAAGAAATGCTTTTGGAAAAGTGTTCAGTATTTTTAGAATATCTGACTAAGCACTCACTGTAATGCTCACATTATAATTTGTGTGAAGAGGTTGCAATGGAAGCTCAAGGAGTGGTGAAACAACTTGTTTATTAAAAGTGCACCTTAGTTTATAACAAAAAGTTAGTTAGTGTATTGTTGCTTTTCTATATTTTACTTGTAGTTGGATTCCTGCAAGAAGTGAGATGGTAGCTGTATACACAGAAACCCCAACTAACATTACAAATGTTGAAATTTGGCCAATGCATTACGTAAGTGCTTTTATATTGCACTTTTCTCCTGTATAGAGCATATGATAGCCACTTTGGTTAATTACTTTATTTGGGTATTTACAGTACAAAGTGCTAACAGTTCCTACATACATTGCTGACTCAAAATGAATGGAAGAATGACACGCTGCACTTAGCCATGTGTCCTCCACCATCGTTCTTATTCCTTCTGTTTCATACTCAGAAGAAATACGCACACGTTTTGCTCATTGTATGGATACTTCTGTTTCAAACGTTACCTTCACACTAATATGTAGTTTACCTTAAGGTTGTATTATAAATTAGAAGATCAAAATGGGTATCGTGAGCATAATTAATTAGGCACTTAATATTGATAGAGTAAACCATTAAGAAGAACTTTCTTTTATTTTCAAGAGTTTAATTTTAATACATTGTGAATGTAAAAATGTTTTACACTAAAATCTATAAGAGTTTAATTTTAATACATTGTGAATGTAAAAATGTTTTACACTAAAATCTATAAGAGTTTAATTGATATGTATTATCAGTATAAAAGATTTTATACTACCAGATGCATAGGTTAACTGATATGAGATTGTTCCCACTTAATTGATGATCTCGAGTTCGAATCCTGAATATGTAGTTAGGATAAATATTTACAGGGAGAGTTTATCACCCATAATAGTCCTACAAAATTTGAGTAAGATTGTTTTCCATAAAAAATACAGTGTCTATACCAAAAAAAGTATAAAAGTTTTTTTATCATTATTAAACACAGTAGCAACACATTAATAGAAACTCAACGAGTGTGACTTAATTAACAACACATGTTGAGTTTGTGGGAAATGATCTGTGTTTAATTCCAACAAGACACATCCTTAAAGAGGAGGGAGAACTTTAATTGTGACTAAGTCTCGGACCAAAAACCAGTCCTACAATTAGCTTAAAAGACTTAAGCTTGTGGAAATACTTCAAAATTCTAAGTCAAAGACTCCTCTGGTTAAAAAAAAAACCACAGTAATACATAGTGAAACATTTTTACATTCAAAATATTTACAAAATTAATTTCTTGTTTTAAATACATCCAGATAAATTGGGTGCAAAGCTGCTCATGCAGGCCACTATCACATGATGCGCTTTTGTATTTTTTATTTTTTGGATAAATTACTCCAGGTAATTAAAATATCTGTTTCTTTGTCTGGAGTTACAGATTCCAAAGGATTAAAGATTGAATTATACCACATTTTGAGGTGTTTCCACTTTCCACTCCAAAAGAATTTTAAAAGGACTTTAGTCTCTCAGGCTGTGACTAATGGGGTCTAGCTCAGTTGATTAAGCAGGATGCGTGCGTATTATAAATCCTTTGGTACTGTATTTGGTTCCTACAAATAAATAAATAAAAGTCTCTCAGGCTGTGAAGAGGGTAACCTAAAAACAATTAATGATTGATGCATTTAAAGCATGCATGCTTTACTTTTGCTGTAGTTGATAATTCACTTATTTTGCGCTTTTACTAATCTCTAATTTATTTTAGAAATTGACCACTTTTTTTCTATTTAGGGTTAAGCTCTAAAAAGAAATCTTATGTGATATAACTTTGTTTTTGAATTTTTTCAGTAGATACTATTTTTAATCTAAAAATCACTAAATTATTAAATTTTCTTTTTTTGGAAAAATTATATAACTATCATAATTTTTAAATGCATCTTTCGATTTTTTTCAGATAAATAAATAAATAAAACTCAAACAGAATTCTTTAAACACACTATAATTTTCACCAGCAGAACAAAACGTGACCCTCGATAAGGTTTTATTACATTAGAGAAATATATTTGGACATCCAAAATGCTAGTTAACACCTAGTGAGAGAGAAAAAAAAAGTTAGAAAAGTATAGATACGATAGGTGATATGATGTAATAGGAAGAAAAAGATAGAGAAAAACAAAAGGTATTGAAGGGGTATTTAAAATGACGGAGGTGTCTAAATATCATTACCCTATTACATTAGGTAATCTCAGCAACTCATTTTACACCTTTTGATATTTTTAAATAGGTCCCATCATCACTACACATCATCTATATGTATTTAAGTAACTAATATAATAATCCGTGCCGTGTACGGAATGTTGAGTTTACATTTTAGAATTTTTTTAATATATTTCTTAATCATTTTTAAATTTTATATAAGTATATATTAGTAAATATGCATATAGATATTTCAAAAATATATTACATAACTATGAATATTAAGATATATTAAAATAATTTATATTCATATATATATATATATATATATATATATTTGTTAAGTAATTCATATATATATATATATATATATATATATATATATATATATTTGTTAAGTAATTCACCTGTTTAATCCAACAATTTTAAAAATTTTACTAAATGGGCTTCACTAGTAACTCCACATCATTAAGATAGGCATTTGATATCCGATTTTTTTTTTTCATCTCGAGAATCATGTTTTTTTTTTTTTTAATGCAAGATGGTCATATCATTTCATTAATAATAACAACATTAATACAATTAAGAATGCTCAAAAAGGACCGTGAACTAGCATAAAATCTAGACACCCTTAGTAAAGAATGAGCAACTAGATTGATTTGTTTATGAACTAAACTCACTGCAGAGTTGTTAATCAGAAGTTTCTCTTTACATAAGGAAATGAGAAAGCCAGACTCCATGTTAGTGCAGGATGAGGACTTCATGCTGTCATATACTTGCTTGCAATCAAGTTCAAAGATAACATTATGAAGTTGCATATTAATGACCCAAGATATAGCATCCAGGAGAGCATAAGCCTCAGCTTCATGTATAGTAAACCTGAATGATGGGAGGTTGTAGCAGCTATGAATTTACCTTCCTCATTACGAATACAAGCACCCACTCCATAGAATCCTAGATCAGCAAAAATTGAGGCGTCAATTAATATTACATTTTAACGTTCCAGAATTTGGCTTGGTCCAGCGTGGATTGCGAGTAAGAGTGGCAGGTTGGATTTGTCTACTAACTTCTGGGATATCATGCCTGGCAGCTCTCCAGTGGTTAATATAATCTTTTGCAGAGTTAAATGATACTGCTATTGGTGCCTGCAAATTTTCCAATTGAGTGGATATGAAATCCAATTGTTGATCATGATTCAAGTGTTTTAAGAAGATAGAAAATGCATTCATTCAAATTCTCAGCATTCTCTACCTCATTGGCTTAATGTAATTCCAGCATCTGCATGTATCCAAACATCAACAGAATGAGGGCAATCAAAAATAATATGCCATGCAGTTTCAAGATTAGAATTACAGAGAGGGCATGTTATTGGGCATTGGACACCCTTCGAAGCCAAGCGCACTCTAGTAGGAAGGCAATCACGCAAAATCCTCCAAAGGTAGATCTTTATTTTTTGTGGGACATGTAGCTTCCATAAAGTTTGCCGGTCACCTTGGGTTCTCAAGTGTGTGTCATCAATCAAACGCTCCATCGCATGATAATTATATTTCCCAAAAATTATATTTTTTAAGAATATCATAAATATGTTTGGTATGTCTAAAATATTTTCAAGAAATGAGAGACATAAATATTAAAAAAAAATCTCAAAAAATAAAATAAAATCTCCCTTCATGAGAATCTTAGATTCCCAACCCCTCCCATGAAAAGGTTTTAATAGGAAACTTAATTCAAAACGATTCTTAGAAATGTTAGATTACTGAAAATGATTTTTATAATATTTATAACGAATATTAGGAATCTAAGGTGGCGTTTACTTGCAATTCTGTTTTCAGTTTTTAATTACAAAACTGTCACCTTATTTTCATTTTGTTTTCTGTTTTCTAAGATTTGTACAGGAAACAGAGAAAACAAAAAAAAGTTATTTTCAGTGTTTCCTGTACAAATCTTAGAAAACAGAAAACAAAATGAAAATAAAATGAAAACAAGGTGACAGTTTTGTAATTAAAAACTAAAAACAGAAAATGAAAACAGAAAACAGAATCGCAAGTAAACGCCCCCTAACATTTCCAATCTAAGATTCCTGGGAAACTTAAAAGAATTTCCCTACCAAACACTCCCACACATTTTTACAACACTTTTTTTATTAGCTCTTAATTATTTGATACATGAAATAATAAAATAATAAAAATATAGCCAATTTTCATAAATTATAATTTATTTAAAATAATAAAAAAAATAGTTAAAATTACATCATTAAAATAAATTTAGTGCCAAGTTTGCAAAATTCGTAATGTTAAAAAAAAATGGTGCAACAACTACAAGTTAAAAAGTATATGTATCACATTAAAATTAAATTTTGCACTTTTACGTTACAAATAATGCAGTGCAACGATTTTTTATTTTTATTTTAATTAATAAAAGTTGACACCATGACTCACAATAGGAAATAAGCAACCGGATCTTATACAAGCATCCTGTGCTTCCCAAGAACCCCTCCTCTAATCATGGGTCCTTATTAAGACATGGTGCTTAATAAGAAAAAGTTCGATAATAAGCACCTTATTGGGGGCTGCGGTCCTGCTGCTTGTGGGGCTATTTTCAGAGACAAAAGTGCTGCCATCATAGGCTGCTTTTCAGCTAATTTGGGAACTAATAACGCTTTTAATGCTGAGCTCTTGGCAGTTATGTTATCTATTGAAATAGCTCATGATAAGGGAGACTTTTTTACGGAACTAGAACAAAACTAAAAAAAAATTACCCAAGTAACTCATGTCCCATTTTATTTACCTAGATAACCCAAATCACTATTTTAGTTGAGAAGTCGGTTGGCCACAAACCGATTTCTCTTGCCATATATATATTTTTTTCAAAACAATTGCCTGTGAGAAATCGGTTACCCCAAAACTGATTTCTCAACGGGGTTTTTTTTTTTTTTTAATTTTAATTTTCTATTTTTTCTTTAATTTTTTGTAAATAAATTTTAAACAGTTACTATAATGAATAATAATTAATTTTTTCCTTTTTTAAAAAAAAATTTAATTGTTAAATTGGAGTGAAATATAATTTTGAAAATGTTTAAAGTTTTTCATTATGGTAAGTTTTTGCGATTTTTTTATTATATATATGAGATTTTTTTGATTTGAACAATAATGTATTACTATACTTTTCATGTAGAAAAATACAATGATACAACTTTAGTGACTTGAATTGTTTAAAAAAAGGTTGAAAACCGTAGCCGAAAACTTAAAAAAATATCTTTTTCATTTTATCAGTTTTTTGAGAGTCACTTTAACATCTTAATAAAAAATAATCAGTAAACTATTCTATTTTAATCAAGATTTTATCAAAGAAAAATCAATAAATAAATTGTTTAAAAAAATAAAGAAAAAGAAAAGAAAAACCAAAATTTAAAAAAAAAAAAAAAGAAAAATCCCGATGAGAAATCGGTTTGTGGCTAACCGATTTCTCAACCCAAATAGTGATTTGGGTTATCCAGGTAAATAAAATGGGACATAGGTTACTTGGGTAATTTTTTTTCCTTTTTGGTCTAGTTCTGTAAAAAAGTCTGATAAGGGATGGAGAAATATTTGATTGGAAAGTGATTCAAGTCTTGTCATCAAAGCTTTCATGTCTCATGATTTGGTTCCTTGGAAGCTTAGGAATAGATGGAAAAACTGTATATAATTGACTAAACACATGAACTTTATATTTTCCCACATTTTTCGTGAAGGCAACAAATGTGCAGATAAGCTTGCCTCTCACGGGCTTAGCATACAGGGCTTTGTTCGGTGGGATACCATTCCAAGTTTTATCTGGGAAGACTTCTTCCGGAATAGGTTTTCTTTACCCAACTTTAGGTTTACATGATGGTTCACTGGTTTGGTTTATGTCCCCCCGTGTTGTCTTTTTGTTTCTATCTTTTAATATATTTGGTGTGCTGATTATCATGGGTGAGGGTTGGGGTGCCAACCTAGTTGGGATCACTTCTCTCATTGTCATGCATTAGCATGCTATTTCCAGTAAAAAAAAAAAAGCACCTTATTGTAGATATTCTTATAGTCCATCTTTAACTTCCCTCTAACACCTTAAATCCAAAATAAATTCCACCAACCCATGTCTTATTTTTCAACAAATGGAAAAATATACAAGAAAAATAATTTAATAAATTCCATTATTTTTAGAAGAAAAAAAAAGGCCATGCATTGACAGTGTAAAATAGTTTTACACTGTCATCCAATCACAAATTACCATGATCTATGATTGAATGATAATATAAATTTACATTGTCAATGGATGACCATTAAACTCTTATTTTTAACATTTCACACACACACATATTTAAATAATTTTTGGTCTTTATAATATAAGGTTATTTTCATGTTAGTCTTCTTTATAATTTTTCTTATAAAAATTTCTCTTATGTTAGAATATAAGCTAGTTTTATCTATGTCAGAGTAGTCTTGTAAAGGTTTAGAAAAGGCTGTTTTTGTGTATTCTGAAAAGCCTAAGTAGGAGCAGGTTCCCTAGTATGACCTGTCTTTTCTTCCTTCATATTGTACTCTATCTGTTTTATATAATTATACAATTTGTAGCTGAGTGAACACACTCAAGCATTCAGAAGAAATGTAGTATGTTTATTCAACATGGTATCAGAGCGGGTTCGATCCCGCTCTGTCCGTCACCGTCACCAGGTCCTCTGGTGACCTCTGTCGTGTCTGCTGCCATCTTCCGTTGTCGTCCACCGGCAAACCTCTCAAATATGGTGTGTCTCTTCAAGAGCAAATCTGGTGTCAGTGGGTTGTTTCTCTTTTCAGTTGTTTTCCGGAGAGTTGTTCTTCTCCAGTGAGCCATCTTCTGCTATGTAGTGGCTGTCACTGCCAGCACCACTAGACTGGTCTCGTCGTCGCCGGTCAACTCACCTCTCTCTGGCGCCATCAAAGTTGCACCACACCGCCGCTTTTCCAGCCATCTCTTTTCATGTTTTGTCATATCTACGTCTATCCAGTGAGAGTTAGCAGTACCCACTGCCACCATTGCGCTCGTCTCCTTCTGGTGAGTTTGACCGTCTAGTCAGTCACCGTCGTCGCCGCCGGAGCCACCACATCGGTCCCCAGAGTTTGATTGATCTAGGCAGTTTTTCACCTGCACAGTTCATTTCCACTGCTATTTTCTTCTTATTCCTCTTTAGGTATCATTTTTGGGATGTTTCAGTCCTCCATTGATCACAAATATGGTTAGTTCGTCCAAGTCAAGGCCTCTGGTTCTGTTTGGTCATTTTGTGGTCAAGATATATGGTTTTATGGATGGTTCTATTTCAGACACCCACTCTTTAAAGCCAAATTTTAAGTTTGTTCATATTGGGTTTGGCGTTTCTACCATGTTGCAAGGTGTTTAAGATTATTCCTCCTCATCTGTCTCTTGTAACTCTTTGTTGTGCAGCTCTATTGTAAAAAAAACTCTTGTCCATCTATTCATCTGCTTTGCATATGTCCGCTATTTACTATTGTTGTCCCCTCCATTCATTAAGAGGGTCTAAGGTGTTTATATTATAAAAAAAATGTCATTTGCTGATCCTGTTTTCTCACTCTCTTGGGTCTCATTCTTTCTCTATTACAGCCTCCCTAACAGCCATATGATCAGTACTGGTCCAGTTCTTTCCATTTTCGGAACCCCTACTTTAACCACAGAAAAAACTCATTAAGCTTCTGTCCATGGTGGTTAAGCATTGATGTGAGCTTCTGCCATGGATGGTTAAGCATTGAAATATTGTGTTTTGCTTCTGTCTTGAGTGATTAAGCATCATGCTTAGCTTCTGCTCTTGATGGTTAAGCTTTGTTGCTTCTGCCTTTATGGTGGTTAAGCATTTGTCATTGGTTTGCTTCTGCCTTTTAGGTGGTTAAGTGTGTTTGCTTCTGTTAAGTGGTTAAGTCTTTGGGTTGTGGCTTCTGCTTAATGGTTAAGCATATGCCATTTGGCTTTGGATGTTTTTAGTCATTGGTTTGTCTATCTTCTGCCGTTGTATTTTCGGCATGTTTCATTGTATTTCGCTTTCATTTGATACTTGTATTGTTCATCCCAAGCTGGAAGTATTGTGAACACCTTCCAGCTTGTGGGGGGCTATGAGAGATATGGCCTCGTCTTTGTCCCAGATGCACTGGCCTCGTCCTTGTCCCAAATGCACTGGCCTCGTCCTTGTCCTAGTTGCATTGATTCGGTCTTTGTCCCAGCTGAATTGGCCCCGTTTGTCCATGTCTTAGATGCATTGGCATTGTCCCAATCATTGACTTGGTTACTGTCCTTGGGGTTTGATCTGGTCAAGAACCGTCTATTTTGGTCAAGACATGTATAGTAACAAGCTAAAAGCTTGGTAAGCTTTAGCTTGAGGGGGAGTGTGTTGGCTGTGTTTCCTAATCAGCCGCTAGTCAAAGTTTGTGGTATTCAAAATGTCATCACACCTTCCTCTACTTTCATTTTCATTGTTGATAGAGCTATTCTGATTAGCATCAATGTTGTTATCTGAGTTTGAGGATCCCTCATTGTTTTGCTCAGAGGAAGTGAGTTGAACATCATGGCTAGCATCTTTGTTGTCATTATTGGATGATGCAACATTTTCTTGCTTTCCTTCTTGGACAGAATTGTTGGGATTTTCATTCTGAGCAGAATTACTTGAGGTGTCCTTGTATCCATTTGTTGCATTGCTGTCATTGGTTTCAATCGGCTCCCCTGCAACATTCGAGTTAGAAGAAGAATCTTCAGTTTTGGTGTCACATTTTGGGCACTGGAGTCCTTTACCTTGGAGTTGTTTTTAATTTATGAAGCTTCAGTTCATATGCTCCAAGCTTGGAGCATTTAATTTATATGCTCCAGCTTGAGGGGGAGTGTTAGAATATAAGCTAGTTTTATCTTTGTTAGAGTAGTCTTGTAAAGGTTTAGAAAAGGCTATTTTTGTGTATTCTGAAAAGCCTAAGTAGAAGCAGGTTCCCTAGTTTGAACCTGTCTTTTCTTCCTTCATATTGTACTCTATCTGTTTTATATAATTATACAATTTGCAGCTGAGTGAACACACTTAAGCATTCAGAAGAAATGTAGTCTGTTTATTCAACAAGTTATATTGAAAGATTTTTATTTTAGTTATCATTATTTAAAAAACTTCCAACCCATTTTTCAATCTATGTTACTCATATTATCACTTAATAAGAACGAAAACTAATTAAAATGAAATAAAATTTATAGAGACAAGAAAAATGAAACAAAACATTAAAAAGAGTAAAATGTTATGTAAGCTTACTTTAAATTAGGAAAGGAACATGAACAGAACAATAGTTAACAGTTCGATTGTTCATGGCATCAACTGATACATGGCACCAGAATAGGTGTTGATTGTCAATTGTTCATGTTGTGTAATGAAAAGACACAGATGCTGGCATGTAAAATCAATCACCTTGGAGAACCTTATAGTTGCATGTAAAAATAAAAAATGCTAATTTCATAATCCAAACTGACATTATGATAGTTGCATTTATCCTATTAGGACATGGTAAAAAGAGTAACACTCTTATCAGTAGAGATGAAACTGAGAGGAAAGGGAGAGATCAAAATTATTTTGTTTGTTTGGTAGAAAGGATTTAAGTGAAAATAATTTTAAAATTTGTGAGATCCATTACACTATTTCTTATCTATTTTTACTCGTTTCATTATCTCTCTACTCATATTTTCTCTATTTTTCTTTAATCAAATACATTTTATTTATACTTTATGTCTCACCTATTTTTTTCATTTATTTTATTTCTATTCATCTTATTTCTTTCATCTCTACCGATCAGGACATAAGTGTTGATGCAAAACCCCAAAAGTAAGATATCAAGTTCTTAGAAATTAACCCAAGTCAAGTGATATAACTTCACCTTCTGCTTGGCTGGAAAAAAAAAAAGACCTTCTCCTTCTGTCGCAGACTCATGCTTCCTTAGTCACCTTCTTCAACTAGTGCATTGACCAATGACTAAGCTAGCATAGTGATTCGGCTTCTGCAAATCTAAGACTAATTGTTGCCTATACATAAAAATAAAAAATAAAAAATAAAAATCTTTGGCCATGAGCATGATTCTTTTTTGGTAATTTGGGCTGTGATTTTCTTTTCACGTTTTTTCTTTCTCTAATTCACTCACATAGAATTTCCCTCACAACAATACCCATGTAGAAATACCTCGACTAAACATCTGAAAAAGGCAATCAATAAACTTGATTCATGAAATTGAAGGGATTTACTTAATACAAAAATAATATTCAAAATTCTATCATAGTAGCATCCTTGGAATTGCTTTTTTCTCTGCCTATTAGAGATGTAGTTTGTGATTTTAGTAGTAAGCCTATATAATGGCTAATGTAAACCTCGTGTAACTACCTCTTCATTTTCAATCTAGAAGAATTTTCAGTATCTCTCAGTTTTCTCTTTTCCTTTCCTCTGAAATCATGTTTCCTAAGATCGTATCAGAGCGATAACATCCACCATAGATATTTTTCTGTTGCTACTTCTTCATTCTTTCTTCTTCTTTTATCTTTCATTTTCCCAATTTCTCGAAATCACAAAACCCTCACTCAGTTTCAATGTTCTAATCACGTATCTTTGTTTCCATTTTTTGTCTTGATTTTGTAACAGAAAACCCCCAAATCTCAGTCACAAAATTTTGCCATTATTCTTCTTCCTTTCGATTGTTCCTATTGCTTGTTGTGATTTCATCGTAAACGTTTTGATTTGGTTTTGTCTTCATCATTGTGATTTGCTTCGCCTTTCTTCTTCGTGATTTGCTTCACCTTTCTTTGTTGCAATATGTTTTGCTTTTCTCCATCACAATCTGCTTCGCATTTGCCTGTTTCGAAACTAGATCTTTAAGTCATGGCTCTGCACTTATTGCTATAAGTTTGATTAGATTGGTTATTGTCCTTTTGAATATGACACTGATGATGTGTGATGTTGTGCGAGACTTTCTTGTTTGATGATGTACTACTTTTGCTCTGGTGTTGCACTGATTCAGAAATTGGTTGCTATATCTTGTTTAGAAGATGTTCCTTCCAGCTATGGCCTGGCACTGCTTGCAGCTTTCTTCGCACACAAACTATTTGGTGTTTTATCCCTTTGATGGTTTCATTCTATTCTTTGTGTGACTCGGTCTCAGGTTCACATTGTGGTTCAATTTTGAGTCTCACTATAGCGTGGTTCTAATTTTGATTCTAATATTTGGATAATTTGGTGAGTCAGTGAAGTGCTCACAAGGTGTTTGGGAAAATACTCATTGAAGACAGATTTGTTGCTGTATTTTTTTTTCCAGTTTTACTTTGATGTAAGCTTCTGTCCATGGTGGTTAAGCACTGTTGTAAGCTTCTGCCATGGATGGTTAAGCATTGAGATGACTATTTTGCTTCTGTCTTGAGTGGTTAAGCATTATGTTTAGCTTCTGCTCTTGATGGTTAAGCTTTGTTGCTTCTGCCATATGGTGGTTAAGCATTCTCCTTGATTTGTGCTTTTGCCAAGTGGTTAAACTTGAGGTATAGTTTATGCTTGGTGGTTAAGCCTTTGCCCCGTGCCTTTGATGATTTTAGTGTCTTCCTTGTGTAGTGAGTAAGCTTTGTTCATATCATTTTCATCCATTGTATTTGTGGCATTCTTTCATTGTATTTTCTTTTATTTCACATGCACTTGTATTGGCATCCCAAGCTGGAAGTGTTGTGCACACCTTCCAGCTTGCGAGGGGATATTAGAGATGTAGTTTGTGATTTTAGTAGTAAGCCTATATAATGGTTAATGTAAACCTCCTGTAATTACCTCTTCATTTTCAATCTAGTAGAATTTTCAGTATCTCTCAGTTTTCTCTTTTCTTTTCCTCTGAAATCATGTTTCCTAACACTGCCTCCATGTGTGCCTAAAAAAAACTTATTTAAGTATGTTAAGCATTGTCACGAGTGTGAAAATTTTAAGTCAATAACAACTGATAACTATATGGAGACACTCAAACTCCAATATCAAAACATAAGAGAAATAGAAGGCATCTCTAATCCCCATCAAAAGAAAAAGAAAAAAATAAAAGTAAAAGTGGTTAAGAAACATTATTTTACAACAAAACGTGCTGACAAAACATTTCTTTTTAGCATTATTTTACACGTCCTTATTTGGCCCAATAACTCTATTATATCCTTCTCCTTCCAAAGATTTGGAGTGTTAATTTAATTAATTGTGATGAGTGGAAAATAATATTTAACAATTAAAAAATAATTTAATTAATTAAAATGTTAAAAAAATAATCATAAGCAAAATTGAGGATTGGAAAAAAATTACGGATTTTCTAAAATATGGAATCTAAAAATCGTGGAAAAAATAGGGAGATCAAAATCGCGGATCAGGAATTAAAGGAGGACAAAAATTATAATTTATCCTTTATTTTTTTTTAAAATTATGTAAATTATTAAAAAAATATATTTTTAACTAAATTATACAAAATTATATTTTATTAATGTAGTTACTTTTTTTTAAATTAAAAAATAAAATAATTTTTTTAAGTTATAATTATTATTCAAATATTTTCATTTAAAAATATTTGAATAATTATTATTTTTTAATATAATTTAAATTTACATGGGACACATTGTGGAGGTTTGGAAGGATTGGAGGCAAAGCAAGTTGGTATGCAACAAAACCAAAATCAATTCTTTTCAAAATTTGGTAGGGACCAATGAATTTAGGAGTAAGCTTTCGAGATTTAAGGGCCCTACCAACCCCAATTATAGGTGTAACATTCAAGAATACATGCTCTTCCTCTTAAAACTTAAGGAGTTTTCTTATTCTATCATAGTAACTTTTTTTTGTTGGTTTTGTGCTACCTTGAGCATTTCCCTAATCATGTTATCATTCTTAGTTGTTTGTTGGATCATCTCTAGTCCTAAAATCAAAATTCACCAGTCTCATAGTAGCATAGAGGAGTCTTACATCTCATCCCATACAAGCCTTCATAGGGTGTCATCCCTATGTTAGAATGAAAGTTATTATTGTAGGTAAACTCTATCAATGGTAAAAATTAATCCTAATTACCTTTTTGCTTTATCACAGATGCCCTCAATAGGTCTTTTAAGGATTAGATCATTCTCTTAGATTGCCCAGCAATTTGAAGATGATAATAGGTTGAAGTAAGTTTCAACTTAGTCCTTAAAGCTTGTTGTAAGCTTCCCCAAAACCTAGATGTGAAATGAGGATCCATATCAGAGATTATACTAGAAGGCACAGCATGCAATCTGATGATCTCTTCGATGCATAGTTCGATTAGCTTTCCTAAAGGGTACTTGAAGTTAATGGGTAGGAAATGAGCAAATTTGGTCAATCTATCCACATTACCCATATAGCATGATATCTAAAGGTGGTCTTGGGCAATCCTATGACAAAATCCATGGAAATGCTATCTCATTTCTGTTTCGGAATACTTAAAGGTTACAAAGGACCAAACTAAAACCAAAATCATAAATAAGAGACCAAAATTTTATTTTAGCCTTACTATTATTGTTGTTGTTATTATTATTAATTGTTAAGTTGATATATATTAAATGATTGATTAAAGAAGTTTATTTACATCTTAAATGTGAAATTATATATTTGTAATCATATGATTTATTGTCTAATGTTTAATTGATAATTTAATATCACTAATTGATAAAAAAAATATTAAGTTGATACATAGTGTTATTCTTGTTGAGGCAGAACCCTTAATCAGATGAATGTTTTAAGGTCAAATTAATCTGTAGGTCCCTATACTATTCGAGAATTTTTAATTAGGTCCCTGAACTTTTATTTATTTTTTAATTAGGTCCCTGCCGTTAACTACCGTTAGCTTCATTAACGGCAGGGACCTAATTAAAAAATAAATAGAAGTTCAGGGACCTAATTGAAAAATTGTTTAGGGTCCTAATTAAAAAATTTTAAATAGTTCAGGGACCTACTGAGTAATTCTCAAATTCTACCCAGGTTATCACACTATACTTCTCAAGCATATGTAGACTACTTCTAAATTTAGTATTGTTCATTCTACAGATCTTCACTGAGTATTCTTAACTCTCCAAGTTAGTATTCTCACCTCTCCAGTCCAATATTATCACCTTTACGGATTCTAAACTCAGTATTTTCAACCTCTGCATGTTCTTCAACCAGTATTCTCAAACTCTGGAAGCATCAATCCCCTTACTGTACTTCTAGTTTCCCCATACAGATTATGTTCGGACAAACCTAATACATTGTTCAATTAAGTTATATTTTTTGTATGATTTTTAATTTACTTTTAATTTATTCAGTAGGTCCCTGAACTATTTAAAAAAAATTAATTAGGTCCCTAAACAATTTTTTTAATTGGGTCCCTAAACTTTTATTGATTTTTTAATTAGGTCCCTACCGTTAATGGAGTTAACGGTAGTTAACGGCAGGGACCTAATTAAAAATTAAATAAAAGTTCAGGGACCCAATTGAAAAAAAAATAGTTCAGGGACCTAATTAAAAATTGTCAAATAGTATACGGGCCTACAAATTAATTTAACAATGTTTTAATGATAACAAACTTTTAAGAAGTAGATTTTAAGTATGATAGATTTTTGCTACTAATGGTTTGTCTTAAAGTGCTTTCAAAGAAACAATACTTATCAAGAAGCATGGAGAACAAGGTGTGAAGCATTTGCCTATGGCATTGGTTTCACAAATCTGAAGACCATCCAACTTTAGAAGCAAGAAACCAGAACCTGGAAAGGCAGTCATGTTTTCTGGGTCAAAGTGCAGATATCAGAAGTTGTATATGATCAGATGCATGATGTTGGGGATAGTTTAAGTCAAGGAGTAGATATCAGAAGCTACACATGATATAAGGATCATTAAAAGATGCATTGCTTAGACAACAAGTGAAGAAAAACATGTCTACACAGTCAAGAAGTACACCCCATGAGCTGTAATAGTCAACTCTATGTAGCAATATATTGATGCACTGCCTTGATGAAGCTCTCTTGATCCAACGGATCTATTCAAGAGAAGAGAGTGAGCTAAGTTCTACTTTAGCAAGGCAACCATTAAGAAGAAAAGTAGTCATATGTAATCTACAACGGTCAAGAAAGAATCAACACCATTTTGCAAAATACTTACTTTTCTGAAGAAGTAGCAAACCTCATGGCTGAGTTGGAATGAAGGAGAAGCCATGAGTTTTGAACCGACAGCAGGCACCAACAAACAAAATTCGAAATTCAAAGATGTGTGTGCAAGTTGTTCCAGCTAAGGAAGGAGGAGGAACCAGCTGTGTGATTGAGACAACACACAACGAATCTCCTTGGCCTCCAAGTCTCTTGAGTTTAGGAGTAACGGATCTCCTTGGCCTCCAAGACAAGGTGCAAGTTATTTTCAAGAAAACCTATATAAGGACATTGAAGTGCAGCTGAAGTTCTTTGCTAGGAAGGAAACAACTTAGAGAGGACATAGGTCAGAAGTCTCATCAACTTTTGATATGAGACTTCCTTAGCCTAGGCTTTCTTGATTTGTATAGCCAAATCTATCTAGCATAGAGAGTTTGTAAACATCTTCTCAGGGGGAGCTTACTAATGAGTTTCTCCCTAAGAGATGTATTAGGTACATGTCCAGATAGAACCCGTTTAGGATAGGGAACCTCAGAGGAGTAGTCATAGGACTGTTGCTTTTGAAGGTTGAGTGTGACCACAACAGGTTATTGTAAGGGTCAAGTAGCAGTTGCTATTGAGGGTTCAAAGCCTGGTTCAAAGCCTGGAGAGGCTTTTCGAAAGAATACTTGGGTAGATAGCCTGCAAAGGCTTAGAGAATACTGGGGTTAAGCCTGGATAGGCTTGTTGAAAGAATACTCGGGGGAGCCTGTAGAGGCTTAGAGAATACTAAGGTGTAGGAGCCTGGGGAGACTTCAGGAAAGAAAGAATACCCGATTAGTGCTTATGTTAGAGGAAAGCCTACAGTTATAGGGACTAGACGTAGCCCAGGTGGGGTGAACTAGGATAATTCCTCTGTGTGCATTATCCTTCTTATTGCTTCTAATCTGTGTGTTTCTTGAATCTTTTCCTTGAGTAACTTGGTTTTGAATTGTTATATCTTTGATATAAAATCCTTTAAGCTACTCAAACTATTTTTTAAACATTCAGAAGCATACATCTACTCACTGTTTTTAATTGTCAAAAACTGATTCTACCTACCCTGAATCTGACCTTTTATGAGTAGCTTCTAAAGCAGTATACAAGAGTATCTTTGTATGACTATTATTGAAAAATTATTTTATACAAAGTACTATCAAAGGATATTGGTTGCTCTCAACAAGCTTCTTGAAGTTGTCTCATGGATATATCCTACAACTTCAGAAGGTGAGTGTTCTTTTGCAGAAAAGCCATAGTCAGTTAAGTATCACTATTCAACCCCCTTCTAGTGACCTTCACTTCCACTTTAGATGTTGTTGCAGGTTGAGGCAATTTGTTGTTGCATGTTGCTTTTGGTTGCCTTTAAATATTTTGCTTCCTGCTCACAATTAAACACGAAACAGTACACAAGCATATATACGTACACATAAGGCTCTCTCTCTTAGAAAATTTTTACTGTCATTAAAAAATATTTTTAGACCATTGTGTTCGGTGGTTTGGGGATCCTTCGTGGCACATGATCGGTCAAACGGGTAGAGGTATCTTGGGAGAGAAAAGCATATAATATTTTTCTACCAGTGCAGTGGGGCATTTTCTCTCTAAGGATAACACATTGCGCACTTCAACCCAAGCTTTTCTAAGCTCTTCTTTTATTATATTTATCATTTGTGTTAATTGATTGTTATTATAAATTTTGTTTATGTTCTAATTCTATGTGAAATATCACTGCTATGTTTGTTGTTCGTATTGTTTTAATTTTTAAATAACAATTCTTTGCTCATACCTAGACACACAAAATTGAATGACACTACCCTCCTTTAATCACATAGCTGTTGAAAATTGCTTTTATGCAGAAGTGAAAAAGCATTTTCTCTTTCTTGGTCCTGTCCACCTAAGGCGCCATGGCCACACACGCCTTTCATGGTCCTCCAAATTACACGTCATGTTTTTGTTTGAATCTGCAGCAGGACAAAACTTAGCTTCCAAAAGTTGAAAAAAGTAAGGCAAATGCTAACCATTGCCCTGCTCTAAGGGCACTGGTTAAGGAACTAAAAGGAAAAAGGTTTTTATTGGGATGCACAAAATTGCACTGCCTATAGTTTTTTTAGCACTCTCCTATGATTTTCACACTAAACACTTTCTCCTTTTAATTCCTTAACCAGTGCCCGGGCACTAGTTAGCAAGACCCAAAAAGTGAAAGTAGTTGAATGTTTAAAAAACACATAAAATGATATGTTAACCAATTTAAACATTATTGATGAACTAGAACTTACTAATAAAGAACATTTTGCCTAATAAGAGCTCAATTTCTTTTCGAGATGATAAAAAAGACAAACATTATATTTTTCAGCATGTTCATTCTCTTGATAAACAAATTTATTATCTTCTGGATCAAAATCATGTACAACTATAGGATAATGAATCTTGATCTGATTTAAATCAACAATTTTCATTTCATAACCATCAAACAAAAGTAATATAAGAAATCTTATTCTATTCATAAAAACCATAATCTATTGAAAACAATAATAACATAAATTAACTTCATATGCCCATGACAGGAATGAAAAAAAAAAGTGCATAGTGGTTGTTCAAAGTAGTGAAAAGATAGACATATTTAATGTCATGAAGGCATGAATTTCAAAATTATTACGAATTCAAAATAATTTTCAACAATGATAACATTTATTTTGTTGGATTTTTCTTATAATTTAAAATTTGAAGTAAAAAAAAATTTCCTTTTAAGAATTAGTTTTTTAAAGATAAAACAAAAAAACATCATTATCTTTTTGTACTTATCCTTTTACAATTCCTATTATTTAGGAAGTCTTCTTTTTTACTTGGTCAACATTTGTAAACATTATTAGCTCTTTACGTTGGAGAAGTTTTAGTCTTTTATACGTTGGAAGTTGTTTCCGTTTTAGTTTTTTTTTAAAAACGTTGATGATGTTGCACGTTGAGGCTGTTTGTAATTGCAGGTTGCTTTTGGTTACTTCTAAATATTTTGCTTCCTACTCACAATTAAACACAAAATAGTACATAAGCTTATACGTACACAAAAAGCTCTCTCTCTTAGAAAAATTTTACTGTCATTAAAAAATATTTTTGGAGCATTATGTTCATTGGTTCGGGGATTCTTCGCTGCACACGATCGATCTGACGGGTTGACGTATCTTGGAAAAGGAACACATATAATTTTTTTCTACTAGTGCAGTGAGGCGTTTTCTCTCTATGGATAGCGCATTATGCGATTTAACCCAAACATTTCTAAGTTCTTCTTTTATTATATTTATCGTTTGTATTAATTGATTGTTATAATAAATTTTGATTATGTTTTAATTTTATGTGAAATATCACTGCTATGTCTTGTTTTTGTTTGAAAATGCAACAGAACAAAACTTAGCTTCCAAAAGCTGAAAAAAGTAAAATTAATTGAATGTTTAAAAAACACATAAAATGATATGTTAACCAATTTAAACATAATTGATGAATTAGAACATACTAATGAAGAACATTTTGCCTGATAAGGGCTCAATTTCTTTTTGGGATGATAAAAAAGACAAAGATTATCCTCTTCACCATGTTCATCCTCCTGATAAGCAACTTTTATTGTCTTCTAGATCAAAATCATGTATAACTATAGGATCATGAATCTCGTTTTGATTTGAATCAACAATTTTTATTTCAAAACCACCAAACAGAAACAATATAAGAAATCTTATTCTATTCATAAAAATTATAATCTATTAAATTGGAAACAACAATAATATAAATTAACTTCATATCCCCATAACATGAATGTCAAAAAGAGTGCACGGTTGTTGTTCAAAGTAGTAAAAACAAAGAATTCAACAACAAAAAAGTAGTGAAAACATAGGCATATTTCATGTCATGACGACATGACTTTCAAAATTATTATGAATTCAAACTAATTTTTAACAATGATATCATTTATTTTTCTTCCCTCAAATCTAGACACATTAAATTGAATGACACTACCTTCTTTTAATCGTATAGCTCTTGAAAATCACTTCTATCCAGAGGTCAAAAAGGATTTTCTCTTTCTCAATCCTGTCCAACTAAGGTGACATGGCCACGGGAGCGGATTCAGTGACGTTAACGTGGGAACTGTACCGTGACTTTGTGATTATTTGTGTCATTCGATTTTATAATTACTCATATTGTTTACACGTGTTCTTTAAACATCCGTATCAAATGCGCCTCTCTCCTCCCTAAACACCTCGACGCCACCATCCTACACTCTTACTCTCAGATAACTTAAGTTGGAGGCCATCTTTCAATTAAGGAATCGTGACTTGAACATAACAAAACAATCACGATTACAAATAGAAGACATTTGCCACAACACGTACACACTACAAAAAACCAACATAAAAAAATTTGATCAACTCTCCTATAAAACCTATGCCCACCATCCATTCAACAAAAAGCTTTCCCGAACTTCTGAATGTGGCTAGCTCCACTTCAACCCTACCTGATATATTTCTAATTCATTGGTTGTCTCCAACTTGGTATAATTTTTAATAATTTTTTTTATTTACCTCATTCTTGAAAATGCCAAAAACATATGCTTACTTTACATTACACATTCAAAATTGCTATTGTGAAAATGATTACATACATACCATCTATATTTCCTATTCTTGGTATATATGAATAAAATATTATGTATTGGCAATACCTTCCAATCAAACAAATGGTCACTCCATTTCGACAAACATTCAATTTCCTCCCTCGGGCAGCAAGCACTTTCGCATCAACAATATTGGTAAAAAAAAAAATACCAATTACAAGGTTCAAAACATTGTATCTTGCATGGTATATTGTCTTTTGAAGATTAGTTAGAGAAAATAAGGTTCAAAACATGGTTTTGGATGACGGCCAAAATCAAAGGATTTTCTTATTCCTTCTTTGATTGGTGGAATACCCCTAGCCTCTGTTTAAAAAATCTGGATGGCTGACATATTATTCCTGGTGTTGGAGGAGGAAGAGGGTCGTGTGTTACTAATTGCAAATGATTCAAATTTCAGATGGAGATGTTTGTAGGTGGTGTGATCCTTCAAAAATGACAGAAAACAGACGTGTTGGTAGTGTTACTCTCGAGTGAGTCTTTTGGTCTATTACATGGAGTTGGGTGATTATCACATAGTGGAAATATTTTGCAAAGTTGGAAGTATTAATGTTAGTAGCTAGTATAACATCTACAGGAAGGGAGAAAGGCTCGGTGGATGTGGATATCATCAAAAGTCATTTAAAAAGTGAAATATTAAAAATTCATTGTGGTACCAATATGAAAAACATAAAGATACATTAAAAAGTGAAATATGAAAAAACATAAAGATACATTCAAAACTCATCATATCAGTACCAAATATTCAAATAAAAAACATTGGCCATAGTGATAGGCACAACATATCAGTAGCAATATAAAAAAAAATAAAGGTACATTCAAAAGTCATCGTAGAACTTGTACCAAAACTGTATCTTCCAAATAATTAAGATCATTGTGGTTGTAATGTTTCTGTCTGCAACTTGAAGCTATCCACATTAAAATCAGTGGCTTCTGTTGTCATCAATGCCATTTAATGAGACACTTGAGTTAAATAATATTGTATCACTGTATGAAAAGTTTAGAAATAAAAGTCTTATACTAATAATATTGTATCACATTCAATTTATTTTAATCTTTCATTTAAAATAGCTATAATTTTCATTCAGTCACCACTAACAAGCATACCCTTCAAAGCTCAGTGTTTCATTATAATGGATTGAGGACTTGGCTCATCAAACACTCTCAATTGCCTTATGAAGTAATAGTAGAGAAAACAAGTTAATATGAATTTGCTGTCATGAGTTTATAAACACTTAAATCAGCAAAAAATTACAGCACTAAAGAGCAAAGTAATTCAAGAGAGAGTAAGTTAATACAAGAGAGATCTTCACAAACACTTAAATCAGCCAAAAAAATACAGCACTTGATTTTCAGTCACGTTGTCATCTGAATTTACAACAAAAAACAAAAGACATGTCTGTAGGGTAAATTGAATTTGTTGTCAGCGGCTTCAATGTAGATTGGGGATTGAGGACATGTCATCAAGGGGTGCCTATATATATATATATATTAAAAAAAGCTTTTTCAACATGATCACAAATAAAAAAAGAATGACAATTCATTGTAGATAATATTACCGTCAAAAGTTCAGTGAAACTAAATTGGTTCTCAAGTGTTTGAGGGGGCTCATATGCTGGAGGTTCTGAACAAGATACTCTCTCAAATTGATGACTTGTTAATTCTTTATCCTGAAATGAAAAGGGAAAATTAGAACAAGTGATAGTACAAGTATGAAATATTTGGCATTTAAACTTATATACCTGAAATCCTTGATTGTTTGGTTCTCTACTGGTTGGATCCTTTTTTATTCTAATAGGTTGATGCTTAACCCAACTCTTCAATCGTTTTGTCTCTTTGAACCAAGCCATTGCTTGAATCCCTTTGGTTGCGTAGCATTATGCCTAACAAATGTTGAGTTATCACTGTTATGACTATTATTGTTCATGGCTTGTAAGCGAAGTTCCATTATTTTCTTAGACACAACATCAACAGAATCATCCAATATCTTGTAGTATTCTTCATAAGTTGACACTTCTGCTGCTAGTCTAAGAAATTTAGAGACAACTTGCCTATATCTCCTTGTGCTGGATAATTTTGGATCTCCTTCAACCTCATTTCCCCTCACATCATGCACAATGCCGTTGCGAGCATCTTTTGTCCACCTTTTTAAAATATATTTTTCAGGGACAACTTTAACATCATTCGCTTCAAACACTTTTAATGCATGTGAACAAAGGATACCAAATGTCTCAAACTTTCTACAACTACAAGTTATAGAGGTTGAAGCATGATCCAGTGATACTCTCCAAGCTCCTTCATGACTGACCCTAGTGATAACATATTGGCATAAAGATTGAGACTTATTTCTCTCATATATGCATGAAGCCAAGAAAAGCTTAAACTCAAGCTGGAACAAGTCAAATATAGTGTGTGTGTGTGTGTGTATACTTTTGCCATCTGTATTAGTATAGGTGACAACTCATATCTCAATATTGCTAGCTTATGACGGGACTCGTACTCACAAGTCAATTCTTTGTATTCTTCTCCTTAACAACTTGCTCAAAGAGTTTGAAGAATCGAATAATATCCAGACTCGAATCCATACAACTTTTGAAATGAGAATTCAAGCTTTCACTGAGTTGAGTACTCTGCATCCCAAGGGTGAATGCTTGCTTCATGTAACATGAAGCCCGTTTTTCTTTTATTGCATAAACTAATTTGATCTAGTTATTTTCATGAACATTATAATCGGAAATCAATCGGATCCAAGTTGCCTTAAATTTTGATTCAATGTCAAAGTCATACATGCATTTCTTGAAATCTCTTAAAAAATAACTTTTTCCCTTCATCAAGTTTCCAAGGCGTTTAATTCCATTTTACGACAAGTGCCAAGTACACAAACCATGTTGAGTCTCAAGCATCACCTCAATAAGTGCCTTAGCCATTGCCTGGTCTTGGTCAGTAAAGATAGTCTGAGGTTTTTCTAGCTGTGTGCTTGTAAGAATGTCTCAAACAACCATTTAAAATATTCAATTGTTACCATCAAATCGTTGGTCCGAGTGGTGTTGGGCTCGGTCCCCTTAAGCAAGGTCTCGGGTTCGAGTCTTGTGGATGGAAAAAATGTGGTTGGGAGGGGAGAACCCCACTAAAGGTGGCCAATCAGGTTCCCCGACGAAGATTAGTCATCGACAAAGTTGATGGATACTTCGTACCAATAAGATGGTAACCAAAAAAAAAATTCAATTGTTTCATCATACAACAATGCTGCTCCAAAAATTATTGCACCCTTATAGTGGTTGAAACCAGCAAACAAAGCAAGTGGCCTATTTGCACCGTTGGTACAATATGTAGTATCCAATGAAATAACGTCACCAAAATAACCATAATCTAATACCATCTTTGCATCAGCCCAAAAGACATTTGTAATTTGTTCTTTAATATCCATCTTGTATGCATGAAAGAAAGACGGGTTCTCTAACAATTATTGCTGAAAATATTGCAAAAGACATCCAACCTCACCATATACCATGCTTCTTTGTCTTCTTGCACTAAGGTAATTTTTACATCCAATCGTGTAAATCCAAGATTAACACTATGTCCTGCATGTGTGCTCATAAGTTGAAATGTTCACTTTTGCTTTAATCCAAAGTCATCCGCTAGCTCAATCTCATAAGCTTGAACCTCACTTATCTTTCTATGTGATGCAAGCATGTAGGTTGTCTCTGGAAATTGTAGAGGGTGGTTATGGTCCTCTAAAAACTCATGGACAACATACTTTTCATTCTTTAATGTAAGTGAAATCCTTGCTTTGCAATCCATTTTAGTCTAAGCTCTATTAACCAAAACACCTTTCTTGTTTATTGTTCGTACCCCTTCCTTGCAACAAACAAACATACATGATGTAATAGTATCATCTTCCTTTTTTTTTTTTTTTGTATCGTACTCTAACTCTAAAGCTTGTATGAACACCATATTTGTGCCAAAAATGCATGCTGCCTCTACATTATCAAATTCCATACCAATTCGTGGCTTGTAATCAGCATCTACAGATGTCATGTTATGCATCCTACCAAAATAATAGGAGAAATAAATAAACATATATGCATACAAGTCACTACATATTATCTAATTTTTTTATGGATATGAAAACATTAAAACAACAATTGGGGAAATGTAACTCTCATGCAACCAGTAAACATATGAATAGAAATAACATCAAGGGCAAAATTAAATTTATTATAATATACCCACAAATTTACTTTCCAACAAAAATTATTTAAGAATGCTTCATGGGAAGAAAATATATTGATTGCTTTTATACATTAATATGCCACCAAGCCTCAAGGTATGATGTTAATAATTTGAAAGTGCCTTTACATAACGTGGAAACAAGATACAACCTAAAATAGAGCATTAGAGAAGGGGAAACAACATTCAAACAAAAATAGAGTAGTGTTGTCGACAACTAAACATGGAAAAAAGAAAAAAATCTAAAAGCCTAAAAGAGAAAAGCTTAGCAAGAGAAGTTGGATTTTTAGCTTACCAATAACAACCGACACAATGGCGCGCGTTGGAGAAGATACGAAGACGTCAAAACTTTCAGAAACTTTTGGAGCACGTAAATAAGTTTCATTGTTATTGTTATTAAAAAATATTTAAGGACAGGTGGCAAAATCTAAGGGATTTTAATAATTTAATGGCTCAAAATTTCTCAACTGCACAGTGCAGTTCCCGTGTTAACGTCACTGAATCCACTCCCCATGGCCACACACACCTTTCATGATCCTCCAAAGTACATGTATTGTTTTTGTTTGGAAATGCAGCATAACAAAATATAGCTTCCAAAAGCTAAAAAAAGAAACAGTAGTTGAAAGTTTATAAAACACATAAATTGTTATGTTAACCAATTTAAACATAATTGATGAATTAAAACTTACTAACGAAGAACATTTTGCCTGATAAGAGCTTAATTTCTTTTCGAGATGATAAAAAAGACAAACATTATCTCCTTTACCATGTTCATCCTCTTGATAAGCAACTTCATTTCAGTGTTTTCAGGATGAGAAGCATGTAACACTATAGGATAATAAATCTCGATTTGATTTAAATCAACAATTTCCATTTCAAAACCATCAAACAGAAGTAATATAAGAAATCTTATTCTATTCATAAAAACCATAATCTATTGAGAACAACAATAACATAAATTAACTTCATATCCCAATAACATGAATGTTAAAAAAAGTGCATGGTGGTTTTTCAAAGTAGTGAAAATATAAATATTTTTCATATCATGACAACAAGAATTTCAAAATTGTTACGAATTCAAACAAATTTTCAACAATGATAACATTTATTTTTCTTTGCTCATATCTAGACACAAAAAATTGAATGGCACTACCCTCTTTTAATCACATAGCTCTTGAAAATCGCTTCTATCCAAAACTCAAAAAGCATTTTCTCTTGCTTGGTGTTGTCCACCTAAGGCACCATCGCCACACACGCCTTTCTTGTTCTTCCAAAGTACACGTCTTGTTTTTGTTTGAAAATGCAACAAAACAAAACTTAGCTTCCAAAAGCTGAAAAAAGTAAAAGTAGTTGAAAGTTTAAAAAACACCTAAAATGATATGTTAACCAATTTAAACATAATTGATGATTTAGAACTTACTAATGAAGAATATTTTGCTGATAAGAACTCAATTTCTTTTCGAGATGATAAATAAGACAAACATTATCTTCTTTAGCATGTTCATCTTCCTGATAAGTAACTCCATTGTCTTCTGAATAAGAATCATGTATAATTATAGGATAATGAATCTTGGTTTGATTTAAATAAACAATTTTCATTTCAAAACCATCAAACAGAAGCAATATAAGAAATCTTAGTTTATTCATAAAAATCATAATCTATTGGAAACAACATTAATATAAATTAACTTTATGTCCCCATAACATGAATGTCAAAAAAAGTGCATGGTAGTTGTTCAAGGAAGTGAAAACATAGACATATTTCATGTTATGACGACATGAATTTCAAAATTATTACGAATTCAAACTAATTTCAACAACAATAACATTTCTTTTTCTTCATTCATATATGCACATACTAAATTGAATGACACTACCCCTTTTTAATCACATAGCTCTTGAAATCGCTTTTATCTAAAAGTCAAAAAACATTTTCACTTTCTTGGTCCTGTCCACCTAAGGCACCATGGCCACCTAAGGTACCAATTTTATGTGTCTTCTTATTTCCCAATTTCTTTTCAAATCAATTGTAGCCAAATTCTTTTGTGTGTGTGTGTGTATATATATATATTGTACGTACTGATAAAAAAAACTTTTTTTTCAGTCACAAAATTTAACGTCACTTAAGTTAAGCATTCACTTTACCAATCTTGACATTTTAATAAATTTTTATGTAGAATTCTTAAATTTATGTGGCATTATAGAGTCCACAAATTTAAGATAAGTAACATATTTAAGCAATTAGGTATTATAAATGCTCTAAATGGATTCAACTCAAGAAAACAACTAATGAATTTGAGTGTGGGACATTTTGAAGAAAAGAAAAAATCTAATTTACTTGTGTTTTATCCAATATGAGAAGAAAGGGACAATTATACCAAACATCTCTTCATAAATGCATGTATAATCTCAATCACGTGAAATCAACATCTTTAAATGAAGGGACATGTAGAATGAAGGATAAATAAACTACAAACTAATAATTATTATAAACATGTAGCACCATCACAAAAGTGCATCAAAGCAATGCTAGGAATAATTACTATACTAATTTGAATAATTCAATTTTGATTTAATTTATTTGTGTTTTATTGCTTATATGTACATACTCATCCTTTCACTTCATATTGTATACATTGTAATTGAGTTTCTTTTAATGATATTTGTTGAGTCATAAGATGAATCAGGACCATTAATAATTTTGATTTTATGCAAAACAAATATTCAGTAAAAAGATTGCGTCTTATCCAATAGACGAAAATGTTGCATCTACGTTTGTAAGATACAGATGATACGCAGAAAGCTTTTAAGTTTAATGAAGCATTTAAGGACAGAGTAAATGCACTCTCGTTCTATAATCTGTATTGCAAGGAATGTCATGGAACATCCTCCTAGGATATGTCGAAATGCATAAAGGGAAGAGAAAGATAAGTCAAAGTGGCAGAAGTTTCCCCCGCCTCAAAAGACGCGCTATAGCTAGCAATAGGTACATGTCTGAGCAAGCGATGCGACCACTGCAACAGAAGGATATGAAGTGTATCTCAAGAAAGATAAGCAGAATGCTTTATCAGCTCAGAATGACTAGTTGGTGGCAAGCATTTAATGCTCGCATTAAATGCCTCAACAACCCCTTCCTTCAGACGCTGGTCAGACGCAAGAAAGAAGACTATTTAGAGACAACAGTTACTTCCTCAGCAAGTCTATATATAGCAGAAGATTTAAAGTGCTGAATATAAGGAACTTAATTCAAATTACACAAGCATTCTTTCAAGCCTTCGTTCTTTCTCATGTAAATTCTTATTTGTAAAAAGCTCTCAAATCATCTTGTGTATCCTGAGAGAAAATGACTATGATCTTAACTTTGTATATCCGTCTGTAAGACGATAGCTAAAAGTCTGTGCGCCCCTTACAAAAACAAATCTTGTGATTTGTTATAGAGCCAGAAGTGGCTTGGTAGTAAAGAATACTTGAGTTTTTAGCTTGGAGAGGCTAGGTGTGAAAAACTACTTGGGTGAGCCAGAAGTGGCAGTGAACAATACTTGTAACTTGTGAAAGTTAGTGGAACTTGGTGGTTTGTCAAGAACTGGACGTAGTCTCGGGGTGAGACGAACCAGTATAAATTCTTGTGTTGTCTTTCCTGCCTTTCAATTCCCATAACTGCTTGAACTGACATTGTCTTGTGATTTGAACTTGTTTTCCTAAAAAGGCTTTCATATGTCGTTATCGTTTGTCAGACGTTTTCTTCAAAACAATTTCTCTCTTTTCGCTACAGACGAAACACAAGTCTTATAAAAAGTTTGCAAAAAATTTTATAAATCACAATTTAACCCCCCCATTCTTGTGACTTTTGTCTTTAAAGTTTGGTATCAGAGCTTAGCCTCTAAGGGTTGAGCACCTAACCATGTCTAGAGGAAAAGATCTAGATGGCCAGTCATGACAATCAGTTCATTCCCGAGGGAGCCTCTCTAACAAGGCCTCCAACCTTTCTTGGAGATGACTTTCCTTATTGGAAAGACCGCATGGAAATGTACATCAAGTCCAATCAGTATCGACTATGGAACATCATCATACATGGAGATAGGGGTGAGCATCAGATGGGTTTAGGCGGGTTCGGGCCGAAAGTGTCCAATCCGTTGAAACCCGAAGACTAAAAAATGAGGCCCGTCACCATCCGTTTGCTCATCGGATTAGACCGGGTTCGGGTTGAAGTAGTTTCGGTGAGTACGGGTGGGTTAGTTCGGGTAAAACCATTACACTTGAACTTTCACAGATCTGAATGTTCCTCCTAAAAACCGTAGTTGCGAGGTGGTAGAGCACTCACTGGGAGAACGCATTTCATGGCACTATCGTCGTTGATGGAGATGAGATAGACAAGCGGTGTGACCATGGAAGGAGGATGAAGATGGGTAGAGGGTGGAACTTAGATGATCGAGAGAAAAGAAGATAAACGAAACTTTGACGAAGAGAGAATGGTGAATCTGGAACCACTATTTTTTTCACGGTGAAATTTGAAATGTGAAAGCTTTTTTCATGTCTCGGGAGGGAGAACAAGTGAGACTTAGCGACTGGCTCAACCTCATCAACGATTGAGTTGCATTGAAAAGTGACACCTGCACTTTGCTAATTGTAAATAAACATATTAAAATAATAAACACAACAATTTGCAATGTGAGGTTGAAGCGTTAAACTTTAAAGGCTTTAGCTTTACGTTTTTATCCATTGGTTATTGCAACATGTCAAATCTACTAAAATGCCCACTGTCACACGTATGTTTAAAGTAATAAATATAAGTTTACTTTGTGTCAAGAGGAAGAGGAAGGGACACCACGTCCACTTCTTTGCAATAGATTTAAATTATGTTTCAATGTTTCTGAGAACGGTCGGGTGCGGGTTTCGATGGGTTTATTTTCTTTAACCCGCACCTGTCCGAATATACCCATCTTAAACCGATTTTTCAGTCAACTTAGTGCATGTTTGCGTCTCCGTTTTGAGACCCCAAACTTAAGACTTGGGATACTTTTACAAACTCAGTTTGCAAACTTAAGTTTAATCCAAACTTAAGTTTGCAAACTTTAATCCAAACATGCACTTAACCCGAGACCCGTATTAATCCACCCGAGAAGTATATTTTTCACTCGGTTACCTTGGGTTGCGAGCGGGTCGGAAGTTTTTGCTCACCCCTACATGGAGATATTCCCATCACAAGGCCTGAAGATCAATGGACTCAAGATGACTACAATATTCTTCAACTCAACTACAAGGCCAAATATACTCTGACCTGCGCTTTGACCAGAAATGAGTACAAGAAGATACGTAGACTAAAATCGGCCAAGGAGATTTGGGATTCCCTCTGCACCAACTATGAGGGAACAGAAGATGTTCAACTGAGAAAAGCTATCACTTTGACTAGACACTATAAGAGTTTCTCCATGAAAGAAGGAGAAAGTGTTGATGATATGTTTGGGAGACTTTAGGTTCTTCTCTCAGACTTGGAATCTCTTGGGCATACGTATACCAAAGCTCAGATTAATCTGAAGGTGCTTGACAGTATGCCCAAAGTGTGGGAACCCAAGACCACAACTATCCAAGAGGCAAGGAACATGAGAACCTTGTCTTGGGATGAGTTGTTGGGAGTTCTACGAGTGCATGAAGTGCATTTACAAAATCGAGACCAACTACCTGTAAACAACGCTAACAATTTTGCTACTCTCAAAGTTGGTGAAACCAGCACCATAAAGGAAGAAAAGAAAAGAGTCCCCAAGGCTCTGAAGGTTCAAACAGAAGAATCACATGAAAGCTCTGCCGGATCTACAAACGGTGAGGCCTCATGGCAAGAAAGTTCAAACAGATGTTGAAAAAGAAAAACAAGTTCAGACAATCCTCCAGCAAGAAGGATTCCAGATTCAAGAAGAAAGATAAGGAGGATAGTCAGGAGATCATCTGCTTCGAATGCAGAAAGCCTAGACACATGAAGTATGAGTGTCCGAGGTTAAGGAAAAAGAAGTCCTTCAGTGGCAAGAAAAAGAAGAAATGTCTGATGGCCACATGGGACGACTCAGATAGTGAGCAAAGCAACAACTCAGACGATGAGCAAGCAAACATCTGTCTAATGGCAGAGACAGAAGAAAAAGTTGAGGTAAAAACTTGCTTTGAATCTGAAAGCTTATCTGGTTCTTCATCAGATGATGAAGAAGAGATGCCTTATGACGTTTTACTTCAGAACTGTCATATGATCTCTCAGCAATGTAAAAAATTTAAACAAAAACTCAAATAGTATGTTTGTGAAATAGAATTGTTGAAGAAGTCAAATGCAGAACTGGAAGAAAAAGTCAAGACTCTTGAAGAGAGCCTAAGTCAAACTAGTACTTCAAGTCAAACAGATGATACATCCATAGTTGAAAAACTAAGGGAGGAAGTAGTCTGTTTAACTAAGGATTTTGGGAAATTTTTGGAGAGTTCTAACACTCTCACTATGCTTTTAAAATATCACCAACATCATTATGATAAATCTGGTTTAGGCTTAGAAAAAGATGCATCTGGTTCTACTCAGTCTGATCCAGACAAATGTGACTTCTGTGGAAAGACTGGACACTCCAAGTTCAAATGCATACACAAGAAGAGGCAGATGTCCAAGGGCACTAATGCTGCTGGACCCAAAAAGATTTAGGTACCAAAGTCTCAAATTATTCTTGTTTCATATATCCTTGGTAGGAAAAGGGAAGGGTTTAAGCTGGTACCTGGATAGTGGCTGCTCACGACACATGACGAGAGAAAGGTCTATGTTCCTAAACCTAAAGCCAGTTGAAGGCGGAGCAGTTGCCTTCGGAGGCATGGGAAAAAAATGCATCTCTAGTGTAGGTAAAGTTGGTATGTCCTCCCTAACCTCCATAGACAACGTCCTATACATTGAATGACTAAAGTATAACCTACTGAGCATAAGTCAATTATGTGACAATGGTTATATCGTCTCCTTCAACAAGGACAGATGCATAGTCAAAATAGATGATATCAAGTCTGTCTTTTTTGCCAGATGACACAACAATCTTATGAAATTGATCTTATAGATCTTAACAAGCAGAAGGTAACGTGTCTGCTGTCCAGAGAGGATGAAAGATTGATTTGGCACAAAAAACTTGGGCAGGTGAATCTAAAACACATCTAAAAATTTTTGAAAAAGGGTTTAGTAAGAGGGTTGCCTGAGATTTATTGGAAAACCCATATTCTCTGTGAAGCATGTCAAAAGGGGAAACAAATTAAAACATCTTTTAAATCTAAAAATGTTGTTTCCACCTCCGGACCATTGCAACTCTTGCATATGGATTTATTTGGTCATACTAGAACGTTGAGTCTGGGCGGAAAGAAATATGGCTTAGTTATTGTTGATGACTATTCAAGATACACATGGGTATACTTCTTAGGCCATAAACACGAGTCTTTCAAAGTCTTTGAAATATTCTGTAAAAGAGTTCAAAATGAAAAAGGTTTTTTCATTTCTAGCATCAGAAGTGATCATGGAACTGAATTTGAAAATGCTGAGTTCAAATCTTTCTGCGAAAAGAACGGGATTTTCCACAACTTCTCCTCACCGAGAACACCTCAGCAAAAATAGGGTAGTTGAAAGGAAAAACTAAACTCCGCAGAAGATGGCCAGGACCATGCTCTGTGAAAATTCTCTACCTAAACACTTCTGGGCAGATGCTGTGAATACTGCTTGTTAAGTTCAAAACAGAGTATTGATCAGACCTATGATTGAAAAGACTCCTTATGAACTATGGAGAGGAAGAAGACCCAACATTGCTTACTTTCATCCTTTCGGGTGTGAGTGTTACATCTTAAACACCAAAGATCAATTGGGAAAATTTAATTCTAAGGTGGATAAGGGTGTCTTCTTAGGATATTCTAATACATCTAAGGCTTACAGAGTTTTTAATACCAGAACCTTAGTTGTAGAAGAATCAATTCATGTTAAGTTTAATGATGGACTAACGTCTGATAGGAGACTATCAGATCTTGAGGATGATTTTGCAGACATGTAGATAGGTCTACATGTTGTGCCAAAATCAGACGAAGTCCAACCTTCAAAGGAAATCTTCCTCAGATTGAAGGAGCGTCTGGGTCTCAACCACAGACGAAAGACTGAAAATTCGTGACCTATCATCCATAAGATCAAATCATTGGAGATCAAAAGGAATGTGTAAAGACCATATCATCCTTCAGAGATCAAGCATCATATGCCTTCGTCTCAGAAATAGAGCAAAAAATGATAGACGAAGGTTTGACAGACGATGACTGGATCTTAGCCATGGAAGAAGAATTGAACCAGTTTACCAGAAATGACGTCTGGACCCTAGTTCCTAAGCCAAAGAACAAAAACATCATCAGAACAAGATGGGTCTTCAGAAACAAACTGGATGAGCAAGGAAAAGTGGTAAGAAACAAAGCTAGATCAGTAGCTCAAGGCTATAACCAGCAGGAAGGTATAGATTTCACTGAAACCTTTGCTCCTGTAGCCAGATTAGAAGCTATAAGAATCATGCTTGCATTTGCTACTCATAAAAACATTAAGCTTTTTCAAATGGATGTTAAGAGTGCATTTTTAAATGATTTTATTGAAGATGAAGTTTATGTTAAACAACCTCCTAGTTTCGAAGATTCCACTCTTACAGATCATGTTTTTAAACTCCAAAAGGCTCTGTATGGTCTGAAGCAAGCACCTCGTGCTTGGTATGACAGACTAAGCTCATTTCTCTTAGAAAATGGTTTTATGAGAGGCAAAGTATACACTACTCTTTTCAAAAGAGAAGTTGGCAAAGATTTCATTATAGTTCAAATTTATGTTGATGATATTATCTTTGGAGCTACTAATGAATATTTGTGCAAGGATTTTTTTGATCTGATGAAAAGCGAGTTTGAAATGAGTATGATGGGAGAACTTAAGTTCTTCTTAGGACTTCAGATCAAATAAGATAGCAAGGGAATCTATATTCATCAGCAGAAGTATACAAGGGAGCTTCTTAAGAAGTTCAAAATGGAAGATGCTAAACCTATGAAAACACCTATGCATGCTTCCAGTCCCTTGAGCAAAGACGAATCAAGTAAACCAATAGATTAGACAATCTGCAGAGGTATGATTGGCTCACTTCTTTGTCTTACAGTCAGTAGACCTGATATTATGCATAGCGTCTGTCTGTGCGCTAGATTTCATTCAGATCCTAGAGAGTCTTATCTCAAAGCAGTTAAAAAGATTTTACGTTATCTAGTGGGAACCACTAACCTTAGTCTGTTCTATAAGAAAAATCAAGATTTCAAGTTAATAGGATACTGCGATGCAGACTATGCAAGAGACAGAGTTGAACGAAAAAGTACAAGTGGAGGATGCCACTTTATAGGACCCTGTCTCATTTCATAGGCAAGCAAGAAGCAGAACTCAATTACTCTATCAACTGCAAAAGTTGAATATGTGTCTGCTGCCAGTTACTGCTCATAACTGCTATGGGTAAAATATCAGTTAGAAGATTACCCGAGTTTTGAAAACAATATACTTGTATATTGTGACAACACTAGTGCAATCAACTTATCTAAAAATCCCATACAACATTCTAAAGCAAAACATATTGAAATAAGATATCATTTCATTCATGATTACATTCAAAAAGGTGTTTTTGATATTAAGTTTGTAGATACAGATCACCAATGGGCTGATATCTTCACAAAACCTTTGTCTGAAGAACATTTCCTCTGTATTAGGGATCATCTGCATATGCACATGCTTTCAGATTAATATTTGTATTCATCAGATGATACCCTTCATCTTATCTTTTTCATTAATCTGTTGGAACTAATGTGTGTTCAAGTGTACAGACGATAGTGCTCCACGTTCACAACGGTTATAAGTCTTTTCATTTTCTCTTAAAATGTGCGCTGCCCTTTTTGCCATGATGAGACAGTTTTCGAAAAGTTTTTAACGACTTTAAACCGCTCTTTTTCTGATGTTTTCTCTCTCTCTCCTCGCTCATCTGGTATAAAAGGACGAAGTGCCTGAACAAAAAGGTTCCTTTGATCTTTCATATTTTCTGAAATTCTCTGAGTTTCTAAAAACTTCAAAGATCAAAACTTTCTCATCTTCTCTTCTCTAAACTCTTTTTCTGTGAACAAAAATGGCACTAAGGAAGCAAGTATCATCCTTTGCTAGTCCTCTCATCAGTAACCTAGAGGAAGCAACTGCAACTTTTCCAGAAGAGCTCTTCATCCCTGGAAAGTGGGCAAGTCTCAAGGAGCTAGCAAAGGAAGGTTTTGACGTTTAGGACATGTTCACCAGAGTTAGTTGGACCAATTTTATTAGGAAACACAGTGTCTGGTACCATGGTCCTTATGCACTCTTCTGGGGGACTACTAAGATGGAAGACGACCAATGCATCAAGGGCACCATTGGTCAGACGGTGGTAGAAATCAATCCTTCAACCATAGCTAAGGCTATTGGGTGTGCTGAAAAAGGACTGATGTTTGACAAAGACTGGGAGAAGACCATCACTCAAGAGATAGTGGACAAGCTTCTCTACGATGGAGTGAGGCCTGCAGACGAAGACCTTATGAAGCGCGCTGCAGCCATGAAGAACTTCCTTAGGTCTGCAAACATGACCCACATCTACAGACTTCTACATAACATACTCTTCAACATTGTGCTCCCTAGGACAGGGTCAAGGGACCACGTAAGCGAAAGGGAGAGATTCTGCATCTACAGCATAATGGTAGGAGAAAAGATCAATCTCCCAGATCTGATCTTCTATCATCTGGAGCAAGCCTTCAAGGATAGATTCTCAACGAAGAAGCAGAAGAATCCCATCCCTTACTGTATGTTGTTCACTCAACTAATGAGGGATGTTGGTGTTGATCTGACAGAGTTTGAAGCATCTGGAGGAGCTACACAAGTTTCAGGGACTACCTTTGTGAGAATGAGGATAGCTCACAAGTACCCTGAATGGGTAAAGAAGCAAGGAGGAAAAGTAAAGAAGGAGCCCAAGGAGGAACTGTCTGAAGAACCTGTGTCTGAAGCAGGGACATAGACCTTACCCCAGTCTCAACCTTCTCAGACTCAACCAAAACCAACCACCAAACGCACCCAACCTCCACCATCAAACCAAACCAAAAAGCACAAACAGCAACCACCTTCAGATCCTCCCTCATCTCTTAAGAGAAAGGTTACCGAAACTTCATTTAAACCAATCTCTGAACCTCCACTCAAAAAGCCCTTCACCAGAACCACCAAAATTCGCATCGTAACAAAAGCCAAACTCACCACCTCACCAGAACTGTAACCTGAGCCTCAACCTGCACCTCAACCTTCACCTTCCCAACCCCAAGAATATGATATTTAGATTCTTGATGCACCCCCTCCTAAACCTCAAACCTTTTCCAAACCTAAGCATGCACCCAAGCCTAAGGCTTCATCTTTTCCTCCACCTGCTGACAAGAAGGAAGCAGTAACAATCAGGAGAGCTCAAGAGCTGTCAAGAAAGGAGGCTGCCAAGAAGGCCAAGATAGACAAGAACCTTGAGAAGAAGGAGCAGATTGAGCTGGAACAATCTGTGGTAGAGTCTGTCAAGACTCTATCTGTTGAAAAGTCAAAAAGGAAGGCTGCTGAAGAGGTCTTGGCTCCTGTAGACGAAAAGGCCGAAGAAGAAGCAATCAAAGAAGTTGTTCTTAAGTCCATCAAGACTCTGTCAGAAGAAGAATAGAAGCAGACAGCTATGAAAGATCTGTCGAGAATTGAATCTGCAATGATTCAAACAGTAGAAATCGTGTCTGAAGAGATTGCTGCTAAGCAAAAAGGGTTTCAGACACTCACAGTAGATGAGGATACAGACGAAGCTGAAATAGAAGAACTGAATGAAGCTCTTCTTCAGTCTGCTTTAGAGGCAAGCGTCCAAGGTCTAGAAATTGGAGATGACCTAGTTGAAGCTGATGACTCAGGTCCCTACGCCATCTACAGATCGATCACTGAAGAGGATGAAAAGAAACTAGATGAGCATCTGGCACAATCTTTAGAGGATCGTGCTGCCAGACAAATGATCATCTATGGCGGCACATCGTCTGTCTCTTCTAACGCACTTCAAACTCAGACTGTTGAGGAAATCCAAACTCTGACTGAAGATGAACTTTTCAGACGAAGAAGGTATGCTACCAAAGCCTCTCTTTCTCTTGGGTATATCTTTGGAAGTCTAGCTCTAGACTTAGCACCAAAGCCCAAAGGCTATAACTGGATCATCAGACACAGTCCAAACATTCCAGTGCCTCTAGTACAACCCCCATTAGACCCTGATGTCAATGTCAGATACTATCTAGGGTGGAAGCGTCCAAGGGTGAATGAATGGGAATGCTGTAATAAGGAATGGAGGAAGAAGGGTATCTGCACCGATGAGGATCAAACCTACCTGCTTGACTCCATTAACTACATAGAGTTATGGAAGAAAGGTGTTCCTGGGATTGATCCCTTCAATCCACCTATCTTTGAAGTCCTTCTAAAAGAAGAGCTTCTAGCTCTTTCTTGTTACAAGCAGGAACCCCAGTTCAGGATCTTCCCTCCACGTCAGACACCACCTCTTGATCTGAACCCACTCATCTTTGAGCATAATTCGCGTGGCAGATGACGTTACCCTACTCAAGCTTCAGTCTGGCGAAGGCTCTTAGTACTCACTGATGAAGTACCCTTCTATGAACCTGTCAACCTTTAACAGATGATGGGCCTACTCGCTTATCTTAATGTGATTCTCCCCTGGAATCATGCTGATCCTAGATGTTCTGTCTACTCTGAAGATCTCAACTTAGACGATCCAGAAGCAAGTCCAACATTTGATTTGTGGGAATCTTCAGACTACTCTGCAAAGTTGTGCATAAAGCTACAGATGTATAAGGAGGAGATTAAGAAGAGGCAAAACTCCTTCAGGCAGATCCAAAGGCGAACACAGACGATGCCTCATTTCCTAGGCACACAATTTCCCTGTGTGGCTTCCAAACAGACTCGGTTTAAATTTGCGTTGGATAAGGTCATTCCAGTCCTTCCAATCTTGAACTATAAAGGAAAAGAAAAGGTAGAATAAGAAGACGATGCTCCCCAACACAACATTCGATTTCATAGACGCAGGCCCTTCAGATGAGAGATTGAAGCCATTCTTCAGAAGATAAATGCTGAAAGAACGTCTGAAGACTTAAAGACCATCAGACGAGTAAGGAAGTTTGATGCTTTCTACTCTGGTTTGGAGCCTAAAGACAAGCCTCATGCAGATGGGTATCATCTGAAGAGTGGAACATGCTATCAATGCAAAGGACATCAACCTTCTCCCTAAGTCCAACACCTCTGAACTCATGCCATGGAAGTCCACCTTCTACTATCAGTCTGATAGGGACTTCTCATTTGCTGTGGAGCTGTCATATTCAACCTTCTTCTTCTCCAAGCTTATTCTGGCCATAGTGCAAGAACCAGAAGATGCCATTGTTCCATACAGACCTCACATCTCTATTGAAGAAGTTTATGATCTATATGCTGAACTCTGGGCAACCAGAAAAGCTTTGCATCAAGCTCTGGAGGACAGAAAAGCTTTAGAGGGTGAGCTCAAGAAGTGGATAAACATTGATGCCTTCTTCCATGGACGCCGCCGAAGACGCACTCCCACTCCACCAGGATCCCTTATGGTACTGTCACCTGACTTCGACTCTAACACCTTTGACTCTGACGATCTGATTCTTGGGGAACCAGGTTTTGCTGATCGTCATGCAAAAGAGGGAGAAGGGAAGAGTAAAAAGAAAGCTTGAAGATAGGGATGCATCTGAGGAGGTGCAGAAGCTGACAAAGAAAGGGGGAGAGTATTTTTTCTTTCTTCTTTGTTTTTTATCTTTCATCTATAAAAACACATCATCTTGATGTGAAAACCTTTCAATAAGACGAGTTGTTTGATTGCTCATCAAACCTGAGTCTTCTTTTCTCTTTGTTTATATTCTATGCTTATAGTTTATGTTATAAGTAGCTCTGATACATCTTTTTACAAAATATTTGCTTGGCATTATCAAAAAAGGGGAGATTGTTGAGTCATAAGACAAATCAGGACCCTCAATAAATTTGATTTTATGCAAAACAAATATTCAGTAAAAAGATTGCGTCTTATAAATACCAACAGACGAAAATGTTGCATCTACGTCTATAAGGTATAGATGATACACAGACAGACGCTTAAGTCTGATGGAGCATTTAAAGACAGAGTAAATGCACTCTCATTATGTAATCTGTATTGCAGGGAATGTCATGGAACATCCTCCTAGGATCTGTCGAAATGCATAAAGGGAAGAGAAAGAAAAGTCAAAGTAGCAGAAGTTTCTCTCGCCTCAAAAGACGCGCTACGACTAGCAATAAGTACTTGTCTGAACAAGCGATGTGACCACTGCAACAGAAGGATATGAAGTGTATCTCAAGAAAGATAAGCAAAATGCTTTATCAGCTCAAAATGACTAGTTGGTGACAAGCATTTAATGCTCGCATTAAATGCCACAACAAACCCTTCCTTCAGACGCTGATCAAACGCAAGAAAGAAAACTGTTTAGAGACAACGGTTACTTCCTCAGCAAGTCTATATATAGCAGAAGATTTGAAGTGCTGAATATAAGGAACTTAATTCAAATTACACAAGCATTCTTTCAAGCCTTCATTATTTCTCTTGTAAATTCTTATTTGTAAAAAGCTCTCAAATCACCTTGTGTATCCTGAGAGAAAAAGACTATGATCTTAACTTTGTATATCCGTCTGTAAGACAGTAGTTAAAAGTATGTGTGCCCCTTACAAAAACAAATCTTGTGATTTGTTATAGATCCAGAAGTGGCTTGGTAGTAAAGAATACTTGGGTTTTTAGCTTGGAGAGGCTAAGTGTGAATAACTACTTGGGTGAGCCAGAAGTGGTAGTGAACAATACTTGTAACTTGTGAAAGTTAGTGGAACTTGGTGGTTTGCCAAGAACTGAACGTAGTCTCGGGGTGAGATGAACCAGTATAAATTCTTGTGTTGTCTTTCCTGCCTTTCAATTCCCATAACTGCTTGAATTGACATTGTCTTGTGATTTGAACTTGTTTTCCTAAAAAGGCTTTCATTTGTCGTTATCATCTGTCAGACGTTTTCTTCAAAACAATTTCTCTATTTTCGCTACGACGAAACACAAGTCTTATAAAAAGTTTGCAAATTTTTTTATAAATCACAATTCAACCCCCCTTCTTGTGACTTTTGCCTTTACAATATTTTATTATGACAAATGAACTTAATGATAGTGAAATGGTTAAATGTACGATAAACGTCATTAGAGTATCTACAACACTAATCTTATGAGTTGCTTAAAAATAAGATGCGTTGTTTAATAAAAATTGTCGTTGGAGTATTGACGTGGCATTTCTTATAGGTTAAATTAATCTGTAGGTCCCTATACTATTCGACAATTTTTAATTAGGTCCCTGAACTATTTTTTTTTTCAATTGGGTCCCTGAACTTTTATTTAATTTTTAATTAGGTCCATGCCGTTAACTCCATTAACGGTAGGGACCTAATTAAAAAATAAATAGAAGTTCAAGGACCCAATTAAAAAAATTGTTTAGGGACTTAATTAATTTTTTTTAAATAGTTCAGGGACCCATTGAATAAATTAAAAATATCACTTAATTGAAGAATGTATTTAGAAGGAGTGCATTAGGTTTGTCCGAATAGAATCTATAGGGGGAAACTAGAAGTGCAGTAAGGGGATTGATGCTTCCAGAGTTTGAGAATACTGGTTGAAGAACTTGCAGAGGTTGAGAATATTGAGTTTAGAATCTGCAAAGGTGAGAATATTGGACTGGAGAGGTGAGAATACTGACTTGGAGAGTTAAGAATACTCAGTGCAGATCTGTAGAATGGACAATACTAAATTTATAAGTAGTCTACATATGCTTGAGAAGTATAGTGTGATAGCCTGGGTAGAATTTGAGAATTACTCAGTAGGTCCCTGGACTATTTAAATTTTTTTAATTAGGTCCCTAAACAATTTTTTCAATTAGGTCCCTAAACTTCTATTTATTTTTTAATTAGGTCTCTACCTTTAATGGAGCTAACGGTAGTTAACGGCAGGGATCTAATTAAAAAATAAATAAAAGTTCAGGGACCCAATTGAAAAAAAAAATAGTTCAGGGACTTAATTAAAAATTCTCAAATAGTATAGGGACCTACAGATTAATTTAACCTTTCTTATACAAGTATTGTTGCTTAACTATTTTTTATCAATAAAAAAGGTACTTTCAAGCTAAGAATCAGCAACCTTAGCATTGAAATGGATTTTTGTATAGAGTTCTTAAATCTATGTGGTATTGTCTATAGGACCTGCAAATTTAAGATAAATAAGGCAAATGCTAAAATAAGCTTCTTATGTGTTAAAAATGATTTTCAAATAAGGCAAATGTTAAGTAGTGCCATAAGGTTAAGGAAGTAAAATGAGAAAAGTTTTTTTTATTGAAATGCATAAAAATTTGTTCTCCTATTTTAAAATGCGCTCCCATATGATTTCCAATAAATCCTTTCATTTTTTTAATTTCTTAACCAGTGCCTTAACTAGCAAGACCGTTAAAATAAATATTAAAAAGTTAGATTTCCTTCCTTTCTAGGATAAAAAATTGGCATTTATTAATTTGTTAATTTTACAAAACTCCTATAATTAAGTGAAATAATTAAGGTGGATTGATCATCAAAATCACTTCAATTTAACAAAGAGATCAAGTATTATTTATCTATGCGGGTTAATTATATATCCATATGTATTACGAAAATAATTAATTTTAATTATATATGAATAATTATGATTTTTTGTTTTTGTTTTTATCATTTAGAGCATCTTCAATGCGGGTGTTTACATGAGGTGCTTAAAGTTAAGCAATGTTGCTTAACAAATTTTTCCATTAAAACATATGAGTTGCTATGATAAGCAATCGTTACTTAATTGATTCATAAAATTTAATGTGACTCAAATTAAGTACTCACTCTAGCAACTTTAGTAATGAAATAAATTTTGTTGTAAAGTTTTTTTTTTGACATATTGTTGTAAAGTTCTTAGATCTATGTGTTATTGTAAGGTTCATAAATTTAAGATAAACAACTGATTTAAACAATCACACATTATATATGCTCTTATATGTAATTAATGATTATATAATCAACATTAACATATTTCATTTACTGTATTCTCATTTGATTTATCTCTATTATGTGTATATATATATATATATATATATAAACACAAAATATATTACTAAAAAAAATAGTCTAATTTGTGTAAAAAAAAATATAGTCTAATTTCAATTTCAATTTATTATCAAGAAAATCAATTTTGTTATCTAATCATATATTTTTAATCATTAAATAGTTTAATTCTTACAACATTATTATAATTAAATGCTCTTAATTAATCACAAATAAAAACGTAAATCTTATATTTTAATTCAAATCTCCACTCACACAATAATGTGAAGCCTATTTTATTTCTCTCTTTAAATCATCAAAATTAAATCCTATAAAATATAAATTTCACACCAGTACAAGTATTCTTAGACTAAAACACCAAATAACAAAATGTTTCCCCTCAATAAAAACAATTCCAAAGATCATAAAAAAATTCATCATCATCGAATCCCAATCAACCAAATTACAGAGAAAAAGAAAAACCAATAAAAACAATGTTTTCTTAAAAAAAAAAAAAAAAAAAAAAAAAAAAAAAAAAAAAGAGAGAGATGAGAAGAGCTTGAGAAAGAAAAAATAAATAAAGTGAAAAAATAAATAAAAAGAAAAACAAGAAGCAAAAGAGAAGAAGAAGAGAAACACTGTTACCAGCGATCGAGCTTAAACACAAAACACAGAGAGCAAAGTTCAATACATAAATCAGCAACAAAACAAAAAAAAAGCAAGAAAAAGAAATAAAGAGAGACATAGCCATAACCGAAGTTTCGAAGATTCGAAAGTAGCAACTGAGGTTCGAGATTTCTATGCAAATTCGCGAGCTATGCTGAGGTCAGAGCTTAATCAATGCATAGAAACCCTTTGTTTTTTCTTCAATAAACTTCCAACCCTTAACTTTTTGCACTTCTTGCTCTTTCTTCCTTCCATTGCAATTCCAAAATTTTCAACCTTTTTATTTATTTATTAATTTATTAATATTACCATTTTTTTATATTTATTTCTCTCTAATTTTGTTCAACTCAGTGATCTCTTTGGGACTTCAAGTTCGTGCGGTGTTGGGAATTTCGCGAAGCAATGAGGGTTTTCTAGATTGGTGCAAGTGGTGTTGTAACGTTCGCTTCGTGGTGCTTCAAACTTAGGGTTTTGATTTGCCATTCAATTTTGTTGAATTGAATTTGGTTTTAGTGTGTTTTGTTGCGGTTTGATCTCTAGGGTTTTGGGGGTTGGGGGAGTTGAGATTTGGCTTTGCATTGTGTGGTGTTGTGGTGTGTGAAATTCGGGCAAAAGGGTAACGGTATTTGAGTTCAAAATTGTTGCTTTCTGTTGGGTTAATGTTGTTAGGATGGTTTGTGCTGCATCTGGTTGTTGTGATTTGCAGAGGTTGTGGTAGTTGATTTGGGGTTGAATGATATGGGGGAGGGGAGGTTTTGGGTTCTTTGGAAGTGGAAGTAGCTGCTGCGATTTGGGTCAAATTGAGGCTGCGTGTGTGTGGGGAGGGTTGTATTTTGATTTGTCGGGTGGTTTATGAATCTGTCGATTGAGAAATGCAACCCCAGCTGAGCTCGAGAATCAATTTGGTCGAATTGAAAGCGCAGATTGTGAAGAGGATTGGAGCAGATAAATCAAAGCGCTACTTTTATTACTTGAACAGGTTTCTGAGTCAGAAGCTGAGCAAGACTGAATTCGATAGGTCATGTTATCGGGTACTTGGCAAGGAGAATTTTCCGTTACACAATCACTTTATAAAGTCAATTTTGAAGAATGCCTGCCAAGCCAAGACCCCACCGCCAGTCCAGCTGACAGGTCATCCGAAATCAGGAGCACTTGTCAATAATGTATCTCCTGGTAGAGAGGATGGGCACGAACAGAGTGTCGCTAACTTCCAAAATCAGAAGGCTTCCATTTGGTCCAATGGGGTTTTGCCGGTTTCCCCACGCAAGTCAAGATCTGGAGTGCGTGATCGGAAGCTTAAAGATAGACCGAGCCCTCTTGGACCAAATGGAAAAGTTGATTCTGTTGCTCATCAATCCACAGCTACAGAAGACAGTGGTAGTAAGGTTGATATGGAGAATGGAATTCTTACTCCATGCGATTATCAGAGACCAATGCAGCATCTTCAGGCAGTTGATGAGCTACCTGTGAATGGTATGGGGGATGCTATTCAAAGACCTGCAGAAAAACCAAGAATACATGGTAAAGGGCCCACCGAAGTATCAATTGTTGAAGAAGGGGAAGAGGTGGAGCAGTTAAACCGCCTCAATTTCTCTAGAAGTCCCTTGATAGCACCACTTGGGATTCCTTACTGCACTGCAAGTGTTGGTGGGGCCCGCAAGGCATTGCCAGTGAATAGCACTAGTGATTTTGTTAGTTGTTGTGACAGTAGTAGGTTATCTGATACAGATACATTGAGAAGGCGCATGGAGCAGATCGCAACAGTTCAGGGTCTTGGAGGCATTTCAATGGAATGTGCAAATATGTTGAATAATGTATTAGATGTGTACTTGAAACAGTTGATAAGATCTTGTGTTGATTTAGTGGGAGCTAGGTCTGCAAATGAGCCGAGGAAGCTCCCTGTCTCGAAACAGCAGATTCAGGGGAAGGTCATTAATGGCGTCTGGCCAAATAATCATTTACATGTGCAGAGTGCTGGTGGGCTGGCAGAACCTGAGCCTGAACACAGACCACCGCGCTCAGTATCTTTACATGATTTTAAAGTTGCTATGGAGCTAAATCCACAGCAACTTGGAGAAGATTGGCCACTACAGTTGGAGAAAATTTCTATGCAATCATTTGAGGAATAACACATCTTTGAAGATTTATTTAAGCAAAGGTTGGGTCTGCTTCTGGTTCTGATGGCTCGGCCATGGTTGGTGAACATCGGCACACTTAGCTCTGTTCTTATTGCCAGGATGAACCAGATGACCCCCCCAAATGGAGAACTTCTAGTCCTTCCAGGATCAAATACTGATTTTGAGCTTCAAAATGTCTTATCTCTGCAGTTTGCAGGGCTAGGATGGTTCGGAGATTCATTTATCTGCAACCAAGGGTAATATCAAATGAGGCCCAGGATTGGTTGCACTGTTGTATGTTTAGCATTGGTGTTGGCTGTATTTTTCATTGCTAGAGATCTTAAGGCTTTTGCTTGCTTTGCAGCCAATGGAAAAGAAGACTCAGAAAGTTTTGCAGGGAAACTGTTGCGTAGCTGGGATCAAGGAACTAAGACATGTATAAGAACCGAAGGGTTGCTCTGTATGTATTTTTAGAATATGAGGATTGATTGAAATTCAATATTAATAACACGTCAATTAAAATTTCCTTTGATGATTATGCTTGAGCTCCATGACTGCAACTTTCACCATTACCTGTAGTAATTTTTGTTTTCTATCTTAGTTCAAATTAATTTTGGTGACAATAAATGAATTTCTAATCATATGTTAGACTTTTAATTTTTGACATCAATATAATATTCAGTCTTTTATTTTATATGAATGATTAGTGAGATATTTGTCAATTTGAGATTTGAGTAGTTTTATAACTTATAGTATCTGATATCAGGAAGGATTTTGATCAGTTTTGGATTTAAATGCCTAAATTGTGTGGAAATTCAACTTGGAAGGAACCATATTAAACAGTGTTCCAGAGAATATGGTGATTGGTAAGTTACTTGTTCAAACTTCAAAGTCAGACAGATTGGTAGAAGTTACCTGCAAATGGCTTGTTGTGTATGTTACTGATGGACTGGGGTACAGGAAGGTTGTTAATATTTTGAATCTGAACCATTTGCATTTGTTAATTATGCAAAGAAATGATCTGGTAACCAATCATCAGGTTCTTTCTGACAAAATGTCTATTGTTGACTTTTAAACCATGATTTTGCCATTTGCCTTGGTTTTCTGCAATGATTTCAGCAAGCAACTGTGCAATTTACAGAAAAATGAAGAGAGAATTAAGTTGTAATATATGTACAGGTTTACAGGTTGGTGGAAAATGGAAATATCAACATGTTTGAGCCGTAGGGTGCAAAAGCCATTGGATTCAACGTGGTGCATTGATGTAAATATTGAAATGGATTCAACACTGAATCGATTAGAAATGTTTATCTGTAATTGATCACTGAAAGGTCTAAATACATTTGCTTTTGGTAGCATTGTGTGCTTCCAGTAAGATCACATAATTCCAATAATATTGAAAATTATCTTTTTAAGTGATGTTTTGTTCTGTTTGTTCTTGCATTGAACCCCACCTGATAAATGCACAGCTAATTGTTTATCTGGTTTAGGATTTTACATAGCTTTTACCATTATTATATACTACATCACGTTTCTTTTGTAATACCAATGAGAAAAGTTCAAAGGAAATATGAAAGGCTAGACTGTTGTATATACTTGTATACCATGGTGGGGACTTATTAATGTAAGAACTGCTATGTACAAATGCATGCAGGCCTATTACTGAGTATCATCTGATCCAAATGTTGAAATTTTTGTTTATTTTATATATGCATACTGACTCATTTCATGCTTATTATTTAGAATATTGAGATTGCATTTGGTATGTATTGCTTGTGGTAACTTCTAAGGCCATGTGAGTGGCTTTTGTGCTTTCCATCATGCTGCCATTCTTCTGCAAGCACATCAAAGTTTTGGAGGTTCTTATAAGTAGCCAGGGGAAGCTTTGAAGGCATATTCATGGTGGCTTTGTGGCAAATGACATAACATTAATAGTGAGCAAAGACCTTGGAAAAATTGCATGTGACATGTGCCAGAACTAGTTTTGGCAAGTAACTGCTGAAACCAATTAAGTTATGTAAATAGCTCTTCTTTTATCTAATCTTTTTAACTTCTGTTGAAAAGTGTTACTGTTAGAGGCCCTCAGTTCACGGTTGTTAATGGAAGTTGAACTGAAGCAGAAGTAGCTAAATGCAAAAATATCTAGAAAGTTCGGGCAAAGTATGCTATTTGTCCAAGACCAAAGTGTGCTATTTTTGGTACTTGGGAATGTATTGAATCTATTGATTTCCTGAATTAATTGAAATGTGCAAACTCCTTGTAAAGTGGAAAAAACACACTGTTCAGAAGCAGCTGAATCCTTCTAAGTGATTATTGATTACTTACATAATGTGTATAACACCGTCTATGCATGAAATTTATTCAAACTGTTTTTTGTTCGACTTCTGAACGGGATTTATTGACTTTCTGTTTTTAGCGTGAATGCACCTCAATTAATAATCTCTATTCTCTACTCATGAAACACCGTTACATTACTCTCACTTGAAATTAATAATTTATGAATTAATTATTGGTTAACAACATTTATTATTTTGTAAATGACTTATATGGACCGTCTTATATCAAGACAGAACATAATAAAACAGCTTTATTTTATGTTTGACTCACTAGAATAAAACAGGATCTATGAATTTTAAAACGGGACATTTTCGTTTCTCTAAAAAGTATGAAATCAAATAGAACAGAATAGGGCCACTCTTACTTAGATTTTAATGACAAAAATACAACAAAATAATTTCAGAAGTCTTTGTCGATCTCAGTGTGTTGTTTCTCCGAGTGCAAGTACATCTCAATCGTGCCCTACTTTCAAGTATATTTTCAAATTGCATTGCAGTTGTTTTACTTCTATGTTACTAGTTGGTTGTTAGTTAGAAATATTAGTCATTATTAGTTTGTTAAAAATATTTACTTCAATCAATACTAATAGTTTTGTATCTATAAAATCAATTGTACTTTTGAAATGAAGATTTCCTAGCATAATTTTCTTTTAATTCAAACTCAAATTTATCTAAAATCAATTCTGCAACGTCAAAAACATCTAAATTAAGTTTACAAACATTTATCTAAACACGTTATTGATTACTTCCCCAACCCAGGGCATAATTTGCTCGTATCATACCTAATAAAACCAACCATTGTGATAATGAAAAACATTCAAGTCAACAAGCTAATAACTTCCACGGTATGAATGCTTTTTTATACATCATCTATCCTTTCTTCCCCTTCAATTTCTTTTTAATAAAAAGGAAAGAAAAGAAAGAAAAAGATGTACTTAGATGGGACTATTTTCATCCGCAAGATAGTAAGTTCAAGAGTCCATCAAGCCAGTGGCTCAGGTTATTAGTTTATGGATGAAGACATTGGCTATGTATGTACATATGATCAATAAGAAGAGGTGAGGAGCAACTGTATCTGTATTTTGTACAAAATGAAAAGTAAAAGATAAAGGAACAATGCAATCAATGAGGTGAAGATGAATTGGACAGTGCTGCAGATATTTTACAAATAGGGCACCAGTTCTTCAGCCGCAGCCACTCCTGTATGCAAACCACATGAAATCTATGCTCACATTGCAGACCCCCAACTTCATCTCCAACAACATATTCCTCCTGCATGTTAAGAAAATGTATCCAAATCAGATCATGTAGTAAAATAATTCTCCAGTTTTGTTATTCCTACAGTTAAAATCTACACCAAACCTCTACATGTTCCTCTTTTGAGACCCTCTTTGGATAAACTTTCAATAAGCACTTACAAAATAAGAAAATAAGATGGTAAATTAAGCTTCTCCGATAAGTTAAATTAATTTATGCACTTTGACTTTTATAGAAGCTCTCTCATTTAACTTCTCCAAAAAGCTTATTTTAACTTGTACTCAAGTTAATTTTAATGAGAACTTTAATTCAATTTACTTTCTTATTTTCTTCTCTTAGAAGTGCTAAATGAAAAATTTACCAAAAAATGGCCTATGAAACACAATTCCCAATGCCTATTTTCTCTCTTAGAAAGGAAGGCGTGAGGCTTTTAGAGTGGAAATTAGACGCAGAAAGGAAAATGTTTTTGGTATGTCCAAAGTGGGATAAGTTTTGTTGTCCCCTTTGTTTTTTGAAAAGCACGTGTATGAAAAAGATAAAAGGTTAAGAGATACAGTTAATTGCAGACAGTGTGAATTCTTTGACATTCAAACAATGGATTTGATATAGAAATTAGAAGCAGGAATAAAATTTGTGATAATTTTAAGGTTTTTACGAGTCTGAAAGCATTAGTGGCTCTATTTGTGGAAATGTTGGGAGACTTGTTACACGTGAAATAACTAAAATAACTGGCATTAGTTCAGAATATTTAGTATTAGCTAGATACAGATAGAGCCTTTACAGTGCTGGCACTGGCTAGCGTGCGTGAGTGTGCCAAGTAACGCATGGTGCCAAAGTTATACACACCGTTGGATATTCTATTATAATTAGGTAACGGTGGAGATAAGTTGGATATAGGCTGGTCACGAAACACTGAATAACAAGCTTTTTTTTTAAAACTAAAACACGTTATATTTTTATTTTCTCTTCTTCTCCCCTTTTCTTCTCTTATTATATCTCTTATTATATTATTATTTTTCTTCTCTCCTTCTCGGGACCACAGCGCACCGCTGTGGAAAGCAATTTCCGGCGACATTGTAATCTTCAAAATCTCCATCGCCAGATCTACTGTCGTTCTCCCACAGTCGTCTGCCACCTCCGGATTCGTACTGAGATCCAGCAGCAGCTTCGCCATGTCAGGTTGCACGTACCACACCGCCAGGCTGCGACTCCTGTGACGGTGGTCCAGGTTCGCACCACCGAGGCCCACCACAAAGAGGAGCCTCGGTTCTATGTTCCCTCTTTGGTTTCTTCGTGGCAACCTTATTTTAAAATAAAAAACGGCTTGGTGTTGGTGTGGTGGTTTGGATCCGCTCAGGAAGGCACACAGATGAGTACGAATGTTGCTGCTCGTGGGTGGGTGGAGGGTGGGGTTATGGCCGTGAGAGATAGGTGAGAGACAAATTGGGAAATTTAGAAAATGAAAGAAAAAAGAAAAAAAAATAATCGCAGATTTAAATAAAAAAAATTTGGTAAATTTTAAAAAAAAAAAAAAACTTGTTATTCGGTGCTTTATGACCAGCCTACACCCAACTCATTTCCACCGTTACCAGATTATGATGAAATATCTAACGGTGTACAAAACTTTGTCACCAAGCGTTACTTGATACGCTCACGCACGCTAGCCAGCGCCTACAGTGGTATGCATACTAGTTTCTCTAAGTTTGAGACTGAACATTGTTGTCCCTTCCTCAACAGACCATTTAGTTTTTCTAGAACCACATATGAGATATCAATTAAAAGTTGTCAAGTTGAATCCTAGTAACACAAGCAGATGCATTTAATAAACCATGATGATGTATAATGACATCCATTTGCAATGTGAGCATCATCCTCGCAAAAGTTTCAATAAATATCATAAAAATACCTGGCAAATGCAGCATTTGATATCATCCTTATCCTCATTACAACTCTCATCTGCATCATCTGAAGGTGCAGACTGATATATACTTCTTTTAAGGCATTCTGCAAGTGCTTCCTCCGGTAGAGCTGTGCTCACAGTTCCCATCCTCTCTTCTAGAGCTAAAAGTTCCTGCATCAATCAGAAACTTTTGGAGCTAAGAATAGATAAACTATAAAAAGAAAACTTATAGATTTTTAATCCCAAGCATGCTACATCCTTAAGGATAGTAATCCCTTCTCAAAGCGACCTCCCTCGACACAGTTACCTTTCCAACCTCTCTCCCTTAACATACTACCTATAAACATCAATTAGAGCAAGGTTCTAATCCCCCAATGTGTTCTTAAGAATATTTTTTTCCCAAAACTGTTATATCATACAGCCCACAAAGCATAAACCATTATAAATTTGATGCAAGGAAATAAGAAACTGATTTGAAGAGCCTTATGATATTAAAATACCTCATAGGACATGTTATCAATATCCAACCGCATGTCTCTGTGGTGATCATAAAAGTTTAATCCATTGAGGAACAAGTTTGTCTCCAACAAAATAATTTGCTGCAAAGACACAAGATGGAAGTTGTCAAATAACTGGCCAGCTAAGTTGAGTTAACTTTTAGTCAAGAATTACCTCATGGGTTAGCTCTGCATCTTGTTCAATCCTCTCAAGTGCCAATAATACCTACATACAATAAAACATAGTACTTTATTTTTTGGCTCTCTCATCAAAGACCATGATATTAAATATGTGCTCCTACATTCAAACTGAAAATTACCTCTGCAATACCACCCATATTGTAATGTCGAAAGCTTTCCCGATTTATTAGAGAATGAGTGATGTCATCTTCTGCAGGAGACGCAGGCATAACACCACATAACTGCTCACTGCTATTGCCTGGTCTACCATAAGAGCTTGAGCCGCTTAAAGGAGTCTCCATAGAAGTATGATATGAAAAGCCAGGAGCATCAAGATCACCGGAATGAGGTGAAAGGGGAACGATAACAGGGGACTCACTGGTTGCCACAGGGTTTTCATTTCCTTGGCTAGTAAACCTTCCCCTGGCTTGACCACTAATTGATCTTTGAGTTCTTACTGATGCTACGCTGGTGTTCCGGTGAGAAGGAATATTTCTAGATCTTCTTGAATCGGATATAGATATGCCATTTCTGGAGCCAGAATTCCGTCCTTCCAGTGAAGACCCAGTGATATTTTTCCCTCTAACAGTGGAACTACTTCCCCCTTCACAGTTTCCCTTCTTTATTGTATCATTCCTTCTATTAAGGCTTGAATCAGATGATGAACAACCAGCTGGGATGACGTCAGATATAAAGTTGCATCTGAGGTTCCTCAATCCATACCTACTGGAAACAGCACGTCTCACTGGACCAGTGCTTTTAATTTCTTGCCCACGCAATCCAGATCTTTGATTTAAATTCCTTTGAGATCTAGTATTTGATACTGCACTGGAGCTTCCTACTTCCATCAATATCGCATTACTAGACTCTGTAACTTCCCCTTCAGCTTGAGGCCCTCTCCGAATTTCTTCTGTTGGAGGTATTTGCTCTGAAAATTCTGGTTCATCCTGTACACTACTAGTTTTAGATGAATCTGTCTCAAACTGAGAGGATAATGTTTTCCGAGGTTCTATAAGTCGTTTTGCTGGGTTACTAGTAGTTCTAGAGGAGCTTCCAACTGCTTCCTTGCTACTTGAAGGGGACTGGAATGAAGGCCTCAAAGATTTACCTTTTTCAGAAGATCTGACTTGAGCAACTTTGGGAATATTTGCTCTACTACTGCAACCCAATCGGCTACAAATTTGACCGTTTCGATCTCTAGTATTAGCAGTATCTCTAAATACCTGGCTCATCCCCTTTCTAGGGAATACCATCCCATCTACACCTCTTTTACCAGAATACTCATCCATCAATTGTTTATTACCTTCAAATTCGCAACACAATGACATGACATAGTAGTAATCAGATAATTGAAGACAATTCAGGGGCATGAAATTAGAGAAAATCATGAGCGCGGAAATAGCAGTAACTGGTAAGCATAAATAACATACAATCTTTCAAGATTGTCAAAAGCAGAATATAGATTGTATATGAAAAATAGTTTTACATGTTTCTCAATAACAGTGATTTATATGCATAATCAAGTTGCAACTTAACAAACTCCCCAGACTAGCAGCCCTACTTGCAGAGCATAAATTTGAAGTTTGGAATTTGGGATACAATCAAGAAAGTAGGAACTTTCCCACTTTTATGATTTTGAATAAGCTTTATAAATTAAATGGCATATCTAGAAATCATTCAAACTTGTCATGTATAATAATTATTTTTTCATAATAATTCCATCTTTGTAATCTTCAATATTTGAATTGGAAGAAAGCTCTTTACATCAAGCATACACAATAATCTTCATTTTTAAAGCATGTTGCTTGAACAAGCTAAGCCAGTTGTATAAAATTTTGCATGTTAAATCAGACTTAGGGAATTTGAGCTATACCAAAGCACTTATATTAAATAATTATTATAATTATAATTTATAACAGTTAGAAAACAGTCAATTAGAAATTCTTTTGCTGGTGTAAAAAAATGAGAAAAATAAATACAAGAGAATACATGCAGTTAATTCCACATGATAAATAAAACACTCTAAACTCATATGATCAAAATTTTAAGAAAATCAGCAACAAGCCTTCACCAAACAGTCAATACTTCTAGTAAGAAGCTAAATTGATTTATTGAATCTTCCAAGCAGCCTGATACGAACCGTGCAAACATGTTCTAGAGCTTCGAGCACAAATCTACAAAGATATGCCTACTTTGGCTACTGGAAGACTCACTCCAACGGCTTCCTAGTAACTACAACCATGACAGTGTGCTTACGTATCTATACAGTTTTTCTCATCTCCAAGGAAAAATTACCAAGACTTTGTTCTATATACAACACAAAAGACGAACAGTAAACTACTGGAGTCTAGCAATATTCACATAATATATATCATTCACCAACAAGGAACTCCTTGTTTAACTTCTCAGAACCAACAAGATACCATTCAATCTCAAAACGGTATCGTTAGATAGACATGCCACATGTTGGAACAGAACAAAACATAATATATGGATTTTGTTTTATGTTCGGTGTATTTAGAAAAATAACAAAATTAAAAACATGGTTAGTTTTGGTTCTACTAAAGGGTGGCACCAAGAACAGAACAGACCATTCAATTCCCTTTTGTTCATGTGACAAACGCTGCTAACATGTCTACACACGTTATTATCATTATAAGCTGGTAACACCATTTAATTGGGGTGATAGTACTCTCAAGGGACCCCAAAACCTCAATCATTAATAATAATACTAATATTCAGCTGAAAGGAACAACTCAAAATAGGAAAAAAAAAAAAAAACAAATACATGATTAGATGATCATCAACAGAAAACACCATGAACCAAACTGCAAAGCAACATTTATGAATTGATCATAGTAGAATCAACTACCAAACTCAGTTATGAGATGAAAATCCTCAATAAATAAATAAATAGCAGTTTTTTAAATAAAAATGATAACTAAATGGCCCATGATTTCATCCCCAAAAAGAGGGTGTCGCTTCGTTTATGAAGGACAAAGTTTCACCGCACCGCACAACAATCACCAAAAAAATAAAAACTAAATTAAATTAAATTAAATAAATAAATAAAAGACCCTCGTTCCCGTTATTTCAGCGCTCAAAATAAGCAACCAAACCGTGACGCAAAAGAAACAATAAAAATAAATAAATAAAAAAACAAAACAAAACAAGCAAACCCTTTTCAACAAAAATTCTTAGCTCGAAAGAAAAAAAAAATTCTTCCATGAATTTGAGCTACAACAACGATGGAAAAAAAAAAGTAAAATTGAATCAGGTGTTTTCAATAACGCAAGTTTTCAATTTCTGGGTATAACGATGATCACCGTCTCGAAAAACCAACATATTATATTTACGGTTTCAATTCTGGTCGATGATGATTACCCGAATTTCTTCTTCTTCGTCTGAAAAGAAGGATTAAGGAAGAGGAAAGCCAACACAAGTTGAGAATTTTCAAGTGAATTCAATAGCTTCACACCTGATGCTGTTGCTGTTGTTGGTGGTGTTGTTCTTTGGGCTTAGAAATAGAGAGAAAAAAGAGTTTCAGAGTGTGAGAGAGAGAGAGAGAGGGAAAAGTGCAAAACGTGTGTGAATGATCCAATGCTGAGGCAGACAACATTTCTTTAATCACAATAAAGGCAGCAACTAAATACTTTTATTATTAATTATTTCAGAATAAATTATATGTTTAGGGATGTATTCTATCACAATAAAGGCTATATAAGATTAGTTTATTATGTGATCGGGATAATTTCTTATCAATGGATTTTTAAAAAAAAAATATATATATATATATATATATATATATATATATAAATATAATTTCTTATTAATTGATAATGTTACAATTTTTTAACTCAATTAAGGGTCGATTTATTTAAGGAATGTATTTAATTATAATTTTAACAGACTTTTTTTTTGCATAAAAAAATCTTGTAGATTTTAAAAGATTTTGTAGGAATATAATGACTTTTAAGATTTTTTAAAAAGACTTTTATGATTAAGATTTTGTAGTTCTCATTTTAATGGATTTATAAAATATGAATTCATAAGATTTGAAATAAATGACTTTATGGATTTACAAAATTTTTAAAGGATTTCATGAATTTTTAAAAAAATATTTAAAATTATCGGAATCAATGAAAAAGATAAAACAAACAAAAATAAATATTTGGATAAAAAAATAAAAGCAATACAATATTTTTTAATCTTTCTACATCTCTTTCTCTTCTTTTTAAAATTGAAACCAATAATCTTAATGTTAATAGAAAGATCTTCTAATACTTTGGTTTGATTGTTGGTCCTGACGAGCTAGAACTCCCTCCATGCTCAAATATACTCCTCTTATGATGGCTTAATTTTTTAGCAAGAACCTCCGAACCTAAAGGGGGCAATGGGATGGTGGCAGGTGATGTAGCCTAGTAGGGTGGTTCTTAGTGATTTGACGGTATGAACGCGTCACTGTTAGGATCATATGAAGAGCATGTGTAGGATTAAAAGAAAGAGATGATCAATTACTCTATCAGTGTTACTGCCATCAAGGAAGAGAGAAAAGTATGTGTGATGATAGAAAAAAGAAAAAGAAGAAAAAATATGAAATGGAAGAGTAGAAAAATTCCAAGGATTTGAACTGGATTGTTTTTTTTTTGTGTGTGTGGTATTTATACTTATAACCAAAAAGTCACACAAAATCCATCAAAATCCAATTTACAAAACAATTCACCAAAATCTATAGGATTTTGAATACCATATGACTTTTTTTAAGTTGTAAAAAATGTTAATTGAATACCACTAGATTTTGTTGTCATGAAAAAAAAAATCTTGAAAATCTTGATAGAATACTATAAGACTTTTTTATCTTTTTTAAAAGTCCTGATTGAATACCACAAGACTTTTTTTTATCAAAATAAAATCTTTTAAAATTTTTCCAAATCTTAATTGAATACACCCCCTAAACTTAAGTTACTATTGAGATTAATCAATAAAATTAGTGAATATTTTGAGTTAATGTCATGATGACAAAAAAAATTGTTTAAACTTAAAAAAAATTCTAAAAAAATATTTTATTTTAAGAAAATGCTTTTTAAAAAAATTATTTTACATAGTCATCCAATCACAAACCACAATTTATGGTAAGTTTGTTGATTTTTACAAAACTATCTTAAAAGTAATGTAAACGGTGATTTGTGATTGGATGAATGTGTAAAATTATTTTATACCGTCAATGCATCACCATTAAACTTTCTTTTTTTTAAAAAATGATTTAGACAAACTCATAAAAAAAATTACTTATTTTATTAAAAAGTTATTTAAAAAAAAAAAACTTAAGCAAATATACCAGGGAGAGAAGAGAACGTTGGGTTGGGGTGCTGGCCCGTAGTATTGCGCATAGGAATGGATTTTTCCTTTTTGAAAAAATATATTTTTAGTTTCTATATTTTTGTTTAAATTTGATTTGGTTTCTATATTTTTAATTTGATGAATTTAGACCTCTAAATTTTAAAAATATATGAATTTAATCTCTGTTCATATTTAAACTTAGCATTTAGCGGTGATTTTGTACTGTCACAAAGTTGGAGAAAAGATTAAATTCACGTACTTTTTAAAATTAGAGTATTAAATTCATCAATTTGAAAGTACAAAAATCAAAACCGAGTTTAACCAAAAATACAGAAATAGGAAACACATTTTTCATTTTCTTTTTATCTTGAATTTTCTCACGATTATATGTCTATATTTTCTTTTATTGATAAGTTTTGATAATATTTTTTTTTACTCATCCTATCATATTGAATTATAAAGAGTGATAAAGTTATCTCTGATAAATAGTTTACATAATCATGTGGTTGATTTTTTAAATTATCATCTTATCATTAATTGTTATATATATATATATATATATATATATATATATATATATATATAATTATATCATTATTTTAGATATAAAGTGATTTGTAATTGATTAAATGTACCCAAAAAAAATCAAAATGTATAAAAAATTATTTGATTAATAGTGTAAAAACTTTTACACTAATAATAAAGCAAGATTAATCTATTTTGAAATGAATTTAATTAAAATATATTGATAATGTAAAAATATTTTGTATTATCATTTATCATTTATATACGATAAAACTATTTGACTTTTATTATAATTATTTTAAAAGTTAATCTAAAATTATTTATAATTAATTAATAGTATAAAAATCTTGATATTAGTAGCACATGAAAATTTAATTCTTTTTAAATTTGAATATGAGATTATTAATTAAGTTGGTATAGTCTTTTTTTTTTCAACGGTTAGTATAGTTTTTATCGATGATAATTTTAATGCATTTTATATAGGGTATTCATTGGTTTGGATCAATCCGACCAACTTGAGAATTCAACCCAAATCAATTAAATTGGTTCAAATTTTTAGCCTAATCTAATCCAAACCAAACCAATCAAATATGATGGTGGTTGATTTGGGTATTAGAATTGTGATTTATAAACTCAATGATTTTTCTCTTTTAATTATTATGCAATGAGTTTTATGGTATAACAATATATTTATTTTTGTAATTATTGCTATTATTTAGTTGATGTAAGTCAACTACAATAAAATAGGTTACACATTTTAATGAACAAATATTTTTGGATTGTTGCTATATCCACTCCTCCTTCTCTCTTTTTTTTCCCCCCTAAACTACCCCACTAAAATATTCTCCTCCCATCTCCTTCTTCCTCTCCTGTATATAATTCTCTTCTCAAAAAAGAAAACACACTCCTCCTCAGTATATAAATTATTTGGGCCTCTTTAATTGTCGACGCACTCCCAGCCTCAAGATCATCAGCACCTACTCTTAGCGACACCTCTAATTTGGAAATGAACCACTGCAACTACATCAAACTAAACAAGTGAAGCATATTAGAAAAATCATAGCAAAAATTCTATAAATGAAAAAGGGGGTGAAGGAGAGGGAGGGGCCCCTGAAATTGAAGAAGAATAAAACTAGGTTACAGGGCGAATAACAACAGAAGTAAATTTCAAAAGGGAGTGCAAACTGTGCAATAATAAATTGAAGGAGTGAGATTGTGACCATTAACACATTTGCGTTCTCATCATACAATTGATACCATATTATACTATTATAGTAACTAAAAATTGACGAGAGAAAGAGAAAGATGAGCATACCTTGTCCCATGAGAAGAACAATAGGTGATCGTTGTTATTAGAGAATCAAAGGTTTGAGACGTCGTCCGATGGAGGCTTAGACTACTTGCTCTGTCGCGGGCACCGCAGATGCCATGTTTGTGATTTGTTCAAATTTGAAAGCTTTCGAGTCTGAAGTAGTTGGTGGTTAGAGGCTACCGCAGCATCGGAGGAATGCAAGATTAATTTGGTTGCAGAGGAAGAGGAATGCAGTCAACAGTTGAAGAGGCAAAAAAAGTTACAGAAAGGGGAGTGCGAGATTAATTTCAAGGGTATTTTAGGAAAACAAAATTATAGAAGGAAGTGGATTAGAATGAAAGGGGAGTGGATATAGCAACAACGGTATTTTTGTTTCACGTTTGATTTGAAAAAAGATTATGAGACAACACAAATTAAATAGATGAGGACAGAACAAAAATTCAACTTTTTGTTACTCAGAAAATCATGGGACAACTTTTTGTCTCAAGGTACAAAGTATTCAAAAGATACATATACTCCATTATCTACATTTGAATTTGAGTCACTGTATTTGAATTCACATTATCACTACATTTATTTGAATTCACATTATCTGCTAGCTACAACAACCTTATTATGCCATGTATTTTGAATTCACATTATCTATTAGTTGCAACAATCTTATAATGTCATGTATTTTGAATTCACATTATCTACTAGCTAGCTCACTTGTATGTATTCTGTATTTTGAGTTCACATAATAATAATAATAATAATAATAATAATAATAATAATAATAATAATAATAATAATATTAAGATAATTAATATTAAAAAGGTATTTTAGTAAATTTTATATTATTTTGCTTGTACTGTCCATTGTTTATCAAACAATGTACATGATAAAAAAAGTTGTCCAATAACTTTAATATTTATTCTATAGTGTGTTGTCCAGTACCATTATTTTAACAAATCAAACAGACCCATTATGTGTGAATTTTTGGACAAAATCATTTTTTTCTTTTTTCTTTCTTAAAACAAAATTTTGTACATTTGCATAGCAAGAGATCTGATTTATTCAAACCAAACAACTCGTTCTTGATCGGATTGGTTTGATTCAGATTATGCCAAAAAAAAAAAAAATTGGAAAATTTGAACCAATCCAAACCAATGAAAATTGATTGGTTCGAATTTCATTTTCCCCCAAATCCAATCCAAACTAACCCGTAAACACCCCTAATTTTATAAGTGAATTGAATGAAATGAATTTTATTTTCCGTAGTTTCATTTTTGTTCAGTAGATTTAAAACATATTATTTCTTAATTTTGTGTTCTTCATACTTTATTTTTAAAGAGAAAAAAGCTATGTATTGACACTATTATCTAATTACAACCCATCATGTATGATAAATTTGTTGAATTTTATAATAACTATCTTAAAAGTTACACCAGTGATTTGTGTGGATAACAATGTAAAACTATTTTAGACCGTCCGTGATGACTATTAAACTCATTTTTAAATATATATATATATATATATATATATATATATATAATAAAATTTATATGTTATATTTCATTTCATTGGAGAAAAGATTTTTTTATCGTATATTACCTCTTTTTATTATACGTAATTTTATAACAATTTATTTTTATAACTTTTAATATATTACAACATGTTTTAAATAAAATTTAACATAAATTAAATATATTTACACATTCACTAAAAAATGAATTTATTTTGAAAGAAGCTCATCCACGAAGAAACGTGAAGATTTGGATTGAGTGTAGCTTAAAATGAATAACTAACGTGAGGTTCATTTTTTTAGTTGTGTTTGTGGTGCGTGAAAATAAAAAGAAAGCAGAGGCAATTTGGCAAGAACTGAACCTCAACATTTTACCTCAAAATCGCTTTTTCAACGCTCACTACTCCCCTATCATACCAGTACTTATCACGGGGTTGATAAGTGATTTTTCTTTTTCTTTTACATAAAATATTTGACGTGTGCGTATAACTTAGACCACTTATGTTTTATCTACTAAAAAAAATAGACCACTTAAAAATAAGTCATGAAGATAAAATGTTAGTATTCAATAATTTTATAAACTATGTGAAGATATATGTGTAAGTATATGTAAATGGTATTGGTTGTGTGATATTTAGTGATTGTAATCTTGAAAAGGAAATATAACTTATTCATTTTTTTCATTTGATTATCCATTGAAAAATCAGTGTAACTAATCCTAAAATAAATGAGAATCTTTGTTTTGAAATTGTTTAATGTGCAAAGAAGCACTAATACGTAAAAACAATTGTCCTATTCGGGTTGGATATACATTGTACTCACGGATGGATTTAGAAGAGACAAGTTACCAGCCTAAGCTGCTAAGCATCATCCATCCATCCTTATGTTTTTTTTAAAAAAGAATTATACATGTAAGGTATAATTTTGTATTTATTAACATGTTTCAAAATATATTACTTATTAGCATGTTTAAAAAAATAAATAAAAATATATTAACAACCCTCATTTTATAATTTTTTTTTATAGAACCCTCATTTTATAATTATGAATATAATTATATAGGTTAAAATTTGTTCAGTCTCACTCCACTCTGGATATTTTAGATTCATTCTTCTTTTTTTTCATTGTCATGTTATTAGTGTAAAGTATTTATCTATTTTACTAATATTTAATTTTTATCGAAAAATCTAACTGACCATCTTTAGTAAGATTTTCTCTTCTAACTACATTTTTTTCTATCTATAAGACTTGAACACAAAACCTTATTTAAGGGATCTGAACTCAATTTCACTTGGATCAACAACATGTTGGAGGATTTGTTCTCAATTATATTAATACATTTTAGATATATTTATTTGTATCTATTCTAACTAGGAATTTAGAGAGACAGATATTTGCCCTAACTTATTTATAATTTTTATGTCATTTATTTTTTACTTTCATAATTTTATTTTGGCAATGATAATTTGATTTCACTATTAATTTTAATTTTTGATTTTTGACATTTTAATATTTTTAAGATTGTAATATTACTTTAGAGGAGGGATCAAATTACTCAAAGAATAATTTTAAAAGACTTACTCATCATCTTCACCATTTATTCAAATTGATGTGCATGCATCAATTTTCTCCGATAAGCAGCTTTATGGTTACACCGTTACGGCATGTGCATCAAAGATCACAATAGGAAATTTGTATTGGCGAAGTCTAGATTCTTTCATGACCTTCCTACTCCAGCTGAAGCTGAAACATCAGCTCTTTTGCAGTCACTTATTTGGCTCAATGAATTGAATCTGCATAATATTGTTGTTGAGCTTGACTGTAAACAAGTTGTTGATCACTGCTTCTCTTCTTCATCTAATATCTCGAAGCTTGGACAAATTATCGATATATGTTGACAGAAGCTTCATCAGCTACACAACATTGAGGTGCATTTTGCTCGTAGACAAGCTAATCGTGTCGTTCATGCTTTTGCAAGGGTGCCAAAATTGTATTCTAGCTAGCCACCATGTTTTTGAGTTTTCTCTTACTTGTCTTAACTCTCTTATCATGAATGAAATGATATAATTGCCTTTGTGTCAAAAAAAAAAACACACACACACACACACACACACAACACTTATTATAAGATAAAAGGAGAATCTTGTTTGAGTTAATTTGAAATAAGAGGGAAATGCATTTCCAAATAGCTAATTAGCCTAGCATATAGTACAAAACATTCTTCCCTATTGTCATATTCTGTCAAATCAAATATGAATTAAAAAAATGAAATTTCAATTTTAGAGCTAAAGCACAATTAGGATTTACTTTAATGGATTGTTAATAACGTCACCTAGAACGATATATATCTTTTACACTATGTTTGGTTCAAAAAAGAAAATAGAAGGAAAGAAAGTAAAAGGAAAGAAAGTGAGAAGAAAGTAAGATGATTATTTAGATGTTTGATTAAAGAGAAAATGGAAGGAAAGAAAATTATAATTTTTCTTTCCTTTGTTTGATTGTGTAGAAAATGAAAGGAAAGAAAAAAGTATATTTACAAAAAGTCATGAATGCCCTTAAATAAAACTATTTGCAAACAAAGTTAATATAACTAAAAATTACATAATTTATATAATTTAACACCTATAAAAATATTATATAATTTAAATGCTCCAATTTATAAAAAACATTCTGAATTTTCTATCAGTTTATGTATACGTTTGATAAATAAAATTTTACTTTTAAACATTAAATATTATTAAAATATGCATTTAAATTACTTTTTTATTACAACTTTTACATTGAAATATACGTGTAAAATTCATTTTAAATAGTATATAAGTTCAACGAATGTATTCACTATTCGGGTATTTATGTAACGCATATAATTATTATATACTTGTTGGTATTTTTATAAAATTGATACTAAATATATGTAATTAAATTTATTCTGTAAAAAAATATGTAATTAAATTTAAACTATTTTATTACCTTCTTTAAATAAGAAAAACAAAACCCCTTACACAGAGGGACACGAAAAAGACGAAGAAGAAAAGGTGGAAGAAGAGAAGGAGGTAAAGGAAAAAGAGAAGGATAGTGTTAAGAAGTAAAAAAAAATGTGACAAAAAAATTAAAAAAAGAAAAAAGAAAAACATATCTGAATGACAGAGTTGCGTGCATAAACGAGAATGAGAGACTGAGGGTGTGTTTGGTTTAATGTTAAAATGAACGGACACACATTCCAATGCACATTTTATGAGAAGTGGGAATTCGGAGCTTTTGATTCAACAACCGTTTGGAGGCCTCCCAACGGAAAACCAAACATGCACTGAAGAGTGTAGAGTAATTGATCAGAGGCTTTTAAGTCTTTTTACTCATAAATTCAAGCTTTCCTTCTCCTTTCTTCCCAAAATGCGCAGAAACAAATTTTGGGATGGGACCCACGTCAGTAATCTTTCCTTCCTTATTTTTATCCAAAACCAAACGACGGAAGCTAGAATCAATCCATCCAAAACCAAACTGTGTGTTCTCCTTTGGCGAATTCTCATTTAAATAGAATTGATACAATTTGATATGTAGCCTTGAATTTTGCTAAACTGCTAATCTACAATAATTACATAATTACAGCAATACAATCATGCAAGATATGCTGGTTTAAAGGGCTAACAAATCTGTGTAATTAATGATAAATAATCTGGCAACAAATCTGTACAATTATTGACAAATAATCTGCCTTATTCTATTGACATCCCCCCTCAAATTGATGTTGGTGAGTCAACAAGCATCAATTTGCTGACTAGGAAATGATGTCGCTGACGTGTCAAGGATTTTGTGAGGATGCCAGCCATTTGAACTGATGTTGAGACATGAGGCAAAGTGATAACTTTGTGATCATAGGCTTCCCTAATTGAATGACAATCAACCTCTTTGTGATTCGTTCTTTCATGGTATACCAGATTTGCTGCAATTTGTATGGCACTTGTATTATCGGCATGTAGTGGAGTTGGTTTTGTTTGTGAAAAACCAAGTTCTGAAAGAAGGCCCCGTAACCAAATAATCTCTGAGCACGTAGTAGACATGGACCGATATTCTGCTTCAGTAGAGGATTTAGATATTGAGTCTTGCTTCTTGCATTTCCAAGATATAGGAGCATCTCCTAAAAACATACACCAACCAGTAGTGGATTTCCTGGTGTCCGGGTAGCCAGCCCAATCAGCATCGTTGTATGCTTGAAGTTGTATTATTGCACCAGTAGGGAATAGAAGACCATGCCTTGGGGTACCCTGTAGGTATTTAATGATTTTGTGTACTACTGAAAGCTGAAAGATGCAAGTGTCTAGGATTCTGCATGAATTTGTTGATTGTGTGGACAACAAAAGAGATATCGGGTCGTGTGATTGTTAGATAGATAAGATTGTCAACCAACTTCCGATATAAAGTGGGGTCTGTTAGGAGGTCACCTTCATCTCGTCTTAACTTGACATTAACTTCCATGGGAGTGTCAACAACAGCGGCATTGGTGAGACCAGCTAGCTGAATGAGATCCTGAATATATTTTTGTTGAGTGACAAAGATGCCTTGTTGCTGGAACTGTACTTCTAAGCCCAAGAAGTAAATGAGTTGTCCAAGATCCTTCATGTGGAAAGTGGAATGTAATAGCTGCTTGATTGTATGGATTGCCTCTTGATCTGAACCGGTGACAACAATGTCATCCACATAAACAAGGAGTATGACAATTCCATGTGAGGTCCGTTGTAGAAACAAAGATGGATATGTAACACCCAGGCGAATCACACTAGAATGAGAGGGATCCAGAGGTTGTATATATGTGAGACTATACAGTTGATGATGGCTTAAAGGAAATAATTGGTACTACCTATACCAACAAGATGCATATACTTTTCGGTAGCTCATCACTTAAGAACTCCAGAGTTAAGCGTGCTTGGCTTGGAGTAATTATGGGATGGGTGACCTACTGGGAAGTTTCCCAAGAAGTGTGCGAGTGAGGACAAAGCATGCTGAGAAGTCTCGTGTTGGTTTATGGGGACAACCAATGATCCTGAAAGCGACCGGACGTCTTAGAAAGGGCTACTCACGGAGGGTTCTAACCGGTGAAGGGTTCTGACCAACGAGGAGTTGAGTGAAGTGTCACCGTGTGAAGTGTCATGGAGTGGAGCCACTAAGACGCCGGATCTGAGGGTCGTTACAAATGGTATCAGAGCATACCTCTCTCCCAGTACGGTGTGGTTCGAGGACGAACCAGGCGGAAGCTAGTGGGCATGTAACACCCAGGCGAATCACACCGGAATGAGAGGGATCCAGAGGCTGTATAGATGTGAGACTATACATTTAAGGATGGCTTAAAGGAAATAATTGGTACTACCTATACCAACAAGATGCATCTACTTTTCGGTAGCTCATCACTTAAGAACTCCACAGTTAAGCGTGCTTGGCTTGGAGCAATTATGGGATGGGCGACCTCCTGGGAAGTTTCCCAGGAAGTGTGCGAGTAAGAACAAAGCACGCTAAGAAGTCTCGTGTTGGTTTGTGGGAATAGTCAATGATCCTGAAAGCAGCTAGACGTCTCAGAAAGGGCTACCCACGGAGGGTTCTGACCGGTGAAGGGTTCTGACCAACGAGGAGTTGAGTGAAGGGTCACCGTATGAAGTGTCGTGGAGTGGAGCCGCTAAGACACCGGATCTGAGGGTCGTTACAGATCATAGCTGCTTTGGGTGAAGGAAAAATCAAGAAGTGTTGTTCTAAACTTCTCAAACCACACTCTTGGTGCCTGTTTCAATCCATACAAAGAACGTTTTAATTTGCAAACAGTATTTGGCAATATGCAGGGCATAACCGTAGGAAGTTTGATGTAAACTTCCTCCTTGAGGTCACCATGGAGAAAGGCGTTCTTGACATCTAGCTGGTGAATTTGCCAAGATTCAAATGCAGTAATGGTAAGAAGAGTGCGCACAGTAGTCATTTTGGCCACCGGAGCAAAGGTCTCATCATAGTCCAGGCCAAATTCTTGCTTATTTCCAAGAACAACTAACCGAGCCTTGTAACGTTCTATTGATCCATCTGAATGGAGCTTTATAGTGAATACAAATTTGCTGCCAAGAGGTTTAACAGATGGAGGACATGTAACAACCTCCCATGCTTGATTTTCTTCTAGTGCCAAGAGTTCAGCCTCTATAGCATATTGCCAACATTTATGCTCCCTGACCTGTTTATATGAGGAAGGAATGGGAATAAATTCTAAAGTTGCTGCCAAAGATAAAGGTGAAGAAGGATCATACTTTTTCAGTGGTTTACGAACGCTAGCACTGCGACGTAAAAGGGTTGGTTCTGGTTGAAGTACTGGAGCAACAGCCAGAGAATGATCGTGGGGGGACGTCGAAGGCCAAGTTGGTGGAAAAGTTGGATGTCTTGGTAAACCAAGTAGGGTTTAGGTGTTGTTCTCCTGCAGGATTGTTAGGAAACAAAGGCAAAACAAATATGGATGTATGAGAGTGGGTGTCTTGGTGAGTGGTAAAAAATATATGTATCCTCTTGAAAAATGACATTTCTAGAAACTCGAATCCTACGCAGATTAGGATCATAGCAAATAAAACCTTTTTGGAGGGATGAGTAACCAAGAAAAGCACATTTAACAGATTGAGCTGTGAGCTTGTTGCATTCATGGGGCTGAAGATGGACATAACAAACACAACCAAATGTGCGAAGATTGGAATAAGTGGGTTCTTGACCATACAACCTTAAGAACGGGGAATCATTGTTTAAGGCTTGGGAAGGAAGGTGATTAATAAGATGGACAACAGTGGAGAGAGCTTCACACTAAAATCGAGAGGGTACAAAGGAGTCCAACATCAGTGTACGAACAACATCAAGAAGATGGCGGTTTTTTCTTTCAGCGACCTCATTTTGTTGGGGTGTAGACGGACATGACCTTTGAGATAGAATACCATTTGTCTGTAAGAATTTCTGAAACAAAGTAGATGTATATTCACCGCCATTGTCAGAATGCAAAATTTTTATTTTGGATGAAAATTGAGTTTGAACATAGGCATGGAAATTTTTGAATGTAGAGAATGCCTCATCCTTAGAGTGCAAAAAATAGATCCATGTGAAGCGACTATAGTCATCAATAAAAGTGATAAAGTATTTATAATTAGCATGAGATATAACAGGTGTTATTCCCCACAAATCACTATGGATCATGTCAAAAGGCTAATTTACATTGGAATGATGAACAAGAAATGGTAGAATTTTACTTTTACCAAGTTTACAAGAATTGCACTCAAATTGAACAGCACGAAGAGATGGGAAATTTTTATTGCCAAGAACTCTAGATTTTATTAAGGCATGAAGTACATTTGAGTTTGGGTGACCAAGACGCTTATGCCTTATTTGAAAACTAACAATTGCAGAATTACAAGAAAAAAAAGAACATGGAGGCAACGATGAATAAAGTGGGAAAAGATGTCCAACTTTAGGCCCCGTCGCAATCATCTTCCCTGATTGTTGATCCTGCACAAGACAACCAGATTTTGAGAATTCAACACGACAATCATTGTCAACTAATTGACCAACTGAAATAAGGTTTCTAGTGAGACCAGGGGACACAAAAACATTGGTGAGAGATGAGGAGATATCACCAATTGTTGTGATAGGCAATTTGTTTCCATCAACAGTATGTATTTGGAGATTACCAAAGTAATTTGTAACATTGGTAAGGGCAGCAGCATTGTTGGTCATATGATTAGTTGCCCCTTTGTCAAAGTACCAAGGAGAGCATGGGGAAGAAACAATACCTGAAAGACCCATAGTAAAGAGAATTGAAACGATCATTTGTTGAACCATTTCAGGAGTCAAAGTTGGTATTGTCAGAGTCGGATGCTGATCCACAGAAACAGGAGTAGTAGAAGAACCAACAGAAGCAGTGAAGGCTGCAGCAGTTTTCTTTGGTGGTCTGATTGGGCATTCTTTAATGATGTGACCATCCTTCTTGTAGTAATTACAAAACTTTTTAGGGCAATGAGAAGCAAAATGTCCATATTCTTTGCAGCAAAAACATTGGACATCACTCATGTCTCGCCCTCGAGATCGGCCTTGTACAGCATATGCCACAGGAAGAGAAGCAACTTTTTGTTGTTCCATGGTTGTCTGAGTAAGGAGACATTGTTCCTCACAAAGCAGTTCATTGAGACAAGCATCCAAGGAGGGGACAATAGCCTTGTTCATGAGATTGGACCGTATTCCCTCAAAATCATATCTCAATTTCATCAAAAATTGATCTCATTTGGAGGTGTCATGAACTTTTTGCAGCAGTTTGTCCTTCAGTTGACAAATCTTTATAGATAATGTCAGTGTATTCAGCCAAAGGTTTAGAAAATGAGAATAGAAAACTTTTTAGGGCAATGAGAAGCAAAATGTCCATATTCTTTGCAGCAAAAACATTGGACATCACTCATGTCTCGCCCTCGAGATCGGCCTTGTACAGCATATGCCACAAGAAGAGAAGCAACTTTTTGTTGTTCCATGGTTGTCTGAGTAAGGAGACATTGTTCCTCACAAAGCAGTTCATTGAGACAAGCATCCAAGGAGGGGACAATAGCCTTGTTCATGAGATTGGACCGTATTCCCTCAAAATCATATCTCAATTTCATCAAAAATTGATCTCATTTGGAGGTGTCATGAACTTTTTGCAGCAGTTTGTCCTTCAGTTGACAAATCTTTATAGATAATGTCAGTGTATTCAGCCCAAAGGTTTAGAAAATGAGAATAGAACTCAGAAACAGAAAGACTTTCCTGTTGAAATACAGCGATCTCATGTTTAAGTTGGAACCGGCGAGCAACATTGTTTTGGCTGTAAACTGTCTTCAGGTAGTCCCACATCTTAGCTGCCGTGGTAAATGGTCTAAGATTGAGGACGATATTAGGCTCAACAGAGCCAAGGATCCTCGCCTTGACTTGTGCATCTTTGACCTCCCATTTGGCATGTGCTTCCTTTTGCGTCTTTTCAAGAGCAGAATCGGTTCCATCAATATGACCCCAAAGTTCCTTCCCTGTGACAAAAATCTCGAACTGAAATGCCCATGAAGAGTAGTTCTTTCCATTAAGACGAATAAAGAGGATATCGTACTTGTCACTAGACATGATGCTGAAAAAACCACGTAGAACTAGGATTGACAACGAGGAAAAAAAGGAAAACTGGGATTGAAAGGGGCTGTGATTGGAAGAGGTGGGTGGAACAAAAAAAAAAAACTCAGAAAAAAAGCTAGGTCTAGATCATAACCTAGACTGATACCATGTCAATAGAATAAGGCAAATTATTTGTCATTAATTGTACATATTTGTTGCCAAATTATTTATCATTAATTACACAGATTTGTTGGCCCTTTAAACAAGAATATCTTGCATGATTGTATTGCTGTAATTATGTAATTATTTTAGATTAGCAGTTTAGCAAAATTCAAGGCTACATATCAAATTGTATCAATTCTATTTAAAATGAGAATTCTCCAAAGGAGATCACACAGTTTGACCCACACATTTTTTCTGAGTTTGACACTGCTTAATAAACTTCATTTTAAAAATTGGTCCCACTTTACTTTAGAATGCTGGACTTAAATTATTTTATTAAGGACGATAAATTATAAAAAGCAAGCGTTTATACGCTCAGGCCCCTTGTTCATAAAATATTCCTTTCACATTTTTCTTCCTATAAATAAAACTAAAAAGTTGTATACATTAATTGTCCACGACGGTCATGAATTAAGTGTATGATAAGCAATAGTTGAATGGATTTTAGTCTTCACGATTTAGGATTTGAAAAATGATCTCATCGTTTTTCATGAGTGTAGTGTCAAATTTTCCTGATATCATATAAAAATTTAATTGGTAAACTTTTTTTTTTTTAAAAAAAAAAAAGAAAAATATCCTGTCATCTAGAAGATATTGGGTGAAACTGCTTAAAGCCTGGGTAACAATTGTGTAAGTTAGGTTTTGATTGATCTCCCTAACATGCCAATGACGTCTTAATTAGTAAAATTGGGGATGTCATCCAATTCTTACCACATTTATGTACCCCACAATGGGTTTTAGTCTAATTAATATGTATTTTGAAGTTTGAAAATGGATCAGTCAATTCGAAATCTGATTATATATTTGTGTAGTATTTAATTATATAATTCAAAAGTTATAATTTGTCAATTTATAAATTAAACTATTTGATTCGATGGTAGTAGCAGAATCATAATGAATAGAAAATGACTAAAGCACTCCACATACTTCATTCAGATCATGACATAAAGCTAATCTTTCCATTTGTGATCAAATTGGAAATAATTTCGAACCATTAATGGCAATCCTCTTCATATTATTACTACATAGAAAAAATTAGGCTATCACATACTGTATTATATAATGCTAATTTGGTCCACTTCATAAATGAACAACAATTAAATGTTTATACTTTTTTTTAAGTAAATTATATTGATATCTTCTAAGGTTTTCTTTTTTTTTAATATTGTATATGATACTCTTGCTTTTTTTACGTTTACAACAACCTCCTTTATAGGGAAACATAAGGTGGTTTATGTAGTATATAAGGAGTCTTGATATAATGTATTTAAATAATTAAGGGATTTAGTATAGAAACAGAAATAATATGAAAGTTGTCATTGTCATTAAAAGAAAGAGCATCACGTGCAATATGAAAAAACTTTAAGAATGTTGGTATAATTTACTCTTTTTTTATTAACCAAACATCACCAATTATTGAGTGTATGTGTACTATACAATCATTATAATTAAAATTTAATGTCATGTAAATTTATTTTAAAAAAGAAACTTACACAATTTGTTTGTTTTAATCTCAATTATTCAAGATTGAATTATGACATCAGTGTTGTGGAGGCACTTTGTCCTAGATGGGCCCTCCAACTGTCTGTCCAGTTATGGTTTGTAGGTGTACAATATGAAACAGGTTGTATGTATTGTGGTTAGTCCAAGCGTGGAAGAAGGGGAAAAGCATAGCAAGAAAACTATTTATACATTGTCATTGATGAATGTAGGAATTTAATTTCAACCATGGTAGATTTTTAATTATTGTTCACAAAGAGACCTGGTAATACTCTTGCATATTAGCTAGCAAAATTAACATTTTCTTATCAAGAAATATATTGGTTGGAGGATCTGCCTCATGAGACAATTCTCTTTTGCTTTATTTGATATACAGGGAATTTCCTCTTTCAATCAATAATACAGGTTTGATTCCTAAAAAAAGAAAATTACTCTATTCCCTCTCACATAAATCTCTCTCTCTCTCTCAATTTAGTAAAGATATTCTCATTGTATATGTGTGTATGATGAAGAGAGATTAAACTACTCTAGCGGTAACCATTTTAAAGTTACTTTTCATCTCCATCATTCATTTTCTTAAAATTTAATATTTTTAATAATTAACTAATCTTAATCATTAGATTAAAAAAATAAATGATAAGATGAAGAGTAATTCTTTTAGAATAACTCTTGAAATAATTTAATCCATCTTCATGTATGACTATTTTATATTAATTGTGTGGAATAAATCTTGTTAGGACAACCAAGTGATTCATAATAAAAAGACAAGTTTATAATAAGATTAAAAAAGTAATATATATTTAAGGATAAATTACATATTAATCTTTTGAGATTTGATTAAAAAATCCTTTATCCCCTTAAATTATGAAATGTGAAATTTTGCTTTCTTGTGTTTTGCACCATTTATAGATAACCACCTTAATATAGTTTTCCATCCAATTTTTTAGTAGTAGTATACACATGAAAAATAAATGGAAAGCCCCTTCTTTTAACTCCATAATTGGAAAAGTCCTACTCGATTCGAATAGGATTGTCTTCAATAAAGAATACATGTGGTCTAGACAAAAAAAAAAACCCTCCTTCTGTGAAAACATAAAGAAAATATTTAATAATATTTTCCTAGAATTAAATGAACATAATGACTATTAATAATTTAATATTATTTTCGTCAATTTATCATGGATTATTGCATTTCTTAAATTTATATTTAAGTTTTATTAAAATAGATTTATTAATTTTAGTACTAACACTATAGCTACTTACATAAATTAAATCTCACATGCATCCTTATACTACCATTATATAAAGAAGAGTAATTCATAAAAAAGAAAGACAAAGTGATGAGTCATCTTTTTATTTTAACCACTATAATTAAGGGTCTTTGGCTTCTTGGTGAGACCTTAAGGTATTTCTATAAGTTTCAGTCCTTTGAACCAGTCATAAGACTAATCCTCAATCCAGATTCAGTCACCCTTAGGTTGTGTTTGTTACTGCAGACGGAAATAATTTTGTGCAAAGAGAAATGAGTTGTTGTGTTTGTTTTTATAGATTAAGGAGAAAGTTAATTTTAAAATTGGCGATACCCGCTTGTACTATTTCTTACCTATTTTTACTCATATCTCTATCTCTCTCCTCATTTCTTCTCTATTTCTCTTCAACCAAACAACTTTACTTATCATTTTATTTCTCACATATTTCTACTCTCTCTTCTTATTTCCATCTACTCTATTTATTTCCTCTCTACCAAACATAACATTAAAGTTTCTTGCCCTTTATATATGTAAGAATCAAACTCAAGTTATTTCCTAAAAGCTCAACATGGGTTGTCAACTAAACTACATTTATTGAGTAGAGTGATGAGTCATTTGAGTAGTTTGAAAATCGCTTAAGAGTATAAAGATAATTAAAACTAGAGTGATAAATAAAAATAAATAGTGTTGAATGAATAGATTTAAGAAAAGAATATTAAATGAATGCTTAAAGCTGTAAAAATATAATTGTGGTGAAAGGAATTCCAAAGATGAAAAACGGTTAAGAAATAAGAATATATAAATTTTGTTAATGTAACTTAAAAGTAAAAATCAATAAATAAATAAAAAAACGCAACAGTATCACATCTCACACTTAAATTTTTATATAAACAATATTAGATTTATAAGTATTTATTCGATGCCATGGGCTAAGGATATTTTTTCCATAATTGTTTTTGCCGATTTAATTAGACAAACTAATAATAATTCATCAAACTCCGAATTTTGTATTTTTTGTAAAAAAATAAAATTTTAAATTGAGAAGTAAATGAATAAAAAAAAAATAAAAAAATAAAACACTACAACATACAAACTTTGAACAGCATCAAGTGACCAAGTGTGGCACAGGTAGGACAAGTCTGTCCCTCCACCTCAAGTACTAATGATTTTTTTCTTATCCATAAAAATCGAATTCAAGTGGTATTAAGAATTTACAACAATTGAACTATATTTCTCGGCAAATACTAATGATGTAATCCTATGCTTCTTTAATTTAGCTATTTTTTATTTCGAGTAATTATACTTTTAACATATTTTTATTTCATAAATTTTAAGAAAGACGACTCTTTGAATTATTTTCAAAATTCATAAAATAAAATAAAAATTGTGATAACGAAATCTATAAGAATATGTTCCATTTGTTTTTATGTCTTGAGTGTTGGATAAGCTGGCTATGCAGCGTCATTAGTTGATTAACAACGAAACATGAGCAATTAATATAGTGGGTGGTGCCACTCAGTGCATCCAACATATATTCAACGATATATAAATAAATCAAACAAGATCATAATGGACAAATTGTCTGTGTCCACTATGTTTGGTGTTGTCCACAAGATACATTTTGGTCAGAGCTTAGCACATATTAAGTTGAATTTTTTTTTTAAAAAAAAATATTTTCTTGTTTCTCTCAAAAAAACTTTAGAAGTTAATAAAAGATTTTTTTTTTAAAAAAAGTTAAAACAAAAATATATTTAACTAATTAGCTAGCAGCTCAAAACTCTCTTTACACAGCAGAATAATTGCTTCACTTGTCTGGTTGTGGTTGGTGTGCTCGACCAACAATTGGCATGAACTTGTTAAAAAATTACTTTTTTTAAAGTTAATCCTTATTTCAAATTAAATTACTAGTTAGTGAAGATTCATGTTTCCACCGTGTGGGTGTGAGAGCGAAACACATAAAAGAACGTGACATTGTTGAGAGAGGATAGGTAAAATAGTTTCTAAATTTAAAAAAAAAACACAGAAAAAAAAGTGATTTTAAATAAATAAGAGGGATAAAAAAAACTAGTAGCTTATATTCTTGTAAATTATGAGTTAGTTGGAGTAACTTATGAAAATAAACTAGAAGTACCAAAATAACCTTGTGCATTAAACAAGTTTATTTTGGTTAAACCATGTTATCAACTAGTCACTAACTTATAAGTTACTAGAATAACTTGTTAAACAATTGAGTAGTAAAACTGATCTTGAATTCTTAAATAAGGTTTTGGGTTTGAATCTTGTGAATAAGAAAAGTTGTTGAAAAGGAAGATCCTACTAGTAAATATTTACACTTATAATAATAATAATAATAATAATAATAATAATAATAAACTTGCCAAACACACTTTAAATACACTTCTAATTCTAAAAAATTATACTTTTTAGTATTTACCTGAATTTTATTTGTTTTTAATTCTTATATTTAACCATTAAAAACCACTAATTTTAAATAAGGATTAACTTTATGTTTTAACCTTATCCTTTTAATCACAATTCTAAATATTATTCTCACATTGTATAATTATTTTTTTTACTCTTGCTACTATCATTGTTACTTTTATAGTTGTTACTGTTATCGTTGAAATAATCACCACTATCTATATTGCAGCATATAAAATTACTTAAAAATTATGATGCTCCTTTAAAAATTACTTTATTTAATATATAAACACTCAAAAAATTAATGTTTATATGTCATGAGAATAATTCACGATTACCATATATTGCACATATAATTAAATAATAATAATAATAATAGTAATAATAATAATTTTAAAATTGAATAAAAATTACTTTAATTAAAATATTAAAATATATATTATGCAGGTTATGAAACATTCCTTTTCAAAAAAAAACATTCAAAATATAATTTTAAAATTTCTATTTAAATCTAGAAAGAAAATTAATAATATATTAAATTGTCTTACAAATATTAAGATTGTGATTGTGCTAATCAATAATTAATTAATTGATTATATTGATATTACAATTAAAAATGTAACCAGAATGTGATACGTGAACAACCAGTCATAGTCAACAACTATGTTATCAAATAATAATAATAATAATAATAATAATAATTTTAAAATTGAATAAAAATTACTTTAATTAAAATATTAAAATATATATTATGCAGGTTATGAAACATTCAAAATATAATTTTAAAATTTCTATTTAAATTTGGAAAGAAAATTGATAATATATTAAATTAAATGTCTTACAAATATAAAGATTGTGATTGTGCTAATCAATAATTAATTAATTGATTATATTGATACTAAAATTAGAAATGTCCCCAGAATGTGACACATGAACAAACAGTCTTAGTCAGAAATTGTGTTTTATATAATATATAGATAGATAGATTTTCAATTTATATTTGATAACAAAAGCATAATATGCTACTTGCTTTTCTTCAATTCTTTTTTTGGATAAAATATATTTCTAGTCCTTTTATCTTATTGTAAAAATTTATTTTTATCCTTTATCTTTTAGAAGATTCATTTTGGTCTTTTAACTTTCAAATTTGAATCAATGTTATCCTTCCTTCAACTTGGAAGTAACGTCGATGATGTTTAAGATTTTGTGGCAGTTATGAAACACATTTTGCACTGATTTTTAATTGTCACTGAGTTAAAGGACCAAAATTAATCTTTTTAAAAGATAAATGACTAAAACAAATTTTCACAATAAGATAAAAGACCAAAAGTGTGTTATAGCCATCAAATTTTGAAAACAATGTTTCCTTCTCTTCTTTCCTTCTCCTTCCCCCTTTTTGCCATGGGTCACCACACATCACTGCCAAAGGCAGACTCCCCCCTTCATTGAGAGACATACTCTAATCATTTTTCTCATAAACACATTGTCCACTTAGACCATCTCTTCACATCTCTATTGGACAATACATTCAAAAATCTACTAATACACACTGAAGAACTCTTCACCCTTGCAAAACATACAATACCCACTCCCTCTTCTTCCTCTTGCCTTCATTCACCCACACACATAGAGGTCCATAGAACATACAAAATTATATGTTTTTTTTTTCTCTCACCCACTAAAACTTCATTACCTCTCAACAACACCTAACTCATAGTAGCAAAAACACACCTGCAACCACCCCTAAAACCCATAATAGCAAAATTGCACACACATTGATTTTTCATGCTTCCCAAGATCAAACACCCAAAACCTTACAACTAAGAATAATCTAACAAACAAAAATCAACAAAATACAATCCATCATCGCCACTATCTTCTTTTCCCCATTTTTTGCTTTCTCTCGCCAGCATGACCATGGATGGTCATTACGTACCCCTTTTTACCTAGGTGCTCTATTAGCTTGTGATTTGATTTAGGGTTAGGTTTTCACAATAAAAATGCTTATGTAATCTTAAATAAAAATAGGATAAAATATACTTTAAGTCCTTTATTTTATTGTAAATTTTTTATTTTGGTCATTTATCTTTTAAAAAGATTTATTTTGTCATTTTTAACTTAGTGGCAGTTAAAAATTGTCGTAAAGTGTGTTTCATAATTGCTACATAATGTAAAACACTAACTAACGACGTTACTTCCAAGTTGATGTAAGGTCAAAATTAACTCAAATTTGAAAGTTAAATAATCAAAATAAATCTTTTAAAAGACAAAAGACTAAAACTAAATTTCATAATAAGATAAAAACCTAAAAGTATATTTTAACCTTCTTTTTTCTCTCTTCAATTTTAACCATTTTGTATATTATATGGGTGTTTTAAATTATGAATAAAATATTAAAAATATAAATAAAAGTTACTTAAAAATAATTTAATTATAATTTTTCCTTAATAACAAAAATGTAAGTTAAAATTGAAAATAAATACATTTAAAACTTTAAGTTTTAAAAAACCTGAAAAATTAGTTTTGCTAATAAGAAATATTGTTTTACTTGGTGATTAACAAATAATTCATTATATCTGATATTAATTGAAAATTTTAAGAATTGATTAAAGAAATTAAGAAAAATAAAATCTCTTTTAAATAAGTTTAATTAAAGAAAAATATTAAGTTAATGTAAAAATTAAAATGAGTGTTTAATTAACTCATTACCCAAAAAAATAATTAAAAAAGTATTGATTTAATACAAATCAAACGATAAGTGGTGTGTCATAATATAAGTTTTACTTGTTAAATAAATGCAAATGATCTTTCCTTTCATAAAATAACAAAAAAATATTCAAAGAACATGATCTTTCACATAATGTAGACAACAATGACATATCATCCGGCTAAATTAATGAGAGAAAACATGATCTTTCACGTAATGTGGACAACAATGACATGTCATACGGCAAAATAAGAAGAAAAAAATAGAAAATTTTGTATTTTAAAGCCGTTCAAAAAAAAAAATTATGGTATCATTAAATGCCACAAAGTCAACAAACCTCTCGGGTCTACGAAGAACTTAGCTATAGATTAGATCATAATTAATTTCAGATTTAGTAAGTCTCTCTATATATATATATATAAAAAAAAATCTCTATAAAAATTACTTGTAATTAGGATTGTTCAAAAAAATATAAGTGAATCAAACTGAATTCGGATTTAAAAAACTAGATCATTTTTAGTAGTTTAATAATAATAACTGAGTGTATTTTTTATTACACAATTTGGAACTTATAAACCTTTCATGAGCTTAGTTCGAAGAACTCCTTTTCACAGTGAACTTTTCCCATTCAGTTCAGACTTCAGAGCACAAGAACGGTTCAGCTCATAGCACAAAAACAGGTTCGATTCAATAGTCTTAAACTAATTCGATTTGAATTCTATAATCCAATGCAACAAACCAAAGAAACAATTTGGTTCAGTTTGGACAAATTGTTTTCTAGTTTGATTCAATCTAGGAAGAACTATTTTCTAAATCGATTCAGTTTTATGTGTTGAACCTAACCATGAATAGACCTACTTGTAATGAACAAGGTATTTATTATCTATTAAAAGTATGTTTGGCAAGTATTTAAGTTTAGTTTCTAACTTTTTTCATCAACTGAAAATTTTATTTGACTATTAATAATATTTTGACAAACAAACTTATTTTAGTAGTTTGTAGCATATTGTGAGACATTATTTCAAATAGCATTTAACTTCTAAGTTCTAACTTCTTATATTTTGTTTTATTTTTATCTTAAAACATTTATTAAATTTACATTTTATCTTTTTTATTATTCACAAGGTAGGATTTTATTATTTCTTTTTGGTTATTATTATTATCATTGGATTTTTTTATATTATACTATTTATTTTAACCATTACACTATTTACATTATTATTTTAACATTATACATCAAGATAATAATAATGGATTAATATACTTATACGCAATAGTATATAAAAGTACACAATGATATTACCATACTAATCAACATAATGAAAGCATGACGTCTATTTGTATGTTATCTTTATTTTATTTTAAACTTGATTGAGAATTTTAAAATATAATATAAGATTAATGGTAAAATGTCTAATATAAAAAAAATTAAAATTAAAAAATATAATTAAAATAATTGATCTTTAAATAAAAATTATAAGAATTTAAAATTAATTAAAAAAGTGAAATTATTATCCAAAAATATATTTTTATCTATAAAAAAAATTAAAATTTATATAAATATATCGTGTAAACACATCAATTTCTATTATTTTTTATTTAATAACTACTTCAACATATACATTTTCTAAATACCTGTAATTCAATAAATTAACTTAACTTTAAGTTTTTAACCCCTAATTACCTTTTCAACCTCCAACTAATTTTTTAACTTTCAATTAGCTTATGACCTACTTCCAAACATAACCTAAATAAGTGAATTCATGTATGAGAAATTATGGCTCATAATTTTGCATCACCCATTTTTTCTAACTATAGTCTTTAACGATTTTGGCAGGTGTTCTTTCAAAATCACCCCTTGTGAATAAAACCTCTTCCTATTTCTCAGTTCATGAATGCAAGTCCATTTTCTCTCTTCCTTGCGTCACATGGAGCCACACCTTTCTTTTTCTTTTGTTGCTCTTCTCATTGTTTCAATTTCTTTTGTTGAGCAAAATAGGTATTGAGCTAGGGTTTAACAATGACATTTTCGTAAATAAAATCCGGAAATGCTTTTAATATATTTCGTAATTAAATATCCAGAATATATTTTTAAACTCCTGAAGAATGATTTGGAAATTAATTCCGAAATGCATTTAAAACACTTTCAAATATAAATTTTCGGAACTCATTGACAACACTTCTAAAGTTTTCTTTCTAGAAATGAAATTTCCATAAAAGTGTTTTAACACATTCCGGAAATAAATTTTCAAAAGTTATTAAAAATGTGTTTTAGAAGTTTTATTTCTAGAAGTATTTTCAATGACTTTGAATGCTTGTAGACACTGAAAAGTGCAACCAAAGGTATTAAAAAGAAGAAGAAGAAGAAGAGGTGGAGTAAAAAGTAATGTCCAAAAAAATTATACATATGAGAAATGCTAGCGACACTCTGTGAGAATAAATACTATATTATCCTACTCTATCCATATCTACATAATATATTTATTATATTTTATAACTAGAATTTGAAATTTTTTTAAATATTTTTTATTTTTATTTGCAATACTTTATAATCAGAAATCATATCTTTGATGATTTTCTACATTTAAGTTATATAATATGCTTTTAATTGATACTCTTTTTTATTATTTTTTATCATTGATATCAGTATTATAATAGTCTTTATGTTTTATTAGATTCTCAAATAAATATATAATAAGAGACCATACTCAATTTAATTAAGACATAAGTAATATATATATATATATATATATATATATATATATATATATATATATATGTGTGTGTGTGTGTGTGTGTGTGTGTGTGTGTGTGTGTGTGTGTTATATTCATCTCCTAACTTTTAGAAGATAAAATAAGTAATTTTAATAAGTGATAAAAAAAAAGTCAATAGTTGATATTCAGCTTAAATACAATTTTGCTTAATTCGCAATTTTGGTTCCTTTATTTTAAAATAGAGACATTAGATTTCCTATTTTAGAAAATCTGTAATTTTTGTTCAATTCTCAATTTTTCCTACATTTGTTTTTTTATTTCTTACATTTTAATTAATTAAGTCATTTCGATGGTTCCGGTTCCTTAAATGAATATGTTAAGTGTAGGGTTCAATTGGACCAAAATAAAAAGAAATAAAATATAAGTAAATTAAGAATTGAACCAGAATTGCGGATTTTCTAAAATAGGGAACCTAATGTCTCTATTTTAAAATGAAGGAACCAAAATTATGAATTAAGAAAAATAGAGAGACCAAAATTATGTTTAAGCTTTGATATTTTATATACAAGTATAAGAAATTTATGTATGTGTTATAATATCAATTATTAATTTTCTTATTAACAACTAAAATTATATACTTTATCTATACTTATTATAGAAAAGCCAAATGTGAAAGTAGCAGATAAAGATACAAATATTAAAGGAAAAAATATGTTTTTAATCCTTATACTTTGTAAAATTATTGGTTTTAGTCTATGTACTTCACCATTGAACATTATGGTTCCTGAACTTTTAAAAATAAGTGTTTTTAGTCTCTCAGGACAACAGCTAGCAATACCATTTCCTACGTAGTGTCTGTCCTGAGAGACTAAAAACACTTATTTTTAAAAAGTTCAATGACTAAAATGTTCAATAGTGAAGTACATAGACTAAAACTAAGAATTTTATAAAGTACAAAGACTAAAAACATATTTTTTTCGTATTAAAATTATTACCTATGCAAATATAAGTACAAGTACAGGAATTTTTATAACACTACTATGGGGATGGTATTGCAATATCCTCATTACGTAAACCTTTCTAGATGAAACCGCCCATGTTTCATACTTTTCCAATTGGGCTTGGCCCACGGTTGAGCTGACAATTTGTATAATTAAACGTTAATCACAAAGAAAATCGAGGGAATCAAGAATAAAAATGAAATGATGCTCTTGAAAATTTTAAAAAATAAAATAGTTTTTTTTTTTCATTTGAATATGTAGAACTGAAAAGGAAAAGGTCAACTGTGCATGCCTTGTCTCTCGGTCATTCACAGTTGGTTTGATAAAAATATAAAACAGAAATATTTGTTTTGATTCCATGGCCAGCAATACAGCTCCTTTGAGTTGTGCGTAATTTGCGCTTCTTTTATCATGTTATTACTAAGCCTCCCCAAACCCCTTTTTTTTATTATTATTTTTTATTTTTCTCTTCCAATCAAACCTTTTTCTTTTCTTTTTTCTTTTCTTCTTCATCTGCTTCTTCATATATTTTCTCCTTCCAAAGCAATTTCCTTTGCTTTTGTGCCCACAAATTCACTCTTCCATAAACTTTCTTCTATCAAGGTACGTTATCTAAACGTGATCCTTATCTGCTTATGTTTTTTTTGGTAAATTTACGTTTCCTTTTTTATTTTACTTCTTTCAATTCTTTTTTTTTTTTTTAAGTTTAATTTGTATCAAGTTCCGGAATCGCTTTCTCCTGGACCTTCTAAAGAAGTGGAAGTGCTTATCATTGTGTCGCATGTCTCTTGGTTGCTTTTCTCTTTCTATTCATCTTTGTACAACAAAGGAACATTATTTTTTGGTTTTTTAAAAGAGTTTATAGGTGATGATCATAATCATTTGTCTAGTACTTTAGGTAATTTAGTGCTTCTTTTTTGTTCTGTTTTTTAGTTTTCTTTAGGTATATATCTTTTTCCCTTACAACTCATTCAAACAAAAATTTCTGATGAATTTGGATGTTTTCCTACAATTATTGGGATTAGATGCCCAATGTCCTCTCTTATTTGGGGAGAGCTTTTTTTTTCTTTTTTTTTTTGTTACACATATATATTATTAGAGAGAGAGAGAGTCGATATAGGCTTGTCTTTTAAACAGAAAGTTCAATGAATTCATCACAATTTCTTTTTCATTTGTGGGTACATAATCGTGACAATTTCTTTACAAGAAGAACTAACGAGACATGTGGATCTTGCAAAAGGAAAATAAAGTAAAATGAAACTAATATAATGCAACTAAGGTTACCTATTTCTCCAATATGCACAGTTGAACGTGTCTTGAAATATTGTGATAGGATTTGTCTCTTCAAAAACGAGAATTGCACTTTAAACAATTTAAGTAATTTTTCATTTTGGTCCTTAAAATTATAAGCATTAGCCACTTTAATTTTGAATTAACAAAATTCTCATTTTAGTGTCCAACATTGAAAAATATTATTCACTTTAATTTTTTGATTTAGTAAAATTTAGGAATTAAAGTCACCCACACTTGACTAAATGTTGTTTGATGCAAATAGTTTGACCCTTTGGTTCCTTAATCAAAGTCGTGAGATCGATTCTCTCTTGAATATGAAATCATAATATATGGGAGTACTTTTTAGTGAATAGATATGATGCGAAAGGAAATTAGTCGGACTCACAAGTTTAGATATCACTTAGATATACCAAAACCAGAAAGACCAACACTTAGAATTTTGAAAACTAGAAAGAGAGATTAGCCAGCTAACTTACTAACTTACATATTTTTTTTACAGTGTGTAGGTTCTTTCAAGAATTTCTTAACTAAGAGACACCTAGATATATATGGCAACAAAAGCAAAAGAAAGTTCTGTTGTTGGGAAGGAGAAAAAGGCCCAATCATCATCAAATTCCCACATCACACCCACCAAAAGGACCACCAAACCATCCACCACAGCAACAACTACTAACTCCACTAACAAGCCCAACTCAACAACCCCATCAGAGAAAAACAAACCCAGCTATCTCAAGCCCACAAAAACAACCTCACTCCTTGACTCCCCCACTTCCAAACAGCCCAAGAGTGACTCTCCCAACAATAAGCCTTCAGTACCTTCAGTTGTCAGAAGAAGATCTTTGGACAAACCACTTTCCTCTTCAAACTTGACAAGATCTTTAACAACTCCACGTAGATCTTCCATTGGTCCAGTTAACAAAAGCATTGTCCCTTCCAAGCCCATTTCAGATAGGACCCCAAAGGCCCCAAGTGATGGAAAAACCAAGCCACTAGTCACAAAGGGCACAAAGAAAATCACCCCTAATACTAGTTCCACAAGCACTAAGAAGGTAGCTAATAAGGGTCATGCTTCTGTTAACTCAACAAAGAGCACTCCTAAAGAGACTACAAAAAAGTTAAATGTTGAAACTGAGCAAGTTAAGGAAGTTACAAGTCAAGAAGGTGAAGTGATAAAAGTGGAGAATGAAGAAAACAAAGTACACGAGGTTGAACATGTGACTGATGTTGAATCTGAACATGAGATTGAACATGTTCACGGGCTTGAGAACTCTGATCCACCCCATTATCAAGATGATGATGAGAGGGTCATTTCTACAGTGTCAGAAGCAGAAAAAGAGGCACAGGAAGAGAGAGCAAAGGATGAGGAACATGAATTAGAGGAAGATAAAAGAAACCAAGATGAAGATGAGACTGATCACCAAGAAAATTATGAAGGAGAAGTTGTTGTTAATGATGGAGATGAAAGTGAGGGTGGGGTAATTATAATAGAAGATCACAAAAGTGAGAACAACAATGAAGAAGAGGCAGTGGAAAAGAAAAAGGAAGCAGTTGAAAAAGTAGAAGAAAACAAGAAGGTTGAGGCAACACCATCAAAGCAACAATTAGAAGAAAGGAGACATGGGAAAATGGAGGCTCAGGTATCCAATGATGAGATTGAAAAAACTGCAAGCAAGCTTTTGGAGGCAAGGAAGAACAAGGTGAGGGCATTGGCTGGGGCATTCCAAACTGTCATTGATCATCAAACCACATCAAAATGAAGCATATGTTAATTACATCATCATGTGAGAGACTACTTTGCTGAAACACTTTATGAATCTAATTCAGGGAACAACAAAATAGAAGGAAAAAAAAAGAAACCAAAATCAGAACTAATAGAGGTAAAGAAGTTATTATGATGTGTACATGGCTTTCTCCTTACAAAAATTGAAAAGAAGTGTTGTTGCCTTCAAACTTAGTTGATTTGTTAACTTGGATTTTAATACATTAACATCTGTAATTAAAACCATTGTAACATGCATATATTAATGTAATAGCTCTCTTCCTTTTATTCTTCATTTCTGTAAGAGTTAAAAGCTTGCGTTTGATTCACGAGCATGGCTATTAGCTACAATAATTTGACGATTGCAATAGATATTCTTGGCTAGGAAAATGTTCCTGCATTACATTTCTGTGTAAGATTTGTATTTTAGAAACCAAGTAATTGTTGAAGGGGATAATAGAGGAAGGAACTCTCACACTACACTAAAACTCGATTTTCTTGACTTACATTTATTATACAATTTCAAAATTATTACGGGTATACTTATATATACTTCTTACCCTTGCAATGAAGTGACCTAAAATACGCAATACACCATTAATTAATTAAGTATATACAATGATAAATAGCAATTAATTCGATGCATCTATTAAATTTATTAAAATTTCAATATCTGTCAAACCTGATTTTCTGATCACTCCAAGGGAGTTGTGGGAATAAACACTTCATAAAAAATGTAGTGGTGTGGAAATTGGTAAAGATGCAAAATAAATGTCAACATTCACAAAAACAATGTTAAAACCAAAACTTACTCATTTTTCTGGGATTAAAAACATATGCATATTTAATCTTTCTTAAGTTTAAATCAACTACAGTACATAACTCCATAACTTCTTATTAAGTGATCTGAATCATATATTTTTTATTCCGGAATTGTCAATTTGGATTGCAAAAATTTATGTTCCGGATCATCTAATCCGGAACAAATGTAAATAACACTTCTGAATTAGGCAATCCGGATTTGGCTATAGGATTTCAAAATTTATTCCAGATCCCCTAATCTGGAAACATAAAAAAAAGACATTACGGATAGCACCTTCCGAAATAGAGAAAAAAAAATATTTTGGATTCATAGTTTCACTCCGGAACACACAATCCGGTATGTTAAAAAAAAATTCCGGATTAGACAATCCGAAAAATGCAAACTTCTTAAATAACTTATGGATTGATGAATCCATACCTACACAAGAGCAGTGGTCGGTTGCTTTATGGATTGCTGAATCCGACAGCCATTTTGGATTGGAGGTGGGACCTTGAAATCATGAAATCCATATTGTAAATTCTATCTCTCGTCCTTTTGGTTTCTTTTTTATTGGTATGTGTGTATGAAGAGGTTAATGGGTGAGAGCAGTGGGAAGAAGAAGGTCGAAATAAAGGTCAATTTTGGGATATTCAAAATTATTCGGGTGCAGGGAGTAATTCGTGGGGTGCAGGAAGCAATAACCTCTCTGCATTATCTCATGCTTTTCTCTTTTTTCCCTCATTTCTGTATTTTTTTTCTTGGAAGACTTGAAGTGAATTGTCAAAATGGATAACTGATATCAAATTATTACAATAGATAATATCAACGTGTATTTTGCAGTACTCTTTCCATTCGTAATTTCTATTATTTTATCATTGAATCCTAGCGTGCACCCTTGTAGCATATGGTTCACGCGTGAGGAAACAAGTTTTAACTGTCGAATATTACTTAAAATAAAATCATTGAACAGTGTATATTATACATTGGTTATTTCAAATTTTACTATACTAGTTTTAGTACTCGTGCAACGCACGAGACATACAGAGTTTATTGATAAGCATTATAGATATGATATTAATATTAATAATTAATAATTGTTAACATGAGCATTTTAAGTATTATAGGCATGTTGTATTATACTTATATTTATATTTATATTCTATTATACTTATATTTATATTTATATATTGTGTGTGTGTGCGTATGTATGTATGCAGGGACAAATTTAGGGGGGGCAGGCAGGGACCCCAGCCCCCCTTCCCCAGGCTTCTTTAAAATTTAGACTAATATTGTTACTGTAGGAGATTATTTATTTTAGAAAATAAAATAGGAATGCCAAATTGCGAATGCAGTATACCAGAGGCTATACTTAGAATTAACAATGCTACATATGGAAGGAAATGTCAATTGTGATGAAGAACAGATACTGAGTTCTGAAGCATGGCAAGAGCATTCTCAAATCCCTACGAGAGGCATGATCGTGTCCTCCATGATTTGGTTGCCTTCGATCAATCTTTTCTTAGTTACTGATGGGTGGCATTGACATGGGTTATTACACTTGGTTAGCATTGTTGTTGTTGTTGATGGGTGGCATTGACATGTTGTTGTTGTTGTTGAAAAATCTTTTAGAGTTTGAAATAAAAAATTAGTATGAGTTATAAAATGTAAAGCTTTTAACAATAATCTTTTGAAATAAATTAAGACATACATTCATAGTTTTAAAAACCGACCCGGTGACCGACCCGGTCAAGGCACTGGATCACTGGGTCAGTGGTCGAACCGGTGGGTCACTAATTGACCCGCATGACCCGGTCTGTATTAAAAAATTTGAAAATTTTATACCTTCCTTAAAAAAGTAAAAAAAAAATCACATAACAAATTAATATAATTCCACAAGCTCATTTTTCAAGTTCAAATCTATTGATATTCACAGTAATAAAATCACATTATAAATTACTTATTAAACTTTTTTAAAGTTTAAATAGAATTTAAAATAATAGAATCACACTATCAACTGTACCATCACTTCTTCAAACAAAATTCACAATGATAGAATCACAGTATCAATTACCTAAGAATCACTACTCATAAATAATAAAACAGAATTAACTAAAAATAACATTCAAGTTGGATTAAATAGAATCATGTGGTGTGGATCGATGTGGTTGAGATGATGGCATTAGGGTTTATGTGTGTGCACTTTGAAGTTTGAAGGAAAAAATTCACAGACTCACAAACACGACACAACAAGCAATGTTTTGCCAAACGGTCACAGCTACAAAACCTTTCTTTCTTTTGATTTTTTATCCAAATAACGTCGTTTCAAGCAATTTAAAAAAAAATTTAAATTTAAATTTTAAAACAAAAATTAAAAATTTAAAAAAAAAAATAAAAAAAAAAGAGCTGACCCGGACCGGGTCACTGGTTTAACCCCGGGTCGCACCGGATTTGACCGGGTCGAAAGCATGACCGGTCCGATTGCCTACTCGACCCGGTCTAACCTCCGGGTCCCGGTCCGACCGGCCAGGTCGATCCGGGTTTTAAAACATGGCATACATTTCCTTTTTTTATATTTGAAATAAAAATAAATTTTAGTTTTATGTGTAAAATCTATAAATATTTTTATAAAGTTATTATTAATTAAATAATTATTACTTAAAATTAGATATTTAAATAATTAAAAAAAAAAATAGCTTCAGCCCCCCTTTCGCACGTTTCTGGATCCTCCCTGTATGTATGTATGTATTTCTCTGAAAAAAGGGAAGACAAAAAGGTGAAGATTAAAAAGGGAAAAAACTCACTTACAAGAGTTAAAAACTCATCATACTAATGACGAGACACAATTTATTTCTTGTGTTATGTTTTATCTATATTTTTAATACTAATTAATTTATATATAGATTTTAATGTGAAAATAAGGAAAAATCAATATTTTATTTACATTTTTTTTAGACTTTAAATTTTAAATACCATGTGAAAGAATTGAAATAAAATTTTGAATTGAATTTTAATCTCTTTCATTTAATTAAATGTAAACTAATTACTTAAGAAAAAAATTAAAATTTGATTAGATAAAAAAATATTTATTAAATTAATTAAGTCAGAAGATAGTAAGCAAGAGGAAAATAAATTTTATATTAAAATTAGTAGAACTAATTAAAAAATTCAAAAATTATAATAGAGTATAATTTCTTCCATGTAATTTAAACTTTAAGGTGATTTAAGGTAAATTATTTATTCTACAAGTTAAGTGTAACACCCCGAAAATTACAACCCAATAAGTATGAAGTGAGATATTTAATTAGAAAATTTTCTTGTTGGGGAGAATTGTAACGTTGTGATTTTCCTAATTGTATGATTAAGTGTTTTATTAATTATGAAAGAGCAAACTAAATTTAAATTATGTTTATTAATATAATAATTAACTTAAGTTCTATGTTTTGTTATGTGCGTGTTATTGTGAATTTATTTTGGACTTTTACATGAGTTTCGTAAGTTGTAGAAAAAAATATAAGAGAAGGGGATGTTCTTAGAGGAAGTATAGGTGCGAAAAGTAAAAACCTTAATTAAAACCCAATTTGTATGTGAAGCTTCCATTATCGGATTTTCTTCATTTGTTCCTCCTTTCTCTAGAAGCTCTCTTCTCTCCCTTGATCCCTCTGGCCGAGACACTCTGCAAGGAGAAGGAAGCCATGGTTGATGAGCTTTGAAGCTTGCATGCTAGCCACACATCACAGCCTCATCATCCTCTTAACCAAGTCCCTCTTCCTCTTCACCTTCTCTTCCTCTCTCTCAGCTGAAGCTCTTTTAGGTGCGGGAAACTCTTTGTGGATTCTATTTTTAGTCCAATGGTGGTTGAGAGTTAGGGGGTTCAATCACCTACAGCATGCATGCCCCTCTTTGGCTGTTGTGTGTGCTTTGTTTGAATGCTTGAACATGAAAAGTTGATGAAATGGGTTGGAAATCCTTTGACAGTGGCTGTGTGAGTGCATGTCCTGGCCTTAGTGTTGTTTTCGTTTTTTTGAAACTGAGTGGGAAGGCCCCTGGAACAAGGGAATCCATGACCAATTTTCGTAAAATTAATTGGTGAAAGTTGCATGTTGAAAACAAACCCCAAAACAATGTAACAGTGGCTGTTAGGTTCGAGTGTCCCTGGACATCTCCCACTATTTTGTGATTTTTGGAATATCTAACCGTTAGTTTTTCAAAAAATTTGTTTTGAATGAAAATAGACACAAAAAGGAACAACTTTTATTTTGATACTATAGAGATAAACCTCGTTTTAAAGTTCATCTGTGGCTTTCAAAATGACTGTTCTGTTTTCAAGTTTCCCTGGAACATGTCTCGGTTTTTCTCAAATTTCCACTTGTGTGCCTAATGTTTCTTTTTAGTTTTTGAATCATTAAAAACTATACAAAACAAGATTTTTAACCATATAAATTATAAAAATTATCATGTCCAATTTCTAAATTAAATTTTTAAAAAGAAAAAGGCAAGGGTTTTTGAGCTCTGTTTTGAGTCTGAAACTTAGGCTGTTAGAAAAAAATTTACTGGGAACAATAGGAAAAGAATTTGGGGGCAAGGGTTATATTTTTAGAAATATAAAGATGATACCTTTCTACTGTAAAAATTTCAGCTCAAAAAAAGTTTGGAAAGTGGGAGAAATTTACATTTCTTTGAGCTATGTTCAGTGAGCACTCAAAATTCAGGGCTGCTGACTTAGAAAATTTTTATAAAAATTTTTATATGTTGATTTTATAAGTGGGATACCTTTCTATAAAATAGATTTCAAGAGCTTCGATTTGATATAAAAAATTTTAAATTCCGAGGTCATTTGCTTGTATCAGTGAGAGCTCACATTCATTACTGTCAAAGAGAAACTGTCTTTTTAGTCAATTTTGTTACTATATGTGTGTTATTTTGAATTGTTACAATTATAATTATTAATTGTGATTTTGTAAGGTAGTGGATATGTAATATCCATGGACCTATTCTGTTTTGGGTTTAAGTCCTAGAGATGTGAATCTTGGGTACTTAATCTTTGAAAGTGTGGTTTTATGTGCTTTTGTGATACAATCCTTTGGACTGTAGGTTGAACTTTGTGATAAAGTTGTTTGTCTATATGATGTGTTGTTCATAAGACTCGGTTGCGAGTACATGTGAGGACTAGAACTATGTTCTAGTGTTTGTGACTAGATTGCCATGTAACAAATAGATGAAACTTAAACAGTGACCACAATTAATTATGCTAAAAGATTTATTTTATTTTTATTAAATAGAAATTAATTAACAAACTCTTTATTTTATGCATTGGACATAAAAAGAATTTAGCACCTTTGCATGGAGGAATAAATGGTAAGTAACATTTATAAAATTGTTAAGTTTTGAGAGAACAAGGAAATACATAACACATAATAAAATTGTCTACGCGTGGTAAATCATGTTGAGTTGAGAGTCGTACAAGGATGATACGGGTGTACGGCAGATTGCTGGAATTGCAAGATGGCAAGAGAGTCGTGTTGGGTGTTCCAACTGTGAGAGTACCAAATAGAAGGGGCGGAGTTTGAAAGGCGTGTCACGACGTAATGTGACGGTCACAAATAGATTATTCATAACACTCCCCCTTGGATGTCCATTATTTAAGAATGTGCCTCATTAAAACCTTACTAGGAAAAATCCTGTGGGATAAAAACCTAGTGAAGGAAAAAGAGTACATCATCCTTCAATACGTTATCACCTGCCTCATTAAAAACCTTGCCAGGAAAACCCAATGGGACAAAACCATGGCGAAGGGAAAAAGAGTGCAGAGCGTATTTATTTCTCCCCCTCATGTAGACAATCATCTTTAAGATGGTATCTTGTCAGCCAGTTGCTCAAAAGTCTTCCTTGGCAATGACTTTGTAAAGAGATTTGCTAGATTTTCACACGAACGAACTTGTTGAACATTTCTGTCACCATTCTTTTGGAGATCATGAGTGAAAAAGAATTTTGGTAGAATATGCTTTGTTCTATCTCCTTTAATGTATTCTTATTTCAAATGAGCGATACAAGCAACATTGTTTTCACATATGATCGTTGATGCCATTTTTTCTGAGGATAAACCGCAAGTTTCTCGCACATGTTGAATTACAGATCTCAACCAAACACATTCATGACTTGCCTCGTGTAATGTTAAAATTTCTGCATTATTAAATGATGTTGTTGCTATGGTTTGTTTCACAGACCGCCATGAAATGATTGTACCACCACATGTAAATAAATATTCTGTCTGTGATCTACCATTATGAGGATTTGATAAATAACCTGCATCTGCATAACCAATTAGATTTGACTTTGAAACATTTGAATAAAACAAGCCCATGTCCATAGTGCCTCTAAGATAATGAAGTATGTGCTTCACTCCATTTGAATGTCTTTGTGTATGTGAAGAACTATATCTTGCTAATAAATTAACTGTAAATGATATATCGAGTTGTGTATAATTAGCAAGATACATTAATGCTCCTATAGCACTTAAGATATGGTACTTCAAGACCAAGTAGTTCTTCATCCTTTTCTTTAGGTCTGAAAGGGTCATTGTTCACATCTAAATACCTTACAACCATTAGAGTACACGATGGATGTGATTTGTCCATATAGAACCTTTTAAGCACCTTTGTTATATAAGTTTGTTGATGCACAAAAATTCTGCCTTTTGAATATTCAATTTGTAATCCCAAGCAAAATTTTGTCATTCCTAGGTCCTTCATTTCAAACTCCTTCTTTAAGCAATCTATGGCTTTTGGAAGCTCTTCAGGAGTTCCAATGATATTTATGTCATCTACATAAACACAATTATGGCAAATCCATTTTCAGATTTTTTTTTTTCATGAAAATACATGGACAAATAGGATCATTTTTATATCCTTCCTTAAGCAAATACTCACTAAGACGATTGTACCACATGCGTCCTGATTGCTTTAATCCATAAAGAGACTTATTCAATTTGATCGAGTAATCTTCTCTAAAACTTGCACTGTTGGGCAAATTAAATCCTTCGGGGAGTTTCATATAAATGTCATTTTCTAGAGAGCCATACAAATTGGCTGTAACAACATCCATTAGATGTAAATTGAGTCCTTCATGAGCAACCATTAAATATAAAAATACTTACATCCACTACAGATGAATATGTCTCTTTAAATTCAATATTGGGTCTTTGTGAAAATCCTTAAGCAACTAGTCATGCTTTGTATCTCACAATTTCACCATTCTCATTTTGCTTTTGCACAAAATCCATTTGTATCCAATTAGTTTTACACCTTCAAGGTGTATGGACTACAGGTCCAGAAATGACTCGCTTAGCAAGCGAGTCTAATTTAGCTTCAATAACATCTTTCCATTTTGGCTAATCATTTCTTTGTCGATAATCACTAATGAACTTTGGTACTTGATCCTCAATTTTCTTTCATTTAGCGCTATATTATATGCAAACACTTCGTCAACGTTGACTTCATTTTGGTTCCATCATACCATTCATGACATAATTTAAGATATGAGATATCTTTATTTTCACTAATTTCAGGTACCTGAGTTCTTCTGGAACTAAAATATTAATTATGTCAAATAAATATTTTAAAGTTTTCATAACCTCAATTTAGCCATCTTACTTTTCAGCTCCTTTTCTTGAGGATTTTTCATCTTTGGAACCAATGGGTCTACCACGCTTCATGCGTGTCTAAGACTCGTTTTGCAATATTATATTGTCCAACAGGGACATCAAATTTCATTGGAGCATTAGCAGTTAATACATATGATTAAGCCACTCTTTTGGCTAAACTTTGTAAATGAATTATCTTTTGAACTTCTGGTTCAAAATGTTTTTGTATGAGGATCAAGATAATGATAATTCATTCAAACTAATCTCCTTTTTTCAACTGCTTATTATCTCCCCCTCATGTTGGGAAAACTAATTCAAAATAACAATCAACGCATCAAGTCATCTAATGTTAATGATTCGACATATTTTATTACATATGGAGATTCATACCCAACATATATTTCCAACCTTCTTTTAGGACTCATCTTAGTGTGTTGTGGTATAACAATTGGAGATATACATCACATCCACAAATTTTCAAATGGGAAATATTAATAGGTTGCTCAATAAATTTCAATGGGGAGAGCTAATTATAACTTGTTGGCATGATGCGAATCAATGCTACAACATGCAAGATTACATGTCCCCCAATAAACCATTGGAAGTTTTGATCACATGAATAATTGTCTTGCAATCAACTTTAGATGTTTACTAAGTGATTCTGCAAGTCCATCTTGTGTATGAACATGTGCTACAGGATGTTCAATATCAATTCCAATAGACATACAATACTCATTAAAAACACGAGATGTAAACTCACTAGCATTATCAAGACAGATTTTCTTAATTGGACAATTAGGAAAATGAGCTCTTAGTTGAATTAATTGAGCTAATAATCTCGCAAACGCTTGGTTGCGAGTTGACAACAAACAAACATGTGACCATCTAGTTGATGCATCAATTAAAACCATAGAATATCTAAATGGTCCACATGGTGGGTGTATTGGTCCATAAATATCACCCTGTATCCCTTCTAAAAAATGAAATGGATTCATTCCCAATTTTTCTGGTGATGGTCTAATTATCAACTTTCCTTGGGAACATGTAGTATATAATAAATCATTGAAGAATCTTCTGGCTCTTCAATGAGTGTCCACATGAATTTTACAATATTTTTGCATCATAATAGACCCGGGATGGCTCAACCGGTCATGCCAAACAACAAATTTATTTTGATTTGTAAACTTCTGGTTTACAACATTATGTTTTTCCATTGTACTAATATTCGCGTAGTACAAACTATAAGAAAAGGCATGTAATTTTTTTTTTCAATACACAATTAAGTCTCATGATATAAAGATATTTCACATTTCCTTCATTATTTGTTTTAATATGTTACCCATTTAGACGGATATCCTTGAAACTTAATGTGCAACCTTGTTCCTCCTGGTAACAATACATTAGCTCTTCTGGAGCTTTCAATTATATTTGTAGTACCAAAAATAGTACTATCATTAACTTCTCGCATTACTAAACAAGAGAAAAATTTATTATTCTTGATAGAAACTATCATAGTACTATCATTAACTTCTTTCATGACCACCATGACCATGATCATGATACAACCCTGACCACAAGATTGTCCATAAGCATAATAATAAGATATTACTACATTCACTTCTAGGAATATAGTAGAATCGATCAGGCGAACCTCATGATTTTTCATTGAAAACTCATTGTTTTGCTTAGTTGCAAGGAGGCAAGAAATTAAATATATATATATATATATATATATATATATATATATATATATATATTTGTCGAGAAGGGGAGCACATGGCTAAAGTGTAAAGATCCACTTCATGAACAATAGAATTTTTCAATTATATTCTAAACAAAATATATAAACCATGGCCATATCGAAAAATCTCTCAAATGAAAGTCTCACATACAGTATATGGAAAAAACTTTTGTCTGCTTTCTTTATTGGAACTTACAAAGACAACAAATAAAACTTTCACACATAATATGTAATTTATGTATTAAAAACATATTCAAGACCCATTGCAGTTAAATGTATTTTCGCATCTAATAGAGTTTTGATTAGATGTTTTATTTCCATTTTTTAAAAAAAAGTCTTCAAGACCCATTGCAGCTAAATGCTTCTCCATCTAATATCCAAGATAAATAATTCTTTCCCGTAATATCAAGAGCCACAAATTCAAGTTTTACAAGGTTTGACATGTTTAAAGACTATCATAAAAATTAAAATAAACATATAGTAGCTTGCAATTTTCCAGAATAAACATCTAATCAATACCAGTAATTTCTTTAAATTAATATAAAACAATGTAATATATATTCCCAACATTGATCTGACTGTATTGTTCATAACGTATAAAATATTGTATATAGATTCACGATCCTCTCTAAATCACCACATAACATATATGTGTTTATAAAGCAATATTTTCATATAAACCTGAAAATCAATTATAAACCACCGAATGCACTTATAAACATTGTAGCACACATTTTGCTTCTTAAAATAATATAAAAGACAAAAAAAAAATTCAGTGGCTGAATTCTTTAGATAAATGCAACGTATATAACAGATCAAAATTTTAATCCATTATTTATTAAAGGAATGTACGAAGTTGAATCCATTATTTATAATAGTTGTAAAACGTACTGCGTATACATATACGAAATTTTAAAGAGGTGCTGATATCAACAATCATAATAAATAGATTAATTTTTTAAAGTAAAAGATAAAATAGATAGATAAATTAGTTTCAAAATATCTTGACCAAATGTCAAGCAATACACCTAAACTTCAGGAGGTGCAACATCAAGGGACAAATAATCAAGAAAATCAAGAAGAAAAATTATTCGCACTACCTTCTCACTTCTGGTGAGAGAAATTATTCCCACTTTTATATATTTTTCTCACTTCTGGTGAGAGAAATTATTTTCACTTTTGCATTATTTTCTCACTTCCGATGAGAGAAATTATTTTCACTTTTGTATTATTTTTTCACTTCTGGTGAGAAATTATTTTTATAGAGAAATATAACCAATTCAGAGTCTTTAGGACTCTCAAATAATTTTCTTCTTTGATAGAGTATTCAGGACTCTCAAATAATTTTCTTCTTTGATAGAGTTACCAGGACTCTCAAATAATTTTCTTTTTTGCTAGAGTCTTCAGGACTCTGAAATAATTTTCTTCTTTGATTGAGTCTTCAGGGCTCTCAAATATTTTCTTTCTTTGATAGAGTCTTCAGGACTCTCAAATAATAAATTTGTAAATAGAACACAAATAATGAAATTAGGAAAAAGAAAAGAAAATATAACCTTGTCACTAAGAGCTGGTTAGAGCATTGGTTAGAGCCTCGTGCTGATAACGTGTTAAATAAAATATAACTCGGAGCAAGAAAGTAGAGAGAAAAGTAGAGAAGAAGAAGAGACCGGAGTTTAGAGAGAATGATAATTGTGTGTATTCTTTCTAGAAGGAGTAACATATTTATAGATACAAGAGATATCTGAGAAGTTACAAAAGATAAATAGAAATAAGGAAAGATCATAAAAGATAATACAAAAAGATATGGACAGCCACAAATAGATTATTCATAACACTTTTAATTTAGATCAGCACAATTTAAAGGACTGCAATGTAATTTTACTTTATTAATTTTAGTTTTTAAAATTCCTTTTTCTCTCTCCCACTAACACTTCTTTTTCACCAATGTTCTCAGAACCGGACCGGATCGGCCGGTTCGACCGGGAACCGGTCTGGTTATCGGTCCGGATACTCTATAAAATCGGAGGAACTCGGAACCGGTGGGAACCGGTCAAACCGGGCCAAAACCGGTCAAGAACCGGTAGCCAAAACCGGTTTGAACCGGTATTTTTTTATTTTATTTTTTAATTTTTAATTTTTTCATTTAAAATTTTTAATTTAATATAAAATATTTTAAAAATAAATAAAAACACATATTTAATAAATATCTCAAATAGATATAAATTATTTTATCAATTATTATTATTATTATTTTCTTGTAAAACATATAATTTGCTTATTTATATTAATTTATAATTTTTTTATATCTTGATTTTTGATAATTTTATATTATATTAATTTGTCATTTTCTTTCTTTATTCTAAATGAAAATTTGTTATTGTTAATGAACATTATTTTATTTTATTAAAATTTGAATTTAAGTATTATGATATATTTAATTAAACTTTTAGTGATGTTTTAAATTTTATTATAGTTTTTAATATTATAAAGTTATGTGATATTATATTTATTTAATATTATTTTATAAATTATTTTATTATTATTATTTTATTAATACCGGTTCAACCGATTTAATTACGATTGAATCACGATTAAACCATTGAATTTTGAATCAGTGCCTTGACCCGTTCAATGACCGGTCCGATTTTAAAAACATTGGTTTTCACCCTCATCAAACAGTCCATTAGTTCCTCCTCACCGACCCTACCCCACGTCCGCCTCACCTAAACCCACTGCCTCAGCATCGAAGAACAATTATCGCACCAAACTGACCGGTTCAAGCAGCATGGCGCATACCAGCTCTCAATGATCGCAAGGGTACTTACAGTGCAATTTTGTCCATCCACGAACTCTATCCATCTTTTTTATTCATAACAATGCCATTTTTTCTCCACATTGAATAGTGAACTGTTACTGTAATATAGGAAAAGAATTAGAAATTATTATGGAGAAAAGGGATATCATAAGGTAAATCATATGAAAAATTCTAGATTTCTTCCTTTATTCTCTGCAGGTTGGAGAAATCAATATTCATCAATTTGTAACCGAATCCAATTTCCAATTGATGAGAAGAGTACTAGGAGAGAGAAACTGCGTTCAATGGAATGCGGGAAGAGAGGAAGAGAACTAGGAGAGAGAAAAGAATGATCTGTATTTTAAAAATAAAATAAAGTAAAATTACATTACAGTCCTTTAAATTACATATATATATATATATATATATGAGAAGGATTTATTTATTTCAAGAGCAAGTATAAGAGATTTACTCTTTATCTTCACCGTTCATTTTCTTGAAATCTAATGGTTAAGATTAGTTGGTCATTACAACCATTAGATTTCAAGAAAATGAATGGTAAGAATGAAGAGTAAGTCTCTTATACTTACTCTTGGAGTAAGTGGATCTCTCCTCTCTCTCTATATATATATTCTATTAGAATGTTTCCGATATAGCACATTGTAATAAAAAACGATAGTTTACTAATTCTAGTCAGCAAAAAAAATAATTTAACAATTATATCTACAATTTAATGGACATGTTTTAAATTTAAACTTGACTTTAAGAATAGGATTGTGAATTGTTCGAAGTATGTGAGAAAGTGGGATAAAATCAAAGCCATTACATTAAGAGGGTACAGTCATGAAAACACTGATATCAAAGTCATTACATTAAGAGGGCATAATTGTTATGTCAGCTGTCTGGGTGTGACAAAGGTTCACGACTAGTACTCTCTCCGATCCCTTTTATAAGAGACAAGTTTTAGGGTAAAATACACTAAAATTTGTGTTTTATAAAAAGGACTGGAGGTAGTATATTTGAGTTTGCCTAAAATGAAGTTCAACAGTGTTTCCTGTTGTGAAAATTATCCAATCAGAGTTCAATAATTTTTTCAAAACCTACAAGGCGTTGGATTCTAACATTAATCAGTTACCAGAATCGTGGTGCCAATGTCGGTGATAACTGGTTCCAAGCTACACCCCAAGGTCGAAATCTGTCAATTTCAGCGAAACTTACTTCAACAAAAGATGCCAAAAAGTGATTACTCACGTTTTTACTTACTGGTAGGGTTGGGAATAGGCCAAGCCACCCGATAGGGGCCTATGGCCTGGCCCATTTAAAGCCTGATTTGGCCTAGCCTGTTTAATAAAAAGGCTAGGCTTGGGCTTTTAAAAAAGTCTATTTAATTAAATAGGCTAAGCTTGGGCTTATAAACAAGCCTATTAAGCCTGATAGGCCGGCTTGTTTATTTATTTAAATATAATAAAAATTAATATACATATTATAATTTTATATTTAATATTTTAATAAATAATCTCATATCATAAATAAAATAAATATTTAAGATAAAAAAATAGATTATTAATAAAAATAAATTTTATTATAACTTATTAAGTTTGTGTTTTATGACTCATAAAATTTGTAGCGGTAGGTGAATCGGTGATATTCATATTAAATAAAAATCAATTTACTGAACCCGTGGAACACGAACCGAATGAAGAAAGCACTGTAAAAGGTAAAAACCCTAACAGCCTTTGTGTGAGACTAAGTCTTCGTGTGGTCTTCTATCATTTGACTACACAAGTTCACCTATTCCATCTTCGATTATTCGTCTTTCATATTCTCACATCATGTGGCAAGAGGTATGTTGCTTATCACTCGTCACCTATGTCTGCATCACAATAAAGTATGATATTGTTTTTAATTTTTTATATATAGTACAGACTTCCTTTTTCTTCTTTTTTAATTATGTAATACCTTGGGAAGATTCGGTAAAAGAAGGCCTTTAAATAGGCTAATAGGCCAGGCCGGACTTCTAAAAAGGTCAGGCCTAGCCTAAAAAAAAGCCTATGATAGGCTAATAGGCCAGGCCATGCCTATTTACACAAAGTCTAGCCTGGCTTAGCCTATTCCCACCCCTACTTATTGGTTTTACCATGAACCATTTTTTTTATTGGCCAAATATTAGTTGTTAATTTGTTAGTTTTTTGTTAACAGGATATTTTGAACCCACGACTTATCGCTCATTCCCTTCTCCCTTCACCACCAATCCAACCTTATAACTCATAGGCTTAATTATTATATTGGTCCTCTAATTTATATATAATGTTCAATTTGGTCCTCTTAATATCAAAAGGTTCAATTAGGTCCTCTAATTTTTAAAAATGATTTAATTAGGTCCTTTTATTTTTAAAAGTTTCAATTAGGTCCTTTATTTTTTGAAATGGGTTCAATTTGGTTCCACTTAAAACCAAATTTGGTCCTATTTTAAAAAAAATTCCAATCAGATGGAAGAAAAATGGGACCAAATTGAACCTATTTTTAAAAATAAAGGTTCAACTTTTAAAAAGTAAAGGGACCTAATTGAATCATTTTTAAAAATTACAAGACTTAATTGAACTTTTTAATAATAAGAGAACCAAATTGAACCTAAAAATAAATTATAGAACCAAAATAGTAATTAAACCTAACTCCTACCATGAACCATTTGATGAACTAGTTGACGTTAGAAAGCGCCTGTTTTATCATTTTTTTTTTCTTATTTACTATGTAATATTTTCTCAATTTTAATATTTAGGACAAAATATATTTTTAATCCCTCATATTTTTCTGATTTTTGTTTTTGATCTCCCAATTTAAAATTGACTGGTATTGGTCCTCCTTCTTTACTTCCTTTTGCAATATTAGTCGCCACCATTTACATGGTCTGTTATCTAATGATGTGTGTATACATGGCCAATTGATGGGTGCCACGTCATTTATTCGCCAGGGTCTGTTTACTGTGTTGAAGAATGCGTTCAAGAGAAGCCATTTGAGAGAGAGGGTTCAGCGTCATCGCCTTCTTCGTCTCCACACGATACCCGTTTGAAGAGTGGATTTGTCGGCGTCTAGGATGATTCTTCTGTGGAGAGAGTTTCTGTGTCGTTTAATTCGTCAGGCTCGAGGGGGATTTCTTCTTCGGTGAGGGTGATTGAGGATCAGAAGAAGATTTCATAGCTTCAGAAGAAGCCATTGAGGAGCAAAAGAAGAAGATTTCAAAGCTTCAAAAGAAGTTGTCCAATGAAAGGAGCAGGGGGAAATTCCTAATGTTGTTGACAATTCTGTGGTGGCTGTTGACATTGTTGGAAGGGTGCATGTGTTCAGTGAAATGTGGATTGTCTAGAGGTTAGGAAAAAAGACTGTTAATAGGCACGATGCTTTATGTTTTGGGAGGGTTGTAATAGGTACAGGAGTTTTAATAATCCACTGACTATTTTGGTAATGTGTAATGTAAATCTATGTGATGGTTGATGCCTGTTTTGGTATGTTTTGGTATTTTGTAATGTAAGCCAGTGTTAGGAATTTAACATGATGTAATGCCAATTGATGTTATGCAATGACCAAATTTGGAAGAATTTGAAGTCCATTTTGTTGCAATTGTCATTATATGAATTTAATAATGATTAATTGAAATTGTGCAGCTGCTAAAATGAGCATTTGGTTTCGATTAAATCAAGGTTCTTGATCAATGTATTTGCAAAAGGTTATCAAGGTTCTCGTTTGTAGAAATTGGTTTGGTTTAAAGCAAGGTTGTATTTTGAGACATTTTGAACTATATGCATCATTTGATTACAAATAGAATTCCAAAGCCAAGATTTTGATACACCTATAGTCTATGACAGACCATATATGAAAAAAAATGATTAATTAAAAAACTCATTCATTTGTATGACCATTTCTTTGACAGTGTTTATGAAATCGTCACATATTTCTCTACTGTTATCATTGACAGCTGTTACACCAATTGACTTTCCGTTTTTTTGTTTCTCCTTGGAACAAGTTTGGCAGCAGTAACAGGTCTTGCAGCTGAGGATGCAATTAGATGTGGCTTAGCATATGGGTTTGGAGTTGGGCTTGGGTTAACAGCTGGGATAACAGATGGGTTTGGATTTGGGGACGGTGGGGACTAACATTCTACAAGCTATACACACACATCATATAACAGAACATTTAGACGGTGGGGACTAACATTGCAAACGGAAGGAAAGATGGAGGACCAAGACCAGTCAATTTTAAGTTGGGGGACTAAAAACCAAAATCAGAAAAACATGAGGGGCTAAAAACATATTTTGTCCTAATATTTATTTTGCAGCTTAGAAATATAAAAGATTAATATAAAAATTAATTATTAAAATTATATTTAGTCTCTTTAAATTTTTTTGTTAAAAGGCCTTAAATTTTCAAAGACACGGCCGTGATTGATGGTGAAGGGTGGGAGCTAGCTTAGAGCAAGAAAAAGAAGATTTGTATACTTGCTGGGGTCGTGGATATCAAATCCTCTTGCCTGATTAGGTTATGGGATAAGTATTCATACTAGTTGGATTAGGAGGGTCTAGAGGAAAGCAAGGAAATTTATGTTTACATATTGGATGCATGGCGGTAAATGATGGGAGCACATGGGGAATATGGTTCAATTAGTATAAGGGGATGGGCTTTTTTAATTTCGTGAAAGGCAAAAATGGTGTGGGAAGGTGGACATAAGAATGTTGTGCAAATAAATAAGCTTTGCACGAAGCGGTGGTTGGTGGAAGTTTAATTTTGTGATCCCAAGGCAGCAAAATGGATGCAGCATGAATGTAGAAGGTGATGCTTTCGGAGATGACAGCGTGGACATAGGCTTGAGGATGGCTTCAAGTGTTCACTTTGGTCACTACTTGTATTGAATGGAATGTTTTTAAAACTGGACAGGTGATTGAACTGGTGAAGGCACTAGTTTAAGGTTCAATGGTCTAACCGTATTTGAACCGTGGTTGAACCGGTTTAATATTTTTAATATTATATAATATTTTAAGTAATAAAATAATATAAAATTATAAAAAAAATCATGATCTAAAAAATTATAAATTAATATAAATGACTAAATTATATGTTTTATAAGATTAAAGTTAATAATAGTTGGCAAAATAATTGATACCTATATGAAATATTTAAATATGTATTTTTATTTATCATAAAAATATTTTAGATTAAATTAAAAAAATATTAAAAAAATGACCAGTTCAAACCGATTTTGTGCACCATTTTTAGGCCAGTTTGACTGGTTCTTTACCGGTTCTGAGACGCTCTGATTTTTTGAAGTAAACGGACCAATCACCAGATCGGTTCCTAGTTCGACCGGTTGAACCAGTCAATTTGGTCCGGTTTTCAAAACAGTGATTGAATGTCAAATAGCAGTCAATGGTTTGTAAACGGGTACACCTTGTATTCTTATTTTTTTAATAAAATTTTTGGCAGATTACAAAAAAACTATAAAATAAATTATTAATTATTTATTTAATTTATGTTTACAACAAATCTACATACAACTGGTATTTTGGGAAATAATACTCACTCTGTGTTCACCTGCTATCTAAGGTGCAAAAAATTTCTTTTGTACCAAGACGGATTTGGAAAAAAAATGTTAATTCAAGCTCTTTTAATCAAATTGCTAATCCAATTGATATTTATTTTGTTAGACAGTAAAGAACATCATATTAACATATTCAAAATTATGAATATACATGAGAATTATAAATAGAGATGTCAAAAATGGGTTGAACCCAACACGTCAACCCATTTAATTCCTAAAATGGAATAGAGTGAGTTGAACCGGTTCCCGGTTTGACCAGTTGAACCGGCCAGTCTGGTCCGGTTTTCAAAATAGTGATTGAATGTCAAATAGCAGCCAATGGTTTGTAAACGGGTACACCTTGTATTCTTATTTTTTTTTTAATAAAATTTTTGGCAGATTAAAAAAAAACTATAAAATAAATTATTAATTATATATTTAATTTATGTTTACAACAAATCTACATACAAGTGGTATTTTGGGAAATAATACTCGCTCCATGTTCACCTGCTATCTAAGGTGCAAAAAATTTCTTTTGTACCAAGACGGATTTGGAAAAAAAATGTTAATTCGAGCTCTTTTAATCAAATTGCTAATCCAATTGATATTTATTTTGTTAGACAGTAAAGAACATCAAATTAACATATTCAAAATTATGAATATACATGAGAATTATAAATAGAGATGTCAAAAATGAGTTGAACCCAACACGTCAACTCATTTAATTCCTAAAATGGAATAGAGTCAGTTGATCCGCCTAATTGATTTTTTTTAAATGTTTTTAACATTGTTTGGTTAAATGTTATTTGTAAATTATAAGGTCCAAACTAAAAGTGTGACTTGATCCATTTTATAAGATCTAATCTAAAATGTTTCATGCATTAATTACTTTTTTCACAAAAATACCCTTCGTTAAAATCAACTCTAGAATGACGTAATAAAGAGATAAACATAACTCATTAATGTTTGTTAGTTGTGTTCACAAGAGTAGTTTTGAAGAAAAAAATATCAATTTAAGACAAATTTAATACTCTCAACTAAATTAATAAAATTCCTTAATACTGGTAAATTAGTTAATTAGAACTTATAATAAGGAACAGAGGGAGTATATTTCATGTTTTTTTAAGAGATTTCATAATTATATCTTTGAAAGAACATCTGTGCTGAGATAATTGAGTATAGTAACATTCTTATGATTAATAAAACTTTTTTCTGGGTCCAAATCAAACCTATTTAATGAAAAGGGACAAAAGTAAAACCTATTAAAACGGTAACGGAATGATATTATTTATTCATTAAAATGAATTTAGAATATCATGCGAATTTTAAACTCTAGAGTTTGTTCCAATGATTATATAGCATAATTTCCTCAGAGGGAACCTCTAGCTTAGTTCAGTTAGTTGCATGTTTAAACAAAACAAAGACTTCGTATTCATTGCAGTCTGAAATTGAGCACCCTATTGCCCATTCAAAAAATGCATATAACCTGATATTACTGCATATATGAATCCGCTTCCCTTAACATTACGATGCATTAGTTCATATGTATTTGTACCTAGAAAAACTAATTTTCCACACCGTGAGAAAAACTTCCTCTACAAAAAACAACCAAAAAAAGAGCGAAATTGACATTTTGGTAAAGCTAAAAACATGATATATTTTACCTTTTGTAGACTGAAAGATCTGTCCCTTTTACTTGAGATACAGGTGTGATAAACCTACTCAATTGTTCTGATGTAAAAACTCCAACTGCTCTAGAGCTGTATGGAGTATCAGCATATGAATTTGTGTAATTTACAACAATAACCATTGGGTATCGCTTCTCTAAAATTAAATCAACTACATGACCAACAGATGTTGAAGTCGTAACAATGGGAGGAGGGCTTCTCATCATTGTTGAAAGTGGAGCATCCAACTGCATTGTAAATTCATCCAATAATCAAATATAAGCAGACACAAACTGAAATCCGATTGTAATGAACAAGTATGATTCAACTTGTATTAATGTCGATGTGTCCATGTTAGACATGTGCATATGTACAACAGAAGCACACAAACAAGGAGACCGAAAGATAAAATTGAGTAAAAAATTTGTTTAGTCAAGACTCAATTTGGGCAACAGCATAAATCAATAACTGAAATGGATGAAAATGAAATCATTATTATATAAACACTTTTGATAATAATTATGGCCATATATAATTATAATTATAAAAATTTGTATAATCATAAGGAGATTATAAAAGTACCAATATAAACTTTAAAATATTACAAAAACTAAACTAGAAACCAGGAAAACACTAATTTCAATCACTTTTGAACCCATTGGGGTTGCTTTGGCCTTTTGTATAATAAAAATTACTACCTCCGTCCCTAAATATAAGACTCTTTTAATTAATTCACACCTTATAAAAAAGTTGATTAATTTAGTTAATAACATTAAATTTATTAACAATTTGTATTATTTTTCCAATATTATCCTTACAATTATTGGGATTCATAATCTCTCTTTCCACTTAATTACTTTTCACCTAATTAATTAATGAGTGATAGTCATCTTCTTCAATCCTCATAAGAGAGAGAATGTACTTATCTTATTAATTTATAGCATTCAATGTAAAGTGATTAAGGGTATTTTGGTCAAAAAATAATTAATACAAGAGACAACTTGAAAAGAGTCTTATAAAAAAGAACAATTTTTTTTTAGAAAAGAGTCTTATATTTAGGAACGGAGGTAGTATAATAGTTAATGAACATGGTAGTTAGAATCGCGCTTCAACTCGTAGCACAATTCTGCGAATCTTATGTCCATGTGTAGAATCGGAAATTTGAGGACTTGGTAGAAGCGTCGCGCAAAAGCATAAATTTGTGGAATCGTGCGTGTTGTACGCTTCTGTTTGGCAGGTCAGTTCTGAGGCATGACATTTTTTTTCTCCATTTGGGCTTTCTTCTTAAAGTCAGCCCACAAATCCCAAGCCCCAAAACCAACTCTTCTATAACCCTAAGTCCCAAATCATGATATAATAGAAATTATATATATATATATATATATATATATATATATATAATACAACCTTCTTCCCTATATATAAAACCCTTTTACTTTTTTGTTTGTCCTTTTTTATAAAACCCTCTTTTAATTGCCTAGTGCATTAATTTTTTTTTCCTATAATACCCTTAGTATTCTCTCTCCAAACATTAATTACCCCTAGGTAAGAAGCAATTAAGTGGAGAGAAATGAAGGGTAATTTTGGAAGAGCAGTATAAATAACAGACAAATTTAATGTGATTAACTAAATTAACCAATTTTCTTAAAATGTGTGAATTAGTTGAAAAAGTCTTATATATAGGAACGGAGGTAGTATATATTATTTAATAATATATAATATTACTAAATAATATATATATAGTTTTGTTATATATATATATATATATATATTATCTCTATTATATAATTATATCATATTTCTATATATAATTATGAAGGAGGGATCAAGTTACTACAAAAGAGTTACTCTCCATCTTCACCATTCATTTTCTTAGAATCTAATAGTTAATATTTGTTACTCATTACAACCATTAGATTTCAAGAAAATGAATTGTGAAGATGTGTTGGAGTAACTTTGATCCCTCCTCATAATTATGTATTAATTAATATATATAATTTCTATTATATCACGATTTGGGACTTAGGGTTACAGAAGAGTTGGTTTTGGAGCTTGGGATTTGTGGGTTTAGGCTTTAAGAAGTCCAAATGGAGGAAAAAAATGTCAAAAGCCTCGAAATTGACCCGCCAAACACGCACAATTCCACAAATTTACTCTTTTGCACAACATTTCTATCGAGTCTGCAAATTTTCGATTTTGCGCATGGACGTACTCGCCCAGCCACCTTAGATTCACAGATTTGTGCGCTTCTACAAGTTGAAGTGCGATTCTGACTACCATGGTTATGAAAATCCACAAAAATGACAGATCTAGCCTAAAAATATAAAATCACAGTTAAATTTGAACTCAATTATAACTCAGCCAGTTATTGAAAGTCAAAACCCAACTCCATATAAGCAGCCTTTTTTTCTGGGTTAATCACAACCAACCCTAACATGGTCAACCCATTGCAGGTAGCAATTCAACCGTCCAGGTTGAGTTGGATTGGGTTTTAAAAGACTAGATTTCCATTGGGATATAAGAGGAAGGGGAGTTTAATATTAGTTAGTTAGGGGGATTGGATTAGTGAGTTAATAAGAGAATGTAAGGGGGAAATCCTACAATCTTATTCGCTTCTCTTCATGTCAATGACTTGAGGAATAAGTTCATCAATTAAAGATTGTAAGATTTTGCATGCATATCATTATAGTATAACACTATTTAATGAAAAGGTAATCTTACAAAGCAGATATTCCAAGCTAACCAAAAATACCTGGTTGCAGTCTTCACGGTGTAACAGCCCTGTACAACTGCCCCACTCATCTACAATAGGAACAACTGCTTCATCAAAGAAACGCATAACCACTCTCCTCAGCTTTATGGTACCTTGTAGTGGCCGTGTTGCTTCAAATTGTATCATATAATTCTCAACCGGTTCAGAAGGTGAAACCTAACCAAGAGGGTCCACAATTAGACAAAATACAAGCTCTCAATGCATAACAGCATAAACTTCCAAAAATAAAATGTAATGTAAATCAAACAGTCAAGCCAAATACATGACAATCATGTGAAATTATGAACATAAATACAGATATAAATGCATAAAAATCTGCAATATTTTTAACTTTTAGAAAAACTTGTTGCTTTAACCACACATCTTTATATGCATGTTCCAACAAGTAAAGCATATTTGTAATATTAGCCTAATGCCACCTTGTGCAAAGGATGTCAATGAAACATTGGTAAGTACCTGAGGAAGTAAGTGAGGACTGAATAATGACTTAGAGAAACCCAACATGGCTTCAATACGATAAGCAACCTATATTACAAAAGCATGGCCATATGGTTAAGAACCTGAATTACTGACAGCGTTAACATTTTAGAAATATTACATATAAATGAATATCCTGTTCAGAAAAATTCACTTCCTGACAACATTTGATATAACTGTATTACATGTGATCCATAGTAACGTTATATTTATAAAAGAAAAATTATGATACACAAAAAGAGAACTTTCTTTGGATTCTTAAAAGGACACTAGATAGATTGAAGAACCAGTTGGTCCAAAAATATACTATGATAGGGAAAAGACTAGATATAAGAATCAAGGTAAACACTGTTAACATCTAATGACGGGATCTATTCAAAATGACGATATTTGTGGATCACTACATTACATACCATGCCCCCACGACTTGTCCAGGATATGCCCTTCCATCTTGAAACAATCTCAGTAAGAGTTTTAATGGCAACATTAACCTGGCAAAGATACACATGCAAATAACATAAAAAAGTTGAGAATTATTAACTTCCCAATGCCAATCAAAATGTTGAAAATTAAATATAATGTTATGGAATTTAGTAGGGAAAGAGAAAGAAACAGAAAAGAAAGAGATAGAAAGACGGGAAGTGAGAAGAAACAGAAAAGAAAGGATAGAGGGAAAGAGGAGAGAAACAGAGAGATCAAAAAACTGTACACTACACTGTGATTATCATTCAGTCTACCTTCAGTCTCAATCTACATTTAGTCTGTCTAAAATACAACATACCTACCTTATTTATAGACACCTACCCAACAGCCATAAAATCTAAACTAACAGTAGCTGACTAATAACTAACTAACTAACTAACATCCTTTTCTTATTTATATTTACATATCATATAACAGGGAATTAAGTAAAAGAATTTTTTTTACAAAGTAAAGTGATATATGAAGACTAATTTTAATAACCAACTTCGACTGTATGCAATCAAATGTACAAGCATTATACCTATAACAATTAATTTCACATACAACAAAAAAAAAAATATGAATTATGAAATATTATGACACAAAATCACATAATACTTTAAGGATTATCTTCCATAAGTGATGCTTTATTTTATCATTATTCATTAATGTTAAGCCCATTAATTTTTGTTCGGCATGATCAAACAGCAGAAGATAATCATTTTGTGAGAAGGCAAATGTGGGTTGGGTTCTATCTGAACTTCCATTATCCATCTAATCCATCCATGTCTAACTCAAATCCAATCCATCTAGTTGTAACAATAGATTTAATGGATTGGGATAGTTTTAAGTTTTAACTAATAGATAGCTAATGAATCAACCAAAATATTTATTAGATATCCAAATCCAATGACCACCCAATATCAAACCCAGCTGTTTCACTGAAACTCTTTAGTGAGGCCCCACCACTAGATTCTTCAAAGGAGTGTGAACCCATCTTTAGTGACTCTAACTTTTTCTTTCCACGTTTTAGTGGAGTTTTTTGAGCCAAAGTTTTTCAGTGCTTACAGAAAAACATAATTATTTTTACAAATTGTTCTCCAATTTATGTGCTTGATGTACATAATAGCATGGTAGTCAGAATCGCGCTTCAACTAGTAGAAGCGCACGATTCTGTGAATCTAAGGTGGCAGGGCGAGTACGTCCATGCGCAGAATTGGAAATTTGTGGACTCGGTAGAAGTGTCACACAATAGCGTAAATTAATGGAATTGTGCACTTCTGTTTGGCAGGTCAGTTTTGAGGCTTTTGACAATTTATTTTCTCCATTCAAGCTTCTTAAAGCCAAAACCCACAAATTTCAAGCCCTAAAACCAACTCTTCTATAACCCAAGTCCCAAATCATAATATAATAGAAATTAGAAATATTAATACATAATTATGAGGAGGGATCAAGTTACTCCAAGACATCCTCACCATTCATTTTCTTGAAATCTAATGGTTGTAATGAGTAACTAATTTTAACCATTAGATTCCAAGAAAATGAATGGTGAGGACGGGGAGTAACTCTTTTAGAGTTACTCTTGAAGTTACACACATATATATATATATATAATATTTCTAATTTCTATTATATCACAATTTGGGACTTAGGGTTATAGAAGAGTTGGTTTTGGGGCTTGGGATTTGTGGGCTTGGGCTTTAGGAAGCCCAAATGGAGAAAAAAAATGTCAAAAGCCTCAAAACTGACCCGCCAAACAGAAGCGCACAACACGCATGATTCTGCAAATTTATGCTTTTGCGTGACACTTCTACCAAGTCCACAAATTTCCAATTCTACACATGGGCATACTCGCCCAGCCACAGAATATTTGCAAAATTGTGCTACAAGAAGCACGATTCTGACTACCAAGGAGATAACACTGGATTTTAAGATGCCCAACCCAAAGTTGATCATTACTAGTCCAAAAATTTTCAGACTCTCTTCTTTCTCACTATCCCTCTGTCTCTCCATCTAGAATCGTTTAGTTGTTGGAAAAATAAAGTTATAGGGACTATTCATTCATCTAGGAGTCAATAAACATGCCAACCCTTATTTTAAATTATCACAACTTTTTTACAGTTTTAAAAAGAAATTTGGTGCTAGAATAATTTTTTTAGTAGTTTTGAACCAAAATAAGCTCAATAAATCCTATAATAGGATCCTAAAAAAAGGAAAGAAAATAAAATCCTATCTTTAATTGTTGTCGCGAGAATACAATTAGCTAGTTGAACGACTATTTCGGCTAGATAATTGCTCCAACATGATTCCAAAATGATCAAACGAAGATTCTAAGAGGGGAAATCTGCCTCTTAACTTGGGTCCTCAAATTACTTCCAGAAAGTATTTGAATTTTGAAAACTAGCGGAAACAGAATAACAAGAACTTGAATTTGAAATGGTAAATTCAAGTAAGAACAAAGCATCAAAATAACAAATAACGAATAACGTGAAAAGATAATAGTTGGATTGAATGATCTGCTCCCTTTTACATCACCATATCTTCGTATATTTATAATTTCCAAAATCTAACAAAATCCTAACTGCCTAGAATATTTCCATATCTTAACCTCCCATGCCACAGCATCTTTATCCACTTAGCCTTTAGCTTATAACCACCTTTACGGGTCCTATTTTATAGGCACGTTCTCTTTATCCACTACTTCACCCTTCACTCAACTATTGGCACGTGCTAACTACTTTTCAAATATCCATCCGAAAAATAAGGAACCTTACTTTGTCCCTCTTCTCAGCTAACACTTGAAGTCGGCTAAAAGATCTTAATTTTAGCGCCAACACTAATACAGAGAAATCTGCAGGGCTATAATAAGTAGGGATATATTTGTACAATTAATCCCTAAAATATAGATGTACCTTATTTACAACTGGCCTGAATAAATATGGAAATAATGGCACTAATAATTGACAGATGTTCAAGCTCGATTCCACATCCAACAGATGAATTTTGTGATAGTGAGCTTTATTCGAACCTTGAGCAAAAACACATTAATTTTCATTTTTTTAATATTGTCCTAGTTTTGTTTCATCTATAGGTCATAATTGAGCAAGGAGTAGCACTTGTCAAAGTGATACAATCTTAGTGCCATTGGAAAACTAAGATTAGGGCTAGAAATGAGTCGAGTTGAACCTAGCTCAACTTGACTCTAAGAATTGACTCGACTCGAAGATCTACTCAAGTTCGATGTGAAATTTTTTTTTTTCAGGGCAAACTTGACTCAATTCAAGCTCGTGAACGACTCGATTCAGCTCGTTAGCTGGATTCAATTTAAAATTATAATTATTTTACATTTACGTATTTTATTTATTTGTCATACAATAATAAAATTAATTATATATGATAATATAAATATATTATTTAATAAATATATGTGTGTGTGTAAAGCTGGTTCATGAACCAATCTCAAGCTAAATAATATTTCTGAAACTTTGATTTTTAACCATGCCGAATGGCGTCGTATGATCCACGTAGCCAACCTCACCTAGTGGGATAAGACTTTGTTGTTGTTGTTTTAGTAGAGAATTTGGTCTTCAAATGTCGCTAGTTCATTTGCTTCCAAACGAAGCACTTAATAGTTCAAGTTATATGATATCTAACAGTCTAAGATAGTCACTACAACTAAATGTTAATGTTATGGATTGATGTTTTTTATTATTTAAGTTCCTTATGTAATATCCTGGTTTTTAGACCCTATGTGTAAGACCCGTGATGTGTGTAATGACTGTGTATATTAAGTGTTTACATGATATTATTTGGTAGTATACTATTATATGCTAATTAAGTTAAATTGATTCATTTATTGAATTGAGTACACATTTATTTAAAGAAAATGAACCATGTTCAATTGAATTTATTAATTAATAGAGCTTGTTGAAGTGTATTGCAGTGTGTGCCTTTTTAGTTATAATTAGTGATTAAAAAGTCGCTAATTAACCAGGAGAGAGACCGAAAGCATTTAAAAGTCACTAATAGAGCTTGTTGAAGTGTATTGTCATTCGTCATTGATAACACTGTTTATTAGACATGGCTTTATTAGTTGTACTCATACTATGACTTGTGCTACAAGTTGTACTAATGAATTCCCCCTCCTGTTTAAAGGTTCTCTCTCTAGATCATTTCTCTTTATATATTAAAAAAATCTTAATTAAGGGAAAACACAACTTTTCCACCTCAATGTCAATGGCCAAATAGTAAGGAGGAAAAATACCTGGCCAGCATTCAGTGCTGCTTCCATGAGAAGGTGATCAGCTTCTTCTTGAGCAACTAATAATATGGTTCCTGCTGAATCTGGCCAAATCCGTTTATGCAATTTTTTAACTAGATCATAATCTCCTAGAAAAGCAAACGCACGCATCATGGAAAGATAGAGGTGAGGCTTTGGCCTCAACTCTGGATTCAGACCAGCCTGCTTCAACATTTCTCCAAAAATACACAGAGCACCTAAATGCCCAAAGATGATTTAATTAGAAGAAGTACAAAATGCAAATTCATCAACTAGTTAATGAAACAAAAGGATGGGGCAGAAGCACAAAGAATATCGCTTTGTTTGAATGGAGGAAACAAATATAGTGGAGAATAATATGTATTATTTGGATGGACAGAAATGGGAAGTTTCTCTATGTTTTGCTTGGACGAGTGAATAGAAAGAAATAGAGAATCCACATATACAGTTTTGCCCTTATGTAGGGAAGAATGAAAGAAATGGATGATAAAAATACAGAGTTCTGGGGGGCATACAAAAGGAAAGAAATGAGAGAAATCTCTCCATGTGAGGAGAAAAAAATTTGGTAAGCCCCAGACTAAATTTTCTCTCCTATCCCGTTTCTGTCCCCATCCAAAATGATAGAAAAACCATATTTCCACTATATTTCTCTCTTCACTTCACCCTATTCAAATAATGGGTATCTGTTCTGAGGGAGAAGAAGATAGGGAATCTACTCAGACAGTACAGCACAAACTAGAAATTGAAATTCATTCAGCAAGCAGCACTGGCTGACATATTTCAGATATGAAGAAAAACTGCAGCCTTTTCTTCTTCAATTTCTTTTGGCAATTTAATTTTCTTTCTTTGTGCCAGATAATACTTATAAAGGAGAAAGCGTTGATTTTTAAGTAGCATTGTGTTTAAGTTGCCTAAGAGCTTGACTTATCCTAGTGAATACATATGACCATGGTAGTCAGAATCACGCTTCAACTCGTAGCACGATTATGCAAATCTACTATGGCTGGACGAGTATGTCCATGTGTAGAGTCAGAAATTTGTGGACTTGGTAGAAGCATCGCGCAAAAGCTTAAATTCATGGAATCATGCATGTTGTGCGCTTCTGTTTGGCGAGTCAGTTTTAAGACTTTTTGACATTTTTTTTCCATTTGGGCTTCTTAATTAGCCTAAGCCCACAAATCCCAAGCCCCAAAACCAACTCTTTTGCAACCCTAAGTCCCAAATCATGATATAATAGAAATTAGAAATATTATATAAATTAGATAATAGAGGTAAAACATATATATAATATTTCTAGAAGAGAGATAAAGTTACTCCAAGAGTAACTTTAAAAGAGTTACTCTTCATTCCTACCCTTCATTTTCTCTTAATCTTAATGGTTGTAATGAGTAACTTACTTGTAACCATTACATTAAGAGAAAATGAAAGATGAGGATGAGGAGTAATTCTTTTAAAGTTACTCTTGGAATAACTTGATCCCTCCTCATATTTCTAATATATAATTATGGAATCAAAAGATTACTTACTCATTACAACCATTAGATTTCAAGAAAATGAATGGTGAGAATATCTTGGAGTAACTTGATCTCTCCTCATAATTATGTATTAATTAATATTTCTAATTTCTATTATATGATGATTTGGAACTTAGGATTACAGAAGAATTGGTTTTTGGGCTTGGGATTTGTGGATTTCGGCTTTAAGAAGCCCAAATGAAGAAAAAAAAATCAAAAGCCTCAAAACTGACCCGCCAAACAAAAGTGCACAACATGCACAATTCCACGAATTTACGCTTTTGCGCGACACTTCTACCGACACAAATTTCCAATTCTGCGCATGGACGTACTCGCCCAGCCACCTTAGATTCGCAGAATCGTGCACTTCTACGAGTTGAAGCGCGATTCTGACTACCATGCATATGACCCCAGTAAACATGACGATAAGTTAAATTTTTTCCTCACAATTTAACCTAGAAAAAGAACAACAGCAGTAGAATAATATTTGACACTTCAATTCAAGAGACAAGGAGAATCCATTAATTCTGTAGGCATAATTTCAATTATTAGGCACCCTTTAGGATTTGGAATATCTTACTCCACTTGTCAATAGAAAAGGAACTACCATAAACATTTAACTTTTTACTCATTCCTGAAACAATCACTATGCCACTAAAGAAACTCTAAGTAATGAAAGCATACCCTTAACTGAGCCACATTTTAGAAAAGCATCAATTATTGCAGTGTAAGCAGTTCTATCAATGTATAATTCATGACGAGATTTCATTTCCAGCACTATTTTCAGAACTGAAGCAAGATCCTTCGCCTGCCCAAAACCCTGCATTAAAGAGGGAGAGAAACTGAGAGAGATAGATGCTGGAGAGCCATCCCACACCCAAACCAGAAATAGGATTTATAATAGGCCAAAACTAAAACAAATATTCAAAGCATATCAGTTACATGACTATTTATAAATGAACATTAATATCCATTAAAATAAAACAACTGGAAGTAACTGAAATCAATGGAAACTGAAAACAACTATGGACACTAAATTTGTACTGATCAATTTAGAGTTGTACATTATAACAAATTGCAAGTGAACAAATAAGAGAAATCTCACCTTAAGGATTGTTGTATATGTAACAATATCTGGAAACAGATCAACATTGACAAACTTCTGTGCTTTAACCTATAAATATCAAAGATTGAAAATTCAAAACATTTTCATATTTCACTACCAAAGGAAGATTGAACTTAAATTTCAAATAATCCAGATTACCTTCATTTCCTCAAAAAATTGCATTGCAGCATCCAACTTTCCACTCTCGACGCATGCTAAAATTAGTGTGTTATACGTGAGCCTGTCAGGCATTATGCCTTGACGTAAAATTTCATTGAGCATGTTTATGGCAGTGTGTGGACAACCTGAGTTTATGTAGCCCTAAATTTTGGAAAAAGGAAGCATTCAAGATTAAATTCCATTACAACTAATATTTGCAATCCCTAATACTGCAACATGCTATTCATAATGAAGCTTTCTCTCTTTCAAGATTATGGATCAGAGCAAAACCTTCATTAGTATGTTGTATACTGAGACTGAAAAATTGCCACCTTCACGAAGCACAAAACCATAACGGGCAAGGAGACCATTTGCACGACGCAAGTCTCCTGCACTATAGCATTGCAAGTAAAACATCACCAGTCAACATGAAGTTTTCAAAATATCTTGATAGACTTAAACCAAAAACAAACAATTAGCACTTGAAAATTGAAAATCAACAAAATTTCAATCAAGCATGCCATATTATTCTTTAGCTATTACATACAGTTGCACATGTATGAGCATGCAAATGCAATACTGTAGTGCAAACTAAAAACAGCAAAATCAAAATTGTCATGCACAAAAAGATCACAAGAAAAAAAACTATAAACAGCAAAAGCAAAATTTTCATGCAGAAAAAGATCACAAGAAAATAACTTTCAAAGGCTAGAAATTCTCAAAAGAAAAACTTTATACTATGGCAAACGGCAGAGATCAATACAAGAATAACAAATATTCCAATAACACCCAACAGGATAAATACCAATGGCCAGTTGTCCATATGCTAAGTTTATCTACAGTTCCTGAAAATCAGTTAGATTACATGCCAAACCAGACTGTCTGACTAACCTGTTTTGATTAAGGCATTTAGCAGACCAAAGATCAATGGAGCAGACAAGTTTGGACTTCCCGTGGCAGTGCCATTTTCCACAGTTTCAAGCAATTCAAAAGCCTCATCGACTCTTCGTGCCTCACCTAATCCCTTTATGTGCATTTAAAATAAAATTCCAATCAAGCTCAGAAAGAACAGATAATTAAAGAGATTGCAGCATTGAATTGTTAGATTAAAAAACAGAGATTTTTATTAAAAGTCAACAATAATCACCTTAAAAGTCAACAATAATCAGCATTGAATTGTTAGATTAAAAAACAGAGATTTTTATTAAAAAGTTTTTACTATCATTCTTTGTTGACTTCAACAATAATCACCTTAAAAGTCATACCTACCATGATTTTTTATTAGTTGACAACGTAAAATTACACTAACAGTACATGGAAATTAAACTTTTTATAATAATTATCTTAAAAATCATATCAACAATAATTTCCGATTAGATGATAGTGTAAAATCCTTAAAACTAATAGTGAGTTTAAATATGTTTTTAGTCCTTCAAATTTGGAATGTTTTTTTTTAGTCCCTCAAATTAAAATTCGCTTTTTTTAGTCCCTCAAATTTGAAAAATGTTTTTTTTAGTTCTTCCATCAAGACGGCGTTAATTGAGCCCGTGACGTGGCAAGGTGTTATGATTTATGGCAGTTTTTGACTGCCAAAATTCCATTATCTAATATAATTTTTAAATACGTGAGTTGAAAGTCCTAAATCCCAAATAGGCAAAACCAACAATCATCAATCTCCATAATCAATTGCTCTGGCTCCATCTCCAAATCACAAGCTCCCCTCTCCCTAAACCAAATTTTCACGAAGCTCCACTTGCAATGATTAGTAATGTTCATAACCCTATTGCCTGAATCTTCATATTCCATATGCCAAACCAGTTTTCCACTACACTCCTCTTTAAAGCTACCACATATCCCATCGTCGTTGCATACTTGAGAGCATGTTTATGCCAAACGCAACACAGATATACCAAAGAAGAAATAAAGTGAAATAAAGTATGTTGTTCTCTTCTAACACATATGAGCCGCATTGCTGCTGTGCCATTGAGAGATTGCACTAGCCTTGGCTGTGGTGCCGGGATGACAACGCAGCACAGTTACGAGGTCGCTGGTTTCCAACTTTGCAGTGGCTCGCAACTCTGGCACGGGATAGGGTTTGAAGCGACGGAGATGGACGCGACATAGGCTCAAGGGTGTCTATGGGTATGGCAGTGTGATTTGTGGGTTGGGGGAGATGGTATTGCAGTTTGGGGTTTGTGGTTTGCTAGCAGCAAACGAAAAAAGGGGCTCGAGCTTCAATCATTATGAGCAAGCAATCTGCACATTCCATAATCTGCCATGATTCCTTCAATTGCAATTGATTAGGGAGATAGAGGATTGATTATGGTTGGCTTTGTCTCTTTTGGGATTTCAACTCACATTTTTATTTATTTTCTTCTTTACATATTCTAGCGGTTTTTAGCCGCCAAAAATTGTATTTAAAGATTAACTTAGAAAACAGAATTTTGGCGGTAAAAAACCGCCGCAAATCACAATACCGTCTGCCACATCCCAAGCTCAATTAACACCATCATGACAGAGGGACTAGAAAAAACATTTCCCGACTTTGAGGGACTAAAAAAAACGACTTTTAATTTGGGGAACTAAAACAGACATACCCCCATATTTGAAGGATTAAAAACATATTTAAGTCACTAATAGTGCATAGAAATTAAATATCAATTAAACATGAACATCAATTACAGTCCTAAATATGTGTTATCCTGTGAGTGTACGAGTAAAAAGAAATGAGAGGAGTATTTTCTCTTGTAATAAAAAATTCTATTTTGGAATTCTTATCAAGTGTCCAAGCGCATACAATAGACAACTTCTTTAACTAAAAATGAAAGATTTTACTTGAAATGAAAATTTAAGTTACCTTTATTTCATCCAAACACACCTTAGTTATAGGGTAATATCATTCAACTATGTTAGGAGTCCCACATTGAGTAGAATAAACTACATGACGTGGAACTTAAGCCATGAGGCTCTTCTACCTAATGAATTAGTCTTTTGGGTTGGGCTCTCCTCATGTGCTTTAAGTCCTTTTGTTGAGAGTCAAGCCACGAAAAGGATTACCTGTAGGTTGGATTAAGGTGCAAACCAACCGAATAATGATAGGTGAGTGAAGCCATCAAAAGGAAAAGAGCTACCATCCACGTCACCATCAAGTAAATAAACTACTTGTCGTGATACTTAAGCCACGAGGCTCTCCCACTTAGAGCGTGTTTGAATACGATGGTTTTACGTTGAACGTAGAGCTTCATCTTTCCCCTCTCACATTTGATCGGAATGTGTGAAATGTCCTTCAACGGATCTTCTAATGCTTAAACAAACATGAACTAAATGGATTAATCTTTTGGGTTGGGATCTCCTCATCTGCTTAAATCCTAACAATCTACTTCATCATTTTTAGTTTTCTACAACCAGAATACTTAATTAACAAAAAATGAAAGCAATGCAAATTTTGGGAAAAAAAAATGAAATGCAGAAAGTGTGAACATTAATATAACACCTTCAAAAGCGTGGCATAGGTGACAGTATCCACGCCACAACCATCGCGCTTTTTCATCTCATCGAATATCCTAAGCGCCGAATCGATGTCACCGCAACGAACACAAGCCTCCACCACCGCGTTCATCACAATCGTGTTCAGCTTCCCGAAATGCTTCTTCGCAACCTCAACCTCATCCAAAATCTGAACCAAAACCAAAAACATTTCACACAAAAATCAAATTTAAAAAAAAAATAATAATCGGCATTTTTCTTTTTCGGTTTGGTTTTCGGTTTACCTGGCGAAGCTGTTTCCGGCGAGTGAGTTGAACAATACGCGAAGTGAGGTGCCTGAGATTCGGCTCCTGAGGAGGAGGAGGAGTGGCGGTTTTGACCAAACGACGCCGTGTTGGAGCGGAAGAGGAACGGATGCGCGAGGAATGATGACGTGGCATGGAGTGGAGTGCACAAGTGAAGGGAGAGAAAGCGTGAATGTGCGTTCGAAGCAGCATTTTCGAGGGTTATGCTTATGGCTAAGGCTTCTTCGGTTTCGCTACTATCCATTCGCCATGGAATTCGAATATCGAAATGGAACAACTCAATCTTTGGTGTAATCTGTAATAGTGAGATAGATGAGATCACGGAGTAGTGTTAGATTTAGATGGGCGTGTGGTGGATATGGGGTTGGGTCCATTGGGGATGTTGGGCTTTCTAACGTTGTGGGCCATACTGGTCTGGCCCAATGAGTAGTGACAATACTATGGGTGGGCCCATGCCTCGGATATGCAACTGAACATTATCCAGATTCCCAGCTAGATAAGCTTAAATATATTTTGATTTAATTTAATTTAAAAAAAATCAATTTTAATTTTCAGAAAATTTAAAAATTTTAAAAATAGTAGTACTTAATGGTAACATAACATGTATATAGACATATTGTTGAGTTACAAGACGAATTAGGTCCCTCAATGAATTTGATATGATGCAAATAAATATTAAGTTTAAAGAGTTTGTATCTAAAATGCCGACAGACGGAAGTGTTGTATTTGCATATGATACATTAGACGATAGCAAATAGACACTGAAACCTGTAAGCATTTAAGATCGAGTTAATGTTCTGTGTTGTTTGATCCTTTTGTGCAAAGAATGTTCGTTTATTCTTCATAGAATATGTCAAAGAGAAGAAAGTAAGGAAAAATCAAATAATAAAGCTCATTTTCCCCTAAGAAGACGTGCCATGGCAAAAGACAGTGTATTTTCTGAACAAAAAAGGTGATTTGATCTCTGAAGAAGGATTTGGAGTGCCCGTCAAAGAAGATAAGCCGAGTGTTTTATTAGTCTTAAGTGATAAGTTAGTGACAAGTATTAAATGCAATATTAAATGCTCCAACAGAGACCCCATCTTCAGATGATAGACAAATAGAAGAAGTAGAGACAACAGTTACTTCACCGGTAAGGCTATAAATACCAAAAGTTTTGAAGAGTTCAAGCTAACGAAACTGAAGCAAGCCTATCTTAACAAGCCTTCGAACTCTCTTATGCATTTCTTTCTAAGTTGTTTAGTGCTCTCAAAACACTTTGTATATCCTGAAATAAATAGATTGTGAGCTTATTTTGTACATCCGTCTATTAGAAGATAGCTAGTTTGTGTGCACCCAAACTTAAACAAATATGAGGATTTGTTTTAGAGCCAGCAATGGTTTGGTAAATAAAGAATATTGAGTTGATTAACTTAGAGATGCTAGTGTAAAACTACTTGGGAATGCCAAAAGTGTGTAACAATACTTGGAACTTTGTGAGAAGTTAGTAGAAATTTGGTGGGTTGCCAAGAATTTGACGTAGTCTCAGTGGTAAAGACGAACCAGTATAAAATTTTCCGTGTCTTCTCCCTGCTCTTTTCATTTGTTCTTATTGACCTTGAGTTGTGATTTGTGGTTTTGAAAAACTTAGTATTTTGCCTTAAAACCTTTCATCTGACCGTCTTTAACTGAAAAAGGTTGTTTTTCGTATCTTGTATCAAAGAGAGTCGTGTTTGAGAAAAATTATGCAAAATTTTTTAAATCACAATTCAACCCCTTTCTTGTGATTTTTTCCTTTACAAATATTATATTAATGGTTATATTAATGATTATCAACATGTTGTGATTTGCATTTCAAAATTGTAATTTGCATTAATAGTAGCTTATGTGTCTTTTTGTTATTTGACATGAAAATTTTAAGATGGTATATGTTTGATCTGGATTGTGAAGATGATGTTTCAGACTTCGAATGACTATACCACTTGAAATGACAGATGAACCTCCTTGGAAAGTAATAATGTTAGTCTGAGCTTCTTGAATTTGGTCGACAAACTAGTGGTGAGTATCTACAAAGATACTATAATGCTTAAGTTAACAAAGAACCTCACTCAAATAATAATAATAATAAATGTGCGTACACGTAGGTTGTAGCATTGATGCAAAATAGTATTTGTAAGTGAAAAGGTGGGCAGGATTTATATATTCATGACCCATGGTTTAAGGAGAAAAGTTATGTTATTCTTAAAGTAACTTAAGATTACTTTAATCTAAGTGTAATTGGCCATGGTTAGCGTGGCAAATAAGTGGACTTGGGATTCGGATTTACCCTCACCTTGATTCATAACAATATATGATGTACATCACTAAATATTGATAAATATTATTCTCAAAATATTTAAAATGTAAGAGAACTAAAATAAAATAAAAAGATTAAAATTAAATTTAACCATATTTATAGAAATTAAAAATATAATTTTTCATGACTAAGTTTTCCAGAAAAAAAATCTTATATAAATGTTATCCTATGAGAACATAGTTAAGAAGAAAAAAATCACATGATGTGCTGGAAAAAAAAAAAAAAAAGATAAGTAAAATCAAATAAGATATGTTATCCTAAGATAACAAAATTATTTGTTAGTTGTTACTACTAAGGTTTGGAGATTAAACCCATTAAAATCGGTTTAGTAGTAGAGGATTGAAGTAAATACATAGAGACATAAGTTTAATTCTCATTTTCACTATTATAAAAAAAAAGTTCAAATATTAGGTTAAATGAGGGGAAAATGCCGAAATCCAAGCTTTTGTACTAAATCTATCATAAATGTGTAATTTAAACAAATATATTTTTTAATTAGTGCTAAGTAATTACCAGAGCATTTTTATAATAGGCAACTACCATTTCATGCTCTGATAGTTACTTGGCACTAATTAAAAAATATATTTGTTTAAATTACACATTTATGCGATTAAAAATCAAGCTGATTTAAAAATCAAGTTCATAGATCTTTTACCATCTTATTATTAAATTACAGTTCCATGCAAAAAAAAATGGTAAAAGACATATTAACTTGATTTTTAATCGCATCTAGTTCCATGCAATCATTATTTAAAAAAAAATTATAATCACCATTTTCTATATCTGTAGTTTATATTTTATAATATATAATAAATTAAAATCCGTGCAATCGCATTAATTGTTTTACCAAAGTTTAACAAAGGTGTTCGAATTTTTCAAGACAATTTATATTCAATTATCTTATTATTAAATTATTATGTTTGCACAGGAAAAATGAAGTTAATGCAAATATAAAGTCCTCTCAAGCCAGCCTTTTCTTTCGATATATATTTTTTTTTGAAAAGTCGATATATATTTTTTATTAATTATATTTTTCGTCCTTTTTATTTAAACATTTACAATTTTAGTTTTTAAGTTTTTTAGATAATAAATTTCTTTATTTTTTCTGTCAATTTCTTATATCTAAATTTTTATATTTATTTAAATATTTAGTTTTTATAACAGATTTAGGTTATGAAATAATTTTAAAGTTTAATATTTAATAAAATTGAATGAAATTGTAGTATATGAAATTAGAATTTAAAGAGAGAAATTTTTTTTATTCAATATTTTAGTTAGTGAATTTTAAAAAAAAGTTTAAAAAAATTATTCTGTTTAATTTCTGAAAAGTTTTAATAAAAATGAAAATTTAAATAGATTTAGATAAAAAAAAACTAAAGAGGAAAATAAATTTATTTTACTTTGAAAATAATAAAATTTAATTAACTTAAAAGTTTTAAAATAAAAATTATGCATAATTTAAATTAAAAAGATTAAAATATGTAATAAAGTCTATGTTTTTCTTTTTTCTTTTTTCCCTATGATCTGTGGACATGGACCACCCCATCTCTCAATCCAATTGTGTGCAACAGATCCCTTTCTAGCGCCACAAACAGAAGCATGCTGCAAGATTCCCGATAAAGTTTTGTATTTATTCTTACATTATTGCTTCTAATATTATTTTTATACTTTTTTAATATTTTATTATAAAGTAAGACCACGTACCGACTATATTTGTAAAAAGTGCATCTAAATTATTTAATAAAATTTGTATATAATATCAGACTTTATTTGAACAAAAAATTCAATAAGTATTTATAGGGAAAATATGAAAAAAATAATTAAATTTTTTCTATAAATTAAAATCAATTTACAAACTTAAGTTTTTATGAAAGTTATTTTATTTAAATTTTTTGAAAGTTGATTTTTAACTTATAAGTAAGTTAATTTTACTTATCGAAATGTTAATTTTAACTTATAAAAAAATATTTTATTTTATCTTTTTGTTTTATTTTTCTATAAGTGGATATTGAAAAATATATCCAAATAAAACCAAACTTAATAAAAATATATTAAAACAAAATTATTAATATGTACGCGCGCGCTAACAATTAACTTGTTTTTTACTATTAGATTAAGAATTGTTGGATAATCGATTATGAGAAATTGATACGTGTAATCGAATTTGCTATGTTTTGATAATTGACTATGTTACTTTTGTAATTGATTGTATAATTATTTTATTTTTATGTGTGCTTATATGAGACATGTTACACATTACATATAAGAATAATATAGTACTTTTATTTCCTCTCTCTTTTTTTTTTTTATGGTACTTTTATTTCCTCTCTTTCCAACCAAATCAAACAACTTTATAATATTTTTTTTTTCAATTTCCCTTCTATTTCTTTCAAATTAAACAACCCAAAAATCTAACATATTTCCTAGTTATTTTTCTTTTCTCTTTATTTTATTTTCATTTACTTTTTTTTTTTCAAACACACCCTAAACATCTATTTGTTTAAGTAGAAGTGTAGACGAGAGTAGCGTTGACTAGAGAGTTTGCGAGAAAATTACTTATCAACCCTATTTGGTAAGCGAAAAACTAAGGGTGAACTGTGACTTTGGTCCCCAAAAGTGTAATTCACTGTCACTTAAGTCCCTGAAAGTATGAAACTGTCACTTTAGTCCCTGAATGTGCAATTTGTCTGTCACTTTAGTCTTTTTGATAAAAAAATTTCTTTAAAATTAACGTTTGTGCCTACATTACACGTTATCTAACTACATGAATAACATGTCACGTAGGTAAATAGCATATCACGTAAGCACGAACGTTAATTTTAAAGAAATTTTTTTATCAAAAAGACTAAAGTGATAGACAAATTGTACTTTCAGGGACTAAAGTGACAGTTTCATACTTTCAGAGACTTAAGTGACGGTAAATTATACTTTCAGATACTAAAAAGGTAGTTTATCCAAAAACTAATGACAGAGAAAAAAAATGAGCAAGCCCACCACAAAAATCTTCTCTCTCCCTACGTGCAAATAAATGGGTCTAAAAAGTTGCAAATTTATCTCTTTCTCAATTATACCCCTTAAAACATAGTAAGATCATAGGCACACCTGCATGTGATATCCTTTTTCAATAGATTAATTAAAATTGTTTAATAATTTAATAAAATTAACATTAATAAATGAATAATATTAATCTGGTTCAATTATTAATTAAATGAGTTTAATGGCGATGCACTGACACTGTAAAATAATTTTATATTATCATCCAATCACAAATAACTGTTTATATGACTTTTAAGATAATTTTATAAAAGTCAACAAACTTACCATACATAATGAGTTGCGATTGGATGTCTGTGTAAAATTATTTTACACTGTCAGTGGATAGTCTTTTTTCTCTAATTAAATCAACTTAAATCAATTCAAATAATTTAAACTATAAATTAATTAATTTAATTTCTTAATTAAATTAAAATAAAAAATAAATTAATTTGGATAAAAAATTAAATTCAAATAGTATAAAATTATATATTGGTTATTTTAGTTCAACGATAATTTTTGTGCTTTCAAAAATTAAATACACTTTTTTTTTTTCTATTTCTCTTATATTTCTCTCAATTCAAACACTCTAAAATTTTACTCATTCTTTCTTCTTTCATATTTTTTTTTCCTACTTCTCTTTATCCCAAAATAAAAGCATAAAAGTCTTTCTTATTCCTAGTAGATTTTCATTTAGGCTACTAAACACTCATCTGTCTCTCTTAAGTCTTAATTGTTATTCTCAAAGGTTGAGATGCTTGTACTTTATTCTCCATTTGGTAAAAAGATAGTTGTTGTGAAAATAAAACTCAATAATACACCTATACAATAATTAATTCATTTCACATTGCAAGTCTCGGTCAACGAATAATATCCACTCATTCTAACCCTCTTACGCACGTTGCTCCTTAATATTCAAACACTATATTTTTTAATTTTTTAATTCCTGTGGTTGTGGTACATCACCGAGTAGTCAATAGTCATACAAGCATCATCATTCATCAACCAGCATAGGCATGAAATTGACGTTGTATACTTACTTTTTTCACGCACTGCCACAGTTGATAAATTAAAATTATTAGATGAAAAACAAATCACTTATATTTTGCCTCAATAAAACAGATTTAAAATAGAGTGACAGTGTACTGTTAATCAATTAAAAATTATAATAAATATTATTTTTAATATAGTTATTATTAAAATCAATAATTTGTTTATTATACTATAGATGTGAAATATTTATTTATTTGGTTGATGATTAATTTTGGCATGAAAAATTGATTGATTATATTTAACTATTTTTTTCTTCTTAATTATTTTATCTACAGAACTCAAACTTAAGACATTATTTAAAAATTCAAATTCAGTTCCACTCAGATAATCATAACATAATGTTAATACAAATTTATCATAAATTACAATTTATAGTCCCACTAGATCTACTAAAGTTGGCCTAGTGATGAGAAGTTAAAGTAGATATATGAAGACTTAGATTAAATATTCACATTCGCATCATCGTAAATAAAATTATAATTAACCACACTATTCATAATGCATTATTTATTGATTTTAAAGCATGCATTTAAGATTTGATCTGTCGTCTAATCTTGACTTAACAATCCTAGCCAATTCATTCATTAACGTGAAAACAGAAAAAAAAAAAAAAAAAAGTAAACGCGCTGCCACGCGAATACGAATCAATTAACGTCACACTTAAGTTTAAGCAGAAAAAGAATTTTCTAGATACTCACTGCATCCTTGACCATAAGTTTTGATTAATTGATTTTTCTCATATCTTCTTTTTTCTTCTAGAACAATCTTAACATTCCTCGCCCCTTCTCGAATTCTCTTCATTTCCTCACATGTTCTTAGCCCCATTCTATATAAATACCTACAATCAAAATATCTTTCAATTTCAACTTCAAAATTTAAATCAAACCAAAAACATTAGCAAAACACAACCTAGTATTGACACAAAAGTGACGTGTGAGTGTGATGTGTTTGGTGTTTTTGTGCGACGTGGAAGAAAGGGTGTTGGGGAGACAGACAGCACCAGGGGCATGCCCTTATTGTGGAGGGATGGTTCAAGCCATTGATGTAGAGAGCCAGTGGAGGTTCTGTTTTCTACCATTGTGCTTTAAGACCAAACGCAAATATTATTGTACCATGTGCACAAGAAGACTAGAAGTAATCTATAACAAGTGATTCATCCATACATACAATCACTAAGGAGAAAACCCATTAATTTTCCCCCTTCTTTATTTTATTTTATTTTATTTTATTGTTTTGCTAATTTTGTTTTTCCTTTTGTGTGTGTATATCGATTGACAAACAGTCAAACACCATGTAATTTTGGGGACTGCCTCTTTTTATCTAATACAGTCATTAAGTCATAGCTCATACTTGTACGTTTGATATTAGCAATTTTAATGAAAAATACGTGCAGACAAGGAAATCCACATTTGTAGAATTTGCATTATTGTAATTCTTTTGAAATTAATTTAATGGCTTTAACGTTGTAGTGATATGATAATTTGTTGTGACGAGTTACGCGTTTACAATATTGGAATTACCAATTAATGCTGGCGGAACATATATGGAAGTAGTGAAAAGAAAGGTTTTTTAATACTAGAAATTTGAGACAATAAAAAATTGTCTATTAAAAAAAAATAAACGAAGGGGTGTCGAATTCGTATTAATTTTTTTTATGTTTATTTAAATAATAAAATCAAGAATTAATTTGTGAAATGAGAGGCATTTAAAAAGTCAACCGCAAGCTGAACATGCATGCAAGCAGAGCAACAACGGCCAAACCCCAAAGAACAACAGGCTTAAACATCAAAAGACATTCTAGTTCTAGACAATGCAATAACGAAAGAAACAGGGCAAGTGAAATAAACTCTTTCTAAATATTTATAGGAAAAAGATAAATAATTTTGTTTCATAAGTTAAACTAAAAATTAGTCTATGTATAAATTAAAAATTACTACTAGTTTTTAATGCATAAATTAATTTTAGAGAAAATAGGCTATGCACTGACACAATGTAGTTTTATATTGTCATTCAATCACAGGACATTATGTATGGTAAGTTTGTTGACTTTTACAATAATTATCTTAAAAATCATACTATTTAACTCTTAATTTTAACTTATAAAAAAAGTTTATGAAATCTTAGCCTTTATATAACCCATATGATTTCATGTCACATATCTAGGTAGAAGCTAATTTCCATTCTATTGTTGCACAAAACCAAAGACGCAATACGTTGATAAGGTGCTTCTACCCATTCTCAATTTTGTAATGAAAATCACGTTGAGTTGCGGAAGCCAAATGTGTTGCCATCACTACCAAGGCCCCAAATAGTATTGTGTACATTTACATCAAACATAATTAAAGATACTGAACATTACAATACCAAAAATTTGGGATACCGAAGGCTTCACTAGGAGGCTGGAAACTAGCGTTACAATTTTATTTTATTTTTATCAAATTGTGAAGGGACAGTGGAAGAGAAATTAAGGGGATTAGCTAAAGAATTAGAGAGGGATTTACATAGGCTTGTTGCAGATGATGGAAGCTAAAGATTGTGCAGAAAAAATTTAAAAGAGGGGGGGACCAGGTACTAGTAAATAAGGTTTTGTCTCATATAACATTATGGGGTTAGGGGACATGTGAAGAAGCATAAAATTTGGTCTGTGTTTAGAAGGGTAGATGGAGCTTTGTATGTTGCAAGAGACAAAAAAAGTTTTGAGATTGATCATCAATTTATTTCCAGCTTGTGTGAATGAAGGAACAAGATACGGTTGGGTAGCAGGACCACCACATGGGTATTCAGGGGTCTGATAACTATTTGGAGAGAGGGGGTTTTGCATATGGATTTTTCTTTTATTGGGGAAAGTTTTGTTGTGTTAGTGCAGGAATTAGAATAGGGGTTATCTAATAAGTAGGGTTTTCTTGTAAACATTTACTCTCCATGATCTTTATTTGGAAAGTGAAAATTGTGGCAAGATATTCTCATGTTTGAGAAAGGTTTTGGGTGAAGCATTATTGTGGTGTCTTGTTAGATATTTTAATGTTTTTGTCTCAAGTGATGAGAAGAGAGGGATGAGTGTGCAAGAGGATGGTAAGAGAAAGGGAGGAGTTTTGGCTGTTTATTCATGATAGAGAGCTTGTAGACGTTCCATTGTTGGGGGAAGAGGTGTATACTATGATAGTTCAATGATGAGCAAAATAGACTGAGTTAGTTTGTCAAAGAAATTGATTTCATCTTCACCAAATAAAAAATAAAAAAAAGAAATTGATTTCATTGTGGCAAATTTCAGCACAATGGGTGGGTAGGAGAGAGATATTTCTCATCATTGTCCTTTGTTCTTGCAAAGTGGTGAACAAAATTGGGGTCCTAAGCAATTAGGTTCAATAACTGATGGACTCAACATAAAGATTAAACAGTTTGTGTCTACAGGTTGGAATGAATTTCAGGTGGCCAGGTCAAAGACTTATGCATTTAAATAGAAGTTAAAGGTGGGACTAAGAAGATGGAATAGGGAGGTCTTGACATTTTGGATTTGAATATTGATAAAACTATTAATGATTTGAATCTCTAATATGAGATGGCAACGTCTGGTGCAAGGGTGAATTATAAAGAAAGCACCAATTTATCGAAAGTATAGGATTAAGTGGTTATAGAAGGAAAAATTATTAAGAGTTGAAGACTACCATCAATTTATAATTTCTACCAATCTTTATATAACATATATTCAAGTTTTTCATCTTATGAGAAAAAATTAATAACGGTAAATTATATGTCGTGTAGTATTAGTGAAGACCATGATCATCTGGACCACCTAATAATTTCTCCTACAAAAAGGAGAAAGAAACATAGTTTTTCACACAAGTCTAAACTAAATATGAGATGAAGGCAGAATTAAATATTGACCCTTAAGGTTGGAGAGCGATGGAGTGAAGAACTTCAGGAAATAAAACAGGAAATCCAAAAACACTTTGAGACTTTTTTCTTAGCTAACAAGAGTACACAAATGGTTTTGGATGTGATTTCTTTTCATCAACTTTTTGTGTTCGATAGATAATCCATTTTTGAATTTTTCTCCATGGAAGAGATCAAGGAGGTCGTATGGAGCTATGATGGCAACAAGTGTCTTGGGCCTGACGAGTTTAATGTCACCTTCTTCAACTCTTATTGGGATCATATTAACTTTGAGGTATGTGACTTTGTTATTGAAATTGATCACTCTACTACTCTTCTTAAAGTTGTTACTGAATTTTATCACTCTCCTTTCCTTATCATGGACCAGTATGCCTTATTGGTAGCATCTATAAGATTTTTCTAAATTATTTCTTAGTGTCAAACAACTTTTATTCCAAAATGTCAAATTCTTTATAGGGTGGTGATAAATAATGAATTGGCAAAGTTGGCAAAAAGTGTTAAAAATATGTGTTTCTTCCTTAAAATTGATTTTGAAAAGACTTATGGTTCTATGAGTTGGAATTTTTTTTTTTTTAGAATACATGATAACATAATAGGATTTGATAATAGAAGATTAGTCGACTGGCTTCAATCTTGCATATTTAACAGTCTCATCTCTATTCTTCTAAATGAGAGTCCAACAAAAGATGTTATGGTTAATAAATGATTAAAACAAGGTGATCAACTGGTTTTTTTTTTTTTTTTTTTTGTCATTGTGATTGAAAGACTTTTTGGTCTTATGTCTAAGGTTGTGAAATTGGGTATATATGTTTTGAGATTACCATATTAATCAAGAGGATAATTTCTAATTTTTACAATTTGCAAATGATACTATTATGTTGGGGAAGCAAATTAGGAAAATATATGAATGATTAAGGCAAATCTTAGAAGTTTTGAGTTGGTTTCTAGCCTAAAGATCGATTTTACTAAGAGAAATCTCTTTGGAATAAATGTGGACAGTTCTTTTTGGAGGAAGCAACTTATTTTCTTCATTGTAGCATAGGTTAACTCCCATTTAAAATTTTGGGGGTTCCATATCGATTCTAATCCTAGGAGGCAAGGTACTTGGCAACCTGTAATTTATATTATGAGAAGAAAGGTAGCATCTTGCAAAGGCAAATAATTGTTTTTGGGGGCATGAATTGTTTTAATCAATTATGTCTTAGCTAGCCTTCCTGTTTATTTTTTTTTTCTCTTTCTTCAAAGTCCCTAAAAAGGCGTTGAACATCTTGATTGGCATATAGAGGAAATTATTAGGGTCAAGAAGTTAAGGAAGGTTCTAAAATCCCTCGGGTGAGCCGGGATAGGGTATGCAAGCCAAAGAAAAATGGTAATCTTGGAATTGAGAATCTAGATTTATTTAATGTGAGTTTGTTGGGTAAATGGAAATGACACTTTTTGGTGGATTATTATGCTATTTGGTAAAAATTGTTGTCCTCCTTGTATGGTGATTTGAATTATGTCTAGAAATCTAACATTTGGAATTCTAGCTTTACATCAACATAGTGGCGGGATTTATTTGTATTGGACTATAGCAATAGTTTGTCTATTATATGGTTCTCCGATATGATCACAAGGCAGGTGAGAAGCGACAATGATATTAGTTTTGGAATGAATTAATTATGAATAGGTAATGTTCCTTTGAAGATGCTTTCCCTTGCTTATATCAAATTACTCTACCTTCTATGTAATGTTGGGGATGAGAAAGACACATGGATGTGGAAAGGAGATAGCTCATATTTTTTTTAATCACTGTAATTAAGGTCTTTGGCTCCTTGGTGGGACCACGAGGTATTTCCACAAGCTCCGACCCTTTGGGCTGGCTATGGGATTAATCCTCGGTCCGGAACTTAGTCACACTTCAAGTTCCTCATCCCTTTCCAATGATGTATTCTATGGGAATCAAATTCAGGTCCTCCCCACAAACTCATCATGTGTTGTCAAGTGAGCTACACTCAATTAGTAGATAGCTAATGTTTATGTGATTCATATAATCAATATTTTATTAGATAAAACTTTTAAAATGAAGGAACAATTATATAAATAAATTATTCAAATCAAGACACATCACATTTATTAATATGATATGTCAAAATTTTAAAATAATATTTAAATGAAAATTGAATAAGATTATAACAATAATAAATTTTAATTTATCTAAGATATTTTCAATTTGATATAGTGTATCAAAAATAAAAAATTTAAATCAAATTTAAATTAAAACTAAATTTAAATAATAGTGTCTATGAAACATAAAAAAATATACAATTAAAATAAATTAAATGCGATAAAAAATATGTAACTTAGAATATTTCTAGTGGTGGACACCATTAAATTTGCTTAACTACTTTTTTATGGACTCTATTATATCATATCATATCATTAATTTTAAATATTTTAACAACTTTTCATTTTAAGAGAGTAACTCAAGCGGGAGTTGTTTATCTTGTTCTTAAGTCTAAGAACTCTAACATTATATACTTTCAATTAGAATAAGTTTACTTTTATTATTTTTTATCATAATAAGTTAATTATAAAAAATATTTGACATTATATAATTATATTTGGAACATATTCATTTCAATTAAAATATAACAAATCTATTGAAGGGGTCTAGCTTAGTTGGTTGAGCAGAGTGTGCGAGTTGTTGTAAACCCCCAGTACATGTCTTCGATTCTTACGGATAAAAAAACATAACAAATCTATTTTAATTATTTGTAAAGAAATTATTCTTTTTAATATTAAGAACAAGTTCTTATAAAAAAAACATGTTTATAAGTGATTCGACTTTATCTAACTATAATATTAATACTGTAGACTTCAATAAAAAATATATATTAACACAGTAGAGAGAATTATCAATTTAGTCTCTAAAATTATAATGGTAAGTTAAATTAGTCTCTAAAATTTATAAAATAACATAATTGTATCTAAAATTGTAAACTCTCAATTGATTTAGTCCTTGAAATTATAACAATGAGTCAAATTGCTGTCTAAAATTGAAAAAATGGCAAAATGATTCCTGAAATTACAAATCTTCAATAAATTTAGTTCATTTGTTATTAGTTGATGTCATCTAATGTTATTAAAAGGACTTAATCGACACTCAAGTACTTGAGTGACAACCAATTAGGCACACAAATGTGGTTGCCACGTCACAAGGGTGAAAATAACTAAAACATTAGTAAAATAATAATCATTTTTTTTCTTTCACTATGTCTTTGTTCTTTCTCTACATAAATTTTGTGTAAGTCTTCTAATATACCCATAAAGAAAATGCCTCCACAAAAATCCCTAAAAACAAGTTGTGTGAAACATGCATAATTAAATCGAGTGACTTAGCCTCTCTAACAATATTAAAAGGGCTCAATTCCTCTGATTACTTATACAAGTTTCACATAACTTGATTTTAGAAGTTATTGTGGTGGAATTCTCCAATGTGTAAATCAGAAGACTAATGGAAAACTAATGAACAAAGAAAACTTTAGAAAGACTTAGTTCCTCAGTTTAATTATACACATTTCACACAACTTAATTTTAGGGGGTGTTGTCGTGGCATTTTCTTAATGGATAAATAAGAAGACTAATGCAAAACTGGTGGACGAAAGAAGAACAAAGACGCAGGAAAGAAAAAAAAACAATTATTGGGTCACTTTGTTAAAACTTAAAAAAATATTCTAAAAAAAGTGATTTTTAAGCAAGTGATTTTTTTAAGAAGTGGATAGGAGTCGTCTTTATTTCTGTTTTTATCCAGATTTGTTTATAGCTCTGATACCATTAGGGTATCGGATCCAAAATTAAAAAAATAATTTTGTTTTATAGGTACAATATAAAATTGTAACAGATTTATCAGAGTACAGAAGTATCAACAGCAAAAGCAGATAAAAGGGAAAGGGAAGGAGTGCAAGAAAGAAATATAAAGTGCAAAAATATAAACTGCAGAAAGATACTTGTAAAAGAAATAAGAGGGCGGAAGCATAAACAGGTAAGGAAAAACCAGTAAATGGATAAAGTACTCCTCAGAATGCACTGTGAGTCATGTTAAATAACATAATATATGATAAAATGAACAACGTGGATCTGGTATACAAAACCGTTTAGATTTTTATACCCCTAAAACAGAACATCTTTAATTAAGAAGTTTATGCATATTAAGGCGATACTTAGAGGACTTATGGCAGCCTACACCTTAGGTCTTACAGTGCCTCAACTCATCAAGCCAGCATCCTACTTCTCTAATTAAACTTTGTTCTTAATTGAAAGCAGATATCAAGGGCACACCTACAAAGTAGGCTTACAAATCCCAGGTTTTAGAAAGAGATCCAGAGTTCTAAATTTTATCAGCATATGTTAAATTAACATGGCTTCGGCAAACTGAGGACTACTCAAGCTTAGCCAGCCATAAGAAAAACTTACGGATTTGGTTGAGAAGAAGAGGGAGGGGGGATGCCTGAAGAACTTCGGAGATTTTATTGATCTTTCTCTCTCTACAATCTCTCTCTATATTGTCTATGTCTATCTGTGTCCTTAAATGAAGACGGACACTTCCTTATATAGAAAAATGAAAAACACTATTTGCTACAGCTATAGTACAGAATAGTTTAAGTGCACAGTATAAGTGCACAGTAAATACTATTTGCTACAGTGTACAGTGTTCTGCCGACAGTGCTACAGTGCCGACAATTTTTGTTGGAGGGGTCCACCGTTTGTCTTAAGAATCTTCGAGGAGATTTCCGGGAAGTTTCTTAATCTTATCTTCTGGAAAGAATAGTTTCCTCTTTGTCAGATAGTTCATTATCTGCTTGTTCTTGATTTGTTCTCATGATTTCTGAAGAGTCTTCGTCTTCTGACATCAGTGAGTTTTGTGGAGTTTGTTGACCAAATCCAGCAACAGCTTCATAAATTTCTTTATTCTGCTTTTCTTTTTGGAAATGCTGGACTAGCTTATTATTATGATCAACTGAAAAGGGAATGAACCACTTTCCATTGAAATTAGGGATATAAAGTTTCGTATCCCAGGTTTCTTTTATCAAGTTGAAATTTAATTCATCTTGTTCTGTAAAATACCAATTATATCCTTGGATTTGGGCTCTCCAGAGGTTGTATTGGTATTGAGTGTTACCTTGAACATCCCATTCATTATAACTTCCATTAGGAGGGAGCATTGAAAAGTCTTTATTATCTTCACAGGCTAATTTTAGCACATGAGTTGGATGACTTTCTGATGAAAACTTCATGGGGCAGGTCATAATGTTTATAGACAGGAAACACATTATCGATGCTTGGATATGGTTTACTGCTTCATTTATTGGAGGACTGAAACACCCAAATTTTTCTGATGGAGGAATTACCACCAATTCTAAGCACCCGAAGGAAAAGAGGGAGCTTGGGTTTATCAGGAAATCTTCAAATTTTAGTGGTTCAAAGATTTCTATATCTATTCGAGCTCTTCTGAATAAGTATTTTATTTTGCAAGGGCAATTTATAAGTTTCATACCTTTGCATAATGGGGAACTACTCAGACAGGCAAGATTTTTATTGAAGTAGGACTGGGTTCCTACTGAGAGTCCTGGTAAGGATTCATCGGTTGAATGGATCTTAAACAGGAACTTTTGTATGATCAGGAATTTTTTCATGGAGAGGTCTTGGGATCTGTTTAGATCTGTACCTAACACACTTTTAAAATCCTTTTTTGTTTTTCGGAGCTGGTCCGAATTTATTACAAATACATCTGGTTCAGATTCTTTTTCCAGGGCTTTCCTGATAGTTTCTAAATCAGTTGTATCTAGCTCAAGGGCTTTGTCTGCTTCGGCTTTGGAATAGAACCCTTTATACCTTGGGTCTTTTATGCCTTCTTTTGCAATGCGGACGTCTTTGAAGTTATCATAGACACCTTTGTATGGTCCTGATAAAAGGACAAAATATGTATATCCTTTCCCAGAGGGAGAGGCTTTATCAAGGATTGGAATTCCTTTATTATCTGCATAGCAGTAATTATAGAGGGCACATAAAATCCCCCTTTTTATAGAACATACAAACATTTCGTTTGTATTATTTATTTTTGGAATATTCCAAATATTGTCTGCGATACAGCAGAATTTATCATTTGTATTTTCTCTTCCAGGGAAAAGAAATTCATTTGTAAGGATGGGAAGCTCCTGGTTCCCAAACTTCATTTTCTGCTTGACATTTGGATAATTTATCTTCACGGGCTTCATTTCCTGAAAATCGCGAAAGAATATCAGCAGCAATATTTTTTATTCCTTTTATGTGTTCAAAGTTTACCTTTATACCGTTGTGGTAAATGTGTTCTTTGAATAATAACCACCTTTTGTGGGGTTTCTTATCAGAATTTATTTGAGAATTACTATAGGCTACTATTGCTTCGCAATCTGTTCTAATAGTAATTTCTTTTTTATTGACTAAGAATAGCTTAAATGACTCTAGGGCATTTATAACAGCGTTGACTTCATAGTCTGTGGAAGTTTTATATATGTCGGGTTTTGTATGATACTTTCCTGAAGCGTATCTACATACCAACTCCTGAGAAATATTCTCATATTTATTTTTCTTTTTCTTGAGGACTGCTCCCCAACCTTGTTCGCATCCATCGCTTTCTATTACTAGATAGTCTGTATCTAGGGGTAAAGCTAAATGGGGCAAATGTTTTACCATTTCTTTTATTTTTCTAACCAAATTTATATCTTCAGAATTGAAATTTCTTTGGCCAGTAAGAGAAGTTTTATTATACAAGGGAGCTGTAAATTTTCCCAAGTCTTTTATAAAATTCCTAGCATAATTAAGGAGACCTAAAAATGCTCTAAGCGTTTTAATGTCTTCCATTTTATCAGGGAATTGTAATATTTTGCTAGCTATGTGGGGCTGCAATTTTATTTCACCATTTCCTATTTCAGTTCCTAGGAATGATATATGTGTCTTACAAATTTCAATTTTTGATTTTGAAATAATAAGACCAAATGTTTCAAAGAGGTGAAGCACCTGTTTTAAATGCAGATAGTGTTCCTCTTTTGTTTTTGAAAATACTAATACATCGTCGATGTACGTACAAGTAAATTCTTTGTATGAACCAAAAATATTGTCCATTTTTCTTTGAAAGATTTGAGGAGCGTTTTTCAAACCGAAAGGCATAACCTTCCATTCGAAAAGTCCTTCTGAACAGGAAAATGCTGTCCATTTTATAGATTCGGGGTCCATCTTAACTTGATGAAAACCTGATTTTAAATCGAATTTGGAAAACCATTTTGCTTTCTGAATTCTATTTATCAAAACATCTTTTGAAGGGATGTTATAAGCATCAATGTGAGTGTTATCATTGAGTCTTTTATAGTTGTAAACCATTCTGGATTTACCTCTTTTTTGTTCTGAGTGTTTATTCACAATAAAAGCAGGACTTCTATGTGGACTTGTACTCGGCTCTATTACTTTTAATGCTAATAGAGATTTTATATGCACTCGGCATTCTTCTTGTTCCTCATTGCTATACTGGATATCTTTTGTCTTAATAATAAGATCAGGAAAAATGATATCTAGTTTGCAAATAACTGGATCTTTATCCCAATATCGAGTTGGATCTTCTCCTATGATACTGGATTTATTTAAACGATCAATAATATGCTGAATATTATCAAACGTAATTGTTTTGCTTATTTTTATGAAAGCATAATCACTATCATGTTCTAAAAATGTTAGAGAATGAGAATAGTGATATTTACCATCTTCTTTAGTAATTTCATCAAGATTTATCAAATTACTGAAATCATTATTTTTATGTATGAAATTACAATTTTTATTTTTGCACTCGTCTGGATTTTTACAAGTACAATTTTCAGTTGACTTAGGCAGGGGGTACCCACCACGGTCTGCTCGCACTTCTGATGTGAGTTCATCTATAATGGGAGCGATTTGTGTATCTGTCGAAATGATCAGATAATCTTTTGTAATAGTCATTGTTTTATTATCGCCAATAATAAAATCGAGTCCTATTATCATTTGTTCTTTAGCAGGTTGTAAGTCTATTACGTCTGCTTTTTGTACAAAAATCTTTTTCCCAAAAAGATTACAATTTGTAGAAACTTGAATTTGAAAATTTCTGGTTTCCAAATCATTTATCATTAATTCACCAGTTATAGACCTATTTTGAGTGATAACCGCAGGTTTAAACTGGTTTTGTTTTGGTACAACAGTTTTGCAGATAGAAGTAAACGTGCACCCAGTGTCAACTAGGGCCTGTAAAACTACTTCTGTTTTGTTGTAATTATCTACTTTTGGAAAAATTAATTTAACCAAAATATGTATACATTTATTCTTTTTCTGGTTGCAAATGATAGGAATGCAATCTTTATTTTGTAAAGCCATTAAATTACCGCTAATTTCGGGAATTTTATTTGGTTGGCTTTCAGTTTCTTTAAGTTTTTGAAAATCCTCTAAAAGATTATTTAGAGATTCTTCCATTTTATTTAGTCGAGTTTCTAAAATAGAAATTCTACTATTGTTTAATTTATCATCAAATTTATTTGATTTATTTTCTTTTGGAAAAGAAATGTTTAAAACTTGTTCTAAACATACTTTACAAAAATTTTTATAACAAGCAGAGCAATGAGCTCTTAAAGATTTATGAGGGTATCTTTTGCAGAACATACACTCTATGTGTTCGGGTCCTACGAAAAACTGAATCTCATGAATTTCGCAATTAAAACCTTCATTTTTATTCATTAAATTATAACCCATTTCATCAATGATTTGACCATATGAATTATATTTATTTTCTGGGTATAAGTTATTATACTCATTTTGTGTAAATTCATTGATTATAGAATAATCTTTATGAATTTCTTCTTCTTCCGAAGTATAGTCAGACCAACTAACTATGGAATATATTTCTGAATCTGTACTAACAGTCTCGTCTATAGAAATGAGATTCATTCTACAGTTTTTTATAAGCTCAGCTTCTCTGGTGAAAAGGTTTGCTTTGTTTGGACAGTCTCTAGAATAATGCCCTTGTTGATGACAGGCAAAACATTCTAACTGTTTTGTATAGGTTTTACTATCCCTAATTTTTCTGACATGTTTGTCTTTGTTTAGGGTAGGTTTCTTAGAGGTAGAGGCTCTAACAGAGTATCTCTTCGTTTGTACCTTTTTGTTTCTAGGTTTGTATTGAGGCTGAGGCCTTTTCTTTCTAACCTCTTTATGGTACTGCTGGGGTGTGTAAATTTGTTTGCAGATGTCTGCATCAGCCATTTTGATTTGTTTGTTTATGGCTATGTTTGTGCAAGTATCCTCCATTACTTTCATAATGTGTTGGATTCTTACTGCAAGATTATTCATAGGGGGATCAATTTGGTTATCGTCCCAACTATCTCTTATCTTTTGTCCTAATTTACCGGGTAACTTAAGGAAAAGTTTTTCTCCTAAGTTTTTATCCATGAAGCCTCCTGCTATAGAAGCATACATAAGATAATCTTGGGTAAATTCTTTTATTTTACCAAAGTAACTTATAGAGAGTCTCTCTAAATTACCTAAGTAAATTTTTTGACGAATGGTATTTCCGTCATTTACTGACTGGGCCGTAAACAATCTTTGTATGGCACTACAGAAATTGTAGATGTTTGGGCCAGGGTCAATTATGTTTGTTTTCATGGCTTCTGGGTGTTCTTTCTTAAACGATTCCCAGCATGCACGAGCAATATCTCCCAGATATGTCTCGGCTCTAGCCATCATTTCTTGTCCTGTTGAGACATGGTTTTCATGGTTTGTCCGGTAATCTCTAATTACTGCGGAGGTCCATTGTTCTATGTAATTAGAAAGTAGTTGAGGGTCAACACTTCCTATGTTTAAGAGAAGGGAAGGCATATTGAACACTGGTTCAATGGGCAATCTTTTCCCTTTTGATTTAATTTTATCACCTAAGGTATGATCCATAGGACTTATGATTTGTTGTCTAGGTATAAACCCTAAATCATAATTTTCTGTTTCGTAATCGTATTGGGGATTGAAAGATCCTGAACTTTCTTTTCCCACGAAACCTCTGTATGAAGTCTCTGAAATGTTATCAGGGATTTCTTTTTCTAAAACTACCATTTGGTTGTTTTCAACTTCTGACCTTTCTTCTAGATCTATTGAACTAATATCAATGTCTAGATTTTTATCATTTATTATTTGGTCATTGTTTTGTGCATCTTGATTTAAAGACGAAAACAATTTTGTTTCGAAGATGAAATCATCTTCATCATCAGAGTCATATTCAGACTCACTTATGTTCATAAAACTTATAGAATTCCTAGTAGGTTGGATTTCTTCTTGTGGTTCTTCCTCGGTGGGAGTCAGAACATTTGCATAGTCTGTAAATCTAACTGTCAGACTATTTCTTCTATGTGTAATTATGGCAGTATTTGGAGCAGTAACTGCTGGTCTGGATGGTCCAGATGTAAGATGTGTTTGCCATAAAGAATTTTGATTTATGGTGGAATCAAAAGTTTCTGGTGGTAAAAACTGGATTCCGTTTGATGATAACGCTGTTATCAATGGATTTGTATTGATCCTATACCTTGGAGATATTTGGTCACTTATTCTACCTATGAAGGTAATGTCTAGATGGAGATTGTTTCCATCAAAGTTTTGTCCAAAACCTGTAGTTTGCACTTCTAGGTTTATGTTTTGTACAAAGTCTACCAAATTCATGGTATAATTGGGAGCAATATAAATTAAGGAGACAGTTTGGTTGAGGTCAACCTCTATCATTCCTATGATTGCTTGTGAATTATTATCCCTAAATCTCTGATCATAGAGAACTAGGAAGGCTTTGCCGCCTACAAAGGATCTTGTTAAGGTTCTAACACCTATCGTGATTAGACCTAAGTGTATGTACCTACGTTGGGTACTTATTAACTGTCTACCAGTTTGTTCAGAGATAAGCCGTATTATCTCATGTTGTCCGTCAGGTAGATGGAAATCATCTATCCTTCTGTATCTGTATAAACTGGTTCGTTCACTACTAAGCCAGTTTAGGCTGTATAGTTGTCTAGGATTCAAGGAGTCTATCCTAGAATTGGATCCTATTTCAACATTTGTGTTTATGTCAACTATTTGTTCTAGTTGTCTGGTGTTGGAATTTGTTCTCCCAAGGATTCTATCAAGAAAACTAGGGTGATGGTTTATTGTTTCATTAACTAGGGTATGGCCAGCTATGGTTTGTGAAGGTCCAGTAAAAGGGACCGTATTTGTTCTTGTATTAGACATTATTTTCTTGATTTTGCTAAAACAAATTTATTAAAATTTTGTTTATCAAGAAGTCTAGATTCTTTATTTCCGATAGAAATATTTTGCAATTGATTAGAAAGCTTATCTAAATCGGAATTTATTTGAACACGTTTTTCTTGAAAATCAATCAGTTGATTGACCTTTTTATCAAGATCTAAAACCTTTTGTAATAAAAGATTTTGAGTTTTATAAATACTATCGATGGCTACAGACAAGTCTTCGAAAGTTTTTATTAGATCTTTATTTCTGTTTTTATCCAGATTTGTTTATAGCTCTGATACCACTAGGGTATCGGATCCAAAATTAAAAAAAATAATTTTAAATAAAAATTGTAATTTCATACATAAAAATAATGATTTCAGTAATTTGATAAATCTTGATGAAATTACTAAAGAAGATGGTAAATATCACTATTCTCATTCTCTAACATTTTTAGAACATGATAGTGATTATGCTTTCATAAAAATAAGCAAAACAATTACGTTTGATAATATTCAGCATATTATTGATCGTTTAAATAAATCCAGTATCATAGGAGAAGATCCAACTCGATATTGGGATAAAGATCCAGTTATTTGCAAACTAGATATCATTTTTCCTGATCTTATTATTAAGACAAAAGATATCCAGTATAGCAATGAGGAACAAGAAGAATGCCGAGTGCATATAAAATCTCTATTAGCATTAAAAGTAATAGAGCCGAGTACAAGTCCACATAGAAGTCCTGCTTTTATTGTGAATAAACACTCAGAACAAAAAAGAGGTAAATCCAGAATGGTTTACAACTATAAAAGACTCAATGATAACACTCACATTGATGCTTATAACATCCCTTCAAAAGATGTTTTGATAAATAGAATTCAGAAAGCAAAATGGTTTTCCAAATTCGATTTAAAATCAGGTTTTCATCAAGTTAAGATGGACCCCGAATCTATAAAATGGACAGCATTTTCCTGTTCAGAAGGACTTTTCGAATGGAAGGTTATGCCTTTCGGTTTGAAAAACGCTCCTCAAATCTTTCAAAGAAAAATGGACAATATTTTTGGTTCATACAAAGAATTTACTTGTACGTACATCGACGATGTATTAGTATTTTCAAAAACAAAAGAGGAACACTATCTGCATTTAAAACAGGTGCTTCACCTCTTTGAAACATTTGGTCTTATTATTTCAAAATCAAAAATTGAAATTTGTAAGACACATATATCATTCCTAGGAACTGAAATAGGAAATGGTGAAATAAAATTGCAGCCCCACATAGCTAGCAAAATATTACAATTCCCTGATAAAATGGAAGACATTAAAACGCTTAGAGCATTTTTAGGTCTCCTTAATTATGCTAGGAATTTTATAAAAGACTTGGGAAAATTTACAGCTCCCTTGTATAATAAAACTTCTCTTACTGGCCAAAGAAATTTCAATTCTGAAGATATAAATTTGGTTAGAAAAATAAAAGAAATGGTAAAACATTTGCCCCATTTAGCTTTACCCCTAGATACAGACTATCTAGTAATAGAAAGCGATGGATGCGAACAAGGTTGGGGAGCAGTCCTCAAGAAAAAGAAAAATAAATATGAGAATATTTCTCAGGAGTTGGTATGTAGATACGCTTCAGGAAAGTATCATACAAAACCCGACATATATAAAACTTCCACAGACTATGAAGTCAACGCTGTTATAAATGCCCTAGAGTCATTTAAGCTATTCTTAGTCAATAAAAAAGAAATTACTATTAGAACAGATTGCGAAGCAATAGTAGCCTATAGTAATTCTCAAATAAATTCTGATAAGAAACCCCACAAAAGGTGGTTATTATTCAAAGAACACATTTACCACAACGGTATAAAGGTAAACTTTGAACACATAAAAGGAATAAAAAATATTGCTGCTGATATTCTTTCGCGATTTTCAGGAAATGAAGCCCGTGAAGATAAATTATCCAAATGTCAAGCAGAAAATGAAGTTTGGGAACCAGGAGCTTCCCATCCTTACAAATGAATTTCTTTTCCCTGGAAGAGAAAATACAAATGATAAATTCTGCTGTATCGCAGACAATATTTGGAATATTCCAAAAATAAATAATACAAACGAAATGTTTGTATGTTCTATAAAAAGGGGGATTTTATGTGCCCTCTATAATTACTGCTATGCAGATAATAAAGGAATTCCAATCCTTGATAAAGCCTCTCCCTCTGGGAAAGGATATACATATTTTGTCCTTTTATCAGGACCATACAAAGGTGTCTATGATAACTTCAAAGACGTCCGCATTGCAAAAGAAGGCATAAAAGACCCAAGGTATAAAGGGTTCTATTCCAAAGCCGAAGCAGACAAAGCCCTTGAGCTAGATACAACTGATTTAGAAACTATCAGGAAAGCCCTGGAAAAAGAATCTGAACCAGATGTATTTGTAATAAATTCGGACCAGCTCCGAAAAACAAAAAAGGATTTTAAAAGTGTGTTAGGTACAGATCTAAACAGATCCCAAGACCTCTCCATGAAAAAATTCCTGATCATACAAAAGTTCCTGTTTAAGATCCATTCAACCGATGAATCCTTACCAGGACTCTCAGTAGGAACCCAGTCCTACTTCAATAAAAATCTTGCCTGTCTGAGTAGTTCCCCATTATGCAAAGGTATGAAACTTATAAATTGCCCTTGCAAAATAAAATACTTATTCAGAAGAGCTCGAATAGATATAGAAATCTTTGAACCACTAAAATTTGAAGATTTCCTGATAAACCCAAGCTCCCTCTTTTCCTTCGGGTGCTTAGAATTGGTGGTAATTCCTCCATCAGAAAAATTTGGGTGTTTCAGTCCTCCAATAAATGAAGCAGTAAACCATATCCAAGCATCGATAATGTGTTTCCTGTCTATAAACATTATGACCTGCCCCATGAAGTTTTCATCAGAAAGTCATCCAACTCATGTGCTAAAATTAGCCTGTGAAGATAATAAAGACTTTTCAATGCTCCCTCCTAATGGAAGTTATAATGAATGGGATGTTCAAGGTAACACTCAATACCAATACAACCTCTGGAGAGCCCAAATCCAAGGATATAATTGGTATTTTACAGAACAAGATGAATTAAATTTCAACTTGATAAAAGAAACCTGGGATACGAAACTTTATATCCCTAATTTCAATGGAAAGTGGTTCATTCCCTTTTCAGTTGATCATAATAATAAGCTAGTCCAGCATTTCCAAAAAGAAAAGCAGAATAAAGAAATTTATGAAGCTGTTGCTGGATTTGGTCAACAAACTCCACAAAACTCACTGATGTCAGAAGACGAAGACTCTTCAGAAATCATGAGAACAAATCAAGAACAAGCAGATAATGAACTATCTGACAAAGAGGAAACTATTCTTTCCAGAAGATAAGATTAAGAAACTTCCCGGAAATCTCCTCGAAGATTCTTAAGACAAACGGTGGACCCCTCCAACAAAAATTGTCGGCACTGTAGCACTGTCGGCAGAACACTGTACACTGTAGCAAATAGTATTTACTGTGCACTTATACTGTGCACTTAAACTATTCTGTACTATAGCTGTAGCAAATAGTGTTTTTCATTTTTCTATATAAGGAAGTGTCCGTCTTCATTTAAGGACACAGATAGACATAGACAATATAGAGAGAGATTGTAGAGAGAGAAAGATCAATAAAATCTCCGAAGTTCTTCAGGCATCCCCAGACAAACACATAAAGCAGAAAACTACTCATTTAACTAAAAAAAAAAAGCTTAAACAAATAGGCTCATTATTCCACCAATGTTTCAGTCATTTTCACTCCGGTCATGTGACCAACATATGTATGTGTACTTAGTTGACTATCACTTAGGCACCCAACGTGTTAATTCAACTTTTTTAACGGCGTGAGATGATACTAGCTAATAATAGATGGGCTAAATTGATTAATGATTTAAAATTTTAGGGTTTTTGTTTTTAATTTCATGGACTAATTTAATAGACCATTATAATTTTATGAACTAAATTAATTAATAATATACCATCTTAGAGATCATTTTATTATTTTATTAATATTAGTGACTAATTTAATCTATCATTACAGTTTTAAGAATTAAATTAATGATTTACTTTAAAATTATATATCTTATAGAGTAATATATATATTTTTTACACTCAAATCATGCAAACACTTTATTAATATCTTTTTTGTCTCATCTAATGGGTATAACTCAGTTGACAACACATGCTAAGTATTTGGGGGAGGACTTGGGTTTGATTCCCATAGAATACATCATTGGAGAGGGGCAATGAGCTTTAAGTGTGACTAAATCTCAAACTGAGGATTAGTCTCATAGTCGGCCCAAAAAGGTCGAAGCTTGTAGGGATAGTTCGAGGTCCCACCGGAGAACCAAAGACTTTAATTACAGTGGTTACAAAAAAAAATCTCTTTTGTCTCTTTTTTTTTATTACATCGTATCACTCATCGCATATGCATCTTTTTCTCTTATTATCATTTTTTTTATCTTATATATATAAGAACTCCTTAAGTAACTCATTCAAAATGCTCTTAATAAAAAAAAGTTACTCTTAAATTAATATCACTAAGAAGTTAAAACTTATATTAACCAATTCATATTAAACCCATTTGTTGCATGAAAGGGATCAAGTTTAGTTGATTTAGAAAGGTGTGTAAGTTGTTATAAATTTCTTATACTTATCTTTTATTCTTACGGATAAAAAAAATCCGTAGAGTACACGAAATTTGTTTAAATTATATACTTTTAATATTTATATTTAATTACTATTGTTTTTTTAAAAATACATATACATAGATGTAATGAGACTATTTTGTCATTAAGTTGTAATGTTTAAAGACAAATTTGATATTGAGTTTTAAAGTTTAAAAACCAATTTGATATTAATTTATATGGTAGGACGTAATTGTCACTTTTTTTTGCACATTCAAGGATTAAATCAAAATTTTCGTTCTTTTAAGGACTAAATTTTTGTCACATTACACTTTCATGGACGAAAACGACCATTTACCCAATAATAATAAAGAAAAAAGTTATGCATTGACAATATAAAATAGGTTTACACTGTTATTCAATCACGAATCATCATATATGATAAATTTGTTGACTTTTATAATAAGAGAAAATAGGTTATGCACTAATAGCAGTGTAAAACAGTTTTCACTCATCCAATCACAATCCATAATTTATGGTAAGTTTTTTGTTAACTTTTATGATAACTACTGTAAAAGTCATATCAACGATGATTTGTGATTGAATGACAATGTAAAATTATTTTACACTATCAGTGCATGACTATTAAACTCTTATAATAATTATCTTAAAAATTATACCAACGATAGTGTAAAACAGTTTTACACTATCATACCATAATAATAATAATAATAATAATAATAATAATAATAATAATAATAATAATAATAATAAGGCTTAATTATCAAATTGGTCCTTTTTTATTTAGAATGTTTAATTAGGTCATTTTATTTCTGAAAGTTATAATCAGGTCCTTTATTTTTTAAAAATGTCTCAACGTAGTTCTTTATTTTTTAAAAATGCCTTCATCCAATTGAGACTGATGACGGGTGTTTAGTAGGGGAGAAGTTTTTACTTTTCCAGGAATTCTAAGTTGGGAAACTTATTTCCCAGGTTTGGTATGCATTTTAAAAAAAAAATATTCGCAGGAAATTGTGATTCCCGTGAATCATTTTTAACTCACTTTCCCGCAAAAACATTCCCGTCAGGGGAGGTGGGAATCTAACTTTCCATAATTAATTTTTTTTACGGCAGTAAAAATATCACATTACTCTTTATTAGATTATTTAATACAGCAAATAATTAAAATAATAAGTAAAAATACTTCATAACTCTTTGATTCCTAAGTAACTTATATAAATATTCGCAAGAATATTTATGACTAACTAAACATATTTTATTAATTTCCAAGAATCATCATTCCCATGAATCATTATTGGCATAAAAAAAACTTCTCTTCTACTAAACGTCCCTCCAAGTTGCAAATTCTAACAAAAAGATAACATTGAATTATTTTTAAAAAATAAATAATCACATTGAAGCATTTTAAAAAACAAAAGACCTAATTAAAACTTTCAAAAATATAAAAGGATTTAATTAAATATTTTAAATAAATAAAGGATTGAAATTGATAATAATAATAATAATACTTTTGATCTTATTTATAAGAAACAAGTTATAGTGTATTTTAAGGTTTCTTATAAATAGGAACGCGGAGGTAGTAATAAATTTCTGATAACTTTTCTGCCATGTCGTCTTAACGAGCGTGTCAAACCGAGTTATTTTGTGCTATTTCTCCGCCTGCGAACATTATCTCCTTTTTCTCTCTCTCTGTTTTTTTCATTTCTCACTCTCTGCGATTCATATATTTATATATAACCCCCCTCTCTCTCTCTTTCCCTTCAATTCTCTTGTTCCACTCCTTCATTCCCCTCTCGAATCCCCCATTTTAAACCCCAAAAACCGTCGTGTGAACGAGTTTCCGCGTTTCCACTCCCAACACAAAGTGAACAAGACACAACCAAACCCAACCCTCTCTCGACCTCGTATTCTCCGTGTCATCCTCGTTCCCTGTTAAAATGGACTTTCTGGTGGGTCCCACTTTCACCATCGACGTCGCCTCCTCCCCTCCTCCGCCGTACGACGCCGACCGCCCCTCCGCCGCCTCCGACCGCCCCTACGGATTCTTCTCCCGCGACTCCTCCGACAGCGACTCCTCGATCGGAACCCCCGACGACACCGACGACGAAAACGACGCCGTTTCGTCCAAGAGAAACCAAAACCACGTAGACGACGATGACGAAGAAGAAGAAGAAGAGGTTCATGGCAAGCTGAAGGGTTTGGCCTCTCTTGATTCCTTAGAAGACTCTCTTCCCATCAAGTTAGTCCTTCAATTCAACCCCTTTTTTTTTCTCTCTAAATTTCTTCTTAATTTCCTTTTTTTTTTTATTTAAAATTTTTGATACCCTTTCCATTTTGATTCTCTCTATTTTTCAATTACACAAAAATTGGATATAATCTTTTAATACAAATTTTTATTACATGCAGATTATCAAAAATAAAACATTGTATCAAAGTTTTTTCTTTTTTTATTAATTTTACTTTAAGTTCTCATACACTCAAAAGTATCATAAATTTTGTTAAATTCCATGTTGTAGTTTTTTTTTTTTTTTTTTAAAGTTTTGTTTTAAATTTTTTGATTAATTTTCTGATATGGGTATGTGATGATTTTCTACAAGCGATGCAGGAGAGGATTATCGAACCACTTCATGGGAAAATCGAAGTCATTCACGGATCTATCTCAAGTGAACACAGTGAAAGAACTGCAAAAGCAAGAGAACCCTTTCAACAAGAGAAAGAGGGTTCAAATAGCATCAAAGTTGACAAGAAAATCCTCCTTCTATGCTTGGTCCAACCCAAAATCGATGCCCCTTTTGCCCGTTCATGAAGATGAAGATGATTTTGAAGTAGAAGAGAAACCCAAAAATAAAGTGTCCCCTTCTTCTTCTTCTTCATCTTCATCAGAGGAAAAGAAACAAGAAGAAGACCAAGTTTTGCTGAGGCCACAAAGAGTGCCACTGTCATATGTTGATCACATGAGAGCAAGGTTTGGGAGCTTCAAATCTAGGAGCCTCTCGGATCTGAAAGAACATGATGAGGAAGAAGAAGATGATGATGATGAGTGATGTTTTGGATTGATTAATAATGTGGTTTTGGTGTAAATATTTTAATTAGTACCCATTTTTAATTTAGCTTAATGGATTTTGTTTAAAAGAAAAAAAACTATTTTGGTCCTTACACAGGTAATTGATCTCAATTTGGAGTATTATTATTATTGTCGTGATAGCTGATATAATACTGTGAGATCGTGTAGTTGATTGTGACGTGTTGTGATTAAATTAAAAGAGATAATTACGTGTAAAGATTAAAATATAATGTTTGTGTTTGGTGTTTATTTTTAAATTTTAATTTTAGCGTGTCAGGACAATAACAAAACGATCTTTAAAACAAACGAAAATAAAATAATTTAATCAGAATTTGTTAGTAGTGTATAGATTTTTATTATATTGTTTAATTATAGATTATTATATATGATATGATTATTAGTTTTCAGAATAATTAATTTAAAATTCATATTTAATGTGGTTTCTATTTTTAAAAATATATTAAGGATAATATATTTATATATTGTCAATGTATGATTTGTGCAAAAATTATTATAAATATGACTTTTAAGAAGGTAGTAATTATTATAAAATTCATCATACTTATAATAGTAATGGAATGATATTGTAAAAATTAAAAACTCTTTATAATGTTAATCATTTATATTTATATTTGAACAGTTTTTTTTTTTTTTTTGGTATTGTGAATTACTATTAACCATGCAAAAAGATAAAGTCTCTACTTTTTTTTTTTTTATCTATGGGTTAGCTATTGGAACTTGAAAATGAAATTTTGTTGAAGGAAAAGGATGTGTTGTGGGTCTCTGAAATTAAAGTAGTGAAAATGTTCATATAATGATGTGAGAGGGCATGGTTGCCTCATCTAGCCTATTAGATATATCGATGTTGGAAATATATTCATGAGAGAGAGAGAAAGACAAACATGCATCCAACTGGGCCAATAACAGTAAAGATTTAATAATGTTTATACGTTTTAGATTTTGATAGATTTTTTTTTTTCTGGGAATTGTGGTGAGCAAAGTTTCCAATGGCCATGGAACTGTGGTCAGTAGGTCCAATAATCTCGCCATATCCTGCTCATATCTTATACCTTACTCTTGTCCATTGATTTATAAGATTGGACGATGTATTTATTTTTGGTACAATGATCACAATTTTATCCTCCACGAAAGTCACTTTTATTTAAGTTGGATAAAACAATTAATTAATTTTTTTAAAACAACAATTAATTAACTATAGATGGTAAAATCTTTTTTCAAATATTTAATACGTATCTAGAATTTAAATGTGAGATCAAATTGGATTATATATAGTAACAAAAGAAAATTGGATTTTTTTTCTTATTTATTAATTAATTTTATTCAAAAATTTATAAACATGTAATGAGAAACTAAAAATAATAAAGTTATTAAAGACATTATTTATTATATTAACACTACCAAAGTCATTTAATTATTACTTTTTAAAGCTTATGTCCCTTTCTATTTACTTAAAAAGGAAAATATTTTGTACATGTACCTATATTCGCTTAAAAGTCCAAGATCTTTATTTTTTTAAAAAAATATCATACTTATTATAAATAAAATTTAGTAGATAGCATGTCAGAAAGTTAAAAATAATTTTAACATAAATAATAATGTTTATTTTATTTTAGTATTTGTGATATCTTAATAAATAAATAAATAAATAATTAGAAAATTAATTTAAAGTATATAATAAAATATATTTAATACTTTTGCATTATGTATTTATTGAGACATAATAAAAAAAACTCCATCTAATTTATAATTTTTTTTTATGAAATAATACTATCACGGATTCATGATAGTGAATATGTTGTTCAAAATTTATAACAAATATAGAGTTTAATTTTTAGAAATTGTTATTGTAATTTTTTTTGCTATATCAATCAATTAAAAATACAATAAATATAATTTTTAAAATAATTATCACAAAAGTCAATAATATTGTCATATATACTAATTTATTTTATGATTAGATGATAAGGTTAATTTTTTGGAGTTATAAGGTTGGTTTGGTGGTGAAGGGAGAAGGGAGGGAGAGATAGGTCATGGGTTCGAATCTCTCCACCAACAAAAATTAACAAATTAATAGCTAATATTTGGCCGATAACAAAAAAGGTTAATTTTACTATCATTAAATCCATAAATATATGTTTCTAAAGTTCAATTTAAATCATTTTTTTCATAAATACTTATACAAAGAGAAAATAAAAGGTAAAGTATATTGATTTTTTTTGTTAAGAGTTTAATGGTGATGCACTGATAGTGTAAAATAGTTTTACACTGTCATCCAATCACAAATCATCGTTTGTATGACTTTTAAGATAGTTTTTGTAGAAGTCAACAAACTTACCATAAATCATGATTTGTGATTGGATGACAATGTAAAATCAGTGTATGACCCTTTTTCTCTAAAATCAATTTATTTACCTTAGCTTTTGAAGAAGGTAAACGAAAAGAATTTTTTTATAAAAGTTATGTATATAGATTGATTTTAGTTTATTTATAAAGATCAATTTATTTTACTTTGTTATTTTCTTTTCTTATAAATATTAATAGAAAATTTTATCTAAAACAAGGGTTAAAAGAGAGATTTTATTTGTCTTTTTTTTAAATGACGATTGGATGCTAGTTGCATCCGTGATGTCCGTAGTACAAGTGGAAGATTTGAATTTGAAGTGTGGAGTATTGTTGTACTTGGGCATTTCATTTTTGTAGTAGCTCAAAAAAAGAAGAAAAAAAAAGAATAAAACAAGTTACTTCCTTCCTAGTTCCTACCCATTTGCCTATTGGCTAAGAGGATGACATGGGCCATGCTGACTTTTGGTGACTCCCATTCACATAAAAAGATCTATAATAATAATAAGAAGAATAAAAATAAATAATAATATCCATTCAAATTCCTGCAATTTTAGTTGTGGGCCGCCGCTCTATTCTATCCTCTGTAATAAAGCAAATCAAATCTTCCCTTGTCAATTCAATGCTGTATCCCTTACACAATATTTATTGGTACCTAACTGCTCAATTAAATAATAATAATAATAATAATATTACTATTATTATTATTATTATTTTTATTATTATTATTGATATGAAGTAATAATAATAATATTAATAATACCCTTGATATGTTACTAGTTTTATAATTTTAAAGATTTTTTTATCAGTATAATTTTAAAGATGAAATGTAGGTATATAATATCTTTAATATTATTAAGATTATTTTCAATTAAAATTAATATTTTACTTTAATATTTTTTCAATTTGAATTAAGAATATTTCTTAGTCAATAGTTATAGACTAATTTTTTAAAGTGTCATAGAGATTATCAAAGTGAGTATGGATAAAACATTAATTTAGTCCTTAAAAGTGTATGATGTTATCACATTAGTTCATGAAAATAAGAAAAATTCAAAAGGCACCCCTAAAAAGCAATTTGTCATTAACATTATTCCAGTTGTTAGAATACCTTTGTTAAAGTTAATGTCCGTGCCCACGTGGCACATTATTTGTATACATGTTAGTTGACGGTGTACACATGGATGACACATGACATCCTAGTCAGTTAAACTAAAGTGGAAGTTGACTTTTTTTTTTTACTCTATCATGACTTATGACGTCAAGTCATATATCATATTTAATTTAGTCATGAATTTAATCACTTACTGTCATTTTGATCTCTAAAAATACTTTCGAATTGTTAATTAAGTTACACGTTGCATGTAAGTTATTAGCATATACATCTCCATCTACTATAAAAAAAAATACATCTCCATATTCTCCCTCACTTCCATTCCTTATACCTTATTTTTTTTACCTTCCTCTCTCACACTTTACATGTGAAGTACTTTTGATTTTCATAAGAGCATAAAACTAGGCTTTAAACTAGATTTCTACACACGTTAATAGTATCAATGAGTAAATTCAAACAGAGTAAATTTAGGTTTGACTTATCAATAAACTTAAATACGATTCTCAAGCTTAACTTATCCTCATCACTAGAGCTGTCAAAATGGGCGTGACCCGCGGGCCAACCCGGCCCACCACGGGTTGACCTGTGGTGGGCCGGGTTGAAAAAAAATTGTGCCTTCCAATTATTTAAAAAATTTGACCCGGCCCACTACGGGTCAACCCATGGTGGGCCGGGTTGGCCTGCGAGTTGCCCACTTATTTAAAAAAAAAAAAATACCCTCCCTCATATACATCACAAGCCTCACTAGACCACTTAGGAAATTTTACATTGTCTTAGTTTCCCTTGAGGTTGATGATATATTAATTTGAATTTGAAAATGTTAATGAATGTATAATATTTGATATATCCAAATTTGTTAAGAGATGTATGATGTTAATGAATATATGAATCTAAATTTAAAAATGTTAATGAATTTGAAAATGAGTTATTTTTGGTGTATTTTGGCAACTTCTGGTTGCTATTTTTACATGATAAAAGAAAATAGAAGCTATTTTTTTTTTTAAAAAAAATTGATTTATCTTTTTTTTTTTAAAAAAAATTGATTTTTTTTAGGTGGGCCAACCCGTTTACCCACCAATCCGTGGTGGGTCGGGCCAGGCCAGCATTTTTAAGGCTCACCAAGAAGTGAGCCGGGTTGGGTTGACCCACCTATTAGGTGGGTCGAGGTGGGCCGGGCTAACCCATTTTGACAGCTCTACTCACCACCCACGTGCTCCATGTCTTGTGAATATTGTTGAACATCGCATTGAAGCTCTTAAAATACAATGTAGTTGGGATCAACTGTGTGAAAATTATTGTTGCAACAATGAAGATCTTGTTATGGCGCTTTGTAGGAGAAAAATGTGCAATGTTCATAATGGACTTAAAGAAGGTCTGCATTAGGTCCAATTTACCTGCAGGGGTTGTTTTTGCCAAATAGACAGGAGGAGGCACCAACTCAAATGGAGACTCCTTGTGGTTGTTTCAGTCGTGTATCTTGCCCGTGTTGGATTCACTTTTAGCTGTAATATATGAATATATGAATATGAAAATCTTGATATATTGATATAAAATGTTATTAAAGTCGCGTTATAAAGTGAATTTGGGAAGCGACAAGTAATATGATTGATTTTAACAATATTAAATTCTCCTAACTTTAAAAACTACTTTATAAAGTTAAAAGATTATTTAACATGTCGAACTCGACTAATTAAACTAAAATTATCTTATTTTGTTAATTCCACCTCAAAAGCGGTAAAATTTCTAACATATAACATTATATGCATAAAAATACCCTACGTGACATATGAAATCGACAAAAAAGATTATTTTTTCCAGTCAACTGAATTGTACATATCATGTCTTTTTTTTTTCTCTTCTAATTTTATAAAAGGCTTGTATGATTGAAAACATTAAATTTAAATAGCTGAGGGGATTTTCACCCAAAAAACAAATAGATGAGGGGATAAAATAAAAAATAAAAAATGCAAATTTTAAAGATAAATTTATATTTGTATGAAACTAAACTAATAAACATTGCATCATTCGAAAAATTGAATTTAAGTTTTATGTTGATTTTAAAGTCTTACTGGCTGGTAACTCAGCCAGAGGCACTTCACACTTAAATTTATGTTATTGATGTCACTGTTCAAGATTCTGAAGTGTTACTGATAAAATGGACAAGACTTGACAAGATTTTGGTGGGGGAGTTGCACCATGAGAATCAAGCATGGTTCCCATTGCAAGCCTGGAACACCATATGCCCAACAAATCAATGGTTTGAATCATTGAAGTTTTTTTTTCTTTTCTTTTTGTGTGGTGTAGTCTCCTTTAAAATTTTAAGAGGACTTCAGGAATATATAGATGTAAAGATATAATTATCATTTGTAAATCAATAGTTAAAATAATAATGATAAAATATATTTAAAAATATCAAATTATAAAATTTCTTTAATTAACAATATTTTTTACATGCATCTGTGACTATAAAGGAACCAATTAATTAAGTTTTGTTAGCTTGCTTGTTCACATCAAGAGGCCGTGTTCTCAGAACTGGGATGACATTTAATTGTGGTATCCAATGATAAAGATTAGTAATTGCAGGCATCAATATTAACCAAATTTCGGGTTCGATTCAGCTTAGCATTTGGCAATAGCAAAAGAGAGGCTGAAATGTCAAAGTTAGAAAATGGAAAATGAGAAGATAATCAGAAGCATTATATGTTTGATTAACTTTAAAATAAAAATATATATTGTTCATTTGTTCAAGAGTTGATGTTAATAATTTGAATCTTCAACATGCATGGAAAGTGGATTGAAGTTTGAGTGAATAATAATATAAGTACAGAGACACTGGGAATTTTCTATTGTTTTTTTCTTAAAAATAATATTTTATAATTAGTTTTCATAAAAAAAATTATTTTTAGGACTTCTATTTCTTAAAAATAAAAATATTTTTAAGAACTTTATAAATTTAAACTATAAGAATTTCGCAGATTAGCGATTACCAATGACATTGCTTATTGTTGATGCTCAAATCCTGAAATTTCAAATATAGGTGCTTACTATTGGCCCTCAAATCCAAATTTTGGATCAATGCTAAAGTAGCTTACCAATGATAACCTTACTGTCACTTATAGTAAAAAAATGTTATTTTAAAATTTATTCATTAGCGATGACTAGGTTGTCTCTTATAAATTATAATTAAAGAATATTTGTTTGAGAAAATTATTAATTTGTGTCTGGTTACCAACGACTTAGTGTGTGTTTGGTTAACCGTTTGGATCAACGTTTAACTGAAAACACGTGTTTCGATACACAAAAATAAAAGTAATGTGAAAATAGTTTTTTTTAACGGCCGTTACGTTGAATGCAACTGATTCCCAAACACATCCTTAGTCATTGCTAATTCCGTTAGTCTTGTGGCCATCACTAATTAGGTCGGTTGCTATTCTATGAGTTTGTTTGTATTTAAATAACTTCTCCTTTTAAGAAGAAAAAATATCTAAAATTAAATTAAATTAAAATCTACTTAATTTAGATAAAAATGTTAGCATATATTTTATATAATAAAAAAATGTGTAAAGTGTTGTGTTATGGGTTAATGGCCATATGGCGTGTTAGAGTGAACTTTTATCAACCACCTTAACACTTAACAAGAGAATGCTAACGACAAAGATCAAACATACGAATGAATATCACAAAGACAAAATGATTTTTTTTATAAAAAAAAGACAACCAAAAAATCAATTATATTATAAGGACTAAAAATATATTTATGTCTAAAAAAGAAAAAATAGAGTTTGTACCATAATGAAAAATAAATAATAGATATGTCTCATTATATTGAAGAGACGCAATACTATAGATTTTTTAGAGAAAATTTAAAAGGCTTCGAAAAGAAAAATATTAAAAAGTTTAAAAAGAGATGACTATTTAATTAGATTATAATATTCTGAAAAATTAACAAATAGAAGAGGAATTAAATAAATAATTAATAGATATTAATAGTAATGCAGGATAAATATAAAAGTGTTTGAAGTAATTCAAAATTTAAAAATAATAAATATAAATATAGCTTAAAAAACCAAAATGGCAGTGATAGAAAAAGAATATAAAAATAAAACTAAAATCACACAAAAATAAAAAGGAAAAATGAACACCTTAGTATGAGGTTGTTATAAAGTAAAGAATATCTGGAAAAAAATTGTGTTTCGTTCACAAAAGTACGAACATCATTTGATTGAAATGATAGAGAGACTTAATAAAAGAGAAAGATGAAGTTCGTACCATGCATGCTTGAAGAATAAAGAGGAGATACATCCTAGTACCCTAAAGAGTGGTAGGCTTGTATCTTTCACCTATTTCTAAGAGAATTTCAAAGGGTTGAAGAGAGAAAATTTTAAAAAAGTTATGACAAATGAACAAGATAAATAACCTTCTAGGTTCGACTTCTTAACGAGAATTTAGATATTTTGTATAAGATTTTATGTTCAAATTTTATTGTCATTATTATACATAAATTTAGAGAATTTTTTTTGTCACCTATAATAATCCTATCAAGTTTAAGTAAATTTGTCTCTTATAAAAAATACGTTATAAAAAAATTATAACATAAAAAAATAATGATAATACAAAAAGATTTCACGATTAATAAAAGAAGAATTAAATAACTTTTATATATTTTTTTTTTGTATAACTAGGTAGCATTTGGATCTATGGGTCCTACTAATCCTCCTTTTCACTTAACGAATGATCAAACCTACAATTTTGATTAAGGGGCGAGAATGTTGAACAATTCACACCGAATAACATTTAATTTGAATAACTAATTAATAGATATTAATGACAACGTGGAAAAATATTAGATCATTTAAAAGATTATAAATTTTAGTGATAACAAAATTAAAAATTAAAATTAAGAATAAGAAGTTACTTGAATAACCTTATGAGAAACAAACATTTTCATTTTGTTAAAAAAAAAAAAAAACAAACATTTTCATACTCAATCTACATTCACAAATAATGAATGTTTGAGGACCAAGAAAAGTAAAGAGAACATGAAACATGTCACCTTCCAACAGTGGATTGAGGAACCAATAAGCAGCAGCAAAAGAGCTATGGTGGCGGACAAGAGTTTTCGGAAAGCCAAGAAGGCTAGGCCATCAATAATTTCCACGATATGCTGTCAGCTACATTTCAAATTTTGTTATTGGTGCATACAAAATATCGGTGGCCAAACTCTTGATAATTGGCATCAACTTTCAATTAAAATGGTTAAATGTGAAGAGAAAATAGCTTACGTATTGATAGTGTAAAATAGTTCTGAGAAATGTTATTTGTAGAATAATTTATACAACAATTTGTTTAACAATATTTTTTTTTTGTATTTATCTCTCTCCTCGATAATATTTATTACATGTAATAACAATGGAGAGAAATAGACACAAAAGTTAATGTTGTCCAAACTGTTGTACATGTATTGCTCAATAATTTTATATCGTTGTATAATAATAAACTATCATATATTATAAGTTTGTTGACTTTTATAATAACTATCTTAAAAATTATATCAGCAATAACTTGTGATTGATTGACAGTGTAAAACTATTTTATACTTTCCATACATGACAATTAAACTCTATAATTAAATCATTTTCATTACTGATAGTTTGGCTAGTAGCTACACAGTTCATTGGTGGTTTTGCTATCAACAATAAAATAAAAGAGTTTAATGGTGATGCACTGACAGTGTAAAAATATTTTACACTGTTAGTGCATAGCCCTTTTCTCTTAAAAAAAATAGCAAAAGTTATTAAGATAGCGTAATTTATGACGGCTAAGACATTGATAATTTTATATGTATCAATGGATCAACTATTAATAATTATTGCCAGTATAGCCTTTCAACGTTAATAATACATTTTTAACCCACTTTATCTAACAAAAACTTTTTTATTTGTTAAAATTTATCGAAAATTATATAATCATAAGTGAGTTTATTAAATATAAAAATAATAGATAACATGAAAAGATACATATAAAATAACATATAACATTAATTTAAAAAATAAAATATGAGAAATTGATAACAATACATACTACATATATATACAAAAGTTAGAGGAATTCATTTAATTATCATATAATATTATTATAAATCATGCAATTTTAAGAGATAAAAAGGAGAAAAAAAATAGACAATGTAATATATCTATAATTTTTATTAAGAAAGAAAGCATAAAATTAATTATATATTATACTTAATAAATACCTACAATAATTAAAATTATAGAAAGGAAAAAAATCCATTTATAAATATTGAAAATGTAGTTACCGATTACTATTGCATATGTTTATATTATTTTGGGACTAAAAGTGTCTAAGCCTAAAATAAATAATTTAACATTTAATTGAATTGTAGCATTTTAATGTCAAAATAAAAGAGCCATAATTTTTTTTTGTCAGTGGGTCAAAGATCACATATGTCCCATAATCTATCGAGTCAGAGACTAATCCCGCTCGCGGTACGTGACTATTGCTGGTCCAAAGAAACTATGCACACAGAGGAATCGAACACGAGTTCTTCCGTTAAATAGATCGTTCCTCTACATATGAATGGGGCCTTACACCACTGCACCATAATTTGATTGAGAACATGATTATTTTATTAGGGATAATAAAAAAATCCTATATCTATGGATACATGCAAGTAAAATGCATTACAAATTAGATTTGAATAACTTAACAAGTACTTGTGGATAAAATAAATTATTTTTTTTCCACTACTCACTTGTTAATAGGACAAGGATAGGTATCATAATAATCATACTAATGAGTACCCTACCCGACTCACAATTTGAATCACTTAAATACTCTCCCTTATATATAAAATAAATTGTCCTAATTAGTATAAATATATTTTTAAACACTATTTATTTTTTGTTTTATTTTATTTTTAAAAAAAACTATATATTTATCAAATATGTATAAACATTTATAAATATTCACATATATTCATAAAATCAAACATGTATCCATACATATATATTAAAGAGAGAAAATAACATGTATATTGATGGTACAAAACAATTTTACATTATTATTTAATCACAAACTACTATATATAATAAATTTATTAATTTTACAATAACCATCTTAAAAATCATACTAATAATAATTTTTATCAATAAACTTAATAACTTTTGTCATCCACTTTGTTAATAGATATAATCATTAAACTCTATTAACTAAGTACCTATTAACAAAGTGGGTGACCAAAGAGATCAACACTGGTTGACATAAGTGGTAGAAACTTGTGTCATTTAATTAAGTGGTACAGGATTCGAATCCTGGTTATATCACTTTATATATGAAATAAATTATGTTGGATGGAAAGTGAAAAATATTCATCTTAGTGTGCCCCAAATCTCTAGTTAGGAGATGGAGACAATGAAAGGGAAAATGGATCGTGAAATCCATTTTGTCCATATATAAAATGATTACTTGAATGGCATAGCTGCAGTATATAAGTAGTAACGTGCTTGTAAATAGGAAATAAATTTGTGAAAAGTGGGTTTTGTACGTTTGGCCAAACCCATGGTGACATGATGATGAATTTGTTTTTACGTGCAAGTAAATAAGATGCCACCATGCCACCACTTTGATTTCATGACACGTGTTGTGCACATCCTGCACATAATTGTACTGAATATAAGGCTCAATTGCAATGAATTTCACTTTTTCAGTCAACGAATCTCTTACTACATATGGATTCAGCATGCAATCAACAAAGTAACAAACCCAATAAAAAAAAGGACTTCTAGTCATGCATGATTGCAACTCCAACAATGCTCCATATTCTGTATTTCACTACCCTATAATAGTAAGATAGAAAGAGAGATATTGATCCTATGCTTGAACATAGAATTGCAACTAGAGATATATATTACTTTATCTCAAAATGAATCGATCTGGTGAGAGAAAAGTTTCAAATACTTCCTAATTACACATATACAAAAAAAGATTCGATAACATGAAACCGTTAATTCTCTTTGATAGAATGATACGTTAAATACTAGTGCTATCACTCGTCTTATATACGGATATTGTCTCAAAATGTTAAGCATCTATTTATTTTTTCTATAATTTTAATATAATTTATTATATATTTATGTGTGTTATTGAATATAGAATATTAACATTATATTATTTAAAATTTAAATATATTTATAGTTTCTAGAATATGATGTTTTATGGAATTAGTAATTTCTATCTTTTTCATTTTTAATATTTATATTTATAATAAAAATAATACTTTTAGTCCCTCACCAAGATAAAAGGACTAAAAGTAAATGATTTTTATATTTTTCAGTAATAAATTTTGAAAAATAAAAATGAGAATGCATAAATTCAAAATAAGTCGAATTGAAGAAACTAGTTATATTTAAGCCACTTTTTGGGTACAAACTTTTATATTTTTATTTTTATCACCTAATCTAAAACGAAAGTATTCATTTCAATTTTTTCATCTAATCTAAGGAAAAACTCACTTTTTCTCCAGTTTTTTATTTATTTTTTATTTTTTTAATTTTTAATTTATTGTCTTTGAACACAAAATATTAATATTGATTTTTATCGTATTTGAACAACTTAAAAAAAGAATAGTGCGTGAGAAGTAGTGCACTGTGTCACACACTGAAAGAAGGAAGATCTTTGTAAAGTGTATAGATGAGTAGATGATCCAATATGCCCCAAAACCTAATTCAATTCTTATATATTTATACATGCGAAGGGATAAAGTAACAAAAGCTGAAACCGGAAGTTAATGAATAATTTTATCTATGCTTCGACATTTTTTTTTATGTTTAAAGCATGAATAATGTAAAAATAAATTATTGTGAATGATGGCTTGTAATTATGCCAAAAATTTATTTTTAAAACTTGAAATTACAATTTTCCAACAAGTTTAAAATTTTAATAATGTTTTATATTTTTCTATTATTAGTTGTCAAAACAGAGGTTAGACTTTACTTAAAAAGGCATAATTTTCCAAAAAGTTAGACATAAACTTTTTTTTTTATTAATTGAATTGATGAGAATGTAATTTTGATACATTGTCAATATAATTTTATAAATTATATAGATATTATTAGTTTTAATTATATATCAAAAGAAGAAACAAATAAACTAGCCTTGCAATTCAAGTGCTTTTCAAAAAACATAGACTTTTGATTAATTGAACAGGCCTTTTTAAACATGCAAGTATAACTTTTTCTTTTGGTAAGCTAAATATTCAAATATAACTTTTACTCAATAAATTTGGCCAAAAGAAGTAAAATAAGTTCTTAGTTATATGCTTTATGTGGCTTTTTTTTTATCCGTAGGAATTGAAGACAATACCAAGGAATTTATAACACTCACGCATCCTACTCAACCAACTGAACTAGGCCCCTTTGATATATGCTCTGTGTGGCCTATTCTCACTTGTCCATTATTTCCAATTTTGTTAATTCCATCTACGAAAAGGCTAAACTTTTAGAACAAAAAGTTTAGAATATGTGGGAATCTAGCATCACAAAGTGCATGTTAGGTTAGATGCATCTAAGTTAGCAAACGACAACTTCGAGTCTCTTCCACTTTGGCAGAGTGCTATCTAAAGTCGCAATGACCAATTTTATGAGTATTATGTTATGGCCTTTTTAATCTGATACTTTGTGCATTATTGCTAAAGTTTCGAGTGGGCACGAATCATAATTTATATAAACAGTTCAAAATTTTAATTAATTCGGTTCAGTGGATGTTTTGATTAAAAGTTAAACTTTTGCAAATTGAATTTGCAAAAGTATTTCAAATCTTATTTCCCTAAAACTAAATTTTCAGGCAAAATTTTTCTTAAACATACTTTTGAGGTAATTAAACATGATTCCAACTAATTTTACTCTCAAGCATATTTTTGGATTATTCTCACCAAAAATCGAAACATACCCTTAATCATTAATTATTTTTCTAACTTTTCTATAAAATCTATTATTTATAAAAAAAAAAATGTAGATGTTCTTATAAACGAGGCTTAGGTCTAATTGTATGATGACCCATTTTGGCCCAAATATCATATTAGTCCAAAATTAGAAGTGTTGATTATGATCAGTTATTAAGAACAAGAGTCCTAACATATATCTATAAATAGTATCTCATCTTGACTCGGTGCAAACTTACCACATTGTTATACCAAGACTTGGGCCTCAAGCTAGGGAATCGAACACACCTCAAAATAGACGCTCAAATTAGAATCAAAGTTCTGAGAAAAATGCTGCAGTCTAGCAAAGCAAAACAAAACTCCAAAAACAATTTTTAAGAGTTCAAATTCTATTTATTGTCAGTGTAACAAAATTTACATGGTCTGATGGTCATCTAATTAAAAATCATGACAAATATAACTTTTAAAATAATTGTTATAAAATTTATTAAATTTAATATGCATAACAATTTGGGATTAAATTATTTATACTGTCAATGAATAAATGATTTACTCTATTTTTAAATCTTTCATGCAAATCTTTTGATAATTTTATTATTTAATAACTTTTTTTTTATATATTTTGAAAGATATTGTGTGTAATTTAGTACTTTGTAAAAGAAAGAGTGGAAAGAAAACAAGAAAGAAAGTGAATGAAAATGCCGTTTAAGATGAAATTTTAAATAGCTGATCAGCATAGTCCCTTGATTATCAACCGTCAGATGTGACATAAAACAATGTAATGGTGAGGATGAATCTAGTTTAACTTGTATGTAACTGGTTACAATGATGATTGTGTGAAAATTGCAAAATAATCCCTGCATAAAAAACATTTGTATAGCATTTTTTGCAAGAAAATCCCAACGATTTGAGTGATTGTGCAAAACAATCCAGATTATTAGCAAAAGCTTTCTCATTCTCATCTTAGAATAGAGAACTCAAACTGCAAAAAACAACTCATGATCCTGTTTCATCTTTCTGCCCCTCTTGTGCAACCGATTGGAATAATCCCGGAGCCTATACTCCTCACAGCCACCATTCAACAAGACCTCACTAGGACCTTTGATGGTGACAACGACGGTGGCGAAGATGGTGAAGGTGTAAAGATAGAGCACGCCGACTCTATCTGAGACCAACACGAGGAACAAACCAAGAGAGTCTCCAACCATTTTTCACGTTGTGCCTAGATATGAAGATAACTAGTTTTATAGTTGAGTTGGCAAACTGGTAAAGACATTTCACCAATGGAAAAAGGATCTAACATTGTCAAATAAGATCAGGCATCAAAGACCAAGAGTAGTGTCAAAGGGCCAAGAGAAGCTTTCTGTAAGACAAAGCACAAGTCAAACAGCAGAACTAGCAGTGTTCACCGGATCGGGTAACCCGTGAACCCAACCTGACCCAATCCGACCCGATTAGTTTGGATCGAATTTTTTTTTAGAGTTCGGGTCAAACCCGAACACAACCCGATCCAACCCGTTAGTATACGGGTCGGGTAACGGGTTTTGTATTTTGAACCCGTAACCCGATCCGACTAGTACCATAAAATTAATTTTTTTTATATATATTATTAAATTAAAAAATACAAAACACTATTTTTTTTGCTAATTTTTAACCACACATGAATTATATTTCTCTTTTTTAATTGTTGCTATTTTTTATCTTGATTTTGTTTATGTTTTCTCATGCTAATATCTATTTAAAATAAAATATTTGTATTAGCATTGAAATCATTTATTTTATTAATCAAATATTGTTACAATTTGGTCTTTTTGGAGGACATGTAGAAATTATATATTTGCAAAGCTCTAGACAAAAACAAATTGTTTTAAAAAATTCTAATTTTTACAAAATAAAAAATATTTTTAAAATGTTCTGACCTGATCAACCCGTTTTTGAACAGGTTAGATTGGATTGGATTTCACAATAAAATTGCACAAACCCGATCCAATCCAACCCGTAAAATTTTGATTGGATCGGGTATCGGATTTGACCAAACCCGGCCCGTGTATACCCCTAAGCACAACAGAACAAGAAATGACAATTTTGAGTTTCTCTATTATTGTTTCAGCAAATAAAGCAAGAAGCCGAGGATCTAGGAGAACATAGCCAAAAGGCTGACTTGGCTGTGATCGAATGTGGAGTCCCTATCAAATGCTCTGTCCAACTTGCCCGTGTTCTATTCTAAGGTTTCAAATTATTGTTGCAATTGCAGTTTGATCACAATCCTTGATATCACAGAAAATTACAATTGATGCAGTCACAGCTGCAATAGTAGAAAGCCCAAATACCTTAACATTGCAGCTATAATTACAGTTGCAGACCCTTTTCTAAAACCATGATTCCAGCTAGTGCTAGAGGACGAATTACATCAAATTCATCTCACTGATTATTTACTATATGGATCATATGACAAATTTTCACAATATTGACTACTATAAAGAAAATTAGAGGACTAAAATACACTAAAAATAACTTTACCTATTATAGTAGGTCTAAAGTCCATCATGATACTGGTTTCTACCAAATCCATCCTAGAATTCACCATCATTTTACAACTTTTGGCACAGTAGAAAAAAATGGTAAGAGGAAAAAAAAAACATGTGGACAAATAAAACAAGAATTTATCACTGTTAAAGAGTAAAGATTACTTCGTACCAAACTTAATAGTGATTAAACCTTCTTTACAGATAAAACCAGCCTTATTTGTAGAGGATTAGGATTAGGATTAGGATAACTTTCAAAAATGTTATAATCCCTGTCATAACTGCAACTCAAACTAGAAGACACACTAACTAGGTTTCTTGAGTTCTTCATTACTAGTCAGCAGCAACAATGGCCTCTGGTTTCACACAGTTAAATTGCTCCCAAAACCTTAACGAATATATATAACATCAAGGAGAAAATGCAACTGTCACCACACGCTTATAATAAATGGAACTAATATATTAATTTATAGAGGAACAGAAGTCAAAATGCAATCAATGCAGAAAGATGATTGTATATAACCCATTTTCCTTGGCCTCCCCACGAATTCATTACCAAAATACACATCTTATTTTGCAAAAGGCATCCCTAAGAAAGTACATGGAACAAGCAACTCACAAGGGTTTCTGCATTTACAATTAACAACTTCAGCCCCTTCAATACTGATGACTAAATATTCTGTTAATCTAAACTTCTAAGTCCATGTGTACTAAAAAATTGTACATAAAATTTGCAAATTAAAATGATGCTGCTGCTACAAACAACTGAATGGATGAAGATGAAGATTGAATAAAATTACTTCAGCTGGCAGTATGACCAAAAAACCTCATAACCAAGGTCCATACTTATTTATCGAAAGTTCATAACTTACTGTTTTACAGATGGCATAGCCTTTTGCAGAAACCTCTGTGCAAGGGAGATAGTAACCAGTTTTTCATCTCAGAAGAGAAACTAAACTTCATTTTCATGAAAATACATCAGATATTCGAATGGCAGAGCTCAGGAACTTCCTTCTCAGAATCTAAGCAAAGCCTACCTTATGCATTGCAGGGCCCAGAGGAAAATTATATACAGTAGGCATCCATCTGATGAGGGGGAAAGATTATCAACGCTATTCAGTCTTCAGAAATACACAACTAAGAAATTACACAACTGCAGATGCTGTTCTGCGAAGATCGGGTACTCCTACTCCATTGCCATATTTTGCATTAAACGTTGGACTTCTCAAGCTGCCATGTCTTACAGGCTTCGGCCGATAAAGACACAAAAGCATTTCCTCCAGCTTCTGCACTGTGTACTTTACATATTTTGTGGAGCTAGCATCTTGCTCAACCAAAGGACCATAATTTTGCATGTAACTGCGGTAAACTGGCACCACAGCTTGCACTATAAGCTGACATGTCTTCTCTCTCAGATCTCGTTCTGGCATGATCCAACTTGACTGCTTCGCGTACATCTCATCGAAAACTTCATTGAACTTCTTCAACCTTTTCTTGACCAGGTCACGGGCAGTGGCACGCCCTCCCGAGAAAAGAATCAACCCTTCCCTACTCAAATGTCCAGGAAGCTTTCCCCAGCTGTCCCTCAAGAAGATTGTTGAGTAATAGTCCTTATACTGTTCGTGCTCCCTTAACCAAGAATCCCCCAAGAGCTCCCCAAGCTTTGTCCCTTTCAAATGCTTGCACAGATGCCAGTGATTGTTCATAGCAAAAAAGTTGGACAGTATAGGATCATCATAAGCCTTGATCCAAGTCTCCACATTCTGTTCAACAGCCTTCACTATGTTCAAAATCTCAGTAACAAGGAGTTTCTCCTGAAAGCTTTGGCGCTTCCAACTTCTGTGAATGATCAGTGCCTGAGTCAATATCGGCTTATAATCCTCCCCAAGGAGCTTGTTACAGTAATCAGTGATAAAGCTCGCCAATCTCGGCACATTACCGTCCACCGGGGGTGGATTCGGCCTCTGCAACTCCACCTGAACCGAAAGCTCCCAAAAAATCTCCGCAGCCCCATCAATCACCCTCTTAATAAGATCCCTCGTCAAATTCTGTATCTCAGCACACGGCGCACCACCAAAAAGCCGGTTGAAATCCAACCTCAACTTGTTCAACGAAGCGAAAATATCCAACAGCTTCAAAAGCTTAATGGGGTCCTTCTTACTCTCCGTGACCGTCTTCCCAAACTGAAGAAACGCGATTATACCCGCCTGCGCAGCTATCTTCGAAAAGCAACCCATCCACACATCCAACCCAATCCTCTCAAACACATCATTGCAAAGCTTATACTCGGCCTCAAACAAATGCTTCACCGCGAACTCCAAATGCTTCCCCCACTGAGCTATGTACCCTTCAATGCTCTGCACATCATTGAACTCCGAAACAGAAATCTCAAGGTAATCCAAATTCAGCGCCTGCAAACTCGCCCTCACATTCGAACTCCTCACCTCAACATAAATCCCCACACACCTATCCAGCCTGTCATTGGCAATCAACCTCCCGAGGATCGCCTGCAGCTTATGAACAATCGACACCGGCAATGGCGAGGGCGCAATGCACGCCTGATCCTCACTCACTGACGCCATCGGCAATGGCACACTATTCTCACTCAACAACAACCTGAATTCGTCCTCCAATTTACCCAATGCAGCATCCAGCAACCCTCCATCAAGCTCACCATGCTGCAATTCGCGAAGATTCTTCAATTCCTTCTTCAAATACGCGAGATAGACCTTGTCAGCAACGGAATTATCCTCCAAATATTCAACGATATCCTCCAACCACTGTATAGCTAACCCACAATTGTCCCCCAAGAACCTCAGCGCCTCCTGGAGGCGCTTCAGCACGGCTAAATATCCGCCGAGGTCGGTCCGGGGGTCCGACAGGAGCGACTTTTCGAGGCCGTGGACGGCGTCGAACACCTTGAGCACCGCCGCGGCGGGGCCCACGGCGCGGTTGATGTGGCCGCCGACCGCCGCGAGGGCGTCCCTCTCGGCGCGAATCGGCCGCACCGCCGATCCCAGCGACGGCAGCCGCAGCCTGATTTCGTCTAGCCTGGGCCCCGCTTTGTCTAGCGCTAAACCTACCGATTTTGATTTCTCTAAGCTAATCTTCAAGGACTTCTTGGCTCTAACCAAATTCTCTACTCTAGAAGCTTCCATTGCCGTGTGATAAGTGATTCGAGATCGGTTTCTGTTTTTTTTTTTTTTTTTCTTCCTCTTTACCTCGGAATCATCGAAAAGTCGTATTTGGATGAACTTGAAAATTTTGCATTTCTAAACGGGAAAGTAAACTAGAAGAGGAGAAGTTAAAAATTGAAGGAAGGGAGCAAGGAAGTTAGAGAGAGAAAGGGTTTTTGTGGAGAGAGAGAACGAGGGAGGACTCACTCGAGGAAAATAAGGAGAAAGTTAGGGTTGTCGGAGGCACGATGAGAACGAGTGGAAAAGGGGAATGAATGAGAAATGGAGGAGGTGGGAATCTGAATCTGTGGTTCAATGAGAGAGAAACCCTAACGAAGAAATTAGTGACAAGACTCAAGAGTGTGAAGTGAGAGAAAGAGAAGAAGGAACTTTTTGGGGGGTGTGGCAAGGTGCATGACAGAAGGCAAAAATACTCGTTACTGTTACTTTTTGCTGTTTCTGTGTATCATAGTTTAATTATTCTTCTCTCTCTCATTTGAACGTGTTTGAATTTTCTTTTGCTTCCGTTTTTGCTCAGCTCTACACTAGACCAAGTATACTTTTTTTATTATAACTTTTCTTAAGATGGTAGTATTATTAATTGATCTTATTAGTGAAATTTTGTTTCATGATTTATAAATATGATCATGAAGATTAATTAATTCCTATTGTGTGACAGAATCTTGATTCCGCTAAGATATGTATATATAATGATAAATGTTAATCAGTGTCCTTAGAATACTGATTAAGGAACTAAAAAGAGAAATTTTTTTATTGAAAAATAGAAAATTGTACTGTTTATGATTTTTTTTTTACATTTTCCTATGAATTTCACACTAAATATTTTTTCTTTTTATTTCTTTAATCAATGTCCTTAGAACACTAATCAGTAAGACCCATATATAATATATATTCGAATTCGATTCGATATTTCCGAAGTCCAAATGGTAGTACTCATGCCAGCCATTCATAATCATATCTGTGATCTGTCCTTGATGAAGCCAAGTTGTGGTCCTTAATCCAATTAACAGTGTGAAGTTATACTTGGCCGGTGGGGGGCATCACAATCATGCTAATCTGTCAATCACAACATCATTGTTCAATCCAAGTTAAAGAAATTCGAGTATTTAATTTTAGAGTTTAATTTGTATTTGTATGCATTATGTAAAAAAATTTGTTAATTAACTAAAAATTGTTAATAATATGATTTTGTAAATTATTATTGTAATAATTAATAAATTTATTATATTATAATTATTGAATAAAAAAACAAAATGATTAAAAAAAAACATTACAGTTTATAATTAAGTGATAGTATAAAAAAATTTAAATGGTCAATAAATAAACTATTTATTCTTAATTTTTTGTCATTATGATATATATATATATATATATTTATCAACTTTATTTTATTAATAATTAATTATGATAAAAATCTAACTAATTATATTTAGTAGAGTCTTAACTCTTAAAATTTTTATAAGAGATTTGAATTTAATTATACTCAAACCAACGTAATATTACTTAAGTTATGGATTAAATTACGGCTATTAATTTTATTATTTCTTTTAAGTTATGGGTTAAATAAGTGAATTAATAATATAAATATATTTACAAAATAGTCATGAATCATTATAAAAGTTAAACTTTAAATGTTGTGACTGTGACAGGCAAACTTTTTCGTGATTTGACTGTATAAAACTAAAATAGTTATTTTTTTTTTTATAAATGTCATGCTTTAAAATAAAAAAAGATTATTAATATATTTTTTACTGTATAAAACTAAATGTTATTAAATTAATAGATAAACTTGACTGACATCATGTACTCATTACCATTATAAAGATTGTAATGATGCACGAATATACCATTATAATTATAATGAAAAGAAAAAAAATTTACGTGTGAAATCTAAAATCTAAACTAAATACTATCTCCATCCTTATTTATAAAACGTTGTTGACTAAATTATGTTTATTAAAAAAATTAATTAATTTAAATATTAATAATAAATTTGTGTGTGACTATAATATTTTTTCAATTTTACCTTTGACATTATTGGAATTAATAATGAGAATCTATTCATCTTTTCTAATCTTCATAGGAGAGAGAAAGAAACATTCAGAGTAACATTCAATTAGTGTATTATAATAAATAAGAGTATTTTAGACAAAAAATAATTAATGTATAAGATAGGTCAAAATAAAATCTTATAAAAAAAGATAATTTTTTTCAAAATAATGTCTTATAAATAAGAACGGAGATAGTATATCATACATGTAATTTTTTTATTGTAATGTAAAAAAGACAAAAAAAGAAAGGTCGCAATCACTAAAAACAGCCTGAAAAGGCCCAGATGCTTTAATTTACGATACAAAAAGTCACTTTTTTGTGCTTTTAATTAGCAGAAAACTTGAGAGCTAAGAAGAAAAAAACACCGATTTGTTTATTTCAATCAACTTTTAAAAATATTTAATAAAAATCACAGTGAATAATATAAAGTGAATTATAAATCAGAGATAGTACCACTTTTTGCGCCCATAATTCCATATTATTAGAACCGGATAGCCAAATTATAAAGTCATTTAAAAAAAATAGTGTATGGTGGCATGGTCTAATTAACCATTGACTTTTGAATTCGTCCAACTCATGAAGCAATAATAACGACGTTATGAAACATTGATTATGCAAAAAAAAAATTGACTGTGAAGAAGAAGTGTGTATGGAGCAAGGGCAATTCAAAAGATCATGAATTCTACTTTAAGAATGAGTGGGTTTTCTTGAGCCAATTAATCCAAATATATGGTTGTTTTGGATGCATTCATTGTGCACATGCAAATAGCGTAGATTGAACGAACTTTATATATTTTGAAATTCTTGCAAAGCTTGTTAATTAGTCAAGAATTTCAGGTGGAACTACGTTGGATGCATCATGTGAAAAAAGTTTAGGGCCACGTAATATCTTTAGGGTTATTAATTATTAATTAATCCTCGTGGAATTTTTCTGACATGTGAACTTCGTCAACAAGTTTTTATTTTTTATTTTATTTTTCTTTGTTTCTTTTTGTTAAACTCGTTTATTATTTAGTGCTGGAAATGCCTTAGGTCAAAGGGTTGGAGTTGCAGAAAAAGTGGGTGCACTGTTCCAGTTCCAGATACAAGCTTTTGATGGAGAAGCAACTAGGTAAACATTAAGAAACATTAAGTGTAAAAGTAGAATTTGCCTAAGAAACATTAAGCATAAAAGTATTGTGAAAGTGGGAAAGAAATAAAAGAGGATCCTTTACTTGGGACTAAGTGTGAAAAATAGGCCCATATAAGAGAATTTGGGCTTTTTTGGTCCGTATGCAGCACAATAAAATAATGTCTTTTAAAGCTATTATAATTTTGACCAATAAAAAAGAAAGCTATTGCAATTATTTTTTATTAGGTTCAATTATTTTTTTATAATTTTTGTTTTAAAATTTATTGAAATAAATTAAAAGAAACTTATATAATAGTTATATGTCTGCAGTAAAAAAAATAGTTATATGTCTATTTAATAAAGCTAATCTAAACACTTACTGAAATACATGTATGATAAGTCTAAAAGCTATTCTAAATGTTCCGTATAAAATCAGTGTTACTTTATAGGATGAAGAATTTCGTGGAGTTTCACATTTTGCAAAATATTTTTATTAGAGGAAAGTATATATAAGCTAATATAATAATATTCTGGTTGTATATAAAGTGTTTCACTGTTAGAGCTCAAGAAGTGTGAGTGGCTTTTTTTTTATTATCAAATAGGGGTAATTTTTTGAAAAATTACCAAAATGGATATTTTTTGAATTTATTATAGATACGGGTAAGTCGTGTTTTAAAACACGAAGAAGTCGTGTTTTAAAACACGACTTTAGTCTGTGCTCATCCCCCACTAGAAAAGGGTATCATGAGAAGAAAAAAACTTGAAAAGGGATGTGCACTTAGTAACTAGGGAGGTGCATATGGCAATTTCCATTAAAAAAAATGAAGTTTACAATTAAAGTAAAAACAAAAAAATAAAAATACTAAAATCCCGACTTCATCTATTTTAAATAAAAAATTAAAGTTGTGTTTTAAAACATGATTTCTTTATTAGAACTCGTGTTTTAAAACATGACTTAGCCTATGTTTGCTTTGCCGTTGTAGAGACTCAAACGACGTTTCAAAAGGAACAATTTCCTTACGTATGCGTTAAAAGTCTCTTGGAATTTGTGCTGCTGCATTTTCAACTGAGAAACAAACATGGTCTTAGTGCATGTTTAGATTAAAGTTTGCAAACTTAAGTATGAGTCAAACTTAAGTTTGCAAAAGTATCCCAAGTCTTACTTCTTTCAAACCCAGTTTCAAGACAAAAAATTTACTCTCAAACATACTTTTGAGGGATAACCAAGGCGCAGGCTATTTTGGGGGACCTTGTAATGTCCCCCACCGTGGGAAACTAATTTTAGCCATAGGATAAATCTATTTTTTGAGATTGATGTGAGACTACCGTACAACTGCCTACACTAGATTTTTTTTATTTTTAAAAAGGAATCTTTTTTTTTTTTCTGTTTAAGTTTTTTTTTTATAAAAAAAATGACCTTTCTTCTCCGTTGTTGCTTATTGATGTGGGACTACCATACAACTGCTTACACTAGATTTTTTTTTTTTAAAAAAGGGATCCTTCTTCTTCTGTTTAAGTTTCTAGTGATTTTTAACTACTGCAAATTTTTTGGCAAACTAAAACTGTCAGAAATGTTAAAAATAAAATAAAAAATCAAAATCTCGAACACTAGATTTTCTGAAATCACAAAAAATGTTACAAAAATAAACATTTTCAACCACCAAAAAATTTGCAGCGGTTAAAAGTCACTAGAAACTTAATTAGGAAATTTTCACACACACAGTTTATGTCTGCCATGTCATCACTTAACAGTTGAAATTAATGTTAGGGACTAAAAACAGAACAAAACAAAACAATTTATGATGGACTAAAAATAGAACAGAACAGAACAATTTATGAGAGACTAAAAATAGTAAAAAAATTTATGAGGGACTAAAAATAAAAATCAAGATAAAATGACGGACAAAAAAGTGGGAAGAGAGGCAGAAGCAAAACAACAACGGAGAAGAATGGTTATTTTTTTTTTTAAAAAAAAAACTTAAACAGAAAAAAAAAGGATTCCTTTTTTAAAAAAAAAAAAATCTAGTGTAGGCAGTTGTACGGTAGTCCCACATCAATCTCAAAAAATAGACTTTTCCTATGGCTAAAATTAGTTTCCCATGGTGGGGGACATTACAAGGTCCCCAAAATAGCCTGCATCGGATAACCAAATATAACTCCAAAATGATTTTACTCTCAAACATACTTTTGGATCCTCCCACCGAAAATCCAAACATACTCTTATCCATGTCAATGTCCGTTGGTAAAAAAAGGCTATGTGAGTGGTGTGACACAATGCTACGCATTCTCAACACGTGAGATCATCTTTCAGAAAACCTTATTTATGAATATCACTAACCATTTAATTTGCTACGTGTATGTGTAGGTTTTCAAGAACATTTAGAAAATATCGAGTTTTTTTTTTGGTAAAAAAAAAAAAACTTTTGTGCACTGTAGTTCTTATTTGCCACGGGCCAAGCAGGAGGGAGGGGAACCTATTTTTGTTTATTTCAATTAACAATTCCTAATATTTAACCGAAGTTACACTGAAAAACATAAATCAGGGTTACCACTTTATACACTATTATTATTTGGCTTAATTACAAATTTTACCATCTAACTTTCATAATTTTGTGAATTTTACCATCCAAATTTATTTTTTGCAAATTTTACCATCCAAGTTTTCAATTTTTGCGCATTTTACCACTCTGATATTTCACAAAAAAAAAATTAAAGAATTCAAAACTTTTTTTTTGTGAAACATCATGGTGGTAAAATGCGCAAAAATTGAAAACTTAGCTGGTAAAATTTGCAAAATGATAAAAGTTGGATGGTAAAATTTGTGAAAAAAGAACTTGAATGGTAAAATTTGCAAAAAAATGAAAGTTGGATGGTAAAATTCACAAAAAAAAACTTGGGTGGTAAAATTCGCAAAATAATAAAAATTGGATGGTAAAATATGCAATTAAACCTTATTATTTGGCTAGGATATTACTATCTCCGTTCCTAAATTCTTGCATGTTTTAATTTTTTGTTTTTGTTTCAAAACTCTTGATATTTTACATATTTCAAGTCTCATTAATTATTTTCTTCCACATGTACTCCTATTTAACATGGTCTAGATTTTCACAACTTCTTCCATCATAGATATTAATCATTAAATGAAGGTATTATAGACTAAATGTATTGTTTGTAAATAGTATTAAATGTATTATTAAGTTATGTGCATTAATCTTAAACATCAAGAGTTTAGGAACGAAAATACTATTATTTACTGTCAAAAGTTAAGGGGAAGAAACTTAATTGTATAATAGCATGGCCCAATTAACCATTGACTTCTGAATTCGTCAAAGTCATGAAGTAATAATAGGATTATACCACTAATAAGTTGTTGGTCCGAGTGATACTGGTTCGGTCTTCTTAAGTAAAGTCTTGGATTCGAGTCTTGTGGATAGAAAAAAATGTGGTGGGATCTACTGGTTGGAAGGAGAGACTCCATCAAAGGTGGCCAATCAGATTCTCTGACGGATATTAGTCATCAGTAAAGAAAAATAGAATTATACCCTTATGTTTGTTTGAGTGTAAATAAATAAGGAAATGAAAAAAGAGAGATAGAATAAAAATACTATTTTTTTATTATTTATTTAAGAGAAGAAATAAGAAGTAAAAAAGATTTTTTTTTTAGTCTCATGTATTGGAAGGAAATGCGTGTTACAGTTTTTTTTACTTTCTAAGAAAATATTTTTATAACATAAAAATAATAAATAATATTATGTTAAGAAAAAATTATATAGTAAAGTGATTAAATTTTTAGTTAAATTTAATTTTTTATAAAATTTGTTTATTTTTATTTATTCTTCCATTCATCCAATCCAAATGACATAGTATCTTTTTTACTATATTTCTTTTTCACTTATATTTATATTTTTTTTTATGAAATTTGATATGCCCCAAATCAACAAGATCAAATAGATATAATATTATAGCATGTTTTCATAATAATATGAAGAGAATTAGATAATAGAGTTTGTGTACCTGGCATAAAGAATTGATTTTTCTTGTTCTTCTTGAGATTGAGGTAAACATTGTAGAGAACTAGAATGAGAGAAGAATACCCTCAATTAGGGATGGCAACGGGTCGGGTCGGGCACGGATAGTGGTTACCCGCTACCCGACCCGCCGGGGAAAATCCGCCCCGTTACCCGCCGGATACCCGTTTGAAAAAAATCCGCGGGTTTTTCTTATATCCGCGGGTATCCGTGGATACCCATGGATATTTCATATTAAAAAAAAAAAATATTTTTTTAAAAAAAAAGGTAATTTTTTTAGAAGAAATACTAAGAAATAGATCCTTTATGTGCAATAAAATTTGAAAATAAAATCATATTATTTACTACAAGAAGAATAAAGAATCAAATGTGTAGTTAATTGAATTTTCATGTGAAAATTACATGTCTTTAATTAAAAAAAATCAAAGAAATAAGAATCTTATAATGTGATTTTGAATCTCTAGACATAATATTTACTAGTATCAAGAGCAAAAACTAGTGATTTTAAATTATATATATATATATATATATATATATATATATATATAAGGGTAATTTAGTAATTTTACGGGTAACGGGTATCCGCGGGCACGGATAGTATGATACCCGTACCCGCCCGTTAAACCCGCGGGTAAAAAAAAAACCCGTACCCGTTACCTGCGGGTATCCGTTTATACTATCCATCTTCTATCCGTGACGGATTTTATCCGCGGATATCCGCGGGCATGGATTTTTTTGCCATCCCGACCCTCAATCACGATTGGCTCGATAGAGAGAATTAACCGTTTAATGGGGCAATGATCAAGTAACTTATCGTATGAGAGCATGAATAACCTGAATCACCTGAATCCATTATATAATTAGGTGTTATAATAATAATATATTAATAATAAAACAGTATTTCCAAATAATTGATTAATATTAATCTATAAAATAAATTAATTAAATAATTAATCTAACATCTTTTCTCTTATTTTTCCCCCTCCTTATTCCTCTTCAAATCCGAATGGGTATGAAGTGTGTATGGTGCAAGGACAATTGAATTATTAATAGACAATAGATCTCAAAATCTTCTAGAAGATTGAGTGGGTTTCAGCGAAGAGCTATTGCTGGAAATAGCTAATTTAACCATTATATACATATGGTTGTTATGGATGCACTATGTCTATGTTCTAAATAGCAAAAATTGACCAAACACTTTTGAATTCTGACAGGCTTGTAGGTCAATATTTTTAGGTCGAAACGTTGGATGCACGTTAAAATGTTTAATGCTATTTTTATTTTTCTTTAAAAAAAAGTTAAATGCTATATGATCTTTATTTAGTCCTCGTGGAATATTACAAGATACGAAGTTTTGTCAACGACTTTTGACTTTGAAGAAATATCTATTAGCTGGCATATTTTGTTGGGAACTTGTTGATTAAGCTGCTTAAAGGGTCAGAGGATTGGAGTTGTAGAAAAATATTATTTCATATTTGCTTGTCTGGTTGGGGATTACTGCATGCAGTGCACCAAGCTTTTGATGGAGAAATAGCTATGGAGGAGGATCTACGAAACCAGATAGACATTCATGAACCAAATCTCAGCTGAAAAGTGAGGGAAATAATTTGAGGACTTATTCATAGGCAACTTTTTAGTGAGCTTATTAATTAGGCCCTATGAGAGTATTTCTGGACTTTTTTTTTGTGTTGGTTTAATTATTCGTTTTTTTTTATCCATAGGAATCGAAGACATGTACGGAGGAGTTTATAACAACTCACGTATCCTGCTCAACCAACTGAGCTAGACTCCTTTGCTGTTTAATTATTCGTTTAATCTTTATAGTTACACAAATTTTATTTTTTAGTCCTTATATTAAAAGATAGGATAATTTATTTTAGTCCTACACATACAATTTTAATCTCTTTTAGAATTAAATAAGTATAATTTGAGGAGGGATCAAATTATACTGACGTATCTTAAACAACTATTACACCATCAATAACTTGATATATAATGTGATTTTTATCGATTCAATCGTTGAATTATATTTACATATATAGAAGGTAATTAAATGATCAATATTTTAGTATATTTTGAAAATTTTATATTACGTCGATTTTAATCTATATGAATGAGGTAATAAATAATTTTGGATTAATATGAAATTTTGTATATATGATATGTATGAAATGAAGTTTTAATCCAATGGTGAATTTTAAGAAAACATCATTCAATTGAAAGTTATTGAATGATGTAATAGTTAATCAAAGTTACACAAGTGTAATTTGATCCCTCCTATATATATATATATATAGGAGGGATCAAATGATACCGATGTAACTTACACCAACTGTTATACCATTCAATAACTTGATATTGGATTGAAAGTTCATTTCACATAAAGCATATATACAAAATTTCATATTAATCCAAAATTATTTACTACCTCATTCATATACATTAAAATCGATGTAATATAAAATTTTCAAAATATACTAAAATATGGATCATTTGATCACCTTCTTATTGTTATTCAATTTTGACAAAATTTGACACAGACAATCTTGGTAATATATAGATACAATTCAACGGTTTGATAGATAAAAATCACATTCTATATCAAGTTATTGAATGGTGTAATAGTTAGTGTAAGTTACACTGATGTCATCAGAAGTAGGAGAGCAAGACCACTCCTTCCTGTAATTGATTGAAAGGAGTCCTCATTCTATCGTTTCCTTTCCAGCCAATTGAAATTCATTGAAATCAACATTTTCTTTCAAGCCAATTAGAATTCTTGGCAATTCAAGATTAACTCATCAATGCTTTTTTTATTCAGCCAATTGGAATCTTATGAGTTTGTTTTCCCAGCACATCTATTTTTTCCCCTCCTCCATTAATTACTGTTGAACCGTACCAATTTTCACACTTGATTTCTCGCATGGTTTTATTCAATAATTGTAATTATTTTTATTTAGCCAATTAATATGCAGTGTCACGATTTTATTCAATTAGATTTTTTCTTCTTCAAATACTTGGTCATATATAGGAAGGAGATGTCGTGTTTGAATTCCAAATTTCTCATTAAAATACGAAATTTATGAGTTAGAGCATCTCTAACGAAGAACTCATTTATTAGTTCTTAATTTATTTTTAGTAGACCTTATACTCTCATGTAAGATTTAAAAATTCTAACAATTTCCTTCAAATAGTAAAACTCTTAAGAACTTAAAATACATCTCACAATAGACTTCATATTTTTGTAATTTTTTTTGTTGGTTCTAATAAATTAAATAAGTTTTTAATATTAAGAATGCAGTTCTTATATAAGAATCATTCTATACTCGACAGTCAAATTAGCAAACTCCAATGATAAAAAAAAAAACCTTATAAGAATAACCGTTGGAGAAGATTTTAGCGGTTAAAAAAGATAAAGTACGAATAGAAGACAATTTAAAATATATGTTTTTAATATAATATTTATTATTAGGTAAATTTTATTTGAGACTTATGAAATTACGTAGGTTTCACTTTTTATTGAGAAAAATTCATATAAAATTTATACAATAATAAGAAATATAAAAAACAATTTAAAAAATTACGGTGTTAGTTAGTGTTTTTCTAGAAGAAACTAGATTACTCTTTAGGTAACATTTGATGCCGAAAATGTTTTAATAATTATTAAAAAAGTCATATTAATATAAATTTTTGGTTTAATTGCAAATTTGTTACTCATCTTTCAAAAATTTGCACATTTTGTCCTATTGTTAGTTGATCATTTGATGGCGTTAGTTGACTGGTGACATGACAAGTTAATTGCTGACATGGATTAATGATAGAGGTGTCAAAACGGGCCAACCCGGCCCACACGGGTTGGCCCACCACGGGTTACACAGTAAACAGGCCGAGCCAAATTGGCTCACCAAAAGGCGAGCCATGAAAATACCAACCCGGTCCGGCCCACCACGGGTTAGGTGGGTTGGCTCACCAAATTTCTAAAAATAAAATAAAAATAAAAATTAAAAAATAAAAACTTATTCTGGTTTTTTTTTATTTTAAAAATGACCTTTTTTTTCCATTAAAGACATTTATCAATTCAAATGATTGAAATACAAATACAAATAATAGGCAAATGTATCAAATATCCATTCAAGCATTTAATATCAATAAGTAACCATTCAAATGTCTCAAATACCATTCAAAACAAAAGTCTTAAAATTAAATTCAACCATCCAAGTCATAGTTCAACAACATTAAAGTCTTTAAAGTACCAAATTGTCAAGCCAACCTACATAATTGAAATTACTAAACAACTAGAACATTAAATTCTAAACTCCATCATTCATCCAAATTCCAAAGTGCCAAGATGAAATTGTTGTTATCCATGAGCAACATTGGAGTCATGAATTGTGAAGTCTAAAACAAGTTCCTCTTCTTTCTCAACATCACCACTATCTCCATCTACAATCACAAAAAAATAATAACATTAGCAATGAATGATTTTGTTTGAAGTAAACTAGTAAAAAAAGTATTGACAAGTAATATATTACCCAATTCTTCAAAGCCAAGTAACCAATTTTGGGTTAAAATTAGTGCTTGAACATTGGTTGGAAGAAGACAAGAACGATACTTGTTAAGTATGTGAGCACCAATGCTAAATGCAGACTCACTAGCAACAATTGTTATTGGAATGCTTAACACATCACATGCCAACCTACAAATATTTGGATAACGTTCTTGGCGGTCCTTCCAATAGCTCAAAACATCCAACTTTCGAAAAACTTTGGCTCAAGTGGTGTCTCAGCCAAATAAAGATCCAACTCAGACTTGCCAGTCACATTAACATTTTGACTCACATAATTGATATATTCCTATGACATTATAAGAAAAACAAAATAAATTAACAAATATATTAGATAATAAACTAACAAATAAACTAACAAAACAAATACTAAAAGAAGCCTACACACTCTACAAAAATGGGCTATTTTTTCAGTTTTAAAATGCTAATAGAAAGAAAACTAATTTAATCCTAATCAACCAATTAATTAAATTTTACACTCTTAATTATTTAATTTAAACTTCCTCTAATTATTTATTTAACTAAATTAATCTTACACAAAGGATTAGATAAGACATACAAAGAATTAACAAATAAATTAACTTACAGAATACGGATCCATGTCTTCCATCCCTTGGTTTTCCTCAAAATTGAAATCTTGTTCAATTGGAGGAACAATTTGGGAACTTGATGCACCAGATGAAGTGGACTTTACATTCACATACTCTTCAAAAAGCTTGTACATTTTGCTTTTTATGAAACCAACTTTTTCATCACAAGTAAAAGCATCATGTTTTGAATAATAAAATCGAAGAGCTTCAAGTTTCATTCGGGGGTCAAGAACCATGGCAATTGAGAGAATGAGACTATAGTCACTCCAATACTTGCTAAACTTTTCCATCATCCTTTCCGCCATGTCTTTCATCAATGCATCATCACTTTTTAGTGTTTCCCTCAACAACCACTCAATTTTCCATACTTGCAAAAAGTATTCATTAGCTGTTGGATAAGATGTACCTAAAATAACAATTTTTAAAAATTAGTTAAACATATCTATGTAAACAAATGGTGTAAGAGAAATATTTGTATTCATTAAAGGTAGGATAAAATGTACCTGAAATCAAGTTGGTCATCTTATAAAATGGCCTAAAAAATTCACACATCCTTTTAGCTCTTTTCCACTCTTCAATTGATGGACAATATTTGTAGTTTCTATCACGAATGGTAAAACTACCAAAAGCATGACGGTACTTAAGAGCACTTTCAAGCATGGCAAAAGTAGAATTCCATCTAGTGGGTACATCCAACTTCAAACCCACCTTAGTATCAATACCTCTCACTTGAACAACGCATTCTTTAAATGCTATTTTTCTTGCATCTGAAGCTCTTACATATTTAATACTCTCTCTAATCTTTTGTAAAGCACCTTCAACCACTTTTAAGCCCTCCTGAACTATAAGATTTAAGATGTGGGCAGAACACCTCACATGAAAAAATTCCCCATCACACAACAAGCTATTTTGCAATCCTAATTGCTCACCTAAAATTTCTTGCATAGAATTATTGGCAGCAGCATTGTCTAATATGATGGAAAATATTTTTCTATCAATTCCCCACTCAGTTAAACATTCAAACACTTTGTTTGCCAAATCATGACCAGTATGTGGAGGCTCCATTCTACTAAAAGCAAGAATCTTACTATGCAATCTCCAATTGTTGTCAACAAAATGTGTTGTCAAACAAATATATCCCTCTTGGGTACATGCAGTCCAACAAAATGTTAGCGAAAGAACTACACCCTTTTTTCAAATGACGTTTTAATGTTGAAGTCCCTATTTTACTTCCACCAATTACATACTCTTGTCCACATACATTACATGCAGCCTTTTCTTTGCCATCTTTCACACCAATTTTAGTAAAAAAACTCCAAACTTCAGATGTACAAGTCCTAGGTTTCTTACCATTTCTTTCAGCTTCATCACATTCATTCTCAATTGGACCCTTTTCCATGGGTTCTTCATTTTCTCTACATTCATCATCATCATCACTGCAAACTGCATTGTCACTTCTTTGATGAATAGTCTCTGACTCCATACTGCAAAATTGTAGTGAACAATCAGATTAAATTTCATAGCATTTTAGAGAAATACATATTTATTGTAGCAGACAGTGAATGCAGCTATACTTTTTCATGACCCAGAAAAAAAGCATGAGGAAAAAAAATCAAATGGAACTACATCAGCAATACTAATCCCAACAAACTCTAGCACTCTGCTAAAAAAATACACCGAAAAAAAATATGTGCAAAAAAATATGCCAACACAGCAAACATTGCGTGCTTATATTTATCCTAATGCAATAAGAAGATATTAATTGGTGCAAGAATATTTTCAACTGGAAAAAATATTGGATAAAGAATGGTTTCATCAGACACTGCTCAAACCCACCAGCTAAAACCACATATAAACCCACCACCCCCAACAGAAACACAGTTTGATAACAGTAAAAAGTCTAAGTAGTTATCTTCTGTCATACAGCAAGATATCTGGTATTCAAGGGGTCATACACAATTAAGAAAACAGTAACAAGTAACAGCAAAGAAAGAAAGAAGGGTAAGAAAAAAATTTAAAAAATAACACAATTAAGAGGGGGGGGGGGGGGGGGGGAGGAATGATTATCAATTCTAGTACAAAGTAAAGGAAAATAACAAGTCTATAAAAGAGTCACCACCTCTGTTACAAAGTTAACAGAAGTTCCCTAAAGGATTTGTCTCAAACATTTTACTTTTTTTTCCAGTTTTATTTATAAAAATGAATTGTTGCAAAGAAACAAGAAAAAAAAATATTGAAAAAAGGAGAATCCTCTCAAAATCGCAAACCAGCTCATTAGGCATTAGCAGAATAGACAACAATAACAAAGCTCCCTAAAAAAATTTAAATCCATAACAATTAGCACAGCAAAACACGTGTGCGGTGTAAATAATGAAACCACATTATTAGCATGATTTTTCTTAATTTTCTTTTTCTTGTTTTCAATACTTCTATTTACCACATTATAATTTATAAGAATCACAAGACAGTGACCTAACTAAAATAGAGCTTAAGCTTTCGAACATACCTGGTCGCCAAGAAGCTTTTGAGATGGCGGCGCCGAAGGTGGGTAGCGCCAGCGGTGGGTAGTTTTGTGCGCTGGTCGTTCTGTAGAGGAGAGACACACTCGAGACTCAAGAGAGGTGAGGAGAGACCAGCGGGTTCTGTTCTAGAGCCTTCTTCTATTTTCTATTTCTATTATATTATTTCAATATTTTTTTAAGTTAAGTGGGTTAGTGGGTCAGCCCGGCTCAAACCCGTTTGGCCCGCGAGTTAAGTGAGACGGATTATAGTTTAGACAGTATCACAAAAACTTCCAATTTTTTGACCCGGCCCGACCCGAACCCATGGTGAGCCGGGTTGGCTCACCTGGTTCGGACCTGTTTTGACACCTCTAATTAATGATGTGGCATATTGATGATGACTTGACAGTGAACATGGCTATTTATGTGGCAAGAGACTTAAATTGCACATTTTGTCCTTTACTTTCAAATTTTCGCACATTTTGTCATCCAACTTTTTTTCTTTATACATTTTGCCCCCAACTTGTTATCATTATTAAACTAAATAATAATAAAACCCACTAGGGTCGGCCTAGTAGTGGAGATTGGGGTAGAATGCATGAGGTCATAGGTTCGAACCTCAGTGCGACTATTGTCCACCAAATAATAATATTAATATGAATAAGACAAAATAAAAAAGAATGGGTATATAGATATCAAACGTATCAAACATGCATAGAAAGGTGGCAAGCTTGTGTTTATGTTGTTGACAAACTTGGGGTGTCAACCACACAACAAAAACACAACCACGACAAGTGTTACTTATACATGGCTTTGGATTCATGGTGGTGTGGGAGAGCTTAAGTGACTTGTTATGTTAACCAAAGTTGTTATTTTAACACTCTGAACACTTATTTTTAGAATGTGGGGTTTATGTCTAACTTAACCTTTCAAAATTGGCCTATAAGATAAAAGTTGTTTCCCACTTATATAATCTATCTTGACACTATCTTTAGTCGACGTGGAACTTGAATTTTTCCCAATACTTATAACACTTTGTAACACTTGGTCAACATGCCATTTAATTTCAATGACTTGTTAAGTTAACCAAAGTCAGAGAACCAAAGTTGTTATGTTAATACTCTGAACACTTACTTTTAGAATGTGGGGTTTATGTCTAACTTAACTTTTCAAAATTGGCTTGTAAGATGAAAGTTACTTCCCACTTGAATTTTTCCCAATACTTATAACACTTTGTCAACATGCCATTTAATTTTAGTGACTTGTTAAGTTTGTTGAGACAGAGTCTCTCCCGGAACTAAATGTTTTAATGATGACAAACCACTGTGAGGCAAAAATGAAGTTACTGAACTTAGCTACTAATGGTTGCTTTGAGTGTTCTTAAGACATGACATATTCATAAGCATAGCACAGGTTAAGCTTACAGTGGAAGCTTCTCCATGACATAGATTATGCAATCAGAAGCAGAACTACTAGAAGGAGAGCTATTCAGAAGCTGAAAAGACAGCCATGTTTTTCGAGTCAAAGTGCAGATATCAAAAGCTGTGTATGATCAGAGGCATAATGCTGGGGATAACTTAAGTCAAGGGGTAGATATCAGAAGCTACACATGGCTTGCAGATCATAAGAAGTTACGTTGCAATTGGAACTTGAAGACAGACGTGTCTCGCACTCCAGAAGCATACACCAATCATATGCATCAGTGCTTGGATAACACTGATCCTGATGTTGTTATTCCTTGAGTCTCGTGACATAGTCCAAGTCATAAGAAGTCATAAGAACTCAAAGGAAATAGTTGTCCTTGTCGAAAAAGAAGAACCAACAACCACTAGTAAACGAAAGATTGTCAAAAAACAATAAACCACTTTTCTTGAGAAGACTTGCTGCAGAAACAATAGGCAGAAAACTTCCCATGGTTTTAAAGTTTGAAACCACATGGAAGCCACTAAGATCACAGCTAGCATCAATAGATCCTTCAATAGATTCAATGTGAAAGCTGGCGATAGTGGAGCAAAAGTAGAGATGAAGAAGATAACTTAATGAGTTGTGTGGATGAGATTAAACTGAGCTTAAACGGATACCTGCATGAACATGGACAACTCATGTAGTATTAGTGTTCAATCTCCAATGGCCACAGATGGCTAACTCCTTGATTAAGTCTATAAATTGATCAAGTGCAAAGGAGCTAAGTGGAAGGAAGGTTGCCAAAGTAGTGAGTAAAGGTCAGTTGACAAACCTCTATCTGAAGGAACTTCCTTAGCTCAAAACACTAGGTGAAAGCCATATGTGCCTATACCAAAAGTGTTTTGTCCACCACTCCCTTGGTGTGAAGAGACCACAGCAGGTAGTTGTCCGTATCCAGTAGCAATTGCTACTGAAGAGAGCTTAGAAGAGTAGTCAGGTGACTACTGCTTCTGAAGTTCTGTGTTTCCAACAAAGGTGTTGCTGAAGAGAACTAAGAAGGACAGTCAGGGGACTGTTGCTTCTTAAGGTCTAGGTAACACAACAGGTGGCTGTGTGTGTCCCATAGCAGTTGCTACTGAGGGTTAAGCCTAGAGAGGCTTGTTGAAAGAATACTTGGGTAAGCCTGTAGAGGCTTAGAGAATACTGGTTGTAGGAGCCTAGGGAGGCTTCAGGAAAGAAAGAATACCCAGTTGTAGAAGCCTGGGGAGGCTTTAGGAAAGAAATAATACCTAGTTGTAGGAGCCTGTGGAGGCTTTAGGAAAGAAAGAATACCACAGGGTGTTGATCTTAGTGGAAAGCCTACAGTTGTAGGAATTGGACGTAGCCCAAGTTGGGTGAACCAGTATAACTCCTTGGTATGCTGTTTTCGTCTTTGCTGCTTCTCATTATTATTGCTTATACTTTAACTTGTTTTACAAAAGGCCTGTTTTACAACTTAAACTTGATTTATAATCGAGGGTTTTTTTTTAAAATTGTTTTAGTGTTAAGAAGCAACTCCACTCATTGCAACCAACTGAAAATCAGAAATCTGTTCCTAACAAATTCTGTTTCATTTGTCAGTAGAACTGAAGTAGCTATAAGACAAGTATTTGGTGATTTGTCAAATGATATATCGTAACATCTCTGTACTTGTAAGGAAACGTGATACTTCGGCTAGTCTTCTGCTTCTTAAAGCTGAGAAGCTTAAAGAAAGATTCAGAAGCTAGTGTGCTAGTGCAAATAAATAGTCAAATTGTAAAGGGTGACTATTCAACCCCCCTTTCTAGTGACTGACCGATTCACTTCAAAGTTAACCAAAGTCAGAGAACTAAAATAAAAATAAATAATTATTACTTATCACTATAAAAAATATACCAATCGAGTGATCCTCCCTCGAATACCACCTCCTCCCAATACGAAATCATATATAATCATAAACATCAAGACTTTTGGCAAGGAGATAGAAATAAATATAACTTGAGATTCCATTTTTCACCTCTCTATGACACTAATATTATAATACTAAAATAAAACAAATTTACAACGCAACCATTGATTCCACTACACTTTCCAAAAACAATCATTTTTTTAAAAAGTCCTCCACTTCCACTTCCCATTTTCTTATTCTTTTTTTTTATTCGACCCTCTCTCTACATTCACTCGAACACCAAACCCACCACCCCGGCTGCATTCTCCTGCATCGTTGCCTGAACCACATGCCTGTGCTCCTCCTCGTACGTCACTATCAGCATCGTCGGATCGTCTGGGGCGCGCTCCACGTGCTTCCTTGCTGGACACCCTCTCACCATGCTACACTTGTAATAACCCCTGATAACAAAATAATCAATGTCAAGGAACGAGTCTTTGATAAGAAAAAGTCAACAAAATCAACGATCAAAATGCAAAATCGCTCACCGTGGGTATGGTGACCCCTTGATCGGTTTCTGACCGTACTTTCGCCACGAGTACTCGTCTGGCGGTATATTGGCGATTTTTGAACTGATCGCCGGCACTTTCACCATCTTCTTCACCCTATTTTTCCTGAACACAAAATTAAAAAATATTAATTATTAATAAATTTAATTTCTATAAACAACCAATGTAAAAATTTTAGATTTACACTCAATCATAAATCATTGCTAATATAATTCTTAAATTAATTATTATAAAAATTAATAAATTTATTATACATGATAATTTATAATTAAATAATAACTCATAATTAAATAATAATATAGATTTTTTTACACTATACCAACAGACAAAATATTGAGTAAATAGTATGATAAGTTTTACAAAATAACTGTTCATATAAGATAAATTTGTTAAATTTTAAATAATTACTTTAAAATTGAGTCAATAGTAATTTTTAATTAATTGAAAGTATAAATTATATTTCTAGTGCATAAAAAACAAAGTCTAGAATATTTAGGCTTAAATAATTGTAAGTTGAATTATTAAAACTTGAATAAAGGAACGACAACCTAACATGGATGCAATAAATAAAATGGAAGGTCAACAGTCAAAAGCAACTAAGTGAAGAGAAGGAAAAAAAATGACAAGGGATTGAAAGAAGGTTCAGTTTGGCCAGTTTGAATTTCTCTGTCTTGTTTTGTTTCTGAGACAGCAATTTCTAAAAATTGGCTTCTTGACAAGGGAGGCACCAGACACAGACCCACAGGAACCCTATGCTATTTTGCCACTATAACGCATGGTGTACCTATATAATGCATTTAACTGCACCACTACCCAAACACTGCCTTGCCCCACCCACGCGACCCAGTCACGTGATTAGTTAAAAAACACTTCAATGCTCCTCACTTTACCCTAAGAAAAACACATTATAACCGCACCGTCCATCTCACTTTTTTTTTTTTTTTACTGACCATGGTATTGGTACGGATTATTTATCACCAAAAGCAATGATTAAATTCCGTCGGGGACTGTGAGCGCACACCAAGGTGGATATTCCCGTCCATCTCACTCTTTCAAACATTATCTTTCATCATTAATTAATATTTTGCATTTATTTCTTCTAAATTAAATTAAGTAAAAATAAATTAAGTAATTTTAATTTTTAACAAAAAATAATTATTGATAATTTATTTTTTATAATTTATTTTATTTGTATACATAGTATTATATATTAATTTTACATAAAAGATTCAAATTTAAGATTATTTATTTTATCCTTCAAAACATGTTCTTTACCGGTGTCTGTTCCTAACATTTTTTTTATTATTATATTATATTTTTTATATATTACAAATTAATCAAAAACAATTTTTAATTAATTTTTATTATTAACAAAAAATTTTAAAGCCAGAAAATCATTTCATTTTTTATTTTAATATTTAATTTATAGTAATAGACTTGGTCAACAACTTTAAAGAGTTATGACGTGCACCTTTTATTATCAATAAATGTCCCTATTTATGAGTTAAATTTTAAACATTAAATGTTAAATATGACATTATTTTTTAATGTACTAGTCAACAACTTTGAGGAGTAATGATTTGGTGAAACGCGGTGTTACCTTCGCTTGACGTAGTGGCACTTGCTAGAGCCAGAGACGTTGTCGGAGTGTTCACGGTGTTCGTGGCACCGTTTCTTGAACGTCGATGGTTTTCTGGTGGAGGTGGCTGGCGGCGCTGGCACTAGGAAGATCTTCCCATTGGAGATGTTGCCGTCGCCGATGATGGTAGAGGATATGAAGGAAGAGTTGGAGGAAACGCTGAAGGTCTCCTTCGAGAACTCAAGTTCAACAGATTTCGCATTAGAGCTCAGAAGCGTGTTGTGCGGCTTCGTGAAATCGAGCGTCATGCTCATCGGCGGTGTGTGGTGAACAACCGCTGGCGCCGGAGAGGGAAACTGCGCCGACGCGAAGAGGTTAAGGTTTTGCGGCGGCAAAGGGAGTTGAATTGATGAGGTAGAAGCGTTGTGATCCGGGCTCACCGGTAGTGCGTGGTGAACAACCACCGATGCCAGAGAGGGGAATTGTGTCGGCGCGAAGAGGTTAAGGTTTTGTGGCAGTGGAGGGAGTTGAATTGATGAGGTGGAAGCATTGTGAACCAGGCTCACCGGCGGCGCGTGGTGAACGGCCACCGGCGTTAGAGAGGGGAACTGCTTTGGCGCAAAGAGGTTAAGGTTTTGTGACGGCGGAGGGAGTTGAATTGATGAGGTGGAAGCGTTGTGAACTGGTGCGGGAGAGTGAACCGGGGCGCGTCTGAATCGGGCATGGCCAGTTCGGTTTAAAAGGGAAATGAGTTTCTTTAACTTTGAAACTGTGATATCTGTGAGTTCGATGTTCAAGTGAGAGGGTTGGTGGTAGAAGGTTTGGATCAGGTGCTCCATGCCCTTGAGGCCTTCCAATGCGGCCTCTTGGATGGCCTTTTGCTCATCTAGTTTTGGGAACCCCATGAGTTCCACAACCATTTTTTGTGAACTAAAACTCTCAAAGTGCCATGTGAGGATAAGAAAGGAAGTGTGTTTGGAAGGGTGGAAGGGTTAGGGGAAGGGGGATATATATATATATATATATATATATATATATATATATATATATATATATATATATATATATATATATATATATATATATATATATATATATATGCAAGTGAGGGTGACTTGGTAAGAGAGAGAAAGTGTCTTGGATTTGAACCGAAGTGATTTAGTAATATTTAATTTGAGCTGAGTTGGGAAACATGATTTAGGTAGTCTTACATTATTGTTAAACATGATAATAATGGCTTTTTTGTCCTATTAGGTATGTGGGTTTAGAAAATAAAGAGAATAAATTTCTCTTAAAATATATATTTATTATGTTATAAATATGAAATTAGCTAATGTTTAATTTGAAGAGAACGAGAATATTTAAGATAATGTATTTGATGTTATTTAATTTAGTTGTTGCATATGATAAAAAATATAGTATTACATAAAAGAAATATATAGATAAGTTTAATATATTTTATATAAATTAGGGGTGTAAGAAGGTTGAGATTGATCCACAAATTGATCAATCCAACTATATTTCAACAAGTTGGATTGAGTCTTCAAGTTGGGTTGGATTTATTTTGTTTGACCCAATTAGAATTAGGTTTGGTATTGAGTTAATGAATTCCTAATCCGATTAATCTGACCTAACCTGACTTATATTAACAATAAAATCATTATTAATGTTTTTTAGGATATGTATATATCATGTCATTTGAGACATGTATTTTTCTTGTGATAATGTTGAATTTGGACAAATGGACTTATATTTTAAAGTAATTTGTTGTTTTCTAATTTTTCTTCTATTTCTTCTGATTTTTCAAATTTTCAAAATAAATTATTTTATTCAGTCAACCTGACTAACTCAACTCGATTAAAGTCGGGTCGGGTCGGGTAGCTTAACAAAAAAACAACAAACCCAACCCAACCCAACTATGTTTCATTGGGTTGAGTCTTAAATTAGATCAAATCTGACCTAACTCAGGCCACTTACACCCCTAATATAAAATGATTATAGTTGTGTATATAGGTCAACTTGATCTAAATAGGTCTGATCTAAATATGCTTGTACATAAATGGGTTGAATCGGGTTCGTCCATGAAATGAATAAACCAAGATAAATTGGTTTGCTTTGGTCCTTGAGTTGGCAAACTAGCTTGTGAGCCTAACAAAATATGAAAAATGCTAAAAATAAAAATAAATTATAAACAAAATATCAAAAAATATAATGCTCCATTTGTTTCTTTATATTAGTCATTTAACGTTTATACACACCAACCAAGGAAATAAATAATTTTTTATTTTAAATTAAATTGTAAATATTTTTCTTATTTACCCCTTTGTCGGTACACCCTCCTCACTACATTGATTCCTCGCTCTGCAATAAAGTTCACTCACCGATTTCTCTTTCTTCATTGATAGATTTCTCTCTCTGAAATAAATTGTCTGATTTCTTCTCTTTCCACATCGGGTCAACGTCTCCCTTCCTTTTTCAAGCATTTCTCTCCTTGGTTTAATTAACACACTTAACAAAATTAAATTTTCCTCTACAATTTTTAATATTAAAACTTTTACCCCCAAATTTTTTGTTGGGTTAGGTTGCTTAACAAAAGATAGCAAACCCAACTCAACCCAACCTAAGTATGTTTCATTGGGTTGAGTCTTAAATTAGACCAAATCTGACCCAACTCTGGCCACTTACACCCCTAATATAAAATGATTATAGTTGGTTATATGGGTCAACTTGATCTACATAGGTCTTATCTAAATATGCTTGCACATAAATGGGTTGAATCGGTTTGGTACATGAAATGAATAAACCAACATAGAATAGTCTGCACTGGTCCTTGAGTTGACAAACTAGCTTGTGAGCCTAACAAAATATGAAAAATGTTAAAAATAAAAATATCTTATAAACAAAATATCAAAAAATAATACTCCATTTGTTTCTTTATATTAGTCCTTTAAGGTTTATCACACCAACCAAGAAAATAAATATTTTTTATTTTAAATGAAATTGTAAATCTTTTTCCTGTTATGCCCCTCTGTCGGTACACCCTCCCCACTACATCCACTGCATTGATTCCTCTCTTTGCAATAAAGTTTATTCATTGATTTCTCTTTTGTCATTCATAGATTTCTCTCTCTGAAATAAATTATCTGATTTCTTCTCTTTCCACCTCAAGCCAACGTCTCCCTTCTCTATTCAAGTATTTCTCTCCTTGGTTTAATTAACACACTTAACAAAATTAAATTTTCCTCTACAATTTTTAATATTAAAACTTTTACCCCCAAAATTTTTGTTAGGTTAGGTTGCTTAACAAAAGACATCAAAACTAACCCAACCCAACTATGTTTCATTGGGTTGAATCTTAAATTAGACCAAATCTAACCCAACTCGGGCTACTTACACCCTAATATAAAATTATTATAGTTGGGTATATAGGTAAACTTGATCTAAATAGGTCTGATCTAAATATGCTTGTACATAAATGGGTTGAATCAGGTACTGGTCCTTGAGTTGGCAAACTAACTTGTGAGCCTTACAAAATATGAAAAATGCTAAAAATAAAAATAAATTATAAACAAAATATCAAAAAATAATACTCCATTTCTTTATATTAATCATTTAAGGTTTATGCACACCAGCCAAGGAATTTTTTTATATTTTAAATGAAATTGTAAATCTATTCCTGTTATACCCCTATGTCGGTACACTCACCCACTGCATTCACTGCATCGATTCCTCTTTCTATATTAAAGTAAACTCACCGATTTCTCTTTCTTCATTGATGGATTTCTTTCTTTAAAATAAATTATCTGATTTCTTCTCTTTCCAGGTTGGGCCAACGTCTCCTTGCTCTTATCACGTATTGTGACTAGGTTATAGTCACATTTCTATTAAAAGTTTTGGTTCAGTCAAAACCTTTGATTTTGTTTCAGCTATTATTATTTTATCTTACCTAGTGCTTTTAGTCAAGTTCCTTTTGTACTTGTTGTAGTCATTTAGCCAATAATTATGATTTTGTTGGGGTTGAGTTTCTATTCTCTTCTTAATGATGACTATCTATCATTTATGTGTGTAGTACTTTCCATTTGACTTGGATTAATGTAATGTTATGGTTTTTATTTATGTGACATGTAGTTTTGTGATCTCCTGTAAGAAACTTGGTTGCTGACTTGGATGAGTGTTTGAATCTCATGTATGTTGTAGATATATGTGTTCGTTTTAGTTGTGGTGGACCTTAATTGTGATAAAAGGAGAGGACCCAACTGTGGCAACAAGCTAGAATTGAATTCCAATTTTGGATGCCCATTGATGACACTAAGTGTTACTATCATAATTAGGCAATAATGTCTTTGCTGGAAGTAAATTACTATTATGTTTGTAAGCCTTGTTAGTTAATACAAGTAGGAAGTCAAACTTTTTCATTACAATTTCTGCAAAATTAGTTATATTTTTGTGTTTTGGGGTGCCGATTGATTATTAATATGCATATTTTTATTTTGCTATCAACACTTTAATGGTTGCACTAGTTATGGTTACCCTCCCTAGACCCCTTTAGGTGCTTGCCTTGTGGTGTAGGCCACCTTTTTATACTTCTTAGTTCTTACTAAAGTTGACAATATACAAGTCATAATGTTCTCATCGATCAACAATTCTTCTTAGGTACTCATGCTATCACATTTGCTTTATTTGCTCTCTTAAGGCTAAGGGATGAGGTGATACATTGTTTTTGTCATTCTATGATTTAATTATTTTCTAGTACTTCACCTTTGTGGTCTATAGTTATAGTCTTATAAAATATTTTTTTGTTGAATTTTTAACTAGAATTAGGTTAGACTAATATAGTTGTCAACTTTTGGCAATAAGCAATCACAATGCTTCCTAAAATCTTAAAAAGAATGTAGTAAAACATACAAAAAGATGCCAAAAATTGACAAAATAACACCACTAGTTGTATAATTTGTACCCTTAAAAACTAAGATACAATAACATGTATTAAGAATTTTAGATGGCAAACCAAAAATCATATCACATGAAGCCACCACATTTTCAATTATGTTTCTATAGCCATGTTCAACACATCCTATTAATAGCAAATTAGGCTCATCCCTTTTTCCAATTTGAAGTTTTTAATTGTGTTGTTTATATCAATACCTTTTATCTAACCAATAATTACCTTCTTTTGATAGTAAATAGGTAATTAATTTGATTTTGCCACTTGACCTTAAGAGGTGATAAAATTTTCAATTTGATGGTTGGGTGGATCTTATATTGGTTTTAACAATCTAACAAGACACATTCTACCCTTCTATTCTTGGATTCTAATGAAATTCATTTATCTTATATCCATTTTGAGGGCTTCTAAATAAGCATTTTTTTGTGTTCATATATTTCTTTACGTGTTTTCTTAAGTGGAGGAAGTGAAAAGGGAAACATGTCTATATTTTATATGTTATTGTGGTTATAAATTTATTTAGTACTATATAAATTAATTTGATAGCTATGAATGAAACTATCATGTTATGGCCACTCAATTCTCATATTGTGTGGCTTGTTTACTTGTACTTGAATGTTAGCTATGAGCGTAAGCATATGGATTCTATTTATTTTATGCATATTTATCTTAAAATTCTAAAAAAAATTGCAAGATATAATAACCGAACCTTACCTTAAGGTTGCAACTTAATAGCTTTATTGACTCTAAGGTGTGCAAACTTTGACATAAGTATACTTGTTTTAAATTTAGCATCACCTTACCTATGCATGTTTATTTCATTAGATTGAATATTTATCCTAAAAAGTTTATGGTTAACAATCTAAAAAAAAACTAGTATAATAGCAAAATTAAAGCAATATGTGAAATTTGCTCAGTATCTCAATGAAGGTTTTCCTCTACTTTCTTATAAAATGTGAAATTTTGTTAGTATGCATCGCAATAATAAAATAAAATAAAATATTTATTTTAGCCTTTGGAATTTAACAAAATTTTCTTATAGAACTTTTTAGATATTAACTCACCTATTTGAAAGCAATTTTTAGCAAATAAAATCTTAAAGTGGCTTTATAAGATAACAATGTGAAGTAGGAAATCGTATTTCAAATGATGTTAATGCCATTGAAAAGGTAATCATGTGTGAGTATCTTTTACCAATGAAATATTAGTAACAAGCAAAACATAATCAGAGAAGTTTGATCATCCTTTCATCATAAAGTGACAATAGATAGAAAATTACGATTGAGTTATCCCTGTTGTTACTATCAATTTCCATAGCTAAAATTTTATACTTCTTGTGCTTTCTTCACCAAATCCACAACTTCAAAAGCAAGATAAAAAATTGTTAAAGAGATGTATATAAGGATCATATGTGCCAACAATTGCAACTGTTTGTGCAGGTGAATTAAAATTAACCTTGAAAACAAAATTGTTCCTTGCATACTAAATCACAACAATAGTCATGGCAAAAAGGAAGGTACATTCATTATCAAAATTCTCCATAAGAGAGAGGTTCTTCAATAGCCAATTGTGCAAGTTTGGCTCAATGAAGTCAACAGGGATAGGCCATAGGGTGATCAAATTATGTGCAATTTTGATCAAAATATTAATTATATATAAAGTATTTGAAGTAACACCACATGTGTCAAGCATTTCATCATACACATTTTTTGTCATACTACTTAAAGATTAAAGCATTTCAGCTGTAATAAAGATTAAATAATATCACAATGACAAATAGCTTATGACTTACGACTTGAACTGTGAATGAAAAAATGAATAAATGAAAAAGCAATACTTATATAAAATGCTAATGTTTAGATTGGTTCGTACATGAAAAGGCTTAGGAGTTGATTAGATATACTACCTCCAGTATAACACATGTATGGTTAGTTTCGTACTAGATAATACTCATATAGTTGACTAGATCATACAAAGTTGTTGTAAAAAAGATAATTAAACATTACAAAGCTCTAACTAAAACTTAAGAAGAAAGTTTTTTAGCATCTTTCTAACCACTGGTTGACATTCCTCTTCTTGGAAAACTTTTTTTTGTAAAGTTATTTAAATCAAATCCACAATTTGCTTTTACATTTATGTCAAAATCCGTTGTAGCTTACTCTTTTTGAATTTTGTCATCTTACAAGCATGAGTATGCATCATCTTGAATGTTATCAAAGGACTCTTCAATTCTTTCTACTTGTAAGTTGTCAAATGAATATTCAATATTTCTGGTTGTATGCTTTCAATGGAGTCTTCAACTCATTCTACTAAGTAGGTATTTGTTAAAACCAAAGATGTATTAAGTGTTAAAAACAAAGGCTATTAAAATTTATGAAGTATTAACAATTTTTGTTTTTGCAGGAAATAAGTGTTTTGAGACCTTAAGAGTTCATAAAACACATAGTTATTGTTGAGACAAAGTCTCTCCAGGAACTAAATGTTTTAATGATGACAAACCACTATGAAGCAAAACCAAAGTGATTGAACTTAGCTACTAATGGTTGCTTTAAGTGTTATTATTAAGACAGGACATATTCAGAAGCATAGCACAGGTGTGGAGCATAAGCCTACAGTGGAAGCTTCTCCATGACATAGATTCTATAATCAGAAGCAGGACTACCAGAAGAGAGCTATTCAAAAGCTGGAAAGGTAGTCATGTTTTTCTGGTCAAAGTGAAGATATCAAAAGCTGTGTATGATTAGAGGCATGATGCTGGGGATAGCTTAAGTCAAGGGGTAGATATCAGAAGCTACACATGACTTAAGGATCATCAGAAGTTGCATTGCAATTGGAATGTGAAGATAGACGTGTCTTGCACTCTAGAAGCACACACCAGTTAGAAATGCATCAGTGCTTGGACAATACTGTTGTGATGTTATTGATCTTTATGATCCTTGACAAAGTCCAAGTCATAGAAACTCAAAGGAAACAACTGTTCTAGTTGAAAAAGAACCAGCAACAATAATAGAAGATAAATTGTAAATGCAGTAACAACACTTCTCCAGAAGACTTGCTGCAAAAATAATCTCCAGAAAGGTTTCCATGATTCAAAATAATGTGGAAGCCACTAAATTACATGTAGCATCAATGGATCTATCTCAACGGATCCTTGAACAGCTAATAAGCTGCAAGTTGGCTGACAATGGAGCAAGAGCGGAGATGAAGAAGATAACTCATTGGAGTTGTATGGTTGAGGTTGAATCGGGTAGAATGGCTACCTACAGGAACATGGACAACTCATGCAACATTTGAATTCAACCTCCAATGGCCACAAACAGCTAGCTCTTGATCAAGTCTATAAATTGATCAAATCTGAAGGAGTAAATCGCAAGGAATTGCCAAAGTAGAGGGTAAAGGTTAATTGAAAAAACCCCTATATGAAGGGACTTCCTTAACCGAAAACACTCCAGGTGAAAGCCATTAGTGCCTATACCGAAAGTGTTTTGTCCACCTTTGCCTTGGTGTGAAGGGACCACGACAGGTTTCTGTGTGTAACTAGTAGCAGTTGCTACTAAAGAGAGCTTAGGAGAGTAGTTAGGTGACTATTGTTTCTGAAGTTCTGGGAGCACAACATGTTGCTGTGTGAGTTGCCAGTAGCAGTTGCTGCTGAAAAGAACTAAGGAGAGTAGTCAGGTGACTATGGCTTCTTAGGTTTTGGGTGTATAACAGGTTGCTATGTGTGTATCCAATAGTAGTTGCTGTTGAAGAGAACTATGGGGAGCAGTCAGGTGATTGTGGCTTCTTAGGTTCTGGGAACACAACAGGTTGTTGTGTGTGTCCAGTAGCAGGTGCTACTGAGGGTGAAGCCTGGAGAGGGTTTTTGAAAGAATACTTGGGTAGGAGTCTGTGGAGGCTTCAGGAAATAAAGAATAACATAATTGTAAGAGCCTGTGGAGGCTTCAAGAAAGAAAGGATACCACAAGGTACTTGGTCTTAGTGAAAATCCTACAGGTGTAGGGATTGGACATAGCCTGAATTTGGTGAATTAGTATAAATCCTTGGTGTGTTGTTTCCTTTCTTGCTGCTTCTTATTTTGATAGTTACTATATGCTTAAAGATAGTTTTTTTTTTACAAATTCTTGTTTTTGATAAACTTAAACTTGATCCTTTATCAAGGGGTTTTTATAAATACTGTTTTATTATTCAGAAGCAACTCCTACTCTAAGCTATCAAAGAAAAATCAGAAACTGTAGTTAACAGATTCTGTATTCTTTGTGAGTAGGTTATGAGGTAGTAACCAACAAGTTTACTTGGTGATTTGTCATAGAACTCATTAGTTTATCCAAGTACTTGTAAGGAAACGAGTTACTCCTGCTAGTCTTCTGATTCTCTTAGCAGAAAAGCAAGAGAAGTAATTCAGAAGCTAGTGCGCTTGTTCGAAAAATAGTTGGATCAATAAAGGGTCCCTATTCAACCTCTTTTCTAGTGACTGACTGATTCACTTCAGTTATATCACTCTGTTTTAACTTAGAATTATTTTTTTATGTATGCGAGCGTCCAATATTTGCTTAATAAGACATCTAATGTTTTTCTATATAAGTGTCCATAAAATTGAAGCATTGATATATGTTTTATAAAAAGCGTCCAATATCCTTTTTATCATGAAAATAGTTTTTATAAAGAACCTATATGCTCTTTTGCTTATATATGCGGATGAAACTGTCCTACTGTCCTACGTGTTGAAACCTTAAAATGCTTTATTGAATATCGACTAAGTGTTCTTAATGTATATATCTCGCTTTATCTTTTCAAATGTTTGTAGCATTTATTGTGAAGCAAGTTTAGCTTTAATATTAACTCTTATACTTAGTACAGACTTAAGAAAAAAGCAAGTCAACTTATCAAAAGAAGTATCGATGTAGCTTAACAAAGTGAAAAGGGCAGAATGTGCCTTACATGTGTTAGGAAAGAGAAACACCTTTTGGTATAAACTACCAATATTTGCTTAATAAGGCATCTAATGTTTTTCTATATAAGTGTCCATAAAATTGAAGCATTGATATATGTTTTTATAAAAAGTGTCCAATATCCTTTTTATCATGAAAATAGTTTTTATAATGAACCTATATACTTTTTTGCTTATATATGTGGACGAAACTGTCCTACGTGCTGAAACCTTAAAATGCTTTATTGAATATCGACTAAGTGTTCTTAACGTATATATCTCGCTTTATCTTTTCAAATGTTTGTAGCATTTTTTGTGAAGCAAGTTTAGCTTTAATATTAACTCTTATACTTGGTACAAACTTAAGAAAAAAACAAGTCAAATTATCAACAGAAGTATCGAAGTAGCTTAACAAAGTGAAAAGGGCAGAATATGCCTTTCATGTGTTAGGAAAGAGAAAAACCTTTTGGTATAAACTACCACTATTGTTGGTGGCGTTAAATTGTTTCTCCTCATCTTTATGTGATATGATATCTCAACATTTAATGCATATCGGAACAGGAAGAAGCTTATTTCTTGGATATTTCTTCATGTTTTAATGAGAAGACTCAATAGTGAAGAAGAACGTAGTTATGCAACTTATACATTTGAACAAGCCCTTTCATTCCTTTTGAACGGTCTTATATACAAGCTCTCAAAATTTCATATTCTCTATATTCACGAAGTTATTATATTTGTATTTAAACTGTAAATGCTCACTGTTGTGAGTTATCTTTTCAAAGACTTATCTTTGTGAAAGTCTAGAGATGCTTAGTGTTAAAGGATACTTGGGTTGAAGTAATATTGGATTAAGATTACTTTATTGTAAAGCTTGAAGAGACTTAGAGAATAATTATTGTTGTAACCAATTTGCTTAGTGGAAATCCTTCTAGGTTGAAAGGATTAGACATAGCTCTTGGTTAAGAGTGAACCAATATAAACCTATGTTTGTTATCTTTTTTCCTTATCTCTCAATCCTTCACGTTGTTTTATGGACGATTGCAAAGTTCTTTAAAACGAAACAAAAACCTTTATATGCAAAAAGTTTTTGAAAATACACAACACATAATTCACCACCCTTCTTGTGTGTTATTTTTGTTATTTCAATTGATATTAGAGCTTGGCCTTTAGTGGTTAAGCATCTAACAGTGCAGGGGTAGAAAGGATCATACAAGCACTATGGACAATGAAGGACAAGTTGTCAACAGGCCTCCCCTCTTCAAGAGTCAAAACTATGACTACTAGAAACAAATAATGATTGCATTCTTTGGTGCATGTCATATTGACATGTGGGACATTGTAGAAAAGCGAGACTACATTTCCATTGATGAAAATGGAAGAAAGATCCATCTCTCAAAATGGATAGATGATTAGAAGACCATATATCTTCTAAACTCAAAGGCTAGGAACTTTATCATGTGTGCTTTATCTGAACCAAAATATGAAAAAATTTGTAGTCTTTAGTCTTTGAAATAAATGGGGAACACTTTAGCTTTGGCCTATAAGGGTACCTCACATGTTAAATATTATAAAATAAGTAGTGTGCACCAATATGAGTTGTTTAAGATGAAACTAAACGAAACCATTATTGAACAAATGTTTGGATGGTTTCTAACCTATGGATGTAACTGACAAATGAAAACCTATCATCTAGAAGATCAAATCATAGGAAATCTTCATGACAAAGTGAGAAACAAATCAACATTCAAAGAACAAATTCATGTAGCTTTGCTTTCAGAAATGGAACCAAATATTATAGATGAAGGTTTTGGGTGATGAAATCTGAATCAAGGGTATGCAAGAAAAACTAGATCAGTTTCAAAGGAATGATGTTTGAAAGCTAGTCCCTCTGCCTGAAGACAAGTCTATCATAGAAACCAAATGGGTTTATAGAAATAAGTTGGATGAATCAGGTAAAGTTGTGAAAAACAATGCAAAGTCAGTAGCACAACGTTACTCATAACAAGATGGTATATATTTCATTAAAACTTGTACTTTCGTCGCTAGATTTGAAACTATTCGCATTTTGCTTTTATTTACAGCTCACTAAGATGTGAGACTTCACCAAATGGATGTAAAAAGTGTTTTTCTGAATGGTATAATAACAAAAGATGTCTATGTGAAACAACCTTTTGGTTTTAAGAGTGACTTGTTTTCTGAACATGTTTTCAAACTAAAAATGGTTTATATGATTTAAAACAAGCACCTTGTGCTTGGTATGAAAGATTAAGTTCTTTTCAAACAGAAAATGGTTTTTCAAGAGGAAAAGTGGACACTGCTATCTTTCAAAAAGACATAGATTCACATTTTATTATTGTGCAAATTTATGTGGATGATATTATTTTTGACGTTATTGTTGAATCTCTATGCAAAGATTTCTCAAAGATGATGCAAAAGGAATTTGAAATGAGCATAATGGGAGAATTGGACTACAAATCAACCAAACCTCAGATGGAATATGCATAAACCAAACAAAGTATGCAAAGGAATTTCTCATAAAGTTCAAAATGGACTATTGCAAAATCATAAGCATTCCTATGCATCCAATGTTAGTTCTTGGAATAGACAATATAGATAAAAAAGGTAGACCAAACAGTTTATAGAGGTATGATTAGATCTGATAGAGGTTTATAAAGGGATAACAAAGGAGAGAACAATGAAAAACTTGAAGAATTGCTTCCATAGCTAGAAGAACCTATGACTAGAGTAAGGAGAAAGCATATCCAAGAGGAATTGCACAAAAGGATCAATCAAGGGTTGCTTATGCTCACCAAGGTTGAAGAGAGACCAAGGAAGGTCAATTGGAGCATTTTGGAAGAAGATATAGCTGGAAGATAGCGCTTAGCGCAGCCTTTTAGGCGTTCAGTGCCAGGACCACAGAGAGCATAAACTTTTGTTTGATAATCTGTGCTGACCACAGTAAGTATGGCACTCAGCACCAAGACTACAGAGAGCATCAATTGTTGTCTAAGAATTTGCACTTAGCACATGATGAGTGATGCTTAGCTCAAGCTTTCATGTGGTTAGCTCAACATCCTTGACAACAAAGTTGAACTTACACGTTTCGAGCAAGATTTTTGTATTTTGAATGTAATAGGCTAATGTTGGGCATAAGTTGCATTTTAGATAGGCCCAAACTATTAAGCATGATTTGGAGTTGAAATTAGGGCAAAGGCTATATATAACTTGGTGCCTCTCCTTTGTAATCACTTTTGATCATTTGCTAATGAAAAGCTTTACTTGCTTGAGAGAGAAATTAGTGTTCTTCTTTGTTCTTGAGAAAGAACTTTAGATTCTTATCAAAGATCCATGATTTTTGTGGTGAGTCCTCATCGACTTATCAATCGTTCTTCAATTGTGGCGTCTCCAGTCATCCATTATGTTCTCCATTTTTTATTTCTCCTTCTCTTTTGTGTTCTTGAGTGAGATCTGCATTTTTTGGAAACGACCGATTTCTTGCATTTCGATGGTTGGATTGCATCAAGTTCCCTCTTATATCTTACAACGTCCAAACCTGATATTATGTTTAGTGTATGCTTACAATCTCATCCTAGAGAAACTCATTAATTATTGTTAAAAGGATTATTAGATACTTGAAAAGTTTTACTAATCTAGGTTTGTGCTTTAAGAAATCTAATAAGTACATGTTAGTTGGACAATGTGATGCTGACTATGCTAGAGATGAAATAGAAAGAAAAAATAATAGTGGAGGATGTCACTTCATCGAAGCCAACTTTGTCTCTTGGGCAAGCAAAAGACAAGGAACCATTTCCCTATCCACAACAGAAGTTGAATACATATGTGCAACATCTTGTTGTTCTCGACTTTTGTGGATCAAGCATCAGTTAGAAGATTACAACATCTATGAGATTAAAATCCATGTGCTTTGTGATAATACTATTGCTATATGTAACATCCCAAATTTGTATATATAAAAAATAATAATATCTTATATTGTGTTTTTTACATTGAAATAATATTTTGTAAAAATAGCCAAAATTCTAATATGTTTTTTTTAACTAATATGATATTCTAAACTTTTCTCTTCTCTACCTAATCACATGAAATTTGAGCAAACTCATATCTCTGAATACAACTTCCATTCCTCCACTCACTACTTATAACTCAACAATCAATATTAAATTGTCAATTGGAATCATGTCTGCTTCCAACATAATGAAAAATAGATAAGGAAAAATTTTAATTCGGCACCGCAACCCTATCTTGTAACACCCCAAAAATTTTAACCTAGTAAGTAGAGATGTGAGCGGTTTAATTAGAAACTAATTGAAATTAATTAGTTTGTTTTAAACGAAGAAAAAGATATATTTTGAGTAATTAAAATATAGTTAGTAATTAAATGTGTAATGAAGAAAAATGAAGGAAAGCAAATAATATAGGTACTTCTTTGTAATGGTCAAGTAGAAAATTTATAAAATTGAAGATATAAAAATTTCTCTGTGAGTGACTCTTTGTAATTAATTCTCTAGAATTAATTCTCTGTAGTTACTTTCCTGTGTATTTGTCTGTAAGTGATTATCTGCTATGTTTGCTAGTAATTAATTGAACTATAATTAATTACTAGTAGTAAATATTTGAATATCTATTGCCATGCACTAATTAAATTATTGGTTGCAAATCGGTTTTAATTATTTTAATTAAATTAAATTATAGTAACTTGCGTGACAAGTTATCTCTTATAAAAATTTATCGGTGAGTTGACTATTTGCGATACCTGATAATGAAATTCATCTGTCTGTGGATAACTATTAAAATAAATAGTAAAAATATTTATTGCTCTGTATCAGTTATTAATTTGACTGAAAATTTGTTTTAACTGTTTTTGAACTCTAAAACTTGCACGAGAAGATACCTTTCGTAAAATTCATCTGTGAGCAATTACTCTGTAGAGAAAATTTTATAAAAGTTATTAAAAAGTTTTTATTTCATAAGATTTATAAAATTTAATTAAAATAATTAAAAGTTTCAAAGTTAGTTTTAAAATTAAAAAGTCGCGTTTCCTTTCTATTACACAGTGTATTTCTACACTGTGTAAATTAATCTAGTGCCTAAGCCCTCAACTCACACCCTTCTAACCCAATTAAAATTCATGCAAACACACCCCATTCTCTCTCTCTCTATCACACAGCCACACACTACCCACTACTTCTCTCACCAACTCATTTGAGTCAAATCACCTCACATCAACTCAACTCTTACAACCCATCACTCTTTTTTTTTTTTTCTTTCAAAATTCAAAAACCCCAACAGCCTATTCTCTCCCTTCTCTCTTCCTACTCTTCGCTGAACCAACAACACAACCCACTCCACCATTTTTCTTCCACTTCCAAGCTTTGCATGCACAACCTAGAGGCCTCAAATCAACAAGCTTGTTTGGAGACTTCTCATCCCCTTCCCTTCCTCTTTCACGTGGACTGCCTTGTGAGGTAAGGGGATTCTCTTCTATAGACTCAAGAGTGGTTGTTAGCTGGGGGTTTCAGCCACTCCATGCGTGTGTGCCTCCACTGGTTTTGATATGTTGCATTGTTTGCTTTGGTTGGGCTGAAAAGAGTGATTTTGGGGGGAAAACTCTCTTCTTGGCTAAACTGGTTTTCTGTTGTAAAATTTTGTCTCTTCATCTTTTGACTTTGGAATTTTGTGAGATAGCTCCTAATACAAAGGAGACCATTCCCAATTTTTGTCAAAATTCACAACTTAGTTTCTATCAAAGTTTCAAACCCAAAACCGAAAGTGGCAGTGGCTGTTTTCACATAATACTCTGGATAACCCCCACTATTTTGCTTATAACTTTTTATCAAACCATTGGTTTTTGATGAAATTTGTCCTTAGTGAAACTAGACTCAAAATAAAATAACTTTTATTTTGAGTCCCTTGCAAGAACACCTCAAATAGGGGTTCATCTGTGACATACAATGTGCCTATCGGGTTTGTGGACACTGTCTGGACAACTTTCAGTTTTTAGGCATTTTACACCAAAGCGGTTATCTTTTTAGAAATCTAATATTTGTTCTGAAAACTAGACTTAAAGAAATTTTAAACCATATAATTTTAAAAAGTTTTCATTAATAGACACTAATTTAACAAATTAGGTTTTTACAGGATAAATGTTTTAGTTTCAATAGTTGGGCTTGAGACTAGGGTCTTAGAAGAAAAATTACTAGGAACAATGTAGAACGAATTAGGGTCCAAGTTTTACCTTTTCAAAAAGATATGTGTGTTACCTCTTTACTGTAAAAATTTGAGTTAAAATCAGATTTTGAAAGTCTTAGAAAATTTCACATCTTTGAAGATTGTTCATTGTAAAGAGTAAACTGTCCTGTCAACTTCTAGGATTTTTAATAATTTTTGTAGATTTTTCTGGAAACGTGGGATACTTTTTTGAAAAGTATATTTCAAGGGATTTAAGCTCATATAAAAATTTTATAGATTAAAAATCCTTTGCTAAATTAATTTTGAGCTAAGATTCGAAGCTGTCAAGAAGAAATTTGCCCCAAAAATGCCTTATATTTGTGATATGTGGATTGTGCTTAAGTGTTATATTGAAATAATTGTATTTATGTAATTGTGGGGCAGTGGGTAACCTTTACCCTTGTCTTATTTTGATTGAAGACCCATGGTATGTTAACCTTGGGCAAATCCCTGTGTGTGACAATTCGTCTGTGAACGCTTCTGTGATACAGTCAAGTGGATTGTAGTGTGAATTGTGATTTTCTATTGTTTAAAATTCTGTGTTTATAAGACTCGGGCGCGAGTGCTTATGTGGACTGGGACTCTATCCCAATGACTTGGACAAATTTTGCCAGTAATAATAAAAATAAACTTTAATAGTGAGAATTATTAATTAGGCTAAAGATTTAGTTTTTAGCAATAGTTTTAATTAATCAACTTTTTATTTATGCTTTGGACTTAGAAAAATATTCTATGACCTTTTACGTGGAGGAATCACCGGTAAGTTATTAATTATTAAAAAGTATAGAAATTGAGAGGGTGAGGTACAAATAAAACTTAACAAGATTTTGATATGCGTTGTGAAGTACGCTTTTCGAGAGTCGTGCAACGAAGACACATGTGTACGGCGGATCGCTGTAATTACAAAGAGAGTCGCGTGAGGCATTCCAGTTGTGAGAATACCAAAGAGAGGGGGCGGAGTTCGAATGACACGTCACAAATTGTGACGGTCACCCATAGAGAGGTGATGGAGGCAAGATGTCCTCGTTTATATATATAATTTTTGAGTAGAGACGGGGTCTCATGCTTGGTGTCAATTCGACTGTCCAATACCATGTGCAGCGGAACCCCACAGTGACGAGAAAGAATAATCCCGATAGGGAGAGTTGCTGAGGAGTCAGTCCTCAGAGTAATGGATGACCACAGATTGGTACCTGGGAGATGATCGTAAGTCATGTTGACCTTGGAGGGTAGGCGCTGAGTTGTGACATCAGTTCACATAGCCGACTTGGCAACCCTGACATAGCTACGAGACATTCTTCGATTGGTGAGAGCCTGCCTTGTACCATGGTGAAGGTGTACTCCCAATAGTCATCCAACTCAAAATTGTGTGTAAGACCACTGAGTTCTGGGAGTTCCAATGGCAGCTGGCCAGTAAGAAAGGATTTATAGAAATAGTAATGGAAACGATTAGGTTCGAGTGTCACCGTTAGAGAACCACATCATAGTGGTTAACAAGATTGTGTTGTGACTTTAAAAAGTCGTTTGGTGTGGTTTGCTTGATGAAGCGAAGAGATTCACCCTTACATTTTTATTTTAGGAACCGATGGCAGCCCCTGTGGAGATCATAAAGATGTTATCTTCGTTGCTCTCATCATCACCTTCCTCTTTCGGAGCGTCATCAGAGGGTCCATCTATACCCGTTACTGTTCCGATGCCACACCATCAGAGGAGTTCACGCTTGGTCCGACGCTTCCCACCTTTCGTCGAACCCCGTTATGTCAAGAATTTGAGGCGTAATTGGGTGAGTTCCTGTCAGGGGGATCCGCCACTAGTCGTGAACTTAGGGAATAGTGAGTCAGGGTCTTTACGAAGGATTTGGAGAACTTTGAGGAAGATTCTGTGAAGGGTCTCGTGGACGATGACCACTAGATTTCTTCTCAGGGATCTTATCAAAGATCCTCCGCTATCGTATTTCTTTGGATTAGTCTAACATGCAGGGTTGAGTTTAGAGATGACTGCTCTGAGACTAGATTTTCCCTTTTTATGTATTTTGATATGGGTAGGCCTAGATTTCAGACTCTCGTATATGTTTCATCTATTGCATTTCCTTACCACCCGTATTTTGTTGATCATGAGGATATATGTACCTTGCTATTTTCCATGTATAAATGTGTATTTGGGGGCCATAGAGGCTTGTTTTATTCATTTTTTTTTCTCACTCAAAAATGTATGTTTTATATTTGAGACGATACTAAGTTTTCTTCTTTAGAATTTTAAGTGACGCATTTCATATATCAAGCGATGCTACATTTTCATAATTAACGATTAGAAGGTTTTTGAGAATTTCCAACCTATGTTTTTTTTAACTTCACGGTTTTGGCGAAATCATGATTTAGAAAATAATAAAGGATCTTAAATGCATACTCAAAAATAAAGGCTTAATGATTAGAATAAAAAAGTTTTAAATTTTCTACCAAATTCACGTAACGTTAAATGATCTTTCTTTCTTTTAAGAAAATAGCACGAAGTAACACGCTTATTAAATTAAAATAAGTTTAAAATCCAAATATATGTAAACTCGAATTTAGGGTGTTACATCTCTCTTTGTTTCTCGGTGCTCACTCACAAAACTAAAAATTCATCTCTCACTCTCTCTATTTCTCGGTGTAAATACAGGAAAAAGAAAATTTCCCACTCAATTCAAAATACATCAACATGTGTTCATTTTTCCTATACAGAAAACAACATGAACAATTTATCATCACTACAACAAAGGCAACACATAACAGGGGATGATTTCAGTCGACACCAATTAAGAAAAGAACAAATTTCCAGCCATCAATCCCATTTCTGGCCACCCTTACACAATCAATAATTTAATTTTAAGCAATAAATCATCATCACCTCACAATCACATATAGAATAAATAGAGAATTTATTCTACCCAAAGCTATTCAAGCATACCAAAAATTCAACAAAATCAACAAATAAAACATTTTAAAATTACCAATTGAGGCCTAAACCTCCTCCCCCACCTTGAGTTTTCCAAAAATGAAAACTGGAGCTTTGCTATGCTTCCATTCATGTCGCTGCACCGTTCCTCGCATAGGCCATGGAGAACGCTGCAACCACCACCAAAGTTGATTGAGGTAAATTTTGGGTTTATTTGTTTAAATTTGTTAAGTGAAAGAAGAAAAGGATTCAATTGGAGAATTTTTCAGTAATGACTAATGAAAGTGGAAGTCGGTGCTTCCTTCCCTCTATTTTTCTTTGCTTTTACAAGTGTATGCGTGAAGATTAGAAAACTAGCTTGTTATGTAAGTCAATCCAAGGGTGGAGATTTGCTCATTGTTTCCAACCATTAGATTATCGCTTAACAGATAAAGATTACACAAATTGCACACAGGTATGTGTTTTTGGTTTACAAAAATAAAATTAATCCAACTAATTATTATTTAAATTTCAATTCTTTTTTTAAATACAATAATTCTTAATATTTTTTTCTTATTGAACTTCCTGTTAATAATTAAACTTCACAAAATTTTATTTTAATCGATTTATAATTCTCAAATTATTTAAATCATTAATCTTTTTCTAAGCTTATTTCTATTACTATTTTTTAATTATATTAATTTATCACAAATTTAATTACAATAAATTATTTAAACTAACAATCAATAACAATAGCATGCAAAAATAAATAAAATATTAATTTATTTTATTTTGGCAAATAAAGGAAATTTAAAAAAATAGAGGATCTTACAATCTTCCCCCCTCAGAATAATTTTGTCCTCAAAATTATGTACTCGTAAACAAAAACTCTAATATTTTCTTCTAGTTCCCATGCGACGTTACTAGCAATGTCGTTCGAAACCACCTTGACAAGAGGAATATGCTTGTGGCGTAATTGCTTAATTCTCTGACCCTTAATCCTTATAGGAAATACCTTATATGTCAAATCTTCTCTTAATTGTACTGGACTATGTCTTGGAGCGTGAGACTTAATGATGCGTAAAATGCGTTCGCAAAAGGCAAGCGTACCCTACCAATAGTAACAGTGGGCTCTAGGAGTCCGGATATCGAACCCAAAGGACCAGTTGCGTTCCCAAATAATTAATTTCTCAAATAATCAAACAATCCAGAATTTAAAATCAAATTGAGGGGACTGGTGTTCCATTATTCTTTTCAAAAGAAAAAGAATCAAAGCAGAAAGATTATTGTGAGAACAATTATAATAAAGAAGCCTAGGATTGTGATTTTACATGTACCCCATTTTCCCCCAATTCTAATCTCAATAAAATCCCTAAATGCGTTACTTGTCAGCGACCTCTTAAATTCGTTAATTAACAATTGATCATAGTTAATAACTCTATTTCCCCTAATTTAGTTCCCAATTGATCATAGGTGAATTAATTTAGGGCAAATGATGAATCTTGGAGAGGTTGATTAACGAGGTTAATCTACTAGAAATTCATACAATAGGTTTAATAATGCAAATTGTACGAATCCAATCACTTCACAGTTCAATTAATCACAAGCAATTGATCATAGACAAGAGATTAACTTATGTTTAGACTGATCAGTCCTAAAAAGTAATAAAAGTAGTGAAGATATACAAATAATTGAATAACATCGAGGATTTATTAAAATCAGAATCGAGGTACAAAGGTACAGTTACATCACAATCCGGGGCCAAGAGAAACTAGCCACTCATGTTCATGATTAAACCTGAAAACTCAAAAGAAGACATAAAGATTACAAAAGGGAAGACACTTTACAGTGACGATCCCCAATGGTGCTCTCTACGTTCTCCCGCAACTCAGAGTTTCTCACAGGACCTCTTTCTCACTTAGAACCCTCAGTTTTTAAAATAGAATGAAAGATAAAGATAAATGGGTTTCTCAGCCCCTATTTATAATAATTCAAAAAATGCAAAAATGGGTTGACAGTGCAACTTACCACAACCATGGTAAAATGACCACGACCGTGGTCCTTGCATGGTACTCAAGGTCCAATTCTGCTACGCAACCAGCATGGCCATGGTCAATTTACCATGGTATGGTCCTTGCATTACTTCAATTCTGACCTTTTTTCTTAGTCCTCCAGACAGTGGCATTTTTGCTCCAAAAAGTACAATTTTCAACTCTTTTCCTCATGAAGCCTCTTGAGTACCTGCCTTGCATCAACTAACACCAAACATTGAGTTTTGCCAATAAAATATATTCAAAATGTATGAAAATGGCATCTAAACTCACATCAAAATACAATCAAAATTCGGTTTATCACTTAACCATAATATACTTCCGCACGGATAAAAAAAATACGAGGATGATACTATCTCGTAGGTCGCAAGGCCTACTTAATGGAGAATTTGACAAGATCCTAAGGATTTTAACAAGACATTTTGAACATGCTAGAGTAGACATTGATCTAAAAGTAGGACTAGAAGCAATCAATTCAAAAGACAAAAAGCAAATATTTAGATATAATGGTCTCACGCAATCATATGATATGAAATAAAAGGAATGAATGTCACCTGAATCACTTAGTACAGTTTAAAGAGTATTATCCAAAAGGCACTTGCCTTGGACTAAGTCTTTTGACTTCAAAGTTTTCACTCCTTGCATTGTGAAGACTCTCCCAGTCGTCTTTGGTCTCAATCCTTGAGCATTGTCGAATGAAAATGTTGTTCGTGGTTGGTTACAATAACGTGCCTTGTGACAAGGCTTCAAACATCTGTAGTAGACAAATCCTTGGATTGGACAATCCTCAACACGATGTCCTTGCCTACACTTGGGACAACTAACTTGCTGAGTCAACTTTGGTGAACTCCTCTCTCCATTTTTGGTGTCACCTTGAGGGGGGTTTTATCCTTAGGTCTGTCATATGGCTTTTGCTAGAATTTATTTCCTTGACACTTAGAGCGAAAAGGTCCAAAGTTCTTCCTTCTTTCTTCTTGGAATCTATCTACTTCCTCAATTCTACTACAGCGATCCACCAGTTTGGGAAAAGAAGTGATCTCTAGAGGCAAGACAACCCTCTTTAGCTCATATCTTAATCCACCTTCAAACCTACGACACTTCCAAGCTTCATTAGGTTGAATCTAATAATACTTTGAAAACTTTGACAGAGCCTCGAATTCAGAACCATACTCTGCCACTATCATACTGCCTTGTCTCAAAGTTAGGAATTTAGTTTCCTTTGCTTGTCTGATACTTTCTAAAAAATATTTTTCCAAAAATTTCTCACAAAATAATTCCCAAGAGATTTCATGTCCTTCAGCTACCAGTAGTTAACGAGTACTCACCCACCAACATTCTGCATCACCTACCAACATATCACTTTCTTTGTGTAAAATATTTTTCCAAAAATTTCTCACAAAATAATTGCCAAGAGATTTCATGTCCTCGAGTACAAAATATATCACTTTCTTTGTGTTTTTTTTTTGGAAGGCTCCTCACTTTCTTTGTGTAAGTATGTCAATTTAGCATAACGGTAACTTAACCTTATGAGCTAACTCTCTTTCCCATAATCAATCTATTTTTTATTTGATTTTTTTAAAAATGAGCATAATTAGCTTTTACTTTGTTCATTTTTTTTTTGTATGGTTCAATATTATAGTTGTTATATTTGCAAACCAAAAATAAAACACTTTATCTTTGTATGCACATGTATCATATTCATATCAGCTTCTTAATATATAATAGCCATGAAGATAAATTTAGTATATACCAACTTATTGGGATTTGAGTATTTGACTCTTCTAAAATAAACAAGGGTAAGATAACAAATATCAATTGTTGATAAGAAAATCAATAATTTTCTAATACATTTATAATTTATTATGCATGCGCTAATAACATTGACCATTAATTTTTTTTCACAAATGATCAAGATTATTTACTTTTTCCTCTAAAAACAAGTTTTCACTTTAAAGGGGTTAGATAAATAAAGTCAATTTCATTCATGCATAAAAAATAATGCAACATATATGAGTGCATAGGTCAATATATTCAATGTTCTCAAAACCGGACCGGACCGGCCGGTTCGACCGGGAACCGGTCTGGTGACCGGTTCGGTTACTCTATAAAATCGGAGGAACTCGGAACCGGTCAAGAACCGGTCAAACCGGGCCAAAACCGGCCAAAACCGGTCAAGAACCGGTAGCCAAAACCGGTTTGAACCGGTATTTTTATTTTATTTTTAATTTTTAATTTTTTCATTTAAAATTTTAAATTTAATATAAAATATTTTAAAAATAATTAAAAACACATATTTAATAAATATCTCAAATAGATATAAATTATTTTATCAATTATTATTATTATTTTCTTGTAAAATATATAATTTGCTCATTTATATTAATTTATAATTTTTTTATATCTTGATTTTTGATAATTTTATATTATATTAATTTGTCATTTTCTTTCTTTATTCTAAATGTAAATTTGTTATTGTTAATGGACATTATTTTATTTTATTAAAATTTGAACTTAAGTATTATGATATATTTAATTAAACTTTTATATATTTTTTGAATGTTAAAACCTTGTAAAGTGATGTTTTAAGTTTTATTATAGTTTTTAATGTTATAAAGTTATGTGATATTATATTTATTTAATATTATTTTATAAATTATTTTATTATTATTATTTTATTAATACCGGTTCAATCGGTTCAACCACGGTTGAACTACGGTTGAACCATTGAACCTTGAACCAGTGCCTTGACCGGTTCAATGACCGGTCCGGTTTTAAAAACATTGAATATATTAGTATATGAAAAATAGAAATCAGATAAAATTGAGCATCTTTTTTTTTATGATTCAGGGTATTCCTCATCCAAGAGTTAAGGGTTTAATCTCTCAAGATAAGAAATGTTTTTTCATACACACAGACATGAGAATCAAACCTCTGACTATATGCTTAAAAGAAGAAATTGAGTCAAATAAAATTTTGAGAAAAGAAACTTTTAAAAAAAATTATAAAAAAACTTAAGAAAAAAATTAAAAGCTAATTTTAAAAACTTTTGGCTTATACTTCACCTTTTTCTTCTTTGTTTCAAATTCTAGAAATACACAACTCAAAAAATTTCAACTTAAAATTTTTATAAAATTATCAAACTACTTTAACTTTACATAACTCTTATTTTGCTTTAAAGTAACTTTTAAACAACAAAAAACAATATTAAACACTATTTTGACCTTAATTGCTCGTGTTACACGGGTATACCCTAGACAAGGTTATAATTTGGAGTGCAATTAAGGTTGCCTTTGCCACATGACAATTTGTGAGTTTAATAAACACTCGTGAAGGGTTTTTTCTAAAGCCACTGGGCCTGTAATTCAATATCTCCCTAAATATTTATTATTTATCTATTATATCTACTCTCCTTTTTGTTTTTTTAAGTACATTTCCCTTCCTTTTTTTTAAAAAAAAAATTACTTAAATAACATTTCCTTTTCAAACTTTCTTCTCTCTCTCTCGCACACTCCCTCTTTCATAACAACAATATATCATCTCTCTCTTTCATCACACTTCCTCCTCTCTTTCACTTCCTTCATTCTCCATTCGATCTCTTGCCCTGGACTCTATTTATTTCTCTCTTGCTCTAGCCGATAGGGTTTTTTCATCATATAAACTCCAATGTAGTATGTTTACGTTTCCAACTACTTTTCTTCCTAGTTTTATTTTTGTCCACTCACACAACATCATTAATTTCTCTCGTTTTATATATGCAACAACGTATGGTTAGATCTTAAATTTGTCCAAGTTGCTACAACGGAGCACTCTTAGAGTTGTCCACATTGAAGGACCAATATCCATTATATGCTTTTTCCACTTCAATTGGTTCACTATTGTAATTTTTTCCTTTATATAAGGTTTTTAATGGTCCTAGTGTTCCAAAACAGTATTATGGAAAATACTTTCTGGAACATATTTTTATTTTTTAACATTCTGAAAAGTACTTTCTGGAATAGAAAAATAGTATTCCAGAAAGTAGTTTCCAGAATGTTAAAAATAAAATTGTGTTCCAGAAAATACTTTTCGGAATGTTAAAAGCAAAACATTGTTCTAGAAAGTACATTATGAAATAATGGTTATGTATCAACGTTATGGGTATAAAGGGTATATATGATAATAAGAATTAGAAAGAAAGAAAAACAAATGGGAGTATACTTAGCGAAAAAGAGAATGAATATAGTAAAAGCCTTACAATTTCCTTTCGGTGGCCTCCTTGGTTTGGACTATTTAAAGAAAAAGGAGCCCACGAAAGATAAAGCCCAACTCTTAAGAAACGGGCCAATAATAAAGTAAAAATGATTTTGTAAAGAAATATCATGTGCTCGTTAAGAAATAAGAAATAAATAAAAAATATTAATACATTAAATTTTAAACAATTTTATTGTTAATTGAATATTTATAAGTTTGTCCTTAATTTAAGGGTACTTGTTAACAAAATTTAAATAAGAAAAGAAAGAAAAGGAAATACAAAGGCTATTTTCTGCTTTTGTAGATTCCATGAATCTAACTTGTTTGTGGATTTCTTTTTATATTATAGATGATAAATGAAGGATTAGTTGAATCTGTTCTTGTTCTACGTGTTAACCCATCATAGGCATAGTTTCTTACTTTTTGATTAGTCTAGAGTGTCATCTTCTATAGTTGTAAGTATTCATTTGAACTTATAGTATGTCCAAATTCTAAAATGAGATAACTTTTCATACCTTAATTTTTCGTTAAAGAAAACGTTTCGAGTTTCATCTAATTTACTTTCTGAAGTGAGCACAAGAACTCAAGAAGACTAGCAATTAGCAATCATTTAAGTGGCTTTTTTTTGGGCTAAATTATAATTTTGATTCCTTTAGTTTTTAATTGTAACATTTGGTCCTCCTAATTTTACAAATTGGCGATTTTGATTTTCCTGTTAAATTATTAACTAATAATTATGATTAGTAGAATTATTAAGTTAATTATAAATTAATTAAAAATTATTAATTATTAAAAAACTTTATAATTAAAGTTTATGTTGAGGAAGAGGTGTTGGGGAAGAGAGGTTGAGGAGAATAGGTTAGGGTTAATAATCTTTGATTAAAGTTTTTTAATAATTAATGATTTTGAATTAATTTATAATTAAATTAATAATTCTACTAATCATAATTATTAGTTAATAATCTAATAAGGGGACCAAAATCGTCAATTTATAAAATTAGGAGGATCAAATGTTACAATTAAAAATTAGAAAGACCAAAATTATGAATTTAAAAAACTAAGGGGACCAAAATTACAATTTAGTCTTTTTTATTTTATTGTATAAGCGTGTAATTGGCTTTCTTGGTTTTATTATTTCTCCTATGACGTTGCTTTTGTTGTGGACTTCTTTATGATGATGCATCTTGTTCATTTTTTTGGTCAAAAGTTGTTGTGGATGGTTACTTGGGCCTTGGGCTTTATGTTTCAACTTCTAAATAAGAAGAAAAAAGAAGCACGAATTTCTATGGGTCAAAGTAAATTGCAGAGATTAGATAAGGTCAAAGTCAAAAGAAGGAATTTAACTATAGTGAATAAATGTACACAGTAAAAAGGTAAATATATATTTACTAATGACCACGAGGGCAATGATGTGAGCATTACAAAACGTTGCGAAATTTCAAATTGATTAATTTAAAAGTTAATATCTCTGTTGGACGAAATTTAATGTTTATATTATATATTTTAGCTTACTTTTTACTAGTGGTAAAATAATCCTTTATTAATCAAATTGATTTTTTTATCCGTAAGAATCGAAGACAATACTAAAGGATTTACAACATCTCCTAGATTATTAATCAAATTGATTAATTTAAAAGTCAATATATTTTTATATTTAGATAGGATCCGTTGACACCAGGTGTAAGTCTAAATACTTCCACCAAATCTTAATCATTAAATTAAAATAATCCAATTGTATTAAATTCTCCAGCTTAAGATTAAAAAAAAAACTCACGTTACTTAAAATCCCAAAATTAGCTTACGTATTAAAGCATCCACTTACTGGGCATTACGTGATTCCATAGTTCTAAAAATCAGATCGGACCGGTCGGTCAGACCGGTTCGATCGGGAACCGGTGGCCTGACCGGTCCAGTTCAGCCTGGTTTGACTCAGTCGGGTTTGGTAAAAAAATGGTGACCCAGACCAGGTTGACCCAGTTTTGCTAAGGGTTTTTTTTTTTTTTACAATTCTTGTAAACAATGTAGTTATTTGAAATTCTTTTCATAGTACCATTTGAAATCCATGGCAAAAGTTAATTGCTAAATAGTACTCCCTCCTGTCCTTTATATAAGAAACAAATAACTAAATTGTCAAGACCAATAAAAGTAATTAAGTTAGTTAATTATAATTAATAATGTCATAAATTTTAATTTTATTCCAAAAGTACCCTTTAAATTGATTGGTTTAAGTAGTGGTTACATTAATGACATTGCACCTCCACCAATAAGTTTAACTTGTATGGTTAATAGACCAATAAATGCATGAGAAATGAATAGGTGTCTCATTAATGGATTTCACAATATGAAGGGTAAAAAAGAAAACTTGCAATTAATACAGCTTAAAGTGAGTCTATGTTTCTTATAATTAGAACAAAAAAAGAACACTATTTTATTTCTTATAAAAAGGACCGGAGGGAGTATAATATAATATAATATAATAATATGCTCCTATAACATTTTAATTAAATTGTTAATAGGTAATTGTTGAATAGTATATAATAATATGTTCCTATAATATTATTTTGATGTTGACAGTAATATATAATAGCTAATTATTATTATCTTGATCTTGATATGATTTCATATTTATGTGTTTTATACATCTTCACCATACTTGCTCATGACCTTTCGACAACTTTTATACTTAGCCGTGAAAAATAACAAGAGTTTCTTTAGTAATTTAATAATAATATCCAACAAAATAATTTATAGTAATAAATAATTATGTAATATTTATAGTTTGATCATGATTGATTTTAATTTTATAGTATGAATTATGGATAATTCACATTTTGTTAGCTATATTATATATATTTTTTTATTTTTTAATATATACCGGGTCAATTAGTGACCCATCGTTTCGATCACTGACTCATCAACCCAGTGTCTTGATCGGGTCGATGACCGGTCCGGTTTTCACAATACTGCGTGATTCAATTGAATTGCATTTCAAATCAAATGAAGAATTGGCGAATTGATGTAAAAAAAAATTGGCTTACGTATTGCAATATCTTCTAATTCAATTGAATTACACCTCAAATCAATTGAAGAATTGGAGAATTGGTTAGCTTCACCATTTTTCAAGAATTAGGGGATCAAGGCTTAATTAATTCGATTAAGGTAAACTTAAAGAGGTTTCGTTCAAGAATTACGTGAACAAGAATTAGTGTTTTGAAGAATTACTCTTCCAGTTTTATGTAATTATTATTGAAGCCAATTCGCCTCACCCTCGCCGCCCTTTACTTATCACCTCGTCAATCACTATGTCTTTTGACGTTAATTGGTTGTCGTACGAGAAGGCCCAATCAGGTTCAACCTCGTCTCTAGGAACGCAAGCAATGACGCAGATTCGATGCCAATTATGGGGAGGTCGCATAGGCAATGCCCTCGAGCGAAGCATTAGGTGGAAGGTCATTACAATTGGTCACCTTTTGCTCTTAGATGGTGTCCAATATGCATGAGAAGAATGACCATATCCCTTCCACCCTTAAACCCTACAACCATGTTTGTTTAAGTTTTTTTTTCTCTAGCAAATTAATTTGATTATTCGTGCAACAATGGTGGTTGCTAGTGACAAAAATATCGATTGGCTTCAATTGAACGAGCAACAGAGAAAGAACAATGGAAAAGAACAAACCAACGACCAAGAGAAAGAGCACGTGACTCACTTATTCAATTTTTTTATATTTTTAAGTAGAATAGTTTTGGCCGTTAGATTCATTCATCTCAACGGATGAGATTTGGTGTAAGTATTTAGACTTACGTTAAACGGATCTTGTCTCATCTTTAAATCGGTATTAAAGACTTGATTACTAGTTTAAATAAATAAGGACATGACGTAGGACATCCAATTGAAGCAATTTCATGGTGTGACGTGGCTCCAGCAATCCCACAGCTACCCAACTACCGGACTGGATCGCTTAAAAGGGAAGTGTCTATACCAGTCAGTAAGCCACGACCCCACGACCACGTTCCCTACATAATTTGATAATGCAGTTAAACAATAAAAATAAATGCAGGAAATAGTATTAAGGTCTTTATAATATTATAAATTACAAATGAATAATACATGAAAGGTAAATTTAAGTGACAAAAGTAAATCAGTGCTTCGTATTTTAAAAACGAATTAAATGATAAAAGAGCATATAAATTTATTTGTTTAAATAAATTATATATATATATATATATATATATATTATAATTATAATATATTCATAATGTAATTTTTTTATCCTTGCATTTAATTACAGATTATCGTATGGATATAGTAACTTTATTTATTTTTATAATAATTATTTTAAAATCATATTTAAGATAATTTCTAATTTCTTAACAATGTAAAAAAATTTACATTGATGGTAGATATAAATTAAACTCACTCTCACACATAGCGACTCTTGTGAGAATACTGATTATTGTGAAAATATGAAAATATAGTGGTGGAGTTGGTGACAACAATATTGGTAATCTCATAAGAGGTGTTTACAATTTGATTTTAATTTCAACGATTTATTCTTTTTAATCTTGATCCAAGGGTTGAATTGTTTGTTCTAATGTTTTTCACAATAATCAAGTATTCTCATAGAAGTCTCTCTCTCAATGTATATATAAAGAGAAATGAGACTCTCTCTCGCTCTCTCTCTCTCTCTTTCTCAATGTATATATAAAGAGAAATGAGATCAAATTATATCATTATAAGTTGCATCAATATTTATATTATTCAATAACTTTTTATTAAATAATTTTATCTCAATATTTATCGTCGGATTGATAATTCTTATCACATAAATGATATGTATAAAATATTGTATTAATTTAAAATTAATTAATGTTTCATTAATATACATTAAAATTGATGTAATATATACTTTAAAATATATAAAAATAATAACTATTTAATTAGATAGTTATAGTAGTTCAATTTTAATAAAATTTGACATAGACAATTAAGGTAATATATAGTTATAATTTAACGGTTAGATTATTAAAAATTCACATTTTATAAAATTATCAATGATGTTAGAGTTGGTGTAACTTATATTTGATCCCTCGTCACAATCCCTAATTTTCCTGTTGTCGCGTGAAAATCAGCTGGTTGGATCGACTAAGAGCTTCAACATGATTTCAAAATAGAAGATCAAATGATTGACGTTGGAGAGGGAAATCTGCTCAACTATGGGTTCCCAAACTACTAAAGGAAGTGTTTGGTGTAGGTGAAAGGGAAAAGTATAAGATTGAACAAAAAAATAATTTTGAAAAGGCAGTAAAACAGTAAATGTGATAAATGCAAAGATAAGATAAATTGATTCGAATGAAGGTTCCTTTTCAGTTGATATACATGAGTATTTATAGAGATTTTATCCAAAACAAACAGCCTACAACTACCAAAAATCATGATCCTAGCGGTTTGCTCCACGATCCCCTCATTCCCTAAATTTTTTACTTCCACTAACCACCTCATTTGTTAGTCTTTGACCAAATCTTTATCACTTTCAGCAACTTCCTTTTATTTATTAAAGCCACCGAAAATAACAATATAGGCTTAGTAATGATCTTAGGCCCAATCTACCAACCCATTCTCTTTTCACAGGCCATATTGGGCCTTTCCTTATGGCTACCGAATTTTTTTTTTCAGTTACCAACAAATGCTCCCAACATCTATCAATTGATTGGTTATGAAGTTGATAAGATATTTCACTGTTCACGACATTTACGAAATTACCGTTTTGAAGAGTTTAGTAAATTTTGAATTTCTAAACTACCGCCATAATTAATAAGCTAAGCATCTTTGTCTTCTCCTCTTCAATTTCCTACGATTCAAATTCCTCTATCTTTAATTTCTTAGAAATCTCAAGAACTCTAACCCTTTAGTAGCATCGATTTCAATTAAAGGATATGGTATTGCTTCAATTCTTCATCCTTCAACATCTTTTCTTGAAGATTATTCTTTTTGTTTTTGATCCCTCTCAACCTAGCTTTCTACAACATCATTTACCACATGGCTAACCCAAATGTTGTCGTCATCTTTGAGGAGGATGTCGATGCCGTCAATTTAGAGCAACAAGTCAAATCCCCTGATTAATTCGATGGTGTTCCTCTCAGACCCATTATTAAGCTCGATGGGCAATATGTTCTTCGCCCTTCTACCTTTTCGATTGTTGAAGGAAACAATTTTCTTGATAATTACCTTCATTAGACAAAAATCCCTCTTCCAGTTAGTGCCAAGGATTATTGATTGGCAAGACTCCCATCAACAGTTAAAACCTGGCCCCATACCTCTCAAGTTTACGTCGATTGGTATAATAGGGTTTCTGCTGAGAAGGTCGTCGAGTGGAAACAATGGGGAATATACGAAATGACTGTTTTCTTAACCCAACATTTCACTCCCAATTGGCCTTTGCTTTTCGCTTTCACTAGCTTCTAGTCCATTGCTATCAATGCCTTTGTTTTTCCTTTCGGCATGATGGGCAGGGCAGATCCAGGATCTAACGACTGGGGAGGCCAAAATCCAATAAATACATAAGCATTAAAATTGATATAAAATATTTATGTGTTTTTTAAAATGATCTAAGAACATATAATAGAGAATACATTTACATAAAAGATATTAAACATCTTTTTAAATACTTAAAATTATAAATGACAATCATCAATTTCATATGTTGCAAAAAACCTTCGTGGATTTATAGTTAAAATTGGTATCTAGATTAACCATGTCTTTTTTTACGAAAAATCCTATATTAATTATATTCTAAAAATCTACTAAATTTGAGTAAATTATGTTACTAAATTATCTTTTAGGACAATAGCAGCTAACAACCATTGAAGAATAATTTGCTTAGAAGATGAAAAATGTTGTGTTGTGACAAATGTTCCAACTTTGAAGCAAACTATGACAAATAAATTTTACATAGCAAGCATGTCTAGAGTTTAGACCTATGCACTTGAAATCGAAAGTATAGTGAAACCTCACACTGGTAAAAAGAACAAAGATAAGACGAGAAAAAATGAAGAGAATATAAGAAAAAAATGTGATACAAAGATAGAATATTTCTTGATGCGTTTCAAAATTTAAATTGTCAATCTTGTATATAGTGTTTGTAAATTTAACCAATTAATAAAGATTAATAAAGTCGTTTGATTACAAACTACAATTATTTATAACTTTTAAAATAATAAAACGAAAAAATTATTAGAAAGAAAAATAAATGGTACTCAAATATTTTATCAAGAAAAAAAGAAAAAATACAATTATCTTTACAACAAAAATTACAAAATAATAGAATATTTTATTAAAATATGAAAAGATAAAAAACACTTAAATATAATATTATTTACATATTAAAATCCTAAAAAAAATAATTGCTTAATATATATATATATATATATATATATATATATATATATATATATATTAAAAATAAATTGAAAAAAATTAGGGGGGGCCAAGTCCCCCCTTGTACAAGCCGTAGGTCCGCCCCTGACGATGGGTCCTACCCTATGGGATGTTCAATGGGTCTTGGGCCTTCAAGTATGGGGGTGATGAGCTGCCTAACCTCAAAGACCTTGCCAAAGACGATCTCAACATCAAATACTCACGATCCGACAGTGGCTTAAGAGCTTTTATCAATGCCAACATGAACAAAAGAAGACCAGTAACAGTTGTCGAACATGCAGTTTTTCTGATGTACTGGTATAACAGGTACTTTGTTTTCACTTCAGCCAAAGCTATTGTCGGTGAATTTTCCACTATTATTTCTTTGATTATGCCTGGTAGATCGATTGCTTTAGGTCCCTATTTCTTAGCTTTGCTTTATCAATCTCTCTTCGGCATGGTGACCAAAATGAACCTTGGTCAAAACATTAGTGGAATAGGTAGTCCTTTCTGGTTTTTACAACTGTGGATGATACTTTCCTAAATTTATTGCCCCTACTCATGAATCCACCACTACTGCCAAAGAGGATTATAAGAAACCATTTTTATGCCACTTTTTAAACCATACCACTTTTGTCCGCAAATCTACTATCATATTCATCCAAACTCTCATAAGCACCAAAAGTCGACCTAAAATAAGCTTCACACCCCTTTGGCTAACTTCAGACTCAAACGTTGGGTAGTGATGAACGACATTCGATAGTCGAAAACATATGATCACCGAAAGGAAACCATGGGTTGGGTAAGTTTCCTGATTGCTAGGAATCTGCTTTGTGGAATTAAGCCTAGTTTTAAAAACAACAAATCTGTTGTAGAGGCTTACATGTCGCAATGTTTTTCTTGACAATTCCTTTTGCATCAGGGTATTCCCCTTTCCTCTGCTACTGCCACCACTCTTGATTCTCAGTCGACTCTAAATGATGCCACATTAGCAGCACATGTTGCTGATACAAGATCAATCTTGGCTCAATATCAGTTTTCCTATTTTTAGAGATACCATGGGGAAACCTCTACCTATACTAATTGGTGGTCGTCGGTTCAAGAGAAAATGTTCCCTAAAACCATTGATGAATACATGGCTCTTCTGAACAGGTCAATTCCAAAACAACAGCCTCAACCAAAAGGTTTAGCAGCCACTCTTCTAAGTGTTAGACCTCTCAGATCGGCTCCAGCAACTTCTTCAGGTAAAGGTCCTATCCATATACTTATTTCTTCTTTTGGCCTTTTTACTGATAACTTTTAATGTTTCAACTAGCCAAAAAGGTAAGAAAAAGGAACTGATTGATGTAACACCTAAAAATTGGAACTCAATAAGTATGTGCTTATGTGATTTATTTATGATTTAATTGGGATTTATTTATTTCAAATAAGGAAAATATGTGTTTTGAGTAATTAAATATGATTAGTGATTAATTGAGTAATTAGGAAAATAATGCAAAATAATTAAAATAAGTATTTTATTCAGAGTTGGGCTGATATGAAAGGTGTTTCCACAATAGATTTTACTCCCCTTATCCTGACGTGCCCATGGTTGACTTAATGAATACTAAGTAGGAAGTGAATGAATTAGCTACTGAATACCTAGAGAGATTCAGGCGCATGAGGAGCAAGTGTAATGTGCAGTTCCCAAAAGCTGAAAATGCCAATATAGCCATTGGGAACATGCACTATCAGCTGAAGGAGAAGCTGATAATGCAAGATTGTGCAAACCTTTCTCAGCTTTTGGCTAAAGCTACAAGGGTGGGACATGTCATAAACATAATCAAGGAAGAGACCAACCAAGCGTGGAGGGCATGCAAAATGTGTCTATAATGGCTAATTAGTTAGAAGATTCATCAGATGAGGAGATGGCAGTTGAATAAATGGCAACCAAACTCTTGAAAGGATGACTCAGATTAGCTGATAAAGGAGCATAAATGAAGGTTGACACTAATCCATTCCCTACGGCTAATGTGAGTATGGTGATATCTTGCACGACTAAGCAAAGGCAAAAAATGACTCCTAAACCTGGGGGGAAATTGAAGTACCAATAGAGACCTAAAAGGAGTCATCAAAAGGAAATAACCAAAAGAATCCATATGCTAAAAGAGTGGAACAACCGCGAAGGAAATAAGTTTTCCAACGGCTGCAACTCCCTAAGGCAATTGATGAATGACATAATCAATTGTTGGTGCATTATCAACCATTGCCATTGTAGAAACATAATTGGTGTGTGGCTGAGGTGAACATGCATAATATAGTAGTCCCACTGTAGGTTTCCTTAATGAACAATGATGACTTAAGGAAAATAGCTGAGGGTCAAGCTTCTAGAGTTGAAGTTATCTTTAACAGCTGTTGCAAATTTGGTGCTAGAAGTAGAAGCCATCTTAACTGATGTAGAAATGGATGGTATAGGTTACTACTCTTGATCAAACATAATTTCTTAATCTAATTTGATCCCTTAGTAATAGAGGTTCACTTTTTGGTCATTGTACTCCTTGACTATGATGATTGCAACTTTCAATGGTGGTTGGAGTTCAGCTATCTTGTCTTAGATTTTGCTAAGCTTTCATTTAATGTAGATAGTCAAGTTGAGTTTGAAAGGCCAATTTAGCCTACATATCGGCTTCCATCATTTCAAATTAAGTTATAGGCTAGTTTTCATGGCCTTTAACTTGGTTAAATGTTGCAGCTTTTTGCTACCTAGTTCATTTCTTGGCTTTATATTAGGATTCTACATCCCTAAGGAGCAAAACATAAATGGTCTTTTCAGCTGCATACACAAGTTGATTATTAGCCGCATGCACCATCTAGAGCAAAGACAACCATAGAGTGATCACATACTCCAAACCTTATGGAAAATTGGCAGTTGGCCTTCATCTACAAAGGTTTTATGCTTGGCAAAAGAAGAAATTTATTGAAGGCCTAGAGGGTTGGCCAATTGAGGCTTAAGGTAATCTAACAAGATCTCATCACAAATTGCTAGAAGCTAATTGGTTGGAACCAATTCATGGATCTTCATGGTAGAAGCCACAAGACTAATGTGGTTGCTAGTTGTGGCTTTCTTTTTAATTACTGCAAATTTTGGGAGCTTAAAAATAGGTGATCTAGGCATCTTCTCCTTCTTTTTTTGCTAAACCAAAGGAAGAGGGTTGTTAGTGGAAAACGACTAAACAAGAAGAACATAAAACAAATGTCAAAGGAGAATGACTATCCCAGGGAAAAAACTTCTTATTTGCCTCTTTGTTGTTAGGCAATTGCCTTAGAAACTGAAGTCTCCGACGCATTAAGCATTCAAATAGTTTGGGGAGTCGATTTCCTTAGCTTCAGCTTCCCTTCTGAAATCCCAGTGGGGGAATCTAGAATGGATTCCACATCAATCACAATAGGCTTTTTACCCTTGGAAGGACTAACTTTAGTCGTTGTAATAAAACATATATTGGTACTATTGGAAAAGAAAGAGCAATCCATTGAAGATGATTGGTTTGCATAGGAAAGGCTTCTTGCTTAAAGCTACCTTTTTTGTACTTTTGGTATTGACAGGTTAGTTGCAGAATCAATAGACACTTTATGTGTTAACAAACCTACATTTAATCGCAAAAACTACTTGTTTGTTAGTCGTAGAAGAAGCATTTGCAGGCTAAGAACTTGATTAAGATCATTAAGGAAATTGGCAGGTTGATTTGTGGCAGCAAAAAGTTAACACAATTTTGCAGTAAGATAAGTGCAACTGATAACTCAAGTTCAAGATTTTGGATATTTGAAGCTTATTGCTGGTAGCTGTTGCATAAATTTTAGGAACCTGTGAAGCTAAAGTTTTTAGAACAATGTTAGTTTTTCTGCCATCATTCAAGGTGAGTGATTAAAAAAAAAAATAGTTGTTGTCACAATTGAATGAGGCAGAAGAAGGGGGCAGTTATGTTGGCGCTAAAAATGTTTGCTATTGAGGCTAGTTGTTTATCATCAGCTAACGATTAATTCAACAGGCTAATTCAGTCGATGTCTGTCGACTAATGCGGATCAATATAAATGGATTATAGCTTTGCCCAGTGTTAAAAATGACTGACGACTAAAATAGCTATTTCTAACTCCTGACAGCTAAAATAATCATTTCTAACAACTAACGGCTATTTCTAATGGCTAACGGCTAGCGCAACAGAATTAGCTTGGAAGCAACCTATAATTAAGCCTACTTCGAGGAAGACCAATTTGGAGAGAAAAAATGAATATGGGAGTAACTGGAAGCAATTTTTCAAACTTGAGCATACATGGAGCCATGATTTCCTATAAAATAGGAGAAGTGGGTAATGAAAAATAACAATTATTTGTTTACATGTGAAACGCAACAATTTTAGGGAACATGAGGCCACAATGTCAACAGAAGTCAGTAATGTAGGAAGTTAAAATCATGTAACACATGATCTCCCTAGAATCTAAGGCAGTGGTTAGTTGAAGATCAGGAACAACTAGTGGCTTGTAACCCTTTTTGGTATTATAAATAGGGGAAAACATGATGTAATCTAGGTCCTTTACCAAAATCAATCAAATTTATCTTTTCCATCCATTTATCTTTTATTTATCGCTTTATTTACAACTTTCTTTATCACTTTCCTTTACTACAATTTCATAAGAGTAGCGTAGTATAGAAACTTCAGTTCAATGACTACTAGAAAACTTTTTGGAGTGGACTAGGAACCTAATCAAGGAATATAATCCCTTCCTTGAGTTAGTCGCCTAAAGGGAATCACTCGTTGGTAATTAGTCGACACCACGACTGATTAGTTATAACTTTCACACCAATAATTATATAATCTATAGTTTTAAATGGGAAAGCTTCAGTGTTTCACGCAAGTCATGTTCAATTGAACAAATGACTAATGAAATACACTGTAGTAAAAAGGAGATCATGATGACTATTATAGTAAAATGATTTATATGGCATGTTACTATTGTTAAGCTACAAAATCAATAATATTTTAGGTTATTTTTAGGATCCTAAAATGACATGCAACTATTTGTACTTGATTACAACCATCGTATAGGGTTATTTTTAGGATCCTAAACCCTATCCCTATCACTTTCCCTGATTACCTTGAAACCCTATCCCTCTTGTTGTGTTGTACTATCGGCTTGTGATTGGTTGAAATTTATTGGAAATCACCAATTTTGGTGGGTCCTACATATCATTTAAGGATTCTCTCCTTATTCAGCTATGAGATCCACCAAAATTAGTAATTTTCAATAAATTTAAACCAATCACAGAGAGAGTATCAGAAAAAGAGTGTGTCGGAGAGAGTGTCACTAGCACTACTCTAGAGAAAATATAAAGAGAAAAAGGGCTATGCATTGAAAGTGTAAAATAGTTTACACATTCATCCAATAACAAACCACCATTTATAGTAAGTTTGTTGACTTTTACAATAAATATCTTAAGAAGTCATAAAACAATGATTTATGATTGGATGACCGTGTAAAATGGGTCAGAGATGCCACTAAATAAATCGTTTTTTCACATGTAAACGTAGCGGGGCCTTACACCACTGCGCCAACCCTATGGGTTGCAAAATTAACAGACTTTTGCAGTAATTAAGAAAGTTAGTTAATATCATTTAATTTTACTAATTACATTTAAGAAATAAACTTTTCCAAAAGTGCCCTTCATTGAAACTAAAAGTAGTTAAAATTTGCTTATATTGAGTTCAAAAAAACTTTTTTTTTGTTGCTTATATTTAAGTCTAGATGGAGTAATATAATAGATAATAGATAAATTATGGATATTAAAATTATGATGACAATTTTATTCTTATAGGAAATAAAGCTCCAACTTAAACATTATTCGTACGTGTAGTATAATTTTTTTTTTGAAAGGATACGTGTAATATACACAACTCAATAAATTTGTAAAATTAAATTCAAATGTTAGTATTGAACATTTTTTATTCAATTTTTCTAACCTTAAAAATATTAAACTGTTGCTTTGCTGTTTTCGTTAATTTCTGAAGCATAAAAAAATATTAAACTGTTACCCTAAAAAACAAAGAGTTTAATGGTGATGCATTGATAGTGTAAAATAGTTTACACTGTCATCCAATCACGAATAATTGTTTGCATGAATTTTAAGATAGTAAAAGTCAACAAACTTATCATAAATGATGGTTTGTGATTGGATGACGATGTAAAACTGTTTTACACTATCATCATTTTTCTCAAAAACAAATATCAAATTGTTAAATTTTTTCATAAATAATTAATACAAGAAATTTATCAATTAAGCAATCAATTAACTCAAATATTTTAATTGATTAATTCAAATTAAAGAATGAGAAAAAAGGCTATTCATTGACAGTGTAAAATAGTTTTATACTGTCATCTGATCACAACCCACCATGTATGGTAAATTTGTTGACTTTTACAAAATTATCTTAAAATCATATCAACGACGGTTTGTGATTGGATGACAATGTAAAATTATTTTATACTGTCAGTGCATCACCATTAAACTCTTAAAGAATTAATTGATGATTACCAAAAAAATATTCTAAAGTTAATGTAATTATATATATCTAGTTTGTTGCTTAAAAAAAATTTGTACAAATGGAAATAAACTGCTAACAATTTTTTGAAATAATTGATGCCAAAATTTTAATCAATTAATTAACTCATTAATACATGATTAAATTGATTGATTTAACTTAAAAATTAACTAATTGATTACCATAAAATATTTAATAGCTAGTGTAATTATATACATTTTTTAATAGCTAGCGTAATTATATACATTTGCTTGTTGTTGAAAAAGTTATAAAAAATGAAAATACTTTAATAAGAAAAGTGAACGAGTTTGAAGTTATTATTATACCACATGATTCTACACGATAAATATAATTAAGTGATATAATAAATATTACAATAATATATTTTCTATCGAATAAAATAAAACATTTATTATAATAAAAATATATTATACTTTATTTTTTAAGATACACAATTTTATTATTATTAAATAATAATAATAATAATTTTTTTTTATTTAAATTTAAAAATATCTTTATCTTTATCTTTATCTTTATAATACACAAACAACTTACTAAATATGCAAAATACTTACTAATCTATTCATGGTACGTGATATGAATAGTTTCAAACTTTAAGGCGACCAGTGGAATGGTTTCAAACTTTCAATTGTAATGTGCCACGTGATATGAATAGCGCAACAACACTTCAACTTTCAGTTGACCAAAAGCTATGTCAGTTCAATAATAAGTATTTTATTCTTTCTGATAAACACACTAACTATTATAAATTTTATATTATTATTTAATCATAAATTTATCAATTTTTATAATAATCATTTAAAATTACATTTAAGATAACTTTTAATTATTTTATAATGTAAAAAATAAAACCCTTTGATAAGTTGTTTCTAAAAAAAAAAATTAATTATATGTAATATTAGTATAAATTTTTTTATATTATCAATCAATAAAAATTATTTGACTATTTAAATAATTAAAAATTAATAAATTTATCATATATAATAATTTATGATTGAATAAAAACGTAAAAAAATATTTTTTATAACATATTAAATTTTTATAAGAATTAAAATTACCATTTTGAAATATTCGATGGGAGAAAAATATACTTTACCCCCACAATACAAAATATTTTTCACACTCAATTGCAGATGCTGCTCCCTTAAGAAACCGACACCAAAACATAACCGTCACTTGTCCAAACCCCAGACCTAACAAGCCTATTTTTATTTTTTTATTTTGTCTTTTTTTCAGGTCATAAAATCCCTCTTTTATATATTTAAAAAAAAATTAATAAATAAAAAAATCGATGTTGCTTGATTCGACACTTAAACCAGCGGAGAAAATAACGCTCGCGTTGCGTTTAGATCTGAGAAACGCTGCTACCAATACCTCTTCCTTCACACACAAAACAAAGAAAGAGAAGAAAAACGATTCGATTCAATAGCCATAGCCACCGCGAACCTCACCTCGAATGACACACGCTACGACGTCGTTTCGACAACCCTCAATCCAGGTTCTTCTCTCTTCTTTCTTCCCTCCAAAAGCTTTCGCTGTTTATTTATTCATTCATTTATCTACTTTTTTAATTCATTATTCTCTGCGTTTCGAATCAGACGGTTAGGTTATGCTCTGTTTGGCTGGTGCGGAAATGGAAATGAATTTTTAACACTTTCAAACACAACACGAACACGTTTTGTCATTTGTGTGTGTTTGTGTATTTTTTTAAATGTAATTTTTGGAGGATATAAGCTATGAATTTTTTTAATTTCTCTATTTTGTTTATTTGTTTTGGATTGTGAAGAGCGTTAATGGTTGTGACTGTGTCCAATTTGATTCGATTTGGTGGTTTTGTTTGGGTTGCAGTGTAAGAGGAGAATCCGAGCGATGGCCAGGACTCGTTTTTGGTGATTGCAGGGGTTACCGTGGGGAGCAAGAACGGGGTGGATCGGCGGAAAATGGACCGGAGCAAGAGCCGTACCGATCTACTCGCAGCTGGCAAAAAAAGGGTATCTGATCTTTGCAATATGAATTTCAATTCTTGCTTTGTTAAGTGTGTGTGTGTGGAGGAGAATGAAGTGCAGCTGTTGTGTTTCTAGAGCGAGTTTTTCGTAATTGGATTTTGGTTGGTTCCTATTTAGAGAGTTAGGGAGTTGTTTTCTAGGAATTAGTAAATCGTTGTATGTGTGAGAATCTAATTCCTTGTTTTACTTGTGAGCGGTCACTACATGCACCAACTTGTTTAAAGGATCCAAGTCCACTTAAGAAAATAGTGCAAGGGACTGTACCCTGTAGTATTCACCTTTTCATTTCATTTTGGAAGGATGGTGTGTAAACTTGCTTGGATTTTAATAGAGCTGGTATCATAACAGCGAGAAAGAATGGTTTTTTTTTTATTGAATGAAACTAGGTAGAAGCCCCCTAGGAACCAATACACTGCTCCAGATATTTCAAGAGGTCTGGATCCACTCCTTACACTGCTTTCTCAATTACCAAAAGTCCCCTAAACTGTTTACAGTTATTCCTATTTATAGGCAGCTGCTGGTCTGCTAACATAAATCCACCCTTAATGGGCCTAATCAGTTGCAGGCTCGGTCCCCTTCTTTCTAACACAAACCCTTGTATTTCCTTGGCCAATTAACCTAACTAACTAATTACTAACATAACTAACTAACTGATGGGTATCTATCAGATTTTTCTTTTTTATTATTATATGATCAGAAAGCATGTGATTTTATCTTTCTCTTTGTATTTGATTCCTTTTACTTTATGGTTTCAAAATATATAGGGTGTACAATTTACTGGTTGCAGTTCTTAATTTCCACTCTTCATGTTTTTATTTTCAGCTCCAACAATTTCGTCAGAAGAAGGACAGTAAAGGTGGTAGTAGCCGTGGAAAATCATCAAAACAAGCTGGTAAACCTCAGCTACCTGAGTATGATTCTGATGCTGCAAGTACTGCATCAATTTCAACGGTATCATCTCAAATTACCGATGGAAATGTTGAAGCTGACAGTCACTCAAATATGGTTAATACGGAATCATCAGAGTCACAGTCTGTGGCAAACTCATTATCTCCTGACAATATTGATCCATCTGTTGATTCATCATCAGTGGTCACTACATATGATACAGGCAATGAAACTGTATTGGATTCTAATGCCGAGGTAGCACATCAAGTTCTTGGGGTCCGTGAGAATGATTCTGAGTTATCCACCCAAGATCAAGGGGAAATCACTCAAGACATTGGTGCTGATGTGCCAGAGGATGTGTCTTTGAGAGCTTCAGATAGCCCAGTTCCTGAAGGTGGAGCAATGCATGATAATGCATCTGTACCTGTTGCCATTTTGTCCCCACCTGCTTCTGTTACAACTGCTGTTGGTGAGTCTGTTACAGATGAAAGAGAGGGTGAAAAGAGGGAAGAATTGTTGCTTTTATCCGAGGATATACCCAATACATCTGTGATGCAAACAAGGGAAGATCAGGTAACAGATTTAGGTTGTGCTCTCTCTCTCTCCCCCACACATTTAATTTAATGTTATATTATACCTTTTAGGTATTTACAGAGGACGAGCCCTGACACAACGGTGAAGTTGTGCCTTGGTGACCAGTTGGTCATGGGTTTGAATCTGGAAACAGCCTCTTTGCATATGCAAGGGTAAGGCTGTGTAACCCTCCCCCATACCTTCGCATAGCGAGGAGCCTTCTTGGCACTGGGGTATGGATAGGTTTTTTTTTTTTTCTTTTTTTATATGTTCCGTTATTTGGATATTAGTTGGGCAGGCTGGGAAAACTAATACATGGATTTGATTTATAATTTATATTCTCATTTGTTGCTGGGTAGGGGCAATGCAGGAAGCTGATGGTTTGGACATGAAGAAATCTTATCAAAGCACTGATGCTGTGATTGATGGTCAAAAGGAGCTTCCTTTGTTTGAGGTTGGTGAGAGTGACCAGTCTCTTTCGGGGATTGCTTTGGAGAAGACTAGAATTGAGGAGGCATCTCAAGAAGCTGAGCAACTGGGCAAGTCAATTGAATTACTCTCCTCTCATGAGGACATTGTGTCAGATAAGCTTTCAGGTTTTGATAAAGGCCAGGGAGAAGATGATATTGCAACTGCTGGGACTCTTATGAGGAATCTGGAGAAAGAAGCATTACCAAGTTCATCTCATGAAGAAATGCTCCTTCAGTCTAATCAAGAACAGAATAGCAAAGTAGTTCTTAGTGAACAGGATGGGGGACTTCAGGAGGGGTTTAATCAGCAATGCCCTCGTGTTGGATTTGCAGCTGAGGATAGAACTCATGAGTTGTCAAGGGGAGCTCATAAGTTTGATCCCGCCAGACCATTGGATGTCTCCTCTGTTTTTGATTCAAACTCAATTAATCTCTTGCAGCTGGCTGAAATTATAAGGGGGCTTAATGAAGAAGAGTGTCAGTTTCTGATCGAGGCAAGAGGATTAGAGTCTGATTTGGATCCTTTAGCCAGTAGTTCAGTTCTATCAGACCATGACATTTCAGAAGCATTTCAGAGTCTCAAAGAAGAATTGTTTCTGGCAAATTTAATGCAAAATATATTTAACACTCAACTAGCTGAACAACTGGAGTCTGATGAGCAGCGTCACCAATTGATTGATGAAATATCTCAGCTCCATGCTTCTCATAATAAAGTTAATGAGAAGAATCAACACATTACTGAAGAACTTGCTAATTGCCGTGTTGAACTTCATGATCTTTCTAGCAAGAATGTAGAACTACAAAATCAATTTAATGCGGCGATGGCTGAGGTGGAAGCTCTTTCTGCCAGAGTGGTTGAGCTGCAGAATAGTTTTGATATGTCTCAAAAAGATTCATTGGAATTGTCCACAGAGTTGGCTGATTGCAGAGGCTTGATCTCAAGTTTACAGGTGGAAAAGAAGGGCATGAATGAAACTCTTGATTTGATGATTGCTGAGAAAAATAAAATTGTGGAGGAGAAGGAATTCCATCTATGTGAAAGTAAGAATTTGGCAACTGAATTAGCTGACTTCAAGAGTTCAATGGAAGGAATACAAGTTGAGAATTCCAACTTAATTGACAGGATCTCTTTGGTGACTGAAGAGAGGAATAATATCGAAGCAGAAATTGAGCATCTCAAACATGAGATTGACAGGCTGTCATTAGATTTGGTTGAAAATAAAGATTTGGTGGCAAGTCTACAGGCAGAAAATTCCAACTTAAATGGGAATCTTGCATCATCAGCTGATAAGATTAAAAATCTTGAAGATGAGAATCAAAGACTCTCTTCTCAAATCATTGCCTTAAATGAGCAATTGTCTACAGAAAAGGATGAACGAATGAGATTTGAAGGTGACCTTAAAGAAGCCACAGTGCGCTTGGAACAAATTTCCAAGGAAAATGTATTTCTCAATAACACTTTGGATGAGCATAAGGCCAAGATAGAAGAAATTGGAAAGGAACACAGCCAACCACTATCTCAACCTAGGGACCTTGGGAATCAAGCTCATGTTGCACGTGAACAAAATAAGGGCCTTGAAATTGCAATTACTGAAGATACTCTGCATATGGATCAGGAGCCAGATGGAGGTGCACCAGGGGGACCACATGTGAATATAATTGAACATGAAGTCTTTGATGATTCTCTTGGGTTTGTTTCATTGAATTCTTGCTTGGATGAGGTGGAGAAAGTTCTGGTGAAGCTTGAAAAGGCAATTAATGAGTTGTATTCTCAATCCTTCAGCAGGTCTGGTGAGAAAGTTTCTTCGCCTGTGGTATCAAAATTGATACAGGCTTTTGAATCTAAAGTACACGAAGATGAGCATGAGGCAGAAACAAGGGGTTCTAGTGATGTTCAGTCATCGTCAAACTCATTTATTATGTTAACCAAAGAGCAAATTGGAAATTTGAAAAAATTGCTTTCAAAGTCGAAGCTGGATGTTCAGATTGCGGGTGCATTATTCAAGGGGGAGCGAGACGATCGGAAAACTGGTGATGCAAAGTACAGTGATCTCAAGGACCGGTTTGAACAATTGAAGCAACATTGCTCAGATTTGGAAGCATCCAACATTGAACTTGCAGTTCAATATGAAACTGCAAAGCAACTTCTGGGTGATATTCAAGAAAAGAAATGTCTTCTTGAGGAACTCTATGATGCTTTAAAGCAAGAAGATACCCGTCTCAAAGCCAAAAATAATGAACTTTATGAAAAGCTTGGATATTGTCAGTCAAAAATTAGTGAATTGCATTCCGAAATGAATGATGTGAAACAAATTTCAAATGATATGGCTTCTACTGTTGGCAGTCAACTGGAAAATTTGCAGAGGGAGGTGACAGAGAGGGCAATGCTACTTGAGCAAGGCTTGAATATGACTATTGCCCAGATTGTTGAGTTAGTTGGGAAGCTGAAAGAATCAGTTGGTGGAACTTTGTCCACAACTGTCTCTTCTGATGCTCATGGTAACTTGGATATCAGTCATCAGTTAGAAGTTTCGATTAATGCAGCTGCTGAAATGATTTTTGATCTGCAGAAGAAACTTGAAGCTACTTATTCGGAACATGAAATAATGTGCACATCATATAAAGAAATGAATTCAAAATGTGATGAGCTGCTTGGGAGGAATGAATTGGCTTTTAGTCTATTGCATAAGATGTACAGTGACCTGAGGAAACTTGTGCTCAGTAATGGTGGGACTATGGATGAAGGTAAGATAGATTTACAAAGTGAAGCGCTGCCTGATCTGAACTATAATAGCTATCAGCCCATCTTGAAACATCTTGGGAATATATTGACCGAGAAGCTGGAACTTGAGTCTGTTACCAAGGAGATGAAGTCAGAGTTGATGTACAGGGAAACAGAATTGGAAGAATTGAAGATGAAGTGTCTTGGTTTAGATTCTGTTAGTAAGCTAATAGAAGATGTGGCAGGCGTGCTGAATGCGGACATTTCAAAGATTGATATAAATAAATCACCCCTTTCTTGCTTAGATTCATTAGTGTCTAGTCTTGTACAGAAAACCAGAGAGGCTGAAATCCAGTATCACACGACTAAAGAAGGATATGGATCTAAGGAAATGGAATTGGCTGAATTGAAGGAAAAAATGCATTATCTAGACACACTTCGTCTTGAGAATGAAAATGAAATCCTTGTTCTGAAGGAAAGCTTGCATCAGGCTGAGGAAGCTCTTACCGTTGCTCGTTCTGAATTACACAAGAAAGCAAATGAACTTGAGCATTCAGAACAGCGGGTGTCCTCCATTCGGGAGAAACTTAGCATAGCTGTTGCCAAGGGGAAAGGGTTGGTTGTACAGCGAGATGGCCTCAAGCAGTCCTTGGCAGAGACATCCACTGAATTGGAGAGATGCTTGCAAGAGTTACAGTTGAAAGATACAAGACTGAATGAGGTTGAAACAAAACTTAAGACATATGCAGAGGCTGGTGAGCGTGTTGAAGCTCTGGAATCCGAGCTTTCTTATATCCGTAATTCATCTAATGCTTTGAGAGAGTCATTTCTTCTTAAAGATTCAATGCTTCAGAGAATAGAAGAGATATTGGAAGACCTAGATCTACCAGAGCAGTTTCATTCCAGAGATATAATTGAGAAGATTGATTGGTTGGCTAGTTCAGTTTCTGGAAACTCATTGCCAATGAATGATTGGGAACAGAAGGATGCTGTGGGAGGAGGATCATACTCTGATGCTGGTTACGTTGTCACGGATTCGTGGAAAGATGATAGTCAGCTACAAACAGATTCAGATGATTTTAGAAAAAAATTTGAGGAGTTGCAGAGTAAGTATTATGGGTTGGCTGAGCAAAATGAAATGCTGGAGCAATCATTGATGGAAAGAAACAGCTTAGTTCAGAGATGGGAAGAGCTTGTAAATAGAGTTGAAATGCCTTCACATTTGCAGTCTATGGAGACGGAGGATAAGATTGAATGTATTGGTAGTGCGCTTACTGAGGCTAATCATCTTATAGATTCTCTGCAGCTGAAGATTGAAAAATATGATAGCTATTTTGGATTGCTAAATGCCAATCTGGAAGAGTCTCAAGGGACAGTTTCTGCTCTTCAAGAAGACCTTAGTGCTCTTACATCTGAGAGAGACCAGCTTTCTGGAAAAGTGGAGTCTTTGGTGTATCAGTATGAGAAACTATCATTGCAGACAAGGGAGGCTGAACTTGAGAATGAAAAGCTGCATGATGAAATAACTAGTTTGAAGGATAAATTGGAACACAAAACTGCAATTGAAGAACAAATTTTCACTGTTGATGGCAAGATCAGAAAGTTGCGAGACTTGGTTGGTGATGCCTTGTCAGAATCTGAAACAGAAAATATGGTTTCTGGTAGTGCAAATATTGATTCCTTGGAAGAATTGCTGGGAAAGCTCGTAGAAAAGCTGAACATGGAAAGGAAACTATCGGCACAGACAAGAGAAGCTGAACTTGAGAATGAAAAGCTGCATAATGAAATTTCTAATTTGAAGGATAAATTAGAACAGAAAGCTGCAATTGAAGAACAAATTTTCACCATTAATGGTAAGATCAGAAAATTGCAAGACTTAGTTGGTGATGCCTTGTCAGAATCTGAAACAGAAAATCTGGTTTCTGGTAGTGCAAATATTGATTCCTTGGAAGAATTGCTGAGAAAGCTTATAGAGAATCATGCAAATCTTTCATCAATGAAGGATGATGCTAAACTTCATGAGGAAAGAAGTATAGATGTGCATGATAAGGAGGTGGCAGATATTGATAGATATAAAAGAGATCTGGAGGAGTCTTTAAATGAATTGATGTGTGTGAAGGAGGAGAGGGATAGATCTTTGGAAAAGCAAATATCTTTATCTGGTGAAGTTGAAGCTCTGACTAAAAGAATTGAGGAATTGCAAGGGCTTCTTAATCAGGAGGAGCAGAAATCAGCTTCTGTTAGAGAGAAGTTATCAGGTGAAGTTGAAGCTCTGACTAAAAGAATTGAGGAATTGCAAGGGCTTCTTAATCAGGAGGAGCAGAAATCAGCTTCTGTTAGAGAGAAGTTATCAGGTGAAGTTGAAGTTCTGACTAAAAGAATTGAGGAATTGCAAGGGCTTCTTAATCAGGAGGAGCAGAAATCAGCTTCTGTTAGAGAGAAGCTAAATGTTGCAGTCAGGAAAGGGAAGTCATTGGTGCAACAACGAGACAGTCTAAAACAAACCATTGAAGAGATGACTGTTGAGATGGAGCACTTGAAATCTGAGATTAACAACCGGGAAAACACTCTTGCAGAGCATGAACAGAAGTTGAGACAGTTGTCAACTTACCCAGATAGGTTAGAAGCTCTTGAATCTGAGAGTTTGCTTCTAAAGAAACATTTGGAAGAAACTGAGCGCCATTTGCAGGAGCAAGAATATTCTTTGAAACTGATTTTGAGCAAGTTAGGTGAGATTGAGGTAGGTGGTGAAGGTCATATAAGTGATCCAGTGAAGAAGTTGGAATGGGTTGGGAAATTATGCTCTGATCTACATAGTGCTGTGGCATCTTCAGAACAAGAATCCAGGAAGTCTAAAAGAGCATCAGAACTCCTCTTGGCAGAGTTAAATGAGGTACAAGAAAGGAATGATAGTTTTCAGGAGGAGCTTGCAAAGGTGACTGCTGAACTTGTGGATCTCAGAAGAGAAAGGGATTCAGCTGAGGCTGCCAAACTGGAAGCGCTTGCACATCTTGAAAAGTTATCAGCCTTGCATGAGGAGGGAAAAAAGAGCCATTTTTCTGACATAATGGAATTAAAATCTAATATAAACCAAGTCTGCAAAAGCTTTGGTGAGGTTCAGAATTTGCTGTCTAATGCTTTTTTCTTGGATTCGGAATCTTATCGGAAACTGGAGGCTGGTCTTGAGTCATGTATGAAAGGAAACAATGCTACAAATGTGGTGGATTCATCTGTCACCAAAGAACATGATGGCATTTCACACTGGTCATCTGCTAATAAGGTATTAATATCACGCGGATATTCAACTAGTTTAAATTTATATTTTACATCAAATTTTGACATTTTCTGTATTTCTATGTCAACTGTCTTTCATGTGGTATATTATGATAATGAGAAAGTGAGAATAACAAATATATCATATCATACAGTGCAGTTGGCTGGTGTGTGACAACGATGTGTTAGTCTAAATTATTGAACTATTTTAAATTTTGGGGGTGGGTGGGTGGTCTTTATTATTGCTTTATGTGCTATTTGAATATGCTATTGATCTCTGATGTATCTGGTTCGCTCTGATTTCATCATTTTCAAGGTTCTTTTGTGCTTAAAGATGTTAATAGGATAAGGTTGTGTTCCTGGCCTATGTTTTATGTTCTGTCAATGGTTATTTCTAGGAAATTTCCTTTTCTGATGTGCTGATGGATTGAACAGCTTTATTGTATCTTTGAGATCTTTGGGGTCATTATTTTTATGTTATTTTTGTAGTTTCTGTTTCCTCAACCATCATTATATGTTGTCTTAGATATTTGTAAATGAACATTGACGTTTCAAACTAGAACAAGTTGATCAGTGGAAAGTGGAGATATCTGTTGTTTTTGGTTTCCTAGTTTTTGTGCATGTTTATCAGTATCTTGGTGGCATTGTTTTCAATCACTCGTTTGTTTATCATGTTTTTTAGTCATGTGAAATATGTTATAATGTATTTTTAAATTAAGATTAATTGGAAATTTTGGCACATTGTTGTCTTAGCATTTAAGTCTATAATTAGAAGTGGAACATATTTATATTATATACGGAATGTTGCAACTGCAATTCCAACTCAAACTCTCCCTCTCTGTTTTAAGTTTACAGCTCAAATTTTATTCCTTGCATAATGTGCCTTCTGGTTTGTGTCATTTTATAGATTTTCACGTAAGACTTAATTGCACTCCTTGTTATTACTATTTTGTGTAATATGATCTAGTTTCCTTCCTAAATACTTGTGATATTTGTTCTCCAGATGAGCTCTCTGTCTGCAGATCCTTGGTCAGATTTTGACACAATTGACTACTATGATGATAATACTATAGTTGAAATTTCTCGTCTGTTTGGGCATCAATTGCAAGAGCTCATGGTGGAGGTCAGTTCTCTCAAGGAAAGAATAAACATGCACTCAAGTTTGGCACAGGAGCAAGATAAAAATCTATCTAAACTAATGGCAAGCATTCAAAGGGAAATGACTTCCGAAAAAGAGTCATGTGAAACCATGAAGAAAGAAGTAAGTGAGCGAGATCGGAAACTTGTTGCATTACGTGGGAACATTGGCTACCTTTATGAAGCTTGCATTAATTCTGTCATTGTACTTGAAAATGGAAAAGCTGAACTGATTGGCAAGAAGGTTGAATCTTCAGATCTAGGAATTAACTTGGAAACACCTTCATTTGATGATGGCATATCTGAGGAATGTATTAAAACCATGACAGATAGATTGCTGTTGGCTGCAAAAGGGTTTGCTAGTATAAAAACTGAATTTTTAGATGCTAATCTAAAGGAAATGAAGGCTACTATAACAAATTTGCAGAGAGAGCTTCAGGAGAAGGATGTTCAAAGAGATAGGATTTGCTCAGAACTGGTGAAACAGATAAAGGATGCTGAAGCTGCTGCAAACAGTTACTCTCAAGATCTTCAAGCTTTTAGGATTCAAGAACATAATTTAAAGAAAGAGGTGGAAGCAATTGAGGCAGAAAGGAAGATACTGGAGCAGAGGGTGAATGAGCTGCAGGATAGACAAGAAACCGCAGCTGAATTAGAGGAGAAAATGAGATCTCAGACTGGTTTACTGGCTGCCAAAGACCAAGGTGGGCTTTGTCTGATTCCTTGTCTTTTAAGAAGTGATCTTGTAATATTTCTTTTATAAATGAGAAACTTACAATTTTTCTGGAACTTAATGGTTTATTGCAGAAATAGAAGCACTAATGCATGCACTTGATGAGGAAGAAACGCAGATGGAAGAATTGACAAATAAGATTGTGGATCTTGAAAAGGTTGTTCAACAAAAGAATCAAGAGATTGAGAACCTTGAATCTTCCCGTGGTAAGGTTATGAAAAAGCTTTCCATAACTGTTAGCAAGTTTGATGAGCTTCACCACCTGTCTGCAAGTCTCCTTTCTGAGGTTGAAAAGCTCCAATCCCAGTTGCAAGAAAGAGATACTGAAATTTCTTTCTTGAGGCAAGAGGTTACTAGATGCACTAATGATGTTCTTCTTGCATCACAAATGAGCAACCGGAGTTCTGATGAGATCTTTGAGTTCTTGATGTGGGTTGACACAATTGTGTCTCATGATGGGGTGCATGATATACATCCTGATATGAAGAGCAACAGTAAGGTTCATGAATGCAAAGAAATGCTTCATAAGAAGCTTACATCTTTATTGTCAGAATTGGAGAATCTAAGGGAAGTTGCAGAAAGCAAGGATGCAATGTTGCAAATAGAAAGGAGTAAGGTAGAAGAATTGAACCGCAAAACAGAAACTCTTGAGACGTCCTTACACGAGAAAGAATTGCAATTGAATTTGCTTGAAGGTGTGGAAGAAACTGCAAAGGGAGCTGGCACAAGCTCAGAAATTGTGGAGGTAGAACCAGTGGTGAGGAAATCAATTATTTATTTAATAGTTGATTATTCACACTAGTACAAGAATCTTATACTAAATCTGGATTAAATAAAATTCTTATTCAAATTAGAAGTTCAATTGAAATAAAACATGAAATATGTTATTGTGCATTACCTTGTCATGATCAACAACATTCTCATTATATTTGTCAACTTAGAACAGACAGATATTCTACCACTTTGAAAGTTGGTTTTTATGGTAGAGTTATCTTGGTTATGATGTGTACTTTTTCTCTTCTGACACGACTGTTTTACTCTGATTAAATATGATAGTTAGTACTTGCTTTTAAAAACAATAAATAAATAAAACTTTGAGTAAAAGGAAATTAAAGATTTTTTCTTTTTGGTCAACATGACATTGAAACAGTTATGGTTGATTTGAATTTGAAGCGATTGGATTTATTTGCCTTTTTTTTTTTATATAGATGAATGATTGGTCGCCATCTGGTGCTTTTGTAACACCTCAAGTTCGCAGTTTGCGCAAAGGCAATAGTGACCATATTGCCATTGCTGTAGATGCAGACCCAGGTAGTACTAGTAGGATAGAAGATGAAGAGGACGACAAAGGTAATTCTGCACTAAACCTGTGTACTGGCTTCTGGTGCTTTTAGCAATGCCTTACGGTTCCTTTTATTTAATTCTGGTTTCCCATTTTTTTGTTGCAGTCCATGGTTTCAAATCCCTCACAACATCCAGAATTGTCCCAAGATTTACTAGACCTTTGAGTGACTTGATTGATGGCTTGTGGTATATTTTTCCCTATGTTTTCATGGTTTTAAATTTCTTTCAATTTGATTAATGGATTGCCCTCACCTAGTGGGATAAGGCTTTGTTGTTGATGAATGGTTTGCGTTTGTATTCTTGCAGGGTTTCTTGCGATCGGACTCTAATGAGACAACCCGTCTTACGGCTTGGAATTATAATTTATTGGGCCATAATGCACGTACTCCTTGCATTTTTTGTTGTTTGAGGTGAGAGGCCCTGATTTGGCTTTGTATGATTAAGCCGGCCACAGGAATTGCAGTGCCACCTTTATAGTTTGGGGTTACATGATCGACTCCACTGATACTTGAAAAAAGGACTCAGTTAAGTTGTACAGTATCTTCCTTCTCCTTGCTTGTTGCGGTGTGAGACGGTTACAAGTATAATAAAATTAAAGATGCAGCTGCCAGAAAGAGTTACAGGCAGAGCATTGAAGAAAAGATGAGAAAGCAGATTGCTCAATATTTGAAGAGCAATGGATGAAGAGTTATCAGCTCCACAAACAACCTAATTGGTGTTTTTTTTTATTAAGATAATGCCTTCAACAAGATCAATACTATCTTTTGGAGGGATAGTCCTTGTGCCTTGAAAATCTTGGGACATTCTGGTGAGCAGGATAAATGACCAGTTAGGTATAGAAAAACGTAATTCTTTTGGACTTTGATCAAGGTTTTTTATCTGCTTAGCCATTAGAAATTTCACAGTTGCCATTCTTTGTATTCTCACATCAATCATAGCATCGTTATGAATTTTTTTGGCAGTTTGTCAAGCATTAAAATATATACATGTAAACCCGAAATATATTTAGATTTTGACCTTCATACTTGCGTCGTTTGCTTCCAAGTAGTAAATCAGCGTATGATTTCTCCGATGGTTTTTTAAGCATTGATGATCTATTAGACTGCACTAGAAACTTGGAGAAAGGTTTGCAAGCCAAGGAAAAGAATACCCTTGGGGTTTATTTGTGACCCTTCCCCAATCATGTAGTATTTGACGTTGGCACATACTATAGACACTTTTTTGTAACTACATTATCTTACAAAAAAATTCTCTTCTATAAAGACTCACACCCCCATTTGTCTCCTTAACATGCCCAACTTATTGTCATTTTAATCATTTGTTTGGAATTTAAAATTCCACCAAAATGGGTGGAAATTTTAAATTCCTCATTCTCCCTGTCATCACGCTCATACAGTTGAACCCATTCACGAACCCCATCGAAGTCATCGACACCGGAATCTGACCGGAGAATAGAACTTCAACTACCGCCTGCTCTCGTAGGAGCCTTGACGCTGCAGTGGGAGGGATAAGTCGTCGGTAGCAGTGGGGGGTAGAGCGAATAGGATATAAACGAAATGGTATAGAAATCCAAAGAAATTATTTAATTGAATGAAATTTGAGTGCTTCAATTTGAATTGCTTTGCATTTCAAATTCTTGAAATTTTAAAATTATTTATCCAAATGCATTGTAAAAGTCATATCAACGGTGATTTTTGATTGATTGACAATGTAAAAGTTTTACCTCATAAGATTAATAAACAAATAAATTAAACTACTCCATATTTAGAGGAACAAATATCTGAGATTTTCAAAGTTAATCAAGAAAAATTAAACAACTGCATATGATTTAAGAAAAAAAGGAAACACTTTCTCAAAAAAAAAAGAAAAAAGAAAAAAAGGAAACATGGGTAAGTCAACTCATTCAGAAGTAGTGTTATCTTGTTTCTTTCACAGACCAACCAAAACGATGTGGGACCCCACTAGGAACTAGCTAAGAAAGCGCGTGAGATTTTAGACTAGACTCTGCAATCATAGCACGTGAAACTTCTTAGAAACATTCATGACATACACACCACCAACACACTTGTATATTTACATCTGCTGTCTATTACTCTAGTTTAAACATTTTTATCAAATATATTTTATGTGCACTATATAATTTGTTGTCAAGTTATTGGTCAAGCTCGCTTTGGAGTCACCATTCTTTTTGTTAAGCTGACAATAGTTCTAAAGGCATGAGCTTCTAATTGCCCATCAAATTGATCATCTATAATCACTCTTTTAATCTAAGGTAAACCTACTTTCACTCATCTGATTTGTGAATTGTAAATTTGTAATTGATACGTTGGGATTATTTTTTTGATCTGCTGAAGTGTTAATCATGTTTTAAATTTGGGACTTCAACTGTGTCTGGTTTGATAGAAAGCAAATGCACGTTGGTATACAACTGAAAATCAAGCACCACTTGACCTATAAGAAGCTGAATCAAAATTGATTCAACTGTCAATCTCATATTAAATTCTCTTTTCATCTATACCCGTTTGTATTTAAAGTTGAGAGTATTTTCTAAACAATCCATCTATTGAACAACTGCAGTGCTTCAAACATACTGCATAAATATCAATCAATGGTAGATGTCAGACAGTCAATCGTTTAAAAAACATTAAAGAAATATTAATTAGAATTTGAAGTTTAGGACTTTATGTTTCTATCTACATTGCTATTCATGTTATTAGACTTTTTATATCTAATCGTTTCCTGAGTTTCTGTTATTGTAAAATGGACCATCAGCTTTACCAAGTCAAAAGCAATTTCAGAGGATCACAAAACACCTCAAAATCAGACTACCAATTTGGTAAACATTGTCTATTTATTCTTTCACAAGGGAGAAAGAGTATGAACTTTTAACTGTTAGATTTCATATTAGACAAATTTATAAATTCTAGCTAATAATAGTAAGGACACATTGAAACGTTAAAGCCTTTTTTATTTCTTCAAGTGTAGTGTTGTAATCATTGCAGGTGGAGCCCATGGAATCTGTAATGGCTGAGCAGCAAATGATCAGTTCTGTGGCTTCTTCCTCTAACTCTTCTTCTATGTTGTCTTCTAAAAAATATGACGTTTTTCTAAGCTTTCGAGGTGAGGACACCCGCAGGAACTTCACAAGCCATCTTTATGAAGCTTTGTTGCAAAAGAAAGTTGAAACCTATATAGACTACAGGCTTGAAAAGGGAGATGAAATCACACCAGCACTCATCAAGGCCATTGAAGATTCTCGCATATCTATTGTCATTTTCTCAGAGAACTATGCTTCCTCAAAATGGTGCTTGGGTGAACTTAGCAAGATCCTGGAGTGCAAGAAAATAAAAGGACAGATTGTGATACCGGTGTTCTATAACATAGATCCATCTCATGTGAGGAAGCAGACTGGGAGTTTTGAGCAAGCCTTTGCAAAACATGTGGGAGAACCAAGTTGCAACAAATGGAAAGCTGCTCTCACTGAAGCAGCCAATTTAGCTGGATGGGACTCTCAAACTTATTGGTAAATATAATGAGAAAGACAATGTATTGTTTTAAATTGAGTTGGCCAAATTTGATTCTAAATTGAGCATACTTTTGTAGTATAACACCTCTAATGATAGTTTGCTTATCTTCTTTAAGTCATTGAATTTTCATTCCCTAATTATATTTTTGGTTTCTTTCTTTACTACACTACCATATTGATCATAGATTATGTATTATCATTTATATAGTTCAGTTTTTATTTTTTCTTTGAATTTGTTAGACTTATAGCACACTATTTATTTCTTTGTTTCCCTTTTCATATGCTAGGACTGATCCTGAATTACTTAAGGACATCGTTGGAGATGTTTTGCGAAAATTGCCTCCTAGATACCCAAACCAACTTAAAAGACTGGTTGGAATTGAGGAAAATTATAAACAGATTGAATCATTGCTAAAAAGTGGGTCAAGCGAAGCTAGAACCATTGGAATATGGGGCATGGGTGGCATAGGTAAGACCACCCTTGCTACTGCTTTATATGACAAATTGTCTCATGAGTTCGAAGGTCGTTGCTTCCTTCCAAATGTAAGCGAAAAATCAGACAAGCTTGAAGTTTTATGTGATAATTCTGGGATAAATAAGCTTCGAGGTAAAAAAGTTTTCATTGTCCTAGATGATGTGGCTACCTCAGAGCAATTAGAAAAACTAATCGTAGATTATGATTTCTGGGAACCAGGAAGTAGGGTCATTGTTACAACTAGAAATAAGCAAATACTTAGCCCAGTTAATGAAATATATCAGGTCCAAGACTTGAGCTCTCAGCACTCTCTTCAGCTTTTCTGTTTGACTGTTTTTGGAGAAATACAACCTAAAGATGGATATGAAGATCTATCAAGAAGAGCAATTCTCTATTGCAAAGGTATTCCTTTGGCTTTAAAAGTTCTGGGTGCAAGTCTTCGTTCAAGAAGTAAAGAAGCATGGGAAAGTGAATTGAGAAAGCTAAAAAAGATTCCAAATATGGAAATTCATAAGGTATTAAAATTAAGTTATGATGGCTTAGATTGTTCTCAAAAGGACATTTTTTTAGACATTGCATGCTTCTTCAAAGGATTGGATAGAGATTGGGTAATAAGTCTATTGGAAGCTTGTGATTTCTTTGCAGCATGTGGGATAGAAGTCCTTTTAGACAAAGCTCTCATAACAATTTCAGGTGCCAATAAGTTAGAAATGCATGACTTGATACAGGAAATGGGTTGGGAAATTGTTCGTCAAGAATCTATCAAAGACTTTGGAAGACGAAGTCGATTGTGGAAACTAGAGGAAGTGCAAGATGTATTGAAATATAACATGGTAAATTGGATATACAACTGCTTTTATTTGATAATACATGTGTCTTTTTAGAATGTATCTAGTATGATAGACCTGATCATTATTATTTTAATTTTGTGTGTCAGGGAACTGATGTTGTTGAAGGCATAACTTTAGATTTGCGTAAATTAACTGGGGATCTGTATTTGAGCTCTAATTCCCTGGCAAAGTTGTCTAACATGAGATTTCTTAAAATCCATGATTGGTGTTGCACTTATGAATTTAACGTGTACCTTCCTAATGGTCTCGAGTCCTTGTCTAATAAATTGAGATACCTTCACTGGGAAGGATTCAGTCTTGAGTCTTTGCCATATAACTTTTGTGCTGAACAACTTGTAGAGCTTTGCATGTTTGATAGCAAGCTTAAAAAGCTTTGGGAAGGGGTTCAGGTATGAATGTTATTTTACATTTTTTCTTTCAATTTGTAAAGGTACAATTGGAGAAGTTATTAGGTAATCTAGGACTACTGCCTGTCTATGGTCCAAACCAATTTCTAAATGACATGTATTCACATTTTTCAATTTATAAAAAAAAAAATAATAACACTCAATTACATGTCATATGAAGATTAGTAGGGACCGTGATAGTCTCAGACCACCGAATAATTTCTCGTACAAGAGAGTCCTAGGTGGTAATTGGTCTTGTGCTGCCTAAAGTGAAGCTCATTCACAAAAGCCACACGTAGGATGATCTGCTTCTATGTATGCTACGGTTTCTCTTTTAGTTAAGACTCATGCTTATGAATTAACAATTTCTGAACAATGTGATGCATCTTTCTTGTTACAGAATCTTGTGAATTTAAAGCAAATTGACCTTTGTGGCTCCAGAGACCTGATTGAGATCCCAGACTTATCTAAGGCAGAAAAACTTGAAAGAGTACATCTTGGTTATTGTGAAAGCTTGCATCACCTCCATGTTCCTTCAAAATCTCTACGTCTACTAGAACTCAATCGCTGTTCATCTCTCAAGGAATTCTCAATGACATCAGAGGAAATGACGGAGTTGAACTTATCTCACACCGCTATAGGCGCATTGCCATCATCAGTTTGGCGCAATAAGAAACTTAGATTTCTTTATTTAAGCGGTTGTAAGAACCTTGACTCTGTTGGCCACAAGTTATCAGATGATCTGCATAATGCATTGAATTTTCTGTCCTTACAAGCACTCCCTCACAACATTGGCCACTTATTGTCTCTAAGAGAGTTAGACCTTCGCGGAACTAGTGTTGAGAGCTTGCCTGCAAACATACAAAACCTTTCAATGTTGACAACACTTTGGCTAGATGATTGCAGGAAACTCGTTTCTCTGCCGAAGCTTCCACCGTATCTTGAACAGTTGAGGGCCTTTAACTGCACTTTGCTGGAGACAGACACCACTCAATGGTTGGTCTTACAACACATGTTACAAAGCAGCATCCCCTCCTACATGCACAAACACCGCGTATATTCTGATGGTGGATATTTCATTCTCGCGGGAGACCATGTTACCAATGAGTGTTGGTTGCGTGCAGCAGAGAGTTCAATAACTATTCCTTGTCTTCCACAACCTGACTTGTTAGGTTTTATCTTGTGCATCATTCTTAAGGGACCAGTCTTGAATGGTCGCGTTTCGTGTTCTATCTATCAAGGTGGCAGACATGTGGGTTGGAACGACAAGTCTGTACTGCATTGTGCAAGTTTAATTTCAGATCATGTGTTGTTTTTGTATCATGATGTCTGCAAAGTTTACAGAGAGAGTAAAGTTCATATCAGCAGTGACATACCATTTAACTTTGGATTTGATTACTATGATGTGAAGGTTGGACGGGATCAAGAGAGGATAAAAGGGTGTGGGATCTTCCCAGTATATTTCTCTACATCTGGGTTGAAGTTGGTTAGTAGTAGTAGTAGCAGCATGGAGTTGGAGCCTCAAATAATGAAAATGAACAGGACTTCATCGGTGTGAAATTTCTTGATTCAAGGCTCCTTATTTGTTGCTTTTTTCTTAAATGAAATTAGTCCTTCAAATGTAGAAATGATCAGTTGTAAATGCTCATGATTCTAGAAAATAATGGCTAGTGTATAGATGCAAATGATGCATGTTTACATGTTACGTGTTATTTGTGGTGAATAGTTAGAGCTCTTTGGTAGTCCGGACAGAATAAGATAGATCAGAGAGTAGAATAAGATAGATTTAACTGTATTTTTTTTTATCTCTTAGGTATTACTATAATTGTATACAATTATCGATGTGCTTAATAGTATGTTATTGAAATGTCTTATAGTAGTTAACTTTATCTCACAAATAGTTAGTTATTAGTGCCATGAGATTATTAAAATATTTCATAGTAGTTAACTTTGCTTCACGAGTGGTTAATATTAACTGCATCGATAATTATATATACAATCATGCATGTTTATTTATTTTTAATCACTTGTGAAGTAAAATTAATTATATTTATACACATAATTAACCGTAAGTTTGAATGGGTGCCGAGTGAACAAACTCCAATGGGACATTAATCATCACTCATCCAATATTGGTAAAATGCCAATAATTTTTTTTACATAACTTGTAAACTACAAAACATATGATATAAAAGAATATGGGGCCTGACTAAGTTTATCAAGAAACACTTCTATGAGAAGAAAAACATGAACTAAGTTTCTCCATAAGCTAAAATTAGCTTATGTTTAAGCTAACTTGTAGAAGCTCTCTCATATAGCTTTTCTAGAAGATGTGAGACTTTTTACAAATTAGCTTATGTATAAGCTAATCTTAGCTTATGGAGAAGCCCATCTCTTTTTTTCTTCTTATTTTCATCTTCTAGAAGTGCTTTTGGATAAGCTAATCCAAACATGCCCATGGTAACTATATAAATTACAAAAAGAACAATGAACACAGAAACCTATGTTTGAATTCTTACAATCAACCTTCCACATTAAAATTTAGATACAAAGGTATATGAAAAGTGCAAAAACTGTAACATCTTCAAGTTTTCTTGTTAGGCTCAAAGACAAACTTGATAATGGAATCTCTGATGGACAGCAAATCTGGGAACTCGTTTTTGAGCTTGGAAGCATCCATTTCATTGTTACTCCTGGGAGCAACTATTACTTTTGCTTGTTCTTCCAAATCAAAATTCTCCCATTTAAATTGTGGGTCTATGTAATCCCTATACAATTCTAATATCTGATTGTGGCTAATGACTCCTGGGTTGGTGAAGTTCCATATCCCTTTCAAGTTCCTCTTGGCCATTTCAATGGATATGGGTAAGAGCTCATCTAGCACTGTCATGCTATTAGGTATGTTTACCACCTTGTTGTAACGAGAAATCTTTGTGATGAAGTTTCTTGGATTGCTAAGATCTGATGATATTGGCATTCTAACTCTCAATGTGCAGACATTTTCATAATTTTTTAGAAGGTCCTCCACCTGCATGTATTTTGCCATATCCTTAAATATGATTAACTTTGCAAGAAAATATAAATATGCATGATGTGTAATAGTTAAACTTTTCCCTTTTCTTAATATATAATTGCTGGTCATGCTCTTGTTTATTAGTAGGAGTATTAGCAACATCCTCTCTAATACACTCTATAATTGGTTAAAATTTATTGAAAACTACAAAAGTATGAAAGGTTCAATAAATAAGATATGAGGTCCACAAAATTTTGTAATTTTCAATAAACTTTAACCAATAAGAGAGAGTATGTGCAAAAGCAGCATTTCTCTTGTTGGTATGTCGCTCGAGTAAGATTGCCTCCTGTGGAGGATACTTATGGTTTTTACCAAAAGGAAAAAGATTACCATGGTATTACTATAAATAAGATGAAATGGAAAATTTCAGAGATATTACCATGGCCTTGGTCTTTGAATAGAAGGAACCAATGAAATTTGGCTTGTCCTCTTCCTTGAACCCAATGCCTGATCCTAGAGGATGCTCTTTATCATACTCAAATATGCAACCAGTTGCAAAATTCATCATATATAAGCCATGTTCCTTGCACACATCAGCCAGTGTTAAAGTCCCCACTACATTAGTCCTTATAGTTTCAACCTTGTGTGATTCACACCAATCAACATTAGGCCTTCCTGTAACACCAGCTGCACTCAAGACATGGGTTGGCTTTACCCTCCTTATATCCTCCATAAGTGATTTCCTATCTTGCAATCTTCCTCTCCCATATTCCCAATCAATTCTCTCTTCATCACAAAGCTTTCCCAACAACCCCCCTATCCAACCTGTCCTCCCATATATCAAAAACTTCAATCCTGAATTTTTTCTACCAACTTCAGTATATGACCTTGCAAGCCTTGAATATCCATATTGGAAGGACCATTGAGCTTCATCAGAGAGATTGATAGCCGAAAAACGCGGATGCGGGTTTAAAGCAGTGGATACATCACCCCACCAATCAGGATTCTTTTTGTACCAATCAATTGTCATCTTGAGTCCTTCCTCCCAAGGAGTTCTCTCCTCCCAACCAAGTTGTTTGAGCTTTTGATCATCTAGGAAATATCTCTTGTCATTGAAAGGCCTATCTTGAACAAACTCAATAACATCTTTAGGATTCAATTTAAATTGCTTGCAGATTTCCTCTGCAACATCTAACACACTCCTTTCTTTCTTAGTGCCAATGTTGTAAACTTGGCCAATCTCTCCTTTGTGAAGTATGACATCAAAAGCTTCTGCCACATCCCCACAGTGGAGGTAGCTCCTTACATTGGATCCATCTCCATGGATTGGCAATTTCTCACCCTTCATGGCAAGAAGAATGAATTTAGGAACAAGCTTTTCTGGGTACTGGTTGGGACCATAAACATTATTGCCTCTAGAAGTTATAATTGGAAGACCATAAGATCTATGATAAGCCATGACCAACATTTCAGCACCTGCTTTTGTTGCAGAATAAGGATTGGTTGGTAGAAGCTGAGATGCCTCATGATTTCCAATATCAGCCTCCAAGTCTGTTTCACCATAGACTTCATCTGTGCTAACATGAATGAACCTTTTGACACAATTGGTGACCCTGCAGGCTTCAAGAAGCACATGAGTGCCATAGATATTGTTGTAGGTGAATTCCATTGAGTTTCCAAATGAATTGTCCACATGTGTTTGAGCAGCAAAATGCATAATGGTATCTATTTCCTCTTCTATCAAAATGTGATTCACAATATCAGCAGTAGCTATATCACCTTTGATGAATTTGAAGTTTGGTGATGAAGCACATGACTGCAAATTCTTGAAAGTGGAGCAATAGTCTACTTTATCAAGAGCTACAATCTTGTAGCTAGGGTACCTGTCAATTAGCCTGGTAGCCACATGGGAGGCTATGAAACCAGCTGCACCAGTAATGAGGATATTTTTTGGTTCATACATGCTTGGCTTTGATGACATTTGTCTTCTTTATGTCTATGGTTTGCTATCTACAATGTTCTGTTACTGAAGAAAAGAATCAAGGATTAGTCTCAAGAAAGAAAAGGGAAAAAAACATAACCTCTTGCACTAGAAATGAATGTGAAAGTAAACCATAGAGACACATATCAAGTGAAAATTTATAATATAATTGTAGCCTTTGAACAAATATAGGATAAGGGGCTAAAAATTATAGACATGAACATGGTATTGGTAATCCAAATTGACAATGAACAAAATCACTTATTCATTACTTACATAAGATATAATGCATATCATACTTTAAGAATTATCTTAGAGACACAATTCAGCACATAAATTAAGATTAAGACAAAAGGAAAATTTTGTTAATGATTGTGATGTCTTGAGGAAGAGAAAGAGCACATAGACTTTTTACTTACATTAAGTTTTGTGGTTTGGTCATGGGATGGTTGAGAGAAATGGAAGCAATTGGTGTGCAATGATCAGAAAAGAGGAGAGAGAAAGTAGTAATGTATGTTGGAGATTAATTGGCTCTCTTTGATATTCCACTAGGGGCTATAACTTACAAACGTGGACTATGATCCGAAAATTGTTTGAAGCTTAATTTGGTTTTCAATAGGTTACCTCGCACTTGTTGATCTCCATGACCATGACCTTAATTTTAGGATTTTAGAATGTGTTTTACAAATGATTGAGTGTTAAAAAGAAACGTATCTCATTCAGTTCTTCTAGCAAAAAATAAAAAAAGAAAAAAATGATCTAGGACCTCACAATGAATGGGTAATGATTTCAGTTAAAGTTTAACCATTTAAAATGATTTGTTGAAGTAGATGATACGTCATAAGAATGATTTACATCAGTAATATAAAATATATAAAAAGTATTTATAAAATATGAGGAAATGGATTTTTTAAAATAAATTAATTAATGGTTTATTAGTTTGATTGGATGAATTGAATGATTCAGTAAGGTTTTTATTAGTTCTAATCGGTCCAAATTGTTCCAAGTGTTTGATTCACAATTTTGTCCGATTTAACAATAGTTTCAATAGGAATTTTACCAAAAAATAAAATAAAATAGTTTCAATGGAAAATGATATTTCATCCAAGATTTTAACTATTTGCCACAAGATATAACATAGATCTTGTAAAATATTCTTTTTGGTTCTTTATGTTTTTTTCATTAAGTTCTTTATGTTTTTAGTAATTTTTTATTTTTTAACTTTCGTTTTCGCTATTTAATTTTTAAATAAATGAGTCAAACTTGAGTCATTCATTATGGATTAGAGTTTGGATTTTATAGACAGTGGAGATTTTTAGTCGCTACTATATTAAATTAATTATTTTAAAGAACCAAAATGAAACTTTTTGAAAATATAAAGAACTAAAATAGAACTTTTAAAATATAAAGTACCAAAATAGAAAAACATGAAACTTGAGTCATTCATTATGGATTAGGGTTTGGATGCTATAGACAATAGTGATTTTTAGTCGTCACTATATTAAATTAATTATTTTAAAATTTAAAACACCAACGGGTTAACATTGAACTTATAGAAGACCAAAATGAAACTTTTGGAAAACATAATGAACCAAAATAGAACTTTTAAAATATAAAGTACCAAAATAGAAAACATGAAAACATAAAGTACTAAAATGACAATTTAGTTTAAATTAAAACTATTATATTGGCGGTTTAAACTTGTCACTATATTTAAATTAATTATTTTTATTATTTAGAAATTAATTCAAACATTGTGATTTGTGACAGTTTTTAACCGCCACTATATTAAAATTATTGATTTTAAATTTTAAAACACCAACTGTGTTAATATTAAACTAACGAAATGATCATTTTGGATTACATTGTAAACTTAAAGGATTCGTACCAAAAAAAAAAAGAAGCTTTGTACCAAAAAAAATTATATAATAAACTATATAGTCAGCATGTATAAACAAAAGAAGAAAATTAAGTAAAAAATAAATAAATTGTGTTACGTGAATTATATAAAAGAATTATAACAAAAGAAAATTAACGAATAAAAAGTAAAGTTGTAACAATAATAGGCTCCCATTACATCATGTTAAACAAAAAAAAAATATATATTATAAGTTGAAGATATAAAGTAAAAGTCTACGTTTAAAAAAAAATATTGTAAGTTGACTATATAAAGTAAAAGTTAATATACCAAAAAAAATTAAAAGTTAGATTATTGATTTTTTTTTTCAAAATGAGAAAAGATAAATAAAAATATATACATTATTTATAATATAGTAGCAGTGAAAGGAAAAATATAAGAATATGTTTGAAAAATTTGAACAATAACGATCAAAACATAAAATAACACAACACTAAAATGAGAAACGAACAAAAAAAATTCAAAGAGATCATAAAAGAAAATAATAAAAAACGTAGAGTAAGATGATATACATAATTACTTGTACGTGATGTTAAAGTAATAGGTGGTGGTTTTCAATCTCCAATTCCTATCCTTCTGCCAAATTTAATGGATGATGCATTGTTATAAGAATTTAATAGCTAGAATTGTTTAAACCCTAGTGACCATCATGGGTAATTTAAAGGCACGATACATTCAGGGACGGAAGCAGAAATATATGATAGGGGGGGCCAAAATTAATTTATATATAAGAAAAAATAAACACTTTTTAAAGGCTTATAATTACAAAGGTTAATATACAGTTTCACATGTTATAAAATATCTTCATAATAATTTTTTAATATTCAGTTTTTTAATAAATTCATGCAGATTTTTTTGATGCCATCGTATATACACAAAATAAAAATCTTGAAGAATTTATAATAAAAATTATTATCTATATTAACTATAATTTTTTACAAAATAATCATATTGACTCTATGAATATACTAAATTAAAATGAATCGTGTTACTCACTAGATATCTTTTATAACAATAGTAACCAACAAATACTAACAAAATTTGCTTTTAAATTTTTGGAAAGTAAGAAAAATGTTGTATTGTGACATTAGAAAGAAAATTTCAATGAACATTTAGTTTGTCTTGACCTGTACACTCAAGCACATTAGCCTCATAAACAAATGCAAGAAGAACAAAGAGGAGAGAAAGTAAACAAAAGTGTATATACAAAAAAATAGTGATAGAAAAATAGAATATTTGTTGGTGTAAGTTTTTTATTTCTTATATAATATTGTAGTAACTTCACCCATTAGTAAAGGTTAATAATAAATAACTTTTAAGTCTCAAATCTATTATAATCAAATCAATATAAAAGAAAAACTAATAAAGTTAATTGATTGGTAATGCAATCATTTATAGTCTTTAAAAGAACACTAATAAAATATAAAAATAAAAGACTGTTAAAAGAAGAAATTAATAATACTAAAATATTTTATCTAAAAAGAGAAAAAAAATGTAATTATCTCTACAACAAATACTATAGAAAGCAAAATAATAGATTTTTCTATAAAGAGGAAAAAATCTTATTATCTTCACAATAAATACTATAAAAAGATAATAAAATATTTTATTAGAGAATAAAAAAAATAAACAACACTTAAATACAATTATTTCTACAATTAAATTCCTAAAAAATTAATTAATATTAAAATATTATATATTAACAAAAATAAATTAGAAAAAAAAGTTAGGGGGGGCCCAAGGCATCAAATAGCTCCGTCCCTGGATACATTTAAATGTTTTTTCAGTTTTACTAAACTGAATAAAAGAATTGATTAAACATAAAAATGGCATATTAATCTTTAGAAAAGAATTTATTAAGAAACTGCTATCTTTACATTTACTACTATTCATACGTGGTTTTAATTTGATCAAGTAACGTGCCATGCATTAATCTGATCAATTAATATTCGTTACAAATTTTCTTATGGGCTTAATTTAGTGCTAATTTTGAGGACCTTGCTTATTGAACGAATAGGAGATTAATCTTTTTTCTTTCCTCTTTTAACCCTTTACACTTGCTATATGGTTTTCGTAATACCCGTTTCATGTGATTGTTAGCCTTAGTGTGATACGTGACAGTGATGCAAATAATTATATGAATTAAATTAATAACGTTTTTAAAACTGCTATAAAATTTATTTGAATTAAATTAAAATTATGTTATTAAAATAATTAAATTAAAAATGGAAGGTTATGAAACAGAACTTATGGTTTACTGTGTGAAAAGAGTTTAAACCAAAAGTTTTAAAATGTAATAGTTATATTTTAAACTTTCGTGTGAAAATCTGAGTGGCTATTTCTAAAAAAAAAAGTAAAATAAAATATATCAAATTTATCATTTGAGTTAAAATGATAATATAAAAAGTGTCTTCAAATGTATATTTTATTATGAGTTGTTAAAAATTTAAATAAATTATAAAAAAGGTCAAGCAGTTGATAATTAATTTTAATTACATTTAAATATTTATATAAAATATAAATTTCATTTTTATAAAATATTTTAAATCTGTGTATAAATTATTAATATACATATATTAAATTTAATATATTAAATAATTATTAAATTATTAACTTTTAAAATTAAATAATTATTTTAAAATTAAATATTCTAAAAGTAAATAATTATTTTAAAAATGAATTTTTAAATTTTTAAATGAATACTACAATATCTTTCATTTTAGTTTTCTATATTTCTATTTAATAAATATATAAAAGATAATAATAATAATAATAATAATAATAATAATAATAATAATAATAATAATAAATTTAAAATATGTTAGACAAATCTTTCATTCATTTCAATAATTTACAACATGAGGCTTTAATTATAAAATATTTTAAATTTAATTACATATTTATAAAATCATTTAAAAATATATATTATACTATACTTTTCATCAATAATAAAATATATTTTTTAAATTATAAAAATCTTATTTTTAATTATTATTGTTCATGAAATATATTTTAAAGTAATAAAATAGAAAAGTAGACTTCTTTACATATATATATATATATATATATATATATATATTAATTTATATTCTTAATTAATAATTAAATTAAAATATTATAAATCATTTTAAATAATATTAATGTGAACAATTTAATTATTCATTAATATTAAATTTGATTAAATTCAATCAATGGTTATTGTTAATTGTAACTTTCGATCCATGACTCATGTTAGTTCAAGTGAACTTCACATGTATAGAAATTCAATCAACGGATATTGTTAATTGCAATTTTCGATCCGACGACTCATGTTAATTCAAGTGAACTTTACACACACACACACACACACACACACACACACATATATATATATATATATATATATATATATATATATATATATATATATATATATATATAATGATCCAAAAGGATATTTGAGCCTAAAAATGTAAACTTGAATCATTTGCATCTATGTATATGTTAAGACGATGAGAAATTTTTTTACTGTGTCATTTCTATATTATAAATAACAAAAATAGATGTTAAACATAAATTAACCACTATTTTTTTATATATTATGTTAAGCAGAAATTTGTAACTGTGTTAATGCACGTTGAACATTATTGTTGCAAGCTATCCCAGTTTATTGTATGAGTCTTTTTCAGATTCCTCAATCTCTTGGTGATAAGCTTAAAAAAAAATTATGAATTCTTATTGGTGGGGATCGAGAAGAGAGAGTCAAGGGGAATTAATTGGTTAGCTTGGAACAAGTTATGTGTGTTGAAGGAGAATGGAGGATTGGGCTTCCGAAATCTTTATGCTTTTAACTTAGCCATGTTAGGGAAATAAGGTTGGAGATTTATTTCTACTCCAAATGCTTTGTTATCTTTCGTCTACAAAGCTAGATACTTCCCAAGCGGGGATTTTATGGGTGCAGTTTTAGGACATAACCCATCGTTTACTTGGCGGAGCATATTTTCCTCTAAAATGGTGATGAGTGAAGGCTTTGGATGGAAGTTGGGGAATGGTGCTAGCATTGGTATTTGGGGTGAACCTTGGCTAAGAGAGGAAGGCAAAATGTTTATTACAACCCCAATTCATGCAAGTTTGGAGAATATGAAGGTGGGAGATTAATTTGATTGATCATGAGAATAGCTGTTGGGAATTTCGAAATTATTAGCCAGTTGTTTTGTCAGCAAGATGTGCACACTCGGTTATGAGAATTTGGGCAGTTACAAAAAGTGGGGTGTATTCGGTGAGAAGTGCATATAAACTCATAATGCAACAATTCACGAGTTATAATGATCTCAGTGTTCCTGGAGATTGGGGTCTAATTTGGCAATTAGGTATTCCACCGAGAGTGAAGAATCTTTTGTGGAGGCTACGTAGAGAATGTATACCTACTAGGGCTAATATTCATGCACGTGGATCATTAGTTATGGCCAGGACTAACGTTTTAAGAACAGGACTGGTCATCGATCCGGCCGAGGTACTAAGTTAATGGGTCATTAGTCGGATCAGTGGATTACTGGTTGGACCGGTTTGACTCGGTATATATTAAAAAAATATAATATAGCTAACATAATTTAATCATTCAACACTCCAAATTTAAAATTATTGTCATTATAAAATACCTAATATTCCAAATAAGAAATAACAACCAATAATCATGACAATACATGTACTTAAATAAGTTTCATACACACAAAAAATAAAAAAAAAATTGAAACACGTCGTTTCAACACTTTTTTTTCAAAAAAAAAAATTACACCACAACCCGGTTCAACCAAAGACCCGCCGGATCACCAGTTTTTTCAAAAATCAGCTGGTTCAACCCGGGTCATACCGGGTCAAATACATTTCCAATGCTTTCATCAAACCGAACCGGTTAAGCCACCAGGTTTCGGTTGAACCGGTCGGACCGATCGGTCCGGTCCGGTTCTTAAAACACTAGCCAGGACACAACGGAGGGAGTCGTGCATGAAAGTCCAGGAGGGGGAAGCTTGGGGTTTGCTATCAGCTTTGATGTTTGTAGCATCTTTGGGATTTCAAAATGTAATGTTTGAAGTTGAGAAATTAAGAGCTCAAATGTTGATATATCTGGAGTAGGATATGTGGTAGAGGAGTGTAGGATTATTCTGGTCAATCACCCAACCTTTGACATAGGTTTTGTTAGGAGATAGGCTAATGGAGTTGTTCATGGGTTAGCTAGGGTGGTTCCATTTTTTTCTAGTCTCTACACTTTTCAATCATGTAATCCCTTGTGTTGAGAATTTAATTTATAATGAAATAATATGAGTATGTTTCAGTCAAAAAAATAAAAAACTCATCAATAAAAAACTCTTAGTCAAAATGAGTATATCAATATTAGTAAAAAAACTCTTATCAATAAAAAAAGTCATAATATCATTGACAAATACTTTATAATTATTCACAAATTTTAATATAAATAACAACTAATTTTGAATATCTCATAATTAAGTATATTATGTTAAATAAAATATATCTCGGAGCAAGAAAGTAGAGAGAAAGGTAGAGAAGAAGAGAAGACCAGAGTTAGATAGAATGAAAATTGTGTATATTCTTTCCAGAAGGAGTAGCTTATTTATAGATACAAGATATATCTGAGAAGTTACAAAAGATAAATAGAAATAAGGAAAGATCATAAAAGATAATACAAAAAGATATGGACAACCACAAATAGATAATTCATAACACTCCCCCTTGGATGTCCATTATTTAAGAATGTGCCTCATTAAAACCTTACTAGGAAAAACCCTGTGGGATAAAACCCTAGTGAAGGAAAAAGAGTACTTCATCATTCAATACGTTATCCCCTGCCTCATTAAAAATCTTGCCAGGAAAACCCAATGGGAAAAAACCATGGCGAAGGGAAAAAGAGTGCATAACGTATTTATTTCTCCCCCTCATACAGACAATTATCTTTAAGACGACGAAGTCCAATCTTGTGGGCTAGTTGCTCAAAAGTCTTCCTTGGCAATGACTTTGTAAAGAGATCTGCTAGATTCTCACACGAATGAACTTGTTGAACATTTATGTCATTCTTCTGGAGATCATGAGTGAAAAAGAATTTTGGTAGAATATGCTTTGTTCTATCTCCTTTAATGTATCCTTCTTTCAACTGAGCTATACATGCAACATTGTCTTCACATACGATCGTCGATGCCATTTTTCCTGAGGATAAACCACAAGTTTCTCTCACATGTTGAATTACAAATCTTAACCAAACACATTCATGACTTGCCTCATGCAATGCTAAAATTTCTGCATGATTAGATGATGTTGCTGTTATGGTTTGTTTCACAGACCGCTATGAAATAGCTGTACCACCACATGTAAACAAATATCATGTCTGTGATCTACCATTATGAGGATCTGATAAATATCCTGCATCTGCATAACCAATTAGATCTAACTTTGAAACATTTGAATAAAACAAGCCCATGTCCATAGTGCTCCTAAGGTAACGAAGTATGTGTTTCACTCCATTCCAATGTCTTCGTGTAGGTGAAGAACTATATCTTGCTAATAAATTAATTGCAAATGATATATCGGGTTGTGTATAATTAGCAAGATACATTAATGCTCCTATAGCACTGAGATATGGTACTTCAGGACCAAGTAGTTCTTCATCCTCTTCTTTAGGTCTGAAAGGGTCATTGTTCACATCTAAAGACCTTACAACTATTGGAGTACACAATGGATGTGATTTGTCCATATAGAACCTTTTAAGCACCTTCGTTATATAAGTTTCTTGATGCACAAAATTTTTCCCCTTAAAATATTCAATTTGTAATCCCAAGCAGAATTTTGTTCTTCCTAGGTCCTTCATTTCAAACTCTTTCTTTAGGCAATCTATGGCTTTTGGAAGCTCTTCAGGAGTTCCAATGATATTTATGTCATCTACATAAACAACAATTATGGCAAATCCATTTTCAAATTTTTGTATGAAAATACATGGACAAATAGGATCATTTTTATATCCTTCCTTAACCAAATACTCACTAAGACGATTGTACCACATGCTTCCTGATTGCTTTAGCCCATAGAGAGACTTGTTCAATTTAATTGAGTATTCTTCTCTAGAACATGCTTTACTAGGAAAATTGAATCCTTCAGGGAGTTTCATATAAATGTCATTATCAAGAGACCCATACAAGTAGGCTGTAACAACATCCAATAGATGTAGATTGAGTCCTTCATGTGCAACCAGACTAATTAAGTATCGAAAAGTACTTGCATCCACTACAGGTGAATATGTCTTTTCAAAATCAATGCTGGGTCTTTGTGAAAATCCTTGAGCAACAAGTCGTGCTTTGTATCTCACAATTTCACCATTCTCATTTTGTTTTTGCACAAAAACCCATTTATATCCAACTGGTTTTACACCTTTAGGTGTACGGACTACAGGTCTGAAAACCTTTCGCTTAGAAAGCGAGTCTAATTCTGCCTCAATTGCATCTTTCCATTTTGGCCAATCATTTCTTTGTCGACAATCCTTAATGGACTTTGGTTCTTGATCCTCTGTATCATTTATTACATTTAGCGCTATATTATATGCAAAACTAAAAATCGAATCAAACCAAATAAACAAATGAGATTTTCTTTTTCAAATTTTTGTTTTTTCAACTAACAATTTATTTGGTTTTTAATTTTTTTTTCGACCAATTTACCAATTTGAAATGGTTTTTTTTTTTTTGTGTCACCATGTTATAGGTACGATGTATCTATCAACTTTGTCGATGAATAACCTTTGTAAGAGAACCTAATTGACCCCCTTTAAATGAATCTCCTCTCCCGACCACCTTTTTTTCATCTATAAGACTAGAACCTGGAACCTTACTTAATTTTGGTGGGTCACACTTTTCATTTAATTACTCTCTCTCCTTATTTATAAATGAGACCCATCAAACTCAGATTTCCAATAAATTTCAGTTAATTATAGAGAAAGTGTTAAAAAGATAGTGTCGCTAGCATTCCTCTTTGGAGGAAAGTTTTATGTCTCATCACCAGAGGAAAAGCTTCCTTAAAAAGCCCCTTAAAAATCTTCCAAATTTAGAAATAAAAAATTAATAAAAAGGAAGAAAAAATTATTTTTGAAATTATTTGATGATATGATTTCATTTTTAAGAGATCAATATTTCCATATAGGAATGATCCCCTGTGCTGCCAAACGTTTTTCAACCCAAAAGATAAGGTGGCATTTACTTACAATTTTGTTTTCTGTTTTCATTTTTTAATTACAAAATTGCAATCTTGTTTTCATTTTGTTTTCTGTTTTCAAATATTTGTACAGAAAACAGAGAAAATAAAAAAAAAGTTATTTTCAGTGTTTCCTGTGCAAATATTAGAAAACAGAAAACAAAATAAAAATAAAGTGACAGATTTGTAATTAAAAAATGAAAACAGAAAACAAAATTGCAAGTAAACACCCTTAAAGTTTTTCAGTAATCTTCTTTTTATCAACAAACAAGAGATGGCTGAACTGTGCTTGCTCATGCGTTATACGATGATAGAGAAAACCCCTTTGAACCTGTTCAAGGGAAGGCACAAAACGATGCCTAACATTTGTTTACATGTGCATTTAACTCAATGTTATAGTGTGGTACTAATGTGATATTTTGTTATTTAAATGGGAATCAATCATTTTTATTTTTCTTATTTTTTTTATTTCTTTTAAGAGATAATATTTTGTTTTTTAATCAATCAATAAATAAAATGGCATCAACTAAAATAAGAATAGACAAACTAATTCATAAATTCTTTGTCACTATCTTTTTTCTTAGGAACAGCACTTACTAATTAAAAATTCAAATACTTAATAAACATAAAAATTCTATTCAAAATATTAATTTTCATCATTAATTAATATTTAACTTAAATTACAAACCACAAGTCAAAATGATTTTAATTTTTTATAGACAAAATAATATCATATTTTTAAAAAAAAATACAAATATATGTTCATAATTTTTTTGGTTACAAAATATATGTTCATAAGTAGTTTTTTAGTATGTGCATTATATAAGGAAAATGTTAATTTTTATATATCTGAAATTTATAATAAATATTTTTGTTCAAGTCTCACATTGTAGTAGATAGCTGTGGGCATAAGGAGACGTGTTGAAGTCCCACATTGGTTAGAGATAATGTCGAGATAAAGTACATAAGTGGCGAGCAATCCTCACCTTACAAGCCAGTTTTATAAGATTGAGTTAGGTCTCTAAATCCACGTTGTTACATGGTATCAGAGTCTATCCTACATTCATTGGTGGGCCACTCGTGTTTATCACGCTCTAGGCTTTAATTGTGGTCAACCCTAGCCCTGTAGCCCATCTTAGTTGTGGTGGGTATTATGGACAAAAGGGGACGTGTTGAAGTCTCATATTAGCTAGAGATAGTGTCGAGATAAAGTAGGAATTAGGGAGCAATTCTCAATACAAGTCAGTTTTGTAGGGTTGAGTTAGGTCCAAACTTGTTACAATTTTTTTAATATATAAATTATATTAGAATGAAAATTTATAATAAATAAATATCATTAAATATATAAATAATATTTTAGACTAATAAATACTTAAACCGAACATGAACCTGCATAAAAAAACAGACCCCTGCACCCAGCCACTGACAAACCACATCATGTAACATATGCATGTAGCAGAAATAATCATCAAATCAGCTTAGATTTCTCGGCAGTTTGAATCAATAACATGTAACCACATCCGAGTCTTTTCCTGCATCATATAATTCAATCATCTCCCAGACCCACAGAAACATACCACTGAATAAATTGGAAATAAAAAAATTAATTTTTTAATTGAATTGGATTAGATTGAAATTGATTTTGAAAACTAATCAAGTCCAATTCAAATCGAACTTATACATACATATATATTTTTATTTATAAATTTATCATACCACTCATTTTTATTTTTATTTCTTATACATCACATAAGTTATACTCATTTATAAAAATATATGTAATTAAAGATATTTTTTATTCAATATTTGAGTAAAAGTATGAAATTAATTGTGAAATTGTGTAAAAAAAATTAGTATATATTTGAAAAATTATATTTATTATATATTTTATCATTTATTAAATATTTTTCAAAGAAAAATAAAGTTAAGATTAAAACTGAAAAGCAATCCAACATTCCAACTCAATTGATTACATTAAATCGAATTTAAAATTTAAAATAGATCAATAGAGAATTAAGATAAGATAAATTATTTATCTCTAAAATCAGATTTAATCTAATGCGCCAACACTCCTATATATTTAGTTGTGTAATTTCTTTTTTCAAGAGTTGTGTAGAGTTAATTTTACGTATCTTGCTTCATCTTTCTTCATTACATAGGCTTTATGGTGACTCTTATCGAAGAAGAAGAAGAAAGAATGTCACAAATTTTATGCATTCCCAGTGTGATTTGAAGAAGGTGCTAACCTCTCATATGGAATGCGAATTTCGCTTTCTCGAAGTCAGAGTCAAACACTCCAATAAAGAATCCTCTTCTTTTATCCCCGCTTCGATAAGTAATTTTCTCACTTTATATTGAATGAAAATATTTCAAGTGTTATTCTTTATGTTGTGAGAAATTTTTATTCGATTCATTTTTAAGATTTTTCTTAATTTTTTTATATTTTTCAATCATCTATCATTTTTATTTTTGTTTCTAAATTGAATACCAATATTTTTCTAAAAAAATATTATGTTATAAATCTAAAATATTTTTTTTTAGAAATTTTAATTATAATATAATTTATGTGATCAAATTATTCATTATGTGCTCAATGAAATTTAATTCAGTACTATTTTGTTATATATATGGTGAAACACTAGTGCATCTTTGTTTTGTAGAATGCATCATGAGCTTTGCCTACATTCTTCTCAATCCTTTATTTTTCTTGAGAGTTGATATGGTAGCCGGAGAAATATAAAGAGTTTGGTACAGTTATGTTTTGAGCCAATAGCTAAATGACTTTGGACACACCAAAAGAGATAGAGCTTCATTGAATTGAAACACATTTAACCATTCGTAAAAAAAAAATTAACAATATCAACACCCTTAAATTTCCTATAGTATTGTAGAATTTCTCTCCTTTTTTTTCAATATTATAGTTAACACTTGAAAGACGCCAACACTAGATTCTATGCCAGAGTAATGTGTATATTTGGATTCATATTAGATAATTCAAAATCACGTTAAAATACTAATAGGATTTTAGATAAATATTTACATGTTTGATTTCATATTAAGGATTTAATTTTGCATTCATAATTGATTTTGAGTAAATTGATTTTATGTAGTTCTTATGTTTTTTTTTTTTTTTGAGAGGATGTAGTTCTTATGCTAGATAAAACAATTTGTACTAAGTTTTATTAGTAAGTTGCTTCAAAAATAAAAACATTCAAACATAAAAATATCACTTCAAAATCAATTTAAACCTATATCAATTTTGTAAACAATCACCCAAACACACACTAAGTTGATATTTGTTCTTTCCATCTAAACTAAGCCGTATTTCCTGCTGGTAATTTGAGTAGAGAGAGAATTTTCAGTTGCAATTAGTTTTAATTCTTTTTATGATGTTTAATGATTGCTCAAATTTAACTGTAAGTGTGTATTGAAAAAAGCTTTTATTCTCTTTGGCAGGTTGGTTCTAATGGATTTATGCTTGATTCAACATGTTCGTTGAGGAAATGACCATAATAAAACAGACGCTGAGGCAACATTAAAATCTTTACATGCTTTTTTTCCCCCTGGTAGATTAACCAATTGTTAGGAAAACAAATGAAAAGAACTAAGTGAAGGCTTTTTTTTTGTTCTTTTGATTTGGAAGTGAAGTTTACTGTTATGTTATTAAACATTATGCTTTAGTTGCACAGGTCCATGAGCCTGAACTTTTAACCCTTATATTATTACCAAATTTTAATGAATTTCGATCTGCCTACACAGAAAAATGAAGGAACCAATATAATTCTGATTTTAGTACAAAAACGTTTTCTGTGGTTAAAAATGGTGCAGATTGTTTGAACCTGCAGAGAACCTGGATCCGGTTGTGGACTCTTGTGTTCAGATCCAAACGATCCAAAATAAAAATCAAAAACCAAACCAATATATTTTAGATTTGTTTTGATGATTTTATACTCAAATCGATCAGTTTGATTCGATTTACAGTTTATATCTTTAAAACTGAACCAAACAGCAATTGATTGTCAAGTTGTATTTTTTATACTCAAGTATACGTTTTAGTATTGTTATTCTTTTATAATTTAATTGTTTTCAATAAAAGAGAACTTAAGTAATGAAATATAAGGAGTTACGCATTTCTTTCAAAATTATAATTTGTTATGAATAAGAAATATGTTCTCATTTTTACATGCTCAAAGACACTATGATTTTCTCAACCTGTTATGCAAAAGTAAACTTAACCATTGTGAGATGGACTCGTGCTGAAATGGCAAAAAAGAACCAGAAACTGTTAATCGTGCAATTGGGTGCACAAACAGTTTGTCACAACTCAAATCCGTCCGTCACAACCGATATTTTACACAATGAAACCTTACAATCCGATTGTATAGATTTGAACCTCATTTACCGAAAGTTGGTTGGCTTGTTGGTTTGAAGCACTTCTCTCAACCACTTGGTTGGCTTGTAGATTTGAAGACTTCTCTCAACCACAAAGTACTCAGTTTAAAACCCGCAACCACAGGAAAAATAAGAATGAGTATCCAATGTGTACGAGTATATCTTTCAATAGAAAACGAGTTTTGACTATCAAACTTCGGAAGGTCAAATTATCCATCAGAAAAAACCCATAATATATATCATCAATAATGCCAATTGGCACCTACCCCATGTTAACTAGGAGGCTAGGAACTCTTCAGGCAAACATCTCACATAACTTAACCTAGTTAAGTTGACAACATAATTAATCAGCAGCAAACATTAGGTAACTGAACATTTGTGGAATTGGTGTTAAAATTCAACAAGAGATGGACAATGGGAATACAATGATTTTTCAACACTCAACGGCCATTCCTCAAAATCTACAATTCCTGTTCTAAATTTGAGATGTTGAAAAGGTTTGAAACCCAACAAAAGACGGCCAGTAAGGATAAAATTAAGCAGTTCTTTCATTTTTAAGTATTATTATTATTGCCAGCAAGGGGAGACAATAATGTTCAATGCTTTAAAAAACATAGGAATTACAATCCAAGCCACAAATCAACTTCATTTATCTATTAAGAAAATCATTTCCCCTTTCTTTAAGACCTAAATATGTCATGGAAAAGTTCAAAAGTTCAATTCCAGTAGAACAGATAAAAGTACCTGCCAGATGTATTTGATGCAGGTTGTCAACCACTTATAAGTTAATAAAAAAATAAATGCCAATAGAATTTGTGGCGTGCACACATCACAGGCAGTGAGAGCCAATGAAATTGAAGAGCATGTAGGCAGCTCCAACCATCAACCATTTTAAAAATCCCAAAGAAGGGCAGCCGGGGACTACATCCCAGTGAATGAAGCACAAAACCAATGAAACAGTACCAGAAGAAATCTCAACAGAGAAGAAAAGCATAGACTGTAGTGTAGAAAGATCTGGAACTCTATTTAACATATACTAGTAGCAACAACCTTTAAAAGATCATTACCTGCAATGAAACTACAAGTATTCTGCAAAGATAAATTCAACACAAGCTGAGACATAAATATACTAACTAATCCAATCCAAGAGTAGAAACTCAGGGCCTTGCCCAACAAAACAGACTCATACTTCAGTCTAAGCACCACTAGATTAACAAAATCTCACTAGTCTCTTAACAATCACAGATACCAACTCTCAAAATCAACTTCTGCTTCTGCGTCGTTCCCTAAGGCCATTTCTGCATATTATTTAGAAGCATCACATGTCAGTACAAACACGCAACAATGAATATTGATTGCAAAACTAATAACTAGTCAAGTCAAGCAAAAAGAAAATGATATGGCATGTAGGCTCCCTTTACAAAAAAGACAAAAAAAAAAACAATTCAGATCATACATACTCAAGTCATCACTCATCATGTTTATTGGCATTCTTCCTTTGCCAAACAGACAAAAATTTAAATATTTAAATATATCACACAAAGTACAGTGTCAAGCATGAACAGGAGGAGAGTATGTTGATTAGACACTTAGCAAGGCAGGGATGGGATCCAAAGCATGATGATGCCTTTTGCCACTTTAAAGTAAAAAACGCTATTCTTTCCTTCAACACAAATTAGGCTCAACTCTCTAGAAAAATAATCTTTTCAAACAAATTAACTAAGCAAAACATTTTACAACATCTTATAATAGAACAGAATGCATATTGTAAAATCAGGTCTAGCCCAGTGTTAAAAAATAACGTTGATAAAACATATTGACCAAATAATATAATTAGAGGTGAACATAATTCCAGACAGAAGAAACCTACCCATTAGCATATGGAACCTCCTCACGCCCACGATAAGGAGGTGACCTGCTGTAGCTACGTCCACGAGGTGACAAACTGCGGCGCCTAGGGGACCGCCCACGAGGACTGTAACTCCTAGTCATACCGAAGATTGGTGAGAAAAGAACATGAAGATTTATAGGGAAAAATTAATATCACAACATACAAACACAACAATAAGAGAAATGATATGCATATATTTTTTGTCATAAAGAATAGCAAAGCAAAATCCTTAAGAATAAAATTGTAACAAATAACATATTTCCAAATGTTCACTACTTACAAATAAAGAAATGTTAAATTTCAAACCACAAATCATAGCCATAAAGTTAAAGTTATGAAAGCAGGTGGGGATCAACAAATAATTTTAACTGCATGATCATTAAAACAAATAAAATATAAAATAGTCTTCAAGGAAATACAAGTGCCCATACAACTGCACATAGGATCTTAAGAAAATATAGAACTCTAACCTTCGTCCATAACTTGGGCTTCTACGGAATCGGGGTGGACTACGGCTACGGCGTCTTCCTGAACCACCACGCAAGCGACATTCACGTGCAAAGTGACCGGGTTCACCGCACTCGTAACATTTCAAATCAGAACCACCAGAGCGACCACGGCCACCACCTCCACCTCTAGAGTTGTGAGAAAGCTCAACTCTCCAACCATTCTTGCCTGCTCCATAGAATAGAAATGAAAAGGCCCAATAAATAAAAAGTGATACAAAAATAAGAGTAATCCAAGTAGCTACGTTTACTAGACAGAATGAAAACAGCAACTGTGGTTGATACTTAAAAGTTTAAACCCTAAAAGAGAAACAACTTCCACCAAAAGTACATCATATTGCCGTTAGCTTAAACACAGATAGGTATTAAACAGGAAAATATTGGCAGCATTGCACCACAGCCCTGCAAACACATTAACCTTTAGTCTGACCATCTCAGTAAGGATTATGAGAAAGAGCAGTAACATGAAACAATTAAGAGAAGCCTCGATTAGATTGTGATGATAAATTTATAATTAGATATGTGCATCACTTGTTTCACAAAAAATACAGATTTAATATGCACTTGAAATAAGTGCTAAGAATATAATAATACTACAACAACAATAACCAAACCTTATTACACTAGGCATGGTTTGCTATCCAGAACAAATGACATCACTGAGGTATATCAAGAACCAAATTTTCAACAAATCCATGTAGACTAAGATCCTCTTGATGGTTTCAATTTCAAGTGGAAGGAAAACAATTAATGCATGAAAACTAATACACGGCATTATCCACGAGAATACAGTACTATCATCATAAAGGCATAATGAGGCAAAAGTTGTTCATTCAGTAAAGACAATGATTGTGTTACCATAATATTTTCAGAAGTTCATTGGTCGATAACAACTTATTGGAGCACACAAATTGCCCACAGGGAACATATACAGCACAGAGGCAGCACGCACATGGTCCCCATAGGTTAAGTGTAGAAGCACACATCTCATAAAACAAACCCATTATGCAACAGAAGTGTAGCTCGCGCAGTGCATATCCTCTGTGTTCACATTCTTAATTCTCTTTACATGCAGTAGTAGTAGAAGTAGTCAAACTGTACAAAGCAGCAGACTTTGACGAAGACACAACGAAGAAAAAACCATTACTGCAGGCCAAGGCAGAAGTAGAAGAAAGAGAGAGCAGTATCTGCTTGCCCCATAGGCCAAAAAGAAGACTTAACTAGCTAGTTGAGGAAAACCCTTCAACATATCAACCGGAAAAAACAGGGGGGAAAAACAATAATACATTAGCAGATAAGAAGAATGTGGTATATAAACATATAAACATATATATGCACATTTTAATTTTGATTTTAATTCTATTACATTCCAACAACATAATTCTTCTAAACATACCATCCAATTCACGGATAGCATCCTGTGCATCTCTGCGGTCATCAAAGTCAATAAAAGCATAACCAGGTGGTCTACGTGCAACCCAAACACTGCAAACATAACATAGTATCCATTAAACACAAATTAAACACAAAATCATTTTTTTTTTTCAAAATAAACCTAAACAGCGAAACAAAACAAAAAAATCACTGCAACAAAAACTGAGAAATTGAAGTGTCCAAAACAAAATTGAGGGAAAAAAATTAAAAAGCGTCTTCAGCATAGTGTCCACTAAACAAAAAGTCAAATTTTTTTTCAAAATTAACCTAAACAGCAAAACAAAAATCACTGCAACAAAAACTGAGAAATTGAAGTGTCCAAAACAAAATTGAGGGAAAAATATTAAAGCGTGTTCATTTACCTCCGAATAACTCCGAAAACACGGAATTCGTCTTCGAGATCTCTCTCGGTGACTCGTGAATCCAAGTTACCAACATACACGCGAGACATCTTTTAAGAAGAACCTGAAAATCAAGCAAATCAATTAAATTTAAACGGTGAATTTGCAAAGGGAAAAGGAAAATCGGTGAGAGATTTTAGGGTTCGAAGAAAACTTTCGAAAGATTGGGGAAATTGAAAAGCAGGGGGCTTGAGGGTTTGGAGAGGAGAAAGAAAGGGTTAAATTGAAAGCGAAGGAAGCAAAAGAAAAATCGGAAATTGAGAAGAGAGATCTGAACCTGAAGCGATGCAGAGAGAAGTGAAAAACAAAACCCTAGAGAGCGGCCTCGTTTCGATGGGAAGGGGAGCGTTTACTTTTTATAAGGCCTTTTTTTTTCTTTTCTTTGCAAATATGGGAAAACCAATATCAGTCACGCGTTGCCTTTGTCCACTTTCAAATTTAATACTTAGGGATGGCAAGGATCGGGTAGGGTAAGGACGGGACGGGCACGGATAGTGGTTATCCACTATCCATTCTGTCAGAGAAAATCCGTTTCGTTACTCTTTGGATATTTGTTAGATAAAAATTTATAGATTTTTTTTATATCCATGGATATTTCATATTAAAAAAATGGTGATTCTTTTAGAAGAAATACTAAGAAATAGATCATTTATTTGCTATAAAATTTGGAAATAAAATCATATTATTTACTATAAGAAGAATCAAAAATCAAATGTGTAATTAAGTGAATTTTTATGTGAAAATTACATGTCTTTAATTAAAAAAAATCAAATAAATAAGAAGCTTATATTGTGATTTTGAATCTCTAGACATAATTCTCATGGGTGTTTCATTTTGGTCGACAAAAGGAAGGAAGAAGGATGACTACTATACTGACTAGGGATTCTTTCCTAAATTATATATATATATATATATATATATATATATATATATATATATATATATATATATATATATATATATGAGGGTAGTTTAGTAATTTTATGGGTAGTGGGTACCCGTGGACACGGATACTATGATACTCGCACCCCCCGTTAACAAGCGAGTAAATAAAAAACCCATACCCGTTACCCGTGGGTATCCGTTTATACTATTCATCTTCTATCCATGGCGGATTTTATCCGCGGGTGTGGATTTTTTTGTCATCCCTATTAATACTCTTGCCAACGAATGTCCCCATTACTTTTTTATTTTTTTTTAAATTATTTATATGGTCTCTTATCTTTATTTTAAGTTGCAATTTGGTCTTTATTTTTTAAAAGTTATAAAATAATATTTTAAGTAATTTTTTTATAGCATGGTTACCCCTGAGGTAATGTATTTTTTAATTTTTTTGGAATAAACATGCTATAAAAAATTACTTAAGGGGTCATTTTGCAACTTTTAAAAAATAAAGGACCAAATTGTAATTTAAAATAAAGATAATGGACCATTTTGCAACTTTTAAAAAATAAAAAATCAAATTACAACAAAAAATAAAGATAAGGGACTAACAGAGTAATTTAACCTTTTTTCACGTACTTTTAAATTTTAATTTTCACTAGTAGGTATTTTTACTCTTAAAATTATGGGTGTTCGAGTATTGGATTAGATAAGTTTTGAAGGGAAAAATTATTTGATCCAATTATTTTGATATTTTTAAAAATTTATCATCTAATCATTTTGATTCAATATTTTAATCCAATCTGATCCAATATAAAACGGTTTAAAATGGATCGATTTTCAATTTTAGTCTTACATTTTTTTTTAAATATTAAATAAATGATAAGATATATAATCAATATAATAAAAAATAATTTAAAATATCAAATATTACATTTTATATATCATTATATAACCAATAATAGTAAAACTAGATCATTTTATTTCACTTTTCAAAGTGTTATCTAAATAGATTTAGGGACCAAAATAAAATAAAATAATTATTAGGGACCAAAAACAAAATTCAAAAATTTATCAGGACCAAAAACATATTTAAGCCAAAATAATTATAATATTTTTTAGAATAAATAAAGAGTATGATGATGGCTACGGTGGGGAAGGTTTCAAATGGTCTACCATGGGCCACAATTAATAGTCTTTGGATTAATCTCATTCTCGCATCATTATGTTGTACCCTCTACACTAGACACATAAGATCTAGACACATAAGATCTAGACACATACTCGTTCACTAGCCTGAGATCTAGCGTTCTCAAACTTCGTCCCCATCAGAAATGATACCATTACAGCATTTACCTCCGACAAGAACAACCAAACAACCCTCCGTGCAGTGTTGTCTGGGTCGTAAGATTTGAAGATGAAGAAAAGGTTCCACATTGATATTTAGATAGATACGACGGTGAAGATGAAGATAAATTGGTTCAAAAGCAAGAAGGTCGAGATTAGAGTCATGTGCGACTGAATCAAAGGATCAATTCTCGCTGGCAAGGTAAAGCCCCATAATGGTGCCGCCGAAGTAGTAGATTTTCGGCCCAACATACTATAGTTAAACAAATTCAATAATGCAAATGAATCATACTATATGTTGCGGGGTAGGAGGTTTCTTTGATTTGAAATGTGATTGGTGGTAATATAAAAATTAAAAGGCTTAATACCCAATTTGGTCCCTTAGTTTTTTAAATATGTTCAATTATGTCCTCTTGTTTTTCGACTATGCAATTAGGTCCTTTTATTTTTAAAATTGATTTAATTGGGTCCTTTTCGTCAGATTGGATTGATGTCGTTAGGTTATGTTTTCCGGCGGTTTCTATTTACAACTAGTGGCGGTTTTTAACCGCCACTATCTTATTATTAAAATTAAAAATAATATTCTCAGCACTAAAATCCTCCCCCTCCACAATGGTACTTCCACAACCAAACGTCCCAGTCCCTATCACCCTCGCAAGCTGCAACAAAAATCCAACACAAAAAAAATTGATTTTTTGAAACATACCCACCAATTCAAATGAAGAAATTAACAATTTTGACACACACCCATATTAGCCTAAAGGAGGAGAACATTTTAAAAATGAACAATTTTGACACATACCCAGAAAAGGTATCTAAGGAAAAAGGCGAAGAGAATAGAATAGAAGGTACGTACTTGGTGGTGATCGATTCCGATGGCAGTGTTGTTCCAAGTAAACACAATGTCCTTAGGGCTAAGAGCGACGAGAGTGATGAAATTTTTGGTCTTGGGGACGTACAATGATTACCAATAGATTCACGGCGAGTCCCGAATCACCATCCAGCGAATGTGGAGGGGAGGACTCTTTCCCACCAAACTCCACCATCAACCTCGTCAAAATCCCTTTCACCCCCTCCTACCACAGCCTCCCTCCCAACACAAAAAACACTGACACCATCCCCTACCACGTCCTTCCCTTGGCGGCACAGTGTGTCCCCGAAGATGTTTACGCGCACGAGCGCCTGGTGGAGCTTGGAGGAGTATCGCTGTTGTTGTGCGTGGGTTTTTTCCATTTTGATGGGCTTGGGTTCACTCTAATCTAACAGAGAATGGGAAATTAAGGGTTTGAGAGAGAGGGTGGTGGTGACTAGGAATGAATGCTACATATTTTTAAAATTCTATTTTTAATTTTAATAATAAGATAGTGGCGGTTAAAAACCACCACTAGTTGTAAATTGAAACCGCCAGAAAACACAACTTAACGGCGTCAACCCTGATCTGACGGAAAGGACCTAATTGAATCAATTTTGAAAATAAAAGGACCAAATTGCATAATCGAAAAACAAGAGGACCTAATTGAGCGTATGTAAAAAACTAAGGGACCAAATTGGGTATTAAGCCAAATTAAAAACTAAGCAACCAGCAATCGTCTAATTACCAGTAAATAAGATTTTTCAATGTAAAGGAAACAAAGAAAGCATTTCTATTTCATTTAGCACCTATACCGATGAAGCATATGAAAAGTGCAAGATACCATATAGACAAATAGTTATAGACATAAAGAGCACGATGTCCATTAAAAAAGATTAAGTATAGTGAAATGGGAAGGTTAAGATGCACTTAGATTTCCTTAATAGCAAGTTATGTTGATGAATCTCTTTGAAGCTCTGACAATCCATATAAAGCTTTCGGCAGTCAGAAGGAAAGTGCACTATTAGACTGTGCGTGGGTAGTGGGAACAATCAACCATGCTTTGGCGGGTATCGAAAGGAAAAGTTAAAAAGGTAAAGGTACATATTTCATTTGGTAGCATTATATTGAATTAGTATATTGAAAAAATGGTTTAGTGGGCTTGTGGCTTTTTATTGCCATTAATCATTCTTAATGCATTCACCTTTCTTGGGCTTCAGTAACATGTGGTAACCATATATCAAACATAAGTTTTTAAATATAGTAACGTGGCAGAATTGTATTCCAAGGAGAATACATTTGCTCATCTAGTGTAAGTTCTAGTGTAATCTTTAAAAGGATGTATTATTAAAAGAAATGGCACCTCCAAAGCATGATGCAACAACTTGTCTTTATGTTAGTCAATATAGACAAAATAGTGGAGGTGAAGTAATTTAATTGTTTCTAACCTTTAGATCCCACATAATAATTTATTAGTATACTTAATTTAAGGTGGATTTGGTCCCTTATATTTCCCAAAAGTTTGAGATGAGTATATTGATTAAATTGGTGCTCAAGTTGTATTTTCTAATTTTTCACATACTTAACTATTCAGCACAAAATTAAATACTTTTAATAATCAAATCTTTGGCAGCGGAGCTAAATTTGAATAATAAAGCACACCAAATGTTTGATTGTGAAGAGGAAAAAACATAAAAATAAAAATAAAATAAAAAAAGCTACAAAATAGTGGCTAAGTTGGAAATTTTTCTTTTTGAATTAACTATCCATTTTGGATGGTACTTATGCTCCCAACTTACCACTAGTTGTTTATCATATTCATCATCTCTAAGTGGATCATACAATAAGCCATTTGCAACACATTGACACCTTGCTTTGGCTGAATTTGTATCACATGTATAATAATTAAAGACCCATCATTTGCATCAATCCAACACATTGACACCTTGCTTTGCCTGGATTTGCATCACATGTATAACAATTAAAGACCCATCTTGGTCTTACTCTTCTTTCGCCTAAGGTAGAAAAAATTTAAATACCTAAAAGAATTTAACAACCCTGACATGTAATAGTAACATATTCTGCAAGACAATGACAGCCCTTATATTAGAGTTACCAGACCGACATGTTCTCCATAAAGTTTTAAAATTTTCAATCTCTTAGCCTCCCCCATTTGGAGAATTGATCTTTTTTTTTAAATAGTATGAGTTCAAAAAAAAAATAGAACTGCAAATTTACTCAATTTGTCAAAAATAATCCAACCACCATAAATTTATTCCAAAACTATAAAGAAAGTCATCATGATCAATTGTCAAAATCATTGAATCTCTAGTTTAAGCACACCATGTTCAAGCATACCAATAATGAACACTATGAATCATCCATAAAAGAGTGCATACTGATATCAATTTAGACTCTTGTCCAAATGTCAAGTAAACAGACAACAAAAATATAACTTAAAAAAAATACATAAAGAGGTCATTATGCTCCATTTTAAACAAAACATAAAGAGGAGTGTACAACACAACTACATGATGACCTTAGTAAATGATAAACTCATCTATATATCATCAGGGAAATTGTTGTCATCAGCAGCTATGATTTCTTGATGGAAATCAATTAGAGCACTATTGTTTGATACGGTTACAAATGAAGAAGCAGATGCAGATGTGCAACCTTTGTTTTGCTTTTGAATCATAGCAATCAAGGTGGCTGAAGCTACTAGTTGTCTGAGCACCAAAAGCCCATCTTCTTTGGAAGATAATTTAGTAGATCTTTTAGCAGCAACCTAAAGCCAAGTACAATATAATGATTTAGATTAAAAAGCTATCCATTATTGTATAGCACCACATAATTACTAACCTCATCGTCTATAGACATATATTCCCCAAAATGGAACATTCTCAAGATCTCTTTATCACGACAAACTTATATTACGCTAAAATCATCATGATTACTAACATTAGAAGTCGATCCTTTTGGTCCTCTGTATCCTCTGTCTACTAAGAACAACAATTCTTTTCCAATTAAAGTATAAAACAATCTAGGCAAGTCTTCTGAAGTCGGATCTTGCTTCATAATAAGAATGTTTAGAAATCAGAGATTGACAATGTAAGCCAAATTAGATAAACATCATAAAATGATATAAGTAATCATTTTTAATATATACCTAAATATTGAAAATAACATCTTGGCATGACATATTTAATAACTTTTCAACATCCTCATGCAGTAATTTGAAGCAAGCATTATCTGTTCCATCATAAACTTGAACCTTCAGGGCATAATTGTGATAAAATAAAATTGGAAACTTAACATGTAACAATCAAATTAATCCATGTTAACTGAAATGTAATAAATGGTTAAACTTACCAGGGAATCAATTTATAGCCTGATTCAATGATTGATTTTAGTGGATAATTGAACTCCCTTATTCTCTCTCCATTTAAAACCTCAAACCATTGTTGTGTTTCAACCAATCCCACAATCTTTGCCCAGACAACACATAGTCCACCCTTCACAAACAATTAATTTTTTTTAGATGAATGTAAGTACTAATCAACAATTTTTTTGTAGGTAATCATTATCAAAGAGTTAAACTATAAACTTACCCATCCTATTAAATGCAAATCACCAACCCTCTTCCTAGCCTTCATAGTGCGGAAGTTTTCCTTCAATGTATTGTCAATTCTTCCAAGAGGCATATAGCGGACTTTTGTTTGCATGTTGAAACCATTTTCAATTAAACTGAAAAGTAAAACTCGTGTCAATAAAAAAATAGGCTTAAATACATTTTTAGTCCTTGCAATTTAGGGCTTTTTTTAATTTTGGTCCTTGCAAATTATGTTTGTTTTGTTTTTCATCCTTAAAGCGGTTTAGATAATTTTTTTTACTATTCAAAGCGCTATCTAAACTGTTTTAAAGACAAAAAACAAAACAAATATAATTTGCAAGGATTAAAACTAAAAAAAAATTGCAAGGATGAAAAGCAAAAAAAGGCTAAATTGTAAGGACTAAAAACATATTTAAACCTAAAAAATATTATGCTTAGAATCACTATGAAAAATAATTAATGATAAAGAACAAATTAACCACATTTACCAATTTTTTAGTGATGCCATCTCTGGGATTTCAGGATTCAATATCACATTAGTAATAGTTGGTACATTTTCAATAACAACATCCCCTTCAAAATTAAAAATTAAAACTCATGTTTAAAAAAAAGATAAAAAATAATATACAAACTATACTAATATATAGACTTAAATACCTTTAAGGACGAAAAATAAAACAAACATAATTTGCAACGACTAAAACCAATTTTTTTTTGCAAGGACGAAAAATAAAAAAAGTGCTAAATTGCGAGGACTAAAAGGTATTTAAACCTAATATATATTATGCATTGGTCAAGTTAAAACCAACCAAAAAAACACAGCATCATATTGGCTTATCTTTGCATACTTAATTGCTACCATGACAACTGAACCATCACAGTTTTAAAAAAATCCTTTACAGTGTCCATATACTGATCACCTAGAACACACTCGATTTGTCTGCTACAAAAAAATCAAGTACAATCCCAATTAGATAACATTAATAGTAAAAAATATTTCAATGTATACATATGTGTGATCAGTTATTTGCAAGAAAATCCTTTTAACAGTTCTTCCATCCTTTACATAATTTCTTTCGGATGACATTGCAGTTAGTAATCAAGCAACATCTACAAATAAGGCATGTAATAACATAAGAAACATGTTCAATACATGATTTGAATCACAAATAATTTAAATGGAAAACACCATTTAATAATAAAATTGAATCTTACCTATTAAATGACTTGGATTGTTTTTCTATGGAGTTCAAGACATCTTTAATACGCATTGGGGTAAGACCAATTGTTGCCAATTTCTCAGATTCAATAAATGTGATAACAAAATATTTAGTCACAACCAACATATAATTGTGGTTTGTGACTCTCTATACCACCATTACTCATAACATTGAGATTCTGAAAAGTATACACTCCCCTACTTGTAGGGGTGAGCAAAAATCCGAGGCCCAACCAGAAATCGAATTAACTAAATGAAAAAAACAACTACTGGGTCGGTTCGGTCTGTTTATTCGGATAAAGCGGATGTAAAAAATAGCTTTCACGGTTTGTTGTAGGTGGGTTTGGTTTTGATTTTTTCTCCATCGAAGGCCAAACTCGATCGAGTATTCAGATGAGCAAAAAATTTCACCACAAATTGAAATACATGAGCCACAAAGTGAATGACTGAATGTGCTTTGAATTTGAAAGTTAAGTATTGCACACGTAAAGTTGATTGCTTTGTCTGCTATAACTTCCCATCATGTCACTTCAATTGCACATAAAATGGTGCATTATATAAAATATAAATATATTTTTTTAAATAACTTATTTTATTTGATTTCTAAAAGCAAAAGTAGGTGCGCTTTTGATTATTATATTAGTTGTACAGATGAAAGAGAAAACAAAGAGATGTAGCACGTAGGTGTTCAAGCGTTGCTGGTGTTTAGTTGTCGGAGAAGAAGACAATAATGGATGCCGGAGAAGAAGAGACCAGAACGCAAACTGCAACTTACCCGCTACAACCCACCCAAATAATCCGTCACACCCGCTAAACCCGAACCGACAAAACCGAGAGCTTAATTGGTCGAAAACGGTTCTGAATATTCTTGCATTGGTTTACAACGGAGTGGAGTTTTTGGAACTAAACCCGGCCGAAACTTATCGGTGCTCAACTCTACCTACTTGTATATCTAAACGAAGTAGATTGAAGATATCCTCTCTAATTGAGGCTTGTATTTTACTACCCTGTTTCACATAGAAATAGTATAATAAGTAGTAAGATGCAAAAAAAGTCTTACGTTATTGTCAATCCAAACTGTGTTTTTTATTTCCAATACATACAAAGATCATATTACACAAATTTGGAGTATGTATTACACTAACAATAGTCAGCTAGATTTAATAATTCTTAGAGATTTTGATTAGATTACATTTCACTAAGTAACAAAGTTTAAAAGAATTGTTATTCTTGATAATGCATAACATGGACATGTGCACATTTGATAAATAAAAAGAACCTAGTATCTTAGTCTGATAAGAGAAGTATTGGATGAAGGGAGCTATAACATTCTAATTCTGAAATACCACAACATAAATTTTAGTATATATAATAGCAAAACAACCACTACCATTCATTTTAGTATATATAATAACAAAAAAACCACTAATTGATAATCTTGCAGTGATAATAACATGTTGATAAAAAACCACTATTTGTAAAAGACCACTGTCTATTTTCAGTATATATAACATGTTCTATTCAGTATATAATTTCCTTATAGTGATCTTGTTGTCATAATATCAAAATGAAAGCTTAAATCTACAAAAAAAAAAAAAAAAAACCTACCTTAGAGTCTATAAGGATCATCTCCAAATGGCTGAAGTCTTTCTCAATGTCCTTGTTAACAACAGTCCACATTCGAATCACTTGGGTCTTCACTGCCCATGAATATAAAGCAGGGTTTATATCCTTAATGGTGATCTAATTTTGGAGAGAGGATGTAACACCCTACGGGGTGTGTTACCTTTTTCCTATTTATATTACTAAATTTTGACAATTTAGAATATAAGGATATCAGAGTTTACTATGCGGAAAAAAAAAAACTTAAAACATATCTTACATAAACAAATCTAATACAAAGCTCTTGGCACTTATGTGACATACAAAACATAACCAAAAAGGGTACTTGAACATAAACTAACTCCTATACATTGGGAGATACAAAACTATAATTATCTTCCTTCATGAAAGCAACTCCATGCTTCTCCCTTGAACTCATCCATTTACTTAGCCTGTAAAAACATGAAACTAAAAGGGATGAGACATAATGTCTCAGTAAGTGTTCTAAAGACTCTAGGTTAACTCTCTATCCTAGAGACCCTTTTCTTAACTCTCATGGCTTCTCATTTCTTTTCTTGATACTCATACTCACAACTATAATCTCAACATCTCTTCATTTATTCCTAAGCTGGACCAATCTATACATATACATAATCAGATTCCAATCAAGGAGGAAAGAAACTAAACTTTATATACTTTGAAAATACTATATATAATTACCATAATTTATAACAAAACCTAGTTCATATTATTTATCAATAACCACCAACAGACAACAACATCATAAGTCACCCATCTCATAGTAATAATATAAATCCTCATCTAACATTAACAACATAATACAAACACTAACATCCATCACAAAATAATGTATATCATAAACCATTAGACAACCTCAATCATCAATACTGACTTTACTCCATGGAGTTTCAACATCATATGAGCGGTCCCTCATAGGCCCCATCCTCTACCATAGTCTGTACATTCTGATCGTTCAAGGGGTCCCTTGAGCTGACCCTACAGGAAAAGTGTGGTTTTATCAAAAATAGACAAGTGTTATAGTGGCTTACCTCTGTAGGTTTGCAAGACGTTACATCTATAGGGAATCAACCACTCATCTATTCTATAGGCTCATTCCCGTTAGCCACCACAAAAACCCCCAGCACTAGGTTAAGAGCCAACCAAGCACCCTCAACTTACGTGCCTACTCATATGTCTGTGCACCAACTGTGCACATACAACATTCAGAATATTTTTGTGCACCAACTGTGTGCACCCACCGTATTTCAACGGCAAAACATATTTAGAGCCCCTTACAGTCTTAGATACGGCACCTCCGTACCCACCATCTCCAATGGCCTAACTTAAGGGTCCAAATACATCTCAACAATCCACAATCCTTAACCACGACAACAATCCATCCCCTATACACTAAAAGAGTCACTAAACCTCTTGGGAAGTAGTTCTCAATACTCCAACACGCCATTCGGAGTCAAAACATAGAGGTTGTACTTAGGAAGATATCCCACTAGGCGAGACCCCGGGTCGCTTTAGTGGGTCAAAGTTCTGACGTGAAACTCACCCTCCCAAGTATACCATTTTTCTATAAAAATCTTTCCAAAGGTCATAGCTAACTCTTTTTTAAAATATAGGGATGATTACAATACAAGATTATCATTCATCATCAACATCATCTCATCAACAATATGATAAACTCAACAATAAAGACATTCTTTCATAAACACAGTTACTACATTTGCTTAAACATTTATAAAATTCATAAGCATTTACATTCCTCTTTTCATGGTAATACCTCAAACCAAAGAATAATCATCCTTTAAATATGAAAATACGATACCCTCATGAGAATAACCTTACTCATAGTCACCAAGCAATCATAAATATCCAAAGGAAATAAGGAGGAAGGACAATTAAACAAACATAGGTTTTCAGCACACTATGGCTTAGCTAGACTGAAGCCTCGCTTAGCCAGCCCCTGCATTCTCTCAATTTCACTCTCAGGAAGGTACCTGGCTTAGCCACAAGCGTTGCTAGCTTAGCCAGCGCATTCAAGACAACTTTGAAGGTTTTCCTAGCTTAGTCACGGGTATTGCTAGCTCAACCAGTGCCTGCACTACTTTCAAGTTTCCTCGCCTTAGCTTAGCGAGAATAGCCTCTCGCTTAGCCATCAATAACTTCTAGCTTAGCAAAAATGGTAGCAAAATGTCCTTTTGTTCTAGTGATGGACTAGCTTAGCCAACACTCCCTCTGGCTTAGCCACAAAGTGGCAGAGAGCTCTAAAGACGCTCTATCTTAGCTAGCTATCCTTCCGGCTTAGCCACAGAAGCAACAAAGAACTCTAGGAACGTTATGGCTTAGCTAGCGGCGTTGCTGGCTTAGCCAGAGCGTGAATTCTGCAACTCACAAGGGCACAAATTTACTAGATTTAGGACCAACTATGGCTTTCTAGCACTCCAAAATACACCAATCAAACCCTAAACACTTCTATTACACTTCCAACCGATTGATTTTCTCGATAAACCCCTTAATCAAACATAATCACCAAAATCTCCAATCCTAAGGTTCAAAAGAGAAAAAGGGAAAAACATGCAAATCAAGGGGATAGGAAAGAACTAGGGGGAAGCACTCACCTCCCGGGACACATAGAGATGAGCTCCGAATACTGGGTCTTCAGATTTCTGCTCCATCTCCTTCTTCCTCTTCTTCTTCTCTTCTCCTCCTTCTCTATACCTTTCCCTTTCTTTCTTTCTTTCTCTCTCTAACACTCTCTTCTCTCATCTATATAAAGTGTGCGGTGTGTGTGGGCTAAGTGGGCCTCAGCTCACCTTGGGCATTGGCTCCTTATCTAGATCCTATTATCTCATTCCTGACAACTCCTATAAAAAAGGTAACTATTATTAATAATACCTAAGGGTATCCTTTAACCATTAAATATAAAAGCTATTCCATAAAAGATGTCTCTTTATTATTTATTTCTAAGGTCCGTAAATTAGGGATATTGCAGAGGAACCCATGGAGCTTGCAAATTTACATAATGCCTAGTTCATTGAACAAAAAAAATTCAGTAGAGACAAAGTTAAAAGAAAAAAAAATGATACAGGAAACAAATAAATCGTGACTCATAGGAGTAGAGACAAACTTGTTACTCAGTAAATAAAGCAAACTCAAAGGATGGGTGTTTTGATGAGAGTAGAAACAAGAAGACGGGTGTTGTAAAGGGAGTAGGGAATGACAAAAATATGCTGGTTGAGAACAAATAAGTATAAATAAGCAAAGAAGTAAAAGGAAGAAAGGGTGCTTTGATGGGAGAGTAGAAAAAGGAGTGTGTGTTGTGTAAGATTTGATTACAAATATTTTTAATTCAAAATTTGACATGACTCATGAGCATAACAGTATTTTAAGCAGGAAAGTAAATAGTGTAATTGAAGCTATTGTCAAATCATCATTGCTTTCTAGAGATAGATGAGCAGAGACACTTGTTAAAAACACAACACAATCTTGCATGCACAAGACACGTTTCTACTAACCTGGCAAACTTTTTAAAAATTATGGTAGCAAACTTTAATTAAAATTAAAATATGTGATAATATAATGTTGTGAATAAAAATTAAAATAATTAATATATCATGAAAGTATATATTAGGCCAAACAAAATATACAATAATTGTTTTGTATAAGAAACAAACTTAAAAATAATAATATTACACACTACTGAAAAGTAATTTAACATTTTTAATTTATTTGGAAAATGTAAAAGTAAGAGATAATGATACTTTAATCAATTTTTTGGTTTAAGTGTAAAACTAAGAGATAATGATACTTTACTCTAATAAAACTACTTAATATTATTTTATCATTATTACACATAAAATGATTTTTTTTTCTATATAGACAAACAAACTTAAAAATAATAATATTACACACTACTGAAAAATAAGTTAACATATTTAATTTATTTGGAAAATGTAAAAGAGATAATGATACTTTGCTCAATTTTTTGGTTTAAGTGTAAAACTAAGAGATAATGATACTTTAATAAAACTACTTAATATAATTTTATCGTTACTGCACATAAAATGACATTTTTTATATAAGAAACAAACTTGAAAATAATAATATTACACACTACTAAAAAGTAATTTAACATATTTAATTTATTTGGAAAATGTAAAAGTAAGAGATAACAATACTTTACTCTAATGAAACAACTTAATATAATTTTATCATTACTGCACATAAAATGACATTTTTATTTTTGTTATAAGTAAACTAATAAAAAATGTGTTATTAAGTACTGCAACTGATTATAAATATTTAATTTACTTTGACAATTTAACACTATTTTATACTACCTTAAACATGTAACTCCTATACTCATCCATGCCCATCCATGTTGCATCTGAAATGAGTTAGACACCTCAATATGTCGTAGTCCCTGCCTCCTAGCAAATTAATTTGCATTACAATTTGGCATCTCTTTTAGACAAATAATAACATCATACCACTAAACAATCAAACATGTCTTTTATTGGGTCATGAAAGGCAAAATAAAATTTCTCAAATAATTCTTAAACACGCCAAACAAAGAAAAATCACTTATTTAAATTCCTGCTAGCTCTAATAACAAAATGATTTTCACTTCATCAATACATAGGCTAGATTTAAATAATCCAATTAAGCAGTACAATAGTCATCAAAATACAACACAAGTCTATCTAGCAATTACAAATGAGTTCATGTTCTAAAAGTCTTTCAAAATATTGCAAATTCCTGCTAGATTTCTGGTTGGTCTAAGACCATAAAAAAATCTACTACCTAACATAGTGATGTTCAAAATATTACATCCTCCAAGGATCACCTTCACTTAGTTTTGATGTGCTTGGATAACTTTGAAGAAGATAATTGAACTGAAGCCAAATCTTCACATGCAACATCACCACACTAAGAATCAGATGATAGTAATCTCTTAGCAGGGGTTAGAGATTGTAGTATATCAGGATCATAGTCCGCTGTTGCAAACATAGCTTGCTGAACATTTAAAGAGTATAACATAAAATCATAACATAATGAAATTTATTTAAAACAAAACCAAAAAAATACATTATTATATTGGAGCACTTACATTGTCTCCGAAGTCATCCAGTCTTTGAAAGGAAGATAGTGACTTTTCTTTCTCAGATTCTTCCAACTCTTGTTCCAATTTACATTAGTAATCAATTTTGTTAAGTATAATCAATTTTGGCAACTCAAATATACTTTATTAATAATTCCTATTCTTGAATACAAATATATTTTATCAATTCCTATCATTGTATTATGTAGAGAATTGATGTATACCTGATTAGTGGGAATTTTGTTAACTATTGCTTTAATATCTTCATCCTCTGAGACTTCAGCAATAGAAAAATGACTACTATTTGGTATGGCTTTGACTTTGAAAGCCAACATTTTATTCAACACATGTCAATGGCCTTAGGAAAAGACTTTGGATCAAACTCACCCTCCTACAAAGCCACAATAGGGATATTATGAGTATTTAAAATGAAATCTGTATAGAAAATGGAGAGGAAAAAATGCAAGTGTTCAACTTATACCTTAGTAATCAATTGTTTCTTAATTTCAAAAGTAGATTCTTAATCAGCTGACCACATTCTCGATCCCATAGTATAAAAGTTGCGATTTATCTTTTGTGCGAAACCTTTACCTTTAATCTAAATTTGTTTAGGAGAGTATCATGATGCATACACACATGACAGAAAAGATAAATAAATAGATAGAATCGAAAAGTTAAAAGAATTGACACCTTGTTACTGTTGTTGAGCTTTCATTGCCACATCCTGCATAGGTGTATGAGGAATTTGTTGATTCAGTTTTCCTGTTACACTTGGGACATCCTTCATAGCTCCAACCATTGGCAGCTAACAATTTGATAATTGTTGCAATAGTCGCACAATAACAATATTGAATTTTTTAAAAGGGAATATTAGTTATTAATAATTAAAAACCTAAAGAGGTTCTTCATTCTTAATTGACAGACTACATAATTTAAATTAGGTACCTTTTTAACTTCACCAAGATCACTTAAACTCTTAACTTGGGCATTATAAAGAAATTTGTCTTCAGAGGTACCTTGGGAGCATAAAGTCAATTGGTTGATTCTCTGACTATAAGAAACACCATTATTCTCACTTGATTCCAAACTAGAAGCACATACAATAGTGAATGATATGTCCACATAATTGACAATCTTCAGTTTTTTAAAAACATATTTATACCTTTTCTTGAACTCTTCTATCTCTTTCATCTTTTCATTAATGAAAAGTTTAGAACCATACATTGAGTTCTGTATAGAAATTGGATATTTTCCTAAAAACAAATTAAAGTATATAGGTTTAAATAAATAAAAATGGATCTAAACAGAAAATGTAAAAAAAAATGTTCAAAATAATGTTCTAACAATTGAACCTCCAGCATCTTTTATCTTGGCCAAATGCAGTAGCAGAACCACTGATCCAGTGTCATGCTTATCCAAAAAAGCTTTCAACCGAATTGCAAATATTTCCCACAACATACATGTAATTGTACTGCCCCTGCTGTGAAAAACATATAAACACAATAAATATTTATAATGATAGCACGAAACATGACAATTTAAACTTTTGGCTATGATTTACCCTTGATCCTTCAAGGTAAAAACTACTTTCTTTGGCTTACTATTAAGATGCCATTGTTGTATGTTAACAAACTCACCAATGACATCTATTTTTATAAAAAGGAAAAAAAAAAAGGTATCAAAACACATTGATGAAAAGTAAAAGAGATAGAAGAGTTCAAGAAATTTTTACATATATGCCACCTAGAAGATGAAAATTTTACCTATTAATACATCAAGACAAGCACTTCCATTGATGATAGCATTAAATTGTGTGAAATTATATAAATTTTTAGGTATTTCAGGTAGATCTTGTTCCTTGATTATCGTTCCTATCAGAAAACTCAACTTGTATCCATGATTTGATGCCTTATATTGTCCAGTGTTATTCTCCACTTCAAAATTTTGGACAATATAAGGCTTACCCTCTATCAGTTGAGCTTTCCATTTTTCTGTGTCAAGGTTCTTCACTTGCGCAACTATTTTGTCCCCCTAGGCCATCAACAAAGGAAACATAATACATTAATGAATGGAATATAACTATGAAATGTATCAAATACAAGTTGTTCTATCCATTACAATAACATAACACATTAATCATGAAATAAATATAAAGTTTCACTCTTATCCATGAAAATCATTTCAATTGTTGACCTAGGAGATCTCTAAACAATCCAAATATTTATAATTCTCACAACTAATTTCCATGTTTCTTTAGAGTCATTAATCTCCTTAATGGAGTTGAACTTACGGGCCATCCTTAGTTGTTGCCACAAAAACAGTAAAACATAGAACAAAGTTTAGAATGTGAAACAATTATCAAACACCAACATAACTATCAAGTACAACTAACAAATATCTAGCTATAGATAACTTTGGCAGTGCTTAAAACAACATAAAATTGAACTTAAAAGGAGTGTATATGCAACCAAGTTTGATTGTGCATAAAAGAGCATAAAATTGAACATAAAACCAAATTTCAGACTGCATAACACACAGAGAAATAAAAGACTCTAAGTTCTGAATAAGAGAAATTCAACATGATTTTAATTTTATATTTTAATTTCATATACAATATGAAAAGCATATCAAAATGAAAGAATCAAAGTAGAAAAATAAAACACTGCATAACACACAGAGAAATAAAAGAGTCTAAGTTCTGAAAAAGAGAAATTCAAAATGATTTTAATATACAATATGAAAAGCAAATGATCAAAATGAAATAATCAAAGTAGAAAAACTAAACACTACATAACACACAGAGAAATAAAAGAGTCTAAGTTCTGAAAAGGAGAAATTTAAAATGAATTTAATATACAATATGAAGAGCATATCAAAATGAAAGAATCAAAGCAGGCAAATTTCACACTGCATAACACACAGACAAATAAAAGACTCTAAGTTTTGAAAAAGAGAAATTCAAAATGATTTTAATATACAATATGAAAAGTAAAAGATGAAAATGAAAGAATCAAAGTAGAAAAACCAAACATTGCTTAACACACAAAGAAATAAAAGAGTCTAAGTTCTGAAAAAGAGAAATTTAAAATGATTTTAATATACAATATGAAAAACATATCAGAATGAAAGAATCAAAGTAGGGAAATTTCACACTGCATAACACACAGAGAAATATAAGACTCTTAGTTCTAAAAAAGAGAAATTCAAAATGATTTTAATATACAATATGAAAAGGAAAAGATCAAAATGAAAGAATCAAAGCAGAAAAACCTAAGCAAAGATAAGTCATTTGATGAAGAAAAACAAAGGCCATAACGAAACTTGACACACCATAACACGTGATTAACACTCCATAACAAATGAAACAGAGAAAATAACCGAAGACACAGTTCTGAAAAAAGGAAAATCAACATGATTCTAATTTTAATATACAATATGAAGAGCAAAAGACTCAAATGAAAGAATCAAAAGCATAAAAACCTAAGCAAAGATAAGTCATTTCATGAAGGAAAACAAAGGCCAAAACGAAATTTGACACACCATGACACATGATTGAGAAAATAACCAAAGACACGAGTAAACGAGAATTCTTACCTACACCGAAGGTTCTAAATTCTGAAAAATAGAAAAACAACATGATTTTAATATACAATATGAAGAGCAAAAGATCAAAATGAAATAATCAAACCAAAAAAACTGAAACTTGCCAACAATAGAGTGTTGTACTCGTGAAAAATAGAAGATGAAAATGAAGAAGGAGCAAAACCAAAGTTACAATCTTTGTATGCATTATACTTAAAAGCACTTGATACTTAACTCCAAAAAATTGGACAAAACAAAAAAAAAACTTACCCACAGAATTTGGTGAAATGCAGAAAAATTACTCGCAACATAACAGGCTATTATGAGTTATGAAAAGAAAATGAAAATCACAAAAGAGGAAAACGAAACCTTACCCAAATCAGGGTCTTGTGTTGTGCAGCAACCAGAAAGAGAAGGGGAAGAGGAGAAAAGGCAGAAAGAGAAAAAGAGCCAAGCAGTTCCTTTTGGGAAAAGAAAACAGAAAGGAAGGAGAAAAGTCTGGCTGATTGGATTTGTGCAATATAGGAGAGCAACGACTCCATTTCATGCAGCAGAGCACACCTATGAAATTAGAAACGTCTTTTCATTTTTTTTTTTCAATTTTGTGTTGTTTTTTTTTTATTAACATAATAATAATAATAATAATAATAATAATAATAATAATAATAATAATAATAAAACCTTAAAAATAAAATAAATGAAAAGCTGAAAGGGAGTGCTTTTTAGGCAAGAAAAAAGTTGATAAAAATGTGACACTTGTTAGAGCAAAACATTGTTTTATTAGAAGTAAGATAAGGAGACCAAAAAAAACCTATTTGGAGATTCTAGCTCAAAGACTTGTCTCTCTTCTCCAAGTTATGTCTCACCAAAGGTATAAGGGGAAGTGGGAAATAGCCTTTACATATTGTTAATCAATAGGTTTTGAGTTCCAATTAAATTTTAATAGTCTTGTTTATTTTAGTTATTATTTCCTATATATGATCATGTATGACGAGGATTGTTTGGTTTTATTTTTATTTTTTTACAGATTCTTATATGATTGATATTTGTATGTATTGATTATTGTGAGTTGATGCTTAAATTTGCATTTTAAATAGTTGATTTCTAATTTGTATGATTATTGGTAGTTGTTTTATGATTAGTATGAATAAAAAAAATTTAAAAACTTGAATGGTATGAGTACAAAGGGCTATAATTTAGAAAGAAAGATTTTTTTTACAATTATTTTATTAAAAATTGTTTTCATAAAACAAGATTTGAAGAGAAAATAGGTTATATACTGACAGTGTAAAACAATTTTACACTGTCATCCAATCACAACCCATAATTTATGATAAGTTTGTTAACTTTTATGATATCAATGATGATTTGTGATTGAATGACAGTGTAAAACTATTTTACACTGTTAGTACATGACCATTCAACTCAGATTTGAATATGTTATTTATCCTTCAAATTTGGGCCACTTTTGTTTCTGGTTTCCAAATTTAAATTTGCAGTTTTAGTTTTTCAATTTTGAAAAATACTCTTTTTGGCGGTTTGGATGCACAATTTGTGACGGTTTTTTTTACCGCATAATGGATTAAAAAGAACATTTTTAAAAAAAAAATTAAGGGACTAACAAAACAAATTTAAATTTTTGGGACTAAAAACAAAAGTGTAAATTTGAAGAACCAAAAACATTTTTTTTTGTATCCATGATATTGGTGCAGAGAACTCGAGAACTTGCTTAAGGGGACCGAGTCCAGTACCACTCGAACCAACGACCAAAAACATATTTAACCTATAAAACAAATACAAAATAAGTTACAACTTAGTATGGGCTTTCGGTTCAGTTAAGTTTCAAATAAGGAGAGCAGCAAAGCTTTAATATAGGGTTAATTAAGTTTTTAGTTCCTAAACTTTTTCAAAATTCAATTTTTAATCCTTGAACAGAAGTTTGACCGGTCAAGGTCCTTTAACTTTTTAAAAATTTGGTTTTTAGTCCCTAAACAAAATTTTGATGGGTCAAGGTTCCTAAACTTTTTAAAAATTCAGTTTTTAGTCCCAGAAACTCCATTAAATAATTAAAAATAATAGGGTTCAAACTTTTGTTCAGGGACTAAAATCTGAATTTTTAAAAAGTTTAGGTACCTTGATTGGTCAAACTTTTGTTTAAGGACTAAAATCCGAATTTTTAAAAAGTTGAGGTACCTTGACTAGGCAAACTTTTGTTCATGGACTAAAAATCGAATTTTGAAAAAGTTTAAGGACTAAAAACTTAATTAACCACGTAGATTGTTACCATTTTTTTTTATAATAATAATAATAATAATAATAATAATAATAAAAGAGAAAAATTAGTAGATACTAAAGTTGGATTTGGATCATATGTGAAATATGGGCGTCTCGACCCTAAAGATTTTTTTTTAAAATTACCATTGGATGGTGAAAAAAAAAAGTTGGCAGTTGCTATTTTCACTCTCCCTCTTTACTACTACATTCTCTTTTTCTTTTTATTTTCCTAAATTATCCTTGTAAACACACACTCCTCCCCCATCTTTTTCTCCCTCAAATTCTTCAGGAAATGCACACTCCTCCCCTATTTACATTTGTGTGGATTGCGAAAGAATGAAGCGGACATGCACTTGATTGCCACATCAAATATGTGCCATGTCCCCCTATGAATGTCTATGCGGTTCCCTGTCATTTTTTCTCCCAACTGAATCTGTCAATTAATTGCAAAATTTTAATTTTACAATTTTGATAACATGTACATGACTAGTTGGAATGAAATAGATATTGATGGAAACAAAACTGGAACCTACTAAGATAGAAAGTATGGAATGGATCTTAGTGGAGAGAAGAGGGTTTCTTTGATTGAAACGATGTTAGAATTTGGTGAGATCAATTAACAACAAAATTGACTATTGCGGGTTCACGAGATTGAGATTTTCCACAACATGGCTCTTGTGGATGCGGAGATAGTAGGGTTGTGGGAACAATTATGATGCAATTGGTAAATTTACAGATAAGGGGGGTGTGTTTATTCTAGAGAATGGGAGGGAGAAAGAGACGAGGGAAGGGTGTGTATTTACAAGGGTAATTTAGGGGGGGAGGGAAAGAAAAAGGAGAGTGTACAAGTAAAGAAAGGCAGTGGAAATAGCAACTGCCAAAAAGTTTGTTATTATGGATCGTAACTAAAATGGGCTGAGTGTTTTTGTGCTTCCTGCACCTCCCAAATGTTTTAAATTTCCAATATTACCCTCCTCTATTACTGAATGGCCATTCCAAAAGAGTGTTCCTATTCCAGAATAGGTTTTCGGATTATTTATTCCTATTCCGGAATAGCTATTTCAGAATATGATTTTCCTATTCTGAAATAGCTATTCTAGAATAGGAATAAATAATTCGGAAACCTATTATGGAATATGAAAATCATATTTCAAAATACCTTCTCACAGCCTTCATTTTGCTTTTGCAGATTCCTTTCTTTTCTTCTTCATTTTGCTTCTACATCTGCTTTTCTCCTTCATTTTGGTTGTGATGGTGGTGGGGCACGGTGGTGGGTGTTGGACGGGGGTGCGGTTATGATGTTGGTGGGGCACGGTGATGGGTGTTGGTTGCGATGGTGGTGTGCGCAGTGGTGGGGCGCGATTGCGATGTTGGTGGGCGCGATGGTTTTGGGCGGGGTTGTGATGTTGGTGGGGTGCAGTGGTAGGTGTTGGACACCCCTTGGATAGCATAGGAAGGCAGGGAAGAGGAGGTGTTAGGGTTGAGGGTTTTTTGGTCCCTTTGAGTCTTTTTGGGGTGCAGAAAGCAAAAGGGGGTGCAGGACGTAATTCCCATTAAAAAAAAGAGAGGGGAAAAGTAAATTTCTTTTTTGTAACATGTTTTAAGACAGTAGAAAATATAAATATATATATATATATATATATATATATATATATATATATTGGGTTTCAAAAAAATTTGGATCATGGGCTTGGGGTTTCTAAAACATGTCCGAAACATGTACACAAGGAAATGTCTCAATACAATGTTGAAGATGACATATGTATTCTTAAAATGAGCATGAAAAATTGTGCCAAAATAAGATAAAATATACGAAATTATAATAAACAAATAAAAAAGAAATTGCAATCATGTCCTTTGGAGTAATGTTACAATATTTGAAAATATGGGTCAAAGCATGACATAGCATGTCAGTTCATGTGTGATTCAACTAATAGTCATTTGGTTTGGGGGTTCTAAAACATGTTGTCCGAAACATGTACTAAAAATAAAAAATTTACACCTGTGTAATAACTTTAAGATTTAGATTTTTGATATTACTATTATTTTAGTCTATATATATTGTATAAAATAAATGTTTATTTGTATATAATTAAAATTTATAATAAATAAATATATTTAACTATGTATGTTATATTTTAAATTTATTATAAATATTTTAAATTATAATATAAAATTATTTTTAACTAGTGACATTTTATTTTAAAAAAAAAATTAATTTAATTTAAAATAAAAATAAAAGAGGATAAATTCAAAGAGATAGGTGATTAAGAAGATAAAGTGTATAGACAAAAACAAAAGCATGATAGTTTAAGGACGAAGTCTAGCATGCATTAGCTCCCCATGTCAAGCACGGTGAGAAAGTTTTTAACAACCCTTAGATATAACAATAAAGTAGTTAATGATGGAGATCCCAAGGGTGTAGCAGGGTCACAATTAGGCATGACAATAAACATCGAACCCGTGGGTACCCATCCGACCCCGTCCCGACTTTGATAGGGAAAATCCGCTTTGACTGGGGCCAATTTCAGGTTCAGGTTTTCCCCAACTTATTAAAACAGGTTTGGGTTCGAGTTCGGGTATGTCACTCCCCGCCCCACCCCCACCCCCATAACTGCCCCGTTATGTATATATTTATAATTATTAATAATATAATTATACATTTATATATAATTTTATTATTATATATATTATATATAATTATTAATTATATAATGTGTAATTATTTTAATAATTTATCTTTATAATTATTAAAATATAAAATAATTATTTTAATAATTAAATAAATAATATTATAATTACTCAGATGTAACAAAATTGGCAAAGAATGAATCAAAGGTGGAAAAAACAAAATGGAAGATGCAAGGCAGATTCACGCAAATTTGAAATGGGTCAACAAAGCTGGAGCTATTTTTGATCAAGAGTGATGGCAAGCTTGATAGGAATTCTAAGATACTGGTCGAATTGTATTTAGGAATTAATAAAGTTTTTTTTTACCAAATTAAATAACAAAGTTAAAAAAATTTAACTAAAAATATAATTTAATTCTTAAACACTTATTTATGTTATTTATTCTTTACTAATTTTATATTTATTGTTTGAATTAAGATGTAATTAATATGCAGTAAAAAAAAGATGTAATTAATATCTTAATCTATTATTTATTTAAAGTATATCAACAAATAAAATTTTAAAAAAGTGTAAGATGGGTTCCCTACGGGTTTCCTCAAACCCGATAAAATCTGATGAGGATAGGGTTGGGCTTCATTTTTTCATCCCCGCCTTTTATAAATCCGAATCTGAACCCACTCCGCCTTTTGTGGGGATGGGGACGAAAAGAGTCAAATCCGCCCCCGACCCGCCCCGTTGTCATGCCTAGTCACAATGTATTGAATAACATACGAGAGAGGATAGGAGAACACTATCTTAGTTGGGTTAGGCCTTATTCACTGCACGAGCCCATTGTGACAAGAGAGAGAGGGAATAAGAAGAAGAGAGGAACACCGACACGGAGATTATGAGAATCGCGAGTGGCAAATTTTGGCATGCCACCTATTACGACAATCCAAAGCTCTGGTTCCCCAAACTAATACCTTTGAAGCCGGAATCTCAGCAACCGACGACCACTACCTCTGTTATTCATAAGGATATTAAATTGTCTAATGTGTTAATTGACGAAAGGTGGAACGCACGACATGGTGACTTTGGGCTTGCGTTGAGAGGACACGTGGCAGATTTTCGTGTGCCATCGGTGAGGACGTTAGGGTACCTCGACCCGTGCTATCTTATGCAGGGGGATTTAGGTTTCAAGAGTGATGTTTTTAGTTTTGGGATTTTGCTCCCAAAGATAGTGAGTGGGAGGAATGTGATTGACGTGAGGCATAGTCTACCATCGGTGTTGGATTGGGCAATGTCGTTGGTGCGGCGCGACAAGTTTAAGGAAATTTGTGACCCATAGATCGAGGCGTTGCCGGACATTGCAGCGTTCCAGTAGATGGTGGTGTTGTGATGAGGTGCGTAGGTCTACAACGAAGCAGCGACCATTGACGACGAAAGTGGCAGAGTGTCTTATCTGAATCTCATCGTTTTACTCTAACCCAAAGGCCACCATTGCCAGCTATAATGAGAGAGAAAATACAAAACTCATGACACGTGTAATTTTCCAACATTAGGTCTACACGTGGATTATTACTTAAATAAAAATTTGTTATTCAATACTTTGTGACCATGCTACACCTTTGAAGATATGTACTGATAACTATATTACCCTTATATCCAAGGCTGTTAAATTTTTTGCCATACGTGACATGAGGAGGTCACGCACGTTAGATTCCATCTAGTTTGAGATAGTGAGAAAAGAAATATTTTGGCTAGTTGGAAGAATAGTGTATGAAATGTACATTCAAAGAAGAGAAGAAAGAAAATATTAAAAGGAATGCTAGTAACACTCTCTCAGACACTTCATAGTTTTCAAATTTCCTTACATTTCATGCATATCTACTTCTATCTTATAAATTAGAATACACTACGTAGAGAGTAATGCTCTCAACTCTCTCAATTACACACTTTTAAGTTTTAATATATGAGGAATGCTAGCGATACTCTTTCTAACACTATCTTTCTAACACTCTACGATTGGTTGAAATTTATTGATATCACCAATTTTGGTGGGTCTGATCTTACTTCTCATTTAACAACTCTCTCTCCCTGATTTAGAAGTGGGACTCACAAAAGTTGATGATTTTCAATAAAATTTCATCAGTTATAGAGAGTGTTAGAAATGAAATGTTAGAGAGAGCATCACTAGCATTTCTCAAATATTAAAAGTTTCTAATTGTGAGAGTCGAGAGCATTATTATCTAAGTAGTGTATTCTAATTTATAAGATAGAAATGGATTTGCATGATTTGAAAAATATTTAAGGGGAGATTATTTTTCTTGTAATAAAAAATAAATTAAAATATAAAAATACATGCATTTGAAATTTTAAATTTTAAAACTCTTAAAAATTAGTTAAGGAAATATTCCTTTAATAATGATTTATAAATATTTCATTATACTTAATATTGATTAAATAAATCTAAATTAACTAAAATAGTTAAGAAAACTAAAAATCTCTCTTTAATTAAATAATTAATTAAAGAAAAAAATACTATTTCGATTCAATATAAAAAATCATAAGGCACGTTTATAAAATAAGAAAACACATGTTTATAAAAAAAATGTACATAAAATTATTTCAATTTTAAAAATGAGGAATAAATTATAATATATGGTGATTGTTTCTTTTCCTTTTGAAGGCAATTCAATGTCATGTCTTAAATATCCTTTTAAAGGTAGTAAGCCAATTCCATCCTTAACCACTCATCACTCACGTTGCATCAATATCATACAAGCATAGCAAGTACCCCTTCATTTCCTACTTAGCTGGGTCAGTGATGTAAAGCTTCTTAAGTAGGAATCATCAGTTTAGAAGACAATGAATCTATTAGTGGGGCCACATAAATTATCAAACCACATGAGCTTGTCTCTTCTATTTGCCTGCCGACATCACTTTGGTTTATAGAGCCTTGACTCATGCATGTAAACAGGCAAATTGCATCTGCATCTGTATGAGAAAAAGAACTAAAACTGTTTTTTTTTTTTAATGCAAGGTATTTCTTGGTCAGAAGTCAAGGATTAATCTCTCAAAATACTAAAATTCATTTAAGAATATTCTTGCAAACACATAAGTCTAGGGATGAAATTATTGATCTTGTATTCTTGATCACGTACTCAAAGAATAAAGTTATATACCAATCATGTCATACTATATTAGTAACTAAAACTGTTTTGAGTTATCAATAAACAAAATTAAAAAGCAATCAATTGTTTAGAACTAAATAACTCTATTTTTTTTATTCGGGAACTAAATAACTCTATGAAAACAAAAATGACCAATTAATTCGCAAATGAATTTCCATATTTGAAACACACTTAAGAATGAAATAAATTAATGTTATTTTATATAATATAATGTTAGTACTACCAATAGTAATGTTACTTTCTATTGACAATGAACAGATAGGATGGGTAAAATGGTTAAACTAATTTGCACCACAAAAAAAGAGGCTAAGCTAAAATCAATTTAAATAATTAAAACTAAGATTAAATTAAATCAACTATACTTAAATTCAATTAAATTTGGGTGAATTTATATACACACAACTAAAGTTAGAACAAAACTAAAAAAAATATATATAAAAAAAAATCTCATTTACAAATTAAATCAATTCACAATGTGAGTAAAGGGAATTAAAATTTATTTGTTATTAGATAAACAGGATGAGTTTACAGAAAGATGTAGCCTTTTACTAAATAGAAGGCACCTATGGTTCAAGAAGCATCAAGCAAGTTTGGGTTACACTCCACTCAAACCTTTGGAGTTGTAAAATACTAAACTTGAATATAGACTCCCAAATCTCAAAAAAAAAAAAAGACAAGAATAGACACTAACTATAACACAACTTACAAAACTGAGAAATTCTCCAGTCTTATCTATAAGCAAGAATTCAATATAATGACCAGGTCCCTATATTTAAAATTTGGGATGAATGGTGTGAGAACTGAATTGATAGACATGAATAAAAGAGAAACCCTTTCTTTTGCAACATTGCTTGTTTTGCAGCCACAAAATGAAGCTTATTTTCCATTTATTCTCCTCTTAATTTCTTGTTTTGAATCAAAACTAGCTCATCTGCTCCCCAATTAGATCAAGACCAACAAGGAGGAAAGTCACCCCTTGGAAAAGAAGATAGTAAAAGTGAACTCCTTGTGCAGACAACAGACTCCTGACAGAAGCTGTGAGAAGGAGGAATGCCAAAGTCAACTCTTTCTTATATATTTTGTTAGCTTTCTTAACAGTTGTTCCACTTGTTTCTTTATGTTCCTTACATTGGTTTGATTCAACAAGTACACTGTCAGAAGCTCCTCTATGGATCTTTTGTTGTTCTATTATTGACTTAGCCTCCCTTTCTGCGGCCGCCACCAAATCTGACTCTGATGACCTGCCAGCCTTCTTTGTGACAATCCATTCATAAGAACTACCCAATTGGAAGAGTCCAGAGATCATGGCATTGAATTTGGTGACAGACATGGTGTTTTCAAAAAGAAGGTATGGAACTATAAAGGGAAAAGATTTTGGGGCTGGAAGAATGTTGAGAAATGACATAAATACAGGTACATAGCAAATCACCCATAGAGGAAGCTCGGCCTCGGGGACGAACATGGTTAAAGGAAGAATTATGCAGAATAAGGTGAAGGAGTAAAAGGGAAGAATGAGTTTTCTCAACAGAAAGAATAGCAGAATTAAATTCCCTTTCTTCCATGGTGATATCTGCAGTTAAAGAGAATTCAGGTCCTTTAGGTTGTTGTGTATATTTAAGCAATACTTGCAAGTTATCAGAATTTGTTTTCACTTATCATTATTCTATTTAGTACTTTCAGTTGAGTATCAGATATACCTTAGATCTCAAAATTGCTGGAAGACACAATCTGAAAAGTTGCATTGGACCTGAATGCCACCGGTGCTGCTGCTTCCTATAAGCTTCATAGGACTCAGGAACTTCACAAAGGACCTGAAAATTTACAAATTTGAAGAATTCAAGAGTAGTTCAGTGGAGCAATTAGTCATATTAGCATGTGTAGGACTATTATTCTAGTAGCACCACAGTATGTACTGCAAAGAATAGAGATATTAATGGACAAACAATTGTATCTATGATTACCTTTACATCATTTACAAAGATAAATTTCCAACCATTGAGATGAGCACGGACAGCAATATCCATATCTTCTACGGTGGTCCTCTCGAGCCAGCCGCCAGACTCTTCTAGTGCCTTGATTCTCCAAACACCAGCAGTTCCATTAAATCCAAAAAAGTTGAGAAATGCCCCATTGACCTGCTGTTCTACCTCAAAATGGAAGCATAAGTTAATGTTCTGGAGACGTGTCAACAAGTTCTCATCTTTGTTCACAAAAGCCCATCTAGCTTGGACAAGGCCTAATTCAGGATTGTCCTGTAATAAAAGACAGGCACATGTATTAAAATATGCTAAACACAGATTTACCAAGAATCCTTGTTGAATATGTTTGCTGTTCTCTTTTTAACCTTGAAATATGGCACAGTTTGCTTAAGAAAATCAGGATTTGGTTGGAAATCTGCGTCGAAAATTGCAACAAACTCATAGTCTTTCACATAGTCACAGCTCATTGCAGACTTGAGATTCCCAGCTTTATATCCGGTCCGGACTAGGCGATGCCTGTAGATTATGTTGATTCCCATTTGGCTCCATTTTGTGACCTCAGTCTTAATTAACCACTGTATGCTCTCATCATCAGAATCATCAAGTACTTGAATGAGTAAACGGTCCCTTGGCCAATCAATTTGGCATACTGCAGAAATAGACTGCTCATACACCTGCATAAAATCAGCACAAGCAAAGCCATAGGATTAAAATTCTATCAAGTGAAAATCATGTGTTGTCACTGATTGCTTATTAGAGTGACAAATACTTACAAATGCCTCAATACTACAAACCACCCCACCACTACTAAGATAAAGACTTGTCAATTATTAAGAAATGCTGTGTATTATAAGTAACTGAAAATAAGGACTAAGGAGCCCATAATTCTAAGTTGTGTAGGCTAAAAGCAATTTTGTTTCTAATTAAAGAAGGCAATTGCATAATGTTATATAACTTCTGATGACATTTTCCAAATGTATTCCTGACTCCTGAGTAAATAAATATATACAACAACAACAATAGCCTTATCCCATTAGGTAAGGTCAGTTACAAGAATCACATGATGCCAACAGGCCTAATTAAAAACTAAATTCTCAGGGATATTATGCATTATGAGATCCCTTTCAATAATTTTTTTCCAATGTCTTTCTTGATCTCTCTCAGCCGTTTTCATAGAACTAAAAATCATGCAATCTAGTCCTTTCAATAAATAAATAACTAAAATTAATATATTGAAATTTGCTGCTACATTAAATAATAGCAACAGCTTAATTTGCCAAGGGACAAGAAGAAACAAAAGTCTGAAGTCTTACCTCCCTCTCATTACACATGGGAATCTGAACCAGAACCATGGGATGGTTACATGCAGATCCTTCAATATCATCAATCTTAAGGGGATCCCCATCAATCTTTGGCTTAATCCTCTTGTACTTTATCCAAAAGCACCCAAAGCAGAGCACCATACGGTCCACTGACTGTATAAGAAACAGAACAATACAAAACTTCGAAAGTGCCTGTATTGGTGGAGCAATGTACTCACCCCGGAACCTCAGCCAAGCAACATAAACCAAGTGCATCAATCCTTCCAAATCCGCGGTGTGAGGAATGTGCAAACTGGGATTCCCAAAATGCCAACCTTGCAAGTAAGCCACCACCTCAAACCCCAGAACCACCAAAGAACTCACAAGGAACACCTTGATGACCCTAAACAGCACCTTCCCCTTTTCCAACTTGTCACTCTCCAAGGCCACACCCTCCCTATGAATCAACCTCTTCCTTATAGCTCCCATCAAAGACCACAAAACTGTGGCAAACCAAGTTACACAGCCAATAGCATGGTAAGCCTTGAGAAACAAGAACCATGTGACTTGCTTAGCATTCTTGCCACGGGTTTTCTCCACTGGCCTGAATGCAGCATCAGCACCATTAATCTCCACAACAGAGAAAGTGGGGTTCTCCATTGTCACCACAACTGGGGTACCCTTCTGAGTCTCCTTCATCCACCTATTGGAAAAATCAAAGTTTGGAGCCATTTCCACACAGATTCACACTTCACTCAAAAAAACACTCACTACAAGCACACATATAGTCTTATATATACACATACATACAAAGAAGGACTCAAGACACCAACTTTATAGATCTTTTCTAGCACCCATTATTGTGAAAAAGACTATAGACTCAGATCTGAAACCCCCCATGAAAATGAGACCAACCATTTTGTGGCAAAAACAGCTAGAAATTCCTACTTGGTCCAGAAGAAGAACCCTCTTGAAGGTTCAGCATTTAAGTAAATGCTGCAGGCACAAAAAAGGGTAGAAACGTGAACTGAGTGAGAAGGGTCTTCTTTTGTAGTGTGGAGAAAGAAGTGATACCTAACATGGGAAAGCCACATTATGAGGGAAGGTATTTCTATCTATCTATTCTGCAGCTGTAAGATGCTAGTAACATCAAGTGGGTTTCCTCCAGTTAACTAATTCCACATTCCCTGACCCTTTTGAGTTTTGACTCCTAAACATAAATTTACTTTATAATATGAGTTTTATTATGTGGAAGCTGCCAAAGTAATAATCCAAATCAACCATGAGTTAACTAGGGGAAAAAGCACATGGAGGAAGAAAGTATTGAGAACCGAATGAGTAGAAAAGATCAATTCTTTTCTTTTCAAAGGTATTTAATTCAATTCATCAAATTAAGACCATTGGTATACCCACTAACTAGAATGAATTGAAAATTCTAAGTACAATTGATGAACTTTACTAAAAGTGGCACCATCTATTCTTCTTTTTTTTCTCTATTACACTCTGTATATCTCTCCAGTGTCAACTAAAAGCCAGAGAGTAATTCTTATAAAGTGTAAAAATCACAAGAAGTAGGTGTTATATTTATATATCTCAGATATTTTTTCATACACACGATAAGAAATCGAATCCTTCAAGATATGATGAAGAATCTAATTATATAACAACTCTGTCGAACTTTGTTACTATACCGGTGTATAATAATTAATGATTAATGACCAGGATATTTATGTTAAAAAAAAAGTAAGTTTAGATTGTATAAACACACATAAATGATTAAAATTATAAGTTTCTTAAAACTACATTGTTACTTAAAGAAGTCATATAACGTGACTACATAACTTTATCTTAATTATTGGTTAAACAAACTTAATCTTAATTATCTATAATAAAATATAATAACCAATATTTATTTGTCTCACTCTTATGTAAAAAAAAAAAAAAAGGTCTTCTTATTAATACTATTCTAAAAACTAGGTATATAAACATGTTTGTTATGTTAATTTTTTTTTAAATGTTCATTATAAGAATTAATTTTAAAATTTTTATCTTGTTAATAAGTTCATTCTATTAAAACTATTAATTAACTCACCCTTTTAAAAAATACTTTGATTACAACGTGACTATGTTAGTTTTATATGGAAACTGCCAAAGTAATAATCAAAATCAACCAAGAATTACCTATGAGAACCCATTAGGTTAGTAGATCCAAAATTTCTTTTAGTGGAGGCAAAGAAATAATTTATAATATTTTCATGAGGAGGGATGATGTAACGAGTCGATGGATGATTTAATTCTGTAAAGAAACCGCATCCTCAACATTGATTATATGAATCCAAAGCTCTGCCAATATATAATACCACCAAGCCTCCCATATTCACATAAAACCATTTCATACATTTTTCAAATTAAACACAGAGAAATACACATATGGCAGAAGAAGAGTATTGCAGTGACTGCAAAAGCTACACTCCATCAGTGTATGATCACAATGCTGGGGACACAATCTGGTTCGAATGTGTCTTGGTTCTTGAGTCTCATTCCATAGAAGAAACACCAAAATGAAGACTCTATGGCGATAAACTTGAGGATGATGATGATGATGACGATGGTGATGGTGATAGTGATGATGAAGATGAGCATTACGAACAAGGATCCAATGTGAGTGACCCTTTCAACCCTTTAGTACTAACTAGTGGAGCTCGCCTTAACACTCTTATTCGTGATGATGATGAACATCATCACCATCATGATGATGATGATGATCATCATCCTCCTCCTCAAGTTTATCGCCATAGAGTCTCCATTTTGGTGTTTCTTCTATGGAACGGGACTCGAGAACCAAGCCACATTCGGAGCAGATTGTGTCTCCAACATTGTGATCATACACTGATGGAGTGTAGCTTTTGCAGTCATTACAATACTCTTCTTCTGCCATATGTGTATTTCTCTGTGTTTAATTTGAAAAATGAATGAAATGGTTTTATGTGAATATGGGAGGCTTAATGGTATTATATATTGGCAAAGCTTTGGATTCATATAATCAATGCTAAGGATGCTGTATTTTTACATAATTACATCATCCACCGATTCATTAATCAATGAAAATAGTTAGAATAAAAGATATATGTGACAATAGTTATAAAAGTTACTCCAAGAATAAGTATAAAAAGAATTACTCTTTATCCTCACCATCCACTTTCTTAGAATCTAATGGTTAAGATTTATTATTCATTACAACCATTAGATTTTGAAAAAAAATAAATGGTGAAGATGGGAAGTAACTATTTTAAAGTTACTATTGGAGTAACTTGATCACTCCTCTATTTTCATAAAAGAAAAATATTATTCTCTCCATCTCATAATATTTGTTGTCTTAGGTTTTTTTACATAGGTCAAGAAAAACTAATAAATGGATGAAAGAAAGTGACAATTTTACAAAATTAACCTTGTCATCATTAATCCATTTATAGTTCTTGTTGTTCATCATTTATATTATAAGGGATATAAGTGGAAAACAATAATTAATATTACATTGAAATGCTAAAATGACAATTATTATGGAATGAAAGAAGTACAAGCTTTTATAAATACATAATGTCATGACAAAAACATCCAAAATACCTATACTTTTATAAATTACAATTACTTTCTATGCATTTTCATATTTTAAAAATGTTGTATGATTTTTTCATTGTGAATATACTATAAAAAATTAGAAAGGTAAAATGGTAAAATTAATATCAATTAGTTCTCTCTTTTATGGCTTATAACGTTTTACATTCATTTAAAAAAAAATTATCTTATTAGAGCAACACCAATTTTTTTATGAGGACAAAAATAAAAATTATTAAATATATTCAACTAAAAAAAATCTTGTAAGGGCAATTGTCCCATATCATTTAATGAATGTGGAACCGTCGCTGATGGTTGACCTAATGATAAAAAATTTAAATAATATACATAAGGATTTAAGTTTAATTCTCATTATTGCTACTTATAAAAAAATAGAAGTGCTAGCGACACTCTCTTTAATACTCTCTCTGTGATTGGTTTAAATTTATTGGAAATCACTAATTTTGGTGGGTCTCACATATCATTTAAGATTCTCTTTCCTGATTTAGTTGTGGGATCCACCAAAATTAGTGATTTCCAATCAATTTCAACAAATTATAGGAGGAATATTTAAAAGAGAGTGTCGTTAGCATTTCTCATAAAAAAAATTATGAGAAATGCACCTGATGGAGGAAACTTTGGAGAAACCAATGAGTAGAAGAGAACAATTCTTTTCTTTTTGAAATACTAATTCATATAAAGACCATTGATCTACCCATTACGAATGAATTGAAGATCCTTAGTACAATTGATGATTTTTTTCCCTAAAAGTGGCACGGTCCTTATTAATTACATTGATATACCAATGCATAATAATTGATTATTAATAACTAGATACACATAAACATGTGAGTTGCATTAATTTATCTTTTTTAGAAATTTCCATTTTATGAATAAATTTTTAAAACTATCAACTTGTTCACAAGTTCATTCTATTACAACCATTAACTAAATGATTAGTTCATCCTTTTTAAAAATCAATTTAATTAAAAAACATTTAAAAGTTAAAATAAAAATAATATTCTTTTAAGAATTAAAATGTTACCCTTTACTCAATACATAAACGTAAAGAAATTAATTTTGATTTATTATCAAAGCCAACTTTTTATATTATAGCCAGTTTTACTTCTTATTTATAATTAAAAAGTTGTAGTAATTAATAGGTGATTAAGAGGTTAGTATGAAAAAAGAACATCTACCAAATTCACTCTTCTTTTTAAGCTTCTACCAACTCAGTCCTACTTTAAGAATCAAGTAGAACACTTTGCACGGTTTATGTTTCAAGTTGGTCATAGAAAGTAGAATGCATTTCAACCTATAAAGTGAGAAAATAAAAGTGTATTTATTGTTGATTTTAATTAAAGTATTTTATAATTTTAACTAACTGTAAATCAATGATGAATATTTTTTTTTCTTTTACACATTTGTCTACTTTAGAGAAGTTTGTTAAGACATGTGTGTTTTGGGATTACAAAAATTAGTTATTTTACTTTTTTAATATAAAAAACACACTTTTCAATATAAATCTATCATTGAGATTAATTTGAATATACATATTAATTATGTTTAACGGTTCCAATTTAGTTTTACGAAATAGATTTTACACAATTTAAAAGTAATTGGAGCCTAAATTCCTTTATAAATATCTATTTACAAATAAATAATTAAATGCTATGAAAATATAAATTTGGAAGCAGAGAATATAGAAAAGAGAGAACAAGAGAGAATGTAATGATTTTCTTGTGTATTCTCATCAAGAGGGAGTAACATATTTATAAGTACAAAATGCAACTCAAAGGTTGCAATTCAAAGGTTACCAAATATTTAAGACTATTAAAGAGAAATGAATATAGAAGATAAAAAGTCAATGGATATCCACCATTATTATAATTATTCATAACAATAAAAATTTATTAACGGTCATTTTTACAATATATTTTAATTTGTAATAGATTAAAATTATTAATACATATTTAATCGTTCAGATAATAATAATAATAATAATAATAATAATAATAATAATAATAATAATAATAATAATAAATAATAATAATAATAATAATAATAATAATAATAATGGCTAAATTACTTACATAGTTCCTTAACTTTATTTTAGGTTGTGATTTGTTTCCTTATTTATTAAAAGTTGTAGAATGGTCATTTGTTGAGTCATAAAACAAATCAGGTCCCTCAATAGTTTTGAATTGATGCAAATAAATATTAAGTTAAAAAGTTGCGTATGAAAATGTTAACAGACGAAAGTGTTGTATCTACATCTATAAGAACAAACGATAGCAAACAGACGCTAAGTTTGATAACATTTAAGGGATAGTTAATGCACTGTCATTTTTTATTCTATATGTAGGGAATGTCTGAAATATTCTTCATAGGATCTGTCAACGTGCAAAGGAGTGAAGAAAAGTCAAGTTTAAAGTTTCCCTTCTCTTAAAAATATGCGTCCAACTGTAATGAGTACTTGTGTTTGAGCAAAAGCGAATTTGACTATTGAAGCAGAGATGTGGAGTGACCCTCAAGGAAGATAAGTAGAGTGTTTTATCAACTGTAAGTGATGAGTTGGTGTCAAGCATTAAATGCTCCAATGATCACCCAGTTTCAGACGATAATCAGACACAAGAAGAAGGTCGTTTAGAGACAACGATTACTTCCTTAGCAAGACAATAAATATCAAAAGTTTTTGAAGTGCTACACACCTAAGTTACGAGCTGCAACAAAGCCATCCTACAAGCTTTCAAATTCTTTATGTGTTCATTATTTTCTAAGTTGTAAAAAGCTCTCAAAACACCTTGTATATCCTGAGAGAAAAAGACTGTAAGCTTAAGCTGTTGTATATCCGTTTGTAAGATGATAAGCTAGTTTGTGTGCACCTTTCTTCAAACAAATCTTGTGATTTGTTTTAGAGCCAGAAGTGACTTGGTAGAAAAGATTGCTTGGGTTTTTAACTTGGACATACTAGTGTAAAACTACTTGGGTCTAAGACAGAAGTGGCAGTAAACATTACTTGTATCTTTGTGAAAAGATAGTGGAACTTGATGGATTGCCAAGAATTGAACATAGTCTTAGTGGTAGAGACGAACCAGTATAAAAATCTTTGTGCCTTATCTCTGTATCTTATTCTTTTTAACCGACCTTGAGTTATGATTTGTTGTTTACAAAAACATAGTTTGTCTTGTTCTAAAAACGTTGCCTGTAAGTTGTTTGTCTTGAAGTTGTTTTCACAAGTGTTTTAAGAGACGATAGCATTTACGGAAATCTTGCGAAAATTTTATAAATCACAATTCAACCCCCCTTCTTGTGAATTTTTCCTTCACATCCCTTAAGTAATGTTTTCAAGTTTGAGACATGATTTTGATTTTTTTTATTGATTCAACACGTGAAATTTGTCCCCTTAGATTCACCTACATGAAAACTATGAAACCCAACAATGTTCAGTCTAAAAAGAGACATAAACATGTTGAAAATCATGTAAAAAAAGTCTCGAGCAATTTTTCGCTTGATTTTGGGAGATTTTTCAGTTTTTCGTCTACTTGTGGGACACATTTTCGTGCAAATTTCAACTTGTTTATGTCCCTTTTTGGTCTGAACATTAGTTAGGTTCCATAGTTTTCATGTAGGTGAATTTAATGAGATAAGTTTCATGTCTTGAATCAATAAAAAAAAAAGGTTCAAAATTGTATCCCAAAATCTAAAACAATTAGTGTTACTGAAGGAATCATTTTACAACTTTGAATAAATAAGAGACCAAATCGCAACCTAAAAATAAAGTTAAGAGACCATGTGAGTAATTTAATTTACTACTCCTAATAATAATAATAATAATAATAATAATAATAATAATAATAATAATAATAATAATATCCTTTTATCAAACATTTATCAAAGAAAAGAGCTATCCACAATTCAAAATCCTTAACTCTTAGTAGATTAATAGGGTTGGTGTGGACATTATAAATGGTGACAAAACTTACTCAATTGAAAGCTTTTCTTAAAAAGAAATATAAACAATACACATTTTAGCATGCTTTTCAATATATTTTTATTATTAGTAAAAATTATTGAGATTTATGAATTGATATGAGTTTCATAAACTTATTTAAAAAATGTTGCCTATAATTTTATGGTTTTCAATAAATTCAAGTAATAATAAAAAATAGTGTTAAAAATGTATTATTATCACTTTTCATTTTAAAAACATTTCATTTTATAACACGATTAAATACAAAAATAGAAAACATTGAAAAAGAAAAAGGCATAAAGGAAAATGTATTGTATCATTTGAAATTATGTAATCTCATTACATTTGTTAGGTCTAAGATGATATAAGCTCTTGTGTAATGACAACAAACAAAATATAAGATTTTGTTATGAGTGATAAAGACTAGTCATTTATGTACTATTCATCCTAATAGGTTAAAATTATTTCATGTATAAAATGTAGTTTCTCAATATATTCTTTTGTCCAAGTGTTTATTCAACTTCATCCTAAACATGATAAGTCTTACAATGACTTTTTTCTCCAACATCAAAAGAGACAAATTTAGAAGACTTCTCTTTCCAACATTAAAAGGGGTGAAAAGCATAAAAGCATGAGACAAGACAGTGTGTGTAACACCATTGATTTTCTTAACACGTGATTAAGTGTTTTTAATTAAATTACAAGAAGGAATTAAATTTATTTTAGGTTAATGCAAAATAAAAATCCAAATGGATATCTTATGAGTTTGGTCGTGTTGATGGACTTCAGTTGTTTGGGCCTTGAGAAGGCCAAGTAGGTTGTAGGGTTTAGTTATGGGTCATAAAGTTTAGTGAGAAACTAATTCCTTCTCTTGTTGTGACAACCACCATAACTCAAAAACACTATCCCCTTTCTTGCAAGGCTTCCATATCTTATCCATTTCTCTTCCTCCTTTAGTGATTGAACTGTGGATTCTCTTTCTTAAGACAAAATCATCCTCTACTCCTCGTAAGTTAGAAAGCCCTATATCACTTGGTAAGCCTCCCTTTTTCTTTTACTCTTTGTTCCTTTCACGATTTTACCTAAGCTAGGGTTTTAAACCTCTATATAATTTTATTTGGGTTTTTGTTTTCGATGAATGTCATGTTCCTTTTTGGGGTTGTTCTTAGTTTATGGAAAAAAGCTCTTCTCTCGACTCAAAAGGACTTTCTTTTTTCTCCCACCTCCCCAAAATTTCAAAGCTTGGAATCTAGCAAAGGGAAGCTCGCCTTGTCCATTTCTTTTTTATTAATTGTTAAAGATATAAAATGATTGTAGAATGATATTGAATTGTTGAAAATGTGTTCTTGGTTAAGTTGAAATTATGGGTTTTAGAGATATGATTTTAAATAGTATCATGTTTGATGATAAAAATTTGTGATTGTGGTTGTATTTTTTATGCTATGGATGTGTTATTGAATATATGCTTTAAAAGTTTTTAAACAAATTTCCATCACCAATAACACATCCATAGAATAAAAAATACAACCACAAACACAACTTTTCATAACCAATCATCATACTATTCAAAATCACATATCTAAAACCCATAATTTCAACTTAACTAAGAACACATTTTCAACAATCCAATATCATTATACAATCATTTCATATCTTCAACAATTAATTGAAAAGAAACAAACAATGTGAGCTTCCCTTACTTTGTTAAGTTCCAAGCTTTGAAAATTTGGGGAGGAAGAAGTGAAAAGAAAGTCCTTTTGAGTCAAGAAAAGAGCTTTTCTCCCACAAACCAGTAGCAACCCCAAAGAGGAACACAACATCCAACCAAAACAAAACCCAAATTAGATTTTATAAAGGTTTAACCTAAGCTTGGGTAAAAACCATGAAGGGAACGGACAATGGAAGGAAAATGGAGGCTTACCAAGTACTATGGGGCTTTCTAACTTAAGAGGAGTAAAGGATAACTTTGTCTTGAGAGAGAATCCATAGTTCAATCACTAAAGGAGGAAGAGAAATGAAGAGGATATAGTTGCCTTGCAATAGAAGGAATGAGGGTATTTTTGAGTTATAGTGGTTGTCACAACAAGAGAAGGAATTGGTTTCTCACTAAACCCTATAACCCATAACTAAACCCTACAACCCACTTGACCTTCTCAAATCCTTCCCAAGGACCAAACAACTAAAGCCCATCAACACAACCAAACACATAAGATATTCATTTAGATTTTTATTTTGCATTAACCTAAAATAAACTTAATTTCCTCTTGTAATTTATTTAAAAAATACTTAATCACACATTAAGAAAATCCATGATGTTACACACACTGTCTTGTCTCATGCTTTTATGCTTTTCACCCCTTTTAAAGGTGGAAAAAGAAGTCTTTTAAATTTGTCTCTTTTAAAAATTGGAGAGAGAAGTCTTTGTAACATTTATCATTTTGCAGGATGAATTTGAATAAACACTTAGGTAGAAGAATATCTTAAGAAACTGACATTTTGTATATGAAATAATTTTAACCCATTAGGATGAATAGTACATAAATGATTAGTAGCATTCAAAGTTTTTTTTAATATGATTTAATATATAAGGAAAATGAAATGGTCTTTCAATCATTACCTTGTAGAAGTATCTTCCAAGTCTATATTGCATGAAAACCCACATCCTGACCTTTCTGATTTAAGTTCCCTGCATAAAGCGAGTACAATAGAAACTTAGACAAAAGCCTATTTACTTCAAAGACACAAAGCAATTATGGCATGAAATGACATGTTTACATTTATGAAAAGATGACCTAAAAACATAAATTTAAGTTAAAATGATAATTAGAAAACTCAGGTTGTCAAGCATCATCAACCTTGTCGGGAAAAAAATAAATTGACTATTTAAGTTAAAATAGAATAACTGAAATCAAACTACATAAATATTAAAGGCTTTTATATTTTTCTTGCAAGTTATGAATTTAATTAAAAAATCTAGACCTAACTCCCCACTTAAAAAAATAAAAAATGATATAACATAACCACACGTAAACTACTCAAGTATCCTATAATAACAGGGAACTAAAGTGCAAACTTGTAAGATAACGGGAATCACCTTTAATGACCTTGATGCTATTCAAAGAAAATAATATAATTGTGTAACTTACATTAACAAAGATTTCTGCAATACTTTACAAATTATGATCTAGTCATTTTTTCTTTTTTTGACAACAATTATGATTTAGTCATTAAACATCAAGAAAATGCGAATAATTAAACATCAGTGCAAATTGTAATAGGGAACTAAAATGCAAACTTGAAAGAAAGAGAATATGAATCACCTTTAATGACCTTGAATGTTATTCAAAGAAAATAATATAATTGTGTAACTTACGTTAGCAAAGATTTCTGCAATACTTTACATATTATGATCTAGTCATTAAACATCAATTAAAATAGTATAAGTGGCTTACTTTTGAAGTTCTTCTCCATTAGAATTAGTCCCTTCAACATCTCCTTTCCCTTCAACGTATCTACCAGTCATTTGAACTATATTTTTCTCCTGCTTGAGCTTCCAACCTTCAACCTTTTCTTTCAAGTCAACATTTCCTATACCATAAGAATTTAAGTCCTTTGATGGGTCCACATTTTCACCATAACTGTTGTAATAACAAAGATTCAATCAATATAAATTTCAAAATAAGTATAAAATACATGGTTCTGAAAATCGGACCGGATCGGCCAGTTCAATCGATTGAACCGGGAACCAGTCTGTTATCCGATCCGGATAACCCTTGAAACTGGACAGTAACAAAACCTGTCAAAAAACCGTAAAACCGGTATAAAACCTTGAAAACCGGACAAAATCGGTGGTTCATCGATTTTCCACGGTTCTTGAAAATGGCTTGCGTTTACTCCTTCTACTCCGACTAACTTGAGTTTTGTTTACTCCGATTGTTCAGAGCTTTACAGCCAGAATGGTTCCTATCAAGTTGAACCAGAAAATGAACTTCATTACTTCTCAACCATCATCACCGATGAATCGTTTTCGCATCTCGTCGTCGCCTCTTCTCAAAAGCTTCAATCTTCACTTTCATTTCATTTCCTCAAAATAGAACTCAAAGTGAATTTTAAAACTGGATGCTATAATTTTAAAACTGGATGTAGTAGTGTAATTAGAAATTACAAAAAAAAATAATAGTATGAATTATATATTAAAACATGTTAAAATGAGAATTTAAAATGCATAGATAAAGGATGGGGAATTGGGATCACTTGCGCAGAGGAAGTTGAGAAGACGCAAAGGGACGCGTGGTGTGAATAATTAATATTTACAGCTGTATGCATGTATCTCTTCTAAAGGCAACAAATTACGAGGTACTACAATTTTAAAAAAAAGAAAAACTTTTCAGGTACAACCACGGAAACACACCAGAATTGATATTATTTTATTATTTTTTTGTTAAAATTATTTGATATATGTATATTAAACTTTTAAAAATATTATTTAATTATTACTGGTTCAATTACGGTTCAAACACAGTTGAACCATCAAACCTTAAACCAGTACCTTCACTGATTCAATCACCGGTCCGATTTTAAAAACATTGATAAAATAACATATTGTAGCATCACTTCAAGTTAACTCTAAATGTGGTTGCCTTGGATCAATATAAGAAAGTGAGTGAACCTTTTTAGATAGGCCCAAAGGACTTGAAGTAGTTTGTACAAATTAAGTATCAAGTGTAGCACACAAGATCTCACCCAACATTTGACCATATGCTGTTAAAAATTCAATCAGAGGGTTATATTACTCTCCAGCCGGTAGTCAACATAAAAGATAAAAGAAAAATGGATGCATTATCTAGACAATTGAAAACATTTGAAGTAATTAAAGTAAGTAATAGAGAGAACAATAGTTTTGGCAATAATTTAAAACAAATGTAGCCTTAAATCCTAGCTTTGTTCTCTATCCTTCTTCCTCTGTTTCTCTCCCACTTCTCACATACACCGCCTTACACCCAAAAACATTCTAAAGTAATAGAAGTTATATAAGCCATATGAATATTCCAAATTTGACGAAGTAGTAATAAAAGTTCAAGATGATATTCATATCATTCACCACAACTCAAACTAAAATAAATGCTTTAAGAAAGAAAACATGAAACAAAATTTCCTTAACTCCAAAGCTTGTCAATGATCAACTCTAGGGTCTTCTTGTTCAACAACAGAATCCAATAGGAAGCTTTGATGGAGTTCCTAACAGTAAAAGGCAAAAAGAAAAAAGGTTGAGAAGCACTCAATGGAAACCATAAAATGGTTCAATAGATTATTACCATTTGCCCATCGATGAGGAGCAAAACTGGTTATTGAAAATTGCATCTTCTTCCCATTGTCGCCTAGTCTTGGTTTAATTGAACTCATTTTCTATATAATCAAAATCATCTTCATCTCCTTCCACTGAAAGAGGGGAATGCGAGAGAGAGATGGGTCCATAGTTATAGAATAAAAAGAAAGAGTATGTTTGTAGTCAAAAGCTGAAAAGCTTTTCATACTCAAAATCTAAAAATGTCCTATTGTATATCATCGATTACAAAACAGAGAAAAACCTGAGAATCTACCTGTATTGATGTCTAAAAGAATTACGATTAAAGGATATTAACCTAATTAACTTATTCCACGCAACTAAAAAAAAGTCCAATGATACATATCAATAAATTCAAATGAGAATTAGATGAAATTAACTTCAAAACTTAATTCAATCAAAATTAGAAAGAATTCGATTACTCAGACTGATAGATTTTCCAGCAGTATACTTTACAGCTGCCCATGACTAGAGGAAACCTCATGAACTACCTTCGTTAGATCCCGACTATCAACGTTCCATTAACAACCCTTGGTCAATGATAAAACACAACACTAACCGTTGATTACTAAATTCATTTAAAAAGATAATAAAATGATTCCAGAACAAACACAGACAAAAAAATTTGAGTAAGATACTTACAAATTCCTGGTGATCAATGTGCTAAATTTGAAACCATTGTTATTAGATCCAACTAAGACTGGCCGGTTTGACCGGGAACCGAGCATCTCAATGGTTCAAGTATTTTGTTGGATCGAAAATGTAATTGACCTAGAAAACATCGGTTGACTTGGACAATTTTAGAGAAAACTAGTGACTTGTCGGTTCATAATAAATCGGATGGTCATATAAAAAAAATGTACCCTTGTTGTAGCACGTTGCCTCGCCGAATGTTTGCTGCCATGCTTAGGGCTAAAAGCTTAAAACAAAGAGAAAAAAGAAAAGAAATAGAGAATGGGAAGGAAACAGTGAAAATAGAAAGGGGAAGAAAATAAACTTGATGCATTTTTCTCTCTGAAAATCATTCGATCGTGAGCAACAATGAGGAAAAACGAGAAGGAAATGTGAAAATAAAAGAAGAATAAAACAGAGAATGAGGGTGACATGAAAGAGCATTGTGGCGGCATGAGGTTTTTCCTTAGCTCTTTGTTGATGTTTGCATTACTCTAGGGTTTCACAAGTAATTAAATGGGTTGACTCATGACCTAAGCCCACAACTGCCAAAATTTTTTTTATTTATTTGGGCTCTCTTATACCTTTTTTTCCTTTCTGTATCTCTTATTAGATTACTTACTATTTATCATATGTCTCTCTAATCAAGTACATATTATCTAATATTTAATTACATAAATATAAAAATTCATTATATGCTTAAATAAATTTCTTCACTATTATATATATGGAATTTTTTTATTAGTATTAGACATAAAAATGTATTTAATTAATTTCATATTCCATCATTATTTAAAAATAAAATATTCTAAACTTACTTACTTTCTTTTCAATACACACACACCCCAGTTCATGCATTTCAATTATTGACCCACTAATTCGATCAGTGATCCATTGACCTAGTACACTAATCGAGTTGATCACCGATCCGAGTCTAATAACATTGTTTGAAACCCTATTTAGTGATGGGGCTTCTAACAGGCCAAATAGATAAACAAATTGTAATAAGTCCGTATATATAAGCGGAAGAGGCCCAATGACATATAAAATTTTAGAGGACAAAATCGAAAAAAAAAAACAGCAAAGGATTGAAATTGGATAACTAAATGGATATCCGCTTATTAGCAGGGTAATGGGTGAATAGTAAAATACTTGTACTCATATTTTGGAAATATTTAAATTCCCTTAATTATATATAAAGTAAATTGCTCTAATTTATTATTAGTATAAATATATATTTCAAAATTATTTATTTTAGTATAAATATATGTTACAAATTTCTTTCTCAGTATAAATATTTGTTTCAAAAATACTTATTTTTAATTTTATTTTATTTTAATTTTTATTAAAAATTTATATTTTAACAAATATCTACGGATATTCATCCACCACTAAGCGTGTAGATCAACTAGCGGAAGTTGATTCAGCTTAACCAGAGGTCTAGAATTTGAGTCCCGAGTATGCAATTATATTAAATACTAAAAGGAAGAATTTTGCTGTTCATAATAATCCTATCCCCTCAACCAAAATTTATCTCTTGTAAAAAATACATGTGATATAAAAAAAACATACTCATGATTACCCGCAAGAATATATAACATCTATACCATTATATAAAGGAAATACACTTTTCTATAACTGTTTTGGTCTCCATTTTTACGTAAACAATTTTGTTCCTTAATAATATTGCAATCCCTTTCACCAATATGTCTATTAAAGGATAAAAATAGGGGAAAAAATATATACACCAGAAGTTAAACTGATAAGAATGTAACTGTCCACTCTCTTCGGAACAGTTTTTCACGTTTTATCTATACCATCTCCCACTTCAATCTCCCTCACTCTAAAACCATCTTATTTTCCCACTTGATCTTTCAATTAGAAGCGGAATTTTTCCCCCACTTTCTTCAAAACATGGTAACTGTACGCTTCAGATTGTGAAGTCAATGACTTTGATTTCCTCCCGTCACTGAATTTTTGTAAACAAATTTCATCATCTTTTGTTTTACTTCCACTTATTTATCTGCATCTGTATGCTTGTAATTTTTTCTGTGTGCAGATACACAAATTGGGAAAGAGGATGAGGATTCAACATTCTCTACCTATTGCTTTATCTTGAATTGAGTAACTATACTTATCTCTTAATTAAGTAACTAACATTATCTCTCTTGAATTGAATTGCATAACTGACATTAATTAGTTTTGAAATTGAGTAACCACCCTTATCTGTATGTTTGTTGCAGGCAGACTTGAGAAAGAGAGAGTGTGAAGCACGGAAATGCAGATGAAAATTTAAAGAAAATTGAGGAAAAATAAATGAAGAAATAACGATGCCTGGGCAAATTACCCCGTAGAGTTTAAAATAAATGACAGCAACATATGATTCCCAGCATGATACAAATTTTTGTACTCTTTTATTATTACTCCTTCCGTTCCAAAATGAGTGTCGTCTTAGGTTATTTTACACAGACAAAAAAAAAACTAATAAATATATGAGAAAGATTAATAATTTTACAAAACTAACCTTAGTATTAATATTGCATTGAAAAATTAAAGTGACACTTATTAGGGGTATTAGTGGAAAAAAATGTACACTCATTATGGAACAATTTTTTTTCCAAACATGACACTCATTTTGAAACAGAAGAAGTAGTATTTGGCTTTTCTTTTTACATTCTCTCTTGGTTTTAGGTACCTGTATGTAGCGTTGTATTCCTATACATTAATTACTAGTATATCTCTCATCTCATCTTTCTTTGACTTCATATTATTTTGTGTTTTTATTTAATTTATTTATTATATTTTTTTTTTATGATTTTACATCTTAAATTTTATTTGGAATCTTGGATGAGAATAAAATACAAGAAAATTGAAAATTTCCTCATTTTTTGGTATCTCACCCCCCCCCCCCCCCCCCCCCCCTTTTATGATTTTAAATTTTATTTGGAATCTTGGATGAGAATAAAATACAAGAAAATTGAAATTTCCTCATTTGTATTCTCAACAATTATATTTTTAAAAATATTATGTCTAAGAATATTATTCTCATGAACATGTTTGGTTGTCATTATAAATTTTAAAAAGAAAAATTATTTAATTAAAAAAAATTAAAAATAAAAGTGAAATAAGAAATGTGAAGAAAAAAGTGAGAATGAATAGTTATTGTAGAGAATAACTTTCATTTCTATGAGAATGGGAGATACCTACCTCTTAACTCGAAAATAAGAAGTAATAGAGAAACATATGTATTTCATATTTCTTTCAACTATTTCTAGAAGTAATTTTACAAAACTTGTAACAAACATGAGAATGTGATATTTTCAAGTTTATATTTTTTAAAATCTTTCTTGATAACTTGAAACAAAATACTCCAAACAACTAACATACATTTAACATCTAACTGAATTGGTGCCAGAATCGAAAATGGATATACTATGGCGCCGACAATTAGGTTGCCATCGGAACTAATCTTTAATGCTAATAAAATCAGTGCAATAATGCGCCACTAACACTTAATTAGTTAATTTAATTGTTGTAACGACCCATCTTCGTTACAGATTTGTTATACTAAAGATTTTATTTCATTAAATTTTAAAAACTCTCTAATTAGTTTATTGATAAAATATTGGATAATTTTTTTTTCCGCGATTCCCAAAACTGACAGATAAAAATTAAAGCTTAATTTATAAATATCTCTTATACAAAACTTAACTAAATAAAACTATGTGTACATACATCTTTTCACATGATAAATACATAATACCCCTAACTGGTTCATTTTATACATAAGACCAAACAAAGAAATGGAAAGAAATGATAATGTCTTCAATCCCTCGTATGCTCTATCCACAAACTCTCCAAGAGAAAGATCCACCTAAAAACCATCTGCTCCCCCGAACACGATGTCCGAGATCATCACAGGCACGAACCACATGTGCAAACATTGCAAGGGTAAGCTTACCAAACAAAACTATACATATAAGAAAATAAGTGAATTTCCAATTATTAAGGAAAAGGACGAAAAACTAGATTTTGTATACTTCAAAATACTATATATAATAACTGAAAATGTTATACAAAACTTAGTTCATAAACATATTTATAACATGAATCATCAACAAGATCAACCACATACACCATCACCACTAATCACAATGAGTCATAACATCATAAGTCACACAATTAAAACAATTGCAGTATGATTTATGCAAATGCAGTTTTGACTCAAAATCATTTTGACCCTGCTCCATGGAGACTTCCCCTTTGAGTGTTTAGTAAGTAACTGGCCTACCATTACATACTGCAATTCAGCTATCAGCCCCTACTAAACGCGAATAAACTAAATAGAATTAGGAGATCAGGATACCCGGAAGGCCACCACGACCGCATCTCTGTCCAGATTACAGCCACATATGGAATTGCCAATATCCTTCACCCCACAGACTATATAATCACAGACTATACAGCCCTGTCTAACTTATTCTGCTCACCCCAAAGATTCAATTCTCAAATCATATTCATTTCACATGACTATCGCAGTCTCGGTTAGTCAACAAAATCATTTCTCATATATCAACTTGTTTCTCATGACTACCGCAGTCCCGGTTAGTCAACAAAATCATTTCTCATATATCAACTTGTTTCTCATGACTACCGCAGTCCCGGTTAGTCAACATTTATTCTTTCTTTTCTTTCTTTTTCTTTTCTTTCTTTTCTTTTCTTTTCTTTCTTTTCTTTTCTTTTCTTTTTTTTCATTTCATGGCTACCGCAGTCCCAGTTAGCCAACATCAATTATTTTTCACTTGAATCTTTATAAATCCCCCAAAAAGACTCATGCATATGCAATATGTTAATAATCACAATTAAATAAGTAATTTTAAACAATCACCTACAAAAATATAAACATTCAACAATTTTCAACATCATTCACAACACAATCAAGCCAAATCAAGCAATTTCAATCCAACAACAAACCAACCAATAAATTTCAATCCATCACAACACATCATCCAATCAATCAAACATGGTTCCAAACAATTATTTCAAGCTTCTAATATCAATTATATTAAAACCCAAAATCAATTTCAAGAAAATTTGGGCATGGTCTCCTTTGTTTTAGGAGCCTTTCCAAGTAATTTAGAGAATCAAAAACAAAAACAATCAGTCCATACACACTCACACAGCCACTGCCAGGAGAATCAAATACCCATTTTTCATCAATTTTAAATTCAACCACCAATCAACTCAACATAAACAGCAAAAGGGGCAGGCATGCTATATGTGATTGAGCCCCCTAACTCTCAACCACACTTAAACTGAAAATATAAATCACAAGGAAGTTTCCCTTACCTTGAATCTTTTTTCTCCTTTTCTCCTTTGTCTTCTTTAAATTTTAGGATTTTTCTCCCAAATATTTCTCTCTGAATATAAGATCTCACTGATACAAGCAATTCACATGCACAACAAATTCCAGCACTCTTTGCCCGAGGATCACATTCCTCCCGGTCTCCAATTCACAATTAATAACAGAACAATCATTAATAACCAATAATCCAATAACTCAAACTCAATCATCACAAATCATTGCATTCATATTTCTATGGAAACTTCCCTTTTTAGGTGAAATTATTCCTTAACAAGTACAATTAAAGGCATTAAAACCAAATACACAATTAATATAATTAAATTTCATGTGGACACATAGAGCTGTACACACACACCAAAAATTATTTGATGCATCATATCAATTTGAAATTTCATGAGATTTTACAGAGAAACTATACATCATTCATATTTCATCATATAAATTTATCTCACGGAAATTCAACCCACAAATATTATTTTTGAATTAAAAACAGTGGCTGGACATACTCTGTCAAACACAATTCCATATTTTTAGAAAATAGCATATCAAATTATTTTTATGTGAAATTTTACAGAGAATATCTCCAACATGTGGACCATCACATATAATTTCCTCAGTACCAAAAATCCACCAAAAATACCTTTTTTGAATTTCCAAATCATTATTTCTCCAGAACACAGTTTTCAATAAGAAAATGTAATTAATTACAAAAGGTACTTACAAAATTCTGAGAAAATCCATGGATATTCCAAATGGTCAACAAAGTATTACTAAATTTTCTCAAGACCAAATTCTCACAAAAAGTAATTTTCTATATTTAATTTCTCTACTGTCCAGCTTTTCGGTTTTTCCAACATTAAATCACTAAAAATACTTCCCAGGCTTTTCTGACCTTACAAAAATTCAGAGATGACCCTCATGATGCATAAAATGAACTCATGGTTCCAGTTTTCCAAAATCATGTCCCAAAATTCTTGTAAAAATCAAAACAGTCCCATTCTCAGAATCAACAGTTTTTAAAAATAATTCCGGTAAAAATAGTTACAGTGCTCAAAAAAATCTGAAAAAAATACCATGATATCCAGAGGCATCAAAACATAAGAAAATGTATTTACATCCTCAAAAACCTGCACGAAAACCGAGACGAAAAATCCAGACAGTCACAGGACCCAAATCACAAGTAGCTTATTTCGGGTTTTTAAAATTATTTACATACCATCAACAACAGCCACAATCCATATTTAACAAGAAAACAAGGAAATAGCTTAGGAGAAAAAAAGAAACCCCTCCATACCTCGATGAAATCGAAATCCAATCGGTTGGTTTTGAAGCTCTAGTCTCCCTCTATGATATATCCAATTTTAATCGGTAGAAACTTTGATTTGGAGGCTCAAATATTAGAGAGATGCAGAATATTTAGAGAGAAGGAGAGACAGCAGAGGGTTCTCGGCGAGGAAGAAGAGAAGAACGAAGAAATGACGGGAAGAGAAGCGGTTCACGTTTCTTATTTGGCATAATTTTACAATTTTGCTAATTGCAGCCACACTTCCTCTAAGGACACCCCTCTTCTCTTATTTTTTTTTTCTACAACTTAGGGAACTTACGTAAAAGTCCCAAAAATCTCACAATAACACTATGAATTAATTTAATTTCCTTTTACGGTATTTATCAAACACTTAATATACGTTACGAAAAATCACAGTGTTACAATTCTCTCCAACAAGAAAATTTCTAATTAAATCTCTCACTTTCATACTTATTGGGTTTTAATTTTCGGGATGTTACAATTGTCACTTCAATTCACTTTAGAAGTCTGACAAATGTTAAAGAAGTAAAAAAAAGAATTTTTTTTATTAAAATGCAAAAAAAATACATTTTCTATAATTTTAAAATGCATTTTTATGTAATTTTCAGTAAAACCTTTCTCATATGATTTTGATTCCTATGGTTAGCAAGACTCTATAAATTTTTATGATAGTTAATTCACTTTAGAAGTTGTGGACGAGTTTCGGACACTTGCTTAAAAGAAATATAAATAATTAACTAAGATTAAATATTTAATATATTAAATATTTAAAAAATAGTATACTTAATATGCTTTTATTTTTAACTAATATTTAATATCTGTAATCTACAAAATAAATACTTATTTTCTATAATTAAAATTTATAATAAATAAGTATTTTTTTTTGGTAAAGTAATAAATAAGTATTTTGAATATACACATTATATTATAATTAAAATTTATAATAAATACATATTTTTAAATATATAAATTATATTTAAAATTTATGATAAATAATTTATATTGTAATACAATGTTATTTTTAATTATTGATTATTTCTTTTAAAAAAATATTAAAATTCAATTTAGAAATAAAGATGAAAATAAAAGATTTAAAGAGATAAAAAATTATAAAAATTCTAAATACACTCTCATTAAGAAAACCAACTCTTAAAATTGCTTTTGTTGAAAAATAACTCCTAAAAATACTCTCATAAAATATAATTATTCTAATTTATATAGGCTAAATTATATTTTTTTTGTCATTTATCCTATTATTTTAGATTTATTTTGACCTTTTATATTTTAAAATATTCATTTTGATCCTTTAACTTTCATATTTGAAAGTTTTTATATTGTAATCCAATCATCTATTACTATATAATTAAAAATTATTAATTTTATATCTAAAACAATTTATAATTAGTAGATATAAATATATTTTTTATATAATATAATGTACTAATATATATATATATATATATATATATATATATATAATTACATCAATGTTAAGATGTTTAATAAATTCGTAATATCTATACTAATCAATTAGTTTTTTGTAAAAGTGCATATCAGACTCCAACATCTTTATTCAAATTAATATACATAGTTTTTGTTATATAAAATTATGTAAATAATTAGTCAAATTGTTAGTTCATTTCTTCTTTCTTTCATTTTTCTCACAATATTTCAAGCTATTTTAACTTACCAATGCTACGAAATGCAAGGCCATGCCATCCACTTCAATATAACATGTTCGTAATTTTTAAGAATTACATTTATATTGAGTTAAATAATAAAACTTGTAAGTTTGTCATTAAAATAAAAGTGAAGATATATATTTTTTATTTGATTTATAGTGCACCATAACATTAAAATGTTAATTGGAAGTAGAAATAAATTTGTTTACTTCGAAAATACTACTTTCGTCCCTAAATATAAGATTATTTTATCTAATTCTCACCCTTTAAGAAAAATAATTAATTTAATTAAAAGTATTAAATTTGACAATAATTACAATATTTTTTCAAAATTACCCTTAAAGTTATTGGGATTAATCCTGTCGCATTTTCCTACTTAATTAATTTCACCTAATTAATTTTTGAAGAGAGAATGATAGTGTACAGTGATGCCTTCTAGCATGCGAAAGTTGAGTAGGTTCTGTACGGTACATAAATTTCGTGGACCGTCAGATATAGCTATTGCGTAATGAAAGGTGGAGATTCTCTGGCAGGAATTGCACCATAATGCACTTAATCCTTTTCAATCCCTATTCAGTCACCAGTGATACAGTATCAACACACAACACCCATCACATCATACACAGTAAATTTAATAAACCTCATAAAATAAGAAACTAAAAGTTCAAAAAATGTTCCAAATTTCATTTTCAACTAATTATGTTATGGTCTGCGGTCCAACTATTCAATTAGATCAACCATCAAATCAAATATAAAATTCCTAAAATTTTGTTTTTTTTCCCTCAAAATATTCTTTTTCTTCTTTTTTATTAATATATTTACTAAAGTTTAATTGCTATTAGAGCTGGGCAAACGGGTTGGCCCACCCGTTTAGGCCCGTACCCATAAAGCTCGTATATTGTTTAATCCGCCCTCGAAACCTGCAATTTAAACAGGCTTTATTTTAGTGAGTCCGCAACTGTACCGTTTAGGCTAAACGGGTCGGTCCGCATCCTAAAAAAAATAAAAAATTGAAAATTAAATTTTAAAAACTAAAATTTAATCATTTTTTAAACCATTTTTTTTTTGGAAAAAGCAAAATACTTTATTATGATAGTTTAAAAATCATATTCCAACAATGTCACATTCATATATTTCTTCAACCCAAAATGTAATGGAATAAACTCAAAACAAAATAGATAGTTTAAAAACAATTGTCTAAAAGAAATTAAATTAAAAAAGTTAAAAATAAATTTATCAAAAGGAATAAATTCAAAACAAATATCATCTTTACTCACTTACTCTAACTCTCTAAGTTTATTTTTTATTTTACTTTAAATTTTATTAAAGTATTAAAATTTATATTTTTTAAATCAAAATATGTAAAGCCCACAAGCTACCCGCGAAGTCCGCGGTTAAACCTGTTTAACCCACGGATTAAACGGACCAGGCTAAAAAACCCGTAATTTAAATGAGCTCAAAAAAACTGAACCCGTATACCGTACGGATTGCGGGTTATACGGACGGTCCGCGGACCTAAACCCAAATGGGCAGCTCTAATTGCTATGAAGTCATAAATTTATTTAAGTTCTTAAAACTTTCTCTAAATTTGAATACATAAGAGTTATCTCAATTTCTTATTTATAAAAATATAATTTAAAAAATAGTGGCAAATTCAATAATATTATTTATTATTAAAATAATATTATATTTTCATATTAAATAAATTAAAAAAATAGGATGTTACAAAATCCCATTTATCTTCAACGGACTATTAATCCCATATAAGACAAGCCCAAAATTTCTTTCAATCCCACTTAATAAATGGTAAATATACGCTTCTACAAAAGCGTCTTGTATTATTTATTTAGGGTTTTTTTTACTAAAATGGGACAGTTTTGTTAAAAAAATTATCAAAATGGATACTTTTTTAAAATATTACAGAAATTGGTAAGTCGTGTTTTAAAACACGACTTCATATAAAGAAGGCCATGTTTTAAAATCGACTTTAGTTTCAGCATTTAAAAAAAATAGAATTCATGTTTTAAAAATTGACTTTTTTTTTTTTAATCTTCATTGAAGTAGTGTATGGTGTTCATAATTTTTTGGAAATTACTATTTACACCTCCTATTTTATCGATACACCTCCTTTTTAATTTTTTTTTCCATGTACCCTCAACTAGAAATTAATTAAGAGTTACAAATTATTTGAGTAATATTTTATTCTGGATAAATTTTTAAAGTTGTATTTCCTATGTTTTATGGAAAAAAAATTAAAAAGGGGATGTATCGATAAAAAAGGAGATGTAAATAGCAATTTTCAAAAAAAATCATGAGGCCGTCAGGCAAGGCACAACTTCAGGAATGAAAAAAAAAAAGAAAACTAGAAAGTCGATTTTTAAAACACGACTTCTATTTTTTTTTTAAAATGCTGAAACTAAAGTCATGTTTTAAAACACGACTTCTTTATATGAAGTCGTGTTTTAAAACACGACTTATCCATTTTCGAAATGTTTTCAAAAAGTACCCATTTTAGTAATTTTTAAAAAATTGCCCCATTTTGGTAAAAAAAAAAAAACCTTTATTTAGACTACAAATTATTTTCCATAATGCACAATGCTGACATTGCCATTTATACACCACCCAAAAAATTTATTTCAAAGTTAACACTACGCATATCCACTTACCAATACTTGCATCTATTATTAGTCATCCACCATTGATGACCACCCAAAAAAATAATTTCAATCCTAATAACAATTATCGCACAAATTACGTCCATACTGTACTTGGCAAACCCAAACCACAAAAATTCAAAATTCAGTGGGACAGACACAACTACGCAAATAGATCAACCAACCCATTTGACCATATCACCCATCTAACACCCTTCTAGGCTCCAACAATTTTACTTCCACACAATTACACACTATGATATTGGACCTAATGACAAAAACAATCAGACCTTAAAACCACATTGGACGATAACAAAGACCATCGCCAAACACAACGGCCAGCACAATGGAAGTCGAAATCAACTTTGATAGCTTCAGTAAATTGACATCAACTTCCTTCAATTGATTTCGTTATCAAATAATCATAAAAACGAAGCCTTTACTCAAATGCCACCGACCAAAACACTACGGCAACCGTAATGGGGGTCGAATTGAACTTTGTGGCCTTAGTGCTAAGCTCCCGAGCAAGAAGGTAAAACAGGTTAGGAAAAAATTACGATAAAGGACGTCTATTACTCATATCTATGGTCACATAATGACACAACGGCTAAGAGTAAAGACTATTTTGTCCAAGACAACTATGCTGCGTGGGGTCCTCTGCTATACCTGTAGTTCACCTGGAATTTCAAATTGACCTTTAGAAAATGATTAAGTGCAATCCGGTGCAGTTCCTGCAAGAAAATCTCTGCCATCCGTTAAGCAACAGCTATATCCAATGGTCCACGAAACTTTCGCACCGTGCAAGATCTACTCAACTCTTGCATGCTAGAAGGCGTCTTGTATAGTACTAGCTAATTTAAATTTTTAAAATTAAATTTTTCAATTCTGAATTTTGATGGCACCATGTTTTCTCAAAAAAATACTAAACATCATGTTTTGAATTTTTGTTTTGTCATTGCACTCTTAAAACACTCAAATCCTGGACAACCTCTGCCATTTCATCTTCAAAGGAATCCTAGACTACTTGGACTGTCATGTTTTTGAAGCAATTGTTAGTTACCTCCATTGTAATATTTTATTCCTCTCTTGCAACTAATGATATGGGAGTTCAAAATGGTAAAAGGAATGTTATATATTCCATATGAATATGAACAGGTGCATTCATATGGGAAGGCAAAGTAAATGACGACAGAGGTAGTGATCTATGTCAAGTCATCTTACCCAATACTGCTAGGAGGGAGAAAGAGACACTTCACAATATTTATTATCTATGGATTAAAGATCTGTAGATTAATTAATGGTATTTTTGTAAAAAAAAAAATTAATGCAATAGACAAGTAGAAAATAGGCTTATAAAAAAGGGACAATTTTTTTTTTAAAAAAGAGTCTTATATTTAGGGATGGAGGTAGTAAATTTATTTTATAACAATGTTTACATAAAGGGATCATAAGAAATAGACATATATCACACGGAGAAAACAATTTTACATAAAAACTACATTAAGATTCAAATCATAAAATATATAATTACATTGGAACATAATTAACAAATTATATATATATATATATATATATATATATATATATATATATATATATATGATTAAACAATTATTTAAATTTATATTTTATTAAATATATTATTAAATAAAAAATATTGTGGATGAGACTTTTTATACATCAAAATGAGATAAAACATACATTAAAGCTTATTAGTTTCAAGATTATTTGATGGAGGCTTTCCCTAAGGATCCTAAGCATGTCCATACTCTACAACTATCTCTCCTTAAGTTGTCTAGTGTTATTGATTCTCAGGTAGTCTCTGCGGCTGAGAGAGTGGCCTATGGTCAAATTGCCTTATTGTTGGGAGAGTTGGAAGCAAAGTATGAGGTCAATGCAAAACATAAGGAGCAGAGTGGGAAAGAATTGGAATGCTTGACCAAACTTGAAGCTAACATGGCAAACATGGCGACTCAATTTGAAGCAAACCTTCAAGAAGAAACCAACGCCAAACTAGTGAGTCTTCAGGTGGGTTTAACTCGATTTAACAAGAAATATCTCGCCTTCAGCCTATCTTGTCTTCAACCATCTTGAGGGTAAACAAGCATAATGACAAAATGGTAGAGCTCTATAATAGGCCTTAAAGTAAACAGTAACATAGCCATTTTACCCTAACAGATGTCCTTGCTTAAAAAGACCTTTGAGAGTAGCGAAAAAGGCCTAGCCAATGTTGATCTATCGACTTTCAACAAATGCTCATTCAGGCGCAATAACTAGTAACCGTCGTGCCTATATCTTCATTCATTTCCCCTTTAGGTGATGAGGCTAAGGTTGTTGCCACTAACAACTCCGCTCCAGAGGCTTGATTCTCTTCCCCTCTACCTATTTTTTAGTAAGTATTTGGGCTTGCGTGCCCTGGTTAGCTAGGATGATTGACTTGTAGCCGTTAGAACAATTCTCTTTTCATTTATGTTTCGTACATGCTAGGATAATATTTCTTCAAGAATCTTGCATTTATATTCTTATTGTGTTCATTACCTTGCATGTCGACTAGCCGATATGCTCGACCTATTAGCACTTGGCTAACAATTAAGGGTCTTTCCTATATCAATGACCATTTGCTAAATTGGGGATCCTTGTACCAATGGGTAAGAGGATTTTCCACACTAAACCCCATTTAGCAAAAGTCTTTTGATGCAAGTTTAAATGACCTTCTCTTTATTACGCTTAATGTTTCTTAAGACCATTAGTCAATTTTCGTAAGCCAATTCAAGTTTCATTATTAAGGACCATCGATAGTCATTAGTTGATAGGAGGTTCTACTTAGCCATGCGCAAGGACTTAACATTTATCTCTAATGGTAACACAACATCTTAGTCGTAAGTTAGCTAAAATGGTGTAGTAGTTGTAGCATTGTTTTCATATTCCTAAAAGCCTAAAAGACTAGGTACTTGGTAGATAGTTTATAAAATTACAATTTTGTGAATCAACTTGAATATGCAGGTAAATACAAAGTTTCTTAAATACTTAACTCAAATTTAAAGAAAAGTTAGAATGTAGTGTCATTATCCATTAGTACCTGTTAGCAATAAAAATGAGCTATTGGGAGATGGGGATTGAGTGTAAATGTCACATGCATTAGAAATAAAGATTCCATACCTAATATGATACATAAAGGAAAGAAAATAGGTTTATGGAACCAAATACTTAAATATACGTTACATAAAACACGTTTAACCAAATAAACTAACTAGTCCAACCCAACAAACCATCACTAATATTAATCTTTACCTAATCCAAACACGTACCAAAAATAGTACAAATCATGCTTACTAAGGTGTCTTTCCTAGATTTATTACTATCCAAGTCCCCGTGACCAGAGGTATCTTAAAAGGAAAGGTCTTTATGTGAGATATCTCATCTTCTTAGTCGCCTTGAGCTTTCTGCTTTCTAGATCTAGGAGTGATCTTCTTGCCACGCTGCTCATCCATTCACTGCTTGCGGTCAACCAGGGCCACCGTCAAGAAACAAAAAAGGGTGGGTGAGATACAAAGAAAATATGCACATAAAATATATAACATAATTGAATTGGGGAAGGCCATATGCTTTTAGTAGCATCCCCCCATATAGGCATAGTTTGAAACATGCATATCATACTTGTACTCCTCTTTTTATCAATCATTAGATCATACATGGTAACTTACATCTCTATCACATTTAGATTCACATCATGTATAACTAGCTCATTAAACATCCATAATAATACACAAGCATCACAATGGGCAATTATACAACAACACAGAATTCCAGTATGCATACATCATTCATAATCGTGTTTGCATTCACCATTAGAAAAAAGTTAGTCACTTAAGATGCAAATAATATGTTCCTTAAAGGAACGATCAATTCTCCTATAAACGGCTAAGCACGCATTTACCTATAGGGTAACATCCACCCATGTGGGACTACAACTCTCCCATAAAAAGGCTAACTTAATACAACTCTCCCATGAAGGGCTAAATGTATGATGCATTAGGGGTATTCATGAACCGATCTAATCCAATCAAAATCGAAAAAATCGATCCAAAAAACCAAAAACCGAATAAACCGAAAACCAAATGAATCGAAAATTGAAAAAACCGAAATTTTTTATTGGATTGGATCAGATTTCGGATTTGATTTTGAAATCCAATCCAAACCGAAGTTATATATACATATACATTTTTATTCATAAATTTATGATACTACTCATGTTTATATTTTTATTTCTTATATATTTATAAAATTATCACATAACTTATATTTATTTGTGAAACATCTATTTAATTGAAGATATTTTTTTAGTAACTATTTGATTAAAGGTACATAAGTATAATTATTAAGTTATATAAATTTACTTTTAATAGTATATATTTGAAGAGTTATACTATTATTAGTTGTTCATTGACTTATAAAGAAGATATATAATATTTTAAATTATCTTTTATTATGTTTAGTATATATATTACCATTTATTTAATACTTTCTCCAAAGAAAAATATAAACAAGACTAAAACCGAAAATCGATCCAATCCAAACCGATTTAAATTGGATCGGATTTAAATTTTTTATCAAACTGATTGGATGATTAATTAAGAAAATCAAAGTGATTGGATCGGATGATTTTTCTCTTCAAAACCGATCCAATCCAATCCGCGAACACCTCTATGATGCATGGCTCAATTATTAAGTCTTTCCCTTTATTATAAGCCAAGATAAGAAGACGGGAGATGGTTCTATAGAGATAAACCCTTAACCATGAAAAGTTTCTCTTTTTCTCAAATCTCTATCCTTACCCTTAAAGCCTTTCATAAACTTCTCAAAAGCGTGAGTATTTTATGTTAAATCCTTTGAAAATTAAAAGGAGTTTGTATAGAAGAATGTAGTCATCAAGGTCATCCGGACTCTAGCCATAGTCTAAACACTCGCTTTCATGTACAACGTTTATTTTACAAATCATGAAATAATGTATTTCTAAAAGAAAAGGTTAGTGAGGAAGATTCAAAGTGATGGATAACTAGTCCCTGACAGAATTTTAAAAAGGGCTTTTCTTAGGAATTTACAATACCATGGTATTTCTCAAAGATGCCTAAGGTTTTACTGGGTTTTTTCATAGCTCTGCAACCCCATTGCGTGCTTACATCAAAATATACTATTCAAATCTCCAGGCAAAGCTTTTAAACCAAAGACTACCATCTTCGTTGTCATCTTGGGTAATTTTATATAATTATCTAGTCATGCAATTGGGGTACTACCAATTGCCACAGTCCATTAGGGTTATCCTTAAAGGATTCAACACATAAGGAAAAAAATTAGAACACGCATTACTCGCAATTCCATACTTATCAACAATCATCAGGTAATCACATTTTCTAGTTCCTCGCTATTTTTATATGACTTGGAGAAGAAAAGGTAAGTGTAGGTAATGACTCTAATGAGGTCGTGGCACTTGGATGGAGCTATAAGGATGGCTAAACTTTGTAAGTTAATACAATGCTTGCTTTGCTTTTGCTAAGCCATGGTTACACACTCAAACATTTAAACATAAACCCTTCCAACCTACAAGGTCCAGGGGAATTATTTTCCCAACTATAGCATGAATACAAATGAATTAAACGCAACAAATGAGCCACTTTATGCAATTTTTTTTGCAATATACCCACTGCGACCTAGGCTATTGTTTTAATCACCAAATATTCCATAAAAGGTTAAAAACTATGGGATCACAAAGGTTAATTAGAGGACAATTAGAGTTACAAAATAGCAAAAGAGCATTCCCAAATTCACTTTAGGCTGCTTAAAGATATAAAGCTTAAGTCTTCCCCTATTGCTTAATACTCAAGAGTACACCTTTTTTTCATTAGATTAGACCATACCTACCTTACTTAAGCCAAAACAAAGCAAACACTAAAAATAGTTTGCATAAAACACCTCACAACCTATTTGGCGAAAATATTAAGTAAATATTCTGCATAAACTAGAAATTTATAAGATTGGTGGGGTTAGAAAGAGGACTTGCAGAGCTAAAAGTCCTTCAAATATCAAAGTTTAATACTTTCGGACCTTCAAATATGATTTGATGTAAGATAACTTTTTTGCTGTCAAAATTTGACAGCAATCAAAAACAAATTCCAACTCTAAGTTTTCTCAAAATTGGGCCTTTCCACTCTTGACGTTGTACAAACACAATGTTGTAAGCTTGTTTAGGCTTTAGCTTATTTAGATAATCCTACTACCTTTGGTCATAATATTTGTTATTTAAACAATGGACCATTCTACATACTGATCCTTACTCTCTAAAACCTTAAAATTCCAATAACCTTAAGCCATGGTTTTAAATTGCAGTTGTAGTTTTTGTTGCAATCGTGATGGCGATGTAGATCACTTCTACGGAAAGCCCACACTTAGTGTGACTGAGATTATACTTAGTATTATACCTTATTGTGCTCAATGCAACTATTGGCACTCTTAGTGCTCCAGGCCTTACATAAAGCCTGACTCTCTAGAGGAAATCCATCATAGTGTGTTGATGTCTACATGCACTGGTTCCACATTGTTTCTCACCCCTACCTTATATCACCATGTGAGGAAGATGCTCTAAGAGACCCAATATAGCACCCTACTAACATTCCAAAGTTTAGTTTAGGTGACTTTCATCCTTGTTTAATAGTATATATGTATTTACTCTCACTATTTATGTTATGATGATCACTCTATTGTGTTGTTCCTTTTTTTTTGATCGGCAAAGAAAAGTATATATTGATCACTCTATTGTGTTGTTCCTTAAATATAATATATTCTTTTTGTAGACAAAGTTCAAGAGGAGTTTTGAGTTACTTCAATCCATGATTGATAGAAGGATGGTCATAGACGAGAGTGACGCTTTGGAAATCATGCACAGGCATTAAGCTTCTCATGAGCTAACATTAAGGAAGGATGTACATATCGGAGGAGGAAAATCGGTAATTGACTTGTATTTTTTATGCAATATTTGTATTTCACTCGTGCACCATTTGTACCACTTTGTATTTGACTTATACACTATACAACTCTTTTATTTTTTTTTTTAATTATGCAGTATATGACTCCCCTATTTCATTTTTCAATAATTTTAACTGTGTAATTGTATATCTACCAATAATAATATCAAGTAATTTATAATGTGAAGTAAAAACCGCATTCAAAACCTAAATCCCATAAACATCAAGAATTAAATTCCAAAAACATAAAATTTTTACATACTTCTAAAATTTAACTTTCTAAATATTAATTGAATTGAACCTTCTAGAAACTAAAATTTTAAAAATATGAAAATTTTATACACTTCCAAAATCCAATTTCTGAAATGTTAATTCCAATCACGTGTAAAAAACATAGTTGAAATAAAATTTAGCAAAAAAAAAAAAAAAAAAAGAAAGTGAGAAGTTATGCTGAGAAAAAAAAAAAAAAAACATTGCAAAAAGAAATTCCAAATCCCCTCAGTCCCAAAAATAGCCCAGCCCATTTAGTTCCCCTTTCGCCGTTCCAAAACGCAGAGATAACATAACATAGGCAAAACCGATGATGTATATATATACCTCAGCGTTTATCCCTGCCCGAGAACAGCGCCATGTGCCGTTACTCTTAAACCCTCTCCCACACTCTCAAAACCCTCACTTCACTCATCACTCATCGAAGTAACAATGAAATGAACAACACACCACAACAATGATTCAACTTCACAGAACCTTCTTCTCCACCACCGTTCCTTCCTCACACCCTCTCTCTCTCCGCCACTTCATGGTCTCTCTCTCTCTTTAATTTTTCCCTTAATTTTCTAATTTATTTATTTTATTAACGTAATTGTCTTTTGCTTGTGAAACGGCGTCGTATTGCAGTTGCAGTTCAGGGCGCTTCAGGCTCCCCCAAACGCTCTCGCACCGCACGCCACGTCAGCCGTCACCGGCACCACCGTCCTATGCCGAACGCGTCTTTTCTTCCCTCCCAGAGTTACCGCGAAGAGCCACACGACGTCGTTTAGCGATTTCCGATTTTTGTTCGCTGTGAGCTCTACGACGCCGTTTGGTGGCAGCGTTTTCTCGAAGAAGGGGTTCGCGACGCGCGCGGCGGAGGATAATGGTAAGCAGAAGAAACGGGCGAAGGCTTCTGTCGTTCGCGGGAAGGAGAAGGACGAGAGTGAAATAAACGACGCTGCGTCTAATAAAGATGTTGTTGACAATGTGGCTTCTGAAGGAGGTTTGAGCGAGAAGAAGAAGAAGAAGAAGGGATCGTCACGCGTGGCCGCGAGTGGCGAAGAGGACGAGAAGAGTGTGAAGAAGAAAACGGTGAAGAAGAAGACGGCGACGACTTCGCGGAGCAAGAAGGTGGCTGCTGCCAGCACGCAAGAGGATGGTGCTGCTGCAGAAGCTTCTAAAAAATCTTCCAAACGGAAGAAGAAGGTTTCGAAGGTTAGTAATTGATGGTTTTTGTACAAGGAAACAGTAATGCTTGTTATTTAAGTAATGACATTGATACCTATGAAGTATGAACTATGACATGTTTGGATAAATTTCTCGACATAGGAGAAGAAAATAAGAAGATAAAATGAATTAAACTTTTTCCACGTGTTAAAATTAGCTTGAACTTAGAAGTTAAACTTTCGAAGAAGTTAAATGACAGAGCTTTTATAGAAGTTCAGGTATATAAGTTAATTTTAGCTTATGAGAGAAACTTAATTCATTTTACCTTCTTATTTCTTCTTCTTCTCCTTCTCCTGTGAGTGCTTAACTACAGACATTTACTGCATGAATACTTTGAATACTTTTAGTTGTATTGTTATGATTTTTTACTTTTTATTTTTATTTTTAATTTATGCCAATACAATTCAAAATACAATAATAATTAGATAGATTTTAGTATTATGTCTGTGACTTGTGTTTATTTTTAAAACATTAATTCTATCTTGTTATTTAAGTTTTGTATTTTATGTTATTTGATAATTTTGTATGTTCTATATTATAGTTGTGTTTGTGCACTTTGGATTTTAAAATTTGTTGTATTTCTGTATCTGTGTTATATCAAATTCATGTCCCGTGTTGTGTTTGTGCTTCCTAGAATGACACTAATACTGTGGTTATTCAGAAGAGTTCGACTAAGAGTGCTATTGAAGAGACTAAGAGTGCTATTGAAGAAATACCGGATAAATCTGCTTCTGCGAAGGACGACTTGAAGAAAAATGGGAATTCTAGTCTAATTGAAGAGAAGAAACCCCTATGGAATTTTACGCACAGGCCACTGTATCCTCCCTCTGGAAAGTCTGTGGTTGTTGTGGAGTCTGTTACAAAGGCAAAGGTTATTAAGAGATACCTTGGTGATATGTATGAAGTCTTGCCAAGCTATGGTCATGTGAGAGACTTGGCTGCAAGGTCTGGGTCAGTGCGACCTGATGATGATTTTAGTATGGTGTGGGAGGTTCCGTCGCCTGCCTGGACTCATCTGAAGAGCATCAAGGTTGCACTGAGCGGGTACATTTTCCCATCCTTCACATCCCCTTGCTATTGTTTTTTGCAGCATTGGATGGATACACTAGTATAATGGTGATTTTGTTGGTGTATGTCTGTGTTTTGGTATTACAATTACAATTACATATAATCTGTTGGGAGCTAATCTTAGTGTCCGTTCAATATGATGCTATTAGAGTAACGCAGATGTGTCATTATTACTTGCGTGGGGTTGTTTCCATTTCATGTTTGTATGCGTAAGTGGTTGACTCATGACTGTGTTGCATGGGTATGGGTAAGAGTATCGGGTACAATATGTGAATATGGTATATAAATATGGTAATTTTTTTTTAAAATGAGAATATGGGCGCAGCACAATATATTAAGTAAAATATAATTATTTTTATAAATTGCTTAGATTTTATCAATTTATTTTTCTTTATTTCTTTATTTTTTTAATATTGCTGGCATTTATATTGGTTTACCTTATCATCATCATTGTCTTACTACCGGTCTTCATCCTCTTGAAAAATTTATTGAAAAAGCATAATCATTGTGAGGAATAAGAAATGAAGAGAATTTTCTAAATTGGCTTCAGTGATTAGGTCACTCAGCATTAGCAATATTTCAATTTATAGGCAGGAGGATTACAAGATAATAATGACAAATACAATTCTCAAGACACAAATTAAAATAACACTATTTCCTATGATACATTGATTGACTATTAGTATGATTTAAATCTCAACAATATACTTCAATATCCAACAATCATAATCAAATTTAAATAAAAATATTATATTCAAGTTATGATAATAATCCCGTTATTATCCAAATGTAAAATGTATGAAAAGATTTGAACATAAGGCAACCAAGTGTTGATACTGAGGCAGCCATATAATAATAATATACATATTGGGTTTCCAGTAGTACAGGTACAGTATGTATATGTTGCCAATTTTGAAGTATACGTGCATCATAGGTGGTTGACAGCATGTATCATGCTTAATTCATTTTATCTTATTTGACAGAGCAGAAAACCTTATTCTTGCATCAGATCCTGATCGTGAGGGGGAGGCTATTGCTTGGCACATCATTGAGATGTTACAACAACAGGGTGCTCTACACGATAATATTTCTTTAGCAAGAGTAGTCTTTCACGAAATAACTGAAAAATCTATAAAAGGTGCCCTACAAACACCGCGAGAGATTGACGTAAATTTGGTTCAAGCTTACCTTGCACGGCGGGCTCTTGATTACTTGATTGGGTTTAACATTTCACCATTACTATGGAGGAAGTTACCAGGTTGCCAATCAGCTGGAAGAGTTCAATCTGCTGCACTTTCTCTTATATGTGATAGAGAATTGGAAATTGATGAATTTAAACCGAAGGAGTATTGGACTGTGGAGGTTCAATTGAAAAAAAAAGAGCTGGGATCAAACAAGAACCTTACTTTTCCTGCTCACTTGACCCATTTTGGTTCAAAAAAGTTGAATCAGTTTTCAATTACTTCTGATACTGAGGCAAGATATATTCAAAGCAATATAAACTCAGCTGATTTTCAGGTTGTTAGCTTGAAAAAAAACAAAAGTCGAAGAAATCCTCCAACACCTTATATAACATCGACACTTCAGCAAGATGCTGCAAACAAGTTGCATTTCACAGCAAGTCACACAATGAAGGTACTACCGTACTAGAATTTTTATTTATTCCTAATCTATGTCCTTACTTATTCACGGCTGTAATGAATAACATTTGCCTTTCCTGTGTAATTAATATTTAATGATGTTTAAATTTTAAATCTTCTAGAATTACTTTTATCATTAAACTCAATTTGCCTTCTGAGTGCAGCTTGCACAGAAGCTCTATGAGGGAGTTGAACTGTCTGATGGTGTAGCAGTGGGTCTGATAACATATATCAGAACTGATGGACTCCATGTAGGTATCACTTTAGTTGCATGAATGTGATGGAATGTTGTAAACTACTCTAGATGCATTGTATATCCATATATCATTAATTTGTCCACAAAAGCTGACCATACCAGCAACAAATATTCTCTTGTTGTATCCCTCATCCACCCACACACATTTCTCTTCTGTAACAATCATTTCATGAATCTTATCTGTTTAAATGTGATCACTAATCACTAATCTCCCACGATTCTTCATATACCAGATGACAATTTTGATTTTCACTTGTGGGTTTGCATGTGTGGATGGCATGTTTAAAGTTTCTTTCTGTGAATGCAGTAATTTTGTTTACAGATGATTGTTTATATTTTAACAACTCACATTGTATTTTCGTTCATAGATTTCTGATGAAGCTGTTGCTAGTATACGCTCGCTGATCATTGAAAGGTGATGTGCATTTCTCCATACACCTTTCTAGTTTCTACGTATGTTTGCTATCAGAGTTTCATTATTACTACCGATTATGTATTATCATTTTATCACTATTAGAGTTTCATTATTACTACTGATTATGTATTATCATTTTATCACTATGCAACCTGAGCAACCACATTGCTAGCTATTTTACTAAACAGATTCTTCAAACATTTGTTTCATGTAAGGTACATTTTGCCAACAAACATGCAAGTTAGGATTTAAACCTTCCAGCTACTGTGATGTAGTGTATGACATACTATGTAGTCTTCAGAATATTTTGATAGATGAATTTTAATTTGAAAGGAAGGCAAGAAGGTTGTGTGGGAATAGAATAGGTATGCTCTTAAAACTTCAAAAGCACAGCCAAGCTATAGAAAATAGCATCAGAGTAAAAGCTCTTCAATTCTGCTATATAGCAGTAATAAACAAACATCTGAAGACAATTAGCTAAACAGCCTTACCTTGTCTGATGTTGCGTTATTATTTTAAATTTGAATGCTTAGTTTATGTGGTTTAAGCAATTTTTGATTGTTTTTCATGTGCATTAACAAGAATTTACTGTATGCAGGTATGGACAAGATTTTGTCTCGCAAAGTGCACCAAAGTATTATAAAAAGGTGAAAAATGCACAAGAGGCCCATGAAGCCATTAGACCAACTGACATCCGCAAGTTGCCATGTATTATGACACATGCTTCTTTTGTGAATATTTTACTTGAATGATGTGCCAAGGGTGACTGCTAATAATATTACATGTTGATGATTTGTCAGCAATGCTTTCTGGGATACTTGATGAAGAATCCTTGAAGCTCTACACACTTATTTGGTCACGAACAGTTGCATGTCAAATGGAACCTGCTGTCTTTGAGCAGGTTAGGCTACTGAATATCCTTCAACATATACTGCGTGAACCTTAAATTATATTCTAAACTAGCCGTTATTCTAGTTTGTACCTATAGTATTGGCTGAATATTCATTTAGAATTCAAAATTGTGCCACTTTTTTGTTTTATTGGTAGGTGAAGGAAATTATAAGAAAAGGACAGAGTATAATAATCCTCTCAAGAAAACAAAACAAAGAGCAAAACTAGAACCTAGGAGATTGGAAATGTAACACTTATTTGTTTTATTGGTAGGTGAAGAAAATTATATGAAAAGGACAAAGAGTGTAATACATCCTCTCAAGAAAACAAAACAAACAGAGCAAAACTAGAATCTAGGAGATTGGAAATGTAACAAAGCATGCCAACCTCTCTGCATGTCCGAAAAATAAATGTCTTTAAATAATAAATACACCATGAGCCGAACACCTGTGTAGCTAAAAAAATAACCCCATCTCAAATGACAACTATAATTCAATAAGTTCCCTAAAAAAATTTAGCATTCCTCTCCAGCCATAAACACTGAAGTATCACAAAAGATATAACAGTGTCACAAAATTTTAGCCTCTTTGTGCCAGCCAAAACATCTAAATTAATCACAAATCCTTTGGACGGTCCAAAGTTTCCTAAATCCATATAGTTTATTCCAAAACAAAGTAGCTGCAAAACAAATCATATTTTACTATGGGACTAACAACTTGGGCAATGTTGAGGCCCTCTCTCCGCCACATTTTTGTTATGGAGTATTTATTCTGACAGTCTCTTCTGTAGTTTATGGATACATTCATAGTTACTGCAAATGGTCTAGGTTGCTGGATTGCCATTCTAGCTGCCTGGCCTGGTTGACAGTATGTGGTTGACTGTGGTTTGTTGGGTTGCAAGACACCTTTGACCTAAAGCCTTATTCATGTAACAACATGATGTTCCCCCATATGTTTTTTGATGGGAAGAGTTGTATTTGATATATGCATTATGTAAGCATATCATTAGCAGCTTAGCTTTCCTCTGTGATTCAGTTTTTTCATGTATCCTGATCTTTTGTGTGCTTTGGTCAGTGGTTGTTTTAGCAAAATATCCACTTTCCATCTCTTTCTCATCTTTATAGCAGATAGCCAGATAAGATCTGTTTGCTCTGTTGTATGGAACTTTGGTTTGTTAAAATGTTAAAGTTGTTCAAGGTAACTTCATTTATTCCTGGTCTACTAATGGTAGACTGTGTCTGTGTACTGGAGAATGATCATGGACAATTTCTGATTGTTGAAATTACATTTGTGTTCATATAAAATTCATCTGCTTCCATCTGATATTATTATGTTTGACCAGACTTTTTTCCTAACCTCCTTTTGATTCCAGATACAACTTGATATTGGAAATGCTGATGAGTCTATTATATTACGGTCTGCCCGCTCAAGGGTTGAGTTTCCTGGATATCGGGCAGTTTTTATGGTATGGTTAGTTGCAGCAGATAAGTGATGCTGGCAGCATATAATCTGTAACTATTTATATACCAGTTGACAATACCTGAAATAATAATGACTTTATGTATATGATTATTAAATAAATTGTTTTATTTCTACTATATCGTGTTTTGATGTTGAACAAGATCTCAAATTGGAGCTTAAAATGTTTTGGAAAGACTTTCTATCTTGTTTGCTATATGCATGCAAGGTTACTCCAGAATTTCCAAATCCCAAAAGAAACACATAATTTTGTATGCATTACTTGATTACTTGATAAAAGAGATTGAATGATTTAATGAAGCTCACATTTGATTCAAATCTGTATAATTATGAGAGGTTGTCACTTGTCACGATTTTTATTTCATTATTTTGCTGCGCATTCCTTTTATGTTTCTGTGAGGTACCTACTCTCCTTAGGTCAAGATGAAGGCCCAAAAATTGGTTTTGTATCTCTACTAATTTCAGCTGTGGTAGAGAATGTCCACATGTACCTTTATATGAATAGGAAACTAAAACTGACATGTTTCCTGACTCACATGTGGTTTTTCCTCCCTTCTAGGACATTGTTACTGAAGCTGTTCAAGATAAAGACGTCGATGAATCCAGCCGTGATCAAACATTTGGAGTACTGAATTCCTTGAAGGTAATATTTCTGAAAACTTGACATATATAATTTATACTATTGAAAACAATTTCATGCCTTCTCCATATGGCAGTCTGCCCTTTCTGTTTATTTAGATAGGATGCTGTTCTTGGCTTCCTTATGGTGCACTTTGCAATTTGTTTTCTAAAAAGGGAGGGGATTTTGATATATATACAAATAGATCCACAAGTACCCTTGTAATAATATCTTCTATTTTTCTTTATTATTGTTTTCTCTTGGATAAAAGTAACTATCCTAAAAGCTTATGTAGTTGAATCGGGATTCAAATCGTGAATCGGAAGACTCATTTTCTAAATCTTGAATTGAATCGTATCGTGAATTGTAAGATTCATGATCAATAATGAAACATAGTAAATGCAACTAACAAAAACATATTAAAGCACCTATTCATGATCAATAACTAAAAAAACATAACTCCAGGAGCATGAGATGCATGAGTTCTGTTAAACCTGAGTTTGTGAACCCTTTATTTTAGTAGAATGGAAACAAAGCAATTAAATAGTAGAATACATGCATTAAATGAGTGAGCAACAAATAAAGTAGTGGAGTAATCAAATAGGATAAGTTCACAAGTGTTCTTTCAATTCCTTTTCATTTAATAATTTAAGCTTATATGACTTTTTAATTTTTTCATGAGAATTGGTGAAAGAAAACTAAAAAAATAACGAATCCTTGAAGCTTGTGAATCGTAAGATTCACATGATTCATTCATGTATCGTAAAATACAATCAATGTTGTTTATGGCGAAAAGCCAAAAATCCGCCATATATATCATAGTTGTTAATCGTGGTCGTCGCAACGATGATCGTGGCGGAGTGGCCCTCTAGCGTGACAATGAGCCTTGTTGCGGAGTGGTTTAAGGGTGCGGTTGTCGCGGCCACAATCGTGGCAGAGCGGCGCAATCGTGGTTCCTGGAGTGGATCCTTGCCTGGGATATGAAATTTTAACGAAAACCCAAAAATGCGATCGTCGTTAGGGAGGGGAATTTGGGGTATTCACATTTGTTTTAGTTTTGGGTTTTTAGCTTCTGAAAATAGAAGCTCTTCACTTTGCGTTTTGCACAGGGATGCTTCACTTTTAGAGGCGGCATTGGCTAACAAAACCTGATGGGTTGGGTCCCTAGGGTAATTGGGTGTGTTTTCTGACCTTTTGTCTTTTTTGATCTGTTGGGCTTTGGGCTTTAAGTTGTGTCCAAAATTTGAGTCCAACACGGGTGGGTTTTTAACTGTTATTTGTGAACTTTTATTTATGGTATAATATAATAAACTAATTAATAATAATAATAATAATAATAATAATAATAATAACGTCAACAAAAAAAATAAAATAATAATAATAGTATCAAAAAATATGAAAAAACTATTTAAAGTATAACATGTAATATAATAAACTAAATAATAATAATAATAAAAAACTAAATAAAGCATAATATATAATATCATAATAAGTTAAAAATAATAGTGATAAAAATATAATAAACTAACTAAGAATAGTAATAAAAACTAAATAAAACACAATATATAATATAATAACTTAAAAATAATAGTGATAAAAAATATAATAAACTAACTAATAATGGTAATAAAAACTAAATAAAACATAATATATAATAATAAGCTAAATAATGTGATATATATATATATATATATAGGATTAAAAAGGTTTTGCACAAAGTTATTGATCAAAGGCAAAGTGCTTTCTTGGGTGGTAGGCATTTGTTACATAGTGCCTTAGTGACAAATGAAGTGGTTGAGGAGGCAAGAAGGTTAAAGAAGAGGTGTTTGATCTTCAAAGTGGATTATGAAAAGGCCTACGATTTAGTAAGTTGGGAGTTTTTATTTTATATGCTCCATAGGTTGTACTTTGATGACAAGTGGATTAAATGGATCCAAGGATGTTTGTTGAGTAATAGAGTTTTGGTTTTGGTAAATGGAAGCCCCACCAAGGAATTCATGGTAACAAAGGGACTAAGACAAGGAGACCCACTAGCTCCTTTCTTATTTAACATTGTGGCCGAAGGGTTATGTGGGATGATGAGAGAAGCAATTAAGAAGGATTTATTTACAAGCTTTTGTGTTGGAGAGAGAAGAGTGGATGTTAATCTCCTTCAATATGCGGATGACACCATCTTCATGGGGGCGACTTCTTTGGCTAATGTGTTGACAATTAAAAGCATGTTGAGATGCTTTGAATTGGTTTCCGGTCTTAAGTTGAACTTCCACAAGAATAGGTTTGGCACTATAGGGGTGGGACAAGGAGATCATGGAGACATTTGCACACTTGTTGAATTGTAAGTTATTACACTTCCCTTTTGTTTATCTTGGTATTCCTATAGGTGCCAACCCTATGCTAGTGGAAACTTGGAAACCCATTATTCATAAATTTAAGAGGAAATTGTCGGGGTGGAAACATAAAATTTTGTCTTTTGCAGGGAGAGTGTGCCTTATTAATTCGGTGTTGTCATCATTACCATTGTTCTTTTTATCTTTTTACCAAATCCCTAAAAGTGTAGGTAGAGATATTGTTAACATTCAAAGAAACTTTTTGTGGGGTAGTGTGGAAGGAAAAAGAAAAGTGTGTTGGGAAAGTTGGGAGAATATTTGTCAACCAAAAGAGAGGGGTGGCCTTGGGATTAAAAACATTTTTACTTTCAATGAAGCTCTTCTAGCAAAATGGAGATGGGAGCTTATGCATGAAAAAGGTTGTTTGCGGAGTGAAGTTTTAGGATCTTTATATGGAGGGTGGAGAGGTCTTGAAAAGGGAGAGGTTTCAAAAAAAGGCATCTATATGGTGGAGGGATTTGTGTTCATCATGTGGAGGTACAAATTCAACAAAATGGTTTGATCATATGGTAAAGTGGAATATTGGGATGGGGGACAAAATTGTTTTTTGGAATGATACTTGGGTGGAGATCAACCGTTGGCATCCATTTATCCTAGAATATATTTAAATTCATGTCAAAAGGAGGAGAGAATAGAAAATATGGGAGAATAGTGTGATGTGTGGGAATGGAAGTTAAATTGGAGGAGGGAGTGGTTTGAATGGGAAAAAGAAGTGGTAGAGAAGTTTCAAAGGGAGATTTCAGGAGTTATATTGAGAAAGTTTGAGAAAGATGCGTGGAGGTGGACACAAAACCAAAATGGGATCTATGAAGTCAAATCGGCTTACAGGGCTTTATGTTGTCTTGAATTGGGCCCGCTACATGATAAGATATTTGGCCAAATTTGGAATATGAAGGTCCCTCCAAAAATTATCATTTTTCTGTGGAGATTTATTAGAAACAGGTTGCCAAGTGGGGAAAATTTGAGAAAGAGAAATGTGGATGACAGTGGAGGTGATTTTAGGTGCCCTTTCTGTAGAAATCAAGAAGAAACAATGTCAAACACATTGTTCTCATGCCAGTATGCAGTAGCAATATGGCAAATCTGTTACTCATGGTTGAATATCATCTCGGTTTTGCCAGTTTTAGTGAAAATGCACTTTCAACATGTGGTTATATCTGGGAACAAACATGTAAACGCTAGATGGAGATATATTTGGTGTGGAATTTCCTGGGTCCTTTGGAACAATAGGAACAACATTGTGTTCAGAGGGAAATCTTTTCAAAGAGATATTATCATACAGGAAATTTTGTTTCACACATGGACTTGGCTCAGAAACTATGATTCTTCCTTCGGATACTCTCTTGTGAAATGGTGTCTTAATCCGGTTTTGTGTCTGAGGGGATAAGATGGATCTGCAATATAAGTAACTTATGCAGGGTAGCTTCTGTGATGTGATCTTCGTGTCGTGAGCGGTAGCTCCTGTGATGTGTCTACGTGAGTTTTGGTGTGATGATGATGGTTCTGGTGCTTGGTCTCAGCTAATTGGTGCTCATTAAGTGGATTTTATCAACATGGGGCGGAATGTACTTTGGAAGTCAGAGCCATTTTGGTAGTATATTTATGATTGGGAATAAATTGGGTGGTAGGTAGATTCTTTTTTCAAAAGTCAAACACAATGGGACTGGGGTAGTTATCATGGTTTTGATTGGGTGGTTATTTTATATTTATGAGCTTTTATTGCCATAAATATCGTATAACCTTCCTAGTCTTAATCTGCAATCTGCAACACGTTGATTTAAGTGTATGAACACAAATATGTGTAGAAGGGTTTGGCACCCCTGTTACCTTCTTATTAATATATTATATACATCTTTAGCTGATAAAAAGAAAAAAAGCTATCCCGCTATCCTACTTTTAGGGTCGGCCGCTTTGCTCCGCTATGACGGGATTAACAACTATGATATATATATGGCAGATGGCGTAGCGGAAAATGGCGGGAGCCATGGCGGACCAAAAAAAAATTATATATATATAAATACTAACAAAACAATAGATATAAATTAAAAAAGTAAAAAAAACAGTAGATATAACAGTAAATATAGATAAAAAACTTAAAAAACAGTACATATAAATGAAAAACATGACAAGTTTCATGAGTTCACAATAACCAACGCCTAACAAACTCATTCAAGTGGATGACAGTATTTCCAACCAGGATCTGTCCTAGCTTTGCCCCTAGATGGTTCTTCAGCCATTGTAGAAAAGGGCTGAACAATGAAAAAAAAAAATAGAACGATCAATAGCAGTCGTCGGAAATGGAAGTTGCCGGAGATGGCAGTCGCCGGAGGAAGGAAGAAGAAGATAAAAAAAAAAAACAGAGCACAACACACCAGTGATGGCAGTCGTCGGAGCTGAACAAGGTCGCCGGTGAAGTTGCCGTCGGCGTAGAAGTCGCCGTCGGAGGGAGGTTGTGAAGCAGCAGCAGTGTCGAAGGAGAGGGAGTGACACACACGAGAGAGAAGCAAAGAACAATGTCTCTGTCATGGGTTCTGTTTAGGGTTTAAAGCCCTTGATTTTCAATTGGGTCAGGTTGGGCCTGTGGCCCATTTCCTTTTTTTTTTTTTAAAACTTTTTTTTTCTGCCATACCCGCCATGTTTCTGGCAGCTGCCATGGCGCTGCCATATGACACCCGCAATGCCACCGCTATTGGATGGCGTTTTATTAAAAAACCGCTACGCCATACAGCCATAGCGCCACCATAACCGCTATTTAACAACATTGGATACAATGTCTTTTAAGATTCATCTTAGGAAACGTATCGGTAGATAGCCGAATCGTATCGAATTGTAAGATTCGAATTGTGAATCGTAAGATTCTGATTACTATTTATTTAGAGAAGAAAGATATCTGAATGTTGTGTGACTGAGAAGTTACACATGAGTACTATTTATTATAACACGTTAGAATACAAAGGGACTTAGTTGTAAATACAAATCAAATCCCTAATTGCAGTAATGACTATTTTACAAATGTTAACATGTGCCTATTCATTTGTAACCATGCACAAAATATGCTATTTTAACACCTACCTCAAGCTCGAGGATATGTGTGCCAAGCTGGTTACAAATATACTCAACCCTAGAACCTTGAAGATACTTGGTGAACATATTAGCCAACTGATTTCTGGAATTAACAAAGTCGGTTGCAATTTCTCTAGAAAACACCTCTCGAACAAATTGACAATCAATCCTTATGTGTTTCTTCCTTTCATGGAAGACTGAGTTTGATGCAATATGAAGTGCAACTTGATTGTCGTAGATAAGCTTTGTCCCTTGGACGTCTCCCGATTTTAGCTGTAAGCCGCATAAGTTCACATGTGGCTGCTGCCATAGTATAGTATTTAGCTTCTACTCTGGATTTGGCAACTATGTTTTGCTTCTTGCTTTTCCCGTTGATAATTGTTCTCACTTTTTCTTAGGCTAGCTATGCTATGCATCTGTTTTGTTTTCTTAATATGTGAATTCCATTTATGATGCTTATAGTCGTAGAAGTCAACAGGACATGGACATATGTGTGACATAATTACTCTCGATTTATGACCAAGCATTTATTGATGCCATAATCTTTGCCACACATCCCTTCGTTAACTTTTATTTTATAGACAGGGGATCCATTACATGTGGTTCAGACTGAACCTAATCAGCACCATACACAACCACCACCGCGGTACTCTGAAGCATCATTGGTAAGTCAAATTTCTGTCATAAAGATTAAAGGAGTACTGTAGACTGTAAGGGCCTGTTTACTTTGAGAAAATGTTTTGTGTTTTTGTTTCTTGTTTTCACTTTTAATTACAAATGTGCCACTTTATTTTCCTTTTGTTTTTTGTTTTCAAACACAAGTTACTGTTTTAAGCTTATCCATCATGTTGTTGACTATATCTAACAACTCGTTCTCAAACCTTATAGCCTATGCTGTCGGCTTGTGCACAGGAAAGTTATAATTGGAATTTTGTTAATTGTTAATTGGAATGTTGAGACCTATATTTGGCAGCATATGCATATGGTAAAATTTTCAAGATGTCCATATATATGATTTATAATATTGAATTATCTAAAATAAAAAGATTTGTTGCAACATATAGTGTTCACCATGAATTGGAGTTCATTAAAACATATTATTAGTGCTGGCAAGGAGAAGGGCAGATGGCGTTTCTTTTGTGCTTTGTCTCGCTTTCTCTCTTGAAGATTTACCTGATGATATTATAGGTTAAGAAGCTTGAGGAGCTTGGGATTGGAAGGCCATCAACATATGCATCCACAATAAAAGTTTTACAGGTATTTTACTTCTGGAACAGTGTAATGCCATGACCATTCCATAGCGTATCTTATCTATCATATCACATCAAGTCTATCAATTTAAATTGTAAGTTGTGACTTAGTGAGGCAATCGTATAAGTTGTTTAGGTCTTTGATTTAGTGGAATTGTTTTTAGGAACTCGGCTTGATTTTTGTATTTATTTATGAAAACTATTTTTTTTTAAACTTGTTTGATAAGAGCAGTTTTTGAAAATTGTTTTAAAAAATATCTCCAGTTTATAAAATAAAAAATCAGGACATCTCTAAGCTGTTTTAGTTTTTAACTTGTGATTTTCTATTGTGTTCTTTCTTGTGGTATTTCATCTTCTTCCCTCATTCTAACTTTCTAAAATTAGTTTTAAAAATTGTTTTATAAAATAGTTTTTAAAAACTAAGAAACAAAAACACAATCAAACACACCCCTAGTCCCCTAGTCAATTAGGCTTAGCTCAGCTCCTTTGCTCCATTATTACTCTGCACCAGATCGGAAATTGGTAGAGGTAGGGGCTCAATTAACTGATGAATCCATCTAATAGCATGTTTGGATTAGCTTATTTCAAGGATAGTAATCACATTTTTTAAAAGCTCTTTCTAGAAGCTGATAAATTATTTCTTCAAAATAAGTTGAGCCAAACACGCTCAAATTCCATTAACAGTTCCCATCATAGGTAGTTTGTGCACATAAAAATTCTAACAATTACTCATTCCTTCATGTTATTTGGTTAACAATAATTGTTGACTTCTGATTTCATGATCATTTAGAATTATATAATCAAAGAAGTGTTGCTTCAAGTTTTCAGCCATTTTAGATAGCTTAAGGTTGTGAAATGAGGTGATTGAGTAATGCAATAAGTGTAGTTTTTATTTAAACCTGACGTTAGTAATTTCTCATTCATTCAGCATAACAGAACACTTGGTGTCATATAAAACAGAAGCACCCTGAACACAAAAGAAACCTTCAGTATCCAACAAGCAAATCCTTGTACTAAGACCACAACTAAAGTAAAAAAGTCATCAATCAACTTACATATCATGGTTTGCGACTTCTGATTGTCTTTGTTGAGCTTGTGATACAGTGATAGTTCTCCATGAAACAATTAATGATGTACCAAAGTAGAATTGAGAATCCAACCTCATATAAGAAAAAACTTATCTTTTTTATTTTTATTTTTTATCGATCCTCCTCAAACTTGATTTATGGTTTTGATGCATGTGAGATTCTCTTGTTGCTGTTGTCACTTTGTTTCTATATGTGCACTGCATCTTGCATTGAAAACTTATCGATATGCAACTGTTCACTTTTCAATCTAAGTTTGATAGAATTCTGAGTCCTAAATTTTTTGTTCCCCCAGGATAGAAACTATGTGACAGTAAAAAGTCGAGTTCTGTCTCCAGAATTTCGTGGTCGCATGGTAAGCTTTGGGTTATTTTTGAATTTATTGTTTTGTTCGGATGAAAATAATAGTTACATTGTTGTAATATTTAATTAATATGCCCCTAGAGAAGATTCCAAAGTTTGTCATTTTTGCTTATGGTAGCTTGAGGTTTTAGTGTCACAGATATATGCCCCTTCGCTTTCTGATAATTGACAATAAATGTGGTTTGTCTAATGAATGATTGGTCTGTGGTCTTCATACTATTATTTTCAATTTTCTTTTGATTATATATACATTTTTAATTAGATAAACTGAGAGATAGCAACCATATAACTAATTCTTTTTATAATGCTGTCCCCCATGTGCCTTGGCCGTGTTATACTTATATTTATTCCATTGGTCACTGCTTTAATAATACTTCTTCTGTTTTCTTAATCTCATTCAGCTGCTTTATCTATTAGGTGGCCTTTTTTGGATTTTGCATTAATAGGAAATTCCATTAGAAAAGAAAGATGAATTTTGCATTATGGGCTGATCAACAACTTAAAAGATTATTAGTGCAGTTCTCGTTATTCTAAATGAGTAATATTCTCTCATCAATGAGCCTTTTAATTTGATGCCCTACAAACCTTTTCTTCTCCTGACATATCGGGGAATAGGATATATTTTCCTTTGATGTTTCAATTTTTATGACATAATTCAATCTAGGCTTGTCCATTGCCAATTTTTGCTTTGCAGAAGTGTTATATGAGCTACAATATATGAGGTGTATTTTATGCAATTTTTTGGGTGATGTTCAGGTTTCAGCTTTTCTATCGCATCATTTTTCAGAGGTCACGGACTACAGTTTTACTGCTGATATGGAAACTGAGGTATCTACTATGATTGTGTCCTGGTCCCATAAGAGCTCTCTATTGTATTTGTATTTTAAATTTTAAATGAGGATGACTATGGGATTTAAATCCAATGGTACCCACAGAAATTGCCTGCATTGGGTACAGGTATATAGCTTTCCATTGGGTATGAACATGAACATTAAATTTTCTATTTGCATGGGTATGGTTACTGGTTCAGGTCCTTTTTTTCTTTAAATGCCCGTATGAGTACAGATAGTCTAGTACCCTACAAAAACCTATGCATTGTCATCCTAAATTTTAAAGCTTGGAAGCTGTATCACTGTTGTAATTTGACACACCATTTATTGACTCCTTTTCCCTTGCTATTTTTAATTTGATTCTTTTGTCTACGGTTTGATCTAGTTGGTGGTTGTTATTTGCCTATTATTATTTTGTATTTTTTATTTTATGTCTCATTCTTGATTCAGCTTGATAATGTTTCTGCTGGATTAACTGAATGGAAAGGCCTCCTTAGAGACTATTGGACACGATTTAAATCATATTGTGAGCATACTTCTAATGTTCATATTCATCAGGTGTGACTTTCTCTTCGCTGAAGGCTTGAAATTTGGATATCTAAAATTTTAAATTTGTTGGTATGCTTGCTCTATTGGCAATTGCAAATATTTCTCAATGCACTGTTTATGTTCATGTATTCAGTATTTTTTTTTTTTTGGTTATGCACTCATGAAATGGTTTTTATGGTTGCAGGTTGAGAAGATGTTGGAAAAAAAATTTGGTGATTGTTTATTTGCTTCTCTCCCTGATCAGAGTCGGGTGTGTCCAAGGTAAGTCATTCCATGTATGGATTGAATTAGCTAATACGAATGATAGGATTTGATATCTGATTTAGAGGAAACTGAATATCCTCTAATTATGTGTAATTACATGATCATTCTATATAAACCAGTATCGTAATGTCATTTAGACATACGGTTTCAGCCTAATATGCCTCTGATTCCTGCTGTTTAACAGGTATGATAGAAGGAAAACAGGGGAGGAGAGAAAAGTTTGAAATTTAAATTGAAGGGAAAATGGAAGGAAGGAAAAGTTTGAATCTTTGTTTCTAGAAGTCATAATCTCTATTTTCTTTCCTCCCAGCCAAACATATTAATCTCAAGTAGAACTAAGCATTAGCTATGTTGAAGAAAGGGGGAACCCTCTTGAAGGGGAGAGCCTTTGAAGAGTGATCTTTTTCCTTGTTTTTTCATTTTCAACCAAGAAATAAAGTCATTCTTTTCTATTCCCTAGTTTCTATTTTTGGTTCCTAACAAAATATTAGTCTTTTCTATGTAGTGCTAAGCTCTGATACCATGATGAAAATATTGTAGTGTGAGGAAGTTAAAGAAACTGAGAGAAAGAGAGGGAAAATGCTCAAAAGATAATGAAAATGTGTGTTTGTTAATAAGATTGCAACTAAAAATTGTTTCAGTTTTACAGTCACTGATTCATTTGTTGTTAGGCTGGTGACAGGTAACTAAAAAACTAACTACCCAGCTGATTCAACACTAGAGCTGTGTCCACATTTCACAGAGAAGACTCTAATACAGACTACTGAGGAACATAAACCATATGAACTTGTTTTTGAATGTTATCGTTATACTGGGCTAATTTTGTACTGTGATTATGCTATGCTGATTTATTTATTTGTAGAAAATGACGTTGATTTCATTCATTATATGCTTCTGTGTTTGTTGGTCAATTTTTCTCTTGATATGTTTCGATTGAACTTGTTTCAGTTGTATGGAAGGCACGCTTATTTTTAAAGTAAGTAGATTTGGTGCTGGCTACTTTATAGGCTGTGATCAACACCCGAGGTGCAAGTGAGTATTTTATTGCAAATTTATTTTGTAGGTTCTTGTTCTGACCTAACTGATATGTGATTTATGCAATGTTGTACATGTTATGTATGTACTACATTGCACATGTTATATACTACGTTACACATTTGGAAGAATGGTGTATAGAAAAATGGTGTTCTACATGACGTGAGGAAATTATATGATTTCAGTCCTGTTTTGATTCTTATAATAGAAATAAACAATAAAGCAAAAATCTGTGGCATTGCAAAGTCTTAGAATTTGGGCTTAGGGCTTAACTCAACCCTACAAAACCGGCTTGTAAAGTGAGGACTGCCCAAGCTTTATAAGCTATATTTAAGCCATATCTCTGGTCGATGTGGGACTAAACCACCACCATTGAGGCTACAACAGCCCCCAAAGATGCTGCAACTATGGCGGGCTAGTGGTGATCTCAATTAAGGTGGCTTTCCAACACCCCCCTCATGCCTAGGGCTACCAGCCTAGAACGTGGCAAATGCAGGTGACTCAACAATGGATTTATAATAGGCTTTGATACCTTCTTAGAATTTGGGCTTAGGGCCTAACTCAATCCCACAAAACTGGTTTGCAAGGTGAGGACTGCCCAAGCTTTTTAAGCTATATTTAAGCCATATCTCTAGTTGATATGGGACTAAACCACCACCATCGAGGCTGCAATTAAGGCAGCCCCCTAAGAGGCCGCAACTAAGATGGGCTAGGGGTGACCGCAATTAAGGTGACTTCCAACACAGATATTTATTTATGTAGTGTGAAGGGAAATTTGAGGATACAAGTAGACATCATGATAATACATAAATCCACCCAAAACTGAGAAAAAACTAATGGATGAAACTTTGCTTGTGAACCCACATTTTATCTACTATTACAAGTCAATTTTGTTCCTAATGATATGCTTAAAATTATGCTGTTCATTGCCTGATGTGTTGTTCCCTTTGACAAGCAAACAATTTGACTTGAAGTAGTAAATGGGTCAAGTAGAGTTTATTTTTTTTTCCTAGATCTTTTTTTCTCTTTTGATTCGTCATGCATTGAAAGAAACATTTATATTATACCTGGTACTCTTGTTTGGTTAAGCCACTGTTTTGAATTGATAGCTGATTGCTATGGGTATTTTTGGTATTTTTTGAACTGTATGGTTCATAGATATGATTGATATTAGGGGTTAGGACAATTGATTGGGACACTAATAATAGCTTCTTAGTCGAAGGGTTTAGTTTGTAAGAAGGGGTTTGTCAAGCATATGAATAGGAGGATGTTAGGGAAGGGACATTCAGATGAGTATCATTTGAGAATTGAGCTTTGTTCTTTGTAAAAGGAGAAATCTTTTGTGAAGGGGAAATCCTTGGAGGAGAGATCTCTCCTATTTTCTGTTTTTTCCATTCAATTCAATAAAATGTTTCTTTTCTTTCTGTTGTTCGTAACAATTAGTGGTAAGTACATTTAGTCTATAGTCACTTAAATTAGTGGATGTGCTGAGCTTATGGGATCTCATCTAAATTTTAGGACTGCTAATTTTCTTGTACCTCATTACTAAATTGACTTTACCTTTTGTAGTATTTGTTGCTAAAATTTGCAAATGAATCCATTATGAGTTTTTCTAGTGATTGCTGAAAACAGGTACATTGCTAAAACATTATATGGTACAGAGGAGGAAGAGGATGCATCTCAGCCAAGCACTAGAATAGAGGAACCAAAACTCCTAGGTGTTACCAGTGGTTCAAATGAAAAGGTTTGCGTTAGATGCTGGCCTTGGTTATATGTTGTAAAGGACTGATTTAATTTTCTTTTGGGGCTGCTTATGTTTCCCTCAGGTTCTTTTGAAAAGTGGTCCTTACGGAGTTTATGTTCAGCTTGGAGAAGACAGGAAGGGATACATACCTAAAAGAGCTTCTGTCTCTCATGTATGTCACATTTCCATTTTCAACGCTTTGAATAATTTTATTTTACTATTTTTTGGGCTATGGAGGCCAGGTATTTCAATAATAGTTTGCATGGTAGTCAAACTCGAGTTACTACTGACTCGGAAAGGGGTCACAGAATCGTAAACCGTAAAATCGTAACTTGAAACGTAAAGACTTATAAAATTAATATATATGCATCTAACATAGTAAAATATGATAAAAAAAAACACGTATACCACACATGAAATACTTAATTAAGCTTAAATTCATAATCAAATTGATAAGCATAAGTAAGTCAATGACTAAACAAACTCCATACAGAATCCATAAAACACAAGACATGAACACCTAGGCTAGACCTCTAAACTCTAAAGACTAAAATAGATCATCCAAATTAAAATCATAATCACTCAAGATGTCCACAATTCTTCCATCCTCTCCATCTCCTTGTCCTTTATTAACCATATGAGCAACAACGGAACAGAGCGCACAGAGCAGAGGCAGAATGAACAAGAAAAAGTAAATAATGGAAGAAGGTATATTTGGAAGAATTAGAAAGTTTAATGAGAATAATGAAGTTGAAAAAAAGTAACTCACACAAGCAAAACAGCTGCAGAGAGCAGAGGCAGAGTGAACCAAAAAACGTGAAAAACAGATAGTGAAGTTGAAAAACAGAATTGTGCAGGCAGAGGAGAAAAAACAGAGGTAGAGAACAACTCTTCAATTTGCGGCGGAGTAAAACTTCCGATGCGGCAGAGAAGACCTTTGGTTGCAGTGGTTCGTGCGGAAGTTGTGACTTGCGAGAGGGAAAGCTTCACAGCAGTAACTGTTCAATTTTTCCGCTCAGTAAGTGTAACTTTTCATGTGTTTGAGCGGTAAAATTTAGGTTAGTGGATTGGGTTTTATGGGCTTAGGGTTTAGAAGCCCAAAACGAAAAAAAAAACCCAAAAGTTTGGCCAAACCCTGAGAGTTGGCCCCAAAAAAATTGACGCATGTGAACTTGTTAAGAGATGGCGCCTCCACGATTTCGCGATTCTGCGTGGTGCTTCCACCGATTCTGCTCTCCACCGATTCTGAGCATGGACGAGCACGGAGAGGCTTCCCAAAATCGTAGAATCGTACGATTCTATGTGCTGAGATGCGATTTTAGCTACCAAGATAGTTTGTGTCTGTGAGTCTGACAAAAAGAAGTTCGTATCTCCCATGTTTATTGAAAATTTAAGAGGTAAATGTGTTGGATGCCTGCATTATATGTTGGGCTATAATGGTAAATACAAGTTTATATGATATGGGGTGTGAAAATGGGCCAAGCCCGATAAGCTGGTCTGATTAGCTGATGCATGAGTTGGGTTGGGCAATGAAAATTCATGCCTGGACTGATTTTGACTTGGCCTGGCCCAAATTTTTATTGGCCAAAACTGGGGTGACCCATGATAGGATGGGCCAGCCTGTTGGCCCGTTTTTTTTTTTTTTTTTAAATTATTTATTTACTTTTTTGTAATTACTAAAATCACAAATGATAAATTCAATATTATATGTGCTGTTCTTAATGTCTAATTTGAGTTTTGTTTTCAATTTCTACTTGTTTATTGTTACAATTAATGCACTACATGATTTCTATTATTGCGTATTATGTTTTGCTATTTTATAGTACAAATGACACCCTATATTTTTTTATTTTAGTTTACAGTAATAAAAAAATATTTTATTAACTTGTTATATAAAGGTTAAATTGTTTTGATAAAACTTTCTATATTTTAAAAAAGTGAGTGGCCCATGGGCCAGTGGCTCGCTAAGGGCAGGATTGGGATAGCAAAGTTCTAATCCGCCATTAAATTGGCGGGTCCATCCCAACCTGAAAATGAGTTTGGCTCATTTGGGCTGATCTGAACTGACTGCTCTATATATGATCATTGAACAAGGAAAAAATTCCTGAGATTTTGGGGGGTAGAAAGGTGATCTATGTGCCAAACTACTGTTGCTGCAAATATATAGTCATTTTAGTGAAAATGACTTGAAATACTTTTTGGGTTATAACTGTGAAAGTTAGGAGGGAGGAGAATAATGCATAAGGGTTCAAATTAATAGGATGACGAGGTTACAATTTTATGTCAAACAATGTGGAAGATAATAAGATGGTGTAATTGAACTAGAAGCATGGAATTATGATGGCAAATAGAAATCTGCATGGTTGTAAGAGAATGTTCACAAAACTCAACTAAGGTTATTCACCCATGATTTCTGGGCCCTGATTTTTGGTACACCAGAATCAGACTGTCCAAAGCTGATTAATGTGAGTCGATAAACCTAGATAATCAAGGAAAAATTGGGATCCTAAAAGCTAATTAACGAGAGGAGATAAACCTAGCTAATCAAGGGAAAATTAGAATCCCAAAAATATTATCTGATACACTAATTTTTAAATAGAATAAGCAACAATAACTCCTATTAACTTGGTTGCTTGATCAGAAACATCCATAATCTTCTAAATGATCTTTCTACAAAAAGAACTTCTCTGTTCCTCTCAATTGTCACTTTTTGATGTTTTTGCATTTCTATTTTTCAACCAGTCTAATGTATGCTTTGTAGCAAAAAATTAATAAAGTAAGCTAGATGACAATGTTCATCTTTGCATAATATTGGCTAGATATTTGAATAAAGGAGAGTAGTAAAAACATATCAGAATCATTCCATGGATCATTGGCATTGTTCATTTTACAGAATATTGGCTTCACAGTTCACACCTTTAAATTTACTGTAACTTGGAATCCTCTAACCCAAGCTTCAAGGGATCTTGACAAAAAAATGATAAATCAGAAATGTATTTCTGGTTGAATTTATGATATGATAAAACTTGGGAATTTTCTGGACTTTAATTGTTGAAAGCATTCTGAAACTAATGAGATCATAATGATACTGAGATACCAGACTGCAATATAAGCATTACATTTTTGTTCTTCAAACAAAAGATATAAATGTATGGTTAAAGGATGAAAGTTGTCTTAGCAGAAAGGGAAATACGAATAAGACTTTTGGAAGCTGTAATGCAGTCTACTGGTTAATGCACCTGTTAATTGTACTGCAATGAAGTCATTTTTAAATTGTCTAGTCCTCCCCCCACCCCCCCAGTTTAGGGTACCATTTTTTGTTTGGGTGGAGGGACCATTTTTTGTGTGAATTTATTTTCTTAATATGATTGTTAAAATCAAATGGGTAGAATACACTATATTCAAAGTCTGTTATATAATGTGGTTATTTGTTTCCATAGTGCATGAAATTCTTCTTGTTCCTCTATGAATGTGGCTTCTGAGTGAGTATGCTGTGCATGCACCTGTGCAACCTCTGGTTGATGTCTTGTCTTTTTTTGAGGGTGAAGAGTTAAGAGCTGCTTGTGCAAATATGACCAATTATTATATCTTCCAATTCAAGGAAAGAAGTAACAATTTGGATTGTTTCAGATCAAGGATGTGGATTCTATCACCCTTGAAGATGCACTTGAGGTGCTACAATACCCATTGACATTGGTATGTTTCCCACTTTTCAATTTGAGCCATTGGTACTTTTCATGTTTGTTAGAATTTGTACACTGGATTCATTTATTTCATGTATCTGCATATTAAATGCATTTAGTGTTTGTAGGAATTAGTATCTCTTAGCCTAGGAAGTAGCATGTGAATTAGTCTATATATATGGATGTTCTGAATAAAGGATATATTGCATAAGAAAGCAACTTCTTCATACTATTCTTTCTCACACTAAATTCAACATGGTATCAGGGTGGTACCACCCCTTGATTTGTCCCATCACAATTTCACTGCCACATTCCTAAATGTTTAGCTTTTTTTTTCCCCCCCTTGTTACTTCTCTTTAGTCACATCCTCTGGTGCAAATAGCCAATCAGCCTTGCTCCACCTTCGTCCTGTTGACTTCCTCCTCTGTTGCTCTTTTCCTGCAACCTCTTCTGGTGAGTTGTTATTGCTAGTCGAACTTTACAATGTCATCTCCTGCAAACTTTCTAGTGACCTCTACTAGCAAACCTCTCTAGTGGTGAAATTTGCAGCAATTTTTTCAATTAACTTCCAGTGACCTTTCTGGTGAACTCTCGCAAACTTCTGGCAAAGGTTGCCAGCAACCTTGAAAGTTCCGTTAAACTTTTGTGGAGAGATAGTACCTCATTACCTCTATTAGTGTTATGTGATCTCTTCTTTCAGAAATTCTCAACAGTATTAATCTCCAGCTATCTCCACATTCTCTGCTATGTCATTCTCTAGCTACCGCCTCATTTTCTGATGTGTCAATCTGTAGCTGCAACACCACATTCTCAGTTGTGTAAATCTCCAACTGTTTGGACATACATTTGGTTTATTTGATGTTATTCTTGCAATTATTATTGAATTCTCAGTTTTTTGTTTTTTGCTCCCTTGGGCTGCATTATACCATTTATACCATTTTTCACGTGTTTTTAGTTCTTGGTGAATTTGGAGTATTCTAGTTGATGTTGTGTATAATTTGCTTGCAAGAAATTTCGGCTGATGATTACTCCAGTTAATCACTTTATTTTCTCTCTCTACTTTTAGCCACGCTATAAATATCTCTTTCCTTCTCTGGTGCCTAAGGATTGGTATAATGCATCAAACACTTTAGCTCTTGCCTCACTGCCTTTTTGGTATCTTTCTACTGCACATTCTTCCCAATTTTCAGCATTCTTATGCAAGGACCATGCTTTATAACGTGCCTTTTTATTAGAGTATTGTATACTCTTGATTTAATAGATTTAATAGAGTCTGTACTGTAAACAGTTAGTTGTCTGTTAGTTAGACTTAGTTTAGCCAGTCAGGGTCTTTGGTCAGCTATATATAGCTGAACCTCTTATGTTTGTAATTGATTTTTCAGAAATACAATTCACAGATTCTTCATTTTTTATTTTCTCTCTGAATTATCTAATATGGTAATCAGAGCTAGGTTCGAACCCTAGATTTTTTTACTTTTTAATCTTTATCACAGATACTTTTATCCCACCACCAAGATTCTTTATTCGTAGGTCTCCAAACTCTTGATTTCCTGAGTCTCGGTATTTTCCTAATCCCTCTGTCCATCTTGTCCCAAATATCAATGCATTTCTTTGTGTTTCCAACACCCTTCCTCCATAACTCTTTGCTGAAAGCTCCATTGTTTTTCACCATTCAATTGCCACCATTTGATCCTTGAAATCCTACCTAACTTTTCCTTCTTACTCTCTCCACAACTCTTAAATCCATTTAAATCCATGGCCAAGAAATCAAATTGAGAACTTCTCATGTTTCACTTTACAATCCATGCCAAGTTTTCTATCCGATTTTCTTATAATAAAGAAATCAAATTGAGAACTTGCCACTCCACTTTAGTATTTAGTAGTTGATGAGATTCTCCTCTCTTTTCCTAAAACAAGTCTTGGTTATTTTGTAGTCGTAAGCTAAAGAGAAATCTAGGATATATTTACCCTCTACATCTGCTTCTCCTAGGTCATAACCCTCATGTGAACCTTTGTAACCTCTTGATGAGCTCCCTACACGACCATTTAAATTCTCTCCTAGAAAAATCTTTTCCCTAATGATATTCTTTGGACTAAAGGTTCTATATCCTCCCAAAATTTTATATTTTGGTGTGTAAGCAATGGTCATGTTAGTCCACAACAAACTTTAGAGCTATAACCCTATCTCCTAACCTTTTAACAAGCACAATATCAATCTTCCAATACTTGTCTACAATTTTTCTCACCCCATTTATCAATTTAATTTTGCCCATTTCATTAAAAAGTACTCTTCAAAATATTATCATCTACACCAGCAATTCCATTTTAAATCTCTCCCTCTAAATTCAACAATCTTGATTTTGCATTCCAAATTTTTACAATTATAAATATAAGATAAAATAGTTGGTATTTTATATATATATATATAGTTTCAAAAAGCATATTTGAAGTTAATTTTAATAAATACTGTTGGGTTACAAAAATCGTCCTTAGTTAATGAGATTTATGAACAAGACATGTACAATGCGAACTTGAAATCAAATGATTTGTTTTTTTTTTAATATTCGATCTTAAAAATATTTTTCATTCATATGATATTTTGATTTGCGCACTAATGTTAACATATCTGATGTCTATCCCTGTCTGCATTTTTTAGTCATTGTTGAAGTAATTAATTTTCTTGTGGTTAGGGTAACCATCCTAAGGATGGACAGCCTGTCATATTAAAGCTTGCAAGAGTTGGGTTTTGTGTTAGACATCGGCGCACGATTGCTTCTGTTCCTAAGGTATGATTGTGGTTTTAAGCATCTTCTAATTTTAGAAATTTTTTTTTTCAGTCTTTGGATAATTTTAACCATAGCAACATAGTTAGTAGTTAAGCATGTGTTTGGGTAAGCATTTGCACATTTGATTGTGGATGATCTCGATTTTACTAATTTTGGTTAAATCAGTCACTACCCTTTAGGATGTAACTACATTAATAAAAGCATTAATTCTAAGAGAAAGGAAACAAACAACGCATGTAGCATTGCTCTTTTCTAATTATTGCCTTTAGATGTTGGTGCATGTTCTTGGATTAGTAACTGGTTAAATCTTGTTCCTAATGAAGCAAACAAACATCTATAATGTATGTTAGAAATTAATGACATTTGTGGATGGATTTTTTTTTTTTTTGTGATTTTTCCACTTCATTTTGTTTGAGAAATTGCTTCTATGGCCTTGTCAGTTGGGGTGATAGGCTATTCTAAAGGACTTTGTTGTTTTCTTCCTTTTGTCTTTTAACACGTACGTTGGTTTTTTATTTTGTTTCTCACCCCGAGGTGGAACCTTGAGGTTGAGGATTTAAATTTTAGGGTTTTTAACTTTTTATAATATCAGTTCTTAGGATTAACTAAGTGGTTATAAACCGCTTTTAACTATTGATATCTATCTGTTCTTCAAAAATTGTGTACTAATTTAATTCATATCTATTTATCTTACCTAACAACATTACACATATGGTTTTCCATTGGAACAAAGACAAACAGACGTTTGCCAGACAAAATGTTTCCTTTCACATTTTTTCTTCTCTTTCCAATGGGTAACCAATCACAGCTATTATGTCAAAATAACATTTCAAAGCAAGTTTCTCCAAAGCTAAAATTTTTCACAGGTTTGGTTGGGTTTACAAACCAACACTTGACCGTGTCATTTGACTTTTTATTCATTTATTTATTTATTTTTTGAAATTGACATTCAGAATGTGAAGCCAAGTGATGTTACCCTGGAAAAAGCCCTTGAATATTTATCTGGTAAAGATGTGAGACGATCTGGTCGTCCAAAAGGCAAATCTAAAGTTCAAGAAGTTGAAGTTATTGAAGCGTTTTAAGTTTTGACCTGTCTCTTTAGCATGAGTGCAGAGTTTTCTCGTGATTGAGATTGATTACATTAATAGCTGCCCTTAGCTACTGGCAATTTCCAACGATTTTCCAACCAGATTTGCAAATCCCAGTCCCAGAAGAGTCCTGGAAGATTCTTTTTTGGAGCCAAATGTATATTTATTACTGTTCTAGAAATTTTGTTGCGTTTTTTATGTTTTTTGTTTTTTTTTTCTGGTTAACTGTCTATAACGTTAGGCCAATATGATATTTACTTTAGATAGAAATATATTTGTTATAGCGAATCCCGATTGAACTTGATTATAAGCCCTGAACGCTGAGATTTTGATTAGCCTAAGGGTTGATATTCTTTTGGTTGTATTGTATACTAATACTAATACTATAAAGCCGATCAAGGGACTCGTACAGCAAATTCATAGAAAAGCCTATTCATTTACTTTGTCTTAAATCTGTCTTGTGCTTTTTATTTTATTTTTTAGTTTTTAATACTTTTTGATGCATTGCTAGGGTTTAAGAGAGGCTGCTACTTTAGAGGTGCCTTCTCTGAGGCAAAAAGAAAATCAAATATCATCTTTTAGCTTGCATGACGATGTTTTTATTCTATTGTGAAGTGTTAGTATCCGCATGTATCCTTATATTTGTTAAAATATAATTTTTTAAACAAAAAATAAAAATAAATTAAAAATAAAAAATAACTTTGAAACTTATATTATGCCAAAAAATGATTTGTAACATAAAAATTATTTTAAATCTATAATTAACAGTATATAAGTAATTTCAAAGTACAGATGTTTACGAGTATTTATTACTCACTCCTATCCATTAATAAGCAAGTATTCGCTAAATTATCTATTTTCAATTCATAGGAGGCGTTTGTTTCAAGTTATGATGTTGCATTCCTAGGAATCACATTCCCGAAAATATTGTTACCAGAGGAATGTTATTTCCATGCATATCAAAAAATACATTTGGTTAACCTTTAATATTCTTGGGCATATTTTTAAAATTTTAAAATAATAAATAAAAATAAAAATAAAAATGGAAGTCATAGTAGGGTTAAAACATAATTTTTCACATTTCCATAAGAATGTGACTTTCTCACTTCCTCACCATGAGAATAAAAATAGTGTAAACAAACATTTTTACGAAAAGATATCGGAAATATTTTTTGATAACTTCCTAACAAACATGGGAATAAGTATTCCTACCTTCATATTCTGGAAAATGTTAAAAGATTCAATGAAATAAATGCCCTCATAATGAATTTTATCCGTGAGTATATAGAGGTAAGGATTCTTTTGTCTTCCCTCGGTGGGAAGATCAAAAAGGGGTTTGGGAAAATCATGGGCAGGAACTGGATAATGAAGAAGTTTCATAAAAGTTGAATTCAAAGATATGAGACAGCTTAACGTTGGAGACTTAGACGCTAGAGAAATTTCCACCCATTCCCTTCATTGGATTGTGATGACGGGGAAGCAGAAAAGAATTCTTTTTGATGTTCAAAAATATTAATGGGTCAATAAAGCAATAACCAAGAGATTATATCCTACTGCGAATGCTTCAAATTAGGGATGACAAAAAATTTCGTACTCATAGATGTCCATGGATAAAATTTGCAAAACATAAAAGATAGTATCTTTAACGGGTATTCACAGATAATTGGTACATATATTTTCACTCTGTTTGTTAATAGGACGAGGATGGGTTTTATGGTACATGTACTTAGGGTACCCGTTAATATTAAAATATTTTTATATATATTTTTATTTATACTTATGTTTTGGAGTATAATTTTATTTGAACTTATATTTTAGTGTAGTTTCATTTGAGTTTCTACTTTAGAGAGTAATTTTTAGATAATTTTGTTTGGAGCTCACAATATAAATTTTTTATTTATTCATTTTATTTATTTTGAAGAATTATCCATGGATATTTTAATTGTGTAGAATATTTGAATAATTTTAGTTGTAACTATTAAAATTATTTTTCTAAAAGAAAATATTTTTAAACTATTTTTTATTTTTTTGTAAATATTAACGGATACCCTCGGATATCCGTAGATATTAAAAAAATCCGCGGGTATCTGCTTAATGAGTATGTGTGTGGGTGACAGGATGGGCATGGGGCAAATATTTATCCAACAAGGTGGGTAGCGGGTGACTACTACTCGTGTCCGCCCCACTCCGTTGCCATCCCTACTTCAAATGCATGGTTATTTTTTATTGGTTGTACATCTATAAACGTATACCCGATGTCCATCTAAAACATATATATATATATATATATATATATATATATATATATATATATATATATATATATATATATATATATATATATGGTTAATTTTATTTCACACATGTTTAATTATCATTAAACATTTCAATGACATCATAACCTTATTAATCATTTGTGAGATAAAATTAATCACTATTAGACATTTCAATAATCTCATAACAATATTAATCACATCAATAATTAATATAATCACGTTTATTTACTCTTAACTACTTATCAAATAAAATCAATCTTATTTACATATATAGTTAATCATGTGTGACAATCTATAACTTCATAACACTATTAACTACTTTTGATACAAAGTTAAACTATATTTACACAAGTAATTAAGAATAAGTGATAGTCCACAACCTCGTGACATTATTAACCATTTGCAAAGCAAAATTAACTCTCATTTAATATTCCAATAACCTCATGACTCTCTTAACCACATATTATTAATAATATATAATCATGTTCATTTATTTTTAATCACTTGTAAAACAAAATTAACCATATTTATACATATAATCAATCTTGTTTTTGGATGGACGCTGAGTGGACAAAATGTGGGTGTGGATGTTTATCTTTTATTTGGAAAAAATAAACTAATGGAAAAAGACGTACATCTAGGAATTTCACGCCCCACGCCCACCTAAATATGTGGTTAATTATGTGTATATATATTGTTGATTTTGTTTCACAAGTGGTTAAAAGTAAATAAACTTGATTATATATAATTATCGATAGTAGTGTCATGAAATTATGGACCATCATATGTGGCTAACTATATGCATATGATTAATTTTGTTTTATAAATGGTTAATAATGTCATGAAGTTATTAATTATCACACGTGATTTACTATATATATATATGTAAAGATGATTAAATTTGTTTTACAAATGATTAATAATGTTATAATTTTTTTTACTATCATACATGGTTAATTGCATATGTAAATATGATTATTTTATCTCACAAGTGGTTTAGAGTAAATAAACATGGTTGTATCAGTTATCGATATGTGATTAATCATATCAAGAAGTTATTGAAATATTTAATAGTGATTATTTTGTCCCATAAATGGTTAACCTTGTTATGAGGTTATTGAAATGTCGAATAATAATTAACCACTTATGAAACAAAATGACTAAATGTCACTTTTGGTCTTTTATGTTTTAATATTTTTTTGTTTGTTTGTTTTGGTACATTAAGTTTTAAAAGTCTCATTTGGTCCTTTATGTTTTCGAAGTGTTTCGTTTTGGTCCTTTATTTAGTTTTTCTGTTAGCAACGTTAGTGTTCTATTAACTTTCAAATTTTGAAATAGGCTAAATGTCACTTTTGATCATTTATGTTTTAGTATTCTTTGGTTTTGGTACATTAAGTTTTAAAAGTCTCATTTTGGTCCTTTATGTTTTCGAAAGGTTTCGTTTTGGTCATTTTTTTTTCTTTCAATTTTCCGTTAGCAACACTAGTATTTTGTTAACTTTTAAATTTTGAAATAATTAATTTAACACAGTAACTGCTAAAAATCGCCACTATCTTTATTTTATTTTAAAAATTATAAACCACTAAAGTAGACCCTCGACATCAACACCGATCACATCGAGGTCGACAAGGAGACTCTCAACATGCTTCATTCCTTTGGAATCAATGATATCTGGCTCGGTTTAGGGGGTGGTGGGATGGTTCGTTGGTGAGTTTGGGGTCGCTAGTGGCACACAGTGGTCCTGGCGCGGTGGTGGTGTGCAACAGGATTTGGGAGGAGAAGTCTTGGTATGGTGGGATGTCGTGGATATGGGTTTGTGGGGTCGAGGGTGGCAATGCACAATTGTGATGGTGTTTGGTTGTATGGTGGTGCTGCGGTGGTTGAGGTTGAAGATGAATAACAACGGTGTTGGGAGTATCGGCGACGTGGTGACTTTTGGGTGGGAGTTGTGGTGGTTATAGTGGATGTGGTTCAAAACAGATGATGAATAGGACCAAAATTTTTAGTGGAAGAGATGATTTTTTTTTTCTTTACAGAAGATGAAATTATTTTAGTGGTTTATAATTTTAAAATAAAATAAAGATAGTGACAGCTAAAAACTGGCACTATGTTAAATTAATTATTTTAAAATTTAAAAGTTAATGGAACACTAACGTTGCTAACGAAAAACTGAAAAAAAAACCCAAACGAAACCCTTCGAAACCATAAATGATCAAAATAAGACTTTTAAAACTTAATGTACCAAAACGAAAAAATACTAAAACATAAAGGATCAAAAGTGACATTTAGCCTATCTCAAAATTTAAAAGTTAACAGAATACTAACTTTTCTAACGGAAAACTGAAAAATGATAAAAGCGAAACCCTTCAAAAATATAAATGACCAAAATGAGACTTTTAAAACTTAATGTACTAAAACGAAAAACATTAAAACGTAAAGGAAAAAAAATGACATTTAGCCTTAAAAATAAATACATCTTTACTTGAATGAACAAATAAACTGTCATTTATTAATTTAAGTAATTTTTTCTCCATCATTTTACATGTTGTGTGTGACTTTGAACTTAACTTTATCTCTACATTAAGGTATGCTATAACTATAACTATATATTTTTTTAAAAAAAAAATTCAATTTTACTATTCCATTTATATATTATATATATTAATTATGAGGAGGGATCCACTTATTCCAAGAGTAAGTATAAGAGACTTACTCTTCATCTTTATCATTTATTTTCTTGAAATCTAATGGTTGTAATGACTAACTAATCTTAACCATTAGATTTCAAGAAAGTGAATTGGGAGGATGAAGAGTAAGTCTCTTATACTTACTCTTAGAGTAAGTGGATCTCTCCTCTATTTATATGCATAAACTTTTAAACATTTATTGGAATGTTAGAGTGAAACCAAAAATCAAAATGAATAGCTAGGGTGAAGGCTAGGCAACAATATCATACAAAATACTTAGAAAAACTAAAACATTGCAATTCGAAATTAACTATAGTTCAGAATCATTGTATTATTTTTACACTATATTTATATTAATTGGAATGAAATGTTTCATAATTTTATTTCAGATTATTAATTTCTATTTTTTTTGTTATATACGAATATGAAAATAAAAGTTAAAGTGAAATAAAAACCAAAAGGAGGTTCATGGCTAAGGATAAAGATACCCAAGTGACTTTAAGTGAATCAAATAAGGTGTTTCTTTGAAACTAAATTATAAGATTGTTGGTGTCAACCTTTATTAAATTGATAAACAACAAGTCGTTGGTTCGAGTGGTATTAGACTCGGTCCCTTTAAATAAGATATCATAAATCAACAAAAATAGTGACACTATCCAAATAAAATTATTGCATTTTGTACTAAACCTGATGATTTGTTCCCTTGTTTGTGTGTTATTTTGCATGGTTTCAAAGCAAGAAATGAAGCGTGGAAAATTTGTACCAATGCGTAGAAAATTCTGGTGCCGAGGTTTTTTGGAACCATAGTATAAGTACTTTTGTCAGCACTGTTGGTTGATGCTGGGTGCAGTAATTTACTATGGATTGACGACAATGGAGGTGATTGAGGATTGAGGAAACACATGAAGATGGAGGAGAAGAAAGAGATGGTTGAGATAATGATATGGAAAGATTTTGATGAGAGTTTAATAACCGATCGATGAAATAATATTTAATAAGATTCTAATGAAATTTTAAAGTGGGTATAACAAATGGAATTTTAAAGAGGGTATATCAAACGATGAAATAAGAAAAACTTAGCTATAATTTTGGTTCTCCTGTTTTGTTCAATCCGTGATTTTGGTCTCTTTATTTTAAAATATAAATATTTGGTTTCTCTATTTTTAAAAATCAGCAAATTTGGTCAAATCTTCAATTTTGCTTACATTTTATTTATTTTATTTTGGTTCAATTGAACCATAGACCTTACATATTCATTTAATGTACCATCAAGAAATGATTTAATTAATTAAAATGTAAGATATAAAAGAAATAAACACATGCAAATTAAGGATTCAACCAAAAATGCGAATTTTCTAAAATAGGGAACAAAATGTCTCTATTTTAAAATAGGAAAAAAATTGCTACCTAAATAGGAAAACCAAAGTTGTATTTAAGCCAATAAGAAAAGTATGCTACCTAAACAAAAATGCTGTAATGAAAGAATTCTATTAGGGGGCGTTTGGTAGGGGAGAAGTTTTTTCATACCCAGGAATGATGATTCCTGGGAAAGTCAATTCCTAGGAATCATGGTTCTTGTGAATGATTAAAATATGTTTGGTTGGTCATAATATGTTTCCTGGAATTAAAGTTTCCTATATTTGATTGCATTAGAACTTTCTTGGGTATATAAGAAATTTTTACAAATATACCCTTTGTTAAAATAACTTCATTAATATAATAATCTATCTATCTATCTATATATTATATAAAACACAGTTGTTGACTAGGACTGGTTGTCCACATGTCACATTCTGGTGACATTTATAATTTTTGTATCAATATTAATCTATCTATCTTTCCATATTTAAATAAACAAATTTTAAATTAATATATCTTGATCAATTTTATATTTTTAAATAATATCGTGTGAATCAAATTTTAAAATTATATTTTAAATGTTTGAAAACCTGCATAATATATTAATATTTTAATTATAGTAATTTAAAAAATTTATTGATATTGATTCATTTGATTTTGAAATGATATTTCTACTTTTATTATTATTATTATTATTGAATGATATTACAAAAAATATATACTATTGGATGATATTAAAATGTCACATTCTGGTGACATTTTAGTATCAATATAATCAAGTAATCTATCTATATCTATCTATCTATCTTTCTAGATTTAAATAAACAAATTTTAAATTAATATATCCTGATCAATTTTATACTTTTAAATAATACCGTGAGAATCAAATTTTAAAATTATATTTTAAATGTTTGAAAACCTGCATAATATATTAATAATTTAATTATAGTAATTCTAAAAATTTATTAATATTGATTCATTTGATTTTTGTAATGATATTTCTACTTTTATTATTATTATTATTATTATTATTATTATTATTATTATTACAAAAAATGTATACTATTGATGATATTAAAATTTATTTTAGTTAATAAATTAATATTTAATAATAATAAATATAAATAAAATATATAAAATTTAAATTTTAAAAATATTTTATTTATCAAAATGATATTTGTTATTAAAATTTAACAAATATAAATTTATGAGATATATATATCACGCTATAAAAAAGACATGAATTTATAAAAGGAAAAAATATGATATAATTTCTTAAGAATTAAAATTGAAGTAAAAAATAAACATAATATTTTATATTAATATGATAAATTATAAAATAAATAAATATTATTGTCTTTTAGATTTAATTGTACTCATTACGAGTTAAAAATTGAACGCAACGGATCAAATTTTTATATACGAGATTAACATTTAAAATTAAGTCTAAAGTTAGAATTTAAAATTTAAATTAATTGCATCAATTTTAAAATTATTTAATTATTTTAAAATTAAAATATTAAATTTATGACAATTTTACAAAATTGTGAAATAATTAACTTCAGTCTTTTTTAACCTTAAATGCATAACGTTAAAATATTTTAATAATAGTAATAAATATAAGTATAATAAAAAATGTTTTAAAAATATTTTTGTAAAGTAAATTAATTCAAATATTAATTTATGATAATTATATAATAATATAATATGATTGCAATTAATTTTATTTTCTATAATTGATAGAATTGAACAAATTAAATGGTATTGATTGTAATTAATAATAATATAATTGATTGTAATTAAACGGTATTCCATATTCTGTAAAAAGAATATTTCCATAATATTACGATTATATTTATATTTCATATGATTATATGATTATATGGTTATTTTCTATAATTAATTAATTAATTAATTAATAATAATATAATTGATTGCAATTAAATGGTAATCAAAATTTTGTAAAAAGAATTTTTCCTTAATATTATGATTATGTCTATATTTTATATGATTATATGTTTATATTTCATAACTCAATTATAATCATATTAAATATCAATATCAATATGATTATATGATTATTTTTCATAATTAATTAATATGGTTATAAAAGGAGTGAGACTAGGAGTACTTGCAGAGACAATTGATGTAGTTGTAGAGACATACTTGCAGAGACAATTGATGTAATTTTGAGTGACATTCATAATAGAGCCATGGTGGTAGTTTGATGGAGTTGCAATATCTTTTTTTATTATTATGTTTTCTCCTTTATTTTTTTATTCCTATTTCTCTTTTTTTTTCTTAGACTTATTGTTTGGTCGGTTGTAAGTGTTGATATTAATCTTATTGCGGACGCGTTCATGATAGAGCCATGGTGGTGATTTGATGAAGTTGCAATGTTTTTTTTATATTATGTTTTCTCCTTTGTTTTTCTTCACTCTTTTTTTATTCCCGTTTCTCTTTTTCTTCTTCTTAGGTTTACCGTTTGGTCTTTATTGTAAGTGTTGACATTAACCCTATTGCGAACCTGGAAAGGTTTTTTTTAATATAAAAAATATTAATGAACTCCATAAAAAATATTTTAATAGAACAATATGTGAGTTCTTTTAGTTAAAATTAATTTTTTTTATTATTTTCATCTTATTTTTGTTATATAGTTTTATTTGTCTATATGTAGAAAATCTTTTACTTCAAGAAAATGGCATTGTGAAATTTAAATATATAGTTGTATAATTTTTTTTTCGAAATCAGTTCTATTATAAAATAAACACATCTAATTATCTTTTATTATTTTATTAATGAATAATTTCCATATTGCAAAAATTTGAATTAGTTTTATCTTTTTTAAGTAATATAATAAATTAACAACATACTTTATACGTATAAAACATTCATTCCCTCCCCAATAAACCCGTGCATTGCACGGGTACTATCTAGTATTATTATGAATTACTATCATATTTGATGTTAAATTATAATGTTATAATATAATAATACAAAAGATGAAATAATAAATAATAAGATAAACTTAGATGATAAAGTAGTTGAGATCTATATTTTAAAAAAAGATAAAAATAAAAAATTACAAATTTTAAAATTAATATTTTTTCAAAATTAAAGAAAAATAGGATCACATGGATAAATGCAACGTTCAACAATAGAAATAAGCTTATAGATAAAAATGAACCTTAGATGAAGATATTTTGTACTTAAAAAAAGGGATAATGTAATCTTTTTATATTATTAAAACTTTCTCCCTAACCGGAAAAGTTAGATTTCCACTTCTTCTGTGAGAAAATTTTTGTGGGAAACTCATTAAAAAATATTCTCAGAAAACATCCTTTCCTAATAATCTTATTTTTTCAAAATAGAAATCAAACATAGAAAATTAACATTCCCAACTTAATATTCCTGAAAATCTAAAATTTTTTCTTTCTACCGAATTATGAGAATTTATAATAGTACTCACGACTTCTAAAATTCTGAGAAGAAGGCAACGTAACATTCACGTCTTAGAATTTATAATAGTACTCACGACTTTGCTTAGAGGATGTGGGACCCACGAAGACTTTTTCACATGACATGAACATTCTGTTGACATCTCTAATTCTTCTTTCATTTATTTCTATGCACTAAACAATTGTTGTCTAGTTTTTTTTTTTTTTGACAGAATTGTTGTCTAGTTATTCTCTGTTGCATCCGAGAAGCTGTTGAATTGAAGTAAAGAATCTGTGTATTCTTCTCTGTTGCAAGAAGTTGGATTAGGTATGTGGTAAGGTCTTTTTCTCCATTTTCACTTTTATTTCTGCGTAGAAAGAATAGAAGATAAAAGGATATGACTGATTTGATTTCTTATTGTTTTCCCATGTTTTAACAGAAAGAGAATATTTGGGTTAAGAATATGAATTCTGCTTGAGAAAATAGATTATGGATTCAAAACATGAGTGGCTATGTGGTTGTCTAAAATGAAAAATAACCTTTTCTTAAAAAAATATTTGGTGCGACAGAATGAACTTTTTCCATTGAAGTGATTAAATCCATTCATCTATATTCTTTGTATTATTGGTCAATCTTGCTTTTGTTAAGCTCACAGTAGTTCTAAGGGCATCAACTTCTATTAGATTTGTGAATTTTAACTGATATGTTGGTTTAATTTCTAATTGCTTCCATCTGCAGACTGTCCATTCTGTTGTGAATGTGTGATTTGCATATTTAAGTTCTTTTCCATTTCATGTCAATGCTTTTCCCATGGCCTAGGCTGTTTAAAGCCAAGTTAATGTTCTACCAGTGCCCACTATTAATAATATAAGTTGAAGCAGCATGTTGGACTTCAATCTTGTTTGGTTTGATGGAAAGCATGCATACATTGGTTATAACATACTTTCAGGTTTCATTTCCAGGCTAATAAATATAAGCTTTATCACAAATTGGACAGAATTCTAACTGTTTCCTCTGTTTAAGCTGTCTTTGTTTTCTGGTATACAGATCAAATTCAAGCACCACTTGGCCTATAATGAAGCTGAAACATAAAAGATTCAACTGTCAATATCATTTAAATTCTCTGTTAGTCAAACAAGTTTGTATTTGAAGTTGAGAGTATTCTCTTAACAATCTGTCTATCGAACAACTGCAGTGTCTTTAACATACTGCATAATTTAAATAAGTGGTAGATGTCAGACAATCAGCTGTTTGATAAAATGTCAAGCAAACATTAATCTGAATTTGAAGTTTAGGACTCTAGGTATCGATCTGTACTGCTATAGTGTAATATGAAGATTAGATTCATCATTCATGTTATTAGGCTTTTTTACATCTGATTGCTTATTGAACTTCTGATGGACTATCAGCTTTCCAAGTCAAAAGCAATCCTCACTAATCTAGGCAAAAGAAATCTCCAAGGATCACAAAACACCCCAAAATTACACTAGCAATTTGGCAAACGTATGTCTATTTGTTCTTTCGTAAGTGAGCAAGAGTATGAACTTTCATGTTTGACCTATTTAATATCATATTAGAAAGATTTTAGATTCCAAGTAATATTATTAAGAGAAAAAAGACTATGTATTAATAGTGTAAAGTAGTTTTACACAAGTCATCCAATTAAAAACCACCATGTATGGTAAATTAGTCGACTTGTACAATAACCATCTTAAAAGTCATACAACCGGTGATTTGTGATTGGATAATGGTGTAAATTTTTTTTACGCTATTAGTGCATAGCCATTAAACTCTAATATTAATGACAAGTGTCAAGAATACATTGAAAGGTAAAAGCTTTTTTAATTTCTTCAAGTGTAGTGTTATAATCATTGCAGGTTTTAGCACTTGGAATTCATAATGGCTGAGCAGCAAATGATTAGTGCTGTTGCTTCTTCCTCTAACTCTTCTTCTATCGTGTCTTGTAAAAAATATGACGTTTTTCTAAGCTTTCGAGGTGAGGAAACCCGGATGAACTTCACTAGTCATCTGCATGAAACATTGAAGCAAAAGAATGTTGAAACCTATATAGACTACCGGCTTGAAAAGGGGGATGAAATCTCACCAGCACTCATCAAAGCCATTGAAGATGAGAGTTGTCATCCTCTCAAAGAACTATGCTTCCTCAAAGTGGTGCTTGGAAGAACTCAGCAAGATACTGGAGTGCAAGAAAAAAGGACAGATTGTGATACCGATATTCTACAACATAGATCCATCCCATGTGAGGAAGTAGACTGGGAGCTACAAGAAAGCCTTTGCAAGACATGAGGGAGAACCTAGGTCCAACAAATGGAAAATTGCTCTCTTTGAAGTAGCCAATTTAGCTGGGTGGGACTCTCGAAATAGGTAAATAAAATGAATTGAGTAAATTTTTTGAAAGAAAAAAATGAGAAAGATAATGTATATTGTTTTAAATTCAGTTGCCCAAATTTGATTCTAAATCCAATTGAAAGATAAAGATGACAAAATTATGACACAAATCATATGATATCAAGTTATATATAGAAGTAAATAGTGATAGACATAGTTGATTCCTTCTTTCGTGTATGCTTGTGCAATGCAATTGTTGCTTTGCATTGAAGTTTCTTTGTCCATGAATGTGTCTAATTGTATAGAGTTAAAAATAATTCTTTTTTACTTATAGTTGAATAAATGAAAATGCATAAGAGATAATAAATTAACAAAAAATTTCTTGATGTGGTATGGAAAAATTCTCCTCAGCCCTAGGTCTCGCTAGCTTTTCTTTCTGTGAACAACAATTTATTATACACATTAAAGTGATGTGTTCAAATAAGCAACGATAATTTATTGCAGTGTACTCATCAGCTATGAAATTTACTTCTGAAAAGATTTCAAATTTAATTTTTCTTGAATAACAAAAAAAAACTAAATTTTAAACATTCATATTTACATTAGACACTGACTTCTCTGATAAATTTTAAAATTTGTATCATCCATTAATTGTCTTGTATATGTATCCTATCCACTAATTTGTACTATAAAAATTTTCATGGTAGTTTGCTTAAAAAGTACGTCGTGTAAAAAAAATCGAAGGCATTGGTTATCTTCTTTAAGTCATCGGATTTTCATTGTAATATATATATTCTCTACTACACTACCATATTGATCATGGATTATGTATAATCATTTGTAGTGCTTTTTTTTTTTTTTTTTTTTCATTTTGAATATGTTAGACTAATAAACATCGATCATTTATTTCTTTGTTGCACTTTTCATATGCAGGACCGAATCTGAACTTATTAAGGACATTGTTGGAGATGTTTTGCGAAAACTGACTCCTAGGTACCCAAAACAACTCAAAGGACTTGTTGGAATTGAGGACAATTATGAACAGATTGAATCATTACTAAAACTTGGGTCAAGTGAAGTTAAAACCCTTGGAATATGGGGCATGGGTGGCATAGGAAAGACAACCCTATCTACTGCCTTGTATGCCAAATTGTTTGCTGAGTTCGAAGTTGGTTGTTTCCTGGCAAATGTAAGGGAAAATTCAAGCACACATGATGAACTTGAAGCTTTACGTAATAAACTTTTTTCCAAGTTGTTAGAGAATGAAAACCATTGTTTTGATGCACCCTTTTTAGTACCTGATTTTGTCATGCGTAGGCTTGGACATAAAAAGGTTTTCATTGTGTTGGATGATGTGGCTACCTTACAGCAATTACAATATCTAATTAAAGATTGTGATTTGTTGGGACAAGGAAGTAGAGTCATTGTTACAACTAGAGATAAGCAAATATTTAGCCGAGTTGATGAAGTATATGAGGTCAAGGAGTTGAGTCTTCATCATTCTCTTCAACTCTTCTGTTTGACTATTTTTGAAGAAAAACAACCTAAACATGGATATGAAGATCTATCAAGAAGTGCAATTTCCTATTGCAAAGGTATTCCTTTGGCTTTAAAAGTTCTGGGTGCAAGTTTTCGTCGAAGAAGTAAAGAGGCATGGGAAAGTGAATTAAGAAAACTACAAAAGATTCCAAATATAGAAATTCATAACATATTAAAATTAAGTTATGATGGCTTAGATTCTTCTCAAAAAGACATCTTTTTAGACATTGCATGTTTCTTCAAAGGACAAGAAAGAGATCGGGTAACATATCTACTGGAAGCTTGTGATTTCTTTGCTGCATCTGGGATAGAAGTCCTTTTAGATAAAGCTCTTATAACAATTTCAGATTGCAATCAGATAGAAATGCATGACTTGATACAGGAATTGGGTTGGGAAATTGTTCATCAAGAATCTATCAAAGACCCTGGAAGACGAAGTCGGTTATGGAAATCTGAGGAAGTGCATGAAGTATTGAAATATAATAGGGTAGGTGGTAGATTCAATTGTTTCTTTTTGATAGTAGTGTATTGTTTTAGAATGTATCGAGTATGATAGCTCTGCTAATTATAATTCTAAAATTTTGTTTCTCAGGGAACTGATGTTGTTGAAGGCATAGCTTTTGATTTGCGTAATTTAGGTAGGGATCTACATTTGAGCTCTAATTCTTTCACAAAGATGAGTAACATGAGATTTCTTAAAATCCATGATTCGTACTGTCCAAACAGATTTAATGTGTACCTTCCTAACGGTCTCGATTCATTGTCTTATAAATTGAGGTACCTTCGTTGGGATGGATTTTGTCTTGAGTCTTTGCCATCTAACTTTTGTGCTGAACAGCTTGTAGAGCTTCGCATGCCTCATAGCAAGGTTAAAAAGCTTTGGGACGGGGTTCAGGTAAGAATGTGGCTATATACATACTACATTTTTCTTTCAATTTGTAAAGGTAAAGGAGAGAGTCCTAAGTGGTAACTGGTCTTGTACTGCCTCAAGTGAAGCTCACTCAGAAGAGCCACACCTAGGATGATGTGCTTCTTCATATGCTTAAATCATTGTTCATTGATAATTTAATGATTTTGATCTGATCAATGTGTTGTATCTTTTTTGATACAGAATCTTGTGAATTTAAAGAATATTGACCTTGACAACTGCCAAGACCTTACTGAGATCCCAGACTTATCTAAGGCAGAAAAGCTTGAAAGTGTTTCTCTTGATTTTTGTGAAAGCTTGTGTCAACTCCATCCATCAGCGTTCTCTGTTCCCATGCTAAAATATTTGAAAATACGTGGCTGCAGAGAGATTGAAAGCCTTACTGTTCTTTCAAAATCTCTCAGTGTACTGCTCCTCAATGGTTGTTTATCTCTCAAGGAACTCTCAGTGACATCAGAGGAAATGACACAATTGATCTTTAGATGACACCGCTATATCTGCGTTGCCATCACCAATTTGGCATAATAGGCAACTTACTTTCTTTTCTCTTAGAGGTTGTAACAATCTTCACAAGTTATGTGATGATCCGGGGATAAGATCCACAACAGCACCTGACCTTTCTTGGCGCACGCATCAACACGATGCATTGAATCTGACATTCTTACAAGCACTGCCTCACAACATTGGCAACTTATCTTCTTTAAAAGTGTTAGACCTATGCGGAACTAATGTTGAGAGCTTGCCTGCAAATATCAAAAACCTTTCAATGTTAAAACAGCTTCAGTTAGATGACTGCAGGAAACTTATGTCTCTGCCAGAGCTCCCACCATCCCTGGAAGAGATGACAGCCTTGAACTGCACTTCTCTGGAGATCATGTTACTAACGAGTGCGGGTTTCGTACAACAGAGAGTTCACTAACTATTCCTTATCTCCCACTATCCGACTTGTGTGGTTTCATTTATTTCATCATTCTTTCTACGGGATCATACAGAATTGCTTCGTGCTCTATCTATCAAGATGGTACACATGTGGGCGGGAGCAGCAACTCTTTACCTTGCACAAATTTAATTTCAGATCATGTGTTGTTTTCATATGTTAGAATGCGGGATCTATTCAGTGATGTACCGTTTAAATTTGAGTTTGATTACTATGACTCGGTTAGACGCGTACAGGATCAAGAGAGAATAAAAGAGTGCGGGGTATTCCCAGTGTATGCCTCAGAATCAGGGTTCAAGCTGTTTGGTAGAGGTAACAATGGAATTTTTGAATTGGAATCCATTACTCAAATGTTTGATAATGAGCCACAGCCCAGAGCAATTGCAGTTGGAGGCTCTAATAATGAAAATGAATTGGAATCCATTGGTCAAATCTCTGATAATGAGCCTGGAGCAATTGGAGTTGGAGACTCTAGCAGTGAAAATGAATTGCAATCCATTACTCAAATCTCTGATAATGAGTCACTGCCCAGAGAAGTTGGAGTTGGAGACTCGAATAATGAAAATGAAAATGAATGGGAACAACTTCTTCATGTGATTACTTCATCGGTATGAAACTTCACCTACTCCTTGATTGTAGGCTCCTTATCTGTTAATTTTTTTCTTAAATGAAATTAGTCTTTCAAATCTAGAAATTATCAGTTGGAAATACTCTTGATTCTATAAAATTTTGCTTAGTATATTGCAATAACATTGTGCTGTATTTACATGTTGAACAGGTTTTCTTTTGAAACACTTGTGGAGAATATTGATAGGAAATGAGCAAGAGTGCATGACTGCTTGCTACCAGTATTTTTGCAGACTTTTTTGGAAGAGGAAGCTGTGGATTCTTGGTAGATTTACCATTATTCAACTAGTGAATTTTGCACGGAAAATTTACTCTTTAGATTCTTGCTACAGCATCATCAATCCTGCCCACTGGGATAATATTGTTCTTTACTTTATAAATTAGGTCATCAGTGAACTCGGTGAAGTTATAGGGAACCATATGTTGAATAATGAAACAGTCAATTAAAAAGTAAATAACAGTATTAAATTCCTAGTCTAAAAATATTCTACATTACTTTCTTTAACTCCTTCAAAATGATAAAAATATTTATGATATCAATTCCGACCAGCTTGATCACTGTATGAAGAAGAGATCAAGTAATCTGTTTTTTTTTTTTTATCGGCTAATGTTATTTGCTAGTTTTTGTTAGTGAGAGGAATTCGAATCCACGATCTCTCCCTCTCCCCTTCTCCCTTCAACTACCAAGCCAACCTTATAACTCCGATCAAGTAATCTGGTTAATACCCTGCCAATCATACATGTTCAAAATATCTACTCATCTTTATTTTCTATTTCTTTTTTACTTGTTCACTTCATTATTTAAATTAGAGAGGACTGATTAGACAAATTCTTAGCTTGAACTGCAGTTTGTTCTCGAGGAAATCAATGATAAATTCTCGGTTAGCATGCATCTTCTTCCCATTGCAGCTAGAGTACGAGACCATTAGTACATTACCGTTGAAACACCCTTGACGATAGAGTCATAGGGTGCTTGCGTGTCTCCTAAGTAATCCTTTGTAACTGATTACAGTCTTGTTCTCCTTGATACCCTTGTTTGTACCACCATCTCCAAAATAGTGCAGGGCATAAGTTGCAACCTTGTTCCTGGGTCAAAGTAATTAAAATGAAAGGACATTTTTATTTCATCAGGTCTCTACAATTTATATAAAAATGTAGCATGACCAACATGTTGTTGGTCCGAATGGTACTGAACTCGGTCTCCTTAAGTAAGGTCTCGATTCGATCCTCGTGGATGGAAAAAAGGTAATTGGGAGGGGAGATCCCATTAAAGGTGGCTGATCAGATTCCTTGGCAAAGATTAGTCATCAGCAAAGTTGGTGATACTCCACACCAATGTCATGATGATCAAAAATATAAAAATGTAGCATGAGGAATGCTAAAAGTGTGTCTGCAGATGGATGGAAACAAAAAAAAGTGCATGTTTTTAACATATGATATCCAAATTCTTAGACAAAATGATGGATAATAAGTCTGAACACGTGATATCCAAATTCTTGAACAAAATGATTGATAACAACTAATCTGTTGATAGGTGAAGTACTTAGGGATATGTTATCTTTGTTGATAGCAAAATATGGTTGTTAGATCCAGCACAGAATTTGACCGTCAAGTTATTATGTGAACTTAAATTCACTGCTTCCACTCTGTTGGAAAACTCACCTTGATGGTGGTCATCCCTAGCCCACCTTAGTTGTGGCAGGTAGCCATGGGTAGAAGAAGGAATGTGTTGAAAGTCCTACATTGTGTGGAGAGTAGCCATGGGCAAAAAGGGACATGTTGAAGTTCCACATTGGCTAGAGATAGTGCTGATATAGAGTATATAAGTGGGGAGCAATCCTCACCTTACAAGTTGGTTTTGTAGGGTTGAGTTATGCCCATAACCCCCATTTCTAAGACACTCTTAGTTATCCTTGTATTTTGTTCACTACGTATGTTTCCCACACGTACCCATGTCCTTTGGGATAATGTGGGGGTACTCAACTGCATATAGCCTTTTCTTTTGATCAGTTACCAAAACTTAGGTACAATCCTCTCCTAGAGGACCCATCATTGGGTGCTCAAGACAGACAGTGGAGAAAGCACATGCAAGAGGGGCCCTCATAGTTGCTAGAAAAAGCTAAACGTCCCACTTAATTTTGTCCACTACCCCTGAAATTGTGGTTAACTATTTGTATAAATATGGTTAAATTTATCTTATAAATGCTTAAAAGTAAATAAATAAGTTATCGACATATGGATAATATTAACCATTTATGAAGTAAAGTTAATCACTATTAGACATTCCAATTAATAACTTCATGACAATATTAATCTCAAATTGATAATTGTTATAATCAGGTTTATTAATTTATTTTTAACCGCATATGAAATAAAGTTAACCATATTTATACTTGTAGTTAACCACTTATGATAGTCAATAACCACATGATACTATTAATCACTAGGAAAGCAAAGTTAACCATTATCAGATATTTCAATAACTTCATGAACCTATTAACCACATATTAATAATTATATATTATATTTATTTATTTTTAACTATTTATAAAATAAGATTAACCATATTTATGCACGTAATTAACCTCAAATGCTGGATGAATTACATTGGGTGTAAAATTCCAGTGATACGAATATCATTACTGGTATTTGCTGGTGTGTGTAACCTTGTTTGCTTGATGCATGAAAATGAGCTGACATAATTGATGAAATTGGGCCAAGTATGCATTTTAGAGTGAGGTAAATAAAAATTATTCAACCATACTTTGCTGTATTTGCCAAATAAAATTAACTCGATTTATAATTTTTTTTATAGAGCTCGTGCTTTGCCAAATTATTCAACAATGATTTTGGTACTAATATTAGCTGATTTTCATGTTCAAATCGAAGGGGAAAAATATCACACATATGTGGATTGGATTGTAGGTGGATTTGGAGATATTTTGATTTTATATGGTTTTTTTCGACCTAGTTATATGTTTTCAAAGAGTTCAAGTAGTATTCCTAAAGAAAAAAAAAATTGAGTTCAAAGATGCTTTGATACAGTGTTTTAAGAACCGGACCGGACTGGCTGGTCCGACCAGAACCTGGTAGGTTAACCGGTTCGGTTCAAAGAAAGGATCGAAAATGTAGTTGACCCGGTACGACCCGGGTCGAACCGGCCGGTTTTTTTTAAAAAATCGCTGACCCGACGGGTCACTGGTCGAACCGGTTGTAGTGTAATTTTTTTTTTGAAAAAAAAATGCTGAAACCATGTGTTTTTTTTTTTTTTTTTAATTTTGTTTGTTTATAAAACTTATTTATGGACTTGTATTGTCATGACTATTGATTGTTATTTCTTATTTGGAATATTAAGTACTTTACAATGACAATAATTTTAAATTTGGAGTGTTAAATGATTAAATTATGTTAGCTATATTATATTTTTAAAATTGTTTAATATATACCAAGTCAAACCGGTCCGACCAGTGACCCACCGATCCGACCAATGACCCATTAACCCAGTACCTCGGCCTGTTCGATGACCGGTCTGGTTCTTAAAACATTGCTTTGATATCATACTCATGCAAATTGCAAAGAAGAGTCTAATAAGCAAATGCAGGGGAGCTTAATTTCAATAAGGCAAAACCAACCTTTCGACATAGGAGAAAACTTAGATATAGTACCATAGGTACTGTGTTGATGGTACTGTTTTTCAATTAGAGTTAAAGTTTTACTTTGGTAATATGCGATGACATTTAATGAAATCTGTTAAAGATTACCAGCCGTTCCTAAGATACTGTATCGAATTTTTTTGTCCTTCAATGTAATCATAGGAGAACAATAGCTCCTACATCTTGTTTAGGTGTGTCCCAAAGTTGATGACCTCAGTGTCTCCTAGATCTTGTTCAGCTTGTTTAGAAATCATTTGCTTTTACTACATGTCGGGCAAGCCTTTTAAAAAACATTCTGTAATTCAATGATTGCTTCAGAAATGGTATCATCCTTGACTCAAATTCATCATATCCAGGGAAAGGCATGTGGGATACCCGAGCTAGAATGAGAGATCTCCATTATTGTTTCCAGCACAGCAACCATCACTATTTGTCACACCACTAGAAAATGGAAATCATAAACATTGATCTCTTGAAGGCAAGTGTCTTCTAGCGTGTCGCATTTGGCTTTTAACGTAACATTAATTATTTTTTTCCACTAATACTCCTAATAAGTGTCAATTTAGCTTTTCAATGCAATATTAATAATAAGGTTAGTTTTGTAAAATTACTTCTCTCTTTCATCTATTTAACAACTTTTCTTGATCAGTGTAAAATAACTTACAACAATACTCATTTTGAGACGTATGGAGTATATATTATAAATAAATAGATTGTGGGCAGCCAAAGGATTTGTAGCCTAAATAGGACCTTCTTTGGCTGTTGGAAATTGTGGTGTTCAAGATGGATAGGATGTCAGATTTCCCTGCATCTCATTTCCCCGTTCCCCATCGAATCTAACATAAATAAATAATAAAAAAATAACTTGACTGGATTTCATTTCGGGACCGAATAGTCCTTTGAGAGAGACTTGGTGTAGTAACTTGGGTTAATGTTCTTACACTTCGACTCTTCTGTTTTTACAATCTAAATTAAAACGAAATCAAATGGACAAATTGAAAGAATCAAGGAATCTATTACATCAATTCACCTAAGTAATTTACACTTTATCCTCGTGATCATTTCCACCGAACATACTATATCTATTTTGCTGAAGAAGATATTGTTTTGACTGAATGTCAAACAGGACTTGATGCGTTTTTTGAGCTCTCCCCAGAATGGAGAAGTGGAGAACTGGTTTCATCCTGCAAAAAGGTCATGCAAATTAAGGCAACATTTAGGTAAACAGATTAATCAATCACTTATGAACTTATCATGCACATGAGCTTATAGGAAATAAACAATGAAGAACTTATAGGAAAGACATATATTACTCTCATGCTTATCTAAGACTTATTTAGGCTTATCATATGACATATGCACTTGTGTAAGTGTTTGAGAAAGCTTGTGGAAATAGTTTATCCAGAACCACTTCTATGAGAAGAAAATAAGAAGAAAAACATGAAAAGAGCTTCTCCATAAGCTAAAATTAGTTTATGTATAAGCTAACTTGTCGAAGCTCTCTCATATAGCTTTTCTAGAAGATGTGAGACTTTTTACAAATTAACTTATGTATAAGCTAATTTTAGCTTATGGAGAAGTTCATTTCTTTTTCTTCTTCTTATTTTCTTCTTCTAGAAGCTCTTTTAGATAAGCTAACCCAAACAAGCCTTACGATATGTTTATAAGCTGTTTTCAATATATTTCAATAAGCTCTTCAAAATAGTTTGGGAAAACAACTTATAGCTTATATGAAAACAGTTTAACTTTATTTCCACTTCAATTATAAAACCAACTTATACATAAGCATTTGTATGATAAACACTTGTTCAATAAGCAGTTAGTTAAGTTATTTACCAAAACACACCCTAAATAAGTTTCATAAGAACTCTTGTAAAGATACTTAATAATTCCAACATGAACAGAAAGAACCTTACCAGCTGAAGAGAAACTTGGCTCTGATTGGATGGGCTAGCATAGCCACTTAAGATTGAATGATGATCATTGTTCTCAGCAAGTTCTCTTAGCCTGTTTAGTTCAGGCAGCACTTCCTTGCCAAGATCAGGTCTGTCTCTCCTCCTCAGTTCAGCACACCTGACAGCAAGCTTTGCCAAGCTCAAGGCATCCTCCACTGGCCAGTCAGGCACTTTTGGATCCAGCATATCAACAAATGTGTCCTTCTCAATGGCCCTCTCAACATGATGAGTCAAACCCATTGGAGGCCTTGCTGTCAAAATTTGCAAGAAAATGACCCCAAGAGAGTATATGTCTGACTTCACTCCCAGCATTCCTGTCTGCTGGTACTCAGGGTCTATGTAACAGAATGTTCCGGCCGCGGATGTCATCCTATACTGTGTCACAGTGTCTGCCACAGAGGGTGGAACCAGCCTGGCCAAACCTACATCACTGATTTTGGCCACATAGTTTCTGTCCAGCAAGATGTTGGCCGGTTTGAGGTCTCTATGCACAAGAGGCTCGGGTTTGGTCTGGTGGAGGAACAACAAGCCTGTGCCAATTTCAGCTGCAATTCTGAACCTGAGCTGCCATGGAATTGGGTGAGTGTTTCCTCGGCAGAAGAGGCGGTCATCTAAGCTTCCGTTTGCCATGTGCTCATACACAAGGCAGCCATACTCAGGGCAGGCTCCTAGGAGGAGAACCATGTTTGGATGCCTAATGCAACTCAATACCTCAACCTGTAATGTTCATACCAAAGTATGGTTTTAAATTGTGGATGCAATTGTGGTAATATTTGTGTTGAGTACTAAAAGTGCAGAAAAATGTAGGCAAATGTTGCATAATTATGATTTTAGATACCTTTCAAACCGCAATATTGCAAACTGTAATTACATTTACCAATCACAATTTTAAGGAAAAGATTCTTAATGTGAGGAAGTCCCTTCACTAGTAAAGATGAGTAGCATGATTTCAAGATACACTTTAATTTAAATCAATTGTAGCTGCACCCTCACTTTTACATTTTAGAAGCATTAGAAGCCTTTTCACTATAATGAAACTTCTTACCAATTTAAAACCTGGCAAGCAAGCCAACTAAGCATACAAACTTAATGTTACTAACCATGTCTCACATCACCAAAATAGACAAGCCCAAGAGATGTTACTTATATGGATGTCTCATAAACCTTAATATACATCTTTGCCATATATCTTATCCATTTCTACTTGAATTGTACACTCCTAAATTAGTTGAACCCAAAATTTTCATTTATTCTGTTGAATTTTAAGTCTTGCATATTTGGGCAGGGAGTTTTGTTTGTCTGCTTAATTACCTCTCTTTGAAACTGTGACCTTCCTTGTGCTGCGTCAGGACGTAGAACCTTCACTGCCACAGGTGTATGGTCCAGAAGGCACTTGTAAACAGGACCATAACCCCCTTCTCCGATCTTCTGTGACTCGGTAAAAAAATTTGTTGCAGCTTCAATCTCCTCAATTGTGTACTTTCTATACCTCACATGATTGTTTGATAAAGCATCCACTGCTTTTCTTTTCTCTTCTGATTCTTTAAATGCTTTCATTTCTGCATTGATTCTCTTCTGTGATTCCAGTTCTGCAATCCTCTGCTGTGCCTCAGCAGTCTCAATGGCTGCTTTTGATCTTGCCTTCTCCTTTTCTGCAATTGCCAATGCAGCTTCTTCGGCGAGCCTTGCCTCCTCCAATCTCCTCTCTTCCTCTAATTTCCAGCGCTGGAGTTCCACAGCCTGTGATGCATTGCATAACATGTCAGAGTCATATCATCTTGTGCTTTTAAGATGCTGAAGCAGATGCTATTATTTCATACCTTTTGCTGTGCTGTGAGTGCTTCTTTGCAGGCATTGCTATACATTTCCATTGTTTGCTTGAGCTCCAACTTCAGTCTTCTCATTTCAGCCTCCACATCATCCTACACTTGCAATCAGGAATCAAAATGCTTTACCCTTATAAATCAAGTAACTGAAATATTTGACTATTTGATCACTTTTTTCTAGGATAAACTACATTCCCCCTTAGTATAATACTTGCTCAACTTATCCCCTTAAATTTTTGTATTTGTCACTAAACCCTCTCAGTTAAAGTGAAAATTGTTAAAGTCCATCAACTTTGCTTAATCTAGTTACAGTTTTAGGCAATATTGACCACAATTTTAACTACTGTTCAGGGCAGTGGCAACTGCAAGGCCATTTAGGCAGTTGCCATAGGCCCCAAATTTTTTTTGTACTTTTTTAAAATGTATTTATTATTTGGCCTCTTATATGTTAAACCAGTCTAAATTGTAATACTATTTGGCCTCTTATATGAGTGAGAGAAGTACTAAGACATGCACAAGTAGAGTACGAAAGACAAAATGCACATTCCTTACCATGCCCTGTGATGCTGAGGATGACAAGCCCTCACTATCTTGTGAGAAGGATGAGAAATCAGAGCTGATATCCATAGACCTCCTTCCAAAATGCATAGACTCAAAGCTATAATTGTTTCCATCTGTGTCAGAGCTATATGATAGCCGGGGGTTGGACATTCCTGTCTCTGAGTTGTTGTTGTTGTTGTTAAACAATGAAGGGAATAAGCGATCTGTGCTTGATCTTCTAGAACTTACAAAGCTTATGTCACTATCTGGCACTGAAATTTCCCCATATGACTTGTCAGCCATACCTCTCCTAGTGAATGGTGACCTGCTTCCAATACCATTTTTGCTTTTAGATGATGGAGAAATTGTTGCTTGTTAATCATGCAAGATGAAAGTTGCTATAGCATGAATGAAAAAGGAAAAAAATAGAAAGCAATCTAACCCCTTAGATTTTTATTTATTTGTAAACAATTATCATGAACTATCAAATCTTCTAATTCATTTGTTCCCAAATAACATTAATTTATTCGATTGATCCCTCTGTTTACTCTTAATTAATTCACTATCAGGTATTTTTTAATTTATTAGTTTTTTAACTATTTTAATAATATTCACACACAGATACTATTACTTTTATTCTTCTTTAACAATTTTTTATCTGTTCATTATCTCAACTATATGAAGGAAATAATATCTACAGTGTTTGAAGGAAGAATGATATATATATATATATATATATATATATATATATATATATATATATATTATATTATAGACATGATTATGTGTGATTAATCCATTATAAAAAAATTGTACTTTTAATAAATTATTATTTCAGAATTTTTTTTGTGGTTAACATCATTCCAGTATTAGTAAATGGTTAAAAAATGTAGAAAAAAAGTGATTCAGTTAAACGGGTGTTCTGAATATATTCACAAACCAAAAAAAAAAAGTGTTCTAAATATATTAGTTAATGAATTAGTAAATAAAAAAATTGTTGAAAATTATGAAAAGAATATGTTAATCATTTTCTATAAAAGAATTCTACTCTTAACCTCTAAGAGCACTATTACTAAACTAATTATGTTTAGAAGGAAGACTAGAGGCTAGATTCTCTTTTCTCAAGTGAAGGACTAAATTAGCCATGCAGTGTATATAATGAATGTCATTACCTGAAGGAATCTGTTCCATCATTTGATCTACGGGGTGCATCCTGTGATCTGCGGGGTGGTGCCTCAAAGGACCTCCTTTCAGGTCCTAAATTAAACAAACCAAATTTCTCATTCAGCAACACCATGACAATTCTCACACACAAATATACAAAGAGTTTATTGGTCATGCATTGACAGTGTAAAACAGTTTTAAATTGTCATCCAATTACAAATCACTGTTGATATGACTTTTAAAATAGTTATCATAAAAGTCAACAAACTTATCATACATGATGGATTATGATTGAATGATGGTGTAAAACTGTTTTACACTGTCAAAGCCTATTTTCTCGTGTATAAATGTTACCATTTTTGAGAAGAGATAAAATTAAATGTTACCTTTGGCACCATTAGCCAGAGGCACACGTGGTTCTGAATGGTCTGACCTACCACTGGCATGACTAAGCTGGTTTTGCAGAGGGGAAAAGGCAGGGGCAGCACGAGAAGCAGATCGCATGGATTGAATCTTCCCTTTAGCAACAACATATACTGTGCAGAAATCTGGTGCCCCTTTTGACACTGTTCCAGGAATATCTGCTATCTTGAATCTTCTGATGCAAAAGAAAATTCCTTAGTAGAAGACACACAAATAGATACCCAATATAGAAATTCAAGCAACTATTTGTGATTAGTAATGCACAACTTATACACTAAGGTATATAACCACAAGTTCAAATGAAAAAAAATAAAAATGAGTGGAATTGGGCTCAAATATTTAAGTAAAGTCTCAGATTCGAGTCTTATGGATAGAAAAAACATAACTGGGAGGTAAAGGTGGTTAGCCATGTTTCTCGACGGAGGTCAGTTATCAACAAAGCTGGTATATACTTCACACCAATAACATGGAAAAAGATGAAAAGATGAAGTCTTAAGTTATTGTGCATATCATGTATGACACAAGCTTGATTACAGGCCAATTTTGCTTTATTTTATATGATTCATTGTTAATGAGTGCATTTATAAGATGCACTTTACAATTTTTATTCTTGTAATGACCGCGTATATATCTTATTATTGATACCTTAAAATAGTAAGAGTTAGAAAGCAAATTTTGCAAAATTTTGTGGCACAAACGACCATTTTGGCATGGATAGAGGCAGAAAGACATACCTAAGAAAACCACCTTTGTTTGTAGAGCCTATGACCAAATGCTCAATTGCATATTGAGAAGCATATTCAATTAAAGCTTTGGCTACGTCCATATCTTCTAGTACAACGTCCTTGCAGTGTATCTATGGACCAACAACAACAACAAAAAAATGATGAGATGCTCAAATAATGTCAAGAAGTACTCCAAAATGAAAACCATTATTATTATTATTATTCTTACTACTACTAAGAACTCCAAACATAATTGAGAGAACAGTTAAATTTTGTAGAGGAAAAATGGAGAAAGGGACTTAAAAGAAAACAAAACTTACATCTTTACGTGCACAGAATACACGATATGGGCGGAAAATTTCTTTGGTTTGGTCATCAGGGTCATTGCAAACAAGTGCACTCGGCTCAACATGCGAAATGCCATTTGCTCCTGCCCCTGCAACCAACAATGTCACTAAACAATCTAGTAACTAGTAAATGCATGCTTACAAATGTTCCTTTTGAAACCCTTTTTTCATTTTTCTTTTTTCTTTTTTGTAATCTAAACATGAACAATTCATATAGGAAAAATGTTAGCAACGCACTCTTTTGAAACACTTCCTCTCATTAGTTAAAATTTCTTGAAAATTATAAAAAAATTATGGATCCCACATATTATTTTATGACTCCCTCATGATTTTATAGTTTTCAATAAATTTCAACCAATAATAAAATGTGTATTAGGAGAATTGTGTTAAAGATTGTATTGCTAGCACTCCTCATTCACAAATAACAAACATACATAAATAATCCAAGGAGGCATTCATGCATATGCTATTATATGATGAGTTTTATCATTCTTACTTGAACTTTTACAACTCCTTTTTTTTTATGATTTATTTGTTTTTTTTTTATTTCTCTTCGTTACATCACTTATCTTATCCCAAACTTCTTTTTCATCTCTTCATGGTTCAATTTGAATAAATTTCTCAAAAAACATTTATATGAGTATTAAGTAATGAGATAAGAAAATAACAAGTGATTCAATGTGATGATGCTGAAATGTATAAGGTCCACATCGGGTAGTTTTTTATTCCATATTCAGTTGTAGCTACTATAAATACTTTTGTATAGCCTTTATTATTCAAGTATCAGTTTAATATAGTTTTTCAGTCAATGTATCAAATCTTTCTTTTACTATGAATGAGAAGAAAATAAGAAAATAAATCCTTCTCAACTCTGAAGAAACTCTCATCTAATTTCTCTAAAATTAAATGTGCATAAGTTAATTTGACTTACAGGAAAAGTTCAGTTCATTTTATTTTTATTTTTTTAATAAGTGCTTCCCCTTATCTCATTCCTAATTGTACAAAGGGTAGTAAAAAATAATTGTAAAAATAGAATGTGTCATGTATTATTATTGCAAGTTTCATATAATGGCACTGAAAAGAACATGAATGAGGTATAATAATGAATACTTACTTGGGGTCATAAGAGAAGCTGTTGCTGAAAGAGAAGATGGCTTATGCTTGACATGAAGGAGAACTACATTTGAACCTTTGGTGAGGAGGTGATCAATGGTCCATTTTAGTGCATTTTGGCTCCCCTTGTCTGAATCTATTGCCACTGCCACTATTCCTTTCACCCCATCCTTCTTGTCCCAATAATTCTTTTGAAGCCACATTACTCTTCTTCCTAATTTTCCTTTCCAAACACTACCTTCAACTTTTTTTGCTCTTCAAATGAAAAGAAATTACCACACAAAACAAACCAAGAAACCAAAATGTCTTATCAAAGGGACCTCTAAACTTCCTTCCCTTATATTTTTTTTTCTTCTCTTCTCCTTTTATTATCCTTTTTCTTTTCTTATATTTGTTATTTTGTATAAAGCAATGGCCGTGCCAGTACTATTTTGAAGAACAATGCAGGGTAACTTGTTTTTGCTTTCTTTTTTTGAATCTCCTCTGTCCCTCCCTCAATGCCGATCGAGAGACAAAAGGACTTTGATATGTGTTCTATTTGTGTACTTTGTTTCTTTCTATCTTTTGGTGTTTGAAACAATGAATTGAACAACAAAGTAGAATAAGGAAATACAAGTTCCTCTAACTAGAATTTGCAGCCATTTTTGGCTTACTTTTTAGCCAGTTTGAGCTTTTCACGGACGTAACAACCACACAGATTGTGCTATCTCTTCTCTCTCCCCATGAGAGAATAACCAAACTTTGCGGATTTCCTTTGACTTTGTCCCTTTTGACACGGAATGTTGGCATCTGAACAAAATATACTTTTTTTTTTTGAGATAAAACAAAATATACTTATTCCTTGTAAAATGGAATGGTGCATCCATTTACTTATGCATGAATTTTTTACTCCTGAATTATTAATTGAAACTGAATACCAACCACTACAATGTGCAAGTTTATTTTGAAATTTTTTATAATAGTTATTTTTTTTTTAAAAATTGATTAATTTTTATCTTATTTAAAAATTAAGATAGACATTATGATTATGAGTAAAATTTTGAGAGTTTATAATGTTATATTAATTTATATTCGTATTTTAAATATAATTTATTTTAATTATATGTAATTTCTAGGATCAAATAATAAATTTACTTTTCTGAACACTTTAGATGTTTTCATCTCCAAAATTTAAAATTGATTTTTCTAAGATGGATTAGGATGAGGTTGAAGAGACCAACGCTCCAGTAGGTGATGGCTAAAATAGTATTAGGGCAAAATAGGGATTTAACAACGGTGACAATTTTGTAAATAAATGAAATATTTTACATCGGTTGCAATTTAACTGATGTAAATTGTGAAAATACTTACGTTTATTGCCTCCAGCTCCTTTATCCCTTTTACTCCTTTCACTTTTGACTAACTATGATGGAAGAAGAAAAATTGTTGCCGATTTTGTCATCAGAGCTAAGAGCAACGTTTCTTTGTCCGCTGAACTTGTGTGGAGGTTACTATGGATGGGTTTCTGGTGTTGGATTTGGCATTCTGTGGTTTAATTTGGGTTCACACATGGTGGATTTGAACACACACTCGTGTTGAGAATTATGACGTACGATTGCTAATCTCACATAGTCACAAGCAGGGATGAAACCAGAAAAAACTGGTAGGGGGAGCGAAAAATTATCACATGATAAGCAATTTTTGTGTGTAAACATGATAAAAAAAAAATAATTAATTTCTTTTAAGAATGAAGAAAAAAAATTTGAGTTGTCATATTTCAACAATATAACTGCAGACTTTTTTTCAAACATATAAATATAAAAAATAATATTAAAAAAATAAACTAATAAGATAAAATGACATTGAATTTTTTTTGTCTAAAGACAATAACTTGATAATAAAATAATATTTAAAATGACAAATTGAATTTAAATTCAACTTTTAGCCGAACTTTTATGAATTAGACTGTTGAACTTGGAAGGTAAATCAAATGCATAACAATTTATATAATTCACTAAATATCAAATTCAAATGGTGAATCAAATCTACAACAATTTAATTTTCTAAAAATTGAATCTATGAAACTGAAGTCCTTTCTTTGCCTAAAATGATTTATTATTCCAAATTTCAGCATTTTAAGTCCTTTGCCAGCCTTTACTCTCTAGCTCCAATGTTGAAGTTATTTTACTAATTGCAATAAAACTACTCATTAGAAATCCTTAATTTTTGCAGTAAAAGAAAAAATAAATCTTTAATTTTTAAGATCATTTTATTGTACATTACAATTATTCTTACAAACCTCTAGCATATATAAGGTCTTTGCTTCAATCAACACTTAGATGAGATTATCAGAAAGAGTTAAATGGACTTGGTTGTCCAGTAAAACTATGAGGCACAAAACAAAAGGCAGATGATTGTTTTTGCTGACCCAAAAAAAAAAGGCAGATGTTTGTTTTTTTTATAAAAGAAAAAAATGTTAGATGTAAATATAACAATGACTGGTTAGTTATCCCACAACTTAGAGGCAAAGAAATACAATGGTCAAAATATTGGAGGGGGGGGGGGGGGGGGGGCAGATTTAATTTTTTAACTTAAATATTAAGAGGCCACAGAGGCCACTGATGTTTGGGGGGGGGGGGGGGGGGGTTGCCCCTTTAAGCATCAACCTAGGTTCGTCCCTGCTCACAAGGTAGTTGTCAGGGGAGAGAAAGTGGATCTGAAAACTGGCATTGTCATATGAAAAATGGGAATGAAAAGTACTACATTGGTTCTATCTAGAACCGATGTAGAAAAATAATTTTTTTACAACGATTTTGTTAGAACTGAATTAATAAATTTTGACTTTCTACATCGCCGGAATTTGCATCATCAAAATAACTGATATGGAATGTCTTTTTTAACCGATGTAAAAGATCTAAAGTGCAGTAGTGTAGGCTTTTGAGCGAGCCGATGTTTGATGTCTTTAGAGAGTGACAAGTTCTCCAGTATGGCAAAGACTCCGTGTGAAATGGGTAAGTACATGCAAAAGACATTTAACGTTCAAGTTAGTAAAAAATTTGCCAGAGTGATGAAATGTATTAAATATTTATCTGCCATAGTGATGCTTGTTTTTATAAGAGTCTAAGGTGGATTAAATTCCCTAGCACGATTCGAGAGGCTCTCTTGAGCAATAATTTTCTATCTTGGTGTAGTTACAGGGGCACTTTACTCTAGGCTCTAGGTGTGATATACTAAATTCCAAGAGAGTATTTACTCTAAGAATAAGTCTTAGTGGAGTTATGCTTAAGAACTTTTAGTGGAGTTAGGCTCTAGGTGTGATTTAATAAATTTTGACTTTCTACATCGCCGGAATGTGCATCGTCAAAATAATTGATATGGAATGTCTTTTTTAACCGGTGTAAAAGATCTAAAGTGCAGTAGTGTAGGCTTTTGAGTGGGCCGATGTTTGATGTCTTTCGAGAGTGACAAGTTCTCTAGTAAGGCAAAGACTCCGTGTGAAATGGGTGAGTACATGCAAAAGACATTTAACGTTCAATTTAGTAAAAAATTTGCCAGAGTGATGAAATGTATTAAATATTTACCTGCCATAGTGATGGTTGTATTTATAAGAGTCTAAGGTGGATTGAATTCTCTAGCACGATTAGAGAGGCTCTCTTGAGAAATAATTTTCTATCTTGGTGTAGTAACAGGGTCACTTTACTCTAGGCTCTAGGTGTGATATACTAAATTCCAAGAGAGTATTTACTCTAAGAATAAGTCTTAGTGGAGTTATGCTTAGAACTCTTTGTATATATTAAATTCCAACTATCCAACTATTAAATTACAATTTTTTTTTTTTTTTTATAGATCAACTCTACAAATTTTATAAAAATTTAAAACTATTTAATAGTTCATATTAAATAAATTTATATGCTTTTTTTTTTTAAAAGTATAAGCAAATGTTAACTATAAAATTTCCTAACTACAAATATATAAAATTTATCTAAAATTTTGTTTGCATGATCATTAAGAAAAATATCAATGATCATGCACATGCGAGCGCGCACACAGGGACATATATATAAATTAATTATTTTAATAATTAAATTTTTTAAATATAATAACATTTAAATAATAAAATTAAAATATATTTAAATAAAAAATAATATGATTTATTTAAAAATATATAAGTAAATTATTATTTTTTAAATGTGAGGTAGGCTTGTCACGGGTTCCTAAACTTGACCCCGAACTCTTCCAACACTTGCAAGAATGGGGACGGTGGAAGACAAACTCGCCTTTAACATGCCCTACTGTTATGTTTACTTGGAGAGTGAGACTCTTATTCTCTTAATTAGACATTTTTAATATTTTCTCTCTTCTATAATTTGAATATGTATTTCATATACTATTTTCATAACTAGCCAAAAAATTTCTCACTCAATCCTCTCAAACTACCATTTGTTTATCTTTATATATTTGATTTTCTTAATCGTCTACTCTTTTAAATCTAGGCTATTTTATCTCTATCTTTAAATTGAATTTCAATAATATATTGAAAAATATCAATAGTTAAAAATAATTTTATATCACCATTTAAATTCTTCTTCTTCATCTTTATGCAATAATTTAATATTAATAAATATTGCCTATGCCTAATTCATGGGGTGAGTTCATGTCGGGTTGGTCATAGACTCAATCTAGGTCCTAAACTAGAATAAGTTTGGCAACAAAATGTAGATTTAATTTATGTTTCTAAAATGATTCCCAAACAGACTAAAAGCTTAGTTTGTAGGGCTTTTGCGCCTAAACCAAGGTCAAGTCATGATCATATCAAGCTAAAAAGGTCTAAATTTAATTTATGTTCAAAATTTAAAGCCCGGGCCCTACATTTCATTAGGCAAGTTCAGGCCAAGTCAGTCACAGGCTATAACAAGTCAGGTAAAAAATCCTCAATTCAATTTAGGCTTCTATAATGAGGTCTAAGTCTAATGAAAGCACGGTTTTTTACTAGCTTTTGCGAGTTATGTAACACTCCAATTTTCAAGTATTAGAAATAAAACATAAGGAAAACTTTATTAGGACCATGTGGTCATATATATTGTAGTTGTAATATCTGTTTTTATTTTTTAATTTATTATTATTATTATTATTATTATTATTATTATTATTATTATTATTATTATTATTATTATTAGTTTATTTTAGAATTTGCTTATTTTCAAATCGTAGATATATTATCTGATCATATCTTATCTTATCTCATGATTTGTTTGTATTCAAATTATAAAAATTATATTGTGTTATCTTATTATATTATATTAGATTATATTATATTGGTGTTATTATTATATTATTGTGATGTGAGTTGTATTATTATTGTTATTAGTATATCCCAATGCTAGATTAATAGGAATATGATAGTAAGACATAACAGAGTAACTAGAGCCGAATAAGCCACAAGCCACCCATGTCTTATAAGAAGGAGAGTTAGAGAGAAGGATTAGGTTTAGCCGTCATAAGATAGAAGAAGGGAGAAGTTAGAGAGAAGGAGCGAGAGGAAACCGTGAGACCATGAGGACTGCCACCGTTGCTCGCATCCTTTGCCGCGGGAAGCTTATTTCGAGGTTAGGGGGGGAGTGGGGTTTCTCTTCTTTGTGTGAATGGAAATGAGCCATGGGTATAATTGTATGCTATTAGGTTTATGTTTATGGATTTTGGATGGGTTGTGAACACCCTGAAGCACTATAATTTTGTAATGGATTGATAATTTGATTGTTCTGTAGCTCTTGGTGTTTTACCCCTTTTTGTTGTTCTTTGAATTGAATCTTGTGAATTTGTGATTGGATGTGTTTAATTGATGTTTTCCATGATTTGGGTAGTTTGTGATGATTAGTATGGGTTGGGTTCTGAGTATTGTACACTTAGGGTGAATTTGGGGTGATAGGAAACCTTGAGGGAAAGATTATGCAGAAAATGCAGATTTGTGTATCTTTGTCAGATTTATTTTTGTTTAATTAGCTTTATAATTTGATTTTTTAACATCCTTCATGGAATATATTCCTTTGGACAGAAGATAAATAAAACTAAAAAAAGTAATAACTGTAACAAATGTGACCGGAAAAGGAAAAAAATGAATATACAAAAGTTAAAGTATTGAAAAATTAGGATTATAAATTTTGAAAAAATAATTCAACTTTCGAGAAATCAAAATAAAAAATCAATTCCTTTCATAAAGTTGAACCAAATCTATATAGATACTATATGCTTACCAAGAGAGTCTAGCTTAGTTGGTTGAACAATGTGCATGAGTTATTGTAAACCCCTGGTACCTGAGTGTTATTATAAATTGAATGAGCATTGTTTCAATACAAAAATGTAGTGTTAGAAAAATAGAGAGGAGACTAGAGAAAATAGAGGAGGTTCTATTGCATTTGGCATACTAGCTTCATTGATTGAAACTCTATAGTAGAGTAATCCATACACATTACATGACTTTTCAATTAAGCATAATGTCGATAACTCTTTAATTACTTAGTGGTTACATAAGAAAAATGATTACTTAGTGGTTACATAAGAAAAATGCCCCTTAATGCATATTAACTCACACCCCTTCATCTTCTAACACTAACTCACAACCTTTCATTTTCTACTTATTATTTCTAACATCCCCCTTAATTAGAAAATTCTCAACAAATTTTATGCAACCCAAGTCTTGCTCTCAGTCTTCTAAAATCTTCTAACTAGAGTTGCTTAGTGAAAATATTTGCAACTTGTTATTGTGTCTTCACATGAACCAACTCCATCTTTTTCTTGGCAAAGCAATCTCTAATGAAATGATACTTGGTGTCTATGTGCTTGCTTCATACATGAAGCCTCAGATTCTTTGTAAGAACTTGGGCAAATTTATTATTAATATGAATATTTGCACTCTCCTCTAGGTTCATGTTAAACTCCTTCAACAATCTTCTTAGCCAAATAGCACGACATGTGCATGAAGTTGCAGCTACATACTCGGCTTCACAAGTAGAAGGTGTAACAATGGCTTACTTTTTAGAGTTCCAAATAACAACACAATCACCCATAAGAAACATAAAGTTGGTAATGCTTTTGTATCATCAACATCTCCCGCAAAATCACTATCACAATATCCCATAAGCTTGAACTCATTAGAAGGAGAGTAAAACAAGCAAAAATCAAGTGTACCTTTTAGGTAACGAAGAATTCTCTTGCTGCCTTCATATGAGTAGAGGTAGGAGAATCCATAAAGCGACAAACAACACCAACCGCATACATAATATTTGGCCTTGTACATGTTAAGTACCTCAAGATTCCTACAAGACTCTTGAACAAAGTAGGATTGCAATCAAACATTTTAAAATTTTAAATTCCTTAGGCATAGATTTAGCTTTCAACTTACATCTTGTCATATTAAGAATGGTTCTATTTTTCTATCTGCTACCCTATTTTGTTGCGGGGTTCTAGGAATTGTTAGAGGGCGACGGATCCTATTATTATTTTTAAAAATCTCATTGAATTCTTTTGAAGTGAATTTGCCACCTCTATTGGATCTTAGATACTTGGTTACATAGTCACTCTTCTTTTCTACAAGTGCTTTAAAATTTTTAAAGATTACAAAACCTCATATTTTTGCCTCAAGGAATACACCAAATTCTTTCTACTAAAATCATCAATAAAGAGAAAAAAAATATTTTTTTTTTACCAAATGAGGATCAATTGGATCACACACATCTGTGTGCACAAGTTGGAAAGGCTCCTTTGCTCTTGATTCAACTTCTTTAGGAAAACTACTTCTTGCATGCTTGCCAAGGAGACATGCTTCACACATTTGATTATGATGGTTGATGTGAGGCATCCCCTTCACCATCTTCTTACCTCGCAAGGTCTTGAGTGCTCCAAAATTCAAATGGACAAACCTCACATGCCAACTCCATGCTTCATCTTTTATCCTAGACTATAATCATTTTGCTTCATTGGTCTTAATGTTGAAACTGAACATTCTATTTCTTGACATAAACACCTTAACAATCAAATTATAGTTTTGATCTTTAAGCCACAAACAATTATCTTTCATGAGAATTTCATACCCCTTCTTAACAAGTTGTCCCAAACTCAAACTATTACTTTTTATTTTAGGAACATAAAAAAAATCCTTGATTAATTTGTGAGCACAATATTTTAAGGAAGTTAAAATAGTACCTTTCCCTTGGATTTTCACCTTGGAAGAATCACCAAAGGAAACATTTCTCATCACATACTCTTCAAGCTCCACAAATTTCTCCTTGTAACCACACATATGATTACTTGCTCCATTGTCGAGATACCATAAGCACTTATCATCATTCTTTTCATTATTAAGTGTTAGCAATAGTATTGGCTCTTCACCTTCTTCTTTGCCACCAACAAGCTAGATTGGCTCTTTCTTCAACATTCATTCTACACTCCAATAAAAATGACCATACTTATGAAATTATAACATTCAACATTAGATTTATCATAGCTCCTTTCATTTGTTCTTCCAAAATTACCTCCACCTCTTCCTGTTCTACCACCTTTAATGGGTTGATAACTTCTTTCATTATTATCAAAATTGTCAGGATCTCTTCCTTGGCCATGTCCATGTCCATGCCTTCTTCCACGACCACGTCCTCTATGGCTATTTTCTCCTCCATTTTCTTTCAAAGAAGCTTTGGCTTTGAGGACTTGTTCCAAAGGCTCATCATGTCTTCTTTTGAACCTTTCTTCATATGCTTCCAATGAACCCATCAATTAGTCCATGGTCATTAAGTCCTTTGACTCTTCAATTACACAAACCACAAAATCAAATTTTGCGGTTAAAGAACGAAAAAACTTCTCTACCACAAGAACATCTTCAACCTTCTCTCTATAACGCTTTATTTGGTTCACAACCATCCTTATTGCCAAAATTTGAAATTGACTCAGACTCCTTCAGATGCAAGGATTCAAACTCTTCACGAAGAGCTTGTAGGCACCCTTTTTGCACCTTGTTAATAGCTTTAAGGGAGGTCTTCAAAATCCCCTAAGCTTTTTTTGGAGGTGGATGCATTCGACACCATCTCAAACATGGCTTCATCTAAACCATGATAGATGAAGGTAAGTGGTTGTTGATCCTTCTTCTTCATCTTCAACAAAGTCTCCTTATTTGGTGACAAAGTATATTTTCAGGTTGGGTATAACCTTTTTTCCACAACCTCCCAAGCATGTTGGAAACCTAACAAGGCCTTCATGCGATGACACCAATTATCATAATTCCCATTGGTAAGACGAAGGAATTGGAACAAGTCTAAGGCATTGGTTGCCATCTCTCAACTCACTAAGTGTTTCTCTCAACTCCTAGAACCTTACCACTTTGTTAAAAAAGTAGAGAGGATACTTCAAAAAAATAAAGGAGATCTCATTCTATTGCATTTGACACACTAGCTTCATGGATTGGTATTTTATTTATAGTAGAGTAACTCATACCCATTACATAACTTTTCAATTAAAACACTAAATGGGTATAATGTTAACAACCCTTCAATTACTTAGTGGTTACGTAAGAATACTACCCCTCAATGCATATTAACTCAATCCTTTTCATCTTCTAACACCAACTCATAACCATTTAATTTATAGTTATTATTTCTAGCATATAGTGTATGTTGCAGATGGGAAAGTCTGGATCTTCTTTGATCCCTTAGGGGATGACAACCTTATACTTAATTAATTAATATGTCTAATTCATGTACATTTTAAGTTTCTCATTAAATTTGCTTTGATACCTTTTTTCCCTTTCTAAATCAATACGAAGAAAATCTATAAATGATATTGTTAGACACCAACCAATTACTCTAAGATCCTCATCCACCAAAAGGTCAAGAAGTTGTGTAAGATTATGTACTCCCAACTTAAGCTAGGAATTACTAGTAGCTGCTTCCATTCTTCGAAGATTCACTCTTAATGATCTTAAATTGGTAACAAGGAATTTTAGTGAACTTCATCATCCAAATCAGGTTAGATTAGTTGGCTTTTGCATTGAGGATGGCAATAAAATGCTACTGCTATATGAGTATATGTGTTGAGGAAGTTTGGAGAAGCATCTGTTCAGGCAAGTCTTGTCTTTTCAAATCTACCTACTAAAAAATTTCACCCTAGATTGGTACACTAATGATTTCTTTTTGTTTTTCTGTTTTAGTCGATACCATATAATTAATTTGTAGCAAATGTTGTTATAAGGTTATAACCCATTTATATGTACGTGTGTACATATGCAGGATCAAATAGCAGAACTTGTACCACTACAAGCTTCCTACCAAAACCAGATGTAGGCTTTTATGGTGGAACAACAGACATTAAACCAAGAAATAAAATTTCTTAAGAAACATACATTGCTCAAAGATAGTAATCAACATTACTACTCTGATTCTAATCCCCCATTATCTTTAGCATGTGGTTTTGTTTATATATGTCTATATGCCCACAATAAAGTTTTTTCATTACACCAACTGGCAAACCATTAGTAGAGATAATTTCAATAAAGTCCTGAGAGTAAACAAACTTGTATAAAAGATGGATGGTGGTTGGAGGGAGCTAAAAAGGAGAGACAGATGGATAAAGACAAGACCATTCCCAACACATCATCATAATGGGCGTAGTATGTATTAGTTTTGCAGCAATCAAAAAGAGACACCAATAACATTTTTTTCACCAACTTTCTTGGAAATTTGGGGCCAGGGATATGTTAAAAGTGTTCCAAAAATATGATTAAGTGGAATTACTCTACCCATTATGATGATGTGCTGGAAAAAGGTCTTGTCTTTGTCTATCTTTCCCTCATTTTTACCTTCCTCCAACTGCCTTTCATCTTTTACATGCTTATTTACTCTTAGGACTATAGTGAAATTATCTCTACTAATGTTTTTCTAGTCGGTGTAATGTAACAACTTTATTGTGGGCATGTAGACATATATAAACAAAACCACATGCTAAAGATAATGGGGGATTAGAATTGGAGTAGTAATGTTGATTACTATCTTTGAGCAATGTTTGTTTCTTAAGAAATTCTATTTCTTGGTTTAATGTCTGTTGTTCCACCATAAAAGCCTGCATCTGGTTTTGGTAGGAAGCTTGTAGTGGTACAAGTTCGGCTATTTGATCCTGCATATGTATACACATACATATATAAATGTGTTGTAATCTTATAAAAACATTTGCTACAAATTACTAATATATGGTAATAACTGAAACATAAAAAGAAAAAAAGAAATTATTAGTGTCCAAATCTGGGGTAAAATTTAGTAGGTAGATTTGAAACACAGGACTTGCTTTATGATGTATATATGAGGGCAAAAATGTGGCTAAGTCTTTCAAAATATTCATAGACAAGCTAGCCAAGCGAGTTGCTTGTCTCCTTTGAAGACTTAGCATCATTGTCCTCACTAAGTCTCTTGCTACTGTTCATACCAAGATGTTGAATTACTAGGCGTGTTAACTTATAAGCATTGATTAACCAAAATGCATAAAGTGAGAAACCAACTACCTCAAAGCATAGAGATGAATTGCAGAGAGGGATGGCATATAGTACATATTCGTTGCATTGTCTCCATCTACAATTATAGGCACCTCTACTTCATAGGCGCTCCATTCTTGATAAAGTTTTCCTTAGATCTTCTAGCACAAAGTATGAATCGGTGCTAGATTCACTGGTTCTGCGTCCCTTCATTCTAGGCTGCACAACCCACAAGTTAACAACACTATCCAGGAAGTGATAAAATAAACAATGAAAACACCTATGATTACCAAGCTTGCAATTCTGTATCATATTTTAAAACTGATTATGGTAAATTTTTTATGCATACTTTTATATTATCTATTGTTTTATAGTTCTTTTGAGAATAAAAACTATAAAAAATAGATATTATAAAAGTTGTTCTACATGTTTCCTTTCCTAACTATGTTAGATGAATGCATGGAACCTAGATTTTGGCATGTTAACTTATAAACATTGATCAACCAAAATGCATAAAGTGAGAAACTAACTACCTCAAAGCATAGAGATGAATTGCAGAGAGGGATGGCATATAGTACATATTTGTTGCAATGTCTCCATCTACAATTACAAGCACCTATACTCCATAGGCGCTCTATTCTCGATAAATTTTTCCTTAGATCTTCTAGCACAAAGTATGAACCGGTGCTAGATTCACTGGTTCTGCGTCCCTTCATTCTAGGCTGCACAACCCACAAGTTAACAACACTATCCAGGAAGTGATAAAATAAACAATGAAAACACCTATGATTACCAAGCTTGCAATTATGTACCATATTTTTAAACTAATTATGGTAAATTTTTTATGCATACTTTTATATTATCTATTGTTTTATAGTTCTTTTGAGAATAAAAACTATAAAAAATAGATATTATAAAAGTTGTTCTACATGTTTCCTTTCCTAACTATGTTAGATGAATGCATGGAACCTAGATTTTGGCTCAATTATCTTATAATTAAACCAGGACTCTTAAAAAGTAGAAGAAATTACACAAACCTCCCCTTAGGTTTAAGGAAATTACATTCCCTTCCCTTCCATTTTGATACATTACTTTAACCCCTTTCTTCAAACGGTGTTAACTAATAGATAAACTTAAACTTAAAAAGAATAAAAAACCCTTTCTTTTTTTGTGAGAAACCCTCTTTTCTTCAACTGTAATTGCTTTCGCTGCTACATGAGCTACTGGTCTGTTGGGACTCCTCTCCCAACTACCAACTCATAGAAGAAATTTTTATGGGTGGAGAATTCAACTTAAAGGAAAAACTTACGCCACTAACAATAATGTTTAACGGGGGTTTGGAGGGGGTCGGTTTATGTGTTCGTACTATGGCCATATATTAGGATCAAAACCTTGGTAGGGGTTGGTTTATGTGTTTGTACTATGGCTATGTTTCAAAGAGGTCAATTTTAGACTTGCCTGTGTTGTCGTGGTTGGGGATTTCAAATTCTGGTATAGTTAAGGACATGGTTAGGAAAACTGGCAAGATATTGAATAGCAAGGTTTGGTCTGAAAATGGGTGGATGTGCAGTTAGGGCTGGTTGGAGAATGGCAATTGGGTTGGTGGGTCTATTCTAGGTAACCGTAGCAACTGGATGACAAATGAGAGTGTTGGTCTTTTTGTAGGTGAAGAGCATTGTTTGATAGAGAGGTCGTATTATGATATTTTGGATTTTGTTTGCAGGCTTTTGACAACTTTTTTTGTGAGCATTAGATAGCTCTAGAGAAAAACTTTTAGGCTTAGTTCAAGGGTGATGTGATGCGTAAAATGTGTACCGCTTAAGGGCAAGCGTACCCTACGCAGTAGTAACAGTGGACCTAAGTCCGGATATCGTACCCTAGAGACAGATTGTGGTTCCCAAATAACAAATTTGTAAAAGACAAGGAACAAAAGGTGTTTGAGTTGCAATTGTGTACGAGAAGATATTAAAACATGCGAGCAAATGTAAATTAGAACGGAGTTCTGATAGATTAAAGGACCTAGGGTCGTGATTTCGGACTGTTTCGCGTTCCCCCCAATTCCCTATTCCAGTTAAAGAATCATTTGTTTATGCAATTACCAATCATGCCTATTAAAATAATAAACAAAATTGGATTATGTTATGAAAATCCTCTCCTTTCTAGTCAATCCCTTTTTGTTAATTAGAGATTAATTTAGAAAGAAGGTTTAGCATAAAGAGGTTAATTAACAAACGTTAATTGGATTGGAAGTTCCGAGAAGAGTTGATTCATGCAAATCCCTAGAATTCAATTGCTACGCAAGTCAATTAATTAATAGTTTGATCATAACAATTAATCAATTTAGGGTTCAGGGTGATTAGTCCTGATTAGAAAGAAGAACAACGCAACAATTTAATTGATAAAACAAATGAGAACTTTTATTGAAAATAGAAGAGTCAGGGTTCACTGGTAGGTCCTACATTACAACCCTAGCTTAAGGATTTAGCTAGCCATGGGTATAGGGAAGCATAAAATCAAAACATAGAATAAAAGAGACATTAGAGGAAGAGAATCGTTACAAGAATCAGTCCCCGTGATGAACTTCTGTTCTTCCTATCCTGTAGTTCCCTCAGAAACTCCCAAAGTACTCTCAAGAAAGTGAAAAACTGAATGTAGAAAAGAAGGTGTCCCTAAAACATAAAAACCTAATCTACTTAAAGACTTCAGCTGTCGTAGGGGTATGTAGGGGGCTGTGCTTAGGGTCGTGTATGGGGTTGTGCTGAACTTCCGGAGTGCTGCTGCATCAGCATTCCCTGTGCTAGGGGTCGTGCATGGGGTTGTGCTGAACTTCAGAAGTGCTGCTGTATCAGCATGCCTCGTGCTAGGGGTCGTGCATGGGGTTGTGCTTACTTGTCAGGGGTGATGTTTCCTTGTTTTCAAGCCTTTTTTCTTCCTTTCTTAAGTTCAAGCTCACTTTGCACCAAAATAACATATATCAATCAAAATCACCCAAAGATAATACAATTTAAGGATCAAATGGTGCGACAAACCCCATAAAATATTGATCAGGATGGGGTTTATTAAACCTCTCCACACTTGAGCATTGCTTGCCCTTAAGCAATTATTCTAGCTTACAGATGAAAAATAAACAACTCCAAACAGAAATTCATGAGATCACTCACAACATTCAAAGTCAAAAACAAAGTTCAGAGAGGCATACGAAAGCAACTTCACTAGGGATTACTTTCACCTAGATGCCCAGTTAGACTTAGATGTCTAGAGATCAACCTTCCACTGAGAACATGGTTGCTCATAAACTCACCCCTCTCAGTGTTTGCAGGCAAGGGAATAAACACTCAGATACACCCGCAAGTGTGTTACCATAGGCTTGTACATTAATCAAATCATACCACAAAATCAACAAACATGCAAAAATGGGGGATATCCATGGGATGTAATGGGGCTAAGGCTCAAATGTCAGGTGGATAATAGAAAGAAAAGGATATACACAATAGAATCATAACAGACAAAGTGAGACAACCCCTAAGGCACTAAACAATTCCTCTTTCCTCATTTCCAAATTTCACCATTCCTTGCTTTCACTTGATTAACCATTTTTTTCCTCCCTCTTTTTCTTTCTATCTTTTTTAGCACTAAATTCATTTTATTGTGCAAATATTTTTTTTCTTTTTTTTTGAAGAGAAAATGAGGGAGTGGAGGATCCCTTTATTCTACAAGGAAGGCTTTTGTTTCTTGAGAACATGTCTTCTCATCACAAATTGCTTTTTTCTTTTTCTTTTTGTGTTTACTCGCCACTAAGGGGGTTACCACAATAAATATTTCAAGAGATTCAAGGTAATAAAGAAAAATAGACCCAGGCTCAAAAGTGACAACTAGTGGGATGATATGCAATACTACTCTGAAGGTCATGAAAAAGCAAGCCTAAAATCCCCAAATTTTCACATGCAAGTAGACAAGTAATATGTACATGCATTTTAGTTCAAGTTCTATAACTCACAAACTGAGAGATAGTCACACACATCATAGTAAATCATTCTAGCTTATGTCTCACAATTTAGGGGGTTAATCTCAGTAAAATGTTTTCTGTCTGAGCAATGATGCTAACTATCAGCCTCTATTAGCAAAATATCCCTAGCTTGATTCACTAAAATGAACCTCTCCTATTTTTTGTGTGTGGGTAATCTCATTTATTCGTAAAAAGTAGTAATAAAAATAAAAATAAAAATAAAGACAGCCAGAACAATGCAAGAAAGCCACACAACATATATCACTCAAAACTGGTGGGAAGTACAATGGTTTGAATAAACCCCCCTCCCCACACTAGAATGAAGCATGGTCCCCATGCGAAAATGAAAAATGCTGAAACAAAAAAAAATGAAAATCAAAATAACAATCCTAAGAAGCAAAAAATAATAACTGAAAGCAATAAAAACATAAATTGACTTCCCCAATTGAAGAGAACTCTGGGGGAGGAAGTCCAAAAGTGTAAGAAGAGGTAGGGTGGCAACGGTCCTGGAATGTTTTCCTCAGTAAGTTCTAATCCTGCAAAGAAACAAAATAGTAAAAGTCCAGGCCAAAAAAAGAAATAAGACAAAGCAATGAAAACAGTTTTTTTTTTTTTTAAGAAAACGTGAATTGCATGTCTAGCCTACTTAAAATTAAAGACAGAAAATTAAACACAGGTTGCCTCCTGGAAGTGCTTGTTTAACGTCGCGAGCCTGACGCAACCGCAAAGGTTAAATCAACTACCCTTGAACAATAATCAACGGTAGATCAGGCTCTTGAGAACGTGTTAGCATACACTAACAAACGGTTAGTAGAAAAAAAAAGACAATAGATTTATTTTTGGTTGTTTTTTAAAAAGGGAAAAGAATTAAAGAGAAAAGAATAAAGAAAACAGTAAAACTTGATCCTAAAAAAATTCAATTATTTTGGAACCTACGCAATCAGTCCCCGGCAACGGCGCCAGAAACTTGATGCGTAAAATGCGTACCACTTAAGGGCAAGCGTACCCTATGCAGTAGTAACAGTGGACCTAAGTCCGGATATCGTACCTTAGAGACTGATTGTGGTTCCCAAATAACAAATTTGTAAAAGACAAGGAACGAAAGGTGTTTGAGTTGCAATTTTGTAAGAGAAGATATTAAAACATGCGAGCAAATGTAAATTAGAAATTTGATTTACTCTCCTTATTCGTAAACCATGTCAATAATTTGTCTATTGACATGATTTGTAATAAAACATAATGTAATGATCTATAAAAAAAAGGGCTTAGTTGGTATTTTCAATGTATTCACATTCAATATGAGGTTTTTGATCATGAACTGAGTGTAAATAAGGCAACCTTGAAAAAGATGTAGCTATACTTTCAAAAATAGGAGAAATTATTATATTATTCTAGACCACCATGTGTCCATGGTCTCAACCAATCTTCATGCAACATATAATCAAAATTTTAATTTATAAAAAGAGTTAATAACAATTATGTGTCACGTGAAAATTGGTTGGAACCATGATGGTCATGAATTATGTAATAACTTCTCCTAAAATAGAGTCAATCTATGCACAACACATACACCTTTCCTTACAAAAGCTGAACTACATATGTCATTCTTAAATTAAAATGGCAGCTTGAAATAACATAATGATCATAGAAGTCTACAAGTTTCTTGTGTTTTACAGATTCTTCAATTTCATCCCTTCAAAAGGTTACTAGTCCATACATAACTTACTGTGGTACATTCTCTACAAGCTTTCATCTATGTTGACCTTTTCTATATAACTTGGGTGAAGGTCATAGTCATAGACATCACAAGAGAATGCCCAGAACTTCCCCTGCTTTTTGCAGGAATCACACACATATGCTTTGGCCATATCCAATTTCAGCACATGCTCATGCTTCACATCCTCAACCTGTTGAGGCAGAGCCTCTCCTTCCTTCCTTAGAGCAGCTTCTAGGTCCCTTATCCGTGCTTCGGTGAAGGGGAAAGCTTCCTCGCCATATGAGGAGACCATAAACTTCCCATTCATGCTAATGACCTTACCATCTGGTCCAATGAGAACCAAAGATGGGATCCCTTTAATGTCAAAGATTCTACAAAGGTCATGCCTTATTGTTCTGTCCTCATATGGGACAACAAGCCATGGCGTGCTACTTATGTGCACATTGAATTCCTTAATGTCTCTATCTGTGGAGATTAGAACAATCTCAAAGCAATGGTCTTTTGCAGCCTTTAGATTGTTGTATGCATCTGCGAGTTGGAGAGTGAAGGCACGGCTAGGAGGAGACCAGTAAGCACAAAAATAGAGGCCTATTGTTTTACCTGAGAGTTCACATACATGTACCTGCAAAAGTAAGATATGACATATATGAGTTTAACTAAGGAGTAAACTACTAGATTAGTTTGAGACTATAAGTGTTAGTCATTTTGATCTTTGATTTTTCTTTTTTCGAGGAGTGCTAGCAAACATTCTCTCTTATTAGTTAAAATTCATTAAAAACTACAAAATCATGAGTGAGATACATTAGATAAAGAGTTAGACTCACATAATTTTGTGATTTCCAACAAATTATAACCAATAGTTGAAAGTGTGTTAGAGATGTGTTGTCAGCATTTCTAGTCAATATATAATGAGTATTGCTTCCTCAAATTTGAGTACTGCCCTTACAACTTAAAATTTATGGATCAGTCACTGGCTTTAGTCTTTAATGTCAATGAAAAATGAGGCAGAAAAGGACTAATTAGGGTGAATAATGGAATGATCTTTTGAAAAACTGGGGACTAAATGAGAGCTTAAAAAGTTAAGCAGTAAAGTAACCAATGCATAGAGACTAATTTGGGACATACTATTTACTACTTAATTATTGCATAGTAAATAACAACCCCTAGCAAGATTAGGCTACCTTTCTATCATCTCCAGAGATGAGAAAGTTTCGTCCTGCATGTGTCAATAATTCATCCAAATTTGCTTCTTCACGCTTTCTTTTATCTATGGCTTTCAATTCCTCATGTCTCTTCCTTGTGAAAGGGAATGCATCAGCACCATAATCCTCAATGTAACCAATCAAGTCTTCTTCAACCGTTACGCAATCAGAGCACAATGGAATTAAGGATGGGATTCGATTCACGCCATATCTATCAATCAATCTTCTGTGCAATTTTGCATCAAATGGGACAGCTAGCCATGGCATGCTCTTCATGTGTTCCTTAAATCCATTATCATCAAGGTCAAAGGAGATAAAGATAATCTCTAGATTCTTTGACCTCTTTCTCAATGTGTCATAAAGTTCAACCAGATGGGGAATGAAGGCCTTGCAAGGCCTACACCATTTTGCAGAGAAAAATAGGCTGATGGTTTTTCCATTGCATTCTGACAAGGGTACCTTATCTCATTATTCAAAGATGGCATTATATTAGCTACAATAACCCTGATCACAAATAAGCATAGAGGAATTTTTCTCTAAATTGGATTTTACTTTTTTATTTATTTATTTAGAATTTAATTAGAATATACTGATAGTATAAAGGTCTTTTACATTGTCATCCAATCATGAATTGTCATATAATTGAAAATTATTAAATTTTTTAGTAATTATTTTAAAATTCATATTTAGGGTGATTTCTAATTGGTTGACAATCTTGAAATCTTTACACTGATAATGTATTAAAGAAATAAAATAACTTCCAATAATGATTTGAAAGTTATTGTTGGTAGTTAATCTAAAGTTGATTTAGTTGACTAGCAGCCTATTGTGTAAAACATGCACACTCACAAACACACACTAAAGGCTTCTACAGAAACTAAATTACCTTCCCTTCACATGACAAAAGGAACTCAACACTTTCATCTGCAAAGATCTTCAAAATATTATGGGTGTCAACATATTTAGCTTCAAAATCTAGCCCTGCCATCAGAACTGCAGAAAGTAACAGATGTTCTCCAATCTACACTCTCCTTCCTTCTCCCTTATAAGCTAATCAAAACCTGATCAATCAAGAGAAAAATATGACTTTTGAAACTAATATTCAAAAATGGAATCTTATACAGTGTGAACAATACTTAAACTTTCACTCTTCTTTCAATCTGTTTATGGGCATATGGAGGCAAAAGCAATCTGATTTTGAAAGAGCTTCTTTCACTTTTGACAAACATCACTAATTCCCTAATGCCCTACTCCAATTAAGATTGGAATGAAGCAGAATGAAGAAATCAACTAACTATGCTAACCAATTAACCAACCTGTAGCATAGCAATTCCTAAAGTGGGAAGAGGGTTGATCAATCAAGACATAGCAGAGAAAACAAGAAATTACAACAAAGGATGAGAAACAAACAAGGGGGTATTCTCCTTCAACTTTACACCTAGGCAAAGGGAATATCATATTCTCTAAACCACATCACTCCAATTGTGTTCCTCTATCACATTATGTACAAAACCATGATGTTGTTCAAATGATTTAACTGTAGCTCAATATGAAGGATGGCAAAGATTCAATCACTTACAAAACTAAAAATAGAAGGCTTAAATATCTTTTTCATACCTGTAAAATAGCCCATTTTGATTTTACTACCTAAACTTCACTTTTTTCGATTTTAGTACCTGACATATTTTTATGTTCGATTTTCATACCCGCCGTTAGCCAGGATCCGTTAACTGATGATGTGGCAGAAGAAATGCCATGTCATCATTTAAAATTTGTTGACTCAGCGCCATGTCATTTTTACGATAGGTACCTTTTTCAAAAATAAAATTTTTTCAGGTATCAAAATCAAACAAAAATAACCTTTTTCAAAAATAAAAATTTGTCAGGTATCAAAATCAAACAAAAATAGAAGTTAGGTACCAAAACCAAAACATCCATATTTTATAAGTATCAAAAAGTTATAAAATATGACAACGATAATTAACTTTTTGGTACTTATAAAATATGAGTGTTTTGATTTTGGTAGCTAACCTTTATTTTTGTTTGATTTTGATACTTGACAAATTTTTATTTTTGAAAAAGGTTATTTTTGTTTGATTTTGGTACCTAACATTTGTTTTTGTTTGATTTTGATACCGGAAAAAATTTTATTTTTGAAAAAGGTACCTATCGTAAAAATGACAAGGCGCTGAGTTAGCAAATTTTAAATGATGACATGGCATTTCGTCTGCCACATCATCAGTTAACGGATCCTGGCTAACAGCGGGTATGAAAATCGAACATAAAAATATGTCAGGTACTAAAATCGACAAAAGTGAAGTTTAGGTAGCAAAATCAAAATGGGCTATTTTACATGTTTGAAAAATATATTTAAGCCAAAATAGAAAGATAGAAGAAGATGAAGATTGTAGAAGGAGGAGAAGAAGAAAAAGAAGAACAAAAGCACCTCCATAACAAAATTTTGCATAGGATCATTGAGTCATCACTCATCGATTCATCAACAGCATAACCACATGCAACAAAACATCACATTTAAGTGTTACATAAAAAGGCAATTTAAGTGCATGTAATGTTTTAATGGGTATAAGTAAGAACCTTGTTGCAGCACACAAAGGAAGAAGAAGAAGAGATGGAGTGCGCAGTAGTGAAGAGTGAAGAAAGATGACGGAGAAAGGTGAAAAAATGAAGAGCTTTTGCATTTAATATGATCTTTGTCGTATATGTGGCTCACACAAACTCATCAACAGATAGCAATCGTCTTGATTGTTGGAAATTCCATTTACATTATAGATAGCCAAAAATATTTGGATATTGTAGTTTTTCTTTCCCGTACATGTGGATAATATATAGTGTTTTTGAATAAATTTAAATTTTCTTATATATATTTTCTTAAATTTTTTATTTTAAATTATTATTTTGTCATTTTAATATATTAATATATATTTTTATGGAATTAATGCCTATGTTTTACATTTACATTTAATTAAATTTCTTGTCACATCATATCATATTATTTCAACTAAATTAAAAGTAAAAAAAAAACCTACAAAACCCAAAAATGGAGGTTAGATTTTGAGATAGTGAAGTGAGGCGGAAGAGATTGGCAGGAAAGAATGGGGTTTGAGTTTTGAGATAGGGAAGTGGGGCGGAGGAGAGTGGTGGAAAAAATGGAGGTTGGAATTTTGAGATGAAGAAATAGGGTGAAGGAGGATGATAAAAAAAAAAGAGGAAGTGAAGTTTTGGATGAGAGTGTGGGGTGGAGGAAGGGTGGGCGAAGAAATAGGAGTTACGCTGTGTTTGTTACCCAAGACAGAAATAAGTCTGCGACGATAGAAACATGACTCGTGTGTTTGTTTTGATGGAGGCAAGAGAGAAATAAGTAGGGAATGGTGGGCCCCTCATATCAAAACTTCCTCCCTTCTTTTGCTTTGGTTCATGTGTGTAAATTGTTACAAATAGGTAATTTTACGTTTCTACCCCCATCCAATGTGCAGAACCTTTTCTTAGTCAACGGACATCATAAATAATAAAGGGCAAAATTGTATTTTTTTCCATCTTATTTAAGTTTACAATATTATTTCTACTCTATTTCTCACATATTTCTCTTAAATCAAACAACCTAACATTCTATTTTATTTCTACTTTATTTTTTCTTTTTTAAATTATCTCTCTTCTATTTCCATTCACTCTATTTCTTTCCTCACAACCAAACAGAACCTTAAGGTTTTAAGATGAGGGGGGGGGGGGGGGGGGGAGTTGGAGTTTTGAGAAAAGGGAGTGTAGTAGAGGAGAATAGCAGTTAAAAAAAAAATGGGGAATTGAGGTTTGAGACAGGGAAGTGGTGCAGAGGAGGGTGAAAAAAATGAGGGGGTTTTTGGGATAGGAGAGTGAGGCGGATTAGGGTGACCAGAAAAAAAAAATGAGGGGTTGAGATTTTGTGATGAGGGAGTGAGATGGAGGAAGGTGGTAAAAAAAAAAAATAGGAGGTTTATTTTCTTAAGGGTTTTCAAAAGTCAAAACTACATCTAGCTGAAAAAGATTTATACCCACTTAGTGGACATATATTAAACAATAGAATTAAAAATAAAAAACTATTTATAATCATTGTATTGCAACAAATATAAATCTGATCTAGATTTTTCATTGAACTGATACAAAGTCTTAAAAATGAATAAAAATCTGTAAAAAATATAAAAAAAAGATATCTTAATAGTTAATTATAATAATTATAAAATGTTTTTTACATTTGGTGCAAACATAAAAACAATTTTAGGCCTCAATCAGCATCACAATGACCACACCTACAACCGCAACTGTAACAGTATCATCAGTAACCACAAGTTCAACTGCAATGTTGAAGCCACCCCTTAATTGATCCAATGTAAGTCCCCACATTGAGTTGTTGAAATTCATCAATTAATTAGTGACAGAGAAAGATAACTCATCTTCAGTCATAGTCCTTGAATACAAATCCCCTTCACTGACATTAGAAGAGTATTCCTCCTCACTGTCCTTCTCCTTCAACTCCTCAATCTTTGCCAGTGCCTCCCTCCAATCCCACCTACTCTCCACACTCCATTTGCAGCAAAACATTCCAATCCTCAGCAGCTTCAGCATCTCACCCTCCCCATTCCTGGTCCCCAAGATGTCCTTATCAAACACCTCACCAGTCCACTCTTCCCTCACAACTGAGTCCACCCATGTTGCCAGGTCAGCATTGTTCCCCCCCTTCCCATGCCTCAGATAATTTGCTGGGAACTTCCCTGTCAGCAGCTCCAGAATGAGGATTCCAAGACACCACACATCACTCTTCACATTTGGCCTCCCAAATTGGCTCACCTCTGGGGCCTTGTACGCCGCCATGAACCGCTGAGCATGGCCCTTGCTCATCACTGGCACAAGGCCATACTCTGTCAAGTGTGGCTCAAATGAATGGTCCAGCACCACATTGGAGGACTTGAGATGACCATGAGGTAGGTTTTGGCCTGGGAAGCTTTCATAGAGGTAGGCTAAGCCTCTAGCTACTCCTTTTATGATCTTCAAACGGTTTGACCAGGTTAGCACAGAGTCATTTCTACCTGCATGTCAATCAGAAACTGGTAATGATGATCAATTTTATTTTAAAATTTAAGTGAAAATAGGACATGTATCAATGTCAACCAATAAAAAATTACCATATATGGTAATAAATTAAGTTGACTTTTGTAATAATTATCTTAGAAGTCATCCATAGCGTGCTTTGTGATTGGTTAACAACATAAAAACTCTTTACACTGCCTATGCATAGATTTTAAACTTTATATTTAAGATGCACTAAATTTTACTTATGATAGAAGTTCAATCTCTTAAATAATAACAAAAGCCTTATCCTACAAAATGAATTCACAGATATCATTTGACTTGATTAAAAACTAAATTCTTAGGGATATAATTGACCATGACAATAGAACGACTACACCACCTAATGCATTTTGCATATCTCTCTAACAAAATGAATTAATTCAATTGTTCAGGATTGATGAGCATTTTTAATTCATTAATTGATTGAAGCCAATCAGAGTGGCAGACTCTACCAATAACTATAATATTTGTTGCTATTTTATAAAATAAAACATTGGCATACCATGTAGATGACTGGCCAAGCTGCCATTTTCAGCATAGTCATAGACCAAAAACTTATCTTCTTTTCTGTAGTAGAATGCTGCAAGGGGGAGAAGATTAGGGTGTGTCAAACTTCCAAGCCTTTGCATGTGCTCAAAGAACTCCTGTTTCCCAACATTGTTCATGTGCCTAAACCTCTTCACAACCACGGTTGGTCCATTCAAGATCATAGCCATGTAGGTGGACCCGAAACTGCCACTGCCAAGAACCACAGCTGAGGCTCTAAGCAGTTCTTGCAAATCAAACCCCCCTTTGTCTTCCCTAACAAAGTTCAATTCTCCATCACCATCCTTCTTGAAATCACCTGTCACATCAAGTGATTGTGACTCCTTGAAGCCTGCAGTACTGTTCTTGGAATTTGCCTGCTTGCTTGCTATTACAGGTTGCAACCTTTTTCTTCTGTGGTTACGGATAAATAGAAGTGCTACCATTGAAGCAAAAACAACCACTGCCACCACTATAATGACAGTTATAAGGATTCTGTGTTTCTTTCCCTTTCTTTGAGGTGAAGCAGGGTTGGGAGGAACCTCCGATCTAGACTCGTTGTTGCCAATATCATTGCAGGAACTCATAGGTTTTCCACATAGACCTTTGTTGCCTGTGTTGCTCAAGAACAAGTGAATTGAACATGTATGTAAGATAACATCCAACAACAAGAAGAAAGAGAAACACTATCTAGTATCCAGTCTAAGATATCTTCTCTAAGATAACTTTGAGGAGTATGTGTAATTTTGAATGGATGATCAATGAGGGACTTGAACTTTACAGTCAAATGCTGATGCATAAACTAGCTGAATCCAATACCAGTAACTTTTTCTGTATCAGGAAGTTATGTTTATTAAGCTTCATGTGTGTATTAATCCCTTCTTTTTTATAAAAAATAAAAAAAGTTTAGGGGACTAAACTTTTTAGGATTTATGTTTTTAGTCCATGAACTTTTTTTGACTGGTTTTAGTCCCTGAATTTTTTTCCAGTCCTTATGGAAAAAAGTTAAGGGACTAAAAGTAAGGATGAAAAAAGTTAAGGAACATTGACCAGTCAAGAAATAATCCAGGTACTAAAAAGATAAATTCTAAAAAGTTTAGGGACTAAAAAGATAGTAAACTGAATGGGTTGAAGATCAAACAAACAAAAAGGATGCTAAGATTATTGAACATCTAAACAAGGTTTAGAAAAACAGTCTGCAGTTAGTTGCATTTGTCCACAATTTTCTGCGATATCAAGGAACGTGACTAAACCGCAATTCAAAACCTCATCTAAATGTAATTTAAAATCTATTCTTGAGCTAATAATGCCACAAGAGTTTCAAAATGTACTATAAAATTTTAGAGTCTTGCTAACCAATGCCTTTAGGACATTGGTTAGGGAATTTAAAAGTTTTTATTAGAATTTACCTAGAAAAAATGTATTGGAAATCACAGTAGATGTACATTAATGCCGATTTTTAATGAAATCTTTTCATTTTTTATTCCTTAACCAGTGTTCTTAGAGCATTGATTAACAACTTAACATTTACCAAAAATTTATCTATGATCTTTGTAGCAAGGAGTTTGGCAAAGGAGTGAGGTTCAAATAAGTTACCACTAAACATGGATTTTCAAAATAAATGAAATAAATTAAAACTCCATGTAATGAGAAACAACAAACATATTAAAAACTAAGTCTATGGTGGAAAAACAGAAATGAGTATTTACTTACCAGCAAATGAACTTGGATCCTTGTTGCTTAAGCTTTCTGGTATTGGACCCTCCAATTGGTTATGCGACAAATTAAACACTCTGAAATCCTTTTGTTGAAACTCTGGTATGTTCCCTCCAAAACTATTCCCATGTAAGTCCAAATCCCAAAGTCTTGGCAAGTTAGCAAGTGAATTGGGAATATGACCCGTGAAGCCATTTTCTGCCAAGAACACCCTTTTCATTTTTGTCATGCCCTCAAAAGCATCCTCCGGAATATCACCAGAGAACTTGTTATTGGACAGAAACAATGCCCTTAACTTCACAAGCTTCTTGAACTCAGGCATTGGACCCTCAAATGCATTGTTCATGACACTGAAGCTTTGCAAAGTTGGCAATTCCAACAAGGTGTCTACATCAATCTTCCCACCTAGATTCATATTCTCTAGCCTCAAGCCATAAAATGTTTGGTCTACTGGGCGGCATAACAAGCCTCTCCAACTACATAAACTAGACTCATTCACCCAGTTGCTTAAGGCATTGTTATTGGACAAGGAAGCTTTGAACCTCATCAAAATTTGAGCATCTGTGTCCCCCAATGATGGCACAAAACAAAAGGCCAACACAAAGAGCATAAGAATACAATAGTAGTATGCTCTTTCATGAGCCATAATTAGTTGATCACAGGTTGAACCAAAATGGGCTATTGCTTGGTGAGAAAGGAAATAGAGGGAATAATGAAAACAAAGAACAAAAGAACTATTGAGAGTTTGAAAGGGATCAGTGTGCATAGGAAATTATGATTCAATGGTTTAAGTGGTGACATTGACAAAGTCCTACATGCAAAGAATGAGCTGGTAATTAAGCCGGCCATATAATGATTTGGATTTACTTGGACCTTGTTTTCTATGGTACTTTTGTTTTGTAGCATATATTATATCAAGGGGGTTAGTAATTGAAAGCTGTTTTTTCTTGTTATTGAAGAGGAGAGTGTCTTCTACTGCATTGGCCGTTGCTTGTTTCGTAACAATTTTATGTTACTTTTATTTGTCTGGTGTGTGCTTTGTTGTATGCTGATGTAACTATCGTCGTAGCTTGTATGTGCCATATGTTTCTATTTTGGATCATACATGCATTTCTTTCCGACATATTTTGATGAGAACTAAGAACATGCCAATAGTGGCAATATTACTATGCAATTACAAAAAAAAGAAAGAAAAAAGAAAAAAAGAACGTAGATACAAGTACCCAGTCGTACGAGAATTTCTATATAAAAAAAGACAAGTTATATTACGCGTTCAACGTATTTTTACAACACTTTTTACGATATTCATTTTTATTTCTGTTTCTCTCCATTATATTATTAATTTTATCTCATACTTTTTTTTTCTCTTGCATTCCTATCTCTTTTAAGATTGTATAAATTTTTGTACAATTTCGCTGTACAAAAATAATTTCTCAAAATTAAAAATACTACATATCAGATTATTGAAAAATATTTCTATATATTAAAAAAGAATAACACTAGCAAAATACTCTAACATTTTTTTTATTAGGAAAGTATTATTGCCTCTATTTTCTTATTTCTTCGAAAGAAAAGTTTGCTTTTACTAATCTATCCAATTAATTATTATCTTTTCAATTATACTCTTATCTCAATCTAATTTTTAAATACTTTACACATCTATCTATCTATCTATCTATCTATCTATCTATCTACCTATCTATTTTATATTTATTATATAAAATACAGTTACTGACTAGGACTGGATGTCCACGTGTCACATTTCTAATTTTAGTATCAATATAATCAATTAATTAATTATTATTGATTAACAAAATCACAATCTAATCTTAATAGTATCAATATAATCAATTAATTAATTATTATTGATTAACAAAATCATAATCTAATCTTAATGTTTGTAAGACATTTAATATAATATATAGAAAATTTAAAATTATATTTTGAATATTTCGTAACTTGCATAATATATATTTTAATATTTTATTAAAGTAATTTTTATTCGATTTTATTATTATTATTATTATTATTATTATTATTATTATTATTATTATTATTATTATACTGTTGTTGTTGTTGTTGTTGTTGTTTGATATTTGATATGATTTTATATTATCTATCTATAATTAATCAATCAATATATTATATAAATACAGTTGCTGATTAGGATTGATAGTACACGTATCACATTTTGGTGAAATTTTTTCCCTCCTTTGTTTTCATTCCTTATCTTACTACAATTAATTATTATTATTACCACAATCACAATCATAATATCACATTTTAGAATAGTATATCGTGATCAGTTTTATATTTTAAAATAATATCATGATAACCAAATTTTAGAAATATTATTATTATTATTGGACGTGATTTGCAAAAAAGATTTAAATATTTTGATTGGTTTCATTTTAAAACCCAAAAAAAACTATTTTTATTAGTTCCTTTTTCTACTTCTTTTAAGGTTATCTCTTTCTCATTCCTTCACACTCTATATATAGATACTGTGTTTAGTGCAATCCGATATAGGATGTTTTTTCAGTTGAAGGGTTATATGAATCTAGAAGAAAAAGGGACTAATATGTTTTCTTTTGATTATGAGGAAGATGTTGATGGAAACGAAGAAGAGGTTGTGTGACAATTTTGGCCAGTAACATTATCATCCCGAGCTGTTATTGGCGAAATTCCCCAGGTTAGTATTTTTTTTATAACTTTTCATTGAATATATTATGTTACTCAACATTGTTATACTAATTTTTTTCCTTCTTGCCACAAAATTCCTGCAATATTTGTTCGAGAAGGGCATGTAAGTGCTTATAAAATTTGTTACTTAGTAGATGAAGATCGCAATTTGTTGTACGAGTGTGAAATACTAAAGAAGGTAGACATGGATGGACTTAGCATTCTCTTGGAAATGGTTGGATGCATTTCATGAAAAAAAAAAAAAAGATTCCACAAAGGATAAAGGCTGTAGTTCAAAAATCTTTAGCATAGAAACTTGCTCTTGATTGAAGTGTCTCTAGGTTGGATCATAGGTTTATCTTTGCTTATCTCTATTCCAAGAGATATAAAACATGTAATATGAATTTTTATTATCTATATTAAAAAAATATAAATAAATGCTTCTAAATTTTGTTTATGTTATATTTAATTTTTGCTCTGTATTATTTTTTGAATTTATTCATGAAAAATATGAATGAATGTTTTTAAATTAGTGGGATGAACTGCATTAATAATTAAGATAAATCATATATTAGGGATATTTTAATAAGAATTAACTGTGTGTCTATAACATATATTAACTGAATTTGACTAATCAAATAGTTATGATCATAACCAATAAATTAAATTAAACACAATATATACTTTCTCTTATAACTCTTTAATTTCAATTCAAAATTATTTTTCATTTAAATTTATTTCCTAACTTATTTTACACATTTAATTTATTCTTAATATTTATATTGGGGAATTTGGAAAGTTTTTCTTCTTCTAATTTTTGTGTTAATGATGTAAATTAAATTAATATAAAAAAATAATTTGAGAAGTTTTCTAAATCTAGAATAATGTTGATTAAGGTAGATTCCTCAATCTTAGCATATACTTTAAACTTATATCATCTAATAATGTTGATATAAGTTTAATTAAATCCAACATTATGGTCTCATATTTTCTACCAATATGAAACCATAATGTTGGATTTAATTAAATGTCATCGAAAATCCCCCTTTTGTGGAATTACTTAAAATATTTTTCATATCACAAATACTTAACAGAATAAAAAAAATACCACAAATGCTTAAAGTTTTTAAAAACTTAAGGTTTAATTATATTTTTAGTCCCTCGAATTAGGGGACTATTTTTTAGTCGTCCAAATAAAAATTTATATTTTTAACTCCTCATATTTGAAAAATGATCATTTTAGTCCCTTTGCTAGAATTTGAGGGACTAAAAAAATATAAATTTTTATTTGAGGGGAGGGGATAAAAAGAACATTTTTCAAATTTGAGAGATTAAAAATATAATTTTTATTTGAGGGACTAAAAAAATAAATTTTCAAATTTAAGGAACTATAAATATAATTAAGCCAAAAATTAATTCTTAAGTGATCAGGTTAATTTGAATAACTATCTTTTGGGAATTTGGGAAGCACAAAGTGCATAAGTGTGAGTCAGAAAATTTTCTCAGGAATTTTTTTTAAAGAAAATTCATCTTTTGACAGGGACGGATCCAGGAAACCATGAAAGGGGGGGTTGGATTTTTTTTTTATTTTAATTACTTAAATCTAACTTCTAGCAAATAAATATTTAATAAATAATGACTTTTATAAAATTATTTATTAGTTTTAAATGTAAAATTAAAATTGATTTTTATTTCAAATGATCATACAAAAAGAAAATACATGTATTTATAACTCGTACTAATTTATTAAAAAAAAAACCCGTACTAATTTTTTTTTCAACTTTTCAAAGACTTTTTAGTCTCATAAGCACAATAACAATCGAATAGGACTCACAATAATAATTTCACAATCAAAAACAGAAACAAACTCATCAAATATAATAATAACTAAAAGTCACCAAATTTTATCACAATTATATATAATATATATATAAATATGTTTATAATATAATGTTAATAGTTAAATATATAGACAAATAAATGAGACTTGTAATAATACACAAAACATAGTTAGCCTAAGTAATAATAATTGATGGAAAGTCATAAAAATATCATTTTTATCATATCTATTAATTAGTATATATATCTCTTTGGATTAGATTATAATTAGTGACAACATATATTATTAAAAAGATTAATGATAACATATATTATTAGTTTTATTAATTAGTACATATTATTTTATTTATTTATTTACTGAAAGTAGTATATATATAATTAATCAATATATTATTATTTGTATGCATGAAAGAAGTTTGGAGGGGGGTTAGTATATTAAATGAATATATTATTATATGTATGCATGAAAGAAGTTTTTTTGGGGGGGGGGCTGAAGCCCCTGCGTGCCCCCCCTTAAATCCGTCCGTCTTTTGAACATATACTTTTTTTTAAATTAATGAACTCCACAAAAAAAATATTTTAATACAACAACATGTGAGTTCTTTTAATTAAAATTAATTCTCTTATTATTTTCATCTTATTTTTGTTATATAGTTTCATTTGTCTATATATAGAATTTTTTTTACTTCAAGAAAGTGGCATTGTGAAATTTAAATTTATAGTTGTATTATAATTTTTTTAAAATGAGTTGTATTATAAAATAAACACATCTAATTATCTTTTTTTATTTTTATTAATGAAAAAGTTCCTTATTGCGGAAATTTAAATGAGTTTAATGGTGATGCATTGACAGTATAAAACAATTTTACACTATTATCCAATTACAAATCACCGTTAATATGACTTTTAAGATAATTTTGTAAAAGTCAACAAACTTACCATACATGGTGGGTTGTGATTGAATGACAGAGTAAAACTATTTTACACTGTCAGTGCATAACCCTTTTTCTCAATTTAAATAAATTTTAGATTTTTTTAAGTAATATAACAAATTAACAACATTGTCAACATACTTTATACATAAAAAAATTTCATTCACTCCTCAATAAACCCGTGCATCGCACGGGTACTATCTAGTTTATCTTAAATAAGAGAAAAATAATAGTAGACGTCATATTAAAAAGTTAAAAATAATTTTAATATATATAAACAAAAATATTAATTACATTCATTAGTCAATATATTATTTTCTTAAATAGACAAATAAAAAGAAACATATAGAGTAAGAAGTGTCCTTTCACCTCAATGTAGGAAGTTTTCATTGAAAAATGTAATATTAACAATGTATTATCGCCATAATTTTCAACAAAAACCTTAATTTGGGCACTCATTAAGAAAGTCTTTTTTTTTATTAATTGAAATTTAAATGAGAACCATTAAATAAAAATTACGATCTACCTCATTTAGTACAACCCATATGAGCTTTAAGCTATAATAAAAAAATGATTTTGTTTACATTTGCGTCGAGGGTTGATTTTAAGATTAAAAAGATTTCCATTGATTTTTTATTTATTTTACAAATATAAAAGTATAATAAATATTTTCTTTTTAATAAATGTTTTTCACTTTTAATATTTCAAATTCAACTTTAATATTTGGTGTTAACTAAACTAAATAATAAATACACTAAAATATGTCAAATTAATATATTATTAGCATTTACCATGAAAAAAAATTGAAATCCTAGTTTCTATTTTCAATTTTGTTCTATTAGGACAAAGAATGATCAAGGACCCTATTATGTTTTGGTTTAGTCAAACAATTTATTAAGTTTTTACATTAAGACAAAGTACAGAATTAAAAGAGAGACGAAGTAAGATCGTCTTACTCAGACGAAAGCAAAATGTAGTGTTTCACTTTAACTGCTTTAGTATAGACACTTGCATAAGTTTGTTATGTTCGCATGAACCAAAGCATAATCTCATTGTCTAATAAGCTCGTAAATGTATTAAAGAATCTTGTTGAAAAGTCAGTTCACAAAGCTCACCTACTTCATGAAAATACATGTCTAGTTGCCATCAATAAAGTACAATAATGCACTTTCTGATCAAAAAGCAAATATATCCTATGTGGCACGATTCTAGTACGAGAAAACTAAGATAAGTAAGTTGTTTTATTTTATCAAAGTGACAAGTTGGTGAAAGACAATAAATATTACATTAAATACTTCAACGGACGATAAATGTTGCATTAAATGTCATATGTCATAAGTTAGAACAAAAAAAAAGAAGAAGCAATGATATAATCAAATAAGTGACATTGGAGTAAGTGACAATGCGAGTGCAAGTGCAAAAGTCTTTGTTTTTGAAGAAGTAAAACTAAGAAACAAAACAATGTTGTTTAACCAAATAACATACATAGAGTGAGTGATTGTGTAAAGGCGAGCACTAAGTAATATAACAAAGGAGCATGTGATGTTACAGAAGAATTAAAACAAAGTAAGGGCCGACTCAAGGGTAAGATTACTAAAGTTTAAGCTTTAGGTTTACCAACAAAAAAATATTTGTTATTAGTTTTATAAAGCAAAAAGGCCACATGTGTTGACAAAAAGACCTAATATATATAGCTCTCTCACTAATAAGTGAACATGGAGTAAGTGAGTAAGTGACAATGCGAGTGCAAGTGCTAAAGTCTTTGTTTTTGAAGAATTAAAACTAAGAAACAAAACAACCAAATAACATACATAGAGTGAATGATTGTGTAAAGGCAAGCACTAAGACAACAAAGGAGCATGTGATGTTTTAGAAGAATTACAACAAAGTAAGGGCTGACTCAAGAGTAAGACTACTAAAGTTCAAGTTTTAGGCCCACTAAAAAAAAATTATTAATTTTTATAAAGCAAAAAGGTCACATGTTGACAAAAGGACCCAACATATAGTTCTCTAGTAAAAAGTATCCTCAAAATTTGTTTTAGATCTCAGTTACTATTGAGCCGACCTTGAACAAAGTAATGGAACAATCAAACAAGATGCACTAAGTGATACTGCAAGTACAAAGAGCATGTGATCACGAGAACAAACAACAAAACAATGGCAATGAGAACGAACTTGTTCATGAGAGAAAGCATTTTCGAGAATAGTGACGACACTGGCAATGAAAACTACACATCAAATGGTGATGAGAAGGAATGAGAACATAAACAATGGTAAAAATCAATGGCTACGTCGAAAACAAGAGCAGCACAAGCGTGATAATAAATTAATATTGCCCTGTTTAAAAGTGAAATGATTCTAAAGAAATACACGAAGAGATTTAGTAAGACTTTTTAGATTGGTTATATTTTAACTAGGGACGGATCTGGAGTGTATTAAAGGGGAGCTGAATTTTTGTTTACATAATTATTTAAATATCTAATTTCTAATAAATAATTATTTTAATAAATAATAAGTTTAACAAAAATATTTCATATTAATTTTATGTGTAAAAATAGAGATATGATTTACTATTAAAAGGAAATTAAACAAATATCAACTTAAAAACCTATTTTTCTTATTCATTTTCCTCTATTAATATTTTTTTAATTTTTTTTCTCTCATATATACATAAAAGATTTTGAGGGAAGGGGCCAAGGTCTGTGCTTGTCCTCCCTTGGATCCGTCCTTGATTTTAACCAATCTAGAAAATTATTTTCAAAATTTTTTTAGACCAGTAATAATGAAACCAATATAAAAAGTGACTTTCTAGATCAATTAAAACACAAATAATCTAGAATATCTATCCCAATATTATAAAATTGTTACCGTTTCACATACCACATTAATTTTTTGAAAACTACTATTATAAAATGTCAATATAAAAACATTTTTTGTACTACTAGTGATAAGGTTTCTCACCATTATTATTGATCTGCCACATGATTATTTTTTTGTCAAATTTACAAATGGAGAGGACCAAAGAAAGCTCAAGAGGGGTTATGGCTCATTTATGATCGTTATCCAAGTGTCAAGCGAATGGAGTCCAATCTCAAGTTGCTATCTAGAAATTCTAGATTCAGTTCACTGGTTTTCTTATTCAATGTCTGCATTGAACAATCACCTTGCAGGAGCGTTTAGGGATTTAATGCATTCAAGCAGTTACTTAATTATTCAGAACGTTAGATGAAACACTTTTGCATGTGGACTGTGGAGGAAGAGTCCACGCAGGTTCTCTTTTTTGTTTTTGAATTGTTTTTTGCACGAAAAAAAATTGTGTCTCCATACATCATTAAGTCACTAGTCTGACTTGATCGCCTGAATTGTCTTTCGCACTAAATAGCATAGCCTGCTAGCTGCATGGGCAGCATGGCAAAATAAATATTACTGCCACGGATCCATTATTTAAAAGAACAGATTTTCTTGATATATTTGTAGAGTAATTAATCTATGCCACAGATAGTAGAACGAATATTTACACTATTAATAAATAATTTACAAAGCATAGTGATTTAAGCTTAAAAGTCAGTTAAAATGACTAAAAGCACAAATGAAAAAATTGAGTTACTAAAACCGGTCAATTTTTTTTTTTTTGAGGGACTAAAAAAAAATCGAAATAAAATGAAAGACTATTTTTATAATTTACCTTTTTGATGGTTTGGAAATCGTTAGAAAAATGAAAAAAATATAAATTTTGTCACATGGCTGTCACGTTAGACTAATAGTCCATGTGTGATATGCCACATGACATGCTTATGTGGATGTCACATTATTACTTAATGGTTCAAGTTAACAGTAGAAACTAACTGAACAAAAAGTGTCAAGGAGACCATATGACCAGTAAAAGATTTTTTATGAGGGAATAAAAACAAAAATCTCCATAAAATGAGGGACTAAAAAATTAATTAATTCAAGAAAAAATAAAACCCCACCACGCCATCTGCCTCCACCACAACAACTTCGCCTACAACATGACCATCCTCTTCAAAGCTACCAACTTCATTCATCCACACAAACCAGGCAACATAGCAACGACGCCCCATCCCCATGGCTCACTTTTATTGTGGTTATCTCTGCTCCATCTTATTTTTCCATTTCAAACTGTTATAAATCGTGTAGTAGTGATTGAACTTGATAGAAAATTTGGTTTCATATATTTAAAATTCATAATAAATAAATATATTTAAGTATATAAATTATATTTTAGGTTTATTATAACCAATTTAAATTAGGGTTAATTAAGTTTTTAATCCCTAAACTTTTTCAAAATTCGGTTTTTAGTCTCTGAACAAAAGTTTGATTGGTCAAGGTCCTCAACCTTTTTTTGTTAGGGATTTTAGTTCCTGAACAAAAGTTTAACCGGTCAAGCTTCCTAAACTTTTTAAAAATTTGTTTTTTAATCCTCGAATAAAACTTTAAACCCCATTTTATTTTTATTTATTTAATGGGATTTCAGGGACTAAAAATTGAATTTTTAGAAAGTTTAGGAAACCTGTTAAACGTTTGTTCAGGGAATAACCGGTCAAAATTTTGTTTAGGGACTAAAATTCGAATTTCGAAAAAGTTTAAAACTAAAAACTCAGTTAACTCTTTAAATTATGATAAAAGGTTATTTTATTTATTGATAATTTTTAAAATTATTGAAATTTAAATTAGAAATAAAAATAAAAGAAGATAGATTGAAATAGATAAAGAGTTAAAAATATCAAATATAAAAATAAAAATGAAAAGATCGTAGTTTGAGATGATTAAGATAAATTATTTTTGACTAGTTATGAAAGTAATGCATAAAATGACTTAAATAAATTGCTTTTATTTATACGTTAGGTTTTAAATTGCTTTTAATTTCATTACCGAAAAATTGATTTTAATTTTTTGGTACAGTTTTAATTATGTTAATTGCTTTTAAATAAGTTTTCTCATTTGTATGTTAGGTTTTAAATTGCTTTTAATTTGGTAGATAAGTTAGTTTTTATATAAAAAAAATAATTTTATGGTTCTGTCCCTGGACTTGAGTGTCCAGTCTTGCAGGTAATCACACCAAAATATGCTTTTTAAAGGTCTATTGGAGATTTCAAATTCTATTTCAAATATTTCTCTTTTTAGATTGGTGCTGAACATGTAAATCACGACCTTTTAAAGTTAATGTTCTAAAAATTAATTTCGAAGTTATATTATATAAAAAAATTTCAACAGGAATTGCAATGGAGAATGTGATAAAACAACCATTGAAGAGAACATACTGTAACGTGTAAAGTTGATTTCAGCGTGTATTTTTGTTTACCCGTATTCATGTTCGATGATAAAATTCTGTGTATCAAGTTTTAATTAATTAAATTCTACTTGATCATACTTGAATTTATAGGTTAAGATAAAATAGTCTCTTATTAACTGATGTATATGCATCGGGTTAAGTGTTTGACATACAGTTTAAATTATGAGAAAAAAAGACTATATACTTACAGCATGAAATGGTTTTAAATTGTTGTTCAGTTATAAGAAAGTCTGACTCAATTGATTAAAGAGTTGTTATAAATACTTGAATTTGATTTGTATAGACAAAAAAAGTATTGTCATTCAGTCATAAACTACTATGCATAATAAATTTATTAATTTTTATAATAATTATCTTATAAATCATACTAACGATGATATCTGATATTAGTTGAGTGTAAAAATTTTATACTTAAAAGTACATTATCATTAAACTCTCTAGTTATTTTATACTTTTATGCTAAATATAATTATGATATCAAACTAGCAACAGGCGTCTTTACTGAACCACTTTGCAGTACTGAGCAAGTTGATACATATTAGCAGGTTCATACACGTGCAATAATTGCTCTTCTTCAATTTCATATACTACAAAGTTTTACCATTCAAAATGGAGAAGGAAATTGAGCTGCAGATCAAGAACAACTCTTGGGTTCTTAATTAACTCTTTAGGTAAGACTGAATTAATATACCCTACTGCACCAACTACCAAGTTAAAAGAAAGGTCCTTTTTCTCTCCCTTCCCCTCCTATATATAGAGTATACTTTCCCACTATTTTTCTCATCCTTCTATTCCCAAACATATCTCATTTGAATAGATCTGTTGTAATTTACTACTGAAAGATGGGTTTGAAGATGACAATACTCATCCTAGGCATGTTTGCCATGCTCCTTTTGGTCTCCTCAGAGGTGGCATCCACAAATTCAAAAGAGGGTAAGCTATGCATAGTTTTAATTGCCTTATATTCTTATGAGTATTTTTTAAAGAAAAAGATACTAATAAATGTCTTTAAAACAGTAGTTAAAGATTTAAATTAAAAATATAAAAAATTTTCTAGCTACTATATATATTTTCGTCTGTAATTTCTATTGTACTTCCATTGCATTCTTTTATAAAACGATATTTATTAACTTCTTAATTAATATCCCTAGAAAATTTATTAGTGAAACCTTTAAGTTAAAAAATGTTTACAAAACAAGAGGATTCTAATCCTATTCATTCGATCATATGTTGTTATGATTTAACACTAACACTTCAACTTTTATGTTCACCTTATATCTTTCAATTTCTATCTTTATTTTTTCTTCTCACCACTGATTACATTTATCATTTTCTTTCTTTTTCCTTTATATCATTTTCTACTGTTACAGAGTATTTACACACCTAATGACTAATAGAAAAATTATTACGTGATCTTGAACTACCATTATTCCAGATAATTTCCACATAACACGTACACAATTAAATTTTATTAATTCTTATAAATTGAAAAAGATCAATTACATGTCCCATAAAAATTAGTGAAAACCATGATCTTGAATCATATAATTTTTCTATCCAATGGGTGTGTAAAAATCATTTTTCTATGATAAATGGTTCACTAACTCTATTTTTGTGGTTGTTAAAAGTGACAAATGGAGTGGATGATGCCAAATATCCTGGTGGAGGCAATGGAGGTGGCTACCCAAGCTATGGCGGTGGCCATCATGACCATGACCATGGACATGGTGGCTACCGTGGTGGTCACTGTCGCTATGGCTGTTGCGGTGGCCGGACATATAACGGAGGTTGCAGAAGGTGCTGCTATTACGCTGGTGAAGCTGCTACTGCACAAACTCAGGATAAGACTCACAATTGAGACAATGCAGTTCTACTTAATGCTTAAGATGTTTTATGAATAAAAAAATCTCGTGTCAACAGAGGCATGGATTCCCATGACCTTTCGTACCACTAGAGATATTTCGCCAGTAGAAATAATGTTAAACAGTATGTCGTTTTGCCTGTGTGATGAGTTCAAGAGCAAATTAAAGTGGTGAACATCAGAATATCTGTTGTACTAATTCTAATTTTGTCTTAAATCGTGAGTTTTACTTCGACTGTTATTATATTTCATCATCGTTTATATCACCCACTATTGCTAAATTTCTTTTTTCATAATGTTATAAATTCTGCTTATTATGCTAAAGTGGTGAATGCCGCATTTAAAAGTAGGGGATGTTTGACTTGTGTTTTATAAAATGATTTTTTATTTTTAAAAAATAAAAATACAGAAAAAAAAACTTGTAATGATTAGGTGCTAACGGAACACTTTTTTTTTTTTTTTAAAGAAGAGAACGAAGCATACCTATTCTTGCAGTAGTGTTATAAAAATTGTAAAGGTAATCTTGTATCTTGTGAGCGATCTTAATTTATTTTCAAAAAAAAAAAAATCCTTGTTCTTTCCTTTTGTTTTTTAAATAAGTAAATTAATTTTTTAATCAAATTCTCATGCATCGTAAGATCCATAAGGATTTAGACATAGTTGTGCTGTGTAAAGTCTAGTGTGAATATTACCTTTTATTTCTAACTAGCATAATAACTTGTGCCTTGCACGGGTTGATTTTATAATCTACTAGATAGTACCCGTGCGATGCACTGGTAAATTCGAAGGGAGAAATTTTTTTGGATTATATAAAAAAAATTATATTAACAATTTTATTATTTATATTATTGAAAAAAAAATCTATAATAAATATTTTATTCTATTTACAATTATAATAGTATTTAATAATATATTATGAAAAATGATCGATCAATTTTTTCATTCCTCTTTTAGTGTTTTTTTTTTAAATAAATTTTAGTTAACAATATCATTTTTAGGTGATACGTATATAGTGTTTTTTAATTATTTTGATCAACGCTAAAAAATAAAAATCACAATTTAAATAATTTTGATATTAATTGCAAATATTACAATTGCTATCATTAAAAAAATAAAAATAAATCACAATTTAAACAATTAAACAATTTTGATATTAATTATAAATATTACAATTTCTATTGCTATAGGATTTTATGTTTAGGAGATGTATATATAGTGTTTCTTAATTATTTTAATCAATCACTAAAAAAAAAATAATTTATTATACATTTTGAAACAGTTGTAAATATTACAATTGCAATACAGTTATATGATCTTATTAATTGTAAATATCACAATTCGATTAGTATTTAGTAATAAATATTTTATTCACAAATCTATTAATATTTACTAATAAATATTTTATTCTATTAGCATATAAATAGAATAAACCTAAATATTGTATTCATAGTTATATTAGCATTTAATAATAGATATTTTATTCTATTAACACATATTCATAAAATAAAGCTGAGATTTTTTTTAATTCATTAAAAATATAATTATAGTAATTTAGATTATTACATTGAGTATATATTCTAATTTAATATTTATGATATATCATAAAAGAATATTTTACTACATAGACATATGTCACGTGGTAGTACTATATTGATTATTTTCTTGCCAAAATAAAGCTGAGATTTTTTTTCAATTCATAAAAAATAAAATTATAGTAATTAAATTATTAATTTTTATATAGATTTTAATTCTATATAATACGATAATGAATTTAATAAATATTATAAAATATATTTTGTATTTACGGTAATCAATTATCAAGTGATTAATTTTTTATTTTAATAATTTAAAAATACATAATTATATTAATTAAGGTAATTATAATCATATATAATTTTCATGATTTGAATATTCAAACTTATAACAGAAATATATATACCAAGGGAGTCTAGCTCAGTTGGTTGAGTAGAGTGCGTGAGTGTTGTAAACCCCTGGTACCGTGTTTGATTCCTATAGATAAAAAAAATAACAAAAGTATATAATTTGATTCAAATTAATTGATAATTGATGATACGAATATATATATATATATATATATATATATATATATATATATATATATATATCACAATAAAAATTTATAGAAAATTCAAATTAAACGATCTTGCATGATTTAATTTTTATGAAACAAAAAGTAATGCAGTCAAAAAATGAAACAAAAAGTAATATAATCAACTCATCAATAATATCTATGTATACGTTATTGTTTTTCATTTAAGTTCTACACTAAATGCATTAAAACTGATACTTTAAAACAAATTAATTTATACTTAAAATCACTCTCAAAATATAAAATTCATACAAATAAAATAATAATTAAATAATAAGTAAATTATCTAAATTTTATAATAAATATTTATTATTTCCATCAAATAATGAATCTATCAATGTTATTTGTGTCAAATTTCAATGTGAAATTGGAAATTTTTTCATAAAAAATAACCTTTTTCAAGAAAGATTGCTTACTTTCTCTCCCTTTTTTTAAAAAGATTTTTATGATTTAAAATAATGCATAAAATCATCCTAATTCAAATTACATTTTGAGACCAGTGTTTATAAAATAAATTAAATTACAATGCATTGCAAAACTAAGTTTATATATATATATATATATATATATATATATATATATATATATATATATATATAAAGAGAGAGAGAGACATAGAATAAGATTTTTGTCATGTAACAAGCATAATTTAATCAATTAAAATAATTATAACCATGCTTACAAATTTCATTGATTAATTTTTTATGATTTGAGTGTTATCATGATTGCAATTATCAATTAAAATGAATCTTATTTTATTATATTACCTATGTATCTTTTGAGCCAACAATTCTTTTTTTTACCTTTATGCAAAGTTGAGTTTTGTCTGTGATTACCGTAGAACCCTACCCAATAGAATATATTTTTAGACAATGAACTTGCAACAATGAAATTTTAAAATTTAGTAATGTGGAAGATGACATAATTTAAAGATATTACAATAAAATTGGATTTAACCTTGTTGTCAATTGGAAAAATTGTTGTGAGTGAATAAAAGAAATTTTATTAAAGAATTGAAAAATAGTGGTCCTTTCAATCATTCCATAACTTTTCAAACTGACCCTCCTAAAAAATAAAAGAAATTTTATTGAAGAATTGAAAAAAAAAACAAAGTAATTTCAATGAAAAAACATAAATAAAAAACAAAGTAATTTAAATAAAAAAAACTAAGAACATAATTTGCATTCCAGGCATACCTGTGACATGTTGTAAAGGAATGAATTACTGAGACTTTTTGAATAATACACACAGATAAATGACTTGAATAGTACAGGTCAAATTGTCTTGTTATCTTATAAATAAGTTGCACTCAAGCAATGCAGTTTGAATATCAATCTTTACATATCCAAATTTCCTAATCTAACATCAATCAATCAAATTTCCTAATTTTGAATATCAAATTTCCTAATTTAATATTCAAAATATGCACTCAAATAATATCAATAAGTTTTAGGTCAAATTGTCCTGTCACCTTATAAATAAGTTGCACTCAAACAATGCAGCTTGAATATCAATCTTTACATATCCAAATTTCCTAATATAGCATCAATCAATCAAATTTCCTAATTTTGAATATCAAATTTCCTAATTTAATATTCAAATATGCACTCAAATAATATCAATAAGTTTTAAAAATTACTTTATTTAATATATATAGACATTATATTGCAGTATATAAAATTACTCAAAAATTCTGACGCTCCTTTAAAAATTACTTTATTTAATATATAGACACTCAAATATATTAAATAATTCATATTTTAAAAAATTACCATATATTGCAGCATATAATTCACGATTACCATATATTTCATGTATAATTGAATATATAATATAAAATCAAATCAAATATCAAATAATAATAATAATAATAATAATAATAATAATAATAATAATAATAATAATAATAATAATAATAATTTTAAAATTAAATAAAAATGACTTTAATTAAAATATTAAAATATATTATGCAGGTTATGAAACATTCAAAATATAATTATAAAATTTCTATTTAAATCTGGAAAGAAAATTAATAATATATTAAATAAAATGTCTTAGAAATATTAAGATTATGATTATGCTAATCAATAATTAATTAATTGATTATATTGATACTAAAATTAAAAATGTCACTAGAATGTGACATGTGGACAACCAGTTCTAGTCAGCAACTATGTTTTATATAATATATAGATAGATATAGATAGATAAGTTTTTATATTATTATAATTTTTAATAAAATTTTCATTTTTTAAATTTTATATAAGAATATATTAGTATATATGTTTGTAAATCTTTAAAAAATATATTAAAATCATTATAAATATTGATATATATTTAAATAATTTAATATTCACATATATCTTAAATCATTTTAATATACAAAATTTATTTTAAAAAATAGTATCTTTATATATATATATATATATGTATATAATTATTTGTATATAACTTAAATATATTTCTACCATGAAGGAATGAAATAACTATATGATAGGAAAAAAGAATGAAAATCTTAATATTAATTATTAGAAGAAAAAAGAGATTTGTGGGTATTTAAACTTAGAGATTATACTAAAAAAATGAATTATGAATCTAAAGATAAGATAATATTTATATAATAATAATATTGTTAATCTCATAGAAATAATTAAGTTCTTTAAGCATATTAGTTAGGATTTAATTTATGATGATATGCATGAAAAATAAAACTTGACTAACACATACTCAATGTATCGTTATTAGATACAACCAATATTGAAATAGACACTTACTAATTTTTTTTAATTAGTGTATATGAGTTTATTGATCCCCATTTTATATAGTGGGTTAAATATATATGAGCACAAATTAACATTTTCTATCAATGAAGAGTGATATCGTTAATTGGAATCATGACAAGACTTGAATCAACAGAAACATTAATCAATTGATCGAATATGTAAGCAATTATTATAATTATTTTAATTATGTATTTTTATGAGTTAAATATTATTTTTATTTTTTTAGAAAAATAACCTCTAAAGTGTGTTACACGACAAAAATCTTCTTATAAATTAGTTGTGCAAAGTACATTGTATCTAATAACTGCATTTTAATTTGTATTAGGATGATCTTTGTGTGTTAACTTAAATCTTTTAAAATTTAAAGAGGAAGAGAGAGCAAACAACCTTTCTGATTAATTTTTTTTACTGGTCAATGTTCTTTAATTTTTTTCATCTTTACTTTTAGTCCCTTAACTTTTTTTCCACCCTTACTTTTAGTGCCTTTTAAGGGGCTAAAAGTATGAATGAAAAAAAAAGAAGTTAAAGGACTAAAACCAATAAAAAAAAAAAGTTCATGACTAAAAACAAAAATCTTAAAAAGCTTAGGGACAAAAGATAATAAACCCATTATTTGATTTAGAAAAGTTTCTAGTTTCATATTGAAACATGAATTAAAATAATAGGTTTAAATGCAATTTTGGTCCCCCTATTTTGTATAATCCGCAATTTTAGTCCTCCTATTTTAAAATTGAGACATTTAGTACCCCTATTTTGCACAATCTGCAATTTTAGTCTCATATTTTAAAATTGTGACATTCAGTCCTCTAGTCAAATTAGAATCATTGATCATTAAGAGATTAACATTGACTAGAACGTGAAATGTGCTTCAATAACGTGAGACTAGTTTAAATAAATGATTAAGACTCTTAACGATTAATGCTTCCAATTTGACGGATGGACCAAAATTACAAATTTTACAAAATTGGTAGACTAAATGTCTCAATTTTAAAACAGGGGGACTAAAATTGCGGATTATGCAAAATAGGGGGATTAAATGTCTCAATTTTAAAATAGGGAGACTAAAATTGCATATTATGTGAAATAGGGGGACCAAAATTGCATTTAAGCCAAAATAATAATTTCATGTAACAACACTTTAGACTTACACTACATGTTAACACTTTTTTGTCCTTAGAAAAATAATGTCTAAAGTGTTGTTACACCACAAAAATCTTTGTAAACACACAAACATATATAAGATAAAATCCGTTAACATGCAGTGTATGTCTAAATATTTACAGTAAATCTAGTTTGTATTGCACATACTCTTAAAGACCAAAAGTAAATAACATATAAAAAAAGTTAGCAAATAACTATTTCAAAAAGAAACAGCGAAAATGAAAAAACGATGTTGAAACCAAAGACATTGGATGATGTCTAACTCCTCAAAATATATGGTTTTGATGATAACAAATGATATTAAATTTTGAATAGACTAATGAGTTTCATTGAGTATTACACGAAACACACCATCCAAACCATGTATGGTATTGTAATCTCAAACCTTATGTTTTACCAATATCATATCTCTAAGCATCCAATACATGAAACTTGTTTTTCAAATAGACTAACCAGCATCCAACACACTGTAAACAAACAACCTTCTAAATCATTGTTAAAACCAGTATGCAACATACTGAGACCTATTGAGTGTCCAATTGGAGCTAAATAACTTGCACAAATATTTCTAAGTTAGTTATCGTCCAAACACATGTCCGTACATTTGTACACACCATGAGGTTGATTCATGTTCTAGAAGCACTGAAATATCTTTTGTTTCCCTCGTATGATTTGAATCGCTAATAATTTGAATTCAAGTATGTATAGAAACAGCTGAGCATAAACGAATATTCTCTACAAAATCCGTTAGTGGTACGAGTAGTGGGACATGTCATGGAAAAAATAGTACTATTATCCCCTTTCTCATACAACTATGTGACAACGGACACCTTTTTGGAAGACTCTAGAATTCATAACGGATCTTTTTTTGAAGCCTATAAAAGAAGCATCAAGCATTGCTTTCAACAACGAATCATTTTGAATTTTCTAAGTGTTGAAACTCTGCTCAAATATTGCTGAACGATCCATACTTGTGCTTATAGATTTATTCTTTGCTTTGCAAAGTCTTGTATTTTGTTCTTAACTGTTTATCCTCTCTGTGAGAGTTGATTTTGAATTGTATTTCATTCAAACCATTGCTTGGAAAGCCAAGAGTGGCTGAGTGGCTTAGTGATCAAAGAATACTTGGGTGTTATCAATCACATGGGGAGATTGAGGGTGTGCCAGAAGTGGCAAGGTAGAATACTTTGTAATCAGTTTTGATTAGTGGAATTCTTCAAATATTTGAAGTGAGAATTGGACGTAGTTCACGAGTTTGAGTGAACTAGTATAAATCAAGTGTTTATACTCTCTCTTTAAAGTTTTAACTTGTTTTCTCTTGTGTTCATTTTTACACACCTTGAATGCACAAGTTCTTGGCTTTAACTTAGTTGAGAAAACTATCTTGATCTGTTGGACGATCTCTGTTAAAAACTTAGTTTCTGTTAAACTTTGATTTTTAATGTTGGATGATCCTTTGAGAACCTTATTTTACAAATCCCTTGAGAAATCTATTTTTAGGAAAACTCTATCTTCGTATAAATTATAATTTTTTAATAATAAACAAAGAGTTACTATAATTATATTGAATATTTATGATACATAATTAAAAATTTGATAATAAATAAAAAGTTACCATAATTATAAAAATATTTTCGTAAAATTTTACCATATTATATAAAATCAAAATCAATTTAATGTTTAATGATTTAATTGATTCATTTTATCAGAATATATATACTTGTTATAATCATCTTAATTACTATAATTAAATATAATATATTTTTATGAATTAAAAAAATGAAAATAAACTCGATAAAATTTAGGTGGAAAAAGAATGAATATGATGATGTCACATGGCATCTACCTATATGGCAAAACCTTCTTTTATAATATTCTAGATAATATCCGTGTGATGCACGGGTAAATTTGAAAGAAATTTTTTTTTGGATTATGTAAAAAATTATGTTGACATAATAATGTATAATCATCATTTACACGATAATGTACGGGCTCTCCATTTTTTAAAACGTTGCTTAATAAATAAAAGATAAAAAAATATTATTTCATATTTTCATTGTGCTATTTTTTCTTTACAAAACATGGATGTATTATTCTAATTATTACAAAATTTGAGAATTAATTATGCTTTCAAAACTTTAAACATGAAAATAAGATTAAATAAATATTAAAAATCAAATATTTTTCTCCTGCTATAGTATTATAGTTTTATACCTTTTGTATAATTTATATTGTTATATGTGTTTATTATTATATTTTTTAATTGTTAATTAAATTTAATATACTAATTTTAATATTATAATCTAATTTAATTTTATAGTTGACCCCCTCAAAGAAAACTTCGAGCTCTGCCCCTGTTTGTATATAATATATATTTAATAAAGAAATATTAATAATAATCATGTAATTGTTAGTTTTTTATAAAAAAAAATGTTCACATCAAAAAAGAAAAAAATTATGATGAATACACAAATAAAGTAATGCTAAAATAATAGTATTGTAAATTATATTTTATTTAGGCTAATAACTAATAAACATGTAATTTTTTTTCTTCTAATGATTTGAAGTTGGTTTAGTTCATTTTTAGTCATGCTTTGATTTGACATTTAAGCATTTTTGAATTTTAATTAGATTAAAAATTGATAAATATTAATTTAAAACTTTTGATGATTTATATACAATGTTATTTTTTAATTGATTACTTTGTTTATACAACTTTATAATTTATTTGTGATATTTTGAGAATGAATCATTTTAAGTAGAATTTGATTTGATTTAACTCAATTATTTATTTATAGTATTAATGTTAAAATTAATTAATAAGAACAATATTAAAAGCATCTAAAAAATTACATCTAAAATGAGGTTAAAAATAAACAAAAATTGCATTGATATGTGATACGATTCACACTGGAGAACAATAAAAACATCCAAAAAGTTACATCTAAGTTTTATCTATAATAAAAATAATAAATAGAATGATTTATTAATATTATAGGCACAGTGTAATTTGATTTAAGTAATTTTTAATTACATAACTATTAATTTGTATATTGATTCAAGCCAATATTTAATTAATTTTATATATTAATTGAAATAGTTAAATTAAATTTGTTATTAAGTAAAAAAAATATATTATAAAAATTCTTACTTGAAATTATTTTAACTTATTAGTGAAAAATTATATTCATTTAGTGTTTGTCACATGACATTAACTTAATTGTAAAAAAAATATTTTGTATAATAAATAATAATTTTTTTTAGAGAAAAGTGATTGAATATAATGATAATATAATGACATTAACTTAAAAGTGATGGCCCAAGGGAATTTTGCATACAGGAGGAATCGAACATGGGTTCTCCCTCTAAATAGATTATTCCCCCACATGTGAACGTAACAGGACCTTACACTACTGCGCCAACCCTATGGTTTAGGATCTAAAAATTGAGTAAGGATGCTTTTTTAAGCCTTTTGTGTCATCTCCAAATGTGTAAACTGTAAAAACAAAAAATGTTAGCAAATAAAGTTTAAATATCATATGTTGGATAAAAATACATATAAAAATCATAAAAAGAGATATGAACTTCACTTAAATGAAAAAGACAATTCAAAAGAAAAATGATTAAAAGATAAAATGTATGAAGAAAAACAAAGAAATAAATACAACTGGTAAAGAAAAAACATATAAATGAAAATTATAAAAGACAAATAAAATAAAGACTAAACCTTGTTTTAATGATATAGTAGAACTCCTTTTGTCACCAATGTATATTCCTTTAAGTAATAAAAGATAGATATATTAAAATATTAAAATGTCACTAGAACGTGACACGTGTACCGACAATTGTAACATTCTAAATCCGGGTTTACATATATCCGCATTTTAAACTTATTTTAATTTAATAAGCACGTTACTTCGTTTGATTTTCTTAAAGGAAGAGAAGAGATTCTTGGACGTTAAGTAAATTTGGTAGAAAATGTAAAGCTTCTTGATTAAGATCCATAAACTCTCATTCATTTTAGACCATGCATTAAAGATCCTCTATTTATTTATTTATTTTATAAAGTGCGGTAATTTATTTAATTGTGCAAGTCGAGTGAAGTTATGAAAATGTAAGTTGGAATATTACCAAATTGTTAAAACTTTTCATTTTATTTTAATTTTGAAAGTTGCATTTTGCTTAATAATTAAAATGTGTTATTTAGATTTGCAAGAAAACAATGTAGCATTGTTTTCAATCACAAATAAGCCTTTAATTTCAAGTTGAGTAGAATAAATAAAATGAAATATTTTTTTTTACAAAATATACATATATACATGAATAGAGAATTTCATAACTCAAATATTTCCTGAGCAATAGTAATATATACTTCCCCAAAGTGCATACCAAATAGATAGGGTAATAAAGTACGAAGACTGAATATACATACCAAATATCTGAAACCTAGGTCTACCCATATCCAAATACATAAAAAGGGAAAAACCTAGTCTCAGAGCAGTCATCTCTAAAACCCAACCCTACATGTTAGACTAATCCAAAGAAATAGGATAGCGGAGGGTCTTTGACAAGATCCCTGAGAAGAAATCTAGTGGTCAACGTCCACAGGATCCTTCACGGAATCTTCCTCAAAGTTCTCCAAATCCTTCTTAAAAACCTTGACTCATTGTTCCCTAAGTTCACGACTAGCTGCGGATCCCCCTAACGGGCACGCACCCAATTACGCCTCCAATTCTTGACATAAAGGGGTTTGACGAAAGGTGGGAAGCGCCGGACCAAGCGTGAGCTCCTTGGATGGTGTGGCATCGGGAACAGTAACAGGTATAGCTGGACCCTCTGAAGATACTTCAAAAGAGAAAGAGGGTGTCAAGGGTGACGAAGGTGATGAAGATGATATTTATGTAACCTCTGCAGGTGCTGCCATATGCTCCTAAAATAAAAACTTAAGGGTGAACTCTCTGCTTCATCAACAGGCACACAAAAGAGACTTACAAAGTCACTTGCACATTCTACCAACCATTACGACATGGTTATCTAATGATCACACTCGAAACCTATTCGTTTCCATTACTAATTCTGTAAATTCTTTCTCACTGGCCAGCTGTCATTGGAACTCCCAAGACTCAGTGGTCTTACACATTTGAGTGGGATGACTGTTTTGAGTACATCCTTACCATGGTACAATGGTGGGCTCTCACCAACTGATGATGGCTCGTATTATTGTCAGGGTTGCCAAGTCGGTTATGTGAACTAGTGTCACAACTTGACACCTACCCTCCAAGGTCGCAATGCCTTATGATTAGAGCTGTCAAAATGGGCTGTTACCAGCGGGCCAACCCGGCCCACCACTGATTTGGGCCGGGCCGGGCTGAATTTTTTTTATAAATCTCAGTTATTTGAAATATTTGACTTGGCAAGCTAACAACCCGGCTCACTCGGGTTGAACCTGTGGTGAGCCGGCTGGCTCGTGAGTTTGTATCAATGAGTTAAAAAAATCCTATACTGACCTACCAGCCCACTTCAACTCTCAAGCCCACTTTTAATTTTCAATTTTGGCAACCTCACAATAAGTCCACAAGTGCTCACTGCCTCACTCCGCTACGATGCTACCCTCGTCTTCTCTCTTCACCGTGCCACCGTCCACCTCGCCACCCCTCCACTGTGATACCCCGCCTCTCCGCCACCGCGCACAGCTTTGGTCCTCCTTTAGTCTCTTCTCTGGGCCACCGAGCCACTGCGCCACCACAACTTCCCTCTTCAGCCCTTGTAAGTATTTCCCTTTTTATTCAATGTTGTTGTGGTTGTGAGTTGTGAGTTGTGACCCATTTTTTTTAACAAACTGTTGCTTGAGTTCTATTTTAAGTAATTTCTTTTTAAGGGATAGCTTTATCATAAATCTCCACCCTCTGAAATCATAAAAATCCACTTGCCCACCATGTGTTTGAATATCTGCTTTAAATAAACTCACTCTATCAATACTTATTTTCAATTAGATTTTAATCAATCTATTTATTCCATATTTTTATTAGAACCAAAATGTTACTTTTTCATAAACTATTTTGTTCTATTCCAATTATCTAACACACGTAACTTAGATTTTAAAAGCACTAGACTTGTCTCAAATGGTTGAATGCTACTTCTTGGGTTGAAGTCCATGATGTATCTTTAATATAGAGATTGTAAGTATGCTACTTTTTCCACGATGCTACTTCTTGGTGTAATTATGTTAAATCAATATAGAGATTGTAACTTGGTAATTTTGGACTTTATTCAGTATATATCATTTAAAGACTATTTCTAAACTATTTTGAAACAATGATTGAGCTATTTTTTTTGTGTATTTTGGCAATTACTGCTGGCTGTTTTTACATGATAGCATAATATAAATCCAGAATTTAAATTTAAATATGCTAGTTGTTGTTTTTAAATGAGATATTATGTTTTTTTTTTAATTGTGCTGGAATGTATTGAAATTTGAGAGCTGTAATTTGTGATAGAATTTGAAAAATGTTACAAGCTGAATTTTTTTAAAAAAATGATTTTTTCGTATTTTTTTAATTTTAGGTGGGTCAACCCGTTTAACCCACCAACCCGTGGTGGGCCGGGCTGGGCCAGAATTTTTAAGACTCACCAGGAGGTGAGCTGGGTTGGGTTGACCCACTTATTAAGTGGGTCGAGGTGGGCTGGGCCCAACGGGTCGGGCCGGTCTATTTTGACAGCTCTACTTATGATCATTTCTCAGGTACCAATTGTGGTCATCCATACTCTGAGGACTGACTCCTCAATCACTCTCCTCACAGGGATTTATATTTCTTATCGCTGGGGGTCTCCGCTGTTCACGGTACTAGACGGGATGAATCGGAGCTAAGCCAGGGACTCCAAAAAGTACAAATGAGAACAATTGCCTCCATCACCTCCGCGGTGAACACGCCATTCAGTCTCCGCCTTCGGCTTTGGTATTCTCTCAGTCGGAAACACCCCACGCAACTCTCTTTGTTTCTTGTAATTCCCGCGAATCGCCGCGCACTCACAGTTCCATTGCACGGCTCTCAAAATCAGTATTACAATGCGTATCAAAATTATTATGTTTTATGCATTCCTCACTCAATTTTATGATTTTCTAAATAATTAAACTTACTTTTATTTCCTCCATGCAAAGGTCCTAAGTTTATTTCTATATCCAACGCATAAAAATAAAGAGTTAATTAATTAATTCCTATTTAATAAAATAAAATAATAAAATAAGATCTTGCAATTAATTAGTTGTACTCTTTGTTAAGGTTTCACTTATCTTTAAACTGGTATGTAGACCCATGCAATGCATGGGGAATTAGTATTTTATTATTATTCTAATTTTTTTATTCGGAATTATTCTAATTGATATATAATATTATTTTTTTAAGGTAAATATTTCTTTTATTAATATGTAAATTTCTAAATTGTTTACTTTAATATTTATTATAAGAAAAGGACTGTAAGTTTTAATAATATTAGTGAAATTAAGTACGATGATTTTATTTATTTATTAAAAGAATGATGATACTTACTTTCATGTTAATATTGTAGTGATGAAAAATAAGGTAAATTGAAATAAAAGTCACATTGATGCTTTTGGTCATCTTAAACATTATCAAGTATATTTCGATACACAGTATTTTTTTGCTGATGTACATACTCTTTCCTAACTTAGCTTTAAATATTCCAACACACAATTAATCGTAGGTAAAAACAACCTTTGAAAGATAAAGTCGAGCCCCATATGAAAAAATGATTATAATTAGATTTTATTACCTTAATTAAAACATATATTGTTCATAATTATCTCAATTAATTCAAACCACAATATATATTAGTTGTAAATACCATAATTAATATAATTATGTATTTTTATCAATAAAATAGAATTTTTTAGCAACATTTAGTAATTACATCTAACAAAAAATAAATTATATATAATAAGTACATGTTATTAACTTAATCTTTTATTTTTAAATTGTTTTAATTAATATTCAATTTCGATGGATAGAAAATTAATACTGATTTTTTTAATACATATATATATATATATATATATAATAATAATAATAATTATAGGCTATTACCTTATTATATATAATTGATAATTATTTTAAAAGAAAATTCCATATTATAAATGTCATAGTAAATAGAATTAATGTACTCATTTTTTCCTATAAAATTTACTTTTACCATACGATCTTTTATTTTATTTATTGTCAAATATTTATCATATATAATAGTTAATGAATACAATTAAATAATATCTTACAATTAATGTAATTATTTTTTTATAATTTAATATAATTATTGACTAATAAAGTAAATTTATACCTTTTAACACAGTTATTTTAATGATCTAATTATAGAAAAATAGAAACAATACATACTAAACTATAGACATTTTTAGACACAATCACATTTAATGAAATAAGTTTAAATAATATGCCTCTCATTCAATAAAATAAAATATGTTAAAATATATATTTTTTATTTTAATTGTCAATACAATTCCAACATGTAAATCTAGTCAATGAATTTTATGAAGTTTTAAAGTAATTAAATTTCATTGTTAATTGATAAAAAGTAAAATTACAATTATTTAAATTAACAATGATTACTAAGTGGAATTTTTAATTTCATATAGATATATAAATCATAAATACCTTAATAAAAAATGAAAAACTGAACCACACAACTTAATAAATACTTTCATAAAAAATGATAAATTCTACCACATTAACTTAAAGGGAAATACTCTTTGGTACAAAATTTTTTAGAGGAAACTGAATACGAACTGATCACCATAATTTGTGTCAAACATCCAAATGTATCTTCTCATTTTTTAGTTGTCAAATAATCAATAAAAAAAGGCCAAATATATTCGTTTAGTTTTGTGCATTTTTTTTTGTTAATTGTGTAAAAGTTAATTCACCACATTATCCTTAATTTAGACAACAAAAATTTGTTGTATACTATCTTTCTTTTTTTTTTTTTAATATTTTTAATTTATTATTGAAATAAAAGATTTTAATTTAATGCAGATTACCCTGTTATAAAATAGTATATTATGATTTTCTAATTGTTTTAACTAATGCTCAATTTTTAATTTACATTAAAATTAAAAATATATTCAAATTATAATTAATTCTTTCATTAATTGAAATTAATTTTTTAATATAAATTAAAAGTTTTAAATGATTTCATATTTTATATATTAACTTATATGTTCATTATCAATAAACTAAAATTTTAATACTCATTTTTTTTAGAATTTTAAATATTTTTTTTATATGCAAAGCAATTATTATGGGAGCATTACAACATAGCACAAGTAGGGCAAAAGTTGGAAAGAGAAACATGGTACAGTACACATAAATCTCCACCCCATTACAAAACCATAGAACCCGTATACTATCCAGACAAAGGAAAATCTCAGATGTTTCCATGCACTCTCATTTTTCAATAAAAATCCAACTCAGCCGCAACTACAAAAGATAAAAATATTAAATAAATAAATAAATAACAAAAATGAGATAAAATAATCACCATTCGATAATATGTCTTACTCTCAAATTGCAAAAGCTTGGCCGTGGGGTTTTGGGTAGCTAGGTGTCATTAGTTTAGGCTTTGCATGTAGTGTTGTGTCATTAGTTTAGGATTAGAGACTTTGGTTACTCAGTTTAGTTTACACAGTGTAATTTTACACTGTGTAATTGTAAAGAGATGTGTTTTAAAATCTTAAAACTTAATTTCAAACATCAAATAAATTTTATAAAACTTCTTATAATAAAAACTTTTTCCTAGTTGCTCAAATAAAATTGTCTCTGTAAAGAAATGGTTTACAGATAAACTTTATAAGAGGTAACTTGGTGCACAAGTTACTATAATTTAAAATAATTAAAATAATTAAAACCAATTTGAAATCAATTAATTAATTAGTACATAGCAATAGATGTATTAAATGTTTACTACTAGTAATTAATCATAGTTCAATTAATTACTAGCAGGCATATCAGATAATCACTCATAGACAATATATGTACTTGAATATTAAGTACGTATCACACTACACATGAAATAAATACATAAAACAGTGTAGGCAATTTAATCACTCAAAGTTCTACAGACAAACTTACAAATAAATACACAGGAAAGTAACTATAGAGAATTAATTCTAGAGAATTAATTTCAAAGAGTTACTCACAGAGATTTTTTTATATCTTTGATTTTATAAATTTTCTACTTGACCATTATAAAGAAATACCTATATTATTTACTTTCCTTCATTTTTCTTCATTACTCAATTAATTACTAACTACATTTTAATTATTCAAAATATATCTTTTTCTTCTTGTAAAACAAACAAATTAATTTCAATTAATTTCTAATTAAACTGCTCATGTCCCTACTTACTGGGTTGAAATTTTCGGGGTGTTACAACAATCCTAGTTAGCAACTGTGTTTTATATAATAGATAGATATATAGATAGATAGATAGATAGATAATTGATCCATCAAATTCACACAACTCTGTATGACATCAGTCTATTTCCGCACTATGCTAGGGATAATCAATTATCTAGAAGGATAATCAATTGTAAGCAAACTTCTCATTGCAGATAATCAATTATCTTGAGGAATAATTGATTATATTGATAGATAATCAATTATAAACGTAATCAATTATCACAAGGTAATTGATTGTGGTCAGCATAATTGATTGTTAGGAATTAGTTTTTCTAAAAACAAGTTTTTCACTTACCTTATCAAAAGTAAATATTTGGATTTCGCTTTATAATTTGGAAAACATTTTTTTATATTTTAATCATTTCTCTCATAGTGAGTCAAGAGCTAATCTAAATTGAGATGTAGAGTGTTACATATGTTCATATTTTTTTGGCTTTGTCTTCATCATCAAAATCTTCATGCATGCTTCATTAGCAAGAGGTCATGTTGATATGTTCAACTTTTTAAAGTTATAAAATTTGTAATTTGTAATGAAAAAAAGTGGTTTATGTAAATATGTGTTTTAAATTTAAATACATGTTTCATATTTAATAGTTCAAAATCAATTATATTGAGCTATAAACTAAATAAGCATTTAGATTAAACTTTCAAATTAATCTTCAAGACTTTTTTGTTTTAGATATGGGATTGGACTCAGAGGTATCCTCCCAGTAAGAAATTATGAGACTAATCCTCGGAGAAAATAGAGTATCGTTAGGGACAACTCCTCTACAATTTAGTCTCTAAAGTTTTAAAAAATATTTGCTGATTCTTGAAATTATTTTGTAAAAACTCTCTCAATAAAGTATGGCAAATTAACTTTAAGGATTGTTCGGAAAAATAACTTAACAACTTATTGAATAAGTGTTTATCATGTGACAACTTAGGAGAAAGTTGTTTCTATATAATAGAAAGGCTTAAATATGTATTTAGTCTCTGATATATTTTTGAATTTAATTTGTTTTTGGTCCCTAATAAAAATTTCTTAACTTTTTTGTCTTAATAATTTTTCATCTTGTTATTGGTCTCTAAATTTGTTTATATAAAGCTTTGAAAAGTGAAATAAAGTTATTTAGATAGCGCTTTAGGGACCAAAAATAAAATAAAATATTTATTAGGGACCAAAAAGTTAAAAAAAACCTATTAGGAACCAAAAACAAAATTCAAAAATTTATCAGGGACAAAAAACATATTTAAGCCTAATAAAAAACAAAATTTGGTTAATATATTGAGAAACCCTTAGGTTTAGACTTATTACTGAAATATAGAGAAATACACTAGAAGGGGGGGGGGGGGGGGGGGTTGAATAGTGTATTTAAAAATTCTTCGGAAAACTTTAGCTAATGTGAAGATAGTGTATCTTTACGTTTTACAGGAACTTAGTAAAACAAAAAATAAGCTATCGTCCAGTCGATTAAAAACAACAGTCCAAAGAAACTACTCTTCTTCCTTTTCGTTAGAATACACGTAATAGATAAACTTAGATAAAATGTGTATAGAAACCTTTTCGTAGTATGTTGAAGAGATAGTTTAAAAGAAATGCAAGTAAGCTAGAAGGCGAGAGAATAGAATACTTAGTTTTATACTGGTTCACTCAACTGAGCTACATCCAGTTCTCCTTCAAAAACTTTTGAAGGGTTCTACTAATCAAGATCTGATTACTCTCAAGTATTCTAACCTTGCCACTTCTGGCTACAAGTATTCTCTAGGCCACTTCTGGCACACCCTTAATCTCCCCTTGAGATTAAACACAAAACTCAAGTATTCTTTAACACTAAGCCACTTCTGGCTTTCCAAACAGAATTGTTTGATATTGTAAGTAAAACTTAACTCTCACTGAGAGGATATTACAATAAGTATTAATATACAGACTCGCTTAGCAAAGCTAAGATGAATGCTCTTTTTGCTTATAATCGTCCAGTCGTTTTGACAGGGATTCAGCTCTTTAATTTTTTCGTCAGTTGATATGTGAGCTTCATTCTTCTATATATAGGAAGCTTGTTGAAAGGTATCCGTTGAGGGATCTGTTCCTTTTCCAAGAGCGATTCTTTCTGTAGCATATAGCCGTTGTCACATTTTGACTTAGGGTGAAGTGATGGAAGTGACAGCCGTACTTGTAGCGCCTCTCCTACTCGTACTTTTTTTTTTCTGTAGAGAGAAGCTTCTTCTTTTCCTGTTCAGTACTATTCGAAAAGATCAAATAGAATGGCATGTTAAAATATGAGAGAGTGATCGTTGCCTTATATTGAATCAACATTGAAAACGTATTTTTAAGATAGAAACAACAGAGAGTGTTTTTCAAGCGTTGGACGCTTGCTCTCACAGGAGCATTGGACGCTGCCTATAGGGTTCTTTATAAAACACATTTGGACGCTTTCTTATTTAAAACATAAAGTCCAGGTTTGAGGGATACAATACCGTTGCGGAATTGGACGACGTAATTCCTATAACACTCAAACTAGATCATTAGATACTTCAAAATTTATCCTTTAGTTATTATCATCAAAACCGAAATAGGAGGGGTTGGACATCGTCCAAGGTCTTAGAACCTAACAATCTCCCCCTTTTTGATGATGACAAATAATGGTAAATTTTGATGTTAACAGACACATAATCATATAAGAGTACAATGAGTCAAGTCAGAGATGATTATGTTACGCCAGAGTATAAAAGTGAAATGAAGTACTCCCCCCGAGTTCAACATTTCTTGTGCATCTAATAACAGATAAATATAAAGGCAAGTATAAATCATGTATAACAGATATCAGAGTGAAAAACATATCAATGATATGGATGCGGAATATATGAAAATAAACACCTCATGTTTTGATAAAGAAGCCAATATATATATGTCAAAAATAAATTTGAATACACATTGTTTAGCTATTTATTCTCATCAAAATTCCAATTTCTCCCCCTTTGTCATTAACAAAAAGGTTTGAAAGATGGAAAAAAAATTTGGCCATCATCGTCACCTTATGGCTGTGGAGGTGGTTCATGTGGTGGTGGTGGTGGTTGTTCTGGTGGTGCTTGAATTGGTGGTGTTGGTGGTGGAGGTTATGGTTGGACTGGTGGAACTGCATGAGCAACGTGTCCAAGTAAGGTGGCTGCTGTATTTTGGATCTGGTTCACAAGCGTCTGGGAGAGACTCATGAACTGCTCAGTGATTGCATTTTGCAGCATCAGTCGATGTTGATCAGCCTCAGCCTGTTGTCTTTGCTGAAAAGCTTGAAAAGCGGCTTCTGTCTCCAGCTGTTGTTGCCTCAGAGCCTGTTGCACTATCTCGTGAACACGATCTTCTGAGACTCCTTGTGGTGCAGCAAATCGCAAGGGATTGATGCCCCTTGGACTTGAAGATCCAGTGGGAACCAGTTGATGTGTGCCCGAATGTGCTTCAGTAGAGGCATCAACAATGGGGAAGCTGGTGATTTCTTCAGCAATAGGCTGTACTATAGAGACTTCCATTGGCTTGGAGGCTTCAACAACGAGCTCTCTATCATCCGCGGACTTATCAGATTGGACGGTAGGTTCTTCATGTGACGTGACAAAGTGTTCTACGTCCACTGGTACAGATGAGTCCAGGTCAAGATGAGCTAGCACCTTTGTTACTTTGGCAGATGCTTCATCCAGCTCCGCCTGTGTAGCTTTTGACTTAGCAACTGTATCTTCCTTTTCTATGGTTGCGGTCTCAGCTCCCTCAAGAGCCAGCTGCTCTAGACGAGCTTGTTCTGCTGCTGCGGCTTCTTCTGCTTGATACTCCTCATGCAGAGTTTGAAGTTCCTCCACAAACTTTGTGCGATCCAGTGTTCGAAGGTCAAACACTTTGTTGCTTCTGATTTTTGGCAGAGTCTTCATTAACTCCAGATAATCATCTGAGTCTTTCAGAAAGCAGGCAAAGGTGTCTGAGAAATGATGAGTCTTGACTGGACGCAGCACCTCTATACCATGAGGGGGATGAACAAAGTCATCCTTGGAGCTGCCTGAGGATGAGGCTTGCTGGAAATCGTTCCACAAGATCTGGCGCCAAAATGTTATGGAATCAAAGGTTCCAAGTGAACGCGTAAGCTTACCAGTCTTATCAAATAAATGACCCCAGGTGTGAGAGGATTTTTACAGGGTTTCAACTTTTTCCTCCCTGCTGGGCATCTCAATGTCGTAGAATTTGAAGCCTTTCTTGCGACCAGCATCATATACAGGTAGTCTAGGACATACTCTGCCTGGTACAAACTTTATTTCTGTTGCGCGGCTTATGTGCATGTTTGGTGGGTAGGCGATGGCTTGGTTTGGTATGTACATTTGTTGCAGAAGCTTTCCAAGTTCATCATAGTCGCCTGGCTGGAAGTTTAGCACTGGAGTCCCAGCTGGTAGAGGCAGGAACTTTGTGATTGGAGTCCAGATTTGAACATCCCTGACCCACCCTGTGTCTGGACGCTGCTTCGTTATTGATGGGTCCAGACTTTCTTTAATGGCCAACTGCAATTCTGCAGCCAGCTCAATATCTTTGTTAGCAGAGGACTTCTTGGATGGTGCCTTCTTTTTCCTTGGAGCCTTCCCTTTCTGCTCCGCAACCGTCTTGGTGAATCGAGAGGCAACTTCCACCTCTGGCTTCTGCAGATTTTCTGCTGTTGGACGCACTCTCTGCTGAGTTCCAGTTGGACAGATGTAAGGATGAGGCATGCGTACTAAGTGTGGGTACACTTCTCTCGTCCAATTGGGCAGAGGGTTGCTGATGATCGTTCCTTTTGGCATAGCATTATAAGCAGCTGACAGAGATTCAGTGCAAACATACCTCGTCCACTCTGGTGCTGAGGCAGTAGTAAAATACCGCTTCAGAGGCTCTTGCAGAGGCCTCTGGATCACATCATCTTCTTTACAGAGATTCTGATCATTGCGAGTAAGGAATGCAACCGAAAAGCGTTCTCTGTCTTTCTCCTCTTTGGTTTTCTGCTTGGGGGGAATAGTCCATGGGGACCATGTATCCCTCCATGCATCTCTTGGACGCACAAACTTGGACAGGTCCAAGCGAAGAGGTGGTTGCTGGCTTGCTGATGTGGAAGGAGCACTTGATGTTGTTGGTAGAATGGTGCTGGTGGATACATTGTCGGTGTCTTGAGAGGAGGATGGTAGCACTGCAATTCTTTTTGGCCTTATTGCCTGAGTCTTTACTCTTCGTGGCACATTAGCAAGAAAAGGAAGTGTTTTCTACTTCTTTTGCTGAGGACCCTCTGTCTCCTTCATGATCTGACCAATTGGGATCTGGTCATCATCATCAGAGTCATCCAGTAATTGAAGCTTTCGTACCTTTTGCTTTTCTGGGGCAACCTTTACAGGAGCTACCTTTGGACGCCTCTCCTCTTGAACAGGTTTGGACGTATCAGTCCTTGGACGCTTCCCTGCTGGTGACTTAGCAGCAGATGTCTCAGCATGCCTTTTCTTGGTTCTTCTCTCCTTTTCAGCGTCTTCCTCATGCATTTGAGACATTTGGCGTGTGATCTTTCTGCCCTCCTGTTCTTCCAACAGCCTTTTGATCTTTCTACCAATACCCAGAAGATCAATCTCTTCTTCTTCTTCATTGGAGATGATCTTGCTCTGTTCATGACGTTGTTTGTTGATGGTGTCCTCGTCCAGGTCCCTTAAGACCTTGGCTGTTAGCTTGATCTTCATTGGTCTTATGTTGGACTCACCAAACATCTGTTGTGTTGCTACCATTGGCCCTTTCTTTACAATAGCTTCGTGGGCTTCTTCATCCAATTCATCAAAGAAGCGTTGATAAACCTTCTGATCCCAGAAGATCCTGTTCATTAGGGAGGCGTAGAAAATGTCATCATTCCCACCCACAGACTTCATCATCCTCACGATATTGACGTAGATGATGTGAGGGAGATTGAAGGGAATGCCTTCCATGAGATGGAATATCACAAACTTGTGTAAGTCTGTGACTGAGTCCTTAGACCCAGCTTTGTGCAGGATACTTTTGTTGCACACCTGCTGCCAGATTTTTGCCTCCTCACACAGATTCCTGTACTCAATCTTCATTGACTCAGGGATTTTGGTCTTACAAAGCACAGTCGCAACATGATTGCCGTACTGCTTGGCCCAGTTTGTTCTGTACTGGTTCTGCTCCCTAATGCAACCAGTTACCTTTGCTATGGCTTCAATGGACAGAGTCACTTCTCGTCCAAGAATCGTGGCCACGAGCTCCCTTGAGCTCTGGAACTTGGCATTCCTCCAGAACATTCTGATCAACTCAGGGAATATTTTCTGGTTTTCATTGAAGTAGCCTCTGATTCCACACTTCAGAAGGCTCTCGTTCAGGTTCAGGCCCAGCTTCTCAAGCTCTTCAATGTCGAAGAAGTGCTCAATGTGCACTGTAGCAGCTCCTTGGCACACAATTGTAGTTTCAGGGTAGGTGAGGACGTCGAGTTCTGAGTTGCTTGAGTTTGTAGAGATTGCCATTCTTGTAAAGTTTGGATTTTTAGGTTTTCTGAGAGGGTTTTGGGGTTTCTGAGAGAGAGAGAGAGTTTAGGTTTGATGATATGGTGGTGTTTTTCGGTGAGGATTTGATAAGTGTTTTCTTGGGTTTTGTTTGGAGGATATGAAGCGGTTTTGGTTTTTTTTTTTGAATATTTGAAAAGTAACTGACGCCATAAAACCCGCCATGATGAGACGTGCAAAGGATGTGGGTAATTGTGTACGGTTACTGGCATTTTGGTGACTCAGCATAGAGTATTAGCTCATACTTATCCTTAAAACGATCCGTTTTGTTAATTTGAATCAGAAGAAAAGACTAAGATAAAAAAGACATCGTCCATATATTGGACTTAAGTGAAATATATGTAATGCATGTGCATGACTCTAGTGTTCCTTGGACGACATGTCCTTTGGACGCTATGATTTTATTGGACGCATCATGTAGATGTTAATCATTCCTTTACAGAGTTCATGCCAAGTTTGTCCCTCAGAAGGATTAACTTGTCTTCAGTAAGGGGTTTGGTGAATATATCAGCAAGCTGATTATCTGTGGTTACAAAGTGTAATTCCACAGTTCCTTTTTGAACATGGTCTCTTATAAAGTGATGTTTAATCTCTATATGTTTGGCCCTTGAATGCAATATGGGATTTTTAGAAAGATTTATGGCAGCTTTACTATCACAGAAGATAGGAATGTTACTCTCATATATGTTGTAGTCCTCAAGTTGATGTTTGATCCACAAGATTTGAGAGCAGCATTTTGCAGCTGAAATATACTCTGCTTCAGCAGTGGACAGAGCAATAGTTCCTTGCTTCTTGCATGTCCAGGAGACTAGATTACCACCGATGAAGTGACATCCTCCACTGGTGCTTTTTCTTTCAATGCGATCTCCAGCATAATCAGCATCACAATATCCTATTAGCCTGAAATCTTTCTGCCTTTTGAAATATAACCCAAGGTTAGTGGTTCCAGCAAGATATCGAAAGATTCTTTTAACAGCAGTTAAGTAAACTTCCCTTGGGTCAGATTGAAATCTGCCACATAAGCATACGCTGAACATGGTGTCAGGTCTGGACGCTGTGAGGTACAGGAGTGATCCTATCATACCTCTGTATAGAGTATTATCTACTTTCTTTGAGTTGTCATCCAGTCCAAGAACTGTTGTTGTATGCATAGGAGTTTTCATTGGTTTTGCATCATCCAACTTGTACTTCCTCAGCAGCTCTTTGACATACTTAGTCTGATGTATATATATTCCCTTTTCAGTTTGTTTGATTTGAAGTCCAAGGAAGAATTTCAGCTCACCCATCATGCTCATTTCGAACTCTGTTTGCATTAATTTGGCAAAATCTTCACAGAGAGATTCATTAGTGGCACCAAATATGATATCATCAACATATATTTGTGCAATAATAAAATCAGAAGAGTAGTCTTTGCGAAATAACGTAGTCTCTACTTTTCCTCTTGAAAAACCATTTTCTGACAAAAATGTGCTGAGTTTTTCATACCAAGCTCTGGGGGCTTGTTTCAACCCATATAAGGCTTTGTTAAGTTTAAAAACATGGTTTGGAAAATCATCACTTTCAAATCCTGGGGGTTGTTCCACATAGACTTCTTCCTTTATGAGTCAATTGAGGAATGAACTTTTTACGTCCATTTGGTATAGCTTCATATTGTTATGAGCTGCAAATGATAGTAAAATGCGAATTGCCTCCAGACATGCAACGGGAGCATAAGTTTCAGTATAATCTATACCTTCTTGTTATGAGTAACCTTTTGCTACCAACCTTGCTTTGTTTCTCACAACATTACCTGCTTCGTCTAGCTTGTTTCTGAACACCCACTTTGCTCCTACAGCTTCTTTGTCGTTGGGGAGTTCTACTATCTTCCAGACATTGTTCTTTTGGAATTGGTCAAGTTCTTCTTGCATTGCTTTGACCCAGACTTCATCTTCTAAGGCATCGTCCACAGTCTTAGGTTCTATTTGAGATATGAGTGCTGCGTGACCTTGCTGTCGTTGAAGTGAAGATCTGGTTTTGACTCTGTCTTTTGGATCCCCAATGATTTGCTCCTGTGGATGATGTTTCTTCATTTGCCAGTTACGTCCAGTTGGTTCTCTTTGTTCTGCGACTGGACGGTCCAGTAGTGCATTTGATTCTTCAACTGAGACATCATGGTTGGACGAATCTGATGACTTACTTGCATCATCCAATCTGAGATCTGCAAATGATTTGTCCAACTCTGATAATTCCTTATCAGGCTTGTTGTCATTAAACTTCACATGGATAGCTTCTTCAACAACTAAGGTTCTAGAGTTATAGACTCTGTATGCCTTTGAAGTTTCAGAATATCCAAGCAATGTTCCTTCATCACACTTAGAATCAAATTTTCCCAGGTTATCCTTAGTGTTCAGAATGAAACATTGACATCCAAACGGATGGAAGTAGGATATGTTGGGTCTTCTACCCTTCCACAATTCATATGGAGTCTTTTTCAATATCGGCCTTATATAGATTCTGTTTTGTAAATAGCAGGCAGTATTCACTGCTTCAGCCCAGAAGTGTTTAGGGGTCGAATTATCATTCAACATGGTTCTGGCCATCTCCTGCAGTGACCTGTTTTTCCTCTCAACTACACTATTTTGTTGTGGTGTTCTTGGTGTTGAGAAGTTGTGAAGGATACCATTATCCTCACAGAACCTTTGAAAACTTTCGTTTTCGAATTCACCCCCGTGATCACTTCTGATCGAAGAAATGCATACTCCTTTTTCATTTTGAACTCTTTTGCAGAGATTATAAAAGGCCTTAAAGGACTCATCTTTGTGGGATAGGAATAAGACCCATGTCCATCTAGTATAATCATCCACTATAACTAATCCATATCTTTTACCACTTACCGAGGCTGTTCTTGTGGGTCCAAACAGATCAATATGTAATAGCTCAAGAGGTCTAGAAGTGGAAACAATGTTTTTACTTTGAAAGGAACTTTTCACTTGTTTCCCTTTCTGACAAGCTTTACAAAGAAGATCATCTTTATATGACATACTTGGTAGTCCTCTTACGAGGTTGTGCCTGTTCAGCTTTGAGATTAACCTCAAGCTTGCATGACCAAGTCTTTTATGCCATAACCAATGATTTTCTTGTACAGAAACTAGGCATGATACATTTTGACTTGATAGTTCCCCAAGTTTAATCTTATACAGATTGCCTTGCCTCTTTGCGGTAAAGAGAAGGGACCCATCAGAGTTTTTGACTGTACATTCACCTTTGTTGAAGGCAACATCATATCCACTGTCACATAATTGACTTATGCTAAGTAGATTATGTTTAAGACCTTTAACATAAAGAACTTTATCAATACAAGGATAGGGTGGTATACCAATCTTACCTACGCCAGCTATCATCCCTTTCTGATTCCCTCCAAAAGTGACTGTCCCACCAGTCTTGGGTAGGAGGCTTTGGAACATACACCTTTCTCCCGTCATGTGATGTGAGCACCCACTGTCCAGGTACCATGATTGGAGTTTCTTTCCTGCTGTTAAGCATGTCTGCAACAGAAACAATTTTATCCTTAGGTACCCAGATTGACTTGGGTCCTTTCTTGTTAGCTCGAAGGGTATTGAATGCTCCCTTCTTAGGCAGGTGTCTGCATTTGGACGTTATATGTCCAGGTTTCCCACAGAAGTAGCAAACATCTGTTTCCTCATCATGAATATATTTCTTTCCCTTATATCCATGCCCTGACCTGTCATTTGGTCTCTTACAACCTTCATATTTTAAAAGTTTCTTGAGGTTGTCAGAGCCCTTGACAAAGTTTGATAGATCCTTCTTTAGGCTGTCAATTTCTTCATGAAGTTTTACAACATCATGTGATTGACCTCTTAAGGAAGTATCCGCTTCAACTTTCAGAAGCTTCTCAACTAGTCTTTTGTTTTCTGCGTTGAGATTTCGAATCTCTATGGAAAGATTTCTTTCTCTATCCCTTGAATCCTTATAGGATTTATGGGCTTGAGCAGCATCATTCCAGAGAGTTCGCCTCTCCATATTTGTAGTTTCATTTTGCCTTGAGAGCTCTGTAAACTTTTTCTGTAAATCCTCCTTTTCACTTTCCAGTTGTCTAACACTTTCTTCTAAAGCTTCTTTTTCTTTTGAAAGTGATTTGGATGATTTCTTTAAAGTTCTATAGGCCTTTGACAAAATAAAAGAGTTTGAAAGTAATTCATGATAAGCTTCTTAAATTGAATCTATGTCATTAAAATCTACCTCATCTTCTTCTTCTGGTTCAGAAGAATCAGTCAAGGTGTCTGCCATCAGGTATATATGTGCTTCCTCTTCTTCTCCATCGTCCGATGATGAGTCATTGTCCAGGTCTTCCCATGTGGACATCAGAACTTTCTTGCCCTTTCCTTTATTGAATAATTTCTTCTTCTTGTCCTTGCTTTTGTCGAGATCTGGGCATTCTGATTTGAAGTGTCCTGGCTTTTTGCATTCGTAGCATACAATTGGACTCTTCTCCTTCTTTTCTTTGAAGTCTTTCCTCTTTAGGTTTCTCCATCTGGATCCACCTTTCTTCTTCCACATAGCATGTATCCTTTTGGATATAAAGGATAGCTCATCATTCTCGTCTGAGTCATCATCTTCATATTGTTCGTCTGATGATGTTTCAGCTTGCATGGCTTTGGACGATGATGCTTTCCTTGGTTTCTGGACGCTGAGCGCCAGAGACTTGTTTTTCTTACCATCATTATCTTGATGCAGTTCTAGTTCATGCACCTTGAGGGTTCCCACGAGTTCTTCTAGGGACATATCGTCCAGCTCCTTTTTTGTTCTCAAAGCTGTAACCTGTGGTCTCCATTTCCTAGGCAAACTTCTTAGAATTTTGTCAATATGTTCATAGTTATTATAATCTTTACCATGTGCTCTAAGTTCATTTAGTATGGTTTGAAACCGTCCAAACATACTTTGTATGTCCTCGTTTTCTTCCATACTAAACAACTCATATTGACGAGTAAGGAGACTGAGTTTGTTACGTTTTACCTGAGTGGGACCCTCATATGTTAATGCAAGAGTGTCCCACATTTGTTTTGCGCTTTTGAGACTGTGCACCTTGTTGTATTCTTGTTCGCTTAGTGCACACATGATGATGTTTCTGGCTCTGGAGTTGAGATAAAATCTTTATTTTTGCTCTTCCGTCCATCTAGCCTTTGGGATTTCGTTGAGGCTTGCATCAAGTGGAATATAATCGCCCATCTCCACAACTTCCCACATGTCAATATGGCTAGATTCAAAGAATGCTATCATTCTTTGTTTCCAGTAATCATATTTGACACCCTTGAAGAGTGGTGGTCTGTTCACAGCTTGTCCTTCGTTTTCCATCTTTCTCAAGATCTTTCCTCTATACTGTTAAGAACTCAACCCAAGAGGTCGAGCTCTGATACCAACTGAAATATAGAGAAATACACTAGAAGGGGGGTTGAATAGTGTATTTAAAAATTCTTCGGAAAACTTTAGCTAATGTGAAGATAGTGTATCTTTACGTTTTACAGGAACTTAGTAAAACAAAAAATAAGCTATCGTCCAGTCGATTAAAAACAACAGTCCAAAGAAACTACTCTTCTTCCTTTTCGTTAGAATACACGTAATAGATAAACTTAGATAAAATGTGTATAGAAACCTTTTCGTAGTATGTTGAAGAGATAGTTTAAAAGAAATGCAAGTAAGCTAGAAGGCGAGAGAATAGAATACTTAGTTTTATACTGGTTCACTCAACTGAGCTACGTCCAGTTCTCCTTCAAAAACTTTTGAAGGGTTCTACTAATCAAGATCTGATTACTCTCAAGTGTTCTAACCTTGCCACTTCTGGCTACAAGTATTCTCTAGGCCACTTTTGGCACACCCTTAATCTCCCCTTGAGATTAAACACAAAACTCAAGTATTCTTTAACACTAAGCCACTTCTGGCTTTCCAAACAGAATTGTTTGATATTGTAAGTAAAACTTAACTCTCACTGAGAGGATATTACAATAAGTATTAATATACAGACTCGCTTAGCAAAGCTAAGATGAATGCTCTTTTTGCTTATGATCGTCCAGTCGTTTTGACAGGGATTCAGCTCTTTAATTTTTTCGTCAGTTGATATGTGAGCTTCATTCTTCTATATATAGGAAGCTTGTTGAAAGGTATCCGTTGAGGGATCTGTTCCTTTTCCAAGAGCGATTCTTTCTGTAGCATATAGCCGTTGTCACATTTTGACTTAGGGTGAAGTGATGGAAGTGACAGCCGTACTTGTAGCGCCTCTCCTACTCGTACTTTTTTTTTCTGTAGAGAGAAGCTTATTCTTTTCCTGTTCAGTACTATTCGAAAAGATCAAATAGAATGGCATGTTAAAATATGAGAGAGTGATCGTTGCGTTATATTGAATCAACATTGAAAACGTATTTTTAAGATAGAAACAACAGAGAGTGTTTTTCAAGCGTTGGACGCTTGCTCTCACAGGAGCATTGGATGCTGCCTGTAGGGTTCTTTATAAAACACATTTGGACGCTTTCTTATTTAAAACATAAAGTCCAGGTTTGAGGGATACAATACCGTTGCGGAATTGGACGACGTAATTCCTATAACACTCAAACTAGATCATTAGATACTTCAAAATTTATCCTTTAGTTATTATCATCAAAACCGAAATAGGAGGGGTTGGACATCGTCCAAGGTCTTAGAACCTAACAATTACACCTGAAACCCCTCCCTTTTTAAATCCTACAAAAAACCGCTTAATTTTTAACAGTTCATTACACTTGGCCCCCTTACACATTTTGGATGTTAGAAACGTTAACAGGAAAGGTCATGTGATTGGCGCATGAGTTTTAATGATTTTTTATTTTACCAAAACTGTCCTCATCTCTCTCCTTTAACATTGCACTGGTTCCTTTGAAGGAAGAAAAAATATCCTTTTTATTTCCAGGACCTCTAGAACACCATAAATATTATGAATCTCAAACAAATCGATGATTCCCAGACTCTTAAAAAATTTAATTTCAATCTCAATCCAAAATATGTTTACATTCACAAGTACTATATCAGTATGATGATATCCATACAGTACCACAGGCACACGTCCAATAGATTCAACCTCAAGCCAAGTAATTTCCCCACTAATAGTAACAACAAATAAAGATAGAGGTGTTGAATTAAATCTGCAACCAAATGTTCATAAAGCCTCGTCAGAAAAAAAATTCCAAAATCATAACCAAGAAAAATAAAAAAAACATTCCAAATTCCAATCGAACAATTTCAACTCTCATAGAAAGAAATTGCAGTACTAGCATAAGGAAGGCCGTGCTGATCGGAGTCTCAACCTCGTGCCGCCTCGCGCGGTGGCTTAGGAGGTTTCCAACGGAGCAACGACGGCGGTGGCTGTACCAGCATAAGGAAGGGAACGACGGCATCTGAGGTAAACATGTGCAGCCAACCCCAGTAAACGACGTCGTGACGCTGACATCATGCACCATTGGAACTGCTGCATTGTTTCTTAGATCTGGGTCCAAAGATGCCGTGAAGCCGATATCATGCACCACCGAAATCGCCGTATGCGATGACACCACCATCATTCTCCCTCTTCCCATCCTACCTTGCTCCCTTCACTGTCAAAGCTTGTTTTATTTTTTCAGATCTGGGTTTTGTTGTTAGAGATCTGAAAGAAGATGAGGAGTAAAAAGGTGTCGTTTAGGTGGTGTTTTGGGGAAGAAGATAAGGGCAATTACAGGTTATCACAAAGCTATATTTTATTTGATTTTTCCTTTTTTTAAAATTTAATGGTAGATAGACGTCGTTTGAAATGGGGGGTTAAAAGTGATGTTGTAAAACAGAGGGGTGTTGAGTGTAATAAGTCTAAACCTCAAGGGGATCAGTGTAATTAAATCTAATATATTTTCATATAACTTGTAAGCAGATTTTATAAACTATCCCAAAGAACTTATTGAACTATAGCAAACAAAATACTTGTACCAATTCATGTGGCATTCTATCATTGCATTTCTCAGGATATATAGTTTTCCTATTTCACGTAAAACTACTTCCATCTTATTGGTCGACTAAATTTCATTACGTTTTCTTGCAAAATTCTTCCTTTTATATAACATTACTCTTAATAATATTGACACGTATAAAACTTATCTTAAACCTGATAAAACTTATCCAATATAAAAAGATTCGAACTGATTGATCCGACCCAACTTGACTTATTTAAATTAATATAAATTTGCCCTAATCCCAATTGTCTTCCAATTACAATTTGTTTTGAAGCCCTAAGTGTGAGTCTCATCTTCCATTTCTCTTCTGGTTTTTGTCCTCAGTGTTCATTTGTATCCATTGCTTCCCTCTGTGGACTCCACATTAGAGTTGGATGATGTTATTATTCATCATGATGCTTCGAATCTTCCAAGTATGCATAAGGAGGACGAGACAGCACGCAAGGATGACTACATCGAGCGAGTTGAGATAAATTCTACCGATTATAAGTCCACATCCAAGGAGCACCAACACTACACCATTTTGAGCAAATCTGACATCAAACGACATCAAGACGCAAACTTCAACCAGGTTTCGTGTGTTCTCTTGATATCAATAGTTTCTGCTTGCCTTTTGCACATCCACCACGAGTGGAGTGTGCTCAAAGTGCATGAAGTATGGTTCTGTTGATTTGAATGACCTGAAGCAGCAACAACAGATTTTTGAAAGTCTATTTTTATGATATTCTTTAGGATTTTGTTACTTGCTCTTCATGTAGCAGATTTTTAGGAGTTTGATTTACATTTCAAATATTAGGAGATAGGATTCTATTTTTTTAATTTTAAATTATGCTATTATCCCTAAAAATAAGAAATGTATCTGATATGCATTGTGCTCTTTATATAGAGTTGTTTCAATAAAATAAAATAAGCTTTCTCTGCATGTTAATTTTTCTTGCTCTCACAAACCCCAAAAACAACAAATTGGCATCAGAGCTCTCATCCGAGGGATCTGTGAGATTGAGTGAGCCTACCCATAATTCATAAACATAAACACACACCTACGTCAAAATGAATCCAGAAGGTTCATCCATTCCAATTGCACTTCCATTGTTTAATGGAAAACATTATCACCTTTGGGCTGTTAGAATGGAAGTCTATCTTGATGCTTGCGATCTATGGGAAGCCGTTAAAGATGAGTATGAAGTTCCACCCCTACCAGATAATCCAACGGTTGCTCAAATCAAAAATCACAGAGAGGAAACAGAGAAAGTCAAAAGCAAGAGCAACCTTGTTTGCTGCAGTATCGTCGACTATGTTGATCAAAATAATGACGCTAAAAACACCCAATGAGATTTGGGAGTTTTTGAAGGAAGAGTACGATGGAAATGAAAAGGTGAAAGGGATGCAAGCGCTGAACTTGATCCGAGAATTTGAGATGCAGAGAATGAAGGAATCAGAGACAATTAAGGAATACTCTGACAGGCTTCTTGGCATAGTCAACAACGTAAGGCTCCTTGGTACTGATTTTTCAGATGATAGAATTGTTCAAAAAATTCTAGTCACAGTACCTGAAAAATTTGAAATCACAATTACATCCTTAGAGAACTCAAGGGATTTATCAAGCATTACTTTGGCAGAATTGGTGAATGCACTACAGGCACAAGAACAAAGGAGGCTTCTGAGGCAAGAAGAATCTGTAGAAGGAGCTTTCCAAGCCAAGAACTACAAAGGCAGCAAATACAACCAAAGCAACAACAGACGCATCTTTTCGTCTTGTCCCTACTGCAAAAAAAATAATCATCCACACAACAAGTGTTGGTGGAGGCCAGACGCAAAATGCCACAAGTGTGGTCAGTTGGGACATGTGGAAAAAATATGCAAGTCTCACCATCAACAACAGGAGGTCAAGGTTGCAGAGGATCAACTAGAAGAGGAACAACTCTTTACAACATCATGCTTTACAACCAACAACTCCAAAAAAGGTTGGCTTATAGATAGCGGTTGTACAAATCACATGACTCATGATCGAGAGCTCTTTAAAGAGCTTAATGAAACTGTGATTTCTAAAGTAAGAATTGGAAATGGATCACATATTGCTGTGAAAGGCATAGGAACAGTTGCAATTGAAAGCCATACAGGTTTGAAATTAATTTCTGATGTCTTATATGTTCCTGAGATTAATCAAAATTTGTTAAGTGTTGCTCAGTTGATGGAGAAAGGCTACAAGGTGTCGTTTGAACACAAAATTTGTGTGATTAAAGATGCAAACAACTTAGAAGTGGTCAAAGTTCATATGAAAGGCAAGAGTTTTTCCTTAGATTTGATGAGGGAGGAGCAAGAAGACAAGGAAGATGACAATGCCAACACGAAACAACAAGAGAAGAAGCCGCATGAGAAAAAACTTGAAGACCAGAAGCCTCAACAAAATAAGCCTACAAAGACTGAGATGGTTTTGAAGATCAAATTGAACAACAACAATTGCATTTCAAAAATTCCAAAAACCATTATGAAGTTTAAAGGTGTGGAATTTATAAATCTTGACAAAGACAAGGATTTGGTGATGGTAAAAGGAGCTATGGATGCAAGTCAAATGATTCAATATCTGAAGGATAAGCTGAAGTGGAATGTGGTGGTGGTCCCATCCAAGAAAGACAATGAGAAAAATTACAAGCAAAATAAAAGAAGAAAAGCAAGAGCCAGATTTGAATTTTTTTGAAAATTATAACTTTGAACATGCAACTTCAAGTCAAGGAGGAGTATTGATTTGAATGACCTGAAGCTGCAACAACAGATTTTTGAAAGTCTGTTTTTATGATATTCTTTAGGATTTTGTTACTTGCTCTTCATGTAGCAGATTTTTAGAAGTTTGATTTACATTTCAAATATTAGGAGATAGGATTCTGTTTTTTTAATTTTAAATTATGCTATTATCCCTAAAAATAAGAGATGTATCTGATATGCATTGTGCTCTTTATATAGAGCTGTTTCAATAAAATAAAATAAGCTTTCTCTGCATGTTAATTTTTCTTGCTCTCATAAACCCCAAAAACAACAGGTTCGATGATGAAGAAAGAGTTCGCAAAGCTGTAGGGTTGCTAAAGCAACATAAACCCCAGGTAGGTTTTCCCAACTCAAAAACCCTCACTTGTGAGATGTGTTTCGATGTTGTTTCATGCGATAAGGTTAGATCAGCTGGTTGTGGTCATCTATATTGCATCCTTTGCTGGAAGAAGTACGTGGATACAATCAACGAGGGCCCTGATAACTGCTTGAAACTTAGATGCCCTCAATCCTCTTGTGATGCAGCTGTGGGTGGAGACATGATTTGCGAACTTGCAAATGAGTCAAAGAGGAACAAGTACAATCGGTATCTGTTCCGATCTTATGTGGAAAACAACAAGAAGGTGAAGTGGTGTCCTGCTCCAGATTGTGAGTATGCTGTGAGGTATGAACCAGAGGGTGTTAGAACTAATTCAGATGTTACCTGTCTTTGTTATCACTCCTTTTGTTAGAGTTGTGGGGAAGAAGCTCATAGCCCTATGGATTATGAAATCGTGAAACACTGGGTCATGAAGAATGATTCTGATGAATCATCTTGGATTCTTGCTAATAGCAAATCTTGTCCTAAGTGCAAGAAACCCATTCAGAAAATCGATGGGTACGTGCACATGGAATGCAATTGTGGATTCCAATTTTGTTGGTTAGTCTTCGCGAATGCTCTAACTGCTGTTACAACTGTATCCATTTTCCTAACAAGGATATTTACAAGAAGGAAGTGAAGAGAAATGTGGCGAGTGATTATTTGAAGGATTACACTCACTGTTATGAGAGGTGGGTCAACAATGATTTGTCAAGAAAAAATGCGCTCAAGCATATGATGTACCTGATGAATGGTGGGCATACAAAGAGACTGAGTATGTTATATCAAAGGTCAAAAGATAATTTTGAGTTTATAGAGGCAGCGTGGCGACAAGTGGTCGAGTCTATAAGAGTACTCAAATGGACTCATCCATATGGATTTTATCTCCCTAGGAGTGAACAAGCTAAAAGGGAGTTTCTTGAGTACTCACAACGCGAGGCTGAAGCTGTTTTGGAAAAGCTTTGTCATTGTGCAAATAAGGAACTAGGAGAGTTTCTTGATGCTGATAATCCAAGAGACATTTGATAATTTTCGTTGGAATTTAATAGAACTTACCCGTGTCACCAAGGCTTATTTTGAGAATCTGGTGAAAGCCTTAGAGAACGGGCTCACTAATGTTCATGTGGAAAAATACACTGGAGTCGGTGGAGTAAAAAGAGGGTCAAAGGAGATAGGGGAGAGCTCATATCGAAAGAAAAGGAGAAGCAGAAGAACCAACATTTAATTGGCGATTGAAAATTATTTGCATCATTTATATTATCATGTACTTTTGTCTCATCTCTTCCCATCTCTCTCCTTTTTGTATAACTTGTTATAAAAATTTGATGCTTAGATAATACTGCAATGATTTGCATCATTTATCTTATCGTGTGCTTCTCTCTCATATCCTCCTATCTCGCTCCCTTTATGTATTAACTTTTCAGGAAAATTTGATGCTTGAATAATACTATCATGATTTCTAGGAGTGCAAGCGGTGTGGTCATTACAATTTTGCCTGAGTTATATGTCTGTGTGTGCTTGAATAAGTTTGAAGATATAATTGAACAATCTCCAAAATTTTCTTGAACAATCTCCAGTTTCTAGTCCTTGCAGATCTTTGAGCTTTTATCGTTGTCTCATCAAACATAGACATTCTCCCTCTATCCCTTCCGCAATTGCCATTTCCCTCTTTCTCACAACAATGCACGCACTTGGTATATACTTATGCACACACTAGCTAGCTAGAGTGTTGAATGTGTGCATTTTGTTTTTGTATTAGTACAATTAAAAGGATTATGCACAACGATTCTTGATTAGTTCCACATGAAAAGTTTCCTGCACTCTTTCATCCTATCAAATGAATCGTGGCTTATCACCCATGGAAATCATATGGAATACCACACGGGGAATGGATGAAAAAAGACAGGCTCTTCGCTCCTAGATTGGATCAGTTGCCAACTTTGCTATCAAAGTCCCATCCTTTATTCATTTATTATTCTAACTAATTCTAAAGCATTGTCATCATTCTTTGCTTACATGATTAAAAGATATATAGTCAGTAATTTTTTTAATACTCTAATTTATATAATGCCGTTTATTTTCTCTTATATGCTTTTCATATTTTCATTTTCTTATTATGATACCACTTCAAAGATGAATCTAAAAGTGTAGGTGTGGGTCTTGACCCCCTCTCTCTCACGACTTCATGTACTATTTTGGAAGTTGACAATTTCATTGTTGACTTTAATTTTCTTAAAAAAAAAACTTTGATTCTTCGGATACTTTAGACCTTGTCTCTCTCCAAAGTCTATTTTCTCTTTATTTTATCCTTCACTCTACATTGGGGGAAGTAACAAAAAGAAAAACAAGAAATTGTGTGGAGTAAATATGTGCATGTCTCTCTCGCCTTTACCTTCATTATTTTGATCGAGTTCAACATCATCCAAGTACTCTTGAAATTTCGTTCCTATGGTACTAACAATATTGAAAGGTTTTGATCAATTGCATTGGCTAAATTTCAATTCAAAATTATCACCAAGTTCCTTACTGATAGAATATCTCTTATTGCTCCAATGATTATTTTTTAGCAATAAAGGGATTTCATTAAAGGAAGGCAAATTATTGATTGTATTTGCACTGTTTTAGAGATAAATTAACATGCTGGACAACAAGTAGAGATAAATTAACCTGGCTTTAAAATTCGACATTAAAAAAGCCTTTGACACTATTGATTGACAATTCCTTCTGAAGGTTTCCCTTGACTTTTGGTTTTGACTCCAAATTTTGTAATTAGGTGCTAGTTATACCCAAGTTTGCCAAGTTATCATTCTATGTGAATGGCCACTCAATTGGATTTCATTCTTGCAAAAGGGGGGGGGGGGGGTGAGACAAGGGGATCCTTTCTTCCCCCTCCCTTTTGTTTTGCTTAACTGAAGATGTGTTGAGTAGAGACATTTCTCTATTGGTGAAATCAGGTTGGTTGCAACTTATGTTGGGTTTAAGATAATTAAGTTTTATGTCATGTCGCATTCATTTCACAAGGTTTGAAAACAACTAGGGGGTATTTCACCAGTACTTGGATGACATTGAACTTGAAATGTTGAAGGTGAAGGCGAGAGAGACATACAAATGTTGATCTTCTTCACTCAAATTCTTGCTTTTTATTATACCTCCCATATAGTGCATATTGAAGAATGGTAAAAAGAGAAGGAAAAAAAAGGCTTTTGATAGAGGGGTCTAGATTATCTAAAAAATCAAAGTTGAAAAAAAAAATCCACATTGAAATTGTCAACTTCTTAATAAAATAAAAAATTAATAAGTCAACAATAGAAATTTGACTTACTACTATATGTAAATACTTTTATAGTTAATATTATACTATTAACATAATTTTTCTTTTGTTGTATCCCAATTGCGTAAAAAAAACATTTCTTAATATATGTAGTTTCCAATTTTGTATAAAACTACTTAAATTCCACCCAATTGTTCAATCAAATTTCATTTCACTTTGTGCCAAAAAATTCCTTTTATATAACATTATTCTTTTTTTAAAAAAATCTATATAACATTATTCCTGAAAATATTATCACCTATAAAATTTATCTTAAACTTGACATAATTTACCTTACAAAAGATTCTAACCGATGGAGTCGAATTTAACTTGATAAAATTTACCTTACAAAAATATTTGAACCGAGTCTGATTTTGGCAATAGTACCAAATCGCTCAAGTAACACAGTGATAGGTAAAGTGTCGTCTCTACAAGGACTTGTGCGATAATTGGGTAATTTCAGTAAATTAGGTAGACTACAATGATTAAATTGAGGAATGTAAAGACAAATGCAAAAATTAAAAGAGTTTCAAGGAAGAAAATTGGTTGAGGAATTTCGTTGAGCACTTCGTATGTGTAGAAAATTGGGTTGTCACAAGTGGATGAAGTCGTCAAGGTTTAACTTCATTAGACGTTCCTAACATGCAATCACTACTTATTCCTATTCAATTAAAATTTAGTTATCATCAACCCACAAAATTATCCAAGTCTTAATTCCTTAAGCGAAAGAACCCAAGTCCTTGATTCCACTATCAATCCTTTGAATTAGAGTAACCAAGTGACTTACATTAAGAAAAAGTGTTTTAGTGATGACCAATCCTCTTTACCCTATTCCTAGGCATAAAGATTATTGGTTGCCTTCTTCAGTTCGCTGTTCAAAAGAATTTCCCAATTACAATTGAAAGAATCATGCAATTAGTTTATCAAGCTAAAAACAAACATTAGGCATAGAAGAAGAACAATAACAACCTTTATTGTATAAGAATAAAACGTAATTACATGGAAGCAATAGTCTAATTACATTAAACCCCAATGAGAATGAAATTAGCTACTCATAGCCATGAAAGATGAAGAATTTGATGAAGGGATGATCCGAGGAGAAGCCTTGAGCATGGATGTCGTCACACAACCCTCTTTTTGACCTAAGTCTTGAAAACACAGAATTTAGAATCCCCTTTTCTTGTTTTAGAGGTCCCCTTTTATAGCATTTAAGAATTCCACGCGCAACCTTTTTCATTAAAGCTCGCTTAAGCTACCCCAAATGGGACAGCTTAAGCTTAGTAAGTAGCTCATGCTCTCAGATCCAGGGTCAAACTTAAGCTGCCCCATTGGGGAAGCATAAGCTTAGTCAGTAGCCTTCCTTTTTTTCTCTAGGTGCAAGCTTAAGCTGCACCAAAGTGGTAGGCTTAAGCCTTGTTAGTGAATCCCAAATGTCTTCTTTTTTTCTTCTTCTTCACAAGTGATAGTGCTCTTCAACTCTTCCCCAAATGGATCCTTCAACAAATTTCCTACAAAACACATGCAAACAACCAAAGATCAAGTGTAAAAAGTAGAAATGATGGAAATCCTAAATAAACTAAGCCTTTATTCAAAACTTAACTAAAATAAACACCAACAAAGCTCAAAAGCAAAAGAGATATCACACAGTTGCCCCCAAAATTACCACAGAATGTAGGTATATGTGACAATTAATATCAACACCCCAAACTTAGAACTTTGCTCGTCCTTGAACAACAAAACAAGCAACAACCAATTGCAAATCCTAAGAAACACTAAAAACACAAAGACATGGCTCGTAATTAATTTCCAACTCATCATCATCAAGCATTGTATAAAAAATCTAGATCAACTTGGTTCAAACAAAATGTGATGCCCACACAAAAATTCAAGTGACAATTCATCAAGAGATTAATATGGATGACAAAGAATGCAATGAACTACCAATGTTCCTTAGTCCTCACAAAGTGTATCACTTAATTACACAACAATAGGTGAGTGTATCTCTCAAGCAAAACATTGAAACCACACATATTATTAATTTTGCTCTTCGTCTCTTAACAATTCACAATTATCAAACATGCAAGCAAGGATCACTAAGGACTTTCTTGGCTTGTAACGTGGCTGGTCTTGCAACAAATTTTGGTTTTTCTGGGATTCAAAGCATCTAAGAATTATGAGAGCAAAAAGCAAAACAATCCTCAACTTAATCTCAACAATTGTTATCAACAATTTGGACCCCAAGTTCTTTACAACAACCTAATACCACTTTATTAAACTCCACCTAAGTCTCACTACATATATTTATTTTTTTGTTTTTTTTAACAGCTTTAGCACCGCGAGACAAAGGTGGGCCACTTTTTTTTGTATTAATTTTCATCATTTTTTTTTGTTTACAATCTTACTGACCATGACACTAGAATTCTCTTGGGGTACCCTTCTTTGCCAGACACCCCAAACTTAATGCAAAACCCTATTTCTTCATTTGCTCTCCTATTCCTAAGATTAGGAGGACAATGGTTTTTTATTTTCAGGCTAAGGGTTCATACATCAAGAAATTCACTGTTTAGCTCAAAGAGGGTTCAAGGGATTTTTATTTTAAGGTAAAAAGCTTTTTGGCCAATGGCTTAAAAATAACAAACAAGGCCTTGATCACTTCCAAGCAAGCATTAAAAACAATAGGACTTAAGAGACTCAAGCAAAATCATATGTGCAAAATCAATGGTGCCACTCAACATATATTGATAGTAATTTCCTCAGAGTAGGTCTCATCAAGGAAACAAAGGTACCCATGCAAACATGCCACATACATTAACCGCAAATTAGAAATCACACAGGAATCCAAGAGTGCAACCACAATCATATTTTGAACCAAAACAATTTATTCATGCCCACAATGAGACAAGTAAGAGATTAATACCAACCAAGTTATCAAAGAAACAACGAACATAAGAAAACAATAACTAAGAGATAAAAACCAAGACGAGAAATAAAAAAAACATAGGGAAAGGAAATACTAACCTTGAGAGGACCAATCATCATAGTCCTCCTCCATCTCCCAACCATTATCAAGCCCATCATCACCCTATTGGCCAAGAATGTGTTGGTCCCCAACTCTTATTGGCCAATCAACATGGGCCACAAACTTTGCCTCAACACCCCAAACTAAAAAGAATGCTAAATATGCAATAAAATAATTAGGGAAGAAGAAGAGACAAAGAAAGAGGGGTAGCTTTTTAGGGTATTTTTGTCTAGGGGTGTGCTTAAGCTGCACCAAAATGGTGTGCTTAAGCGCCCTTAGTGTGTGTGTATCCCAAGGGTGTGGTGTATGTGTGTACGCGTAGGGGTGCGCTTAAGCTGTCCCTAATTGGGGATGGCTTAAGCCACCTTAGTGAGTGTTGAACTTTTTGTTCCAGGGGCTAGCTTAAGTTGTCCCAAACTGGGGTCGGCTTAAGCTTGCCCACCCGAGGATCTAGGAACCTGAATTTTTCTACAGAAATTTCTACATTGCTCAAGCTAAAGTGTAGCGAGCCTTCTGGACGAATGATTAATGCATCTAATGGAAAAACAAAGAATAATGCAAAGTCATGAAACAAAAACAAGTACAAAACAAAACCAAATACAAAATCACATGCAAAGAAAAGGTTAGAAAGCTGGGTTGCCTCCTAGTAAGCACTTCTTTAACATCATTAGCTTGACGGATGAGTGAGGGTCACTGAGATGAATGGTTGTAGTCAACCCCAACCCCTGGGGGGCTTACATGATTGAAGACATTAAAAGTCACCTCTTCATTATGCACTTTAAGCTTGAATTCCCCTTTACCAACATCAATTATAGCTTCAACGATCTTCTTAAAGGGTCGTCGTTCCAAAATGATGGGAATCTTAGAATCTTTCACCCTGTCCATGACAACGAAATTGGCGAGAAATGTAAAATTGTCGACCTTCACCAGCATGTTCTCCACCACCCCATAGGGGTATTTAATGGAGTGATCAACAAGTTGCAATGTCATGTGAGTTGGCTTTACCTCTACATCTCCAACTTTCTTCAGCATAGATAAGGGCATCAGGTTGATGCTCTTCCCTAAATCAAGCAGTGCCTTGTCAACAGAAAGATTCCTAATGGTGATGGGGATAATGAAGCTCCTAGGATCCTTATCTTTGGCAAACAATGTCTTCTGAATGATAGCACTACATACTGCCTCTAACTCAGTGGTGTCCTCTTCAATGAACTTCTTTTTCCTTGTCAGAAATTCCTTCAAGAACTTGGCATAGATTGATATTTGCTTCAAAGCCTCTGAGAATAGGATGTTGATGTGGAGTTGTTGAGAATGTCCAAGAACCAGGCAAACTGCCTCTCTTTATCAATCTTTGTTGGAGCTTTAGGATAAGGGAGCTCTGCAGTGGGAGAGGCTTTGGCTCTCAACCGTTCCTCCTTGGTGCTTCGATCTCTAGCCTTCCTCACTCCAACAGTACCCTCTACTACTACTTCTTTTTCACCCTCACTTGCCTTTTCTTTTTCTTCACCCTCCTGAAAATGCACCACTTTCTCATTCTTTTTCTTCCTCTCACCCACAGTGTCATACTCACCACCACTCATAGTAAAGATGACACTACAATTACCTTTAGGATTGGCTCGAGTGTTGGCTGAGAAGCCACTCTTAGTGTGCTCTATTAGTCCCGCCACATGTTTTGCAAGTTACCCCACTTGAGTCTCTAAATTTATGAAAAAAAGCATAAGTTCTCTTTTGATTAGAAACAAAGACTTGCATAAACTCCGCAAGAGTCTCTTCCAACTTTATCATGCGGTCATAGAGGTTGGGCTTTTGTTGAGGCCTATCAAACTGTCCGTAATAATTTTGCCTCCTTGCCTATAGCTGTTCTGATTTGCCATGTAATTTTCCTCTTGTGAGCTGGAAGCAAACTAACACTGCTCTATAGTGTGCTCACCCCCACATATTGCATAACTCAACACTTGGTGGTGTAGCTAAGAAGAGGCTTTTATCAGCTGTTGGGGAAGATTGGATACTTGTAGCTTAAGTGTCTCTAATTGCTGGGTGAGAAGCTTATGCTGAGCTAAGGGAGCATCCTGGGACCCTAACTCCATCACTCCCCTGCATGGAGCTCTATCATGTTGAGCTTCAAAATCACTGGCAGCCATAGACTCAATCAACTCCTCTGCCTTCTCTAGTGTTTTGTTTTTGATAACACTACCACCGGCTGCAACATCCAACATTACTTTAGTTTGCCTATGTAAGCCGCTAAGAAAAATGTAGAGTTGGTCAACATTGTCAATGCCATGGTTAGGGCACTTCAACAAGAAACCTTTGTATCTCTCCCATGCCCCGTACAGTGACTCATCACTTCTTTGATGGTAGCCCAATATAACAATTTTGGCTTGGCTTTTTTTTTTTCTTTTCTTTTTACTCTGGGAAGAAACGGGCTAGGAATTTGCTCTCTACATCTGCCCTAGTAGTAAGACTCCGAGGTGGAAAAGACTCCGGGTTATGGGACTTTGTTAATCTATGTGACTGTAATTATACTACTAAGAGTTATGTATGTTTTCTATCGATGTGGGATATCTACGGATTCAATATGTATGTTTTATTATGAGCACAAGTTATTTTATAATTTTGTAAATATGTCACAAAATATTTATCCAATAATACATTTTATGACTCAATCAAGTTTTTAATAAAAAAAAATATAGGCTAAATTGCAATTTTGGTCCCCTTCATTTAACAAATTCACGATTTTGGTCCCCTGGATTTTTATTGAGACATTTAGTCCCCCTAGTTTCACAAATTTGCGATTTTGGTTTTTCCGTCAATTGACTTCCATTGACCATTACATTCTCAATGTTGACCACTTATGTTGACACTGCTTCCTCAAAATCTCATCCAGAGTGCATGCATCCTTCTTCCCTATACCCATCATTGCTTCAATCTCAACTCCAAGATCTGAAATTCAAAAATAAAGAGAGAAATGGAAACAAAAAGTAAACAAGAACCAAGGGTTTGTTCTTCGCTCACCCCAATTAGAGAGTCCAAAACACCTTTTGAACAAACCCCTTTTTCTTCTCTTAATCGCTAATCGCTTTTTCACTCCCCCATTTCATTTCCACCACCACTTTTGAACGAACCAGGATTTGTTCTTTGCTCACCCCAACCCTTTTCATTTTTCGCTATTTCGAATAATTGGTATGCACTAAATTGTGCAAATTTTAATTTTTTCTCGGATCGGCATGGAACCTGAACATCATGTTTTGAACATGCTTTTGTTTCTGTCGGATCATGTTTTCACCATCATTTCTCGATTCCTGTTGCCGAGAGATGTGTGTAATATTTGCTTATGCTGCCATTTTGTTGGGTGTAGGATAATTCTTCAAGAGCTTGCTCCTTTGGGGATTGAAGAGGGTCCCATACTGTGGGCTTCTGTGTTTGAGGTGGTTAGTGATTTTGATGGTTCCATGATATTTTTTCTTCTTGGGAGAGAGAAGGGGATGAATTGGAGTGGTTAGAATTTCAATAGATTTAGAGGTGGTCACAATTGGGATAGACACTCTTCTTCGGTGTCGGACCCATCCTTGTTTAATCTCACTGCCTCTTCCTCTTCCTTGTTGTTTGGGTAGCAAATGGCAGTGCCAGAGAAGGAGAAGTAACTGGAATCGGTGAGGGTGAATGGGAGATTGAGAGGGCTAAGGAGTTGATGGACGAGATGGCGGAGAGAGGCATTAGGGAATAGGAATGGGAAAAGTGAAAGGGATGATGTTGGTCAACGTTCGAAGTGTAATGGTCAACAGAAGCCACTTGACGGAAAAATCAAAATCACAAATTTATGAAACTAAGGGGACTAAATGTCTCAATAAAAATCCAAAGGGACCAAATTCGCGAATTTGTGAAACTAGGGGAACCCAAATTGCAATTTAGCCAAAATATATTACCTCAAGTTCTTAAATTAATTAAGAATTTAATCGAAATTAAATAAATAAATTAAATATAAAGTTATATATAATAAGAGAAAAGTCAATGTGATTTGGGTATCACATATTACTGAAATATAGAGAAATACACTAGAAGGGGGGTTGAATAGTGTATTTATAATTTCTTTGAAAAACTTTAACTAATGTGAAGATAGTATATCTTTTAGTTTTACAAGAACTTAGTAAAACAGAAGATTATGCTATCGTCCAGCAGTTTAAAAACAACAGTCCAATGAAACTACTCTTCTTGCTTTTCGTTAGAACACACGTAATAGATAATCTTAGATAAAATGTGTAAAGAATCACTTTCGTAGTATGTTGAAGAGATAGTTTAATAGATATGCAAGTAAGCTAGAAAGCGAGAGAACATAACACTTAGTTTTATACTGGTTCACTCAACTGAGCTACGTCCAGTTCTCCTTCAAAAACTTTTGAAGGGTTCTACTAATCAAGATCTGATTACTCTCAAGTATTCTAACCTTGCCATTTCTGGCTACAAGTATTCTCTAGGCCACTCCTGGCACACCCTTAATCTCCCCTTGAGATTAAACACAAACCCAAGTATTCTTTAACACTAAGCCACTCCTGGCTTTCCAAACAGAATTGTTTGAGAATAGAAAGTAAGACTAACTCTCACAGAGAGGATATTACAGTAAACACGAATATACAGAATCGCTTAGCAAAGCTAAGAAGAAAGCTCATTTTGCTTAAGTATTGATCGTCCAGTCGTTTTGACGGAGATTCAGCTCTTTATAAATTTTTCGTCAGTCTGATTCATGAGCTCATTCCTCTATTTATAGACAGCTTGTTGAAAGATATCCGTTGAGGGATTTTTTCTTTTCCAAGAGCGGTTCTCTCCATAGCATGTGACCGTTGTCACGTTTTGACTTAGGGTGGAGAGATAGAAGTGACAGCCGTACATATAGCGCCTCTCCTACTTGTACTTTGTCTGCAGAGAGAAGCTTCTTCTTTTCCTGTTCAATACTATTCGAAAAATCAAATAGAATGTCATATTAAAATGGGAGAGAATAATCGTTGCATTATATAGAATCATTGAAAACGTATTTCCTTATAATATTATTTTAAGATAGAAACTACAGAGTGGGTTATGTAGTCGTTGGACGCTTGCTCTCACAGGAGCATTGGACGTTGCCTGTAGAATTCTTACAAAAACACATTTGGACGCTTTCCTTATTAAAACATAAAGTCCAGGTTTGAGAGATACAATACCATTGCGAAATTGGACGACGTAAGTCCTATAACACTCAAACTAGATCATTAGATACTTCAAAATTTATCCTTTAGTTGTTATCATCAAAACCGAAATTCGAGGGGTTGGACATCGTCCAAGGTCTTAGAACCTAACAATCTCCCCCTTTTTGATTATGACAAATAATGGTAAATTTTGATGTTAACAGACACATAATCATATAAGAATACAATGAATCAAGTCAGAGATGATTATGTTATGCCAGTGTATAAATGTGAAATGAAGTACTCCCCCTGAGTTCAACATTTCTTATGCATCTGATAACAGAGAAATATAAAAGGCAAGTATATATCAGGTATAACAGATATCAGAGTGAAAAACATATCAAGGATATGGATGCAAAATTTATGAAATAAACACCTCATGTTTTGATTAAAAATGCCAATATTTTTATATACAGAATGTTTAGCTATTTACTTCTATGACATCAAAATTCCAATTTCTCCCCCTTTGTCATTAACAAAAAGGTTTGAAAGATGAAAAAATGATTGGGCCATCATGGTCACCTTATGGCTGTGGAGGTGGTTCTTGTGGTGGTGGTGGTGGTTGTTCTAGTGGTGCTTGTATTGGTGGTGCTGGTTGTGGAGGTTGTGGTTGGACGGGTGGAACTGCATGAGCAACTTGTCCAAGCAAGGTGGCTGCTGTATTTTGAATCTGGTTCACAAGTGTCTGGGAGAGACTCATGAACTGTTCAGTGATGGCATTCTGCAGCATCAGACGGTGTTGATCAGCCTCAGCCTGTTGCCTTTGCTGAAAAGCTTGAAAAGCTGCTTCGGTTTTCATCTGTTGTTGCCTCAGAGCCTGTTGCACTATCTCGTGAACACGATCTTCTGAGACTCCTTGAGGTTCAGCAAATCGCAAGGGATGGATGCCCCTTGGACTTGAAGATCCGGTGGGAACCAGTTGTCGTGTGCCCGAATGTGCTTCAGTAGATGCATCAACAATGGGGAAGCTGGTGATATCTTCAGCAGTAGGCTTTGCTGCAGTTGCTTCCATTGGCTTTGAGACTTCAACAACGAGCTCTCTATCATCCTTGGACTTTCCAGATTGGACGGTAGGTTCTTCATGTGACGTGACAAAGTGTTCCACGTCCACTGGTACAGATGAGTCCAGGTCAAGATGAGCTAGCACCTTTGTTACTTTGGCAGATGCTTCATCCAGCTCTGCCTGTGTAGCTTTCGTCTTAGCAACCTTATCTTCCTTTTCTATGGTTGCAGTCTCAGCTTCCTCAAGAGCCAGCTACTCTAAACGAGCTTGTTCTGCTGCTGTGGCTTCTTCTACTTTGTACTCCTCATGCAGAGTTTGGAGTTCCTCCACAAACTCTGTGCGATCCAGTGTTCGAAGATCAAACACTTTGTTGCTTCTGATTTTTGGCAATGTCTTCAGTAACTCCAGATAATCATCTGAATCTTTCAGAAAACAGGCAAAGGTGTCTGAGAAGTGATGAGTCTTTACTGGACGCAGCACCTCAATACCATGAGGGGGGTGAACAAAGTCATCCTTGGAGCTGCCTGAGGAGGAGGCTTTCTGGGAATCGTTCCATAAGATCTGGCACCAAAAGATAATGGAATCAGGGGTTCCAAGTGAACGCGTAAGCTTACCAGTCTTGTCAAACAGATGACCCCAGGTATGAGAGGATTTTTGCAGGGTTTCAACTTTCTCTTCCCTGCTTGGCATCTCAATGCCGTAGAACTTGTAGCCTTTCTTGCGACCAGCATCATATAAAGGTAGTCTAGGACATACCCTGTCTGGTACAAACTTTATTTCTGTGGCGGGCTTATGTGAAGGTTTGGTGGGTAGGCGATGGCTTGGTTTGGTATATACATTTGTTGTAGAAGTTTTCCAAGTTCATCATAGTCGCCTGGCTGGAAGTTTAGCACTGGGGTTCCAGCTGGTAGAGGCAGGAACTTTGTGATTGGAGTCCAGATTTGAACATCCTTTACCCACCCTGCATCTGGACGCTGCTTCGTTATAGAAGGGTCCAGACTTTCTTTAATGGCCAACTGCAACTCTGCAGCCAGTTCAATATCCTTGTTAACAGGGGCCTTCTTGGACGGTGCCTTCATTTTTCTTGGAGCCTTCCCTTTCTGCTCCGCAACCGTCTTGGTGAATCGAGAGGCAACTTCCACCTCTGGTTTCTGCAGATCTTCTGCTGCTGGACGCACTCTTTGCTGAGTTCCAGTTGGACAGGAGTAAGGATGAGGCATGCGTATCAAGTGTGGGTACACTTCTCTCGTCCAATTGGGCAGAGGGTTGCTGATGATCGTTCCTTTTGGCATAGCAGAATAAGCAGCTGAAAAAGCTTGAGTGCAAACATACCTCGTCCACTCTAGTGCTGAGACAGTAGTGAAATGCCGCTTCAAAGGCTCTTGTAGAGGCCTCCGAATCACATCACTTTTCTTACAGTAATTCTGGTCATTTCGTGTAAGGAATGCAACCGGGAAACGTTCTCTGTCTTTTTCTTCTTTGGTTTTCTGCTTGGGGGGTATGGTCCATGGGGACCAGGTATCCCTCCACGCATCCCTTGGATGCACAAACTTGGACAGGTCCAAGCGAAGATGTGGATGCTGGGTTGTTGATGTGGATGGAGCACTGGGTGTTGCTGGTAGTAGGGTGCTGGTGGATATGTTGTCGGTGTCTTGAGAGGAAGTTGGTAGAACTGCAATTCTCCTTGGCCTTGCTGCCTAAGTCTTTACTCGTTGTGGCACGTTAGAAGGAAAGGAAATTGGTTTTGCAGGTTGTACCTTCTGCTTCTTTTGCTGAGGACCCTCCTTCTCCTCTGCCTTCTTCATGATTTGACCAATTGGGATCTGGTAATCATCATCAGAGTCGTCCAGTAGTTAAAGCTTCCGAACCTTTTGCTTTTCTGGAGCAAGCTTTACTGGTGCTGCCTTTGGACGCTGCTCAGCTTGAGCAGGTTTGGACGTATCAGTCCTTGGACGCTTCCCTGCTAGGGACTGAGCAGTGGATGTGTCAGCATGTCTTTTCTTGGTTCTTCTCTCCTTTTCAGCATCTTCCTCATGCTTCTGAGACATTTGTCGTGTGATCTTTCTGCCCTCCTGTTCCTCCATCAGCCTTTTGATCTTTTTGCCAATACCAAGAAGATCAATCTCTTCTTCATCATTATTGGAGATGATCTTGCTCTGTTTATGTCGTTGCTTGTTGATGGTGTCCTCGTCCAGGTCCCTTAAGACCTTGGCTATTAGCTTGATCTTCATAGGTTTTATGTTGGACTCACCAAACAATTGTTGTGTTGCTACCATTGGCCCTTTCTTCACAATAGCTTCGTAAACTTCTTCTTCCAGTTCATCAAAGAAGCGTTGATAGACCTTCTGGTCCCAGAAGATCTTGTTTATCAGGGCGGCGTAGAAAATGTCATCATTGCCACCCACATACTTCATCATTCTCACGATATTGACGTAAATGATGTGAGGGAGATTGAAGGGAATGCCTTCCATAAGATGGAATATCACAAACTTGTGTAAGTCCGTGACTGAGTCCTTAGACCCAGCTTTGTGCAGGATACTCTTGTTGCACACCTGCTGCCAGATTTTTGCTTCCTCACACAGGTTCCTGTACTCAATCTTTATTGCATCAGTGGATTTGGTCTTGCAAAGCACGGTCGCAACGTAATTGCCGTACTGCTTGGCCCAGTCTGTTCTGTACTGGTTCTGCTCCCTAATGCAACCAGTTACCTTTGCAATGGTCTCGATGGACAGTGTCACCTCTCGTCCAAGAACCGTGGCCACGAGCTCCCTTGAGCTCTGGAACTTGGCATTTCTCCAGAACATTCTGATCAACTCAAGGAATATTTTCTGGTTTTCATTGAAGTAGCCTCTGATTCCACACTTCAGAAGGCTCTCGTTCAGGTTCAGTCCCAGCTTCTCAAGCTTTTCTATGTCGAAGAAGTGCTCAATGTGCACTGTAGCAGCTCCTTGGCACACAACTGTGGCTTCAGGGTAAGTGAGGACGTCAAGTTCCGAGTTGCTTGAGTTTGCAGAGTTTGACATGGTAGAAAAGTTTGGATTTTTAGGTTTTCTGAGAGGGTTTTGGGTTTTTGAGAGAGAGAGAGTGTGTGTTTAGGGTGATGATAATCTTAGAGAAGATGGATACGGTGGTGTTTTTCTGTGATGAATTGATAAGTATATATTTGGGCTTTGTTTGGAGGATATGAAATGGTTTTGGGCTTTTTGAATATTTGAAAAGTAAATGACGCCATAAAACCCGCCATGATGAGACGTGCGAAGAATGTGGGTAACTGTGTACGGTTACTAACATTTTGGTGACTCAGCATAGAGTATTAGCTCATACTTACTCTTAAAACGATCCGTTTTGATTATTTGAATCAAAAGAAAAGACTAAGATAAAAAAAAACATCGTCCACATATTGGACTTAAGTGAAATATATGTAATGTATGTGCATGACTCTAGTGTTCCTTGGACGACATGTCCTTTGGACGCTATGGTTTTATTGGACGCATCATGTAGATGTTAATCATTCCTTTACAGAGTCCATGCCAAGTTTGTCCCTCAGAAGGATTAACTTGTCTTCAGTAAGGGGTTTGGTGAATATATCAGCAAGCTGATTATCTGTGGTTACAAAGTGTAATTCCACAGTACCCTTTTGAACATGGTCTCTTATAAAGTGATGTTTAATCTCTATATGTTTTGCCCTTGAATGCAATATGGGATTTTTAGAAAGATCTATGACAGCTTTACTATCACAGAAGATAGGAATGTTACTCTCATATATGTTGTAGTCCTCAAGTTGATGTTTGATCCACAAGATTTAAGAACAGCATTTTGCAGCTGAAATATACTCTGCTTCAGCAGTGGACAGAGCAATGGTTCCTTGCTTCTTGCATGTCCAGGAGACTAGATTACCACCGATGAAGTGACACCCTCCACTGGTGCTTTTTCTTTCAATTTGATCTCCAGCATAATCAGCATCACAGTATCCTATTACCCTGAAATCTTTCTGCCTTTTGAAATATAACCCAAGGTTAGTGGCTCCAACAAGATATCGAAAGATTCTTTTAACAGCAGTTAAGTGAACTTCCCTTGGGTCAGATTGAAATCTGCCACATAAGCATACGCTGAACATGGTGTCAGGTCTGGACGCTGTGAGGTATAGGAGTGATCCTATCATACCTCTGTATAGAGTATTATCTACTTTCTTTGAGTTGTCGTCCAGTCCAAGTACTGTTGTTGGATGCATAGGAGTTTTCATTGGTTTTGCATCGTCCAACTTGTACTTCTTTAGCAGCTCTTTGACATACTTAGTCTGATGTATATATATTCCCTTTTTAGTTTGTTTGATTTGAAGTCCAAGGAAGAATTTCAGCTCACCCATCATGCTCATCTCGAACTCTGTTTGCATTACTTTGGCAAAATCTTCACAGAGAGACTCATTAGTGGCACCAAATATGATATCATCAACATATATTTGTGCAATAATAAAATCAGAAGAGTAGTCTTTGCGAAATATTGTAGTGTCTACTTTTCCTCTTGAAAAACCATTTTCTGACATAAATGAGCTGAGTTTTTCATACCAAGCTCTAGGGGCTTGTTTCAACCCATATAAGGCTTTGTTAAGTTTAAAAACATGGTTTGGAAAATCATCACTTCAAATCCTGGGGGTTGTTCCACATAGACTTCTTCCTTTATGAGTCCATTGAGGAATGCACTTTTTACGTCCATTTGATATAGCTTCATATTGCTATGAGCTGCAAATGACAGTAGAATGCGGATTGCCTCCAGACGTGCAACGGGAGCATAAGTTTCAGTATAATCTATACCTTCTTGTTGTGAGTAACCTTTTGCTACCAACCTTGCTTTGTTTCTCACAACATTACCTGCTTCGTCCAGCTTGTTTCTGAACACCCACTTTGTTCCTACGGCTTCTTTGTCGTTGGGGAGTTCTACTAGCTTCCAGACATTGTTCTTTTGAAATTGGTCAAGTTCTTCTTGCATTGCTTTGACCCAGCCTTCATCTTCTAAGGCATCGTCCACAGTCTTAGGTTCTATTTGAGATATGAATGCTGTGTGACCTTGCTGTCGTTGAAGTGAAGATCTGGTTTTGACTCTATCTTTTGGATCTCCAATGATTTGCTCCTGTGGATGATGTTTCTTCATTTGCCAGTTGCATCCATTTGGTTCTCTTTGTTCTGCGACTGGACCGTCCAGTGGTGCATTTGACTCTTCAATTGAGACATCATGGTTGGACGAATCTGATGACTTACTTGCATCATCCAATCTGAGATCTGCAAATGATTTGTCCAGCTCTGATAATTCCTTATCAGGCTTGTTGTCATTAAACTTCACATGGATAGCTTCTTCAACAACTAAGGTTCTAGAGTTATAAGCTCTGTATGCCTTTGAAGTTTCAGAATATCCAAGCAGTATTCCTTCATCACACTTAGAATCAAATTTTCCCAGGTTATCCTTAGTGTTCAGAATGAAACATTGACATCCAAATGGATGGAAGTAGGATATGTTGGGTCTTCTACCCTTCCACAATTCATATGGAGTCTTTTTCAATATCGGCCTTATATAGATTCTGTTTTGTAAATAGCAGGCAGTATTCACTGCTTCAGGCCAGAAGTGTTTAGGGGTTGAATTATCATTCAACATGGTTCTGGCCATCTCCTGGAGCGACCTGTTTTTCCTCTCAACTACACCATTCTGTTGTGGTGTTCTAGGTGTTGAGAAGTTGTGAAGGATACCATTATCCTCACAGAACCTTTGAAAACTTTCGTTTTCGAATTCACCCCCGTGATCACTTCTGATAGAAGTAATGCATACTCCTTTTTCATTTTGAACTCTTTTGCAGAGGTTATAAAATGCCTTAAAGGACTCATCTTTGTGGGATAGGAATAAGACCCATGTCCATCTAGTATAGTCGTCCACTATAACTAATCCATATCTTTTACCACTTACCGAGGCTGTTCTTGTGGGTCCAAACAGATCAATATGTAACAGCTCAAGAGGTCTAGAAGTGGAAACAATGTTTTTACTTTGAAAAGAACTTTTCACTTGTTTCCCTTTCTGACAAGCTTCACAAAGAAGATCATCTTTATATGACATACTTGGTAGTCCTCTTACGAGGTTGTGCCTGTTCAGCTTTGAGATCAACCTCAAGCTTGCATGACCAAGTCTTTTATGCCATACCCAATGATTTTCTTGTACAGAAACTAGGCATGATACATTTTGACTTGATAGTTCCCCAAGTTTAATCTTATACAGATTGCCTTGCCTCTTTGCGGTAAAAAGAAGGGACCCATCAGAGTTTTTGACTGTACATTCACCTTTGTTAAAGGCAACATTATATCCACTATCACATAATTGGCTTATGCTAAGTAGATTATGTTTAAGACCTTTAACATAAAGAACTTTATCAATACAAGGATAGGGTGGTATACCAATGTTACCTACGCCAGCCCTTTCTGATTCCCTCCAAAAGTGACTATCCCACCAGTCTTGGGTAGGAGGCTTTGGAACATACACTTTTCTCCTGTCATGTGATGTGAGCACCCACTGTCCAGGTACCATGATTAGAGTTTCTTTCCTGCTGTTAAGCATGTTTGCAACAGGAACAATTTTATCCTTAGGTACCCAGATTGACTTGGGTCCTTTTTTGTTAGCTCGAAGGGCATTGAATACTCCCTTCTTAGGCAGGTGTCTGAATTTGGACGTTATATGTCCAGGTTTCCCACAGAAGTAGCAAACATCTGTTTTCTCATCATGAATATATTTCTTTCCCTTATATCCATGTCCTGACCTGTCATTTGGTCTCTTACAACCTTCATATTTTAAAAGATTTTTGAGGTTGTCAGAGCCCTTGACAAAGTTTGACAGATCCTTCTTTAGGCTGTCAATTTATTCATGAAGTTTTACAACATCATGTGGTTGACCTCTTAAGGAAGTATCTGCTTCAACTTTCAGAAGCTTCTCAACTAGCCTTTTATTTTCTGCGTTGAGATTTCTAATCTCTATGGAAAGATTTCTTTCTCTAGCCCTTGAATCCTCATAGGATTTATAGGCTTGAGCAGCATCATTCCAGAGAGTTCGCCTCTCCGTATTTGTAATTTCATTTTGCCTTGAGAGCTCTGTAAACTTTTTCTGTAAATCCTCCTTTTCGCTTTCCAGTTGTCTAACACTTTTTTCTAAAGCTTCTTTTTCTTTTGAAAGTGATTTGGATGATTTCTTTAAAGTTATATAGGCCTTTGACAAAATAGAAGAGTTTGAAAGTAGTTCATGATAAGCTTCTTGAATTGAATCTATGTCATTAAAATCTACCTCATCTTCTTCTTCTGGTTCAGAAGAATCAGTTAAGGTGTCTGCCATCAGACATATGTGTGCTTCCTCTTATTCTCCATCGTCCGATGATGAGTCATCGTCCAGGTCTTCCCATGTGGACATCAGAACTTTCTTGCCCTTTCCTTTGCTGAAGAATTTCTTCTTCTTGTCCTTGCTTTTGTCGAGATCTGGGCATTCTGATTTGAAGTGTCCTAGCTTTTTGCATTCGTAGCATACAATTGGACTCTTCTCCTTCTTTTCTTTGAAGTCTTTCCTCTTTAGGTTTCTCCATCTGGATCCACCTTTCTTCTTCCACATAGCATGTATCCTTTTGGATATAAAGGATAGTTCATCATTCTCGTTTAAGTCATCATCTTCATATTGTTCGTCTGATGATGTTTCAGCTTGCATGGCTTTGGACGATGATGCTTTCCTTGGCTTCTGGACGCTGAGCGCCAGAGACTTATTTTTTTTACCATCACTATCTTGATGCAGTTCTAGTTCATGCACCTTGAGAGTTCCCACAAGTTCTTCTAGGGACATATCGTCCAGTTCCTTTTTTGTTCTCAAGGCTGTAACCTGTGGTCTCCATTTCCTAGGCAAACTTCTTAGAATTTTGTCAATATGTTCATAGTTATTGTAATCTTTACCATGTGCTCTAAGTTCATTTAGTATGGTTTGAAACCGTCCAAACATACTTTGTATGTCCTTGTTTTCTTCCATACTAAACAACTCATATTGACGAGTAAGGAGACTGAGTTTGTTACGTTTTACCTGAGTGGAACCCTCATATGTTAACGCAAGAGTGTCCCACATTTGTTTTGCGCTTTTGAGACTGTGCACCTTGTTGTATTCTTGTTCGCTCAGTGCACACATGATGATGTTTCTGGCTCTGGAGTTGAGATAAAATCTTTGTTTTTGCTCTTCCGTCCATCTAGTCTTTGGGATTTCGTTGAGGCTCGCATCAAGTGGAATATAGTCGCCCATCTCCATAACTTCCCACATGTCAATATGGCTAGATTCAAAGAATGCTATCATTCTTTGTTTCCAGTAATCATATTTGACACCCTTGAAGAGTGGTGGTCTGTTCACAGCTTGTCCTTCGTTTTCCGTCTTTCTTAGGATCTTTCCTCTGTACTGCTAAGTACTCAACCCAAGAGGTCGAGCTCTGATGCCAACTGAAATATAGAGAAATACACTAGAAGGGGGGTTGAATAGTGTATTTATAATTTCTTTGAAAAACTTTAACTAATGTGAAGATAGTATATCTTTTAGTTTTACAAGAACTTAGTAAAACAGAAGATTATGCTATCGTCCAGCAGTTTAAAAACAACAGTCCAATGAAACTACTCTTCTTGCTTTTCGTTAGAACACACGTAATAGATAATCTTAGATAAAATGTGTAAAGAATCACTTTCGTAGTATGTTGAAGAGATAGTTTAATAGATATGCAAGTAAGCTAGAAAGCGAGAGAACAGAACACTTAGTTTTATACTGGTTCACTCAACTGAGCTACGTCCAGTTCTCCTTCAAAAACTTTTGAAGGGTTCTACTAATCAAGATCTGATTACTCTCAAGTATTCTAACCTTGCCACTTCTGGCTACAAGTATTCTCTAGGCCACTCCTGGCACACCCTTAATCTCCCCTTGAGATTAAACACAAACCCAAGTATTCTTTAACACTAAGCCACTCCTGGCTTTCCAAACAGAATTGTTTGAGAATAGAAAGTAAGACTAACTCTCACAGAGAGGATATTACAGTAAACACGAATATACATAATCGCTTAGCAAAGCTAAGAAGAAAGCTCGTTTTGCTTAAGTATTGATTGTCCAGTCGTTTTGACGGAGATTCAGCTCTTTATAAATTTTTCTTCAGTCTGATACATGAGCTCATTCCTCTATTTATAGACAGCTTGTTGAAAGATATCCATTGAGGGATTTTTTCTTTTCCAAGAGCGGTTCTCTCCATAGCATGTGACCGTTGTCACGTTTTGACTTAGGGTGGAGAGATAGAAGTGACAGCCGTACATATAGCGCCTCTCCTACTTGTACTTTGTCTGCAGAGAGAAGCTTCTTCTTTTCCTGTTCAATACTATTCGAAAAATCAAATAGAATGTCATATTAAAATGGGAGAGAATAATCGTTGCATTATATAGAATCATTGAAAACGTATTTCCTTATAATATTATTTTAAGATAGAAACTACAGAGTGGGTTATGTAGTCGTTGGACGCTTGCTCTCACAGGAGCATTGGACGCTGCCTGTAGAATTCTTACAAAAACACATTTGGACGCTTTCCTTATTAAAACATAAAGTCCAGGTTTGAGAGATACAATACCATTGCGAAATTGGACGACGTAAGTCCTATAACACTCAAACTAGATCATTAGATACTTCAAAATTTATCCTTTAGTTGTTATCATCAAAACCGAAATTCGAGGGGTTGGACATCGTCCAAGGTCTTAGAACCTAACAATTACAGCTTTATCAAAAGATGGATCTACTATACAAAGGACATCATTTCATTGTCTCCTTAGGTTTGTTGATAAAAGCTAAAAGAAATTTGTGTAACTGAAAATAAATAAAGATTCAGCCGTTGGCAATCTCCAAGACGATCCCTGATTTGCAATGGAATTGTGGATAGCCATTAAATTACGTCATTTTTTCCTTTTTCTTTAGGCAATTGGGTACTCATCAACTAGGAATAAACTTTAATTACCCTGTAGGCTGATGTGTTATATATTGCTGAGGAAGGAGGATGAGGAATATATTTGCAAGACTCAGCCCTCTGGGCTAACTAAAACCCTATCCTAAGGTGGATTTTGGTTCCTTTCTTATTATTGATCTTAGATTTACTAGGTGGAACCGTGGACACAAGATGGAACAACTATTAACTAACCTACATTTGAACATGTTTTTGGTCCTATTTTTCTGATCTGTTTCATTACCTCCTTGGAACTCTTTGTCTGTTTCGTGGCCTGATAACCTTTATGGTGTGTTAATTCTATGATTTTGAGTTATTGGCAACTAACTACTGTGAGAGATTTTCAAAATTAATGAAAGGTTGTATCCTTTCATGAAGTTATGTGTCTATTCATATAAAGGTGTAAGCATGAATAGATACGACTCTTCTTCAAGAGACATGAGATGAGACTCTTCGTCAAGAGTCACAAGATGTGACTCTTCACTAAGGGTCATGAGATGTGACTCTTCATCATGAGATGTGTCTATTTGAAAGGTTAAATCTCTTCACTAAAAGACATGAGATGGTCTATAAATAGAACCAATCTACATGCAGAAAAAGACAAAAAAAAAATAGAACAACAAAATAGAGAAATCACCAGATTCTTTGTATCCATATCATTTCCTTTCTTCCTTTATGCGCAGAGAGAATTAAGGAAACTATTATTCTATAAACTACCATTGAATATACGGTTGATGTGGGTGTGCAAACCATGTCAACGGACTCCATTGTATCCTGAAGGGGATTTGCCAAGACACCCTATTACATCCAATTCTATAGAGATTGGTGGGGGCGAATCGAACCTAAAGGTTAGTGTTTTACACACGCCTTGGAGAATTGTGCCTTTCTTTATTGTTTCCTTCTTTCTTGTAGGACCATCACCGTCATTGGTTTCTTCTTTGATATTTCTTCATTGTTACGGAGCCATTACCACCAATTTGCACCAACAATCTTTTGGTTGGAGTACTAACCAATAAAGATTGTTCCAAAAATCTTTAGGTTCGATTACCAGCCAATAAAGATTGTTCCAACAATCTTTAGGTTCGAATTTGTTTATGACAATAATGGCTGCAACTTTGAAGAAGATGACTTCTAATATTGTCAAACTTGAGAGATTTGATGGTGAAAAGTTTGTTCGTTGGCAAACGAAGATGAAATTCCTTCGTACGACTTTAAAGGTGATGTATGTCTTGAACACCCCAAAACTACCAAATAGGGAAGATGAGATCATTGCTAAAACCTGTTAGAAAACAAGAGGGACAATGATAACTATATTTGCATGAGACACAATTTAAATGGTATGTGACACTTTGTTTGATATGTGCCAAAACTCTAGATTAAGGTACATGATAGGAGACATAACAAGTAAGAAGTTTCTTGTTAATTGTTTTTATAATTATAAGATGATTGATAGTAGGCCTCTCTTGAAACAAATGCATGATATTGAATGTATTATTAATATTTACAGACAAACATAATATGCATATAGATGAAAGTATATGATTGCATCTTCAACCATTAACAAAGTTCCTTCCTCATGGAAAGACTTTAAAAAGTCTGAAACATCTAAAAGATGAATTATTATTTTTCTTGAACAATTGAGGGAATCACCTTCGTTTTGAAGAAGAGTATCGTAATAAAATGGTACTAAAGATTTATATGTTCAAGAAAAGATGTATGTAATCGAGGAAAGTACATGGGGTAATTTCTCTAAGAAAAGGAAGCAAGATTTTGTTATTCTTGTAGTTTCACAGGGCAGTCACAATAAAATTGCACTTACGACTTTGTTAACCGTTGGAATGGGCTGGAATTTTGTGATCCGATTTAGGATACACGATTCTTAAATCTAAACGGTTGGATCATTGATTGATTGCTTATGGTAAGAGACAAATTTTTTTATACTTTCATCTTCTTGATTATCTATTTGTATGTTTGTTGTTTTAGTTGTTTGGTTAACCGATGAACGTGATTTGTGCACTTACTTGAGACTCTTTTGTACTTCTATTTTGATATTAATGGAAAGTCCAAAGACATTGGACTTAGACATAGCTATGTGAATGATCTAATTGCAAATGGAATGACATCCATAGTCTTTATGAAAGCATAAAGAAATCTTGCAAATCCTTTGACGAAAGGATTGACAAGGGATATGGTGTGTAAAACACCATTAGGGATGATATGCAAGCCCATATCTAATTGATCACCAATGATGGAAACCCGACTCACACTTGAGTAGCATCAAGTCTTGAGTTCAATGGTGAAAGTACATTATTAGAGTGATTGCAAGTACTTAACAATAATAGATACATCCCAAAGGTTTTAAAAGTACTTGGACCATAAAGTAAATAAAAGGGGAAGGTTGAACATTTGTTCTTAATGGACTTATAGCATGTATGTGCTGGAGTGTTTATTTATGGGGCACTTCTGATAAAGTCTACCTATATGGGAGTGAAGTGTGGCCGCTTCTTGGAGTTAAGGGCTTGACTCTTAAAGATCTCATGAAAAGGATACATGACACAAGGCCCTTATCAAATTTGTCACTTTAACAATTCGTTCAATGGTACCGAGATTGCATGTGTAAGTTATGCACGCTTGTTCTAATGATTATTTGGTTCAAAGCTTGTCTACCATAATATTCGGGATGAGTGAAACCCATGACTTACTAAGTAAAGGTTCAAATCGCGAGATACCTTTATCTAAAACCATGTGATTTCCAGAATAATGGGATTTGGATATATTTTGAAAATGGTGGGGGATTGTGAGAGATTTTCAAAATTAATGAAAGGTTGTATCCTTTCATGAAGTTACGTGTCTATTCATATAAAGGTGTAAGCATGAATAGATACGACTCTTCTTCAAGAGACATGAGATGAGACTCTTCGTCAAGAGTCACAAGATGTGACTCTTCACTAAGGGTCATGAAATGTGACTCTTCATCATGAGATGTGTCTATTTGAAAGGTTAAATCTCTTCACTAAAAGACATGAGATGGTATATAAATAGAACCAATCTACATGCAGAAAAAGACGAAAAAAAAATAGAACAACAAAATAGAGAAATCACCAGATTCTTTGTATCCATATCATTTCCTTTCTTCCTTTATGCGCAGAGAGAATTAAGGAAACTATTATTCTATAAACTACCATCGAATATACGGTTGATGTGGGTGTGCAAACCATGTCAACGGACTCCATTGTATCCTGAAGGGGATTCGCCAAGACACCCTATTGCATCCAATTCTATAGAGATTGGTGGGGGCGAATCAAACCTAAGGTTAGTGTTTTACACACGCCTTGGAGAATTGTGTCTTTCTTTATTGTTTCCTTCTTTCTTGTAGGACCATCACCGTCATTGGTTTCTTCTTTGATATTTCTTCATTGTTACGGAGCCATTACCACCAATTTGCACCAATAATCTTTTGGTTGGAGTACTAGCCAATAAAGATTGTTCCAACAATCTTTAGGTTCGATTACCAGCCAATAAAGATTGTTCCAACAACTACTTGATCAATCTCACCTTAGCATTGTGACATTTTTTCTGTATATTTAATTACAGTGGATTTATTAATAACTCATTACCGTTTATCATGAAACTTTTTTTTTTTTTTTTAGTTGATCAATTTGTAAAATTGCAGTTTAATTAAAATTTAAATACCCTCCAAGAATATAATTGGTGTGCAAACATTTACTTTTAGACTCCAAATAGAAGTGGTACGTAGGGCACAGCGATCACACTGACTCAAGTTGTTGGTTTCAAATAAGTTGTACATATCAGAATCTTGATGGGTGATGCAACCACAGATCATAGATCTCAAAGAACATAAGGGGACTTCCATAGAAGTAAGACATTGTATTGATTGAATATGAAAAAGATGGATAGTACATACAGATTGATATAGTATTTATAGAAAACAAAAGTATGGAAGCTACTAGAATGAAAGCCTAATAAAACTATCACTTAACTAATAAGTAACTAGCAGTTGTAACAGCCCCCCACAAGCTGGTGGCGGTGTTGTGAGAATCACCATAACCAGCTTGACCAATAGCATGTCATAACCATTGTGGCTTTTGAGCAAGCAAGAGATAGAAACAGAAACAAGCTGGTCAGTAGCTTTCTCATTTGGATTGCTAGTTGCCAAAGCAACATTGGCAAGATTATCCTGTGTGCGATCTGTAGCTATGGCTGGTATTGGCTCAAAACAATGATCTTCAATTTCATGTTCAGAACCAAATGCAACTGAATCCAGAAAGTGTATTTTCATACCATTATTAATGGTATCAGTGCAACTATGACTAATGGGTTCAGGCTCCAACCATGTTGTTCCTAACAGAACTACATTAAGCTTCACAGCCGGATAAGCTGTATATTTCCTTCCCTTGAGAACACCAGCAACAGCTAAAATTTGTTGGCTATGACAAATACACTCCACTGGCTTTTTTGTTTTCAATGAAATGCTTCAACAAGGCAATGACTGGCTCATTCAATGCCAAATACTCAGGGGATCGACCTCCAAGGATGACAAGAGCATCATAGCCTGAAGGATCCACATCATTAAAGGTTGCTGTTACATAAAAATTATGTCTTGGTTTCTAACTGTAAGTTTGATCTTCTTCAAAATCATGAACAACTGTTGGGCAATTGTCACCAACCTTCTTTGAAGGGAAAACTGCATCAACATGGCATCCTAAAGCCTGAAGAGACTGAAAAGGACCCTTGACCACATAATCTTCCATGTAATCCTTTCTTTCTTTGCTCATAGATCTCAAAGAACATAAGGGAACTTCCATAGAAGTAAGACATTGTATTGATTGATTATGAAAAAGATGGATAGTACATACAGATTGATATAGTATTTATAGGAAACAAAAGTATGGAAGCTACTAAAATGAAAGCCTAATAAAACTAACACTTAACTAACTAACTGGCAGTTGTAACAATACATAATACATCAAATCCTTGTTTGCATGTCTATGTTCTTTAGCGTACTTGCTACCATTTATCAGTTTAGAGATTTTTTTCCTTTAATGTTAAGCCTCTATAGATGAATAATTCTTAAGCTGCACTGTGTATGTGCAACATGGAATCCATGAGAAGCAACAAAAGATGACTGAATAAACAAATATTGATATTTATATACTATTTTGATGGTTTGGTAGTATATCTGGAATATATTGAGCTTGGCTAGTTGATATACATATCTCAATGGAATAATCTGTAAGGATGCCAATCATTGGAAGGGACCATACAATGATGAGTCAGCAGAAATTGGAGAAAATGAACAGCTAGGAAAGGATTATGTTGGTGATTCGGAAATGAAGGGAGTGAGAAAGAGCCAGAGGGTGAGAGTAACTAATTGTTGGTGGAGGGATTTTGTGTGACGTGAAGTGTATAAGAGACAGAAGAGGGGATAGGGGAGAGTGTGGAATGTGTGATGTAATATTCCCTCTCTATATTCTGATTTCTCTGTCTGAAATTCCCTTATACCTTGTCGGACTCAATTCCTCTTCTTCTATTGGTTGAGTTCATCATATTGTACAGTTACTATTCCTCCTAAGTCTACACACTGGGAGTTGATTTGTTCATAGAAAATCGATAAAATAGTAACCACTTTCAGTCTTCAATTTAGTATCATTACAATTTTGTGGTTTCATTGTCACCATGGAAGACGAAACTTGTATGAAAATGATGGAAGCTCTTTTGAAGCATAACGAAATGGTGTCTACTCTCATGAAATCCCAACTGACACAACTTATGGAAACAGTGGCCACTCACAGTGTCAGCATTGCTGAGACCTCAACTTCGATACAACGCATGGAAACCCTCTTGAATTCTTTAGTTGACAAAGTCGATGCTTCTTCGTCCTCATCCCGTGGTGTTTTGAGCTCACATCACAATTCCGGCAAGCTTCCATTTCATATGCGTAATGTGAAGCTGGAATTTCCCCAGTTTGATGGCACCTATGCGCTTGAGTGGATTTTCAAAGACGAGCAGTTCTTTGATTACTATGGCACTCCTGATCATGAGTGACTAACCATCACGACGATGCATTTAGACCAAGCCGTAATTCCATGGTTTCAAATGATCCAACGCACGAATCCTTTCCACTCTTGGCACGCTCTGACTCGCGCAATTGAGGTAGAATTTGGTCTTTTAGTGTTTGATCGTCCACACGCTACCTTGCTCAAATAGGTCCATGCTCTGACTATTATCTGGAATTCACCTCTTTGGCTAATTGTGTTACAGGGTTAACACCTGAGGCGGTGATGGACTGCTTCATCAGTGGGTTGAAGAAGTCCTTCTTCAATGTGAGGTATTATCTCAGTCATCCATGTCCCTAGTTCAAGCTGTTTCAATTGCTAGATTATATGAAGACAAATATGCGCCCGATAAGCTACTTGTGGCCTATGTGAATCCCAAATCCCATTCCACCAACCAATTTTCCCCAACTCATATCACTAGTTCTTAGTCTTCTACTACAATTGTGGCCTCCAAGAGTTCTTTTGCCCCGGATTTTACCTACACTTACCAACTCCAACCAAAAATCTCCCAATATTAGGAGCATCAGCCCTGCTGAAATGCAATTTCGATGAGACAAAGGCCTGTGTTACTTCTGCGATGAAAAGTTTTCATTTAACATAGGTGTCCCAACAAGCACTTGCTCTTATTGCAATTGGAGGATGTCAATAATGATGACCTTGACCCTGAGCCACCCGATACATCCAATCTTAATACTGAGAATGCACATACCGAACACCATTGGTCTCTTAATGCCATGAAAGGATCCAATGGTGTTGGAACACTGAGATTTACTAGACATGTGGTTGGCTTACCTGTCCAAATATTAGTGGATGGAGGCAGTTCTGATAGTTTTTTCCAGCCTAGGATGGCTCAATTCCTTCACTTACCTGTTGAACCTGCACCTTGTTTTAAAGTTTTGGTAGGCAATGGCCAAACCATGGTGGCCAATGGCAAGATTTCTGCATTGACTGTTTCCATTCAAGGTCACGACTTAACCGTGCCTGTGTATCTTTTACCAGGTAAACAAACTTCCCTGCCTGCTCCAGCACAATTGCACCATTAGAAGGTTGCAACATACTAAAGCCATCTCTGAATTATTTACTATCCAAGTCCTTCACACTGAGCAACCAATGGATCTTGTTTTCAATCTTCCTCTTGACATGGCCCCTGAATTAGTTAAATTATTGCTGCAATACAGGAATGTGTTTCACGACCCCAAGGGGCTTACCACCTCCAAGGGAGCAAAACCATGTCATTCCTCTCATTGATGAGTCCAAAATAGTCAAAGTGTGCCATTATAGGTATCCTCACAGTCAAAAGGAGCAATTTGAGAGAATGGTCAAAGAAATGCTTGAGCAAGGTATTATACAAACTAACACTAGCCCTTTCTCTTCTCTTCACCCATTCTTTTAGTAAAAAAAAAAAAAAGGATTGCACTTGGAGATTTTGTACAAACTATAGGGCTTTAAATGCTTTGACTATTAAGGATAGCTTTCATATGCCAATAGTTGATGAACTATTAGATGAGTTATATGGTGCTAAATATTTTTCTAAGTTGGACTTAAGGTCTAGATATCATCAAATTCTCATGCAGCCTGAAGATTGACACAAAACAGCCTTTAGAACTCACCATGACCATTATGAATGACTTGATATGTCTTTTGGTCTTTCAAATGCACCTTCCACCTTTCAATGCCTGATGAACAAAGTATTTAGCATGCTTTTAGAAAATTTGTGCTCGTCTTCTTTGATAACATACTTATCTACAGTCTTACTTGGCCAAGTCATTTGGAGCATTTGGAGAGTGTGTTGCAGACCCTACAACAACACATACTTTATGTTAATCTATCTAAATGCTCTTTTGGTATGTTGGAGGTGGACTATCTTGGTCATACTGTTTCAGGGAAAGGTGTTTCCATGGACAAAACAAAAGTGCAGGTTGTTTTAGATTGGCCAAGACCACTTATTGTGAAACAATTAAGTGGTTTTCTTGGGCTAACCAGTTATTACAGAAGTTTTATTCAATCCAATGCTTCTATAGCATTGTCTCTCACTAATTTGCTCAAGGAGGATAGTTTTCTATGGATTGACCTAGCTGAACAAGCTTTCCTTAAACTGAAGTAAGTATCAGCACTTGTTTTAGCTTTACCAAATATCTAGAAGCCATTTATTTTGGAAACAGATGCATCTAGCTCAAGCATTGGGGTTGTTTTGCAGCCAAGCAGGGCATCCTATAGCTTTCTTCTCAAAGAAGCTAGTTCCTACTACCCAAAAGTAATCTGCTTATGTGAGAATTCATGGCTAGCTATTATTTCAGCTTTGGCCAAGTTCAGGCACTATCTTCTCACCCATCAATTCATCATTAGGACTAACTAACAGAGTTTGAAAGCATTGTTGGACCAAACCTTGCAGACTCCAAAACAACAGGCTTGGTTACACAAGTTCATTGGGTTTTATTCTAAAATCGAGTATAAACCTGCTAAAGATAACCTTGCTGCTGATGCTCTTTCCAGGGTGCTTTACATGGCTTGGTCCGAACCTCAACACTAGTTTTTACATGACTTGAGGAGTTCCAATATCATCCTGAGTTCTCTAAAATTGTCAAGCAATGCACAACTCAGACATACCAGGATCCTCATTATACTAGCAAAGATGGTTTACTATACTGGAAAGGTCGATTGTTGCTACCTCAGCATAGTCCCTTAATTCAACAAGTTTTGTTGGAATATCATGCTTCCCCTATAGGTGGCCATTCTGGAGTGGTTTGAACTATGGCCTGAATTGCTTCTTAATTTTATTGGGTCAATATGAAGGAAGAAATTAGACAATTCATTCAACAATGCTCAGTGTGTCAACAAGAAAAACTCGAAATACATTGCCTGCTGATCTTTTGCATCCTTTGCCTATCGCTACTCATGTGTGCGAGGATACCGCAATGGATTTCATCACTGGTTTACGTCTGTCTTTGGCTTCACTGTCATGACGGTAGTTGTTGATAGACTAACTAAACAAAGTATGGCCATTGTTTTGCCCTCAAATCTGATTATGACAGCAAGAGTGTAGCTGAGATTTTCATGAATCACATTGTAAAACTACATGGCATGCCAAAATCTATTGTCTCTAATAGAGATATGATTTTCACCAGCAAATTTTGGCAACATTATTCCACCTTTAAGGGAATACATTGGCCATGAGCACTGCTTACCATCCCCAATCCGATGGCCAATCAGAAGCTTTAAACAAATGCCTTGAAATGTATTTAAGATGTTTGACTTTTCACAATCCAAAGTAATGGTTTAAAGCTTTACCCTGGGCTGAATATTGGTATAACACCTCTTATCATCTTAGTGAAGGAATGACCCCTTTCAAAGCATTATGTGGTAGAGACGCTCCCAATTTAACTAGGTATCATGCTAGTTCAAAAGATTCTCTGGAATTGCAAGCACAATTGACCATCAGAAGCTTGGCATGAGGTATTTTGGCTCTCTTTCCCATTATTTCTAAAGTAGGATCAGTGGCTTACAAACTCCAATTGCCTCCAACAACAAAAATTCATTTAGTTTTTCACTTCTCACAATTGAAAGTATTTAAAGGACCTTCTGCTGCACCCTATCTACCCCTACCAGTGACTATTTCGGAATATGGCCCAATTATGCAACCTGAATCAGTTTTACAACACAGGACTATACTTAAAAGCACTATACCAGTATCACATGTGTTGATCAAATGGACTAGTTTTTGGATAATGCTTCTTCTTCTTGGGAGGACAAAGCTGAGATGGAATTGAGTTACCCTAACTTCAACCTTGAGGACAAGGTTGTTTTTAAAGGGGAGGGTATGTAAAGATGCCAATCATTGGAAGGGACCCACACAATGATGAGTCAGCAGAAATTGGGGAAAATGGACAGCTAGGAAAGGATTCTGTTGGTGATCCTGAAATTAAGGGAGTGAGAAAGAGCCAGAGGGTGAGAGTAACTAACTCTAGGTGGAGGGATTTTGTGTGAGGTAAAGTGTATAAGAGAGAGAAGAGGGAATAGGGGAAGGTGTAGATTGTGTGATGTAATATTCACTATGTAGATTCTGATTTCTCTCCTCAGACACAATTCCTCTTCTTCTATTGGTTGAGTTCATCATATTGTACAGTTACTACTCCTCCTAAGTCTACACACTGGGAGTTGATTTGTTCATAGAAAATCGATCTAAAGATAACCATTTTCAGTCTTCAATTTAGTCTCATTACATAATCAATTGCAATAAAATCCAATCACTCCAACTGGATTCTCTTTTACTGTTTTGCTTATATTATCAATTGTCTAGCCAAATACTGAGTCTTTTGCTCACAGGATGATGTTATTGGTTACCTATGCATGATAATGATTTGGGAAGGATCATGCATTTTAATTGCTAATTTGCTGTTCCAATTTAATATTGTTCTTAGTGATGAAATTTGTTGGGAGCGCATACCAAACAAGTTCAGCTTTTGGGAGAGCTAGCTCTTAACATGGTATCAAAGCCTCTATAACCTAGTGATCAATAGTTTGATTCTTGTTTCTCCCTTTTCACAAATTGAATTTCAATTTGCTTCAACTTTCAAGTCAAAAGGGCTTCTGCTTGAAGGGGGCATACTAGAGATAAAAAGGATAATTATTGGGCTGCAACTGACAACTTTGTTTTTTATAATAGTGTTGGTTCTTGAACAGATAGTTAATTCTAATTTTATTTTGTACGTGACTTTTTTGATATGGAGGCAATATTCATCTGGTCTTCTAGAAAGGATATTGTGATCATATCCTTTATTTTCTTTTGCCTTGTTATAGAAAGGCTGTTGTTAGTACATGGTTTTGGGTGGTAGCTGCAAATATGACAGGTCAACATTTCGAAGGTTGCCATATAGAAGCCACATAGATGTCATTAAGTTGCCACAAATTGCTGCTACAATCACTAAATATATGTATGGAGGTTAAATGCGTCTTTTGGGTGTGCAATTTTGGTTTTTTCCTAAAATAGCTATGGATTGGAAGGGTTGGAATTGACGTTGGTGTTGGAAGTTCTAGCTCAGTTGGTTGAGCAGGGTGCGTGAGTTGTTGTAAACCATCCATACCTGTCCTCGATTCCTACGGATCAAAAAACAGTTGTCAAAAGCATGACATAGTGCTTCTGCTACAAAATTTTGTTGCACAGCTCAATCAATATACGTGCCTTTAGACATTTGCTAGTCATTATGGCCTATGATGGCTGTGTTTACATGCATCCTACTAGCTTTGCACAACGCTGGATTCTGTACTACCTTTTTGGATCTTTATTTGGGCAGACCTTGTGCTTAAAACTAAGGATGGATTCTAGGATGGAAACCTAACCAAATCTCCCACAGTAGGAAAGAAATTATGAACATTAGATCTGCAACTTATTTGAGATTTTTGTTTTTTTGTTTTTTCTTTTCTTTGTTTTTTCTTCCTTTTCCTTATTTGCCCTTCTGCCTCCCACCTCATCCCACAACCCCACCCACTTGCAATTTCCTCAATCACCTCGCCCTCCCCCACAACAACCTCTCCCACACCATCCCCCCCACCCTCTTCTCGATTTTTTTTATTTTCTCCCTAGAAAGGATAACTTTGTTGGCTTAATCCCTAGTGTAAATTTTTATACTAATAATTCATGTCTCTTAAACTCTTATAACAATAGTTGATTAATTATTAAAAATAATTTATTTTTTATAGTTTATTCAAATTAACACAATAAAAATTCACTAGGGTCGCCCTATTGATGGGAGGGTTTGGGGAGTATGCATAAATTCTAATTTCAGTGAGTTCATTGTACAAAAAAAAAAAAATTAACACAGTGAGAATATGTTGAAACACTAGGGTTTGTATTTAATCAGACTACATAAAATACAACTGTTACATTTTTTACAAATTAAAATACTCATTTTCTCCCAGTGAGAATAAATCAATAAAACACAGATCTTTGTTAGTGTAAAAGTTATTATTCTCTCATTCTTGAATCGTTTCCAACTCCAAAGGTCTTCTTGCCGAAGAAAGTCCACTAACGGTAGTGGAAGTCGTTGAATGAAATGGATTAGGAGGCACAATTAACTGGTCTTCCTCTTTAGTTTCTAGCATTTGTATGACAGTTTTTATGGATGGACGGTTCACTGGCTGCCATTGAATGCACCAAAGTCCAACGATTGCTAGTTTCTTTGCAATTTTGACATCATCTTCATCCTCAACATGGATATGTATATCTCCATCAACCAAGTTATGGATCCAATCTGGGTACAAAACATGGAAATTTTCTGCAGAAGACATGTCTACATTCTTCCTTCCTCCAACCATTTCTAACAACAACATTCCATAACTGTAAATATCAGACTTATAAGATACATTCCCAAAGTTTCTGGAGAAAACTTCAGGTGCAATGTATCCCAAGGTTCCCCTAGCAGCTGTCATGGACACCAAACTAGGATTCTTGGAACACAATTTGGCTAAGCCAAAATCGGAAATTTTTGGAGTGAAGTTGTCATCAAGCAACACATTGTGAGGATTGATGTCAAAGTGAATAATGGGATGATTTCAACCTTGATGAAGATACTCAATCCCTTTAGCAATACCAAGAGCAATCTGTTGCAGCTTCTCCCAGCCAAGGAAATGGTCTTTGTCATCTGGTGGAAATATGAAGCTTTGCAGCGAACCGTTTGGAAACAAATTGTAGACAAGAGCTCGATGGATTCCTTCTGCACAGAAGCCAAGCAAACGAACCACGTTGATGTGGTGGATTTTGCCCACAATTCCAACTTCATTGATGAACTCATTCCCTTCTCCTTCTGTATTATTCAAGATCTTCACAGCCACCAGAATTTCATTTGAAAGTTTTCCTCTGAACACAGCTCCATCCTTCCCCTAGCTTTTCTTTAAAACCACCTGTGATTCTTTTAACATCAGCGTAGGTAAATCTTGTAGGCTTTTCTGCTCTGTAATCTTCTAAGAACTTCTCCACTCGTGCTTGGTCTTCTTCTTTCTTTCTAAAATAGCGGATGATCTTAAAGACAGCAATGACCACCAGCCCCAAAAGAATCGAACCTACAATGACTGTAGAAGACATAATTAAGGGTAAAGTATGTTTTTGGTCTATTTAGTTTTAGTCCCTATAAAAATTTAATATCAAGAGAGAGTAGTGTGAAGGAGTCTAGTGTCACCTGTAGCAGCAAAAATAGAAGATCTAAGAATCCGTGTTCTTTTCCGTTTGCCCTTGCGATCAAAGCAGTCAAAATACTCTCTGCCACCTTCTGTGCTGTTGTTCTTGCTTTTACAATCTGGTTTGGACCATCTCAGAACCAACAGATTCCACAGCAGGTCATTTGCCGTGACTGGCGCCGCCATGATGTCGGACATCTTGGTACAGAATGTTAGGTCCAATTCGAGGACACTGTCGTAAGAATCAGAAACGTAAATCGGACAGGAGATCACATCCTGCGAATCTGGACGTAACTGCATAATGTTTCTGAGGTGTCGATGCCCAACTGAAGAACAGTCGAAGTAGCTCAAGTTGTTTGTCACCGGTGATTTTTTTATCGGCCCAAAAAGGTGATATAAATTGGTAATGAGGAATGACAAAATTGTTGTGGTTTTGAAACTTCTTCGGAAGGCAATTTTCCGGGTCTGTCAAGTAAATATTCTGAAGTTTGTAGTCTATGTTACTGACACGGAGTTTCATTGTAGGGAGCACAAACATGGTCTCCTTTTTTTCAGTGCAATATAGACAAGACCCGGGATAACTACATCCATCTTTCATCCCCTTGACGAGTTGGAAGGGAAATCTTATACGCAGAGGCCCACAAGACGATTCCCTGAGACCGCTAACACTTTTGATCAGAAGGAGCATTAGCAATAGCAATGGTGTCATCAATATGGAATCACCATGGAGGGACAGCACACTAGACTCGGCCATCTGATCAAGTCTCAACAATGCAGAGGTTTGATTTCTTTTTTGCGAAAAAAAGGTTATGTTAAAGAACCAACTTGGTGCCTCTTTTCATTTATGTTTACACTATTTTTGTATTTTTGTTTATTACATTGAAATTAAATCTACAAATCCAGAGAGAAATCACGGAAAAAGTCAGTCTAAGTCTGCGTTTTAACTTTAAAATATTATTACACAATTTTTTGAAGGGGAAAATGGGAGCACCTTGGAAGGGCACCGCACTAGACTTGGCTGTATACCAACACTGTTTTCTTTTGGATAAAGAACGTGATGTTGGAGAACCAAAAACTTGGTGCCTCTTTTAATTTATGCTACGCATGCAATTGTTATATTTTTGTTTATTACATTGAATCTTGGAATATACGGTCAAAGTCAGTCTAAGTCTGCGTTTCAACTTTTAAATATTGTTGCACAATTTTTCAAATGGAAAAATGTGGTGCCCTATTCTTTACCATTGGGAGGGGCACCGCACTAGAATCCGTCATCCCATGCAGGGGTTTGTTTTCTTTTGGGAAAAGAATGTGATATTGGAGAAAGGGCAAAAACATGGTTTCTTGGTCAAAGTTTTAAGCCTGTGTTTAAATTTTTAAATATTATCACACAAATTTCCAATGTGAAAAATGAAGTCCCATGGTCCAAGTTTTAGTCACTTTAGTATCAAAACCTAGCTTATTGCTTAAATGGTGTTATATCAAAACAAATTATATAGAGTAAATCACACTAATTATCCTTAAGGTTTCGTGAAATTATACAAACTCTTTTTACCTTTTTAACATTTATAGTAACCTTCCTTATAGGGAACATAGTATAATGTTTTTCAGACAATTAATAGGATATTAGTATAATGTATAAGGGAGTGTAAGTGTTTATTTTTCAAACAATTAAAGTAGTGTAGAATTATAAAAAACAAAGGGAGTTTCTTTAATTTCACAAAACCTAAGGAATACTTGGTATAATTTACTAAATATATATAAGCTCATACAAGTTTCCCATCTTGGTCATTCAGTTTCAATGAGAGATAGCTTGGGCATCATGTGGAGAGAGAGAGCGTTATTGGTGATTCTTCTGTTTCTAGTCCAGCAAATTTGTGCTACCAACTGTTAGTCAAAAAAAAAAAGGAGGCAGCTGCCAACTGTTTTTCGATGCCTAATTACCAAAATTTATTACGGTGCAGGTTCAATCTCCAGTATAAATAGAGGCCTTCGGTAGAAGCATTGGTATCCCAACTACAATTGTAATTCCTTTTAGAGAGAGTTAGAAATACTAGTAGTGTGAGTTCTCCTATTATAAGAGAGAGTGTAATTGTTCCCTCCTTATATTTAGAGAGAGGTTGTAATTTTCTTTCACTTAGTAAAATTATTTCTTTGGTCTTGCCCGTGATTTTTCCCTTATCAGTTGAGGATTTTCCACGTTAAAATATTGTGTGTCAATTCCTATTTTTTTCTCATCTCTTATTTTAGTTGTGAGTTATCATTTTGTTACTCTGGTACCCAACAGTGGTATCAGAGCCTGGTTCTGATATTGTTCCGCTGCGATACACGTTGGTATGCTGGTATAGTGCCGGAGAAAATTCTTAGTATGCTCTGTGGTTGCTGTATAATCTGATCTACCACATCAGAAAAGAATTATTCTTGTTACTAGATATAGAGTGAGGTAGTGTGAAAGTGCATGTCTAGGAAAGTTCTGGCTAAGGAAAGACTTGGTATTTAAGCGTGTCCATTGGTGACCCACCTCTCTTTCCTGGGAACTTACCTGGTGCACTGGTTCACGGTCTACAGTCACTGTTCCAGTAGGCGGTACTATATACGATGGAAGTTGTGTAAGTCAGTTCTTTAGTGTGAAACCATGGCAGCAAAATACAAGATTGAGAAATTCAACGGGAATAATTTCTCCCTATGGAAATTGAGGATAAAAGCAATTTTGAGGAAGGACAATTGTCAAGATGCAATTGAAGGCAGACCTGTGGAGATCACTAATGAAAGGTGGAAAGAGATGGATGACAATGCTGTTGCCAATTTGCACTTAGCAATGGCGGATTCGGTTTTGTCCAGTGTTGCGGAGAAGAAGACCGCGAAGGAGATTTGGGATACTCTCCACAAATTGTACGAGGTCAAGTCACTTCACACCAGAATATTCCTAAAGAGGAAACTTTACACTCTTCGAATGAATGAGTCCACTTCGGTGACAAACCACATCAACAATCTGAATACTCTATTCGTTCAACTTTCTGCGTTAGATTTCAACGTAGAAGAAAATGAGCGGGCGGAACTTCTACTTCAGAGTTTACCAGATTCGTATGATCAACTCATCATCAACATAACGAACAATAATATTGTTGGCCGTCTAACCTTTGATGATGTTGCCAGAGCTATTCTTGAAGAAGAATCCAGGCGAAAGAATAAGGAAGATAGGCAGGAAAATTCCAAGCAAGCAGAAGCTTTAACGATGACGAGAGGCAGATCAACGGAACGTGGCTCTAGTGGGAGTCAAAATCATGGTAGATCAAAGTCTCGAAGAAGGAAGAACATCAAATGCTACAATTGTGGCATGAGAGGGCACTTGAAGAAAGATTGTTGGCACAAGAAGAGTGGAGGAAAGAATTTTGAAGCATCAACCTCTCAAGGTTGTGTTGCCAGTACCTCAGATAATGGAGAAGTTCTGTATAGTGAAGCAGCAATTAGTTCTAAAGGCGGAAGACAACTTCATGATTGTTGGATATTGGATTCAGGTGCAACCTGGCACATGACTTCACGTCGAGATTGGTTTTGCACTTATGAGCCTATCTCGGAAGGATCTGTGTTCATGGGAAATGATCATGTCTTGGAAATTGCTGGAGTCGGTACTGTCAAATTAAAAATGTATGATGGTACTGTTCGTACACTTCAAGGGGTACGACATGTGAAGGGCTTGAAGAAGAACTTATTGTCCGTTGGGCAATTGGATGATCTCGGGTGCAAGATCCATACTGAAGGTGGGATCTTAAAGGTAGTGAAAGGCAATCTTGTAGTGATGAAAGCTGAGAAGATCATAGCTAATCTATACATGCTTTTGGGAGATACGTTGCAAGAAGCAGATGCATCAGTTGCAGCAGCAAGTCAAGAAGAAGCAACGATGATGTGGCATCATAGACTTGGACATATGTCAGAACGAGGCCTGAAAGTCCTTGCGGAACGTAATCTCCTGCCTGGGCTCAAAACGGTCAATTTACCATTTTGTGAGCATTGTGTGATAAGTAAGCAACATAGGTTGAAATTTGCTAAAGTAACTACTAGAAGCGAACACATACTAGACTTGGTCCATTTGGATGTGTGGGAATCACCAGAAGTATCCCTGGGAGGAGCAAAGTATTTTGTATCATTCATTGATGATTATTCCAGGAGATTGTGGGTGTACCCAATCAAGAAGAAGTCAAATGTGTTTCCAGTATTCAAGGAATTCAAAGCACAAGTAGAGCTTGAAACTGGAAAAAGAATTAAGTGCTTAAGGACAGACAATGGAGGAGAATATGTAGATGGTGACTTTCTAGCATTCTGCAAACAAGAGGGTATTTTAAGACAATTCACAGTTCCACATACACCTCAACAAAATGGTGTGGCAGAGCGGATGAACAGAACTCTCCTAGATAGAACAAGAGCTATGCTGAAAACGGTGGGGGTAGCCAAATCTTTCTGGGCAGAAGCAGTTCAAACCGCCTGTTTTGTGATAAATCGATCACCATCAACAGCGATTGGTTTAAAGACGCTGATGGAGATGTGGAAAGGCAAATCAGCTGATTATTCTTCCTTGCATGTGTTTGGATGTCCTGTGTACGTGATGTACAACTCCCAAGAAAGAACAAAGTTGGATCCAAAATCCAGGAAATGTATATTCTTGGGTTATGTTGACAATGTTAAGGGGCATCGCTTGTGGGATCCCACCGCCCGCAAGGTTGTTGTTAGCAGAGATGTAGTTTTTGGAGAAAAGGAATTACAGAGTGAGCAGAAAAATGACAGCACTACCAAAGACACTACTATAGTGCAGATAGAGAAGATGTCTGGAGAAGATGACTTTTCTGAAGCAGAACAGGAGCACGAAGAACAAGAGCCAAATGAGGTCAATGACGAAGGAGGTCTTCGACGATCAACAAGACAAAAATCTAAACCAAGTTGGCACTCACAGTTTGTCATGGCAAGCCATGATGCGTACTGTCTTCTAACTGAAAAAGGAGAACCATCAACCTTTCAAGAGGCCGTGAGTAGTTCGGATGCTTCTCAATGGATGGCAACAATGCATGAAGAAATGGAAGCCTTGCATAGAAATAAGACATGGGAACTTGTTGAACTTCCAAAGGGTCGAAAGGCCATAGGAAACAAATGGGTATACAAGATCAAACGAGATGGCAATGATCAAGTGGAACGATATCGTGCAAGACTGGTGGTCAAAGGATATTTCAATGAGATTTTCTCGCCAGTTGTTCGATTGACAACAATTAGAGTTGTCCTGGCTATGTGTGCTGCATGTGATTTACATCTTGAGCAACTTGATGTAAAGACTGCTTTTCTCCATGGAGAACTTGAAGAGGAGATATATATGCTCCAACTAGAAGGCTTTAAAGAACAAGGAAAAGAAAACTTGGTTTGTAGGTTGACCAAATCTCTGTACGGTCTAAAGCATGCACCAAGATGTTGGTACAAGAGATTTGATTCCTTCATTATTAGCCTTGGTTACAATAGACTGAGTTCAGACCATTGTACGTACTACAATAGGTTTGATGATAATGATTTCATCATTTTGCTATTGTATGTGGGTGACATGTTGGTGGTAGGCCCCAACAAAGATCAAATCCAAGAACTGATGGCAGAATTGGCTAGGGAGTTTGATATGAAGGACTTGGGACTTGCAAACAAGATTTTAGGGATGAAAATTCATCGAGACAGAAAAGATAGGAAGCTTTGGCTTTCTCAAAAGAATTACTTACAGAAGGTCTTGCGGCGCTTCAACATGCAAGACTGTAAGCCAATTTCTGCCCCATTTCCTATCAATTATAAGTTATCCTCAAGTATGAGTCCTAGCAATGAAGCAGAGAGGATGGAAATGTCTCGAGTACCGTATGCATCAGCGGTGGGAAGCCTTATGTATGCCATGATTTGTACAAGACCAGAGATTGCACAAGCAGTGGGAGCGGTTAGTAGGTTCATGGCAGATCCTGGTAGAGAGCACTGGAACGCTGTTAAGAGGACCCTTAGATACATCAAAGGATCCTCGGATGTTGCATTATGTTTTGAAGGATCGGAATCTATTGTCAGGGGCTATGTTGATTCAGATTTTGCATGTGATCTTGATAAAAGAAAGTCTACTACTGGCTATGTGTTTACACTTGCAGGAGGGGCAGTGAGCTGGTTATCCAAATTACAGACTGTTGTAGCTTTATCTACTACAGAAGCGGAGTACATGGCAGCTACCCAGGCATGCAAGGAAGCTATTTGGATTCAAAGGCTATTGGAGGAACTTGGGCACAAGCAGCAGAAGATTACTGTGTATTGTGACAGTCAAAGTGCCTTGCACATTGCAAGGAATCCAGCTTTTCATTCCAGGACAAAGCACATAGGTGTTCAATACCATTTTGTCAGAGAAGTAGTAGAGGAAGGAAGCGTGGACATGCAGAAGATTCACACCAAAGATAACCTAGCAGATGTTATGACGAAGCCTATCAATACAAACAAGTTTGTATGGTGTCGATCCTTATTTGGCCTACTAGAAACGTAAGCAACATATGGAGTGGCAAAGACTAGTGTGAAGATATGATTAAATTCAATCATAATCTTCAAGTGGGAGATTGTTAGTCAAAAAAAAAAAGGAGGCAGCTGCCAACTGTTTTTCGATGCCTAATTACCAAAATTTATTACGGTGCAGGTTCAATCTCCAGTATAAATAGAGGCCTTCGGTAGAAGCATTGGTATCCCAACTACAATTGTAATTCCTTTTAGAGAGAGTTAGAAATACTAGTAGTGTGAGTTCTCCTATTATAAGAGAGAGTGTAATTGTTCCCTCCTTATATTTAGAGAGAGGTTGTAATTTTCTTTCACTTAGTAAAATTATTTCTCTGGTATTGCCCGTGATTTTTCCCTTATCAGTTGAGGATTTTCCACGTTAAAATATTGTGTGTCAATTCCTATTTTTTTCTCATCTCTTATTTTAGTTGTGAGTTATCATTTTGTTACTCTGGTACCCAACACCAACAATGAGCAACTGCAAGAGCATTCTTGTCCCCCTTCTTCTTGTGGCAAAATCACCAACATAACGAAACCATTTCGTTTAAAAGGCAATCCGAAAGGCTGTGGCGACAACAGGTATGAACTGGCTTGTGAAAATAATGTTACGGTCTTAAATTTGTACTCTGGCAAATATCATGTGCAGGCAATCAACTACAATAATTTCACAATCCGAGTGGTTGATCCGGGAATTCAACAAACAAATTGCTACTCCGTTCCTTGCTATTTCTTGTCTCAATCCAATTTCAGTGATACTTATGATTCTTACAGCATGGATACATACCGAGCCACTCAAAAACGAGATTACACAAGTAACTTTACTAAGGGCTTTTTTTCCAGCATATAGTATTCTTGAATTGCACCAATCCAGTGACTAAGTATGTTGATATTGCTCCCTGCATTAACTGGGAATCCAAAGGCTATATGTATGCTATTGCTGGTGACTTAAAAGCAGTAGACTTTGAAGTTGGTTGTCATGTAAAGCTGATTGCTCTCACATCTTGGTTGGGTTTGGACACAAATCAATTTTCCTACACTGTCATGCACAGGGCACTAGTCTATGGATTTGAGATTTCATGGATGAATTTCGCCTGTGAGCATCAATGTCCAAATTCAAGGACTGGTGTCTGCTATTTCAACTCTTCCAGGCAAATGCTTCAATGCTATTCCACCTGCTTCGATATTGATAAGGGACGACTTGAGCGCTTTATATGTGGTAAAGGAAGTAAAAATTATTAAGTAATTTCTTTAGTATTATGAATTTCTTGCTATCATTTGAAAATTTCTGAAAATGGTATTTTCTTTCATTTTCAGTATCAGCATTATTGTTCCGGGCGCTGGTATCTTATGCAATATGTAAGAATTTTATCATCTTAATTTACCTATATATGCTTTAGTTTTTTTTTTAAAAGGCAAAAGAAGGTGTTGCCAGCAGCACTAGACAAAAGCAGGCATGATCCCAACTATATATATATATATATATATATATATATATATATATATATATATATATATATATATATATATATATGCGTTAGTTATCTGCGTAATAACAAGAATTAATTTTGATGCTTCATTACTATATTCCATGATTTATTAAGACTATAAATATATGTAATTTCACATTCATTAATCATGTAATAAAGCATTGCTACACACATCCAAATGTTCAATATTAATTCCATCTAATGAGAATATGCCCCTCCTTAAGTATATTTATATGTATGTACAAATATATTCAATATAGATAAATAGTATCATTTGCTTGCACATGTAACAATTTTAAACAATGACTTCATAGTAAAATAGAATATCATTTAACAAATATAAGTTAAGAGTTTAATGGTGATGTACTGACAGTGTAAAGTTTAATGGTGATGCACTGACAGTGTAAAATAGTTTTACACTGTCATCCAATCACAAATCACCGTTTATATAACTTTTAAGGTAATTTTACAAAAGTCAACAAACTTACCATACATGGTGGGTTCTGATTGGATGACTGTGTAAAATTATTTTACACTGTCAGTGCATAGCCCTTTTTCTCATAAGTTAAACATAAAATTGGTCCCTAAACTAAGTTGACATAACCTTTTTGTTATATAACAAAAAAAAAAATTGACAACTATTAATTAATTTGGTTCAAGATGTATAATAATGTTAGAGATGAAATTGACTAAGTACCAACATCAATAACCAAATTTATAGTAGCCAAAGTTAGAAATAAAACTTGTATCAGTATTAGGAGCCAAATTGATATTTTATTTTAACAAGTATCTTACTTATTGCATCTAATGTTAATGTTGTAATCAAACAATTCTTTTCCACCCTATTTATTAATTCATTCAAGTATACTTTTTTTGCAAATATGGTCCACCATGTTTGGATAGGTGAGTTCATCTACTTCTATATTCTTTGAATAATACTAGTCATGCAGATATTTTACTAGAATATTTGTTATAATAAATTGTCATTATTATTGACTTTCAATTATATCATGATCTCTGAAATTTAGAGAATCACACTAGAAGGGGGGTTGAATAGTGTGTTTGTTAGAACCTTTAAAAACTTTTCACGAAGATGGATATATATTGTCTTAAGTTTTACAAGGAACTTGTAAAAGCAAAAGATTGCAAGTATCGTCCAATCGTTAAAAGAAACAGTTCAATGGAACTGCGTTTTCATATACCGTCCAAGCGTGAGGCAAAAGGATTTTAGCAAATATAGAGAGAAGAAACTTGTGCATATGATGCGAAGAAGCAACTTAAGATAATAACTGATAAACTTAAAAGTGAAAGAGTAAAAACACTTGGTTTATACTGGTTCACTCAATCTGAGCTACATACAGTTCTCCTTCAAAAACCTTTGAAGGGTTCAACTAATCAAGTTCTGATTACAAACAAGTATTATATACTCTGCCACTTCTGGCTACAAGTATTCTCTAAGCCACTTCTGGCAAACCTTAATCTCACCCTGAGATTAAAGAACACCCAAGTATTCTTTGTCACTAAGTCACTCCTGGCTTTCCAAACAGAAACTGTTTGATTACAAATTTAGCAAATAACTCTCACAGAGAGGATCTTACAATGTAAGCAAATACACAAAGAACTTGGCAAAGCTAAGGAGATTTCTCTTTTTGCACAAGTGTAGGTCGTCCAATTGATTTGGCAAAGTTTCAGCTCTTAGAAAACTTGAATGCTCCATTGTTGATTTTGTGAGCTTGTTCCTCTATTTATAGGCAACTTGGTGAAGATATCCATTGTGGGATTTGTGCCTTTGCCAATAACCATTCTCTCACAAACATATGACCATTGCTACATGTCAGCTTGGGGTGGATAGATGAGGAGACAACAGTACATGCAGCACCTCCACTACTTGTACGGTTTCTGCAGAGAGAAGCTTTTTTGTCCCATGTGATACACTTTCGAATTTTCAAATGAAATGTCACATTAGAAAAGAGAGGGAATAACAGAACATTTCAGAGAATCATCATCGAAAAGCATAAGGGTACTTTCACACAATCATGGACGCATTATATAACTGTTTGATAGAAAAGATGATGTAAGTTATATAGGTGTTGGACGCTTCCCATTTGGACGCAGTGCTTACACACTGATTTTTGCAATGCATTGGACGCTTGTATTATAATAGCGCGTTGGACGCTGGTTTTAGTACTTATGAAAACAAGTTTTCAATTACTCTTTGGATGCATTGTACATATTGAAATAGCATTGGACGCTGGTTTTAGTACTTATGAAAACAAGTTTCCAATTACTCCTTGGAAGCATTGTACACATTGAAATACAAAATTTGAGTTTAAGAAATACTCCATTGAGGCATTGGACGGTGTGATACCTATGATACTCAAACATAAACCATTAGATACTTCACAATTTAATCTCATTTGTTATCATCAAAAATCAAAGTTTGAGGGTTTGGACATCGTCCAAAGTCTTAGATTCTAACAATCTCCCCCTTTTTGACGATGACAAATAATACTAAATTTTGATGTGAGCAAATACATAATCATATAAAAGAATATCAGAGCAGATGAATAAATGATTATGTTATGCCAATGTATGTTGACAGGGTGAAAATATATGAAATGAAGTACTCCCCCTGAGTTCAACATTTCTCATGCACTTAAATAAAATACAACATACTAAGAATATATCAGAGATAAAAGGTATCAGAGTGAAAAGCATATCATAGATATGGATGCGGAATGATTAAAAAACACCTAATATATTAAGTAAACAGCCAACAAATAGAATTTCTTAGAGAAGTGTAACAAAAAAAAACACTCTATGTTATCAAAATTCCAAGTTCTCCCCCTTCTGTCATCAACAAAAATAATGGGTTTGAAAGATGGAAAGATGATTGGACCATCATGGTCACTTAAGGCTGTTGAGGTGGATCCTGTGGTGGAGGTGGTTGTTGTGGTGGTGCTTGAGGAGGTGGTGTAGGGTGGTCAACCGATGGTTGTGGATACTATTGAGGTATGGGTTGAACAGAAGGAACTTGATGAATAACAGTGTCAATGAGGTTAGCAGCTATTGATTGAATCTGGTTCACAAGCATTTGCGACAAGTTGAGAAACTGATCAGGAATTGTGTTATGGATCATCAGCCTGTGTTGTGCAACCTCAGCTTGTTGTCTCTCTTGAAAAGGCACGGAGAGTAGCTTCAGTATCAGTTTGTTGTTGCCTGAGAACAGCTTGCACGATCTCGTGGACTCTGTCTTTAGATACTCCTTGAGGTTCAACAAAGTGCAAAGGAACAATAGCCCTTAGACTTGAAAACCCTGTAGGAACCACTTGTCTTGTTCCAGAGTGTACTTCAATGGACGCATCAACTACTGGTATGCTGGTAGCAACTTCAGGAGTAGGCTTGTCAGCTGTAGACTCCATTGGTTGTGGCACTTCAATCTCAACCATGTTTTCATCCTTGGATGGTTCAAATTGGATGATTTGTTCCTCATGGGAGGTGACAAAGTGTTCAACGTCCACCTGTACCTCATTTTCTAAGTCCAATTGGATGAGCACATCATTCACCTTAGCAGAGGCTTCATCCAATTCAGCTTGTATTAACTGTGGTTTGGCAGCTTCTGTTTGTTGCTGTTGTATGGCTCTTGCAACATTGTCCCATTCAATTTGCTCTAAACGAGCTTTTTCAGCTGCTTCAGGATGTTCTTTTTCAGCCAATTCTCACTGAATTCTTTTGTCTTTAGCTCTCTGCTCTTCATGAAGTGCTTGAATTTCTTGTTCAAATTGAGCACGATCAAGACTTCAAAGATCATATACCTCGTTGCTTCTGATGATTGGTAGTTTCTTCAACAGATCGAGATAATCATCGTCATCAGTTAGAAAGCAAGCGAAGGTGTCAGAGAAGTGATGAGTCTTGACTGGACGCAGTACTTCAAGTCCTTCTGGAGGATGAATGAATGAATCTTTGGAGCATCCAGAGGTTGAGGCCTTCTGCATATCTGCCCACACAATCTGATGCCAGAAGGTCATGGTGTCAAAATTGCTGAGAGGCCTTGTCAGCTTTCCAATCTTATCAAAAAGATGATTCCAGGTTTGTAATGAAGACAACAACTGAACTTTCTCTTCTCTGTCAGGCATCTTAGTGCCATAGAACTTAAACCTTTTTTTCCTACCAGCATCAAGTATAGGTAGTCTAAGACATACCTTATCAAGAACAAACTTGATATCAGTGGAGCGTCTAATGTGAAGGTTGGGTGGATAGGCAACTGCTTGATCTTGAATGTACATCTGTTGGAGCAGCTTGCCAAGATTGTCATAGTCACTTGGCTGCAAGTTGAGCACTGGAGTTCCAAGTGGAAGTGGAAGAAATTTTATGATGGGAGTCCAGATGTGAACATCTTTGACCCATTGCGCTTCTGGACGCTGCTTGGATTTGGATGGGTCCAGACTCTCCTTGATGGCTATTTTCAGTTCAATAGCCAATTCATCATCATTGCTAGGAGGAGGCTTCTTTGTTGCGGGTTTTCTTTTTCTTTGATTCTTTGCCTTTTGTTCTGCCATGGTTTTGGCGAATGTTGATGCGATTTCAAGTTCTGGTTCCAGGAGTTCATCGTCAACTGGACGCACCCGTTGCTGAGTTCCAGTTGGACATAGATAGGGGCACTCCATCCTAACCAGGTTTGGATAAGATTCTCTCATCCAAGTTGGTGGAGGATTACTGATTATAGATCCTTCTGGTAACGAAGCAAATTCAACAGATACAGGATGAACATAGTCATACCTCTTCCATTTAGGTGTAGATACTGTATTGAGACTACGTTCAAGAGGTTCCTGAAGAGATCTCAAGATCACATCTTTCTTCTTGCAGTAGTTCTGTTCATTTCTGGTGAAGAATGCAACAAGAAACCTTGCTTTGTCTACTTCTGCCTTTGTTTTCCCTTTTGGTGGGATCGTCCATGGAGGCTAAGCATCTCTCCAAGCATCCCTTGGACGCACAAATTTTTTCATATCTAACTGGAGAGATGGACGGTGTGCTATTGTGGATGTTGTAGCAACTGTTGGAGCAGGTTGTGGAGCACTTATGGATTCACTCTCAATGTCTTGAGAGGTGGGGGCTAGAATTGGAAGTTTCCTTGGCCTGGCTGCCTGAGTCTTTACTCTTTTTGGTATTTTTGCAGGAAGAACAGAAGTACGTATTTTGGACGTTGTAGATACCTTTTGTTTCTTCTGTTGTGTAGACTCCATCTCTTCAGCTTTTCTTTTGATTTGGCCAATGGGCAAGTGATCCTCATCATCAAAGTCATCTGGCATTTTCAGCTTGCGAACTCTGGGCTTTTCGGGTGCACGCTTCACTGAAACAGTCTTTGGACGCTGCTCATCCTATGCAGGCTTGGACGAAGCAATCCTTGGACGCTTCTTAGCATATGGATTGGACGGTGCAGGAGCAACATGTCTTTTCTTGGTTCTTCTTTCTTTCTCTGCATCTTCTTCTTGCTATTGTGACATATGTCTTGTCACTTTTTTGCTTTCTTATTCTTGCATCAGTCTTTTGATCTTCTTCCCAAGACCAAGAAGATCAATATCTTCTTCTTTGTCATTTTGGATAAGCCTACTTTGCTCATGACTCTTCTTATTTATGCTTTCCTCGTCCAATTCCCTTAGCACCTTAGTAGTAAGCTTGATCTTCATCGGCTTAATATTTGTTTCACCGAATTTCTGCTGTGTTGCAACCATTCCTCCTTTTCTTGTAATGCGCTCATTATCAGCTTCGTCCAACTCATCAAATAATCGTTGGTATACTTTCTGATCCCAGAGGATCTTGTTCAGTAGTGCGGCGTAGAAGATGTCATCATTTCCACCAAATAGTCTTCATCATACACAAAATATTGATGTAAATGGTGTGAGGTAGGTTGAATGGGATACCTTCCATTAGATGAAATATCATGAACTTGTGTAAGTCCATGACTGAGTCCTTAGACCCAACTTTATGCAGAATGCTCTTGTTGCATACTTGCGGCCATATCTTAGCTTCTTCACACAAATTCTTGTATTCAATCTTGGATGAGTCTGTAGTCTTGTCCTTGCAAAGCACCTTCCCAACATGGTTTCCATATTTCTTGGCCCACTCTGGACTGTAATGATTTTGTTCCCTGACACAGCCAGTGACTTTGGCTATGGATTCAGTGGACAGAATCACTTCTCGTCCAAGTGCAGTGGCCATTAGTTCCCTTGAAGTGTGGAACCTTGCATTCCTCCAGAACATCCTGATCAGCTATGGGAATATCTTCTAGTTGTCGTTGAAGTATCCTCTAATTCCACATTTGAGGAGACTTGCTTCAATGTTGAGATCTAACTTTTCAAGGTGTTCAATGTCGAAGAAGTGCTCAACATGTACAGCAGTAGCACCTTGAGACACTATAGTGGTTTCAGGGTAGGTATGAACATCAAGTTCAGAGGCACTTGAGTTGGTAGAGTTCAACATGGTGATAAAGGTTGGATTTTTAGGTTTTGCAGAGAGTGTTTAGGTTTTTTGAGAGAGAGAGAGAGAGAATGCTTAAGGTAGAAGATAATCTCATAGTAGGGAAATTGGTAAAGTATTCTTTCTGAGTGGATTTGATAGCTTAAGTATGGGCTATGTTTGGAGAACATGAAACGGTTTTAGGCTTTTATGAGAATTTGAAATGGAGGTTATGCCACTAAACCCGCCATGATGAGGCGTGCTGAGGATATGGGTAACTGTGTACGATTACCAACAGTTTAGTGACTTAGCATAGAGCATTTACTCACACTTACTCAAAATGAAACCGTTTTAGCCATTATGTAAAAACATGTTAAATGAAAAATTCATAACAGTAAAATATCGTCCAATCATTGGACTTAAATGTAACATATGTAGTGCACATGCATGACTAAGTGACCTTTGGATGACATGCCCATTGGATGCTATAGTCACATTGGACGCTACATGTAGATATTAATCATTCCTTTACAAGATCCATGCCAAGTCTATTCCTTAGAAGGACTAGCTTGTCTTCAGTAAGGGGTTTTGTAAATATATCAACTAGCTGATTTTCTGTGGTTACAAAATGTAATTCCACAGTACCTTTTTAAGCATGGTCTCTTATAAAGTGATGTTTAATTTCTATATGTTTTGCCCTTGAATGCAATATAGGATTTTTAGAGAGATCAATTGCAACTTTGCTATCACAGAAGATGGGAATGTTACTCTTATATATGCTGTAGTCCTCAAGTTGATGCTTGATCCATATGATTTGAGAGCAGCACTTTGCAGTTGAAATATACTCTGCTTCAACAGTGGATGGTGCAATGGTTCCTTGCTTCTTGCATATCCAGGAGACTAAGTTTCCACCAATGAAGTGACATCCTCCACTAGTGCTTTTTCTTTCAATTCTGTCTCCAGCATAGTCAGCATCACAGTACCCAACTATTATGAAATCTTTCTACCTTTTGAAATATAGACCAAGATTAGTTGTTCCAACAAGGTATCGAAAAATTCTTTTAACAGCAGTTAAGTGAACTTCCCTTGGGTCAGATTGGAATCTGCCACATAAGCATACACTGAACATGATGTCAGGTCTGGACGCTGTGAGGTATAGGAGTGATTCTATCATTCCTCTGTATAGGGTGTTGTCCACCTTCTTTAAACTATCGTCCAGTCCAAGTACTGTTGTTGGATGCATAGGAGTTTTCATTGGTTTTGCATCGTCCATCTTGAACTTCTTCAGAAGCTCCTTAACATACTTGGTTTGATGTATGTATATGCCTTTATCATTTTGCTTGATTTACAGTCCAAGGAAGAATTTTAGTTCTCCCATCATGCTCATCTCAAACTCTGTCTACATTAACTTAGCAAACTCATCACAAAGAGATTCATTAGTAGCATCAAATATGATATCATCAACATATATTTGAGCAATAATAAAATCAGAAGAATAATCTTTGCAAAATAATGTAGTGTCTACTTTTCCTCTTGAAAAACCATTTTCTGAAAGAAATGAGCTGAGTTTTTCATACCAAGCTCTTGGTGCTTGTTTCAGTCCATATAAGGCTTTGTTAAGTTTGAAAACATGATTAGGAAAGGCATCACTTTCAAACCCTGGGGGTTGTTCCACATAGACTTCTTCTTTGTTTACGTCCATTTGATATAGCTTCATATTGCTATGAGCTGCAAATGATAGTAAAATGCGAATTGCCTCTAGATGTGCAACAAGTGCATAAGTTTCAGTATAATTTATACCTTCTTGTTGTGAGTAATCATTGGCTACCAACCTGGCTTTGTTTCTCACAACTTTACCTATTTCGTCCAGCTTGTTTCTGAACACCCACTTAGCTCCTACAACTTCTTTGTCATCAGGGAGTTCTACAAGCTTCCAGACATCGTTCTTTTGAAACTGGTCAAGTTCTTCTTACATTGCTTTGACCCAGCTTTCATCTTCCAGGGCATCGTCCACAGTCTTAGGTTCTATCTATGATATCAATGTTGTGTGACCTTGTTGTTAAAGTGAAGATCTGGTTCTGACTCTATCCTTTGGATCACCAATGATTTGATCTTCTGGATTATGCTTCTTTATTTGCCAGTTGCGTCCAGTTGGTTCCCTTTGTTCTTCTACTGGACTATCCAGGGGAGCATTGGACTCTTCAATTGAGACATAACTGTTGGACGAGTCTGATGACTTCTTTACATCGTCCAGCTTGAGTTATGCAAATGATTCATCTAGCTCTAATAATTTCTTATCAGGCTTAGTGTCATTGAACTTCACATGGATAGCTTCTTCAACAACTAAGGTTCTAGAATTATAAACTCTATATGCCTTTGAAGTTTTTGAGTACCCAAGCAATATTCCTTCATCACACTTAGAGTCAAACTTTCCCAAGTTATCCTTAGTGTTTAGAATGAAACATTGACATCCGAATGGATGGAAGTAAGATATGTTGGGTCGTCTCCCTTTCCACAATTCATATGGAGTCTTTTTCATGATAGGCCTAATATAGATTATATTTGGTAAATAACAAGCAGTATTCACTGCTTCAGCCCAGAAGTGTTTAGGGGTTGAATTATCATTCAACATGGTTTTGGCCATCTCTTGGAGTGACCTGTTCTTCCTCTCAACAACACCATTTTGCTGAGGTGTTCTGGTGTTGAGAAGTTGTGATGGATACCATTTTCCTCACAAAACCTTTGAAAACTTTCATTTTTGAATTCTCCCCCATGATCACTTCGAATCAAAGTAATGCATACTTCTTTTTCATTTTGAATTCTTTTACAGAAGTTATAGAAGACCTTAAAAGACTCATCTTTGTGAGATAGGAACATGACCCATGTCCATCTTGTATAGTTGTCCACTACAACCAATATGTATCTCTTACCACTTACTGAGGTTGTTCTTGTGGGTCCAAACAAGTCAATATGTAACAGCTCAAGAGGTCTAGAAGTGGAAATAATATTTTTAATTGGAAAAGAACTTTTTACTTGTTTCCCTTTCTGATAGGCTTCACAAAGAAGATCATCTTTGTATGACATACTTGGTAATCCTCTCACGAGGTTATGCCTATTAAGCTTTGAGATTAATCTCAAACTGGCATGCCTAAGCTTTTTATGCCATAGCCAATGATTTTATTTAACTGAAACTAAGCATGATACATTTTGACTTGATAGTTCCCCAAGTTTAATCTTGTACAGATTACCTTGCCTTTTTGCAGTAAAGAGAAGGATCCATTAGAGTTCTTGACTATACATTCACCATTGTTAAAGACAACATCATATCCACTATCACATAATTAACTTATGCTCAGTAGATTGTGTTTGAGACCTTTAACATAAAGAACATTATCAATAGAGGGAAAGGGTGGCATATCAATCTTACCCATGCTAGCTATCATCCCTTTCTGATTCCCTCCGAAAGTGACTGTCCCACCAGTCTTGGGTTTGAGGCTTTGGAACATATACCTTTCTCCTATCATATGATGTGAGCACCCACTATCCAGGTACCACGACTGGAGTTTATTTCCTGCTATTAAGCATGTCTGCAACAGGAACAATTTTATCCTTAGGTACCCAGATTGACTTGGGTCCTTTCTTGTTAGTTTGAAGGGCACTGGACTCTCCCTTCTTAGGCTGGTGTCTGCATTTGGACGTTATATGTCTAGGTTTTCCACAAAAGTAACAAACATCTACATCTTCGTCATAAATATATTTTTTTCCCTTATATTCATGTCCTGACCTGTCATTGGGTCTTTTACAACCTTCGTATTTTAAAAGTGTGTTAAGGTTGTCAGATCCCTTATATTTTAGGCTGTCAATCTCTTCATGAAGTTTAACAACATCATATTGTTGACCTCTTAAGGAAGTATATGCTTCAACTTTTAGAAGCTTCTCAACTAGCCTTTTGTTTTCTGCTTTGAGAGTTCGAATCTCTATGGAAAGCTTCATCTCTTTAGTCCTTGATTCCCCACAGGACTTATAAGCATGATTGCAATCATTCCATAGGCTTCATGTTCTTTTGAGAGCTTTGCAAACTTTTTATGCAAATCTTCCTTTTCACTTTCAAGTTGTTTAAAACTATTTTCTAAAACTTCTTTTTCTTTTGAAAGTAATTTGAAAGATTTCTTCAAAGTTTTGTAGGCCTTTGACAGAATAGAAGAGTTGGAAAGTAATTCATGATAGGCTTCTTGAAATGATTTTAAATCGTTAAAGTTTACCTCATCTTCCTCTTCTGGTTCGGAAGAATCTGATGCAATGTCTGCCATCAAACATATGTTTGCTTCTTCCTCCTCTTCATCTTCCGATTACGAGTCATCGTCTAGGTCTTCCCATGTGGACATCAGAACCTTCTTGCCCTTCTTTTTGTTGAAGACTTTCTTCTTTTTGTCCTTGCTCCTCTCAAGGTCTGGGCATTCTGATTTGAAATGTCCGGGTTTCTTACATTCATAGCACACGATTAGACTCTTCTCCTTCTTCTATTTGAGTCCTTTCTTGTTCAGGTTTCTCCAACTGGATCCACCTTTCTTCTTCCACATAGAGTGGATTCTCTTGGATATGAAGGATAGCTCATCACCCTTGTCTGAGTCATCATCTTCAGATTGTTCGTCTGATGATACTTTAGCTTGCATGGCTTTGGACGCTGAGTGCTAGAGACTTGCTTTTCTTTGCATCACCATCTTGTTGTAGCTCCAGCTCATGCACTTTAAGGATTTTTCTTTGCATCACCATCTTGCTGTAGCTCCAGCTCATGCACTTTAAGGATTTCCAAAAGCTCTTCTAAGGACATATCATCCAGTCCTTTGGTTGCTCTCAAAGCTGTAACCTGTGGTCTCCATTGCCTAGTCAAACTCCTCATAATTTTGTCAATATGTTCATAGTTATTGTAATCTTTACCATGTGCTCTAAGCTCATTTAGTATGGTTTGAAACCGTCCAAACATAGTTTGTATATCCTCGTTTCCCTCCATACTAAACAATTCATATTGACGAGTAAGAAGACTGAGTTTGTTACGTTTTACCTGGGTGGAACCCTCATACATTAACACAAGAGTGTCCCACATTTGTTTTGCGCTTTTGAAATTATGCACTTTGTTGTATTCTTGTTCGGACAGTGCACACATGATGATGTTTCTAGCTCTAGAGTTGAAATGAAATCTTTGTTTTTGCTCCTCCGTCCATCTAGCCTTTTGGGATCTCGTTGAGATTCTCATCGAATGGAATGTAGTTGCCCATCTCCACAACGTCCCACATATCAATATGACAGGATTCAAAGAATGCTATCATTCTTTGCTTCCAATAATCATATTTGACACCCTTGAAGAGTGGTGATCTGTTCACAGCTTGTCCTTCGTTTTCCATCTTTCCCCGGATCTGGATTCCTCTGTACTGCTAAGTACTCAACCCAAGAGGTCGAGCTCTGATGCCAACTGAAATTTAGAGAATCACACTAGAAGGGGGTTGACTAGTGTGTTTCTTAGAACCTTTAAAAACTTTTCACAAAGATGGATATATATTGTCTTAATATTTACAAGGAACTTGTAAAAGTGAACGATTGCAAGTATCGTCCAATCGTTAAAAGAAACAGTTCAATGGAACTGCGTTTTCATATACTGTCCAAGCGTGAGGCAAAAGGATTTTCGCAAATATAGAGAGAAGAAACTTGTGCGTATGATGTGAAGAAGCAACTTAAGAGAATAACTGATAAAATTAAAAGCGAAAGAGTAAAAACACTTGGTTTATACTGGTTCACTCAATCTGAGCTACGTCCAGTTCTCCTTCAAAAACCTTTGAAGGGTTCCACTAATCAAGTTCTGATTACAAACAAGTATTATATACTCTACCACTTCTGGCTACAAGTATTCTGTAAGCCACTTCTGGCAAACCTTAATCTCCCACTGAGATTAAAGAACACCCAAGTATTCTTTGTCACTAAGTCACTCCTGGCTTTCCAAACAGAAACTGTTTGATTACAAATTTAGCAAATAACTCTCACAGAGAGGATGTTACAATGTAAGCAAATACACAAAGAACTTAGCAAAGCTAAGGAGATTTCTCTTTTTGCACAAGTGTAGGTCGTCCAATTGATTTGGCAGAGTTTCAGCTCTTAGAAAACTTGAATGCTCCGTTGTTGATTTTGTGAGCTTGTTCCTCTATTTATAGGCAACTTGGTGAAGATATCAGTTGTGGGATTTGTGCCTTTGCCAATAACCGTTCTCTCACAAATATATGACTGTTGCTACGTGTCAGCTTGGGGTGGAGAGATGGAGGAGACAACAGTGCATGCAGCGCCTCCACTACTTGTACGATTTTTGCAGAGAGAAGCTTTTCTGTCCCCTGTGGTATACACTTTTTGAATTTTCAAATGAAATGTCACATTAGAAATGAGAGGGAATAACAGAACATTTCAGAGAATCATCATCGAAAAGCATAAGTGTACTTCCACACAATCATGGACGCATTATATAACTGTTTGATAGAAAAGATGATGTAAGTTATATAGGCGTTGGACGCTTCCCATTTGGACACAGTGCTTACACACTGATTTTTGCAAAGCATTGGACGTTTGTATTATAACAGCGCGTTGGACGCTGGTTTTAGTACTTATGAAAACAAGTTTCCAATTACTCCTTGGACACATTATACACATTGAAATATAAAGTTTGAGTTTAAGAAATACAATACCATTGAGAAATTAGACGGTGTGGTACCTATAATACTCAAACATAAACCATTAGATACTTCACAATTTAATCTCATTTATTATCATCAAAACCGAAGTTTGAGGGGTTGGACATCGTCCAAAGTCTTAGATTCTAACAATCTCTACCACTGTGAGTCATCCAGTAACAACCTTCGTATATTAAGAAATTATGCCTATAGGTTGTTGCACATGAATATCCAGTGCCGGCCGTGGGGTAGTTGGGAACTTGGGAGGTGCCACCGCACAAGGCCCATAGATGTAAGGGGTCTAAAAAAAATTGAGATGACTCTAATATGAAGATAAAAAAAATAATATTTTGGCAACAACTCATTTTGTTGGTATTTTTAAAACTCATTTAATTGTCAAATTTTAACTTATTCAAGCATTATGGGGTATAAAATTGTTTTGTTGGGAAAGACAAAACTCACTCTCATAATCTCTATGCTTTGAAAGGAGCTAGACTCTGACAATCAGTTAAGAGATATTCTTGGTGAAAAGAAAAAAAAATGATTAATAAAAGTTTAATTTCCACAAAAAAATTAAATGTCTATTCACATGTAATATTTTGTAGGCTTAAATACGTTTTTGATCCTACAAATTTGGGTCACTTTTGTTTTTAGTCCCCCAAATTTAAATTTGTTTTTTTAAGTCCCTTAATTTCGAAAAATGCTCGTTTTAGTCCCTCTTCATAAAAAAAATTCTCAGATTGATTTTGGGGTGATTGAGATGTTTATTTTTTATGGAGAGTAACTAAAAAGAACATTTTTCAAAATTGAGGGCCTAAAAATGTAAGTTTAAATTTGGAAGACCAAAAGCAAAAGTGTCTTAAATTTAAGGGACCAAAAACATATTTAAGTTTATTTTATATTTGTAAGTATTTATGTGTAAAGAAAATATTTTGTATGTAACAAAATGCATTATTTTTAATGAAATTGTGTACACATTTTTATGAAAAATATGTTTATAATACTTGTATAAAAAGGGCCCTCATATATTGTTTCTTCCTGGATCCATAAAATGTCAAGACCGGCCTGTGCATATCTTTTCTATTTTTTTTTTCATTCTTTATTGTAGCATGATTATATTTGTGATAACTCCCAGGATTGCATGAAATAATAAAACAAGGAAACCGGAGATCTGTAGAAATTGCCAATGACCATGAATTAGTAGCAATTACCTTCGGACACTATGTTCTACCATAATTCTTCGTAGGCAGATTTTTGTCTGGGGTGACATTACTTATTGCGCTTTTGATATACAAATGGCGCAAAAGACATTTGTCAATTTATGAAAATATTGAAAATTATCTAGAACAAAATAACTTGATGCCTATTAGATACTCATACAAGGAAATTAAGAAGATGGCTAAAGGTTTCAAAGTCAAATTGGATGAAGGGGGCTTTGGTTCTGTGTTCAAGGGGAAGCTGTGTAGCGGGCCTTGTGTGGCAATAAAAATGTTAGGCAAATCAAAAGGTAATGGACATGACTCTATTAGTGAAGTTGCGACAATTGGAAGGATACATCATCAGAATGTAGTACAATTAATTGGATTTTGTGTTGAGGGTTCAAAGCATGCTCTTGTTTATGAATTCATGCCCAATGGATCTCTTGATAAATTTATTTTTTCCAAAGATGGAAATATAGACTTAAGCTATGACCAAATATATAATATATCTATTGGAGTAGCTCGTGGGATTGCTTATCTCCACCATGGGTGTGAGATGCAGATTCTGCATTTTGATATCAAGCCCCACAACATTAAAGATCTCTGATTTTGGATTGGCAAAGCTATATCCAGTAGATAATAGCATTGTCACCATGACAGCCGCAAGAGGGACAATTGGGTATATGGCTCCATAATTGTTTTATAAAAATATTGGGGGAATATCCCATAAGGCTGATGTTTATAGCTTTGGAATGCTTTTGATGGAGATGGCAAGCAAGAGGAGAAACCTAAATCCTCATGTAGAGCACTCAAGCCAACTTTACTTTCCCTTTTGGATTTATGATCAACTCAAAAAAGAGAAAGACATAGGAATGGAAGATATTACAGAGGAGGAAAATAAAATAGCAAAGAAGATGATCATGGTTGCACTTTGGTGTATACAACTGAAACCAAATGATCGCCCCTCAATGAACAATGTAGTGGAAATGCTTGAAGGAGACATTGAAAGCTTGGAAATACCTCCAAATCCTTCTCCATATATATATGAATCAACAGAAGACTTTAACCAACCAATATCTAGTGACTTCATTAGTTCTATGGAAACTGCAACTAATACTCTAGTAGAGAATACTATTTGACAATGCAAAATAGCTATTTATTTGCACATGCCTTATTGTCTTGAACACTTGTTCATCTATAATAATCCACTTGTCTATTTCATTTCCTATTGTTTTATATTTGACTGGTTAGAAAATGGATTAACATAATTAAAATTTTGTTCGAACTTTCCAAATATGTAATCATGTTATGTGGTGATACTCACACTTAATATAAGACAAATTGTGTCTGGTCTATTTTCATACATAATGGGATAGGGTAGCTATTCGCATGTCATGTCTTATAATGTTTAACCTTATATTTTTATCAAGATATATAAAACCATATTAATTATTGAAAAATACAAAGAATAGTATTACAATATTTAGTTAGTATATTTAATTAGTTTAATTATCAACTCAATTTAGCTAATTTGTATATATTGGAACAACTTTCTGTTAAATCCAATCCCTGTTTTATTTTATGACAAACAACCATCAATAAACAAATTATAGGTCTGTGAGATTTGACATGCACTAACAAACGTATTCAAGTGTTTCAGAATGGTAGTTAATTGCATTATGAAGCTGATTTGGAATCTACATGTATTGATTTTATTTGTGATAATCATTTTCTTTGAGAACATATACCAAGTCAGTGCAACCCATTTTTAAGAAAGATAACATTTTGTGGTAAATATAAAAATAAAAAAATAAAAAACTGCATCATTAGAAAGGTGCCTCAAAATAGTGCTTCAGAAAGGCTCCTCAATAGGTGCCTCAGAGAGGTACTTCAGAAAGGATCTTCAGAGAGGTACTTCAGAAAGGATCTTCAGAGAGGAACGAGAATAGAAACAACGGTAGAAACTGAGGGCTTCACTTTCAAGATTAGTAATAATGAAAATCAATCTAGAAAGCAACTTTCGATAAGTTAAAATATAACTGATCTAGAATATATATTTCAATATTATAAAAATTTCACCATTTCACATATTATATTAATTTTTTGAAAACTAACGTAGATTGTCAATAAAAAAATTAAAACATTTTTTGTACGACCGCTAGTGATGAGGTTCTCATCATTATTGATCTGCGACATGATTATTTTTCTGTCAAATTTACAAATGGAGAAGACCACACGAAAGCTGGGAGGGATTCGAATCCACGACTTCTTCCTCTCTTCTTCTCCCTTCAACCACCAAACCAACCTTATAACTCCCAGAGAAAATTATGAAAAGAAAAAGTTATACATTGACAGTAAAACAGTTTTATATTGTCATTCATTCACAAATCATTGTATGTATAGTAAGTTTGTTAACTTTTATAATAATTATCTTATACATCATACCAACAATAATTTTTTTATTAATTTGATAGCATAAAAGTTTTTACACTAAAAATGCATAGTCATTAAACTCTTTAATTATTTTATACTTTATGCTGAACATAATAAAATTATGATACCAAACTAGTAGTAGGAGTCTAATCTACTTCACTTTTCAAGTACAAAGCAAGTTGATACATATAGCAGGTTGATACACGTGCAATAATTTCTTTGCTTCAATTTCATAACCTACAACTTACCATTCAAAATGGAGAAGGAAATTGAGCTGGAGGTCGAGAACAACTCTTCAGTTCTTAACTTTTTAGGTAAGACTGAATTATTATAGCCTACTGCGCCAACTACCAAGTTAAGAGAAAGGTCGACCTTATCTCTCTCTCCTTCACTCCTATATATAGAGTATACTTTCCCACTATTATTCTCATCCTTCTATTTCCAATTATATCTCATTTGAATAGATCACTTGTAGTTTACTACTGAAAGATGGGTTTGAAGATGGCAATATTCATCCTAGGCATGTTCGCCATGCTTCTATTGGTCTCCTCAGAGGTGGCATCCACGAATTCAAAAGAGTGTAAGCCATACATAATTTTAATTGCCTTATATTCTAAAGAAAAAGATAATAACAAATGTCTTTAAAACATTAGTTAAAGAATTATATATATATATATATATATATATATAGCTTAAATAACCTTTGATCTTATAAAATATGGTATTTTTTACTTTAGTTTTTTTTAAAAAAAATTAGTCTATGTAAAATTTAAAATTGTTTTACTATTGTTGTCATAACAGCATTAAAATAGAGACGTTGGCGGTTCATTGACTTGTCACATCATTAAGAAATTTGACAGGGCAATCGTATATTTTTTGGTAAACTGTATTTTTAAATCTCTCATCAATTAGTCTGACATTTTCAATTGTTTTGAACAGATGAGGATTTAAAAACACTGTTTATAAAAAAAAATTACATATAACTGTCTTGTCATACTCGTTGATGACTTGAAAAGTCAAAGGATTGACAACGTCATTGTTACATCATCAATTAATGTTGTTACTTAACTTAATAGACTAAAACCAAAACAAAAAATTATAAGGATTAAAATCAAAACCAAACTCTTTAAAGGACTAAAAAAAATAGAGGACTAAAAGGTTTATATATAAATGCTACAATATATTTCCGTCGTAATTTCTATTGTACTTTCACTACATTGGTTTTTAAAAAGATAAATATATTGATTTGTTAGTTAATATATCCCTAAAATATTTGTTGTGAAACCTTAAAATTAAAAAATGTTTACAAAAGAAGACGTTTTTAATCCTTTTCATTCCATCATATGTTGTTATGATTTAACACTAACACTTCAACTTTTATGTTCACCTCATATGTTTTTCTATCTATCTTGTTCTTCCCATCACCGATTACATTTATCATTTTCTTTCTTTTTCCTTTCTATTATTTCCTTCTCTCACAAAGTACTAACAGAGAAATTGTTATTTGATCCTGGACTGTCATGGTTCCAGATATTTTTCATGTAATACATGCATAATTAAATTTTATTAATTATTCTTTCTGATAAATTTAAAAGATTGGTTACGTGTCGCATAAAAATGAGTGGAAATCATATACACGTGTTATCTTGAATCATATAATAATTTTTCCATCTAATAGGTATGCAAAAATCATTGGTTCACTAATAACTCTACTTTGTGGTTGTTAAAAGTGTCAAATGGAGTGGATGATGCCAAATATCCTGGTGGAGGTGGCCACCATGGCCAACATGGCCATCATGGTCACCACGGCCATCATGGTCACCACGGCCAACATGGCCATCATGGTCACCATGGTCGTGGTGGCTACCGTCATCGTGGTGGTTATTGTCGCTATGGTTGTTGCAGTGGCCAGACATATAATGGAGGTTGCAGAAGGTGCTGCTATTATGCTGGTGAAGCTATTGCTGCACAAACTCAGGATAAGACTCACAATTGAGACAATGCAATTCTATTTAATGCTTAAGATGTGTCATGAATAAAATCTCGTGTCAATAGAGGCTTGGATTCCCATGACCTTTATTATCGCTAGAGATATTTCGTAAGTAGAAATAGTGTTGAAGAATACGTCGTTGTGCCTGTGTGATGAGTACAAGAGCAAATTAAAGTGATGAATATCATAATATCTATTGTATTAATTCTAATTTTGTCTTAAATCGTGAGTTTTACTTCTAATGTTATTATATATTATTATCGTTTATATCATGCACTATTGCTAAATTTCTTCTCTCATAATATGTTATAGATTACGCTTATAGCTATATTTATTAGAAAGCAGAGAACTGATCAACAACCTAAAGCTTAATTGAACAAGGCCAGGGTCAATGCCGCATTTAAAAACAGGGCTGTTTGACTTGTGTTTTATAAAATTATTTTATTTTTATTTTTAAAAATAAAAATAAAAATACAAAAAAACTTGTAATGATTAGGTGCTAACAAACCTTTTTATGTAATAGTGCTATGAAAATCGGAAAGGTATCTATATAGTCTATCTTGTTTCTTGTATGCGATCTTAGTTTGGTTTTTTTAAAAAAAAAAAAATTCTTTCCTTTTCGTAAATAACTAAATTAATCTTTTTAATAAATTCTCAAGTGTTGTAAGAACCATAAGTTGGTATTAGATATGAACCAAGGGGACCCATAAAGGCTCAGTGTCTAGCTGATTTCATTAGTGAACTGCATCCAATGGTTCAATCTGAGGATCCATGTTGGACTTTACACATTGATGGATCATCAAACCATCTCGACAGTGGAGCGGGAATTATATTGGAGTGGCCTGGAGGGATGATGTTAGAACTATCTCTCAAGTTCAACTTCAAAACTTCAAACAATCAGGCTGAATTTGAGGCGCTTCTAGCAGGCCTACACTTAGCACGTGAAATGGGAGCAAAAAAAGTCCTATGCTGAAGTGATTCCAAATTGGCAGAGGGCCACTTGGCAGGAACCTATCAAGTTAAGAAGCCTTACAAAGTCAAAAACTCGATGCAAGATTTTGATGACGTACATGTGAAATATATTCCATAGGAGCAAAATGCAAGAGCCGACCTACTTACAAAGTTAGCAAGTACCAAGAAACATGGGCATCACCGCACATTATTCAACACACCCTATTGGACCCAAGTGTTGGGGTTAGGGAGTGTATGGAAGTCACAATAGAACAAGCATAATGGATGACTCCCATCTTGGCCTACTTGAAAGAAGCCACCCTACCGGAAACCCTAAGGAAGCGCAAAAGTTGAGAACACAAATAGCAAGATACACCATCATAGTTGGAGAGTTATATCGGAAAGGCTTCTCGGCAGCTCTTTTAAGGTGTCTCACCAAGGCGCAGTCAGAATACATTTTGGAGGAAACCTATAAAGGCATATGCAGAATGCATGCAGGTGGAAGATCGATGGCAGCACATGTTCTACGTGTTGGATATTATTGGCCTACTATCAAGAGTGACTGCATGGAATACAAGAAAAAGTGTGTGGATTGCCAAAGGCACACAATCTTATACACCAACTAGCGGATGAATTGTACAACATTATTTCTCCATGGCCTTTTGCAATATGGGGGATGGACATTCTCACCCCTTTCCCCCTAGCAAAAGGACAATACAAATTCTTGCTGGTAGCAATTGACTACTTCACAAAAGTGGATCAAAGCTAAACCCTTGACCACTATCTCAGCCCACAATGTTCAAAAGTTTATATGGAAAAACATTATCTCACCTATTTCAGCATCCCCAAGGTCATAGTAACGGATAATGGCAAACGGTTCACAGATAAGAAACTTCAAAAATTTCTTGAAAGGATGGATATCGAGCACAAGGTGACGTCAGTAGAACACCCTCAGTCCAATGGACAGGCTGAGGCCACCAACAAGGTCATCCTAGGCGAGCTCAAGAAGAGGTTGGCAAAAGCAAAAGAAGGATGGGCTGAAGAACTACTAGGATAGACGTTATACTTTTATTATGTTAATTAGTGTAATAGTTAAAATAAATCTTCTAATATAAAATTATTCAAAAAAATAATAGAAAAATAAAATAAATCTAATATTTATCATTCTCAATTATGTGAAGTATAATGTGAATGAGTGAAAAATTAATAAGTAATAAAACCCTATTTTATTTAAAAAGGGAAATAAGGAAATTTAATAAATATTATAAGGATAAAAAATAAATAAAATATAAAAAGCTATAAGCTAGAAGCTAACGTTTAAAAAATGCTACTTGTTTCTAAAAACGCTAAGCTACTAAAAAAAGCTTGTTTACCAAACAGTCAAACAAGTTTTTTAGCTAGCAAAAAAAAGTTATAAGCTAGCTGAAATGATTTGTCAAACATAGCATAAAACATATGCTAAATCAAAGCATTGCAAAGCTTGAATGCCAGAGGGACTTACTAGTGACAGTGATTCTGATTATTCCTCCAACGTACATGTGTATCAGTGATCCCACCACAACTTTCCTCTTTCCAAACCAGACAGACTTTAATTGAGTTTAATCTCTACAAAGAAAATGTTATTGGTATATTTGATTAGGAGGCAAGTTATTGGTACATCAATATTTATTTTCTTCTTTTTTGGAAAAAAAAAAAATCAACATTTAACTAAACAACTTAATTAATTACTTATTGAATAAAATTTTATCAAATGAGACTTAGGCTAATAGCCTTAAATAATACTTTGATCCCAATAAAATACCTTATATATTTTTTTTGTTTTAGTCCTTTAAATATATTTTTTATTTTAATCTCTGTAAAAAAAATTTTTTTTTTAGTCTCTACTATTAAGCGACAGCATTAATTGACATGCAAGAAAGATGAGATTCTTGGTAAATGCATGTTTCATGACTTTCAAAAGCAGGATAACATGTGGTGGTTGGTGGAATACACGAATTGTGAATTTGATATAACACATTGATCATGCTTCGTGGAGGGTATGGTGGATTAGATGTTTTGCAATTTCAATGTTTTAGAGAAATGGGTTTTCTGTGAATTTTAGGTAGTCAAGGTGGTGTTTTGAATGAGTAAAAACTTATGTGTTGTAAGTTGGTGGTTGGATATCGGTACATCTTGTATTCTTTGACTTTTATTAAAAATGTTTTTTTTTCTGCTAAAAAAAATAGATGTTCAATATAAAATGAAAATTATATATTAAATTAATTAGCATTTTAAATGACATTTTGATTATTTTCACAAATAAATAAACATTTCATACTAAATTTCATATTTTATTGATTTATTTCATATTTAATTTCATTATGATTATTTTATTATAAAATGAATTATTTACAAAAAGAAATCAAGCAAAAAAAAGAGAGAAACATTCTGGTGTTACTAAATAAAATAAAAAATTGTGCATTGCTCCAGAGATTGTCACGTGGAGCTTTCCAGTTTTAAAACATTTTACTTTATATACAGTATAGAGTATAGATAAATATAGATATAAAATCTTTCTAATTATTTGAAAAATATTACACTTGCACTACCTATCAGGGAGATTGTCATAAACAAAGAGAAATATTGTGTGCAGTTAAAAAAACTTCAGAAATATTAATATAATTTGCTATAAATATTAAAAAAATGTCATAAAAGATAAAAGAGATTTTTTTAAATTATAATTTTTCAAAAATAATTCAGGACAGGGTGAACAAACGGTCCAACCCCGACCTTAAACCGAATTAGTGGAACAAACAGTTAAAATCACTAAGAGCTGAGCATGTTTAGTCTTCCGGTGGATGAAGAAGCTGGAACGGACCTTTGCAAAAGACTCTCCTTCATTTGATTTGAACGGACGCTGTGGAACGGAATTCCAAACAAACATGTATAAGTCACTAACTAACGTCGAGCAAATCAGATATCTCCTAGAAACGCTTTTGCTCATTGGAAGCTCTGCTATACACTGACGAGGATTCATTCACCGTTTGGCGATTTCGACTTCCATTTTTGACGAGGTATTGAAACCTTTTGTTGTCACTTAATTAATGTCTTTTAGAGTGGACACTTTGAACAATGTTATTTACCGAAACTCAGTCCTACGCTGAGCCATCAATACCACTTTTGAAATCTTAACCGGAGTTATAAGATTACCTTGATGGTCAAGAAAGAAGGAAAGGGGGGAGAGGTCGTATATGTGTTTAAATTCCTCTACTAACAAAAAAAACTAACATTTGTCATAAAAAAAAACTTCTGAATTTCTAATCCATCTTTTGAGTTTCTTTCAGAACAATGATCACTCTGAGTAGTTCCACCGGCGAAACCTTTGAGGTGAACGAAGAGGTGGCTTTCAAATCAGAGACCATCAAGAACCTCTACACTGATTGTACTGGTGGCACAACAGTCTCTGTCTTGCAAGTTACTGGCCCGATTCTTGCCAAGGTCATCCAGTACTGCGAGAAACATGTCGAGGTCCAGGTCGTTGATGGGGTCGCTATTTTAATGGATGGGGTTGAAGAGTTGGAAGAATGGGACAGCGATTTCATCGAGGGCCTTAACAATGCACAGCTCTTTGATATTGTTGCGGTCAGTTCTCAACTCTCTTTCCTGCTGTCTGTTATTTCTTCATTATATATATATATATATATATATATATATATATATATATATATATATATATATATATATATATATATATCTGTGTGTGTGTGTATTGATTTAATTTAGCTTAGGGTTCTGTATGAAATTGAGAATTTTTATGATTGGTCAATTTTATTTTTTTGCCGATCATGGTATTGGTACGGATTATTCATCGTCGGAATGCTAAACTCCGTGGGGACCGTGAACACATACCAAAGTGGGTATTCCCCTCCCGACATGGTTTATTCCATACCCAAAGTGGCATAAGCAGAATTCGAACTCTGGACCATGATTGGTCAATTTGATTTGTCTTTTGGGTTTTTTGTTTAGGATTTTGTAGGACTTGTAAAATCTACTGATTTTTATCTGAACTTGAGAGTTTTAGTAATTTTTTTAGCTGATTTTTGTTACTTGATGCTAGCAATTTGCTGCATTGTAGTATTATATTATAATATTATATATATTATTCTTTGCAGGCTGCAGACTATCTCTGTATCCAAGAGCTGCTCAACTTCACCTGTGATCATATAGCACAAATGATCCATAACTTTACTCCCGAGGAAGTTAGGACCTACTACAACACTAGGTAGAATTCAGTCAAATGTTTCATTTGGTAATGTGTAGGTGTAGGTTCTTTAGCAGATTGTGTAGTTTGTGACCTAGAACTAAATGTTTTCTATACTTTTATTGGTGTAATTTCTTGGTGGATTGTGCCTTGCATCTTTTCTATACCAGTTTTATAGAATGACTAATAGATTGACACTATATGGTTGCTGCAACATTTTTTTCTCTGATCCTTTGTTAAGAGATAGTTGCCACTTTTCATTTCTGCAACATTCCTTTCTGTTTCATTCACCTGCACACTACTAGCTAGCTTCTTTTCTATTACTCAACTTTTAGTTAGAGCACATGAGAAAGAATGGTCAAATTGGAACATCATTGTCCCTGAGAATTTGTCTCCTAAGTACATACAACAAATGACAAATTAGAGAAGAGGATTGTACTTATTAATTGAACATATTTTTGGTTCATGGGATTGGGTATAATACAATTCTTCATGTCACATAATTGGAAAGATGATCCTAAGCTTTGCAAGAAACAGATTTATGGCCCGCATTACAATACAATTGCGTCCTGCTCAAAATCCACCAAATTGACTTGCTAGAAGTGAACAAAAACAATAGACATTAAAGTAGTCCCCCACTATAATTTCAAATATAATCAAGGAGATTGATATCAGAACACAGAACCTTCCTTCAAGTGCTATGGGAAAATAACAACGTATTCCCTTTATTCCCTTTCCTTTTCTGCAAGATTCAAGAAGAGTGTGAGAGCATCACATACAAACTATACTAAGCAAGCACATGAAAATGTAAAATAAAAGAGGTTTTATATTTGAAGCAATTAATAAGTTGCTGTTGTCTTCCCATTTGAGTTGAGAGCAGATTTAGAGCCAGAAGTAGCTCCTCCTCTACTTTCCTTAGAAGCGTTATCATCCTCTGACATATTACTATTAGAGCTCTGTCCATCTGATCTTGCATTAGTCTCTTCTGCATCTTCCCCATTGCTGACATGTTTCTGGTTCTTCCTGGACCATGCATCCTTGCCCCTGATCGTGGAACACAACAAACTGTTACAAATTTATGTAGAATAACGCACTCCCAAATATTAAGTTTTGGTCATTTTAATCCTAAAATTATAATAATATCCTTTTAATCTTTGATATTACTATGTTAGCGTTTTGATATCTAGATAAATTTAGAGTTTTGGTATAGTTGCCTTTTAGATCAATAGTTGAATGAGACCGGACACATTCAATTATAGAGATGGCGATAGAGCTATTCAATAAATGAAAATTTATAAACTTTTCTATCCTGTGCAGAATTACATACGTCAAGTAACATTTATTATCCACTTTTAACCAATTTTGACAAGTAAATTAATTATATTTTCTTGAAAAAAATTTATTATCTCTTTCTCCTATTTATTTTACAGACTCACCGCTTTATAATCTCTCTCTTTCTACTAAAAACTTGTATAACTATTTTTTTTTTCTTTTACTACCTCTCCTTGCAGTAGTGGGAGATAAAAATGTAACCAGTTCTGTAAAGTATTTTTAAGATTTTTTTAATTCATACGGTGTTGCTTTACAAGAATAAAAAAAATCGTAGATAGAGATTTACTTTTCAAAATAAAAAGTTATTTAATATTTACTTTTCAAAATTGGTTTCAACTATTATTGGCTTTTTGTTTTTTTATTGCAGTATATTGCCTTTTAGATTTATAAGCAGTATACATTATTGCCTATGCATATTTGGATTTATAGACACCAAATAAGAAACATAATTCAGTGGATTGGCTTCAATCATATATTGCTTTTTATTTCTTATAGCAGTATTTTGAGACTATGACGTTAGATTTTGAATGCTTTACGGGTCTTAATCCTTTTACAGTTATACAGAGACACGTAGGATTGTCATTCTCATAATGCAAGTGTGAATTAGAGATCAGCTTTGTATATTTTTTTAAAAGTCAACTAAATTAACCACTTTCCTTAATCATGATGAATCGGTTAATTAGGTATTATATTACTCTTAATTTGCAATGTTCTTCTAAAATTACCCTTAGTTTTTTTTAAATTAATCATCTCTCTTTCTACTTAGGGCTCGTTTGGATAAACAACTTAATTAAGATCTTATATAATAAGTTCTTATGTAATAAGAACTTATATTATAAGTTTTTAAAATTTAATAAGTTGACTACGTTTGGATATAATTGTTGAAAAGTGCTCACACAATTTTAAAGTGTTTGGATACATTATTACATAAGCTCTTATAAAATATTTTCTTATTTTATAAATTAAAAAATTAAGAATAAAAAAAAAGTAACAAATGATTAATAACAAATAATATATATCACAAAAATATTAAAAATTAACAAATAAATATTCACTTTGATGTTGATATGTTGAAATTATTTTGGGTCCTTTGCAAAAAAAATTTATCTCATATTATTTGTATTTCTCATGAATACTAAAATTAATTATAAAAGACAAAGAACGTAAGTCAAAATAAAAGATTAGTCCTCTATAAAAAAGTAAAAGGTTAGTATACATATATATGAATGAACGAAAAATAAAAAAAAAAGAATGAAATAAAAAAAAAAGGAAAAAAAAATGAAAAGAGAAAGAAGAATGAAAGTTGTTATGTTATGCACATACGTGAAATAAGATAAAATAGAGAAAAAATGAGAAACAAAAATGTCACGCTAAACTTTGTGGTTAATAAGGATCGAACATTGACCCTTTGTAATGAGCCGCATAAGCTATACTGGACAGCTTATGAAAATAAACCTAAAAGATCTTATGAATCATTCATAAGATATTTTTATAAGCTATGTCAAACACTCTTATAAACACTTATAGTATAAGATAAATCTCAATCCTAATAAGAGAGAAAAAGAGTATATTTCATTAATTTTCAGCATTTATTATTCTTTGAATAAAAAATTTGTTAATTAATTATGAGTACTTTAGGGAAAAAATAATTAATGCAACATATAATTAGAAAAGGGTATAAAAAGAAGGACAAATAATGTTTTGAAAAGGATCTTATAAAAAGGGATGGAGAGAGCAATTCACTAGTAAAAATTGGTTAAAAATGGATAATAAATTATACTTAACCTGGGCAATGTTGTACATGATAGAAAAATTCAAAAAATAATCATACCAAAATCTAAATTATCAAGTACCATAGAATTTCTCTAATCGTTATTGTTGCAATTTGAGGAAATAAAAATTCCTATTATACTGTAATGTTAGATATTAAAATAACTGTCATTTCCAAGAAAAAAAAAGCCTTTTATCCGCATCATGTATCCCTCAAGCTGAGAACAATTATCCTAAGTTGCTTGATGCTCATGTCCCAAATATATGTCTGTGGACTGGTGGGGCTTCTTTGATTCTTTGCCTTTTGTTCTGCCATGGTTTTGGCAAATGTTGATGCGATTTCAAGTTCTGGCTCCAGAAGTTCATCGTCAGCTGGACGCACCCGTTGCTGAGTTCCAGTTGGACATAGATAGGGGTGCTCCATCCTAACCAGGTTTGGATAAGATTCTCTCGTCCAAGTTGGTGGAGGATTGCTAATTATAGATCCTTCTAGTAACGAAGCAAATTCAGTAGATACAGGATGAACATAGTCATACCTCTTCCATTTAGGTGTAGATACTGTATTGAGACTACGTTCAAGAGGTTCCTGAAGAGATCTCAAGATCACATCTTTCTTCTTGCAATAGTTCTGTTCATTTCTGGTGAAGAATGCAACAAGAAACCTTGCTTTGTCTACTTCTGCCTTTGTTTTCCCTTTTGGGGGGATCGTCCATTGAGGCCAAGCATCTCTTTAAGCATCCCTTGGACGCACAAATTTTATCATATCTAACTAGAGAGATGGACGGTGTGCGATTGTGGATGTTATAGCAACTATTGGAGCAGGTTGTGGAGCACTTATGGATTCACTCTCAGTGTCTTGAGAGGTGGGGGCTAGAATTGGAAGTTTCCTTGGCCTGGCTGCCTGAGTCTTTACTCTCTTTGGTATTTTGGCAGGAAGAACAGAAGTACATATTTTGGACGTTGTAGATACCTTTTGTTTCTTCTATTGTGTAGACTCCATCTCTTCAGCTTTTCTTTTGATTTGGCCAATCGGCAAGTGATCCTCATCATCAAAGTCATCTGGTATTTTCAGCTTGTGAACTCTGGGCTTTTCGGGTGCACGCTTCACTGAAATAGTCTTTGGACGTTGCTCATCCTATGCAGGCTTGGACGAAGCAATCCTTGGACGCTTCTCAGCAGATGGATTGGACGATGTAGGAGCAACATGTCTTTTCTTGGTTCTTCTTTCTTTCTCTGCATCTTCTTCTTGCTATTGTGACATATGTCTTGTCACTTTCCTGCTTTCTTGTTCTTGCATCAGTCTTTTGATCTTCTTCCCAAGACCAAGAAGATCAATATCTTTTTCTTTGTCATTTTGGATAAGCCTACTTTGCTCATGACTCTTCTTATTTATGCTTTCCTCATCCAATTCCCTTAGCACCTTAGTAGTAAGCTTGATCTTCATCGGGTTAATATTTGTTTCACCGAATTTCTGCTGTGTTGCAACCATTCCTCCTTTTCTTGTAATGCGCTCATTATCAGCTTCGTCCAACTCATCAAATAATCATTGGTATACTTTCTGATCCCAGAGGATCTTGTTTAGTAGTGCGGCGTAGAAGATGTCATCATTTCCACCAAATAGTCTTCATCATACACAAAATATTGATGTAAATGGTGTGAGGTAGGTTGAATGGGATACCTTCCATTAGATGAAATATCACGAACTTGTGTAAGTCCATGACTAAGTCCTTAGACCCAACTTTGTGCAGAATGCTCTTGTTGCATACTTGCGGCCATATCTTAGCTTCTTCACACAAATTCTTGTATTCAATCTTGGATGAGTCTGTAGTCTTGTCCTTGCAAAGCACCTTCCCAACATGGTTTCCATATTTCTTGGCCCACTCTGGACTGTAATGATTTTGTTCCCTGACACAGCCAATGACTTTGGCTATGGATTCAGTGGACAGAATCACTTCTTGTCCAAGTGCAGTGGCCATTAGTTCCCTTGAAGTGTGGAACCTTGCATTCCTCCAGAACATCTTGATCAGCTCTGGGAATATCTTCTAGTTGTCGTTGAAGTATCCTCTAATTCCACATTTGAGGAGAGTTGCTTCAATGTTGAGACCTAACTTTTCAAGGTGTTCAATGTCGAAGAAGTGCTCAACATATACAGAAGTAGCACCTTGAGACACTATAGTGGTTTCAGGGTAGGAATGAACATCAAGTTCGGAGGCACTTGAGTTGGTAGAGTTCAACATGGTGATAAAGGTTGGATTTTTAGGTTTTGCAGAGAGTGTTTAGATTTTTGAGAGAGAGAATGCTTAAGGTAGAAGATAATCTCAGAGTAGGGAAATTGGTAAAGTATTCTTCTGAGTGGATTTGATAGCTTAAGTATGGGCTATGTTTGGAGAACATGAAACGGTTTTAGGCTTTTATGAAAATTTGAAATGGAGGTTATGCCACTAAACCCGCCATGATGAGGCGTGCTGAGGATATGGGTAACTGTGTACGATTACCAACAGTTTAGTGACTCAGCATAGAGCATTTACTCACACTTACTCAAAATGAAACCGTTTTAGCTATTATGTAAAAACATGTTAAATGAAAGATTCATACCAGAAAAACATCGTCCAGTCATTGGACTTAAATGTAACATGTGTAGTGCACATGCATGACTAAGTGACCTTTGGATGACTTAAATGTAACATGATGAGGCGTGCTGAGGATATGGGTAACTATGTACGATTACCAACAGTTTAGTGACTCAGCATAGAGCATTTACTCACACTTACTCAAAATGAAACCGTTTTAGCCATTATGTAAAAACATGTTAAATGAAAGATTCATAACAGAAAAACATCGTCCAGTCATTGGACTTAAATGTAAAATATGTAGTGCACATGCATGACTAAGTGACCTTTGGATGACATGCCCATTGGATGCTATAGTCACATTGGACGCTACATGTAGATATTAATCATTCCTTTACAAGATCCATGCCAAGTCTATTCGTTAGAAGCACTAGCTTGTCTTCAGTAAGGAGTTTTGTAAATATATCAACTAGCTGATTTTCTATGGTTACAAAATGTAATTCCACAGTACCTTTCTAAGCATGATCTCTTATAAAGTGCTGTTTAATTTCTATATGTTTTGCCCTTGAATGCAATATAGGGTTTTTAGAGAGATCAATTGCAACTTTGCTATCACAGAAGATGGGAATGTTACTCTTATATATGTTGTAGTCCTCAAGTTGATGCTTGATCCATATGATTTGAGAGCAGCACTTTGTAGTTGAAATATACTCTGCTTCAACAGTGGATAGTGCAATGGTTCCTTGCTTCTTGCATATCCAGGAGACTAAGTTTCCACCAATGAAGTGACATCCTCCACTAGTGCTTTTTCTTTCAATTCTGTCTCCAGCATAGTCAGCATCATAGTACCCAACTAATATGAAATCTTTCTACCTTTTGAAATATAGACCAAGATTAGTTGTTCCAACAAGGTATCGAAAAATTCTTTTAACAGCAGTTAAGTGAACTTCCCTTGGGTCAGATTGGAATCTGCCACATAAGCATACACTGAACATGATGTCAGGTCTGGACGCTGTGAGGTATAGGAGTGATTCTATCATTCCTCTGTATAGGGTGCTGTCCACCTTCTTTAAACTATCGTCCAGTCCAAGTACTGTTGATGGATGCATAGGAGTTTTCATTGGTTTTGCATCGTCCATCTTGAACTTCTTCAGAAGCTCCTTAACATACTTGGTTTGATGTATGTATATGTCTTTATCAGTTTGCTTGATTTGCAGTCCAAGGAAGAATTTTAGTTCTCCCATCATGCTCATCTCAAACTTTGTCTGCATTAACTTAGCAAACTCCTCACAAAGAGATTCATTAGTAGCATCAAATATGATATCATCAACATATATTTGAGCAATAATAAAATAAGAAGAATAATCTTTGCAAAACAATGTAGTGTCTACTTTTCCTCTTGAAAAACCATTTTCTGAAAGAAATTAGCTGAGTTTTTCATACCAAGCTCTTGGTGCTTGTTTCAGTCCATATAAGGCTTTGTTAAGTTTGAAAACATGATTAGGAAAGGCATCACTTTCAAACCCTGGGGGTTGTTCCACATAGACTTCTTCTTTTATTATTCCATTGAGGAACACACTTTTTACGTCCATTTGATATAGCTTCATATTGCTATGAGCTGCAAATGATAGTAAAATGCGAATTGCCTCTAGACGTGCAACAGGTGCATAAGTTTCAGTATAATTTATACCTTCTTGTTATGAGTAACCTTTGGCTACCAGCCTGGCTTTGTTTCTCACAACTTTACCTATTTCGTCCAGCTTGTTTCTGAACACTCACTTAGCTCCTACAGCTTCTTTGTCATCAGGGAGTTCTACAAGCTTCCAGACATCGTTCTTTTGAAACTGGTGAAGTTCTTCTTACATTGTTTTGACCCAGCTTTCATCTTCCAGGGCATCGTCCACAGTCTTAGGTTCTATCTGTGATATCAATGTTGTGTGACCTTGTTGTTAAAGTGAAGATCTGGTTCTGACTCTATCCTTTGGATCACCAATGATTTGATCTTCTGGATTATGCTTCTTTATTTGCCAGTTGCGTCCAGTTGGTTCCCTTTGTTCTTCTACTGGACCGTCCAGGGGAGCATTGGACTCTTCAATTGAGACATCACTGTTGGACGAGTCTGATGACTTCTTTACATCGTCTAGCTTGAGTTATGCAAATGATTCATCTAGCTCTAATAATTTCTTATCAGGCTTAGTGTCATTGAACTTCACATGGATAACTTCTTCAACAACTAAGGTTCTAGAATTATAAACTCTATATGCCTTTGAAGTTTCTGAGTACCCAAGCAATATTCCTTCATCACACTTAGAGTCAAACTTTCCCAAGTTATCCTTAGTGTTTAGAATGAAACATTGACATCCGAATGGATGGAAGTAAGATATGTTGGGTCGTCTCCCTTTCCACAATTCATATGGAGTCTTTTTCATGATAGGCCTAATATAGATTATATTTGGTAAATAACAAGCAGTATTCACTGCTTCAGCCCAGAAGTGTTTAGGGGTTGAATTATCATTCAACATGGTTTTGGCCATCTCTTGGAATGACCTGTTCTTCCTCTCAACAACACCATTTTGCTGAGGTGTTCTGGGTGTTGAGAAGTTGTGATGGATACCATTTTCCTCACAGAACCTTTGAAAACTTTCATTTTTGAATTCTCCCCCATGATCACTTCGGATCAAAGTAATGCATACTTCTTTTTCATTTTGAATTCTTTTACAGAAGTTATAGAAGACCTTAAAAGACTCATCTTTGTGAGATAGGAACATGACCCATGTCCATCTTGTATAGTCGTCCACTACAACCAATATGTATGTCTTACCACTTACTGAGGCTGTTCTTGTAGGTCCAAACAAGTCAATATGTAACAGCTCAAGAGGTCTAGAAGTGGAAACAATGTCAATTGGAAAGAACTTTTTACTTGTTTCCCTTTCTAATAGGCTTCACAAAGAAGATCATCTTTGTATGACATACTTGGTAATCCTCTCACGAGGTTATGCCTATTAAGCTTTGAGATTAATCTCAAACTGGCATGCCTAAGCTTTTTATGCCATAACCAATGATTTTCTTTAACTGAAACTAAGCATGATACATTTTGACTTGATAGTTCCCCAAGTTTAATCTTGTACAGATTACCTTGCCTCTTTGCAGTAAAGAGAAGGGATCCATTAGAGTTCTTGACTATACATTCACCATTGTTAAAGACAACATCATATCCACTATCACATAATTGACTTATGCTCAGTAGATTGTGTTTGAGACCTTTAAAATAAAGAACATTATCAATAAAGGGAAAGGGTGGCATATCAATCTTACCCACGCTAGCTATCATCCCTTTCTGATTCCCTCCGAAAGTGACTGTCCCACCAGTCTTGGGTTTGAGGCTTTGGAACATATACCTTTCTCCTATCATATGATGTGAGCACCCACTATCCAGGTACCATGACTGGAGTTTCTTTCCTACTATTAAGCATGTCTGCAACAGAAACAATTTTATCCTTAGGTACCCAGATTGACTTGGGTCCTTTCTTGTTAGTTTGAAGGGCATTGGACTCTCCCTTCTTAGGCTGATGTCTGCATTTGGACGTTATATGTCCAGGTTTTCCATAAAAGTAACAAACATCTACATCTTCGCCATAAATATATTTCTTTCCCTTATATTCATGTCCTGGCCTGTCATTGGGTCTTTTACAACCTTCGTATTTTAAAAGCGTGTTAAGGTTGTCAGATCCCTTATATTTTAGGCTATCAATCTCTTCATGAAGTTTCACAACATCATGTGGTGGACCTCTTAAGGAAGTATCTGCTTCAACTTTCAGAAGCTTCTCAACTAGCCTTTTGTTTTCTGCTTTGAGAGTTCGAATCTCTATGGAAAGCTTCATCTCTTTAGTCCTTGATTCCTCATAGGACTTATAAGCATGATTGCAATCATTCCATAGGCTTCATGTTCTTTTGAGAGCTTTGCAAAATTTTTATGGAAATCTTCCTTTTCACTTTCAAGTTGTTTAAAACTGTTTTCTAAAACTTCTTTTTCTTTTGAAAGTAATTTGAAAGATTTCTTCAAAGTTTTGTAGACCTTTGACAGAATAGAAGAGTTCAAAAGTAATTCATGATAGGCTTCTTGAAATGATTTTAAATCGTTAAAGTTTACCTCATCTTCCTCTTTTGGTTTGAAAGAATCTGATGTAGTGTCTGCCATCAAACATATGTTTGCTTCTTCCTCCTCTTCATCGTCCGATGACGAGTCATCGTCTAGGTCTTCCCATATGGACATCAGAACCTTCTTGCCCTTCTTTTTGTTGAAGACTTTCTTCTTTTTGTCCTTGCTCCTCTCAAGGTCTGGGCATTCTGATTTGAAATGTCCGAGTTTCTTACATTCATAGCACACGATTGGACTATTCTCCTTCTTCTATTTGAGTCCTTTCTTGTTCAGGTTTCTCCAACTTGATCCACCTTTCTTCTTCCACATAGAGTGGATTCTCTTGGATATGAAGGATAGCTCATCACCCTTGTCTGAGTCATCATCTTCAGATTGTTCGTCTGATGATACTTTAGCTTGCATGGCTTTGGACGATGGTGCTTTCTTTGGCTTCTGGACGCTGAGTGCCAGAGACTTGCTTTTCTTTGCATCACCATCTTGCTACAGCTTCAGCTCATGCACTTTAAGGATTTCCACATGCTCTTCTAAGGACATATCATCCAGTCCTTTGGTTGCTCTCAAAGCTGTAACCTGTGGTCTCCATTGCCTAGGCAAACTCCTCATAATTTTGTCAATATGTTCATAGTTATTGTAATCCTTACCGTGTGCTCTAAGCTCATTTAGTATGGTTTGAAACCGTCCAAACATAGTTTATATATCCTCGTTTCCCTCCATACTAAACAATTCATATTGATGAGTAAGAAGACTGAGTTTGTTACATTTTACCTGGGTGGAACCCTCATACATTGACACAAGAGTGTCCCACATTTGTTTCGCACTTTTGAAATTGTGCACTTTGTTGTATTCTTGTTCGGACAGTGCACACATGATGATGTTTCTGGCTCTGGAGTTGAAATGAAGTCTTTGTTTTTGCTCCTTCGTCCATCTAGCCTTTTGGGATCTCGGTGAGATTCTCATCGAATGGAATGTAGTCGCCCATCTCCACAACATCCCACATATCAATATGACAGGATTCAAAGAATGCTATCATTCTTTGCTTCCAATAATCATATTTGACACCCTTGAAGAGTGGTGATTTGTTCACAGCTTGTCCTTCATTTTCCATCTTTCCCCGGATCTGGATTCCTCTGTACTGCTAAGTACTCAACCCAAGAGGTCGAGCTCTGATGCCAACTGAAATTCAGAGAATCACACTAGAAGGGGGTTGACTAGTGTGTTTGTTAGAACCTTTAAAAACTTTTAACAAAGATGGATATATATTGTCTTAATATTTACAAGGAACTTGTAAAAGTGAATGATTGCAAGTATCGTCCAATCGTTAAAAGAAACAGTTCAATGGAACTGCGTTTTCATATACCGTCCAAGCGTGAGGCAAAAGGATTTTCGCAAATATAGAGAGAAGAAATTTGTGCGTATGATGCAAAGAAGCAACTTAAGAGAATAACTTATAAACTTAAAAGCGAAAGAGTAAAAACACATGGTTTATACTAGTTCACTCAATCTGAGCTACGTCCAGTTCTCCTTCAAAAACCTTTGAAGGGTTCCACTAATCAAGTTCTGATTACAAACAAGTATTATATACTCTACCACTTTTGGCTACAAGTATTCTCTAAGCCACTTCTGGCAAACCTTTAATCTCCCCCTGAGATTAAAGAACACCCAAGTATTCTTTGTCACTAAGCCACTCCTGGCTTTCCAAACAGAAACTGTTTGATTACAAATTTAGCAAATAACTCTCACAGAGAGGATGTTACAATGTAAGCAAATACACAAAGAACTTAGCAATGCTAAGGAGATTTCTCTTTTTGCACAAGTCTAGGTCGTCCAATTGATTTGGCAGAGTTTCAACTCTTAGAAAACTTGAATGCTCCGTTGTTGATTTCGTGAGCTTGTTCCTCTATTTATAAGCAACTTGGTGAACATATCTGTTGTGGGATTTGTGCCTTTGCCAATAACCGTTCTCTCATAAATATATGACTGTTGCTACGTGTTAGCTTGGGGTGGAGAGATGGAGGAGACAACAGTGCATGCAGCACCTCCACTACTTGTATGGTTTTTGCAAAGAGAAGCTTTTCTGTCCCCTGTGGTATACACTTTTCGAATTTTCAAATGAAATGTCACATTAGAAAAGATAGGGAATAACAGAACATTTCAGAGAATCATCATCGAAAAGCATAAGTGTACTTTCACATAATCATGGACGCATTATATAACTGTTTGATAGAAAAGATGATGTAAGTTATATAGGCGTTGGACGCTTCTCATTTGGACACAGTGCTTACACACTGATTTTTGCAAAGCATTGGACGCTTGCATTATAACAGCGCGTTGGACGCTAGTTTTAGTACTTATGAAAACAAGTTTCCAATTACTCCTTGGACGCATTATACACATTGAAATATAAAGTTTGAGTTTAAGAAATACAATACCATTGAGGCGTTAGACGGTGTGGTACCTATAATACTCAAACATAAACCATTAGATACTTCACAATTTAATCTCATTTATTATCATCAAAACCGAAGTTTGAGGGGTTGGACATCGTCCAAAGTCTTAGATTCTAACAATCTCTACCACTATGAGTCATCCAGTAACAACCTTCGTATATTAAGAAATTATGCCTATAGGTTGTTGCACATGAATATCCAGTGCCGGCCGTGGGGTAGTTGGGAACTTAGGAGGTGCCACCGCACAGGGCCCATAGATGTAAGGGGTCTAAAAAAAATTGAGATGACTCTAATATGAAGAGAAAAAAATTAATATTTTGGCAACAACTCATTTTGTTGGTATTTTTAAAACTCATTTAATTGTCAAATTTTAACTTATTCAAGCATTATGGGGTATAAAATTGTTTTGTTGGGAAGGAAAAAACTCACTCTCATAATCTCTATGCTTTGAAAGGAGCTAGACTCTGACAATCGGTTAAGAGATATTCTTGGTGAAAAGAAAAAAAATGATTAATAAAAGTTTAATTTCCACAAAAAAAATTAAATGTCTATTCACATGTAATATTTTGTAGGCTTAAATACATTTTTGATCCTACAAATTTGGGTCACTTTTGTTTTTAGTCCCCCAAATTTAAATTTGTTTTTTTTAGTCCCTTAATTTCGAAAAATGCTCGTTTTAGTCCCTCTTCATAAAAAAAATTCTCAGATTGATTTTGGGGTGATTGAGATGTTTATTTTTTATGGAGAGTAACTAAAAAGAACATTTTTCAAAATTGAGGGCCTAAAAATGTAAGTTTAAATTTGGAAGACCAAAAGCAAAAGTGTCTTAAATTTAAGGGACCAAAAACATATTTAAGTTTATTTTATATTTGTAAGTATTTATGTGTAAAGAAAATATTTTGTATGTAACAAAATGCATTATTTTTAATGAAATTGTGTACACATTTTTATGAAAAATATGTTTATAATACTTGTATAAAAAGGGCCCTCATATATTGTTTCTTCTTGGATCCATAAAATGTCAAGACCGGCCTGTGCATATCTTTTCTATTTTATTTTTTTTCATTCTTTATTGTAGCATGATTATATTTGTGATAACTCCCAGGACTGCATGAAATAATAAAACAAGGAAACCGGAGATCTGTAGAAATTGCCAACAACCATGAATAGTAGCAATTACCTTCGGACACTATGTTCTACCATCATTCTTCGTAGGCAGATTTTTGTCTGGGGTGACATTACTTATTGCACTTTTGATATATAAATGGCGCAAAAGACATTTGTCAATTTATGAAAATATTGAAAATTATCTAGAACAAAATAACTTGATGCCTATTAGATACTCATACAAGGAAATTAAGAAGATGGCTAGAGGTTTCAAAGTCAAATTGGGTGAAGGGGGCTTTGGTTCTGTGTTCAAGGGGAAGCTGCGTAGCGGGCCTTGTGTGGCAATAAAAATGTTAGGCAAATCAAAAGGTAATGGACATGACTTTATTAGTGAAGTTGCGACAATTGGAAGGATACATCATCAGAATGTAGTACAATTAATTGGATTTTGTGTTGAGGGTTCAAAGCATGCTCTTGTTTATGAATTCATGCCCAATGGATCTCTTGATAAATTTATTTTTTCCAAAGATGGAAATATAGACTTAAGCTATGACCAAATATATAATATATCTATTGGAGTAGCTCGTGGGATTGCTTATCTCCACCATGGGTGTGAGATGCAGATTCTGCATTTTGATATCAAGCCCCACAACATTAAAGATCTCTGATTTTGGATTGGCAAAGCTATATCCAGTAGATAATAGCATTGTCACCATGACAGCCGCAAGAGGGACAATTGGGTATATGGCTCCAGAATTGTTTTATAAAACATATTGGGGGAATATCCCATAAGGCTGATGTTTATAGCTTTGGAATGCTTTTGATGGAGATGGCAAGCAAGAGGAGAAACCTAAATCCTCGTGTAGAGCATTCAAGCCAACTTTACTTTCCCTTTTGGGTTTATGATCAACTCAAAAAAGAGAAAGACATAGGAATGGAAGATATCACAGAGGAGGAAAATAAAATAGCAAAGAAGATGATCATGGTTTACTTTGGTGTATACAACTGAAACCAAATGATCGCCCCTCAATGAACAATGTAGTGGAAATGCTTGAAGGAGACATTGAAAGCTTGGAAATACCTCCAAATCCTTCTCCATATATATATATGAAACAACAGAAGACTTTAACCAACCAATATCTAGTGACTTCATTAGTTCTATGGAAACTGCAACTAATACTCTAGTAGAGAATACTATTTGACAATGCAAAATAGCTATTTATTTGCACATGCCTTATTGTCTTGAACACTTGTCCATCTATAATAATCCACTTGTCTATTTCATTTCCTATTGTTTTATATTTGAATGGTTAGAAAATGGATTAACAAAATTAAAATTTTGTTCGAACTTTCCAAATATGTAATCATGTTATGTGGTGATACTCACACTTAATATAAGACAAATTGTGTCTGGTCTATTTTCATACATAATGGGATAGGGTAGCTATTCGCATGTCATGTCTTATAATGTTTAACCTTATATTTTTATCAAGATATATAAAACCATATTAATTATTGAAAAATACAAAGAATAGTATTGCAATATTTAGTTAGTATATTTAATTAGTTTAATTATCAACTCAATTTAGCTAATTTGTTTATATTGGAACAACTTTCTGTTAAATCCAATCCCTGTTTTATTTTATGACAAACAACCATCAATAAACAAATTATAGGTCAGTGAGATTTGACATGCACTAACAAACGTATTCAAGTGTTTCAGAATGGTAGTTAATTGCATTATGAAGCTGATTTGGAATCTACATGTATTGATTTTATTTGTGATAATCATTTTCTTTGAGAACATATACCAAGTCAGTGCAATCCATTTTTAAGAAAGATAACATTTTGTGGTAAATAAAAAAAAGTAAAATCTGCATCATTAGAAAGGTGCCTCAAAAAAGTGCTTCAGAAAGGCTCCTCAATAGTTGCCTCAGAGAGGTACTTCAGAAAGGATCTTCAGAGAGGAACGAGAATAGAAACAACAGTAGAAACTGAGGGCTTCACTTTCAAGATTAGTAATAATGAAAATCAATCTAGAAAGCAACTTTCGATAGGTTAAAATATAACTTATCTAGAATATATATTTCGATATTATAAAAATTTCACCATTTCACATATTATATTAATTTTTTGAAAACTAACGTAGATTGTCAATAAAAAAATTAAAACATTTTTTGTACGATCGCTAGTGATGAGGTTCTCATCATTATTGATCTGCGACATGATTATTTTTCTGTCAAATTTACAAATGGAGAAGACCACACAAAAGCTGGGAGGGATTTGAATCCACGACTTCTTCCTCTCTTCTTCTCCCTTCAACCACCAAACCAACCTTATAACTCCGAGAGAAAATTATGAGAAGAAAAAGTTATACATTGACAGTAAAACAATTTTATATTGTCACTCAATCACAAATCATTGTATGTATAGTAAGTTTGTTAACTTTTATAATAATTACCTTATACATCATACCAACAATAATTTTTTTACACTAACAATGCATAGTCATTAAACTCTTTAATTATTTGATACTTTATGCTGAACATAATAAAATTATGATACCAAACTAGTAGTAGGAGTCTAATCTACTTCACTTTTCAAGTACAAAGCAAGTTGATACATATAGCAGGTTGATACACGTGTAATAACTTCTTTGCTTCAATTTCATAGCCTACAACTTACCATTCAAAATGGAGAAGGAAATTGAGCTGGAGGTCGAGAACATTTCTTCAGTTCTTAACTTTTTAGGTAAGACTGAATTATTATACCCTACTGCACCAACTACCAAGTTAAGAGAAAGGTCCTTATTTCTCTCTCCTCCACCCCTATATATAGAGTATACTTTCCCACTATTTTTCTCATCCTTCTATTTCCAAACATATCTCATTTGAATAGATCACTTGTAGTTTACTACTGAAAGATGGGTTTGAAGATGGCAATATTCATCCTAGGCATGTTCGCCATGCTTCTATTGGTCTCCTCAGAGGTGGCATCCACGAATTCAAAAGAGTGTAAGCCATACATAATTTTAATTGCCTTATATTCTAAAGAAAAAGATAATAACAAACAAATGTCTTTAAAACATTAGTTAAAGAATTATATATATATATATATATATATATATATATATATATATATATATATATATATATATATATAGATAGATAGATAGATAGATAGCTTAAATAACCTTTGATCTTATAAAATATGGTATTCTTTACTTTAGTTTTTAAAATAAAAAAATTAGTCTATGTAAAATTTAAAATTATTTTACTCTTGTTGTCATAACAGCATTAAAATAAAGACGTTGGCGGTCCATTGACTTGCCACATCATTAAGAAATTTGACAGGACAGTCGTATATTTTTTGGTAAACTGTATTTTTAAATCTTTCATCAATTAGTTTGACGTTTTCAATTGTTTTGACCATATGAGGATTTAAAAACACTGTTTATAAAAAAAATTACATATAACTGTCTTGTCATACTCTTTGATGACTTGAAAAGTCAAACGGCTGCCAACGTCATTGTTACATCATCAGTTAATGTTGTTACTTGACTTAATAGACTAAAACCAAAACAAAAAATTATAAGGATTAAAATCAAAACCAAACTCTTTAAAGGACTAAAAAAAATAGAGGACTAAAAGGTTTACATATAAATGCTACAATATATTTCCGTCATAATTTCTATTGTACTTTCACTACATTGGTTTTTAAAAAGATAAATATATTAATTTGTTAGTTTATATATCCCTAAAATATTTGTTGTTGTGAAGCCTTAAAATTAAAAAATGTTTACAAAAGAAGAGGTTTTTAATCCTTTTCATTCCATCATATGTTGTTATGATTTAACACTAACACTTCAACTTTTATGTTCACCTCATATGTTTTTCATCTATCTTTTTCTTCCCATAACCAATTACATTTATCATTTTCTTTCTTTTTCCTTTCTATTATTTCCTTCTCTCACAAAGTACTAACGCAGAAATTGTTATTTGATCCTAGACTGTCATGGTTCCAGATATTTTTCATGTCATACATGCATAATTAAATTTTATTAATTATTCTTTCTGATAAATTTAAAAGATTGGTTACGTGTCGCTTAAAAATTAGTGGAAATCATATACACGTGTTATCTTGAATCATATAATAATTTTTCCATCTAATAGGTATGCAAAAATCGTTTTTCTATGGTACATGGTTCACTAATAACTCTATTTTGTGGTTGTTAAAAGTGTCAAATGGAGTGGATGATGCCAAATATCCTGGTGGAGGTGGCCACCATGGCCAACATGGCCACCATGGCCAACATGGCCATCATGGTCACCACGGCCACCATGGCCATCATGGTCACCATGGTCGTGGTGGCTACCGTCATCGTGGTGGTTACTGTCGCTATGGTTGTTGCAGTGGCCAGACATATAATGGAGGTTGCAGAAGGTGCTGCTATTATGCTGGTGAAGCTATTGCTGCACAAACTCAGGATAAGACTCACAATTGAGACAATGCAATTCTATTTAATGCTTAAGATGTGTCATGAATAAAATCTCATGTCAATAGAGGCTTGGATTCCGATGACTTTTATTATCGCTAGAGATATGTCGCAAGTAGAAATAGTGTTGAATAATACATCGTTGTGCCTGTGTGATGAGTTCAAGAGCAAATTAAAGCAGTGAATATCAGAATATCTATTGTATTAATTCTAATTTTGTCTTAAATAGTGAGTTTTACTTCTAATGTTATAATATATCATTATCGTTTATATCATGCACTATTGCTAAATTTCTTCTCTCATAATATGTTATAGATTACGCTTATAGCTATAATTATTAGAAAGCAGAAAACTGATCAACAACCTAAAGCTTAATTGAACAAGGCCAGGGTCAATGCCGCATTTAAAAAAAGGGCTGTTTGACTTGTGTTTTATAAAATTATTTTATTTTTATTTTTAAAAATAAAAATACAAAAAAAAACTTGTAATGATTAGGTGCTAACAAACCTTTTTATGTAATAGTGCTATGAAAATCGGTAAGGTATCTATATAGTCTATCTTGTTTCTTGTATGCGATCTTAGTTTAGTTTTTTTTTTTTTTAAATTCTTTCCTTTTCATAAATAACTAAATTAATCTTTTTAATAAATTCTCAAGTGTTGTAAGAACCATAAGTTGGTATTAGATATGAACCAAGGGGACCCATAAAGGCTCAGTGCCTAGCTGATTTCATCAGTGAACTGCATCCAATGGTTCAATCTGAGGATGCATGTTGGACTTTATACATCGATGGATCATCAAACCATCTCGCCAGTTGAGCGGGAATTATATTGGAGGGGCCTGGAAGGATGATGTTAGAACAATCTCTCATGTTCAACTTCAAAACTTCAAACAATCAGGCTGAATTTGAGGCACTTCTAGCAGGCCTACACTTAGCACGTGAAATGGGAGCAAAAAGAGTCCTATGCTGAAGTGATTCCAAATTGGCAGAGGGCCACTTGGCAGGAACCTATCAAGTTAAGAAGCCTTACCTCCTTGGGTACTACCACAAAGTCAAAAACTCAATGCAAGATTTTGATGACGTACAGGTGAAATATATTCCATAAGAGCAAAATGCAAGAGCCGACCTACTTACAAAGTTAGCAAGTACCAAGAAACATGGGCATCACCGAACAGTTATTCAACACACCATATTGGACCCAAGTGTTGGGGTTAGGGAGTGTATGGAAGTCACTATAGAACAAGCAGAATGGATGACTCCCATCTTGGCCTACATGAAAGAAGGCACCCTATCGGAAAACCCTAAGGAAGCGCAAAAGTTGAGAACACAAATAGCAAGATACACCATCATAGTTGGAGAGTTACCTTATACATCATACCAACAATAATTTTTTTTATTAATTTGATAGTGTAAAAGTTTTTACACTAACAATGCATGGTCATTAAACTCTTTAATTATTTGATACTTTATGCTGAACATAATAAAATTATGATACCAAACTAGCAGTAGGCGTCTAATCTACTTCACTTTTCAAGTACAAAGCAAGTTGATACATATAGCAGGTTGATACACGTGCAATAATTTCTTTGCTTCAATTTCATAGCCTACAACAGTACAACTTACCATTCAAAATGGAGAAGAAAATTGAGCTGGATGTCGAGAACATTTCTTCAGTTCTTAACTTTTTAGGTCAGACTGAATTATTATACCCTACTGCACCAACTACCAAGTTAAGAGAAAGGTCCTTATTTCTCTCTCCTCCACCCCTATATATAGAGTATAATTTCCCACTATTTTTCTCATCCTACTATTTCCAAACATATCTCATTTGAATAGATCACTTGTAGTTTACTACTGAAAGATGGGTTTGAAGATGCCAATATTCATCCTAGGCATGTTCGCCAGGCTTCTATTGGTCTCTTCAGAGGTGGCATCCACGAATTCAATAGAGTGTAAGACATACATAATTTTAATTGCCTTATACTCTAAAGAAAAAGATAGCAACAAAAGTCTTTAAAACATTAGTTAAAGAATTATATATATATATATATATATATATATATATATATATATATATATAGCTTAAATAACCTTTGATCTTTTAAAATATGGTATTTTTTACTTTAGTTTTTTTTTTAAAAAAATAGTCTATGTAAAATTTAAAATTGTTTTACTGTTGTTGTCATAACAGCATTAAAATAGAGACTTTGGTGGTTCATTGACTTGCCACATCATTAAGAAATTTGACAGGGCAGTCGTATATTTTTTGGTAAACTATATTTTTAAATCTCTCATCAATTAGTCTGATGTTTTCAATTGTTTTGACCATATGAGGATTTTAAAACACAGTTTATCAAAAAAAAAATTACATATAACTGTCTTGTCATACTCTTTGATGACTTGAAAAGTCAAAGGACTGCCAACGTCATTGTTACATCATAGTTAATGTTACTTGACTTAATAGACTAAAACCAAAACAAAAAATTATAAGGATTAAAATCAAAACCAAACTCTTTAAAGGACTAAAAAAAATAAGGGACTAAAAGGTTTATATATAAATGCTAAAATATATTTCCGTCGTAATTTCGATTGTACTTTCACTACATTGGTTTTTAAAAAGATAAATATATTGATTTCTTAGTTAATATGTCCCTAAAATATTTGTTGTGAAACCTTAAAATTAAAAAATGTCTACAAAAGAAGAGGTTTTTAATCCTTTTCATTCCATCATATGTTGTTATGATTTAACACTAACACTTCAACTTTTATGTTCACCTCATATGTTTTTCTATCTATCTTTTTCTTCCCATCACCAATTACATTTATCATTTTCTTTCTTTTTCCTTTCTATTATTTCCTTCTCTCACAAAGTACTAATGGATAAATTATTATTTAATCCTGGACTGTCATGGTTCCAGATATTTTTCATGTAATACATGCATAATTAAATTTTATTAATTATTCTTTCTGATAAATTTAAAAGATTGGTTACGTGTCACATAAAAATTAGTGGAAATCATACACACGTGTTATCTTGAATCATATAATAATTTTTCCATCTAATAGGTATGCAAAAATCATTTTTCTATGGTAAACGGTTCACTAATAACTCTATTTCGTGGTTGTTAACAGTGTCAAATGGAGTGGATGATGCCAAATATCCTGGTGGAGGTGGCCACCATGGCCATCATGGTCACCACGGCTACCATGGTCACCATGGTCGTGGTGGCTACCGTCATCGTGGTGGTTACTGTCGCTGTGGTTGTTGCAGTGGCCAGACATATAATGGAGGTTGCAGAAGGTGCTGCTATTATGCTGGTGAAGCTATTGCTGCACAAACTCAGGATAAGACTCACAATTGAGACAATGCAATTCTGTTTAATGCTTAAGATGTGTCATGAATAAAATCTCGTGTCAATAGAGGCTTGGATTCCCATGACCTTTATTATCACTAGAGATATTTCGCAAGTAGAAATAGTGTTGAATAATACGTGGTTGTGCCTGTGTGATGAGTTCAAGAGCAAATTAAAGCGGTGAATATCATAATATCTATTGTATTAATTCTAGTTTTGTCTTAAATCGTGAGTTTTACTTCTAATGTTATTATATATCATTATTGTTTATATCATGCACTATTGCTAAATTTCTTCTTTCATAATATGTTATAGATTACGCTTATAGCTATATTTATTAGAAAGCAGAAAACTGATCAACAACCTAAAGCTTAATTGAACAAGGCCAGGGTCAATGCCGCATTTAAAAACAGGGCTGTTTGACTTGTGTTTTATAAAATTATTTTATTTTTATTTTTAAAAATAAAAATACAAAAAAAAACTTGTAATGATTAGGTGCTAACAAACCTTTTTATGTAATAGTGCTATGAAAATCGGTAAGGTATCTATATAGTCTATCTTGTTTCTTGTATGCGATCTTAGTTTAGTTTTTTTTTTTTAAATTCTTTCCTTTTTGTAAATAACTAAATTAATCTTTTTGATAAATTCTCAAATGTTGTAAGAACCATAAGTTGGTATTAGATATGAACCAAGGGGACCCATAAAGGCTCAGTGCCTAGCTGATTTCATCAGTGAACTGCATCCATTGGTTCAATCTGAGGATCCATGTTAGACTTTATACATCGATGGATCACCAAACCATCTTGGTAGTGGAGTGGGAATTATATTGGAGGGGCCTGGAGGGATGATGTTAGAACAATCTCTCAAGTTCGACTTCAAAACTTCAAACAATCAGGTTGAATTTGTGGCGCTTCTAGCAGGCCTACACTTAGCACGTGAAATGGGAGCAAAAAGAGTCCTATGCTGAAGTGATTCCAAATTGGCAGAGGGCCACTTGGCAGGAACCTATCAAGTTAAGAAGCCTTACCTCCTTGGGTACTACCACAAAATCATAAACTCGATGCAAGATTTTGATGACGTACAGGTGAAATATATTCCATAGGAGCAAAATGCAAGAGCCGACCTACTTACAAAGTTAGCAAGTACCAAGAAACATGGGCATCACCGCACATTATTCAACAGACCCTATTGGACCCAAGTGTTGGGGTTAGGGAGTGTATGGAAGTCACAATAGAACAAGCAGAATGGATGACTCCCATCTTAGCCTACTTGAAAGAAGGCACCCTACTAGAAACCTTACGGAAGCGCAAAAGTTGAGAACACAAATAGCAAGATACACCATCATAGTTGGAGAGTTATATCGGAAAGGCTTCTCGGCACCTCTTTTAAAGTGTCTCACCAAGGCGCAGTCAGAATACATTTTGGAGGAAACCCATAAATGCATATGTAGAATGCATACAGGTGGAAGATCGATGGCGGCACATGTTCTACATGTTGGATACTATTGGCCTACTATCAAGAGTGACTACATGGAATACATGAAAAAGTGTGTGGATTGCCAAAGGCACAACAACCTTATACACCAACCAGCAGATGAATTGCACAACATTATTTCTCCATGGCCTTTTGCAATATGGGGGATGGACATTCTCGGCCCTTTCCCCCTAGCAAAAGGACAATACAAATTCCTACTGGTAGCAGTTGACTACTTCACAAAAGTGGATCAAAGTTAAACCTTGACCACTATCTCAGCCCACAATGTTCAAAAGTTTATATGGAAAAAACATTATCACCTATTTTAGCATCCCCAAGGTCGTAGTAATGGATAATGGCAGACGGTTCACAGATAAGAAACTTCAAAAATTTCTTGAAAGGATGGATATCGAGCACAAGGTGACGTCAATAGAACACCCTCAATCCAATGGACAGGCTGAGACCACTAACAAGGTCATCCTAGGCGAGCTCAAGAAGAGGTTGGCAAAAGCAAAAGAAGGATGGGCTGAAGAACTACTAGGATAGACATTATACTTTTATTATGTTAATTAGTGTAATAGTTAAAATAAATCATCTAATATAAAATTATTCAAAAAAATAATAGAAAAGTAAAATAAATCTAATATTTATCATTCTCAATTACGTGAAGTATAATGTGAATGAATGAAAAATAAATAAATAATAAAACCCTATTTTATTTAAAAAGGGCAATAAGGAAATTTAATAAATATTATAAGGATAAAAAATAAATAAAATATAAAAAGCTATAAGTTAGAAGCTAGCGTTTAAAAAACGCTACTTCAAGTAACGTTTCTAAAAACGCTAAGCTACTAAAAAAACTTGTTTACTAAACAGTCAAACAAGTTTTTTAGCTAGTAAAAAAGTTAAAAGCTAGCTGAAATAACTTATCAAACATAGCATAAAGCATATGCTGAATCAAAGCATTGCAAAGCTCAAATGCCAGAGGGACTTACTAGTGACAGTGATTATGATTATTCCTTCCAAAATAGACAAACTTTAATTGAGTTTAATCTCTACAAAGAAAATGTTATTGGTATATTTGATTAGGAGGCAGGTTATTGGTACATCAATATTTATTTTCTTCTTTTTTGGAAAAAAATCAACATTTAACTAAACAACTTAATTAATTACTTATTGAAAAAAAAATTATCAAATGAGACTTAGGCTAATAGGCTTAAATAATACTTTGATCCCAATAAAATACCTTAAATATTTTTTTGTTTTAGTCCTTTAAATATATTTTTTATTTTAATCTCTGTAAAATTTATTTATTTTTAGTCTCTACTGTTAAGTAACACTGTTAATTAACATGCAAGGAAGATGTGATTCTTGGTAAATTCATGTTTCATGACTTTCAAAAGCAGGATAACATGTGGTGGTTGGTGGAATACATGAATTGTGAATTTGATGTAACATGGATCATGCTTCGTGGAGGGTATGGTGGATTAGATGTTTTGCAATTTCAATGTTTTAGAGAAATGGGTTTTCTGTGGATTTTAGGTAGTCAAGGTGGTGTTTTGAATGAGTAAAAACTCATGTGTTGTAAGTTGGTGGTTGGATATGGGTACATCTTGTATTCTTTGACTTTTATTAAAAATATGTTTTTTTTTTCTGTTAAAAAAAATAGACGTTCAATATAAAATGAGAATTCTATATTAAATTAATTAGCATTTTAAATGACATTTTGATTATTTTCACAAATAAATAAACATTTCATACTAAATTTCATATTTTATTGATTTATTTCATATTTAATTTCATTATGATTATTTTATTATAAAATGAATTATTCACAAAAAGAAATCAAGCAAAAAAAAGAGAGAAACATTCTGGTGTTACTAAATAAAATAAAAAATTGTGCATTGCTCAAGAGATTGTCAAGTGGAGCTTTCCAGTTTTAAAACATTTTACTTTATATACAGTATAGAGTATAGATAAATATAGATATAAAATTTTTCTAATTATTTGAAAAATATTACACTTGCACTACCTATAAGGGAGATTGTCATAAACAAAGAGAAATATTATATGCAGTTAAAAAAACTTCAGAGATATTAATATAATTTGCTCTAAATATAAAAAGAAAATGTCATAAAAGATATAAGTGATTTTTTTTTAAATTATAATTTTTCAAAAATAATTCAGGACAGGGTGAACAAACGGTCCAACCCGGTCTTAAACCGAATTAGTGGAACAAACAGTTAAAATCACTAAGAGCTGAGCAAGTTTATTCTTCCGGTGGATGAAGAAGCTGGAACGGACCTTTGCTAAAGACTCTTCTTCATTTGATTTGAACGGACGCTGTGGAACGGCATTCCAAACATACATGTATAAGTCACTAACTAACCTCGAGCAAATCAGATATCTCCTAGAAACGCTTTTGCTCATTGGAAGCTCTGCTATACACTGACGAGGATTCATTCACCGTTTGGCGATTTCGACTTCCATTTTTGACGAGGTATTGAAACCTTTTGTTGTCACTTAATTAATGTCTTTTAGAGTGGACACTTTGAACAATGTTATTTACCGAAACTCAGTCCTACGCTGAGCCATCAATACCACTTTTGAAATCTTAACCGGAGTTATAAGATTACCTTGATGGTCAAGAAAGAAGGAAAGGGGGGAGAGGTCGTATATGTGTTTAAATTCCTCTACTAACAAAAAAAACTAACATTTGTCATAAAAAAAAACTTCTGAATTTCTAATCCATCTTTTGAGTTTCTTTCAGAACAATGATCACTCTGAGTAGTTCCACCGGCGAAACCTTTGAGGTGAACGAAGAGGTGGCTTTCAAATCAGAGACCATCAAGAACCTCTACACTGATTGTACCGGTGGCACAACAGTCCCTGTCTTGCAAGTTACTGGCCCGATTCTTGCCAAGGTCATCCAGTACTGCGAGAAACATGTCGAGGTCCAGGTCGTTGATGGGGTCGCTATTTTAATGGATGGGGTTGAAGAGTTGGAAGAATGGGACAGCGATTTCATCGAGGGCCTTAACAATGCACAAGCTCTTTGATATTGTTGCGGTCAGTTCTCAACTCTCTTTCCTGCTGTCTGTTATTTCTTCATTATATATATATATATATATATATATATATATATATATATATATATATATATATATATATATATATGTGTGTGTGTGTGTGTGTATTGATTTAATTTAGCTTAGGGTTCTGTATGAAATTGAGAATTTTTATGATTGGTCAATTTTATTTTTTTGCCGATCATGGTATTGGTACGGATTATTCATCGTCGGAATGCTAAACTCCGTGGGGACCGTGAACACATACCAAAGTGGGTATTCCCCTCCCGACATGGTTTATTCCATACCCAAAGTGGCATAAGCAGAATTCGAACTCTGGACCATGATTGGTCAATTTGATTTGTCTTTTGGGTTTTTTGTTTAGGATTTTGTAGGACTTGTAAAATCTACTGATTTTTATCTGAACTTGAGAGTTTTAGTAATTTTTTTAGCTGATTTTTGTTACTTGATGCTAGCAATTTGCTATATATTATAATATTATAATATTATATATATTATTCTTTGCAGGCTGCAGACTATCTCTGTATCCAAGAGCTGCTCAACTTCACCTGCGATCATATAGAACAAACGATCCATAACTTTACTCCCGAGGAAGTTAGGACCTACTACACCACTAGGTAGAATTCAGTCAAATCTTTCATTTGGTAATGTGTAGGTGTAGGTTCTTTAGCAGATTGTGTAGTTTGTGACCTAGAACTAAATGTTTTCTATACTTTTATTGGTGTAATTTCTTGGTGGATTGTGCCTTGCATCTTTTCTATACCAGTTTTATAGAATGACTAATAGATTGACACTATATTGTTGCTGCAACATTTTTTTCTCTGATCCTTTGTTAAGAGATAGTTGCCACTTTTCATTTCTGCAACATTCCTTTCTGTTTCATTCACCTGCACACTACTAGCTAGCTTCTTTTCTATTACTCAACTTTTAGTTAGAGCACATGAGAAAGAATGGTCAAATTGGAATATCATTGTCCCTGAGAATTTGTCTCCTAAGTACATACAACAAATGACAAATTAGAGAAGAGGATTGTACTTATTAATTGAACATATTTTTGGTTCACGGGATTGGGTATAATACAATTCTTCATGTCACATAATTGGAAAGATGATCCTAAGCTTTGCAAGAAACAGATTTATGGCCCGCATTACTGCTCAAAATCCACCAAATTGACTTGCTAGAAGTGAACAAAAACAATAGACATTAAAGTAGTCCCCCACTATAATTTCAAATATAATCAAGGAGATTGATATCAGAACACAGAACCTTCCTTCAAGTGCTATGGGAAAATAACAACGTATTCCCTTTATTCCCTTTCCTTTTCTGCAAGATTCAAGAAGAGTGTGAGAGCATCACATACAAACTATACTAAGCAAGCACATGAAAATGTAAAATAAAAGAGGTTTTGTATTTGAAGCAATTAATAAGTTGCTGTTGTCTTCCCATTTGAGTTGAGAGCAGATTTAGAGCCAGAAGTAGCTCCTCCTCTACTTTCCTTAGAAGCGTTATCATCCTCTGACATATTACTATTAGAGCTCTGTCCATCTGATCTTGCATTAGTCTCTTCTGCATCTTCCCCATTGCTGACATGTTTCTGGTTCTTCCTGGACCATGCATCCTTGCCCCTGATCGTGGAACACAACAAACTGTTACAAATTTATGTAGAATAACGCACTCCCAAATATTAAGTTTTGGTCATTTTAATCCTAAAATTATAATAATATCCTTTTAATCTTTGATATTACTATGTTAGCGTTTTGATATCTAGATAAATTTAGAGTTTTGGTATAGTTGCCTTTTAGATCAATAGTTGAATGAGACCGGACACATTCAATTATAGAGATGGCGATAGAGCTATTCAATAAATGAAAATTTATAAACTTTTCTATCCTGTGCAGCATTACATACGTAAGTAACATTTATTATCCACTTTTAACCAATTTTGACAAGTAAATTAATTATATTTTCTTGAAAAATATTTATTATCTCTTTCTCCTATTTATTTTACAGACTCACCGCTTTATAATCTCTCTCTTTCTACTAAAAACTTGTATAACTATTTTTTTTTTCTTTTACTACCTCTCCTTGCAGTAGTGGGAGATAAAAATGTAACCAGTTCTGTAAAGTATTTTTAAGATTTTTTTAATTCATACGGTGTTGCTTTACATGAATAAAAAAAATCGTAGATAGAGATTTACTTTTCAAAATAAAAAGTTATTTAATATTTACTTTTCAAAATTGGTTTCAACTATTATTGGCTTTTTGTTTTTTTGTTGCAGTATATTGCCTTTTAGATTTATAAGCAGTATACATTATTGCCTATGCATATTTGGATTTATAGACACCAAATAAGAAACATAATTCAGTGGATTGGCTTCAATCATATATTGCTTTTTATTTCTTATAGCAGTATTTTGAGACTATGACGTTAGATTTTGAATGCTTTACGGGTCTTAATCCTTGTACAGTTATACAGAGACACGTAGGATTGTCATTCTCATAATGCAAGTGTGAATTAGAGATCAGCTTTGTATATTTTTTTAAAAGTCAACTAAATTAATCACTTTCCTTAATCATGATGAATCGGTTAATTAGGTATTATATTACTCTTAATTTGCAATGTTCTTCTAAAATTATCCTTAGTTTTTTTTAAATTAATCATCTCTCTTTCTACTTAGGACTCGTTTGGATAAACAACTTAATTAAGATCTTATATAATAAGTTCTTATGTAATAAGAACTGATATTATAAGTTTTTAAAATTTAATAAGTTGACTACGTTTGGATATAATTGTTGAAAAGTGCTCACACAATTTTAAAGTGTTTGGATACATTATTACATAAGCTCTTATAAAATATTTTCTTATTTTATAAATTAAAAAATTAAGAATAAAAAAAAAGTAACAAATGATTAATAAAAAATAATATATATCACAAAAATATTAAAAATTAACAAATAAATATTCACTTTGATGTTGATATGTTGAAATTATTTTGGGTCCTTTGCAAAAAAAATTTATCTCATATTATTTGTATTTCTCATGAATACTAAAATTAATTATAAAAGACAAAGAACGTAAGTCAAAATAAAAGATTAGTCCTCTATAAAAAAGTAAAAGGTTAGTATACATATATATGAATGAACGAAAAATAAAAAAAAAGAATGAAATAAAAAAAAATGAAAAGAGAAAGAAGAATGAAAGTTGTTATGTTATGCACATACGTGAAATAAGATAAAATAGAGAAAAAATGAGAAACAAAAATGTCACGCTAAACTTTGTGGTTAATAAGGATCGAACATTGACCCTTTGTAATGTGCCGCATAAGCTATACTGGACAGCTTATGAAAATAAACCTAAAAGATCTTATGAATCATTCATAAGATATTTTTATAAGCTATGTCAAGCACTCTTATAAACACTTATAGTATAAGATAAATCTCAATCCTAATAAGAGAGAAAAAGAGTATATTTCATTAATTTTCAGAATTTATTATTCTTTGAATAAAAAATTTGTTAATTAATTATGAGTACTTTAGGGAAAAAATAATTAATGCAACATATAATTAGAAAAGGGTATAAAAAGAAGGACAAATAATGTTTTGAAAACGATCTTATAAAAAGGGATGGAGAGAGCAATTCACTAGTAAAAATGGATAATAAATTATACTTAACCTGGGCAATGTTGTACATGATAGAAAAATCCAAAAAATAATCATACCAAAATCTAAATTATCAAGTACCATAGAATTTCTCTAATCGTTATTGTTGCAATTTGAGGAAATAAAAATTACTATTATACTGTAATGTTAGATATTAAAATAACTGTCATTTCCAAGAAAAAAAAAGCCTTTTATCCGCATCATGTATCCCTCAAGCTTAGAACAATTATCCTAATTTGCTTGATGCTCATGTCCCAAATATATGTCTGTGGACTTGTGGGGCTTCTTTGATTCTTTGCCTTTTGTTCTGCCATGGTTTTGGCAAATGTTGATGCGATTTCAAGTTCTGGCTCCAGAAGTTCATCGTCAGCTGGACGCACCCGTTGCTGAGTTCCAGTTGGACACAGATAGGGGTGCTCCATCCTAACCAGGTTTGTATAAGATTCTCTCGTCCAAGTTGGTGGAGGATTGCTGATTATAGATCCTTCTAGTAACGAAGCAAATTCAGTAGATACAGGATGAACATAGTCATACCTCTTCCATTTAGGTGTAGATACTGTATTGAGACTACGTTCAAGAGGTTCCTGAAGAGATCTCAAGATCACATCTTTCTTCTTGCAATAGTTCTGTTCATTTCTGGTGAAGAATGCAACAAGAAACCTTGCTTTGTCTACTTCTGCCTTTGTTTTCCCTTTTGGGGGGATCGTCCATTAAGGCCAAGCATCTCTCTAAGCATCCCTTGGACGCACAAATTTTGTCATATCTAACTAGAGAGATGGACGGTGTGCTATTGTGGATGTTGTAGCAACTGTTGGAGCAGGTTGTGGAGCACTTATGGATTCACTCTCAGTGTCTTGAGAGGTGGGGGCTAGAATTGGAAGTTTCCTTGGCCTGGCTGCCTGAGTCTTTACTCTCTTTGGTATTTTGGCAGGAAGAACAAAAGTACGTATTTTGGACGTTGTAGATACCTTTTGTTTCTTCTATTGTGTAGACTCCATCTCTTCAGTTTTTCTTTTGATTTGGTCAATGGGCAAGTGATCCTCATCATCAAAGTCATCTGGTATTTTCAGCTTGCGAACTCTGGGCTTTTCGGGTGCACGCTTCACTGAAACAGTCTTTGGAAGCTGCTCATCCTATGCAGGCTTGGACGAAGCAATCCTTGGACGCTTCTCAGTAGATGGATTGGATGATGTAGGAGCAACATGTCTTTTCTTGGTTCTTCTTTCTTTCTCTGCATCTTCTTCTTGCTATTGTGACATATGTCTTGTCACTTTCTTGCTTTCTTGTTCTTGCATCAGTCTTTTGATCTTCTTCCCAAGACCAAGAAGATCAATATCTTCTTCTTTGTCATTTTGGATAAGCCTACTTTGCTCATGACTCTTCTTATTTATGCTTTCCTCATCCAATTCCCTTAGCACCTTAGTAGTAAGCTTGATCTTCATCGGGTTAATATTTGTTTCACCGAATTTCTGCTGTGTTGCAACCATTCCTCCTTTTCTTGTAATGCGCTCATTATCAGCTTCGTCCAACTCATCAAATAATCGTTGGTATACTTTATGATCCCAGAGGATCTTGTTTAGTAGTGCGGCATAGAAGATGTCATCATTTCCACCAAATAGTCTTCATCATACGCAAAATATTGATGTAAATGGTGTGAGGTAGGTTAAATGGGATACCTTCCATTAGATGAAATATCACGAACTTATGTAAGTCCATGACTGAGTCCTTAGACCCAACTTTGTGCAGAATGCTCTTATTGCATACTTGCGGCCATATCTTAGCTTCTTCACACAAATTCTTGTATTCAATCTTGGATGAGTCTGTAGTCTTGTCCTTGCAAAGCACCTTCCCAACATGGTTTCCATATTTCTTGGCCCACTCTGGACTGTAATGATTTTGTTCCCTGACACAGCCAATGACTTTGGCTATGGATTCAGTGGACAGAATCACTTCTTGTCCAAGTGCAGTGGCCATTAGTTCCCTTGAAGTGTGGAACCTTGCATTCCTCCAGAACATCTTGATCAGCTCTGGGAATATCTTCTAGTTGTCGTTGAAGTATCCTCTAATTCCACATTTGAGGAGAGTTGCTTCAATGTTGAGACCTAACTTTTCAAGGTGTTCAATGTCGAAGAAGTGCTCAACATATACAGAAGTAGCACCTTAAGACACTATAGTGGTTTCAGGGTAGGTATGAACATCAAGTTTGGAGGCACTTGAGTTGGTAGAGTTCGACATGGTGATAAAGGTTGGATTTTTAGGTTTTGCAGAGAGTGTTTAGATTTTTGAGAGAGAGAATGCTTTAGGTAGAAGATAATCTCAGAGTAGGGAAATTGGTAAAGTATTCTTCTGAGTGGATTTGATAGCTTAAGTATGGGCTATGTTTGGAGAACATGAAACGGTTTTAGGCTTTTATGAGAATTTGAAATGGAGGTTATGCCACTAAACTCGCCATGATGAGGCGTGCTGAGGATATGGGTAACTGTGTACGATTACCAACAGTTTAGTGACTCAGCATAGAGCATTTACTCACACTTACTCAAAATGAAACCGTTTTAGCCATTATGTAAAAACATGTTAAATGAAAGATTCATAACAGAAAAACATCGTCCAGTCATTGGACTTAAATGTAACATATGTAGTGCACATGCATGACTAAGTGACCTTTGGATGACTTAAATGTAACATGATGAGGCGTGCTGAGGATATGGGTAACTGTGTACGATTACCAACAGTTTAGTGACTCAGCATAGAGCATTTACTCACACTTACTCAAAATGAAACCGTTTTAGCCATTATGTAAAAACATGTTAAATGAAAGATTCATAACAAAAAAACATCGTCCAGTCATTGGACTTAAATGTAACATATGTAGTGCACATGCATGACTAAGTGACCTTTGGATGACATGCCCATTGGATGCTATAGTCACATTGGACGCTACATGTAGATATTAATCATTCCTTTACAAGATCCATGCCAAGTCTATTCGTTAGAAGGACTAGCTTGTCTTCAGTAAGGAGTTTTGTAAATATATCAACTAGCTGATTTTCTGTGGTTACAAAATGTAATTCCACAGTACCTTTCTAAGCATGATCTCTTATAAAGTGATGTTTAATTTCTATATGTTTTGCCCTTGAATGCAATATAGGGTTTTTAGAGAGATCAATTGCAACTTTGCTATCACAGAAGATGGGAATGTTACTCTTATATATGCTGTAGTCCTCAAGTTGATGCTTGATCCATATGATTTGAGAGCAGCACTTTGTAGTTGAAATATACTCTGCTTCAACAGTGGATAGTGCAATGGTTCCTTGCTTCTTGCATATCCAGGAGACTAAGTTTCCACTAATGAAGTGACATCCTCCACTAGTGCTTTTTCTTTCAATTCTGTCTCCAGCATAGTCATCATCATAGTACCCAACTAATATGAAATCTTTCTACCTTTTGAAATATAGACCAAGATTAGTTGTTCCAACAAGGTATCGAAAAATTCTTTTAACAACAGTTAAGTGAACTTCCCTTGGGTCAGATTGGAATCTGCCACATAAGCATACACTGAACATGATGTCAGGTCTGGACGCTGTGAGGTATAGGAGTGATTCTATCATTCCTCTGTATAGGGTGTTGTCCACCTTCTTTAAACTATCGTCCAGTCCAAGTACTGTTGTTGGATGCATAGGAGTTTTCATTGGTTTTGCATCGTCCATCTTGAACTTCTTCAGAAGCTCCTTAACATACTTGGTTTGATGTATGTATATGTCTTTATCAGTTTGCTTGATTTGCAGTCCAAGGAAGAATTTTAGTTCTCCCATCATGCTCATCTCAAACTCTGTCTGCATTAACTTAGCAAACTCCTCACAAAGAGATTCATTAGTAGCATCAAATATGATATCATCAACATATATTTGAGCAATAATAAAATAAGAAGAATAATCTTTGCAAAACAATGTAGTGTCTACTTTTCCTCTTGAAAAACCATTTTCTGAAAGAAATGAGCTGAGTTTTTCATACCAAGCTCTTGGTGCTTGTTTCAGTCCATATAAGGCTTTGTTAAGTTTGAAAACATGATTAGGAAAGGCATCACTTTCAAACCCTGGGGGTTGTTCCACATAGACTTCTTCTTTTATTATTCCATTGAAGAACGCACTTTTTACGTCCATTTGATATAGCTTCATATTGCTATGAGCTGCAAATGATAGTAAAATGCGAATTGCCTCTAGACGTGCAACAGGTGCATAAGTTTTAGTATAATTTATACCTTCTTGTTGTGAGTAACCTTTGGCTACCAGCCTGGCTTTGTTTCTCACAACTTTACCTATTTCGTCCAGCTTGTTTCTGAACACCCACTTAGCTCCTACAGCTTCTTTGTCATCAGGGAGTTCTACAAGCTTCCAGACATCGTTCTTTTGAAACTGGTGAAGTTCTTCTTACATTGTTTTGACCCAGCTTTCATCTTCCAGGGCATCATCCACAGTCTTAGGTTCTATCTGTGATATCAATGTTGTGTGACCTTGTTGTTAAAGTGAAGATCTGGTTCTGACTCTATCCTTTGGATCACCAATGATTTGATCTTCTGGATTATGCTTCTTTGTTTGCCAGTTGCGTCCAGTTGGTTCCCTTTGTTCTTCTACTAGACCGTCCAGGGGAGCATTGGACTCTTCAATTGAGACATCACTATTGGACGAGTCTGATGACTTCTTTACATCGTCTAGCTTGAGTTATGCAAATGATTCATCTAGCTCTGATAATTTCTTATCAGGCTTAGTGTCATTGAACTTCACATGGATAACTTCTTCAACAACTAAGGTTCTAGAATTATAAACTCTATATGCCTTTGAAGTTTCTGAGTACCCAAGCAATATTCCTTCATCACACTTAGAGTCAAACTTTCCCAAGTTATCCTTAGTGTTTAGAATGAAACATTGACATCCGAATGGATGGAAGTAAGATATGTTGGGTCGTCTCCCTTTCCACAATTCATATGGAGTCTTTTTCACGATAGGCCTAATATAGATTATATTTGGTAAATAACAAGCAGTATTCACTGCTTCAGCCTAGAAGTGTTTAGGGGTTGAATTATCATTCAACATGGTTTTGGCCATCTCTTGAAATGACCTGTTCTTCCTCTCAACAACACCATTTTGCTGAGGTGTTCTGGGTGTTGAGAAGTTGTGATGGATACCATTTTCCTCACAGAACCTTTGAAAACTTTCATTTTTGAATTCTCCCCCATGATCACTTCGGATCAAAGTAATGCATACTTCTTTTTCATTTTGAATTCTTTTACAGAAGTTATAGAAGACCTTAAAAGACTCATCTTTGTGAGATAGGAACATGACCCATGTCCATCTTGTATAGTCGTCCACTACAACCAATATGTATCTCTTACCACTTACTGAGGCTGTTCTTGTAGGTCCAAACAAGTCAATATGTAACAGCTCAAGAGGTCTAGAAGTGGAAACAATGTTTTTAATTGGAAAAGAACTTTTTACTTGTTTCCCTTTCTAATAGGCTTCACAAAGAAGATCATCTTTGTATGACATACTTGGTAATCCTCTCACGAGGTTATGCCTATTAAGCTTTGAGATTAATCTCAAACTGGCATGCCTAAGCTTTTTATGCCATAACCAATGATTTTCTTTAACTGAAACTAAGCATGATACATTTTGACTTGATAGTTCCCCAAGTTTAATCTTGTACAGATTACCTTGCCTCTTTGCAGTAAAGAGAAGGGATCCATTAGAGTTCTTGACTATACATTCACCATTGTTAAAGACAACATCATATCCACTATCACATAATTGACTTATGCTCAGTAGATTGTGTTTGAGACCTTTAACATAAAGAACATTATCAATAGAGGGAAAGGGTGGCATATCAATCTTACCCACGCTAGCTATCATCCCTTTCTGATTCCCTCCGAAAGTGACTGTCCCACCAGTCTTGGGTTTGAGGCTTTGGAACATATACCTTTCTCCTGTCATATGATGTGAGCACCCACTATCCAGGTACCATGACTGGAGTTTCTTTCCTGCTATTAAGCATGTCTGCAACAGAAACAATTTTATCCTTAGGTACCCAGATTGACTTGGGTCCTTTCTTGTTAGTTTGAAGGGCATTGGACTCTCCCTTCTTAGGCTGATGTCTGTATTTGGACGTTATATGTCCAGGTTTTCCATAAAAGTAACAAACATCTACATCTTCGTCATAAATATATTTCTTTCCCTTATATTCATGTCCTGACCTGTCATTGGGTCTTTTACAACCTTCGTATTTTAAAAGCGTGTTAAGGTTGTCAGATCCCTTATATTTTAGGCTGTCAATCTCTTCATGAAGTTTCACAACATCGTGTGGTGGACCTCTTAAGGAAGTATCTGCTTCAACTTTCAGAAGCTTCTCAACTAGCCTTTTGTTTTCTGCTTTGAGAGTTTTAATCTCTATGGAAAGCTTCATCTCTTTAGTCCTTGATTCCTCATAGGACTTATAAGCATGATTGCAATCATTCCATAGGCTTCATGTTCTTTTGAGAGCTTTGCAAACTTTTTATGCAAATCTTCCTTTTCACTTTCAAGTTGTTTAAAACTGTTTTCTAAAACTTCTTTTTCTTTTGAAAGTAATTTGAAAGATTTCTTCAAAGTTTTGTAGACCTTTGATAGAATAGAAGAGTTCGAAAGTAATTCATGATAGGCTTCTTGAAATGATTTTAAATCGTTAAAGTTTACCTCATCTTCCTCTTCTGGTTCGGAAGAATCTGATGTAGTGTCTGCCATCAAACATATGTTTGCTTCTTCCTCCTCTTCATCGTCCGATGACGAGTCATCTTCTAGGTCTTCCCATATGGACATCAGAACCTTCTTGCCCTTCTTTTTGTTGAAGACTTTCTTCTTTTTGTCCTTGCTCCTCTCAAGGTCTGGGCATTCTGATTTGAAATGTCCGAGTTTCTTACATTCATAGCACACGATTGGACTATTCTCCTTCTTCTATTTGAGTCCTTTCTTGTTCAGGTTTCTCCAACTGGATCCACCTTTCTTCTTCCACATATAGTGGATTCTCTTGGATATGAAGGATAGCTCATCACCCTTGTCTGAGTCATCATCTTCAGATTGTTCGTCTGATGATACTTTAGCTTGCATGGCTTTGGACGATGGTGCTTTCTTTGGCTTCTGGACGTTGAGTGCCAGAGACTTGCTTTTCTTTGCATCACCATCTTGCTACAGCTCCAGCTCATGCACTTTAAGGATTTCCACATGCTCTTCTAAGGACATATCATCCAGTCCTTTGGTTGCTCTCAAAGCTGTAACATGTGGTCTCCATTGCCTAGGCAAACTCCTCATAATTTTGTCAATATGTTCATAGTTATTGTAATCTTTACCGTGTGCTCTAAGCTCATTTAGTATGGTTTGAAACCGTCCAAACATAGTTTATATATCGTCGTTTCCCTCCATACTAAAAAATTCATATTGACGAGTAAGAAGACTGAGTTTGTTACGTTTTACCTGGGTGGAACCCTCATACATTGACACAAGAGTGTCCCACATTTGTTTCGCACTTTTGAAATTGTGCACTTTGTTGTATTCTTGTTCGGACAGTGCACACATGATGATGTTTCTGGCTCTGGAGTTGAAATGAAGTCTTTGTTTTTGCTCCTTCGTCCATCTAGCCTTTTGGGATCTCGTTGAGATTCTCATCGAATGGAACGTAGTCGCCCATCTCCACAACATCCCACATATCAATATGACAGGATTCAAAGAATGCTATCATTCTTTGCTTCCAATAATCATATTTGACACCCTTGAAGAGTGGTGATCTGTTCACAGCTTGTCCTTCGTTTTCCATCTTTCCCCGGATCTGGATTCCTCTATACTGCTAAGTACTCAACCCAAGAGGTCGAGCTCTGATGCCAACTGAAATTCAGAGAATCACACTAGAAGGGGGTTGACTAGTGTATTTGTTAGAACCTTTAAAAACTTTTCACAAAGATGGATATATATTGTCTTAATATTTACAAGGAACTTGTAAAAGTGAACGATTGCAAGTATCGTCCAATCGTTAAAAGAAACAGTTCAATGGAACTGCGTTTTCATATACCGTCCAAGCGTGAGGCAAAAGGATTTTCGCAAATATAGAGAGAAGAAATTTGTGCGTATGATGCAAAGAAGCAACTTAAGAGAATAACTTATAAACTTAAAAGCGAAAGAGTAAAAACACTTGGTTTATACTAGTTCACTCAATCTGAGCTACGTCCAGTTCTCCTTCAAAAACCTTTGAAGGGTTCCACTAATCAAGTTCTGATTACAAACAAGTATTATATACTCTACCACTTTTGGCTACAAGTATTCTCTAAGCCACTTCTGGCAAACCTTTACCCTATGTTTGGATAAGGAAATTTATTGAGGTAATTCAATTTTTTAACGAATTTGAAATGCTTTAAGATGAAATGGGTCGTTTGGATAAAAAATTTAAAGAGAAATTGAAATAGTGGAATTTTTATGAGGTATTTTAATTAATCAAAATAATAGAATTTGAAATCCTTCCGCAAAGCAAAGAATTTGAAATTCTTCTTCGCGTACACTCGCTTGTAACTCTCGCTCCGCTTCGCTTGCAACTCTCGCTCTCATTCCAGTCTCGACCCTCACTCCCTCGCTCTCTTACTCGTGCTCTCTCTCTCTCTCTCTCTCTCTCTCTCGGCACACACTCTCTCTCGCAGTGGTTTCAGGTTCGTCTCTCATCTCTTTAATCCAGGGTTTCATTTTTTATTCGTTAATTCGTGTTTCGTTTTCTATTTCATTGTTTGATTTCACTTATTATTATGTTTTTTTAGGAAAACCACTCATTCACGACGAACCCTAATCCTATTTAATGCGTTCTCCAATTGCTCTGGATTTTCCTTCAATTTTGTCTTTACGATTCTTACTCAGGTGCAACCCTAATCCTAATCGTGTTGTTTGCTTTTTTATGCAAACTAGTAGATTCTTACTCTGCTTTTATTGGTTAAATTGTTGATTAATTCATTTATATTTATAGATTTCCTGTGTTGTAAATCTAAACCACATATTTTGTTCAAAGTGTTCATATTATTCAACATTTTATGATAAGTTGAGATTTAAAATTTGTGGTGTGGCCTTTTTGGTTGTGAGGACTGAGGATATACATTAATTAAGTTATTACTACTTGAGATACAATTTTGTCTTTTGGTTGTGAGGATCTAAACCACATAGGTTCAATGATTTGCATTTCACAAAATGCAAATAACAGCAGGGTATACATTAAGCTATTACTACTTGAGATACCTATGACTTTCCTCTAACACACAAGAAAGACCATTGCAATGTGAACTTCTGTTATGTGCGCTCTTTGGTTTATGACTATTTGTAGAAAAACTCAGCAAGTGGTCATTTTTCTAGAATGTTGGCAGTTTCCAGTTGCCACCTATTGTTAAGCCTCATCTAATGTAAATCGATTCACATAATGTGTCTAGGATGGATTTCTTGAAACTTTGATACATTTTTATGTAGAACTGAGTCATAGTAAAGATTGAGCTAATGTGTATTGCTCCACTTTATTTCATTTTTTCAAGTTAAACCCTTTTTAGTTGCTTACTATAAATATTAATCTGCATGAAATTTAGTAAAAAAAAACTAGAGCAGCACCACTTTTGGCTCCCCCGATCCATCAAATACCATCAAGGAAGTTTCTAAGGTATGTATGCATATATGGGAGGAGTATGTACTGTTTACACGTGGTAATGGATGCAGGGGAAAATTAGTGGTTTAAACTATTCATTCTTTGAGTGGTTTGTGGTTGAATAGCCCGGGTTTATGCTTGACTAATTTGGATGGCTAATACAAGCTTTATGGTCAGTGATCTAACAACTGTGTACACGTTAAGACGTAGAAGGGTAGAATAAAATGTATTATTCCTTTTTATATTTATTTATATTATTCTGTTAGGAATTTTTTCAGGGTAGAGAAAACTGCAGTAAAGAATCATAGAGTATGCAGTTGTGCTAAAAGATTTACTAGTATTCAGGACCTATGCAAGTGTCATGCAAAATGGAATCATAAACAGATTGAGATTGCCATGCTTAGTTCTTACAGTTAAAATCCTCTTATATGTTGTTTTACTTTTAACAGAGAAAGGATATGTATTCCTTCTCATCTCAAATTGCATCTAATTTAATAACTGCACATGCTTTAAATTTCCTTTCCTATTGTAAGTTCAATTAAAATGCCAATTTTATATTGTTTTTTAATCTGATAAAAAGTTGTTTGTGCCTGTGTTCATTGTCTTTGCTTCTTAGGTGGTAAGTAAAAATTAATAACTTTATTTTGGGGTTGAAAGCATAGTGTGTAAGTCTTCTTAAGTTTGGTTACAACTTGTAATTCAGGTATAGTTCATTTCAATTCCATCTTTGATATGTGATTTTGTCACTATAGTGACAAGGCATTTCCTTTTCATTTCAAGTACTTATATGGTTGGTCCACTAAGAAGGAAGTGGGGTAGGAGGACAATTCTTCAAATGATTAACAATCGATTAATCTGTTGTGCTTTTGCAGGGCAAGCGGATGTGGTTTTCAAGTTATCAGAAGATAATTCAACTCTGAATCTTAGTATAAGTTTTTACTATCATGTAAATTTTTTTTTGATAGGCTACTATCATGTAATTTGAGATTTGAATTAGTTATGACTGAGATTTATAGTGTGAAGTTGGATACTCAAGGACTTGTTTTGAATAGATTAATTTGCAATGATATTATACTTCTTCTTTTTTTTAAAAAAAAAAGTTATCAATATTGTTGTAAAAATGATCAATATTTATATTTTAAATTATTAAATATTTAAAATGATTTTTGAATTAAATATTTAAAAATTAGATAATGTTTATTTTTGATAAAGTTTAATATTGAAATTTCATCTTTTTAAATATATATTTAAAAATAAAATTTTGCATATGGTGGAAATTGAATTGTCCTATCCAAACTAAGAATTTGAAATTTAAGGAATTTGAATTGATTTATCCAAACAAAGCATTTAGAAAATGAAGGAAATTAAAATCAAAGCAATTCAAATTTCTAGCATTTCAAATTCACTGGAATTTTGAAATTCCTCATCCAAACACAAGGTTAATCTCCCCCTGAGATTAAAGAACACCCAAGTATTCTTTGTCACTAAGCCACTCCTGGCTTTCCAAACAGAAACTGTTTGATTACAAATTTAGCAAATAACTCTCACAGAGAGGATGTTACAATGTAAGCAAATACACAAAGAACTTAGCAAAGCTAAGGAGATTTCTCTTTTTGCACAAGTCTAGGTCGTCCAATTGATTTGGCAGAGTTTCAACTCTTAGAAAACTTGAATGCTCCGTTGTTGATTTTGTGAGCTTGTTCCTCTATTTATAAGCAACTTGGTGAACATATCCGTTGTGGGATTTGTGCCTTTGCCAATAACCGTTTCTCTCGTAAATATATGACTGTTGCTACGTGTTAGCTTGGGGTGGAGAGATGGAGGAGACAACAGTGCATGCAGCACCTCCACTACTTGTATGGTTTTTGCAGAGAAAAGCTTTTTTGTCCCCTGTGGTATACACTTTTCAAATTTTCAAATGAAATGTCACATTAGAAAAGAGAGGGAATAACAGAACATTTCAGAGAATCATCATCGAAAAGCATAAGTGTACTTTCACATAATCATGGACGCATTATATAACTGTTTGATAGAAAAGATGATGTAAGTTATATAGGCGTTGGACGCTTCCCATTTGGACACAGTGCTTACACACTGATTTTTGCAAAGCATTGGACACTTGTATTATAACAGCGTGTTGGACGCTAGTTTTAGTACTTATGAAAACAAGTTTCCAATTACTCCTTGGACGCATTATACACATTGAAATATAAAGTTTGAGTTTAAGAAATACAATACCATTGAGGCGTTAGACGGTGTGGTACCTATAATACTCAAACATAAACCATTAGATACTTCACAATTTAATCTCATTTATTATCATCAAAACCGAAGTTTGAGGGGTTGGACATCGTCCAAAGTCTTAGATTCTAACAATCTCTACCACTGTGAGTCATCCAGTAACAACCTTCATATATTAAGAAATTATACCTATAGGTTGTTGCACATGAATATCCAGTGCCGGCCGTGGGGTAGTTGGGAACTTGGGAGGTGCCACCGCACAGGGCCCATAGATGTAAGGGGTCTAAAAAAATTGAGATGACTCTAATATGAAGAGAAAAAAATTAATATTTTGGCAACAACTCATTTTGTTGGTATTTTTAAAACTCATTTAATTGACAAATTTTAACTTATTCAAGCATTATGGGGTATAAAATTGTTTTGTTGGGAAAGAAAAAACTCACTCTCATAATCTCTATGCTTTGAAAGGAGCTAGACTCTGCCAATCGGTTAAGAGATATTCTTGGTGAAAAGAAAAAAAATGATTAATAAAAGTTTAATTTCCACAAAAAAAATTAAATGTCTATTCACATGTAATATTTTGTAGGCTTAAATACATTTTTGATCCTACAAATTTGGGTCACTTTTGTTTTTAGTCCCCCAAATTTAAATTTGTTTTTTTTAGTCCCTTAATTTCGAAAAATGCTTGTTTTAGTCCCTCTTCATAAAAAAAATTCTCAGATTGATTTTGGGGTGATTGAGATGTTTATTTTTTATGGAGAGTAACTAAAAAGAACATTTTTCAAAATTGAGGGCCTAAAAATGTAAGTTTAAATTTGGAAGACCAAAAGCAAAAGTGTCTTAAATTTAAGGGACAAAAACATATTTAAGTTTATTTTATATTTGTAAGTATTTATGTGTAAAGAAAATATTTTGTATGTAACAAAATGCATTATTTTTAATGAAATTGTGTACACATTTTTATGAAAAATATGTTTATAATACTTGTATAAAAAGGGCCCTCATATATTGTTTCTTCCTAGATCCATAAAATGTCAAGACCGGCCTGTGCATATCTTTTCTATTTTATTTTTTTTCATTCTTTATTGTAGTTGCGATAAAATGTTAGGCAAATCAAAAGGTAATGGACATGACTTTATTAGTGAAGTTGCGACAATTGGAAGGATACATCATCAGAATGTAGTACAATTAATTGGATTTTGTGTTGAGGGTTCAAAGCATGCTCTTGTTTATGAATTCATGCCCAATGGATCTCTTGATAAATTTATTTTTTCCAAAGATGGAAATATAGACTTAAGCTATGACCAAATATATAATATATCTATTGGAGTAGCTCGTGGGATTGCTTATCTCCACCATGGGTGTGAGATGCAGATTCTGCATTTTGATATCAAGCCCCACAACATTAAAGATCTCTGATTTTGGATTGGCAAAGCTATATCCAGTAGATAATAGCATTGTCACCATGACAGCCGCAAGAGGGACAATTGGGTATATGGCTCCAGAATTGTTTTATAAAACATATTGGGGAAATATCCCATAAGGCTGATGTTTATAGCTTTGGAATGCTTTTGATGGAGATGGCAAGCAAGAGGAGAAACCTAAATCCTCGTGTAGAGCATTCAAGCCAACTTTACTTTCCCTTTTGGGTTTATGATCAACTCAAAAAAGAGAAAGACATAGGAATGGAAGATATCACAGAGGAGGAAAATAAAATAGCAAAGAAGATGATCATGGTTGTACTTTGGTGTATACAACTGAAACCAAATGATCGCCCCTCAATGAACAATGTAGTGGAAATGCTTGAAGGAGACATTGAAAGCTTGGAAATACCTCCAAATCCTTCTCCATATATATATGAAACAACAGAAGACTTTAACCAACCAATATCTAGTGACTTCATTAGTTCTATGGAAACTGCAACTAATACTCTAGTAGAGAATACTATTTGACAATGCAAAATAGCTATTTATTTGCACATGCCTTATTGTCTTGAACACTTGTCCATCTATAATAATCCACTTGTCTATTTCATTTCCTATTGTTTTATATTTGAATGGTTAGAAAATGGATTAACAAAATTAAAATTTTGTTCGAACTTTCCAAATATGTAATCATGTTATGTGGTGATACTCACACTTAATATAAGACAAATTGTGTCTGGTCTATTTTCATACATAATGGGATAGAGTAGCTATTCGCATGTCATGTCTTATAATGTTTAACCTTATATTTTTATCAAGATATATAAAACCATATTAATTATTGAAAAATACAAAGAATAGTATTACAATATTTAGTTAGTATATTTAATTAGTTTAATTATCAACTCAATTTAGCTAATTTGTTTATATTGGAACAACTTTCTGTTAAATCCAATCCCTGTTTTATTTTATGACAAACAACCATCAATAAACAAATTATAGGTCAGTGAGATTTGACATGCACTAACAAACGTATTCAAGTGTTTCAGAATGGTAGTTAATTGCATTATGAAGCTGATTTGGAATCTACATGTATTGATTTTATTTGTGATAATCATTTTCTTTGAGAACATATACCAAGTCAGTGCAATCCATTTTTAAGAAAGATAACATTTTGTGGTAAATAAAAAAAAGTAAAATCTGCATCATTAGAAAGGTGCCTCAAAAAAGTGCTTCAGAAAGGCTCCTCAATAGTTGCCTCAGAGAGGTACTTCAGAAAGGATCTTCAGAGAGGAACGAGAATAGAAACAACAGTAGAAACTGAGGGCTTCACTTTCAAGATTAGTAATAATGAAAATCAATCTAGAAAGCAACTTTCGATAGGTTAAAATATAACTTATCTAGAATATATATTTCGATATTATAAAAATTTCACCATTTCACATATTATATTAATTTTTTGAAAACTAACGTAGATTGTCAATAAAAAAATTAAAACATTTTTTGTACGATCGCTAGTGATGAGGTTCTCATCATTATTGATCTGCGACATGATTATTTTTCTGTCAAATTTACAAATGGAGAAGACCACACAAAAGCTGGGAGGGATTCGAATCCACGACTTCTTCCTCTCTTCTTCTCCCTTCAACCACCAAACCAACCTTATAGCTCCCAGAGAAAATTATGAGAAGAAAAAGTTATACATTGACAGTAAAACAATTTTATATTGTCACTCAATCACAAATCATTGTATGTATAGTAAGTTTGTTAACTTTTATAATAATTACCTTATACATCATACCAACAATAATTTTTTTTATTAATTCGATAGTGTAAAAGTTTTTACACTAACAATGCATAGTCATTAAACTCTTTAATTATTTGATACTTTATGCTGAACATAATAAAATTATGATACCAAACTAGTAGTAGGAGTCTAATCTACTTCACTTTTCAAGTACAAAGCAAGTTGATACATATAGCAGGTTGATACACGTGCAATAACTTCTTTGCTTCAATTTCATAACCTACAACTTACCATTCAAAATGGAGAAGGAAATTGAGCTGGAGGTCGAGAACAACTCTTCAGTTCTTAACTTTTTAGGTAAGACTGAATTATTATACCCTACTGCGCCAACTACCAAGTTAAGAGAAAGGTCGACCTTATCTCTCTCTCCTTCACTCCTATATATAGAGTATACTTTCCCACTATTATTCTCATCCTTCTATTTCCAATTATATCTCATTTGAATAGATCACTTGTAGTTTACTACTGAAAGATGGGTTTGAAGATGGCAATATTCATCCTAGGCATGTTCGCCATGCTTCTATTGGTCTCCTCAGAGGTGGCATCCACGAATTCAAAAGAGTGTAAGCCATACATAATTTTAATTGCCTTATATTCTAAAGAAAAAGATAATAACAAACAAATGTCTTTAAAACATTAGTTAAAGAATTATATATATATATATATATATATATATATATATATAGCTTAAATAACCTTTGATCTTATAAAATATGGTATTCTTTACTTTAGTTTTTAAAATAAAAAAATTAGTCTATGTAAAATTTAAAATTATTTTACTCTTGTTGTCATAACAGCATTAAAATAAAGACGTTGGCGGTCCATTGACTTGCCACATCATTAAGAAATTTGACAGGACAGTCGTATATTTTTTGGTAAACTGTATTTTTAAATCTTTCATCAATTAGTTTGACGTTTTCAATTGTTTTGACCATATGAGGATTTAAAAATACTGTTTATAAAAAAAATTACATATAACTGTCTTGTCATACTCTTTGATGACTTGAAAAGTCAAACGGCTGCCAACGTCATTGTTACATCATCAGTTAATGTTGTTACTTGACTTAATAGACTAAAACCAAAACAAAAAATTATAAGGATTAAAATCAAAACCAAACTCTTTAAAGGACTAAAAAAAATAGAGGACTAAAAGGTTTACATATAAATGCTACAATATATTTCCGTCATAATTTCTATTGTACTTTCACTACATTGGTTTTTAAAAAGATAAATATATTAATTTGTTAGTTTATATATCCCTAAAATATTTGTTGTTGTGAAGCCTTAAAATTAAAAAATGTTTACAAAAGAAGAGGTTTTTAATCCTTTTCATTCCATCATATGTTGTTATGATTTAACACTAACACTTCAACTTTTATGTTCACCTCATATGTTTTTCTATCTATCTTGTTCTTCCCATCACCTATTACATTTATCATTTTCTTTCTTTTTCCTTTCTATTATTTCCTTCTCTCACAAAGTACTAACAGAGAAATTGTTATTTGATCCTGGACTGTCATGGTTCCAGATATTTTTCATGTAATACATGCATAATTAAATTTTATTAATTATTCTTTCTGATAAATTTAAAAGATTGGTTACGTGTCGCATAAAAATGAGTGGAAATCATATACACGTGTTATCTTGAATCATATAATAATTTTTCCATCTAATAGGTATGCAAAAATCATTGGTTCACTAATAACTCTACTTTGTGGTTGTTAAAAGTGTCAAATGGAGTGGATGATGCCAAGTATCCTGGTGGAGGTGGCCACCATGGCCAACATGGCCATCATGGTCACCACGGCCAACATGGCCATCATGGTCACCATGGTCGTGGTGGCTACCGTCATCGTGGTGGTTATTGTCGCTATGGTTGTTGCAGTGGCCAGACATATAATGGAGGTTGCAGAAGGTGCTGCTATTATGCTGGTGAAGCTATTGCTGCACAAACTCAGGATAAGACTCACAATTGAGACAATGCAATTCTATTTAATGCTTAAGATGTGTCATGAATAAAATCTCGTGTCAATAGAGGCTTGGATTCCCATGACCTTTATTATCGCTAGAGATATTTCGCAAGTAGAAATAGTGTTGAAGAATACGTCGTTGTGCCTGTGTGATGAGTACGTCGTTGTGCCTGTGTGATGAGTACAAGAGCAAATTAAAGTGATGAATATCATAATATCTATTGTATTAATTCTAATTTTGTCTTAAATCGTGAGTTTTACTTCTAATGTTATTATATATCATTATCGTTTATATCATGCACTATTGCTAAATTTCTTCTCTCATAATATGTTATAGATTACGCTTATAGCTATATTTATTAGAAAGCAGAGAACTGATCAACAACCTAAAGCTTAATTGAACAAGGCCAGGGTCAATGCCGCATTTAAAAACAGGGCTGTTTGACTTGTGTTTTATAAAATTATTTTATTTTTATTTTTAAAAATAAAAATAAAAATAAAAATACAAAAAAACTTGTAATGATTAGGTGCTAACAAACCTTTTTATGTAATAGTGCTATGAAAATCGGAAAGGTATCTATATAGTCTATCTTGTTTCTTGTATGCGATCTTAGTTTGGTTTTTTAAAAAAAAAAAAATTCTTTCCTTTTCGTAAATAACTAAATTAATCTTTTTAATAAATTCTCAAGTGTTGTAAGAACCATAAGTTGGTATTAGATATGAACCAAGGGGACCCATAAAGGCTCAGTGTCTAGCTGATTTCATTAGTGAACTGCGTCCAATGGTTCAATCTGAGGATCCATGTTGGACTTTACACATTGATGGATCATCAAACCATCTCGACAGTGGAGCGGGAATTATATTGGAGTGGCCTGGAGGGATGATGTTAGAACTATCTCTCAAGTTCAACTTCAAAACTTCAAACAATCAGGCTGAATTTGAGGCGCTTCTAGCAGGCCTACACTTAGCACGTGAAATGGGAGCAAAAAAAGTCCTATGCTGAAGTGATTCCAAATTGGCAGAGGGCCACTTGGCAGGAACCTATCAAGTTAAGAAGCCTTACAAAGTCAAAAACTCGATGCAAGATTTTGATGACGTACATGTGAAATATATTCCATAGGAGCAAAATGCAAGAGCCGACCTACTTACAAAGTTAGCAAGTACCAAGAAACATGGGCATCACCGCACATTATTCAACACACCCTATTGGACCCAAGTGTTGGGGTTAGGGAGTGTATGGAAGTCACAATAGAACAAGCATAATGGATGACTCCCATCTTGGCCTACTTGAAAGAAGCCACCCTACCGGAAACCCTAAGGAAGCGCAAAAGTTGAGAACACAAATAGCAAGATACACCATCATAGTTGGAGAGTTATATCGGAAAGGCTTCTCGGCAGCTCTTTTAAGGTGTCTCACCAAGGCGCAGTCAGAATACATTTTGGAGGAAACCTATAAAGGCATATGCAGAATGCATGCAGGTGGAAGATCGATGGCAGCACATGTTCTACGTGTTGGATATTATTGGCCTACTATCAAGAGTGACTGCATGGAATACAAGAAAAAGTGTGTGGATTGCCAAAGGCACGACAATCTTATACACCAACTAGCGGATGAATTGTACAACATTATTTCTCCATGGCCTTTTGCAATATGGGGGATGGACATTCTCACCCCTTTCCCCCTAGCAAAAGGACAATACAAATTCTTGCTGGTAGCAATTGACTACTTCACAAAAGTGGATCAAAGCTAAACCCTTGACCACTATCTCAGCCCACAATGTTCAAAAGTTTATATGGAAAAACATTATCTCACCTATTTCAGCATCCCCAAGGTCATAGTAACGGATAATGGCAAACGGTTCACAGATAAGAAACTTCAAAAATTTCTTGAAAGGATGGATATCGAGCACAAGGTGACGTCAGTAGAACACCCTCAGTCCAATGGACAGGCTGAGGCCACCAACAAGGTCATCCTAGGCGAGCTCAAGAAGAGGTTGGCAAAAGCAAAAGAAGGATGGGCTGAAGAACTACTAGGATAGACGTTATACTTTTATTATGTTAATTAGTGTAATAGTTAAAATAAATCTTCTAATATAAAATTATTCAAAAAAATAATAGAAAAATAAAATAAATCTAATATTTATCATTCTCAATTATGTGAAGTATAATGTGAATGAGTGAAAAATTAATAAGTAATAAAACCCTATTTTATTTAAAAAGGGAAATAAGGAAATTTAATAAATATTATAAGGATAAAAAATAAATAAAATATAAAAAGCTATAAGCTAGAAGCTAACGTTTAAAAAATGCTACTTGTTTCTAAAAACGCTAAGCTACTAAAAAAAGCTTGTTTACCAAACAGTCAAACAAGTTTTTTAGCTAGCAAAAAAAAGTTATAAGCTAGCTGAAATGATTTGTCAAACATAGCATAAAACATATGCTAAATCAAAGCATTGCAAAGCTTGAATGCCAGAGGGACTTACTAGTGACAGTGATTCTGATTATTCCTCCAACGTACATGTGTATCAGTGATCCCACCACAACTTTCCTCTTTCCAAACCAGACAGACTTTAATTGAGTTTAATCTCTACAAAGAAAATGTTATTGGTATATTTGATTAGGAGGCAAGTTATTGGTACATCAATATTTATTTTCTTCTTTTTTGGAAAAAAAAAAATCAACATTTAACTAAACAACTTAATTAATTACTTATTGAATAAAATTTTATCAAATGAGACTTAGGCTAATAGCCTTAAATAATACTTTGATCCCAATAAAATACCTTATATATTTTTTTTGTTTTAGTCCTTTAAATATATTTTTTATTTTAATCTCTGTAAAAAAAATTTTTTTTTTAGTCTCTACTATTAAGCGACAGCATTAATTGACATGCAAGAAAGATGAGATTCTTGGTAAATGCATGTTTCATGACTTTCAAAAGCAGGATAACATGTGGTGGTTGGTGGAATACACGAATTGTGAATTTGATATAACACATTGATCATGCTTCGTGGAGGGTATGGTGGATTAGATGTTTTGCAATTTCAATGTTTTAGAGAAATGGGTTTTCTGTGAATTTTAGGTAGTCAAGGTGGTGTTTTGAATGAGTAAAAACTTATGTGTTGTAAGTTGGTGGTTGGATATCGGTACATCTTGTATTCTTTGACTTTTATTAAAAATGTTTTTTTTTCTGCTAAAAAAAATAGATGTTCAATATAAAATGAAAATTATATATTAAATTAATTAGCATTTTAAATGACATTTTGATTATTTTCACAAATAAATAAACATTTCATACTAAATTTCATATTTTATTGATTTATTTCATATTTAATTTCATTATGATTATTTTATTATAAAATGAATTATTTACAAAAAGAAATCAAGCAAAAAAAAGAGAGAAACATTCTGGTGTTACTAAATAAAATAAAAAATTGTGCATTGCTCCAGAGATTGTCACGTGGAGCTTTCCAGTTTTAAAACATTTTACTTTATATACAGTATAGAGTATAGATAAATATAGATATAAAATCTTTCTAATTATTTGAAAAATATTACACTTGCACTACCTATCAGGGAGATTGTCATAAACAAAGAGAAATATTGTGTGCAGTTAAAAAAACTTCAGAAATATTAATATAATTTGCTATAAATATTAAAAAAATGTCATAAAAGATAAAAGAGATTTTTTTAAATTATAATTTTTCAAAAATAATTCAGGACAGGGTGAACAAACGGTCCAACCCCGACCTTAAACCGAATTAGTGGAACAAACAGTTAAAATCACTAAGAGCTGAGCATGTTTAGTCTTCCGGTGGATGAAGAAGCTGGAACGGACCTTTGCAAAAGACTCTCCTTCATTTGATTTGAACGGACGCTGTGGAACGGAATTCCAAACAAACATGTATAAGTCACTAACTAACGTCGAGCAAATCAGATATCTCCTAGAAACGCTTTTGCTCATTGGAAGCTCTGCTATACACTGACGAGGATTCATTCACCGTTTGGCGATTTCGACTTCCATTTTTGACGAGGTATTGAAACCTTTTGTTGTCACTTAATTAATGTCTTTTAGAGTGGACACTTTGAACAATGTTATTTACCGAAACTCAGTCCTACGCTGAGCCATCAATACCACTTTTGAAATCTTAACCGGAGTTATAAGATTACCTTGATGGTCAAGAAAGAAGGAAAGGGGGGAGAGGTCGTATATGTGTTTAAATTCCTCTACTAACAAAAAAAACTAACATTTGTCATAAAAAAAAACTTCTGAATTTCTAATCCATCTTTTGAGTTTCTTTCAGAACAATGATCACTCTGAGTAGTTCCACCGGCGAAACCTTTGAGGTGAACGAAGAGGTGGCTTTCAAATCAGAGACCATCAAGAACCTCTACACTGATTGTACTGGTGGCACAACAGTCTCTGTCTTGCAAGTTACTGGCCCGATTCTTGCCAAGGTCATCCAGTACTGCGAGAAACATGTCGAGGTCCAGGTCGTTGATGGGGTCGCTATTTTAATGGATGGGGTTGAAGAGTTGGAAGAATGCGACAGCGATTTCATCGAGGGCCTTAACAATGCACAGCTCTTTGATATTGTTGCGGTCAGTTCTCAACTCTCTTTCCTGCTGTCTGTTATTTCTTCATTATATATATATATATATATATATATATATATATATATATATATATATATATATATATATATATATATATATGTGTGTGTGTGTGTGTATTGATTTAATTTAGCTTAGGGTTCTGTATGAAATTGAGAATTTTTATGATTGGTCAATTTTATTTTTTTGCCGATCATGGTATTGGTACGGATTATTCATCGTCGGAATGCTAAACTCCGTGGGGACCGTGAACACATACCAAAGTGGGTATTCCCCTCCCGACATGGTTTATTCCATACCCAAAGTGGCATAAGCAGAATTCGAACTCTGGACCATGATTGGTCAATTTGATTTGTCTTTTGGGTTTTTTGTTTAGGATTTTGTAGGACTTGTAAAATCTACTGATTTTTATCTGAACTTGAGAGTTTTAGTAATTTTTTTAGCTGATTTTTGTTACTTGATGCTAGCAATTTGCTGCATTGTAGTATTATATTATAATATTATATATATTATTCTTTGCAGGCTGCAGACTATCTCTGTATCCAAGAGCTGCTCAACTTCACCTGCGATCATATAGCACAAACGATCCATAACTTTACTCCCGAGGAAGTTAGGACCTACTACAACACTAGGTAGAATTCAGTCAAATCTTTCATTTGGTAATGTGTAGGTGTAGGTTCTTTAGCAGATTGTGTAGTTTGTGACCTAGAACTAAATGTTTTCTATACTTTTATTGGTGTAATTTCTTGGTGGATTGTGCCTTGCATCTTTTCTATACCAGTTTTATAGAATGACTAATAGATTGACACTATATCGTTGCTGCAACATTTTTTTCTCTGATCCTTTGTTAAGAGATAGTTGCCACTTTTCATTTCTGCAACATTCCTTTCTGTTTCATTCACCTGCACACTACTAGCTAGCTTCTCTTCTATTTACTCAACTTTTAGTTCGAGCACATGAGAAAGAATGGTCAAATTGGAACATCATTGTCCCTGAGAATTTGTCTCCTAAGTACATACAACAAATGACAAATTAGAGAAGAGGATTGTACTTATTAATTGAACATATTTTTGGTTCATGGGATTGGGTATAATACAATTCTTCATGTCACATAATTGGAAAGATGATCCTAAGCTTTGCAAGAAACAGATTTATGGCCCGCATTACTGCTCAAAATCCACCAAATTGACTTGCTAGAAGTGAACAAAAACAATAGACATTAAAGTAGTCCCCCACTATAATTTCAAATATAATCAAGGAGATTGATATCAGAACACAGAACCTTCCTTCAAGTGCTATGGGAAAATAACAACGTATTCCCTTTATTCCCTTTCCTTTTCTGCAAGATTCAAGAAGAGTGTGAGAGCATCACATACAAACTATACTAAGCAAGCACATGAAAATGTAAAATAAAAGAGGTTTTGTATTTGAAGCAATTAATAAGTTGCTGTTGTCTTCCCATTTGAGTTGAGAGCAGATTTAGAGCCAGAAGTAGCTCCTCCTCTACTTTCCTTAGAAGCGTTATCATCCTCTGACATATTACTATTAGAGCTCTGTCCATCTGATCTTGCATTAGTCTCTTCTGCATCTTCCCCATTGCTGACATGTTTCTGGTTCTTCCTGGACCATGCATCCTTGCCCCTGATCGTGGAACACAACAAACTGTTACAAATTTATGTAGAATAACGCACTCCCAAATATTAAGTTTTGGTCATTTTAATCCTAAAATTATAATAATATCCTTTTAATCTTTGATATTACTATGTTAGCGTTTTGATATCTAGATAAATTTAGAGTTTTGGTATAGTTGCCTTTTAGATCAATAGTTGAATGAGACCGGACACATTCAATTATAGAGATGGCGATAGAGCTATTCAATAAATGAAAATTTATAAACTTTTCTATCCTGTGCAGCATTACATACGTAAGTAACATTTATTATCCACTTTTAACCAATTTTGACAAGTAAATTAATTATATTTTCTTGAAAAAAATTTATTATCTCTTTCTCCTATTTATTTTACAGACTCACCGCTTTATAATCTCTCTCTTTCTACTAAAAACTTGTATAACTATTTTTTTTTTCTTTTACTACCTCTCCTTGCAGTAGTGGGAGATAAAAATGTAACCAGTTCTGTAAAGTATTTTAAGATTTTTTTAATTCATACGGTGTTGCTTTACATGAATAAAAAAAATCGTAGATAGAGATTTACTTTTCAAAATAAAAAGTTATTTAATATTTACTTTTCAAAATTGGTTTCAACTATTATTGGCTTTTTGTTTTTTTATTGCAGTATATTGCCTTTTAGATTTATAAGCAGTATACATTATTGCCTATGCATATTTGGATTTATAGACACCAAATAAGAAACATAATTCAGTGGATTGGCTTCAATCATATATTGCTTTTTATTTCTTATAGCAGTATTTTGAGACTATGACGTTAGATTTTGAATGCTTTACGGGTCTTAATCCTTGTACAGTTATACAGAGACACGTAGGATTGTCATTCTCATAATGCAAGTGTGAATTAGAGATCAGCTTTGTATATTTTTTTAAAAGTCAACTAAATTAACCACTTTCCTTAATCATGATGAATCGGTTAATTAGGTATTATATTACTCTTAATTTGCAATGTTCTTCTAAAATTATCCTTAGTTTTTTTTAAATTAATCATCTCTCTTTCTACTTAGGGCTCGTTTGGATAAACAACTTAATTAAGATCTTATATAATAAGTTCTTATGTAATAAGAACTTATATTATAAGTTTTTAAAATTTAATAAGTTGACTACGTTTGGATATAATTGTTGAAAAGTGCTCACACAATTTTAAAGTGTTTGGATACATTATTACATAAGCTCTTATAAAATATTTTCTTATTTTATAAATTAAAAAATTAAGAATAAAAAAAAAGTAACAAATGATTAATAACAAATAATATATATCACAAAAATATTAAAAATTAACAAATAAATATTCACTTTGATGTTGATATGTTGAAATTATTTTGGGTCCTTTGCAAAAAAAATTTATCTCATATTATTTGTATTTCTCATGAATACTAAAATTAATTATAAAAGACAAAGAACGTAAGTCAAAATAAAAGATTAGTCCTCTATAAAAAAGTAAAAGGTTAGTATACATATATATGAATGAACGAAAAATAAAAAAAAAGAATGAAATAAAAAAAAAAGGAAAAAAAATGAAAAGAGAAAGAAGAATGAAAGTTGTTATGTTATGCACATACGTGAAATAAGATAAAATAGAGAAAAAATGAGAAACAAAAATGTCACGCTAAACTTTGTGGTTAATAAGGATCGAACATTGACCCTTTGTAATGTGCCGCATAAGCTATACTGGACAGCTTATGAAAATAAACCTAAAAGATCTTATGAATCATTCATAAGATATTTTTATAAGCTATGTCAAGCACTCTTATAAACACTTATAGTATAAGATAAATCTCAATCCTAATAAGAGAGAAAAAGAGTATATTTCATTAATTTTCAGAATTTATTATTCTTTGAATAAAAAATTTGTTAATTAATTATGAGTACTTTAGGGAAAAAATAATTAATGCAACATATAATTAGAAAAGGGTATAAAAAGAAGGACAAATAATGTTTTGAAAAGGATCTTGTAAAAAGGGATGGAGAGAGCAATTCACTAGTAAAAATGGATAATAAATTATACTTAACCTGGGCAATGTTGTACATGATAGAAAAATCCAAAAAATAATCATACCAAAATCTAAATTATCAAGTACCATAGAATTTCTCTAATCGTTATTGTTGCAATTTGAGGAAATAAAAATTACTATTATACTGTAATGTTAGATATTAAAATAACTGTCATTTCCAAGAAAAAAAAAGCCTTTTATCCGCATCATGTATCCCTCAAGCTTAGAACAATTATCCTAATTTGCTTGATGCTCATGTCCCAAATATATGTCTGTGGACTGGTGGGGCTTCTTTGATTCTTTGCCTTTTGTTCTGCCATGGTTTTGGCAAATGTTGATGCGATTTCAAGTTCTGGCTCCAGAAGTTCATCGTCAGCTGGACGCACCCGTTGCTGAGTTCCAGTTGGACACAGATAGGGGTGCTCCATCCTAACCAGGTTTGTATAAGATTCTCTCGTCCAAGTTGGTGGAGGATTGCTGATTATAGATCCTTCTAGTAACGAAGCAAATTCAGTAGATACAGGATGAACATAGTCATACCTCTTCCATTTAGGTGTAGATACTGTATTGAGACTACGTTCAAGAGGTTCCTGAAGAGATCTCAAGATCACATCTTTCTTCTTGCAATAGTTCTGTTCATTTCTGGTGAAGAATGCAACAAGAAACCTTGCTTTGTCTACTTCTGCCTTTGTTTTCCCTTTTGGGGGGATCGTCCATTAAGGCCAAGCATCTCTCTAAGCATCCCTTGGACGCACAAATTTTGTCATATCTAACTAGAGAGATGGACGGTGTGCTATTGTGGATGTTGTAGCAACTGTTGGAGCAGGTTGTGGAGCACTTATGGATTCACTCTCAGTGTCTTGAGAGGTGGGGGCTAGAATTGGAAGTTTCCTTGGCCTGGCTGCCTGAGTCTTTACTCTCTTTGGTATTTTGGCAGGAAGAACAAAAGTACGTATTTTGGACGTTGTAGATACCTTTTGTTTCTTCTATTGTGTAGACTCCATCTCTTCAGTTTTTCTTTTGATTTGGCCAATGGGCAAGTGATCCTCATCATCAAAGTCATCTGGTATTTTCAGCTTGCGAACTCTGGGCTTTTCGGGTGCACGCTTCACTGAAACAGTCTTTGGACGCTGCTCATCCTATGCAGGCTTGGACGAAGCAATCCTTGGACGCTTCTCAGTAGATGGATTGGACGATGTAGGAGCAACATGTCTTTTCTTGGTTCTTCTTTCTTTCTCTGCATCTTCTTCTTGCTATTGTGACATATGTCTTGTCACTTTCTTGCTTTCTTGTTCTTGCATCAGTCTTTTGATCTTCTTCCCAAGACCAAGAAGATCAATATCTTCTTCTTTGTCATTTTGGATAAGCCTACTTTGCTCATGACTCTTCTTATTTATGCTTTCCTCATCCAATTCCCTTAGCACCTTAGTAGTAAGCTTGATCTTCATCGGGTTAATATTTGTTTCACCGAATTTCTGCTGTGTTGCAACCATTCCTCCTTTTCTTGTAATGCGCTCATTATCAGCTTCGTCCAACTCATCAAATAATCGTTGGTATACTTTATGATCCCAGAGGATCTTGTTTAGTAGTGCGGCGTAGAAGATGTCATCATTTCCACCAAATAGTCTTCATCATACGCAAAATATTGATGTAAATGGTGTGAGGTAGGTTGAATGGGATACCTTCCATTAGATGAAATATCACGAACTTATGTAAGTCCATGACTGAGTCCTTAGACCCAACTTTGTGCAGAATGCTCTTATTGCATACTTACGGCCATATCTTAGCTTCTTCACACAAATTCTTGTATTCAATCTTGGATGAGTCTGTAGTCTTGTCCTTGCAAAGCACCTTCCCAACATGGTTTCCATATTTCTTGGCCCACTCTGGACTGTAATGATTTTGTTCCCTGACACAGCCAATGACTTTGGCTATGGATTCAGTGGACAGAATCACTTCTTGTCCAAGTGCAGTGGCCATTATTCCCTTGAAGTGTGGAACCTTGCATTCCTCCAGAACATCTTGATCAGCTCTGGGAATATCTTCTAGTTGTCGTTGAAGTATCCTCTAATTCCACATTTGAGGAGAGTTGCTTCAATGTTGAGACCTAACTTTTCAAGGTGTTCAATGTCGAAGAAGTGCTCAACATATACAGAAGTAGCACCTTAAGACACTATAGTGGTTTCAGGGTAGGTATGAACATCAAGTTTGGAGGCACTTGAGTTGGTAGAGTTCGACATGGTGATAAAGGTTGGATTTTTAGGTTTTGCAGAGAGTGTTTAGATTTTTGAGAGAGAGAATGCTTAAGGTAGAAGATAATCTCAGAGTAGGGAAATTGGTAAAGTATTCTTCTGAGTGGATTTGATAGCTTAAGTATGGGCTATGTTTGGAGAACATGAAACGGTTTTAGGCTTTTATGAGAATTTGAAATGGAGGTTATGCCACTAAACTCGCCATGATGAGGCGTGCTGAGGATATGGGTAACTGTGTACGATTACCAACAGTTTAGTGACTCAGCATAGAGCATTTACTCACACTTACTCAAAATGAAACCGTTTTAGCCATTATGTAAAAACATGTTAAATGAAAGATTCATAACAGAAAAACATCGTCCAGTCATTGGACTTAAATGTAACATATGTAGTGCACATGCATGACTAAGTGACCTTTGGATGACTTAAATGTAACATGATGAGGCGTGCTGAGGATATGGGTAACTGTGTACGATTACCAACAGTTTAGTGACTCAGCATAGAGCATTTACTCACACTTACTCAAAATGAAACCGTTTTAGCCATTATGTAAAAACATGTTAAATGAAAGATTCATAACAAAAAAACATTGTCCAGTCATTGGACTTAAATGTAACATATGTAGTGCACATGCATGACTAAGTGACCTTTGGATGACATGCCCATTGGATGCTATAGTCACATTGGACGCTACATGTAGATATTAATCATTCCTTTACAAGATCCATGCCAAGTTTATTCGTTAGAAGGACTAGCTTGTCTTCAGTAAGGAGTTTTGTAAATATATCAACTAGCTGATTTTCTGTGGTTACAAAATGTAATTCCACAGTACCTTTCTAAGCATGATCTCTTATAAAGTGATGTTTAATTTCTATATGTTTTGCCCTTGAATGCAATATAGGGTTTTTAGAGAGATCAATTGCAACTTTGCTATCACAGAAGATGGGAATGTTACTCTTATATATGCTGTAGTCCTCAAGTTGATGCTTGATCCATATGATTTGAGAGCAGCACTTTGTAGTTGAAATATACTCTGCTTCAACAGTGGATAGTGCAATGGTTCCTTGCTTCTTGCATATCCAGGAGACTAAGTTTCCACTAATGAAGTGACATCCTCCACTAGTGCTTTTTCTTTCAATTCTGTCTCCAGCATAGTCAGCATCATAGTACCCAACTAATATGAAATCTTTCTACCTTTTGAAATATAGACCAAGATTAGTTGTTCCAACAAGGTATCGAAAAATTCTTTTAACAACAGTTAAGTGAACTTCCCTTGGGTCAGATTGGAATCTGCCACATAAGCATACACTGAACATGATGTCAGGTCTGGACGTTGTGAGGTATAGGAGTGATTCTATCATTCCTCTGTATAGGGTGTTGTCCACCTTCTTTAAACTATCGTCCAGTCCAAGTACTGTTGTTGGATGCATAGGAGTTTTCATTGGTTTTGCATCGTCCATCTTGAACTTCTTCAGAAGCTCCTTAACATACTTGGTTTGATGTATGTATATGTCTTTATCAGTTTGCTTGATTTGCAGTCCAAGGAAGAATTTTAGTTCTCCCATCATGCTCATCTCAAACTCTGTCTGCATTAACTTAGCAAACTCCTCACAAAGAGATTCATTAGTAGCATCAAATATGATATCATCAACATATATTTGAGCAATAATAAAATAAGAAGAATAATCTTTGCAAAACAATGTAGTGTCTACTTTTCCTCTTGAAAAACCATTTTCTGAAAGAAATGAGCTGAGTTTTTCATACCAAGCTCTTGGTGCTTGTTTCAGTCCATATAAGGCTTTGTTAAGTTTGAAAACATGATTAGGAAAGGCATCACTTTCAAACCCTGGGGGTTGTTCCACATAGACTTCTTCTTTTATTATTCCATTGAAGAACGCACTTTTTACGTCCATTTGATATAGCTTCATATTGCTATGAGCTACAAATGATAGTAAAATGCGAATTGCCTCTAGACGTGCAACAGGTGCATAAGTTTTAGTATAATTTATACCTTCTTGTTGTGAGTAACCTTTGGCTACCAGCCTGGCTTTGTTTCTCACAACTTTACCTATTTCGTCCAGCTTGTTTCTGAACACCCACTTAGCTCCTACAGCTTCTTTGTCATCAGGGAGTTCTACAAGCTTCCAGACATCGTTCTTTTGAAACTGGTGAAGTTCTTCTTACATTGTTTTGACCCAGCTTTCATCTTCCAGGGCATCGTCCACAGTCTTAGGTTCTATCTGTGATATCAATGTTGTGTGACCTTGTTGTTAAAGTGAAGATCTGGTTCTGACTCTATCCTTTGGATCACCAATGATTTGATCTTCTGGATTATGCTTCTTTGTTTGCCAGTTGCGTCCAGTTGGTTCCCTTTGTTCTTCTACTAGACCGTCCAGGGGAGCATTGGACTCTTCAATTGAGACATCACTGTTGGACGAGTCTGATGACTTCTTTACATTGTCTAGCTTGAGTTATGCAAATGATTCATCTAGCTCTGATAATTTCTTATCAGGCTTAGTGTCATTGAACTTCACATGGATAACTTCTTCAACAACTAAGGTTCTAGAATTATAAACTCTATATGCCTTTGAAGTTTCTGAGTACCCAAGCAATATTCCTTCATCACACTTAGAGTCAAACTTTCCCAAGTTATCCTTAGTGTTTAGAATGAAACATTGACATCCGAATGGATGGAAGTAAGATATGTTGGGTCGTCTCCCTTTCCACAATTCATATGGAGTCTTTTTCACGATAGGCCTAATATAGATTATATTTGGTAAATAACAAGTAGTATTCACTGCTTCAGCCTAGAAGTGTTTAGGGGTTGAATTATCATTCAACATGGTTTTGGCCATCTCTTGAAATGACCTGTTCTTCCTCTCAACAACACCATTTTGCTGAGGTGTTCTGGGTGTTGAGAAGTTGTGATGGATACCATTTTCCTCACAGAACCTTTGAAAACTTTCATTTTTGAATTCTCCCCCATGATCACTTCGGATCAAAGTAATGCATACTTCTTTTTCATTTTGAATTCTTTTACAGAAGTTATAGAAGACCTTAAAAGACTCATCTTTGTGAGATAGGAACATGACCCATGTCCATCTTGTATAGTCGTCCACTACAACCAATATGTATCTCTTACCACTTACTGAGGCTGTTCTTGTAGGTCCAAACAAGTCAATATGTAACAGCTCAAGAGGTCTAGAAGTGGAAACAATGTTTTTAATTGGAAAAGAACTTTTTACTTGTTTCCCTTTCTAATAGGCTTCACAAAGAAGATCATCTTTGTATGACATACTTGGTAATCCTCTCACGAGGTTATGCCTATTAAGCTTTGAGATTAATCTCAAACTGGCATGCCTAAGCTTTTTATGCCATAACCAATGATTTTCTTTAACTGAAACTAAGCATGATACATTTTGACTTGATAGTTCCCCAAGTTTAATCTTGTACAGATTACCTTGCCTCTTTGCAGTAAAGAGAAGGGATCCATTAGAGTTCTTGACTATACATTCACCATTGTTAAAGACAACATCATATCCACTATCACATAATTGACTTATGCTCAGTAGATTGTGTTTGAGACCTTTAACATAAAGAACATTATCAATAGAGGGAAAGGGTGGCATATCAATCTTACCCACGCTAGCTATCATCCCTTTCTGATTCCCTCCGAAAGTGACTGTCCCACCAGTCTTGGGTTTGAGGCTTTGGAACATATACCTTTCTCCTGTCATATGATGTGAGCACCCACTATCCAGGTACCATGACTGGAGTTTCTTTCCTGCTATTAAGCATGTCTGCAACAGAAACAATTTTATCCTTAGGTACCCAGATTGACTTGGGTCCTTTCTTGTTAGTTTGAAGGGCATTGGACTCTCCCTTCTTAGGCTGATGTCTGCATTTGGACGTTATATGTCTAGGTTTTCCATAAAAGTAACAAACATCTACATCTTCGTCATAAATATATTTCTTTCCCTTATATTCATGTCCTGACCTGTCATTGGGTCTTTTACAACCTTCGTATTTTAAAAGCGTGTTAAGGTTGTCAGATCCCTTATATTTTAGGCTGTCAATCTCTTCATGAAGTTTCACAACATCGTGTGGTGGACCTCTTAAGGAAGTATCTGCTTCAACTTTCAGAAGCTTCTCAACTAGCCTTTTGTTTTCTACTTTGAGAGTTTTAATCTCTATGGAAAGCTTCATCTCTTTAGTCCTTGATTCCTCATAGGACATATAAGCATGATTGCAATCATTCCATAGGCTTCATGTTCTTTTGAGAGCTTTGCAAACTTTTTATGCAAATCTTCCTTTTCACTTTCAAGTTGTTTAAAACTGTTTTCTAAAACTTCTTTTTCTTTTGAAAGTAATTTGAAAGATTTCTTCAAAGTTTTGTAGACCTTTGATAGAATAGAAGAGTTCGAAAGTAATTCATGATAGGCTTCTTGAAATGATTTTAAATCGTTAAAGTTTACCTCATCTTCCTCTTCTGGTTCGGAAGAATCTAATGTAGTGTCTGCCATCAAACATATGTTTGCTTCTTCCTCCTCTTCATCGTCCGATGACGAGTCATCGTCTAGGTCTTCCCATATGGACATCAGAACCTTCTTGCCCTTCTTTTTGTTGAAGACTTTCTTCTTTTTGTCCTTGCTCCTCTCAAGGTCTGGGCATTCTGATTTGAAATGTCCGAGTTTCTTACATTCATAGCACACGATTGGACTATTCTCCTTCTTCTATTTGAGTCCTTTCTTGTTCAGGTTTCTCCAACTGGATCCACCTTTCTTCTTCCACATAGAGTGGATTCTCTTGGATATGAAGGATAGCTCATCACCCTTGTCTGAGTCATCATCTTCAGATTGTTCGTCTGATGATACTTTAGCTTGCATGGCTTTGGACGATGGTGCTTTCTTTGGCTTCTGGACGTTGAGTGCCAGAGACTTGCTTTTCTTTGCATCACCATCTTGCTACAGCTCCAGCTCATGCACTTTAAGGATTTCCACATGCTCTTCTAAGGACATATCATCCAGTCCTTTGGTTGCTCTCAAAGCTGTAACCTGTGGTCTCCATTGCCTAGGCAAACTCCTCATAATTTTGTCAATATGTTCATAGTTATTGTAATCTTTACCGTGTGCTCTAAGCTCATTTAGTATGGTTTGAAACCGTCCAAACATAGTTTATATATCGTCGTTTCCCTCCATACTAAACAATTCATATTGACGAGTAAGAAGACTGAGTTTGTTACGTTTTACCTGGGTGGAACCCTCATACATTGACACAAGAGTGTCCCACATTTGTTTCGCACTTTTGAAATTGTGCACTTTGTTGTATTCTTGTTCGGACAGTGCACACATGATGATGTTTCTGGCTCTGGAGTTGAAATGAAGTCTTTGTTTTTGCTCCTTCGTCCATCTAGCCTTTTGGGATCTTGTTGAGATTCTCATCGAATGGAATGTAGTCGCCCATCTCCACAACATCCCACATATCAATATGACAGGATTCAAAGAATGCTATCATTCTTTGCTTCCAATAATCATATTTGACACCCTTGAAGAGTGGTGATCTGTTCACAGCTTGTCCTTCGTTTTCCATCTTTCCCCGGATCTGGATTCCTCTATACTGCTAAGTACTCAACCCAAGAGGTCGAGCTCTGATGCCAACTGAAATTCAGAGAATCACACTAGAAGGGGGTTGACTAGTGTATTTGTTAGAACCTTTAAAAACTTTTCACAAAGATGGATATATATTGTCTTAATATTTACAAGGAACTTGTAAAAGTGAACGATTGCAAGTATCGTCCAATCGTTAAAAGAAACAGTTCAATGGAACTGCGTTTTCATATACCGTCCAAGTGTGAGGCAAAAGGATTTTCGCAAATATAGAGAGAAGAAATTTGTGCGTATGATGCAAAGAAGCAACTTAAGAGAATAACTTATTAACTTAAAAGCGAAAGAGTAAAAACACTTGGTTTATACTAGTTCACTCAATCTGAGCTACGTCCAGTTCTCCTTCAAAAACCTTTGAAGGGTTCCACTAATCAAGTTCTGATTACAAACAAGTATTATATACTCTACCACTTTTGGCTACAAGTATTCTCTAAGCCACTTCTGGCAAACCTTTACCCTGTGTTTGGATAAGGAAATTTATTGAGGTAATTCAATTTTTTAACGAATTTGAAATGCTTTAAGATGAAATGGGTCGTTTGGATAAAAAATTTAAAGAGAAATTGAAATAGTGGAATTTTTATGAGGTATTTTAATTAATCAAAATAATAGAATTTGAAATCCTTCCGCAAAGCAAAGAATTTGAAATTCTTCTTCGCGTACACTCGCTTGTAACTCTCGCTCCGCTTCGCTTGCAACTCTCGTTCTCGTTCCAGTCTCGACCCTCACTCCCTCTCTCTCTTACTCGTGCTCTCTCTCTCTCTCTCTCGGCACACTCTCTCTCTCGCAGTGGTTTCAGGTTCGTCTCTCATCTCTTTAATCCAGGGTTTCATTTTTTATTCGTTAATTCGTGTTTCGTTTTCTATTTCATTGTTTGATTTCACTGATTATTATGTTTTTTTAGGAAAACCACTCATTCACGACGAACCCTAATCCTATTTAATGCGTTCTCCAATTGCTCTGGATTTTCCTTCAATTTTGTCTTTACGATTCTTACTCAGGTGCAACCCTAATCCTAATCGTGTTGTTTGCTTTTTTATGCAAACTAGTAGATTCTTACTCTGCTTTTATTGGTTAAATTGTTGATTAATTCATTTATATTTATAGATTTCCTGTGTTGTAAATCTAAACCACATATTTTGTTCAAAGTGTTCATATTATTCAACATTTTATGATAAGTTGAGATTTAAAATTTGTGGTGTGGCCTTTTTGGTTGTGAGGACTGAGGATATACATTAATTAAGTTATTACTACTTGAGATACAATTTTGTCTTTTGGTTGTGAGGATCTAAACCACATAGGTTCAATGATTTGCATTTCACAAAATGCAAATAACAGCAGGGTATACATTAAGCTATTACTACTTGAGATACCTATGACTTTCCTCTAACACACAAGAAAGACCATTGCAATGTGAACTTCTGTTATGTGCGCTCTTTGGTTTATGACTATTTGTAGAAAAACTCAGCAAGTGGTCATTTTTCTAGAATGTTGGCAGTTTCCAGTTGCCACCTATTGTTAAGCCTCATCTAATGTAAATCGATTCACATAATGTGTCTAGGATGGATTTCTTGAAACTTTGATACATTTTTATGTAGAACTGAGTCATAGTAAAGATTGAGCTAATGTGTATTGCTCCACTTTATTTCATTTTTTCAAGTTAAACCCTTTTTAGTTGCTTACTATAAATATTAATCTGCATGAAATTTAGTAAAAAAAAACTAGAGCAGCACCACTTTTGGCTCCCCCGATCCATCAAATACCATCAAGGAAGTTTCTAAGGTATGTATGCATATATGGGAGGAGTATGTACTGTTTACACGTGGTAATGGATGCAGGGGAAAATTAGTGGTTTAAACTATTCATTCTTTGAGTGGTTTGTGGTTGAATAGCCCGGGTTTATGCTTGACTAATTTGGATGGCTAATACAAGCTTTATGGTCAGTGATCTAACAACTGTGTACACGTTAAGACGTAGAAGGGTAGAATAAAATGTATTATTCCTTTTTATATTTATTTATATTATTCTGTTAGGAATTTTTTCAGGGTAGAGAAAACTGCAGTAAAGAATCATAGAGTATGCAGTTGTGCTAAAAGATTTACTAGTATTCAGGACCTATGCAAGTGTCATGCAAAATGGAATCATAAACAGATTGAGATTGCCATGCTTAGTTCTTACAGTTAAAATCCTCTTATATGTTGTTTTACTTTTAACAGAGAAAGGATATGTATTCCTTCTCATCTCAAATTGCATCTAATTTAATAACTGCACATGCTTTAAATTTCCTTTCCTATTGTAAGTTCAATTAAAATGCCAATTTTATATTGTTTTTTAATCTGATAAAAAAGTTGTTTGTGCCTGTGTTCATTGTCTTTGCTTCTTAGGTGGTAAGTAAAAATTAATAACTTTATTTTGGGGTTGAAAGCATAGTGTGTAAGTCTTCTTAAGTTTGGTTACAACTTGTAATTCAGGTATAGTTCATTTCAATTCCATCTTTGATATGTGATTTTGTCACTATAGTGACAAGGCATTTCCTTTTCATTTCAAGTACTTATATGGTTGGTCCACTAAGAAGGAAGTGGGGTAGGAGGACAATTCTTCAAATGATTAACAATCGATTAATCTGTTGTGCTTTTGCAGGGCAAGCGGATGTGGTTTTCAAGTTATCAGAAGATAATTCAACTCTGAATCTTAGTATAAGTTTTTACTATCATGTAAATTTTTTTTTGATAGGCTACTATCATGTAATTTGATATTTGAATTAGTTATGACTGAGATTTATAGTGTGAAGTTGGATACTCAAGGACTTGTTTTGAATAGATTAATTTGCAATGATATTATACTTCTTTTTTTTTTTAAAAAAAAAGTTATCAATATTGTTGTAAAAATGATCAATATTTATATTTTAAATTATTAAATATTTAAAATGATTTTTGAATTAAATATTTAAAAATTAGATAATGTTTATTTTTGATAAAGTTTAATATTGAAATTTCATCTTTTTAAATATATATTTAAAAATAAAATTTTACATATGGTGGAAATTGAATTGTCCTATCCAAACTAAGAATTTGAAATTTAAGGAATTTGAATTGATTTATCCAAACAAAGCATTTAGAAAATGAAGGAAATTAAAATCAAAGCAATTCAAATTTCTAGCATTTCAAATTCACTGGAATTTTGAAATTCCTCATCCAAACACAAGGTTAATCTCCCCCTGAGATTAAAGAACACCCAAGTATTCTTTGTCACTAAGCCACTCCTGGCTTTCCAAACAGAAACTGTTTGATTACAAATTTAGCAAATAACTCTCACAGAGAGGATGTTACAATGTAAGCAAATACACAAAGAACTTAGCAAAGCTAAGGAGATTTCTCTTTTTGCACAAGTCTAGGTCGTCCAATTGATTTGGCAGAGTTTCAACTCTTAGAAAACTTGAATGCTCCGTTGTTGATTTTGTGAGCTTGTTCCTCTATTTATAAGCAACTTGGTGAACATATCCGTTGTGGGATTTGTGCCTTTGCCAATAACCGTTCTCTCGTAAATATATGACTGTTGCTACGTGTTAGCTTGGGGTGGAGAGATGGAGGAGACAACAGTGCATGCAGCACCTCCACTACTTGTATGGTTTTTGCAGAGAAAAGCTTTTTTGTCCCCTGTGGTATACACTTTTCAAATTTTCAAATGAAATGTCACATTAGAAAAGAGAGGGAATAACAGAACATTTCAGAGAATCATCATCGAAAAGCATAAGTGTACTTTCACATAATCATGGACGCATTATATAACTGTTTGATAGAAAAGATGATGTAAGTTATATAGGCGTTGGACGCTTCCCATTTGGACACAGTGCTTACACACTGATTTTTGCAAAGCATTGGACACTTGTATTATAACAGCGTGTTGGACGCTAGTTTTAGTACTTATGAAAACAAGTTTCCAATTACTCCTTGGACGCATTATACACATTGAAATATAAAGTTTGAGTTTAAGAAATACAATACCATTGAGGCGTTAGACGGTGTGGTACCTATAATACTCAAACATAAACCATTAGATACTTCACAATTTAATCTCATTTATTATCATCAAAACCGAAGTTTGAGGGGTTGGACATCGTCCAAAGTCTTAGATTCTAACAATCTCTACCACTGTGAGTCATCCAGTAACAACCTTCATATATTAAGAAATTATACCTATAGGTTGTTGCACATGAATATCCAGTGCCGGCCGTGGGGTAGTTGGGAACTTGGGAGGTGCCACCGCACAGGGCCCATAGATGTAAGGGGTCTAAAAAAATTGAGATGACTCTAATATGAAGAGAAAAAAATTAATATTTTGGCAACAACTCATTTTGTTGGTATTTTTAAAACTCATTTAATTGTCAAATTTTAACTTATTCAAGCATTATGGGGTATAAAATTGTTTTGTTGGGAAAGAAAAAACTCACTCTCATAATCTCTATGCTTTGAAAGGAGCTAGACTCTGACAATCGGTTAAGAGATATTCTTGGTGAAAAGAAAAAAAATGATTAATAAAAGTTTAATTTCCACAAAAAAAATTAAATGTCTATTCACATGTAATATTTTGTAGGCTTAAATACATTTTTGATCCTACAAATTTGGGTCACTTTTGTTTTTAGTCCCCCAAATTTAAATTTGTTTTTTTTAGTCCCTTAATTTCGAAAAATGCTTGTTTTAGTCCCTCTTCATAAAAAAAATTCTCAGATTGATTTTGGGGTGATTGAGATGTTTATTTTTTATGGAGAGTAACTAAAAAGAACATTTTTCAAAATTGAGGGCCTAAAAATGTAAGTTTAAATTTGGAAGACCAAAAGCAAAAGTGTCTTAAATTTAAGGGACAAAAACATATTTAAGTTTATTTTATATTTGTAAGTATTTATGTGTAAAGAAAATATTTTGTATGTAACAAAATGCATTATTTTTAATGAAATTGTGTACACATTTTTATGAAAAATATGTTTATAATACTTGTATAAAAAGGGCCCTCATATATTGTTTCTTCCTGGATCCATAAAATGTCAAGACCAGCCTGTGCATATCTTTTCTATTTTATTTTTTTTCATTCTTTATTGTAGTTGCGATAAAATGTTAGGCAAATCAAAAGGTAATGGACATGACTTTATTAGTGAAGTTGCGACAATTGGAAGGATACATCATCAGAATGTAGTACAATTAATTGGATTTTGTGTTGAGGGTTCAAACCATGCTCTTGTTTATGAATTCATGCCCAATGGATCTCTTGATAAATTTATTTTTTCCAAAGATGGAAATATAGACTTAAGCTATGACCAAATATATAATATATCTATTGGAGTAGCTCGTGGGATTGCTTATCTCCACCATGGGTGTGAGATGCAGATTCTGCATTTTGATATCAAGCCCCACAACATTAAAGATCTCTGATTTTGGATTGGCAAAGCTATATCCAGTAGATAATAGCATTGTCACCATGACAGCCGCAAGAGGGACAATTGGGTATATGGCTCCAGAATTGTTTTATAAAACATATTGGGGGAATATCCCATAAGGCTGATGTTTATAGCTTTGGAATGCTTTTGATGGAGATGGCAAGCAAGAGGAGAAACCTAAATCCTCGTGTAGAGCATTCAAGCCAACTTTACTTTCCCTTTTGGGTTTATGATCAACTCAAAAAAGAGAAAGACATAGGAATGGAAGATATCACAGAGGAGGAAAATAAAATAGCAAAGAAGATGATCATGGTTGTACTTTGGTGTATACAACTGAAACCAAATGATCGCCCCTCAATGAACAATGTAGTGGAAATGCTTGAAGGAGACATTGAAAGCTTGGAAATACCTCCAAATCCTTCTCCATATATATATGAAACAACAGAAGACTTTAACCAACCAATATCTAGTGACTTCATTAGTTCTATGGAAACTGCAACTAATACTCTAGTAGAGAATACTATTTGACAATGCAAAATAGCTATTTATTTGCACATGCCTTATTGTCTTGAACACTTGTCCATCTATAATAATCCACTTGTCTATTTCATTTCCTATTGTTTTATATTTGAATGGTTAGAAAATGGATTAACAAAATTAAAATTTTGTTCGAACTTTCCAAATATGTAATCATGTTATGTGGTGATACTCACACTTAATATAAGACAAATTGTGTCTGGTCTATTTTCATACATAATGGGATAGAGTAGCTATTCGCATGTCATGTCTTATAATGTTTAACCTTATATTTTTATCAAGATATATAAAACCATATTAATTATTGAAAAATACAAAGAATAGTATTACAATATTTAGTTAGTATATTTAATTAGTTTAATTATCAACTCAATTTAGCTAATTTGTTTATATTGGAACAACTTTCTGTTAAATCCAATCCCTGTTTTATTTTATGACAAACAACCATCAATAAACAAATTATAGGTCAGTGAGATTTGACATGCACTAACAAACGTATTCAAGTGTTTCAGAATGGTAGTTAATTGCATTATGAAGCTGATTTGGAATCTACATGTATTGATTTTATTTGTGATAATCATTTTCTTTGAGAACATATACCAAGTCAGTGCAATCCATTTTTAAGAAAGATAACATTTTGTGGTAAATAAAAAAAAGTAAAATCTGCATCATTAGAAAGGTGCCTCAAAAAAGTGCTTCAGAAAGGCTCCTCAATAGTTGCCTCAGAGAGGTACTTCAGAAAGGATCTTCAGAGAGGAACGAGAATAGAAACAACAGTAGAAACTGAGGGCTTCACTTTCAAGATTAGTAATAATGAAAATCAATCTAGAAAGCAACTTTCGATAGGTTAAAATATAACTTATCTAGAATATATATTTCGATATTATAAAAATTTCACCATTTCACATATTATATTAATTTTTTGAAAACTAACGTAGATTGTCAATAAAAAAATTAAAACATTTTTTGTACGATCGCTAGTGATGAGGTTCTCATCATTATTGATCTGCGACATGATTATTTTTCTGTCAAATTTACAAATGGAGAAGACCACACAAAAGCTGGGAGGGATTCGAATCCACGACTTCTTCCTCTCTTCTTCTCCCTTCAACCACCAAACCAACCTTATAGCTCCCAGAGAAAATTATGAGAAGAAAAAGTTATACATTGACAGTAAAACAATTTTATATTGTCACTCAATCACAAATCATTGTATGTATAGTAAGTTTGTTAACTTTTATAATAATTACCTTATACATCATACCAACAATAATTTTTTTTATTAATTCGATAGTGTAAAAGTTTTTACACTAACAATGCATAGTCATTAAACTCTTTAATTATTTGATACTTTATGCTGAACATAATAAAATTATGATACCAAACTAGTAGTAGGAGTCTAATCTACTTCACTTTTCAAGTACAAAGCAAGTTGATACATATAGCAGGTTGATACACGTGCAATAACTTCTTTGCTTCAATTTCATAACCTACAACTTACCATTCAAAATGGAGAAGGAAATTGAGCTGGAGGTCGAGAACAACTCTTCAGTTCTTAACTTTTTAGGTAAGACTGAATTATTATACCCTACTGCGCCAACTACCAAGTTAAGAGAAAGGTCGACCTTATCTCTCTCTCCTTCACTCCTATATATAGAGTATACTTTCCCACTATTATTCTCATCCTTCTATTTCCAATTATATCTCATTTGAATAGATCACTTGTAGTTTACTACTGAAAGATGGGTTTGAAGATGGCAATATTCATCCTAGGCATGTTCGCCATGCTTCTATTGGTCTCCTCAGAGGTGGCATCCACGAATTCAAAAGAGTGTAAGCCATACATAATTTTAATTGCCTTATATTCTAAAGAAAAAGATAATAACAAACAAATGTCTTTAAAACATTAGTTAAAGAATTATATATATATATATATATATATATATATATAGCTTAAATAACCTTTGATCTTATAAAATATGGTATTCTTTACTTTAGTTTTTAAAATAAAAAAATTAGTCTATGTAAAATTTAAAATTATTTTACTCTTGTTGTCATAACAGCATTAAAATAAAGACGTTGGCGGTCCATTGACTTGCCACATCATTAAGAAATTTGACAGGACAGTCGTATATTTTTTGGTAAACTGTATTTTTAAATCTTTCATCAATTAGTTTGACGTTTTCAATTGTTTTGACCATATGAGGATTTAAAAATACTGTTTATAAAAAAAATTACATATAACTGTCTTGTCATACTCTTTGATGACTTGAAAAGTCAAACGGCTGCCAACGTCATTGTTACATCATCAGTTAATGTTGTTACTTGACTTAATAGACTAAAACCAAAACAAAAAATTATAAGGATTAAAATCAAAACCAAACTCTTTAAAGGACTAAAAAAAATAGAGGACTAAAAGGTTTACATATAAATGCTACAATATATTTCCGTCATAATTTCTATTGTACTTTCACTACATTGGTTTTTAAAAAGATAAATATATTAATTTGTTAGTTTATATATCCCTAAAATATTTGTTGTTGTGAAGCCTTAAAATTAAAAAATGTTTACAAAAGAAGAGGTTTTTAATCCTTTTCATTCCATCATATGTTGTTATGATTTAACACTAACACTTCAACTTTTATGTTCACCTCATATGTTTTTCTATCTATCTTGTTCTTCCCATCACCTATTACATTTATCATTTTCTTTCTTTTTCCTTTCTATTATTTCCTTCTCTCACAAAGTACTAACAGAGAAATTGTTATTTGATCCTGGACTGTCATGGTTCCAGATATTTTTCATGTAATACATGCATAATTAAATTTTATTAATTATTCTTTCTGATAAATTTAAAAGATTGGTTACGTGTCGCATAAAAATGAGTGGAAATCATATACACGTGTTATCTTGAATCATATAATAATTTTTCCATCTAATAGGTATGCAAAAATCATTTTTCTATGGTACATGGTTCACTAATAACTCTATTTTGTGGTTGTTAAAAGTGTCAAATGGAGTGGATGATGCCAAATATCCTGGTGGAGGTGGCCACCATGGCCAACATGGCCACCATGGCCAACATGGCCATCATGGTCACCACGGCCACCATGGCCATCATGGTCACCATGGTCGTGGTGGCTACCGTCATCGTGGTGGTTACTGTCACTATGGTTGTTGCAGTGGCCAGACATATAATGGAGGTTGCAGAAGGTGCTGCTATTATGCTGGTGAAGCTATTGCTGCACAAACTCAGGATAAGACTCACAATTGAGACAATGCAATTCTATTTAATGCTTAAGATGTGTCATGAATAAAATCTCATGTCAATAGAGGCTTGGATTCCGATGACTTTTATTATCGCTAGAGATATGTCGCAAGTAGAAATAGTGTTGAATAATACATCGTTGTGCCTGTGTGATGAGTTCAAGAGCAAATTAAAGCAGTGAATATCATAATATCTATTGTATTAATTCTAATTTTGTCTTAAATAGTGAGTTTTACTTCTAATGTTATAATATATCATTATCGTTTATATCATGCACTATTGCTAAATTTCTTCTCTCATAATATGTTATAGATTACGCTTATAGCTATAATTATTAGAAAGCAGAAAACTGATCAACAACCTAAAGCTTAATTGAACAAGGCCAGGGTCAATGCCGCATTTAAAAAAAGGGCTGTTTGACTTGTGTTTTATAAAATTATTTTATTTTTATTTTTAAAAATAAAAATACAAAAAAACTTGTAATGATTAGGTGCTAACAAACCTTTTTATGTAATAGTGCTATGAAAATCGGTAAGGTATCTATATAGTCTATCTTGTTTCTTGTATGCGATCTTAGTTTAGTTTTTTTTTTTTTTTAAATTCTTTCCTTTTCGTAAATAACTAAATTAATCTTTTTAATAAATTCTCAAGTGTTGTAAGAACCATAAGTTGGTATTAGATATGAACCAAGGGGACCCATAAAGGCTCAGTGCCTAGCTGATTTCATCAGTGAACTGCATCCAATGGTTCAATCTGAGGATGCATGTTGGACTTTATACATCGATGGATCATCCTGGAAGGATGATGTTAGAACAATCTCTCAAGTTCGACTTCAAAACTTCAAACAATCAGGCACTTCTAGAAGGCCTACACTTAGCACGTGAAATGGGAGCAAAAAGAGTCCTATGCTGAAGTGATTCCAAATTGGCAGAGGGCCACTTGGCAGGAACCTATCAAGTTAAGAAGCCTTACCTCCTTGGGTACTACCACAAAGTCAAAAACTCAATGCAAGATTTTGATGACGTACAGGTGAAATATATTCCATAGGAGCAAAATGCAAGAGCCGACCTACTTACAAAGTTAGCAAGTACCAAGAAACATGGGCATCACCGAACAGTTATTCAACACACCATATTGGACACAAGTGTTGGGGTTAGGGAGTGTATGGAAGTCACTATAGAACAAGCAGAATGGATGACTCCCATCTTGGCCTACATTAAAGAAGGCACCCTATCGGAAAACCCTAAGGAAGCGCAAAAGTTGAGAACACAAATAGCAAGATACACCATCATAGTTGGAGAGTTATCTTATACATCATACCAACAATAATTTTTTTTATTAATTTGATAGTGTAAAAGTTTTTACACTAACAATGCATAATCATTAAACTCTTTAATTCTTTGATACTTTATGCTGAACATAATAAAATTATGATACCAAACTAGCAGTAGGCGTCTAATCTACTTCACTTTTCAAGTACAAAGCAAGTTGATACATATAGCAGGTTGATACACGTGCAATAATTTCTTTGCTTCAATTTCATAGCCTACAACAGTACAACTTACCATTCAAAATGGAGAAGGAAATTGAGCTGGATGTCGAGAACATTTCTTCAGTTCTTAACTTTTTAGGTCAGACTGAATTATTATACCCTACTGCACCAACTACCAAGTTAAGAGAAAGGTCCTTATTTCTCTCTCCTCCACCCCTATATATAGAGTATAATTTCCCACTATTTTTCTCATCCTACTATTTCCAAACATATCTCATTTGAATAGATCACTTGTAGTTTACTACTGAAAGATGGGTTTGAAGATAGCAATATTCATCCTAGGCATGTTCGCCAGGCTTCTATTGGTCTCTTCAGAGGTGGCATCCACGAATTCAATAGAGTGTAAGCCATACATAATTTTAATTGCCTTATACTCTAAAGAAAAAGATAGTAACAAATGTCTTTAAAACATTAGTTAAAGAATTATATATATATAGCTTAAATAACCTTTCATCTTTTAAAATATGGTATTTTTTACTTTAGTTTTTTTTTTAAAAAATAGTCTATGTAAAATTTAAAATTGTTTTACTCTTGTTGTCATAACAGCATTAAAATAGAGACTTTGGTGGTTCATTGACTTGCCACATCATTAAGAAATTTGACAGGGCAGTCGTATATTTTTTGGTAAACTATATTTTTAAATCTCTCATCAATTAGTCTGATGTTTTCAATTATTTTGACCATATGAGGATTTTAAAACACAGTTTATCAAAAAAAAATTACATATAACTGTCTTGTCATACTCTTTGATGACTTGAAAAGTCAAAGGACTGCCAACGTCATTGTTACATCATAGTTAATGTTACTTGACTTAATAGACTAAAACCAAAACAAAAAATTATAAGGATTAAAATCAAAACCAAACTCTTTAAAGGACTAAAAAAAATAGGGGACTAAAAGGTTTATATATAAATGCTAAAATATATTTCCGTCGTAATTTCGATTGTACTTTCACTACATTGGTTTTTAAAAAGATAAATATATTGATTTCTTAGTTAATATGTCCCTAAAATATTTGTTGTGAAACCTTAAAATTAAAAAATGTCTACAAAAGAAGAGGTTTTTAATCCTTTTCATTGTTATGATTTAACACTAACACTTCAACTTTTATGTTCACCTCATATGTTTTTCTATCTATCTTTTTCTTCCCATCACCAATTACATTTATCATTTTCTTTCTTTTTCCTTTCTATTATTTCCTTCTCTCACAAAGTACTAACGGATAAATTATTATTTAATCCTGGACTGTCATGGTTCCAGATATTTTTCATGTAATACATGCATAATTAAATTTTATTAATTATTCTTTCTGATAAATTTAAAAGATTGGTTACGTGTCGCATAAAAATTAGTGAAAATCATACACACGTGTTATCTTGAATCATATAATAATTTTTCCATCTAATAGGTATGCAAAAATCATTTTTCTATGGTAAATGGTTCACTAATAACTCTATTTCGTGGTTGTTAACAGTGTCAAATGGAGTGGATGATGCCAAATATCCTGGTGGAGGTGGCCACCATGGCCATCATGGTCACCACGGCTACCATGATCACCATGGTCGTGGTGGCTACCGTCATCGTGGTGGTTACTGTCGCTGTGGTTGTCGCAGTGGCCAGACATATAATGGAGGTTGCAGAAGGTGCTGCTATTATGCTGGTGAAGCTATTGCTGCACAAACTCAGGATAAGACTCACAATTGAGACAATGCAATTCTATTTAATGCTTAAGATGTGTCATGAATAACATCTCGTCTCAATAGAGGCTTGGATTCCCATGACCTTTATTATCACTAGAGATATTTCGCAAGTAGAAATAGTGTTGAATAATACGTCGTTGTGCCTGTGTGATGAGTTCAAGAGCAAATTAAAGCGGTGAATATCATAATATCTATTGTATTAATTCTAATTTTGTCTTAAATCGTGAGTTTTACTTCTAATGTTATTATATATCATTATTGTTTATATCATGCACTATTGCTAAATTTCTTCTTTCATAATATGTTATAGATTACGCTTATAGCTATATTTATTAGAAAGCAGAAAACTGATCAACAACCTAAAGCTTAATTGAACAAGGCCAGGGTCAATGCCGCATTTAAAAACAGGGCTGTTTGACTTGTGTTTTATAAAATTATTTTATTTTTATTTTTAAAAATAAAAATACAAAAAAACTTGTAATGATTAGGTGCTAACAAACCTTTTTATGTAATAGTGCTATGAAAATCGGAAAGGTATCTATATAGTCTATCTTGTTTCTTGTATGCGATCTTAGTTTAGTTTTTTTTTTTTAAATTCTTTCCTTTTTGTAAATAACTAAATTAATCTTTTTGATAAATTCTCAAATGTTGTAAGAACCATAAGTTGGTATTAGATATGAACCAAGGGGACCCATAAAGGCTTAGTGCCTAGCTGATTTCATCAGTGAACTGCATCCATTGGTTCAATCTGAGGATCCATGTTAGACTTTATACATCGATGGATCACCAAACCATCTTGGTAGTGGAGTGGGAATTATATTGGAGGGGCTTGGAGGGATGATGTTAGAACAATCTCTCAAGTTCGACTTCAAAACTTCAAACAATCAGGCTGAATTTGAGTGAGGCGCTTCTAGCAGACATACACTTAGCACATGAAATGGGAGCAAAAAGAGTCCTATGCTGAAGTGATTCCAAATTGGCAGAGGGCCACTTGGCAGGAACCTATCAAGTTAAGAAGCCTTACCTCCTTGGGTACTACCACAAAGTCATAAACTCGATGCAAGATTTTGATGACGTACAGGTGAAATATATTCCATAGGAGCAAAATGCAAGAGCCGACCTACTTACAAAGTTAGCAAGTACCAAGAAACATGGGCATCACCGCACATTATTCAACAGACCCTATTGGACCCAAGTGTTGGGGTTAGGGAGTGTATGGAAGTCACAATAGAACAAGCAGAATGGATGACTCCCATCTTAGCCTACTTGAAAGAAGGCACCCTACTAGAAACCTTACGGAAGCGCAAAAGTTGAGAACACAAATAGCAAGATACACCATCATAGTTGGAGAGTTATATCGGAAAGGCTTCTCGGCACCTCTTTTAAAGTGTCTCACCAAGGCGCAGTCAGAATACATTTTGGAGGAAACCCATAAAGGCATATGTAGAATGCATACAGGTGGAAGATCGATGGCGGCACATGTTCTACATGTTGGATACTATTGGCCTACTATCAAGAGTGACTACATGGAATACATGAAAAAGTGTGTGGATTGCCAAAGGCACAACAACCTTATACACCAACCAGCGGATGAATTGCACAACATTATTTCTCCATGGCCTTTTGCAATATGGGGGATGGACATTCTCGGCCCTTTCCCCCTAGCAAAAGGACAATACAAATTCCTACTGGTAGCAGTTGACTACTTCACAAAAGTGGATCAAAGTTAAACCTTGACCACTATCTCAGCCCACAATGTTCAAAAGTTTATATGGAAAAAACATTATCACCTATTTCAGCATCCCCAAGGTCGTAGTAATGGATAATGGCAGACGGTTCACAGATAAGAAACTTCAAAAATTTCTTGAAAGGATGGATATCGAGCACAAGGTGACGTCAATAGAACACCCTCAATCCAATGGACAGGCTGAGACCACTAACAAGGTCATCCTAGGCGAGCTCAAGAAGAGGTTGGCAAAAGCAAAAGAAGGATGGGCTGAAGAACTACTAGGATAGACATTATACTTTTATTATGTTAATTAGTGTAATAGTTAAAATAAATCATCTAATATAAAATTATTCAAAAAAATAATAGAAAAGTAAAATAAATCTAATATTTATCATTCTCAATCACGTGAAGTATAATGTGAATGAGTGAAAAATAAATAAATAATAAAACCCTATTTTATTTAAAAAGGGCAATAAGGAAATTTAATAAATATTATAACGATAAAAAATAAATAAAATATAAAAAGCTATAAGTTAGAAGCTAGCATTTAAAAAACACTACTTCAAGTAACGTTTCTAAAAACGCTAAGCTACTAAAAAAAACTTGTTTACTAAACAGTCAAACAAGTTTTTTAGCTAGTAAAAAAGTTAAAAGCTAGCTGAAATAACTTATCAAACATAGCATAAAGCATATGCTGAATCAAAGCATTGCAAAGCTCAAATGCCAGAGGGACTTACTAGTGACAGTGATTATGATTATTCCTTCCAAAATAGACAAACTTTAATTGAGTTTAATCTCTACAAAGAAAATGTTATTGGTATATTTGATTAGGAGGCAGGTTATTGGTACATCAATATTTATTTTCTTCTTTTTTGGAAAAAAATCAACATTTAACTAAACAACTTAATTAATTACTTATTGAAAAAAAATTTATCAAATGAGACTTAGGCTAATAGGCTTAAATAATACTTTGATCCCAATAAAATACCTTATATATTTTTTTGTTTTAGTCCTTTAAATATATTTTTTATTTTAATCTCTGTAAAATTTATTTATTTTTAGTCTCTACTGTTAAGTAACACTGTTAATTAACATGCAAGGAAGATGTGATTCTTGGTAAATGCATGTTTCATGACTTTCAAAAGCAGGATAACATGTGGTGGTTGGTGGAATACATGAATTGTGAATTTGATGTAACATGGATCATGCTTCGTGGAGGGTATGGTGGATTAGATGTTTTGCAATTTCAACGTTTTAGAGAAATGGGTTTTCTGTGGATTTTAGGTAGTCAAGGTGGTGTTTTGAATGAGTAAAAACTCATGTGTTGTAAGTTGGTGGTTGGATATGGGTACATCTTGTATTCTTTGACTTTTATTAAAAATATGTTTTTTTTTCTGTTAAAAAAAATAGACGTTCAATATAAAATGAGAATTCTATATTAAATTAATTAGCATTTTAAATGACATTTTGATTATTTTCACAAATAAATAAACATTTCATACTAAATTTCATATTTTATTGATTTATTTCATATTTAATTTCATTATGATTATTTTATTATAAAATGAATTATTCACAAAAAGAAATCAAGCAAAAAAAAGAGAGAAACATTCTGGTGTTACTAAATAAAATAAAAAATTGTGCATTGCTCAAGAGATTGTCAAGTGGAGCTTTCCAGTTTTAAAACATTTTACTTTATATACAGTATAGAGTATAGATAAATATAGATATAAAATCTTTCTAATTATTTGAAAAATATTACACTTGCACTACCTATCAGGGAGATTGTCATAAACAAAGAGAAATATTATATGCAGTTAAAAAAAATTCAGAAATATTAATATAATTTGCTCTAAATATAAAAAAAAAATGTCATAAAAGATAAAAGAGATTTTTTTAAACTATAATTTTTCAAAAATAATTCAGGACAGGGTGAACAAACGGTCCAACCCCGACCTTAAACCGAATTAGTGGAACAAACAGTTAAAATCACTAAGAGCTGAGCATGTTTAGTCTTCCGGTGGATGAAGAAGCTGGAACAGACCTTTGCTAAAGACTCTTCTTCATTTGATTTGAACGGACGCTGTGGAACGGCATTCCAAACATACATGTATAAGTCACTAACTAACGTCGAGCAAATCAGATATCTCCTAGAAACGCTTTTGCTCATTGGAAGCTCTGCTATACACTGACGAGGATTCATTCACCGTTTGGCGATTTCGACTTCCATTTTTTATGAGGTATTGAAACCTTTTGTTGTCACTTAATTAATGTCTTTTAGAGTGGACACTTTGAACAATGTTATTTACCGAAACTCAGTCCTATGTTGAGCCATCAATACCACTTTTGAAATCTTAACCGGAGTTATAAGATTGCCTTGATGGTCAAGAAAGAAGGAAAGGGGGGAGAGGTCGTACGTGCGTTTGAATTCTTCCACTAACAAAAAAAACTAACAATTAACAATTAACATTTACCATAAAAAAAAACTTCTGAATTTCTAATCCATCTTTTGAGTTTCTTTCAGAACAATGATCACTCTGAGTAGTTCCACCGGCGAAACCTTTGAGGTGAACGAAGAGGTGGCTTTCAAATCAGAGACTATCAAGAACCTCTACACTGATTGTACCGGTGGCACAACAGTCCCTGTCTTGCAAGTTACTGGCCCGATTCTTGCCAAGGTCATCCAGTACTGCGAGAAACATGTCGAGGTCCAGGTCGTTGATGGGGTCGCTATTTTAATGGATGGGGTTGAAGAGTTGGAAGAATGGGACAGCAATTTCATCGAGGGCCTTAACAATGCACAGCTCTTTGATATCGTTGCGGTCAGTTCTCAACTCTCTTTCCTGCTGGCTGTTATTTCTTCATTATATATATATATATATCGGTGTATTGATTTAATTTAGCTTAGGGTTCTGTATGAAATTGAGAATTTTTATGATTGGTCAATTTTTTTTTTTTGCTGACCATGGTATTGGTACGGATTATTCATCGTCGGAATGCTAAACTTCGTGGGGGACAGTGAACGCACACCAAGGTGGGTATTTCCCTCCCAATGGTTTATTCCATACCCCAAGTGGCATCACCAGGATTCGAACCTTGGATCATGATTGGTCAATTTGATTTGTCTTGGGATTTTTGTTTAGGATTTTGTAGGACATGTAAAATCTACTGATTTTTATCTGAACTTGGGAGTTTTAGTAATTTTTTTAGCTGATTTTTGTTACTTGATGCTAGCAATTTGCTGCATTGTAGTATTATATTATAATATTATATATTATTCTTTGCAGACTGCAGACTATCTCTGTATCCAAGAGCTGCTCAACTTCACCTGTGATCATATAGCACAAACGATCCATAACTTTACTCCTGAGGAAGTTAGGACCTACTACAACACTAGGTAGAATTCAGTCAAATGTTTCATTTGGTAATGTGTAGGTGTAGGTTCTTTAGCAGAATGTGTAGTTTGTGACCTAGAACTAAATGTTTTCTATACTTTTATTGGTGTAATTTCTTGGTGGATTGTGCCTTGCATCTTTTCTATACCAGTTTTATAGAATGACTAATAGATTGACACTATATCGTTGCTGCAACATTTTTTTCTCTGATCCTTTGTTAAGAGATAGTTGCCACTTTTCATTTCTGCAACATTCCTTTCTGTTTCATTCACCTGCACACTACTAGCTAGCTTCTCTTCTATTTACTCAACTTTTAGTTAGAGCACATGAGAAAGAATGGTCAAATTGGAACATCATTGTCCCTGAGAATTTGTCTCCTAAGTACATACAACAAATGACAAATTAGAGAAGAGGATTGTATTTATTAATTGAACATGTTTTTGGTTCATGGGATTGGGTATAATACAATTCTTCATGTCACATAATTGGAAAGATGATCCTAAGCTTTGCAAGAAACAGATTTATGGCCCGCATTACTGCTCAAAATCCACCAAATTGACTTGCTAGAAGTGAACAAAAACAATAGACATTAAAGTAGTCCCCCACTATAATTTCAAATATAATCAAGGAGATTGATATCAGAACACAGAACCTTCCTTCAAGTGCTATGGGAAAATAACAACGTATTCCCTTTATTCCCTTTCCTTTTCTGCAAGATTCAAGAAGAGTGTGAGAGCATCACATACAAACTATACTAAGCAAGCACATGAAAATGTAAAATAAAAGAGGTTTTGTATTTGAAGCAATTAATAAGTTGCTGTTGTCTTCCCATTTGAGTTGAGAGCAGATTTAGAGCCAGAAGTAGCTCCTCCTCTACTTTCCTTAGAAGCGTTATCATCCTCTGACATATTACTATTAGAGCTCTGTCCATCTGGATCTTGCATTAGTCTCTTCTGCATCTTCCCCATTGCTGACATGTTTCTGGTTCTTCCTGGACCATGCATCCTTGCCCCTGATTGTGGAACACAACAAACTGTTACAAATGAAGGGTAGTTTAAGAAAAAGGTTTAATTTTTAATTGTTTCTTGTTCTCAAATATAAGCAAATCTCAACTACTTTTGTCTTATTTAATGAGATTATCTTCAAAATACCCTTCATTTAATAGGAGGTTTATACTTGATATCAAGTTCCAATGAAGGGTAGTTTAAGAAAAAGGTTTAATTTTTAATTGGGATTGACATAATTTAATGAAGATAACTAATTTTCTTAATAAGTGTGAAATCAATTTTTTTTTTTTTTGCTTATAAAAGAGAACAGAGGGAGCAAAAAATTAATAAACAGTATAACTTTCAAACAGACCTTCGTGAGATACAACACTTGTCGGTACAGCAACAGTCAAGGCCTTGATGTCATGCGTGTGAACACTTTTACAGTCAATATAGATCCATTTCTTCATCGTTGATGGAGAATTGATATCATCAGATGATGCTGACTGACTACTAGACAGCTTGTAAAGAATAACCTTCAAATAAAATAAAGCAAACCAACATTATTATTAGTCCCATCATCAACAGACTAACTATGGGATAACACTGCAACTGATTGGAAAATGGGGCAACAGACAATAATTTAATGAATAAATAATAACAACACAACAATATACCGACTCATGCATAACATGTAATGGCATTACTCATTATTCCTAAGAATATACAAGTCCAGAATTCAATAAATGTGATACCCTGAAATATGATACACAATAGACCTCTACTAAGAACAATTCAAGATACAGTGACACACGGATACGTAGGTAGCATACAGAACACGCAGCATATGTAACAGTAGATTTTTTTATTTTTCTAAAAAAACACAGGAAACAAACCAGATTGCAAAAACTACACATATGGTCAGCAAACAACTTTATTACTTTACAATTATACGGCTGAAATACACAATAATTTGCATGTAAGGTAATAGAGAACACTCTAACTAGCTATAAATATAAATAGAAATAGGAATAAAAATAGAAATTAGAAATACAAAACAAACAGAACTATTCGTTACTAGGTTTCATTGTCACACAAACGTAGTTACAGAAAAGTCTCAGATAGGGGAGTAAAATGAAAGTAAAGGTTGGAAGTGGCAGTTCTCATTCTTTTAATTACATAGCAAAGTGATGAAATCCACATTGTTGAAATAAGTGAGAATCTAGATATATTTAGATCTTGCAGATTGGAACCTTTCATCTTTGATAATAAAAACAATCTACTAATTCAAAGCTACACGATTCAACATGCTTATCTAATCTGCCTATTAAAACTTCCTCACTCAATAATGTTATTGCATCTCTTCTTTCTCCACATAGCTCAATCTCCAAGAATAGATCCAATGAATGGAGTTTAAGACATTCCCTATAATGCTGCAACTTTGTTTTGCTCACAATAAAACCAGGACCTACGGCAACATAAAATCTTCAATTTCAATATCGCACGTATTGGTCAATCATTACAATAAACATGTGAAGAACTAATAAGTAATGTAAAAAAATATATATATTGCCAAACAGCTATCAAATACACACACATAAGCAGCCAATTGCAATGACAAAAAGATAAATTACTATAGTTTCATAAGAATTCACAAATCATGCAACTCAGTACCTTGCCATCAGAACCAGCAGAGAAGACCCTATCATGACAAGGAGCTGTGGCCAAAGCATTTGCATGTCCCTTGTGATAAGAATGTGCTTGCAAGAGAGTTCCATGTTGGCCATCCCAAAACTGGACGCTACCACTGCTGTCCGCACTAACAAGTGTCCCAGACCTAAATAATAACTAAACAATTAGCTACAAAAGGTTGCAAATAGGAAGAAAGAACTCTACCATCAAAATTATACCAATATGGTCAATGTCGATTGCAGAAGTATGCATATTAGTTAAATTCAAAGACAATTTGCATTCACTATCACCTTAAAGACAGTAATGACCATATACAAAGTTCATGTCCACTGCCCAAACCACCAAGTCCAGCTGTAATCCTATAGATTTCATTGCCCAATGCAGCATTCCAACATCGTATCAACCTGTGGGGAGACAGACAAGAAACATAAGTAAGGACATTGAACTAAGTAATGACACCAATTAAGAAATGGGCAGACTAATAGACTATGTTGCTGAATCTACTTAATTTTTTGTATAATTAAGCATACAATCTTGGTTTCTAGCAAAAGAAAATAGGTGATAAGCTGCAAGTAACTTTAGCAGCACACACGCAATGATCTTTTATCAATCAATACATACCCGTCACTACTTCCCGAATATATGTAGTAAGCATCTGTACTCCAAGTCATACTTAAAACTCGTCCTGGAAACCATAATACAAAACATCCTCTTAATGAGTAACGCATAACAAAAGGAAAACATGCTACAAGACAAAAAAACTTGGGAAAAAACTCACCTTTGACCCAAGGCAAAGATTTTACACAAATAAATTTATCCGTGTCAGAGATATCATAAATTATCACCCGTCCATTGTCAAGACCAATCGCCACGCGAGGATGCTCACCAACAGAATGCTCAAGAGGACCAGGTGAATCAGAATTTCAACCTTCCTTTTGTCATTTATCTTGTCACCCTTACGAAAAGTCAATGCCATTTGCCAAATTGGCACACCAACCGATTTCAGCACCGTCTGCATGTCAAATTAGACAACCCACACAATACCAGTCATTCAGGTTTCAGGACACTCTTTTAACACCATTGTTACCCTGACAAGTAACTTAAAACACATTCAACACATTACCAAGCAAGAACTGCACCTAACCTAATCGTGCTAGGGATAGGAGTGTTGCTAGCTTCATGTTTCTATTAGTATTAACCTCCATTCCACACCAAGTAAAAAACACATAAAAGAGTTCACAAGCTTCAGTCAAACGCTTAAAAAATTTCAGAAGCTTCAATGACAGAAGGTTTTAAAAATCGTTCCTTCACGTCGGAGCACAACATTACCAATACAGACCAAAATATCGGTGGAAAAAAGGCCGCACCAGCCATAACAAAACTCCATTTTAGCCTGAGCATGATTTTTATTTGATTTAAATACATTTTTATTTGATTTTTATTGTGTTTTTCGTCCTTAAAGCAGTTTAGATGGTGCTTTAAACAGTGGAAAAAAGTGTTTTGAACGGTGAAAAACCAATCATTTTTAGAGAAGAATCTAATAAAACAGAGAATCAGAACAAACACGTGAATTGAAAATGGAAACTTGAAAGTGAAAATCATTCTTGAATCAGAACGAACATTCTTCAATCAAACATAATACCTTGTGCTTTAAGGAGAAAAGATCCCACTTAATAATGGAGCCATCTATGTGAGACGAAAACAATCGACCTCCTCCGTCGGAGCCACCGGGGCACCAAATAAGCGACGTTACTCTTCTAGAAGGATCTCCGTGTATAGTCTGCGATAATGCACCACACTCAGAACAAGAGAACAGGGAGAAAGTTGAAAAGAGAAAGGAGTGTTAGTTAGTTAGTTAGTTAGAGTTAGTTACCAGCTGGCAGTGCCAGCCGATGGAGCCGGGAGAGACGAGCCAGATTTCAAGGGAGCCGTCTTCGCGAGCCGCGGCGACTCGTAAGCCGTCGAGGCTGGTGGCTAAAGCCACCACCGGCGAAGGTCTCCAATCGATGGAGCTGATATTGTCCAAGGAGCCAGTGCTCCAATCCATGGAGGAGGAGCCACACTCCGAAACGGTGCGCGCGGGAATTTTGGTCGGTGGAAGAAGTGTAGGGAAGGAGGGAAACACGAGAGGGCTTGGATATTCGGGTTCGGTATCACAGGCCCATAATAATGCTTTCACGAGTGTTTTGTTTGGTTGGTTTTTAATATCTTTAGTTCTACCTTTTAAAAAAATATCTTTAGCTTTAATTTGAATTTTAATATTTTTTAAAATAAATTATTTATCATATATCTAAAATATAATTTATAAGTATAAATATATATATACTAATTACATATTTTAATTATAATATAATTTATATATTTAGAAATGTTTTTTTTATTATAAACTTTAGTTGTATAAAATAAACATTTAGCATGTGCATTACACAAGCTAAAATATTTCACTCTTCTTAGATGCATATGGGATATTCTCCTATTTTTAATATCAATATGTAACTGAATATCAAAAATCAATTTCATATTCTACTGTGCACAAGTTTGTTAGGTCTTGTACCATGCACCAGTTATTTTAGGCCTTGCGATCCATGATTAAAAAAATTGATGAACTGGATGCAAGCCCTTACCGTGGGGTAATGTTACTATTGATTTTTTTATTTATTTAAATAACACCCACATGAATTTAATAATTAAAAAAAAATGTATCTTTTATCATGTGGTCAAAAAACGACTGAGCTTGTCTACTCCAGTTGGCTTGTGAAATTTTGTGGTGGTTGAGGGGAACCCAATTCCTGGTGTTTACTATTTAATGTCCGGTGTTTCTGTTTTGCGTCAACTCTTTTTATAGCTTTACGTATGTAAAAAAAAAATAACTCATCCTCACTGCCACCACAATACTCTTCTGCTAAAAAAAACACCATAACAGTGTCCAAACAAAGAGAAAAGAAATAGAGAAACAAAAAACACAAAAAAAAGGAAAATATCAGTTGCCAGAAAACTCCATGACTACCGCAGTGCTTTTCGATTGCCGTGTGGGCAGTGACCTATTCTATCTCTCTCCCTTTTCTTCTTCATTTCCTATCACTAGCTCGCACTGCCACTAGTGCAACCACTGTGACCAGATCTATGACTACTGCAAGGTGAAGATCTTTTGATTAAAAAATAGTGTCCTTGTCTACTCTCACTCCTTCCCGAACGGAAACCACCATGGAGGGCAGAGGGCGTGGTTGGCAGTGACGGAGGGGAGGTCATGGGCGTGGTGGTGGTAAAAGTTTCCGATAGCGATGTCGAGGCGAAGGAATAGAGTGCGGAGGAAGGGGTTGCGGTGGAGCGGATCTGAAAAAGAAGACAAAGACCGAGAGAGAGAGCGCTTTGCCATAAAAAATTATCAATTAAAAAAAACTGTTATCCCATGCTTTGTGTACATGGTACAACCTCAAGATCTCCACCCTTGACTATTCTATATTTATATCCAAGGGTTTAAAAAATAGTGTCCTCCTCGTCTACTCTTACTCTTTCCCGAACGGAAACCACCATGGAGGGCAGAGGGCGTGGTTGGCAGTGACGGAGGGGAGGTCATGGGCGTGGTGGTGGTAAAAGTTTCCGATGGCGATGTCGAGGCGAAGGAGTAGAGTGCGGAGGAAGGGGCTGCGGTGGAGCGGATCTGAAAAAGAAGACAAAGACCGAGAGAGAGAGCGCTTTGCCATAAAAAAATTATCAATTAAAAAAAACTGTTATCCCATGCTTTGTGTACATTGTACAACCTCAAGATCTCCACCCTTGACTATTCTATATTTATATCCAAGGGTTTAAAAAACTTATGCACGGTACAAGACCTAACGAACTTGTGCACGGTAGAATCAGTCTATGTTTATAATATTAACTTAACTTCTTATCTCTTTCAATTTATCATTTTCAAAGTCTTTAATTTGAATATTTTTAGAAGAAATTATCAATAAATAATAATAATAATAATAATAATGATAATAATAATATAAATTATTTATCATAAATCTAAAATATAAATTATATGTTCAAAAATATTCATTTATTACAAATTTTAATTACAATATAATTATATATTTAGACATATTTATTTATTATAAATTATAAATTTTAGTTGTATAAAACAAACATTTATCATGTGCAATGCACATGCTAAAATACTAGTTAAATAGTAATAGTTTAAAAATTAAATTATTAATATATAATAACAACTAAATCTTATCGCAATAAATAAGATTAGTTATAAAGATCATAACATTATTATGCTCAATTAAAGATTTTTTTTATCAGTAAGAAAAAACTCAGTTAAAGATTAATTACAATACTCTTTTATAATACTCAATTAAAGATTTTTTTTTCAGTAACATTGTTTATCATATTTCTCTTTTATATTATCAGTTTATTTTAATTAAAAAAAATTATAATACTTTTTACAATACAAAACAAAATAAATAACATGATAAAAAATAATATTATTCAAATTCAATAATAGGTCGCAGATGGAGATGCTTCCTGTATTTTGAACAATATATAAAAGTTAAGAAAATTAGAAAGATGATGAAAGCTAGGATGGACCACCTTCATAGGTGGTCCACCATGTACCAAAATCATCATCCTTTAGATTAATCTGAAGTCTACATTCTTATTATAGACCCTCTGGATGGAAACATCTCTCCTTCCCCTAACCCTTTCCCGACAATCCTTCGACCACTGTTCGCCGCTGCTGGAGGTGATGATTTCTAGCGGTGACATTTTTTTTCTTTCCCGTCTCCGATGTTGACAACCCATCAACCCAAAATCACATTCAACAAAAATTGAAAATTTCCCAAATTACCAAATCAAAATTCTCAAATCAAGCTCAAACAAGTCTAAATTTACTGTTTTCGAGTAAAAAAATAAAACTTGCTCGATCTAATTGCTGCAAAATGAACCAAGTTCTGTTGCTCGAGTTCGAGTGTCAGGGATGGACAAGTTATGTTTCTGCACATGTGCATCTGACACCACCATCGAAGCCTCCTACGAACTAAAAGCTAAATCGCAAAAAAAAAAAAGAAACTAAACAACATCGATTGAAGCAGAGGTGAATCCTCCTATAAGGGAGGGGGAAAGAGAAATCGAGGTGTTCCACCCACAACCTGGATCTGGGATCCTATCATCCTCAACTTCGACATTCAATTCCTCTTTATTGAGCCTCTGACTTCAAAGACGAAAACTAAGATCATAGTATGTTATAAGGAAGCTATTTGTAATTTTGTTTATGATGTGTTAATGTTGAGTCAAAGGGTGTTGGGATTTCTGATGTGTTAATTTCTAATTCCAATCTCTCAAAACTCTGTCTATTTGCGATGGAGATGATTGCGGAGAAGAAGGCTGGTGGATAGTAGATTGTCGCTGGAGAAATTGATGGTGGCAGTGGAGGGGATGCCGGAGGCAGCAGAGGGGTGGCAATGTATGGGTTGCCGGAGGCGACGAAGAGGCTCTTGATGTGGTGGAGAGAGAATGAGAGTAAAGGGGAAAATGTTCTGATGAAAAAGGTGTAGAATAAGAATGTACTCCTTAGATTGATCTAAGGGCTATCAATAAAGGTGCATGGTGGACCCCTTATGAAGGTGGTCCACTCTAGAATCCGTCTAGAAATATTGTTTTCTTCTCTAATGTGTGTGTGCGTGTTCAGTACGGCCAAAATCAAGGGGGTGTCTCCCTCCCAAGAGTTTATTTAAGGTCATTAGGTAAAAGGTTAGGTGGTGGGTGATGCGTTGCATTTTATATCATTCATACATAGCATTTCACTTAGGAAATTTTGCATTTTCTGATATTTAGGACTCATTTTGCTTGTATTTGCATTGTTTTTCATTTCTTTTTGGAACCGGCTACGCTTTTGGTATTTTCATGTTTCAAGGTTGTTTCTTGAGCTTTAAGACATTAAATCAAAGAGAAAGATGTGTGGTGACTCCAAGGATTGAAGCTAAAAGCATAGGGACACTTGAAGATTAGAAGAAAAGCACAACCTGGTTACCTGACAGAAGTTATGGCCATGACATTAAGAGTCATGGTCGTGACTGTTGATTTCCACATTTTTGGACCCCTGACAGATGTCATGGCCGTGACATTCAGAGTCATGATCGTGACCCAATCTGACTTTTAGTTTCGCATCATGACAGCAAATTGTCATGGCCATGACATTTAGAGTCATGGCCATGACCTGCACTAGATTGAGAATCTTATCTTTTGCGATTTTGATTGTAATTTGGGCTTAAATCTTTATCTTTTCCTTAACCCATTCTCTTTAAATAAAGTGTTTTACTTAGGATTAGGGACACTAGAATTTAGATTAGCATACGGGTAGAGAAAGAGCAGAGGATTCTTCTTCTTCTTCAACTCTTTTTCTGGTTTGTTATGTTTTCCTTTAATTTCATCATTGTTTCCTTGACTATGAGTGAGTAGTCTCTTTGTTCTAGGATTTTGGCTTAGCCCTTGACAACTATTATGCTTAATTGATTTATCGTTATGTTCTTTTGGTTTCTCCTCTTGATTTCTCTTCTATTGTTTTTATCTATGTGAAGGTGAACCTAATCGTTGGATCCATAGGGGAGGAACTTAGGTATTAAATCACGAAAGTAAGTTTAACCCTTCGAGGAATCAATGAATTAACAAAGAACTTAATGGATTTAATTGAACTTAATTACCATGAGAGTAGGGGTTAATTCAATTAGATACATCTTTGTATCCTGAGAGGGAACAAAGGTTACCTTAGGTTAATTCACCTTCAAAGAGAACCAATAAGAACATAAAGATAGAAAGATTAAGTGAATAGGAAGTCTTGGTGCGAAACCCAATCCTGGAAGTTTTCTTATTATTGATTTCAATCTTTGCAAATATTTGTTCTATCTTTATATTATCTTTATCTTTCTTTAATCTATCCTTTATCTTAAACTTGATCTTTTCAAATCTCAAATCTTTTCTTATCTTTTTTTGTTTTATCTTTATCTTATTTTATTTTAATCTTATCTTTATCTTATCTTATCTTTGTTTTATTTTGAATTTAATCTTTCCAAATCTCTTCTTATCTAATCAAATCTTTCCTTTTGTTTAATTTTAATTAAATTGTGAAAATTACAAAGCTAAGACGCAGTCCCTGTGGAGACGATAATTTTTATTACTTGACGACAACCGTTCGCTTGCGGTAAATCTCATACCAGTGGGTTGTTGAATTGGTCTTTGGTGAAAAAGAATTTGCCTACAGGGTGAAAAGTACCACGTGGATTAATTAAATGTTAATCACTATTTAATATTAATTTGGGACACTTAGTAGTATTTGGGACACTATTGAGTTTACAATAATTACACATGTTGTTCAACTGAACTAGACTCCCTTAATAATTTAGAATGACTTTGAGTACTTTACCAACTCCTGAAAAGTTTCTTTGAATGCATACTATGAAAATGGATTAAAATAATACTCTTTTTTTTTTTTTTTATATAAATGATGTCCAAATAGATTAAATTTTTTGACATACTTAATTATAATGTTTGCTCACTTTCATAGTGTAATTTTACACTATCAATCCACAACATAGTCCTAGTTTCAGTAAAAATCTTTACTGAAACTTACATTGAAAAATCATTTAAAATTATTTAATTGATTTTTTTTATCATGAATAATTTTAGTTTTTTCTTGTAATTATTTTTAAACAAAATTAATTCACAAATTAGGAAAATACGGGTGTTACAATGGAGTTTGGTAGTGAAGCTATAGATATATATATATAAGGACATATCTTATGAGAGGAATATATCTTATATGAGAGTGAGAGGGTTAAATCTAGACCATATAACCATACATGGAGGGTCAAGATTTAATGTTAAGTGACTACTTAAAAAAGTCATGTGACTTTTTAAAAAACTCACATGACTTAGTATGTTTTAATCTTGACCGTTAAAATAAGATCTAGTGGTCAATATTTATTCCTCTCACTCTTATATAAGATAAGTCCTCTCACTAGATATATTTCCTATATATATATATATATATATATATAGAAGAGGGATCAAGTTACTCCAAGAGTAACTCTAAAAAATCTAACAGTTAAGATTAGTTACTTATTACAACCATTAAATTTTGTAACGACCCCAGATGCCATTACATGAACACTAAAACTATCACACGAAAAGATTCATTTTAGGTCCTTTTAAAACTCTTGAATTAATTTAATTAATGAAAATCTTCATGAACTTTTGCAATTCTAAGCATGAAAGGTTTTGTGCCTTAGAGCTCAAAACATCTCAAAGCAAATAAACAAGTATAAAGGGTTCCCTTAAGGGAATAAATACAACATATCCAAAGATGACATATATCCCCTAAGTTGGTCCCCCACTATGACATCAAAAAAAAAAGAGACCAAGGGTCGGATCTCAGCCCAAAGTCCACCAACAAGTCCACCTCAACCTTAAGTGGCATGCTCCTTAGAAGCTACATCATTGTTTGCTCCCGTGTCAAGCAACACAATCATCACAGTCCAAAAGAAAACACAAGGGCAAGCTCATTTTAAAAAAAGAAACAAAATATACAAATGAATTCATAATTATAAGAATTTAACCTCTAAAGATACTTTAGAATCATCAACACCATTAACACAAAAACCTTTCCACCAAACATCAATCAAACAATCCTCTTTCAAATCATAAAGTCCAAATGCATATATTCATGATTTATGTTATGCCATGTTGACACTTTACTCCAAGGAGTTTTTCACCTTTTGAGCGATTAACCTAAGTACATCCCTTAACATAGTCCACTCTCTAACCATTGGGGGAGACCCAAGTTAATCTTGAGGAGTGAGTGTGGTTGTATCAAAAATAGATGAGTGTGGGTAATGGCTTACCTTGGTAAGGCTTGCAAAGACCTTAACCTCTATAGGGATTTTCCATTCATCTATTCTATAGGCCCCTTTAGTGTTAGCAACCACGAAAACCTCCAGCACTAGGTTGAGGGCCCACCAAGCACCCTCAACTTACGTGCCTACTCACATGCAATTCCAATTATACATGTATGTATGATGCATCAACTCATCTAACAACCATCATACATCAAACACATAATTATTAATCAATTTCAACACCATAAGAGTTCATCATATCATAAATTCACCTTTCACATGTTATAGTTCAATAAGCATAATAAGACATTCCAACACCATGAATTCTTACAATCACCACACCAAAATCTCATGTGAATGTGAATTTCATGATCTTAACATAAAATCAAATTTAATTATAAAACAACATCATTTCACTCATTATATTATTTATCTAATTGATATTGTGGTCCTTATCTAGTTTCTTAAGTTCTTATGTGGTATTCTCCTTCATTTCCTATTACACCTCTATGACCATTGTAGGTTGAAAATATGATAGTCTAGAGTTATACCAACTCAATTAAGTTGATTCTTATCTCATTTGAAAGCTAAAAAGATTATCTATAACTCTTATGTTTACCCTGAGACCTAGTTCAAAAGTATATTATGCCTAAAATTATGAACAAAGTGGAACTTTTACCAAATTTTGACAGCTTGACCTTTGCTTACTAATTTGATCATATCTAGAGTTTTTGAAATTATTTTTTAGTGAAACTAAATCCATTAGTTATCTAAGATCTAGAGCTACAACTTTAATGAAGAACACTTTTCCAAATTCGAACTCTAAAACTGATTTTTGGGTATTGTAATCGATTACGAATTATAGTAATCGATTAAAACAGAAGTCAAATCAAGGAAGCAGCCCCCTGTGTTCGAATTAACAGATTACAAGTCTATGTAATCGATTACATGAACCCAGAATCAACAAAACAGCCTCTGGGGCTCGATTTAATCGATTACAAGACATTGTAATCGATTACTTTAGTCCCTGGAATGATAAATTAGTCCCAAAGACTCGAAAATAATCGGTTACCAAATCATGTAATAGATTATTACATAATGCTAACTAAAAAACCAACCCCTGTAGCTCATTTTAACCGACTACCACACAATGTAGTCGATTAAAATGATTCAAAACTGCATATTACACGATTTTTAAACCAAAACATCATCTTTTAGCAAAAACAAAATTATTCCTTTCAACCCAAAATGTTCAACAATGAATTTAAGCTTGAACCAAACATTTTCTATCATTATAAAGCATCCACAATTCAAACCACAACATCAAATCAACATACCCATTTCAAATTCAATTATCTCAACATCAAACCACCAATATCCACACATGACAGCAAAATACAACCACATGACCACTCAAAATTCATTACCATACACAAAATCAATGATGAAAACAAGAAGAGACGAGCTTCCCTTACCTACACAAACCTAAGGTGGTGACTTTTTGAAGAAGGAAGGGAAAGGAAGAAGCTTTGGGTCCAAGGAAAGAGCATTCCTCAACTCCACTAGCAGCTCACACTAATAAAGCACCAAAACATACCCAAAAATCAAATTTCTATACCCAAACAAGGATCTCCATGGTAGCTTACAAGGGAAGAATATGGAATAAAGAATAGAGGAGAAATGGAAGAGCTTACCACACCAAGGGACAACTATAGAGCTCCATAAGAGAAGAAAAGAGTCTCCTTTGAGTAAAAGAATCAAACTCCCCAACCTCTAGGGAGTGGATCTTACTTGGGGAAGAAGAAAATAGTGAAAAGAGAGCTTGTCTTTTGCTTTTAGATTTTTGAGGGTTTATGACTCTAGGAATTCCCCCTTTCATACCTAAGCCTTACTATACACACCCACCTCTCCAAACATAACCAAAGCCCATCATTCTCTTAAGCCCAAACCACTAAAAACTCACTAACCACATGCACATATAATCAAATTACCAACTCATGAATTAATTAATTCATTCAAGCACTTAAATTTAATTTAATTACTCTTGTAATTTAATTAAATCACTTATGAAATCAATTAATAAAAACACAGTGTTACATATTTTAAGAAAATAAATGGTGAGGATGATGAGTAACTCTCTTAAAGTTACTCTTGGAGTAAGTGGATCCCTCCCTTCCTCATATATATAGTAGTGGTTACACTAAGGTTCTAACCTATGACCTCATGCATTCTATCTTAACCCCCAGCCACTAGGCCGACCCTAGTGGGTTGCTTATTTTCATAAGTTACTTCAATAAGTTATTAAAAATAAGTTATAAGCTACTAAAATAAGCTCGTGCATCAAACAATTAATATGGTTAACTTTGTTTCACAAGTGCTTAAAACTTAAAAGTGTTATGAAATGATTGATTATTATATGTATTTAATTGCATAAGTAAATATAGTTAATTTTATTTTATAATTAGTTAAAAGTAAATAAACGTGATTGTATATATCAATTATTGATATATAATTAATAATATCATAAAGTTATTGAAATGCTTAATAGTGGTTAATTTTATTTTACAAGTACTTAACCGTATTAAGAGGTTATTGAAATATTTAATAAAAATTAAGCACTTGCGAAAAAAATTAACCTAATAAGTTGAGCAGACGTCAAGCATATATTTGTCGAATGTACTAATATAAGAGCAAATTCCAGTAACATCTCTTGAACTTTTATCAAATTACACATAACGCCATCCTTTTTTATTTTTTTACGCTAACTCCCTTTAAGTTTGAAAACGTTACACTAATATTCTCTTATATGTTTGAAAAAATTACACTGACACATTTTCAAACCTTACACTAATATCACCTCCAAGGAAGGCGAAAGTAAAAGTTAAAAAAACAGGAATACTTGTATAATTATACAAAATCTCACATGGTGTTGCTGCTCCTAATGTAAGTATGAGTACTATATATATGGCTGTGCCCCGTGCTATATTATTTTTGAGCCAATAGTATTGCGCACGCGCTTAAGACGCGCCTAGGTGCGCTGGATATTGGATGGGGTGACAATAGGATCAGAGGGCGTCGCAAGTTGTCCCTGGGCAAAATCTCTGGGGATCCGGACTTCTTGTGCATCATCGTTGCTTTTTGTCGTTTCTCTCCTTAATTTCCCGACGTTGAGTATCGTACGTTAAGTACCGGTTTAATTGTAGATTTTATCATTCAATTTTCATAATTTTATAAATTTTACCATTCAAGTTTTTTTTTATGAATTTTATCACTCAACTTTCATAATTTTGCGAATTTTACCACCCAAGTTTTCTTTTACGAATTTTACCATCCAACTTTTATCATTTTGTGAATTTTACCACATAAATTTTCAATTTTTACGCATTTTATCAACATGATGTTTCACAATTTTTTTTTTGAATTCTTTAATTTTTTTTTTGGTAAAATATCAGAGTGGTAAAATGTGCAAAAATTGAAAACTTGAGTGGTAAAATTTACAAAATTAAAACTTAAATGGTAAAATTTGTAAAATTATAAAAGTTAGGTGATAAAATTTACAATTAAGCCTTACGTACCTTCTCTTACGAGTATTCTTTTGAGCTTGGGTATTATGATTATCCTTCGTATTGCACTATTGCTTCCTCGTTCAAGGTCCACCATTTGTTTTTGTTTTGTTCTACACATGCAATGCAAATTGTCGATATTTATTTCTACAAGTTTCTTCTTTCTCATTTTCCCTTGTATATATCATATGACGTTTCTATTTTACAATAGGTTGGAGTAGCGGTGGTGGAAGTCTAGAGAGATTTTTGTGCTATTTCAAGAATGGAACATAGTAATTCACAATTGTGCAATTATGCAAATTAGTAGTCTAAACATTCAATGATTATATAGATCAAAATTTGCCTAGCCGAAATTTTGAAATTTCATGTAGTGAAATTCATCAAACCTTGATTTTCGTGACTTTGGAGTGGACCAGCATTCTAACCAATATTCCATGTACTATTTTATAATCAGTTAGTTTATTTAATTTGTTCTCAACTAAAATATATACTTTTAATTTGAATATCGAAAGGCTGAAAGTAGTTAATAAAAATAATGTTGAAATGACATCATATGTTTTTTATCTGCCAAATGTTTTTCTTCTAGAGGGGAGGGATAGAGAGAATAGTCAGTAGTATTTTCGTAAATAATTATTAATTTTAATGATAACTTGTATATGATAAATAAACTTTAATTTAAAACTTAAAAATATTAGCCTGCAAAAATATATTAATAGCGACGGACAGTTTATAACATCCTAAGTAATAACTTATCACACACTCTTACGTATATAGGACAGTTGATCCAATTTGTTCAATTACACAAATTGTATGATCAAGGTATAATTGTCTACATCATAGTAATTCACTCTTTTGGCTTTTTTTTTAAAAAAAAAAAAAAAACTCTCACGTATAAAGGACATTAAAATAATTTTTTCTTAAGATAAAAAATGGTAACTTATAATCTCCGCCCTCCGAAATCCGAATGTGGTTCGAATTTGTAACACTGGCATGGCATGGTTCAAAGCCGCCACTCCCCAGTCCTCAGGCACATATATATTTTTTTGCCGTTCAATAATTTCTAGGGGTGTATCAATGACATATTAGGATGGGTTAAATTTATTCTTCGTTTAGATCTACATTTCGATAAGATGAATTTTTTAAATCATATATTTATCCTTAAATTCAAAGAAATTAATGATATATAGATTTAATTAATTCGATCAAGTCTAAAAAAGACGGAACCTAATTAATTTATCTAAAATAATATATTTTAGACGGAACCTAGCTAATTAATTTATCTGAAATATATCTAAAATGCTCAATCTATTAGTAAAAGATATGTCATACAACTAGGGCTTAAAGAATATACTCCATTAAAATTTTGATCATCCATTAAAGTATTGGCTCATCCAATGATAATGTCACAGCACATTAAATTTTTAAAACATAATAAAAAACAAAAAATAACCTAATCTTTTTTTAATCTCTCAATCTCTTCCAGCTGTCTCCCTCCCGAGTCATTGTTTCTTCCTTATCAACTAGTCACAATGCCACGTTGGGAACGTAATAGCAACATACTTCCTCTGGCTCCAAATATAAGGAAAAAAAAAAATTGTTTCATGCTAACTAAGAAAGTTAGTTAACAATATTTAATTGCACCAATCTCAATTAAAAATAAGTTATTTTCTTAAACTGCTCTTCATTGAAATTTGATATCAAGAATAAGAATAATTCATTGGAATTAAAATCCTTATTAAATGAATGGTATATTGGAGATGGTCTCATTAAATGAACTAAAATTAGTTGAAATTTGTTTATATTTAAATCCAAAACACAAGTCAATTTTTTTTTGCTTATATTTGAAGCCGGAGGGAGTATATTAACAAAAGTGTTAAAAACTAAAGAAATGACCATTTTCTACATTAATTATAGAATCAATCTAGAAAATATTAATTTAATTTTCTATATTGATTTATTCTATATTGCGGAAGCAATCTAAGATATTAAAAAAAAAAAATATTCAGCAAAAAAAGAATATTAAAAAAATAATCTAAACAACCAATATTAATATTGATATTAAAAGATGGAGTAAAAAATATCTAATTCAAAACATTGTTTTTACTAGTGCATATTTCTTTTTTTCTCTTTGTTCTTCTTTTATATATTCTTCAAGAGAGTTACATCCCATCATCCATTTTCCCATTCCCCCATTCGCTATTGAAAAAAAAAAGGAAAATGTTAAAACTAGCAATTCCAGTGCCTGTAGGAAACATAAGTTTCAACTTTCAAGAAGAAGAAAGAACACTTAAAAGATAGTTAATATCATCACATCCAGATCTTGTCATCAACACTTGCCTTGAAGAAGCCCTGCGAAATGAAAGAATGTTCAAATCAAGAAAATGTTAGCAGATAGAGCAGTCCGTCGTAGCTTATTAATTAGTGGACAAAGTTTAGGCTAGTACAATCATAACAAAATGGTGAGAACTCAAATAATGACAATCATAACAAAATTATCACCTTAGATTTTCTGTTCTTCAGCTTTTTTTATAAGATCTAGATTGCATAAACTAATTGAATTGAAATATTCCACAGATAACCACATAATTTTCTGCTAAGGAATGAAAGGGATGACACTAAAATAAGAGTATGTAGTTTGGTAAAAGGAAAGAAATAAGTGAGAAATAAAGTGGACAAAAATAGAGTGGAAATAGAAATATGTTTAGTTTAAAAGAAATAAGAAAAATATAGAAGATTGACAAAATTTAAAAAAAATTAAATTAAATAATTGATTATGAATTTATAATTGACTATGAATTGGAAAACACTGGTATCACATGCAAATATTATGTCCCATTGACAATCGATTATTAATGCTTTCAAACATGATTGAATTTCCATGAATATGTGCGAGAAAATATAAAGGTGTGAGTCTCATACTTTTTTATTTCTCTCTCTCTCATTTCTACACAATCAAACACACTCACTTTTTAATTTCTCACATAATTATGTTCTCTCCCACCTATTTCTTACGTAATTCATTGCAACCAAACGATGCATAAGTGAAATAAATACATATGGAAAGGCAAGGGACAATGATGCAATTGTTAGAGCTTTCTTAATTTCAAGACCCTACAAACATTCACTAGCCAATATTATAAACCAAATCCTATATGTGCACGTCCATCGGGAATCAATTAAAACATATAGGAAGAACAGAAATATTCTTCATTCCAACAGGTTTACTCAAGAAAATACGTGCATGTTTGGATTAAAGTTTGCAAACTTAAGTTTGAATCAAATTTAAGTTTTCAAATTAAGTTTGCAAAAGTATCCAAATTCTTACTTCTCTAAAACTGAGTTTCCAGACAAAATTTTATTCTCAAACATACTTTTGAAAGGTAATTAAGTGCATGTTTGGATTAAAGTTTGCAAATTTAAGTTTGGGTCAAACTTAAGTTTGCAAATTGAGTTTGCAAAAGTATCACAAGTCTTACTTCTCTCAAACTCAGTTTCAAGGCAAAAATTTACTCTCAAACATACTTTTGAGGGGTAATCAAACATGAGTCCAAAATGATTTTACTCTCAAACATACTTTTGGATCTTCCCACCGGAAATCCAAACATGCTCTAAACATGACCATAAACTGATTTTACTCTCAAACATACTTTTGGATCCTCTTAGTGTAAATCCAAACACACCCTACATCAACACTCACATACGCAAATAATTAACCTCCCAATTAAGCAATGAACAATCAAGGCTAAAAATTGGCATTTGAATTTTGAACTTCGAAGCAATTACTAACAAGAAAAGCAGTTTATGGACAGAGACATGATGCAGAAAAAAAGGATGTTCGAGAGCTAGCTACCAAATTCTATATAACAGTCTGTGATGATCAACTAGATTCAGCTCCAGTTTTGGCAGTGGCAGACCACATATTTCTCATAATAGGGTCTGCATATCTCTGAGGGCTAGCTACCAAATTGCAGGATCCTAGGTCCTAAGTTGTAGAAAAGCAAGTAAGTGCCTAAGTCCATATTAATTAGACACTTGATGGAAGACAAGGTAATAATGACAAGAAAAAATAGGCAAAGTTGAGGTACCCAAATCCAAAACAACATGTCACAGTACAAGGACCAAAAATAAACAGAAGAGAATAGCACTTGCTGATAACACTACTACATCAAGCACTTAACAACCCACAAGCCAAATAAAACCCCAACAAAAAATTGAAGACCCCAAGATCAACACCAAACTGCCCAAGACTACAGAGCCCCCGAGAAACTGCAGAAAATCATAGTTGACCAAGTCAATGCATGCAGCTCACAGAACACCAACCTAATATGCACCAAGTCCCTGTTACAGTCCCAAGCAATCTCTAGGATTTAGTATCCATCATGCTACTTGTTGAAACTGTCTCATAATCAAGTTATATGAAGCTGCAGAAAACTTTTTTTTTTTAATAGGCAAAACAAAGTATTAATAATTAATTAACTCTTATAGACCAAAACCCACCTATGATGCTTGGCCTACCTCCAACTGACGATTCATATTGCAACACCCAACACTAAAATTCCCCCATAAGACCCCTTTAAAATTCTTTGTCACTCTGCTGTATAAACCAAAGAAAATAGCCTCTTGGAATACTTATATCTTTTAGCTTTTCAAACTCAGAGACAGTCATAAGAATCCTCAGCAGAGTTTTTTTTTATTTTTATTGGCAAATATTAGTCGTTAATTGTTAGTTTTTTGTTAGTGGAGGGATTTGAACCCACAACCTCTTCCTTCTTCCCTTCTCTCTTCATCACCAAACCAACCTTATAACTCCGGAATCCTCAGCAGAGATGCCTTAATCCATTATCTCTATTTTACTGGAAAATCAGCAGAGATGGTGTAATCGATTAATTAAGCAAAGGGACTATAGTTTATCTCAATCTTTGGGTTTCTAACTTTTCAAAAATGGAAGCAGAAAAAGGAAAATGGATCCAACACACAAAGAAAAACATATCCATACCTTTACTCATCTTCTTCTTCCTCCTCTTCTCCTTCTTCATCTTCCCCTTCCTCCTCTCCTCCTTCTTCCTCTTCCCCTTCCCCTTCATCCTCTTCTCCTTCTTCCTCTTCCTCTTCAGAATCTTCCTCGGGTTCCAAATGCCCCCAATCAAATGGAAGCACCTCCACCACAAGCCCCTCATGCTCTTCAGGTGGTTCTAGACATAGTAACATAATTCGCTTATCTCACTGAGAACCACGAATTGGTTCGTGCGAACCAATTCGCGGTACGTTTTCGTACCGGGACGTCGAAATTCGTCATTGAATTCGTTGAGGAGACGAACCAGGGAAGATAAAAAGGATTGCAAGATGTTGTTGGAAACTTAGAGAAAACCATTGACAGAAAAGTGAAGATCGAAAAAAAATGAGTTGAAAGGCAGTCGCGCGCTCCAGGAACTTGCATCAGAAAACTAAGAAAAGAAATTTGCCATCGCCCATCACTGAAGGAATAGAAAAGATTGTAAAAGAAGAGTAGAAGACAGAAGATGAAAGGATTTTTTTTTTTTAATTAGTGCTTGTTTTAGAAAGGAGTTAGTGGCTTAGTCTGGTTTTCGAGGAAGTTATTATCGAGAGAAGTTACACGCTTTAAAGCACAACCAGAGGGATTGGTGGTGCTGGTTTCAAAAAAATTATTTATTTGAATAAATTAAAGAAATTAATTATTTTACATCTATCTATCACTTTCTGGATAAGTTATATGACTAATTGAATTTTTAATTTAAAAAATAAAATTACTTATTAGAATAAGTTAACTTATATTGTAGAAACTTAAAAATAAAATAATCAATTTATTGATTAATTTGTATTTGAAAAATTATATTAATAAACATATTTTAATAAAAATAAAATACTTTGCAATAAAAATTATATTAATTGATCTATGGATGTATACCTCCCACGTACCAATACTTTACAAGGTCGCGTACCGCGTATCCGAACCCGTACCACGTACCAAATAGTACCACGAATTATGTGACTATGGTTCTAGATGGAATTCCATTTCCTCGGGCCGTGGATTAGTAATATAAGCCAAAGCAACAGCTGTGTACATTACATTTCTCACAATCATCTCGTTTCTGAGCCTTTTGAAGACGTTGTCAGACACGCCTCCTCCTTGGAGAGTGAAGGCATAACATACGTGAGGGTTTGGTTGGCCTGAGCCTAAATGCTGGTTGTATAAATCGTTGAACTCTTGATCGCTGTGTACCTCAAACTCATGCAAGACCAGGTCCCCCATTCTTGAATGAGTTGAGAGAGTGAGAGGCCACCAGTGGAAAATGTGCCTGTAGAAAAGCAAATAAACCCTAATGAATGAACATGTATATCTTTCTTTCTTTCTTTCAAATAAGAATACAGTTGTGTCAATAACCTTACTTTCACACAGGAGAAGGGTGAGGTGTATGCTTTGAGAGAGAGATATTTAGTATTTGAATGTAATAATATATGATACCTTCAGCACCTACAACAAATCATTGGGACTTTCTTTCTTATTGTACTTCTACCGTACAAAAGTGCACACACAGCAATAATGTTAGTGATAGCTCTAGCAACTAATTTGACAATAAAAAACAGTGTATCAATAATCAAGTTAGCATATGATATAAACTTTGAATATAAAATAAGAATAAGCAAGCTTCGATTCATAATAGATTAAGCTCTTTAAATATATATAAAAACAATTACAGCAATAAAAAAAACTGGAAAGGATGAATGAATTATGAAGAAGGTTTTTGTGAAACTGTTAAAGTATCTCAAGTTCTTAATGTAGTAAAGAATTAAACAAAAAAAAGTACAAATCATGGATTAGTTAAGACACCCATTCAAATACTCAAGCACACTTTTAAATTTAATTATTTTCTTAATAGAGTTAAAATTCAATGTGGGGTCCAATCATTTATTAATTAATTTGAAAAAAAGAAGAAAATTAAACATGCTTGCATGAAGAAAAATTAGATTGCATGAAATAAATACGTGCAGGTCTAGATGCATAGTCCTGAATTGAAACCCAGGTCTAGATGCATAGTAAAAACAAAGTATAATACCTAATTACTATTAATTATAGTATTTTTAATGAGCTATTAAATTTAATTATAGCTAAAGTATTAGTTTAATAAACCGGGTGTTAAAATTATAGTTTACAAACTTTTAATATTATTATAATTTTTAATATATTTGTCAATAACTTTATATTTAATATATATATATATATATATAATAGTAATTTTGTACATAAATATTTTAAAAATGGGATAGAATTCATTGACTCCAGTCTTATACTTAATCTCATCCATTGAATTTAATTAATCTAATGATTTCAAATACTTCAACTAAAAATGAAAAACACAGTTACATCATTTGAAAATAATCTTTTAGAACCCTATTGCAACAATTAATTTCTCCATCTTTATTCCCCAGCACAACAATCACGTAATTCAACTCTCTCAATATCATTTTATTTGGTTTTGATGTTTTGCTCCCGTAATTCAATTGCTGAGGTTTATTAGCTCGTGTAATTCAATGTATTCCGTGCCAAGCCAATTGATTGATTAAGGATTTCACGGTAATTCAATCTATCTATTGATTCACGTTGACTGAAGGCTGATGCTATTTGGAATTATTCAATTGCTCTTCCAATTGATTCATTGATTTATCCAACTAAATCCAGTTATTTTTTATGGCTTAAATATATTTTTAACTTTTTTTTAATCTCTGTAAATGGCATAATGCCTTTTTTAGTGTCTCTCTATAGTGTGTTAGCCAAAGGAAAAATAAAAAATTTGTAATTTATAGCGACTTTTAACTGTCAGAAATTGATTTTCTATTTTAAATTTTAAAATACAATTTTTTGTGGTTTTAAACCGCCGGAATCAAGTTAATAGAAAAAATTAAAGCGGTTAAAATTTGCCGCAAATATCTTATTTTCTGTTTGACTCACAATGTGGAGACTTGAGAGGAACTAAGAAGAGTATTCTGCAGATTCTAGGAACTAAAAAAATAATTTCAAATTTAGAAGACAAAAAAAAAAATATAAATTTAAAGGACTAAAAACATTTTTAAACATTTTTTTTACACCTCTAGCAAATACTCAGGTTGACATTTACGTATTTTGCTTGGATACTGTTTTCATGCGCTGGCTGGATAATTTTTCAGGTCTTGTCAATAAATCATGACAAGAGAAGATTATATGCAGTAAAAAAAAAAGATTATATAAAAAATTTAATGGTGATGCACTGACAATATAAAAAAATTTTACACCGTCATTCAATCACAAACCATCATTTTTGGTAAGTTTGTTGACATTTACAAAATTATCTTAAAAGTCTTGCAAACACTGATTTGTAATTGTTTGATAGTGTAAAACTATTTTATACTCTCAGTGCATCACCTTTTTTCTCTTAAATAAATAAATTTTCAAAATTCAGATTTTTTTCTTTCAAAATTCAGATAACCATTACAATATAGTGCTTCATACTTTTTTAATAAATCAATTGAAGCACTACGTAATCAATTGAATTACAATGGATTAAATTCCCATCAATCCAAAATCACAGTCACGTACTCTATATCAATTAAATTTTCACCGATCAGGTACTAGGAACACATGATCTGAAAATTTAATAAATCAATTGAAGCCAATTGAATCAATTTGGCTGGCATGTACGAAAACAAATCCCTGCGTTGAACGAAAATAAATCAACTGAAAGCAATGGTAGGTTTCTCAAACAATGGTTAATATGTCATGTGATTGTTCTTTTTTAGTTGAAATATTTGAAACCATTAAATTAATTCAATTCAATGGATGAGATTTTGTGTAAGTAGTCTTTAAACTTACACATAGTGTCAACATATCCTATCTCTTTAAAAATATATAAAATAATTATGAATATTAGTATAAATTTAAATAATTTTATATTCACACATGTCTTATATCATTTTAATTTATATAAATGTGAGTTTTAAAAAATATTATTTTATAAATAATTTCACAACTGTATATACTATATAACTTATATATACATAATTCTAATAAGAGATATTAATAATAGAAAATATTTTAAATTATATTTATAATTATTAATTTTTTCTTGGCTAAATTGTAATTTTGGTCTTCCTATAATACCTAATCCGCAATTTTGATCCTAATAATTAGGAACTATTAACAAAAAGATAAATGTATTCCAACATTTGTCAGTCCTAAAGTTAATAAGGTTGCCATTGCCAAGCTGCCAACCTACATTGTCAAGAGCGAGTTGGAAGCAAGACAACAAAGCAGGCCATATAAAGGATTTGGATATCTTAGCATCTATCTCAATTTGGCAAATTAGAATCCTATTAATAAGGTTTCTTTTTTTAAATCTTTTGGCTTTAACTTATATATAAAGAATTTATATATATGTGCATGACAAAAGCTTTTCAAGTGAATGTGATTAAACACGACAAATAGTAGTAGTGTTTCTTCTAAGAAGTGGGTTGCCGGAAGGAACCCAGTCCAGTTAGCCTAACCCAAATCCAAGTATGAGGCTCGGGCCAAAAAAACTTGATTTAATTTTGGTTCAATATCTGTAGTTCAAACTTCAAATCCTACATTTTATGGTGTATATTCTGGTTGACTCTCTCTATACTGTAGTAGTGTCAGAGTAACTATATATTCTCCAACTAATTTTGTTGATTAATACTTTATAAAGATTTAATGAAAATATAAATACAACTAATGTCTTACAAAATATATAAGTCGTTAAATAATTTCACCTAATGAGTAAGAGAATTAATAAGAAAATACTTTAAGAAAATTTATAGTTATTCATACGCTTTTCTTAATTATTATTTTTAGCATAATGGTTACGAAATTAAAAATATTTTTTTTTTGAAATATAGTATGCAATATTATCAGTATACTTTTATTATAATTTTGAATAAAAAGAATATTTATCAATTTGTTAATCATTGGCATAAAAATAATAGTTAAAAATACGATTTAAAAAACCATATAATTAACAAAAACAAAATAAACACGTGACTATCGTAAAAAAGTGGAAGTCAGGTTCTCTGTGCGTTTTCACTATATATAGCCTCGTCTAGTCTGCTTACGTAGATTGAATAGAGGCAGCAACAGAGCCACGTCTGAGGATATAACTGTAGTGTTTTTACTTTTTTTTTTTTTGGCTAAAAGTGTTTTCATCACTTTCTACCTAACTTCTACTCTGTATATTCATTCATGGACTTTGACCTACCAGACATACATAACTATAGTTACATGCCAAGTATTCAGCACTAAATAGACAAACATGTGATATGAGTGTTACATTACTTTTTGAAAAAATTACATTTACCTTCATTAATGTTTCCTTAATTGACATTCACTCCTCTTTTAGATTATAAAACACACTTAATTACTCTTTTGAGATAATACTAAAGAATAATCCTTTAGAATTCTAGCATTCTCTTTTTAATTTATATATAACTCAAATTCCAATTTATTTTTAAAAAATTATAAATGAAAAAGATGAGAAAAATGTAAAGAAAAAACAAACATTTTAGTAATAATACATAACAGAACTGTTGAGAATCTTGGAACAACGCGTAATATAATTTTACATCTACAACATTTGTCATTACAAACTAGTTTTTTTCATACAAATTATTACCGAAGTATTTTCTTACTTGTTTGTTTATCCAATTTTATTTAAGTTTCATTTTTCCCGTATATTCAAGGCTAGAAATGTTCCACCATTCTTGAAGAGCCTTTATGTTAATACAAAGCCAATAAAAGAATATCCATTTCACAAGTGAGCAATACAAAAAGAAAACCATAATGTAGCATGCAAATGAAAAGGACAACCTAAACCTTTTTCTCTGTCCAGCAGCGTTCTCCTAAACCCTTTATTCTTTCATGGCTTCAAACTGAAACCTCTAGTACAAGGCAAAGAGAACACTCACGAGACAAAGCAAGGTTTCTACCTTTTCTTGAGTCTAGTTTAATTTCTTCAACTATACTATTTATATATTAACAAACAAATAATAAACACAATCATTGCCTTGATATCTTGCCTCTCACAACTCCCACATTTCCTCACAAAAATAGTCTCTTATTCCTCTCTCTCAATGAAACCCTCCAAACCCAATGACACAAGCATTGACATTGAACCCTCCAACAGAAGAGTGTCTTTTGCTGAAAACCACCCAAATGAACAAGAACCACCACCACATCAGCACCAACCCAATAATAACAGTGTTCCCTTGCTCCTACAGCCATCATATGCGAGATCAAAGTCCATAATCTTCGATGAGTTGCGAAACTTTCGCATCAGCCTCATGTGGTGTGCTCTTGATCACTCTTCATGCCTTGGAAAACTCATTTCCTACGTGACTTTCATATTCTTCACCATCATTGTTCCTCTTCTCACGTCCATCTTCGTTGAAATCCCTGCCTCGGCACGAGAAGATGACCCCGTTTCCTTCAACAAGCTTGTTCAACTGCCAGAATCTGGCCTTGCTATTATTGCCTTCTTCACTCTCTCCAGTTTCTTCAGAAGGTACCAAAACAAACACCTCATCGTGTATGTATGTGTGTTGCATTGAGATATATATATGCATATATAGACAGCGTTTACACATGAAAACCGTTATCTAGCAACATGGTGCATAAAATTTGTGTCAGATTTGCCAATGGAGAACTCAATCACTAGGATCAAAAATTGCATTCAGGGCATGTTTGAATAAATAGTTTAAAGTTTAAACACATGTTTGTTTATAATTAGAACTTGTCATAAGAGTTAATTTTTATAAACTTCATAACGAATCTTATAGTGTGCTTTAATTTTATGTAAAGTTCGTGAAACTCCATTTTGCTGAAAGGAGAAAATTTCTGCTTTGAGAAAAACGTGACTTTTTTGCATGGTGAAGTGTGTAAACTCTGTTAAGTGAGCAAAACAAATGTAGTCTTGATAAAATAAGTTTAAAAAAGTTTATAAGGTCATAAGTACGTTACTTTTAATAAGCTTAACACTTGATATGATAAGATATACCTAAATAAATTCAGTGAAAATTCTTCCTAACCCCTTAGTACAAGATCTTTGTCGGTTTTAGATAATTGCCTCAGTCTTAAGATTTCGGTGAACTTATAAACATCTATAATCCTTTAAAAGCTAGCTAGATGTGATTTTATGAATCATTAAGGAAATAAAGTTGGATAAATTAGAATATACATTGATTGATTTTTTACACAATCATTCAATATCAAATTTTTATGTATGGTAAGGTTTTTTTATCTTTATAATAATTATTTTAAAAGTCATCATACGAGAAATTATTTCTAATTAACTAACAATATAAAAATCTCTATATTGATAATATATGGAGATTAAAGTCAATAAATTTTTAAGCACTATTGAATAGAAGACCAAGGTCCTGAGCTTGAATCCTCTCTCTTAACATTGGGGAAGATTGTCAAATCCAAGTCAATTGATTCAATATATGAAAATAAAAGTTCAGAAACATCTTGTAATTAGGCTATATATATATAAGCAAGGTTTTCAATTGCGATCACAATTTAGTTGTAAAAACTCTAAAAACCTTGACGTGGCGGAAAACCTTGCTTGAAAGTAATTAGTACAGTTTGAGTTGTTTCATGTTCACTTATACATAACTGCTTATTTGAGTAATCTTTATCTATGCAGGTATGGTCTTAGGCAGCTTCTGTTCCTGGATGCTTTGCAAGAAGACACAACCTATGTTCGACGCGGGTACACAAGGGAGCTTGAGAAAGCTTTCAGATACTTGACATACATAATCCTACCCTCCTTCTTTGTGGAACTTGCCCACAAAATCATATTCTTTTCAGCAGTTAAGATTTCAGCCCCACTCATCAGCCCTGGGTTCCCACTGAACTCAATTGCATTTGTGTTGGTGTTGGCATCTTGGGTCTACAGAACTGGGGTGTTCCTCTTGGTGTGTGTGTTTTTCAGGCTCACCTGTGAGCTTCAGAAGCTGAGGTTTGAAGGGGTGCACAAGCTGTTTGAAGGGTGTGGATCTGAGGCAGGGGTGATATTCAAAGAGCATTTGAGGATTAGAAGGCAGTTGTGGGTTACAAGTCATAGGTATAGGTTCTTCATAATTGGGTGTGTGGTTACAATCAGTGTTAGTCAGCTGGGTGCTTTGCTGCTGGTTTTGGCTTCCAAGTCTGACAAGACCTTCTTCAATTCTGGGGACCTTGTGGTAAGCATTGTGTTGAAAAATATTAATATGTAGAGTTTAATTTTAGGGTAAAGATTAATTTCTACACAATCAACTGATTAGAAATTATTTTATATATGACTTTTAAGATAATTATTATAAAAATAATTAATAATTTTACCTATGTGATTGAATGAAAATATTGAAAACTTTGTGTTAACGTATTATAATTAAATTTTAATATGTGTGTATACAATTGTAGTATTCGAAAGGGTTGAAATTTGATTTCAATTTGATGTATAATATTTTTAATTGATTAAATAGTTAAATTAATAGTGAAAGATATAGTATCTATGTTATGAAAAACATACTTTTTATCCTTAAATATACATTTAATATTTGTTTGAGGAGTGCTAACAACACACTCTCAAACACATTGTATTCTTTTTAATGTATTCTCTCCTCCTTAATATGTATTTCATTAATCAAATTAGTTACGTTCCTGAATATGTATCTCATGAATTAAATGAATTTTCAAAATTGGTCATACGAGGATTAATATAAATGAGGAAATGCAAATATTTGATGGACTAATATGACCGGCCCTGTAATATTTTTCAAGGATTAATTTGAAATTTATTCTTTTAAAATTAAATTAATGACATGTATGGTTTACACTTTTCAGGTGTCTTCTTTTTAATAAACTACTCAGACTAAAAAAGAGTCTCCTAACTGAGAGTGAGAATTTTGTTATGCAGATTTGTTCAGCTGTGCAGTTAAGTGGCTTCTTATTGTGCATCTTGGGTGCAGCAAGAATCACACACAGAGCACAAGGAATAGTGGCAATTGCCACTAGATGGCACTTGCTGGTGACTAACACATCTGCTGAATCAAAGCATTGCAAAACTCGGGTGTCAGAGGGACTTGCTAGTGACAGTGATTCTGATGATTCCTCCAACATACATGTATCAGTGATCCCACCACAACTTTCTTCTTTCCAAACCAGACAAACTTTAGGTGAGTTTAATTAATCTCTACAATGAAAATGTTACTGGTATATTTGATTAGGAGGCAGGTTATATTGGTACACCGATATTTATTTTCTTCTTTTTGAAAAAAAAATAGCATTTAACTAAACAACTTAATTAATTACTTATTGAATAGAATTTTATCAAATGGGAATTTAGGCTTAAATAACAATTTGATCCCTATAAAATACCTTATTTTTTGTTTCAATCCTTTAAAGTTTTTTTTAGTCCTTTTAAAATATAGTTTTTTGTTTTGTTTTTGTCTCTGGTGTCAAGTAATAAGGTTAATTGATGACATAACAACGACATAGCCACCTCATTGAGAAGTCTAATAAGACAATCCTGTCAGACTTCTTGATGACGTGACAAGTCAATAGATTGTTATTGTTATATCATTAATTAACGTTGTTATTAGCCAGCAATAAGGCAAAAAAATTTAAATCTTACAGGGACTAAAAAGAATATATGATTCCATATGAATATATATATTCAAAGTAATTTAGGTACATATCTCAATTACAATTCAAAATTCAAATCATAAAAATCAACTCTATCAAACTCTAAACTAAATACTTTATCTATTTGAGTCTTGCAGTGACATATTTACAACACAATCAGCGGGGGATAACACTGTATGGGTATTCACTTGATCGAAGATTGCTTCACACTCTATTTGCCTTTGAGTTTTCTCTCGTGCTTTGGATTCTGAGTAGGGTGGTTGTCTTGTCCTAACCTTATATTGAAGTCCAAAAACGGCTTTGCATGGACTAACATATATCTTATGGAAGAATCCCTTCTTTTGTGATTATTATTTTTAAAATTACTTCCTATGCATGATAAGTTTGTTGACTTTTAAGTCATATATACGATGATTTCTGATTGGTTGATAATGTAAAAGTTTTTACACTGACACTGCATAGCCATTAAACTCATTTCTAAAGAGAAAATAGGTTATACGATAGTGTAAAATAGGGAAAATAGGTTGGGTGCAAGAGCATGGAGGAGTCGTACTAGTGTGTAGACAGCCGGATTTACTCTCCTATAAATCTAACTCCCCCATCTTCCAATGCTCCATCTCTGATCGCAAGAAGCATTGTTGGCTCTACGAAGAGCAATGCTAGATTTGCATGGAGCAACGATGGGCTCCCAAGAGCAACCACCTCCTTCTAAAGATCTCCAATCTCAAGCTCCAAATTCAATCCATAGAGCATCGCCTCTTAATGCGCAATTTGTCCTCTTCGGCTTTTGTCTCTAATCCATTGCGAATGTGTCATTGTTCTTGCAGGTGTTAAAGGATAAGAATTTGGTTCTCGAGAGTAGTTCGAGTCTGCATTATACAAAGGAGGAGGAGGAGAATTTGGGTATGAGGTGCTCCTTGGAGTCTTGGAAGGGATGTTAGAAATCATGGTTCAGAGGGGGGAAAAGAGAGAAAGGGATAAAAGTAAAAAATGGATTTACTCAAATGAGAAAAATCAAGTTTACATGAGTACATTGTGGCTTATATAGCCAATTCTAATAGTATTAATATCCTATATCTCTAATATTTTCCCGCAAGCTGGAAGGTGTTTATAACACTTCCAGCTTGGGATGGACGATACAAGTATCAAATCATAACGAAATACAATAAAACGTGCCGGAAATACATCGGCTGAAAGGTATATAATAGAGTAAATCGACCAAAGCCAACAGGTACAAGCTTAACCATTAGGCAGAAGCTATAACACAAGGCTTAACCACTTAATAGAAGCAAAACATGCTTAACCACCAAGCAAAAACTATACCTCAAAGTTTAACTACTTGGTAGAAGCACTAAGTAATGAGAAATGCTTAATCATCCATGGCAGAAGCAACAAAGCTTAACCACCATGGACAGAAGCTAAGATCAGAAAAAAAAATAAAAAATAGTCAACCAAAGTAACTCAAACAATCTTCAATCAGTAAATCAAAACCTGCTGATTTAAGCCCCGAGCCTAGATCCAAAGAAACCAGCATATCAACAAGACCAAAGTCCAATGGCACAAATGAAAAAATTGGAAAAACACTTGCAAGATGAGTGTAATCTCTACTGTTCCATTACATGCAAGATCTCCATGCTTCCCGTGGAAACCCAAAACCATGGTCAATTAATGTTCACAAAACCAAAGTGTTAGATCATCAGTTCTATGTAGTAGCTTATCACTAACTTCATCCGAACCTTCAGAAAATTTTTTTGAGGCTGAACAATAAGAAAATAACAAAAGGAAAAATACAGACACTTGGTGTGCATCACATGCTATAGAAGAAAATCACCAAACATTTGGTGTGCAAGAGAAGCTACATCCAGAAGAGAACCATGAAGAGGAACCTTTGAATGAACCGAAAGCCATAGCAGAAATAGCATAGCATTAAACAAATTTCAAGTCTCGCAATCGCAATAGCCTTCTAAAATCAACACAACAGCAACGCATAAACCAGATCTTGTGTTCAACACAAGATCAAAACCAGATCGCCATGAATAGATCGAAGAGTGAAGAGAGAAAACCATCTACAAACAGCAACAAATCTACACTCTTCATGATATCAGTCTTTATCTTCTTGAAATTTCCAATGATGCGAGAACACAAAGTGTGTGCGATTGCAAGGGGAACCGATGAACCGATTCAATCAAGCAAATTGAGCTTATCAACAAAATCATAACCAAGAACGAGTATCAAATTGCAAGAATGAGAATCGCTACTAGTGAACAGTACCAAATATGATGGAAGCAAACCAAAAAATGAAAATGAGAAGTCAAACTAAGAAACTAAGTGTGGATTTTCTGGTTTTCAAAAATTGGGAAAAACTGAAGTGAAATCAGAAAAGAAATTTCTGTTTTGAAACAATCAATATAATCAAAGATGAGAGACGTTTCTGTTAGAAGTTTCTCGGAAAAAAATGAAGGAAAATGATAGGTATTGAGTGACAGCGGAAGATATTATTCAGGGTGGTTGGTATAGCTTTGATAAAAGTAAACAATGGATCTACTCAAATAAGAAAAATCAAGTTTACATGAGTACATTGTGATTTATATAGCCAATTCTAATAGTACTAATATCCTATATCTCTAATATCCCCAGGGATTTAATTTTAAAAGCTTTTTTTACATGGTTAAACTTCTAACTGATGTAAAAACAGTTTTTTACTTCAGTTAAAAGCTCAACCGATGTAAAAAAGTTTTATTACATCAATTAAAAGTACAACCAAGTTAAACATATTTACATAAATCACAAAAATGCCACTGCATCACTTTCTGTATTTGTTATTAAATAACCGATGTAGAAACCCCTTGATTAACGTTATTTTTGCATTGGTAAATTTTGTGAATATTGAACAACAATATGAAAGTAATAAAATGATTCATATTTTTATATATTTAATAAATAGATATTAAGGCAAATTTAATTCATATGAATTAAGTATCAAATAACAAAAAAGAAGATCATCAATCGAAGTTGAATCGATATCTATGATTGAATTATTTAAATACACTATACATTTTTATATCTTATTGTAATGATTATTATCATTTGAAGATAAATACAGAAATATTGAAAATATATTTTCACAAAATTAAATAAGTAGTGTGTGGAGTCATCACAATGAGAGATGTCATGCCAACTATGTTGGCACTACAAAAATTCACCCATCATCTGCAGCACAATGCAAGTTTATTGAGATAAAACTGGAAGAGAAAGACAAACAGCGAGCATGGGGACCAAATTGAACCCATGAAAACAAAGCAACACGAACAAAATCTATAATTAGGGAGGCCTTGTCTATTGCTGCTAATGAAGGCATGAATGGAATCACACCACATGAAATCAGAATGCTGAATACCAAGGGCATTGAGCCTATCGGCACATCAATTTCCTTCACGGAAAATATGCGAAACTCTGAAATTCATATAGAATGAATTAGCACTTTGCAGTTCTTCCAACGATGTGGAAGCTGGCAAGGCACAACATCAATGTTCTTTAAAGCCAAAACTATTGCCATAGAATCACACTCTAGCCAAAGGTTTAACCATGTCCATCCCTTTTGTTTTGCGGTTTCAATGACAAGCATTATTTCACCAAACAAGCTCAGCATGAACAACAAGCGTAATACGAAGATTTGCAGTAAAACATCCTAGTGCAGCAGCGTTACTGTCATGGAAGATTCCACCACAAGTAACCTGACGCCCCGACCTGGTGACTCTTTTTCTGTGCCATCCGAATTGTATTTTACCAACCCACAAAGAGGAGGATGCCATTTCACTTGTTTAATGATTGGAGTTTTCCTAGGATGTCGACCAGAAATATCGAAATATTTTAAAATGGATAGCTCCAAAACAGTGTTAGCCATAGTGCTCCATGTAGCATCACCAGTGAGAGAAACTACTGTTGCAACCAAGTTGCATGCTGATTTTACTGGTAGCTTGAAATTATTGAACCTGCACGCATTTCTGCGCTGCCAAATTATCCAAATAACAGAAATGATCGCAGATATAATATAGTCATGTACTGGAGCTCCAGTTCTAGTTACAAAAATTAAAAAGCACCAGAAAAGAAGAGAGATTAATGTTGACATTGTGAGAGATTTTCAAAATGAAAGGTTCTGACTCTTCACCAAGGGTCATCAGATGTGATTCTTCACCCAGAGTCATGAGATGTGACTCTTTACCAAGAGTTATAAGATGTGTATCTTTGAAAGGTTAAATCTTTTCACTAAAAAACATGAGATGGTCTATAAATAGAACCAATTTACATGCAAAAGGTATATAACAGAAACATAGAAATCACCAGATTCTTTGTATCAAAATTATTTCCTTTCTTCCCTTGTGCACAAAGAGAATTAAGGAAACTATTATTCTACAAACTGCCATTGACGATACGGTTGATTGTGGGTGTGCAAACCATATCAAGGGCTCCATTATATCCTGAAGGGGATTAGCCAAGACATCCTATTGCATCCAATTTCTATATAGGTTGGTGGGGGTGAATTGAACCTAAGGTTAGTGTTTACACACGCCTTGGAGATTTGTGCCTTTTCTCTTCTTTTTTGCATAACCATCACCACCGGTTGCACCAATAGACATTGTCAAGAGCAAGTTGGAGGCAACCTCCAAGCAGGCCATATAGAGGATTTGGATATCTTAGCATCTATCTCAATTTGGAAAATTAGAATCGTATTTTATTCTTCCAGCTAGACTGAACTAGTTTTATGTTCTTAGTTGTACACTAAGGTTTCTATTTTAAATGTTTTGGCTTTTATTTATAAAGAATTTATTTATTTGCAAAACAAAAGCTTTTCAAGTGCATGTGATCTATGAAGCACCGATACTTCAATTTGCTTCACGTATCTGTATCCGATACTAATACTCTTGGATACTTCACCGATACGTATCAGTGAAGTATTTGAACTTATGAAGCACCGATAATTCAATTTGCTTCATGTACCCGATACCAAGACTCTTTGGATACTTCATCAATATGTATCCAAGCTTTTAAAGTATTTATGAAAATCTAATACTAGTACACGAAACATATAAGTACATATAATATAGAAACATAGAAACACTGTCCCTTAACAAACCAAAAATGAAAATTGTTTTCGTTATGAATGATTTCAAGAAAGGAATAATTTATGATGTCAAGTATGTTTTTTTTCTTATATGTAAGTAATAGAAAGTAATTTATGATGATAATGATTTATATTTTTTTTGTTTTTAGTAATGTCCAAGAAGGCAAGTATGTTTTTAATTTGGATTTGCATAATTACAATTATATATTTATTATGTTTTATGATTTTTTATGCATTTTAATTTTAAAAATTGTATCTTAGACGTATCATATCTTATATATTTTAAAATGACCATATCACCATATCGGATATGTATCGTATCCGATACACGTAATGTATTTGTGCATCCTAGCATGTGATTAAGCATGACAAATAGTAGTATTTCTAAGAAGTGGGTTGCTGGCAGGAACCCAATCCAGTTAGCCTAACCCAAATCCAAATAGGAAAAATGTTTGATGGTCACACAATATGCTATCCAACACCTAGGAAGAGAGAGTAAAAAGAGAAAAAAATATAAGTATGATAAGATTTATGATATGATAGGAAGAGAGATCTATAGATAGAGAGAAACGAGAGGTGTTGGAGGGGTGTTCATTTATCATTACTCATCCAAGTATGATACTTGGGCCAACGAATTTGATTAAATTTAGGTTCAATATCTGTAGTTCAAATCCTTTAAAAATTTTGTTGTGTCAAAGTGGACTCTCTCTGTACTGTTTGTGTCAAAGTAACTATATATTCTCCTACTAATTTTGTTGATTAATACTTTAAAAAGATTAAATGAAAAGATAAATACAACTAATGTCTTACAAATATATAAGTCGTTAAATAATTTCATCTAATGAGTAAGAGAGTTAAGAAGAAAATACTTTAAGAAAATTTATAGTTATTCATACGCTTTTCTTAATTATTATTTTTAGCATAATGGTTACAAAATTAAAAATATTTTTTTGAAATATAATATGTAATATTATCAATATAGTTTTATTATAATTTTTAATGAAAAGAATATTTATTAATTTCTTAATCATTGCCATAAAAATAATAGTTAAAAATAAGATTCAAAAAACCATTTATAAATAACAAAAACAAAATAAACACGTGACTGTCGTCAAAAAGTTGAAGCCAGGTTCTATGCGTTTTCACTAGAGGCAGCAACAGAGACACGTCTGAGGAACCAACTGTAGTATTTTCATTTTCTATCTCCCGTGACAGCACTTAACTTCGCTCAGTATATTCATTCCACATGGACTTTGGCCTACCATACATATAACTGGTTAGATTCCAAGTAATCAGCCCAAAAAGACAAACATGTGATATGGCTACATTATATTAACTTCTTATTCTATGTTCTTTTTTAACTAAATGATTTTTTCATAGAAATTATAATAAGGATTGTATTACTTTTTGTTTATTCAATTTTATTTTTCATTTTTCCTGTATATTTAAGGCTAGAGATGTTCCATCATTCTTGAAGAGCATTTTTTATTCAAAGACAACACAAAACCATAAAAGAAGCTCAATTTCACAACTGAATATTAGAACAACTCAATGGAGAATGAGTTTTTATAAAATTCATATAAAAGTTGCCTATATAAGTAAATACAAGAAAAATGGTTTAACTATTAAAAAAAAAAAATTTCAAGTCAAGGTGTTAAAAAGTAAGTTAAGAACATAGCTTGATACTATTACTAAAGTGAAAATTAATAAGTATTCTTCAATTTAATGTCACAAGAGACTCATTAAAAAAAAGTAAGAATCCAAATTGAGAGTTGCTAAATCGTTGTTTCTGTCACAAAACAAAACCATAATGGCATACAAATGAAAAAGACAAGACAACCTAAACCTTTTTCTCTGTCCAGCAGCTAGCGTTCTCCTATACCCTTTATTCTTTCTTGGCTTCAAACCGAAACCTCTATTACAAGGCAAAGAGAACACTCACGAGACAAAGCAAGGTTTCTCTACCTTTTCTTGTGTCTAGTTTTCTTAAACACTATACTATTATTAACAACAAATAATAATAAACACAATCATTGCCTTCTTGCCTCTCACAACTCCCACCTCTTATTCCTTTCTCTCTTGACACAACAAATTACCCAACAATGAACCCCTCCAAAGAAAATGACACAAGCATTGACATTGAACCCTCCAACAGAAGAGTGTCTTTTGCTGAAAACCACCCAAATGAACAAGAACCACCACCACATCAGCACCAACTCAATAATCACAGTGTTCCCTTGCTCCTACAGCCATCATACGCTAGATCAAAGTCCCTGATCTTCGATGAGCTGCGAAACTTTCGCATCAGCCTCAAGTGGTGTGCCCTTGACCACTCTTCATGCGTTGGAAGACTCATTTCCTACGTGACGTTCGTATTTTTCACCATCATTGTTCCTCTCCTCGCATCCATCTTCGTTGAAGTCCCTGCCTCGGCACCAGAAGACGACCCCATCTCCTTCAACAAGCTTGTTCAACTGCCGGAATCCGGCCTCGCCATTATTGCCTTCTTCACTCTCTCCAGTTTCTTCAAAAGGTACCAAAAAAAACACAAGATTATTACATGGTTCACGACTATCACCTGTTCATGATCCTAACTAATTTTTATGTAACACATAATTAAAATTCTCAACTTTCTAGAAAGAATTATTATGTGTTACATGAAAATTAACTGGCATAGTAGTCCCCGACAATGTAATAATTTCTCCAACATAATCACCTCATCGTGTGTGTATGTGTGTTGCGTTGAGATATTTCTGCATATATAAATAGCGTTTACACATATGGAAACCGTTATCTAGTAATGGTGTGTATGAAACTTGTGTTAGAATATTTGCCAATGGAGAACTCAATTATTAGGATCAAATTTCATTCAGGGCGTGTCTGAATAAATAGTTTAAAGTTTAAGCCCATGCTTGTTTTATAATTAGAACTTGTGATCATACGAGTTAATTTTGATTTACTTAACAACAAATCTTAGTGTAGTGGAAGGGGAAATTTTATGCTTTGAGAAAACTTGACTTTTTGCATGCTGCAGTGTGTAAACTCTGGCAAAACAAATGGAATCTTGTTAAAAAAAAAACAGTTATAAGGTCATAAGTTACTTTTAATAGGCTTACTTATATGATAAGTTACTTACATATATGATAAGATAAATCTAAGTAAATTCAGTAAAAGTTCTTCCTAGAGAAATTTTACTGTACATTTGGAAATTTAAAGGTTTGGATGTTGTTAACGAGAAATTATATTGTTTTTGTTTTTGGTATGTTCAAATTCATTGATCCAAAAAAGAAAATAATTGTACCAAAACTCTTATATTTTTTTTTGAGTACCATAGCAACTTTCCTCTGCCTAACCCTTTGCCATTTTTATTTAGTTAGCATCAGTCCTAAGATTTGGTTAACTTAATTAACATATATTGTCCCTTAATTAAGAAGTTAAGCTTGATGTGATCCAATGGATGATGAAGAAATTGAAGTTGAATTTTATAATACAATCACATATAAATATTTCATATACTGTCGTCTAATAACAAATTATTATATATAATAAGTTCGATAACTTTTATAATTTTAAAAGTCATACCTGAAATAATTTTTATTCATATCACAATAAAGTTTTACACTATTTGTTATACATTTTAGTTAAGCAATTAGTTTAACATTGGGAAGACTGTCAAATCCAAGTCAATTTATTAAAGAGGAATGCTAGCGATATTCTCTCTAACACTCTCTTTTTAACACTTTCTCTATGATTGGTTGAAATTTATTGAAAATTATCAATTTTTGATAGGTCCACTTATCATTTAATGATTCTCTCTCCTAATCTCTACCAAAATTAATGATTTTTTAATAAATTTCAGCCAATCACATAGAGAATGTTAAGAAGAGAGTGTTAGAGAGAGTGTCTTTAACATTCCTTTTTATTCAATATATGAAAATGAAAGTACTTCAAAAACATCTTGCATTTAGACTAAATAAATAATAACTTGAAAGTAAGTACAGTTTGAGTTGTTTCATGTTCTCTTACATATATATAGCTGCTTATTTGAGTCAACTTTATCCATGCAGGTATGGCCTTAGACAGCTTCTGTTCCTAGATGCTTTGCAAGAAGACACTACCTATGTTCGACGCGGGTACACACGGGAGCTCGAGAAGGCCTTCAGATACTTGACATACATAATCTTACCCTCTTTCTTTCTGGAACTTGCCCACAAGATCATATTCTTTTCAGCCGTTAAGATTTCAGTCCCACACATCAGCCCCGGGTTCCCACTGAACTCGATTGCGTTTGTGTTGGTGTTGGTGTCTTGGGTGTACAGAACTGGGGTGTTCCTGTTGGTGTGTGTGCTTTTCAGGCTCACCTGTGAGCTTCAGAAGCTGAGGTTTGAAGGGGTGCACAAGCTTTTTGAAGGGTGTGGATCTGAGGCAGGTGTGATATTCCAAGAGCATGTGAGGATCAGAAGGCAGTTGTGGGTTACAAGCCATAGGTATAGGTTCTTCATAATTGGGTGTGTTGTTACAATCACTGTTAGTCAGCTGGGTGCTCTTCTGCTGGTTTTGGCTTCCAAGTCTGATAAGACCTTCTTCAATTCTGGGGACCTTGTGGTAAGCATATATATTGGAATATATCAATATGTTGGGTTTAATTTTCATACACATTTTTGAGTCACTATGTGATTGGTACGAAATATCCATGAGTTTTGTTAATGACTAGTTTTTGTCGGAAAATTTGGTTGACCACTTTAGTAGGGCTTCCCTTACCAACCACATTTTTTCTATCTACATGTTTCGAACTCGTGATCTTACTTAAGAGATCTGAACCCAGTTCCACTCAAACCAATATGTTAATTAATTTTCATACACTTTAGCCTAAAGATTTTCATATTGTCAAACCAATTAGAAGTAATTATTATAGGAGTCATCGATCTAAGTATTTTTTACCATTTAGAGTTAAATGACAATGTAAACAGTATTGACATTTTAATTGAATTCTAATATCTATGTATACAACTGTAATATAATAAAGGGTTGAAATTTCATTTGAATTTAATGTATAAGTTTTAAATTGAGTAAATAGTCAAATTAATAGTGAAGGATATAGTATCAATCATATTATTTTCTAACTTATGAAAAGTATATTTGATATCCTTAAATACATTCAATCCTCCTTAATACATATGCATTCATCAGTTAAATGGATTTTCAAAATTGGTCACACGATCGAGGACTAATTTGAATGAAGAAATACACATATTTGAACCACAAGTATAATTTCCATCCTTGGTGAACTAATATGATCGGCCCTGTAGATTTCAAGGATTAATTTGAAACTTATTCTTTCAAAATAATTTAATGGCATGTATGGTTATACTTTTTTCAGGTGTCATGTTGTTAACTAATAAACTACTCTGACTACAAGAGAGACAATTTTGTTATGCAGATTTGTTCAGCTGTGCAGTTAAGTGGCTTCTTCTTGTGCATTTTGGGAGCTGCAAGAATCACACACAGAGCACAAGGAATAGTGGCAATTGCCACAAGATGGCACATGCTGGTGACTACTGCATCTGCTGAATCAGAGCATTGCAAAGCTCAGGTGTCTGAGGGGTTAGCTAGTGATGACAGTGATTCTGATGATTCCTCCAACATACATGTATCAGTGATCCCACCACAACTTTCTTCTTTCCAAACCAGACAAACTTTAGGTGAGTTTCATCTCTACAAGGAAAATGTTACTTGTAATTGGAATGTAGATATTTATTTTCTTTTATTTTGGAAAATAAACAGCATTTAACTAAATAACATTATTAATATAGCTTATTGTTGAATAGTATTTATCAAAATAATGATTTTTTTATTATAAATTTAACCATAAAATTTATTAAAATAATTATTTTGATATCCATAAAATTTATTGGAGTAAATTAAAAAAAATATATGAAAAATTCGTAAAATATTTTTATAAGTTTCTTCCTAATGCTTTTTAAACTTTAAATCCATATGATTTGTTTAGTTTGTTGCACAAAAGATATACATGTTTAATTTGTGAATCATATATAAGAAATAGTGTAGAATAGAAATTCAGTCTTTGTAAGTATTATTTAATTTAATTTTAATTTTTCAAATTATTTTTATTAATTTTAACTTTTATAAATTTTAAATTATTTTTAAAATAGTTCTTGTCATTACTTAATAATATCGTGATATGCATCTAACAATTTCATATTACCTATATCACCTTAAAATAGTTATTGATTTGACATAATTAAATGTATATCACGTTACTATTAAATGATAATAAGAATTATTTTAAAAAAATTTAAAATTTATGAATCTAAAACTAATATTTTTATAAAACTAAAATCAAATAAGAATTATATTTATAAAGATTAAAAGATATTTAAGTTTATGAAACACTATATAGCTTTGTAGAAAAATAAGTATTTTTTATGTCAAAATTAACGTTGTTTCTAGAGAAATCTTTTTGTGTTGTGTTTTATTTGAAAGTTAGAAAATAAACACCTTTCAATAAAAAAATGTTTTTCCATATAAATATATAATTCAAATTAATTTAGATACATATCTCAATTACAATTCAAAATTCAAAATTATATATAAAACTCTATCAAACTCTAAACTAAATACTCTATCGAGTTTGATTTTTGCAGTGACATATTTACAACACAATCACGGAGGAATAACGGTGTATGGGTATTCACTTGATCGAGGATTGCTTCATACTCTTTTCGCCTTCGAGTTTTCTCTAGTGCTTTGGATTCTGAGTAAGGTTGTTGTCTTGTCCTAATCAAATATTCCAAGTTCGAAGAAAAGGTTTTGCATGAATCAACGAACGTGTATCAGGATATCACTTCTGGCTGGCTCCCTTCTTTTGTAATTATTATTTTTCAAATTACTTCCAATGTATGATGTTAGTAAATTAGTTATCTTATCACGTGATGCCAAGGACTTTTTTCTTCTTCTTTATTTCTAAAATAATTATATAAAAAATAACATCATATAAAATTAAATTAAATTTTAAAATAAAATAATTTAAATCATAGTAAAATTACACATTTTAAAGTAATTTTACTTGAGAGGGAGTTATCTAGGAACTGAAAAAGAGAAACTTTGAAATATACACACTCTTGAAAGCACAATAAAATCGATCAAGGAAGTTACTTCCCTACTAATTTGGGTGAAAGAAGCCGAAATCAAGCTATGTTTTTGAATAACTTTCAAGAGACTTGGATCACTACCGCTAGGCGCTAGCAGGTTGTACAATGGTTCCTTAAGTCAAAATCCATGTTATTCAATGTATTTTTTTTTATAATTTTTTTTATCCGTAGGAATCGAATACGGTACCGAAGGGTTTATAACAATTCACGCATTCTGCTCAACCAACTGGGCTAAACCTCCTTAGTATTTTTTTAAATTTTTATTAAATTTATTCAATAGTTAAAAAAATAAATTGAAAGTAATTAAAGGAATATTGTTACATCCATAGTTTTTTGAACTTGGACCACTACAACTTGTAGGTTTTATGCTAATTCCATGTTTGTATTAAGTGTTTGTAACGATACTGATGAGACATTCCAAAGTTACCAAATATTGTTAAGCATCATTGAAAGTTTGTTTCTGGCTCTTGTCATGTGGAAGGAAATTTTGAAAACTGGAATGAACAAAAATTAAAGGTCAAACAAATAATATGATTCCATATTTTTTAAAAACTATTTTACTCTCATAATTAATTATAAATGAGTTTTACTATTTTCACATAAGGTATTACATAAATGATACTTTAAACAAAACAAAAAAACCTTAAGTTGAAACATTTTCATATCTTTAAAAGTAATAAAACTAAATATTTTCCATTTTGATTCTACAATAAGGTAGTATTTAGATAAAACAATCATATTTTCCTTTTACACTGACAACCAATTAAAATGATATATTTTGCCACATCATGTAATGTTATTCGATTAAATTAAAAATAAATGAAAAACCCTATAAAAGAATTTGAATCCTATTTGCTAAATGTTATTCTACCTCTCTCATCTTCCCTCTCACGCACTGACTTTGCCTATGCGTACGTGGTTCTCTGTTTCCTTCCTTCCTCCACCTGTCCTTGCATTTGTTTTGTTTGAATTCATCACAGGTTCCTCTTTTGTTTAACCACTTACTCTGTTACATTGCTGGTTTATTTCTTTGGGTTTTTTCCGCTGCTAGTCTATGTTTTTCTATATAGGTTTGTATGAACCTTGAAAAGCTTCCCATGGGTGTTGAGGGAAGAGCCCAGTGAATATCCAAGATCTGATAATTAGATACTTAAAATTATTTATGATACATTGTTGTCTTGATGTGATATTATGTATATGTAACATAACATGCTGTGTAATTGCATACTGGCAATGTTATTTATTTGTCAGTGAGACATAAATGATATTACCCTATACTGGTGCTCAGTGAGTCTGAGACCAGATTATTATTTATAAGGTTGGAATGTTATACCCTGTATTGGTGCTCAGTGGTGAGACTAAATGATGATAAGTAAACTGTGAGTACTCTAGTGTGATTACTGTTAAGAGAGGAGCATGCAGTGGCATGTTGTCTAAAGTGGAAGACATGCACAACCTAACAAGCTGAGGAATGAATGGCAGAGTTGATTTGATACTTGTAATCAAAATGTTTTGTTTGGAAAGCCAGGAGTGGCTTGGTGACAAAGAATACTTGGGTGTTGTTTTAATCTCAGGGGGAGATTAAAGGAGTGCCAAAAGTGGCCTAGAGAATACTTGTAGCCAGAAGTGGTAGGGTAGAGAATACTTGTTTGTAATCAAAGTTTTGATTAGTGGAACCCTTTCAAAAGGTTATTTTTGAAGGAGAATTGGACGTAGCTCAGGTTGAGTGAACCAGTATAAACCAAGTGTTTTTACTCTGTTGCTTTTTGCTTACCAGTTTTCTCTTGTGTTATTTCTTTGCATTAGACTCACAAGTTTCCTTTATAAAATTGTTTGTGAAAAGGCTTTGTTTTCGCTTGGACGATAACTTGAAAACGCAATTTCATTAAACTGTTATTTTGAACCACTGGACAATAGTTGTAACTCTGAATTTTACAAGTCCCTTGTACAATCTGAGCTAAGATATCTTCATCTTTGCGAAATATTTTCAGATTTTATCTAACACACTATTCAACCCTCCTTCTAGTGTGTTCTATGCATTTCACCCCGTACAGTTAATTGTATAATTAACAGTTTAGTCATTCTACCATCAACATATAGATAAGTTTGAAATTAGATCTTCACTCTTTTATCTTTTCTTTCTGTATATGTACTCGCAGGATGGATAGTGAAGATGACGGTTATGCCCAATGATTAAGTTCCTTTTTTGTTGCGAATATCGAGACTTGAATATCAATATTGATTTATATTTATGTCCGAGTTAGAGTAGAAAATGTATACTGCTATAACTAGGCTATTTGTTGCATTGGTTGGGATGGTTAGTACATATTTCCTTGTATCTTCACACTTTGTATTTATTTTGTATTACGAACAAAGTTTCTAATAAAAGAAGATCATGATTCTTTATGTAATCATCTATGAAGGTTTCTTTACTTACTAATGCAGTCTTATTTTCTTATACCATTTCCAAATTCTGCATTTTATAAGTCTTAAAACAACACGAAAAAATTACTAGTATTTCATAATAATTAAAATAAATAAATAATCAGTATGGGTTGTGTCAATGTAATAGGGTGTTACACACTTCACATAACCCATTGTCGCTTGGATTGCCTTTGTGTCACCTTTGTGCGTGACCACTGCAAAACTGGAAACCCCATTGTTGTTTTAACACCATTACTTGAAATCCTTTATTTTTTTTCTCACGTGTTTTGTTTTGTTGGGGACACGTCTTTGCAAAGTTGTTAAAATCGATATTTTACCTAGGATTGGAAGGGGGATGAAAGATCATAACTCGGCGATTGTAACTTGGATTGTAAGATCCAACATTCCTACTTAAATTACTTATATATAATACATATGCATAAAATATAACATAGATAAAGAAAATAACGCCTAAATCACAACATTAAATAAACTTAAATTAAAAAAATATAATCATATTAAATCATAAGTTCATAGCATGTAGAGATTAATAAAATTAAAATTCATAATCATATGTTATGTTTTATTTAGTTTTTATTACTATTGTTTAGTTTATTATATAAATATGTTATGCTTTAAATAGTTTATTAAATTTATTATTATTATTTAGCTTAGGTTTTATATTATATGCTATGCTTATTTTAAAAAACAAATAAAAATAGAAAAACATGGCTCAAAATAAACTCCTAACAAACTAAAATAGAAAAAAAGGGAGAAAAAGTCCTTAAAATAACGTTGGGCCATTGGCCCAATTCTCCTAGCCCTAAATTTACTATAACCCTAAGAGCATTAAGATGCCAATAACTCTGTTGTCTCCCATATGCAAATGTGAAGAGCAGAACACAACAACCTCACAGTGATTTCAAGATTGTCAGAGATCGACGATATCATACATTTTTTTGACTAAAATTGCGATTCTATTACGACCTTACCTCCAAATGGTCTTATCTCCCATCCATCATGGAAGCCCTTCCTTGAGTTGTAGAATTGTGTGATTTCACGAGTTAATTAAATCGCGATTTTGACAACCATGCATCCTCGAGTTCCATTCTGGTGATGACTTTGTACTGAATCCTTTTAAACATTGGCAGACTTGTGATTTAGTACATACACAATTCCCATATGGTCCACAAAGGCCATATTTGTCACAAAACTCAGCAGGTATGGATTTATATATTCTCCACCTATCCATAGCTATAATTTTTATTTGTTGTTTGGTTTGCTACAGATCTGGCCATGCTAAAATTATTGTGAGGATATAGGTGTAGTAAATCTCATCCTTATTGCTGACATAATTAAAGCAATAAATGGTGTTACTTTGTAGATCTAGTACTAAGGACAAGAAGGGGTTGCACCCTGAACTATATTTTTATGTTAATTTCTTTTAAAATATATTTTTAATAATTTCATGTATTTCTTGCAAAATTATCACTCAAACAATCATCAACAAAAATATCCAATGTTTTAAAAACCGGACTGGTCGTGGAACCGGTCAAGGCACTGGTTCAAGGTTCAATGGTTGAACCGTGGTCGAACCGGTATTAATAAAATAATAATAATTGAATAATTTATATAATAATATTAAACAAGTATAATATCACATAACTTTAAAACATTAAAAACTGAATTAAAACCTAAAAAATCATTTTACAAGTTTTTAACATTCAAAATATATATAAAAGTCTAATCAAATATACCATAATACTTAAGTTCAAATTTTAATAAAATACAATAATGTTTCATTAACAATAACAAGTTTACATTTAGAATAAACAAAAATAAATGACAAATTAATAAAATATAAAATTATCAAAAATCAAGATATAATTTAAAAAAAAAAATATATAAATGAGCAAATTATATGTTTTACAAGAAAAAAATTTAATAATAGTTGATAAAACAATTTGTATCTATTTGAAATATTTATTAAATATGTGTTTTTATTTATCTTTAAAATGTTTTATATTAAATTTAAAATTTTCAAAGAAAAAAAATAAAAAAATAAAAAAAATACTGGTTCAAACCAATTTTTTGCACCGGTTCTTGATCGGTTTCGGCCAATTTTATACCAGTTTGACCGGTTCTTGACCAGTTCTCACCAGTTCTGAAATCCTCCGATTTTCCAGAGTATTTGGACCCGTCACCAGACCAGTTCCCGGTTGAACTGGTCGAACCGGCCGGTCCGATCTTGATAACATTGGAAATATCTATCAACTTTCATTTTTTTAGATTTTACAATTAAATAAAGAAAAATATGGATGAAAGGAAGGACTTATGAAAAGTATAATATTTCGACGAATTTTGCTACCTTTGATAAAAAAAAAAGAGAAGACAAATGATCAATGACACTTATAGTTCAAGGAAGTTATGGCCTCAACACACACTCGTAGTCATGAACACATTTAAAGATTAAGGATTTTAAAAGTTGATTATTTTAAAGTACATTATTTTTGTACCATTTAATTACAATGTTCAAATTAACTTTTATGATTCATATAGGTTGAATTCTTATTAGAAGACCAAGCTATAAATGATTCATATATCTTTAGAAACTCAACATAACTACAAGTAACCTCTTAAACTTCATGTTGTCATCAAATTGAATTACATGGATGCATAATTTTTTTATTAATTAATGGTGTAAATATTAAATTATGATGTTGTTGGGAATGTATTGTCTTCCCTAACGACAAAGTTGTTATGTATGTAAACAACCTTGAGTGCTGTTTTGGTAAACAAGAGATGTCTTTGCCTATCAGTGATCAAGGAATAAAGTGATTTCTTTAGAACTTTACAATTCAATTCCTTTTGATCTAATATTTTCTTAAGAGTCTTAGTTTAAATATAAGAAAATGGATACCAAAACCTAGCTAGGTACCACTTTGTTAGAAAAGTAGAGAGGAGACTAGAGAAAATAAATGAGATCATTTTATTGCATTTGGCATACTAGCTTCATGGATTGGTACTCTATTTATAGTAGAGCTTATAACTCATACTCACTACATGACTTTTCAATTAAAACACTAAATGGGCATAAAGTTAACAACCTTTCAATTACTTAGTGGTTACATAAGAATATTGTCCCTTAATGCATATTAACTCACACCCCTTTATCTTCTAATGCTAACTCAAAACCCTTTATTTTCTAATCATTATTTCTAGCATATAGTGTATGTAGCAAATGGGCAAGTCAGGATCTTCATTGATCCCCTATGGGATGACAAACTTATACTTAATTAATTAATGTGTCTAATTCTTGTACATTTTATGTTTCTCATTAAATTTGCTTTGATACCTTTTTCCCCCTTCTAAATAACAGTAAGAAAATCTACAAATGATATTGTTAGACACCAACCTGTTACTCCAAGATCCTCATCCAACGAAAGGTCAAGAAGCTGTGTAAGATCACATATATCCCCAACTTAAGCCAAGAATGACTAGTAGTTGGTTCCATTCTTTGAAGATTCACCTTTAATGATCTTAAATTGGAAACAAGGAATTTTAGTGAACTTCATCATCCAAATCTGGTTAGATTGGTTGGCTTTTGCATTGAGGATGACAAAAGGCTACTGGTATATGAATATATGTGTTCAGGAAGCTCAGAGAAGCATATATTCAGGCAAATCCCTGTCTTTTCAAATCTACCTACTAAATTTTACTCTACATTTCAATACTAACAATTTTTTTTTTGTTTTAGTTGATACCATATAATTTGTAGCAAATGTTGTTATTAGGTTATAATGCATTTATATATGTATTTGTATACATATGCAAGATCAAATAGCCGAATTACAACCATTAGAAGCTTCCTACAAAAACCAGATGCACGCTTTTATGGTGGAACAATATATAGACATTGTACCAAGAAATGGAATTTCTTAAAAAATAGACATTGCACAGATATGGTAATTAACGTTTCTACTCCGAATCTAATCCCCTATTATCTTTAGCATGTTGTTTTGTTTGTATGTGTCTGGATTCCCACAATAAAGTTGTTTCATTACACAAACTAGCAAAACATTAGTAGAGATAATTTCACTAAAGTCCCGAGAGTAATGCAGCTTGTATAAAAGATGGAGGGTGGTAAAAGCTTGAGAAAGATGCACAAAGACAAGACCTTTCTCGACACATAATCATAATGGGCGGAGTATGTGTCAGTTTGGTAGCAATCAAAAAGAGCTGCTAGGAACATTTTTTTCACCAACTTTCCAGGAAATTTCGGCAATAATTAGTTTATTGTGGGCATATGCAAACACATCCAAACAAAACCACATGCTAAAGATAATGTCAATTAGAGTTGGAGTAGTAACGTTAATTACCATCATTGAACAATGTCTATTTCTGAAGAAATTCCAGTTCTTGGTACAATGTCTGTTGTTTCACCATAAAAGCCCACATCTAGTTTTGGTAGGAAGTTTCTAATGGTTCTAGTTTGGCTATTTGATCCTGCATATGTATACACATGCATATATAAATGCATTATAACCTTATAACAACATTTGCTACAACTTATATGGTATTGACTGAAATAGAAAAAGAAAAAGAAATCGTTAGTATCCAAATCTAGGGTAAAATTTAGTAGGTAGATTTGAAAAGACAGGACTTGATGAATAGATGCTTCTCCAAGCTTCCTCAACACATATACTCATATATACCAGTAGCCTTTTGTCACCGTCAATGCAAAAGCCAACGAATCTAACCAAATTTGGATGATGAAGTTCACTAAAATTCTTTGTTGCTAATTTAAGATCATTAAATCACTAAAATCTGTGTGGCGGAGCCTCTTCTTATCTTTTCGTACAATTGCCGATGCTCCTCCACATGGCAAAGATTGTTGACACAAATAATCCATAATAATAACCGATCATTGCAACACTTGCCACACAGGCTACGTGCCACATAGGCTATCTGCCACACAAGCAATTTGCCACATAGGCTACTCTTATTGTTGCTCATGCCAGAAAGTCATGCGATATCAATACAAGCCACATGGGCCATCTTCCACGAACCTTGCCACGAAGGCTTCCTCATTCTTGCCACAAACGCTTCAATTCTTCTTTTATCCTTCTTATCTCATCACACAAGACAAGAATCCATATACTTGGACTTACAAGTCCACATTGAGAGTAAAGGAAATCCCTTTCCTTTTCCTCAATGTCATGGTTACTCATGACATTCCATATCGCCAAATCCATTCAAAAGTTGGAACATACCACCAAGACAAACCATCACAACTTACATAGTTTTATGAAATTTCTCTTCATTCACTAAAATCCACTCCTCACTAGGCTTTTCATAATCATTTAGAGTCTTATGTCTTTTCTCTCTAGCCTATACTCTATTAAATTCCGTGCTCAAGCCTACAAAGTATTTATAAGAATTTATGTTACTATCACTTATTTCAATCTAATTCAAGGTTCTTTATGCACTACAATTACGCATGTACTTAAACTCATCTCACCTTGCCACTCAAGATTTAATTCCATAACACTATTCAATTAATTTTCTATAAGTCTAAATTAATTAATTAAACCCGCAGGGTCACCTACACCACAACTTAAAAGTGTCATAGCTTCTTCGTTTGGTCTCCGTTTAGCCTCAAATCTTGAGGATAAGTTCCTATAACATTATATTACCTAATTCCTTCATCAAATCACATTTTTCCTCATTAAATCTTAGCATTTTTAATTAATACTGAGGGATAGACAGCAACCAATAATTCTCAATTTTAATCCACACCAAGTGACACAAAGTGTCCAACTCAAATCAACGCACAATCTTTCCAACAAAATTTCCATAATTCATGATACAATTAATTGTCCACTAACAGAGACTTTTTTTTTTATGTAAAAATGGGTATTAACACCTCACCTACTAATACATAGCCTCAAGGGATCAAAATCATGCATTTAAAGCTACACAAGCACATAGTAGTATCACCAAGACATAATTTTCCAATCAATTCTCAACATTAGCAATTCACGCAAGTCCTTAATATAATTAAATAAAAACAGGGCAGCCACTTGGTCTTTCATAAACTCCATCAAAATCATCAAATTCATCATTAATAAAAACACATAACTAAAAGTGTCACAATTCATGTCTAAAAATTTCCAATTCTTGCCTAACACTTAGGCAACCAATTTCCGTCATTTAAACTCACTTTCAAGCTCTTAAAAACACTTCAGATGTTCTGTTTTTCCAATCACAAACATTTTTCATATTTAGTCCCTAAAACATGATTAATGACTAGTTTAGGCTCTCTAACTAACCTAGTTTAATTACCAAACTTAAGAATTAAAAGTCCCAACATTCTCACAAGTAAAACATCATTCTAAACTTGTTAAAATGCTCAAAACTCTGTTTTAAATAAGTATTCCTGCAGATGCATTAAAATACTAAAAAAAAACTTGATTTTTATGCAAAATTTTGATCTCCAATTGCCTTGAAAATTAGCCTTATGGTATGTATAATCAATCCCCATCATTTGGGTATGCTCAAACACCATTAAAACACTTTAAAAGCGTGCTAAAATTTTTCTTTCAGAATTAATACCAAAACAATAAGTTTTAGCTAAGAAAATGGTTAAAAACTTAACTTTTAAGCCCTTTAACATACTAGAATCAATTTCCAATTCAAACACCAATGCAAGCTATCATTTTTATGAGTAAAAGTGTCGCCTTTAAGGGTTTAAAAACACACATTGCCTCTGTCATTAATTTATCCCCGCAGCTCTATTAAGAGGCCATAAAAAGTGGGTCTAAACTTTTTATTTTGAATTCCTATCTAAAATTAATACCCAACCTATATACACATACAAGCTAACATTTTTAGACATAAAAGAGTCACCTTTTAAGTTTTATAAAGCACACTTTACCACTGTTTTGAAATAAATTCCGTAGCTCTTCAAGAATGCTACAAAAAGTGGTTCCAAACCTTTTGTTTTAGTGTTCTTATGCTCTAGAAATGATGCCCAATCTATGTACATACCCAAGCTACCATTTTTAAGTGTAAAGGCACCATTTTTAAGTGGCTAAAAACAAGTTGTGCCACTATTTTTGGGCAACCATGAAAATTCAAGAAAATACACCCAAAGTTTGCACTTTTCAACATGTAGAAAGTTCAAAAATGGTCTCAATGAAAAAGAGAACATGAAAAAGAGAAGAAAGAACTCCCCATACCTCTTGGAGATTTTGAAATACTCCTCCAATTAAAATTCCAATCAGTTCAAAATGTAGCCCTCCTCTTGAAGAGTTGGCCCCTTGAAAATGAGCTTGAGAGACTAAGTATAGAAGGGTGAAAATGGAGGTGGAAGCTCTCTAACAATGGTGAAAATGGGTAACACTCAGAGAAGAAGAAGGCTCTATTCTCTCTCCCCCTTCTACAATTTTCGGCGCCTACAATGAGGCCAAGGAGACAAAATTTTGCTTTTATATTGAGTCCCAAAAACCCTAATGAGGATGGGACCCACTTAGTCTACATGTTAGAGTTTTAATTAGTGAGAGTTTAGGATCTTAATTGTCACTTACACATGCTTAATAAAGTCTTTACTAAGTGTTGTTTCTTAAACACCCACTACATGACCTCTAAGGACTTTAATTAATGTGCACTAGCTTAATTAATTCTAAATTAGCTTAATTAAGAATTAAAAACCTTAATTATTTTAGTCTAAGTTCTCTTAATTAATTACTTCGTGTCTAGACTCATTAAAAAGTTAAGAGTAAATTACAGAGACACCCCTGTGTTTTGCTCTAATTACACATGCACCCCTCCTTTTCAAACCATTTCTTTGGCACCCCCTTAGCTGACGATGTTAAGTAATAGTGTCAATTTAATATCGAATGACCAAAATGCCCTTAAACCTAACCCTCATTCCCTCACCCTTCTCTTCTGTTACATCTCCCTCTGCATCTCTTTTGTTTGAGAAAATCAGCAGCGGTGAGGGGTGGAAAAATGCATTTGACGCAGCGGCGATGCGGAACCGAGAATGCTAGAAGAACCACGCCATGAGCTTCGGCGGCCACGCATGTCGATGGCTACTACAATTTCATGGATATCGGAGAAGATGGCATATTGGAGGTCGTCATCTACACCGCCTGCAACTGCCACTGGAATTTCCACCATAAGGAGATCGAAGGCGAGATGACCTCCTTTCACCATCGTGCGTAACCACCAGCTACCTCCACCACCACCTCGTGACGCCTTTGATTTTATGCATTGTATTGATGAATGGGTTTGTTATGAAGATCTGCATAGTGAAATAATGCAAGATATGCTGAATTGTAACAATGGAAGGCTTGGATATCTGTTTGTTTTTTTTATTCAGATCTATTTTTTTTCTCTTCAACTGAAGATCAATATGGAAGGCTTGGATTTGGATTTTAGATAGAAAAGGCAAGAAACATATTCAGATCTGGGTTTAATTATTGATTTGGATGTGGATTTTTTTCTTCATGTATTCAAATATGAAATATTGGATTTTAATTATTGATTTGGATTTGGATTTTTCTTTCTTCACATATTTCAATCTGGGTTTAATTATTGATTTTACGGTATATGTTTATGTAATTTTTAGTTGCTTGTTTTGATTGAATGAGAAAAGATTGTGGAACATGGGTATGCATCTGCAATTTGGAAGCCATGTGAAAAGTTTTGAAAATGTTCAGCAATGGTATAAACTCAACGAAGGAAATGAGGGTGTTTTCGGGATAATTTTTTTTTTTAAAAAAAACATGTGCCTATCATGTGACTAAAAATGCAAATGGGGTTAATGCCATTTCAGAAAGAGGGGGTACCAGTGTAATGAGAATGGAAAGATTAGGGGATTTTCTGTTGGTTGAAAAAAAAGGAGGGGGTGCATGTGTAATTAGAGCAAAACAAAGGGGGTGTCGATGTAATTTACTCAAAAGTTAATTATAGACTTTAGAATCTAATTCTATGGTTTTAAATTAAACTTCCACTATTTACTAAATTGTCATTAATGAGTTGACCAAATAATTTTCCATTGACTTTAACCAAATTGAGTGTATCTTTGACTTTTCAAAATTTGAATTTTCCTCCACTAATATGTAATGTCTCTACCTAATCCTTATTAAGTAATGCTTATTTTAATTATTTTCATTATTTTTCTTAATTATTCAATTAATCACTAATTGAGAGGTTAATTTTTTATTTAGTCTTGAGCTCTAAAATTGAAGGTGTTACACTATGTGCCATCCATGGCTACACTATGCACCATCCATGGCCTATCAGATTGAAAATTGCAATTGGTGTGGCTAATGACCGTATTTTTTGCATGAAGAAGCTTTATGGCCAATGTTTTTTTAAGACTTCAAAACTTCTAATATCCTATTGGATGTGGTAATAACCTAAATTTTTCATTGCTTACTATGCTAATTTTCATAAATATATATCTTTTTTATTCATTCATTCCTCAAAATCAATGTTTTGCCCTTCTTGGAATTTTTTTTAGTCCTTCAAAAGTATGTACTCCTTTTATTAAAATCATAACACTAGCATTACTTTACTCAATTTTAATCTTTTTAAATAAAAAAGAGAGAAAATAATCTAATTAAAAGTGATAATTGTCAAGGGAATAGCTAATATAAAAGTACTGAAAATTCACACACTTTTTTTTTTCTTTTCAGTTTTGATATCTAGTATCCATGCTTGCAAGCATGACTCTTCATGTTTATAAAATAAAATTGGTAGACAGGAAGTTTAGATTAAATGACTCAGGAAAGGATGCATTAATATAAAAGGAAAGTGAAAATCATTGTTGCAGAGTTAGTAGCACAATAATTGCTCTTGAGACAATGCTTTATGGCATTTTATTGCTTCCTCAATTATACCTTGTTTTTTATTTTTTACATTTTATAATCTATAATAATAAATTTGTGAATTCATTCAGAGGTTCAGAATACACATGGTGATTCAAGAGAGACTTTCAAAGTTCAGAGTAAACGTATCAACTACACAGAGGTTTGGATGACACATGTAATATAGTACTTCGTAATATTTGGTTCGGTTACAAACCATAATTATAATTATGATTATGATTATGATTATAATTATAATTATTACATTAATGAGTTTTAAATTGCTACATTCGAATTTTGAATCTATAATAATAAATTTGTGAATCCATTCAGGAATACACGGGGCAATTCAAGAGAGACTTTCAAAGTTCAGAGTACATGTATCAACTATAGAGAGGTTCGGATGACACATGTTGTTATATAGTACTTCGTAATATTTGGTTCAGTTACAAACCATAATTATAATTATGCTTATGGTTATAATTATTACATTAATGAGTTTTAAATTGCTACATCTGAATCTATAATAATAAATTTGTGAATCCATTCAGATGTTCGGAATACACGTGGTGATTCAAGAGAGACTTTCAAAGTTTAGAGTACATGTGTCAACTACACAGGTTCGGATGACACATGTTGTTATATAGTACTTCGTAATATTTTGTTCAGTTACAAGCCATAATTATAATTATGATTATGATTATAATTATAACATTAATGAGTTTTAAATTGCTACATTTGAATTTTGAATCTATAATAATAAATTTGTGATTCCATTCGGAGGTTCGGAATACAAGTGGCGATTCAAGAGAGACTTTCAAAGTTCAGAGTACACGTGTCAACTACAGAGAGGTTCAGATGACACATGTTGTTAGATAGTACTTCATAATATTTGGTTCAGTTACAAACAATAATTATAATTATGATTATGATTATAATTATTACATTAATGAGTATTAAATTGCCTCATTTGAATTTTGAATTTGAAAATTCAATTAAATAATTATCTTTTAAATAGCTACTTAATTATAATAATTGTAGATGATATTATATTTGTTTTAGCCGAATTAATTAAAAATAATTTGCAATTAAATTTTTACACTAACTATTATATGAATTTAATTTCTATTTTATTTTCTTATATAAGTTCTCTTTGGTGTATAATTTTTGTTCAAATAATAATATGACAAATTGTTGTATACTTTATAATCTATCTATAATAATAAATTTGTGAATCCATTCAGAGGTTCGGAATACACATGGAGATTCAAGAGAGATTTTCAAAGTTCAGAGTACACGTGTCAACCACAAAGAGGTTCGGATGACACATGTCGTTATATGGTACTTCATAATATTTGGTTCTGTTACAATCCATAATTATAATTATTACATTAATGAGTTTTAAATAACTATTATATGATTACAATTATAAGGCTTAAAATTGTTTGGTGGTTGTGATTTTAGATTTGGTTGAAATTGTTTGGTGTTTGATTTGAATGTGGCTGTGATTTCATATCTAGTTGCTTTTGTGTTTGCAATTGCATTGATGATGTAAATCTGGTGCTAGAGATTTTGGTTGCCTTTATTGATTTTGGTTTGTGTTTCGTGCTTGAGATTTTATTTTTTTTACACTAAAACAATTTCTGGCAGTTTTTAGCTGCCAGAAAATCAAAGCCCATTAAATAGTTAATATTTAACGGATACGTCATCACTTAACTGACGGCAGGGACCCAAAACAAAATTTTTAATATATTAGGGACTCAATGCAACAAAAAAATTTATTGGGGACCCAAAGCAAAATTCAAAAATTTATCGGGAATATTATTTAAGCCTTTATAATTATGATTATGATTATGATTATAATTATTACAAACCGAGTTAATTAAAAATACTTTGCAATTAACTTTTTACACTAACTATTAATATAATTTAATTAACATTAATATAATTTATTCTTTCCTTCAATTCTAGCCGAAATTAACATCCTTGACCATCGAATAATAACTTGAACCTGTCTGTAGTTCTGTTTAAACAATGTGAAGTTTTATTTGCTTTGTGTTTTACTTGGTTGTATCGATCAAGAATCACATTGATCTTTCTTTCTTTGCAGCTTGGTTCCAATCCCGATCTTCCTTTCATGTGTGAATACACTCAGAGAGACAGTGGAGTCTAATTGCTAGAGTGTCAGGGTTTGGCAAGTTACCAACACAAAGAACGAAAAGTTGGAATATTCCATTGAGATGGTCTTCAAGAACCAAAATGTAAGTTCATAAAGCAAAACCTACTATGTTATGATGCAATACAATCATTGAAAAATTTCTAATTACACAATTTATTAATTGTTCTTAATGTTTGTCTTTTTCAATAGGGAGACCGAATCCTTGCAACCGTCAAGAATATTATGAGTCTGATACATAGGTTCCAACCACTACTTACAGAGGGCTTTGTTTATTCTATGGTGAATTTTAGTATAGTAAATATAGAACGACCCGACATCCATACAATCTCAATTTTCAAATTGTTCAAGTTTCATGGGTTGTTAAATTATATTATTGTATTTTTTTTGTGAGAAATTTATATATAACTAATAAAATTATCTTAAAATATATCTTAACAAAGGTAATACAATTATCTTTAATTACATAATTTAAATATTTATGTAATTTTAAAATATATATATAATTAATGTAATTATCTATAATTATTATATATATTTAAATTTCATAACTAAAATAATAAGTATAAATATCGATTATATATAGTTTATTTTTCTACCAAATTGTACATGAATTTTTTATTCATTTATTTATAAAAATATATAATTATAATTATTTTAAGTTTTGGTACTCTTATTGTAATGAAATAATTTCTTGGTATTCACCCAAAAAATAATCATAATAATAATTTCTTGGTAACAAATATATAACTTATTTTGCCACCAACTATTTCTTTGACAATTTTCAGTAAAGTAATATGTGTATCATACGTGTTGTATGTGTTAATTAAAATCAATTAAAAGATATTAAAAATAAGATAAAGATAGTTAGCAGTAAACTTTCAAGCCCAAATTAAGGATCATGGAATAATTTAATCTTTTAGAAATTAAGTACAATTAATCAGTTTAATTAAACAAAATTATCACCTAATCAATAATTGAATGACAATTAATTTTGCTACGTAATTTTCTAACTAATTATTCCGCGTATTGATATGAATAAACAATGTTTAATAGTATATATCAGTAATTATTTTATATATTTACAAATATTTGCAAATACATATAAAATATGAGAAAAGTATCTATATTTAAAAAGTATTTAAAATTTTAGTTTATTGATAATTAAAATATAAAACATTCATCCATTTAAAACTTTTTAATTTATGAAGTTTAATCTACCTTTTTAGCAATGAAGTGTAAATAATTAATTTAATTAGACAAAATGATCACCTAATCAATAATTAAATAACAATTAATTGCTATTTTTACTATATAATTTTCAAATTAAGTATTCTGAGTACCGATATGAATAAGTGGTGTTTAATAATATGTATTAGTGGAAATTTTATATATTTGCAAGTATTTGAAAATACATATTGTAAAGGCAAAAATCACAAGAAAGGGGGTTGAATTGTGATTTATAAAAATTTTCACAAACTTTTATAAAAAGGGTATTACTTCTGTAAAGAAAAGAGAAACTGTTTTTTGTAGAAAACGTTTAACAGATGATAACTTACAGATGAAAGCCTTTTTATGAAAACAAGTTTAAATCATAAGATAAAGTCAGTTCAAACAGTTATAAGAAATAAAACTCAGGAAAGACAACACAAGAATTTATACTGGATCGTCTCACCTCGAGACTACATCCAATTCTTGGCAAACCACCAAGTTCCACTAACTTTCACAACTTACAAGTATTGTTCACTGCCACTTGTGGCTCACCTAAGTAGTTTTTCACACTCAGCCTCTCCAAGCTAAAAACCCAAGTATTCTTTACTACCAAGCCACTTCTGGCTCTAAAACAAATCACAAGATTTGTTTTTGTAAGGGGCACACAGACTTATAAGTTTCGTCTTATGGACGGATATACACAATGAAGAACATAGTCTTTTTCTCTGAGGATACTCAAAGTATTTTGAGAGCTTTTTACAACTTAGAGAAATTACAAGAGAAAGAATGAAGGTTTGAAAGAATGCTTGCGTAATTTGAATTAAGTTCTTTATCTTCAACACTTCAAATCTTCTGCTATATATAGTGCGTGTTTGGATAAGCGTTAGCAAAATTGATTTTGAATAGAATTGATTTTGTAAAATTGATTTTGGTTAAAATTGATTTTGAAGCGATGTGATATATGTTTGGATGTTTTTCTTATAAAATCATGTTAGGAGTAAAATTCAGTACAAAAATTTGGATCCAACGCAAAAGCTACTCAAAGTTGCTTCTATTCAGAATCAATTCTGGACTTAGAATCAATTCTAAATTCTTCTTCAACGTGAAACCAAACATGTCAAAATCTATCCAAAATCAATTCTAGACTCAGAATCAATTCTTTAACGTGAAACCAAACACGCACATAGACTTGCGGAGGAAGTAACCGTTGTCTCTAAATGGTCTTCTTTCTTGCGTCTGACCAGCGTCTGAAAGAGGGGGGGTTGTTGAGGCATTTAATGCTCGTATTAAATTCTTGTCACCAACTAGTCATTCTGAGCTGATAAAGCATTATGCTTATCTTTCTTGAGATACACTTCATATCCTTCTGTTGTAGTGCATCTTTTGAGGCGAGGGGAACTTCTGATACTTTGACTCTTCTTTCTGTTTCCCTTTATGCACTTCGACAGATCCTAGGAGAATGTTCTATGAACATTCCCTGCAAAACAGATTACAAAACGATAGTGCATTTACTATGCCTTTAAATGCTTCTTCAGACTTAAGCGTCTGCTTGCGTATCATCTGTATCTTACAGACGCAGATGCAACATTTTCGTCTATTGGCATTTATAAGACACAATCTTTTTACTTAATATTTGTTTTGCATAAAATCAAAATTATTAAGGGTCCTGATTCGTCTTATGACTCAACAATCTCCCCTTTTTTTATGATGCCAAGCAAATATCGTAAAAAGATGTATCAGAGCTACTTATAACATAAACTATAAGCATAGAATATAAACAGAGAGAAAAGAAGACTTAGGTTTGATGAGCTATCAAACAACTCGTCTTATTGAAAGGTTTTCACATCAAGATGATGTGTTTTTACAGATGATAGATAAAAATAGAGAAAATACTCTCCCTCTTTCTTTGATAGCTTCTGCTCCCCCTCAGATGCATCCCTATCATCATGCTTTCTTTTTACTCTTCCCTTCTCCCCCTTTTGCATGGCGATCAGCAAAACCTGGTTTCGCAGGAATTAGACCATTAGAATCAGAGGAATCAGTGTTTGAGTCTGATGAGAGTATCATAGGGGATCCTGGTGGAGTGGGAGTGCATCTGCGGTGGCGTCCATGAAAGAAGGCATCAATGTTGATCCACTTCTTTAGCTTAGTCTCTAGTGCTTTCTTGTCTTCCAATGCTTGACGTAGAGCTTTTCTGGTTGCCCAGAGTCCAGCATACATATCATAGACTTCTTCATAAGAGATGGGAGGTCTGTATGGAACAATGGCATCTTCGGGTTCTTGCACTATGCCCAGAATAAGCTTGGAGAAGAAGAAGGTTGAATATGGTAGCTCCACAGCAAATGAGAAGTCCCTATCAGACTGATAGTAGAAGGTGAACTTCCATGGCATGAGTTCAGAGGTGCTGGACGTAGGGAGAAAGGGTTGATGCCCTTTGCATTGATAGCATGTTCCAATCTTCAGATGATACCCATCGGTAGGAGGTTTGTCATCAGGTTCCAGACCAGAGCAGAAAGCATTAAACTTCCTTACGCGTCTGATGGTCTTTAAGTCTTCAGACATTCTTTCAGCATCTGTTTTCTAAAGAATGGCTTCAACTTCGTGTCTGAAGGATCTGCCTCTACGAACCCGAATAATGCGTTGGGGAACATCGTCTTCTTCTTCTTCTGCCTTTTCCTTTCCTTTATAGTTCAAGATTGGAAAGACTGGAATGACCTTGTCCAATGCAAGCTTGAACTGAGCCTGTTTGGAAGCCACGCAGTGAAATTGTGTGCCTAGGAAATGAGGCATCGTCTGTGTTCGTCTTTGGATCTGCCTGAAGGAGTTTTGCCTCTTCTTAATCTCCTCCTTATACGTTTGCAACTTCATGCACAACTCTGCAGAGTAGTATGAAGATTCCCACAAATCAAATGTTGGGCTTGCTTCTGGATCATCCAAGCTGAGATCTTCAGAGTAGATAGAATGTCCAGGCTCAGCATGATTCCAGGGGAGAAACACATTGAGCTAAACGAGCAGACCCATCATCAGTTGAAGGTTGACAGGTTCATAGAAGGGTACTTCATCAGTGAGTACTGAGAGCCTTCACCAAACTGAAGCTTGGGGAGGGTGGCGTCGTCTGCCACGGGGAGTATGCTCAAAGATGACGGAGTTAAGATCAAGCGGTGGCAGCTAACGTGGATGGAAGATCCTGAACTGAGGCTCTTGCTTGTAACAAGAAAGAGCTGGAAGCACTTCTTCTGGAAGGACTTCAAGATTAGGTGGATTGAAGGGATCAATCCCAGGAACTCCTTTCTTCCATAACTCTATGTAGTTAATGGAGTCAAGCAGGTAGGCTTGATCCTTATCAATGCAGATACCCTTCCTCCTCCATTCCTTGTTGCAGCTTTCCCATTCATTCACCCTTGGGCGCTTCCACCCTGGATAGTATCTAACATTGACGTTAGGGTCTAATGGAGGTTATACCGGAGGCACTGGAATGTTTGGGCTACGTCTGATGATCCATTCATAGCCTCTGGGCTTTGGTGCTTAGTCTAGAGCTAAACTTCCAAAGATATACCCAAGTGAAAGAGAAGCTTTGGCAGCATACCTTCTTCATCTGAAAAGTTCATCTTCAGTCAGAGTCTGGATTTCCTCAATAGTCTGAGTCTAAAGTGCATTAGAAGAGACAGACGATGTGCCACCATAGATGATTATCTATTTGGCAGTGCGATCCTTTGCAGATTGTGCCAGATGCCCATCTACCTTCTTTTCATCTTCTTCACATATTGGTCGGTAGATGGCACGAGGACTTGAGTCATTAGTTTCAACTAAGTCTTCTCCAATTTCTAGACCTTGGGCGCTTGCTAATAAAGCAGACTGAAGAAGAGCTTCATTCAGTTCTTCTATTTCAGCTTCGTCTGCATCCTCATCTACTGTGAGTGTTTGAAACACCTTTTGCTTAGCAGTAATCTTTTTAGACACGATTTCTGCTATTTGAATCATTGTAGATTCAATTCTCGTTAGATCTTCTATAGCTGCCTGCGTCTATTCTTCTTCAGATAGAGGCTTGATGGAATTAAGAACAACTTCTTCAATTGCTTCTTCTTCGGCCTTTTCATCTGCAAGAGCCAAGACCTCTTCAACAGCCTTCCTTTTCAACTCTTCAACTGATAGAGTCTTGATAGACTCTACCACAGATTGCTCAAACTTAATCTGCTCCTTTTTCTCAAGGCTCTTGTCTATCTTGACCTTCTTGGCAGCCTCCTTCCTTGATAGCTCCTGAGCTTTCTTGATTGTTGCTGCTTCCTTCTTGTCAGTAGTGGAGGAAAAGATGAAGGTTTGGGCTTGGGTGCAAGCTTGGGCTTGGAAGAGGTTTGAGGTTTAGGAGGTGGTGCATCAAGAATCTCAAAATTAGATTCTTGGGTTTGGGAAGGTGAAGGTTGAGGTGCAGGTTGAGGCGTGGGTTGCAATTTTGGTGAGGTGGTGAGCTTGGTCTTGGTTACGATGCAAATTTTGGTGGTTTTGGTGAAGGGCTTTTTGAGAGGGGGTTCAGAGATTGGTTCAGATGAAGTTTCTGAAACCTTTCTCTTAGGAGATGAGGGAGGGTCTAATGGTGGTTTCTATTTGGGCTTTATGGGTTGGTTTGAGGATGGAGGTTGGGTGCATCTAGTGGTTGGTTTGGTTTATGTCTGTGTAGGCTAAGGCTGGGGTAGGGTCTATGTCTCTGCTTCAGACGCAGGTTCTTCAGACGGTTCCTCCTTGGGCTCCTTTTTCACCTTTCCTCCTTGCTTCTTTCCCCACTCAGGGAATTTGTGAGCTATCCCCATTCTCACAAACGTAGTCCTTGAGACTTGTGTGGCTCCTCCAGAGGCTTCAAACTCTGTCAGATCAACACCAACATCCCTCATCAGTTGTGTGAACAACATGCAGTAAGGAATGGGGTTTTTCTGTTTCTTTGAAGAAAACCTATCCTTAAAGGCTTGCTCTAGATGATAGAAGATTAGATAAGGGAGATTGATCTTTTCTCCTACCATTATGTTGTAGATGCAGAATCTGTCCCTTTCGCTTACGTGGTCCCTTGACCCCGTCCTAGGGAGAACGATGTTGAAGAGCATGTTGTGTATAAGTCTGCAGATGTGGGTCATGTTGGCAGACCGAAGTAAGCTCTTCATGGCTGCAGCTCTCTTCTTTGAGTCTTCGTCTGTAGGCCTCACTCCATCGTAGAGAAGCTTGTCCACTGTCCACTTTCTAAGGATGAACAACTCTTCTAGAAAAGTTGCAGTTGCTTTTTCTTGGTTGCGGATGAGAGGAGTAGTAGAGGATGATACTTGCTTCCATGGTGCCATTTTCGTTCACAAAGATTGATTTTAGAGAAGAGAGGATGAGAAAGTTTTGATCTTTGAAGTTTTTAGAAACTCAAAGAATTTCAGAAAAGGCTAAATGTTATTTTTGCTCCTTTATGTTTTAGTGTTTTTTCACTTTGGTACATTAAGTTTTAAAAGTTTCATTTTGTCCTTTATGTTTTCGAAAGTTTCATTTTGGTCCTTTCTCCCACTTCCTGTTAAAAATGTTAATATTTCCGTTAACATCATCCGGATTTTAAATTTTAAAATAATTAATTTAATATGGTAGCGGCTAAAAACCGCCACAATTTGTTTTATTAGATTTTTCAAAATTCTTATCATCAAACTTCAAATTCAATATCTCATCAAAATCACAATATCTCATATTAAGATCAAATCACAATATCTAACAATCAAAATCTCAAAACAATAACGAATGAGCAAAATCTCACTGCTACGAGCACTTTCTCTCTTTCATGATCTCGCTCTTCCCTTTATGCAGCCACTCCCGCGGCGGTGCTGAACCAAGACCCATAACATACATCCAAACCAGAGGCTCCGACGACCGTGACCTCAACGTTTCCTAGGCTCACCAGTCACCCTTAAAAAATCTCTACCCTCTCTCTTCCACTCCCCACACCCCACACCTGATCTATTCGCAACATCACCACCGTCGAAACCAGATCCAACGATTCAATATCTCTTGCTTTATGTGAAACCCCCTTGCGCGGTCGTTGCGAATCCAAACTACGACAGCGCGACGGAGGGCGGCAACGTAGGAGGGGTCACTGGGGCGGTGGAGGCTGACATTGGATTTGCGACGTTGGTTCCCAATGGTGTTGTTCACAGTCCCATGCCCCAAAGTGTGACCCCTTTGCTCATTTTGGGGGGCAGTGGTGTGGTGGAGATTGGTGAGATGGTGGAGGGTTTGGGTGATGGTGAAAGAAGGTTGAAGAAGATGAAGATGAAGAAGGTGGGGGATTAGGTGGTGCGACTGAGTGAAAAGAGTGAGGGAACGTTGGAATATTAGGTTTGAGAATTTACACATAGTGACAGTTTTTAGCCGCCACTATTTTAAATTAATTATTTTAAAATTTAAAATACTGATGGGGTTAACGGAAACGTTAACGTTTTTAACGGAAAACGGAAGAAATGACCAAAATGAAACTTTCGAAAATATAAAGGACCAAAATGAAACTTTTAAAACTTAATGTACCAAAATGAGAAACCACTAAAACCTAAAGGACCAAAAGTAACATTTAGCCTTCAGAAAATATCAAAGATCAAAGGAACCTTCTTGTTTAAGCACTTCGTCCTTTTATACTAGATGAGAGAGGAGAGAGTAAACATAAAAAAAAGAGCGATTTAAAGTCGTTAAAACTTTTCAAAAACTGTATCATCATGGCGAAAAGGGCGGTGCACATTTTGAGAGAAAATGAAAAGACTTATAATCGTGGTGAATGTGGGGCACTATCGTCTGTACACTTGAACACACATTAGTTCCAACAGATTAATGAAAAAGATAAGATGAAAGGTATCGTCTAATGAATACAAACATTAATTTGAAAGCATGTGCATATGCATATGATCCCTAATACAGACGAAATGTTCTTCAGACAAAGGTTTTGTGAAGATATCAGCCCATTGGTGATCTGTATCTACAAACTTAATATCAAAAACACCTTTTTGAACGTAATCACAAATGAAATGATATCTGATTTCAATATGCTTTGCCTTAGAATGTTGTATGGGATTTTTAGATAAGTTGATTGCACTAGTGTTGTCACAATATACAGGTATATTGTTTTCAAAACTAGAGTAATCTTCTAACTGATATTTTACCCATAGCAGCTATGAGCAGCAACTGGCAGCAGACACATATTCAGCTTCTGCAGTTGATAGAGCAATTGAGTTCTACTTCTTGCTTGCCCATGAAATGAGACAGGGTCCAATAAAGTGGCATCCTCCACTTGTGTTTTTTCGTTCAACTCTGTCTCCTGCATAGTCTGCATTGTAGTATCCTACTAATATGAAATCTTGATTTTTCTTATAGAACAGACTAAGGTTAGTGGTTCCCATTAGATAACGTAAGATCCTTTTAACAGCTTTGAGATGAGACTCTCTAGGATCTGATTGAAATCTAGTGCACAGACAAGCGCTATGCATAATATCAGGTCTACTGGCTGTAAGATAAAGAAGTAAGCCAATCATACCTCTGTAGATCGTTTGATCTACTGGTTTACCTTATTCGTATTTGTTCAAGGGATTGGAAGCATGCATAGGTGTTTTCATTGGTTTAGCATCTTCCATTTTGAACTTTTTAAGAAGCTCCCTTGTATACTTCTGCTGATGAATATAGATTCCCTTGCTATCTTGATTGATCTAAAGACCTAAGAAGAACTTAAGTTCTCCCATCATACTCATTTCAAACTCACTTTTCATCAGATCAGAAAAATCCTTGCACAAAGATTCATTAGTAGCTCCAAAGATAATATCATCAACATAAATTTGAACTATAATGAAATCTTTGCCAACTTCTCTTCTGAAAAGAGTAGTGTCTACTTTGCCTCTCATAAAACCATTTTCTAAGACAAAATAGCTCAGTCTATCATACCAAGCACGAGGTGCTTGCTTCAGACCATACAGAGCCTTTTTAAGTTTAAAAACATGATCTGTAAGAGTGGAATCTTCGAAACCAGGAGGTTGTTTAACATAAACTTCTACTTCAATAAAACTGTTTAAAAATACACTCTTAACATCCATTTGAAAAAGCTTAATGTTTTTATGAGCAACAAATGCAAGCATGATTCTTATGACTTCTAATCTAGCTACAGGAGCAAAGGTTTCAGTGAAATCTATACCTTCCTGTTAGTTATAGCCTTGAGCTACTAACCTAGCTTTGTTTCTTACCACTCTTCCTTGCTCATCCAGTTTGTTTTTGAAGACCCATTTTGTTCCAATGATGCTTTTATTCTTTGGCTTGGGAACTAGGGTCTAGACGTCGTTTATGGTAAAATGGTTCAATTCTTCTTCCATGGCTAAGATCTAGTCATTATTTGTCAGAGCTTCGTCTATTATTTTTGGCTGTATTTCTGAGACGAAAGCATAGGATGCTTGATCTCTAAAGGATGATCTGGTCTTTACGCCTTCTTTTGATCTCCTATGATCTGCTCTTGTGGATGATAAGTTACAAACTTCCAGTCCTTTGTTTGAGGTTGAGAGCCAGACATTCCTTCAATTTGAGGAAGAATTTCCTGAGGAGGTTGAACTTCGTCTGACTTTGGCGCTACAGACGGACCTATCTGCATATCTGCAAAATCATCCTTAAGATCTGATAATCTCCTATCAGACGTTAGTCCATCATTGAACTTAACATGAATAGATTCTTCTACAACTAAGGTTCCGGTATTAAAAACTATATAAGCCTTAGATGTATCAGAATATCCTAGGAAGACACCCTTATCTACCTTAGAATCAAATTTTCCCAATTGATCTTTGGTGTTTAAGATGTAACACTCACATCCGAAAGGATGAAAGTAAGCAATGTTGGGTATTCTTCCTCTCTATAGTTCATAAGGAGTCTTTTGATCAATCATAGGTTTGATCAATACTTTGTTTTGAACATAACAGGCAGTATTCACAGCCTCTACCCAGAAGTGTTTAGGTAGAGAATTTTCACAGAGCATGGTCTAGGCCATCTCCTGTAGAGTTCGGTTTTTCCTTTCAACTACCCCATTTTGCTGAGGAGTTCTCGGTGAAGAGAAGTTATGGAAAATCCTATTCTTTTCACAGAAAGATTTAAACTTAGCATTTTCAAATTCAGTTCCATGATCACTTCTGATGCTAGAGATGCAAAAACCTTTTTCATTTTGAACTCTTTTACAAAATATTTCAAAGACCTTGAAAGACTCATGTTTATGGCCTAAGAAGTATACCCATGTGTATCTTGAATAGTCATCAACAATAACTAAGCCATATTTCTTTCCGCCCAGACTCAATGTTTTAGTAGGACCAAATAGATCCATATGCAAGAGTTGCAACGGTCTGGAGGTGGAAACAACATTTTTAGATTTAAAAGATGTTTTAATCTGTTTCCCCTTTTGACATGCTTCACAGAGAAGATGGGTTTCTAAGAAATCTTAGGCAATCCTCTTACTAAACCCTTTTCTGAAATTTTCGAAATGTGTTTCAGATTCACAAGCCTAAGTTTTTTGTGGCAAATCCATCTTTCATCCTCTCTGGACAGCAGACACATTACCTTCTGCTTGCTAAGATCTATAAGATCAATTTCATATAGATTGTTGTGTCGTCTGGCAGAAAAGACAGACTTGCCATCATCTGTTTTGCTTATACATCTGTCCTTGTTGAAGGAGACGATATAACCATTGTCACACAATTGACTTATGCTCAGTAGGTTATACCTCAGACCTTCAACATATAGGACGTTGTCTATGGAGGTTAGGGAGGACATACCAACTTTACGTATGCCTACGATGCGTCCTTTTACCATGCCTCCAAAGGCAACTGCTCCGCCTTCAACTGGCTTTAGGTCTAGGAACATAGACCTTTCTCCCGTTATGTGTCGTGAGCAGCCACTGTCCAGGTACCAGCTCAAACCCTTGCCTTTTCCTACCAAGGATATCTGAAATAGGAATAATATGAGACTTTGGTACCCAAATCTTCTTGGGTCCAGCAGCATTAATGCCCTTAGACAACTACTTCTTCTTGTGTATGCATCTGAACTTGGAGTGTCCAAACTTTCCATAGAAGTCACATTTGTCTGGATCAGATTGAGTAGAAGCATATGCATCTTTTTCTATGCCTAAACCAGATTTATTATGAGGATGTTGGTGATATTTTAAAAGCATAGTGAGAGTGTTAGAGCTCTCCAAAAATTTTCCAAAATCCTTAGTTAAACAGGCTACTTCCTCCCTTAGTTTTTCAACTATGGATGAATCGTCTGTTTGACTTGAGGTACTGGTTTGACTTAGACTCTCTTCAAGAGTCTTGACTTTTTCTTCCAGTTCTGCATTTGATTTCTTCAGCAATTCTATTTCACAAACAGACTGTTTGAGTTTTTGTTTAAATTTTTTACATTGCTGAGAGATCATATGACAGTTCTGAAGTAAAACGTCATAAGGCATCTCTTCTTCATCATCTGATAAACAACCAGATGAGCTTTCAGATTCAGAACAAGTTTTTACCTCAACCTTTTCTTTCGTCTCTGCCATCAGACAAATATTTGCTTACTCATCGTCTGAGCTGTTGCTTTGCTCACTGTCGGAGTCGTCCCATGTGGCCATCAGACTTTTCTTCTTTTTCTTGCCACCATAGGACTTCTTTTTCTTTAGCCTTGGACATTCAGACTTCATGTATCTAGGCTTTCTGCACTCGAAGCAGATAATCTCCTGACTATCCTCATTATCTCTTTTCTTGAATCTGGAATCCTTTTTCCTGGAGGACTGTCTGAACTTGTTTTTCTTTTTCAGCATCTGCTTGAACTTTCTTGCCCTGAGGACAACTTCATCGTCTATAGATCCGGCAAAGCTTTCGTCTAATTCATCTGACTGAATAGTTTGAACCTTCAGAGCCTTAGGGGTTCTTTTCTTTTCTTCATTTTTGATGCTGGTTTCATCAATTTTGAGAGCAGCGGAATTGTTTACATTGTTTGCAGGCAGTTGGTCTCGATTATACAAATGCACTTCATGCACTCGTAGAACTCCCAGCAACTCATCCCAAGACAAGGTTCTCATGTTCCTTGCCTCTTGGATAGCTGTGGTCTTGGGTTCCCATACTTTGGGCATACTACCAAGAATCTTCAGATTGATCTAAGCTTTAGTATACGTGTGCCCAAGAGATTCCAGGTCTGAGAGAAGAACCTGAAGTCTCCCAAACATATCATCAACGCTTTCTCCTTCTTTCATGGAGAAACTCTCATAGTGTCTGGTCAAAGTGGCAGCTTTCCTCAGTTGAACATCTTCTGTTCCCTCATAGTTGGTGTAGAGAGAATCCCAAATCTCCTTGGTCGATTTTAGTCTACGCACCTTTTTGTACTCATTTCTGGTTAAAGTACCGGTCAGAGTATGGAAAGACAACACAAGAATTTATACTGGTTCGTCTCACCCCAAGACTACGTCCAGTTCTTGGCAAATCACCAAGTTCCACTAACTTTCATAAGTTACAAGTATTATTCACTGCCACTTCTAGCTCACCCAAGTAGTTTTTCACACTTAGCCTCTCCAAGCTAAAAACCCAAGTATTCTTTACTACCAAGCCACTTCTGGCTCTAAAACAAATCACAAGATTTGTTTTTGTAAGGGGCATACATATTTATATGTTTCGTCTTACAGACGGATATACACAATGAAGAACACAGTCTTTTTCTCTCAGGATACTCAAAGTGTTTTGAGAGCTTTTTACAACTTAGAGAAATTACAAGAGAAAGAATGAAGGCTTGAAAGAATGCTTGCGTAATTTGAATTAAGTTCTTTATCTTCAGCACTTCAAATCTTCTGCTATATATAGACTTGCGGAGGAAGTAACCGTTGTCTCTAAACGGTCTTCTTTCTTGCGTCTGACCAGCGTCTGAAGGAGGGAGGTTGTTAAGGCATGTAATGCTCGCATTAAATGCTTGTCACCAACTAGTCATTATGAGCTGATAAAGCATTCTGCTTATCTTTCTTGAGATACACTCCATATCCTTTTGTTGCAGTGGTCACATCTCTTGCTCAGACAAGTACTGATTGCTAGCTGTAGCGCGTCTTTTGAGGCGAGGAAAACTTCTGATGCTTTGACTCTTCTTTCTGTTTCCATTTATGCACTTCGACAGATCCTAGGAGGATGTTCTATGAACATTTCCTACAAAACAGATTACAAAACGATAGTGCATTTACTATGCCTTTAATATTAATTCATCATTTACTTAATTTGATAATCAAATATAAAATTAATTAATTAAGTATTAAGTAAAATAATTAAAAAAAATCTTTGACTGAATAATCAATTAAAAAATATTAATATATTCTTTTGCATTCATTTAAGACAATCAAGTACAATTATTTAATTTAAGTAAATGTAATTACAAATAAAAAAACTTAAATGTAATTCATGCCTAATCTCTAAATGAATGACCACCAATTGTTAATTCTAATAATGTAATTTTCTAATTAATTATTCTGAGTACCAAAATGAATAAACAATGTTTGATAATATGTATTAGTAAAAACTTTATATAAAATATATATGTTTAAAAAGTGTTTAAAATTTTAGTTTAAAGATAATAAAAATATAAATTAATATATAAAGTATGTGGTCATTCAACACTTTTAATTTACAAAGTTTTAAAAGAAAATTAACTTTAATTTAAAACAAATTATAAGTTATGCAACTAATACTTCGATTCTTCTTGGACAACTTCTAGTTTATCAAATGTTTAATTATCCTGCGAGTCTTCATATTTTTACAAAAATTTTAATTAGCTTCTTGAACTTTTTTTTCCATTTAATTGCTATTATAAAAAATTAACCGCATACACCTAATTAGAAATGCAGATAGTGGACTGGTACTTCTAAAGTGTGTTTCAAGCACAACTGAATCAATTATGAGTTTTCTATAGATGCAAAGTTTCAACCTTTTACAGAACCAAACAATTGTCAAAGATGAAAGAATACTTAGGTTGAATTGACATACAAAAGTTAAAACCCTGCATAAACCTCTCACAATTAATTAACTCAGTTGTGCTTACAACACACTCCAGAAGTACCAGTCCACTGTCTACACCTCTAATTAGGTGTATGCGATTAATTTTTCATAACAACAATTAGATGGAGGACCCAATTAAAAAATTAATAAAAGTTCAGGGAACTAATTAAAAGAAAAAAAAAATCAGAGACCTGATTAAAAAAATTATAAAAATATGGGGACCTGTAGATTAATTTAACCTTTATCAAACAAACTTGTATTATACTAATAGAAATTAAACTTTAGGATATACAAATATACTGTATTTAGCTTAATCGTCACCATTCGAAGTTATTTTGTCAATTTGAAAAGCTAATCTTACATATATTTTGTTGAGAAAATCTATTTAAAGTTTCAGGCCAAAATAAGATTAAAAGATAGAAGGTAATTACTAAAACTTGTAAGAATATTAGCAGCAATAATTAACCAGACAAATTAAAACCTAAAATTTTCTTATCTCCTTTCATATTTTTCGTTTTGAGAATATCTTTATTTGGATATCTCAGTTAAGTTGTCCAAATGTTGTCTCGAAAGAGTATGTTCTCCAGTAAAGATTAATCATTGACACTAATAACATGGTTATAAAAAAAATGTTGTCTCTAAAAATTAAAAAAAAATTCAAATATAAGAACAGAAAATAAACCATTTAAAAATCATACTGTCTAGCTCCAAAAAACTGCTTTCGGGTTCCAGTGATTGTAGATGCTCTGCTTCACCCACAACAATACCCAAGTCACTACAATCTGTAGATGTATTTACCAAAGGATGTGCCTATATCAGAATTGAAATATGTGAAGTGCTGGGCGGGCAGAAAAACAGAAAGAAATAAATTTAAAAAAAAAAAACAGCGAAAAAATAATAGCAAACTGCAATGTTATTCATACAACTACTGAAATTTAAAAAGTAAACACTTTGTTTATTTAAACTGTGCACGCATGGAATTTACCAAACTAGAGTACAAAATATTAACAATGTCAATAATAACTTAGTATTAAACGTACTATCAGGTTTGGAAATGTCATTTGCAGCTGACAAGGTAATTTGCATCTGAGTCTGACATAACTACTGTGCTTTCCTTCTTCTATTTTTGGGAAATTCCTCAATTGCTGGTTGTGATGATTTTTCAAGTGAATTTTGCATCAGTTTGGTTGGAGCACAACACGTAGCTAAAGAAAAAAGGGACAACAAGCAGTTCCTTAAAGTGAGAAAAGAAAAGAAAGACACGCTACACAATGCACTCAAAGTATTAATTTTTTATTTTTACCAGCACTCAAAGTATTAGTAAAAAAGAATATTTGATATATTCCAGAGTGAATTACCAGTTTAATCCCTAAAATTGTAATAGTTTATTAAATTAATAAAGTGACAAAATTGTCTTTGAAATTGTATATTATTAATCAATTTAGTCCTTAAAATTACAATAAACAGTCAAATTGGTCTCTAAAATAAATAAAAAGATAAAAAGACCCTTGAAATTATAAATTATTAATCAATTTAGTCCCTAAAACTATAATGATTGATCAAATTAATTCCTAAAATTAAAAAGGCTTAGTTACACTTTTTGCCTAACTTTCAAAATTTTATAAATTTATGCCTCTAAAGTTTTTATCTCGCCTATTTTAATCCTAAACTTACATAATGTTACTCATTTTACCATCTTTAAAGTGTATTTCAGTATTTTAAAAAAAAAAAATAGTAAAAGTGGGTGTAAGTAAAGAAAAAGGGGCTAAGCCAACCTTCTTGATGGCGCTGGATGTGCATTTTTAATTAAGAGGAGGTGGGGACCACACCTGTGAAATGGCACGTGACCATTTGAGAGGTTTTGCATTATTGATCATGAGAAGTTTTTTTAAGGTGGGGCTGGGAGACAAAACTGATTGGAGTATTGATGTTCTAGTGTTTTTGGGAGGGGCCTATGTAATTTTACTTTGATTCTAGACCGTGTATTATTTGCTTTTGCTCATCTTGTACTTAAAAGGTGGGATTAAAGATTGAGAACTCTGTTCTGAGATTAAAAAGATGCACCTTAATACTGATAAGGAAATCCCCTGTTTTATTCAGAAAAGATACATATCAAATCAAATCAGTAACAAAACAATTAAGCCTGCTGTAATTGCTTATGATTAATAATGTTATACTTGAAATATCCCAGGTTAAATCACAACCACTTATCCAGTATTTTAATGTATTTAATATTTTCACTTCTATTTTCTCTACTTTTGTAAAAGCCCATTTTGCCGCTTGCTTCAGGGATAGGGTTATGACTTGTCAGGAATTTAGGACGAAAACCATGTGTATTTGCTCGCCTTTGAAATGCCATTTTTCTCTATTGTCTTGGACTGTTGAACTTAATAGAGGGAAAAGGATTATCAGGAACTAGTTTGAGGCCAAAGTTCTTTTTATCATTTTTGTTTTGGATTATGAACTTTCTTCCATCACGTTAATTCATCAATACTAACCTTGATTGATTGCTGCAATATCAAGTACACTTGAAACAGATAAAAGAGCTACCTTCTTTTCCTCTCTCCAAGTAGATTCAGAAAAAAAATGAAAAATAAAAGGCTTAATTACTGTTTTAGTCCTTAAATTTAGGGGTTGTGCTCTTTTTTAGTCGCTGAAATTTAAAAATATTTTTTTTAGTTCCTGAAATTTTAAAAATTGCTCTTTTTAGTCATTTTTCATGATAAACTGGCAATTTGTGGCGATTTTTAGCTGTCAGAATTTAATTTTTAATTTTTAACCATTAAAATTTGCATTTTAAAACCGTCATAAAGTGCGAGTTTATCACAGGAGGGACTACAAATTAAATTCTGGCAGCCAAAAATCGCTACAAATTGCTAATTTGTCATGGAAAATGATTAAAAAGAGCAATTCTCAAAATTTCATGGACTAAAAAAAATATTTTTAAATTTCAGGGACTAAAAAGAGCACAACTCCCAAATTCAAGGACTAAAACAGTAATTAAGCCAAAATAAAAAAACGCTGATATTCATACAGTATTCACCATTTCAGGAGGAATCTACCTATTATATATTATATCAAGTTTTGTTTACTGAAATTTTTTTCAAATTGCATGCACAAGCAGTTCAATTGTGGAAAGATGTAAATGTGAAAAATAGATTCACAAAGAAAACGAATCACACGACATAATCCATAAAACTGTCTCAACATTAAAAATGTTCTTGCAAACTTTACATCTTAAGAAACAGCCAGAACTCTGAAGCACAATCTTATATTTTAGTTTATTCCAACTAATTTAAGCTTCATAGATCTTGCAACTTGCCTCCATAGATTATAATCAAGTGTAAAATGCCAAACGAATGCGATACCACCAAGTCCACAAATGAAATAGAGGCTCCAATTTATGAAGTCAAAGACCACTATGGCACCGGAAATAGCAGCAGTAAACATGATTCCAACAGAGACAAAAAGCGCCACAGTCCCAATTACCATCTTTGTTTGCCGCGAGCGGATAGACTCATCTTTTGGTTTCAAACTTGAAGGAAGAATAACGGAAGCATAGCAGAACATAGATGCAGCACAAAAACATGTTCCAACTGCAATTGATAGAAAAAACAACGTATACCATGTCTTCTTCGCAAAAAAAGGAGTAAGTGTACTATCAATATCCTTAATAGGAACAGTTATAGCTCCGGTGATCCCTAAGGTGATGATAAGAACTGCCACCACTATTAAAGTATTTGCCACAAGCTTCACTCCAGATACAGATTCTTCGTGCAACTCTTTGTGTGACCAATAAAATAATTGTTTGGGAGTCAAACCATCTTTATTTTTCATTGTTTTCATAGCAGGTGGAACTATTTTCTCTACTTCCTGTTTCGTCAAAAGTGAAAACTAAAATATAATTAGTAAGATGAAGAGCATAAGAATTAGTGAAGTAATTGTGAAAACAACAATGATATTTTAATATATTTTTTTATACTATAGAAAAAGGAGAGAGAAAAGCATTATTCTTATATAGAAAAAGTAGTTGTTACGTTAAGATCTCTTCTTTTTTTTTTTACCATAAAAATGCACAAGGAACGTGTGAAAAAGAAAAATAGCAAAGAGAAAGCATTATTCTTATAGAAAAATGCTAATCAAGTAGATATATATATATATATACCTGAAACCATCTCTCCTCATTACACATAAGAATAGGGATTGATGGCAATCCGAATCTTTCTTTAGGAACCAACTTTCCAGCTAAGTGAAGAACATTGTTACCCTCGAAATCAACCAATTGTATCATAACATTCTTGGAAGCCCCCTTGCTTAATATTAGTCGATATACACTTTTTTGTCGATATAGAATAGCAAAGTGAAGTAAGCTTCTGTGCTCTCTGGAATCCACTTCAAATAGCAAATCTGGATGGTACTTCAAAAGAAATTCTAAAATCATAATGTTTCCTGATTTTGTTGCATCGAACATTGCTTTTGACAATTGTACATAGTTGATAGACTCTTCCTCTTTTTCCATTCCCTTAGACAACGAGCTTAAAATATCTTGATAACCAATAGTTTCCTTGCACAAGGCTACCATTGAGTTTAAATAATTAGCCATGTACACAAGGTATTTAGTTAAATAAAGTAATTAGTACACACATGTTGGATACAACGTCTGGTAATAGCCTGTTTAATTAATGAGTTATTATAAAAAAAATACGAGAGAAAAGGATTATGCATTGACAGTGTAAAATAGTCTTACAGTGTCATCCAATCACAATCCACCTGTATGGTAAGTTTATTGACTTTTACAAAATTATCTTAAAAGTCATATAAACTGTAACATCCTGTTTTGAGGTGTTAGCTTATAAGTTGCTATAGTATATTTATTATATGTGCTTGATTGATTGTTTGATATGTGTATGGAAAATTATTTGATTTTATATAATGTAGTTTTTTTATCTTCTTGTTTTTAGATAGTAGATTAAGGTTTATGAATAGAGAGCATCTAGTGTCTTAGGGACGTGTACATGTGGTTAGTGATTTTATAATCACTAATAACCATGATGAGAAATAAACACTTTGGGGCTCGTTTAGAGTTAAAGTGGTTAATTAAATAGCACAATTTCTATCTCATAAAACATTCTAAGTCCTGAAATAATCATATTGAGATTTTTGTACAATCTCAATAATATCTAAATTTTGTTCTTGTACCCTCAGTATATCCAAATAAATTCCAAAGACACCAATTATTGCTATAGCATTTTCTATTGTTTATTTTATTGATTGCATTCTCTAAAATACTTGCTATAGCCATTTCTAATATTTTAAATAACTACCTTTGTGTCTAAATTAATTTGTAATCACACCATTATATTCTAAATTATATCCTACTCTTTTTATTATATTAAATTCATACCAATTTTTATTGTATTCCTACTATTTTATATCTCTAATACCATTTCATTTTAAATTATGAAACTAGTTTTATGTCTCCAACCCATGATGCTTATCACGTTACCTTTCTTTTTCTCTTCTTAATTTTTTTTTAAAGTTACAAAACGATGCATGATGATTTCCACGTGGAGTAAGTTGCCTTCTCCTTAATTGCATGTTAAAGCCTTGTTAACACCTTATCACTCCACGTAGCAACCCACTAAGTATCAATTAAAATTCACCTTGTGCCTTCTATGATTCGAATTCAACACACCACCGCCTTTCCTTATTCCTTTTCTTGTATTCACATGTAAACCCATAAAAAACACAACCTGAGCCTCTCAGTTCCATGGCGTCTTTTCCTCACTATCCGGCAAGCTAGTACACGAGATACACACAACACTAGGGGTGCTCAAATTAATTGGTTATAAAACCAGTTAATAATAATTGTACATAACTAGTTATAAAATATTTAGTTAGCCAAAACTAGTTATAAAAATATAACTGTTTTATTGATAAGTTAAAATTTAGTTATTTGGTTTTCTTAACTAGTTAAAACTAGTTAAATTATGTTTCATAACTGGATATAACCAGTTATAACTGGTTAGGATCGATTTGTTTTATATAAATAACATACGCTGCATCATTAGAAGTGTCGGTGGTAGCTTTGTTTCGTTTTTTTTTTTTGAAAGAAGCTTTGTCTCAGTTAGTATTTTAATAATCTGTCAATTTATCGCACTACTTGTGCAATGATATGAAATTTCAGTTGCTAATAAAAATAAAAATAAAACATAGGGTGCATCAAGATCTATGAAAAAAATCTAAATGGTTCAGGGATAAGAGCAAGTTTATTGTGAGTTATTAACATTGCCTTTTTTGCCGCACATGTATTACTATCATTACTCCAGTAAGCAACGTTTATTAACTTAAAAATGTGAATTCCATTACTCTTTTACTTGTTTTTACTAACTGAAATATTTGTTAAGAACCTAACATATTTGTTTATATTAGCAACGTTTATTAAATCTAAATATTTGTTTATATAAATACCATACTATGCATATAATTAAAGAGTAAATTTATAGTACTACAGCTACTGATGCTGGCAAAGGCATTTGCCAACCTCAGCTCTGTATCTCGTCGATGTTGACATATTTAATTTTTTTCCCTCTTTATTCTCGCACAAAAATTTTGACTCCTAGAACCTAGAAATTTATATTGTTAAATTTCGAGTACTATTGGATCAGGATGTATTTATACATTGTTAAAAGAAAATTTTATTTAAAAATATTATCAATTTTAAATTTTATTTTTTTCAAAACTAGTTAAATAATTGTTTATATAAACCGGTTATTTATCCATAACTAGTTATATAACTAGTTATATGTATATAACTAGTTATATAACTAGTTTTTAAAAATAATAACTAGTTATACCAAACCATAACTAGTTATATAAAACTAGTTATGGTTATGGTTCTAATAACCACTTATGATTTAGTTATTTAATAGTTATGGTTATGGTTATTTGAATAACCAAACCATGAGCACCCCTACACAACACCTCACTGTCGTGTGCCTTTCTTTCACCCACAAATTCATCCTCTCTATCTCTCCTCTCATTCACCACATAATCATTTTTTCCCCTCTTGCATGTAGAGAACAGTCTTGGCCTCACCTCTGCGAATTCAAGTGTGAGTCCCTTTCTACTTTATGAAGCCATTTTTTATTATGAGCTAATCCGGTAATTCAAATTCCTCTCTGTAATTTTCTATTCTCTTGGTGCTCTTTAATTTGATAGTTTCCAATTGTCAATCCGCTCTCCGTAAAGTGATTTATGGTGATCAAGGATTAGAGTTCAACGTGCAAGGGATAATCTCTCAGAGCACTCTCGGAGGTTCCCGGAAAACCCTCATGTAAGGGGGGAGTGAGGGGTACTGTATGTTTTGGCGTACAGAGAGTGTTAGGAGTTCCCCACTCTTAACACTTTTGGGGTTTTAGTGCCGAAGAGTCGAATTATGACTCGTCATAAGGCGCGTATACCGCCGTCATTGTTATATGTAGTAATTATTTATGATGCCGAGAGAACGATGTTGTTCTCTCACTATCCGGGAAACCCCAGCTCAAAACAATTGATTGAACTGCTCAAAGAACATTTTTTATATTATGTCATGTGATAATTATATAATTTGTGATTATTGCGATTGATGTACATGGCCAGACTATCTTGTAAATTCTGTTTCATAATACGTGTATTAGTTTAAAAGCTTTAACTGAGTAAATTATGATTGACTAAGTAGTGAGTATGGGAATGATTTATAAATAAACTTTTACGCTGAGTTTGATAACTTGTTATGCTTAAATTATGTGAACTGTGATCATTGAGACTTGTACGTGTAATTACTTTCACTTACGCAAGATGTCCTTTTATGATTTACATTGTTCTTATTGTTTCCAATTAAGAGAATTTCGCTTAATCAAGTGCTAATTATATTTGTTGTGAGAGAATTCAATCGTATGATCAAATTGTGAATGGTGAGTTATGAATGGTATTTAGGAGATGCTTATATGCTTAAATTAATTGTGGGTTATTGTTGCTCTAAGTGAATTAATCTTGTGGTGCTAAATGTGGAAATTTAGATTTTTAGGCATGAACATGTGAGGTGTCTTGTGAATTTGTTTGCATATGAAGTGTGCCAGTGATGTAAAGTTTGGATCCTGCATTTCATTACTATCCTTAGGTGTTTTGGAAACAAATTAAATTATACTTTTGATATCCAAATAATAGGAAGGAATTTTAGAAGTGAAGAAATGACTTAAATCATTTGATATTATATTCTGGAATTGTGAGACAGCACCAGTCCTGTGTTACGGTCTGCACTGTGTTTGCCACAGATCTTTGATTTTAATTACTTTGGTACTGTTATAGATTTATTTGTCTTCTTCACAATGCTTTTGGTCCCATGTCATTCCGAATTTTGTACAATTTTCAGTGATTTCTACACTGCAACCTGTCCTGTTGTTGGTGATGTTGTGTGGCTGCGAGATAAAAATAATAAACTGCACTTTTTGGCATGGATTGGTGATTGATATGTATTTTTATTAAGAAATAGACTTGACAAGGATTCTATAGAATTTGGAATCATTGAATTTTCATTTTTAGATAGATAATTATGAATTTGGTAAGATGAGCATGGAGATGGAATAAAATTCTGCAGTTTGTTTTCCTTGGCTGTGAAATGGGACTTGATTTGAGGCAGCTGTGGCAGTTGCAAAATTATAGAAAAATAGCAGTGCATTATTGATATTTTGTGAAGTTCTCTGTAAATCTTTAGCCCCAAACAATGAGTTTTCTATTTTGAATCACCGCAAATATTCTACCATTTATATTACTCAAATTCCTATGTGTCCAAAAGTAAATCACCAACATTTCTTTTAAGATAGGAAATTCCTCATTCACAAAAATTTAAATGACACCATGTCCAAATTGTGAAAAATTTTCCCATCTTTTTCTGACCTAAAAGGGCTCCCGATATCAACGATGATTTGTGATTCGATGACAATGTAAAATAGTTTTACATTGTCAGTGCATTACTATTAAACTCTAAAAATATACTTACTTTCTTTGTCATCTCATTTGCACCTCATTTTTTTTACCTAATTCTTTTTCTTTCTCAATTCTCATCATATTGCATATCACATTTATTATAAGAGTAAATGGAGAGATTGTGAGAGAAATTTCAAGAGTGTAATGTGTGCATATATTGAGTTTTTTTTTTAACTCTTTATATCACATTTATTACGAGGGTAAATGGAGAGATTGTGAGAGAAACTTTAAGAGTTTAATGTGTGCATACAATGAGTTTTTTTTAACTCTTTAGTGCATTGTAATACGGACGTTTGGCAAGAAGATTGTTTTAAAGTTTTCTGGGAATCTTAAATTGAAAATGTTAAATTGTCATGTTTGGTAAAAATATTTTAGTACATGGTTATTTTTGTAAAAAAAATTCAATATCCCTCTCTCTGGCATTGTTCATTTTAGTGCATTTCACCTCATTTTTATGTGTATTTATTGTTTTCTAGGGCCCACCTTTTTTTTAAAAAACCTTCATACCAATTTCATTTCTACCAAACACACCTAACTTTCCTTTTTTCACTCTTTCCACACACATTCACTTTCACTCCTCGTACTCTTACCCCTACCAAAACAATGCAAGATATATGGAATATATTATAGAACAAATTCGTACTACATTCCACTTTCAAATGGACGCATAATTTTTGAAAGACAATGAGAAAACCCCAGCTGTTGGGATGAAGCTAAGAAGGACGTATGCCCAAATGCTTCAATACCCCTATGTCTAGGTTGGTAAAGGGAAATTGAACTTTCAAGTCCTAAAAAATCGTTGTATGCACTGAGATGAAATTGTGAAACACAAAGTCAGGATCTTTTTGAGTTGGCCTTTGAGTACATATATGTTAGTCCTACCCTGCTGCGGTCATTAGCCAGGCATCGTTGTGACCTTCCTTGGTCAACTTAAGCTTCTTGCAAAGGGCATCCATGATAGCTTAATCATAGATGAACTCTTTCCCAACCTTGATCGCCTCCTCAACAGTTTCCTAGCTGGTGTCAACACCTATAAACCTTAGTTTTCTCTAGGCTTGGGATGCCTCATTCAATGGTATATGCGCTTCTTCCACCACCTTGTTGGGCTTCGGCCATTCCATGTAGTTTGGGTATTCTATGATGACCTTGGTAACCTCCATGGCTTCAACATAGCCTACAGGTAGACCTATCGCCCTTAACTATGCCTGAATGGTCCAAATAAAACCCTTCAGGATATCTTCCTCCACATATTTCAAGGTTACTCCACGAAAAAAATAGGTGGTTTTGTGAAGGAGACGACCTTTGTTGGCCACCTCCCATTGCTTTCACCCTTTTTTCGCATCAATCACCACACACGTTCACCACCATATCTCTTTCATGGCGGCATCTTATTGGTCCTTTCGCTATCAAAACATAATAATGGATATGGGATGAGTTAGGCCCATAACCCATAATTCTAAGATGGTATCAGAGCATATCCTAGCGATTTGTTGTTGGGCCTATCAGGCCACCCGCTATCGGGCCTTTATCAGACCACCCGCAAATGTGCAGTCCTACAAAATTCACACTCAAGATGTCCAGTCCTCAGCGTGAGGGGAGTGTGTTGAAGATCTCACATCGATTAGTGATGAGGCCAAAGTAAAGTATATAAGTGAGGTGCAAACTTCACTTTAAAAGCCATTTTGTAGGGTTTAGTTAGGCCTAAACCCACATTCTAATAGAGCCTATCATAGATCCATCAAAGGGCCACGTACCAAGCCCAAAATGTGTTGGGCGTGCGGGATGTATTGAAAAATCTAAGTCTCACATTGACTAGAGATAAGGCCAAGATAGAGTACCCATAACCCACAATTGTAAGAAAACATGATCAAGGGCATCCTCCGAGCCAAACCACAAATTCATGTTGCACTAAGGTTGGGGTCGAAGTTTCGTGTCAGGTGCCGAAGGACTTCCATTCACTAAAATGGTTAACCCTCTAGGTCAAGTCCCAGGTAGCACGTCACCTACGTGCACCACAACTGTATAACGACATTTCCTACCAATATAAAGGCTATATGAGGGTGACTTACCCGTCAAGTACATTTTAGAACATTATTCATTCACTATCTTCTTCTATTGGTTGACACTTAAGCATTGAGTGTTTTGCAGGTGGCCAACATCAATGTCTTCTGTTTGTTGTGTTCACCATCAGACTCAGTTGATCACTGTCGACTAAAAATCGCTTCCACCGCAATTGAGCTACGCCTTGAAGTTTCAACACGATCAGCTTGAATCCATAATGTTGTTCAAGACACTTGATTTCAAAATGTCAATGCCAAAATTTGAAGTTGAGAAGTTTGACAAATCTAATGACTTTAGTTTATGAAAGTTGAAGTTACAAGTTTTACTTTACTAGAAGGTGAGAATGAATTGACGGTAACATAGTACAATACAACTAAATCTAGCATATAACGTGCTATGAGAAGTTATGAGTGAGAAGACTGGAGTGGAAGGTGTTGGAAGAAAAGTACTTTATAAAGACCTTGTCAAACCTTCTTTACTAGAAAAAGCAATTTTTACACATTCAAATATTCTGGGGTAAATGATTATTTTGGTCTTTGAATGTGTAAATCAGTGACAATATAGTTCCTAAAAGAACAAAAATTCTAATTTTGTCCTGTTGTTAAGTTTGCAGGACCATTTTGTCATTAAGTTATAGTGTTCAAGGATCGATTTGACATTAAATTGTATTTTTTGAGGACTAATTTGGCAATAAATTGTAAAGTTTAGGGACCAATTTGTCATTAAGTTATATGTAAGAGTCTAAGACGTAATTTTGTCACACTTTTTACACATCCAGGGATTAAATAAAAAATTTTGTTCTTTTAAGAACTAAATTGTCACCAATACACATTCAGGGACCAAAATAGTCATTTATCCAACATTTTGGAGAAAAACCAATTCAAAACCACATCGACGACTTCAATCAGATGATCAACGATGTATATGTTGGAATAATAGTTGAAGATAATGACCAAGTTATGGTCTGAAAGATTTACTACCTCCATCCATCATAATTTTTGTGATATCATAATATATGTGGTAGGCCTGCTATTACAGAGGCATCGATGGCAAAGGAGCAACATAAACTAGCATATTGATCCAATGTTGATAATCCATTTTAGATGGATTATTTGTGACAAGTGACTGGAGTATAGTCAAGAAAGAGAGGTTCAACAAGCAATATCAAAAGAAGATCCAAATTCGAAAGTTAGAAGAATCTAAAGTGTTTCAATATCACCACATACTAGTAAATAAATATACATAAACTATAATTGATTCTGTGTCATTGTGTGCATATTGGTTAATTAGTATTTATACTATCTCTGCAGGTATAAATATAAATTAACCAATGTTTTTTGGGTTCTTTATTTACAGTCTACTCTTGTATATGGGTTGTGGTACCCCTTGTACCAATTTATATATTATCGTGTTCTTTGCCGATAAAAAAAAAACTATAATTGATTTGAAGATATTTAGTTGTCTTATGTATGTCCATGTGAGTGATGGTAAACTTGAGTATAGGGCAAGAAGGCGTATGTTTCTAGGGTATGCACGAGGAGCGAACGACTATAAATTGTAGTGTACAAAAAAAAAGTTCAACCATGTTTGTCAGTAGAGATGCCACGTTAATTTAAGCAGAGGAAACAATACTGCATTATTTTGAATTTTTACACTTTCTTTTTTATTCATAAATAAAGAAATAGAATAAAAAAGTTGAAATTCTCTCTTTAATTTCTTTTACCATACAATAAGTGTAAAAAGGGAAGTATATGAAACTGGAATAACAAAGGTAAAATTCTATCTCATTAATGTTATGCAAGTGTATATAATATTAATAGTTAATTTTTTTTTTATTAACAACTATAATATATAACTTTACCATGTAAATGAGTTGCTCGCTTTAGAGTTAGATTAATAAGACTAAGAGTAACATTTCTAAACTAGAAAAACCAAGTTTTTAAGGATTACGAGGACTCACAAAATTGAGCAAGCATTTGCAAAGGTGTCAATCCCACTTCGTTTTCCATGGTCACCAATTTTGGATTGCGGTCCAACAATTTTGATGTCACGGCTGTCATGCCCAGAATCAAATGAAGAAGAGCATGCATGCATAAATCATTAGCAAAAGAAAAATTATTGTTAAATATACAAAAGAAATATGCTTCAGCTATATATACGTACATGCGGTTAGCTTTTAATTTGTTAGGAAACATAGTGTAACTGTGCAGTGGGATATCTTGTGTGGAGAAAAGTAAAACTTCAGAAAATCAATGTATTAATGACTAAATTTAGTGTTTAAAAACTTTTCGTCTGGGGTCACAAAAATGTTTATAGTGAATTTTTAATATATATATATATATATATATATATATATATATATATATATATATATATATTATTTCGTTACTAATTTTATTTTATCATGTATTTATTGTTATGAAAAAGATATGTGAGCCAGCTTACTGTAAATGTTGTTGGTGATGGTCGAGAAAAATAGCTTCACAATGTCTTGGAAGAGTAGATTATTGTGTAGGTCCTCTTGAGTCTTTTGAAATAAAAATTCTGTCATTGGAATGTGGCCTGCAGAAGATGCTAATTGAATTGGCAGCATATCTTTTTGGCCTCCAATCCATAGCAACCTTGGATTCTTGCCAAACAGAATTCCAGCAATTTTCACATTTCCAGAAATCGCAGCCAAACAAAAGGCTGTATTCCCATCTGCCATGCAAATTTCCAAATCTTGCACGTCCATACAATCAACCAACTTTTTTATAAAACTCGTTTGTTCCATGATAACTGCAACGTGTAGGGCTGTTATTCCACGAGCAGTCAATGGAATTCGCCACCAATGAGGATGAATTTCACAAAAATTGGGTGAAGCCTCACTCCAATTTCCTGAAGCTGATGCTATATATATTTGCCTTTTATGCGCTCCTGCATTGATGCACTTCATCCAATCAAATTTCTTTTAGAAGTTTGACTTACTGTCAATAGTAATAGATACCATGCATATTATATACTAAATATAAATATGTTGTCACGTTATTTAATAAGTTTTATGTAATAGTTAATATGAACAAAGTACCTATGGGCAATATATAATTTTCCAATTTTTAAATAAGACCGTGAAAATATCCCCCATAGAGTTAATTGGTTTAAATAGTGGCTAGATATAATTAATATATTTGAAAGTGGTAATATGTTTTTTATAATTAGGAACAAAAAATACTATCATTTGTTTCTTATATATAGGAATAGAAGTAGTATTAGTTAAGATAAATACAATTTTGAATGGTAATGACATTTTAATAGATTGATTATTTCATTATACTATATAGTTTCGAATAGAATTAACATTACTCAAATTAAAAATTTTTTTTATAGCCAAAACGGCGTGCAAAGGCATCACAATCATAGTGAGCGTTAGAAAGAGAGGGTCAGGAAGAGTATCGTTAGCATTCTCATTTTGTAATTAAAAATAAAAACAAAAAACATTTTTTCAAGATAATTAAATGGTATTGGCCCTAGACTTCCATGCACTAATGGAGAGAAAAAAAAATTAAATCTACAACGAATGTACTAGTCGCCAACAAAAAAAAAAATTATAAGATTAAACCTAATTTCACGACATCTAAGAAGTTGCATGTTTATGGTTTAATTTTTATAATTTTTTTACTGGTTACTAGTGTATTTCATTATAGGTTTAATTTTTCGGCTCCTCTTCAAAGCATTTGCATTTTAATAAACTTGGCTTAAGTAGTTGTTTAGTCTTTATAATATAATTTTTTTTGTCATTTTGATCCTCTTAATTTTTGGTCCCTATAATTTTTTATTTTTCTATTTTGGTCCTGTAATTTTTTTTCATTAGATTTGACAGGCAAATCTAATGACAAAGACCAAAATCAAAGAAAAAAATTTTACAGGGACAAAAATGAAAAAAAAAACATAAAGGACTAAAGCCAAAAGATTCTTATTTTATAGGGATGAAATAGTTATTTGAGCCTATTTTGAGATACATAATTTAACTTAACACTATTAAGGTAAATTACACCCTCCACTCCTGAGAGATGCAAGTATTACACTACCTTTCCTTCTTATGTTAAAATTTAGAATAAATTACATTTTTCTTCCTTTAAGAGATGCAAGAGTATTGCATTGTCCCTCTTCTCTTATATAATTTAATCACTAAAAAATATTCATTATAGATTTTAAAATATATTTTTAATTAAATTATATGCTGAAATATTTTTAATTTACTAAGTTATTATTCACTCATTTGATAAAGATTTTTTAAATATATAATTAAATTTAAAATAATTAAAAAATATCTATTAAATTGATAATTAAAAATAGAAATTTATATATAAAATGTATGTGCGTGTGTCAATTTATATATTTTAATAAATAAAATATTACTAAATATTGTATTAAATAAATATAATATTTAGTAACATTTTTAAAATTAATTATATATTATAATTTATGAATATACATTTTTTTAAAAAAATTATGAAAATACTATATTAATAACATCAATTAAAAACTACCTTAATACTTGTGTTTAATTTTATTTTACTTACATATATTATTTTTAATTTGATTATTTTAAAATATGTTTTGTGGATATAATAATTAAAAAATATATTTTAAATATATAATTAAATTTAACATAATTCGTAATAATTTTTTAAATAATAGTTAAAGGTATAAATTAAGAGAGAAATTGTTATATACATCTATATAATATTATATGTACAATTGATTAAAATATTTAAAATAAATTATATGATCTAGGATTTTTAAACAATAATAAAAATATAAAATTTTAAATATATATAATAGTAAAGTGTAATATATTTACATTTGGTAAGGGAGGAGAGTGTTTTTTATCACAAGAAGGGCCAGTGTAATATTTGGATCTTTGAAGGGCTGGTATTGTAAATGATGTTTTAGTAATAACTTTTTCTTAAAAAAAGTTAATGGAACTTTAATGATTTTTTTTATAAAAAAAGTAAAGTATCATGTATTTGAATTTATCAAAGGAGGAAAGTATATTTTTTAACATAAAAGGGTAGAGTAGTAGGGATGTAAGCGGGCCAACCCCGATCCACAAACCTGATCAACCCAACCTAACCCAATTTCATTTCAACAAGTTGAGTTGGATTTAAATTAGTTGACCTAATTATAATTGGGTTTGGTCACAGGTTCATGAGTCTCCAACCCAATGAATCCGATCTATATTTATAATATTATAACTCTCTTACAGTATAACATAGTTACACTATTAGATTAAGCATTGGATTGGAATATACTTGTAATTTAGTTGATTTTTTTTTAGGAGAATTTAATTGATGTTGTTCATATGCTTTGAATTGGCTTTATATGCAAACATTAGTATTTTTTCTGTGTGTGACTTTCTCCATTTGTTTTTTGGTAATGTAAGATGTTTAGCTTTCATGTACCAATGTCCAAGTTAATTATATGCAAACTCAATTTCTACTAGCAAAGTTAAGTCTTTATGCTACCGATAACACTGAAACTTATCATCTCGAAGGAGATATTGTCTTTACTGATGATGTTAGCTTGAAGGTCTTCCTGTATCATATACAAAAATGAAGATTTTTTTTTTAACTTTTTAATTTTTTTAATTTTTTTAATTTTTAGAATAACATATTTTAATTAATCAATCCAACTACCCATCCCAACCTAATTAAGGTCAGGTTGGATTAGGTTGGGTTGCTTAAGAAAAAACAGTAAACTCTACCCAACCCAACTATAATTTGATTGGGTTAGGTCTTAAATTGTCCCAAACTTAACTCAACTTGGGCCACTTACACTCCTAGATAGCAATGTTGTAACGACCCGTCTTCGTTACAGATTTGTTATACTAAAGATTTTATTTCATTAAATTTTAAAAACTCTCTAATTAGTTTATTGATAAAATATTGGATAATTTTTTTTTTCCGCGATTCCCAAAACTGACAGATAAAATTTAAAGCTTAATTTATAAATATCTCTTATACAAAACTTAACTAAATAAAACTATGTGTACATACATCTTTTCACATGATAAATACATAATACCCCTAACTGGTTCATTTTATACATAAGACCAAACAAAGAAATGGAAAGAAATGATAATGTCTTCAATCCCTCGTATGCTCTATCCACAAACTCTCCAAGAGAAAGATCCACCTAAAAACCATCTGCTCCCCCGAACACGATGTCCGAGATCATCACAGGCACGAACCACATGTGCAAACATTGCAAGGGTAAGCTTACCAAACAAAACTATACATATAAGAAAATAAGTGAATTTCCAATTATTAAGGAAAAGGACGAAAAACTAGATTTTGTATACTTCAAAATACTATATATAATAACTGAAAATGTTATACAAAACTTAGTTCATAAACATATTTATAACATGAATCATCAACAAGATCAACCACATACACCATCACCACTAATCACAATGAGTCATAACATCATAAGTCACACAATTAAAACAATTGCAGTATGATTTATGCAAATGCAGTTTTGACTCAAAATCATTTTGACCCTGCTCCATGGAGACTTCCCCTTTGAGTGTTTAGTAAGAAACTGGCCTACCATTACGTACTGCAATTCAGCTATCAGCCCCTACTAAACGCGAATAAACTAGACAGAATTAGGAGATCAGGATACCCGGAAGGCCACCACGACCGCAACTCAGTCCAGTTTCCAGCCACATGTGGAATTGCCAATATCCTTCACCCCACAGACTATATAATCACAGACTATACAGCCCTGTCTAACTTATTCTGCTCACCCCAAAGATTCAATTCTCAAATCATATTCCTTTCACATGACTACCGCAGTCCCGGTTAGTCAACAAAATCATTTCTCAATCATTTTCATTTCACATGACTACCGCAGTCCCGGTTAGTCAACTAAATCATTTCTCATATATCAACTTGTTTCTCATGACTACCGCAGTCTCGGTTAGTCAACATTTAATCTTTCTTTTCTTTCTTTTCTTTTCTTTCTTTTCATGGCTACCGCAGTCCCGGTTAGCCAACATCAATTATTTTTCACTTGAATCTTTGTAAAACCCCCAAAAAGACTCATGTATATGCAATATGTTAATAATCACAATTAAATAAGTAATTTTAAACAATCACCTACAAAAATATAAACATGCAACAATTTCCAACATCATTCACAACACAATCAAGCCAAATCAAGCAATTTCAATCCAACAATAAACCAACCAATCAATTTCAATCCATCAAAACACATCATCCAATCAATCAAACATGATTCCAAACAATTATTTCAAGCTTCTAATATCAATTATATAAATCAATTTAATCTTTTTATGGCTCTTGATCAAATCTTGAATCTAAACCTAACAACATGTTTTTCTACATTCCAAATGGTCTAAAATGAAATTAAATGCCATGATCCTTACATTCTTAGATACGGCATCTCAGTACCCGCCATCTCCAATGGCCAGACGAACCTAACAGCCACTGCCACTTTGTTTTGTGATTTGATTTTCACATGCAAAGCTTATCAAATAATTTCAAGAAAATTTGGGCATGGTCTCCTTTGTTTTAGGAGCCTTTCCAAGTAATTTAGAGAATCAAAAACAAAAACAATCAGTCCATACACACTCACACAGCCACTGCCAGGAGAATCAAATACCCATTTTTCATCAATTTTAAATTCAACCACCAATCAACTCAACATAAACAGCAAAAGGGGCAGGCATGCTATATGTGATTGAGCCCCCTAACTCTCAACCACACTTAAACTGAAAATATAAATCACAAGGAAGCTTCCCTTACCTTGAATCCTTTTCTCCTTTGTCTTCTTTAAATTTTTGGATTTTTCTCCCTAATATTTCTCTCTGAATATAAGATCTCACTGATACAAGCAATTCACATGCACAACAATTTCCAGCACTCTTTGCCCGAGGATCACATTCCTCCCGGTCTCCAATTCACAGTTAATAACAGAATAATCATTAATAACCAATAATCCAATAACTCAAACTCAATCCATCACAAATCATTGCATTCATATTTCTATGGAAACTTCCCTTTTTAGGTGAAATTATTCCTTAACAAGTACAATTAAAGGCATTAAAACCAAATACACAATTAATATAATTAAATTTCATGTGGACACATAGAGCTGTACACACACACCAAAAATTATTTGATGCATCATATCAATTTGAAATTTCATGAGATTTTACAGAGAAACTATACATCATTCATATTTCATCATATAAATTTATCTCACGAAAATTCAACCCACAAATATTATTTTTGAATTAAAAACAGTGGCTGGACATACTCTGTCAAACACAATTCCATATTTTTAGAAAATAGCATATCAAATTCGTTTTATGTGAAATTTTACAGAGAATATCTCCAACATGTGGACCATCACATATAATTTCCACAGTACCAAAAATCCACCAAAAATACCTTTTTTGAATTTCCAAATCATTATTTCTCCAGAACACAGTTTTCAATAAGAAAATGTAATTAATTACAAAATGTACTTACAAAATTCTGAGAAAATCCATGGATATTCCACATGGTCAAAAAAGTATTAATAAATTTTCTCAAGACCAAATTCTCACAAAAAGTAATTTTCTACATTTAATTTCTCTACTGTCCAGCTTTTCGGTTTTTCCAACATTAAATCACTAAAAATACTTCCCAGGCTTTTCTGACCTTACAAAAATTCAGAGATGACCCTCATGATTCATAAAATGAACTCATGGTTCCAGTTTTCCAAAATCATGTCCCAAAATTCTTGTAAAAATCAAAACAGTCCCATTCTCAGAATCAACAGTTTTTAAAAATAATTCCGGTAAAAATAGTTACAGTGCTCAAAAAAATCTGAAAAAAATACCATGATATCCAGAGGCATCAAAACATAAGAAAATGTATTTACATCCTCAAAAACCTGCACGAAAACCGAGACGAAAAATCCACACAGTCACAGGACCCAAATCTCAAGTAGCTTATTTCGGGTTTTCAAAATTATTTACAGACCATCAACAACAGCCACAATCCATATTTAACAAGAAAACAAGGAAATAGCTTAGGAAAAAAAAAGAAACCCCTACATACCTCGATGAAATCGAAATCCAATCGGTTGGTTTTGAAGCTCTAGTCTCCCTCGATGATATATCCAAGATTAATCGGTAGAAACTTTGATTTGGAAGCTCAAATATTAGAGAGAAGATAATATTTAGAGAGAAGGAGAGAACAGCAGGGTTTCTCGCGAGGAAGAATGAAGAATGCGGGGAAAAGAAGCAGTTCACGTCTCTTATTTGGGAAAGTTTTACAATTTTGCTATTTGCAGCTACCCTTCCTATAAGGACACCCCCTCTTCTCTTATTTTTTTTTTTTACAACTTACGGAACTTACGTAAAAGTCCCAAAAATCTCACAATAACACTATGAATTAATTTAATTTCCTTTTACGGTATTTATCAAACACTTAATATACGTTACGAAAAATCACAGTGTTACAATTCTCTCCAACAAGAAAATTTCTAATTAAATCTCTCACTTTCATACTTATTGGGTTTTAATTTTCGGGGTGTTACAATACTCCCCTCCTTTTAGGAATTTCGTCCCTGAAATTCACAAAACATAAGGTTAAATTAAACTAGGGCCATAATCCTCTTTGTCTACTCAACATTGAAGATTTAAAGTTAATGTATCCTATACAAGTTGTAGGCAAACTACTAGGTAGGTCTCTAGGTCAAGAACAAGTCTTTCACCTAAAGATTTCCCTTGAATTGAGCTTTCTAAGAGGTGATTTTGGGAAGCAATCTTATCATACAGTGATCCTTTCATTTTAAAATCCAAAAACAGATTAAGTTAACTTAAAAACAAGATTGTGAGTTCTGGTTTCATCCAAGTCGGAGTTACGGTTTGAAAACTACGCGCATTTTAAGTTTGCGATTTTAAGGAATTGTAGAAAACGGTTTTCTACGCCAATTGAACTAAAGAACTTGAAATCCTTTGGGACTTGAAAAAAGATTTAATATGCATTTAATGTGACCTAATGGCTTTGGTTTGACTCAAAAACTCAAAGCGGTTTGGAAATGGCGCACATTATAAGTTTGCAAATTGCATGTTTCTAGAAAACGGGTTTTTCTACCAAATTCATTGTATAATGCTTAAACTCATGTGGGACCTCAAAACAGATTTAGAGGGTACTAAAACAAGGTTGTGGGCTTTGGTTTCACTCTAAAAGCTCGAACGGTTTGAAAATGGCGTACGTTTCAAGTTTCAGGTCAAAAACGGCTTAGAAAAGAGGTGGTTTTCAAAGGTGAATTCAAAATCCATAGGGAGAAACTTTGTAAATCCCAAAAACAGATTTTATAAACCTAAAAATAGGATTGTAGGAATTGGTCTCACCTCAAAATTCATCTCGGATCAAAATCTAGGCATTTCGAGTCACTTAAGGAACTAGTTTTGGGTCAAAATAAACCTAGGGATCCAAAATGAGCTACATAAGTCCAATGGCTATGAAATTTTGTGGAGAACTAGACTTTGGTAATACAAAATTGTGGAAAAAGGTTTCGTTCCGAAAATCATCCTATACAAGGAGTTATGCAGTGCCAAAATTGGCCTTTTTACCATTTCGGGTCATTTCTAAGGTACCTAAAATGTGCAATTTTGACTCTTATTATTTTGTTTTGGTTTTGATAGTTTAAACTCACTATTTTGAGCATGGTATGATACTAAAACACAATGCTTAGCTATGGATTAAGGATATTGATGTTCTACTCCAATTATAGGCTTACCTAAGCACTTGTTAAGGTAAATCTAGTGATTTTGGCTAAGTATTTAAACTATACTTACTAAGTTCATCTAGATGGGTTACTTGCTACTTTGTTTTTGAATAATGACTATAATTCTTAGCTCAACGACTCTTCCAACACCCTTCATACATGTCTAGACCTCAACTTTCTATGTCTAAACACTACCAAAGACTTTTCCTATAATTTTTTTCACATTTTTCTCTTCATAGAAGGCATTCTAAATATGATTTAAGTCTCTAACTTACAGCTACATCCTATTATCATAATTTCAACCAAATCACCATTTGGATGATTTCTAAATTGTCTCAAACCATTCCAATCTACTATCACCAATTTAATCACTTATTGAATTCGACTTTTAACATCCAAATCACACTTTCAAACTTTGCAATCACTTACCTCCCCATCTTAAACACTCTGCTATTATTCTAGCATTTGTATCTTATTTCACCCACTAAATCATGACCTAATCATCAAGGACCATCGTGCTTACACACTACGCTTCCGCCACGTACTCTGATTCTACAAACTCGGAGTTTTGGACCTTCTTTCCCAACCACCTCAAGGATACGAACTCATACTCTCAGAACATGAAGAACAAGGACAACAACACAACTTAGACAATATTTCAAGAAATTTAGTAATAGGAGGGAAAGTCATCTCGACAGAGTCCTGAGTGCGCATCTCACAACTCTATCACGAATCATTTCTTCCTTGAAAGTTTCCATCTTGCTCGAATGCAAGAAAGATAGAAGAAGCAACTCCTCCATGTGGATCAAAAGACTCATAAGACTTGAGAACAACACATCCCCATGAAGTAAATGACTCTCAATGGGATTAAAGACAACTCAATCACCATTGATATAATTTCTCAGAACACGATCAATAAATTTATTTCCACTGGAAACATAGACACTGAAAGAAGCTCAGGTTACCATATGATTAAAAGAAACATCATGTGCAATGCATCATTCATACGAAATGAATGACCCTTCTAAGAATTGAGATATTTCATTTACATGAATAGTAGGCTACTCAAAAGTAGACTACTTGAAACATGTCCAATCGACTCATTCTTACAAGAAGAGCAATGATAAAATAAAATATCCAACATCACTATACAACTTGGAAGAGAATAGAATGCATAAGGCATTTACTCATAAGAAGTCAAAACAACTTGATAACAAGAGGGACAACTCATGCATAATGCATAGACTTCTCTATCACACTCAATCCATTATCCCACTATAGATGCCAAGGTCTTAAGGATTCCTTAAGGCAAAGCACAGTCTAGAGAAATAACCTTGTCCCTTAGTTTTTTTTTTTTTTTTTTGATGTCTAACTAATCTCAATTCTATTGGCAATTCTATGAACTATTACACATCCTTAAGATGTCGGCATTTCCTTTTAACGACATTGCATCAACGATCTCACATGCCTATAATCTAACTAATCATACATTGCCACCACAGTAGTTAATGCAAGATTACGCTGTTACAAACAACTTCATATCTTACACCACCACCCACACATAGTAGGAGTAAGATTACACAACATATAGCATACAATGTTTCTTTCACCACTATTAAACAACAGTCGGTGCAAAAGCAAGCAGCTCAATCAATTCATCCTACATTGCTATTAAAGAATAGTCAATGTGGAATCACACAACATCAAACAATTCATCAATACTGTCATTAAGCGACAGCCAAACCAATCACACACAGCACAAACAATGGTTAAGTCCACACCCCAGTCTTGGTAGGACGAACTGCTCTGATACCATTATTGTAACGACCCGTCTTCGTTACAGATTTGTTATACTAAAGATTTTATTTCATTAAATTTTAAAAACTCTCTAATTAGTTTATTGATAAAATATTGGATAATTTTTTTTTTCCGCGATTCCCAAAACTGACAGATAAAATTTAAAGCTTAATTTATAAATATCTCTTATACAAAACTTAACTAAATAAAACTATGTGTACATACATCTTTTCACATGATAAATACATAATACCCCTAACTGGTTCATTTTATACATAAGACCAAACAAAGAAATGGAAAGAAATGATAATGTCTTCAATCCCTCGTATGCTCTATCCACAAACTCTCCAAGAGAAAGATCCACCTAAAAACCATCTGCTCCCCCGAACACGATGTCCGAGATCATCACAGGCACGAACCACATGTGCAAACATTGCAAGGGTAAGCTTACCAAACAAAACTATACATATAAGAAAATAAGTGAATTTCCAATTATTAAGGAAAAGGACGAAAAACTAGATTTTGTATACTTCAAAATACTATATATAATAACTGAAAATGTTATACAAAACTTAGTTCATAAACATATTTATAACATGAATCATCAACAAGATCAACCACATACACCATCACCACTAATCACAATGAGTCATAACATCATAAGTCACACAATTAAAACAATTGCAGTATGATTTATGCAAATGCAGTTTTGACTCAAAATCATTTTGACCCTGCTCCATGGAGACTTCCCCTTTGAGTGTTTAGTAAGAAACTGGCCTACCATTACGTACTGCAATTCAGCTATCAGCCCCTACTAAACGCGAATAAACTAGACAGAATTAGGAGATCAGGATACCCGGAAGGCCACCACGACCGCAACTCAGTCCAGTTTCCAGCCACATGTGGAATTGCCAATATCCTTCACCCCACAGACTATATAATCACAGACTATACAGCCCTGTCTAACTTATTCTGCTCACCCCAAAGATTCAATTCTCAAATCATATTCCTTTCACATGACTACCGCAGTCCCGGTTAGTCAACAAAATCATTTCTCAATCATTTTCATTTCACATGACTACCGCAGTCCCGGTTAGTCAACTAAATCATTTCTCATATATCAACTTGTTTCTCATGACTACCGCAGTCTCGGTTAGTCAACATTTAATCTTTCTTTTCTTTCTTTTCTTTTCTTTCTTTTCATGGCTACCGCAGTCCCGGTTAGCCAACATCAATTATTTTTCACTTGAATCTTTGTAAAACCCCCAAAAAGACTCATGTATATGCAATATGTTAATAATCACAATTAAATAAGTAATTTTAAACAATCACCTACAAAAATATAAACATGCAACAATTTCCAACATCATTCACAACACAATCAAGCCAAATCAAGCAATTTCAATCCAACAATAAACCAACCAATCAATTTCAATCCATCAAAACACATCATCCAATCAATCAAACATGATTCCAAACAATTATTTCAAGCTTCTAATATCAATTATATAAATCAATTTAATCTTTTTATGGCTCTTGATCAAATCTTGAATCTAAACCTAACAACATGTTTTTCTACATTCCAAATGGTCTAAAATGAAATTAAATGCCATGATCCTTACATTCTTAGATACGGCATCTCAGTACCCGCCATCTCCAATGGCCAGACGAACCTAACAGCCACTGCCACTTTGTTTTGTGATTTGATTTTCACATGCAAAGCTTATCAAATAATTTCAAGAAAATTTGGGCATGGTCTCCTTTGTTTTAGGAGCCTTTCCAAGTAATTTAGAGAATCAAAAACAAAAACAATCAGTCCATACACACTCACACAGCCACTGCCAGGAGAATCAAATACCCATTTTTCATCAATTTTAAATTCAACCACCAATCAACTCAACATAAACAGCAAAAGGGGCAGGCATGCTATATGTGATTGAGCCCCCTAACTCTCAACCACACTTAAACTGAAAATATAAATCACAAGGAAGCTTCCCTTACCTTGAATCCTTTTCTCCTTTGTCTTCTTTAAATTTTTGGATTTTTCTCCCTAATATTTCTCTCTGAATATAAGATCTCACTGATACAAGCAATTCACATGCACAACAATTTCCAGCACTCTTTGCCCGAGGATCACATTCCTCCCGGTCTCCAATTCACAGTTAATAACAGAATAATCATTAATAACCAATAATCCAATAACTCAAACTCAATCCATCACAAATCATTGCATTCATATTTCTATGGAAACTTCCCTTTTTAGGTGAAATTATTCCTTAACAAGTACAATTAAAGGCATTAAAACCAAATACACAATTAATATAATTAAATTTCATGTGGACACATAGAGCTGTACACACACACCAAAAATTATTTGATGCATCATATCAATTTGAAATTTCATGAGATTTTACAGAGAAACTATACATCATTCATATTTCATCATATAAATTTATCTCACGAAAATTCAACCCACAAATATTATTTTTGAATTAAAAACAGTGGCTGGACATACTCTGTCAAACACAATTCCATATTTTTAGAAAATAGCATATCAAATTCGTTTTATGTGAAATTTTACAGAGAATATCTCCAACATGTGGACCATCACATATAATTTCCACAGTACCAAAAATCCACCAAAAATACCTTTTTTGAATTTCCAAATCATTATTTCTCCAGAACACAGTTTTCAATAAGAAAATGTAATTAATTACAAAATGTACTTACAAAATTCTGAGAAAATCCATGGATATTCCACATGGTCAAAAAAGTATTAATAAATTTTCTCAAGACCAAATTCTCACAAAAAGTAATTTTCTACATTTAATTTCTCTACTGTCCAGCTTTTCGGTTTTTCCAACATTAAATCACTAAAAATACTTCCCAGGCTTTTCTGACCTTACAAAAATTCAGAGATGACCCTCATGATTCATAAAATGAACTCATGGTTCCAGTTTTCCAAAATCATGTCCCAAAATTCTTGTAAAAATCAAAACAGTCCCATTCTCAGAATCAACAGTTTTTAAAAATAATTCCGGTAAAAATAGTTACAGTGCTCAAAAAAATCTGAAAAAAATACCATGATATCCAGAGGCATCAAAACATAAGAAAATGTATTTACATCCTCAAAAACCTGCACGAAAACCGAGACGAAAAATCCACACAGTCACAGGACCCAAATCTCAAGTAGCTTATTTCGGGTTTTCAAAATTATTTACAGACCATCAACAACAGCCACAATCCATATTTAACAAGAAAACAAGGAAATAGCTTAGGAAAAAAAAAGAAACCCCTACATACCTCGATGAAATCGAAATCCAATCGGTTGGTTTTGAAGCTCTAGTCTCCCTCGATGATATATCCAAGATTAATCGGTAGAAACTTTGATTTGGAAGCTCAAATATTAGAGAGAAGATAATATTTAGAGAGAAGGAGAGAACAGCAGGGTTTCTCGCGAGGAAGAATGAAGAATGCGGGGAAAAGAAGCAGTTCACGTCTCTTATTTGGGAAAGTTTTACAATTTTGCTATTTGCAGCTACCCTTCCTATAAGGACACCCCCTCTTCTCTTATTTTTTTTTTTTACAACTTACGGAACTTACGTAAAAGTCCCAAAAATCTCACAATAACACTATGAATTAATTTAATTTCCTTTTACGGTATTTATCAAACACTTAATATACGTTACGAAAAATCACAGTGTTACAATTCTCTCCAACAAGAAAATTTCTAATTAAATCTCTCACTTTCATACTTATTGGGTTTTAATTTTCGGGGTGTTACAAATGTAAGATTCATATCTTTTAAAAGAGTGAAATTTACTCATTTGAGTTTATTATCATATTATTCTAAGGCTTAAATATGTTTTAGGTTCATGATAAATGATTGATTTTTATTTTGGGTCTCTAATAAAAATTTTCATTGCATTAGATCCCTAATAAGTGATGACGTGGCACCATCTCAAAGGTTGATATATATTGGAAAGATTTGTTCGCAAGGTGCCACATCATTACTTAACTGACAGCAGAGACTCAAAACAAAAGTTTTGATATATTAGGGATCCAATGCAACTAAAAAATTTATAAGGAACCTAAAATAAAAATCAGTCATTTATCAGGGATCTAAAAATATTTAAGCCTTATTCTTAATTATTACATTGTTAATAAATATGTTTTTTTTTAAAAATATCACTTTTAAATTAAAAAAAAATCAATATTTGTCAATAGTTTACATTTTCTTTCATCTGAATATAGGAACAAGACAACCTATAATTTTGAATTGCTTATATGCGAAATAAATCAAGCTTGTGCGGTTAAAAAAATTACTTTACTAAATAGATTTAAAAGTTTTTAATATAAAAAATATTCAAATTCTTATAGGATGGCTTATTAATTTCATTTCATATATATATACACAATATAATATTTACATATAATTTATTTATTTTAAACTTAAATATAATATTTTTGTTAAATGTAAGTTAGATCTATATTAAAGCCTTAACCTGTTTGCATAATTAAAATCCTTCAAAAAAAATATTTATTTTTAAGAAAAAATAGGCTATGCACTGACATTACTTGTGCATAATAAGTTTATTGACTTTTAAAAATTATCTTAAAAGTCACACAAACGATGATTTGTAATTGGATGATCTTGTAAAACTTTTTTACATTATCAGTGCATCATCATTAAACTCTATTTTTAAATAGGTTTTTAAGCTAAATGAAGTTTTTACATTTATCCAAAAAGTCAAGCTGACCTAATTGTAATTTAGGAATCTCTCCTAATTGCACACGAATTAGGAAAGGAAACCATTCTAGTGAATAGCTTATGAGAAGCTTATTTTGAAATCTCCCTCTTTGATTTCCATTAATGATTAAAGACAATTTCTTTTATTTTAGTTTTTTTTTTTTACTTCTGACTAATTTCTATTATATTAAGTTATCGTCTTCACACAAAGCACACAATATACAGAGGCATTTATTATTTTGTTCAGAATATTTATTCAGCAAACAAACAAAACAGACCAGTGTTTTAAAATAAAATTAGAAAAAAATATGTCAAATAAATAATAAATGTTATTATTAAAAGAATTAGAATAATCCACTAAAATAAAAAATATATATTACTTTAATTTCTAAAATCATTAATCATACATTTAAGACATTATCAAACATGTTACTTTATAAATTATTATAAAAATGAAAATAACATTTAATAATTTTAAGGATAAAAATAATATTTTTTTATCGGCGGATAAAAATAATATTTTAAAATTTTAAAGACTAAATTAATTAATATTATATATAATGATTTTCTTAAAAACCGAATTAATTTGCTATGTAACTCTAAAACAATATTTGAGGAATAATAAATCATACGTTGCAATGCAGTTTTGAGATATAAAAGAAAGGCTTAATTGTAGATTTTATCTCTCAAGTTTATTTTTTTTGCAAATTTTACCATCCAATTTTTCATTTTTCACGTATTTTATCACCGTTGATGTGTAAAAAAAAAGTAAAAAAAAAAAACAAAATACCATTGTTTTGTTATTAATATGATGGTAAAATACGCAAAAATTGAAAATTTAGATGGTAAAATTCACGAAATGATGAAATTTGGATGGTAAAATTCGTGAAAAAAACTTGGATGATAAAATTTGTAAAATGATAAAAGTCGGGTAGCAAAATTCATGAAAAAAAAACTTAGTAAAATTTATAAATTGATGAAAATTGGATGATAAAATCTACTATTAAGTGTAAAAGAAATTGTAATTTATGAAGCACAAAGAATAATTAGTAAATAGCAGAACCAGAGGTGAAGTCCAAGAAGCCTTTGGATTTGCCCAAGAGGTCGAGAACCAAATGGCTCCTCTGGGTTCGTCCCTAGCTAGCAGTATTTTTTGACTCGAAAAACTAATCCTACATATATTTTGTTGAGTAACTCTATTCAAGGTTTTAGACCTTTTTTTTTTTTGACGGATTCAAAGTTTCAGAGCTAAATAAGATTAAAATATAAAAGGTAATTACTATAACTTCTAAGAGTATTAGCAGCAATAACTATCTAGACAAATTAAAACCTAAAATGTTCTTATCTCCTTTCATATTTTTTTTCTTTTTGAAATTATCTTTATTTGGATATCTCAATTAAATTGTCCAAATGTTGTCACTAAAAATTAAATAATTTTCAAATATAAGAACAGAAAACAAACCAATTAAAAATCATACTGTTTAGCTCCGAAAAACAGCTTTTGGGTCCCAGTGATTGTAGATGCTCTGCTTCACCCACCACAATACTCAGTTCACAATAATCTGTAGATGTATTTAGCAAAGGATATGTTCATATCAGAATTGGAACATGAGTAGTGCAGGGTGGGCAGAAAAACAGAAAGAAATAACAAAGCCATAAACTAAATAAAAAACAGCGAAAAAATAATGGCAAAGAGCAACGTTATTCATACAACTACTGAAATTTAAAAAGTAAATACATTGTTTATGATTGAATTTATATTTATACATACGAAAGTACAAAATTTAAACTGTGCAGGCACGCATGCACGGAATGTGCAAAACTAGAGTACAAAATATTAACAAGGTCATTAATATTAATAATTTAGTATTAGACATACTCTCAGGCTTGGGAATGTCATGTGCAGCTGACAAGTCAATTGCATCTGAGTCTGACATTACTCCTGAGCTTTCCTTCTTCTATTTCAGGGGAATTCCTCCATTGCTGGTTATGATGATTACAAAGCTACTTCATGCGATGAAGGCCAGAGCTACTTCAACATCCTGCTTGCCCTCAGGTTCTATTACAAAGCTCCTTCATGTTGAGATTGAAGCTACTGCTAAAGCACTGCCTCTACCTGTTCTGTTAAGCGTTTTTACACCCTTGCAATCCTCGCATCTCTAATATTATCAATATTTTAAGGATAAATATATTTGGATACTCAAAATACTATTCTACACTTAACTAAAGAGAGAAAAAAAAAAGAGAAAAATATAAGTACAACAGGTGATAAAAAAAAGAAGAGATATTAAATATCATTATCCATATTTTAGTATTGAAACGTACATCAAAATTTAAGGAGCTTTAAATAACCGAAGCTACCAAAGTCACCTAAACAAATACTACTATCAATATTTTAATAATTGAGAGTTTGAAACGTACCTTGACATTTAAGTGGCTTTAATATGCATCTGGCTGGTAGATACATAGCATGTCGTGTGACTAAATTTGAGAAGCAATTTGAAATAACAAAAAGGACTGAACTCTGAACATGCTCAGTTGAGGCGAGACAGGGATGTAGCGTCTGTTTGTTTCTGAAGAGAGAAATAATTTAGTGAAAATGGAAATGAATGTAACTTATTTGTTATAGAAACATGTGAGAAATAATTTTAAATTTGGTGGGATTTATCATATTATTTTATTTTTTTACCTATTTCTACTCCGAGCATTGCTAAATGGTACGAAAATGTTAGACTACAATTTGCACGAATTCAAAAAGGAAACATTTTATTGGTTAATAAATGACTTGAAATAAAATCAAATGAAATAAAACAGAAATCAGCCAAATTAATATCTTTGTAACTCATCTCCATTGTTACCACTTCATCGCCTCTGTAATACCACGTTTGCTATCTAGCACCATTACTGAACCTTCTCTATTGCTAGAAATTAATGAAAGAGATGGAGATTGGGATAAGGTTGAACTGTTGAAGGCCTATATATGGAAAATTAGGGGACAACCTTAGAGTTTGATAATGGTGATAAGGAATCTTGCAGCAAAGCAGTTGTATAAGTGTGGATTCACATAAAATGAGTACAAATCCATTTTCGAGGTTGAAGATACCAGGAAGCAAAGACAGAGAGGAAGATTTATCAAAAAAAAAAAAAAGAGAGGGGAAGAAAGACATTCAATCCTACTTTGTCACATCGGTAGCCAATTCATTCATGTGGTGTGGTAAGAAATTAAGTTCGTACTATTTAGCATTTTTCTTCTACTTTTCTCTCTATCTCTCTTCTCATCTCTTCTCTATTTCTCTTCAACCAAAACATCTTTTCACTTTATTTATCACATATTTTCACTCTCCCTTTTTTATTTCCATCTACTCTATTTCTCTCTTCTCAACCAAATTGTAATTATGCTCTTCTATTTTTCACAATTCACGAATTTAGTTCATTTATTTTAAAATGGAAACATTTAGTTTATAAAATATGTGATTTTGATCATTCCGTCAAATTAGAAGCTTTCACCGTTAAGAGATTAACATTCACTACAACATGACATGGGCTTGAGTGACGTCAAACTAGTTTAAAATAAATTATTACTTGTGATTTCATATTAGGGCTCATGACTACCCAATCATTAAAATAAATGATTTAACCTTTTTTTAAATATACTTTTCATCAATTTATCTACTCAATATTTAAAATAATTAAAAAAATAAACAAATAATCTTGTGTCAAGTCACTATATTTGGGCCATGTTAAGGTCAACGTTAAACTCTTAACGGTCAACACTTCGAATTTGATTAAAGGTGCAAAATTATGAATTTTACAAAATTCAATGACTAAATGTCTCTATCTTAAAATAGGAGGACCAAAATTATGAATTGTGCAAAATAAGATGGCCAAAATTGCATTTAAGCCAAATATAAGCAGTAGTTTGGTGGAGCTTATTTGTGAGAGAATTAATTAGGGTGGAAGTGAATCTCATAAAAAAAAAAATCCCTCCCTTATTTGATGGTGGCTCACGTGAGTATATGTGTTAGCAGGGGAGGTTTTTACCTTTGTACCTTGTTGCATTTTGTTTTGGTAAGAAAGTTTAATTACCATTTTATTTTAATTTTCTCATTTCATTTCATTCAAACCAAACTTTACTATTTTATTTTCACTATATTTCTCATCTATTTCTTTTAAACCAAACAATCTAACATTGTACTTTATTTCTGTAACACCCTAATTCTCTGAACTAATAATATGCATAAAATATTTCGTTTAATTAATTTTGTAAAACACCTTAATTAAGTAAAATTGCGTAAATTGAGTGAAGTTAATAAAAACCTTAATGGAATTTTTTAACTTTTTATTTTATTTTATTTTCGAAAGTTGCGTTTTGCTTAATAATTAAAATGAGTCATCTAAAGAGGTAGGAAAATAAGTATAGCGTGGATTTTATTATAAAGGTACATTTAATTGTGGATAAAGCGGAATAAATAAAAGACAATTATGACTAGAATAAGAATATATACATGCATGAGTAAAAGAGTTATACATAAGGTTTCCCATGAGCATAAGTACATATACGCAAACCCAAAGTACAAAAGTGAAGTACATGTAGTCGTAAAGAACTAGATGACTGAAAAGTACATAACAAAAGTCTAAAGCCTAGGTCTACCCTTATGAAATACATTGAAAAGAAAAGAACATCCTAGGACTCAGAGCAATCATCATTAAATCCAACCCTGCATGTTAGACTAAACTCCAAACGAAAGGGGACAACAGAGGATCTCTAGCAAGATCCTTAAGAAGAAATCTTGTGGCCATCATCCACTGTATTCTCCTCAAAATTCTCCTCGAAAATCCTCCTCAGAAACCTTCGACTTATTGTCCCCTAAGTTCACGACTAGCGACGGATCCCCCTAACGGGCACTCACTTAATCACATCTCATATTCTCAACATAAAAAGGGTTTGGGCGAAAGGTGGGAAGCACCGAACTAAGTGTGAGCTCCTCAGATGGTGTGGGATTGGGAACAGTGGAGGGTACAAATAGACCCTTTAAAGATGCTTCAAAAGAGAAAAATGATGACGAGGGCGACGTAGGTGATGAAGATGATATCTTTATTATCTTCATAGATGCCCACATAAACATCAAGGCAAATCATTCCATCTGAACCTGACAATTTTCCTGAAAAATCTAAAACAACAATGTTGTAAGGGATAAGATCTTCAATCTTTTTACCAAACCTTTTCAACATTGTTCTTGGCAAAAGGTTTATGGTAGCACCACCATATACAATAATCTTGTTCACCATTTGATCCTCTACCATTGTAGGGAGGTTAAGTGGTTTCATGTGTGATCTCATCTCGTCAGAAGGAAGGTCGAAAACAGCAGCATTGTGCCTTGAAGTGATGCTGAAAACTTGGATTACCCAAATGGCTTTTGGACTCAACGACAGATCTTCGAATCACTCCTCTCTAGCATAGTCTCCTTCTACTTGAAATGCTTCATATTGCTCTGCATATTCTGCTAGGAGTATTGAAACTACTCCACAGATATCTCTTCTATCGAATCTTCAAATCCAGATTCAAAACAATCAGTCACCACCTCATTTTCCTCATCCAGATTGAACTGAAATTTATTTTTAAACCCCGGAGGTGGTCCTTCAATACTAATCTTATCAAAGACTGATTGTTTATTCTCATTCCTCCTTTGATTATCGAGAATGGCAGCCTTTCTCATTTGTTGGTGCCTTCTCCGTTGAGTCTTTAACATGTTTCGATTGACCACCCATGGTGGATTTTGATGTTGGTAGTAACTCCATCTAGGACCTTCAGAAGTCCCTTCCTTTTGAGGCACAAAATTATTCACCTCAAAAGTTTGCCATTTAGGTCCCATTCCTAGGTTAACTTGGTGAATCCATTTGTTAACAGGAACACCAAAACTTAGCACATAAGTAACTTTCTTCTGAGAAATGTTGTATGGCCTATGAATCTGGTTAACAGACATATTAACTTGCTACTTTCCTTTCCTTTCATTCTCATGGTTAAAGTTTTGCTGGTAATTCTTTCGAACATCTAAAGCTTCAAAAGCCTTGGCTGCGAATCTATCAAAGACTGCACTGTAGCATGGGCATAACATAACTTCTTTCCCAATGTCTTTTTTCTTCATTAAGAAATCAAGTAGAGTATCTCCTGCTAGAGGAAATATATTCTCCTATTCTTTTTTTAAATCTTCAAGAGCTTGATTAATCTCTTCCTCGAACAAGGGAGATTCAACTTTCGTCTCATCAACAGTTGCCCCTACCATGAGTACATGCATGGGTTCTGCATAGTTTGCTTCAATTTGGAAAGGATCAGTATCTACTTTCATAGCTTTCTCCTCGAACTTAAGTCTTCCTTCATCAATAGCCTTTTGTATTGTAACACTCTAAATCCGAGTTTACATATATTCTCATTTTTAAACTTGTTTTAATTCAATAGGCATGTTAACTAACTTTAATTTTTTCAAAAACTGTGAAGTTAATAAAACATAGATCGGAATTTTACTAAATTTTTTAAAACTTTTCATTAATTAATTTTGGAAGTTGCGTATCGCCGCCTCAATTATAAGTATCATTTAAAAGCGAGTAAAATAGAATAAATAAAGTAAATAGCTCTAGCTATAAAATATACATATATACATGAAATAGAGATTTTCATAACCAAAATATTTTTCGGAGTAATAGTAATATGTACATTTCCAAAGGGTATTCCAAATACATAGGATAATAGAGTACGAAAGCTGAATGTACATACCACAAATCTGAAACCTAGGTATACCCATATTCAAATACATAAAAAGGGAAAACCTAGTCTCAAAGCAATCATCTCTAAACCCAACTCTACATGTTAGACCAACCTCCAAACAAAAAGTAACGAAGCTGATGAAGATGACATCTTTATGACATCCACATGTACTGCCACCGGTTCCTAAAATAAAAACGTAAGGGTGAACTCTCTGCTTCATCTAGTAGACACACAAAATGACTTAAAAAGTCACATACACAATCTTGCTAACCACCACGATGTGGTTATCTAATGATCACACTCAAAGCCTATTCGTTTCCTCAGTTATTTCTATAAATTGTTTCACATTGGCCAGCTACCATTGGAACTCCTAGAACTCAATGGTCTTACGCATTTTTGAGTTGGATGATTATTGGGAGTACACCCTTCATCATGGTACAATGGCGGGCTCTCACCAACTGACGATGTCTTGTATTTTTGTCAGGGTCGATGTCTCGTATTTTTGTCAGGGTGGCCGAGTCAGCTATATGATCTATCGTCACAACTCAGTGCCTTACCCTCCAAGGTCAACTTGCCTTATGACCATCTCCCAAGTACCAACTGTGGTCATCCATTACTCCGAGAACTGACTCCTCAACAACTCTCCCTATCGGGATTATTCTTTCTCGTCACAGTGGGGTTCCGCTGCACATGGTACCAAACGGTAGAATAGACGCCGAGCCTGAGACCTCATCTCTACTTATATATATATATATATAATGAGGACATTTGCCTCCATTACCTTTCTATGGGCAACCGTCACATTTCGTCGTGACACACCTTTCGAACTCCATCCCCTCTCTTTGTTATTCTCACAGCTGGAACACCCCATGCGACTTTCTTGCCATCTTGCAATGTCAGCAATCTGTCATACACTCATATGATCCTTGTACAACTCTCAACTCAACATGATTCACCATGCATAGAAAATTTTATTATGTTTTATGTATTTCCTTGCTCTCTCAAAAACTTTACAATTTTACAAATGTTAACTTACCATTTATTCTTCCACGCAAAGGTGTTAAATCCTTTCTATGTGCAATGCATAAACTAAAGAGTTCGTTAATTAATTTCTATTTAATAAAAATAAAATTAAATCTTTTAGCCTAATTAATTGTGCTCACTGTTCAAGTTTCATCTATTTGTTACATGGCAGTCTAGCTACAAACACTAGAACATAGTTCTGGTCTTCACAAGTACTTGCAACCAAGTCTTGTGAACAACACATCACACAGACAAACAACTTTATCACAAAGTTTAACCTACAGTCCAAAGGACTGTATCTCAAAAACATACAAAACCATACTTTCAAAGATTAAGTACCCAAGATTTCCATCTCTAGAACTTAAACCCAAAATAGAATAGGTAAATGGATATTACATATCTACTACCTTACAAAATCACAATTAATAATTATAATTACCTTAATTCAAAATAACACACATATAGTAACAAAATTGACTAAAAAGGCAGATTTCTCTTTGGCAGTACTGAATGTAAGCTCTTACTAACACAAGCAAATGACCTTGGAATTTAAAACTTTTTATATCAAATAGAAACTCATGAAATCTATTTTACAGAAAGGTATCCCACTTATAAAATCACCATCCATAAAATTTTTATAAAATTTTCTAATTCAGCAGCCTTGGATTTTGAGTGCTCACTGAACCTAGCTCAAAGAAATGTAAATTTCTCAAACTTTCCAAACTCGTTTTAAGCTGAAATTTTTACAGTAGAAAGGTAATATCTTTATATTTCTAAAAAGTTAACTTTTGTCCCCAAATTATTTCTATACTGTTCCCAGTAAATTTATTTCTAACAGCCTAGGTTTCAGACTCAAACTGAGCTCAAAAACCCTTGCCCTGTCTCTTTTTAAAAAGTTAATTTTGAAATTGGACATGATAATTTTTTTAATTTATATGGTTAAAAATATTTTTTTGTCTAGTTTTTAATGGTACAAAAATTAAAAATAAACATTAAGCACACAAGTGGGAATTTGAGAAAAATCGAGACATGTTCCAGGAGAACTCGAAAACAGAACAACCATTTTTCGAGCCATGGATGAACCCCTAGATGAGGTTTTCTCTCCAAGGTCTCAAAATTAAAGTTTCTCCATTTCGTGTCTATTTTCATTCAAAATAAATTTCATGAAAAAATAACGGTTGATCTTCTAAAAATAACAAAATCGTGGGACTGTCCAGAGCTGGACGAGCCAACAGCCACTGCCACTTTTATTTTTGGGGTGAATCTCACATTGAAAACCTTGTCAAACAATTTTAATAAAATTTGGGCATGGTCTCCTTTGTTTTATGAGTCTTCCCAATTAATTTAGAGAGTCAAAAACAAAAATAATCAGTCCATACACACTCACACAGCCACTGCCAGGAGAATCAAATACCCATTTTTCATCAATTTCAAACCCAAACACCACACAATCAAGCTTAAAGAGGCATGCATGCATGTTGTGGTTGAGACCCCCAACCCTCAACCACATTTCAACAGAAAAGAAAAGGTGAATTCACAAAGAGTCCCCCTTACCTTTGTTGAGGTTCAGCCGAAAGAGAGGAAGAGAAGATGAAGGTGAAGAGAAAGAGGGACTTGGTTGAGAGAATGATGAGGCTGTGATGTGTGGCTAGCATGCAAGCTTCAAAGGTCATCCATGGCTTCCTTCTCCTTGTAGAGTGTCACGGCCAAGAGAGAAATTGGAGAGAGAAGAGAGCTTTGTTTACTAACTTATTGATTAAGTTTTGTGATGAGTGATAAGTGAGAGAAAAAATAAATTAAAAAATTGAGTGAGTTTATGTGTTGAGGTAGGTTTAGGACGTGGGGGATAGGGTAGGTCTAGGTATTATGGGCAAGTGGTGCATGTAGACTTAGGTGTAGGTTAATTAAGATTAGGGAACTTTTGGGACTCAATTTAATTTATACAGTGTAATTTTACATTGTGAAATCATAAAGATATGTGTTTTAAAATTTTAAAACTTAATTTCAATAATCTAATTAACTTTTATAAAACGTCTTGTAATGAAAATTTTTCTAGTTGCTCGAATAAAATTGTCTCTGTAAAAAATTGTTTACAGATAAACTTTATAAGAGGTAACTTGAATTTAAATACGTACTACACTGTACATAACTAATAAATAAAATAGTACAGAAATTTTAATTACACCAAATTTTACAGACAATCTATACAGAAAAGCAACTACAGAGAATTAATTACATAGATTTTAATTACTGAGAATGTTATATCTTTTGATTTTATAAATGTTTTTCCTATTTGACCATTATAAAGAAATATTTATATTATTTTATTTTCCTTCATTTTTTTCTTCTTATTTACTGAATTAGTCACTAATTACATTTACTTACTCAAAATCTATCTTTTCTTATTTAAAACAAACAATTAGATTCCCATTAATTCTAATTAAATCTCTCCCATTCCTATTTACTGGGTTGTAATTTTCAGGGTGTTACATGTATCATATCCTTGAAACGTATACAGTTGTTAGTCCAATGTCCATAGGCATTGCGATACTTGCAATATCTTTTGCCTTTTCTTTGATGAAGTGAAGGCATATTATGATCATCACTAAGTACAATTTGTTTATCTTTTAATAAAACATCAAAAATCTTATCCGCTTTAGAAATATCAAAACTATATTTCAGATTAGGGAATTTTGGCTTCTCTTTTGGTTTTAACATTTGACAAACATAAGGAGGACCAAGCTTTAACTCTACTAGATTTACTTCCTTTCCCTCAACTGCTATGTCTGTTTCCTGACCATCAGTTGGATTATCAGTTTCGATTGAAGAATCAACATAAGCCACCCTTTCTTTTCTAATATTTTTGTTGAATTTCCTAATCCTTTCTTTTTCATATCTAATCTGTTCAATTCTCCTAACATTTTCTGCTAGTTGTGCCATGTCTCTCATTTGTTGGTTCACTAATTTCTTTTGAATTGAGAATTCTAGGCCTGCAGCAACCATTCTAACCAACTCATGTTCTGGAATTTGAGTATAACATCTAGACTTCATTTGTCAAAATCTATTTAGATAATCTTTGATTGACTCACTATTAAATCTTTTAATGGTGGCTAAATCGATAAGACTAACTCAAGTCTCACCCCTGAAGAAATGTTCATGAAAAACCCTTTCGAGTTGTACCCAGTTATATATCGAATTTGATGGCAGAGTGGTGAACCAAGTAAATGCACTTTTCATCAAATAACTAGGAAAATATTTCATTTTTAAAAATTCATCTATGGCTAAATCACCACATTCGACTTGGTAACGAGCCACTTGTTCGACAGTAGATTCTCCTAATTCTCCAGCAAACTTTGTAAATTTTGGAATTTTGTAACCTCTAGGCATTTCAATTTGCAAAGTATAATCAGGAAAGCAGACACGAAGTAAGGTTGATTAGCATAACCTATTTCAAAACCATGCCTATTCAAGGCTTGTTCTACCAACAAATTGATATGCTGAGGATTTTGGGGGTATATTTTATCTTATTCCTGCATTCTGTAAATTTTGCCCCCTAAGTATTTGGTTTCGTTGTACATTAAGCAAAACTTCATCTGCATTTTGATTTCTATTTACTACAACAGGTTGTTGAGCAATAGGGGGTTGAACAACAGGTTGTTGAATCCCTTCCAATGGTTGTCCATTTTGATTGCCATCATTTGGCTGACCCTCTCGATTATTCACCATAATTTGTGTTTCATTTTGATTATTTGGTTGTCCCTGGGCCCCTAAATTTGCTATTGTTTGATTTCTAGGAATAGCAAATGCATCCCCAATTCAATTCAAGATGTTATTCATTTGTTGATTACTTTCGTTTGTAGTTGTCAACAATGGATTAACAATGGATGCAATATGATTTGTCAACATAATTACCATTTCTTGGTTACTATGATCAATTTGTTGACGAAAAACTACTAATGTTTCATTTGATACTCCTGTCGAAATCATGCTACTATCACCTATCATTCTATCCTTAGTTGGAACTCTCATACCTCTCAACTGATCAACATTATAACCATGACTATTGCCCCCAAGTAGCAAATTTCTATTTGTTCTCCGACAGTTCACAATCAAAGGGATAATGGGTTGACTTTGGGGTATTTCCATGCTTATTGGTTGGATACTAACATTAGGCCTTCCCCATGGTCTCGAGGTTGAAATGGGGGTGTGTTTATGTTCATGATAATGTTGTGTACTTGAGGCAAAATAGTTTCGACTGATGTAGTAAAAACTTGTGAATTTATTACATCTTTGCCTCTAGGAGTAATATTTTCATTATTAGGATAACCGCCAACCACAACAATCCCATTTCCTACACCAGTATACGGTATTGGTTGAGTTGTTGCACTCGTACCATTACTATTATTATTATTGTTATTATTACTACGGTTTCGTTGACTATTTCCAGAATTAGTCATTTTACCATTTCTTAATAACATGCACCTTACTCTCAAGACTTGTTCTTAAGATCGAAAATTATGGCAAAAGTCCCACTGGGCGTGCCAATTTATTAACCGTGAAAATCGTCAAACTATTTTCGAAAGTATTTTTATCTAAGAACTAGATTTTTCATGTTTTAGATTCTATTAACAAATCAATTTTTATCTTGAGACATGGAATCCATAACTTGATTGTAAGTTCGAAATTTTAGTATTTCAATTTGAGAGAAATTCGTTAGATATTAGGCGAATACAATATACTTAAGATTTTGATAATAGTGGTAGTATTGATAGTGATAACATGTAATATTTTTTGTGTTTTTTGTTGTAAATTATAAGAAATGGGGATCGGATAGAGTATAGTTTCGAGAAGAAATGGAGATTGGAAAGAGATAGAGTTTAGAGAAGAAAGGTAGAAGGAGAGAATTGTAGAAAATTAAATGAAAAGCATATTCATTAAAGTTGGGATGAATACATACATTGCGACCTTGGAACCGATAGCCATTTTTGTGTGTGTGGCATTTGGTGTTAACAGGATTTAAGTGATAGTGATTCAATCCAAAGAAAAATGGCTATCAAAACCCTTATTTATAGATTTCTAACACTAGTCAAATTCTAGATTTTCGACACGTGTATGGAAAGTTAAGTAACTTCCTATTTCTAATAGCGACACTTGTCTCATTTTCGTTTTTGTCATAACCGCTACAACTGCTTCTTTTGAATTTGAATTTCCTCAAACTGTCTTCAAACATGTCAGCAGATCAACATAAGTAACCAACTTCTGTCAAAAAGACTTTTTCGTAGTGATAGTGTGATCTTTAATGTCATTATTTTCGACAAGTTCTAATAGTAAACATATTTTTGACAAGATTAATATAGTAGATGGCTTCCCAACTATTTTTCGACAAAGTTCTATTTGGAAGCCAGTATTTTTTTTATCAAAACTAGGTGTATCGAAAATAACACTTCTTATACTTAAAAAATTTTACTTAATGGAGATAACAATTATATGTATGTTTATTTTAAAAAACAAATAAAAATAGAAAAACATGGCTCAAAATAAACTCCTAACAAACTAAAACAGAAAAAAAAAGGGAGAAAAAGTCCTTAAAAAAACTTTGGGCCATTGGACCAATTCTCCTAGCCCTAAATTTACTATAACCCTAAGAGCTTAAGACACCAATAACTCAATTGTCTCCCATCTACAAATGTGAAGAGCAGAACGCAACAGCCTCACAACAATTTCAGGTTTAAGAGATTTCAAGATTGTCAGAGATCGACAATCATACATTTTTTTTTACTAAAATTGCGATTCTACTACGACCTTACCTCCAAATGGTCTTATCTCCGATCCAACATGGAAGCCCTTCCTTGAGTTGTAGAATTGTGTGATTTCACGAGTTAATTAAATCACGATTTTGACAACCATGCATCCTCGAGTTACATTCTGGTGATGACTTTGTACTGAATCCTTTTAAACATTGGCAAACTTGTGATTTAGTACATACACAATTCCCATATGGTCCACAAAGGCCATATTTGTCACAAAACTCATCAGGTATGGATTTATATATTCTCCACCTATCCATAGCTATAATTTTTATTTGTTGTTTGGTTTGCTACAGATCTGGCCATGATAAAATTATTGTGAGGATATAGGTGTAGTAAATCTCATCCTTATTGCTAGCATAATTAAAGTAATAAATGGTGTTACTTTGTAGATCTAGTACTAAGGACAAGAAGGGGTTACACCCTAAACTATATTTTTTTGTTAATTTCTTTTAAAATCTATTTTTAATAATTTCATGTATTTCTTGCAAAATTATCACTCAAACAATCATCAACAGAAATATCTATCAACTTTCATTTTTTTTAGATTTTACAATTAAATAAAGAAAAATATGGATGAAAGGAAGAACTTATGAAAAGTATAATATTTCGATGAATTTTGCTACCTTTGATTTAAAAAAAAAAAAAAAAGACAAATGATCAATGACACTTATAGTTCAAGGAAGTTATGGCCTCAACACACACTCGTAGTCATGAACACATTTAAAGATTAAGGATTTTAAAAGTTGATTATTTTAAAGTACACTATTTTTGTACCATTTAATTACAATGTTCAAATTAACTTTTATGATTCATATAGGCTGAATTCTTATCTGAAGACCAAGCTATAAATTATTCATCTTTAGAAACTCAACATAACTACAAGTAACTTCTTAAACTTCATGTTGTCATCAAATTGAATTACATGGATGCATAATTTTTTATTATTAATTAATGGTGTAAATATTAAATTATGATGTTGTTGGGAATGTATTGTCTTCCCTAATGACAAAAGTTGTTATGCAAGTAAACAACCTTGAGTGCTATTTTGGTAGACAAGAGATGTCTTTGCCTATCGGTGATCAAGGAATAAAGTGATTTTTTTTAGAACTTTACAATTCAATTCCTTGTGATATAATATTTTCTTGAGAGTCCTAGTTTAAATATAAGAAAATGGATACCAAAACCTAGCTAGGTACCACTTTGTTAGAAAAGTAGATAGGAGACTAGAGAAAATAAATGAGATCATTTTATTGCATTTGGCATACTAGCTTCATGGATTAGTACTCTATTTATAGTAGAGCTTATAACTCATACTCATTACATGACTTTTCAATTAAAACACTATGGGCGTAAAGTTAACAACCTTCCAATTACTTAGTGGTTACATAAGAATATTGTCCCTTAATGCATATTAACTCACACCGTTTTATCTTCTAATGCTAACTCAAAACCCTTTATTTTCTAGTCATTATTTCTAGCATATAGTGTATGTAGCAAATGGGCAAGTCAGGATCTTCATTGATCCCCTATGGGATGACAAACTTATATACTTATTTAATTAATGTGTCTAATTCTTGTAAATTTTATGTTTCTCATTAAATTTGCTTTGATACCTTTTTCCCCCTTCTAAATCAACAGGAAGAAAATCTACAAATGATATTGTTAGACACCAACCTGTTACTCCAAGATCCTCATTCAACAAAAGGTCAAGAAGATGTGTGAGATCATATATATCCCCAACTTAAGCCAAGAATGACTAGTAGCTGCTTCCATTCTTTGAAGGTTCACCTTTAATGATCTTAAATTGGAAACAAGGAATTTTAGTGAACTTCATCATCCAAATCTAGTTAGATTGGTTGGCTTTTGCATTGAGGATGACAAAAGGCTACTGGTATATGAATATATGTGTTCAGGAAGCTCGGAGAAGCATACATTTAGGCAAATCCTTGTCTTTTCAAATCTACCTACTAAATTTTACTCTACATTTCAATACTAACAATTTTTGTTTTGTTTCAGTTGATACCATATAATTTATAGCAAATATTGTTATAAGGTTATAATGCATTTATATATGTATTTGTATACATATGCAAGATCAAATAGCCGAACTACAACCATTAGAAGCTTCCTACAAAAACCAAATGCACGTTTTTATGGTGGAACAATATATAGACATTGTACCAAGAAATGGAATTTCTTAAAAAACAAACATTGCATAGATATGGTAATTAGCGTTACTACTCTAGATCTAATCCCCTATTATCTTTAGCAAGTTGTTTTGTATGTATGTGTCTGGATTCCCACAATAAAGTTGTTTCATTACACAAACTAGCAAAACATTAGTAGAGATAATTTCACTAAAGTCTTGATAGTAATACAACTTGTATAAAAGATGGAGGGTAGTAAAAGGTTGAGAAAGATGGACAAAGACAAGACCTTTCTCGACACATAATCATAATGGGCGGCGTATGTGTCAGTTTGGTAGCAATCAAAAAGAGATGCTAGGAACATTTTTTTCACCAACTTTCCAGGAAATTTTGGCAACAATTAGTTTATTGTGGGCATATGCAAACACATCCAAACAAAACCACATGCTAAAGATGATGGGGATTAGAGTTGGAGTAGTAACGTTAATTACCATCATTGTGCAATGTCTATTTCTGAAGAAATTCCATTTCTTGGTACAATGTCTGTTGTTCCACCATAAAAGCCCACATCTAGTTTTGTAGGAAGTTTCTAGTGGTTCTAGTTTGGCTATTTGATCCTGCATATATATATATATATATATATATATATATATGCATTATAACCTTATAACAACATTTGCTACAAATTATATGGTATTGATTGAAATAGAAAAAGAAAAAGAAATCGTTAGTATCCAAATCCAGGGTAAAATTTAGTAGGTAGATTTGAAAAGACAGGACTTGATGAATAGATGCTTCTCTAAGCTTCCTCGACACATATACTCATATATACCAGTAGCCTTTTGTCACCGTCAATGTAAAAGCTAACGAATCTAACTAGATTTGGATGATGAAGTTCACTAAAATTCTTTGTTGCCAATTTAAGATCATTAAATCACTAAAATTTGTGTGGCAAAGCCTCTTCTTATCTTTTCGTACAATTGCCGATGATCCTCCATATGGCAAAGATTGTTGACACAAACAATCCATAATAATAATCGATAATTGAAACACTTGCCACATAGGCTACATGCCACATAGGCTATCTGCCACACAAGCAATTTGCCACACAGGCTACTCTTATTGTTGCTTATGCCAGAAAGTCATGTGATATCACACTACAAGGAAAGGTACTTTTGGCAACATTTGAAAAATGTTGCAAAATTATGAATAAATGTTGCTAATATACTTTCACAACATTTTATCAAATGCAGTTTAAAGTCTACATTGCCAAAGGCTTTTAGCAACATTTTTACATATTAATTGCAACATTTTAAAAATGTTACCAAGTTATTGTAACATTTATAAAAATGTTACAAAATTATTGTAACATTTATAAAATTATTTTTGTAACATTTTAAAAATGTTACTAAGTTATTGAAACATTTATAAAAATGTTGCCCAATTATTGAGACATTTTAGGCTTGGTCCAACTCGAGAAAGAAGCTCCTTCCAAAATGGCATCATCCTTGTTAAAGGATATGTAAAAGACTTTGGAAAGTTCGTACTAGGCAATTAAAGGATATGTAAAAGAATATGTTTTTTTCAAAGATATATTGTCAATTGACAGATTTCTTTCAAAGATAGACAGAAAATCAAAATTATGAATAGAGGCACATAATCTGTTTATACAAAATCTCCAAGCATTTATCTCAGAAGTTGTTTGCATTATAGTAGCATAACTAAGTAGCAACAACCAAAGTAAACTAAGAAAAGAATGATGGATTTGTCTCAATCAATGTTTCAAGAGACTTCTACAAGATTTGCTTTAATTACATTATTTAGCTCTTAAAGAAATGAGCATACACATTTTGCCTTTGACGTCCCAAAGCTTGATTCATACACTACAAATAAGAGAGAAAAAATGAGAACCAAAAGAGATTCACAAACACAATCAGTGTACAAGAAGTCATTGTACCCAAAAACTTATTTCCAAGGTCACCCTCTACAACTTTAGATTCATCAATTACAGTGATGCTTCCAACCCCACCAAGAACAAATAAACATTGCAATATGCTCAAAGTCTCCATGAGAATAGCCACAATGTTAGTTGCTGTAAACATGAAAAATATGAAAAACACATTAAAATGATTGGCACAAGAGTTCATGTACAGTTCTAATAATTTAGACCATATCTTTCATAGTTACTGCACTATGCCATAAAACACATACTAAAAAGCACTTACATGGCCTCCTTGCAACCATTTAAGGGCTTTCTCCTTCACAAATTGGAAGGTTAAGATGATCAGGATCCTTGTTAACTTTGTCTCTTCTTGCCACAAATTCTTTTAATTTGCTACAAATTTTTAAATGATAATTAATATAGGCAATCTTTAACAATCACAATAGACTAAATCCATAATTTATTGGGGGATGAACTCACCTCTTTTCTAGCTTCTTGACAGACTTTTCCACATTTTGAGATTCTAAAATATATAAAAAAATGACAACAGAGAAATAAAAAATAAAATAAAAAGCAATAGCAAAAAAAGATAGTATTTACCCTTCATCTGTCTTTTCTTATGAGTTTTTCCCTTTTTTCTTTTTTTACTCCCAAAGTTCTCATAGTGTGCTTGGTCCATTTGATCTTCAACATCAACATGAATAGACTCCCTTGCCTACAACAAAGAGAAAAACAAATGAATGTGCATATATAAATCAAAGTTCTTATAAACAAGTTTATAAATTACATGAGGATTGGCAAAAGATTGTGCGTCAACAGCTTCTCCTTTATTTCCATTGGGTATGAAAATGCTAGATAGATAAGGAATTGTTACTCCTGGAAAACTTTTCTGTAATTCAGCCAAAACTATTTTGAAGCCACCTAAAAGTTCCAACTTCATTGCTTCCACTTCCTCTTTTATTTTCTCTTGCATGATTTGTATCTCTATTTCAGCATTCCTTCTAACTTCATCAATTACTTTTTGTGTTTCAAGTGCAGACCTTGTTCCCCATAAGTCTGAAGGTACAACTCCTTTTCCATATGTCCTTACATGGCCAGGTCGGTCTTTTCCAAGAATTTGGGAAAATATATCATCTTGGGCTGTACTTTGCTTTGACTCTTTAGGATGTAAAGCAATTACATCCTCAAGTCGTGACTACAAATTAGAAATTAAAATAATAAATAACAGTAAAATGCAAAAAGACAATAAAAATAACATAAATAACCATTAAAAACAAGTAATAATAGTAAATAACATAAACTAACAGTAAAAACAATAACAGGAAATAACAGCAATAAATAACATAAATAACAATCCCCTCCCTCCCGTCTGGGCCATTCATATCCATATCAGTATCCTCACCATCAGTAGATTCATTCTCTGAAGTAGAAAAGACAAGCACACATAATTGTTTCAGCTCATAAATCATCTTAATTAATAAATATTTTCACCATCAGTAGATTCATTCTCTGCCAATAACGCAGAACATGCATCACATTGATTTTCAGCTTCCAAGTTTCACATTTTGAACATACAAATGACACAATTGTACCCCACCAGCCAATTCAAACTAAAACCAAAACCAACAACAATAACCATTTCTCCCCTTCACTAGAAACCTAGACAAGAAGCACACCTAAACACATATCACTTTCCACTGCCACTCACCAACACAAAATGTAGTAGAATCTAATGAAAAATATACAAAATTTTAATTGGAACGAGTTGCACTCAATTAAACCGCTTGAAAAATAATGTGCAGTCAACATTAAAACCAAGATAAAGTGACCATAACCCCTGAATTTTGTGTCTTCCTTTCACAACCTTCAATGGCAAACTTATATCCATTTATCACATAAGCATTAAATCTTCTAACAGCAGGGTTAGGTCCCATAGACAACCATTTAAGCTCTTTACTAACAACTGAATTCCTAATATGATCTTCAAACCATTCATGAAAAGTGAGACATTAATCCTTTGCCTTATTCCATTTTCTTGCTAAACCATTGTGAACAAGGTTGTAAACAAATTCCTCATGTTCTCTATATAAGAAAATCAAACATATTACGACACATTTAAGAGTATGCTAAAATTATCTCACATGAAGACATGTAGATGAATATTGTCTTACTTGATGTATAGCTCAATGATATCACTATTAAATAATACCTATCTATGAGCTTGTTCCCACACAAGAGGCTTTAGACTTGTCATTACTCCATCCCCTATTGGACCATCTACATTCCTTGCTGGCCAATTGAACTTTGTTTGAACATCATCTTTCAAATACCTTGAACAAAATCTCAAACACTCATCTGCTATGTACCCCTCTGCAATAGAAGCCTCTGGTCGACTTCTATTACGTACATAATTCTTCAATTTAAGAAGAAACCTAAAAAAAAATACAAGAATGTAACTTAAGATGATATGAATGAAAATAAAACAACCTTAATGTATAGGTATATTAAAATGTACTTAACTAGTCTATTACCTCTCAATTGGATACATCCAGCGGTAATGCACAGGTCCAGCAATTCTAGCTTCATGTGCTAAATGTATGGACAAATGCACCATTATAACAAAGAAAGATGGAGGAAATTTTTTTTCCAGTTCACAAAGAATTACAGCTATTTGAGCATCAAGGAATTCAAACTATTCAACCTTAATAAATTTAGAGCACAAGATCTTGAAAAAAGAGCTCAAGTTGATTAGGACTTTAGCAACTTCCTTTGGTAAAGTTTTCCGCACTGCTATTTTAAGTAGGTCTTGCATTATTATATGAAAGTAATGACTTTTAAGACCAAGAATGTTGTGTTGTTCAAGTTGCACACACCTAGCAGCAACTTCACTCCTTTTAAGACACCACAAAAAATGTCTTTTTCTTTTGATGAAAGTGTGAACCGTGCAGGTGGCAACAATACTTTATTGAATCCTATATGTTTAGGATGAAGGTCTTTCCTTATGCCCATCTCTACCAAGTCAAGATGAGCTTTGAGATTGTCCTTTGATTTCTCCCCTAAATTTAATAGTGTGCTCACCACATTCTCACAAATATTCTTTTCAATGTGCATTACATCGAGATTGGGACGATGAAGATTAGTAACCCAATATGGCAACTCAAAGAAGATACTTATTTTAGTCCATGGATCACCATTATTTTTTTCCTCTTCTTCTTAGTCTTCTTAGTCTTCCCAAACACATTCTTCCTTTCACGTAATATTTCCAATATATCAGACCCTGATAATGGCATTGGAGCTGCTCTTAATTCTTTGGAACCATCAAAACACCTCTTATCCTTTCTCCACTTGTGCTTTGAGTCTAAAAATCTTCGATGATACATGTAACACATCTTTTTACTATTCTTCAAGCTTCTAGAGCATGTGTCATAATTACAAATTGGGCATGCCAACTTTCCACTAGTACGCCAACCAGACAACATAGCATAAGCAAGAAAGTCACTTATAGTCCAAAGTAACGCAGCATGTGCATGGAACATTTGCTTGCTAGAGACATCATAAGTTTCAAAACCTTTCTCCCATAACTCCTTTAGCTCATCAATCAGAGGCTCCAAATAGACATCAACACTACTTTTAGGGGAAAAGGGACCAGGAATGAGTAAAGACAACATCAAGTGTGGTTGCTTCATGCATAGCCATGGAGGTAAGTTATATGTCATTAAAACTACTGGCCAAACATTATGTTTATTACTCAATGATTTAAATGGATTAAATCCATCACTAGCTAACCCAAGCCTCAAATTTTGAGGATCTGATGCAAAATTTGGATGTAGAGAATCAAAATTTTTCCATGCAATTGAATCTGCTGGATGCCTTAATTTTCCATCTTTAGTGTGACCATTCTCATGCCATTTTATTGATTCAGCTATTTTTGATGACATAAATAGTTTCTTGATCCTCGGTTTCAAAGGGAAATACCTCAATACCTTGGTTGGAATAAGGGGTGAAGCTACCTTACAAGAAACTTTTCTCTTGGAATTTTGAACCTTTGATTCCTTATATCTAGAAGCTTTATACTTGGGACATATAACTGCATTCTCATACTTCTTCCAAAATAGGATACAATCCTTAGGACAAGCATCAATTTTTTCATACCCAAAGCCTAAATCCTTTACAATAGACTTGCACTCTTGGTATGTTGATGGTAAACAAGAATTTTCAGGAAGCAACTCTTTTAGCAATTTTAGCAACATATTAAAAGACACATTGCTCCAACCATGAAGATTCTTAATGTGGAGCAAACAAACAATGATTGAAAGCTTTGTGAAACTCTTACAACCAGGATATAGTTCTTGGTGGGCATCATGTATCAATTTGTTAAACCTAACTTTCTTCATCAAGCTCTTCACTATCTTCATCCAAAATGTCATCAAATTCACTCTCTTCAAATGGCATTGACATCATGAATGTTTCTTCTAAGAGACCATCCAAGTTATCATGCATATTAAATTTACCATGTTCCTTATCATGGATATTTTTTGTAGAGCCACCCTCCCCATGAAAAATCCACTTCTTATAACTACTTTCAAATCCTATACAAATTAAGTGGTCATACACCTCCTCTCGATTACCCCAAGAACAATTCTTGCAACTCTTGCAAGGACATAAAATTCTCCTTGGGCAGAATTATGAAATGCAAAATCAATGAAATGTTTAAGTCCATCCATGTACCTATGAGAGGATCTTGGTTCAAGCATCCAACTCTTTTCCATGACTATTCTCTTGTAAAGAATTCAAGTACCTAACAAGAAAATGAGAAGAATGTTAAAATGATTAAAATGAGAAAATTAAAGATATTTTCTTTACAGCATGATAGGTCTAATTGCAGTAAAAGAATTAATGCTATTTGAGCAAAAAATATTTTAAATGCATGACACAAATCAATAGAAATAAAAATATAGGAAAGGACAAAGGTGGAAAGTAACAAGAGGAAAGTCTGATTGCTGAGATTTTTTTCTACTGATAATGTGTTTTAGTTTGTGTAAGGCCAGGGAGACAAAATTGTCAAATCACCAAAAGTAAATATGACAAAATATTATGCAAAAATTACAACCATGAATAAATGCACCTGCACATGTCTATTTGATACGTACATGTTATCAAGTTTGCCAAAAGATTAATCTAGCCATACTAAAATGAAAATTGAAACAAGGATAAAGTTAAAGCCTTAGGAGAGGAAATAAATAATAAATGATTGGATACGAACTATAAGCTTCGAGAGTATAACCAATATTTTTATCATTGATATGCTAACTTTTAGATAATAGGAATAGAACAGCCAAAGATAACAAAACCAGAAACAAGATAAAAATTAACAAATATAAAAAGATTCTAACACGATTAGCTAACATAAGTCAATTGAAATAGATAGGAAAGGACAAAGGTGGTAAGGAGCAAGAGGAAAGTCTGCTTGCTGAGATTTTTTTTTATTGACTTAAATGCTCGCTGATAATGTATTACTTCCTTATGCAAATAGTCAAGTACGCTAAGGTATAGGTAAAAGATCTGGCTCTCAATAACGTGTACTATCCTAAAATATATATAGATGGTGAAGTAAAGTACATACATGCTTATTTTTATCAATGATAGAGTAATGATTGCTAGACTAAAATGCAGATATTTCTTGTTTGCAAATGCCACAATTTCTTTCAAGCAGTTGGTAGAATCATATCCCAGGCCCTTATCACTAAGACATACTTTTTGTATCTATCTTCAACATACTATCATCTTATCACTAGGCTGGAATAAAAGAAAGAATCCGATAGGAATTTGTAAACTTTATTTACATAAGTTATGTAAATTAATCCAATAAAATATGGTCTAGATCCGATAGGAATTTTTCCCTTTCTTAAAAGTCTATTGTTATATTTTTTAGCTGAGAAGAGAGAAGAAAAATAGAATTCCAACTTAATCACATGGCACCATCTTACTCCCAGACCCAACTTTAAAGGAACTTCTTTATCAAGATTGTTTTCTTTCACAACTTAGTTTTTTAAGTCAGTTTTTGACAGAGGTGGAAAGTAGCAACAGGAAAGTCTACTCATATGGAACACTGCTAGGCATGTAGGCCTTTTTACTCTTGTGCTCTATTTCTTTAAAAAAAAACTTAAGATTGTACACGGTAAGTACCAAATAAATCAAGATAGATAGTGCAGATATTCACTTTTATATCATTCAATGTGGCAACTAGTTCATGTAAGGCTTGCCTTGATTTTTCACTAAATAAATTATATAATTAAACACCAACACTAGTGTAATTGAATCCCAAATTTCATTCCATGAAGAGGTGTATGTGCAAATAAATGTGTTTCTCGCACAAATTTAGGCACCAATAAAACAGAGTCAATATACTTGGTGAATTATAAACTTGTTGATATACCAGATGAAGTTACAGATCAAAGTCTACAAATAAAACTTGTTGGCAAAATTCCTATGGAGCTTGGCTTTGTACCTTATAGCTAGAACTGCTATTCATTACTATGAACAATTTAAGAAATATGCACAACCAGTACTCAACAATGATTAAAATCAAGCTCATCTAGACAAAGAATAAAACAAGCAAACACAACTTGAATTTTGGATTACTACAAACATTCATAACAAATTACATAATGTAAGTAAGAAGGAGAGTGAACCTTGTGCCATGGATGAGGTTTTATCTGTGGAAAGTTAACTTCCTTGGTCAGAGTTCCTCAAACCTGAAATAAACATAATTAGATTGTAATTGTTCATAACTATTTGGGGGAATAGTTAACTAAAAAACTAGGGAATTCCAAATTACAAATGTGATAATACAATGTGATTGAGATCGAGATTGAGAAGTGTCAAAATCATAAGAAACATTGTGATTGAGAAGCATCGAAACATGAGAAACACTGATTTTCCATTTTATAAACGCAAAATCAAAATCGTAAGAACACTGCTATTAGATTGATAATATCTGAAATCGAAGTTGCATTAAATCAACTTACAACGTGCCCACAAAATGAGGCGTGTCTTCAAAATGTGTTCGCGATTTCAGCGAATAAGTGTGCCTTCACGAGAGGAAGTCGCTTCAACGAAAATCGTTGCGAAGGTGTATATCCATGGGTGTGGCTTCAAGATGCTAGAGCGTGTCTTCAAAACGTGTTTGCAATTTTAGCGAGGAAGTGTGGCTTCAATGAAAATTGTTGCAAAGGCATGTATCCATGGGTGTGGCTTCGAGATCTAGGGCGTGATTTTGAAAATCGTTTACGGGAGCATGGCTTTGGGTGCGGCTTCGAGACTCATTTAGTGCGGCTTTGGTTTAGTGATAATCAAATAAGGCATAGAGAAGTAAAAGTTAAGACTCAAGAAAACTTAAAAAATAACGATAATTTCCCTCTTATTGAAAGATGGAAAAAGAAAATTGAGTTCAATAAACAAAGTGTTACAGTACTGCACGACTCACACTCTAATAGAGTAACAGTGACATTTTAAAATTTTCCGTTGTGCCTAAGGTAGCTTGCGCTATGCCACGTATTCTTTCAGCCTTTAATGATAATGAAAATGAGATTATGTGTTGCAATAGCTATGACACACTGTATTGAAAAGGATAGTAAAATAGCCAATAGATAAAAGTAATTAGATATAAAAAATAAAACAGTAACATTTAGTTTGATAAATATTGCAAAATGAATTTTATTAAAAATATTAGTAACATTTTTAAAAATGTAATTAATAAATGTTGCAAAATGAAATATTTGTAACATTTTCACAAATGTAAATTAGTAAATGTTGCAAAATAGATTTTATTAGAAGTATAGTAACATTTTTAGAAATGCAAGTAATAAAATGTTGCCTAAAGCCATAAATTAATAAAATGTTTCCTGAAAAATCTAAAACAACAATGTTGTAAGGGATAAGATCTTCAATCTTTTTACCAAACCTTTTCAACATTGTTCTTGGCAAAAGGTTTATGGCAGCACCACCATCTACAAGAATCTTGTTCACCATTTGATCCTCTACCATTGCAGGGAGGTTAAGTGGTTTCATGTGTGATCTCATCTCGTCAGAAGGAGGGTCGAAAACAGCAGCATTGTGCCTTGAAGTGATGCTGAAAACTTGGGTTACCCAAATGGCTTTTGGACTCAACGACGGATCTTCGAATCACTCCTCTCTAGCACAGTCTCCTGCTACTTGAAATGCTTCATATTGCTCTACATATTCTGCTGGGAGTATTGAAACTACTCCACAAATATCTTCTATTGAATCTTCAAATCCATAATTGAAACAATCAGTCACCACCTCATTTTCCTCATCCAGATTGGACTGAAATTTATTTTCAAACCCCGGAGGTGTTCCTTCGATACTAATCTTATCAAAGACTGATTGTTTATTCTCATTCCTCTTTTGATTATCAAGAATGGCAGCCTTTCTCATTCGTTGGTGCCTTCTCCGTTGAGTCTTTAACATGTTTCGATTGACCACCCATGGTGGATTTTGATGCTGGTAGTAACTCCTTCTAGGACCTTCAGAAGTCCCTTCCTTTTGAGGCACAAAATTATTCACCTCAGAAGTTTGCCATTTAGGTCCCATTCCTAGGTTAACTTGGTGAATCCATTTGTTAACAGGAACACCAAAACTTAGCACATAAGTAACTTTCTTCTGAGAAATGTTGTATGGCCTCTGAATCTGGTTAACAAACATATTAACTTGCTACTTTCCTTTCCTTTCATTCTTATGGTTACAGTTTTGCTGGTAATTCTTTCGAACATCTAAAGCTTCGAAAGCCTTGGCTACGGATCTATCAAAGACTGCACTGTAGCGTGGGCATAACATATATTCTTCATTAAGAATATATGTGTAATTCTTTCCCAATGTCTTTTTTCTTCATTAAGAAATCAAGTAGAGTATCTCCTGCTGGAGGAAATATATTCTCTTATTCTTTTTTGAAATCTTCAAGAGCTTGATTAATCTCTTCCTCGGACAAGGGAGATTCGACTTTCATCTCATCAACAGTTGCCCCTACCATGAGTACATGCATGGATTCTGCATAGTTTGCTTCAATTTGGAAAGGATTAGTATCTACTTTCATAGCTTTCTCCTTGAACTTAAGTCTTCCTTCATCAATAGCCTTTTGTATTGTAACACTCTAAATTCGGGTTTACATATATTCTCATTTTTAAACTTATTTTAATTCAATAGGCATGTTAACTAACTTTAATTTTTCCAAAAACTGTGAAGTTAATAAAACATAGATCAGAATTTTACTAAATTTTTTAAAACTTTTCATTAATTAATTTTGGAAGTTGAGTATCGCCGCCTCAATTATAAGTATACATTTAAAAGCGAGTAAAACAGAAGAAATAAAGTAAATAGCTCTGGCTATAAAATATACATATATACATGAAATAGAGATTTTCATAACCAAAGTATTTTTTGGAGTAATAGTAATATGTACATTTCCAAAGGGTATTCCAAATACATAGGGTAATAGAGTACGAAAGCTGAATGTACATACCACAAATCTGAAATCTAGGTATACCCATATTCAAATACATAAAAAGGGGAAAACCTAGTCTCAAAGCAATCATCTCTAAACCCAACTCTACATGTTAGACCAACCTCCAAACAAAAAGTGACGAAGCTGATGAAGATAACATCTTTATGACATCCACATGTACTGCCACCGGTTCCTAAAATAAAAACGTAAGGGTGAACTCTCTGCTTCATCTAGTAGACACACAAAATGACTTAAAAAGTCACATACACAATCTTGCTAACCACCATGATGTGGTTATCTAATGATCACACTTGAAGCCTATTCATTTCCTCAGTTATTTCTGTAAATTGTTTCACACTGGCCAGCTACCACTGGAACTCCCAAAACTCAATGGTCTTACACATTTTTGAGCTGGATGACTGTTGGGAGTACACCCTTCATCATGGTACAATGGCGGGCTCTCACCAACTGACGATGTCTCATATTTTTGTCAGGGTCGATGTCTCGTATTTTTGTCAGGGTGGCCGAGTCAGCTATGTGATCTATCGTCACAACTCAGTGCCTTACCCTCCAAGGTCAACTTGCCTTACGACCATCTCCCAAGTACCAACTGTGGTCATCCATTACTCCAAGAACTGACTCCTCAATAACTCTCCCTATCGGGATTATTCTTTGTCGTCACAGTGGGGTTCCGCTGCACATGGTACCAAGCGGTAGAATAGACGCCGAGCCTGAGACCCCATCTCTACTAAATATATATATATATATATATATATATATATATATATATATATATATATATATATATATATATATATATATATATATATATATATATAAACGAGGACATTTGCCTCCATTACCTTTTTATGGGTGACCGTCACATTTCATCGTGACACGCCTTTCGAACTCCGTCCCCTCTCTTTGTTATTCTCACAGCTGGAACACCCCGCACGACTTTCTTGCCATCTTGCAATGTCAGCAATCTGTCATACACTCATATCATCCTTGTACGACTCTGAACTCAACATGATTCACCATGCGTAGAAAATTTTATTATGTTTTATGTATTTCCTTGCTCTCTCAAAAACTTTACCATTTTATAAATGTTAACTTACCATTTATTCCTCCACGGAAAGGTGCTAAATCCTTTCTATGTGCAATGTATAAAATAAAGAGTTCGTTAATTAATTTCTATTTAATAAAAATAAAATAAATCTTTTAGCCTAATTAATTGTGCTCACTGTTCAAGTTTCATCTATTTGTTACATGGCAATCTAGCCACAAACACTAGAACATAGTTCTAGTCCTCACAAGTACTTGCAACCAAGTCTTGTGAACAACACATCACACAGACAAACAACTTTATCACATAGTTTAACCTACAGTCCAAAGGACTGTATCTCAAAAACATACAAAACCATACTTTCAAAGATTAAGTACCCAAGATTTCCATCTCTAGAACTTAAACCCAAAATAGAATAGGTCAATGGATATTACATATCCACTACCTTACAAAATCACAATCAATAATTATAATTACCATAATTCAAAATAACACACATATAGTAACAAAATTGACTAAAAAGGCAGATTTCTCTTTGGCAGTACTGAATATAAGCTCTTACTAACACAAGCAAATGACCTCAGAATTTAAAACTTTTTATATCAAATCGAAACTCATGAAATCTATTTTACAGAAAGGTATCCCACTTATAAAATCACCATCTAGAAAATTTTTATAAAATTTTCTAATTCAGCAGCCCTGGATTTTGAGTGATCACTGAACCTAGCTCAAAGAAATGTAAATTTCTCAAACTTCCCAAACTCTTTTTGAGCTGAAATTTTTACAATAGAAAGGTAACATCTTTATCTTTCTAAAAACTTAACTTTTGTCCCCAAATTATTTCTCTAATATTCCCAGTAAATTTATTTCTAACAGCCTAGGTTTCAGACTCAAACAGAGCTCAAAAACCCTTGCCCTGTTCCTTTTTAAAAAGTTAATTTTGAAATTGGACATGATAATTTTTTTAATTTATATGGTTAAAAATATTTTTTTTGTCTAGTTTTTAATGGTATAAAAATGAAAAATAAACATTAAGCACACAAGTGGGAATTTGAGAAAAACCGAGACATGTTCCAGGGGAACTCGAAAACAGAACAACCATTTTTCGAGCCATGGATGAACCCCTAGATGAGGTTTTCTCTCCAAGGTGTCAAAATTAAAGTTTCTCCATTTCGTGTCTATTTTCATTCAAAAGAAATTTCGTGAAAAAAATAACGGTTAGATCTTCTAAAAATCACAAAATCATGGGGACTGTCCAGAGCTGGACGAGCCAACAGCCACTGCCACTTTTATTTTTGGGGTAAATCTCACATTGAAAACCTTGTCAAATAATTTTAATAAAATTTGGACATGGTCTCCTTTGTTTTATGAGTCTTCCCAATTAATTTAGAGAGTCAAAAACAAAAATAATCAGTCCATACACACTCACACAGCCACTGCCAGGAGAATCAAATACCTATTTTTCATCAATTTCAAACCCAAACACCACACAATCAAGCTTAAAGAGGCATGCATGTATGTTGTGGTTGAGACCCCCAACCCTCAACCACATTTCAACAGAAAAGAAAAGGTGAATTCACAAAGAGTCCCCCTTACCTTTGTTGAGGTTCAGCCGAAAGAGAGGAAGAGAAGATGAAGGTGAAGAGAAAGAGGGACTTGGTTGAGAGAATGATGAGGCTGTGATGTGTGGCTAGCATGCAAGCTTCAAAGGTCATCCATGGCTTCCTTCTCCTTGTAGAGTGTCACGGCCAAGAGAGAAATTGGAGAGAGAAGAGAGCTTTGTTTACTAACTTATTGATAAAGTTTTGTGATGAGTGATAAGTGAGAAAAAAAATAAAATAAAAAATTGAGTGAGTTTATGTGTTGGGGTAGGTTTGGGACGTGGGGAATTAGGGTAGGTCTAGGTATTATGGGCAAGTGGTGCATGTAGACTTAGGTGTAGGTTAATTAAGATTAGGGAACTTTTGGGACTCAATTTAATTTATACAGTGTAATTTTACATTGTGAAATCATAAAGATATGTGTTTTAAAATTTTAAAACTTAATTTCAATAATCTAATTAACTTTTATAAAACGTCTTGTAATGAAAAATTTTCTAGTTGCTCGAATAAAATTGTCTCTGTAAAAAATTATTTACAGATAAACTTTATAAGAGGTAACTTGAATTTAAATACGTACTACACTGTACATAACTAATAAATAAAATAGTACAAACAATTTAATTACACCAAATTTTACAGACAATCTATACAGAAAAGCAACTACAGAGAATTAATTACATAGATTTTAATTACCGAGAATGTTATATCTTTTGATTTTATTAATGTTTTTCCTATTTAACCATTATAAAGAAATAGTTATATTATTTTATTTTCCTTCATTTTTTTTTTCTTATTTACTGAATTAGTCACTAATTACATTTACTTACTCAAAATCTATCTTTTCTTATTTAAAACAAACAATTAGATTTCCGTTAATTCTAATTAAATCTCTTGCGTTCCTATTTATTGGGTTGTAATTTTCAGGGTGTTACATGTATCATATCCCTGAGACGTATACAGTTGTTAGTCCAATGTCCATAGGCATTGCGATACTTGCAATATCTTTTGCCTTTTCTTTGATGAAGTGAAGGCATATTATGATCATCACTAAGTACAATTTGTTTATCTTTTAATAAAACATCAAAAATCTTATCCGCTTTAGAAATATCAAAACTATATTTCAAATTAGGGAATTTTGGCTTCTCTTTTGGTTTTAACATTTGACAAACATAAGGAGGACCAAGCTTTAACTCTACTAGATTTACTTCCTTTCCCTCAGCTGCTATGTCTGTTTCCTGACCATCAGTTGGATTATCAGTTTCGATTGAAGAATCAACATAAGCCACCCTTTCTTTTCTAATATTTTTGTTGAATTTCCTAATCCTTTCTTTTTCATATCTAATCTGTTCAATTCTCCTAACTTTTTCTGCTAGTTGTGCCATGTCTCTCATTTGTTGGTTCACTAATTTCTTTCGAATTGAGAATTCTAGGCCTGCAGCAACCATTCTAACCAACTCATGTTTTGGAATTTGAGTATAACATCTAGACTTCATTTGTCGAAATCTATTTAGATAATCTTCGATTGACTCACTATTAAATCTTTTAATGGTGGCTAAATCGATAAGACTAACTCGAGTCTCACCCCTAAAGAAATGTTCATGAAAAACCCTTTCGAGTTGAACCCAATTATATATTGAATTTGATGGCAGAGTGGTGAACCAAGTAAATGCACTTTTCATCAAATAACTAGGAAAATATTTCATTTTTAAAAATTCATCTATGGCTAAATCACCACATTCGACTTGGTAACGAGCCACTTGTTCGACAGTAGATTCTCCTAATTCTCCAGCAAACTTTGTAAATTTTGGAATTTTGTAACCTCTAGGCATTTCAGTTTGCAAAGTATAATCAAGAAAGCAGACACGAAGTAAGGTTGATTAGCATAACCTATTTCAAAACCTTGCCTATTCAAGGCTTGTTCTACCAACAAATTGATATGTTGAGGATTTTGGGGTATATTTTGTCCTATTCCTGCATTCTGGAAATTTTGCCCCCTAAGTATTTGGTTTCTTGTACTTTAAGCAAAACTTCATCTGCATTTTGATTTCTATTTACTACAACAGGTTGTTGAGCAATAGGGGGTTGAATAACAGGTTGTTGAACCCCTTCCAATGGTTGTCCATTTTGATTGCCATCATTTGGAAGACCCTCTCGATCATTCACCATAATTTGTGTTTCGTTTTGATTATTTGGTTGTCCCTGGGCCCCTAAATTTGCTATTGTTTGATTTCTGGGAATAGCAAATGCATCCCCAATTCGATTCAAGATGTTATTCATTTGTTGATAACTTTCGTTTGTAGTTGTCAACAATGAATTAACAATGGTTGCAACATGATTTGTCAACATATTTACCATTTCTTGGTTACTATGATCAATTTGTTGATGAAAAACTACTAATGTTTCATTTGATACTCCTGTCGAAATCATGCTACTATCACCTATCATTCTATCCTTAGTTGGAACTCTCATACCTCTCAACTAATCAACATTATAACCATGTCTATTGCCCCCAAGTAGTAAATTTCTATTTGTTCTCCGACAGTTCACAATCAAAGGGATAATGGGTTGACTTTGGGGTATTTCCATGCTTATTGGTTGGATACTAACATTAGGCCTTCCCCATGGTCTCGAGGTTGAAAATGGGGGTGTGTTTGTGTTTGTGATAACGTTGTGTACTTGAGGCAAAATAGTTTCGACTAATGTAGTAAAAACTTCTGAATTTATTAAATCTTTGCCTCTAGGAGTAATATTTTTGTTATTAGGTTAACTGCCAACCACAACAATCCCATTTCCTACACCAGTATACGGTATTGGTTGAGTTGTTGCACTCATACCATTACTATTATTATTATTGTTATTATTACTATGGTTTCGTTGACTATTTCTAGAATTAGTCATTTTACCGTTTCTTAATAACATGCACCTTACTCTCAAGACTTGTTCTTAAGATCGAAAATTATAGCAAAAGTCCCACTGGGCGTGCCAATTTGTTAACCATGAAAATCGTCAAACTATTTTCGAAAGTATTTTTATCTAAGAACTAGATTTTTCATGTTTTAGATTCTATTAACAAATCAATTTTTATCTTGAGAGATAGAATCCATAACTTGATTGTAAGTCCGCAATTTTAGTATTTCAACTTGAGAGAAATTCGTTTGATATTAGGCGAATACAATGCACTTAAGATTTTGATAATAGTGGTAGTATTGATAGTGATAACATGTAATATTTTTTGTGTTTTTCATTGTAAATTATAAGAAATGAGGATTGGATAGATATAGTTTCAAGAAGAAATGGAGATTGGAAAGAGATAGAGTTTAGATAAGAAAGGTAGAAGGAGAGAATTGCAGAAAATTAAACAAAAAGCATATTCATTAAAGTTGGGACGAATACATACATTGCAACCTTGGAACCGATAGCCATTTTTGTGTGTGTGGCGTGTGGTGTTAACAGGATTTAAGTGATAGTGATTCAATCCGAAGAAAAATGGCTATCAAAACCCTTATTTATAGATTTCTAACACTAGTCGAATTCTAGATTTTTGACACGTGTACAGACAGTTAAATAACTTCCTATTTCTAACTGTGACACTTGTCTCATTTTCGTTTTTGTCGTAACCACTACAACTGCTTCTTTTGAATTTGAATTTCTTCAAACTGTCTTCAAACATGTCACCAGATCAACATAAGTAACCAACTTTTGTCAAAAAGACTTTTTCCTAGTGACATTGTGATCTTTAATGTCATTATTTTCGACAAGTTCTAATTGTAAACATATTTTCGACAAGATTAATATAGTAGATGGCTTCCCAACTATTTTTCGACAAAGTTCTATTTGGAAGCCAGTATTTTTATCAAAACTAGGTGTATCGAAAATAACACTTCTTATACTTAGAAAATTTTTCTTAATGGAGATAACAATTATATGTATGCTTATTTTAAAAAACAAATAAAAATAGAAAAAACATGGCTCAAAATAAACTCCTAACAAACTAAAACAGAAAAAAAGGGAGAAAAAACTCCTTAAAAAAATGTTGGGCCATTGGCCCAATTCTCCTAGCCCTAAATTTACTATAACCCTATGAGCCTTAAGATGCCAATAACTCAGTTGTTTCCCATCTACAAATGTGAATAGAAGAACACAACAGCCTCACAACGATTTCAGGTTTAAGAGATTTCAAGATTGTCAGAGATCGACAATCATACATTTTTTTTTTACTAAAATTGCGATTCTACTATGACCTTACCTCCAAATGGTCTTATCTCCGATCCAACATGGAAGCCCTTCCTTGAGTTGTAGAATTGTGTGATTTCATGAATTAATTAAATCGCGATTTTGACAACCATGCATCCTCGAGTTACATTCTAGTGATGACTTTGTACTGAATCCTTTTAAACATTGGCAAACTTGTGATTTAGTACATACACAATTCCCATATGGTCCACAAAGGCCATATTTGTCACAAAACTCAGCAGGTATGGATTTATATATTCTCCACCTATCCATAGCTATAATTTTTATTTGTTGTTTGGTTTGCTACAGATCTGGCCATGATAAAATTATTGTGAGGATATAGGTGTAGTAAATCTCATCCTTATTGCTAAATAATTAAAGCAATAAATGGTGTTACTTTGTAGATCTAGTACTAAGGACAAGAAGGGGTTGCACCCTAAACTATATTTTTTTGTTAATTTCTTTTAAAATCTACTTTTAATAATTCATGTATTTCTTGCAAAATTATCACTCAAACAATCATCAACAGAAATATCTATCAACTTTCATTTTTTTTTTAGATTTTACAATTAAATAAAGAAAAATATGGATGAAAGGAAGAACTTATGAAAAGTATAATATTTCGATGAATTTTGCTACCTTTGATTTTAAAAAAAAAAAAAAAAGACAAATGATCAATGACACTTATAGTTCAAGGAAGTTATGGCCTCAACACACACTCGTAGTCATGAACACATTTAAAGATTAAGGATTTTAAAAGTTGATTATTTTAAAGTACACTATTTTTGTACCATTTAATTACAATGTTCAAATTAACTTTTATGATTCATATAGGCTGAATTCTTATCTGAAGACCAAGCTATAAATTATTCATCTTTAGAAACTCAACATAACTACAAGTAACTTCTTAAACTTCATGTTGTCATCAAATTGAATTACATGGATGCATAATTTTTTATTATTAATTAATGGTGTAAATATTAAATTATGATGTTGTTGGGAATGTATTGTCTTCCCTAATGACAAAAGTTGTTATATAAGTAAACAACCTTGAGTGCTATTTTGGTAGACAAGAGATGTCTTTGCCTATCGGTGATCAAGGAATAAAGTGATTTTTTTTAGAACTTTACAATTCAATTCCTTTTGATATAATATTTTCTTGAGAGTCCTAGTTTAAATATAAGAAAATGGATACCTAAACCTAACTAGGTACCACTTTGTTAGAAAAGTAGATAGGAGACTAGAGAAAATAAATGAGATCATTTTATTGCATTTGGCATACTAGCTTCATGGATTAGTACTCTATTTATAGTAGAGCTTATAACTCATACTCATTACATGACTTTTCAATTAAAAGACTAAATGGGCATAAAGTTAACAACCTTTCAATTACTTTGTGGTTACATAACCTTAATGCATATTAACTCATACCCTTTTATCTTCTAATGCTAACTCAAAACCCTTTATTTTCTAATAATTATTTCTAGCATATCGTGTATGTAGCAAATGGGCAAGTCAGGATCTTCATTGATCCCCTATGGGATGACAAACTTATATACTTAATTAATTAATGTGTCTAATTCTTGTACATTTTATGTTTCTCATTAAATTTGCTTTGATACCTTTTCCCCCTTCTAAATCCACAGGAAGAAAATCGACAAATGATATTGTTAGACACCAACCTGTTACTCCAAGATCCTCATCCAACAAAAGGTCAAGAAGCTGTGTAAGATCATATATATCCCCAACTTAAGCCAAGAATGACTAGTAGCTGCTTCCATTCTTTGAAGGTTCACCTTTAATGATCTTAAATTGGAAACAAGGAATTTTAGTGAACTTCATCATCCAAATCTAGTTAGATTGGTTGGCTTTTTCATTGAGGATGACAAAAGGCTACTGGTATATGAATATATGTGTTCAGGAAGCTCGGAGAAGCATATATTTAGGCAAATCCTTGTCTTTTCAAATCTACCTACTAAATTTTACTCTACATTTCAGTACTAACAATTTTTGTTTTGTTTCAGTTGATACCATATAATTTGTAGCAAATATTGTTATAAGGTTATAATGCATTTATATATGTATTTGTATACATATGCAAGATCAAATAGCCGAACTACAACCATTAGAAGCTTCCTACAAAAACCAAATGCACGCTTTTGTGGTGGAACAATATATAGACATTGTACCAAGAAATGGAATTTCTTAAAAACCAGACATTGCACAAATATGGTATTTAGCGTTACTATTCCAGATCTAATCCCCTATTATCTTTAGCATGTTGTTTTGTATGTATGTGTCTGGATTCCCACAATAAAGTTGTTTCATTACACAAACTAGCAAAACATTAGTAGAGATAATTTCACTAAAGTCCTGATAGTAATGCAACTTGTATAAAAGATGGAGGGTAGTAAAAGGTTGAGAAAGATGGACAAAGACAAGACCTTTCTCGACACATAATCATAATGGGCGGAGTATGTGTCAGTTTGGTAGCAATCAAAAAGAGATGCTAGGAACATTTTTTTCACCAACTTTCCAGGAAATTTTGGCAACAATTAGTTTATTGTGGGCATATGCAAACACATGCAAACAAAACCACATGCTAAAGATGATGGGGATTAGAGTTGGAGTAGTAACGTTAATTACCATCATTGTGCAATGTCTATTTCTGAAGAAATTCCATTTCTTGGTACAATGTCTGTTGTTCCACCATAAAAGCCCACATCTAGTTTTGGTAGGAAGTTTCTAGTGGTTCTAGTTTGGCTATTTGATCCTGCATATGTATACACATACATATATAAATGTATTATAACCTTATAACAACATTTGCTACAAATTATATGGTATTGATTGAAATAGAAAAAGAAAAAGAAATCGTTAGTATCAAAATCTAGGGTAAAATTTAGTAGGTAGATTTGAAAAGACAGGACTTGATGAATAGATGCTTCTCCAAGCTTCCTTAACACATATACTCATATATACCAGTAGCCTTTTGTCACCGTCAATGTAAAAGCTAACGAATCTAACTAGATTTGGATGATGAAGTTCACTAAAATTCTTTGTTGCCAATTTAAGATCATTAAATCACTAAAATTCGTGTGGCAAAGCCTCTTCTTATCTTTTCGTACAATTGCCGATGATCCTCCACGTGGCAAAGATTGTTGACACAAACAATCCATAATAATAATCGATAATTGCAACACTTGCCACATAGGCTACATGCCACATAGGCTATCTGCCACACAAGCAATTTGCCACACAGGCTACTCTTATTATTGCTCATGCCAGAAAGTCATGCGATATCAATACAAGCCACATGGGCCATCTTCCACAAACCTTGCCACGAAGGCTTCCTCGTTCTTGCCACAAACGCTTCAATTCTTCTTTTATCCTTCTTATCTCATCACACAAGACAAGAATCCATATACTTGGACTTACAAGTCCACATTGAGAGTAAAGGAAATCCCTTTCCTTTTCCTCAATGCCATGGTCACTCATGACATTCCATATCACCAAATCCATTCAAAAGTTGGAACATACCACCAAGACAAACCATCACAACTTATATAGTTTTATGAAATTTCTCTTCATTCACTAAAATCCACTCCTCACTAGGCTTTTCATAATCAATTAGAGTCTTGTGTCTTTTCTCTCTACCCTCTACTCTATTAAATTCCATGCTCAAGCCTACAAAGTATTTATAAGAATTTATGTTACTATCACTTATTTCAATCTAATTCAAGGTTCTTTATCCACTACAATTGCACATGTACTTAACCTCATCTCACCCTACCACTCAAGATTTAATTCCATATCACTATTCAATTAATTTTCTATAAGTCTAAATTAATTAATTAAACCCGCAGGGTCACCTACACCACAACTTAAAAGTGTCATAGCTTCTTCGTTTGGTCTCCGTTTAGCCTCAAATCTTGAGGATAAGTTCCTATAACATTATAGTACCTAATTCCTTCATTAAATCATGTTTTTCCTCATTAAAACTTAGCATTTTTAATTAATATTGAGGGTTAGACAGCAACCAATAATTCTCAATTTTAATCCACACCAAGTGACACAAAGTGTCCAACTCAAATCAACGCACAATCTTTCCAACAAAATTTCCATAATTCAAGATACAAATAATTGTCCACTAACAGAGACCTTTTTTTATGTAAAAGTGGGTATTAACACCTCACCTACTAATACATAGCCTCAAGGGATCAAAATCATGCATTTAAAGCCACGCAAGTAAACAAGCACATAGTATTATCACCAAGACAAATTTTCCAATCAATTCTCAACATTAGCAATTCACACAAGTCCTTAATATAATTAAATAAAAACAGGGCAGCCACTTGGTCTTTCATAAACTCCATCAAAATCATCAAATTCATCATTAATAAAAACACATAACTAAAAGTGTCACAATTCATGTGTAAAAATTTCCAATTCTTGCCTAACACTTAGGCAACCAATTTCCATCATTTAAACTCACTTTCAAGCTCTTAAAAACACTTCAAATGTTCTGCTTTTCCAATCACAAACATTTTTCATATTTAGTCCCTAAAACATGATTAATTAACTAGTTTAGGCTCTCTAACTAACCTAGTTTAATTACCAAACTTAAGAATTAAAAGTCCCAACATTCTCACAAGTAAAACATCATTCTAAACTTGTTAAAATGCTCAAAACTCTGTTTTAAATAAGTATTCCCGCAGATGCACTAAAATGCTAAAAAAAACTTGATTTTTATGCAAAATTTTGGTCTCCAATTGCCTTGAAAATTAGCCTTATGGTATGTATAATCAATCCCCATCATTTGGGTACACTCAAACACCATTAAAACACTTTAAAAGTGTGTTAAAATTTTGCTTTCAGAATTAATACCAAAACAATAAGTTTTAGCTAAGAAAATGGTTAAAAACTTAACTTTTAAGCCCTTTAACATACTAGAATCAATTTCCAATTTAAACACCAATGCAAGTTATCATTTTTATGAGTAAAAGTATCGCCTTTAAGGGTTTAAAAACACACATTGCCACTGTCATTAATTTATCCCCGCAGCTCTATTAAGAGGCCATAAAAATTGGGTCTAAACTTTTTATTTTGAATTCCTAATGCTCTAAAATTAATACCCAACCTATATACACATACAAGCTAACATTTTTAGACATAAAAGAGTCACCTGTAAGTTTTATAAGGCACACTTTACCACTGTTTTGAAATAAATTCCGTAGCTCTTCAATAATGCTACAAAAAGTGGTTCCAAACTTTTTGTTTTAGTGTTCTTATGCTCTAGAAATGATGCCCAACCTATGTACATACCCAATCTACCATTTTTAAGTGTAAAGGCACCATTTTTAAGTGGCTAAAAACAAGTTGTTCCACTATTTTTGGGCACCCATGAAAATTCAAGAAAATATACCCAAAGTTTGCACTTTTCAACATGTAGAAAATTCAAAAATGGTCTCAATGATCCATCCAATAGAGACAAGGCTCCCAATCACCAAGACAACATGAAAAAGAGAAGAAAGAACTCTCCATACCTGTTGGAGATTTTGAAATACTCCTCCAAACAAAATTCCAATCGGTTCAAAATGTAGCCCTCCTCTTGAAGAGTTGGCCCCTTGAAAATGAGCTTGAGAGACTAAGTATAGAAGGGTGAAAATGGAGGTGGAAGCTCTCTAACAATGGTGAAAATGGGTAACACTCAGAGAAGAAGAAGGCTCTATTCTCTCTCCCCCTTTTACAATTTTCGGCGCCTACAATGAGGCCAAGGAGACAAAATTTTGCTTTTATATTGAGTCCCAAAAACCCTAATGAGGATGGGGCCCAGTTAGTCTACATGTTAGAGTTTTAATTAGTGAGAGTTTAGGTTCTTAATTGTCACTTACATATGCTTAATTAAGTCTTTACTAAGTGTTGTTTCTTAAACACCCACTACATGACCTCTAAGGACTTTAATTAATGTTCACTAGCTTAATTAAGAATTAAAAACCTTAATTATTTTAGTCTAAGGTCTCTTAATTAATTACTTTGTGTCTAGACTCAATAAAAAGTTAAGAGCAAATTACAGAGACACCCCTGTGTTTTGCTGTAATTACACATGCACCCCTCCTTTTGATACCATTTCTTTGGCACCCCCTTAGCTGACGGTGTTAAGTAACAGTGTCAATTTAATATCGAATTACCAAAATACCCCTAAACCTAACCCTCATTCCCTCACCATTCTCTTTTGTTACATCTCCCTCTGCATCTCTTTTGTTTGAGAAAATCAGCGACAGTGAGGGGTGGAAAAACACATTTGACGTGGCGGCAATGCAGTACCGAGAATGCTAGATGAACCACATCATGAGCTTCGGTGGCCACGCACGTCAACGGCTACTGCCATTTCATGGATATCGAAGAAGATGGCATACTGGAGGTCATCATCTGTGCCACCTGCACTTGCCACTAGAATTTCCACCACAAGGAGATCGAAGGCGAGATGACCTCATTTCACCACCACGCGTAGCCACCGGCTACCTCCACCACCACCTCGCAACGCCTTTGATTTTATGCATCGTATTGATGAATGGGTCTGTTATGAAGATCTGCATAGTGAAATAATGCAAGATATGTTTAATTGTAACAATGGAAGGCTTGGATATGTGTTTGTTTTTTTTATTCAAATCTGTTTTTTTTTCTTCTTCAACAGAAGATCAATATGGAAGGCTTGGATTTGGATTTTAGATAGAAAAGGCAAGAAACATATTCCGATCTGGGTTTAATTATTGATTCTAATTATTGATCTGGATGTGGATTTTTTTCTTCATGTATTCAAATCTGGAATATTGGATTTTAATTATTGATTTGGATTTGGATTTTTTTTCCTTCACATATTTCAATCTGGGTTTAATTATTGATTTTACAGTATATGTTCATGTAATTTTTAGTTGATTGTTTTGATTGAATGAGAAAAGAATGTGGAACATAGGTATGCATCTGCAATTTGTAAGCCATGTGAAAAGTTTTGAAAACGTTCAGCAATGGTGTAAACTCAACGAAGGAGATGAGGGTGTTTTCGGGATAATTTTTTTAAAAAAAAAAAACACGTGGCTATCATGTGACTAAAAATGCAAACGGGGTTAACACCATTTCAGAAAGAGGGGGTACCAATGTAATGAGAATGGAAAGTTTAGGGGATTTTCTATAGGTTAAAATAAATGAGGGGGTGCATGTGTAATTAGAGCAAAACATAGAGGGTGTTACTGTAATTTACTCAAAAGTTAATTATAGACTTTAGAATCTAATTCTATGGTTTTAAGTTAAACTTCCACTATTTACTAAATTGTCATTAATGAGTTGACCAAATCATTTTCCATACTTTGACCAAATTGAGTGTATCTTTGACTTTTCAAAATTTGAATTTTCCTCCACTAATATGTAATGTCTCTACCTAATCCTTATTAAGTAATGCTTATTTTAATTATTTACATGATTTTTCTTAATTATTCAATTAATCACTAATTAAGAGGTTAATTTTTTATTTAGTCTTGGGCTCTAAAATTGAAGGTGTTACACTATGCGCCATCCATGGCCTATCAGATTGAAAATTGCAATTGGTGTGGCTAATGACCTTATTTTTTGCATGAAGAAGCTTTAAGGCAAATGTTTTTTTAAGACTTCAAAACTTCTAATATCCTATTGGATGTGGTAATAACCTGAATTTTTCATTGCTTACTATGCTAATTTTCTTAAATATATATCTTTTTTATTCGTTCATTCCTCAAAATCAATGTTTTGCCCTTCTTGGAAATTTTTTTAGTCCTTCAAAGTATGTACTCCTTTTATTAAAATCATAACACTAGCATTACTTTACTCAATTTTAATCTTTTTAAATAAAAAATGAGAGAAAATAATCTAATTAAAAGTGATAATTGTCAAGGGAATAGTTAATATAAAAGTACTAAAAATTCACACACTTTTTTTTCTTTTCAGTTTTGATTTCTAGTATCCATGCTTGCAAGTAGGGCTCTTCATGCTTATAAAATAAAATTGGTAGATAGGAAGTTTAGATTAAATGATTCAAGAAAGGATGCATTAATATAAAAGGAAAGTGAAAATCATTGTTGAAGAGTTAGTAGCACAATAATTGCTCTTGAGATAGTGCTTTATGGCATTTTATTGCTTCCTCAATCACACCTTGTTTTTATTTTTTACATTTTATGATCTATAATAATAAATTTGTGAATCCATTCAGAGGTTCAGACTATACGAGGTGATTCAAGAGAGACTTTCAAAGTTTAGAGCACATGTATCAACTATAGAAAGGTTCGGATGACACATGTTGTTATATAGTACTTCGTAATATTTGGTTCGGTTACAAACCATAATTCTAATTATGATTATGGTTATAATTATTACATTAATGAGTTTTAAATTGCTACATCTGAATCTATAATAATAAATTTGTGAATCCACTTAGATGTTCGGAATACATGTGGTGATTCAAGAGAGACTTTCAAAGTTTAGAGTACATGTGTCAACTACACAAAGGTTCGGATGACACATGTTGTTATATAGTACTTTGTAATATTTGGTTCAGTTACAAACCATAATTATAATTATGATTATGATTATGATTATAATTATAACATTAATGAGTATTAAATTGTACATTTGAATTTTGAATCTATAATAATAAATTTGTGAATTCATTCAGAGGTTCGGAATACACGTGGCGATTCAAGAGAGACTTTCAAAGTTTAGAGTACACGTGTCATCTACAGAGAGGTTTGGATGACACATGTTGTTATATAGTACTACGTAATATTTGGTTCAGTTACAAACAATAATTATAATTATGATTATGATAATAATTATTACATTAATGAGTATTAAATTGCCTCATTTGAATTTTGAATTTGAAAATTCAATTAAATAATTATCTTTTAAATAGCTACTTAATTATAATAATTGTAGATGAAATTATAATTATTTTAGCCTAATTAATTAAAAATACTTTGCAATTAAATTTTTACACTAACTATTATATGAATTTAATTTCTATTTTATTTTCTAATATAAGTTCTCTTTGGTGTATATTTTTTGTTCAAATAATAATATGACAAATTGTTGTATACTTTATAATCTATGTATAATAATAAATTTGTGAATCCATTCAGAGGTTCGAAATACACGTGGAGATTCAAGAGAGATTTTCAAAGTTCAGAGTACACGTGTCAACCACAGAGAGGTTCGGATGACACATGTCGTTATATGGTACTTCGTAATATTTGGTTCGGTTACAAACCATAATTATAATTATAAGGCTTAATTGCAAAATTTACCTTCAACTTTTATTATTTTGCGAATTTTACCATCCAAGTTTTATTTTTGCAAATTTTACCACCTAAGTTTTCAACTTTTGCACATTTTACCACCGTTGATGTGTCACAAAAATAAAAGTTAAAAAACCACAAAAACGATGTCGTTTTGTTATGAATGTGATGGTAAAATACACAAAAATTGAAAACTTAGGTAGTAAAATTTGCAAAATGATGAAAGTTTGGTGGTAAAATTCACCAAAAAAAAACTTGGATGGTAAAATTCGCAAAATGATAAAAGTTGGGTGGCAAAATTCACGAAAAAAAACTTGGGTGGTAGAATTTGCAAAATAATGAAAGTTGGGTGGTAAAATTTGCAATTAAGCCTAATTATAATTATGATTATGATTATGATTATAATTATTACATTAATGAGTTTTAAATAACTATTATATGATTATAATTATAAGACTTAAATAATTTTTAGGTCCATGATAAATTTTCGAATTTTGCTTTGGATCCTCGATAAATTTTTCTATTGCATTGAGTCTCTAATATATTAAAAAATTTGTTTTGGATTCCCGTCAGTTAAATGATAACGTGTCAGTTAACAATTTTAAAATACGATTTCTGGCGGCTAAAAAACCGCCAATATTCATTTAAAATTTTACATTATAATTTCTTACGATTTTAAAACCACGTGAATCAATTAAAATAAAAGGCTTAAATATGTTTTTAGTCCTTCAAATATGGGGTTATGTATGTTTTAGTCCCTCAAATTAAAAGTTGTTTTTTTTAGTTCCTCAAAGTTGGAAAATACTTTTTTTAGTCCCTCTCCATAATAGGTGCCACAATTTGCAATTTGTGGCGGCTTTTAGTCGCCAAAATTTGATTTTGTAAATTTGTGGCGGCTTTTAGCCGCCAAAATTTGTGGTGGCTTTTAGTGGCTAAAATTTGATTTTGTAAATTTGTGGCGGCTTGAATTCATTATTCTTAGACTGCGTAAAATAAAATACAAATTTTAACACACACATACATAGCACACAGTCGTGTATCAACATTGTAAAATTCACCAAAAAAAAATGTTATTTATAAGAAATGTTAGAAACTCTCTTTATTACTCTTTTTACCATGTTATTTATTATTATTGTTTGTGCATGTGCCATGTATAGTGTATTTATAATTTTTTAATTCATGTTTCTCCTGGAATACCATTTTTAGAAGTGAAATGTGCAGCCTTCATATGCTTCTTTGAAATTTAAAAAAAAAATAGAAAAAGTGATAAAAGTGCTTGTTTGTTTCAGCTATTGATATGATTTTGATTTGCTTGTTTGTTTCCCTTGTTTATCTTTTTAAACCCTTCAACATGTCACTATTTTAACCTTCATTTGTATTGCAATCTTTCTTCAGATGGAATCCATAAGGCATTTGGAGTGACACCAAGCAAGAGTAGATTGGTTTGCATGTTTGAAAGGTATCTATTTGGTATATATGCTTTTAAATTTATAATTCCTTATAATACAAAATGCTTTTATACTTGGATAGTTTTTGAAAAATAGTGAGCTACGTATACATGGTAGAGATATAGGTGCTTTAATGGGTAAGAATGTAAAAAAAAAAAAAAAAAAAAAAAAAAAACGTTTCTACTTTCTAGTTGTAGCCTTCCTATGCTTCTTTGAGATTGAAAAAGTGAAAATAGTTTTTGTGATATGTTCTATGTGCTTACTTATGAGTGACTGTTATAAGTTTTTGTTAGTGAAATAGAGATTGAGAATGTGGACAGCATGCCTTTGTCTTTTGTGTGTGATATGGTTAGAATGTTAAATAGTGTTAACAATATATGTAATTACATGTCTATCCCAAAATAGTTTCACATGATTCTGTTGGATTTTCAATTATTGAAAATTCTTATATATGTAATTACGTATCTATTTGGACTTTCTTTTGTTATATTTAGGTTATAATATAGGATGAATAGTTATGTCTTCCTACGGTATTGCATGGAACATCCACATATTGGATTCAATTTAGTTTTGTAGGTGACTGCGTGAGCGCTTGAACATCCACAAATTTCAACTTTATTTAAATTAATGGACAATAACTTCTTTTTCCTTTTATTCTAGTTAGCAGTAATGGAAATTCCTGAACATCGAAGGTGGGTGAATTCTAGGTTGGATCATAAAATGCATGTGAGGCCTGAATTCATAGAAGGAGTTAATGATTTCATCCAATTTGCAACTAGCCAAGACAGCTTCCAAAGGTATCCACGAATAAGGTGTCCTTGTCAAAGATGTAGGTGTAGAAGATACCACACTGGGGATGATGTGATGGTACATCTTTACGAAAGGGGATTCATGGAAAATTATTTCTATTGGACGAATCATGGAGAATCAATGCCACCATTTCCCCCTGTTGTGATGGAAGCATCATATTATGGTGGTAGTGAACGGAGGGAAGAGTACAATCCATTTGAGCAGATGATCAGGGATCATGCTGGTGCTGAAGTTGGTCAATTCATAGATGAAGAGGTCATAACAAGGTTCCAAAACTTTGAGGAAGATCCAAATCCAGAGGCTAAAATTTTTTATGACATGTTGGCAGATGCACAAGCTCCATTGTGGGATGGATGTGAAAAATATACAAAATTGTCAGCTGCTTTGGTGGCATTGAGCATGAAATCTGATTACAACATGTCAGAAGGTTGTTTTAACCGCATGGTACAATTTCTAGGTGATGCCTTGCCTAGTGGCAACTTGATGGTCCCAAATATATATCAAGCTAAGAAGACAGTGGCTGCCTTGGGATCGAGTTGCATCAAAATTGATTGTTGTCTGAGTGGATGCATGTTGTTTCGTAATGCTGATGCAGACAAGAGTGTTACAAAATGCAGGTATTGCAAGAGGGGCCGCTATGAGACAATCAATAAAAAGGGTGTTGAAAGGAAAATTTCCAAAAGAAGAATGTGGTACTTCCCACTTATTCCAAGACTCCAAATATTGTATTCTTCAATGGCCACTGCATCTCACATGAGATGGCATCATGAGAACCAGAGGGAGCCTGGGGTTTTGTGTCATCCATCTGATGGAGAAGCTTGGAAACATTTTGATACAATGTATCCAGAGTTTTCTAAAGATCCTCAAAATATTAGAATAGGATTATGTACAGACGGATTCTCACCTTTTGGTCAATATGGTAAAACTTACTCGTGTTGGCTAGTAATTTTAACTCCATACAATCTTCCACCTGACATGTGCATGAAAAAGGAATTCATGTTCCTCACTATCATTATTCCCGATCCAAACAATCCCAAAAGTAAGATTGATGTTTACATGAAACCTTTAATAGAGGAATTGACTTATTTGTGGAATGATGGGGTCCTTACTTATGACATATCATTGAGGCAAAATTCCATGATGAAGGTAGCTTTGATGTGGACTATCATTGATTTTCCTGCTTATGGGATGTTGTCAGGTTGGTCAACTACAGGGATGCTTTCTTGCCCAATATGTATGGAGCAGTCAAAGACAATTTATCTTAATGGTGCTCACAAGGTTTCATTTTTTTACTGTCACTGTCAATTTCTTCCAAATGATCATCCTTATAGGAGGAACAAAAATGCCTTTAGGAGGAATTGTGTTGAGACCTCTTCCCCTCCTCCTCGTTTGTCTGGAGAAGAGATTCATCAAAGAATTTTCTAATTGCCGTTCATATGGGAATTATCTGAAAAGGAAAAAATACATGGGTATGGTGATGCACATAATTGGAGCAAAAAGAGTATATTTTGGAAGTTACCCTATTGGAAAACACATCTCCTTCGTCATAACATTCATGTCATGCATACCGAGAAAAATGTATTTATGAATGTGTTTGACACGATTATGGACATTAAGGGTAAGACAAAGGATACAAATAAAGGGAGATTAGACTTAGCACAATTGTGTAAACGAAAGGAACTTGAGTTGGAAGATGTTGGTGGCAAACTTATAAAACCAAAGGCTAAATATGCATTGAGCAAACCTGAAAGAGTAGCTATTTGTGAGTGGGTTAGACAACTTAAGCTACCTGATGGGTATGCTTCAAATTTGGCTAGATGTGTTGACATAAATGAGGCAAAGTTGCATGGAATGAAAAGTCATGATTGTCACGTCTTCATGCAGTGGTTACTTCTTACTGCACTTAACTCTTTATCGAATGCTATTTGGAAGCCGCTTGTTGAGCTTCGTCACTTTTTTAGAGAGTTGACTTGCACAACTTTACATGTAGACCAATTGATGGATATGGAACGTGATATTCCTGTCTTATTATGTAAGTTGGAACAAATTTTTCCTCCAAGCTTTTTCGATTCAATGGAACATATTCCTGTTCACTTGCCTTATGAAGCACGGGTTGGTGGTCCGGTTCAATATCGTTGGATGTATCCATTTGAAAGGTATATATTTTCAAATAGATATCTCCTCCAATCATTTCATGTCACTCTATATAATTATCATGTCTTCTTACACAAACTGTTATTCTTAGGTTGTTACGTTCCTTGAAAGAAAAAGTGAAGAACAAGGCTAGGATCGAGGGTTCTATTTGCCAAGCCTATTTATTGGAGGAAACATCTACATTTGCTTCTTTTTACTACCCATCTGAAATCAACACAAGAGGGACTAGAATGCCACGCAATGTTGACGGAGGTGAAGGTTCTTCAACCAATCCTCCAATTTCCATATTTAACTATTTAGGATGTGCAAGCAGCAAATCCCATCAATATTACTTAGAAAAACGTGACATGAAAGTTGTCCAATTATACGTTCTTCAAAATTATGAAGAAGTGGAGCCATATTTGGAGTAAGTTGGTGTAAAGGGCATTTATTAATGATTTTTTATTAATTAAGTACATGTTACAACTTGCCTTTTAGTTGTACTTAATTGGATTTTTTTATTTTTGTAGTATGTTTATGAATATGCTAAAAGAGCTTCAACCGGACATCTTGGATTCTTAAATTAATAAGGAAATAGCCTCTCATTTTCTAGATTGATTCAAAAATTATGTAGGTTACTTACTTTACACAAGATTTAAGTTGTATTATTCCTTTGAACCAGGGGTAATTATCATCACTTAATTTTTCACATTCATTACATAGGTTCAAGATCCAGAAAATCAAATTCAAGACCCACTCTTGATTTCTTTGGCATGGGGACCATTAAGAAAGGTTCATTCATGGCCTATTTACATTGTAAATGGCTATAAATTTCACACAAAGGCATGGAGTGAAGGAATGAAAACTTCTAATTATGGTGTGTGTGTACGAGGCACCAATGGTCAATTAGAAGATGACTTTTTTGGGGTATTGACTGATATTATTGAATTGGAGTATACTAGCATGCCCATTAAAAAGTTAGTTCTCTTCAAGTGTGATTGGTTTGATAATACTAATCAGGGGACAAAAGTAGAGAATCACTATGGAGTGGTTCAAGTTAGGCAATCAGGAAGATACAAGGTGTGTGACCCATTCATATTTACACAACAAGCTGAGCAAGTTTATTACACGCCATATCCTGAGGGACATCGTGGCTGGTTAGCTGTCATTAAGACAAAGGCACACAATGCAATCACAAATAACATTTTTTATAAGCCTGACAATGAAGCTCCATATCAAGATGTGCATGAAGTTCATGATCTCCATGTAATGTTGCATGTTAATGTAGATAATTATGATGATAGTCTTGCAGATATTAGTGGTGGGGGTGATGAAGTTGACATAGTTTTACTTAATCAACCTGAGAGCAATAATGAAAATGATTTAAATGACATCGAAAGTGATAGTGAGAGTGAGAATGAATACTTTAGTCAACCTGAGACCAATAATGAGAATGATTCTTTCCACAACGAGAGTGATTTCAATGATACATAGTCTACTTAGGTAAAATATTTATTTTATTCTATCGTTGTTAATTTGTAATATTCTACTATGATTTAGTTCTTTTCTTTCATGTAGATGACAAATGTTATAGGTAGAGGCCGAGGTCGAGGTCGAGGCAGAGGTGGGGTTGTTATAGATTCCACACCATCACCAACTTCATCTCAGCAACATGATATAGATAGTTCTCCTGTTGTAGCAGAATCACCAGGGGATGCTGGATCAGGACCATCTACCCCGTATATGCGCAGATCAACTACATTTACTACACATAGAGAGACTACCCCTTCATTCACTACACAACCTCCCTCTGTACCATCCTTTGTGCATAAATTACCTCCGTTACCACCTGTTCTTGGATTTAGGGATCCCGCTGATGGGAGGATATGGATTAGCCCAGGAGCTAAGCATGAGTGAGTTTTCACAATTTCATTATATGATTTTATGAAGTAATATTTGTTTTCTTATACACAAAAATTCATTGTTGATTATTATTATTACTATACAGCTATTTGCCTCCAAATGGTCCTAATAGGGTTATCACCACCATTGTCACAACCAAGTATGACAAACCTTGGCCCACCTGGACTAAGGTGGATGCGAATTATAAGAACATGTTTTTTGATGAATTTAAGGTAACATTTATAATTATTAATTTTATTAATTTGTAAGTAGCATGTATAAGTAGCATTTTATTAATTTGTAAGTAGCATTACATGTATGAGGTAACGTTTATTTAGGGTAATTTTATTAATTTGTAAGTAGCATTACATGTATAAGACATAATTATTTTGATTATTAATATATTGGCTTCTTGCTTGTTTTTTGTGTCTTATAGGTTTATGTTCAAGCCTTAGCACATTTTAATTAATGAGAAATGTTATTGGTACAAAAAATTGTACATAAAAAATTGCTATCAATATAGAGAGGAGAGACAATTGTGAGATGTAGTAAATGTAGTGGTGACAGACAGACAGACATAAAAGGTGATATTGTATAAATTTTTGTATAAACATGGTTATAGTGTCTTTTTTGTAATTGGTTAAACACAAGTCTTATTTATTTATTTATTGACTACTATTTGATGGGTGTGGTACATGAATGGAATAATTTATTTTCCAATTTGTAAGGGAGATTATCTTACACTTTAGCCTTTTTTTTTTGTATTCAAGCACGTTGCTTGTTGTCACTAATATAATTTTTTGTTGCTAGTAGTTTGTTTTTCAATCTTGCTTATTTTCACTTATGCTTTTTCTATTTTCAATTTCAAAGTTGCTTGGTTATAAAAGAGCACTATATTAACTTGTTTAAAGCTAATATGTTGTTGTTTTGTAGAAAACATACAAGTGGCTACCTCAGCATGAATCTATTGTGAGAGTTACTTTTAATCACAAAGTTGCTAAGTTTGTGAAGAATACAATGTTCAAGTTACAAACGGATGAAAACAAAGGGGAATGGATGACTCTTGAAGTGAGGTAAGGATTAGAGGATTATTGGGTTGGCCCTGCTTTCAAAGAGAAAAGTGATACTGGCAAGAAAAATCGGGCAATTGATACTGGAGCCTCATTGTATGCTAGTGGATCCATTTCTGCTGCAGTATACAAAAAAAGATTGGTAATTAAAATTAAACCATATGTTCAACTTATCTTCATTCATTTTAATTATTAAATTCTTTAATTTGTAATGTTATATATGCATATCCATGAACTTAGTTGAGTTCCCACAGCATTTGATATAATGAAAAAGACAAAACAAAACAAAGAATGTCAATGGATCAATGATAAGGCAAAAGGCATAGCTGTAAGTAATATGTGCCTTTCAACTTTTTTTTTACATTTAGAAGATTTTAGTAATTCTAAATACTCATATTTATTTACATTTTGTAGGAGGGGTTGATTCGTCGTCGAACAGAAATCCATCCAATTGATGAAATAGAAGGTGTTTTTGTTGAGCAATATATGGGTGATGACAATGCTATTTATTTTGAGGTTGTTAAAAAAAGCAAGAAGGGCAATGTGTATGGATTAGGCCAATTGGGTGATGAGTTTTTGGCATTAACTCAATGCACCCAATCAAATCCTAACATTAATTATCAGGAGGTCATTGCCAACCTCAATGTAGAGTTGGCACAAAAGGAAACAAGACTACAAACAATTGAATCAAAGTTGGCAAAGACCCAAAGCATGCTTTAGCAGGTTTTTGATTGCTTCGAAATGCCTTCTACAACTTCTACTATTGTTCCACTCACTCGGGATGGTGTTGATAACATTCGTCCTTCTCTTGATGATCATGGTGGCCCCCACCAACCCTCTACTGGCCCCACAACATGACTTTTAGGACTTTCTATTACATGTTGATAAATGTTTCATCTTTTTTGATGTAGGGCTTTTCATTAGATGTTGAAACATGTTTCATCTTTTTTGGATTTATGATTTTCTATTAGATGAGACATGTTTCATCTTTTTTTGATTTAGGACTTTCTACCACATGCTAACATGTTTAATCTTTTTAAATTTAGAACTTTTTATTAGATGTGGAGACATGCTTTTATCTTTTTGGATATAGGACTTTAAGTACTTGTTATCTATGTTATTTTCATTAATGAGAATCATTGATCTTATTCATATAATTTTAATTGATATATGTTCATATAATTAGTACCTGTAATTCTGGTTATGGTGGTTGTAATTGTGATAATAATTGTTGCAATTTTGGTTATACATGTTTTTATGAATGGAAAGGTAAAATTTAAAACAAAACCAATTTCTGTACAAATAAATTAGCGACCGAAATATTGGCAAAATATTCATTTAAATAAGCATATTTTTAATTTTAGCAATTACATTTAACGACCGATGCGACAATTGCTAAAAATAGCGACCAGACTATTCGTTCGCAAATACAAATCCGAAATAGCCACCGAATAAGATTTCTAAAATTGCCACCGAATCAACCACCGAAAAATCTATTTTTAATTTAGTGACTGCATGTATCGGTAGCTAATTGCGTGGCTAAGCATAATTATTAGCGACCGAAAGGCTTACTTTTCTCTATAAATTAGTTACTGATGAAAAAAGTTTTGCAGCCGTTATTCTGGTCGCTAAATTATATAATTTAGTGATCAATGCTTAAGTTCGATGGCAAACAACTTAGCGACTGGGGTTTTAGTCACCGAAACTGATGGTCGTTGCATCGGTGACAAAATGAATTTGCGACTGATTATTTGATTTTAGCAACCGAATATGTCGGTCGCTAAATGAGGTTTTTTTGGTAGTATGTGTCAACTACACAGAGGTTTGGATGACACATGTTGTTATATAGTACTTCGTAATATTTGGTTCGGTTACAAACCATAATTATAATTATGATTATGATTATGATTATAATTATAACATTAATGAGTTTTAAATTGATACATTTGAATTTTGAATCTATAATAATAAATTTGTGAATCCATTCAGAGGTTCGAAATACACGTGGCGATTCAAGAGAGACTTTCAAAGTTCATAGTATACATGTCAACTACAGAGAGGTTCGGAGGACACATGTTGTTAGATAGTACTTTGTAATATTTGGTTCAGTTACAAACAATAATTATAATTATGATTATAATTATTACATTAATGAGTATTAAATTGCCTCATTTGAATTTTGAATTTGAAAATTCAATTAAATAATTATCTTTTAAATAGCTACTTAATTAAAAATACTTTGCAATTAAATTTTTACACTAACTATTATATGAATTTAGTTTCTATTTTATTTTCTTATATAAGTTCTCTTTGGTGTATAATTTTTGTTCAAATAACAATATGACAAATTGTTTTATACTTTATAATCTATCTATGATAATAAATTTGTGAATCCATTTAGAGGTTCGGAATACACGTGGAGATTCAAGAGAGATTTTCAAAGTTCAGAGTACACGTGCCAACCGCAGAGAGGATGACACATGTCGTTATATGGTACTTCGTAATATTTGGTTCAGTTACAAATCATAATTATAATTATGATTATGATTATAATTATTACATTAATGAGTTTTAAATAACTATTATATGATTATAATTATAAGACTTAAATAACTTTTAGGTTCATGTTTTCAAATTTTACTTTGGATCATTAATAAATTTTTTCGTTACATTGAGTCTCTCATATATTAAAAATTTTGTTTTGATTCCCGCCAGTTAAATGATAAGTTGAAACTTTTAAAATATGATTTCTCTAATAGCTAAAAAACTGTCAATATTCATTTAAAAATTTACATTATAATTTCTGACGGTTTTAAAATCACAAAAATCAATAAAAATAAAAAAATAAAAAGGAAAAAAAAAAATCATATGCTCCTTCTTCCCCTCTCCCATCTGCTCTTTCTACCTATTCAAAGTAACCTCTCACATCTGCTCCTTCTTCCCCTCTCCTATTCGTCCCATCCCCAAACCCCCTTCTTCTCACTCTGTCCTCCTCCAATGGAACTGCAAGACCACCACCACCACCCACCTCTTCAAATCTGCCTCCCCCTACCCCTCCCCCACAACCCAAACCTACAACATCAAAAGAAGAAGAAAATAGATTTGGAACACGGATTCAAGATCTGGAACCCAAACATGCAACAACAAGAAAAAATAGATCTAGAAAACAAATCTGGAACACAGATCGCAGAGTATTTGGTTCTGCTTACAAGAGCTTGAGATGGTATCCGTGACCTCTGCGCGCTAGTCCTAGATCTATGAAATCAGGTGCATTCGCCGCCGTAGCCATAGCCGCCTTCATTGGATCGGCGGTCAGCGCGGTCGGAGAGGAAGAGGCGGCGACAGGAGGGAGTTTGGGTTTGGGGGTTATGGTTTTGGATGTGGAGTGGGGGTAGAGGAGGGGTTGTGGGATTTGAATGTGGTTGTGATTTTAGATTTGGTTGAAATTGTTTGGTGTTTGATTTGAATGTGGCTGTGATTTCATATCTAGTTGCTTTTGTGTTTGCAGTTGCGTTGATGATGTAAATCTGGCGCGAGAGATTTTGATTGTCTTTGTTGATTTTGGTTTGTGTTCTGTGCATGAGATTTTTCTTTTTTTTTACACTAAAAAATAATTTCTTGGTTGTCAGAAAATCAAAGCCCATTAAATAGTTAATATTTAATAGATATGTTATGGCAGAAATTCAAAATAAAATTTTTGATATATTAGAGATAAAATTTTCTTATCTCCTTTCATATTTTTCTTTTTGAAAATATCTTTATTTGGATATCTCAGTTAAGTTGTTCAAATGTTGTCTCTAAAGAGTATGTTCTTCAGTAAAGATTAATTATTGACGAAATCGTTTACACTAATAACATGATTATAAAAAAAATGTTGTCTCCAAAAACTAAAGGCTTAATTACAAATTTTACCATCCAACTTTTATAATTTTGCAAATTTTACCACCCAAGTTTTAATTTTACAAATTTTACCACTCAAGTTTTCAATTTTTGTACATTTTACCACTATAATATTTTACCAAAAAAAAAGTTAAAGAATTCAAAAAAAAAAAAATTGTGAAACATCATGGTGGTAAAATGTGCAAAAATTGAAAACTTAGGTGGTAAAATGTACAAAAATTGAAAACTTGGGTGGTAAAATTTGTAAAATTAAAACTTGGGTGGTAAAATTAGCAAAATTATGAAAGTTGAGTGGTAAAATTTGTAAAATTAAAACTTGGATGGTAAAATTTGCAAAATTATGAAAGTTGAGTGATAAAATTTGCAATTAAGCCAAAATTAAAAAAAAAATTCAAATATAAGAACAGAAAATAAACCATTTAAAAATCATACTGTCTGGCTCCAAAAAACTGCTTTCGGGTCCCAGTGATTGTAGATGCTCTGCTTCACCCACAACAATACCCAAGTCACTACAATCTGTAGATGTATTTACCAAAGGATGTGTCTATATCAGAATTGAAACATGTGAAGTGCAGGGCGGGCAGAAAACAAAGAAATAAATTTAAAAAAAAAGACGGCGAAAAAATAATAGCAAACTGCTATGTTATTCATACAACTACAGAAATTTAAAAAGTAAATACTTTGTTTATTTAAACTGTGCACGCATGGAATGTACCAAACTAGAGTACAAAATATTAACAATGTCAATAATAACTTAGTATTAAACGTACTCTCAGGTTTGGGAATGTCATTTGTTGCTGACAAGGTAATTTGCATCTGAGTCTGACATAACTGCTGTGCTTTCCTTCTTCTATTTTTGGGAAATTCCTCAATTGCTGGTTATGATGATTTTTCGAGTGAATTTTGCATCAGTTTGGTTGGAGCATAACACGTAGGTAAAGAAAAAGGGGACAACAAGCAGTTCCTTAAAAGTGAGAAAAGAAAAGAAAGACACGCTACACAATGCACTCAAAGTATTAATTTTTTATTTTTACCAGCACTCAAAGTATTAGTAAAAAAGAATATTTGATATACTCCAGAGTGAATTACCAGTTTAATCCCTAAAATTGTAATAGTTTATTAAATTAATAAAGTGACAAAATTGTCTTTGAAATTGTATATTATTAATCAATTTAGTCCTTAAAATTGCAATAAACAGTCAAATTGGTCTCTAAAATAAATAAAAAGATAAAAAGATCCTTGAAATTATAAATTATTAATCAATTTAGTCCCTAAAACTATAATGATCGATCAAATTAATCCCTAAAATTAAAAAGGCTTAGTTACACTTTTGCCTAACTTTGAAAATTTTATAAATTTATGCCTCTAAAGTTTTTATCTCGCCTATTTTAATCCTAAACTTACATAATGTTACTCATTTTACCATCTTTAAAGTGTATTTCAGTATTTTTAAAAAATAAATAGTAAAAGTGGGTGTAAGTAAAGAAAAATGGGCTAAGCCAACCTTCTTGATGGCGCTGGATGTGCATTTTTAATTAAGAGGAGGTGGGGACCACACCTGTGAAATGGCACGTGATCATTTATGAGAGGTTTTGCATTATTGATCATGAGAAGTTTTTTTAACGTGGGGCTGGGAGACAAAACTGATTGGAGTATTGATGTTCTAGTGTTTTTGGGAGGGGCCTATGTAATTTTACTTTGATTCTAGACCGTGTATTATTTGCTTTTGCACATCTTGTGCTTAAAAGGTGAGATTAAAGATTGAGAACTCTGTTCTGAGATTAAAAAGATGCACCTTAATACTGATAAGGAAATCCCCTGTTTTATTCAGAAAAGATACATATCAAATCAAATCAGTAACAAAACAATTAAGCCTGCTGTAATTGCTTATGATTAATAATGTTATACTTGAAATATCCCAGGTTAAATCACAACCACTTATCCAGTATTTTAATGTATTTAATATTTTCACTTCTATTTTCTCTACTTTTGAAGTTCCTAAAAGCCCATTTTGCCGCTTGCTTCAGGGATAGGGTTATGACTTGTCAGGAATTTAGGACGAAAACCATGTGTATTTGCTCGCCTTTGAAATGCCATTTTTCTCTATTGTCTTGAGCTGTTGAACTTAATAGAGGGAAAAGGATTATCAGGAACTAGTTTGAGGCCAAAGTTCTTTTTATCATTTTTGTTTTGGATTATGAACTTTCTTCCATCACGTTAATTCATCAATACTAACCTTGATTGATTGCTGCAATATCAAGTACACTTGAAACAGATAAAAGAGCTACCTTCTTTTCCTCTCTCCAAGTAGATTCAGAAAAAAAATGAAAAATAAAAGGCTTAATTACTGTTTTAGTCCTTAAATTTGGGGGTTGTGCTCTTTTTAGTTGCTGAAATTTAAATTTTTTTTTTAGTTCCTGAAATTTTGAAAATTGCTCTTTTTAGTCATTTTCCATAATAAACTGGTAATTTGTGGCGATTTTTAGCTGTCAGAATTTAATTTTTAATTTTTAACCATTAAAATTTGCATTTTAAAACCGTCATAAAGTGCGAGTTTATCACAGGAGGGACTACAAATTAAATTTTGGCAGCCAAAAATCGCTACAAATTGCCAATTTGTCATGGAAAATGATTAAAAAGAGCAATTCTCAAAATTTCAGGGACTAAAAAAAATATTTTTAAATTTCAGGGACTAAAAAGAGCACAACTCCCAAATTCAAGTACTAAAACAGTAATTAAGCCAAAATAAAAAAACGCTGATATTCAGATAGTATTCACCATTTCAGGAGGAATCTACCTATTATATATTATATCAAGTTTTGTTTACTGAAATTTTTTTCAAATTGCATGCACAAGCAGTTCAATTGTGGAAAGATGTAAATGTGAAAAATAGATTCACAAAGAAAACGAATCACACGACATAATCCATAAAACTGTCTCAACATAAAAAATGTTCTCGCAAACTTTACATCTTAAGAAACAGCCAGAACTCTGAAGCACAATCTTATATTTTAGTTTATTCCAACTAATTTAAGCTTCATAGATCTTGCAACTTGCCACCATAGATTATAATCAAGTGTAAAATGCCAAACGAATGCGATACCACCAAGTCCACAAATGAAATAGAGGCTCCAATTTATGAAGTCAAAGACCACTATGGCACGGAAATAGCAGCAGTAAACATGATTCCAACAGAGACAAAAAGCGCCACAGTCCCAATTACCATCTTTGTTTGCCGTGAGCGGATAGACTCATCTTTTGGTTTCAAACTTGAAGGAAGAATAACGGAAGCATAGCAGAACATAGATGCAGCACAAAAACATGTTCCAACTGCAATTGATAGAAAAAACAACGTATACCATGTCTTCTATGCAAAAAAAGGAGTAAGTGTACTATCAATATCCTTAATAGGAACAGTTATAGCTCCGGTGATCCCTAAGGTGATGATAAGAACTGCCACCACTATTAAAGTATTTGCCACAAGCTTCACTCCAGATACAGATTCTTTGTGCAACTCTTCGTGTGACCAATAAAATAATTGTTTGGGAGTCAAACCATCTTTATTTTTCATTGTTTTCATAGCAGGTGGAACTATTTTCTCTACTTCCTGGTTCGTCAAAAGTGAAAACTAAAATATAATTAGTAAGATGAAGAGCATAAGAATTAGTGAAGTAATTGTGAAAACAACAATGATATTTTAATATATTTTTTTATACTATAGAAAAAGGAGAGAGAAAAGCATTATTCTTATATAGAAAAAGTAGTTGTTACGTTAAGATCTCTTCTTCTTTTTTTTTACCATAAAAATGCACAAGGAACGTGTGAAAAAGAAAAATAGCAAAGAGAAAGCATTGTTCTTATAGAAAAATGCTAATCAAGTAGATATATATATATATATATATATACCTGAAACCATCTCTCCTCATTACACATAAGAATAGGGATTGATGGCAATCCGAATCTTTCTTTAGGAACCAACTTTCCAGCTAAGTGAAGAACATTGTTACCCTCGAAATCAACCAATTGTATCATAACATTCTTGGAAGCCCCCTTGCTTAATATTAGTCGATATACACTTTTTTGTCGATATAGAATAGCAAAGTGAAGTAAGCTTCTGTGCTCTCTGGAATCCACTTCAAATAGCAAATCTGGATGGTACTTCAAAAGAAATTCTAAAATCATAATGTTTCCTGATTTTGCTGCATCGAACATTGCTTTTGACAATTGTACATAGTTGATAGACTCTTCCTCTTTTTCCATTCCCTTAGACAACGAGCTTAAAATATCTTGATAACCAATAGTTTCCTTGCTCAAGGCTACCATTGAGTTTAAATAATTAGCCATGTACACAAGGTATTTAGTTAAATAAAGTAATTAGTACACACATGTTGGATACAACGTCTGGTAATAGCCTGTTTAATTAATGAGTTATTATAAAAAAATACGAGAGAAAAGGGTTATGCATTGACAGTGTAAAATAGTCTTACAGTGTCATCCAATCACAATCCACCATGTATGGTAAGTTTATTGACTTTTACAAAATTATCTTAAAAGTCATATAAACTGTAACATCCTGTTTTGAGGTGTTAGCTTATAAGTTGCTATAGTATATTTATTATATGTGCTTGATTGATTGTTTGATGTGTATGGAAAATTATTTGATTTTATATAATGTAGTTTTTTTATCTTATTGTTTTTAGATAGTAGATTAAGGTTTATGAATAGAGAGCATCTAGTGTCTTAGGGACGTGTATATGTGGTTAGTGATTTTATAATCACTAATACCCATGATGAGAAATAAACACTTTGGGGCTCGTTTAGAGTTAAAGTGGTTAATTAAATAGCACAATTTCTATCTCATAAAACATTCTAAGTCCTGAAATAATCATATTGAGATTTTTGTACAATCTCAATAATATCTAAATTTTATTCTTGTACCCTCAGTATATCCAAATAAATTCCAAAGACACCAATTATTGCTATAGCATTTTCTATTGTTTATTTTATTGATTGCATTCTCTAAAATACTTGCTATAGCCATTTCTAATATTTTAAATAACTACCTTTGTGTCTAAATTAATTTGTAATCACACCATTATATTCTAAATTATATCCTACTCTTTTTATTATATTAAATTCATACCAATTTTTATTGTATTCCTACTATTTTATATCTCTAATACAATTTCATTTTAAATTATGAAACTAGTTTTATGTCTCCAACCCATGATGCTTATCACGTTACCTTTCTTTTTCTCTTCTTATTTTTTTTTTTAAAGTTACAAAACGATGCATGATGATTTCCACGTGGAGTAAGTTGCCTTCTCCTTAATTGCATGTTAAAGCCTTGTTAACACCTTATCACTCCACGTAGCAACCCACTAAGTATCAATTAAAATTCACCATGTGCCTTCTATGATTCGAATTCAACACACCACCGCCTTTCCTTATTCCTTTTCTTGTATTCACATGTAAACCCATAAAAAACACAACCTGAGCCTCTCAGTTCCATGGCGTCTTTTCCTCACTATCCAGCAAGCTAGTACACGAGACACACACAACACCTCACCGTCGTGTGCCTTTCTTTCACCCACAAATTCATCCTCTCGATCTCTCCTCTCATTCACCACATAATCATTTTTTCCCCTCTTGCATGTAGAGAACAGTCTTGGCCTCACCTCTGCGAATTCAAGTGTGAGTCCCTTTCTACTTTATGAAGCCATTTTTGATTATGAGCTAATCCGGTAATTCAAATTCCTCTCTGTAATTTTCTATTCTCTTGGTGCTCTTTAATTTGATAGTTTCCAATTGTCAATCCGCTCTCCGTAAAGTGATTTATGGCGATCAAGGATTAGAGTTCAACGTGCAAGGGATAATCTCTCAGAGCACTCTCGGAGGTTCCCGGAAAACCCTCATGTAAGGGGGGAGTGAGGCGTATTGTACCTTTTGGCGTACAGAGAGTGTTAGGAGTTCCCCACTCTTAACACTTTTGGGGTTTTAGTGCCGAAGAGTCGAATTATGACGCGTCATAAGGCGCGTATACCGCCGTCATTGTTATATGTAGTAATTATTTATGATGCCGAGAGAACGATGTTGTTCTCTCACTATCCGGGAAACCCCAGCTCAAAACAATTGATTGAACTGCTCAAAGAACATTTTTTATATTATGTCATGTGATAATTATATAATTTGTGATTATTGCGATTGATGTAGATGGCCAGACTATCTTGTAAATTCTGTTTCATAATACGTGTATTAGTTTAAAAGCTTTAACTGAGTAAATTATGATTGACTAAGTAGTGAGTATGGGAATGATTTATAAATAAACTTTTACGCTGAGTTTGATAACTTGTTATGCTTAAATTATGTGAACTGTGATCATTGAGACTTGTACGTGTAATTACTTTCACTTACGCAAGATGTCCTTTTATGATTTACATTGTTCTTATTGTTTCCAATTAAGAGAATTTCGCTTAATCAAGTGCTAATTATATTTGTTGTGAGAGAATTCAATCGTATGATCAAATTGTGAATGGTGAGTTGTGAATGGTATTTAGGAGATGCTTATATGCTTAAATTAATTGTGGGTTATTGTTGCTCTAAGTGAATTAATCTTGTGGTGCTAAATGTGGAAATTTAGATTTTTAGGCATGAACATGTGAGGTGTCTTGTGAATTTGTTTGCATATGAAGTGTGCCAGTGATGTAAAGTTTGGATCCTGCATTTCATTACTGTCCTTAGGTGTTTTGGAAACAAATTAAATTATACTTTTGATATCCAAATAATAGGAAGGAATTTTAGAAGTGAAGAAATGACTTAAATCATTTGATATTATATTCTGGAATTGTGAGACAGCACCAGTCCTGTGTTACGGTCTGCACTGTGTTTGCCACAGATCTTTGATTTTAATTACTTTGGTACTGTTATAGATTTATTTGTCTTCTTCACAATGCTTTTGGTCCCATGTCATTCCGAATTTTGTACAATTTTCAGTGATTTCTACACTGCAACCTGTCCTGTTGTTGGTGATGTTGTGTGGCTGCGAGATAAAAATAATAAACTGCACTTTTTGGCATGGATTGGTGATTGATATGTATTTTTATTAAGAAATAGACTTGACAAGGATTCTATAGAATTTGGAATCATTGAATTTTCATTTTTAGGTAGATAATTATGAATTTGGTAAGATGAGCATGGAGATGGAATAAAATTCTGCAGTTTGTTTTCCTTGGCTGTGAAATGGGACTTGATTTGAGGCAGCTGTGGCAGTTGCAAAATTATAGAAAAATAGCAGTGCATTATTGATATTTTGAGAAGTTCTCTGTAAATCTTTAGCCCCAAACAATGAGTTTTCTATTTTTGAGATTTTCCTCACCCAAACTGCTCTTTTTATTAGCCTTAATTATTTTCAAGCTAATGCATGTTTTATTTTTATGTGCAGCTTTTGGTTTTAGTAAACTTATACTATGTTCCTTCAATACCACTTACCTACATCTATATTTATATTCTATTAAGCATATTATCATATCCTTTAACTCATAATTCCTTTGCTTTTAAAAATCATACTTAATGTTTTACTAGCTATAGAGATTTTTATTCTTTCCTTTTTCTATTGAAGGCTTATGATTTGGTTTTATGGGTGAGAAAATGTTTGTGAAGAGGAAAAGGAAAAGTTTACAAATGAGGGGCAAGTGTCTTCCATGAAAATTTATTCCATCCATCTCATCTTTAATACCAAGAGAAAGATATTGAAAGAAATCACGCATCACGGCATCCCAGGCTTAGTGCCATTCCCAAGCTTAGTGCCACTCCCAGGCTTAGTGCCACCCAGACTTGGTGATTCTTTGGCATAGTGCCACCCCGAGTTTCTGGGTTATTCCACGGCTTAGTGCCAAAGGCGCCATATAAATACTACTTGGGTACCCCTTGCATGACATCATTAACGAAAGAGTAGTAACGACTAACATAGGAATAATGCACCGCATTCATATAGGACAACTAACCTTGTGAATTATGTGATTGTTGATATATGTGATCTGCAGTGAGTTAGATTGTGTGAAGACTTGTGTATGTGTGGTTACCTGTGTTTGAAGGACACGACTTTGCTTGATAGTAGTTTTTTTTATATATTTGTCTGCGATATACTTAAATACTTTGGCCAACCATATAGTAAGGATATGCCACTCAATATGCGTGTATGTGTTAATGAACGTATGTATTATATGTGTGTTTACTCTCCCGCCTCTATCGTACTTTACTACAAAACCTCACTCCTCCTTGTTTATTTTTCTTGGTTTTGTCTGGTTCTAAGCAGTGAACGAGCGAGAAGGATCATAGGATAGCCACATTAGTGGTGCAGATGGATGCTAGACATAGCCATTGAGGGTTGTGTGTTGTTTATATGTTGATGTTTTGTGTTTACGTTTTGTTATATATATATATAGTCTATCTGTGGGAGCCTGGATAGTCTAAAACTTATCTCCTACCTTGATATATATTTGTGACTTGATATAGTGGGTATCCTAACCTTTCTTTTTGGAACAACTTGTATAACCTAGACTTTTCTGGTTGATGCTCCTAGTACCCGCAGTAAGGAAAAGCTATGTACTTGATTTCCTCTCTACCATATTCCTCTCTTTTATATATATTGTTTATTAGATATCATGGATATTTGAATCACCGCAAATATTCTACCATTTATATTACTCAAATTCCTATGTGTCCAAAAGTAAATCACCAACATTTCTTTTAAGATAGGAAATTCCTCATTCACAAAAATTTAAATGACACCATGTCCAAATTGTGAAAAATTTTCCCATCTTTTTCTGACCTAAAAGGGCTCCCGACATCAACGATGATTTGTGATTCGATGACAGTGTAAAATAGTTTTACATTGTCAGTGCATTACCATTAAACTCTAAAAATATACTTACTTTCTTTGTCATCTCATTTGCACCTCATTTTTTTTACCTAATTCTTTTTCTTTCTCAATTCTCATCATATTGCATATCACATTTATTATAAGAGTAAATGGAGAGATTGTGAGAGAAATTTCAAGAGTTTAATGTGTGCATATATTGAGTTTTTTTTTAACTCTTTATATCACATTTATTACGAGGGTAAATGGAGAGATTGTGAGAGAAACTTTAAGAGTTTAATGTGTGCATACAATGAGTTTTTTTTAACTCTTTAGTGCATTGTAATACGGACGTTTGGCAAGAAGATTGTTTTAAAGTTTTCTGGGAATCTTAAATTGAAAATGTTAAATTGTCATGTTTGGTAAAAATATTTTAGTACATGGTTATTTTTGTAAAAAAAATTCAATATCCCTCTCTCTGGCATTGTTCATTTTAGTGCATTTCACCTCATTTTTATGTGTATTTATTGTTTTCTAGGGCCCACCTTTTTTTTAAAAAACCTTCATACCAATTTCATTTCTACCAAACACACCTAACTTTCCTTTTTTCACTCTTTCCACACACATTCACTTTCACTCCTCATACTCTCACCCCTACCAAAACAATGCAAGATATATGGAATATATTATAGAACAAATTCGTACTACATTCCACTTTCAAATGGACGCATAATTTTTGAAAGACAATGAGAAAACCCCAGCTGTTGGGATGAAGCTAAGAAGGACGTATGCCCAAATGCTTCAATACCCCTATGTCTAGGTTGGTAAAGGGAAAATGAACTTTCAAGTCCTAAAAAATTGTTGTATGCACTGAGATGAAATTGTGAAACACAAAGTCAGGATCTTTTTGAGTTGGCCTTTGAGTACATATATGTTAGTCCTACCCTGCTGCGGTCATTAGCCAGGCATCGTTGTGACCTTCCTTGGTCAACTTAAGCTTCTTGCAAAGGGCATCCATGATAGCTTAATCATAGATGAACTCTTTCCCAACCTTGATCGCCTCCTCAACAGTTTCCTAGCTGGTGTCAACACCTATAAACCTTAGTTTTCTCTAGGCTTGGGATGCCTCATTCAATGGTATATGCGCTTCTTCCACCACCTTGTTGGGCTTCGGCCATTCCATATAGTTTGGGTATTCTATGATGACCTTGGCAACCTCCATGGCTTCAACATAGCCTACAGGTAGACCTATCGCCCTTAACTATGCCTGAATGGTCCAAATAAAACCCTTCAGGATATCTTCCTCCACATATTTCAAGGTTACTCCACGAAAAAATAGGTGGTTTTGTGAAGGAGACGACTTTTGTTGGCCACCTCCCATTGCTTTCACCCTTTTTTCTCATCAATCACCACACACGTTCACCACCATATCTCTTTCATGGCGGCATCTTATTGGCCCTTTCGCTATCAAAACATAATAATGGATATGGGATGAGTTAGGCCCATAACCCATAATTCTAAGATGGTATCAGAGGATATCCTAGCGATTTGTTGTTGGGCCTATCAGGCCACCCGCTATCGGGCCTTTATCAGACCACCCGCAAATGTGCAGTCCTACAAAATTCACACTCAAGATGTCCAGTCCTCAGCGTGAGGGGAGTGTGTTGAAGATCTCACATTGATTAGTGATGAGGCCAAAGTAAAGTATATAAGTGAGGTGCAAACCTCACTTTAAAAGCCATTTTGTAGGGTTTAGTTAGGCCTAAACGCACATTCTAATAAAGCCTATCATAGATCCATCAAAGGGCCACGTACCAAGCCCAAAATGTGTTGGGCGTGCGGGATGTATTGAAAAATCTAAGTCTCACATTGACTAGAGATAAGGCCAAGATAGAGTACCCATAACCCACAATTGTAAGAAAACATGATCAAGGGCATCCTCCGAGCCAAACCACAAATTCATGTTGCACTAAGGTTGGGGTCGAAGTTTCGTGTCAGGTGCCGAAGGACTTCCATTCACTAAAATGGTTAACCCTCTAGGTCAAGTCCCTGGTAGCACGTCACCTACGTGCACCACAACTGTATAACGACATTTCCTACCAATATAAAGGCTATATGAGGGTGACTTACCCGTCAAGTACATTTTAGAACATTATTCATTCACTATCTTCTTCTATTGGTTGACACTTAAGCATTAGAGTGTTTTGCAGGTGGCCAGCATCAATGTCTTCTATTTGTTGTGTTCACCATCAGACTCATTGATCACTGTCGACTAAAAATCGCTTCCACCGCAATTGAGCTACGCCTTGAAGTTTCAACACAATCAGCTTGAATCCATAATGTTGTTCAAGACACTTGATTTCAAAATGTCAATGCCAAAATTTGAAGTTGAGAAGTTTGACAAATCTAATGACTTTAGTTTATGAAAGTTGAAGTTACAAGTTTTACTTTACTAGAAGGTGAGAATGAATTGACGGTAACATAGTACAATACAACTAAATCTAGCATATAACGTGCTATGAGAAGTTATGAGTGAGAAGACTGGAGTGGAAGGTGTTGGAAGAAAAGTACTTTATAAAGACCTTGTCAAACCTTCTTTACTAGAAAAAGCAATTTTTACACATTCAAATGTTCTGGGGTAAATGATTATTTTGGTCTTTGAATGTGTAAATCAGTGACAATATAGTTCCTAAAAGAACAAAAATTCTAATTTTGTCCTGTTGTTAAGTTTGCAGGACCATTTTGTCATTAAGTTATAGTGTTCAAGGATCGATTTGACATTAAATTGTATTTTTTGAGGACTAATTTGGCAATAAATTGTAAAGTTTAGGGACCAATTTGTCATTAAGTTATATGTAAGAGTCTAAGACGTAATTTTGTCACACTTTTTACACATCCAGGGATTAAATAAAAAATTTTGTTCTTTTAAGAACTAAATTGTCACCAATACACATTCAGGGACCAAAATAGTCATTTATCCAACATTTTGGAGAAAAACCAATTCAAAACCACATCGACGACTTCAATCAGATGATCAACGATGTATATGTTGGAATAATAGTTGAAGATAATGACCAAGTTATGGTCTGAAAGATTTACTACCTCCATCCATCATAATTTTTGTGATACCATAATATATGTGGTAGGCCTGCTATTACAGAGGCATCGATGGCAAAGGAGCAACATAAACTAGCATATTGATCCAATGTTGATAATCCATTTTAGATGGATTATTTGTGACAAGTGACTGGAGTATAGTCAAGAAAGAGAGGTTCAACAAGCAATATCAAAAGAAGATCCAAATTCGAAAGTTAGAAGAATCTAAAGTGTTTCAATATCACCACATACTAGTAAATAAATATACATAAACTATAATTGATTCTGTGTCATTGTGTGCATATTGGTTAATTAGTATTTATACTATCTCTGCAGGTATAAATATAAATTAACCAATGTTTTTTGGGTTCTTTATTTACAGTCTACTCTTGTATATGGGTTGTGGTACCCCTTGTACCAATTTATATATTATCGTGTTCTTTGCCGATAAAAAAAAAAAAACTATAATTGATTTGAAGATATTTAGTTGTCTTATGTATGTCCATGTGAGTGATGGTAAACTTGAGTATAGGGCAAGAAGGCGTATGTTTCTAGGGTATGCACGAGGAGCGAACGACTATAAATTGTAGTGTACAAAAAAAAAGTTCAACCATGTTTGTCAGTAGAGATGCCACGTTAATTTAAGCAGAGGAAACAATACTGCATTATTTTGAATTTTTACACTTTCCTTTTTATTCATAAATAAAGAAATAGAATAAAAAAGTTGAAATTCTCTCTTTAATTTCTTTTACCAAACAATAAGTGTAAAAAGGGAAGTATATGAAACTGGAATAACAAAGGTAAAATTCTATCTCATTAATGTTATGCAAGTGTATATAATATTAATAGTTAATTTTTTTTTATTAACAACTATAATATATAACTTTACCATGTAAATGAGTTGCTCGCTTTAGAGTTAGATTAATAAGACTAAGAGTAACATTTCTAAACTAGAAAAACCAAGTTTTTAAGGATTACGAGGACTCACAAAATTGAGCAAGCACTTGCAAAGGTGTCAATCCCACTTCGTTTTCCATGGTCACCAATTTTGGATTGCGGTCCAACAATTTTGATGTCACGGCTGTCATGCCCAGAATCAAATGAAGAAGAGCATGCATGCATAAATCATTAGCAAAAGAAAAATTATTGTTAAATATACAAAAGAAATATGCTTCAGCTATATATACGTACATGCGGTTAGCTTTTAATTTGTTAGGAAACATAGTGTAACTGTGCAGTGGGATATCTTGTGTGGAGAAAAGTAAAACTTCAGAAAATCAATGTATTAATGACTAAATTTAGTGTTTAAAAACTTTTCGTCTGGGGTCACAAAAATGTTTATAGTGAATTTTTAAATATATATATATATATATATATATATATATATTATTTCGTTACTAATTTTATTTTATCATGTATTTATTGTTATGAAAAAGATATGTGAGCCAGCTTACTGTAGATTATTGTGTAGGTCCTCTTGAGTCTTTTGAAATAAAAATTCTGTCATTGGAATGTGCCCTGCAGAAGATGCTAATTGAATTGGCAGCATATCTTTTTGGCCTATAATCCATAGCAACTTTGGATTCTTGCCAAACAGAATTTCAGCAATTTTCACATTTCCAGAAATCGCAGCCAAACAAAAGGCTGTATTCCCATCTGCCATGCAAATTTCCAAATCTTTCACGTCCATACAATCAACCAACTTTTCTACAAAACTAGTTTGTTCCATGATAACTGCAACGTGTAGGGTTGTTATTCCACGAGCGGTCAATGGAATTCGCCACCAATGAGGATGAATATTACAAAAATTGGGTGAAGCCTCACTCCAATTTCCTGAAGCTGATGCTATATATATTTGCCTTTTATCCGTTCCTGCATTGATGCACTTCATTCAATCAAATTTCTTTTAGAAGTTTGACTTACCTTCAATAGTAATAGATACCATGCATATTATATATTAAATATAAATATGTTGTCACGTTATTTAATAAGTTTTATGTAATAGTTAATATGATCAAAGTACCTATGCACAATATATAATTTTCCAATTTTTAAATAAGACCGTGAAAATATCCCCATAGAGTTAATTGGTTTAAATAGTGGCTAGATATAATAATACTACTCATAATCTAAGGAATAATTTTTTCAACCAATGAGTATAAATTATATTATTAATAATTTAATAAATGCATCCACATTCATAGAAAATGAGTGATATCTCATTAATAGACTTCACAATAAATTGTGGATATAAAAGAAAATTAGTAATTAATACATTTGAAAGTGGTAATATGTTTTTTATAATTAGGAACAAAAAAATACTATCATTTGTTTCTTATATATAGGAATAGAAGTACTATTAGTTAAGATAAATACAATTTTGAATGGTGATGGCATTTTAATAGATTGATTATTTCATTATACTATATAGGTTCGAATAGAATTAACATTACTCAAATTTTTTTTTTTTGAGCCAAAATGGCGTGCAAAGGCATCACAATCATAGTGAGCGTTAGAAAGAGAGGGTCAGGAAGAGTATCGTTAGCATTCTCATTTTGTAATTAAAAATAAAAACAAAAAACATTTTTTCAAGATAATTAAATGGTATTGGCCCTAGACTTCCATGCACTGCAAATGTACTAACGGAGAGAAAAAAAAAATTAAATCTACAACGAATGTACTAGCGGCCAACAAAAAAATTTATAAGATTAAACCTAATTTCACGACATCTACGAAGTTGCATGTTTATGGTTTAATTTTTATAATTTTTTTACTGGTTACTAATGTATTTCATTACAGGTTTAATTTGTCTGCTCCTCTTCAAAGCATTTGCATTTTAATAAACTTGGCTTAAGTAGTTGTTTAGTCTTTATAATATAATTTTTTTTTTCATTTTGATCCTCTTAATTTTTGGTCCCTATAATTTTTGATTTTTTCTGTTTTGGTCCTGTAATTTTTTTTCATTAGATTTGACAGGCAAATCTAATGACAAAGACCAAAATCAAAGAAAAAAAATTTACAGGACAAAAATGAAAAAAAAAATAAAAAATAAAGGACTAAAGCCAAAAGATTCCTATTTTATAGGGATGAAATAGTTATTTGAGCCTATTTTGAGATACATAATTTAACTTAACACTATTAAGGTAAATTACACCCTCCACTCCTAAGAGATGCAAGTATTACACTACCTTCCCTTCTTATGTTAAAATTTAGAATAAATTACATTTTTCTTCCTTTAAGAGATGCGAGAGTATTGCATTGTCCCTCTTCTCTTATATAATTTAATCACTAAAAAATATTCATTATAGATTTTAAAATATATTTTTAATTAAAATATATGCTAAAATATTTTTAATTTACTAAGTTATTATTCACTCATTTGATAAAGATTTTTTTAAATATATAATTAAATTTAAAATAATTAAAAAATATCTATTAAATTGATAATTAAAAATAGAAATTTATATATAAAGTGTGTGTGTGTGTGTGTGTGTGTGTCAATTTATATATTTTAATAAATACAATATTACTAAATATTGTATTAAATAAACATAATATTTAGTAATATTTTTAAAATTAATTATATATTATATTTCATGAATATACATTTTTAAAAAAAAATTATAAAAATACTATATTAATAACATCAATTAAAAACTACCTTAATACTTGTGTTTAATTTTATCTTACTTACATATATTATTTTTAATTTGATTATTTTAAAATATGTTTTGTGGATATAATAATTAAAAATAAATATTTTAAATATATAATTAAATTTAACATAATTCGTAATAATTTTTTAAATAATAGTTAAAGGTATAAATTAAGAGAGAAATTGTTATATACATCTATATAATATTATATGTACAATTGATTAAAATATTTAAAATAAATTATATGATCTAGGATTTTTAAACAATAATAAAATATAAAATTTTAAATATATATAATAGTAAAGTGTAATATATTTACATTTGGTAAGGGAGGAGAGTGTCTTTTTATCACAAGGAGGGCCAGTGTAATATTTGGATCTTTGAAGGGCTGGTATTGTAAATGATGTTTTAGTAATAATTTTTTCTTAAAAAAAGTTAATGGAACTTTAATGAATTTTTTGTTTTAAAAAAAGTAAAGTATCATGTATTTGAATTTATCAAAGGAGGAAAGTATATTTTTTAACATAAGTGGGTAGAGTTGTAGGGATGTCAGTGGGCCAACCCCGATCCACGAACCTGATCAACCCAACCTAACCCAATTTCATTTCAACAAGTTGAGTTGGATTTAAATTAGTTGACCTAATTATAATTGGGTTTGGTCACAGGTTCATGAGTCTCCAACCCAATGAATCCGACCTATATTTATAATATTATAACTCTATTACAATATAACATAGTTACACTATTAGATTAAGCATTGGATTGGAATATACTTGTAATTTAGTTGATTTTTTTAGGAGAATTTAATTGATGTTGATCATATGCTTTGAATTGGCTTTATACGCAAATATTAGTATTTTTTCTGTGTGTGACTTTCTCCATTTGTTTTTTGGTAATGTAAGATGTTTAGCTTTCATGTACTAATGTCCAAGTTAATTATGTGCAAACTCAATTTCTACTAGCAAAGTTAAGTCTTTCTGCTACCAATAACACTGAAACTTATCATCTCGAAGGAGATATTATGTTTACTGATGATGTTAGCTTGAAGGTCTTCCTGTATCATTTACAAAAATGAAGATTTTTTTTAACTTTTTTTTATTTTGTTATTTTTTTAATTTTTAGAATAACATATTTTAATTAATCAATCCAACTACCCATCCCAACCCGATTAAGGTCGGGTTGGATTAGGTTGGGTTGCTTAACAAAAAACAGTAAACTCTACCCAACCCAACTATAATTTGATTGGGTTAGGTCTTAAATTGTCCCAAACTTAACTCAACCTGGGCCACTTACACTCCTAGATAGCAATGTAATATTCATATCTTTTAAAAGAGTGAAACTTACTCATTTGAGTTTATTATCATATTATTCTAAGGCTTAAATATGTTTTAGGTTCATGATAAATGATTGATTTTTATTTTGGGTCTTTAATAAAAAAATTCGTTGCATTGGATCCCTAATAAGTGATGATGTGACACCATCTCAACGGTTGATATATATTGGAAAGATTTGTTCGCAAGGGGCCACGTAATTACTTAACTGACAGCAGAGACTCAAAACAAAAGTTTTGATATATTAGGGATCCAATGCAACTAAAAAATTTATGAGGGACCCAAAATAAAAATCAGTCATTTATCAGGGATCTAAAAAATATTTAAGCCTTATTCTTAATTATTACATTGTTAATAAATATTTGTTTTTAAAAAAAATATCACTTTTAAATTAAAAAAAATTCATTATTTGTCAATAGTTTACATTTTCTTTCATCTGAATATAGGAACAAGACAACCTATAATTTTGAATTGCTTATTTGCGAAATAAATCAAGCTTGTGCGGTTAAAAAAAATTACTTTACTAAATAGATTTAAACGTGTTTAATATAAAAAATATTCAAATTCTTATAGGATGGCTTATTAATTTCATTTCATATATATATACACAATATAATATTTACATATAATTTAATTATATAATTTATTTATTTTAAACTTAAATATAATATTTTTGTTAAATGTAAGTTAGATCTATATTAAAGCCTTAACCTGTTTGCATAATTAAAATCCTTCATAAAAAATATTTATTTTTAAGAAAAAATAGGCTATGCACTGACACTAATTGTGCATAATAAGTTTATTAACTTTTACAAAATTATCTTAAAAGTCACACAAACGATGATTTGTAATTAGATGATTTTGTAAAACTTTTTTACATTATCAGTGTATCATCATTAAACTCTATTTTTAAATAGGTTTTTAAGCTAAATGAAGTTTTTATATTTATCCAAAAAGTCAAGCTGACCTAATTGTAATTTAGGAATCTCTCCTAATTGCACACGAATTAGGAAAGGAAACCATTCTAGTGAATAGCTTATGAGAAGCTTATTTTGAAATCTCCCTCTTTGATTTCCATTAATGATTAAAGACAATTTCTTTTATTTTAGCTTTTTTTTTTTTACTTCTGACTAATTTCTATTATATTAAGCTATCGTCTTCACACAAAGTACACAATATACAGAGGCATTTATTATTTTGTTCAGAATATTTATTCAGCAAACAAACAAAACAGACCAATGTTTTAAAATAAAATTAGAAAAAAATATGTCAAATAAATAATAAATTTTATTATTAAAGGAATTAGAATAATCCACTAAAATAAAAAAATATATTACTTTAATTTCTAAAATCATTAATCATACATTTAAGACATTATCAAACGTCATGTTACTTTATAAAATTATTATAAAAATAAAAATAACATTTAATAATTTTAAGGATAAAAATAATATTTTTTTATTGGCGGATAAAAATAATATTTTAAAATTTTAAAGACTAAATTAATTAATATTATATATAATGATTTTCTTAAAAACCGAATTAATTTGCTATGTAACTCAAACAATATTTGTGGAATAATAAATTATACGTTGCAATGCAGTTTTGAGATATAAAAGAAAGGCTTAATTGTAGATTTTATCATGCAAGTTTATTTTTTTTGCAAATTTTACCATCCAAATTTTCATTTTTCACATATTTTACCATCGCTGATGTGTAAAAAAAAGTAAAAAGAAAACAAAATGCCGTTGTTTTTTTATTAATATGATGGTAAAATACGCAAAAATTAAAAATTTAGATGGTAAAATTCACGAAATGATGAAAGTTGGGTGGTAAAATTCGTGAAAAAAACTTGGATGATAAAATTTGTAAAATGATAAAAGTTGGGTAGCAAAATTCATGAAAAAAAAAACTTAGATGGTAAAATTTATAAATTGATGAAAATTGGGTGGTAAAATCTACCATTAAGCGTAAAAGAAATTGTAATTTATGAAGCAGAAAGAATAATTAGCAAATAGAAGAACCAAGTGAAGTCCAAGAAGCCTTTGGATTCGCCCAAGAGGTCGAGATCCAAATGGCTCCTCTGGGTTCGTCCCTAGCTAGCAGTATTTTTTGACTTGGAAAACTAATCCTACATATATTTTGTTGAGTAAATCTATTCAAAGTTTTAGACCTTTTTTTTTTACGGATTCAAAGTTTCAGAGCTAAATAAGATTAAAATATAAAAGGTAATTACTATAACTTGTAAGAGTATTAGCAGCAATAACTATCTAGACAAATTAAAACCTAAAATGTTCTTATCTCCTTTCATATTTTTTTTTTCTTTTTGAAATTATCTTTATTTGGATATCTCAATTAAATTGTCCAAATGTTGTCACTAAAAATTAAATAATTTTCAAATATAAGAACAGAAAACAAACCAATTAAAAATCATACTGTTTAGCTCCGAAAAACAGCTTTTGGGTCCCAGTGATTGTAGATGCTCTGCTTCACCCACCACAATACTCAGTTCACAATAATCTGTAGATGTATTTAGCAAAGGATATGTGCATATCAGAATTGGAACATGAGTAGTGCAGGGTGGGCAGAAAAACAGAAAGAAATAACAAAGCCATAAACTAAATAAAAAACAGCGAAAAAATAATGGCAAAGAGCAACGCTATTCATACAAGTACTGAAATTTAAAAAGTAAATACGTTGTTTATGATTGAATTTATATTTATACATACGAAAGTACAAAATTTAAACTGTGCAGGCACGCATGCACGGAATGTGCAAAACTAGAGTACAAAATATTAACAATGTCATTAATATTAATAATTTAGTATTAAACATACTCTCAGGCTTGGGAATGTCATGTGCAGCTGACAAGTCAATTGCATCTGAGTCTGACATAACTCCTGAGCTTTCCTTATTCTATTTCAGGGGAATTCCTCAATTGCTGGTTATGATGATTTATCAAGTTGGGGTTGGCATTGGTCGGGTTCGGTCTAAAATATGCAGAACCGAAACAAACTAACCATGGAAAAATTTAACCCGCTTCCGATATCAATTAAGTTGGGTGCGGGTTGATCGAGTGGGTATATACCAGTTAATCTCAACCATTCAGGCTCCGGCTACTGGAAACAGAGTTGGGTATATGTGGAAAGTTATCGCCGTCAGCTACTTCATGCGATGAAGGCCAGAGCTACTTCAACATCCTGCTTGCCCTCAGGTTCTATTACAAAGCTCCTTCATGTTGAGATTGAAGCTACTGCCAAAGCACTACCTCTACCTGTTCTGTTAAGCGTTTTTACCCCCTTGCAATCCTCACATACTCAAAATACTATTCTACACTAAAGAGAAAGAAAAATATAAGTACAACGGGTGATAAAAAAGAAGAAGAAATATTCAAATATCATTATCCATATTTTAGTATTGAAACGTGCTTCAAAATTTAAGGAGCTTTAAATAACTTAAGCTACCAAAGTCACCTAAACAAATACTATTATCAATATTTTAATAATTGAGAGTTTGAAACGTACCTTGACATTTAAGTGGCTTTAATATGCATCTGGCTGGTAGATACATAGCATGTCGTATGGGTGGCAAAACAGGTTGGACCCGTCGGATCAATCCGTTTTGACCCTTTTTTTTTTTGCGGGTCGGGTTGGGATTTTCAACCCGTCAACCCGTTTTGACTCGCCCAGTTTTGACCCGCCAAAAAGCGGGTTGAGGACGGGTCGGGACGGGCCAACCTGCCAACCCGTTTTATAAAATAAATAAATAAATTTAATATTTTTTTAATATTTTATACATATATTATTAATATTTATTTAATTTATTTTTGTCTAAATAAATTATTATTCCAAATTTAAGGTAATATATATTTAATTTTTTTTAATAAATATTTATTATTTAGTATTGTTAAAAGATTAAAATAATTAAAATCAATTAAAATATATATATATATATATTTTTTTTTTTTAATTTTTTGGTTTTGGCGGGTTGGCGGGCAACCCAAGTAAAATGGGGCGGGCTTGATTTCGCAACCCATTTTTCTTATGCGGGGCGGGACGGGCCAACCCGTTTTTGGCTAGTCAACGGCGGGCGCGGGCTGGGACGGGTTGACCCGTTTTGCCACCCCTAGCATGTCGTGTGACTAAATTCGAGAAGCAATTTGAAATAACTAAAGGACTGAACTTTGAACATGCTCAGTTGAGGCGAGACAGGGATGTAGCGTCTGTTCGGCACCGATGATTTTGCAAGGATGGACGACGACAAAATTAAGGCTTAAGCGTCTGTTTGTTTCCGAAGAGAGAAATAATTTAGTGAAGATGGAAATGAATGTAGCTTGTTTGTTATAGAAACATGTGAGAAATAATTTCAAAATTGGTAGGACCCACCATACTATTTCTTATCTATTTTTATTTTGATCATTGGTAAATGGTACACAAATGTTAGACTACAATTTGCACGAATTCAAAAAGGAAACTTTTTATTGGTTAATAAATGACTTGAAATAAAATCAAATAAAATAAAACAGAAATCAGCCAAATTAATGTCTTTGTAACTCATCTCCATTGTTACCATTTCATCGCCTCTGTAATACCACGTTTGCTATCTAGCACCATTACTGAACCTTCTATATTGCTAGAAATTAATGAAAGAGATGGAGATTGGGATAAGGTTGAACTGTTGAAGGCATATATACGGAAAATTAGGGGACAACCTTAGAGTTTGATAACGGTGATAAGGAATCTTGCAGCAAAGCAGTTGTATAAGTGTGGATTCACATAAAATGAGTACGAATCCATTTTCGAGGTTGATGACACCAGGAAGCAAGACAGAGAGGAAGATTTATCAAAAAAAAAAAAAAAAAAAGAGAGGGGAAGAAAGACATCCAATCCTACTTTGTCACGTTGGTAGCCAATTCATTCATGTGGTGTGGTACGAAATTAAGTTCGTACTATTTAGCATTTTTCTTCTACTTTTCTCTCTATCTATCTGGTCATCCTTTCTCAATTTCTCTTCAATCAAAGCATCTTTTCACTTTATTTTTCACATATTTCCACTCTCTCTTTTTTATTTCCATATACTCTATTTCTCTCTTCTCAACCAAACTGTAATTATGTTCTTCTATTTTTCATAATTCACAATTTTAGTTCATTTATTTTAAAATAGAAACATTTAGTTTATAAAATATGTGATTTTGGTCATTCCGTCAAATTAGAAGCTTTCACCGTTAAGAGATTAACATTCACTACAACATGACATGGGCTTGAATGGCGTGAAACTAGTTTAAAATAAATTATTACTCATGATTTCATATTACGGCTCATGACTACCCAACCATTAAAATAAATTATTTTACCTTTTTTTAAATAATTTTTTCATCAATTTATTTACTCAATATTTAAAATAATTAAAAAATAAACATATAATCTCGTATCAAGTCACTATATTTGGGTTATGTCAAGGTCAACGTTAAACTCTTAACGGTCAACACTTCGAATTTGACAAAAGGAGCAAAATTACGAATTTTACAAAATTCAATGACTAAATGTCTCTATCTTAAAATAGGGGGACCAAAATTATGGATTGTGCAAAATAAAATGACCAAAATTGCATTTAAGCCAAATAATATAAGCGGTAGTTTGGTGGAGCTTATTTGTGAGAAAATTAATTAGGGTGGAAGTGAATCTCATAAAAACAAAAAATCCCTCCCTTATTTGATGGTGGCTCACGTGAGTAAATGTGCGAGTAGGGGAGGTTTTACCTTTGTACCTTGTTGCATTTGTTTTGGTAAGAAAGTTTACCATTTTATTTTTATTTTCTCATTTCATTTCATTCAAACCAAACTTTACTATTTTATTTTCACTATATTTCTCATCTATTTCTCTTAAACCAAACAATCTAACATTGTACTTTATTTCTGTAACACCCTAATTCTCTTAACCGATAATATGCATAAAATATTTCATTTAATTAATTTTGTAAAATGCCTTAATTAATTAAATTGCATAAATCGAGTGAAGTTAATAAAAACCTTAATGGAATTTTTTTTAACTTTTTATTTTATTTTATTTTCGAAAGTTGCGTTTTGCTTAATAATTAAAACGAGTCATCTAAAGTGGTAGGAAAATAAGCATAGCGTGGATTTTATTATAAAGGTACATTTAATTGCGAATAAAGCAGAATAAATAAAAGACAATTATGACTAGAATAAGAATATATACATGCACGAGTAAAAGAGTTATACATAAGGTTTCCCATGAGCATAAGTACATACACGCAAACCCAAAGTACAGAAGTGAAGTACATGTAGTGGTAAAGAACGATGACTGAAAAGTACATAACAAAAGTCTGAAGTCTAGGTCTACCCTTATGAAATACATTGAAAAGAAAAGAAGATCCTAGGACTCAGCGCAGTCATCACTAAACCCAACCCTGCATGTTAGACTAAACTCCAAACTAAAGGGGATGACAGAGGATCTCTAGCAAGATCCCTAAGAAGAAATCTCGTGGCCATCATCCACTGTATTCTCCTCAAAAACCTTCGACTTACTGTCCCCTAAGTACACGACTAGCGGTGGATCCCCTAACGGGCACTCACTTAATCACGTCTCAGATTCTCGACATAAAAAAGGTTTGGGCAAAAGGTGGGAAGCACTGAAATAAGTGTGAGCTCCTAGGATGGTGTGGGATCGAGAACAGTAGTGGGTACAAATGGACCCTCTAAAGATGCTTCAAAAGAGAAAGATGATGACGAGGGCGACGTAGGTGATGAAGACGATATCTTTATGATCTCCACAGGTGCTACCGTTAACTTCCTTAAAAAAAATGTAAGGGTGAGTCTTCCTGCTTCGTCAAGACAAACACACAAAAGAGACTTTAGGAAGTCACATACAAACTACTAACCACAACGGTGTGGTTATCTAATGGGTTCCACTCGTAACCCTAAATCGTTTCCATTACTAACTCTTTGAATCCTTTTCATCGCTGACCAGCTACTACTGGAACTCCCAGAACTCAGTGGTCTTACACAATTTGAACTGGATGACCATTCTGGGGAGTACACCCTCACCACGGTACAATGGCGGGCTCTCACCTCATGGTTATGCCTCGCATTTGTCGGGATTACCAAGTCGGCTATGTGGAAACTACTGACCACAAACTCGGCACCAGATCCCCAAGAAACAGCAAGTCAGCGAGCATACCTCAGGGTACCAACCTGTTAGATCATCCAAATTCTTTGAGGACTGACTCCTCAACTACTCTCCTCACTGGGATTTATTCTTTCTTGTCACTATGGGGTTCCGTTGCACATGGTACTGGATGGGACGAATTAACGTCGACCTTGAGACCCAGTCTCTGCTAAAAAACATGTTGTACCTATATATATACGAGGACAACTTTCCTCAGTCACACATTGGTGACCGCGCATTCGACCTCCGCCCATGGGATTTAATATTCTTCCAGTAGGAACACTCTATGTGACTATATTTTTATCTTGTATTTCCAACATTCCACCGTGCACTTATGTTTCCTTACGCGCGTATCAATACCATAACAATCTCGTCATATAACGATTTTATTATGTTTTATGCACATCTCGCCCTCTCAAGTCTTTTAATTATATATATAGATACTCATCGTTTGTTACTCTGCGCAAGGGTCCTAAGTCCCATTCTATATCCAAAGCACAAATAAAGAGTTCATTTAATTAAAATCTATATTAAAATTAATAAATTATAGCTTAATTATTTTTATACCCTCTTTTAAAATTTAAATTATCTTATATCGCATAAGTTGCCAAATTACTAGAACAAAGTTCTAGTCATCACAAGCACTCGCACCCGAGTCTTATGAACACATCACCTAATCAATCAACACAACCATACAAGGTCATACTACAGTTAAAATTAACTGTATCACACTGACATTCACACTCATAGACAATTCTAATGCTCGAGGTTCACACTCCTCTAGGTCTTTTGTAACACCCTAAGGGTATTACCATAGTTACGCTTAAGATTTCTAAGAACGTGAAAATTTTAAAAGCATTTATTCGACGTTAACAAGTGGAAGCTAACAAATTAATATACCAAATACAACTCAATTCCATATATCATTGAATACACTTTGTTCCTCATACATGGGTATCATACATTATATAATGTAAATACATAGGAATATTAAAAAAAAAACTACATCTTCCATGACAAGGCTCCATGCTCCGACGACACTTGCCATCACCTGTTTTCCTGAAAATAGGGAACTTAAAGGGGTGAGACATAATGTCTTAGTGAGTGCTCTAGGGACTCTACGGTTGGCTTAGACATTTCTACCCGAACAACCCATACACGTATCTCTCATGGCTTTACCCTCATTGGATCTCTATCACATCTTTTATTCCTAAGGTCGCACCTATACCTTTCACTCATGACACCTTTCATGGACTTTTCTCTCATTCTCACACATCCTCACCATCTCTATTTCATCGTTCCTTTAAACTTTCATCCTTAATAGCTACACTTCACACCACATTCTTATCTAATGTACTCAACATTCCTTAGGTTCTACTATCTTCTCCCTTTAACACTTAGATCAATTTGACAGGATCAATGTAACATCACTATTGTTCTAGGATATTCATAGCGTCCACCTTAACTTATGTATTCTTATTTCTCTTATTGTACTAACCCACTCTTATCGTCTGTCTAACAACTACCACGCATCTCGATCCCTTATAACATAAAAAACATACATACACCACCTGATACAATAACTCACGCACACCTTATTACTTTATATTTCTACATTGCAAGTCACAATGACTATTCTCAATCTTACAACACAACGACATAAAATAGAAAGCATACGCACGTTTCACACAATTTCATCACAACACAGTCCAACTCATTATACTACAACATTATGCTCATGCATGACATGTCCCTAACTCTATACTCAATGCTCATGTGGTACCATATCTAACTCAGGAGAATAGTCTAGGAGTGCGGGTCTACCCATAAGAAGCTCCATCGATGTCGATGCCTTCGGCATAGACTACACTACCTACAAGGATATCCGCATGTGGCTGTCAGGGTTACCCGACTTTGCAAGTACGCTCCAACTCATGGGATCAACATGAGCTAACGGAGTTTCCATACCAAGCCTCTCAAACCCCCAGGGTCCAGGCTAAACCTGTTGCGACCCTCACCTTCTTGGTTCACATCTATTCAACAACTCTCAAGTGTTATGATGCATGTCTCAAACATTCAAGCACACAGCGGTTCCACTGAACCTTACATCACACATATGTGAGCCCATCCTCGCCTCTCATAGGCTAGGTCACTCACGGTCTGAATACCACCCAAGCCCATCCTCGCCATCTCATAGGCTAGGTCACCTGTCTCAATGGAATCCAACAACACCTCATATCTCATACTCCTACATTATGCATTCACATTTCAAATCTACACTCATAGTTATATTATACATCTCATAGAATGTCAATCACACATTTAAAATGAATAATTACATAAGAAAACGAATATAAATCACATTCACAACAAAATTAGGTTCTGGACTCAAAGATGAACAAAAGTGCCAGAGTTGACCAGACGCTGGTCATCGGATGCTGTCATTGGATGCTGGGTCACTGGACGCTGGGTCACTTGGTTGCTGGGTCACTGGACACTAGGTCACTTGGACGCTAGGTCACTGGACGATGGTCTGCAGAATCGGACGCTCACAAAATTTACGATGAACAGAACATCGTAACAGGGTTTTCTGCAGAACCCAAGACCTCCCAAAGGATCCCAAACACCCAAAAACATGCCTCAAAGGTTTAGGGACAATTCCCAACACTTACAAGACTATTCCAAGGCAAAACAACACATTATAACAACAAATTCATATAATTTCATCTTAGGTCACAAATCCCCCAAATCATTAAGAACACAAAAGAAGGAAAACTCATTGCGTCATAATAATCAATCTCTAGGATATCAAAAAGGGGCAGAACTCCAAACATTATAACCCAACAATCAATTAGTACAACCTACCTTCAATTTCTCATAACCAACTCAAGAACATCAATTCCTAACTTAGGGTAGCAAGAAGGGGGGAAAAAGGGGAAGAGGTGAGTCCAACAATAAGAAAGGGTTGGGATAAACAAAAGGAAGAACACTCACTTAGACAGAAGCACAAAGGAGAGCTCCGACTTGAGCCTCTACGTTCCTTCTTCCTTTTCTTCTCTTCTTCTCCTACCATCTTCTCTCTTCTCTATTCTTTCTCTATTTCTCGCAAAACTAAACCTAATGTCTTACTTTTCCCTTCTCATAACACTTAGATGGGTAAGATTTAGGTGGGCTTAGCCCCTTATTAGGCCTTAGTCACTCTTTTAGGCCTTATGATGATGATGATGATGATGATGATGATGATGAATTTGTTGATTGATTCCCTTATGACCCAATTAACACATCTAGTTACCCTTCACAAAGCAAAAAAAAAATTGGGCTTTGCTATTCTCACCCCACAATTTGCTATTCTCACCACCCATGTGGGTGGTTTTTTTATTGATTTCCCAAAATACCCTTATACAACGAAATCGTGGTTCAGTTGTACACTTGTACAACGGAATCACGATTCCATTGTACAAGGGTACAACGTTGTACAAAGGAATCACGATTTCGTTGCACATTTTTTTTAATTTATCCTAATTTTTTGTAAGTTTTTATTTTATTTTTATATTGAGTAATGTTTTTTGAAATGAATAAATTTAGGTTTTAAAGACTTGGTCAAAACAAACATACCAATTTAATGTACATTGGTTGATGTATCTTATAGGATTCATATAGACCGTTGGTTTTAAATAGTTGGCAAAAACAATACTTGGCAAAAAATAAACATACCAATTTAACATGGCAAAAATCCTATATTTTGTTGGTGCTATTATGTTGCACATTGTTGTTGTTGTTGTTATTGTTGTTTGTTCTATGATTTTAATAGAGAAATCATTCCTTCTTTCATTATATTACCAGGCGCGCGCGTGTTGTTTATAGAGTTTATAAAGAAAAATGTAATAAACTGAAAACATCAACATCATTTATATAATAAAATGTATATACAAAATAAAAGTTTAGATACAAATATAAAAAAAAATACATCATAAATCAACCGCCTCTGCGGCCACCGCCCTCGGTCCTCCTCCTCTGTCTGCATCCTTGGGTGCTGCACCCAGCACCTAAGCCACTCTGTGCTATGCGCGATAGCCGCTGCACCAACTCAGGTCATGCGTGCCATCAGGAATGACTCTGGTATGCAACAACCTCTCTGCAATCCCAAACATCATCCAGTACTGATCCTACATAAACGAAAATTAAAATTAATAATTTCAAATCGAAAAAAATGTAAAAAATTATGGAAAAAGTGTTTGCATTACATTACCTCACACGAGTAATCTACACCATCTACAAACTTTGGCAGAGGGTCACAAGGCTGAGGCTGAGGCTGAGGCTGAGGAATGGGGTCGGGCATACTGGGCTCCGTGCTGCCTCTCCTTCCTCTGGCAAAATCACATATGGATGTGAATGCTCATAATACCACGCCAAGTAGTCGGAGGTGCAGGCCCATGGAACATCCTTTGGCACATGCTCGCCCAGCTGCACTCTATGTTGCTCTCACTCGGCCCACGTCTGAATGGATGTCTCAAATGGAGGACGAGGAGGTGGTGGTGGAGGGATCCCCTGTACGTAGCCGAACTGCCTCAAAACCCTCTCTGGTAGATAGGGTCGCATGTCTGTGCCACACCTTATGTGGCCAGAATAATATGTCTGCTCCAAGAAGGGTCTCTAAGCGACAGTCCTGTATCCATCATCAAATGGGGACCAGATGACGTCCTCCATCTGCAACATACCCAACAACTGCCTGGTCCCTTAAGCCTTGCCGGTACCCCTCGTTGTCCTCCATCTGGTAGCAAAGGGAAGCCTGGGGTCATAAGCGACATGCTTCCATCCGCCAACTGATGGCAGATGTGCAAACGCCCATGCCTGTAAAATAAAGAAAATAATTATGTTAACATTTGTATTAAAAATTACACAAACAAATGTGTAAACAACAAATAAATAATTTCTTACCATCAGTAACGTCATACAACCTCCACACTACTTGCTCTCCCGCAAGCTCATATAGGAGATATGGTCGTAAAGATAAGCCAATGCAGATACTCCCCAGGCGTACTGGGAGCAAGTGGGCAGATCGCTGAGGTAGCAGAGATAGAAAATGTTCACATGTGTGGAGCTCTTGTCGGCGAAGATGGTACAGCCGAGCAAGTGCAACAAGTACGCCCGTGAGGCCCACACATATGAACTAGACTGCACATACCTCTTGTATACCTCCCTCAGCCATGTGAGACGTACCCTAGCTCCTACCGTCGTAGCAGCATCAGCCTCATCGTCAGACACCAGGCCTAGCATGGTCCTCAGCAACATCCTAATCTCAGCCTTTGAAAAGGCGGTCGCTGGGCCGGCAATCTACAAGCCTATAATAGGTAACTGCAGCAGACATGACACATCATCCAGAGTGATGGTCATCTTTCCAACGGGCAGGTGGAAGGTGCATGTCTCCTGATGCCACCTCTCAATAAAGGCATTGACGAAGTCTTTAATCGCGATATATCGTGTATGATAAAGGCCCGTCAAGCCAGACCGATCCATGTATGCCTTGACCTGTGGCCGGGTAGGGTAGGGAATCAACTTCCCAGTGTGGCTGACCACCTTCAGCTCCTCCCGAGGCTGATCAATCCAAATATGTCTAGCGACGTGGTCCTTGTAGAACCCCAGCAGTGTATCAACTACAGGACCACTAGGAAATGGAGGTCCAATGATCCGGTCAGCAAATGGGATCACTAGGGCTGTTGGTTGTGGTACCTCCGCTACCTCTACATCAGGCTGTGGCACGTCTGCCTCAGCATCTACATGCTCTGCATTCTCTGGCTCATCATGTTGTACTCCTCCAACATCACGAGTATCATCTGCCCAACGACGGTGAGCAGATGCTATCACACATCGCTGGTCTGTCCTGTATGGCTGGGCAGGCTGACCAGCATCTGCAACAACATCTTCCTCCAAAGTGGAGGGATCCTGTCGGCGATCGTACGAAACATACTTCGTCCGAGCCATAATAAATCTGTAAAAAATTAACTAAAATACTTAGAACTTGATAAACAAAAAATAAAGTCAAATACTATATAACTAAATAAACAAATAAATAAACAAACTTACATTGTAAATATAATGCATTTAAAAATATAAAATTTTTATTTTAATATTTTTTTAATTAAAAAAATTATTCAATTAAATAATTATTTTAATTTAAAAATTAAATATTAAAAATAATACAGTAAATATATAATACAAATATAATTAAATATTTTTGTTTTAAAAAAAATTTACTTTTCAAATTCAAAATTCAAAATTAAAAAAAAAAATCAAACAGCACAACGAAATCGTGATTCCGTTGTGTTGTTTTTCAAAATCAAACATCACAACGAAATCACGATTCCGTTGTGCTGTGCCAAACTAAAAAAAAAAGCAAGGGGAAGAACATGAACCTAGTTTGTTCGACGGCGTGAGGAGAGGAATGTTTAGCGAGGTGAAGGGGTGAGAGTGGGTGTGAAGGAGAATCTGAAAGGAGGAAAGGAAGAAGGTAGAAGGAAGAAGGAAGAATAAAGAGTGATAGGGGCTGTGAAGAAGGAGAGGGAAGGGGCGCGGGGAAGGTGAAGGGGTGGGGTAAAGAGGGAGAGGTGGGGTGGGAGGGAACTGATAGGGGTAAGGGGGGGTAAATTCACCCAATTTGGGGTGAGAATAGCAAAATGAAGAGGTGAGAATAGCAAAGGCCAAAAAACCACACATCCCTATCACCCAAGGCCCGGCCCACTCTGCTTAACCTAGGGATCACCACCATTCTATTGAGAGAACAACAAGTCTTACAGAGCACAACACTCGCTTCCCTTTTTTCTTTCTCACATCCTCACTCTCTCAAAAAGCCATGACAACAACTATCTGAACCTCCGTGAACCACTAAACCTCCAATCTCCTACAACCTGAGAACTCTCGCACGAATCATCATCCCCTGACCACTACATCAGCAAGGCACTAGGATCAGCACGCACCAAGGCCATATATGGCACCCCCAGCAAGCCACTCGTAAGTCACATTAGATTCCAAATCATGCCGTTGAGTGGATCAACTCTTCACCATCTCGCCAACCAAACCAGTGAGCGAACCAACATCACACATCTGTTAGAAATTTTGTTTTACTTTTTCTTATCTATGTTGCTTATCACCTATTTGTTGATTTGTTTCTTTTATTTGTGGTGTTGTGTTTATCCTGGTTTGGGTTGACAAGTAGCCTTATCATTTTGTTTTTTCATTGTTATTATTGCGTTTGGTTTCGGTTATGTGTGATTTACTGCCATAGATTTGAGAATGGTATTGTCATCACAGGGCTTGCTTGATGTTGCAGCGTGATGGTCTCTGAGTCTTGGATTGGTTTTAGTGCCTTGTGCCTTTTCCTTTCTCACGTCTTCAAATTCTTTTTGCTTTTTCTATAATTTTATTCATTATATTTTTGATTGTGATGGTCCCAAATAGCTTTATATATTTGTGGAATTGTAGAGTAATTATCAAGGTACTGCCATCCTTAGTCTCAGTTTTCAGATTAATTGTACTTAGCAGGGATGGTTGTCGGTTTGCTTGTGATTGGGTCATTTGAAGGTAGAATTAAAATTTTAATGCCTCCGCTTTTAGTTCCTACGCGAGTTGCAAGCCTGAATCAATAGCTAATGCGTATTTGCTTTCTCAATTTGAGCTTGATTGTGGAAATTTTATTATGACTAATTGGCCTCCTTTTTATCATTTAGTGCTAATAAAAAAAATTGTAATCTTTTGCTAATTTGGTATCGGTGGCTCTCGGCCTGTTATTTCATATGCAGGGGCTTGATACTGTAAGGCTACTTTAGGGGATTGCTATTCTCACCCCTAAGAATTGCTATTCTCACTACCCAAGTGGTGAAATTAGCCCTTTACCCCTGTCAGCCACCCCCCACCCCACTCTCCCTCTTCCCCCCACCCCCTCACCTTCCCCGTGCCCTTCCCCATTCTGCTCACCTCCAGCACCCACGTCTCTCCCTCACGTCTCCCTCACCTTCCCCATTCCCTCACATTGTCTCCCTGAGGTTCGTCCCTTCCCCCTTTATTTTTTTCAATTTTACACAGTACAACAGAATCGTGATTCCGTTGTACTGTTTGAAAATTCAAACAGCACAACGGAATTGCGATTCCGTTGTGTTGTTTTTCAAGCAACACAACGGAATCGTGATTCCGTTGTGTTGCTTGAATTTTTTTTAAAAATTTTGAATTTGTAAAGTAAATTTTTTTTAAAACAAAAATATTTAATTATATTTGTATTATATATTTACAGTATTATTTTTAATATTTAATTTTTAAATTAAAATAATTATTTAATTGAATAATTTTTTTGAATTAAAAAAAAATATTAAAATAAGAAATTTATATTTTTAAATGTGTTATATTTACATTGTAAGTTTGTTTATTTATGAGCATTCACATCCATATGTGATTCTGCCAGAGGAAGGAGAGGCAACACGGAGCCCAGTACGTATGCCCGACCCCATTCCTTAGCCTCAGCCTGGTGACCCTCTGCCAGAGTTTGTAGATGGCGTTGATTACTCGTGCGAGGTAATGTAACGCAAACACTTTTTCCATAATTGTTTACATTTTTTTCGATTTGAAATTATTAATTTTAATTTTCGTTTATGTAGGATTGGTACCGGATGATGTTTGCGATTGCAGAGAGGTTGTTGCATACTAGAGCCATTCCTGAGGGCACGCATGACCATGAGTTGGTGCATCGGCTATTGTGCATAGCACAGGGTGGCTTAGGTGTTGGGTGTAGCAGCCAAGGACATAGACAGAGGATGAGGACCGAGGGTGGTCCGCAGAGGTGGTGGCCGCAGAGGCAGTTGATTTATGATGTATTTTTTTATATTTGTATCTAAAATTTTATTTTGTATATACATTTTATTATATAAATGATGTTGATGTTTTTAGTTTATTACATTTTTCTTTGTAAATTCTATAAACAACACGCACGCCTGATAATATAATCAAAGAAGGAACGATTTCTCTATTAAAATCATAGAACAAACAACAATAACAACAACAACAACAACAACAACAACAACAACAACAACAATGTGCAACATCATAGCACCAACAAAATATAGGAATTTTGCCAAGTATGTTAAATTGGTATGTTTGTTTTTTGCCAAGTATTATTTTTGCCAACTATTTAAAACCAATTGTCTATATGAATCCTATAAGATACATCAACCAATGTGGATTAAATTTGTATATTTATTTTGGCCGAGTCTTTAAAACCTAAATTTATACATTTCAAAAAACATTACTCAATATAAAAAATTAAAAAAAAAACTTAGAAAAAATTTGAATAAATTAAAAAAAATGTGCAATGGAATTGTGATTCCGTTGTACAACGTTGTACCCTTGTACAACGGAATCACGATTCCATTGTACAAGGGGGTGAAACAAATTTGTACAACGGAATCACCATTCTGTTGTACATATTTTTTTCACCTCTTGTACAACGGAATCGTGATTCCGTTGTACACTTTTCAACGGAATTGTGATTCCGTTGTTCAAGTGTACAACGGAATCGTGATTCCGTTGTATCCTTGTACAACGAAATCATGATTCCGTTGTATAAGGGTATTTTGGGAAATCAAGAAAAAACCATCCATGTGGGTGGTGAGAATAGCAAATTAGGGGTTGAGAATAGCAATTCCCATTGCTTTATTACTCAGGTATATAGTAATTGGGCTTTGATTTGCGTTTTGGTTTGCTGCAAGTTTATGCAACTTGGTTTAATGAACAAGTTGGAATCTAAATGAAGTCAATTAAGTGAAATTGGTGGGGTTGCATGTATTGATTTTTTTTGCTTCACGTTAAGTCCTAAATACTTGTAATTAGATTTGTTTTTAATTGATTTTATTCAAATATAATTAATGGCCTTGATTTGCATGGTATACGTTTAGCAAGTTTGGTTTAATGGAATCAAATTAAAATCTAAGAATTAATTAAAAAAAAAGGCCTTTTTGTGTTTAAAAAATTCTAATAATAAAGTTGACATCTTTCTTTGTTGCCTTTTTTATTTCTCCGAATTGCGAAAATAAAACGATTTCTTAGATCAAGATATAAATGCTTATTTCTAATAATAACGACTAATGAAATGTAGATTTAGTGGATGTCATCTTGAGTCTCGGACTTGCTTGACTATCACCAAAATCTCGTCTAGAGTATGCCTTTATATGGATACCCCGCATCTTTTAGGTCGCCTATCATAGTGGTTGGTATTCTGTAGAGTATTATAACTCTAGATATCAAAGAGTGCCTAAGATCCAACGTCTTGGCAATCTTTGCTCCATCTCACAGAATTAAAAACAACACCAATCAACAAAGTGAATTTCTACAAGAAGAACTACGTAAGTCTGATTTCTCCATTGCACTCGGAGATACGTAGGAGCAAGGGCCCACCCTTATCGATTTAAAAAAGATAAAAAATAAATATTAATAATCCTCCTTTTTTTAAGAAATAATAAATTGGTTTAATAAATAGAATTTCCTTTTTATAAATAAATAAAATAGTTTTTTGAAAGGCGTAAACTAAATAATTGAAAGTTACATTAATGTTGCACATTCAATTAGAGGTAATCGTCTTAAGATGGACGTTATAGGGTGCTAGCACCTTCCCTATGTGTAATTGATTCCCGAACCTGTTTTTGGTTTTCAAAGGCAATTTCCGTTAAAAAAGGGTTTTTTCCGATGTTTTCCTTAATAAACGTTGGTGCCGACTCCTCTGTTTTTAATTCTACCTTTAAACGACTCATTCACAAGCAAATCGACAACCATCCCTACTAAGTAAAATTAATCTAAAAACTAAGACTAAGGATGCCAGTACCTTGATAATTACTCTACAATTCCACAAATATATAACGCTATTCGGGACCATCACAATCAAAATTCTAATGAATAAAATTATAGAAAAAGCAAAAAGAATTTGAAGACGTGAGAAAGGAAAAGGCATAAGGCACTAAAACCAATCCAAGACTCAGAGACCATCACACTGCAACATCAAGCAAGCCCTGTGACGACAATACCATTCTCAAATCTATGCCAGTAAATCACACATAACCGAAACCAAATGCAATAATAATAATGAAAAAACAAAACGATAGGGCTACTTGTCAACCCAAACTAGGATAAACACAACACCACAAATAAAAGAAACAAATAAACAAATAGGTGATGAGCAACAGAGATAAGAAAAAGTAAAACAAAATTTCTAACAGATGTGTGATGCTGGTGTGCTCACTGGTCTGGTTGGCGAGATGGTGAAGAGTTGATCCGCTCAACGGCATGATTTGGAATCTAATGTGACTTGCGAGTGGCTTGCTAGGGGTGCCATATATGGCCTTGGTGCGTGCTGATCCTAGTGCCTTGCTGATGCAGTGGTCAGGGGATGATGATTTGTGCGAGAGTTCTCAGGTTGCAGGAGATTGGAGGTTTAGTGGTTCACGGAGGTTCAGATAGTTGCTGTCATGGCTTTTTTGAGAGAGTGAGGATGTGAGAAAGAAAAAAGGGAAGCGAGTGTTGTGCTCTGCGAGACTTGTTCTCATAATAGAATAGTGGTGATCCCTAGGTTAAGCAGAGTGGGCCGGGCCTTGGGTGAGAGGGATGTGTGGTTTTTTTTTGCTTTGTGAAGGGTAACTGATGTGTTAATTGGGTCACAAGGGAATCAATCCAAAAATTTGTTTTCCTTTATTATTATTATTATTATTATTATTATTATTATTATTATTATTATTATTATTATTATTATTATTACTATTATTATTATTATTATTATTATTATTATTATTATTATTATTTAATTAAGTCACACAACTTAGAATAAAAGAAACAAAGATATATTTTTAAATTTAAAATTGGATTAAATAAAAATAAATGGAAAAAAGATATTTCTTACTCCCCATCTCTCATTATTTGTTTTTCTTTTCTCCTCTTTTTTTGTACTTTAGATTTTCTTAATTTTTAGTTTTTTTTCTAAATACCCGGACGAAATTGGGTGTTAACAACTACCCCTCTTTACTTAGCTTTTACTAGATAATATGAATAACTGATGTTTTCATATTATCGTAGTAAAAGATAAGTAAAGATAGAAACCACATTTTCGTTCAGGTCTCAAAACAAAAACATTGGGTTGGAGAACTTCAAATGTAAAAGAGATGGGCCTGAGAACCCAAAATTTGAAAGCAATGGGCCCAAGCACCTGGAATGTAAATGCAATGGGCCTGAGAACCCGAAAATGTAAAAGCAATGGCCCTGAGAACCCACCATGTAAAAAAAGCATGGGCCCGAGCACCCGAAACATAAAAGCAATGGGCTTGAGAATCCAAAACATAAAAGCAATGGGCCTGAGAACCTGAAATGTAAATGCAATGGGCCTGAGAACTCGTAAATGTAAAAGCAATGGGCCTGAGAACTCAACATGTAAAAATAAAAAAGCATGGGCCTGTGCACCCGAAACATAAAAGCAATGGGCCTGAGAACCCGAAACATAAAAGCAATGGGCCTGAGAACTCGAAATGTGAATGCAATGGGCATGAGAACCCAAAATATGAATGCAATGGGCCTGAGAACCCAAATTTAAAAGCAATGGGCTCGAGCACCCGAAATGTGAAAACAATGGGCCTGAGAACCTGAAATTTAAAAGCAATGGGCCTAAGCACTCGAAATGTGAAAGGAATGGGCCTGAAAACCCAAAATTTAAAAGTAATGGGCCTGAGAACCTAAAATGTGAATGCGATGGGCCTAAGAACCTGAAATGTAAAAGCGATGGGCCCGAGCACCCGAAATGTAAAAGTAATGGGCCTGAGAACCTAAAATTTGAAAACAATGGGCTTGAGAACCCAGAATGTAGATGAGATGGGCCCAAGCACCTGAAATGTAAATGTAATGGACTTGAGAACCCGAAATGTAAAAACAATGGGCTTGAGAACCCGAAACTTAAAGAGATGGGCCTAAGAACCCGAAATGTAAAAGAGATGGGCCTGAGAACCCAAAATGTAGATGACATGGGCCCGAGCACCCGAAACAAAAAAGAAATAGGCCTGAGAACCCAACATGTAAAAGCAATAGGCTCGAGAACCCGCAACATAAAAGCAATGGGCATGAGAACCCGTAATGTAAATACAACAATGGGCCTGAGAACCCGAAAATGTAAAAGAAATGGCCTGAGAACCCAACATGTAAAAGCACTGGGCCTGAGAACCCAAAACATAAAGGAATGGGCATGAGAACCCGAAATGTAAAAACTTTGATACATAAACAAGAGCTTTGGTAAGCTAACAGGAGGGATAAAATGCCTTGAAAGGCCTAAGTTGAAAAGAAGGATATTGGTAAGCAAACCAAGGTGTAATGCGTAAGTGATGCATTATATGCAATGTATAAATGATGAATGGAATGCAAGAATGATGCTTGATATGCAAAACAAACCGCTATTCCACAATGAATGTTTTTCCTTACTATTTTTCTTTTCATTCATTTTTTTTTTCAAGTTTCAAATAATTGACCCTTTTGAAGTGAACCAGGATTCATGGATGAACAAGGATTAATTTCTTCTCAACCCACAAGTAACATGAGTCTTCTTTTGAAACAAATTGTTGCCATCATTTTGAATTGTCAATTGATTAATACCTTATTAGGGACTATCACCATGTTTCCTATGATTTTGAAATTTTCATTATGTGATGCCAATATTTGTTATCATATACTTTGAAGAAATCATAAGCAATGGAAAAAGAATGGGTACAAGGAAGCATAATGGATGCTAGTTGTTTCAAATTTCACTTACCTCACTCAAAGAATAACACAAAGATAGATTGACACGGGAAGTGGTTGCCCCAATTTAGATGATAGAGTGATATTTGGATATCCTAATTTCCATGATAGGGCAGAGTGGAAGACGAGACCCTTGTCCCAATTTATATTTGAGTGGATGAATAAAGCTGAGATGAATGATAGGTCAAGTAATTGCCTCAATTTATTAAGCTTAATGGATGGTGTCATAAGAAAGGACAAAGATGAAAGGAATTGTCTCGGCTTTGACTCGAGGGAATAGGCTCAAAGGGTGAACTGAGGGTTGATTGACATACGAATTGCCTTAGTTAAACTTGAATGATGAAGTCAAATAATGAAACAAGCATGGAAAAGGTTGGCCTAGTGTAAACTTGGGATGATAGATTAATTGCCCCTAGTTTAAATTTCTTGAAAGATCTTGAATGACAAGTCTTATGAGCATTTTTTTATTTATTATTTTTCCTCTTTTTCTTTGTCTTTTTTTCTTTTTCTTTTGAGAAACTATGTTGACAACAATGAATAAGTCAAGAATTTTGTCTTAGAATTAAAATTCAAGAAAATCAGAATAGTCAATCTTTGATCAGTATGGACTTTATTAGGCTTGTAATGTGGCCAATGGCTAAAGGGCTATGAAAGGCTCAAATTAGTGTTTGAGAGTTATTCAAAACAAGGATCTTCAATGTAATCCTGCATCAAGTATTTGATTTTGAATTTTCTTTCACAATTATTTTTCTTTTTGCCAATCACTTTTCTTCTTTTTCTTTTCTTTCTTCTTTTTGCCTATTCTTTTTTCGTTTCAAACATCCTTTTTTGATTCCTTTTTGCCTTTTTGTTTTGTTTCTTTTTTCTTTTCTTATTGCTTTGCTGCAATCACTCATTAAATGGACTTGATGCAAGCACTGTGTCAACCCTTAGTGTAAGGGTGATCCTCGTTTAGGGGTAATTTGAAGATTTTTTTAGGCTCAACTTGGGTAGCAAGGGATAATCTTTATATGTTTTTATTTTGGATAAAGAAAAATGGCCATACATCATTTCAAATCATGATTGCTTTATTTTCAAAAATTTTAACCTCGAGACAAAATTCGATGAGTTTAACACATGTTGCTCTTTTTTCCTTTTCTTTATTTTTGTCCTAACTTTTGCTTAGACTGCCCTTATGAGTTTTCAGTCTAATGGACTTTTCATTCATTTTTTTTTCATTTATTTTCATCATCAGTTTTTTAATGCTCAAAAGACTTGTCTCAAGCAAGCTTGTGCAACTGTCTAAATGGAGGCGTTGGGATCTTTAAAGTTAGGATTTATTTGAATAGTCTAACTCAAATATATAAAAGGGAGAGGAAGAATGAAAACTAATGAACTCATAGAAAATTCAAAGTGCACTTTATTAACAACAAATATTGAAAAACAAGGGAGCCCATTTGACAACAAAAGTATCCTAAAGTCTTGGGCAGAACAATAGGATTTATATTATTATCAAAACCATAGGAAACTTAGCAAACACCTAACTCAAAGGTATTGTAAACATCATAATTTCTTCTGACAACATCATTTTCCATGACCCAGAAATGGGTTATTCTCGATGTTAGGGCCGTCTTAAGCAAAATTCAACTACTTAGCATTTTATCAAGTCCTGAACTTTATGTTTTAGGGGTTTGCAATTTTTAGTTGCATGCCCAATGGCTCCTCCATGATACTAACATTTGGCATTAGGTTCATACCAAGCTGGAAAGGGTGGCTCTAAAGGTTTTATCGGGCATATAGTAGCCAATGAGTTACGAAGAAGGTGAGACAATAACTCAATATATGCCATGGGAATGGGGCCAAATTTCCTTTCTTGGCCTTTAGATGACCTTGGCTGGTCAGGACCATGGTTATGGTTCCACTGATGAACAGGTTGGGGAAGTACGACAGGTAGTGTTTGTGATGGGTGGTAATGAGGTTGGACTTGGGGTATGGGAGTTGTGATGTTGCAGTAATGTATGAATACGAATTGTAAGGAGCTTGAGATGCTTGTTGGAAATAAATGGTAAATGGTTCTGTTCTCCTTGATTTGTTATTATAGCATGAGCTTCACCTTCCCTTTTCATGAACTCTTTTGAAGACTTCTTGGAATTTATCGCCCCAACATATTCTTTAGCAATCTTCCCTCTCTTCAATGCCCATTCTACCCTTTCTCCAATGACCACTATATCAGAGAAATTAGAAGACACACTTCCAATCGTCCTATCATAGAAAGGAGATTGGAGAGTATCCACAAACATGACAACCATTCCCTATCTAATAAAGAGGGCTCAACTTGCACAACAATTTCCCTCTATCGCTGAGCATACTCCTTAAAGGTCTCAATATCCTTCTTCACCATATTTTACAGTTGTAGTCTATCAGGAGCCATGTCAATATTGTATTTGTATTGCTTAAGAAAAACATATGCCAAGTCCTTCCAAGAGTGGATGCGAGTAGGCTCAAGGTGCATGTACCAACTCAAAGTTGCCTCGGTCAGGCTATCCTGAAAGAATTGGATTAGCAGGTTATCATCATGGGCATGAGACGCCATCCTTCGACAATACATTGTCAAATGACTTTTTGGACAAGTAGTTTCCTTATACTTATCAAACTTTGGCACTTTGAACTTCGAGGGAACCACCACATTTGGCACAAGACATAGCCCAACGACATTTTTGAAACCATAACCCCTTTCTCCTTCTATGGCCCTTAGTCTCTCTTTCAAAATTTCAAAATTTTCCTTGACGACGTTGGTATGGTTAACTGGCATATAGACAGATTGGGGTATTTGAGTTGGTTCAAGGGTTCTTGTTTGAGGCTGGGTGGTATAGTTAGGGGGAAAGCCATATAGTGGGAAAGTTTGAGTTTGGGGTTCCTGAGAACGATTGGCCTGAAGAGGTACGAAGTGGGGAGGGTACACGGTGGCAGCCACCATATTTCCTTGTGTGTTAACTCTTTGCACTTGCATTGGCATTGAATCAAATATAGGTGGGTAAGAAAGGATCATATGTTCATCACTTCTTACAAAAGTGGTCTCAATTGCTTTCTTTTCCCTAGGGACTTCAAGGTCTCCAACATCTGATCCATTTGTTCCTTTAGAAGATTCATGTCACTCCTCAACTCCTTTTGAGCTTGTCCCAATTCATCCATCATCCTTGACTAAGCACAAGTCCGATAAGGGTGCCAAGGAATCAGTTTGTTTTTGTTCTTTTTCTACAAACATGAAACATGAGTGCAACCCCTTTTTTCTGACTAGAGAATTGCAAGCTTGCCCTTCAATTATAAATATCCTTGATAAAGCATTATTCAACTTGATTTCATGTTTCTTCGTCAAAGATACTCATGATCAAATTTTAACTCCTTACAATTCTCTAACAACTTTATAAAAAAGATGAAATAATGGAATTATTCTAACAAAACTTAAAATATGAACAAATAACAATGTAAGATAATATCCTATTTTTATTTCTCCACAACCACGTAAGCACACAATATTTCTATTTTTCAGCTTATGCAATGCAGATTTCAGCTTTTTTATTTTTTAATTGAAACTACATGGCAGAATGTAAAGATGCATGGAACGCAATACTAATTGAGCTAAATGGAAGAATGCAAAGATGCATGAAATGGACTTATTAACTTCTTTTCACAATGGCAGAATGCATACAATGCAAAATTAAATGGCAGCATGATATATGCAAGTACTTATAAATAAACACATTATTAAGAGGGTAAAGAAATGAAGAATGCTCCCTTTGTGTCCTAAATTGGGTCTTGCCTAGAGGGAGTTCTATCCTATGGGTCTATGGGCATATTAATATGTGATAACCTCCATAGGTATCTCTAAATAATCTCACATGCCTCTAGAGCCGAAGTCTCCTCCAAGACATTATCCACAACGATAGGCAACCTAACAGATGTGGCATATTAAGAAGAAGCAAACTCTAGATGAGGTTTTTACGATAACCAAGCAAGTCCAAGACCCAACATGGCAATCATTAAACCTCCACTCCTTAAACATAGGCCTGGGTATAGGACCCAAATCTTGAAGTGTGTGAAAAAGGTGTAAGCAAGTGCAGTGTATGAGGGGAGCATACCTTAAAACCACCCAAATCCAAACCTGCAAAACAACCAGAAAATTCCTAGACAGATGTAACAATTTGTCCTCTACCCTAAAGTTCAATAAACAGATAATATAATCAACCATAAAAATAAATAAGCGAAAAACACATAAATAAAAGATAAATAGATATACAACAACAAACAACAAGAAAGAAAAGGGGTAGTATAAATAAATAAAAGGTTACCTCAATTCTGCATATTCAATAATTATGTTTTTAAAAGATCCCCAATGGAGTCGCCATCTGTTTTTAAACGTTTTTTTTTTGCCATCCTCATCATGACCCTGGTTGCAACAATATAAAATAATTATGTTTTAGCATTAAAAAAAATCTGGACAGATTTCTCTTGCCCCCTTTCTCTCTCACCTCAATACACACACAGTTACACATGTTGTAATTTTTTTCTACTTGTTTTTGGGCTCACCAAAAATCGTCCTTGTAACACCCTAATGGGTACTACCATCTAACTTACACTTTAGTCATCAACCTAGATAATATAAACATATATGATATTATTGCTCAAGAGTATAACTGTTCAAGGGCCTACATCATTCTTAAGTAATTACATCTTATACATGAAAGGTAATCCTTATACATGGGATCCTATGCCAAAATAATACATAAAGAGTTCTTTTAACAAAAACTAGCCTATAAAGATATTGCTACATTAACATAATATCTTCTAGGCCTCTTGTCTCCATACTTCAAGCCTATTTAATCTGGAACATAAACACTAAACTAATGGACAGGGTCTCAGTGAGTGTTAAAGACATGGAACATCATCATTCATCATTCATAAAAGTACTATAAAGTACTATAATATGATACTTTTACATCTTTATTGACAAAATCTTAACATTTAATTTGCATGCTTTAAGTTAACTTTCTTTATTCTTTTCCCGTCTACGGCATCTATTGAGCTCAATATATTGAAAGGCATCCCTTTCCTTTTATGCCTTGGCCTCATATTATTCTCCTCCGGCCCGAGGAGTTATGCCACATCTTCGGAAGGTAGGAAGTGACGGAAGATCCCGCCTACCTTCTAAAGCGGGCAATTCATTTCATTTGCATGCTTAACTTATCAAAACATTATACTTTCTTTGATTAAACATATCTTTATCCTCATAAATCATGTAAACATACAAAACATATTAAGGAAAATAACTTGTAAAGATAGAACTCAACATACTATTCCAGGGGTCAGTTGTTTAAGCGAGGATATCCCTTAAGCAAGCCTGACCCTGACGCTTTGCTCTTAAGTGCCAAGTCCTTACGCTTAAGCGCCAAAGCACTAGGCTTAAGCGCCAGAAAATCCAGGCTTAAGCGAAAATTCCAGAGAGCACCTCTAACTCCAGGTGGCTCCTCGCTTAAGCGCAAAATCCTTACGCTTAAGCGCTAGAGTGCTACGCTTAAGCGCCAGAAAATCCAAGCTTAAGAGAAAATTCCAGAGGGCACCTCTAACTCCAGGTGGCTTCTCGCTTAAGCGCCGAGCATAGCTCGCTTAAGCGAGAGTCTGCAACTCTGTAGATCACAGGGGTCGTGTTTGTGCATACCCCTTTGCCAAAAATGCTACCCAACAACCGAAATCCTTACAAAAGATACAATAATGCTATTTAAACGATAAATCCCATACCAAACAAGTAAGACAACTATGATTTATGCATCTCTAGCAATAAATCCAAAGATTGGGGGTTGGAGTTCCTTTCCATGGAAAGAAACCTAACCCTCCTTCAATCTCTGTCCAAGCCACAGATGGAGGGATAGAGAAGGGTGCAAAACACTCACCAAAGACCTCTGGACTACGGATGATGAGTGGGGTGTTGTGGATTCCCTAGCTTCTTCCTTATTCTTCTTCCCTTCCTTTCTCCTTCTCCTCTTTCTCTCTCTAAATTTCTGTTTATGTTTGTGTTATGTGTGGGAGGGAATGGTTTGGGTATATATATATATATATATATATATATATATAGTTAGCGTTAGGTCCTTACTCTATAAGTTACTCTAATGCACACACTGCACTAAAATACCACAAAAAAGCTAAATAGACAAATTCCGTTTTATTATTATCATCATAATTATTATTATTTATGGGGATGTTACAGTCCTAGAGTTAGGTGTCATTAGTAATTAGGCCCAACTAACTTAAGTTACTGTTTTAGGTCCAATTTTAATTCTTATTACATAGAATTATACAAGGCGGCTTATAGTCTTTACTAGTCACAACACCTATTTTTACTAACTACAGTCTAACAACATATAAATTTTGTAATTAAGGCCCAATAAATCTCATTTGTAGTTCTAACATAACTTTTTATTTTATTAACAAGACCAAACAATACACCAACATCTTAGTTAATTACTTCTAACATCTAATCCATTAAGAACAACTTTAACTATAAAATATCACATAAAATAATACATATCACAAGCAAATAAATAAATTCAAAATAATTAAATAAATTCAAACAACGTATCAATAAAAAGAAATAAATTAACAAGGTTAAATTGTGAAACATAACCACCATGAATTAAATTTCAAGAAAAAATCACAAGATTAAAGCAAATAAGGAATTAACCGCAATTTTTAGCATGTCAAATTCCTTCACATCAAACAATTTCATTTTAAGAAATAATTAAATGCCTTAAAATATATCAAACAAATAAATTCCTATAAGGTGAAAATTGGGTCGTTACAGCTCTCCATACCTTTAAGGAATTTCATCCTCAAAATTCGCGTAGAAGTCCCATCTTCCAAAATGAGATCTCTATTGAACAACACACATCAAATCATTTGGTGAATAGTTTGATCAAACAAATGCCATGCATGTAGATAGGTCCTTCCTTTGTCTTCCTAAATTGTCCTCGATCGTGGCTATCTTCCTTGTTGTAGATATAAAAGCTTTGTCAGACTTAACCTATGGGAGATACCTTCAGTTATCTCAACCTATTTAAGTTATCACACACATCACTGACTACTATTCAGTACTTAATGTAGCTTTGAGTTGATCACTCTTAAATTTACACCATCATACTTAGGACAGATGAGGCATAGACAAAAGATCCTCCCAAAAGCCCATAAGCATGCACATGGAAAACACTATCCATTCTAATCTTTTTAATAACATTTTCAACATTTGTCCCACTAATCCTGCATTCAAGAATAGCCACTAAGTCAAGATCATAGATCCTGATGTGGTCACGAACAAGGTGAGAGAAAGCTTTTTTACCTGCACCCGAGAATTCCAAATTAAGAAATTCATAACAAACAAAAATAAAAAGGGGCTCCAGCTCAAACTCATATAGAAGCTTAAACATTCAGGTCATCCACCAAGTGGTTAACCTACATAACGACATCCAAGGATCCATCATTAAAAATCGGGTGTCCAGGGACAAGAACCAAGGCATCACCATCCCCTAGGCCAGGTAGTTTATTTGGGACCTAATTAACCAAAAAAGACAAAGAGGGACCATGCACATAAACTAGGTGGGGTGGGTTAAGGGATGGCAATGAAGGTAACAAGGGTGGGGTGAGGGCGAGGTGTTTAGGGATAGTGGTTATAGGTTGTTCCAGAACAAGGACCATAAAGCTCGGGTTAATATCATTACCATAATGGTTTAAGGCTAAAGGATATCGTTGAACAGGATTGTGGGAATTGAGGAGTATGGTTTGGATAGACGATTAGATGTTTTGGACATTAGCTTTCGAGGGTTGGACTTGGTCTTACCATGGGAAGAGGTGGTAGAGGATAGAGGGAAAGGAGGATTGGTTGGCTTTGAGGTAATGGGTTCCTTTAGAAGTGTTTCCATGGGTTCTAAGTCTTTTGTCTCGATTTCCAAGACCCCAAATCAAGACCCTATTGCCCTAGGATGATGTGACTCGTCGATAGTAACATAACTATAAACTTTTGGGGGTCGCTATTCTCACCCCAAAATTTTTAAAAAACCTATGAATTTACCCCATTGCCCCCTCAGTTCCTCCCACCCCTCCTCTCCCTCTTCCCCCCACCCCTTCACCTTCCCCGTGCCCCTTCCCTCTCCTTCTTCACACCCCTCTCACTTACTCCTTCTTCACCTTCTCGTCCCCTTACTCCTTCACTTTGCTTCTTCCTTCATCTCTTGCCTGACATTCTCCTTCTCCCTCCTCTTTGTTCCTTCCTCTCTCGCCCTCACATTCTCCTTTTCCCTCGCAGGTACGTCTTCTTTCCTTCTTCTTTTTTTTCCAGTTTCACGCAGTGTAACGGAATCACGATTCCGTTGCACTGTTTGAAAAATAGTGCAATGGAAGCAGTGCATCAGAATCGCGATTCCGTTGCACTGTTTTTATTTTTTAAAATTTGTTTAAAAAATGATTTTTAAATTAAATTTTTATTTTTCAAAAGAAAAATATTTCAGTATGAAAATTAAATGAAAATTATATTTACTATTTACATTATATTTACATTATACAATATATGAAAATTAAATATTTAAATGAAAATTAATATTTTTAAATGTATTTATTATTTATATTTTTTTGTTAATGTTTGTTGTTAATGTAATTTTTTTGTTAATGTTTATCCAGTTATAATTATTTTAGTTTATTTTTTGTTTATTATGTTATAATTATTTTAGTTTATTTTTTGCAGGTTTATTATGGCTTGCACGAAATACGTTTCTGATGATAGCCGACGAGATCCCTCCATATTGGAGGAAGATGCTGATGCAGATGCTGGTGAGCTTGCCCAGCCATCCAGGGTTGAGAAGTGATGTGTTATAGCATCTGCTCATCGTCGGGCAGATGATATTCGTGTGCTTGCGCTACAGCAGCAAGCCGAGGATGTGCAGCATGAGCCACAGGCAGCAAAGGCTGTAGAGGTTGTACATGCTGAGGCAGATGTGCCACAGCCTGACCCAGAGGTAGCAGAGGTGCCGCAGCCAGCCCCAGAGATCTCGTTTGCAAACCAGATCATTGGACTGCCATTTCCTGGTGGTCTTATAGTTGATACACTACTTGGGTCCTATAAGGACCACGTCGCTGGCCATGTATGGATCGGTGAGCCTTGGGAGGAGTTGAAGGTGGTCAGCCACACTGGGAAGTTGATTCCTTACCCTACCCAGCCACAGGTGCTGGCGTACGTGGAGTAGTATGGCTTGAAAGGCCTTTATGAGGCCCTATATATCGCGAATAAAGGCTTCGTCAATGCCTTTACTGAGAGGTGGCATCAGGAGACATGCACCTTCCACCTACCTATCAGAGAGATGACTATCACTCTCGATGATGTGTCTTGTCTGTTGCAATTACCTATCACAGGCTTGCAGATTGCCGGCCCGACGACGCCCCTTACTAGGCCATACATTAGGATGTTGCTGAGGACCAAGCTAGGCCTAGTGTCTGACGACAAGGCAGATGCTGCCACGAGAGCAGGAGCTAGGGTACATCTCGCATGGCTGGAGCAGTTATATGATAGATACGTACAGTCTGGGTCATATGTGTGGGCCGCACGGGCTTACTTATTGCACTTGCTCGGATGTACCATCTTCGCCGACAAGAGCTCCACACATGTGAACATTTTCTACCTCTCCTACCTCAGCGATATGTCCACATGTGCCCAGTACGCTTGGGGAATTTCTACATTGGCGTATCTTTACGACCATCTCTCCTATGCGAGCTTGCTTGACAACAAGCAGTGTGGAGGTTCTATGACGCTACTGATGGTAATGAATTTTTTATTTTTGTTTTCATATTTGTTTGTCTATTTCTTAATACAAATGTTGACATAATTTATTCTTCTTTATTTTACAGGCATGGGCATTTATGCACTTGCCAACATTTGGCGGATGGGAGGAGTTGCCATATGATCCTCAACTTCCTCTTGCTGCTAGATGGAAGATGACGAGGGGTACCAGCAAGACTTGGGGGACCAGACAGTTGCTGGATCAGCTGCAGATGGATGATGTCATTTGGTCGCCATATGAGACACACAGGGCTGTTAGACCTCTTTTACAAAAGGCATACTATTCTGGCCACATCAGGTGAGACACAGACATGCAACCATATCTGCCAGAGAGGGTCTTGAGGCAGTTCGAGCACGTACAGGGGATTCCTCCACCACCACCTCCTCGTCCTCCCTTTGAGACTTGTATTCGGACGTGGGACGAGTGGAAGCAACATGTAGTGGAGCTAGGTGAGCCTGTGCCAGTGGATGCTCCATGGGTCTGCACCTCCAACTACTTGCCGTGGTATTATCAGCATTCACAACCATATATGATTCCACCAAAGGAAGGAGAGGCACCACCAAGCCCAGTACATATGCCCTTCCCCACACTTCAGCCTAGTGACCCTCTGCCAGAGTTTGTATATGGTGTAGATTACCTGTGTGAGGTAATGTAATGCAAACACTTTTTCCATAATTGTTTAAATTTTTATCAATAAATAATTACTAATTGTAATTTTCATTTATGTAGGATCAGTACCGGATGATGTCCAGGATTATAGAGAGGTTGTTGCAGACCAGAGCGGTCCTAGAGGGCACGCATGACCATGAGTTGATGCAGCAGCTATTGCGCATAGCACATGGTGGCTTAGGTGCTAGGTGCAGCTCCCAAGGACGTAGACAGAGGAGGAGGACCGGGGGCGGTGGCCTCAGAGGTGGTTGATTTTTTATGTATTTATTGTTATTTTGTATGTACATTTTATTATATTTTACAGTTTATGTTGTGAGTTAATTACATTTTTTTCTTTATAAACTCTATAAACAACACGCGCGCACCTAGTAGTATAATGTAACAAGGAACGATTTTTCCATTAAAATCATAGAACAAACAACAACAAGCAACATAATTGCACTTCTACAGATATTTCATAAAAAAAAAAAACAACAACCAACATAATAAAACTTCAACATACTTCTCATAAAATAAAACCTTTTCTACATAGATTTTTTTTCATTAGAGCTAGTTGTCGCCATTGTCTCAAGCATAAGAGCAATAATCTATTCGATAGATCTTGGTTTACGCATCAGGGCAAGGATTTCCTCGGGAGATCGACCAAATGTTGCATATAACTCAATCGGTCCTTTTGAACGAAATTCACAAAAGTTGAAAAATATCTTACCCACATCATTGTCATCTTTAAGCTCCATACAGTCGTACTCAATATAACCATCACCTACATATACAGGTTGATGGCAAAAAATGTCAAGTAACATTTTGCTACCTCTGTTGGCATCCTTAACTATTTTTTTTAAAGCAACAAGCAACATGTCCTCACTTATTCTAATGAATTTAGGACCATAAGAACATTGAAACATTACCCCCTGAGAAGTTGATATCATGTCACCATTGTAATACACAGCCACAAGAGATCCCTCTATCTTTCAAGCAAATACTGAATATAAACACACTAGAATGAGCTGCCTTATACCAACACTACCCATGTTTTATACTAGAAGATTTACTGTTCACCCATGACTCAATTATCACACACTCTGCACTTTGTTTAACAAAAAAAACAATGGTCAAGATTCCACCGACTTAATATACGGTTTAGATCACATTGATCCTTATGACAATACTGTTTGCTTGTCAGATGATCATTAACAACTTTGTTTTTTTGTTGCAGAAAAAGCAACTGTCTATATTCACCCTAAAATATCAACCATCCACATTACATCAATCAATGTGCATTAAATTGGCATGTCTTTGTCAAGAAAATTAAAATATCAACCAAAATTATACATTTAAAATAAAATTATTTTCAAAAAATAAAAACATAAAAAAAATACACAACGAAATCACGATTCCGTTGTGTAGTCCACAATGAAATGATTATGTGGGAAAGGCAATTTCGGAATAAAAATTCCCACTCTTGTGGGTGGTTAGAATAGCAAAAAGTGGGTGAGAATAGCAACACCTTAAACTTTTTTACTCTCTTTGGTAGAGTTTTGGTTTGTTTAAGCATCATATTTCTACGTTTGGGTTTCTTAGCAACCATCCAAAGCCCAAACACATCATTAGCATTCCTTTGATCACCCTTCTTTGGGCCCTCCACGGGACCTAAAACGTTTAAGGAATGAGAGGTCATCTCTTTGTGGGTGGCGTCCATAGTGTGCTGAGTAAATTCCTTATCCAAGCAGCCACTTTCCTGAGAGAATGTTCAAGAGGGTTGAAGAAAGGTATCCACCTTTGAACTAGGAGATAGTGATAAAAAATTAGCCAAGGCCCCTCAAGAAGAGCAAACCTATAATCATCCTCATACCTAAATCTGACCAGAAAATAATCGTCATGGAGGTCCACCGTTTGTAAAACGCCAGCCCTTGCTCAAATCTTCTGCAATCTTGCTGAGAGGAATTTTAGCGTTATTTTACACAAGAGTTTGATGATGACAAAGAATTGCCAAGGTCGACACCATTTATCATCAGTTTCAACTGACATTGTCATATTGGGCCTTAAGATGACCAAAGGTTTAGGAGCGAGACCATCATCATCCTTTTTCAGGTAAGGACAATTGTCCTTTGTCATAGCATCAACAATGTCCTTCGGGTTGATAGAAAATTCCAATAATGGCTCTTTCATGGTCACATCAGAACCCACCACGGAGTCTTTTGTAGGATACCGAAGGCCCAACGAGAGAAACATCCCCAATAGTTTCCTCAGATTCCCACGTTGTCTTCTTCGTCCATCTTCACCTTTTTCGTACTCCTATCCTTAAGGTATTTCTCCTCCTTTGAGGTGGAGGGGGTGGCTTTCGAGAGTTTGATGACACTAGGGTTAGCATTTGAGAGAGACACTTTTTCCACTAGGAGTTTGTAATGTATACTGACACGACATTCCTAAGGACAAGGAAATTGAAAGTTTCTTTCTTGCTTTTGTCATGGTAGGAAATTTTGAAAACTGGAATGAATGAAAATAAAAGGTCAAACAAATAATATGATTCCATACTACCTATTTAAAAAATTATTTGACAGTAATAATAATTATAAATGAGTTTTACTATTTTCACATAAGGTATTACTGTAAATGATACTTTAAAAAAATATATATAAGTTAAAACATTTTCATGTCTTTAAAAGTAGTAATTTTTGTAATTTTTTAACATTTTTTATATTTAAAATTAATTATCATAATTTTCAATTAAAAATAAATAAATATAAGAATGATAGTATATAAACCACTAGTTTGACTTAATTATTTAGTAGTAAACATTTTTTAAATATGAAAGAATTTTTTTTAATAAAATAACAATAATGAACAACAATATACTATACGTTTTTTTTCTGCTTGTCCTTTTCCATAATTGCTGGTGAACTAGAAGTTCCATCCAAATAATTATTTAGTCTTATTAATGAGAAGATTTTTTACTTAACCTAAAATTGTCATCATCTAAATGAAAGCGTTACAGCATTGTATGCATAAAAAGTAATTCAATTACCTTGCAAATGTTTAGATGGCCGATAAGGGAGAAAAAGAACTCAGAATTAAAAAAGGGAAAATATGTTTGTAGTTTGAGAGATTGACAAATGACAATGGAGTGGAAGGGAATGAAAATTTATTCCTAATATATATGTTTCGTGTAAAGACTTCATATTTCTGTTTCACAAAATATAATGGAAATTGGAAGAAGTAAATTTGCTTAAGTCAAAATTAACATTGACATTTGGCTACATAATCTTCAATAGATTGAGCGATGATTGTTTGATTGTGGATTTAAATAATAAAAAAAAAAAATATGGTTGTTCGATTAGTAAAATTCACAACAGATGCCTAATATTTGGTCACAAATTAATTATTTAAGTACCACATGGAATACAAAGCAATATACAAAGCCAACCTTATCTTCCATCCCAATATTTCATTAAACTTATTACTCTTTTTGAGTACTTCATATCAATTCTATATATGCTTAGAATTGAAAAAGGTTTTCTTTATCCTATTTATTCATACTATAATCTCCTTGACCTTCTATTGAATTAGTTTCCAAAATTTGTCAATTTTATTTGTGTTTAAATAAAATAGTTTTTCTTTTGTTTATAATTGTATTTTGAGGGATAAAGGTTAAGGAAATGGGACGTTACCCTCTGACATGTACGTTATGCATGTTAGCAATTGCTCATGATTGTAAATTGATATAAACTTGTATATATAAAAATGTGATATATACTTGGCTAGTCGAATTATTTCGATCCATACTAGCTGATGAAATGTTGGCTTGCATGGAATCAATTGGTGGATTTTTAGTTCATTCTTTAATTATGTTGTCATCCCCCCAACCTAATTAATTTTATTATTATTATTTTCTTCTTTGTAGGATATGGGCAATGAATCTAGAGGGGGGTGAATAGATTCTTTAAAATTTTAAAAGATAATTTCTCTTGTTTGAAAATATCTATTCACTTTCCTTCTTTAGAATCCAAATATTTTAAAGATTTATCAGAGTTACTTTCTAACAGTGATGTATGTTGAAAAACAAAAATTCAATTGATTTCTTGAACAAGATATGAACTAAAAAGATAAAGAAAGAGAGAAAGATGAACACATAAATTTATACTGGTTCAGTCCAAATTGGACCTACATCCAGTTGATCTAAGAACCTTAGTTAGACCTTCCACTATGAATTTCAAGGTTACAAGCACACTGCACACACAAGGAATTCAAATAACTCCCATAAGTTGAACCCTACAAGAAAAGAAAGATAAACCCTTGAAGAACCCTACTACAAGAAAGAAACTAAAAACCCTATTTCAGCAATCAATATACTTCAAAATTAATCAAAGATAATAGAACGAATTCACATGTAGTGAAGATCTAAACAATTCAGTTCTATATGAACCAACCAAGCTAGTCTCTCCAAGCCATTGATCTTCCTTGAGAAATTTCAACTTTAAGAAGATAAAGATCAAATAGACTTAGAACTCTTTTTATGCTATTCTCTCAATGTATATTAAAATCTTTTATTTATGAAAAGCATTATTTTTTAGAGAGAGGAGGTGCTTCTTTTTATAAAGTTTTAAAGATATAACAAAATTAATCTGTTACATAGGTCATGTAATCTGTTAAAATGCTCTTGAGGCACTTGGGTTCTAATTTAAGATCAATTTAACCTGTTACATTTGCATGTAATCTGTTAAATTGCTCTTAAAGATCTTATTTCATGTTCTGGGTTTGATTTAATCTGTTACACGTCTGTGTAATCTGTTAAATCGAGCTTTACTTCTTTTTGTAAGAACTTCTAGTGCATGATGTAATCTGTTAATCCATGATGTAACAAATTAAAATAGAACCATGAAATTCTTTTAGAAACAAGAAATACTTCATGTAATCGATTAACTCGAGTGGTAATCGATTACACAATGTATTTTAGCTTTTCCCAGACAACTAAAATACGTTGTAATCTATTACATATTTTATGTAACCGATTACTACAGTAAGTTTCTAGAAAATCAATACAAAATGACTTGTTCAGACTATTTGGTTATCACCAGGCATAAACTAAGTCTAAAAGTAACCACACATATGCCTAAGTCTAGAACAAACAATACAATGCCACATCCTTTCATGTTTGGCATATGAAAATTGAAACCAAAACTCTAAAACAATAAATTCTTCAATCTTCAAGTCAACATTCTTTTTAAGAGATTTCCTTTGAATTGAACAGAACAAAATCAATTTCACTAATGAAAATGACAAATAATTACACCAGACAGTAAACACGACTCCTTCAAAATAGTCCCAAATTGTAAAATATCTGGTGCCACCCTATAACCAATTTCATAAGCACTGATTGGAAACAACAGTTGTCGCATCCTGCAAATTACTAAGAAAATGAAAATGATACACCCAAAAACAACATCTCTCTCACAAACAAAATATTTTGTTAAACTACAGTAGTTGATTCAGCTGTTCTTCAATCATCAACTCATTTTTCGTTTCAATCTCAAATGTCTTACTCAGCCAGCTTTGTTTTCTTGCTACCACCCTTTCATTTTTTGCTTCTATGTTTTGCTTTCTTGCTATGTTGTTTGCGAGGAAGACCTCCATGAAGCAAAAAGTGAATTAATTTTGGCTGGGACTGGAATTTCATATGTGAATGCAAGTGATGATAGTACTGCATAAATAGTTGTTTATCTTAGTTGTCAATGTATGCTAACATAATTTCTTGAAGATATATATTGACAACTAACATAAACAACTGTTTATGCAGTACTATCATCACTTGCATTCACATCTGAAATTCCAGTCCTAGCCAGAATTAATTCACTTTTTGCTTCATGGAGGTCTTCCTCGCAAACAACATAGCAAGAAAGCAAAATGTGGAAGCAAAAAACAAAAGGGTGGTAGCAAGAAAACAAAGCTGGCTGAGTAAGACAGTTGAGAATGAAACGAAAAATGAGTTGATGATTGAAAAACAGCTGAATCAACTACTGTAGTTTAACAAAATATTTTGTTTGTGAGAGAGATGTTTACAAACAAACTAATTACATTAGTTTCTACTTTAAAACAGCATATATATATATATATAATATATATATATATATATATATATATATATATATATATGGGGTTCGCTAATGTACACACACCACTTTTTCAGTTGGAGTGCATTAGTAACCTGCACCAAAAATCTTGGACAAAAATACCAACCAACTCTTTTGTTATAGTAAACTTAATCCAGGGATATTATAGTAATTATGTTTAATATTTTTTAAAAATAAAACATATCATTTCTCTCTCCTCTCTCATCATCACACGTCTCACCACTTATTCCTCTCTGGTTTGTCTCTTTCATCTCACGCACATATTAAATTTCTAGACTTTCTTCAAAATTAACAATCTTTTCTGGGTTTGGAAAATGTAAGCATAAATCTAAGTTCAAAATGACACTGCAATGGGTGGGGATGATTAGAAGAAAGGGTGGATTTATGAGTGGTGGGAGGGAATAGATCTGCATTGTTTTTTTTTTATAAATTTACAGGGGGAAAATGAAATAAAACCCTTTTTAATTAAGCAGCCTCGCCATGATCAGACTTGATCAAATTTCTTATCCAGCAAATAGGCTTCATTCAACAAGAAAACTGCAGTGAAGTAATAATGGTATGTTCGATTAGATACAAAGACTGAAGATCCATCTTCCATTAGTGACAAACACGTGAGAGATGGGAGAGAAGAGAGAAGAGAGATGAGTGGTACTGGGAAAACGTGTGAAGATGAGAGAGGAAAGAGAAATGACATGTTTTATTTATTTTTTAAATTAAATATTAAATTACTATAATATCCCTAAATTAAGTTTATTAAAACAAAAGAGTTGGTTGGTTTTTTTGTCCAAGATTTTTGGTGTAGGTTGCTAATGCACTCCAAAGAAGAGTGTGTACATTAGCAAATCCCATATATATATATATATATATATATATATATATATATATATATATATATATATATATATATATATTGGTTTCAAACTATGTGCTCCGCAAATGTAATAAGGTTTTTGTACATGTCATTAATCATATCATGAACATAATATGTGATCATATCATTTGTATTTGTCTATAATTTCCAGTTGTATCAAGGTTTTTGAAACTCTCTACAAATGTGACTGCAACTTTAACTTAAGACCTGCAACTTTAGCTTAAGACCAAGCATGATGTTATGATGTGGATTACAACTATGGAATAACAAAAATCAATAAAAAGTATAATCTTATTTTATAATTAAAACATTTACAGTCTAAATTGCAAGGATATATCTTTTTAGTGAACAATTTATTCAATCATAAATCATTGGTCCAATTGTTTTCGTTCGTGGATCATGCATAACATTTATTGCTAACCCAGTTGTAACTTATGTGTGCACTCAGTCTACCTTCATTGAAGCAACCTGCTTGGTTATCTGTTGGATTGCTCCTCTTCTTTCTTTCTTTTTTTTTTTTTTAATGAACATGAGGCATGCCGAGGTATAAATAATGACAGGCATCCCAAATGAACATGAGGCATGCCAAGGTATAAATAATGACAGGCATCCCAACCAAGTTGGTTGGCACCCATGACATTATCCACCAAAAGCAGCATACCCAAATTTTATTAAATAAAAACAGAACAAGACCATGGGGGAAATAAACCAAAACTCATGAAAGGAAAGATCACATAAACCTATACTTAGGTAGTAGGCCTATCCTATTACATGAGAAATGACAGGAAACGACAAAATTTCATCCAACCAGGCATGAATGTTATGCTCTTAGCATTCGTTACAACAGACTGACTACACAATAAGTAGACCAAAGCTATTCCATGATCAGCAGTAAGAAATAGACCAAAGCAGAAGTAGGAATTCAGTAAAAACCAATTTTAACAAAACTGTAACAACTGTTTGATGTAGATGCAAATGCAATGACAGAAACAAACCAAAAATTATGTTATGACAGAGCGGCAAATTATAAGCATTGATCAATCAAAATGAGGAAAGAAACTAACCAGCTCAAAGCATACAACTGAATTGCAGAGAGGGATGGCAAATAGTACATTTTTACAGCATCGTCTCCATGTACGATTACTGGCACCTTTACTAGACAGGCGCTCCATTCTCTATAAGTTTCCCATAGGTCCTCTAGCACAAAGTATGAACCGATGCTAGATTCAACGGTCTTGCGTCCCTTCATTCAAGGCTGCACAACCCACAAGATAACAGTCATATTTTTAAATATTCAATATTAAATGAAATGGAACAAAGTGAGATAAAAAGAAATGACTAAAATAAACTGAAAATAAGTTATCATTTTATTATTTAAATAGTTTTATGATAAAACTAAAAGTGTAAATTTCATTCTTAAGTGTTTTGTTGGAAAGGGTGGGGTACCTATAGCCTAATTGTATAGTGAACAGTGTAAATCCTAAGGCATACTTGTTGCGATAATATAGAAGAAAAACGGTAGAGACAAAACAAGAAGAGAAAAATAGTTTCAGGGATTAGCTTTTTCTCTTCTTCTCCATTATTTTTTAACTCTAATGATAGATCCATAACTTCATCTAGTGGCCAACATGGTTACATTGGTCATTCCCCAATGTCATTCAATTAGAGGGCATAAAAAACACCATACTTTAAATTAAAATATTCAACTTAAAAAATCATGAATCTTTATACGTGTGTGTTCACAAGCGTGAGTGTGTTGAGGCCATAACCTCCTTGAACTATAAGTGCCTTGTTTTAGTGATGAATATTTATAGGTGATAAATTTGTAGATAGAATATGAAATTATCAAAAATATATTTTAAGAGAAATTAAAAAAAATTTAAGGCATGAAACAGTTGTAGAAGGTGATAGAGGTGGCAAATTGGGCCAGCCTAGTCGTACTCGCGTGAACCCGCTAAATGAAATGTAGGGTCTGGGCATTAAATTTTGAGTCTTGATTTAATACAGGCCTTTTTGGCCTAATCAAATCAAGGTCCGATCTGAGTGTAGCCAATAAAAACTTAGTAAATACCTGAAAAAAATGGATCTTTCACTGCATTGGAGCTTTATTTTAGAAACCTGAATTGAATCTAGACATTTTTTGCCTGACACACTATTATCTGCAACTTGCATAAGGTCAGGTAGCCTCTTTTGCTACCTTTAGAAGGTGAGACTAATTGACGTCAATGATGCATAAATATTTGAAAAATCATATCAATACCAGATTTGAAGATGCAAAGAAAAAAGGCAATTATTTCCATTTTACAACATACTACTACAATCAACCACAATAATCATGCTTCTTTCAGTGCACGGTTACCTTATTTGACCAGATGCCAAAGCAGAATTTTGTAAGGACAAGGAAAAGTCGGTGGAGCGTAGAGTGCGAAGGATGTAGATGTGTCAACACTACATCTAAGGATAAGGAGGATAGGTTGGTTTGGGAAAAGAAGAGCAGCAACAACGATGATGGTGATTCCTCACTATTCCTCTTGCTCCTTCATTTGCGTTTCTGGCGGCACAAGGGTTTCAAGATGACCAACATAAGGGATGCGTCTGGTTTTAAACTAAAACCTAGTGGGCTCTCACAACAAGCTGGGCTCACTCAACCCAAGCCAACATAACCCTTTTATAATTTTTTACAAAAACTACATTTTGTCATAGAACCCAACAACCTTAGAAAAGTCTTCTTAATCTGTTAAAACCTAGTTTCTCATTCCCAAAGCCCAAAGCATTTTACTCATTGTAATTATTTAATTTATAAAACCAATAAAATAGACATTTAATAAATACTAATATATATATATATATATATATAATTAGAAAATGATTTCAGGGTGTTACAACTTTCACTATCAATTGTAGGAAATATGGAAAGACTATAAAAGTGAAATTAAAGATATTGAATGATTTAGCAACAATAGCATACATACAATATCTATTACAGAATTCGAAAGGCTTGATTGTACATAAGGAAGAAAGTATTAGACGAAAAAAGGACATTGGTTCTAATGACAAAAAATAAAGAGACACCATAAAATCGGAGATGGGGGCGATTCTTATTTGACATATAATGGTAAAGAAAATGGTTCTAGCGTCACTTCTAAGTATCTTAATTTATAAAAGGAAGGAAGTCTGGGGTAACCATTTTTCCGCCCAAACCGGGGATACAATTGTAAAATTACATTAAATAATACACAGGTAGATAATAATTATTAATTAATTAGTAATTAGTAATAATAATAAATAAATAAAACAGCAACTAATGCAAATAATACAAAGCCGGTGTTTTTGCATTTCCAACGTAATTACCCATTAGTAATTAAATGCGCCGGGCATGCAGCAAATTGCAATTCCCAAATGCAAAACTCTTCATCTTTCTTATGTCACGTTCTCCAAAATGGCGCATTTAATAGCATCATCATGTTCACCCTTTTCTAATGCCACCACCCTCATTTGATGCTTCAGTTTCCACCTTGCGTGCAATGGAGTAATTATCCCATCATTGTATAGGTTGAATCCAGTACGTGTTTCTATGAACCTTTTTCAATTCAAATTACCTTGATAAAATTTTGCAACAGTTTCCCATGTCTGCTATCACCACATGCATGTTGATCTTGCAATAGCTTCCTCAAGACACCTTCCTCAATCCCTTCTTTATCTCTTCATCTTCACCTGCAGCCATTAATTAAAGATGTCAACCCCACAATCCTTTCTTTATTTCTTTATCTTCCCTGCTGAAGCAGCATTAAAAGTAAGACCCTTTTTTTATTTGATTTGGCATATTGGCATATTTCTCATGTGTAGTTAGATGATGGTTTGGAGTATAGCAAGGTCTGGGTATATGCAAGTAAGCGGCTATTTGCTTTTCTCTTTGTAGTTAGATGATCGCAGTAGCAAATTCTCAACATTTTTTTTTTATTGAATAAGCCTTGGATAGCAATGTCTGGATATATGCAAGTAAGCGGCTATTTGCTTTCTATTTTTTTCTTTTCATTCAATTTAATATGATTATCTATAGTTTTTGAGTTTTGACAGGTGGTAAATTAAGATATGCTTAAGCATGGATTACACTTACAAGGTCATTTTTCTAATACAAATCCATTAATTAATTACTTCTATGAATTTTTTTATGCTTTCCCTTTTTTACTTTCATTGTATTACTTCTATGAAGTCATGGGTTTATATAAAGGAACAACAGTTATTGCATCAAAGGGAAATAAATCACTAATGGGAAGCTTCATTCGGTGTAATGGAATAGTAAATGGCATGGTCAGTGGACTGCTTGATCTAGATGGTTTCATTTTGGGGCCACTATTTCTAGAATTGGTATAATTGGTAATTCCTCCTCATGCTGCTTTTGGTGTGCTCTTGCTACGTAAGTTTCTTACTGCACCAAAGTCAAGTGTTTAATAGAAGTATTATACTTCCTTCTAGCATGAAGACAGTATTTTGCATTCTTTTCTTTCTTTTATATTTTTTTTTATTGGTTTTTTATCAGGCACCAAATAGCATTGATGTCACTAAATATACTCTTCACAATTAAAACAAATTAGAATCAATCACCTGTTACTGAAACATTAGAATACTCAGCTGAACCCTGTGTGTGTATGATTAAAATAAAATACTATTAGAGGCTCAATGTTTAAAGCTGCACAGGAAAGGAAGGAGTAGAATATACATTTCTCATCATAATATTGGAAGGAACACTTGCACAAATACATCCATGTTGCTGGTATGGAGATTATTAATTGTTTTTTTAAGTGGTTTAATGATATTGCTTTTGTCAATTTAATTTTGAAAGTTTGATACTGCTTATTTCTAATGTGTTGTCTCCTTGAAGGTTTGATACTGCTTATTCCTTCCTACAATTGGGGCAGCTTTAACGCCCCACCACATGACTTGCTTGATTAATACATCTCTTTGACTGATCTTAATTAAGTTTATTCTTGTTTTTAGCATAACTGCACGAATAGAGTTATATGTTTATATTTTCTTAAGTTTGTCAATTTAAGTTCATATATTTTCTTACGGCCTTAACGCCCCACCACAAGTTTGATTTATTTTTTAATGTTATATGTTTTTTCTTTGGTACTTTTCTGCATTGTAAACTCAGTTTTAGTATATTGTTTTTAACAACCCACCTACACTGCCATTTAAAAGAAAAGGTATATTAAAATATGCAGTAACAAATTTATAATTTGTCATTTAACATTTCATATGGCATTATAAGTTTTTTTTTTAATTTATTTAACTTCTGTAAAAATTAGAGTAAATTATTATGCTGACTATAAAATCATTAAAAAAAAATTAGTAGGATAATAATGAGTAAGATAAATAATTAAAAGTGAAAAATCTGTTTTGTTGAGTTTCTTTTCATATCAAATGATTAAAATTGGAGATAAAATAAAATTTTAATGTAAAAAGGAATTTAAAGTAAATTAAATATAAGATTTGAGGATAAAGTAAAATTAAATTATTTTTTAAAAATTATTAATTTGGTATTTTTAAAAATATTTACAAAATAATACAATTACATATTACAAAAAAAAAAAGAGTAGCATAATTATGAGTAAGATAAAATCATTAAAAATATCAAATGTTATAATTACATAGGAAACTAGAAAGACTAACGAATAGAATAATAATAAGATAAAATCACTAAAAGTGACATATTTTTTTATTTGGAGATAAAACAGAATTTTAATATAGAAAGGAATTTTAATAAAACAAAAAAGTAAAATATATGGTCAATGGAGAAAGAAAAAATTCATGATTTTTTAATAAAATAATAATTCATTTTTAAAAAAAATATATAATTAAGTTTTAATTTATAATGAAATTAAGTATAAATAAATAAATATATTTTTATATTTATATTTATATGTTTAATAATGAAATCTTATATATATATATATATATATATATATATATATATATATATTTTAAATATTGAAACTAAAATAAGTATTTGATTAATTATTTTAAAATTTATTAATGTTAGAAGTTACTCCCTCCGGTTTCGAATATAAGAAAAAAAAATGAGTTTTTTTTATGAGTAGAAAAAAAATGAGTTGGATGTTTGTTTTCAATATAAACAAATCTCAACTGATTTTATCTTATTTAATGAGATCATCTCCAATATATATATATATATATATATATATATATATATATATATATATATATATAAATTAGTGTCAAATAAAATTTCTATATATATAAATATTTTTATATAAATATATATTTTTATATTAATAATGAAAGCTTATATATATGTATGATATAAATATTACTAATACTATTTATGTAATATATCAGTATAATATATTTTTAAATATTTAAACTAAAATAAGTATTTGATTAGTTATTTTAAAATTTATTAATTTGTTAATTTATTAATGGTAGAAGTTATTATTTTGTGATTAGTTTTTTTATTAAATTATATTTTGTGATTAGTTAGTTTATCAACAAGTCGTTAGTTCGGGTGGAACTGGGTTTGGTTTCCTTAAGCAAGGTCTCAGGTTGGAAAAAAATGTGGTTAGGAAGAGAGACCTCATTAAAGGTGGTCAGCCAGATTTCTCGGTGAAAATTAGTCATCAGTAAAGTTGGTGAATACTTTACATCAATGTCATGGTGACAAAAAAATAGTTTAAATTGAAGGGCAAGTATCCAATGTTACTTCAAATGTTATTTACAATGAAGTTTTTTAGAATTTGAGATAGATAAGTCATACTTAATCTGTTATATATCTTAGGGTTGACATTACATCATATTGTTATTAAATCTTTTAATTATATTCAAATTTGCATTTATTTTTTCATTCTCATATTGTCATACTTAAAATTATTTAGCATTTGTTTTTATATTTCCATTGATAATATTAATCAAAACAAAGAGACAGCATATCAACTTTACCAATGAATGGATCAAGCTAGCTTTTGAGATTCTTTCGTTGGAGAATTGATTACAAAAACTTGCTATGTTGGTAAAATAATGTAGTCGTGTTTTGGTGCTGTAATAGGACACTAAATTTGAATGACGTATTTATCTTAAAATGCATTTAGACTATGTTGGTTGAATTAAATAGAGTATTTTTTATTTATTCATAGGAACCGAAGACAGGTACTAGGGTTTACAATAATTTATGCGTCCTACTCAACCAACTGAGCTATATTCCCTTCATTAGATAGAGTATTTAAATATAAGGGATTTGGTTTATAGTTGTAAAGATGTATTGATGCGTAAAAATGCGTTCGCAAAGGGCAAGCGTACCCTACGCAGTAGTAACAGTGGACTCTAGGAGTCCGGATATCGAACCCAAAGGACCAGTCGCGTTCCCAAATAATTAATCTCGCAAATAACTAAGCAATCCAGAATATAAAAATCAAATTGAGAAGAATGTTGGTCAATTATTCTTTTCAAAAGAAAGAGAATCGGAGCAGAAAGATTACTGTGAGAACAATTATGATAAAGAAGCCTAGGATTGTGATTTCACATGTACCCCCTTTTTCCCCCAATTCTAATCTTAATAAAATCCCTAAATGTGTTACTTGCCAGCTACCTCTTAAATTTGTTAATTAACAATTGATCATAGTTAATAACGCTATTTCCCCTAATTTAATTCCCAATTGATCATAGGTGAATTAATTTAGAGCAAATGATAAATCTCAGAGAGGTTGATTAACATGTTAATCTACTGGAAATTCATACAATAAGTTTGATCATGCAAATTGTACAAATCCAATCACTTCACAGTTCAGTTAATCACAAGCAATTGATCATAGACAAGAGATTAACTTATGTTTAGACTGATCGGTCCTAAAAGCAATAAAAGTAGTGAAGAGATACAAATAACTGAATAACATCGAGGTTTTATTAAAATTAGAACCGGGGTACAAGGGTACAGCTACATCACAATCCGGGGCTAAGAGAAACTAGCCACTCATGTTCATGATTAAGCCAGAAAACTCAAAAGAAGACATAAAGATTACAAAAGGGAAGAAACTTTACAGTGATGATCCCCAATGGTGTTCTCTACGTCCTCCCGCAGCTCAGAGTCTCTCACAGGACCTCTTTCTCCCCCACAACCCTCAGTTTTCGAAATAGAACAAAAGATCAACATAAAAGGGTTTCCTATCCTATTTATAATAATTCAAAATTTAAATGGCTGACAGCGCAATTTTACCACGGCCGTGGTAAAATGACCACGGCCGTGGTCCTTGCATAAAAGTCCAATTCTACTACGCAACCAGCATGGCCATGGTAAATTTACCATGGCCATGGTAATTAACCATGGCCATGGTCCTTGCGTTACTTCAATTCTGGCCTTTTTTCTTGGTCCTCTAGACAGTGGCATTTTTGCTCCAAAAAGTGCAATTTTCAACTCTTTTCCTCATGAAGCCTCTTGAGTACCTGTCTTGCACTAACTAACACCAAACAGTGAGTTTTGCCAATAAAATATATTCAAAATGTATGAAAATGGCATCTAAACTCACATCAAAATACAATCAAAGTCCGGTTTATCAACCTCCCCACACTTGAGCATTGCTTGCCCTCAAGCAATTATTCTGAGTCAAATATCAAAACCAATTCCCTCTAGTCAAGAACTTGTAACAGAACCCCAATTTATTTTGAATGGAAAATGAAACATAAGCAACAATAAAAGCAACAAAGTGCAGCAGAATTTTTCCAAAGAATCCATTAGACTTAAAACCCGCATAAATGACCAATTTCCCATGAGTCTGGTTCACTCATCTCTCATTCTCTCAGTGTTTCAGGGTCAACAGAAATTCTCTCAAATCACACTTAATTGAGCATGTTCACAAATCTATTCATCAATCAACTCAACTCAATCAACTTTTCAAAAACAGAACAAATGAGGCATGACAAGGTGTAATGGGGCCCAGTTTATAATGATAGGTAGATGTTGAAAGGAAAGGACAACAAAGGGCTCTAATGGCAGTTCACACTCAGTGATCTAAAATCAAAAGGGAGCCAATGCCTTCCTTCATCCACTTTTTCACTCAGTTCATCCACTATTTCAGCTCTCACTTCTTCTCCTGTTATTCTATTTTTCTTCTCTTTTTTTTTTCTTCTATTTTTTTTTGAAGGTTTTTGACCTTATTTTATTCAATTCACAGGAGAAGTTGAGAGACACTGAATTCTCTTTTTTTTTTTTTTTTTTTTTGAATGCTCTGCATTACATTGGTTTTCCCCCATCCTTCAGATCACCAAGCATAAACAAATATACATAACTTCACAGAGTAAGGTGACAAATGAATATTTAATTAGGCTCAAAAAAGGCAACTAGATGGGGATGTAACACAAAATCTGAATCTAGAAAAATGCCTAACCAATGCCTCAACAGTTTCAGAAAATAAAAAGCCAATCAAGGATATGTATTTCAGGATAGAAAATAGAACATGCCACCTAAGGTGGATCAGAATCACACACTAAAAGAAACAAAAGCTCAAAACTCACATTTCTATGGCTAAGCTCAAGGGAAAACAATTTATTCAATTATGTTCGGTGCTAATGTTCATTTCCTTGAAGAAAATCCCACTGCAATGCTGTAAAATTTTTTTTTTTTTTTTTCAAAGGGGTTCTGAAAACAAAATTTCATAACTATCAAGAATTCAAAAATAACACAGAACAATGTACTGGCATAATCACAGCAATTCAAAGCTGGGGAGAATAACCGTGACCCCCTCCCCACAGTTAAAGTATGCAATGTCCTCAATGCATCCAAAAGCATAAATCAACAAGACATGAAAATAAAATGTACTGAAGGGAAACATAAAATAAAGTACTGAAACAAGAAAACAAAAAAAATAGAAAAAGAAATAGAAAAACCTCCTCAAAAGTGGGTCTGTAAGGTATCTGGTAATGCTTCTGGTGAGGAGGGACCATGAACCTGAAAAAGAAAAGAATTTTTTTTTTTTTTTTTTAATTTTTTTTTTTCAGTTTTTTTTTTTTAACTTTTTTTTTTTTTTACCATGGCCGTGGTAAAATTTACCACAGCCGTGGTCGGAAAATTTTGACGCTAATTTTCACAAAAAGTGAAAATTTTCTACTTCCAGGGTCCATTTACCCAACCCGTGGTCATTAACCACGGCCATGGTCAATTTAGCACGGCCGTGGTCGTAAATGACGTTGTTTGGGGATGCTGGGAGCACAGCTGTGGTCAAATATAACCACAGCCTTGCTTCTACCACCACGGCTGTGCTCAATTTAGCACGGCCATGGTCCCCACATGCGAGAACAACCAAAAAAAAAATAAAACAATTCCTAAGCTCTAAGCTCTAGAATGCAAAATAAAATAATTAAAAGGATACAGTGGGTTCATGAACCCACTCTTCTCAGGTTGCCTCCTGAGCAGCGCTTGTTTAACGTCCCGAGCCTGACGGGTGAAAAGGAAATCAACCTCCCTCAAACAAGGTGATATTCCCTTCTTGCAGTAAACCTTCAGCATGCCCATCCACTCTATAGCCAGGAGCTTCCTTCCCCACATTTGGGTGAAGCTCGGTATCAATCATCTTCACCTTGTCAATGGCTTGCACAAAATTACAGGAAGAGGAAGAGGAGGAGCTTTTTACAGTATCATACACTTTAATCACTTCCTCTTCATCACCTAGCCTCAAAGTTAATCTCCCTTTTCTGACCTCAATCACAGCATCTCCTGTGTTGAGGAAGGGTCGTCCCAAAATAATTGGGATTTCCTCATCCTCCTCAATGTCCAAAATAACAAAGTCAGCAAGGAAAATAAATTTCCCAACCTTAACCAACAAGTTCTCCACTATTCCTCGCGGATAGGTGAGAGTCCTGTCTGCAAGCAAAATAGAGATATCAGTGGGTTGGGGTTCTTGTAACCCCAACTTCTTATAAACAGAATAAGGCATTAGATTAATGCTAGCACCCAAATCACATAATGCTCTATCAAATTGCAAATTGCCAATAGTACAAGGAATTGAAAAACTCCCGGGATCCTTAAGCTTAGGAGGCAATTTCTTTAAAATCACAGCAGAGCATTCTTCGTTGAGGCCAATTGTAGCAAAGTCCGCCAGTTTTCCTTTATTTGAAAGAATTTCTTTTAAATACTTGGCGTACTTTGGCATTTGAGCAATTGCCTCAGCGAAGGGGATATTAATATGCAAACCTTTCAGCATCTCTACAAATCTAGCAAAATACCTATCCTCACTCTTGTCTTTCAACCTTTGGGGGAAAGGAACACTTACCTGAGGAGGTGTCAGTACCTCCTTTTCCTTCTCTTTCTCAATAGTTGGGTTCTCTTCAGTAAGAACCTCATCTTCTAGAGTTGGCGCTGACTCTTCCTTCTTCTTCTGCTCCTCTTTAGCCTTCTTGCTCCTAATCATCACAACATTCGCCTCCTCCTTCTTAGGATTAGTTTCAGTTTGAGAAGGAAGGGTACCTGGAGCTCTTTGGGATAGCAAAGCTCGCATGCTAGAAAGCTGAGACTCCATAATCTTCATGCGCTCATCACTCTTGGCTATATATTGCATCATGACATCCTCCAGTGATGGCATTCTCTCTTCTTGTCTTGACCTTTGATTTTGCATATGTGGAGGCCTATACATATTTTGATTCTGCTCCTGCCTGGGAACTTGGTCCCTCTGGTCTCTCCAAGAAAGGTTAGGATGATCCCTCCATCCTTGGTTGAATGTGCTGGAGTAGGGATCATATTCTGCACTCTTCCTACCGGCATAATTTACTTCTTCCATAGCTTGAGCAAGTGCATTACTCACAGGGCATTCTCCTCTATGGGCTTCCCCACACTTATCACAAGTGGGTGGTGGAAGAGCTGCAGTCAGAAGCTGTACCTGTGCTTTCATCACGGTCTCCATCTGCTTAGATAACTTCTCCAGCTTCTGATCAATGCTTGAACTAGATGTTCCAGCTTCCACTTGGTTCACCGGTTTCATCAGAATACGTCTATCTGCAGTGTGGTTGTAGGCATTGGAGGCCATGGCTTCAATGATTCTATTTGCCTCTGCTGGTGATTTAGCCATCAGGGAACCTCCACAAGCAGCGTCGAGGCTAGTCCTGTTATGGCTGGACACACCTCCATAAAAAATTTGGATGATTCTCTGCTGGCTAAACCCATGATGTGGGCAACTACGAAGTAGCTCCTGAAATCTGTCCCAGGCTTCTGACAGACTCTCCTGCTCCCTCTGAGCAAAATTGCCTATCTCTCTCTGTATCTGGTCTGTCTTCACTACAGAATAGTATTTTCGGAGGAATTTGTTGGTGCACATCTCCCAGGTAGTGATGCTGTTGGCCGGAAGTGAGCACAACCAATTGAGAGCTTTCCCGTTGAGTGAGAATGGGAAAGCAGTCAGTCTGATATATTCAGCAGACACCCGAGGATATTTTACAGTGCTGGCCATCCTCATGAATCTTCTCAGATGTTCCACTGGGTCGTCAGTAGCCAGCCCATGGAACTGGTTACTCTCTATCATCTGGAGGAAGCCATGTTTCAATTCAAAATTGACATCCCCCAGTGCTGGCAATAGGATGCTGTTAGCTACCCCAACTTGAGGAGTGAGATAGTCTAACAGAGACTGCTCCATCGGTGGGTCATTTTCTTCAGCCATTACTCTTCTTCTTTGTTCCGCTCTGTTCTTCCGGGCAAGCCTTTCAATCTCAGGTTCGTTCACAAGCTCTGGCCTCTGGGATCTGGTTAGCATAAACTGTCAACACAGAAAAAGGGATCAAAACGCAACTGGCAAAAGAGAATGACTAATTAAAATAAACAGAGTTTTTTTTTTTTTAATAAAATAAAATAAAATAAAAATTCAGAAATTAAACAAAAAAAAAATTAAAATAAAATAAAATAAAATAAAATAAATGAAAGAGAAAAAAGAAAAAAAGAAAAATAAAAAAAAATAGACAAAACAGAAAATTAAAAGGAATGAAAACTATGAACAATATGAACAAGAATTGCTTAATTTTCACAAAATAAATTATCTAGGAACTACACAACTAGTCCCCGGCAACGGCGCCAGAAACTTGATGCGTAAAAATGCGTTCGCAAAGGGCAAACGTACCCTACGCAGTAGTAACAGTGGACTCTAGGAGTCCGGATATCGAACCCAAAGGACCAGTCGCGTTCCCAAATAATTAATCTCGCAAATAACTAAGCAATCCAGAATATAAAAATCAAATTGAGAAGAATGTTGGTCAATTATTCTTTTCAAAAGAAAGAGAATCGGAGCAGAAAGATTACTGTGAGAACAATTATGATAAAGAAGCCTAGGATTGTGATTTCACATGTACCCCCTTTTTCCCCCAATTCTAATCTTAATAAAATCCCTAAATGTGTTACTTGCCAGCTACCTCTTAAATTTGTTAATTAACAATTGATCATAGTTAATAACGCTATTTCCCCTAATTTAATTCCCAATTGATCATAGGTGAATTAATTTAGAGCAAATGATAAATCTCAGAGAGGTTGATTAACAGGTTAATCTACTGGAAATTCATACAATAAGTTTGATCATGCAAATTGTACAAATCCAATCACTTCACAGTTCAGTTAATCACAAGCAATTGATCATAGACAAGAGATTAACTTATGTTTAGACTGATCGGTCCTAAAAGCAATAAAAGTAGTGAAGAGATACAAATAACTGAATAACATCGAGGTTTTATTAAAATTAGAACCGGGGTACAAGGGTACAGCTACATCACAATCCGGGGCTAAGAGAAACTAGCCACTCATGTTCATGATTAAGCCAGAAAACTCAAAAGAAGACATAAAGATTACAAAAGGGAAGAAACTTTACAGTGATGATCCCCAATGGTGTTCTCTACGTCCTCCCGCAGCTCAGAGTCTCTCACAGGACCTCTTTCTCCCCCACAACCCTCAGTTTTCGAAATAGAACAAAAGATCAACATAAAAGGGTTTCCTATCCTATTTATAATAATTTAAAATTTAAATGGCTGACAGCGCAATTTTACCACGGCCGTGGTAAAATGACCACGGCCGTGGTCCTTGCATAAAAGTCCAATTCTACTACGCAACCAGCATGGCCATGGTAAATTTACCATGGCCATGGTAATTAACCATGGCCATGGTCCTTGCGTTACTTCAATTCTGGCCTTTTTTCTTGGTCCTCTAGACAGTGGCATTTTTGCTCCAAAAAGTGCAATTTTCAACTCTTTTCCTCATGAAGCCTCTTGAGTACCTGTCTTGCACTAACTAACACCAAACAGTGAGTTTTGCCAATAAAATATATTCAAAATGTATGAAAATGGCATCTAAACTCACATCAAAATACAATCAAAGTCCGGTTTATCATGTATCAAATGTGATGTTGTTTAGTCTTATTCTAAAATAACTTTAGATATCAAATGTATCTTCTTACATTTTTTAATTACAAAAATAATATTATTTCATAAAAATACAACATTATATTATATTTTCATAAATTTCTATCCCGTGCATCGCACGGGTCCATTATCTAGTATAATGGTAAAGAAAAGGCACTAAAATCATGAAGCGCTGACCATGCCTAATAATCAATTTAAAAAACCCTGAATCGTTATACGTGTCTGTGAACGAGCACGAGTGTGTGTTGAGGCCATAACCTCCTTGAACTATAAGTGTCCCGTGTTATTTTTTTTCAAAGGTAGTAAATTCATCGAAATGTTATGCTTTCCATAAGTCTTTCATTTCTTCAATATTTATCTTTTTTGTTATTGTAAAATCTAAAAAATGAAAGAAGGTGGTGATAAATAGATATTTCTGGTTTTGTCAGATTTCTTAGGGTTGACGACATCAGAACCCTAGGTTTGAAGCTTGATGGAATTTTTATAGGAGATCAGAAGATTGTGGTTAATATTCCACATTTTAATCGCAGGGTGTGGAAGAATTCTCAAATGCGTGTTCGTGAGGCCATGCAATAGCGTTAGGGATGGCAAAGTGTACCCGGACCCTACGGGTACCCGCAAAAATATTCGCAAGCGGGTTGGATAAATACCCGCCCCGCCCCGCCCCGCACCTACCATATATATATAAATAAAATAACTTAAATAAATAATTATGTTATATATATATACTTTTCTGTAAAAAAAATAATTATATTTTTCATAAACTAACACTAATAGTAAAAGATTTATGTTATAACTTACAATAATTTTATATTTTATATTTTTAATATTATGTGTGGATGCTTTTAATGTTAAGTTTGAATTATTTAAGCGTGAATTTTTAATTTATTTGTAATAATTTTTTTAATTAATATTTTTATAGCTTAAATGCAATTTTGGTTCATCTATTTTGCACAATCCGTAATTTTGGTCCCCCTATTTTAAAATAGAGACGTTTAGTCTCCCAATTTTGTAAAATATGTAATTTTGGTCCTTCCATCAAATTGAAAACATTGACTATTAAGAGATTAACGTTAACCTTAACGTGGTCCAAATATAGTGACGTGACACGAGATTATTTGTTTAGTTTTTAATTATTTTAAATAGTGAGTAAAATAATTGATGAAAAATATATTTTAAAAAAAGGTAATATCATTTATTTGACTACGATGTGCCATGTACTTCAACAATGTAGAACTAGTTTAAAATAAATGATTAAGACTTGTGATTTCTATTTTAGGACTCACAACTACCCCAACCATTAAAATCGACGTGACATGTGCTTTAGTGACGTAGATAAACAAATAATTATTACTCAGTATTTAAAATAATTAAAAAATAAATAAATAATCTCGTGTCACATCACTATATTTGGGTCACGTCAAGGTCAACGTTAATCACTTAACTGTCAATGCTTTCAATTTGATGAAAGGACCAAAATTACGGATTTTACAAAATTGGGGGACTAAATGTCTCAATAGAGGAACCAAGATTGCTGATTGTGCAAAATAGGAGTACTAAATGTCTCTATTTTAAAATAGGATGACTAAAATTGTGGATTGTGCAAAATAGGGGGACCAAAATTACATTTAAGCCTATTTTTTATTAAATTATTAACTTCATACATAAGTAAAGTGCGGGTAGTGGGTGCGGGTATGGGTACATAGGTACCCAACGGGTACGGAGATGGGGATTAAAGTTGCTACCTGTGCGGATATGGGGCCGGGTACGGGTATTTTTTTTAAACGCGGGTATAGAGACAGGTACTATAGGACCCTATCCAAACCCTACCAATTGCCATCCCTAAACAGCGTCAAAAAGTCCCAATGAATCATATTGCACCACATTCTATTGCTTTTTGGGGGAAGCATGAAAAAGTCCCAATGAATCCTTGGTTGAAAAAAGGATTGTCCTTTGCTTAGAAAGAAAATTTGTGGGAATGCAATTTTTAAAGTTGACTAGGAGGTTTTGCAGTGTATGGGAAATGCATATGTAGGGAAGGTTGTGAGATCAGGAGATACATACCTTTCTCAACAAAAGTTGCACACTGAAGGTATTTTCCTGATAAAGGCAATACCTTTATGGGCAAATTTGGTGCTTTTAGAGGCTGCTGATACACAAGACGTGGCAAGCTTATTAAAAGTGGATCTTCCATGGGTGGCTGAGTGGCTCGATGAAATTATGCAATGGAGTCCTAGGCATGTTAATAATGAAATATTGGTGTGGGTTAAATTATATGGAGTCCCTACTCATGCTTGGTTTGATGATTTTTTTTTTAAAATTAATGTCTGATATTTATGAGGACTTCATTCTAAGGTAAGAATTTGAGACAACATATGAAGCTTATCTCACTAGATAGTATATATACAAAGTTGTAACTAATTAGTAATTATGCAACTCAATTTGTTTCTTAGGATCATGAAATGGATAACTTGGGAAGAAGAGCGAGGAACAAAGAAGACAAGACCAGAAGCATAATTCAGCTCGGAATCCTTGACACCTCAAGTACGTTGTTTTTTCTGAAATATAATACTGGAAATTGAAGGCTCTTTGAAAGAAAATTTTTAGAACGGGGGAATGGAGAGAAAAAATTAACAAATTAATTGCATCAATCTACCTTTTCTTGTTTAGTTTTATGATATTTTGTTACTAAGAAGAGTTTAGTGCAAAAACCTTCACCAAGGATGATTAATATGTGGATTTGGTATACTTATAAGTAGTAACAATATTGTAGGCAATTCCTGAACAATTTATTGCATTATTATGGTAGCTTTATCATTCGTAACTGCCACTCCGGAGGAATCAAGAAGTTTTTTTGGGCCAAGTAGTAGTAACAACTACTCAACAGTAAATACTGAATACTAATATAAATATTATGAACAAGACACCCCATGCATGCCATAAATAGGAGAAATAGAAACATCATGCATGTTATATGTTTTTATCTATATTTTCTCTGCATTTTAGTCATATTGATCTGTCGTTGATGCTTTTAATTGTGAATTCTACTTACCAGTTAATAAGTGGCAAAAATGGTTATGATTTCAACTCTATGAGGAGATGAACCAGCCAAAAGAAATTGATATATGGCCTACATGAATGTGATAAATTAATTATGTTGAGGAAATTATCAATTGGTTTTTATGCTGATTTTTTATCTTATTTGTTGTTCTCAGATATTTGTACCTATCCATAAAGAGATTCATTGGTGCTTGGCTGTTATCAATAAGAAAAGAAAAGAAAAGAAATTTCAATATCTGGACTCACTGAGAGAAATTCTGGTAATGTTGATGTAAAAAAAATTCAATGTCAGAATATATGTCAAGTGTATTCTTTGATCTTTGAACTTTACCCACATAATTATCATGTTGTGTTGCTTTAGCATAGACATAACTAGCTATATTTATTCTCATGATCGCGGGCTACTTTGAAATTAATTGCAGGTGGATATCATCTCTTAAATAAAAGTTGGAGAATGAAAGAAAAAAAAGTAAATGCCAAAACAAAAAAAACATAAAAAAATATAATTTAATAGCAACTCTACCATAGCTCTACTTATTAACTGGTAAGTAGAATTCACAATTAAAACATGAGTTCAGTCAACGTAAAATACAGAAAACAAAGCATTCTAAGGCAAAAACTCCTTTCCTAGCACACACAAAATATGGTTTCTCAACGTGTGGAGAGCTAAAAACGCGCATAGATTTGTTACTATTATATAAGTAACAAATTATTATAAAACCAAATAAACAGTAATTTATATTTTTAATACTATTTATCTTAATTCTAACTTAATTGCTTTGTATTAAATCATTTTTTATCTTAAAAAATTGTGTTGTTTTATTTTTTACTATTTCTTTCAATACTTTAGTAACTAAAATAAGATATTGTTAATATGTAATTTTTTGTTTTGTATGTCATCAATATATATAACATTTTATATATTTCTTTAAAATTTATGTTGTATATTATTGTAGAATTCGTAAAGCTTAATAGTACATAAGGAGGAAAGTATATTAGATAAAAATAAAAACATTGGTTTTAATGACAATAAAAGAGAGAGAGAGAGAGAGAGAGAGAGAGAGAGAGAGAGAGAGAGAGAGACGCCATAAAATCCTTGAGTGGGGCGATTCTTATTTGAATTATAATGGTAATTAAGAAAATAGTTCCAGCCTCACATCTAAGTTGTATTTTTTTTAATATATTTACTACACATTTTATCCTTTAAAAAAATATGATATTAAGTAAAACTTTTAAAAATCCAAAAGATTTAAATATTATACTCGTACTATACAACCTTCAAGTGTATAATTTGGATGTTAAAATAATAATAAACTACCCCCCAACGGCTTCTAAAGCATTTTTTTAAATGTGTATATTCATGTGTTATAACCATAGTTTTAAAAACCGACCCGGTGACCGACCCGGTCAGGGCACTGGGTCACTGGGTCAGTGGTCGAATCGGTGGGTCACTAATTGACCCGCATGACCCGGTCTGTATTAAAAAATTTGAAAAATTTATACCTGCCTTAAAAAAGTAAAAAAAAAATCACATAACAAATTAATATAATTCTACAAGCTCATTTTTCAAGTTCATCTGTGTGCACTTTAAAGTTTAAAGAAAAAAAGTCACAGACTCACAAACACGACACATCAAGCAATGTATTAAAAAAATTAAAAATTTTATACTCTACCTTAAAAAAAGCCAAAAAAAAATATATTACAAATTAATATAATTTTACAAGCTCATTCTTTTTTTTTTTTTTATGGAATACAAGCTCATTCTTTAAGTACAAATTCATTGACATTAATTCATGAAGCTCTAAACAAAAAAATCAGATAAAAATTACTCATTAACATGCAGTAATAACAAGTATGAAACAATAGAATTATAATAAGAATGAAATAAATTTATGTATTTATATTTATTTATATAAATATATATATATAAATAATTTATATATTTATATATACTTATGTATATATATATAATGTAATTTATATACAGATTTTATATTTATATATATAATTTGTCATTTGTTTATCAATTGAGCCTTGTAGCTTAGTGGTTAGTCTTTAGCTAACTAAGTTTGAAGACCCATGATCGATTCTTGCTGGGGTCAATCTGGCATATTTTTTTGAAAATAAAAGCAACCAATGTGCATATCCAAGCCACACCAACACGTTTCTCAAGTCTGCACAAGCACCCCAGCGCGTCTCCCAAGCCCTGCAACAGCACAGTCAGCGCGTCTCCCAAGGCGTGTCTCCCAAGCCAACACAGCAGCTGCACATCTCCCAAGGTACGTCTCCCAAGTCGTGCAAATCCAAGAACCGGTCCGAGTTGCAAGCCTCCGGGTCACTGGTTCAACCGGAAACCGGCCGGGTTGCACCGGTTTACACCGGGCCAACTGCATGTCCGATCGAATAACTGGCTCGGACCGGACATGTTACCGGTTCCCGGTCCGACCGGCCGGTCCGAGCCGGTTTTTAAAACTATGGTTATAACTAAACTTAATTCTAAAGGCCAAATATAGAGTGTTACTCCCTCCGTTCCAAATTATATGACGTTTAATGTTTTGACACAGGTATTAAGGAATGCAATTAATTTGTTGAATTTCCTAGAAAATATTAGATAACTTCCTAATATACTCTTTATCTCTCTAATTAATTACTCATAATACACTACTCTCACTAAGTATTAATTAAGGCTAGTCCTGAAAAAAGATATTTAATGCAATATTGGTTTTGTAAAATGACATCTATTTTGGAACAAATTTTTTTTTCTAAAACGTCATATAATTTGGAACAGAGGGAGTATCTTAGATTAAAAGCACTGACCATGAAGAGCACATCAAGGACATATAAACGATTGAATTGCCCCAAACAAGGAAACAACAAAAAAGTGGGGCCTAATACTCTCAATTTCCTATATATACAACACTTATTTCATGCCTTTATTCTTAAGGCATACATATTCCTATTGCCTATAGCCTTTCGTGAACTTTGATATATAGTCTAATTATAAACAACATGTCAGTAAATCCAACTAATTAAATTCAAGAGGTGATGACATAAAACTAAATAATTTCATGCATGGCAATTCAATTTCATCACATTTCATTCTCTCTATCGCAGGAACTTCTCTGACTCTGAGTATATTGAAGTATATTTTGAATCATATTCTTCATCATCTCTACAGAGAACTACGGCTAACAAAGATGTTTGACTTGCAAATTTTGTTGCCAATCAGTGGCAGCTTTCAAAAAAAGTGTCCACTTTCTGCCATTCAGAGTCTCTACTAGGAGCTGCCATTCAGATATATTTGAGGATCCATCAACATCGTCGACCTTCCTGCCTCTAGAAGCATGAGACTGTGGTTGATTTTTCCCTGTGACAAACAAAGAGATACCAAATCATGTACAAATAAAGAGCTTGGATATGGCTAACGGCTAACCATATCATTACTATTATGCTGTGTCGATGCTCCTCAATAACACTGTAAAGGTGTTTTTGTTTCTCATCCACACAACATGACTCATTGCACTGTAATTTGTAAACATAACATGACATGCAGTTTTGGACAATTTTCTGGTCAGTATTTATACAAAACTTTGAAGAAAAGTGATATTTGTATGGGAGTTTTCATTATATTTATTGTCACTCTAATTAAAATATTATAAACGGTCAGATATTTGAAAGATTGTTAAATTAATTTTGAAATTGAGTTAAGTAGAATGGGAAAGAAAAAAATGTGAAATATTTTTGGATTAACATGTATCACAGGTAATGACAAAATTTCATCCAAGCAAGCATGAATGTTAAGTTCTTCGCATTCATTACAACAGGCTGACTACACAATAAGAAATTTATTTGAACACACCAGCTGTTCCATGATCAGCAGTAAGAAATAGACCAAAGCAGAACTAGGAATTCAGTAAAAACCAATTTTAACAAAACTGTAACAACTGTTTTATGTAGATGCAAATGCAATGACAAAAACAAACCAAAAATTATGTTAAGACAGAGGGGCAAATAATAAGCATTGATCAATCAAAATGAAGAGAGAAACTAACTACCTCAAAGCATACAGCTGAATTGAAGAGAGGGATGGCACATAATACATTTTTTCGGCATCGTCTCCATGTACGATTACTGGCACCTCCACTCGACAGGCGCTCCATTCTCCATATGTTTCCAATAGATCCTCTAGCACAAAGTATGGACCGATGCTAAATTCAACGGTCCTGCATCCCTTCATTCTAGGCTGCACAACCCACAAGATAACAATCAGTTACGTTTAGATAATTCAATATTAAATGAAATGGAACAAAGTGAGATAAAAAGAATTAAGTAAAATAAAATGAAAAGAAATTATCATTTTATTATTTAAATAGTTTTATGATAAAACTAAAAGTATCAGTTTCATTCTCAAGTGTTTTGTTGCAAAGAGTGGGGTACCTTGCCTAATTGTACAATAAACAGAGTAAACTTAAGGTGTACTTGTTGCGATAACAGAGAATAAAAATGGTAGAGACAAAACAAGAAGAGAAAAAGAGTTTCAGGAAATGAGCTTTTGCTCTTTATCTACATTATTTTTTAACTCTAATGGTTGATCCTTGACTTTTATCTAGCGGCGTACATGGTAACATTGGTCATTCCCCAATGACATTCAGTACGAACTAATTATGGAGTAAGCAACCTAACAACCTTGCATTAGTACTAAGATAACTCTTTAGCATTTTTACCTTTGCCTTGGATAATGAAACAAGAAGAAAATGGGTAAGCAACTTACCTCAACCTACAACCAGTTGTTGGATGATAATAACATTGATGGAGGCACACACACAAGCAGGATGGTTAAGGAATACCAATTCCTCCTTTGCGGTGGATTCACAAGTTGTTCTACATATTTCCTTTCCTTACTATCTTAGATGAATGCATGGAAGCTAGGTTTTTGTATTAATTTTCTTATAATTAATCCAAGACTCTTAAGAAATTACTATATAAAAAAGGGATTCAATTACAAAGTTCTAAAACATCACTTTATTTCTTGACCATCAATTGGCAAAGTCATCTGTTGTCAACCAAAAAAGGCACACGGGGTTGTTTACAAACATAACTACTTCGTCCTTAGGGAGGACAATACATTCACAACATCATAAATTAAGATTTACACCATTAATAAAAGAAATAAATCATCCATGTAATTCAATTTAATGATGACATGAAGTTTTAGAGGTTTCCTGTAGTTAAGTTGAGTTTCCAATGACGAATAATCTGTAGCTTGGTCATCTAATCATTCAAACTAAAACATTCATCATAAAAGTTAGTAAGACCATTTTAATTAGAGGCATAAAAAAACACCATGCTTTAAAATATTCAATTTAAAAAATCATGAATCTTTATACGTGTGTGTGCACGAGCACGAGTGTGTTAAGGCCATAACCTCCTTGAACTATAAGTGTCACGTGTTAGTGATGAATATTTATAGGTGATAAATTTGTAAAAAAATATTTAAAATTATCAAAAATATATTTTAAGAGAAATTAACAAAACAAAAATAGTTTAGGGCATGAAATGGTTGTAGAAGGTGATAGAGGTGGCAAAATGGGTCGGGCTAGTCAAACTCATGTGAACCCACTAAATGAAATGTAGGGTCTGGGCTTTAAATTTTGAGTCTTAATTTAACATAGGCCTTTTAGCTTGATCTAGCCAAGTTCCAATCTGAGTGTAGCCAATAAAAATCAGGTAAATACCCAAAAAAAAAAATAGAATTTTCACTGCATTGGAGCTTTATTTTAGAAACCCGAATTGAACCCGAACTTTTTTTGCCTGACACACTATAATCAGTAACCTGCATCAGGTCATGTAGGCTCTTTTGCTACCTTTAGAAAGTGAGACTAATTGAAGTCCGTGATGCATAAATATTTGAAAAATCATATCCATACTAGATTTAAATATGCAAAGAAAAAAGGCGATTATTTCCATTTTACAACATACTACAATCAACCATGATAATCATGCTTCTTTCAACGCATAGTTACCTTATTTGACCAAGTGTCAAAGAAGATTTTTGTAAAAGTCGCTGGGGTCATAGAGTGCGAAGGATGTAGATGTGTTGACACTAGATCTAAGGATAAGGATGGTAGCTTGGTTTGGGAAAAGAAGAGCAGCAACAACAATGATGGTGATTCCTCACTATTATTCTTGCTCCTCCATTCCCATTTCTGATGGCACAAGGGTTTCAAGATGACCAACGTAAGCGATGTGTCTGGTTTTAAACTAAAACCTAGAGACCTCTCACAACAAGCTGGGCTGACTCGACCCAAAGCCAAGATAACCCTTTTTTAATTTTTTACAAAACTACATTTTAACATGAAACCCAATAACCTTACAAAAATCTTCTTAATCCGTTAAAACCCATTTTTTCATTCCCAAAACCCAAAGCATTTTAATCATCATAATTATTTAATTTATTAAACCAATAAAATAGAATATTTAATAAATACTAATATATATATATATATATATATATATATATATATATATATATATATATATGTCCTTGAATAGAAAGAGGCCTCATTGCTTGCTTCAAGAGGACGGATACTACGGTGTGCTGACGAGCACCTTGGTAGAAGGTGGCGTATCCAAAGTGTAGCCCATCGTATCTATTGATTGTGACAGCGTAGGTCCTTCCATTTCTATCTTGAATGCGTCCTCATCGTTTTCCCACAGCTCATATAGTGCAATAGCATACAAAAGGGAAAACAGAAAGTATGGAGTGAGGTATTGTTCTTTCGACGCCATTTCTATGGAGAGAGTTGAGATGTTTTCTCACTCCAACACATAATACTATCCTATAGGGAACCTGGGGTTTCATTCTAAGTTCTCAAGGTTAGTTTCACCATGGTCATCATTGTCATCGGCGTCGTATAGATCCATACTATCAATTGATCAACCACTGGTCACAAATCAACCTTCAGGAAGTGATGTGTAACATTGTGGTTTTTCGTAATGTATGATAAGTGCTTGATAAATACCGCAAGAGGAAATTAAATTTAAATTCATGATATGTATAAAATAATTTAATAAATAGATTGTTTTGTTATGTTCCATAGTATTATTGTGAGATTTTTGGAACTTTTACGTGAGTTCCGTAAGTTGTAGAAAAAAAAAAAAAGAAGAGGGGTGTCCTTAGAGGAAGAGTGGGTGCAAATAGCAAGACTTCACAATTATCCCAATCAAGCTTCCTTCTTTCTCAAATTCTCTTCATTCTTCTTTCTTCTCCCGAAACTCTCTGCTCTCTTCTCCTCCGTGGCACTCAAAAGGGGCAAAAGAAGCCATTTTTGTTGGTTGCCTTAAGCTTTGTATGCAAGCTAAAGTATCATCTCTTCATCATCCCAACCAAGTTTTCTTTTCCTCTTCATCCCTTTGTCTCTCTCTCAGCTGGAAGTAAACCCCAAAGGTAAGGGAAGCTTCCTTGTGATTTATATTTTCAGTTTAAGTATGGTTGAGAGTTAGGGGGTTCAATCACATATAGCATGCATGCCCCTCTTGTTGTTTATGTTGAATTGCTTGGTGGTTGAATTTGAAATTGATGAAAAATGGGTATTTGATTTTCCTGGCAGTGGCTGTGTGAGTGTGTTTGGACTGATTGTTTATGTTTTTGACTCTCTAAATTACTTGGGAAGGCTCCTAAAACAAAGGAGACCATGCCCAAATTTTATTAAAATTGTTTGACAAGGTTTTCAATGTGAGATTCACCCCAAAAATAAAAGTGGCAGTGGCTGTTGGTTCGTCCAGCCCTGGACAGCCCCCACAATTTTGTGATTTTTGGGAGATCTAACCTTTGGTTTTTTACAAAATTTGTTTTGAATGAAAATAGACTTGAAATAGAACAACTTTAATTTTGACACCTTGGAGAGAAAATCTCATCTCGGGGTTCATCCATGACTCCCAAAATGGTTGTTATGTTTTCGAGTTTCCCCTGGAACTTGTCTCGGTTTTTCTCAAATTCCTACTTGTGTGCTTAATGTTTCTTTTTCGTTTTTGAACCATTAAAAACTAGACAAAACAAGATTTTTAACCATATAAATTACAAAATTATCATGTCCAATTTCTAAAATAAACTTTCAAAAAGAAACAGGGCAAGAGTTTTGAGCTCTGTTTTGAGTCTGAAACTTAGGCTGTTAGAAATAAATTTACTGGGAACAGTAGGGAAAGAATTTGGGGACAAGGATTAACCTTTTTAAGAATATAATGATGTTATATTTCTATTGTAAAAAGTTTAGCTAAAAATAAGTTTGGAAAGTGGGAGAAATTTACATTTCTTTGACCTATGTTCAGTGAGCACTCAAAATCCAGGGCTGCTGACTTAGAAAATTTTATAAAATTTTTCTAAATGTTGATTTTACAATTGGGATACCATTTTGAAAAATAGGATTCAAGAGCTTTAATTCCATATAAAAAAAATTTAATTCCGAGGTCATTTGCTTGTATTAGTGAGAGCTCATATTCAGTTCCGCCAAAGAGAAATCGACCTCATTTGGTCAATTTTGTTAATGTGATATAATTATTGGAATGGTGATGTTTGTTTATTGAGATTATTATATTATTGATTGAAGTGCTTAAAATTTTGTTGAGAATATTATTTATTATTGAGGTGTATGTGTTTTGTTGAGAAATTGAAATGGAATGTTGATGAGATGATAATATATGTGAAATGTGTATTGGAACCATCCCTATATGTTAAAGAGAAGTTAACTATGTCCTTTGGAAAGACTTTTATAGAAAAATGGTATACTTGGGAGGGGGAGTTTCACGCCAGAACTCCATCCCACTAAAGCGACCCGGGGGTCTCGTCTAGTGGGATATCTTCTTAAGTACCATCCCTTATGTTTTGACTCTGAATGGCGTGTTGGAGTGTTGAGAACTACTTTTCAAGAGGTTTAATGACTCTTTTAGTGTATAGGGGATGGGTTATTATCGTGGTTGATGATTGTTGATATTGTTGAGATGTATTTGGATCCTTAATTCAGGCCATTGGAGATGACGGGTACAGAGGTGTTGTATATAGGACTGTAAGGGACTCCAAATATGTTTGCCGCTGGAATACGGTGGGTGCACACAGTTGGTGCACAGAAATATTCCGAATGTTGTATATGCACAGTTGGTGCATAGGTGTGCACAGTTAGTGCATAGACATATGGGTAGGCACGTAAGTTGAGGGTGCTAGGTAGGCTCTCAACCTAGTGCCGGAGGTTTTCGTGGTGGCCAACGGTGGGCCTATAGAATAGCCAAGTGGGCGAATTCCTATAGATGTAAGATTTTGCAAACCTTACAGAGGTAAGCCAATACCCACACTTGTCTATATTCGATTAAATCCACACTTCCTCCACAGGGTAGCTCAAGGGACTCCCTGAATGGTCAAAGGTGAGACTATGGTAGGGGATGGGGCCTATGAGGACCACTCATATGATGTTGAAACTCCATGGAGTAGAGTCAGTCTTGTTGTCTGAGGTTGTCTAGTGGTTTGTGTTGTACATCTCTTTGTGATGAGGGATGATGGTGATTGTATTATGTTGATGTAAGATGTGACTTATGATGTTTATGACTCATTATGATGAGTGGTGATGGTTTATGTTGCTTGTTGAGGATTCATGTTATAAATATGTTTATGAACTAAGTTTTGTATAACATTTTTAGTTATTATGTATAGTATTTTGAAGTATACAAAATATAGTTTTCTGGTCCTTTTCCTTAATAATTGGAAATTCACTTATCTTCTTATATGTATAATTTTGTTTGGTAAGCTTACCCTTGCGCTGTTTGCACGTGTGGTTTGTGCCTGTGATGATCTCGGACATCGTGTTCGGGGGAGCAGATGGTTTTTAGGTGGATCTTTCTCTTGGAGATTTTGTGGATAGAGCATACGAGGGATTGAAGACATTATCATTTCTTTCTCTTTCTTTGTTTGGTCTTATGTACAAAATGAACCAGTTAGGGGTATTGTGTATTTATCATGTAAAAAAATGTATGTACACAGTTTTATTTAGTTAAGTTTTGTATAATAGATGTCTATAAATTGAGCTTTAAATTTTATCTGTTGGTTTTGGGAATCGCGGAAAAATTCTCCAGTATTTTATCAATAAACTAATTAGAGAGTTTTTAAAATTTAATGAAATAAAATCTTTAGTATAACAAATCTGTAACGAAGATGGGTCGTTACATGATGGGGAGTAAATATACCTTTACCGCTATACCCTGACACCAATATCAGTTGTCAGATAAATATATAATCTTCGTACGCATAACCAACCGGGCAAAACCCATGCAAGAGATATACCGTCCAGTCTATCATGAATTGTCTTTGCACTTATCGAGATGTTACAAGCTGGCACTATTAGTCTCGGAATGTAGGAGGCCGACTACCCCATTGGGACATCACACACTCCATGCCTCCCATCCCTTAGACCTTAGCCAATGTCACACATCTCAACTCACAGCTTACCAAACCGTAGCTTCCCGCACCACATTCAATCATACCTTTCGTCCAACTTGGCTAATCCAAACCCTCAAGTCTCTAAGGTACTTACTCTCAGAATATTTCCGCAGAGTTCATTTAATCACAAGGGTCATTGTCACCCTTTATATATCTATTTATCAAACATACTCTAGTACATGGTATGAGAATTATATACTTAATAATAATAACCATTTCACCAAATATATAATCTTTCCATTTTCATGATACAATTCATGTCTTGATACTAACACATCAACATCATTCTTCACACATTTATCGTGGTATAGACAACACACGTATATAACTATAGCAAGATAAAAAAAAATACCTCAAAATGAGTATGGCGATTAAATAACATTATCACACATATATACATATACACACAAACATTTTTTTTGTGTGTGTAACACAAACATATTGTGGTTAATTAATTAATTTCCTGGCCTTACTTATAAAATATGATATAATTGTAAGATATTAACTAAGATAAATGTGTACTCTATTTATCTTAAGATAACCATTTGTATTTTAACAAAGTAACGACATATGGTATTTAAAATAAAGTTGCACTTGATAAGGTTTCTCACATAAGATAACAACTTCTATTATATACAATAATATCTTTTCACATAAAACTTATCTTGATTATCCTTATGCCTTATTATAAAAACATTTGAACTACATATTAAATGTTAATAATTTCCTCGTAAAATATTAGTTTTTTTATATGTTCCCAATGATTAAATAAATTAGCAAAACATTGCCTACGTGTGCATGTACATGTGACACACACACACACACACACACCAGCACATAGGGCAGCATAATTAATTCTTTTACTTAAAAACTTTTCCATAATATAAAACTCTAATTATGCATACATTACTTGTATAAGTTTATGAATAAATTTCCTTTTCTTGCAACAATTTTAAAATAAAAATTGCACATAAAATAATACTTATTTCATAAAAATAATAACTTATTCCATGTAAGATAATAGTTTTCCACATAAAATAATAACTTATCTTGTGAAATAATTGTTAGTTGCATAAAATAAACATTTTAATAATCATAATAATAACTTTCTATTTATAAACAGTAATCATGTACTATGTGTTGTCCCTCTCTGCAAATCAGCTCTATGCTTTAAGGCAGTTCGTTTCTCACTTTAGGCATTGGTTGAACAACACTTATAATTTAACATGCCTAGAAATTTAACATCTTAATTATTGGTATGAAACTGTAGCAGGAGGTTTTGGGAGGACAGTGGTGCTGAGATTTCAAAGGAGACAAGTAACTCGCATGGCCAACTTGTCTATGAATATTTTGAAGGAGCTCAACCATCATATTTTTGCCCTCGTATACATCATAAGGCAACTCCTATCTTTTGAAATCTACCTACTAAATTCTATCCCAAATTTGGACACTAATGATTTCTTTTTGTTTTTTGGTTTCTGTCGATACCATATAATTTGTAGCAAATGTTTTTAAAAGGTTATAACGCATTTATATATGTATATGTATATTATATATATGCAGGATCAAATAGCCGAACTTTGAACCACTACAAGCTTCTTGCTAAAACCAGATGCATGGTTTTTTGGTGGAACAACAGACATTGTACCAGGAAATGGAATTTCTTCAGAAATAGACATTGCTCAAAGATGGTAATTAACATTAACATTACTACTCTATTTCTAATCCCCATTATCTTTAGCTTGTGGTTTTGTTTATATGTGTCTGCATGCCCACAATAAAGTTGTTTCATTATACCAAATAGAAAAAACTTTAGTAAAGATAATTTCACTAAAGTCCTGAGAGTAAACAAGCTTGTAAAAGATGGAAGGCGGTTGGAGGGAGGTAAAAAAGAGAGAAAGATTGTAACGATCCATCTTCGTTATAGATTTGTTATACTAAAACATTTTGTTAAATATTATCATATGAAACTACATAGAAAATTTTCACATTTAACACACACACACACACACAGAGATATATATATATATATATATATATATATATATATATATGTACCTACTTTCCTACATATAATGTACATCATCACATCATAAAAGTATTAGGTATGGCTTTACAAAACTTAAATATATATCTACATACAATACCAAAATAGTCTTCTTGTAGAGGACATTCACCACAACCTAAGTATTTATACATATGTCCTAAGCTGGTCCCTATACTATGGTACATATATACGAGAACATATCCAAAAAGAGGTATCTCATCCCATCTTCAAGATCTACATCCGCTTCAGTCATGAGCGGCCTGAGAACCTGCAACATCACCACTATTTGCTCACGTGCTAACCACACGATCATTGCAGTAATACAACACAAATACAAAAACAAAATGAAAGGGTAAGCTTATTTATAAAAAGAAGGATAGGATTTAATTAAAGAAAAACTAGAATCAATCAACAATAATAAATTAGTCACGATCATTCAATAACACATACATCAGTTTATAAATCAATCTCATTATGTAATGTCGTGCTGACTCGACTCCATGGAGATTTATACAACTTTTTGGCAATCCCTCATAGCCCCTATCCCCTACCATAGTCTTACCTTTGACCATTCAGGGAGTCCCTTGAGTTGACCCTGTGGAGGAAGTGTGGATTTAATTGAATATAGAAAAGTGTGGGTATTGGCTTACCTCTGTAAGGTTTCCAAAACCTTACATTTATAGGAATTTTCCCACTAGTCTATTCTATAGGCCCACCGCTAGCCGCCACGAAAACCTCCGGCACTAGGTTAAGAGCCTACCTAGCACCCTCAACTTACGTGCCTACTCATATGCAATGTCATGTAACAAGTCAAACAACTTTGATTTCCATAAGTTTCCTCTATGTTATAAATTCACCATTTTTCTCAAATCATGCTTATGAACCCATCCAGCAGTTCCATAAGCTCAAGTAAGGCATTCTCACACCCTAAATCCTTACTCACGACACAACACCAACTTTAACAAAATGTAAATTTCCTAACATAGTTCTAGAACTTTTGTGGACATCTTCATCACATCCATACCATAGAAATAATTCAATTTAAAATAAATTTGAAAGCCATTTTATAGTGTAGAAAATGAATTCTCGCTTAAGCGCCACTTTACTCTCGCTTAAGCTAGAATTTCAGGAATTAATTTTTCACTTCTAGGGTTCCTCGCTTAAGCTAGGATTTCTCTCACTTAAGCGCAGCTTGCTTAAGCTAGGATTTCTAGTGCTTAAGCTAGGACAGCTTCCAGACCAAAAATGTTCTCTGTCCCCTGTCTCGCTTAAGCGAGAACCACTCTGTTCTTAAGCGAAATAGGGTTGTAGAACCTCGAAAACATGCTCAAAACTCTTCAATGGCTACCAAATTCATTCCAATTCGAATTTTACATCAAACATAACATATATACATCATTCCACACTCAAAAACAACATTCCAATCATAGAATATACAAATAAGCATTCAATCATATTAAAGCTTCCCTTACCTAGAATTCTTGACTCAAAACCTTGGAGAAGAAGCTAGGGAGGAGACTTAGTGATTCAAGAATGATCTCTACTCAACTTTGTCTATGAAATCAACTAGAGGAAACCTAAATCAATCCCAAAATGAGCTTCAATCAAATTTTCACCCACCAACCAAGATGCTACATGAAACCCATTTCTCATGTTCTTAGTAGGAGTTGAGAAAGAAACTAAGATCAAGAATAGAGAGGAATTGAACTTACCAACTTGAAATCAACTAAGGAGCCTCTAGAGAATAAGAAATCAAACTTCAAGATGGTGTAGAAATTCCACCAACTCAAGAGGAAGAGAGACTTAGAGAGGAAGGAAGAAGAATGAAGGAATGGAAGAAACGTGAAGATGTGCACGTTTAAACTTTGAGATTAATTTGAAATTTTGCTATTTTCCCCCACCTTTCCTATAAGGACACCCCCTTCTCTTTTTTTTTTCTTTCCTACAATTCACAGAACTCATGTAAAAGTCCCAAAAATCTCACAACACACACTCTAAGTCCAACACCTCATGAAAATCTAACAATAACACTATGGCACAAAACAAAACATAAAACTTAAGTTAATTATTATATCAATTAACATAATTTAAATTTAATTTCCTCTTGCATTATTAATCAAACACTTATTCATATAATTAGGAAAATCACAACGTTACAATTCTCCCCAACAAGAAAATTTTCGTCCTCAAAAATTCGCTTACCAGAGAAGAGATAAGGGTATTGTTCACACATTTTTATCTTTAAGTTCCCATGTAGCATCGCCTGTAGTATCACTCCATATAACCTTGACCAAACTAATAGCTTTGCCCCTAAGCTACTTAGTCCTTTGGTCCTCAATCCTTACTGGATGAGTCTCATAAGTCAAATCCTCTCGCACTTGTATCACATCTGGCTCAATGATATGAGTAGGATCAGGAACATACTTCCTCAATTGAGACACATGAAATACATTGTGCAAGTTGGCTAGAAAAGGTGGTAAAACTATTCCATAAGCCACTGAACCTATACATCTAAGGATTTGATAAGGTCCAATGAACTTAGGAGTAAGCTTCTTTGACTTGATTGCCCGTCCTACAGCCGTAGTTGGTGTAACCTTCAGAAAAACATGATCACCAGCTTCAAACTCAAGTGGTCTCCTACGTTTGTCCGCATAAGATTTCTGTCTACTTTGTGAGGCCTTCATCATTTCCTGAATCAACTTAATCTTTTCTGTAGTTTGTTGTAACATCTCTGGCCCTACTACCATATTCACTCCATCTTGGCACCAACAAAGAGGTGTTCTACACCTTCTACCATACAAAGCTTTAAATGGTGCCATACCAATACTAGCATGAAAACTATTGTTATAGGTGAATTCCACTAAAGGCAAAACTTCATCCCAACTTCCAAGATGATCCAAAATACATGCCTGCAACAAATCTTCTAATGACTGGATTGTCCTCTCAGATTGTCCATCTATCTGTGGGTGATAAGCAGAACTAAGTCTCAACTTAGTTCCCAAAGCTTCTTGCAAACCTTGCCAAAACCTTGAAATAAATCTTGGATCTCTGTAAAAAATTATACTGGAAGGCACTCCATGCAATCTTACTAACTTTCTGATATACAGTTGAGTGAACTTCTCCAAGGAATACTTCATGTTAACAGGTAAGAAATGGGCACACTTTGTTAATCTATCAACTATCACCCATATGGCATCACAACCTCTAGTTGTCCTAGGCAAACTGGATACAAAATCCATAGTAATACTGTCCCATTTCCATTCTGGAATGTCCATTTCTTGCAACAAACCACCAAGCCTCTGATGTTCTACTTTAGCCTTCTGACAACTTAAACATGCTACTACACATTGTACAACATCTCTCTTCATACCGGACCACCAAATCATCTTCTTCAAATCTTGATACATCTTAGTCATACCGGGATGTAGACTAAGTTTACTTGTATGGCCTTCATATAAAATAAGTCTTTTCAACTCAACATCTTGTGGCACACAAATTCTACCTTTGAATCTCAAAATGTTATCATCACCCAAATTGAAGTCTATTGCTTTATCGACACCCAACAACTCCATTGTTCTACACAAGCTAGGATCTAATAATTGTTTCTCCTTAATCATCGCAAGGAAATCATTAGTCACGGTTAACATACCACAACTAATGTGATCATGAGCCACTTCTACATACAAATTCAAATCTCTAAATTTTTCCACCAACTCTAACTCTTTCACCATCAAAATTGACATCTGAATAGTCTTTCTGCTAAGGGCATCAGCTACAACATTAGCTTTACAACATTAGCTATGGCACAAAACAAAACATAAAACTTATGTTAATTATTATATCAATTAACATAATTTAAATTTAATTTCCTCTTGCATTATTAATCTAACACTTATTCATATAATTAGGAAAATCACAACGTTACAAAGATGAACAAGGACATAACCTTTTCCAGCACATCATAATAGGCAGAGTATGTATCAGTTTGGCATCAATAAAAAAGGGACGCCAATAACATTTTTTTCAAAATTGGTCTTCCAAAATTGCATCTACCTCTACCACGTCCTCCAATAGGTTGATAACTTCTTTCGTTATTATCTAAATTGTCATGATGTCCTCTTCCTCCTCTTCCTTGGCCACATCCACATCCTCTTCCACGACCACGTCCTCTATTGCTTTTTTCTCCTATATTTTCTTTCAAAGAAGATTTGGCTTTGAGTGCAACACCTTTTGTTACAATAAGAATTTTAATAACATTTTTTAAATTAGTTGAATAATATAAATCATTATTAACTATCCCTTCAAAATTTGAAGGTAAAATTGTTTTTTACTTTTAAAGCATGAAATATAATTTACTTATCCCAAACATCGCTTATTCAAAATGTGTTCATCGTATAAGTGTCAAATAAGGCCAATCATCCACATTGCATTGCTAAGATATAATTCATGAAGATTATTGGTGTAGAATAACTAATTACTTTGAAAACTAAATATGTAACACCCTCAATTTTAGGGCTCTGAATTAAATAAATATTTTATCCCTTTAATGGTGATTAATTGGACATTTTTGGGAAAAGAGATAGTCTTATAGCTTAGTGAAAAGAATTAATTAAGGAAATAGTTAAAATAAATTACATGATGTTATTTTGATAAAGAAATTAACTTCTTTAATTGAGAAAAATTAAGGATTGACTAAGTCCTTAATAACTTAGCATAAAAAATAATGAAATCCACTTACTAGCTAGAAGCATAGTTTGGGATTAAAAATAAAATGACATGATTAGTGATATAATTAGAGGATTAAGAATAGTTAGGGTTAATTAAAAAATGCTTGGATCTACACAAAGTGGGCTGAAAAGCCCATGACCCATTAGGTCAAGTGCAACAAATGAAGGGCACTCTCGCTTGCCCTATTAGTGCCGCCGGAAACAACAAGAGGAGAGAGAAGGAGAGTTTGTTTTCTCTCTTTGTGTGTTCTTGTGTTCTTAAGATTCCCACCACATTTTCTCTTCATTTCTTCAACTTTCAAACACCAAGTTCTCACCTTTAGGCCTCCGTACTTGGAACCTTGCTTGAGGAAGGCTAAAAGGATTCACAAAGTCTTTCTTTTTCTACCCACTTGCATTTTCAAAAATCTACAAAGGTATGGGAAGAGGGTTTTGACCTCTCTTATGATCTTTCTTGGCTTGAAGATGTATTTACCTCAAATGGATGTTTGTTTGAACTCAGAACTATGTTTTTTAAAACTTGAACACTCATTTTTCTTGATATTATTTTCGGTCCAGCTCTATTGTTCTAAAACAGTGAATTTTTTGTGTTTTTAAAGCATAAAAATTGTATTTTTAATGTTGGAAAGGTAGGGGTTTTCATACCCTAGCCTTGTGTATTCAATTTCAAGCATTTGGAGCTGTAAAAATTGTGTTTTGAACTTGTTTTTGTCACTTTGTTGGTGATTTTCGGGTTTGATGTTTTCAACCCACTTTAAATTCTTTTACATGTGTCGAGGAACCTCTAAAACACTTGAGAATGATTGCTATGGTGTTAGAATTAACTTGGTGGATATTTGGTATGATTTTTGGAGAACTAAAAATGCTAACTTGATATGATTAATTAGTGAATGGTGAATAATGAGCTTGCTGCCCTGTTTACATGTGATGCTTAAAAATGCCTTCTTGATGTGTTTTTGATGATCTTTGATGATGATTAAGTGTCTTATATATTGAGCTAAGTGTATGTAAATTTATATTGCCTCCTTTCATACATTCATTCTACATTCACAAAAAATATTATCATACCTATGGTAATTATAACATTCAAGATTAGATTTAGCATACCTCCTTTCATTTGTTCTTCCAAAATTGCCTCTATGTCTTCCTCTTCCTCTTCCATGACCTTTAGTGTGTTGATAACCTTCTTTCATTATTATCAAAATTATCATGATCTCCTGTTCCTCTTCTTCCTTGGCAACGTCCACGTCCTCCATGCTTTTTTTTCTCCATTTTCTTTCAATGAAGCTTTGGCTTTGAGGACTTGCTCCAAAGGCTCATCATGTCTTCTTTTGAACATTTCTTCATATGCTTGATGTGAACCCATCAATTGGTCCATGGTTATTGATTCTAAGTCCTTTGTCAATTGCACAAACCACAAAATAAAATTTTGCGATTAAAGAACGAAGATTCTTCTCTTCCACATGAACATCTTCCACCTTCTATCCATAATGGTTCATTTGGTTAACAACCATTATCACCCTATTGCCAAAATCTGAAATTTACTAGGACAAAGAGTTTGCAGGCGCACCATTTTCACCTTCTCAACAACTTCAAGTGAGGTCTTCAAAATGTCTCGAGCTTTTTTTGGAGGTGGATTGGGCACCATCTCAAACATGGCTTCATCTAAACCTTGATAGATGAAGATAAGTGCTCGTTGATCCTTTTTCTTCATCTTCAACAAAGTCTCCTTCTCATTTAGTGACAAGGTATCACCATTTCCAGGTTAGCTATAACCTTTATCCACAACCTCCTAACCATCTTGGGAACCAACTAAGGCCTTCATGCGATGACACCAATTATCATAATTTCCATTGGTAAGACAAGGGAATTGAAACAAGTTCAATTGCTAGCCATCTCTCAAGTCGCTAAGTGTTTGTCTCAACTCCTAAAACCTAAGCTCTGGTACCACTTTGTTAGCAAAATAGAAAGGAGACTAGATATAATAAAGGAGATTCTATTGCTTTTGGAACACTAATTAAATTCATTGATTGGTACTCTATTTATAGTAGAGTAACTCATACCCATTAGATGACTTTTCAATTAACACACTAAAAGACCATAAGGTCAATAACCCTTCAATTACTTAGTGGTAATAGAAGAATAATGCCCCTTAATGCATATTAATTACCCTTCATCTTCTAACACTTACTCAAAACCCTTTATTTTATATTTATTATTTGTAACATATAGTGTATGCTGCAAATGCGCAAGTCAGGATCTTCTTTGATCCCCTACGGGATGACAAACTTATACTTAATTAATTAATGTGTCTAATTCATGTACATTTTATATTTCCCATTAAACTTGCTTTGATACCTTTTTTACCCCTTCTAAATCAATAGGAAGAAAATCTACAAATGATATTGTTAGACACCAACTGGTTATTCCAAGATCCTCATCCACCAAGGGTCAAGAAGTTGTGCAAGATCATGTACTCCCAACTAGCCAGAAATTACTAGTAGCTGGAGAAGCATCTATTCATAAGTATGTCCTAATTTCAACTTATTGTTCTGTAGAAATTTGAAAATAAAAAACTATTTTCTTGAAATAATCAGGCTCCTTTTTTTTAATTGTTTCACTCAAAATTTACAATGTCATTGCTACCTTTTAGTAGTGGGGGAGTCTTTGGTAATGATTGTTTAGGTATAACAATTAATTGCTTTCACTAGTCACTAGTCTAGTAAAATTAGGTGTGAAATTTGAATATTCTTTCAATTTCTATGTGTGAGAAAATGTATCAAATTATGTGCATGATTATAAAAAGAAAAAAAGAAAAATGACAGAAAATCATAATTTTCAACAATTCAAATGTAAATTTATTTTTAGTCTTTGACTTTAAATATGGAAGAAGCCTTGTTATTCTAATGATATTTATTGATATATAGGTTCAAATGCAATTGGGGATTAAATTATAAGTGCTTTATTTAATCTTTACAGTATCACCATATTTTATTTTCCTCATTCATTGAACAAAATGAAAACAATCCTATCTGAATTCAGCTTTATGATAATCTTACCTGTAATTTTAATCTTTTTTTGTGTGTAGAATTTCAATTTATTTAGCTTAACAACTGAGTTAATGATTCAATCTGCTAGAGATATATCATAGAATTAACAAGTAATAATGTCATGTATCAACAGGAACTATGCGCCTTCTGTGGCCTATCAGAATTAAAATTGCAATTGCATTTTTGCATAAGGAAGCTTCAAGGCCATTGATTTTTCAAGAGTTCAAAACTTCTAATATCCCATTGGATGTGGTAATAACCTAAATTTTGCATTGATTTTTCAAAAGTTCAAAACTTCTAATATCCCATTGGATTGGTTCTTGTTCCATCGCTTGTGTACATGTTTCTCTCTTTTTGGTTAATATATTGGTGTGCTGTTAGGGATCAGTGGCTCTTTGAGTGCCAACATAGTTGGGATTCTCTTATGCTTTTGATGGCTTTGCATGCCTTTTTGACTTTTAAAAAAAGGTGGGAAAACTCTACATTTATGGAGTCCTAAGATCCCTTCAAGGAAATGTTCACACGTGGTGCACAAGAAGATAACACCAATGAAGAGGTTTCATATATACGGCTTCTCCAAATGTCGAAAAATTGTGAGAACCCAAATTAGTCATCCCCAGAAGAAGTCTTTTTGTTCAATAACATAAACAACTTCATACCTAGCAATGAAATAGGCCTTGGATGTGTTCTTCTTAAACCAGATGATACTTTTGGATAGAAGGGTGCATAGAAGTATCATCTGGTTTAAGAAGAACACATCCAAGGCCTATTTCATTGCTAGGTATGAAGTTATTTATGTTATTGAACAACAAGACCTCTTCTGGGGATGACTCATTTGGGTTCTCGCAATTTTTCAACATCTGGAGAAGTCGTATATATGAAACCTCTTCATTGGTGTTATCTTCTTGTGCACCAGCTATGAATATTTCCTTGAAGGGATCTTAGGACTCCACAAATGTAGACTTTTCCAACCTTTTTTGAAAAGTCAAAAAGGCATACAAAGCAATCAGAAGCATCAGAGAATCCCAACTATGTTGGCACTCAAAGAGCCACTAATCCCCAATAGCACACCAATATATATTAATAAAAAAGAGAGAAAAATGCACACAAGTAGGGGGACAAGAACCAATCCCACAAACAAAACAACTAAGAGTACCTATAGGAAGGAAGCAAATTTCTATTTCTATTGAAATCATGATATATGAAGGTCGGTATAGTATCCCACCAGCAATAATGAGTAAGATTAGATCCATGAGAGGCTAATCTATCTGCACAAGTGTTACCCTCTCGGAAAATGTGTCCCACTATGAAAGTCATATTGGAAGTTAGGAGTTTACATTTAGACCACCTATTTCAAAGATGCCAAGGAACAAATTCATGATTTGTTAATGCTTGAACTAACAAAGAATCACACTCCAGCCACAATTTGTTCTACCCTTTTTTATGAGCAATCTCAATGGCTGTGATGGCAGCCATCATATTAGCAAAAAAAAAAAACATTTTAAAAACCCAGATGAGAAGCAAAGCAACCCAAAGCAGCACCCTTACTCTCTTTAAAAATACCATAAATACCTGTGTATCAAAGATTACCTTTTGCGGCCCCATCCATATTACATTTGACCCAACCACATTTTGGAGGGAACTAATCAACCTGCCTAATCATGGGATTTTTCGAAGGGCAACATTGTACTGAGAGTGCTTTAACAATACTGAAATAGAAGATGTTTGAAGACATAGTAGCAGTGTTGGTTGAAGCTGATAACCGGACCTTGGCAATGCTGCTGTTTTTAATGAACTGCAGATTCACTTTGTAGTCTTCAAAATGAATTTTGTTTCTAGTTTTCTAGATTTCTTCGACCGTGAAGATGATTGCAGCGAGGATAATGTTTGCTGCCTGAGAAGAATGTCTTGAGGAGCGCATTTTAAGGATGTCAGGTGCTGATGACCTGTCAATGGTGCAATTTAGGAGGGACTGCAACCAGGACCAGAGCTGAAAAGCAAAAGAGCATTTAAGAAAAAGGTGATTTGAGGATTCATAATCTGCTTTTACAAAGACAACACATATATTACCTCTATTGATTCATTCTTCAAAATCAATGATTTGCCATTCCTGCAAATTTTTTCAGTCCTTCAAGTGTATATGTACTCCTTTTATTAAAATCATAACACCAGCGTTACTTTACTCAATTTTAATCTTTCTAAATAAAACTTAGAAAATAATCTAAATAAAAGTGATAATTGTCAATTTGACTTGTGGTTATGTACTGAAAATTTACACACTTTTTTTTATATCTAGTATCCATTTGACTTGTGGTTATGTATGCTTGCTAGCAGGACTCTTATTATTCATAAAATAAAAATAGCAGATAGAAAGTTTAGATTAAATGATTCAGGAAAGGATGCATTAATATTAAAGGAAAGTGAAAATCATTGTTGAATAGTTAATAGCACAAGAATTGCTCCCGAGAAAGTTCTCTATGGCATTTTATTGCTTCCTCAATAATACCTTTTTTTTAGGTTTTATAATAACAAAAAAGAAAAATATAGATTAAAGGAAAGACTTATGAAAAACATAACATTTTGATGAATTTCATTAACTTTGATAAAAAAAAATAAAAAAAAAAATGACAAACAAAACTTATAGTTCGAGGTTGTTATGGCCTCAACACACACTCGTGTTGGAGCACATACATTTATAAATATTCATGGTTTTTAACTTGAATGTTTTAAAGCATGGTGCTTTTTATACCCTCTAATTAATATGGTTTAATTACGATGAATGTTTTAGTTTGAATGATTAGAAGACCAGCCTATAGATGATTCATTGTTGGAAAGAAAACTTAACTACAGGTAATTACCTTTAAAACTTCATGTTGTCGTTAAATTGAGTTACAATTTTCAATTAACAAAAGAGATGATTATGGAAAAATTAATAGAAAATTCAGAACATGTTGGGGTATTTAACAAGAATATTAATATATATTAAATAAATTTCCATATTTCTGAATAAGAATCCGAAATGACAAATAAAAACTTTAAATTAATATATAAAATTTCCATCTCACTTTTCTCTTTAGTCTTTTTCACTTTTCAATTAATGTCAACACGATAATTCATCTAAACTCCTCAATTCTATTTTTTTTATCTTATTTTTTGTTAACGTATTTCCCTTATTTATTTGTCTCTTCTTCCTCAAACACCTTAACTCATCCCTTTCAGTACATCGCTCACCTAATCTCTCTCCTAGACTCTTATTGCTGCAAACTTCTAATTCTTATATTCCTCAACTATTCCTTTCCCCAAAGCAGCCTATCCTCCTTATCATTAGATCTAGTCTTGACGGATCTACATCCTTCGTACTCTATGCCTCAATGACTTTTCTTGGCCTTACAAAAAGCTACTTTGGCACTTGGTCAAATAAGGTAACCGCGCACTAAAAGAAGCATGATTGTCGTTAGAGGCGGATGAACGTATAGGGTAATGGGGGCAATTGCCCCCACAAAGATTTTTTTTTTAACCTAGACATATTTAACAAAAAAAAAATGCCCCCATAAAAAAATAAGTGTTGCCCCCATAAAATAATTTTTTTAAAATGAATGTAAAAAAGTTATAAGAGATAAAAGAGAGAAAAATTTTGTACTAATTTTATCACTTTATCCTTTCGGTTTTTACTATTTTTGCTTCTCTAATACTAAATACACATAGTGAAATGTTGATTTGTTTGGCTAAGTTTTATCCATTGGAATTTTCTTGTCGAGCTTTTGGGACTTGATAGTCAACTTGAAGTTGTTATAGATATTGTTTTGATGATCAATTTTCGAAGTTAAATAGGATCATTGATAGGAGTTATAAGGTTGACTTGATGGTTGGAAAGAGGGGATTAAGGGAGGAGGGGGAAGAGGTTGTGGGTTTGAATCCTCCCACTAACATTCTAATAAAAACTAACAACTAACATTGAGTGATAAAAAAATTAGGATCCTTGATCTTTCTAAAGTGTTAGTGAAAACTAGAAAGCATATTGTGTACCCGATGATATTTTACTTTTGATTTTTGAAGTTACCTTTGAGTTTGCTCGTGGCAACTACAACGATTGAAACATTTTTCTCTGTAATGAATTTTCTAAAGAATGGAATGCACAATCATACAAGAGATGAATGGTTAAATGATTATTTGGTTACATTATAGAATGATATATTTTATAGTATTGACAATAAAAAAAATCATACATTTTCAGAATATGAAAATGCATAGAGGGCCATTGTAATTTGTAAATATTAAGTATTTTGGATTTTTTGCTCTAAGATTATGTATTTTATAAAAGCTTATAATACATCTTTAGAAAGGGATAAAGAGACTAAACTTCATACTGAGGATTAGTCTTAGAGCCGATCCAAATAACCAAAGTTCATGAGAATATTTCAGTGTCCCATTGAAGAGCCAAAGACTCTAGTTACGATAATATAAAAAATAATATTCTTCTTCTGTAAAAAAATATTATACGCTATTTTTTTGCCCCCACTAAAGAAATTTTCTGGATCCGCCATTGATTATCGTGGTTGATTGTAGTATGTTGTAAAATTGAAATAATCGCCTGTTTCTTTGCATATTCAAATTTGGTATGGATATGATTTTTCAAATATTTGTGCATCATTGACCTCAATTGGTCTCACCTTTTAAAGGTAGCAAAATAGGTTACTTGACCTGATGCAGGTTGCAAATTATAGCAGGTTGGGCAAAAAAATTCTGGATTTAATTTGGGCTTCTAAAATAAAGCTCCAATGCAGTGAAAGTTCTTTTTTTTTCCTGGTACTTGCCTAGTTTTTATGGGCTACGCTGAGATCGGACCTTGACTAGATCAGGCTAAAAAGGCTTGTGTTGTCTAGACAAATAAAAAAGGCTTACGTTAAATTAAAACTCAAAATTTAAAGCCCAGACCCTACATATCATTTAGCGGGTTCACACGAGTCCGACTAGCCTGGCCTATTTTGCCACCTCTATCACCTTCTACAACCATTTCATGTCCTAAACTAGTTTTCGTTAATTTATCTTAAAATCTATTTTTGATAATTTCATATATTTTTACAAATTTATCACATATAAAGATTCATCACCAGCAATATCTATTTACCACCACCTTCTTTCATTTTTTAGATTTTACAATAACAAAAAAAGATAAATGTTGAAGAAAGGAAAGACTTATGAAAAGCATAACATTTCAATGAATTTTACTACCTTTGAAAAAAAAAATAACACATGACACTTATATATCAAGGAGGTTATGGCCTCAACACACACTCGTGCTCGTGCTCATGCACACACACACGTGTAAAGATTCATGGTTTTTTAAATTGATTATTAGGCATGGTCAACACTTCATGATTTTACAACCTTTTGTTTTTCCTTGTTTGGGGCAATTGAATCTTTTTGATGTGATTCACGTGCTGACCCTGGTGGTCAGCGCACATAATCTAAGATAACACTACATTAGACATTTAGAATTAATTTTTGTTATAACATGAATATACTCTTTTGAAAAAAAATGCTCTAGAAGCCGTTAGAGGGTACTTTATTATATATTATTTTAACATCCAAATTATATGTAGATTTACACTTGCATGTTGTATAGTACAAGTATAATATTTAAGTCTTTTGGAATTTTAGAAGTTTTATTTAATATTATAAATTTTTAAAGAATAAAATGTCAAGTTAATATTTAAAAAAATATATATACTTAGAAGTGACGTTGGAACCATTTTCTTTACCATTTTAGTATGTCAAATAAGAATCGCCCCCATCCCCAATTTTATGGTGTCTCTTTATTTTTTGTCATTAGAACCAATGTCCTTATTTTTGTCTTATACTTTCTTCCTTATGTACAATCAAGCTTTACGAATTCTGTAATAGATATTGTACGTATACATATTGTTGCTAAATATTCAAAATCTTTAATTTTACTTTTATAGTCTTTCCACAATTACTACAATTGATATTGAAAGTGGTAACACCCCGAAATCATTTTTTAATTATATATATATATATATATATATGTTGGTTTAATAAATTAAATAATTATGATGAGTAAAATTCTTTGGGCTTTGGGAGTGAGAAAATGGGTTTCAATAGATTAAGAAGACTTTTGTAAGGTTATTGGGTTTTATGTTAAAATGTAGTTTTTTGTAAAAAATAAAAATAAAAAAGGGTTATATTGGCTTGGGTTGAGTTTGACCAGCTTCTTGTTAGAGCCCTATAGGTTTTAGTTTAAAACCAAACGCATCCCTTACGTTGGTCATATTGAAACCCTTGTGCTGTAATTTCTCACGTAATAGGATAGGCTTAATTACCTAACTATAGGTTTATGTGATCTTTCCTTTCATGGGTTTTGGTTTATTTCACCCATGTTATTGTTCTCCTTTCTTTTTATTTAATAAAATTTGGGTATGCTGCTTTTGGTGGATAATGTCAGGGGTACCAACCATCCTGGTTGGGATGCATGTCATTATTTATACCTTGGCATGCCTTGTGTCCATAAAAAAAAAAAAAAAAGGAGAGAGAGAGAGAGAGGAGCAATCCATGACAGATAACCAAGCAGGCTGCTTCAATGAAGGTAGACTGAGTGCATAAGTTACAACTTGGTTAGCATTAGCAATAAATGGTTATCTGTTTAGTCTTATGGGACAAATTAGTGTGAGGCACTCATATAAAGTGCTTGATTATTCACTCTTTGGTAATTCAAAGGACATTTAGTTTTAGGTGTAGAAGTAGGTTGGCTAAACTGATAATGGATCTTTCTATATGCAATTCACATTGTTCACACTTTGGTGTTCTGGTGGTGCTTCTATGTTTTCACTCTCTGTATGTACTTTCTTTTTCTTCAGAAGCAAGGCAACTCAGATTTTGTAATGCTTCAAAAACTAAGCTGTATTTCTGGCCTGAGGGATCAAATGCATGGTATCCTTCACGAGCTGGTGCTTCTTCATTTGATAATTCCATGTTCCCTAATACAACAGGAAACTTACCCAATTTCAATCACCAAGCTTCCCAATGCATCCTTATGGAAATACTAGTGCTATTGCTGGTGGTGGTTGTAACCCTCCTTCTAATAAACTTTAATTTAGCTATCTAATTTATAGTATACATAATTTTTCTAATACATTCTATTAAAATCTAAAATATATTCAAATTTACATCACTAAAATTTTACAAAAACATTTTTTTATAAAATGATCTATTACTAAAACTATTTTTTTGCTATCCCAAATTTTCCCATCCTATAGCTCTAGAATTATCTGCATCTTTTCTTCTAACTCTTCTTCCTTCACCTGAAAACAAAACTTCCCTAAAATCTAGGGACAAAATTTTACCGGATCAGGCATTTAATTTCTAATACATAGAAAAACAATCACGATCAATGACATTTCATTTCATAACTAAGAATTCGCATAAATAATGCATATTCAGTATGCTTTATGAAAATGCAAGTTTATAAAGCAGATATAGTTTTGACTCAAAATCCTTTTGACTCAAAAATTCTTTTGACCATAAAATCATTTTGACCATGCTCCATGGAGACTTCCCCTTTGAGTGTTTAGTAAGAAACTGGCCTACCATTATGATCTGTAATTCAGCTATTAGCCCCTACTAAACGCGAATAAGCTAGCAGAATTAGGAGATCAAGATACCTTGAAGGCCACCACAGCAGCATCTCTGTCCAGATTAAGGCCACATGTGGAATTGCCAATACCCTTCACCCCACAGACTATATAATCATAGACTATACAATCCTGTCTAACTTACTCTGCTCACTCATTTCTCAGGACTATCAAATTCTCAGTTCATCAATTCTCAATTTATCTTTTCAAATACATAACTACTGCAGTCTCGGTCAGTCATCACAGTCCTGGAAATCAATTCCCCCAAAAGTATTCATTTTCCATGACTACCGCAGTCCTGGTTAGTCAACAAAATCATTCTCATTTATCAAACTCATTTAAAATCTTTATTTTTCTCTCAAAAGACTCGTGATCATGCAATATAATAATGATGCTAATAAGTAAATAATTATTATTAAACAATCACATAATAATTATAGAAATTCAATAATTAACAATATAACATTAACACTTTAATAAAATACCAACTAGTTCATTACTATGTAAAATTACTAAACTATCCTTGATATTTTCTAAAATTCCAATTTTGCCCTCAAAGTGTGAAATTACCAAATCACCCTTACTATTTTCTAAAATTTCTCATTTTGCCCTTGATCTTTTTATGAAATTCCGAATATGTCCCTAATTGTTCTAGAACCTATGAAATTACCTAATTACCCTCAATCTTTTTATAAAATTCCAATTGTGTCCTCTAAATGTGAAATTACTAAATTACCCTTACTATTTTATAAAATTTCCAATTTTACCCTTGATATTTTCCTAAAATTCCAATTATGTCCTCAAACTTTCTAGAATATGTGAAATTACCATTTTGCCCTTATACTTTTTAATTATTGCTGAAAATGCCCTTAAACTTTTTATAAAATTCCCAATGTGTCCCTACATGTAAAATTACTATTTTTCCCTTGGTTAATTGAAAATTTCCACATAGTATCCCTTGCAAACTAACCATAGCCGAATGGTCTTGATACCATTTCCAACAATTTTTCTCAAAGTTCCAACATCAAATTCAACACAACCAAGCCAATTTCAATCAAGAACAAATCAATTCAAGGTTCAATCAATCACAACACATCATGATATCAACCAAAACATTCATTCAACCATCAAATTTCAACTTATTTTTATCAAAGATATAAAAGCCCTAATTTAATTTCATCTTTTAATATTTCTTGATCAAATCTTGAAATTAAACCTAAGGACATGTTTCTCCTACTTCCAATTTGTTTAAATTGAAATTAAATGCCAAGATCCTTACCTAGAATCCTTAGTTTGATGTAGAAATCCCTTGAACCCTTTTCTCCCTTTCTCTCTTGTCTTTTGAAATTTTTGAGATTTTCTCCCAAATCTCATCTCTTTGGCCAAAGGTATATTGAAATTTGGGAGGTTTTGGTTGGTTTAATTCTTGGAATTGGAAGAAAGGATGAAGGTTTCATGGAGGGGCTGCTGCTGTCTTAAACCCACGGTTTTGGTTTTGTGAGGAGAGATAGATTGTAAGCTTTTGTATTTCTTTTGATTTAAATAAATTTTATTCACCCAATTTAATTTTCTTCACACGTCCAGCTGCTAGCCTTTGGCAGTCCCTTTGGTCACCAATTTCAGCCACTTGGACGGCCAATTCAAGTCCCCAACGTGAGTAGCCAAGCTTTTGGTCAATTTGTCAAAAAATTAGGTAATTAGTAGACCTTTTAGAAGATTTAGGGCTTTTCTAATTATCTTACAAACTAATTTGAATTAGAAGAAACTAACACCACCATTAGATTCCTCACTATCAAAAATCTTGGGGTAGTGTCTTACTTATCTCTTAATCAAAGTCTAATTAGCTTAATTTAATTAGATTAGAAACTTTGAGTTGTCAAATTTTGATTGGCTAATACTTTAAATTTAATTTTTTCTTAGTTAAACATTTTTAATAATTATTCTAAGTATATGACAATTATTAGATAATTTCATAGATGTCATACAAATTTTATCTTAATTTTCTACCTTAAAATTTTATCGTAATAATTTCACAGAGTTCTAACTTTCAGAAAATTCTAGCAATTCGAAATTAGCATTTTACTTTCGCAACTGTATATATTTTAAATCTATATTCAATTATCTATTTATTATATTACAGTTTACTCCAAAATTTTACACTGGAAAAATTATCCTAGGCAGTTGTCTGACACAACTGTCCGGTCAAACAAGTAATTCATTTCTCAACTGTATATATTTTAAATCTACATTAAATTCTTTATTTATTAAAGTACAGTTTAATCCAAAATGTTATACTTGAAAATTTATCTTGGACAGATGTCTGACACAACTGTCCAGTTAACAAACAATTCAAACAAAAACAAGGATATTAGAAGACTTAGAAAATTTTACTTAGTAGAACTGTATTAATTTTATTATGAAAATATGTACAGAAAGTTTCTATAAAATACAGCATATAGTTTCTCATAATATTTATATAAAAATATTTACAAATGGTAACATAATAAAAATGAGGGTGTTACAGTGGTGCTAGTACTGCAACTGCAAGTAATGATACTGGTTAGCCAAATCCAAGCTCCTTGCGGAGGAGCCATGTCTATGAATATTTTGAAGGAGCTCAGCCACAAATTGAACTTGGGTCCAGTTATCCAATTTATAAAATACCAGTAGGATCATCACTCATGAGGTTGGATGCATCTTTCCTAACCTTCCATTCCTTGTCAGCTCCCTCTACAAGTATGTTTCTCTTTTTCATTCTGACAATTAAAAATATGAGAGTACTTAAGTGGCCAATAATTGTACATGATTGGGTATCTCTCTTTATTTTTCGCAGGGAATAATCAACCACAATCTCATGCTTCTAGTTGTAGGAAGGTCGACGATGTTGATGGATCCTCAAATATATCTCTTCCCGCATTTTCCCTTGCTTCTTATAAGTTGAGAGGCTCAATGTTGGCTCCTGGTAGAGACTCTGAATGGCAGAAAGTGGACACTTTTTTGAAAGCTGCTACTTATTCACAACAAAATTTGCAGGTCAAACATCCAGAATACACATACTTTGTTAGCCATAGTTCTCAGTGGAGATGATGAAGAATATGATTCAAAATATTCTTCAATATACTCAAAGTCAGAAAAGTTCCTGCAATAGATAGAATGGAATGTGATGAAAGTGAATTGCCATGCATGAAACCCTCTTACTAATTAGAATGGAATGTTGTTTATAATTGCACTATATTAAAGTCCACGAAAGGCTATAGGCAATAGGAATCTGTATGCCTTAATTAAGAGTAAAGGCATGAAATAAGTGTTGCATATATAGGAAATTGAGACTATTAGGCCCCACTTTTTTGTTGATTCCTTGTTTGGGATTTTGTGGATTGAAAGTTAATATTTGAAGCATAAAATGGATTTATGGTCTTGAGTTACACGAGTAGGAAGTTTAGCAAAGACAAACCGCAACATTTTCATATTTGTGAACCCCATTTTCTTACCCTCCATCTATTTGATAAAAATACAAAAGGAAGTTTTCAGCTTACAATGTTGTTTAAATTGTTGTTTACACAATTAAATTTTGTTCTTTCGACTAGATATAACTTTTGATCATTTAGATAGCAAACGGTGTGTTTTACAACCTTTAAATTATGCTCTTTATTATTTATATTTATCTTAGTTTGATTAGTATCATCTTTTAGAATAAAGGGTCCTTCTATCTTGCAAAATTTTCATCTTGTAAAGATTTTAATTTATTTTTAGGATAAAATATGTTTTTGGTTCCTCATTTTATCTTAATTTCTATTTTTAGTCCCTCATAAATTGTTTTGTTCTATTTTTAGTCCCTAACAATAATTTCAACTATTAAGTGATGACATGGCGGACATAAACTGTGTGTGAAAATTTCCTAATTAAATTTCTAGTGACTTTTAACTGCTAAAAATTGAGACTATTAGGCCCCACTTTTGTAACATTTCTTGTGATTTCAGAAAATCTGGGGTTCGAGGTTTTTATTTTTTTATTATTTTTTTAAAATTTATGACGATTTTTGTCTGCCAGAAAATTTGTAGCAGTTAAAAACTGCTAGAAACTTAAACAGAAAACTTTCAAGGCCAAATTTTGCTCACCACGACATCACTTAACAGTTGAAATTAATGTCAGGGACTAAAAACAAAATGAAACAATCTTTTAGGGACTAAAAACAAAGAAAAATTTACGTGGGACTAAAAATAGAAATCAAGATAAAATGAGGGACCAAAAACATAGTTTACCCTTAGTTTTATTATGGGTTGCTAGTGTAACGAAGGATTTTATAGGATTGTTTCAGTTTAATCAGTTGTATCGAGTTTAAGTACTAGATATATGCTGCTACATTAAATATTCAGAGGGATAACTTTGTCGCTTATAATAGTTTTACCTAATTCGAGTAAATTTATCTCAAGTAAAAGATACATGTGATACACACACACACACATACATATGTATGTATGTATGTATGTATGTATATATGTATGTATGTATGTATGTATGAAATAAATAAAGTACACACAAGAAGGGAGAGTTGACTTGTGTGTAAGTGATCTTTTTAAATTAAAACTTTTCTCAAATGTTAAGCAGATAGAAGAGAAAATCGTCCAATGAAAAAGTGGAGGATAAGGATAAGAAAATCACGCGGAGCTTTTATACTGGTTCACTCTTAACTCAAGATTTTCGTCTACTCCCCTCAACATGAAGGATTTTCACTAACCAACACAGGTTAAATGCAAGTATTTTACCTAGCCTCTTCGTCCAATGTTTGTGCATAATGAGTATAAACAGACTTACATACAATTGAGGTTGGGCAAATAATTTTTTAACTTGGAGAAAATATATATAGGTGCCATAATTTTTTATAATTTTCCTTGTCTACCTTTATGTTTTCGTGAAAAATGCAATTTAAGCACATGAAATCAAGTTAAAATAATGACAAAGTATTTAATTTTGTGAAAATATATTTTAAATATTTTTGTATATATCGTCAAATGATAATAATCATTACAATAAGAAAAATTGCTATGGTATGGTGCATATGGATATATATATATATATATATATATATATATATATATATATATATATATATATATACATAAAAGAATAATTGCTATATATATATATATATTGTCTTTAATTTAATGGGGTGTTTATTAAATTGAATAAATCCAATAAAAATAATTAATTGATTAAACAAGTTTGATTAATTCATTCATTCACATTTAAATTTGAATTAAATTAATTATAATTGGTTCACTTTTTAATTTTTTTAACTCAAACTAATCTTATTATCTGATCAATTTATTATATTTTCTTTAACATGTAAATTTAATTATTTAAAGAATTAGTATTTAAATTTTCCTCTATTGTTATTTTTTCCATTCATTTTGGCTGTCTTATTTAAAATTTTAGAGTGGCCTTGGTTATGTTTATTGTCCAATTTCTTTAACGTTGAATTTTACTGTCGTCTAAAATTATTGAAGAATAAAAAACTTTTGAATTTAGTGTAGTATTAAATTTAGTTTGTATATAAAAAAAACTATGTAAAAATGAAAACTTGAAAATATAATAGGTTACTTTTTATCACATTTTGCCCAAATCAAACTAATTCAACAACTTAAACTAATTTTAAAAAAAAAAAAATCAAATAAACTCAATCAATTAAATTTTTTATTTAAATTTAAATTTTATTTACTTTAAACTCGAGACAAACAAATCAATAAACACTTTTACAAATTAGGATTCTTCCTTATACTTTGGGGGTTTAACCCAAGCTCATTTTTTAAGAAATATTGAAAAACATTTTACCATGGAATATCTTTTTAAAAAATAACTGAGCACGAGAAAGGCAAAGCAGGAAGAGTATAACATTTTGTTAAAAAGAATTTAGTTATCAATTAAAAGAGAAATGGGCCCATATCAGAAAGGCCAAAAATCAAAGTTGGGAGGGAGTTATCTAGGGAATGAAAAAGAGAAACTCTGAAATATACAGCCTCTTAAAAGCACAATAAAATCAAGAAAGTAACATCTGTAATTTGGATGAAAGAAGCCAAAATCCAGTTTGAAGGACCCAAGAACAATAGTAGGAAAATCAGTAACATGTATTTATTTTAATAATTTTTAAAATTTAATTGAATAGTAAATTAAAAAAAAATATGTTGAAAAAACCTAAAGGAATATTGTTACATCCCTCATTTTTTGAACTTGGACCATTATCACTAGTAGGTTTGATGTGAATTTCATGTTTACATTTAGAGTTTGTTACATACTGATGAGACATTCCGAGGTTACCAAATACTGTTGAGCATCGGGACAAAGAAATGGAGTTACCTTTGAAAGTTTGTTTCTTGCTCTTGTCATGTGCTATTAAGCTTTACGAATTCTGCAATAGATGTTGTAAAGTTGCATTTTATTGTTAAATCGTTTATCAGTATCTTCAATTACACTTTTATAGTCTCTCTACAATTCAATTGATAACAAAAGTTCAAAATGTAAATATATGTATATTTCACTTCCTGTTTGAATTAGTACTTTTGCTGCTAATCCAAAAAGTGGTGTGATTGTATCTCTCCTATCCATTATCGCTTAAAGATGTGTAATTGAGAAATAAAAATGAAAGTCTGACCACCACATTAAGATAAAATTGAATGTCTGACCACCACATTTAGATAAAATCAACAATTTTGTTTGTTGCTTTCATGTAACCTGACCATCTCTTGGCAAACACTGCAGCTACTACCTTGGCTTTAAAGGGATGTTGTAACAAGATAAAGTAGCTGTACTTTGAAAGTCTGACCAACACATTAAGATTGCTTCATATCCTCTACATTTGGGCAAATTTGATAGAGTCCTAAATTTTGATAAAAATATAAATGGAAGTGTTTAGCTTACAGTCTTGTTTTAATTGTTGTTTACAACCTTTAAATTTGTTGTTTCAACTAAATACAACTTCTGATCATTTAGATAGCAAACAATGTGTTTTACAACCTTTAAAACTTTTCTCAAATGTTAAGCAGATAGAAGAGTGTGTTTCGACTAAATAAAACCTTTAAAATTATGAATGTATGAAATAAATAAAGTACACACAAGAAGGGAGAGTTGACTTGTGTGTAAGTGATCTTTTTAAAACTTTTCTCAAATGTTAAGCAGATAGAAGAGAAGATCGTCCAATGAAAAAGTGAAGGATAATGATGAGAAAATCACACAGAGCTTTTATCATGATTCACTCTAAACTCAAGAGTTATGTCTAGTCCCCTCAACACAAAGGATATTCACTAACCAACACAGGTTACACGCAACTATTTTACCTAGCCTCTTCGTCCAATGTTTGTGCATAATGAGTAGAAACAGAATTACATACAATTGAGGTTGGGCAAATGCAATTTTTTAACTTGGAGAAAATTATATATAGGTGCCATAATTTTATATAATTTTCCTTGTCTACCTTTATGTTTTCGTGCAAAATGCAATTTAAGCACACGAAATAACGTTAAAAATAATGACAAAGTATTTAATTTTGTGAAAATATATTTTAAACATTCTTGTATATATCGTCAAATGATAATAATCATTACAATAAGAACAATTGCTCTGGTATGGTGCATGGAAAATATATATATATATATATATATATATATATATATATATATATATATATATAAATCTTTTTTGTCTACAATTTAATGGGGTGTTTATTAGATTGAATTAATCCGATAAAAATAATTAATTAATTAAAAAAATTTGATTAATTCATTCATTCACATTTAAATTTGAATTAAATTAATTATAATTGGTTCACTTTTTATTTTATTTTTAACTCAAACTAATCTGATTTTCTGATCAGTTTGTTATATTTTTTTAACATGTAAATTTAAATATTTAAAAATTTAGAATTTAAATTTTCCTCTATTTGTATTTTTTTCCATTTATTTTTGCTGTCTTATGTAAAATTTTAGAGTGGCCCTGGTTATGTTTATTGTCCAATTTCTTTAATGTTGAATTTTACTGTCGTCTAAAATTATTGAACAATAAAAAACTTTTGAATTTACTGTAGTATTAAATTTAGTTTGTATATAAGAAAACTATGTAAGAAATGAAACTTGAAAATATAATAGCTTATATTTTATCCTATTTTACCCAAATCAAACTAATTGAACATGTTAGTTTGATTTGGATTAACTAATTTTTAAAAAATCAAATCAAATAAACTCAATCAATTAAATTTTTTATTTAAATTTTATTTACTTTAAACTCGAGACAAACGAATCAAAAAACACCTTTACAAATTAGGATTCTTCCTTATACCTTGGGGGTTTAACCCAGCTCATCTTTTTAAGAAATGTTGAAAAACATTTTACCATGGAATATCTTTTTCAAAATTAACTGAGCACGAGAAAGGCAAAGGGGGAAGAGTATAACATTTTGTTGAAAAGGATTCAGATGTCAATTCAAAGAGAAATGGGCCCATTATTGGAAAGGCCAAAAATCAAAGTTGAGAGGGAGTTATCTAGGGAATGAAAAAGAGAAACTCTGAAATATACAGCCTCTTAAAAGCACAATAAAATCAAGAAAGTAACATCTGTAATTTGGGTGAAAGAAGCCAAAATCCAGTTTGAAGGACCCAAGAAGAATACCAGGAAAATCAGTAACAGATATTTATTTTAATAATTTTTTAAAATTTAATTGAATAGTAAAAACAATATGTTTAAAAAACCTAAAGGAATATTGTTACATCCCTCATTTTTGAACTTGGACCACTTCCACTAGTAGGTTTTATGTGAATTTCATGTTTACATTCAGAGTTTGTAACATACTGATGAGACATTCCAAGGTTACCAATTATTGTTAAGCATCACGATAAGGAAATGGAGTTACCTTTGGAAGTTTGATTATTGCTCTTGTCATGTGGTATGAAACTTTCAAAACTAGAATGAATGAAAATAAAAGGTCGGACAAATAATATGATTCAAAACTTACCTTTTTGAAAAATTATTTTACTTTAATAATTAATTATCAATGAGTTTTACTATTTTCACATAAGGTATTACTGTAAATTATACTCTTTAAAAAAATACTTAAGGACACATGGATCTTCTTCATATGCTAAATTGAAACACTTCTAGTGGTGACTCTCTGGGTGAGACAAAATTGAAACAAAAGAAAAAGGTGGAAGAAGTAACTTCAGCGCATCATCTGCAAGATTTTGAGATAAATTTAAATGGGGGCAGCAGCAAATACTGCTCAATTTTTGAAGCACCACAAAATATGAGTTGCCTAGCTTCTGAAGAAAAGGAAGTGCATAAAGAGAGAAAAGAAAGAAACATCACAAGAGCATCAAAGAGTGAACAATGGGAATTGCATATAGAAAGATCTATTATCAGTTTAGCCAACCACCTTATATGAGTGCCTCACACTAATTTATCCCATAAGCCTAAACAAATAACCATTTATTCCTAACCAAGCAATCACTTATGTGTGCACTCAGTATACATTCACTGAAGCAGCCTGCTTGGTTATTTGTTTGTCTTCCTTAGACATAGTGTACAAAGCATGTGAACAAAGAATGTTTCGTTCCCAATGTTAACATGTTTTTATATTTAAAATTAATTATCGTAATTTTCAATTATAAATAAAAAAGTATAAGAATGATAGTATATATAGACCACTAGTTTGACTTAATTATTTAATAATAAACATTTTTTAAATATGAAAAAAAAGTTTAATAAAATAAAATAATGAACAACAAATACTATACGGTTCATTTTTTTTCTGCTTATCCTTTTCCATAATTGCTGGTGAACTAGAAGTTCCATCCAAAATCATTATTTAGTCTTATTAATGAGAAGATTTTTTACTTAACCTAAAATTGTCATCATCTAAATGAAAGCGTTACAACATTGTATGCATGAAAAGTTATTCAATTACCTTGAAAATGTATAGATGACGGATAAGGGAGAAAGATAACTCAGAATTAAAAAAGGGAAATAGGTTTGTAGTTTGAGAGATTGAAAATAGAGTGAAAGGGAATGAAAATTTATTCCAAATATATATGTTTAACGTAAAGACTTAATATTTATGTTTCACATATTATAATGGAAATTGGAAGAAATAAATTAGCTTAAGTCAAAATTAACATTGACATTTGTCTACATAATCTTCAATAGATTGAGCAATGATTGTTAGATTGTGGATTTAAATAATAATAATAATAATAATAATAATAATAATAATAATAAAAGATATGGTTGTTCTATGAGTAACATTCATAAGCGGTGCCCAATATTTTATCACAAATTAATTATTTAACTACCACATGGAACACAAAGCAATATACGTAGCCAACCTTATCTTCCATCCCAATATTTCATTAAACTTATTACTCTTTTTGAGTACTTCATAGCAATTCTATATAATTCTCCTTGATGTCCTTCTATTGAATTAGTTTCCAAAATTTGTCAATTTTATTTGTGTTTAAATAAAATAGTTTTTCTTTTGTTTATATTGTATTTTGTGGGATACAAGTTAAGCAAATGGGACGTTACCCTCTAATATGTGTTATGCATGTTAGCAATTTCTCATGATTGTAAATTGAGATAAATTTTCATTCTTTAATTATGTTGTCAACCCCCCCCCCCCCCCCCCCCCCACCTAATTAATTTTATTATTGTTATTTTCTACTTTTTAAGAGATTTCCTTTGAACTGAACTGAATCAATTTCATTAATGAAAATGACAAATAATTACATCAAACAGTAAACGCGACTCCTTCAAAATAGTCCCAAATTATAAAATATCTGGTGCCACCCTATAACCAATTTCATAAGCACTGCTTGGAAACAACAGTTGTTGCATCCTGCAAATTACTAAGAAAATGAAAAATGATACACCCAAAAGCAACATCTCTCTCTCACAAACAAAATATTTTGTTAAACTACAGTAGTTGATTCAGCTGTTCTCAATCATCAACTCATTTTTCATTTCATTCTCAACTGTCTTACTCAGCTAACTTTGTTTTCTTGCTACCGCCCTTTCGTTTTTTGCTTCCACGTTTTGCTTTCTTGCTAGGTGGTTTGCGAGGAAGACCTCCATGAAGCAAAAAGTGTATTAATTCTGGCTGGGACCGGAACTTCAGATGTGTATGCAAGTGATGATAGTACTGCATAAACAGTTGAATCTGTTAGTTATCAATGTATGCTAACATAATTTCTTATATATATATATATATATTCAGAAAAAGCCATTACAAACAAACTAGTTACATTAATTAGTTTCTTCTTCAAAATAGCATATATCTATATTTTGGTTTCAAATTGTGGTCAGCAAGTGTAATAAGGTTTTTGTACATGTCAGTAATGATATCATGAACATAATATGTGATCATATCATTTGTATTTGCCTATAATTTCCCATTGTATCAAGGTTTTTGAAACTCTCTACAAATGTGACTGCAACTTTAACTTAAGACCATGCATGATGTTATGATGTGGACTACAACTTTGGAATAACAAAATTAAAAAAAACATAATCTTATTTTATATTTAAAACAATTAAAGTCCAATCTTACAGAATCTTGCACTTTTTTCTCCTCGTTTGTACTTGTACTTGTGCTTGCGTAGCGTTCCCTTTTTTCCAACCGCCAATCTTGTAGTCTTTCTTTCACTGAAAATCCGGGATCATGATTCCCGCTGGTTGCTCCTTCCTTGGATTGATTTGACAATACCTGTTACAAATTGCAAGGATATATCTTTTAGTGAACAATTTATTCAATCATAAATCATTGGTTCAATTGTTCTTGTTCGTGGATCATGCATGCAAGCAAACACAAATATAAAATAAAAACAATTAAATTGGATTTGGACAACAAACTAGCTAGTAACTTACCTCCTCTAAGTCAATGTTTTCCTTTAAACAAAATTCTGGAGGTTTAAAGGAAAAGTGCACTTCAAAGACAAGCTTAGTGCTTGTCTTTCTCCCTCTTTTGCTGGGGATTGCAGGTAGGACTGATGTGTTCTCACCATGCTGGGGATTTTCGGTGGCTTTACTAATGACTTCCTGTTCTCAATTATAGATAATTAAATTGTTAAGACCTTTGTTAGAGTGAAATTCAAGGACTATATAGAGAGTTATAATTGAGAATTCTTGGTTATTTTCATAAATAAAAATAATGAATATAGAGTACTAGATAATATTTAAAGGGGACAATTAGATTTAGTTACCTTTATTTGTTGTAGGAAGTCTTCAGTAATTCTACTTTTGGGATCCATCTACGTTGCTTGGGCGAAAATCTATTTGCTCTGACACACAAAAGAGATAAGAAGTTCTGACAAAGATGAACAACGTAACTGTGAGTAACAAACCAAGGTAGAGAACATTCTCATATATATATAGACAAAGAAAGAGAAGTTTCATAACAAGACATGTACTACTCATGTGAGATGTGGATACAATGCATATCTAATTAGTACTCCAGTTTTGGTTGATTTTAATTTTAGGGAAAAATTTTATTTTGGATTTTCACCACTATTGTATTTAATAGGAGGCATAAATTATATATTTTTTGTTGAACTTGACTTCAATATTGGGGAAGAAAATTAATATTAGATAATCACACAAAGCCATATGGTAATTAGTAAGCACAAAAATTATTATTTATTTATTTATTTGGACAAAGAAAAAGAAGTTTCATAACAAGACATGTACTACTCATGTGAGATATGGATACAATGCAGATCTAATTAGTACTCTAGTTTTGGTTGATTTTCAATTTTAGGGAAAAATTTTATTTTGGATTTTCACCACTATTGTATTTAATAGGAGGCATTTGTTGAACTTGACTTCAATATTGGGGAAGAAAATTAATATTAGATAATCACACAAAGCCATATGCTAATTAGTAAGCACATAAATTATTATTTAATTATTTATTTAGACAAAGAAAAAGAAGTTTCATAACAAGACATGTACTACTCATGTGGGATGTGGATACAATGCATGTCTAATTAGTACTCTAGTTTTGGTTGATTTTCAATTTTAGGGAAAAAAATTATTTTGGGTTTTCACCACTATTGTATTTAATAGGAGGCATAAATTATATATATATTTTTTAACATGACTTCAATATCTGGGAAGAAAATTAATATTAGAAAATCACACACAGCCATTTGGTAATTAGAAAGGGCAGAAATTATTTATTTATTTAGACAAAGAGAAAGAAGTTTCATAACAAGACATGCACTACTCATGTGAGATGTGGATACAATGCATATCTAATTAGTACTCCAGTTTTGGTTGATTTTCAATTTTAGGGAAAAATTTTATTTTGGATTTTCACCACTATTGTATTTAATAAGTGGCAGAAATTTTATATTTTTTGATGAACTTGACTTCAATATTGGGGAAGAAAATTAATATTAGTTAATAACACACAACCATTTGGTAATTAGAAAGGGTAGAAATTATTTATTTATTTATTTATTTAGACAAAGGACAAAGGAGTTTGATAACAAGACATGTACTACTCATGTGAGATGTGGATACAATGCATATCTAATTAGTACTCCAGTTTTGGTTGAGTTTCAATTTTAGGGAAAAAATTTATTTTGGATTTTCACCACTATTGTATTTAATAGGAGGCATAAACTATATATTTTTTGTTGAATTTGACTTCAATATTGGGGAAGAAAAGTAATATTGGATAATCACACAGAACCATATGGTAATTAGTAAGCGCAAAAAATATTTTTTATTTATTTATTTGGACAAAGAAAAAGAAGTTTCATAACAAGACATGTACTACTCATGCGAGATGTGGATACAGTGCATATCTAATTAGTACTCTAGTTTTGGTTGATTTTCAATTTTAGGGAAAAAATTATTTTGGATTTTCACCACTATTGTATTTAATAGGAGGAATAAAATATATATTTTTTGTTGAACATGACTTCAATATTGGGGAAGAAAATTAATATTAGATAATCACACACAGCCATATGGTAATTAGTAAGGGCAGAAATTATTATTTATTTATTGTTTTAGACAAAGAAAAAGAAGTTTCACAACAAGACATGTACTACTCATGTGATGTGGATACAATGCATATCTAATTAGTACTCTAGTTTTGGTTATTTTCAATTTTAGGGAAAAATTTTATTTTGGATTTTCACCACTATTGTATTTAATAGGAGGCATAAATTATATATTTTTTTGCTGAACTTAACTTCAATATTGGGGAAGAAAATTAATACTAGATAATCACACACAACCATATTGTAATTAGTAAGGGCAGAAATTATTATTTATTTATTATATCTAATAATAAATTTCTTTTTATTGAAAAATTGTTATGCCTTAATTTATGGTCGTGCATTTAATATAATATTTAATGTATTTCTTTCTCTTTGTGCGGGTGCAGAACATTTTAAGCCTAGGGCGCAACTCGGATATGACTAGAACTAAGGAGATTCTACCCTACATTACTTGGGGACACATTTTCTAAAACATTTTCCTTTTCTTGAAAGATAAACATTATTTTCTAACCATAACATTTCCTTTGTACATTTTCTCTTTCCCTTAACTATGTGAATAATTTTTCCTTTTCTCTTAGGGAAAAATCCCCGTTTTGTTCTAAAAAGGAGGTGTCCTCTATCTTTTAAAGTCTTATATATCTTCTTACATAGGGTTCAAGTTCATTGTTGCATACACGCATACAAACAAGCACTACAAACCATAACTCACCACAATAACTACCCTAGGAGACTAGCAACAAAACTACTTAACAAGATACCAAACAACAACATCAAACAAAGAATCAAGCAAGGGATAACATTACTCAACTCACTAGGGCTTCACATAGAGCTAGGGCAAGGACTTAAAGCCCCACGACTCTGAGCCTAATGCTAGGTAAGTGGCGCTCAGTGCCTAGGGCCAGTCCTGGCATTTTATTGGCCCAGGGCGAAACAACAAATAAGGTGCTCTTATATATAAACATTTTAAAATGTAAACATATATTACTTAAAAAATAGACATATAATTTAATTAAAAATGATATGTTTTATTATATTAAATGAATAGCATAGTTTTACCAAAATTCAAAAAGACGTATTATATTTTTCATTCAATTTATTTTTATGTTGTCATCTATCATTGATAAAATATCATAGTTTCAAATTAAATCTTACATGTATTTTAATTATTTTTATATACTAATTTTTAGTTTTAACTATGCATTGCACAAGTTAAATATTTATTTTTATATAATTACAATTGAAAATAAATAAATATTTTTAAATTTTTAAATTATATTTTTATTAAAGTTCATAACAAACAACTATTTTTAAACATATAAATTATATTTTAGATTTATGATAAAGAATTTAAATTGTGATATAAAGATATTTTTAAATTATTGTGTAGATTAAATTCTTTTACAATTTGAGTTTTAGTTTATGTTTTTTATCTTGCTGAAAAATACAAACTTTAAGTCTGTGCATTATTATATGCCCAATACATGTTAATATGTTAAAATGAGCTAGAAATTCTTTTAACATGAATTTGTGATATAATACAAAATAAATAAAAAACTAACAATCAAAGGAGTAATACTTTATAATCACATTTTTATTTAGATATATATAAAAGGAGACAAGATAAGAGGCAATGATATCATTTTATTTATAAAAACAACATAAAATAATATATATATATATATATATAATTTTTTACTACATAATTATATAATTCTTTTTAAATTTTTTGGGCCCTCCTAGTGATGTCAAAATGAGCTAGAAATTCTTTTAACATGAATATGTGAATGTAATACACAGGAAACAAACTAACAATAAAAAATACTACTTTATAATCACATGTTATGTTTCTATTTAGATATATAAAAGAAGACATGTTAGGAGATAGTGATTTCAATTTATTTATAAAAATAAAAATAGCATAAATTAATATATACACACACACGCGCACACACACACACACACACACGCACACACACACACACACACACACAATTTTATCACATATATAATGTTTTTTAAAAATTTTGGGCCCCTCCAAGTAATGGGCCTTGCGTTGTCGCCCTTCTATACAAGGCCCAGGGCTAGCACTGCCAGTGCCACTCAATAGGGACACGAATTTCCCTTGCTACCAATCTCATGCCCAGTGTGAGAATATGTGGCGCTAAGCGTCATCACAGTAACGCCAAACGCTAGGATAAAATGTCCCCTATTTTGGTGTTTTGGCACCACGCTTGGGAAATTTGGCGCCTGACACCACCTGGATATGACTGGGCTGCGGTTTTGTGCCTCCAAGACCTTCAATGGTATACCCACTTAGTCCTAAACATTCCAAACACTCCCTACACATTTTTATTATCATTCCAACTGATTAAACTTCCCCACAAACCTCTCAATCAAGCAAAAACACCAAGAACTAAAGAAACCCCAACCTAGGGCATAAATAGGGGAAAGGGGAAGAAAGGTCGAACCAAGCAATGAAGGGGATGGGGAAGGACAAGGGTGAATTGTACTCACCTCGGAGTGCTCACAAAAGAAACCTCTAAGGTTTGGGTCTTTAGATCTCAGTTCCTACTCCCTCTTCCTCTTCTTTCCTCCAAGGGTGAATTGTTCTCTCTAGATTTTCTTTTCTTTTCTCTTTCTCTCTTCCCTCATCTGTTTAAGATTGTGTGTGTGTCTGTGGGGCATAGTGGGCCTCTTGCACATCTTGGACCTCTAGCCCCTTTTGGGTCCTGTTATCCCATTCTTATCTTACTCCTAATATAAGGTTAACTGTAATTAATTAATAAAGCCTAAGGTATTTCTTTAATCTATTAAAACGTTCTTTTTTTTTTTTTTTGAAATTGGGAATGTTACACTTTAAGGGATCAAACTAAAACCAAAAATACAAATAAGGGACCAACATTCTATTTCAGCCTAATATTTATTTATTTATATATTTATATAAATACTACATTAATAACATTAATTACTATATTAGTATTTGTATTCAAAACATATATATATATATTGATATATTTGATATTTTTATAATATTAAAATATAGGGTTAAATATGTTTTATTGGTCCTCGAAAAATTCACTATATTTGGTCTTAGTCCTTAAAAAAGTTGTAATGTATTAAGAGACATATATGTTTTGATTTTGAATTAATGTAATAATTACTTTTTGTTTCATATGTATAAATTGGTACAAAAAGTTACATATTTTTTATATAAATTTAATAAATCTATGTTATTTAATAAATATAATATTAAATGTTTTTAAAATTGGATTGGTTATTGAATGGATCAAGATAAGTATAGCGGTTGAAGTCTAGTCGAATAAGTATTAATTGAACAACACATAAAATAATATTAAACAAATATGGTAATTAGTAAGGGCAGAATTATTATTTATTTATTTATTTATTTAATATTTCTTATAATAAATTTCTTTTTATTGAAAACTTGTTATGCCTTAATTTATGGTCTTGCATTTAATATAATATTTAATGTATTTCTTTCTCTTTCTATCTCCATAGGAGTTGTTTAAATATTTTCTTTCAACTCCATGGGAGTTGCTCAAAACTTTCCTTTTTAAATACCTTTCGCAAACATTTTAAAATCCCATTCCACCTTGGTAATCTAGGGCAACCTCTATACGGGTGCACACCATTTTAAGCCTAGGATGCGACTCGGACATGACTGGAACTAAGGAGGTTCTACCCTACATTATTACTAGGGGACACATTGTCTAAAACATTTTCCTTTTCTTGAAACATAAACATTATTTTCAAACCATAACATTTCCTTTGTACGTATTCTCTTTACCTTAACTATGGGAATAATTTTTCCTTTTCTCTTAGGGAAAAATCCCTGTTTTGTTCTAAAAAGAAGGCGTCCTCTATCTTTTAAAGTCTTAGATATCTTCTTACACAGGGTTCAAGTTCATTGTTGCATACACACATACAAACAAGCCCTACAATCATAACTCACAACAACAACTACCCTAAGAGACTAGCAACAAAACTATTTAACAAGGTACCAAACAACAACATCAATCAAAGAATCAAGCAAGGGATAACATTACTGAACTCACTAGGGTTTCATATAGAGCTAGGGCAAGGACTTGATGCCCAAGACTTTGAGCTCAATGCTAGGAAAGTGGCGCCCAACACCACTCAATAGGGACATGAGGTTCCCTTACTACCAATGTCATGCCCAGTGTAAGAATATGTGGCGCCTAGCATCATCACGCTAAGCGTGGAAAAATATGGAACCTAGCGCCAAACGCTAGGACAAAATGTCCCCTATTTTGGTGTTTTGGCACCACGCTTGGGAAAAACTGGAGCTTAACAGCACCTGGAAATGACTGGGCTGCATTTTTGCACCTCCAAGACCTTCAATGGCATACCCACTTGGTCCTAAACATTCCAAACACTCCCTACACGTTTTTATTACCATTCTAACCGATTAAACTTCCTAATAAACCTCTTAATCAAACAAAAACACCAAGAACTAATGAAACCCCAACCTAGGGCATAAATAGGGGAAAGGAGAAGAAAGGTGGAATAAAGCAATGAAAGGGATGGGGAAGGACAAGGGTGAATTTTACTTACCTCGGAGAGATCACGAAAGAAACCTTTAGGGTTTGGGCCTTTAAATCTTAGTTCCTACTCCCTCTTCCTCTTCCTCTTCTTTCCTCCAAGGTTGAATTGTTCTCTCTAGATTTTCTTTTCTTTTCTCTTTCTCTCTCCAACTCCCTCTTCCCTCATCTATTTAAGACTATGTGTGTGTGTGTATGTGTGTCTGTGGGGCTTAGTGGGCCTCTGGCCCCTTTTGGGTCCTCTTATCCTATTCTTATCTTATTCCTAACATAAGGTTAACTGTAATTAATTAATAAAGCTTAAGGTATTTCTTTAATCTATTAAAATGTTCTTATTTCTATTTTTCGAAATTGGGGATGTTACATTTTAATGGATCAAAATGAAACTTTTTAATCTTAAAGGATCAAACTAAAACCAAAAATACAAATAAGGGACCAACATTCTATTTCAGCCTAATATTTATTTATTTATATTTTTATAAAAATACTACATTAATAACATTAATGTCTACATTAATATTTGTATTCAAAACATTTATATATTGATATATTTGATATTTTTATAATATTAAAATATGAGGTTAAATATGTTTTTTTGGTCCTTGAAAAATTCACTATATTTGGTTTTAGTCCTTAAAATTTGTAATGTATTAAGAGACATATATGTTTTGATTTTGAATTGTAATAATTACTTTTTGCTTCATCTGTATAAATTGGTACAAAAAGTTATATATTTTATATAAATTTAATAAATCTATGTTATTTAATGAATATAATATTAATTATTTTTAAAATCGGATAGGTTATTGAACGGATCAAGATAAGTATAGCGGTTCAAATGTAGTCAAAAAAGTATTAATTGAACAATACATAAAATAATATTAAACAAATATAATATTCCAACTTTGTAACACTAAAAACTAAAATAAAATATCAATATATAGGTTTTTAACCTTCAAAGTACTCATAAAAGTCCAAATCAAATATATCATAATACATAGGTTTATGTTTTAACAAAATACAACAATGTCCATTAATAATAATAAGTTTACTTCTAGAACCAAAAGGAAATGACAAATAAATATAATAAAACAGTATAAGAAATTCAAATATAAAAATTGTAAATTAATATGAATGACTAAATTATATGTTTTACAAGATAAAAATTAATAAATATTGATAAAATATCTTATTAAATATGTGTTTTTATTTACTTTAAAATTATTTTAGATTAAATTTAAAAATAAAAAATGAAGTATAGAAAGTTTTGACATTAATCTGTTCAAACCAGTTTTCTGCACCAGTTTTTTTCACCAATTTTTTTTTTACCAATTTTGTATCGATTATCAAATTCTACTTTGTTAGAGTTAAGAAACCGGTGACCAGATTGGTTCCTTGTCAGATCAAATGAACTGGCCGGTTTGCCAAGTTTGAAAAACTTTGATAATATTTAGTAATATTATTAATGTTAATTAAATATGATATTTCATAAACTTAATAATTCATACTATAAAAAAGTTATATTTTAAAATATATTTTATAAAAGAACTTTTTAGCCAATAATAAATATTTTCATTTATATATGTTTAGCAATTGAAATTTTTATAACATTAAATATATATATATATATATATATATATATATATATATATATATATATAAATTGGTATGAAAATTTATATATTGAATAAATATTTATTGAGTCTAATATTTTTTATTTAATAAATATAGTATTTAAGAATGTAATTAATGTTAATTAAATATTACATTTAAAAAATATAAAAATTAATACTATATTTAAGAAACATTATTAAATTGAATAAATTTAATTTATTTAATAAATATAATATTTAATTATATGCTTCTTAGTGTTAGTTACATATTAAAGGAAAAAAAGTATTTAGCCCCCTTAAACTTTACCTCTTTTGCTAATAGACACTCTAAACTTTAGTTTCGTCCTAATTAACCATAAACTTTACTAACCTTTCAAATGAATACCATAAACTTTAATTTCACCCAATTTGTCCTTAAACTTCATCTATTTTGTAACATAAACACGTTAATTGCAATTTTGTCTCAATTAATCATTAAAATTTATTTGTTTATATAGTCTCTTATATTAAATTAGTGTTAAATTACTAACAAAGAGGAAATCTCAACCATTTATTTTTTTATATCCCAATCATTTATTAGTTTTATTTTTATAAATTAACTTTTCAAAAATTAAAACATAATAAAATTTAGAATAAAAAATCAATTAAATACTTTTTTATTCTTTTTTTTCCTAAATACATATTTTAAGTATATTTTGATATATAAAAAATGAATTGTAACTTGATTAATGAATGGTTGACCTTTAAGATAAATAATTTAATTCTAATTTGATTTAAAGAACTATTTGTAAAAGGAATTACTTTTAAAGATTAATTATAATAAAATCAATGTTGAATATATCTATTTGCAAAAGTTGTAATGTTTAAGGATTAATTGAAATGAGATTAAAGTTCATGGTGTCCATTTGTAAGTTTAAGGATCAATTTGTAAAAGGGGTAAAGTTTAGGATTGGTCGTTGACTACTCTTTTCCTAATATTATATTTAATAAATATATTAATTAATACTATATAAAACAATTTCTATTTTAAAATATGTTTCATAAAACATTTTTTTTAAACAATAAAAAAAACAATGGATATTTTAATTAATTTATATATGTTTAGGTATTAAATTTTTAATGTTTACTTTTTAAGAGAGAGAGACAGAGTGTGTAACAACCCAATTTTTCCCACTTAAGCTATTTAAATTGTTTGATATATTTTAAGAAATTTAATTATTTCTTAAAATAAAATTTGGTTGAAAGGAATTTGATGCGCGATAAATTGTGGTTAATTCCTTAGGTACTTTCATCTTGGGATTTTGTTAGTTCTTTTATCATGAAATTTATTTCATGATATGTGATTTTATCTAAGTCTTGATTTAATTTCATGTGTTATTGAATTTATTTAAATTGATTGAACTTTATTTGATTGAATTTCATTTGTTAATTTTTAGTGTGTTGTTTGGAATTAATTAACATAGCATGTTGATGCAATTTTATGAAATTAGTTATTTAAAGTAGTATGATGATTAAATAAATTTTGATGTATATAATTATGGGCTTAGAGAAATAGGAGAATATTTGGGCCTAGAAAGTTAGAAAACAAAAATCTGCCAGGAAGGTGTATATAGCAGTACGGGGAGTACATCTAGTAAAACTGGCCTGATGCAAAGTGGAGTCCAAATAGCAAGTCTGTTGGGTGGAAACAGTGATAGTTTAGTTTGGGCTGTCACATGTTTTTGGGCCTAGAACACTAAATCATATAAAAGGGCCTTTTTCCTTCTACACTAACCCAAAACCATCCCAAATGCAAGAAAAAGAAAAGAAAAAAAATAGAAAGAGAGGGAGAGGTTCTGAATTTTCTTCTCCTACTTCACTATTCACACCATGCATTAGTCACTTCTACCTTCTCCAATACTCCAAGCTTTCATAATATGGTCAAGCCTTATTTTGCTCCAAGAAAAGCCATCCATTGGCCTCCTTTGCCACCCCTACATGATGTAACACCCCAAATTTTGGAGCAAATGATTAAATAGGAAATTAACCTCTTAATTAGTGATTAACTGAGTAATTAAGAAAAATAATAGAAATAATTAAAATAAGCATTACTTAATAAGGATTAAGTAGAGACATTACATGATTAGTGGAGGGAAATTCAAAATTTGGAAAGTTAAAGATAGACTTACTTTAGTCAAAGTCAATGGAAAGGGATTTCGTCAACTCATTAATGACATTGTTGTAATTAAGTGGAACTTGTGTCTAGAATCTAAAATTAGACTTTTAAGAGCATAATTAAATTACTAATGGGTCTAGAATAACTTTAATTAGTAAAATTAATTGTTCTAAAGTAATTGGTGATTTAGAAATTTAACTAAGGTAATTAAACAAAATAGAGTGCAATTTGTTTAATTAAAACAGAGTGCAATTTGTTTTATTAAAGCCTAAAAAGCACTAGTTAACAACTAAATGAATGTGAGACATCAAATCTTTAGTAATGAAGTTAAAATAATTAATAAAATTAAGTTTTAACCATGATTTGACCAAAAGTCAAACTGGTCAAAGTTGGTCAAAGAAAGGAATATTCTCATTAATGGCATTTTCGTAATTATGTTTTTGAGCTTGAAAAATTATTTTGGACTTAGATAAAATTCTAATAATTATATTTAAGCATGAAAATGATCTAAGTTCAGCAAAAATAATTAAAATGAATTAATTATTAATAATAGGAAATTAGGGTGTTACATTAGTGGTATCAGAGTAGTTCGTCCTACCAAGACTAGGGTATGGACTTTACCATTGCTTGTGTTGTGTGATCTTGCATCGACTGTTCATTGATGGTGGTGTGAGATGGAAAATTGTTTGTAATGGTGTGTTCTTGCATTGACTACTATAGTAGCAATGTGAGGTTAGTTACATTATGTATGGGCTAGTTCGATATGACGTCGTTAAAAGAAATGTCAATATCTTATGGATGTGTTAGTATTCCGTTGGATTTGCCAATAGTAGAATGAGATTGGCTTGATGTTGCCAAGCTAAGAGATAAAATTGTTTCCTTAGACTATACCTTATCTTGAGAAATTCCTATAGAGGGATAATGGGATGAGTGTGGTAGAATAGCCTATATTTAGTGACAAAGTTATCCTTTCTCATTAAGAAGTTATCTTGATCCCTCATGAGTGGATACTCTATTGATACTACTTTTCAAATTGTGTGGAGATGTTGGATACTTACTATCACCATGTCTCTTGTGAACATGAGTCAATTAGATATGTTTCAAGTAGTCTACTCTTGAGTAGCCTACTATCCTTGTAAATAAAGTATTTTAGTTCTGATGAGAGTTATTTTGATTCCGTGTACACAAGTATCTTATATATATGGTTCCTCTTTCAAATCGTGTGATGGCATTGATTCCTTCTTGTCGCTGTGTCTTGGGAGAAAATGAATTGATCGGACATGTTTTGAGCAATTGTTGCCTTGTGGATAAGTTCTCTTCAATTCCTATGTGAGTCGTTGATCCATGTGTATAAGTTGTTTCTTCTATCATTCTTACATTTGAGCAAGATGAATGTTTCCAAGGAAGAAAGAAAATCTTGATAGAGTTGTGAGGGTGCACACTCAGGACTCGGTCGAGATGACTTTCCCTCCTAATACTAAAATTTCTTGAAATATTGTCCAAGTTGTTTTATCTATCCTTGTCCTCCACATTGTGAGGTTATGAGTTTGTATCCTTAAGTTAGTTGAGGAAGGAGATCCAAAGATCCGAGTTTGTAGATCGAGGTTGAGAATAGAGGTCCAAAGGTTTGAGTTTATAGGATAAGGGTTAGTTTGATAAGGAAAGAAAACAAAGTTTTGAAGACCTTGATGATGGGAGGATGATAAGATGTTGAGAGTATGCTTATTGCCTTATTGTTTTAATGGGTGTTTTCACATGTTTTGAAGGTTGAAACAATGTATTGTGGTTTAGATTTGTTGTAGGAATGATATCTTAACTATTAGGACTTGAAATTTTGTGTTTTAGACATGATTCAGAACCAAAATAGTGCATTTTTCTGGAGCAGTAAAATAGCTTGCGGGTTTAACGTGTTTAATTACATTCCCATGGTGGAAGTGGTGATTTAAGGCTTGTATAATTGAGGTTATCAATTACCCATGTTGTAGAACTTAGTTGGTAGGTATATGTAAGGGTTCTTGATGGCTAAATCAAGATTTAGTGGTTGGAATAGGATGAAAAAGGCAAAAACATTAACGACTGTCCTGTGAGTGCTTGAGGTGAGAAAATAAGTGATTGGAGGGCTTAAGAGTGTGATTTGATGTTAGAAGTCGAGCCCAATAAATGATTAAATTGGGGATAGTGGCTTGGAGTGGTTTGGGGCAAGTTAGAGGTCATTTTAATGGTAATTTGGTTGGAAGTGTAGTATTTCTGTGCAGCTGTGAGTTAAGGACTTTAATCATGTTTAAAATACCCTATATGATGAGAAAAAGGTGTGGAAGGGATAGAAAGAATTCTTGAGAGTATGTGGGCATAGGAAATTGTGGCTTAGACATGGATTAAGGGTGTTAGAAGCACCGTTAAGCTAAGAATTGTGGCCATTGTTTAATACAAAGTAACAAGTATCCCCATGTGACTCCATTAGATGAACTCAGTAAGCATGATTTAAATACTTAGCCAAAATCTCTATATTTGCCTTAACAAGTGCTTAAAAAGCCTAAATTGGGACTAGAACACCAACATCCTTACTCCATTGCTAGGACATGTATTTTAGTATCATAAAATGTTCAAAATAGTGAGTCTAAACTATCAAAACCAAAACAAAATGGTAAAGGTCAAAACTGCACATTTTAGGTACCAAGGATATGACCCGAAATGGTAAAAGTGCGAACTTTGGCATTACATAGCTCTCTGCATAGGACGTGTTTTGGAATGAAATCTTTTCCCACAGTTTTGTATTACCAAAGTCTAGTTCTCCACAAAATTTCACAGCCATGTGGACTTACATAGCTCATTTTAGACCCCTAAGTTCATTTTGACCCAAAACTAGCTCATTTTAGGACCCGAAACGCCTAGATTTTGAACCGAGATGAATTTTGGAGTGAGACCAGTTCCTACAATCCTATTTTTAGATGTATAATATATGTTTTTGAGGATTTACAAAGTTTCTCCCAATGGATTTTAGGTTCACCTTTGAAAACCACCTATTTTCTAAGTCGTTTTGACCCAAAACTTGAAACGTACGCCATTTTCAAATCGTTTGAGCTTTTCGACTGAAACCAAAGCCCACAACTTTTTTTTGACACCCTCTAAATCTGTTTTGAGATCTCCCATAATTTCAAGGCTTGTACAAAGAATTTGGTAGAAAAACCCGTTTTCTAGAAACATGCTTTTACAAACTTGTAATGTACGCCATTTCCAAACCGCTTTGAGTTTTTGAGTCAAACCAAAGCCTTTAGGTCACATTTAATGCATATTAAATATTTTTTTCAGTCCCATAAGGTTTCAAGTTTTGTAGCTCAAATGGCGTAGAAAAAACGCTTTCTAGAACCCCTTAAGACCGCAAACTTAAAATGCGCGTAGTTTTTAAACCGTAACTCCGATTTGGACGAAATCAAAGCCCACGATCTTATTTTTAGGTATAATAAATCTTTTTTGAGGTTTTAGAATAAGGGGAGCATTTTTTGACAATGTTGTTTCACAAACCCACCTCTTAAAGGAATGCAAACTAGAAGGGAACCTTGAGTAAATGACTTGTTCTAGGCCTAAAACTTTCTCAAGCACTTATCCATAACCTATATATGGTGTGTCAAGTTTAAAACTTTAGGTCTTGAATGATTAGAAGCCTTGTCTTAGGATAAGCATGTTGCATACCTAGTGCTTTAGTAGATTCCTCCGAATCTCCTTTAGTTAGCAAGCTTTTAACTTGAGAATGAATTGGTATGATTAAGCCTAATTCATGTCTATTAAGAAAAAATCTTACCTATACCTTTATGATTAAAAGTGTATTAAGTTAGAAGCAAACTTCCATTAAGATAAATACCTTCCTATAGGAGTTTCGACCAAAAGAACGCTTTCTCAAAGAAACGATGTAAGGTTAAGTTAAAGAGTGGTGGTTAGCATGAGAGTAGACAATGAACATTACATTCTTAGCTTGCCATACACTTAATTAATTTCGGGGACGAAATTCCTAAAAGGGTGGGAGAGTTGTAACACCCCAAATTTTGGAGCAAAGGATTAAATAGGAAATTAACCTCTTAATTAGTGATTAACTGAGTAATTAAGAAAAATAATAGAAATAATTAAAATAAGCATTACTTAATAAGGATTAAGTAGAGACATTACATGATTAGTGGAGGGAAATTCAAAATTTGGAAAGTCAAAGATAGACTTACTTTAGTCAAAGTCAATGGAAAGGGATTTCATCAACTCATTAATGGCATTGTTGTAATTAAGTGAAACTTGTGTCTAGAATCTAAAATTAGACTTTTAAGAGCATAATTAAATTACTAATGGGTCTAGAATAACTTTAATTAGTAAAATTAATTGTTCTAAAGTAATTGGTGATTTAGAAATTTAACTAAGGTAATTAAACAAAATAGAGTGCAATTTGTTTAATTAAAACAGAGTGCAATTTGTTTTATTAAAGCCTAAAAGCACTAGTTAACAACTAAATGAATGTGAGAAATCAAATATTTAGTAATGAAGTTAAAATAATTAATAAAATTAAGTTTTAACCATGATTTGACCAAAAGTCAAACTGGTCAAAGCTGGTCAAAGAAAGGAATATTCTCATTAATGGCATTTTCGTAATTATGTGTTTTTGAGCTTGAAAAATTATTTTGGACTTAGATAAAATTCTAATAATTATATTTAAGCATGAAAATGATCTAAGTTCAACGAAAATAATTAAAATGAATTAATTATTAATAATAGCAAATTAGGGTGTTACACATGAAGCTTCAGCCATTTCAACCTTCTAGAGCCTTCATCCTCACCTATAAATAGAGCACAACTCCATGCTCATTCCATACCAAAAGCCACCAAGCACCCTAGCTATTGCAAAGTGGAGGAAATTGTGAGAGTTTTGTGAGTGGGAGAAAGCTTGGAGAGGGTGCCTTGCTCTTGGAGGAGGAGGAGAGAAGAAAATCAACCACCATCTTGTCCCCTTTGTGCTACACGAAATAGGTATGGGGGAGGGGGTTGTTTCTTTTATTTGTGATGTTTTTCCACGGTTTGGGTTGTGATGGTTCTTGATGAACCTCCCACTTCATGTTCTTGTTAAAATGCTATTTTGAATCCATCAATTGTTTGTGTTCTCGATGCTTGAATATTGTGTTGTGAATGCCATGTATATTTATGCATGCAATGTTGTTAGTTTGATGCATGGAATACATGAAAATGATGATGCAATGTTTTGTTGTGTTGCTGCCAGTTTTTCTACAACATAAAATAAGGACTTTATAGTGCTGGAAATAAATTAGAAACGTGTTGTAGTTGGCCATAGCATCATAGCATGTCCATGTGAGGAATGAAGATGATAAAACCTCTATCTTTTGGCAAAGAAGATAAAATAATAAATTTGAATTAAATTAATTATAATTGGTTCACTTTTTAATTTTTTTAACTCAAATTAATCTGATTATCTGATCAGTTTATTATATATTTTTTTACCATGTAAATTTAAATATTTAAAAAATTTAGAATTTAAATTTTCCTCTATTGTTATTTTTTCCATTTATTTTGGCTGTCTTATTTAAAAATTTAGAGTGGCCTTGGTTATGTTTATTGTCCAATTTCTTTAATGTTGAATTTTATTGTCGTCTAAAATTATTGAAGAATAAAAGACTTTTAAATTTACTATAGTATTAAATTTAGTTTGTATATAAGAAAACTATGTAAAAATGGAAACTTGAAAATATAATAGCTTTTTTTTTTATCATATTTTGCCCAAATCAAACTAATTCAACAAGTTAAACTATTTTTTTTAAAAATAGAATAAAATAAACTCAATCAATTAAATTTTTTGATTTAAATTTAAATTTTATTTACTTTAAATTCGAGACAAAAGAATCGATAAACACCTTTACAAATTAGGATTCTTCCTTATATACTTGGGGATTTAACCCAAGCTCATTTTTTAAGAAATGTTGAAAAACATTTTACCATGGAATATCTTTTTCAAAACTAACTGAGCACGAGAAAGGCAAAGGGGCAAGAATATAACATTTTGTTGAAAAGGGTTTAGTTGTCAACTAAAAGAGAAATGGGCCCATTATCGGAAAGGCCGAAAATCAAAGTTGAGAGGGAGATATCTAGGGAATGTAAAAGAGAAACTCTAAAATATACAGTCTCTTAAAAGCACAATAAAATCAAGAAAGTAACATCTGTAATTTTGGTGAAAGAAGCCAAAATCCAGTTTGAAGGACCCAAGAACAATACCAGGAAAATCAGTAACAGATAAGGGAGATTTTGTGACAATTTTGTCTTCAAGTGAAATTGTCTTTAATTTTGTCTTCAATTGAGATTGTAACAATTGAACAATATTAATGAGAAGATTTTTTACTTAACCTAAAATTGTCATCATCTAAATGAAAGCGTTAAAGCATTGTATGTGTAAAAAGTTATTCAATTACCTGTAAATGTTTAGAAGACAGATAAGGGAGAAAAAGAACTCAGAATTAAAAAAAGGAAATAGGTTTGTAGTTTGAGAGATTGAAAATGGAGTGAAAGGGAATGAAAGTTTATTCCTAATATATGTTTCACGTAAAGACTTAATATTTTTTGCTTCGCAAAATATAATGGAAATTGGAAGAAGTAAATTAGCATAAGTCAAAATTAACATTGACATTTGTCTACATAATCTTCAATAGATTGTTTGATTGTTGATTTAAATAATAATAGTAAAAAAAAAGATATGGTTGTTCGGTTAGTAACATTCATAAGAGGTGCCCAATATTTTGTCACAAATTAATTATTTAACTACCCCGTGGAACACAAAGCAATATATGCAGCCAACCTTATCTTCCATCCCAATATTTCATTAAACTTATTACTTTTTTTTAGTACTTCATAGCAATTCTTTTTTTTTTAATCAAGAAAGAGTTACCAAGGTGTCCATAGAGTTCCTAATCCCAACTATGTTGGCACTAGAAGCTCTACTCATCACCTGCAGCAAGCTCACAATTTATTAAAAAAGAAGAAGTACAAGAAAAAGACATGGGGGGACATAAGACCAGAACCCATGCAAAGGATCAAAGCTTAATAGAATCTATAATTAGGAAGACTTAATCTATCTCTAAATAGACTATCTCGAATAAATCTTGGAGGAGAATCCCACCAAGAAAAACCAGCCACTTGAAGAGCATAATTGGCAAGGCTATCTGCGCTACCATTACCTTCGCGATATATGTGAGATACCTGAAAAGGCATGGCATGAGTTAAAGCAAGGCAATTACTCCAGCGAGAACGAAGCTTCCAAGGCACCATATTCACATTATTGAAAGCTTGGACAACTGCTAAAGAATCACACTCTAGCCATAATTTTAACCAACCCTTCTCAAAAGCTTTTTCTATAGCCATCATTGCTGCATGTAGTTCTGCATGAAAAGCTACTAAGATAGAAAGAGATTGAGCAAAGCAGCGAAGAAATTCACCAAAGTGGTTCCGAAAAACACTGCCACAAGCTGCAGGACCAGGACAATCCCTTGCAGCCCCATCAACATTGCATTTTACCCAATCTGATAAAGGAGGAGACCAGTTCACCGTTATAAATTCTATATCTATTTTGAATTGAAAAAAGTTTTCTTTTTCCTATTTATTCATAATATAATTCTCCATGACCTTCTATTGAATTAGTTTCCAAATTTTGTCAATTTTATTTGTGTTTAAATAAAATAGTTTTTCTTTTGTTTATAATTGTATTTTGTGGGATACAGGTTAAGGAAATGGGACGTTACCTCTAATATGTGTTATGCATGTTAGCAATTGCTCATGATTGTAAATTGATATAAACTTGTTTATATAAAAAAGTGATATATACTTGGCTAGTCGAATTATTTTGATCCATACTAGCCGATGAAACATCGGCTTGCATGGAATCAATTGGTGGATTTTTAGAACTTTCATTCTTTAATTATGTTGTCATCCCCCCCCCCCCCCCCCCCCCAACCTAATTAATTTGATTATTGTTATTTTCTTTATTTTAAGAGACTTCCTTTGAACTAAACATAATCAATTTCATTAATGAATTAAAATAACAAATAATTACATCAAACAGTAAACGTGACTCCTTCAAAATAGTCCCAAATTATAAAATATCTGGTGCCACTCTATAACCAATTTCTTAAGCATTGCTTGGAAACAACAGTTGTTGCATCCAGCAAATTAATAAGAAAATGAAAAATGATACACCCAAAAACATCTTTCTCTCACAAACAAAATATTTTGTTAAACTACAATAGTTGATTCAACTGTTCTTCAATCATCAACTCATTTTTCATTTCATTCTCAATTGTCTTACTCGGCCAACTTTGTTTTCCTGCTGCCACCCTTTCGTTTTTTGCTTCCACATTTTGCTTTCTTGCTATGTTGTTTGTGAAGAAGACCTACCTCCATGAAGCAAAAAGTGTATTAATTATGGCTGGGACCGAAATTTCATATGTGTATGCAAGTGATGATAGTACTGCATAAACAATTGTATCTATTAGTTGTCAATGTATGCTAACATAATTTCTTGGATATATATATATATATATTTTGGTTTCAAATTGCGCTCGGCAAGTGTAATAAGGTTTTTTCACATGTCACTAATTTTATCGTGAACATAATATGTGATCATATCATTTGTATTTGCCTATAATTTCCCGTTGTATCAAGATTTTAGAATCTCTCTTCATATGTGATTGCAACTTTAACTTAAGACCATGCATGATGTTATAATGTGGACTACAACTATGGAATAACAAAAATCAATAAAAAAAATATAATCTTATTTTATATTTAAAACAATTATATCCAATCTTACACAATCTTGCATTTTTTCTCCTTCTTTGTACTTGTACTTGTGCTTGTGCAGCGTTTCCTTTTATCCAACCACCAATCTTGTAGTCTTTCTTTCATTGAAAATCTGAGAACATGATTCCTGCTGCTTGCTCCTTCCTTGGAATAATTTCTGGCTTAAGTTGGGAGTACATGATCTTGCACAACTTCTTGACCCTTGGTGGATTAGGATCTTGGAGTAACCAGTTGGTGTTTAACAATATCATTTGTAGATTTTCTTCCTGTGATTTTGAAGTGGGTAAAAAAGTATCAAAGAAAATTTAATAAGCAACATATATGTACATGAATTAGACATGTTAATTAATTAAGTATAAGTTTGTCATCCCCTAGTGGACCAAAGAAGATCTTGACTTGTACATTTGCATCATACACTATATGTTAGAAATAATAATTAGAAAATAAAGGGTTTGAGTTAGTGTTGGAAGAAGAAGGGTAGTTAATATGCATTAAGGGACATTATTCTTTTGTAACCACTAAGTAATTGAATGGTTATTGTTGGAATACAAGTGTGAAGGTGAAGTTTCACATTGGGTAGGAATTGGCAAGTTGAGTAACATATAAGTGAGGAAGACCCACAAACCTGATGCCTTAAGGTTTTGGGTTGAAGGTGGTGTCAAGTTCACTTATGTGGTGTGCTCGTAGCCCATTGGTGAAGATCTCCCCGATATTTAACCCCCCTCGATGCACAACAGTTATTAACATCATGGTCATTTAGTTTGTTAATTGAAAAGTCATGTAATAGGTATGAGTTACTCTACTATAAATAAAGTAACAAAGTGGTACCATTGGTGGAAGAGACTCACACTTGAGGGGGAGATTGTTGGAATACAAGTGTGAAGGTGAAGTTTCACATTGGGTAGGAATGGGCAAGTTGAGTAACATATAAGTGAGGAAGACCCACAAACCTGATGCCTTAAGGTTTTCGGTTGAAGGTGGAGTCAAGTTCACTTATGTGATGTGCTCGTGGCCCATTGGTGAAGATCTCCCCAGTATTTAACCCCCCTTGATGAACAACAGTTATTAACATCATGGTCATTTAGTGTGTTAATTGAAAAGTCATGTAATGGGTATGAGTTACTCTACTATAAATAAAGTAACAATGCATGAAGTTAGTGTGAAAAATGCAATAGAATCTCCTTTAATTTATCTAGTCTCCACTCTATTTTGCTAACAAAGTGGTACCAGAGCTTAGGTTCTAGGAGTTGAGAGAACACTTAGTAAGTTGAGATGGCTAGCAATGCCTTGAATTTGTTTCAATTCCCTTGTCTTACCAATGGAAATTATGATAATTGGTGACATTGCATCCCAAAATGCTTAGGAGGTTATGGAAAAAGGTTATACCTAACCTAAAAATGAAGATACCTAGTCACCAAATGAGAAGGAGACTTTGATGAGGATGAAGAAGACATTGTTCCGACAGCTGAAAACAACAGGACTTATCCATGGTAACCCACGCAAGCCCCCCAGGATACAACAAGAAACTCCCAGTAGAATTGAGACAACATAACTAGCAATCGAAACCCAGGAAGAGAGAAAGTAAAAGAAGAAGAGATGTTTTTGAGGTGTGTAAAATAGTATGAAAAGAGGTCTATATATAGTGCACGAAAACATCATGTTACCGTTTAAAGCATTTAATAAAATAACGTTAATAATTAAAATGCTAATAAAAAGCATTAATTGTAAAATGGTAAAATAATTAAAACCGTCAACGGAAAACAATAATTTTTTGTAACTGTTGCACACTAAAAGCTGGCACGTTAAAAGAAGCATATCTCAGGTAAGGTTTGAATTTAAATTTTAAATTCAAAATAATCTCAAAAAGAATTGATTAAATATCAATGTAAAAACTATACAAGGCCCATTCTTACACATTCAGAGGGGGCAAATCAGTAGATTTGCACTACAAGAGGCCCACGAGGCCCAAGCTCATGCGTGCAAGACTTCCACCTCTTACTAGCCACTTTGTAAGCCTTTATCTCAAGATGATATATAAACATATGAAACAAAGCTATTCTAGGCAATGTGGGACTTTGCCTTTCGAAATACCCTTTAAAAGCTTCAAAATACAACAAAAGAATGATCAACGAGCACTTACCTTCATCTATCAAGGTTTAGATGAAGCCATGTTTAAGATGGTGTCCAATCCATTTCCAAAAAAGCTTGAGACATTTTGAAGACCTCCCTTGGAAGAAGGAGAAATCAATATGTTCTAGGAGTTAGTCGCTTAAGCAAGACTACCCTTCGCTTAAGCGAAACTAACACTCAATCGCTTAGGCGACTGAGCTCGTAAGGAAAACCACCTCTATGTTGCCTCCCTTGCTTAAGCAAGAATAGGGCTTGCTTAAGCAATGAAAATTTCACACTTAAGTGACAACGAGCCTCGCTTAAGTGAGTGGGGCTTGAGAACAAATCGAGCTCTAGTGGCCGCTTGCTTAAGCGGTGAGCGTGGCTCGCTTAAGCAAGAGTTCGCAATTTTGCATATCACAGGGGTCACATTTGAGTGTGATCCTTTTTCCATGAATGCAACCCAACAACCCAAATCCTCCATAAATGATAATAACTAAAAACATCATGTAAGGTAATTAAAATAACTCATGATACATGCAAACCTCCCAAAATCCCCAAATCTTAGGGGTTAAGGTTCAATACCCATGACATAACCCAACTCATCATGAATCCCCCAACAATCATAAGATGAAAGGGAAGAAAATGGTTAAGGAACACTCACGAAAGACCTCCAAAACAAGGAAGATGAGTGGGGGAGTGTGGGTGTCCTAGCTTCCTTCTTCTTCTTCCTCTTATTTATCCTGCTTCTCTTTTCTCTTTTCTTCTTTCTCTATTCTAAAAATTTGATTTTGTGTGTGTGTTAAGTGTAGGTGGGAAGGGTTTTGGGGGCTAAGGGTGTAACATCCCTCGTTACATTACACTGAGACATACATAAAACGCTTTGTATTTAATTTAAATAAAACTCTTGTTTAATTTTTTTCAGGAAAATCCATGTGAATTTTTCGCGTGTTGAAAACATCTTTGGATAATTGTGGAAATTAAAACATAAGCAACAATATGAAAAGAAATACAACTTAATCATTATTCAAGATGTTCTTACAAAGTTGATAAACATAACTGAAGGTTAATACAACTGAAATATCCAAAAGATAATTCATTAAAGCAACATAAGATAACTACAAATAGAGAACACTGACCAACCTACCTTATCAGAGCAGCACCTAACATAAATCTAGTCGCCGCCATCATCATCGATCTCAGTAGGATGACGGTCATCGCCCCCAGGTATAAGAGGTGACGGAGGTGGACATATGTACTCATCGGCGAGTGTAGGATTCACAATAGGCTGCTCCTAGTTAGGTACAGAGAATATTCCACCAAGAAAGGTAAGGTCAGCTGATACTATCGGTGTGCCTATTATTGGTGGGTTAAGAATGATGAGATCTCCTTGATAGTAACATCTACCATCGCCTCTATGGAAAAACCACTGTCCAATCGGGCTGAACGTTACTTCCATGTTCCATGCTGCTGGGTCCATCTATGTGTAAAAATATAAAGGGAAATGGGGTGAGGTCGTATTCTTTCGATGTCACCCCATGGAAAGAGTAGAGAACTTTTCTCATTCTAGTACACAACAAACAACAGAGTATATACAAATATATAAATATATATATATATATATATATATATATATATATATATATATAGTAGAAACGTCTAGACATCCTAAATCTCATCCCGTCATCATCATCTTCTTTACATCATCATCACTGTATGGATCCATACTCTCGGTTGATCAACCACTGATCACGATTCAACCTTCGGGAAGCGATGGGGAGTAAGTATACCTCAACCCTGCCACAGTCCCATACCTGTGCAGTCAACCTTTTTTTTTAATTGTTTCACTCAAAATTTACAATGTCATTGCTGCCTTTTAGTAGTGGGGGACTCTTTGGTAATGATTGTTTAGGTATAACAATTAATTGCTTTCACTAGTCACTAGTCTAGTAAAATTAGGTGTGAAATTTGAATATTCTTTCAATTTCTATGTGTGAGAAAATGTATCAAATTATGTGCATGATTATAAAAAGAAAAAAAGAAAAATGACAGAAAATCATAATTTTCAACAATTCAAATGTAAATTTATTTTTAGTCTTTGACTTTAAATATGGAAGAAGCCTTGTTATTCTAATGATATTTATTGATATATAGGTTCAAATGCAATTGGGGATTAAATTATAAGTGCTTTATTTAATCTTTACAGTATCACCATATTTTATTTTCCTCATTCATTGAACAAAATGAAAACAATCCTATCTGAATTCAGCTTTATGATAATCTTACCTGTAATTTTAATCTTTTTTTTTTGTAGAATTTCAATTTATTTAGCTTAACAACTGGGTTAATGATTCAATCTGCTAGAGATATATCATAGAATTAACAAGTAATAATGTCATGTATCAACAGGAACTATGCGCCTTCTGTGGCCTATCAGAATTAAAATTGCAATTGCATTTTTGCATAAGGAAGCTTCAAGGCCATTGATTTTTCAAGAGTTCAAAACTTCTAATATTCCATTGGATGTGGTAATAACCTAAATTTTGCATTGATTTTTCAAAAGTTCAAAACTTCTAATATCCCATTGGATTGGTTCTTGTTCCATCGCTTGTGTACATGTTTCTCTCTTTTTGGTTAATATATTGGTGTGTTGTTGGGGATCAGTGGCTCTTTGAGTGCCAACATAGTTGGGATTCTCTTATGCTTTTGATGGCTTTGCATGCCTTTTTTACTTTTAAAAAAAGGTGGGAAAACTCTACATTTATGGAGTCCTAAGATCCCTTCAAGGAAATGTTCACACGTGGTGCACAAGAAGATAACACAAATGAAGAGGTTTCATATATACGACTTCTCTAGATGTCGAAAAATTGTGAGAACCCAAATTAGTCATCCCCAGAAGAAGTCTTTTTTGTTCAATAACATAAACAACTTCATACCTAGTAATGAAATAGGCCTTGGATGTGTTCTTCTTAAACCATATGATACTTCTGGATAGAAGGGTGAATAGAAGTATCATCTGGTTTAAGAAGAACACATCCAAGGCCTATTTCATTGCTAGGTATGAAGTTATTTATGTTATTGAACAACAAGACCTCTTCTGGGGATGACTCATTTGGGTTCTCGCAATTTTTCAACATCTGGAGAAGTGGTATATATGAAACCTCTTCATTGGTGTTATCTTCTTGTGCACCAACTATGAACATTTCCTTGAAGGGATCTTAGGACTCCACAAATATAGACTTTTCCAACCTTTTTTGAAAAGTCAAAAAGGCATGCAAAGCAATCAGAAGCATCAGAGAATGACAACTATGTTGGCACTCAAAGAGCCACTAATCCCCAACAGCACACCAATATATATTAATAAAAAAGAGAGAAAAATGCACACAAGTAGGGGGACAAGAACCAATCCCACAAACAAAACAACTAAGAGTACCTATAGGAAGGAAGCAAATTTCTATTTCTATTGAAATCATGATATATGAAGGTCGGTATAGTATCCCACCAGCAAAAATGAGTAAGATTAGATCCATGAGAGGCTAATCTATCTGCACAAGTGTTACCCTCTCGGAAAATGTGTCCCACTATGAAAGTCATATTGGAAGTTAGGAGTTTACATTTAGACCACCTATTTCGAAGATGCCAAGGAAAAAATTCATGATTTGTTAATGCTTGAACTAACAAAGAATCACACTCCAGCCACAATTTGTTCTACCCTTTTTTATGAGCAATCTCAATGGCTGTGATGGCAGCCATCATATTAGCAAAAAAAAAAAAACATTTTAAAAACCCAGATGAGAAGCAAAGCAACCCAAACCATAAATACCTGTGTATCAAAGATTACCTTTTGCGGCCCCATCCATATTACATTTGACCCAACCACATTTTGGAGGGAACTAATTAACCTGCCTAATCATGGGATTTTTCGAAGGGCGACATTGTACTGAGAGTGCTTTAACAATACTGAAATAGAAGATGTTTGAAGACATAGTAGCAGTGTTGGTTGAAGCTGATAACCGGACCTTGGCAATGCTGCTGTTTTTAATGAACTGCATATTCACTTTGTAGTCTTCAAAATGAATTTTGTTTCTAGTTTTCTAGATTTCTTCGACCGTGAAGATGATTGCAGCGAGGATAATGTTTGCTGCCTGAGAAGAATGTCTTGAGGAGCGCATTTTAAGGATGTCAGGTACTGATGACCTGTCAATGGTGCAATTTAGGAGGGACTGCAACCAGGACCAGAGCTGAAAAGCAAAAGAGCATTTAAGAAAAAGGTGATTTGAGGATTCATAATCTGCTTTTACAAAGACAACACATATATTACCTCTATTGATTCATTCTTCAAAATCAATGATTTGCCATTCCTGCAAATTTTTTCAGTCCTTCAAGTGTATATGTACTCCTTTTATTAAAATCATAACACCAGCGTTACTTTACTCAATTTTAATCTTTCTAAATAAAACTTAGAAAATAATCTAATTAAAAGTGATAATTGTCAATTTGACTTGTGGTTATGTACTGAAAATTTACACACTTTTTTTTTATATCTAGTATCCATTTGACTTGTGGTTATGTATGCTTGCTAGCAGGACTCTTATTATTCATAAAATAAAAATAGCAGATAGAAAGTTTAGATTAAATGATTCAGGAAAGGATGCATTAATATTAAAGGAAAGTGAAAATCATTGTTGAATAGTTAATAGCACAAGAATTGCTCCTGAGAAAGTTCTCTATGGCATTTTATTGCTTCCTCAATAATACCTTTTTTTTTAGGTTTTATAATAACAAAAAAGAAAAATATAGATTAAAGGAAAGACTTATGAAAAACATAACATTTTGATGAATTTCATTAACTTTGATAAAAAAAATAAAAAATAAAAATGACAAACAAAACTTATAGTTCGAGGTTGTTATGGCCTCAACACACACTCGTGTTGGAGCACATACATTTATAAATATTCATGGTTTTTAACTTGAATGTTTTAAAGCATGGTGTTTTTTATACCCTCTAATTAATATGGTCTAATTACGATGAATGTTTTAGTTTGAATGATTAGAAGACCAGCCTATAGATGATTCATTGTTGGAAAGAAAACTTAACTACAGGTAATTACCTTTAAAACTTCATGTTGTCGTTAAATTGAGTTACAATTTTCAATTAACAAAAGAGATGATTATGGAAAAATTAATAGAAAATTCAGAACATGTTGGGGTATTTAACAAGAATATTAATATATATTAAATAAATTTCCATATTTCTGAATAAGAATCCGAAATGACAAATAAAAACTTTAAATTAATATATAAAATTTCCATATTACTTTTCTCTTTAGTCTTTTTCACTTTTCAATTAATGTCAACACGATAATTCATCTAAACTCCTCAATTCTATTTTTTTTATCTTATTTTTTGTTAACCTATTTCCCTTATTTATTTGTCTCTTCTTCCTCAAACACCTTAACTCATCCCTTTCAGTACATCGCTCACCTAATCTCTCTCCTAGACTCTTATTGCTGCAAACTTCTAATTCTTATATTCCTCAACTATTCCTTTCCCCAAAGCAGCCTATCCTCCTTATCATTAGATCTAGTCTTGACGGATCTACATCCTTCGTACTCTATGCCTCAATGACTTTTCTTGGCCTTACAAAAAGCTACTTTGGCACTTGGTCAAATAAGGTAACCGCGCACTAAAAGAAGCATGATTATCGTTAGAGGCGGATGAACGTATAGGGTAATGGGGGCAATTGCCCCCACAAAGGTTTTTTTTTTAACCTAGACATATTTAACAAAAAAAAATTGCCCCCATAAAAAAATAAGTGTTGCCCCCATAAAATAATTTTTTTAAAATGAATGTAAAAAAGTTATAAGAGATAAAAGAGAGAAAAAAATTGTACTAATTTTATCACTTTATCCTTTCGGTTTTTACTATTTTATGTATTTTATAAAAGCTTATAATACATCTTTAGAAAGGGATAAAGAGACTAAACTTCATACTGAGGATTAGTCTTAGAGCCGATCCAAATAACCAAAGTTCATGAGAATATTTCAGGGTCCCATTGAAGAGCCAAAGACTCTAGTTACGATAATATAAAAAATAATATTCTTCTTCTGTAAAAAAATATTATACGCTATTTTTTTGCCCCCACTAAAGAAATTTTCTGGATCCGCCATTGATTATCGTGGTTGATTGTAGTATGTTGTAAAATTGAAATAATCGCCTTTTTCTTTGCATATTCAAATTTGGTATGGATATGATTTTTCAAATATTTGTGCATCATTGACCTCAATTGGTCTCACCTTTTAAAGGTAGCAAAATGGGTTACTTGACCTGATGCAGGTTGCAAATTATAGCAGGTTGGGCAAAAAAAATCTGGATTTAATTTGGGCTTCTAAAATAAAGCTCCAATGCAGTGAAAGTTCTTTTTTTTTCCTGGTACTTGCCTAGTTTTTATGGGCTACGCTGAGATCGGACCTTGACTAGATCAGGCTAAAAAGGCTTGTGTTGTCTAGACAAATAAAAAGGCTTACGTTAAATTAAAACTCAAAATTTAAAGCCCAGACCCTACATATCATTTAGCGGGTTCACACGAGTCCGACTAGCCTGGCCTATTTTGCCACCTCTATCACCTTCTACAACCATTTCATGTCCTAAACTAGTTTTCGTTAATTTATCTTAAAATCTATTTTTGATAATTTCATATATTTTTACAAATTTATCACATATAAAGATTCATCACCAGCAATATCTATTTACCACTACCTTCTTTCATTTTTTAGATTTTACAATAACAAAAAAAGATAAATGTTGAAGAAAGGAAAGACTTATGAAAAGCATAACATTTCAATGAATTTTACTACCTTTGAAAAAAGAAATAACACATGACACTTATAGATCAAGGAGGTTATGGCCTCAATACACACTCGTGCTAGTGCTCATGCACACACACGTGTAAAGATTCATGGTTTTTTAAATTGATTATTAGGCATGGTCAACACTTCATGATTTTACAACCTTTTGTTTTTCCTTGTTTGGGGCAATTGAATCTTTTTGATGTGATTCACGTGCTGACCCTGGTGGTCAGCGCACATAATCTAAGATAACACTACATTAGACATTTAGAATTAATTTTTGTTATAACATGAATATACTCTTTTGAAAAAAAATGCTCTAGAAGCCGTTAGAGGGTACTTTATTATATATTATTTTAACATCCAAATTATACGTAGTTTTACACTTGCATGTTGTATAGTACAAGTATAATATTTAAGTCTTTTGGAATTTTAGAAGTTTTATTTAATATTATAAATTTTTAAAGAATAAAATGTCAAGTTAATATTTAAAAATATATATATACTTAGAAGTGACGTTGGAACCATTTTCTTTACCATTTTAGTATGTCAAATAAGAATCGCCCCCATCCCCAATTTTATGGTGTCTCTTTATTTTTTGTCATTAGAACCAATGTACTTATTTTTGTCTTATACTTTCTTCCTTATGTACAATCAAGCTTTACGAATTCTGTAATAGATATTGTACGTATACATATTGTTGCTAAATATTCAAAATATTTAATTTTACTTTTATAGTCTTTCCACAATTACTACAATTGATATTGAAAGTGGTAACACCCCGAAATCATTTTTTAATTTTATATATATATATATATATATATATATATATATATATATATATATATATATATATATGTTGGTTTAATAAATTAAATAATTATGATGAGTAAAATTCTTTGGGCTTTGGGAGTGAGAAAATGGGTTTCAATAGATTAAGAAGACTTTTGTAAGGTTATTGGGTTTTATGTTAAAATGTAGTTTTTTGTAAAAAATAAAAATAAAAAAGGGTTATATTGGCTTGGGTTGAGTTTGACCAGCTTCTTGTTAGAGCCCTATAGGTTTTAGTTTAAAACCAAACGCATCCCTTACGTTGGTCATATTGAAACCCTTGTGCTGTAATTTCTCACGTAATAGGATAGGCTTAATTACCTAACTATAGGTCTATGTGATCTTTCCGTTCATGGGTTTTGGTTTATTTCACCCATGTTTTTGTTCTCCTTTCTTTTTATTTAATAAAATTTGGGTATGCTGCTTTTGGTGGATAATGTCAGGGGTACCAACCATCCTGGTTGGGATGCATGTCATTATTTATACCTTGGCATGCCTTGTGTCCATAAAAAAAAAAAAGGAGAGAGAGAGAGAGAGAGGAGCAATCCAGGACAGATAACCAAGCAGGCTGCTTCAATGAAGGTAGACTGAGTGCATAAGTTACAACTTGGTTAGCATTAGCAATAAATGGTTATCTGTTTAGGTTTAGTCTTATGGGACAAATTAGTGTGAGGCACTCATATAAAGTGCTTGATTATTCACTCTTTGGTAATTCAAAGGACATTTAGTTTTAGGTGTAGAAGTAGGTTGGCTAAACTGATAATGGATCTTTCTATATGCAATTCACATTGTTCACACTTTGGTGTTCTGGTGGTGCTTCTATGTTTTCACTCTCTGTATGTACTTTCTTTTTCTTCAGAAGCAAGGCAACTCAGATTTTGTAATGCTTCAAAAACTAAGCTGTATTTCTGGCCTGAGGGATCAAATGCACGGTATCCTTCACGAGCTGGTGCTTCTTCATTTGGTAATTCCATGTTCCCTAATACAACAGGAAACTTACCCAATTTCAATCACCAAGCTTCCCAATGCATCCTTATGGAAATACTAGTGCTATTGCTGGTGGTGGTTGTAACCCCCCTTCTAATAAACTTTAATTTAGCTATCTAATTTATAGTATACATAATTTTTCTAATACATTCTATTAAAATCTAAAATATATTCAAATTTACATCACTAAAATTTTACAAAAACATTTTTTTATAAAATGATCTATTACTAAAACTATTTTTTTTTCTATCCCAAAGTTTCCCATCCTATAGCTCTAGAATTATCTGCATCTTTTCTTCTAACTCTTCTTCCTTCACCTGAAAACAAAACTTCCCTAAAATCTAGGGACAAAATTTTACCGGATCAGGCATTTAATTTCTAATACATAGAAAAACAATCACAATCAATGACATTTCATTTCATAACTAAGAATTCGCATAAATAATGCAAATGCAGTATGCTTTATGAAAATGCAAGTTTATAAAGCAGATATAGTTTTGACTCAAAATCCTTTTGACCATAAAATCATTTTGACCCTACTCCATGGAGACTTCCCCTTTGAGTGTTTAGTAAGAAACTGGCCTACCATTACGATCTGTAATTCAGCTATCAGCCCCTACTAAACGCGAATAAGCTAGTAGAATTAGGAGATCAAGATACCCGGAAGGCCACCACGGCAGCATCTCTGTCCAAATTAAGGCCACATGTGGAATTGCCAATACCCTTCACCCCACAGACTATATAATCACAGACTATACGATCCTGTCTAACTTACTCTGCTCACCCATTTCTCAGGACTATCAAATTCTCAGTTCATCAATTCTCAATTTATCTTTTCAAATACATAACTACTGCAGTCTCGGTCAGTCATCACAGTCCTGGAAATCAATTCCCCCAAAAGTATTCATTTTCCATGACTACCGCAGTCCCGGTTAGTCAACAAAATCATTCTCATTTATCAAACTCATTTAAAATCTTTATTTTTCTCTCAAAAGACTCGTGATCATGCAATATGATAATGATGCTAATAAGTAAATAATTATTATTAAACAATCACATAATAATTATAGAAATTCAATAATTAACATTATAACATTAACACTTTAATAAAATACCAACTAGTTCATTACTATGTAAAATTACTAAACTATCCTTGATATTTTCTAAAATTCCAATTTTGCCCTCAAAGTGTGAAATTACCAAATCACCCTTACTATTTTCTAAAATTTCTCATTTTGCCCTTGATCTTTTTATGAAATTCCGAATATGTCCCTAATTGTTCTAGAACCTATGAAATTACCTAATTACCCTCAATCTTTTTATAAAATTCCAATTGTGTCCTCTAAATGTGAAATTACTAAATTACCCTTACTATTTTATAAAATTTCCAATTTTACACTTGATATTTTCCTAAAATTCCAATTATGTCCTCAAACTTTCTCGAATATGTGAAATTACCATTTTGCCCTTATACTTTTTAATTATTGCCAAAAATGCCCTTAAACTTTTTATAAAATTCCCAATGTATCCCTACATGTAAAATTACTATTTTTCCCTTGGTTAATTGAAAATTTCCACATAGTATCCCTTGCAAACTAACCATAGCCGAATGGTCTTGATACCATTTCCAACAATTTTTCTCAAAGTTCCAACATCAAATTCAACACAACCAAGCCAATTTCAATCAAGAACAAATCAATTCAAGGTTCAATCAATCACAACACATCATGATATCAACCAAAACATTCATTCAACCATCAAATTTCAACTTATTTTATCAAAGATATAAAAGCCCTAATTTAATTTCATCTTTTAATATTTCTTGATCAAATCTTGAAATTAAACCTAAGGACATGTTTCTCCTACTTCCAATTTGTTTAAATTGAAATTAAATGCCAAGATCCTTACCTAGAATCCTTAGTTTGATGAAGAAATCCCTTGAACCCTTTTCTCCCTTTCTCTCTTGTCTTTTGAAATTTTTGAGATTTTCTCCCAAATCTCATCTCTTTGGCCAAAGGTATATTGAAATTTGGGAGGTTTTGGTTGGTTTAATTCTTGGAATTGGAAGAAAGGATGAAGGTTTCATGGAGGGGCTGCTGCTGTCTTAAACCCACGGTTTTGGTTTTGTGAGAAGAGATAGATTGTAAGCTTTTTATTTCTTTTGATTTAAATAAATTTTATTCACCCAATTTAATTTTCTTCACACGTCCAGCTGCTGGCCTTTGGCAGTCCCTTTGGTCACCAATTTCAGCCACTTGGACGGCCAATTCAAGTCCCCAACATGAGTAGCCAAGCTTTTGGTCAATTTGTCAAAAAAAGTAGGTAATTAGTAGACTTTTTAGAAGATTTAGGGCTTTTCTAATTATCTTACAAAATAATTTGAATTAGAAGAAACTAACACCACCATTAGATTCCTCACTATCAAAAATCTTGGGGTAGTGTCTTACTTATCTCTTAATCAAAGTCTAATTAGCTTAATTTAATTAGATTAGAAACTTTGAGTTGTCAAATTTTGATTGGCTAATACTTTAAATTTAATTTTTTCTTAGTTAAACATTTTTAATAATTATTCTAAGTATATGACAATTATTAGATAATTTCATAGATGTCATACAAATTTTATCTTAATTTTCTACCTTAAAATTTTATCGTAATAATTTCACAGAGTTCTAACTTTCAGAAAATTCTAGCAATTCAAAATTAGCATTTTACTTTCACAACTGTATATATTTTAAATCTATATTCAATTATCTATTTATTATATTACAGTTTACTCCAAAATTTTACACAGGAAAAATTATCCTAGACAGTTGTCTGACACAACTGTCCAGTCAAACAAGTAATTCATTTCTCAACTGTATATATTTTAAATCTACATTAAATTCTTTATTTATTAAAGTACAGTTTAATCCAAAATGTTATGCTGGAAAATTTATCTTGGACAGCTGTCTGACAGAACTGTCCAGTCAACAAACAATTCAAACAAAAACAAGGATATCAAAAGACTTAGAAAAATTTACTAAGTAGAACTGTATTAATTTTATTATGAAAATATGTACATAAAGTTTCTATAAAATACAGCATATAGTTTCTCATAATATTTATATAAAAATATTTACAAATGGTAACATAATAAAAATGAGGGTGTTACAGTGGTGCTAGTACTGCAACTGCAAGTAATGATACTGGTTGGCCAAATCCAAGCTCCTTGCGGAGGAGCCATGTCTATGAATATTTTGAAGGAGCTCAGCCCCAAATTGAACTTGGGTCCAGTTATCCAATTTATAAAATACCAGTAGGATCATCACTCATGAGGTTGGATGCATCTTTCCTAACCTTCCATTCCTTGTCAGCTCCCTCTACAAGTATGTTTCTCTTTTTCATTCTGACAATTAAAAATATGAGAGTACTTAAGTGGCCAATAATTGTACATGATTTGGTATCTCTCTTTATTTTTCGCAGGGAATAATCAACCACAGTCTCATGCTTCTAGTTGTAGGAAGGTCGACGATGTTGATGGATCCTCAAATATATCTCTTCCCGCATTTTCCCTTGCTTCTTATAAGTTGAGAGGCTCAATGTTGGCTCCTGGTAGAGACTCTGAATGGCAGAAAGTGGACACTTTTTTGAAAGCTGCTACTTATTCACAACAAAATTTGCAGGTCAAACATCCAGAATACACATACTTTGTTAGCCATAGTTCTCAGTGGAGATGATGAAGAATATGATTCAAAATATTCTTCAATATACTCAGAGTAAGAAAAGTTCCTGCAATAGATAGAATGGAATGTGATGAAAGTGAATTGCCATGCATGAAACCCTCTTACTAATTAGAATGGAATGTTGTTTATAATTGCACTATATTAAAGTCCACGAAAGGCTATAGGCAATAGGAATCTGTATGCCTTAATTAAGAGTAAAGGCATGAAATAAGTGTTGCATATATAGGAAATTGAGACTATTAGGCCCCACTTTTTTGTTGATTCCTTGTTTGGGATTTTGTGGATTGAAAGTTAATATTTGAAGCATAAAATGGATTTATGGTCTTGAGTTACACGAGTAGGAAGTTTAGCAAAGACAAACCGCAACATTTTCATATTTGTGAACCCCATTTTCTTACCCTCCATCTATTTGATAAAAATACAAAAGGAAGTTTTCAGCTTACAATGTTGTTTAAATTGTTGTTTACACAATTAAATTTTGTTGTTTCGACTAGATATAACTTTTGATCATTTAGATAGCAAACGGTGTGTTTTACAACCTTTAAATTATGCTCTTTATTATTTATATTTATCTTAGTTTGATTAGTATCATCTTTTAGAATAAAGGGTCCTTCTATCTTGCAAAATTTTCATCTTGTAAAGATTTTAATTTATTTTTAGGGTAAAATATGTTTTTGGTTCCTCATTTTATCTTAATTTCTATTTTTAGTCCCTCATAAATTGTTTTGTTCTATTTTTAGTCCCTAACAATAATTTCAACTATTAAGTGATGACATGGCGGACATAAACTGTGTGTGAAAATTTCCTAATTAAATTTCTAGTGACTTTTAACTGCTAAAAATTGAGACTATTAGGCCCCACTTTTGTAACATTTCTTGTGATTTCAGAAAATCTGGGGTTCGAGGTTTTTATTTTTTTATTATTTTTTTAAAATTTATGACGATTTTTGTCTGCCAGAAAATTTGTAGCAGTTAAAAACTGCTAGAAACTTAAACAGAAAACTTTCAAGGGTAAATTTTGCTCACCACGACATCACTTAACAGTTGAAATTAATGTCAGGGACTAAAAACAAAATGAAACAATCTTTTAGGGACTAAAAACAAAGAAAAATTTATGTGGGACTAAAAATAGAAATCAAGATAAAATGAGGGACCAAAAACATAGTTTACCCTTAGTTTTATTATGGGTTGCTAGTGTAACGAAGGATTTTATAGGATTGTTTCAGTTTAATCAGTTGTATCAAGTTTAAGTACTAGATATATGCTGCTACATTAAATATTCAGAGGGATAACTTTGTCGCTTATAATAGTTTTACCTAATTCGAGTAAATTTATCTCAAGTAAAAGATACATGTGATACACACACACACACATACATATGTATGTATGTATGTATGTATGTATGTATGTATGTATGAAATAAATAAAGTACACACAAGAAGGGAGAGTTGACTTGTGTGTAAGTGATCTTTTTAAATTAAAATTTTTCTCAAATGTTAAGCAGATAGAAGAGAAAATTGTCCAATGAAAAAGTGGAGGATAAGGATAAGAAAATCACGCGGAGCTTTTATACTGGTTCACTCTTAACTCAAGATTTTCGTCTACTCCCCTCAACATGAAGGATTTTCACTAACCAACACAGGTTAAATGCAAGTATTTTACCTAGCCTCTTCGTCCAATGTTTGTGCATAATGAGTATAAACAGACTTACATACAATTGAGGTTGGGCAAATAATTTTTTAACTTGGAGAAAATATATATAGGTGCCATAATTTTTTATAATTTTCCTTGTCTACCTTTATGTTTTCGTGAAAAATGCAATTTAAGCACATGAAATCAAGTTAAAATAATGACAAAGTATTTAATTTTGTGAAAATATATTTTAAATATTTTTGTATATATCGTCAAATGATAATAATCATTACAATAAGAATAATTGCTATGGTATGGTGCATATGGAAATATATATATATATATATATATATATATATATATATATATATATATATATATATTGTCTTTAATTTAATGGGGTGTTTATTAAATTGAATAAATCCAATAAAAATAATTAATTGATTAAACAAGTTTGATTAATTCATTCATTCACATTTAAATTTGAATTAAATTAATTATAATTGGTTCACTTTTTAATTTTTTTAACTCAAACTAATCTTATTATCTGATCAATTTATTATATTTTCTTTAACATGTAAATTTAATTATTTAAAGAATTAGTATTTAAATTTTCCTCTATTGTTATTTTTTCCATTCATTTTGGCTGTCTTATTTAAAATTTTAGAGTGGCCTTGGTTATGTTTATTGTCCAATTTCTTTAACGTTGAATTTTACTGTCGTCTAAAATTATTGAAGAATAAAAAACTTTTGAATTTAGTGTAGTATTAAATTTAGTTTGTATATAAAAAAAAACTATGTAAAAATGAAAAATTGAAAATATAATAGGTTACTTTTTATCACATTTTGCCCAAATCAAACTAATTCAACAAGTTAAACTAATTTTAAAAAAAAATAAAATCAAATAAACTCAATCAATTAAATTTTTTATTTAAATTTAAATTTTATTTACTTTAAACTCGAGACAAACAAATCAATAAACACTTTTACAAATCAGGATTCTTCCTTATACTTTGGGGGTTTAACCCAAGCTCATTTTTTAAGAAATATTGAAAAACATTTTACCATGGAATATCTTTTTCAAAAATAACTGAGCACGAGAAAGGCAAAGCAGGAAGAGTATAACATTTTGTTAAAAAGAATTTAGTTATCAATTAAAAGAGAAATGGGCCCATATCGGAAAGGCCAAAAATCAAAGTTGGGAGGGAGTTATCTAGGGAATGAAAAAGAGAAACTCTGAAATATACAGCCTCTTAAAAGCACAATAAAATCAAGAAAGTAACATCTGTAATTTGGATGAAAGAAGCCAAAATCCAGTTTGAAGGACCCAAGAACAATAGTAGGAAAATCAGTAACATGTATTTATTTTAATAATTTTTAAAATTTAATTGAATAGTAAATTAAAAAAAATATATGTTGAAAAAACCTAAAGGAATATTGTTACATCCCTCATTTTTTGAACTTGGACCATTATCACTAGTAGGTTTGATGTGAATTTCATGTTTACATTTAGAGTTTGTTACATACTGATGAGACATTCCGAGGTTACCAAATATTGTTGAGCATCGGGACAAAGAAATGGAGTTACCTTTGAAAGTTTGTTTCTTGCTCTTGTCATGTACTATTAAGCTTTACGAATTCTGCAATAGATGTTGTAAAGTTGCATTTTATTGTTAAATCATTTATCAGTATCTTCAATTACACTTTTATAGTCTCTCTACAATTCAATTGATAACGAAAGTTCAAAATGTAAATATATGTATATTTCACTTCCTGTTTGAATTAGTACTTTTGCTGCTAATCCAAAAAGTGGTGTGATTGTATCTCTCCTATCCATTATCGCTTAAAGATGTGTAATTGAGAAATAAAAATGAAAGTCTGACCACCACATTAAGATAAAATTGAATGTCTGACCACCACATTTAGATAAAATCAACAGTTTTGTTTGTTGCTTTCATGTAACCTGACCATCTCTTGGCAAACACTGCAGCTACTACCTTGGCTTTAAAGGGATGTTGTAACAAGATAAAGTAGCTGTACTTTGAAAGTCTGACCAACACATTAAGATTGCTTCATATCCTCTACACTTGGGCAAATTTGATAGAGTCCTAAATTTTGATAAAAATATAAATGGAAGTGTTTAGCTTACAGTCTTGTTTTAATTGTTGTTTACAACCTTTAAATTTGTTGTTTCAACTAAATACAACTTCTGATCATTTAGATAGCAAACAATGTGTTTTACAACCTTTAAAACTTTTCTCAAATGTTAAGCAGATAGAAGAGTGTGTTTCGACTAAATAAAACCTTTAAAATTATGTATGTATGAAATAAATAAAGTACACACAAGAAGGGAGAGTTGACTTGTGTGTAAGTGATCTTTTTAAAACTTTTCTCAAATGTTAAGCAGATAGAAGAGAAGATCGTCCAATGAAAAAGTGAAGGATAATGATGAGAAAATCACACAGAGCTTTTATCATGATTCACTCTAAACTCAAGAGTTATGTCTAGTCCCCTCAACACAAAGGATATTCACTAACCAACACAGGTTACACGCAAGTATTTTACCTAGCCTCTTCGTCCAATGTTTGTGCATAATGAGTAGAAACAGAATTACATACAATTGAGGTTGGGCCAATGCAATTTTTTAACTTGGAGAAAATTATATATAGGTGCCATAATTTTATATAATTTTCCTTGTCTACCTTTATGTTTTCGTGCAAAATGCAATTTAAGCACACGAAATAACGTTAAAAATAATGACAAAGTGTTTAATTTTGTGAAAATATATTTTAAACATTCTTGTATATATCGTCAAATGATAATAATCATTACAATAAGAACAATTGCTCTGGTATGGTGCATGGAAAATATATATATATATATATATATATATATATATATATATATATATATATATATATAAATCTTTTTTGTCTACAATTTAATGGGGTGTTTATTAGATTGAATTAATCCGATAAAAATAATTAATTAATTAAACAAATTTGATTAATTCATTCATTCACATTTAAATTTGAATTAAATTAATTATAATTGGTTCACTTTTTATTTTATTTTTAACTCAAACTAATCTGATTTTCTGATCAGTTTGTTATATTTTTTTAACATGTAAATTTAAATATTTAAAAATTTAGAATTTAAATTTTCCTCTATTTGTATTTTTTTCCATTTATTTTTGCTGTCTTATGTAAAATTTTAGAGTGGCCCTGGTTATGTTTATTGTCCAATTTCTTTAATGTTGAATTTTACTGTCGTCTAAAATTATTGAAGAATAAAAAACTTTTGAATTTACTGTAGTATTAAATTTAGTTTGTATATAAGAAAACTATGTAAGAAATGAAACTTGAAAATATAATAGCTTATATTTTATCCTATTTTACCCAAATCAAACTAATTGAACATGTTAGTTTGATTTGGATTAACTAATTTTTAAAAAATCAAATCAAATAAACTCAATCAATTAAATTTTTTATTTAAATTTTATTTACTTTAAACTCGAGACAAACGAATCAAAAAACACCTTTACAAATTAGGATTCTTCCTTATACCTTGGGGGTTTAACCCAGCTCATCTTTTTAAGAAATGTTGAAAAACATTTTACCATGGAATATCTTTTTCAAAATTAACTGAGCACGAGAAAGGCAAAGGGGGAAGAGTATAACATTTTGTTGAAAAGGATTCAGATGTCAATTCAAAGAGAAATGGGCCCATTATTGGAAAGGCCAAAAATCAAAGTTGAGAGGGAGTTATCTAGGGAATGAAAAAGAGAAACTCTGAAATATACAGCCTCTTAAAAGAACAATAAAATCAAGAAAGTAACATCTGTAATTTGGGTGAAAGAAGCCAAAATCCAGTTTAAAGGACCCAAGAAGAATACCAGGAAAATCAGTAACAGATATTTATTTTAATAATTTTTTAAAATTTAATTGAATAGTAAAAACAATATGTTTAAAAAACCTAAAGGAATATTGTTACATCCCTCATTTTTGAACTTGGACCACTTCCACTAGTAGGTTTTATGTGAATTTCATGTTTACATTCAGAGTTTGTAACATACTGATGAGACATTCCAAGGTTACCAATTATTGTTAAGCATCACGATAAGGAAATGGAGTTACCTTTGGAAGTTTGATTATTGCTCTTGTCATGTGGTATGAAACTTTCAAAACTAGAATGAATGAAAATAAAAGGTCGGACAAATAATATGATTCAAAACTTACCTTTTTGAAAAATTATTTTACTTTAATAATTAATTATCAATGAGTTTTACTATTTTCACATAAGGTATTACTGTAAATTATACTCTTTAAAAAAATACTTAAGGACACATGGATCTTCTTCATATGCTAAATTGAAACACTTCTAGTGGTGACTCTATGGGTGAGACAAAATTGAAACAAAAGAAAAAGGTGGAAGAAGTAACTTCAGCGCATCATCTGCAAGATTTTGAGATAAATTTAAATGGGGGCAGCAGCAAATACTGCTCAGTTTTTGAAGCACCACAAAATATGAGTTGCCTTGCTTCTGAAGAAAAGGAAGTGCATAAAGAGAGAAAAGAAAGAAACATCACAAGAGCATCAAAGAGTGAACAATGGGAATTGCATATAGAAAGATCCATTATCAGTTTAGCCAACCACCTTATATGAGTGCCTCACACTAATTTATCCCATAAGCCTAAACAAATAACCATTTATTCCTAACCAAGCAATCACTTATGTGTGCACTCAGTATACATGTACTGAAGCAGCTTGCTTGGTTATTTGTTTGTCTTCCTTAGACATAGTGTACAAAGCATGTGAACAAAGAATGTTTCGTTCCCAATGTTAACATGTTTTTATATTTAAAATTAATTATCGTAATTTTCAATTATAAATAAAAAAGTATAAGAATGATAGTATATATAGACCACTAGTTTGACTTAATTATTTAATAATAAACATTTTTTAAATATGAAAAAAAAGTTTAATAAAAAAAAATAATGAACAACGAATACTATACGGTTCATTTTTTTCTGCTTATCCTTTTCCATAATTGCTGGTGAACTAGAAGTTCCATCCAAAATCATTATTTAGTCTTATTAATGAGAAGATTTTTTACTTAACCTAAAATTGTCATCATCTAAATGAAAGCGTTACAACATTGTATGCATGAAAAGTTATTCAATTACCTTGAAAATGTATAGATGACGGATAAGGGAGAAAGATAACTCAGAATTAAAAAAGGGAAATAGGTTTGTAGTTTGAGAGATTGAAAATAGAGTGAAAGGGAATGAAAATTTATTCCAAATATATATGTTTAACGTAAAGACTTAATATTTATGTTTCACATATTATAATGGAAATTGGAAGAAATAAATTAGCTTAAGTCAAAATTAACATTGACATTTGTCTACATAATCTTCAATAGATTGAGCAATGATTGGTAGATTGTGGATTTAAATAATAATAATAATAATAATAATAATAATAATAATAATAATAATAAAAGATATGGTTGTTCTATGAGTAACATTCATAAGCGGTGCCCAATATTTTATCACAAATTAATTATTTAACTACCACATGGAACACAAAGCAATATACGCAGCCAACCTTATCTTCCATCCCAATATTTCATTAAACTTATTACTCTTTTTGAGTACTTCATAGCAATTCTATATAATTCTCCTTGATGTCCTTCTATTGAATTAGTTTCCAAAATTTGTCAATTTTATTTGTGTTTAAATAAAATAGTTTTTCTTTTGTTTATATTGTATTTTGTGGGATACAAGTTAAGCAAATGGGACGTTACCCTCTAATATGTGTTATGCATGTTAGCAATTTCTCATGATTGTAAATTGAGATAAATTTTCATTCTTTAATTATGTTGTCAACCCCCCCCCCCCCCCCCCCACCTAATTAATTTTATTATTGTTATTTTCTACTTTTTAAGAGATTTCCTTTTAACTAAACTGAATCAATTTCATTAATGAAAATGACAAATAATTACATCAAACAGTAAATGCGACTCCTTCAAAATAGTCCCAAATTATAAAATATCCGGTGCCACCCTATAACCAATTTCATAAGCACTGCTTGGAAACAACAGTTGTTGCATCCTGCAAATTACTAAGAAAATGAAAAATGATACACCCAAAAGCAACATCTCTCTCTCACAAACAAAATATTTTGTCAAACTACAGTAGTAGATTCAGCTGTTCTCAATCATCAACTCATTTTTCATTTCATTCTCAACTGTCTTACTCAGCTAACTTTGTTTTCTTGCTACCGCCCTTTCGTTTTTTGCTTCCACGTTTTGCTTTCTTGCTAGGTGGTTTGCGAGGAAGACCTCCATGAAGCAAAAAGTGTATTAATTCTGGCTGGGACCGGAACTTCAGATGTGTATGCAAGTGATGATAGTACTGCATAAACAGTTGAATCTGTTAGTTATCAATATATGCTAACATAATTTCTTATATATATTCAGAAAAAACCATTACAAACAAACTAGTTACATTAATTAGTTTCTTCTTCAAAATAGCATATATCTATATTTTGGTTTCAAATTGTGGTCGGCAAGTGTAATAAGGTTTTTGTACATGTCAGTAATGATATCATGAACATAATATGTGATCATATCATTTGTATTTGCCTATAATTTCCCATTGTATCAAGGTTTTTGAAACTCTCTACAAATGTGACTGCAACTTTAACTTAAGACCATGCATGATGTTATGATGTGGACTACAACTATGGAATAACAAAATTAAAAAAAAAACATAATCTTATTTTATATTTAAAACAATTAAAGTCCAATCTTACAGAATCTTGCACTTTTTTCTCCTTGTTTGTACTTGTACTTGTGCTTGCGTAGCGTTCCCTTTTTTCCAACCGCCAATCTTGTAGTCTTTCTTTCACTGAAAATCCGGGATCATGATTCCCGCTGGTTGCTCCTTCCTTGGATTGATTTGACAATACCTGTTACAAATTGCAAGGATATATCTTTTAGTGAACAATTTATTCAATCATAAATCATTGGTTCAATTGTTCTTGTTCGTGGATCATGCATGCAAGCAAACACAAATATAAAATAAAAACAATTAAATTGGATTTGGACAACAAACTAGCTAGTAACTTACCTCCTCTAAGTCAATGTTTTCCTTTAAACAAAATTCTGGAGGTTTAAAGGAAAAGTGCACTTCAAAGACAAGCTTAGTGCTTGTCTTTCTCCCTCTTTTGCTGGGGACTGCAGGTAGGACTGATGTGTTCTCACCATGCTGGGGATTTTCGGTGGCTTTACTAATGACTTCCTGTTCTCAATTATAGATAATTAAATTGTTAAGACCTTTGTTAGAGTGAAATTCAAGGACTATATAGAGAGTTCTAATTGAGAATTCTTGGTTATTTTCATAAATAAAAATAATGAATATAGAGTACTAGATAATATTTAAAGGGGACAATTAGATTTAGTTACCTTTATTTGTTGTAGGAAGTCTTCAGTAATTCTACTTTTGGGATCCATCTACGTTGCTCGGGCGAAAATCTATTTGCTCTGACACACAAAAGAGATAAGAAGTTCTGACAAAGATGAACAACGTAACTGTGAGTAACATACCAAGGTAGAGAATATTCTCATATATATATAGACAAAGAAAGAGAAGTTTCATAACAAGACATGTACTACTCATGTGAGATGTGGATACAATGCATATCTAATTAGTACTCCAGTTTTGGTTGATTTTAAATTTTAGGGAAAAAAATTATTTTGGATTTTCACCACTATTGTATTTAATAGGAGGCATAAATTATATATTTTTTGTTGAACTTGACTTCAATATTGGGGAAGAAAATTAATATTAGATAATCACACAAAGCCATATGGTAATTAGTAAGCACAAAAATTATTATTTATTTATTTTTTTGGACAAAGAAAAAGAAGTTTCATAACAAGACATGTACTACTCATGTGAGATATGGATACAATGCATATCTAATTAGTACTCTAGTTTTGGTTGATTTTCAATTTTAGGGAAAATTTTTATTTTGGATTTTCACCACTATTGTATTTAATAGGAGGCATTTGTTGAACTTGACTTCAATATTGGGGAAGAAAATTAATATTAGATAATCACACAAAGCCATATGGTAATTAGTAAGCACATAAATTATTATTTAATTATTTATTTAGACAAAGAAAAAGAAGTTTCATAACAAGACATGTACTACTCATGTGAGATGTGGATACAATGCATGACTAATTAGTACTCTAGTTTTGGTTGATTTTCAATTTTAGGGAAAAAAATTATTTTGGGTTTTCACCACTATTGTATTTAATAGGAGGCATAAATTATATATATATATTTTTTAACATGACTTCAATATCTGGGAAGAAAATTAATATTAGAAAATCACAAACAACCATTTGGTAATTAGAAAGGGCAGAAATTATTTATTTATTTAGACAAAGAGAAAGAAGTTTCATAACAAGACATGCACTACTCATGTGAGATGTGGATACAATGCATATCTAATTAGTACTCCAGTTTTGGTTGATTTTCAATTTTAGGGAAAAAATTTATTTTAGATTTTCACCACTATTGTATTTAATAAGTGGCAGAAATTTTATATTTTTTGTTGAACTTGACTTCAATATTGGGGAAGAAAATTAATATTAGATAATAACACACAACCATTTGGTAATTAGAAAGGGCAGAAATTATTTATTTATTTAGACAAAGGACAAAGGAGTTTGATAACAAGACATGTACTACTCATGTGAGATGTGGATACAATGCATATCTAATTAGTACTCCAGTTTTGGTTGAGTTTCAATTTTAGGGAAAAATTTTATTTTGGATTTTCACCACTATTGTATTTAATAGGAGGCATAAACTATATATTTTTTGTTGAACTTGACTTCAATATTGGGGAAGAAAAGTAATATTGGATAATCACACAGAACCATATGGTAATTAGTAAGTGCAAAAATTATTTTTTATTTATTTATTTGGACAAAGAAAAAGAAGTTTCATAACAAGACATGTACTACTCATGTGAGATGTGGATACAGTGCATATCTAATTAGTACTCTAGTTTTGGTTGATTTTCAATTTTAGGGAAAAAATTATTTTGGATTTTCACCACTATTGTATTTAATAGGAGGAATAAAATATATATTTTTTGTTGAACATGACTTCAATATTGGGGAAGAAAATTAATATTAGATAATCACACACAGCCATATGGTAATTAGTAAGGGCAGAAATTATTATTTATTTATTGTTTTAGACAAAGAAAAAGAAGTTTCACAACAAGACATGTACTACTCATGTGATGTGGATACAATGCATATCTAATTAGTACTCTAGTTTTGGTTATTTTCAATTTTAGGGAAAAATTTTATTTTGGATTTTCACCACTATTGTATTTAATAGGAGGCATAAATTATATATTTTTTTGCTGAACTTAACTTCAATATTGGGGAAGAAAATTAATACTAGATAATCACACACAACCATATTGTAATTAGTAAGGGCAGAAATTATTATTTATTTATTATATCTAATAATAAATTTCTTTTTATTGAAAAATTGTTATGCCTTAATTTATGGTCGTGCATTTAATATAATATTTAATGTATTTCTTTCTCTTTGTGCGGGTGCAGAACATTTTAAGCCTAGGGCGCAACTCGGATATGACTAGAACTAAGGAGATTCTACCCTACATTACTTGGGGACACATTTTCTAAAACATTTTCCTTTTCTTGAAAGATAAACATTATTTTCTAACCATAACATTTCCTTTGTACATTTTCTCTTTCCCTTAACTATGTGAATAATTTTTCCTTTTCTCTTAGGGAAAAAATCCCTGTTTTGTTCTAAAAAGGAGGTGTCCTCTATCTTTTAAAGTCTTATATATCTTCTTACACAGGGTTCAAGTTCATTGTTGCATACACGCATACAAACAAGCACTACAAACCATAACTCACCACAATAACTACCCTAGGAGATTAGCAACAAAACTACTTAACAAGATACCAAACAACAACATCAAACAAAGAATGAAGCAAGGGATAACATTACTCAACTCACTAGGGCTTCACATAGACCTAGGGCAAGGACTTAAAGCCCCATGACTCTGAGCCTAATGCTACGTAAGTGGCGCTCAGCGCCCAGGGCCACTCCTGGCATTTTATTGGCCCAGGGCGAAACAACAAATAAGGTGCTCTTATATATAAACATTTTAAAATGTAAACATATATTACTTAAAAAATAGACATATAATTTAATTAAAAATGATATGTTTTATTATATTAAATGAATAGCATAGTTTTACCAAAATTCAAAAAGACGTATTATATTTTTCATTCAATTTATTTTTATGTTGTCATCTATCATTGATAAAATATCATAGTTTCAAATTAAATCTTACATGTATTTTAATTTTTTTATATACTAATTTTTAGTTTTAACTATGCATTGCACAAGTTAAATATTTATTTTTATATAACTACAATTGAAAATAAATATATATTTTTAAAATTTTAAATTATATTTTTATTAAAGTTCATAACAAACAACTATTTTTAAACATATAAATTATATTTTAGATTTATGATAAATAATTTAAATTGTGATATAAAGATTTATTGTGTAGATTAAATTCTTTTATAATTTGAGTTTTAGTTTATGTTTTTTATCTTGCTGAAAAATACAAACTTTAAGTCTGTGCATTATTATATGCCCAATACATGTTGATATGTTAAAATGAGCTAGAAATTCTTTTAACATGAATTTGTGATGTAATACAAAATAAATAAAAAACTAACAATCAAAGGAGTAATACTTTACAATCACATTTTTATTTAGATATATATAAAAGGAGACAAGATAGGAGCCAATGATATCATTTTATTTATAAAAACAACATAAAATTATATATATATATATATATATATAATTTTTTACTACATAATTATATAATTCTTTTTTAATTTTTTGGGCCCTCCTAGTGATGTCAAAATGAGCTAGAAATTCTTTTAACATGAATATGTGAATGTAATACACAGGAAACAAACTAACAATAAAAAATACTACTTTATAATCACATGTTATGTTTCTATTTAGATATATAAAAGAAGACATGTTAGGAGATAGTGATTTCAATTTATTTATAAAAGTAGCATAAATTAATATATATACACACACACGCGCGCGCACACACACACACACACACACACACACACACACAATTTTATCACATATATAATGTTTTTTAAAAATTTTGGGCCCCTCCTAGTAATGGGCCTTGCGTTGTCGCCCTTCTATACAAGGCCCAGGGCTAGCACTGCCAGTGCCACACAATAGGGACACGAATTTCCCTTGCTACCAATCTCACGCCCAGTGTGAGAATATGTGGCGCTAAGCGTCATCACAGTAACGCCAAACACTAGGATAAAATGTCCCCTCTTTTGTGTTTTGGCACCATGCTTGGGAAAATTGGCACCTGACACCACCTGGATATGACTGGGCTGTGGTTTTGTGCCTCCAAGACCTTCAATGGTATACCCACTTAGTCCTAAACATTCCAAACACTCCCTACATATTTTTATTATCATTCCAACTGATTAAACTTCCCCACAAACCTCTCAATCAAGCAAAAACACCAAGAACTAAAGAAACCCCAACCTAGGGCATAAATAGGGGAAAGGGGAAGAAAGGTCGAACCAAGCAATGAAGGGGATGGGGAAGGACAAGGGTGAATTGTACTCACCTCGGAGTGCTCACAAAAGAAACCTCTAAGGTTTGGGTCTTTAGATCTCAGTTCCTACTCCCTCTTCCTCTTCTTTCCTCCAAGGGTGAATTGTTCTCTCTAGATTTTCTTTTCTTTTCTCTTTCTCTCTTCCCTCATCTATTTAAGATTGTGTGTGTCTCTGTGGGGCATAGTGGGCCTCTGGCACATCTTGGACCTCTAGCCCCTTTTTGGGTCCTGTTATCCCGTTCTTATCTTACTCCTAATATAAGGTTAACTGTAATTAATTAATAAAGCCTAAGGTATTTCTTTAAACTATTAAAACGTTCTTTTTTTTTTTGAAATTGGGAATGTTACACTTTAAGGGATCAAACTAAAACCAAAAATAAAAATAAGGGACCAACATTCTATTTCAGCCTAATATTTATTTATTTATATATTTATATAAATACTACATTAATAACATTAATTACTATATTAGTGTTTGTATTCAAAACATATATATATTGATATATTTGATATTTTTATAATATTAAAATATAGGGTTAAATATGTTTTATTGGTCCTCGAAAAATTCACTATATTTGGTCTTAGTCCTTAAAAAAGTTGTAATGTATTAAGAGACATATATGTTTTGATTTTGAATTAATGTAATAATTACTTTTTCTTTCATCTGTATAAATTGGTACAAAAAGTTACATATTTTTTATATAAATTTAATAAATCTATGTTATTTAATAAATATAATATTAAATGTTTTTAAAATTGGATTGGTTATTGAATGGATCAAGATAAGTATAGCGGTTGAAGTGTAGTCGAATAAGTATTAATTGAACAACACATAAAATAATATTAAACAAATATGGTAATTAGTAAGGGCAGAATTATTATTTATTTATTTATTTATTTAATATTTCTTATAATAAATTTCTTTTTATTGAAAACTTGTTATGCCTTAATTTATGGTCTTGCATTTAATATAATATTTAATGTATTTCTTTCTCTTTCTATCTCCATAGGAGTTGTTTAAATATTTTCTTTCAACTCCATGGGAGTTGCTCAAAACTTTCCTTTTTAAATACCTTTCACAAACATTTTAAAATCCCATTCCACCTTGGTAATCTAGGGCAACCTCTATATGGGTGCACACCGTTTTAAGCCTAGGATGCGACTCGGACATGACTGGAACTAAGGAGGTTCTACCCTACATTATTACTGGGGACACATCGTCTAAAACATTTTCCTTTTCATGAAACATAAACATTATTTTCAAACCATAACATTTCCTTTGTACGTATTCTCTTTACCTTAACTATGGGAATAATTTTTCCTTTTCTCTTAGGGAAAAATCCTTGTTTTGTTCTAAAAAGAAGTCGTCCTCTATCTTTTAAAGTCTTAGATATCTTCTTACACAGGTTTCAAGTTCATTGTTGCATACACACATACAAACAAGCCCTACAATCATAACTCACAACAACAACTACCCTAAGAGACTAGCAACAAAACTACTTAACAAGGTACCAAACAACAACATCAATCAAAGAATCAAGCAAGGGATAACATTACTGAACTCACTAGGGTTTCATATAGAGCTAGGGCAAGGACTTGATGCCCAAGACTTTGAGCTCAATGCTAGGAAAGTGGCGCCCAACACCACTCAATAGGGACATGAGGTTCCCTTACTACCAATGTCATGCCCAATGTGAGAATATGTGGTGCCTAGCATCATCACGCTAAGCGTGGAAAAATATGGTACCTAGCGCCAAACGCTAGGACAAAATGTCCCCTATTTTGGTGTTTTGGCACCACGCTTGGGAAAAACTGGAGCTTAACAGCACCTGGAAATGACTGGGCTGCATTTTTGCACCTCCAAGACCTTCAATGGCATACCCACTTGGTCCTAAACATTCCAAACACTCCCTACACGTTTTTATTACCATTCTAACCAATTAAACTTCCCAATAAACCTCTTAATCAAACAAAAACACCAAGAACTAATGAAACCCCAACCTAGGGCATAAATAGGGGAAAGGAGAAGAAAGGTGGAATAAAGCAATGAAAGGGATGGGGAAGGACAAGGGTGAATTTTACTTACCTCGGAGAGATCACGAAAGAAACCTTTAGGGTTTGGGCCTTTAAATCTTAGTTCCTATTCCCTCTTCCTCTTCCTCTTCTTTCCTCCAAGGTTGAATTGTTCTCTCTAGATTTTCTTTTCTTTTCTCTTTCTCTCTCCAACTCCCTCTTCCCTCATCTATTTAAGACTATGTGTGTGTGTGTATATGTGTCTGTGGGGCTTAGTGGGCCTCTGGCCCCTTTTGGGCCTCTGGCCCCTTTTGGGTCCTGTTATCCTATTCTTATCTTTTTCCTAACATAAGGTTAACTGTAATTAATTAATAAAGCTTAAGGTATTTCTTTAATCTATTAAAATGTTCGTATTTCTATTTTTCGAAATTGGGGATGTTACATTTTAAGGGATCAAAATGAAACTTTTTAATCTTAAAGGATCAAACTAAAACCAAAAATACAAATAAGGGACCAACATTCTATTTCAGCCTAATATTTATTTATTTATATTTTTATAGAAATGCTACATTAATAACATTAATGTCTACATTAATATTTGTATTCAAAACATTTATATATTGATATATTTGATATTTTTATAATATTAAAATATGAGGTTAAATATGTTTTTTTGGTCCTTGAAAAATTCACTATATTTGGTTTTAGTCCTTAAAATTTGTAATGTATTAAGAGACAGATATGTTTTGATTTTGAATTGTAATAATTACTTTTTGCTTCATCTGTATAAATTGGTATAAAAAGTTATATATTTTATATAAATTTAATAAATCTATGTTATTTAATGAATATAATATTAATTATTTTTAAAATCGGATAGGTTATTGAACGGATCAAGATAAGTATAGTGGTTCAAATGTAGTCGGAAAAGTATTAATTGAACAATACATAAAATAATATTAAACAAATATAATATTCCAACTTTGTAACACTAAAAACTAAAATAAAATATCAATATATAGGTTTTTAACCTTCAAAGTACTCATAAAAGTCCAAATCAAGTATATCATAATACATAGGTTTATGTTTTAACAAAATACAACAATGTCCATTAATAATAATAAGTTTACTTCTAGAACCAAAAGGAAATGACAAATAAATATTATAAAACAGTATAAGAAATTCAAATATAAAAATTGTAAATTAATATGAATGACTAAATTATATGTTTTATAAGATAAAAATTGATAAATATTGATAAAATATCTTATTAAATATGTGTTTTTATTTACTTTAAAATTATTTTAGATTAAATTTAAAAATAAAAATGAAGTATAGAAAGTTTTGACATTAATCTGTTCAAACTAGTTTTCTGCACCAGTTTTTTTCACCAATTTTTTTTTACCAATTTTGTATCGATTATCAAATTCTACTTTGTTAGAGTTAAGAAACCGGTGACCAGATTGGTTCCTTGTCAGATCAAATGATCTGGCCGGTTTGCTAGGTTTGAAAAACTTTGATAATATTTAGTAATATTATTAATGTTAATTAAATATGATATTTCATAAACTTAATAATTCATACTATAAAAAAGTTATATTTTAAAATATATTTTATAAAAGAACTTTTTAGCCAATAATAAATATTTTCATTTATATATGTTTAGCAATTGAAATTTTTATAACATTAAATAATATGTATATATATATATAAATTGGTATGAAAATTTATATATTGAATAAATATTTATTGAATCTAATATTTTTTATTTAATAAATATAGTATTTAAGAATGTAATTAATGTTAATTAAATATTATATTTAAAAAAATATAAAAATTAATACTGTATTTAAGAAAAATTTATTAAATTGAATAAATTTAATTTATTTAATAAATATAATATTTAATTATATGCTTCTTAGTGTTAGTTACATATTAAAGGAAAAAAAGTATTTAGCCCCTTAAACTTTACCTCTTTTGCTAATAGACACTCTAAACTTTAGTTTCATCCTAATTAACCATAAACTTTACTAACCTCTCAAATGAATACCATAAACTTTAATTTCACCCAATTTGTCCTTAAACTTCATCTATTTTGTTACATAAACACGTTAATTGCAATTTTGTCTCAATTAATCATTAAAATTTATTTGTTTATATAGTCTCTTATATTAAATTAGTGTTAAATTACTAACAAAGAGGAAATCTCAACCATTTATTTTTTTATATCCCAATCATTTATTAGTTTTTTTTTATAAATTAACTTTTCAAACATTAAAACATAATAAAATTTAGAATAAAAAATCAATTAAATACTTTTTTATTCTTTTTTTTTCCTAAATACATATTTTTAGTATATTTTGATATATAAAAAATGAATTGTAACTTGATTAATGAATGGTTGACCTTTAAGATAAATAATTTAATTCTAATTTGATTGAAAGAAATATTTGTAAAAGGAATTACTTTTAAAGATTAATTATAATAAAATCAATGTTCAATATATCTATTTGCAAAAGTTGTAACGTTTAAGGATTAATTGAAACGAGATTAAAGTTCATGGTGTCCATTTGTAAGTTTAAGGATCAATTTGTAAAAGGGGTAAAATTTAGGATTGGTCGTTGACTACTCTTTTCCTAATATTATATTTAATAAATATATTAATTAATACTATATAAAACAATTTCTATTTTAAAATATGTTTCATAAAACATTTTTTTAAACAATAAAAAAAACAATGGATATTTTAATTAATTTATATATGTTTAGGTATTAAATTTTTAATGTTTACTTTTTAAGAGAGAGAGACAAAGTGTGTAACAACCCAATTTTTCCCACTTAAGCAATTTAAATTGTTTGATATATTTTAAGAAATTTAATTATTTCTTAAAATAAAATTTGGTTGAAAGGAATTTGATGTGCGATAAATTGTGGTTAATTCCTTAGGTACTTTCATCTTGGGATTTTGTTAGTTCTTTTATCATGAAATTTATTTCATGATATGTGATTTTATCTAAGTCTTGATTTAATTTCATGTGTTATTGAATTTATTTAAATTGATTGAACTTTATTTGATTGAATTTCATTTGTTAATTTTTAGTGTGTTGTTTGGAATTAATTAACATAGCATGTTGATGCAATTTTATGAAATTAGTTATTTAAAGTAGTATGATAATTAAATAAATTTTGATGTATATAATTATGGGCTTAGAGAAATAGGAGAATATTTGGGCCTAGAAAGTTAGAAAACAAAAATCTGCCAGGAAGGTGTATATAGCAGTACGGGGAGTACATCTAGTAAAACTGGCCTGATGCAAAGTGGAGTCCAAATAGCAAGTCTGTTGGGTGGAAACAGTGATAGTTTAGTTTGGGCTGTCACATGTTTTTGGGCCTAGAACACTAAATCATATAAAAGGGCCTTTTTCCTTCTACACTAACCCAAAACCATCCCAAATGCAAGAAAAAGAAAAGAAAAAAAAATAGAAAGAGAGGGAGGGGTTCTGAATTTTCTTCTCCTACTTCACTATTCACACCATGCATTAGTCACTTCTACCTTCTCCAATACTCCAAGCTTTCATAATATGGTCAAGCCTTATTTTGCTCCAAGAAAAGCCATCCATTGGCCTCCTTTGCCACCCCTACATGATGTAACACCCCAAATTTTGGAGCAAATGATTAAATAGGAAATTAACCTCTTAATTAGTGATTAACTGAATAATTAAGAAAAATAATAGAAATAATTAAAATAAGCATTACTTAATAAGGATTAAGTAGAGACATTACATGATTAGTGGAGGGAAATTCAAAATTTGGAAAGTCAAAGATAGACTTACTTTAGTCAAAGTCAATGGAAAGAGATTTGGTCAACTCATTAATGGCATTGTTGTAATTAAGTGGAACTTGTGTCTAGAATCTAAAATTATACTTTTAAGAGCATAATTAAATTACTAATGGGTCTAGAATAACTTTAATTAGTAAAATTAATTGTTCTAAAGTAATTTGTGATTTAGAAATTTAACTAAGGTAATTAAACAAAATAGAGTGCAATTTGTTTAATTAAAACAGAGTGCAATTTGTTTTATTAAAGCCTAAAAAGCACTAGTTAACAACTAAATGAATGTGAGACATCAAATCTTTAGTAATGAAGTTAAAATAATTAATAAAATTAAGTTTTAACCATGATTTGACCAAAAGTCAAATCTGGTCAAAGCTGGTCAAACTGGTCAAAGCTGGTCAAAGAAAGGAATATTCTCATTAATGGCATTTTCGTAATTATGTGTTTTTGAGCTTGAAAAATTATTTTGGACTTAGATAAAATTCTAATAATTATATTTAAGCATGAAAATGATCTAAATTCAGCAAAAATAATTAAAATGAATTAATTATTAATAATAGGAAATTAGGGTGTTACATTAGTGGTATCAGAGTAGTTCGTCCTACCAAGACTAGGGTATGGACTTTACCATTGCTTGTGTTGTGTGATCTTGCATCGACTGTTCATTGATGGTGGTGTGAGATGGAAAATTGTTTGTAATGGTGTGTTCTTGCATTGACTACTATAGTAGCAATGTGAGGTTAGTTACATTATGTGTGGGCTAGTTCGATACGACGTCGTTAAAAGAAATGTCAATATCTTATGGATGTGTTAGTATTCCGTTGGATTTGCCAATAGTAGAATGAGATTGGCTTGATGTTGCCAAGCTAAGAGATAAAATTGTTTCCTTAGACTATACCTTATCTTGAGAAATTCTAAGGATCTTACCGCCTATAGAGGGATAATGGGATGAGTGTGGTAGAATAGCCTATATTTAGTGACAAAGTTATCCTTTCTCATTAAGAAGTTATCTTGATCCCTCATGAGTGGATACTCTATTAATACTACTTTTCAAATTGTGTGGAGATGTTGGATACTTACTATCACCATGTCTCTTGTGAACATGAGTCAATTAGATATGTTTCAAGTAGTCTACTCTTGAGTAGCCTACTATCCTTGTAAATAAAGTATTTTAGTTCTGATGAGAGTTATTTTGATTCCATGTACACAAGTATCTTATATATATGGTTCCTCTTTCAAATCATGTGATGGCATTGATTCCTTCTTGTCGCTGTGTCTTGGGAGAAAATGAATTGATCGGACATGTTTTGAGCAATTGTTGCCTTGTGGATAAGTTCTCTTCAATTCCTATGTGAGTCGTTGATCCATGTGTATAAGTTGTTTCTTCTATCATTCTTACATTTGAGCAAGATGAATGTTTCCAAGGAAGAAAGAAAATCTTGATAGAGTTGTGAGGGTGCACACTCAGGACTCGGTCGAGATGACTTTCCCTCCTAATACTAAAATTTCTTGAAATATTGTCCAAGTTGTTTTATCTATCCTTGTCCTCCACATTGTGAGGTTATGAGTTTGTATCCTTAAGTTAGTTGAGGAAGGAGATCCAAAGATCCGAGTTTGTAGATCGAGGTTGAGAATAGAGGTCCAAAGGTTTGAGTTTATAGGATAAGGGTTAGTTTGATAAGGAAAGAAAACAAAGTTTTGAAGACCTTGATGATGGGAGGATGATAAGATGTTGAGAGTATGCTTATTGCCTTATTGTTTTAATGGGTGTTTTCACATGTTTTGAAGGTTGAAACAATGTATTGTGGTTTAGATTTGTTGTAGGAATGATATCTTAACTATTAGGACTTGAAATTTTGTGTTTTAGACATGATTCAGAACCAAAATAGTGCATTTTTCTGGAGCAGTAAAATAGCTTGCGGGTTTAACGTGTTTAATTACATTCCCATGGTGTAAGTGGTGATTTAAGGCTTGTATAATTGAGGTTATCAATTACCCATGTTGTAGAACTTAGTTGGTAGGTATATGTAAGGGTTCTTGATGGCTAAATCAAGATTTAGTGGTTGGAATAGGATGAAAAAGGCAAAAACATTAACGACTGTCCTGTGAGTGCTTGAGGTGAGAAAATAAGTGATTGGAGGGCTTAAGAGTGTGATTTGATGTTAGAAGTCGAGCCCAATAAATGATTAAATTGGGGATAGTGGCTTGGAGTGGTTTGGGGCAAGTTAGAGGTCATTTTAATGGTAATTTGGTTGGAAGTGTAGTATTTCTGTGCAGCTGTGAGTTAAGGACTTTAATCATGTTTAAAATACCCTATATGATGAGAAAAAGGTGTGGAAGGGATAGAAAGAATTCTTGAGAGTATGTGGGCATAGGAAATTGTGGCTTAGACATGGATTAAGGGTGTTAGAAGCACCGTTAAGCTAAGAATTGTGGCCATTGTTTAATACAAAGTAACAAGTATCCCCATGTGACTCCATTAGATGAACTCAGTAAGCATGATTTAAATACTTAGCCAAAATCTCTATATTTGCCTTAACAAGTGCTTAAAAAGCCTAAATTGGGACTAGAACACCAACATCCTTACTCCATTGCTAGGACATGTATTTTAGTATCATAAAATGTTCAAAATAGTGAGTCTAAACTATCAAAACCAAAACAAAATGGTAAAGGTCAAAACTGCACATTTTAGGTACCAAGGATATGACCCGAAATGGTAAAAGTGCGAACTTTGGCATTACATAGCTCTCTGCATAGGACGCGTTTTGGAATGAAATCTTTTCCCACAGTTTTGTATTACCAAAGTCTAGTTCTCCACAAAATTTCACAGCCATGTGGACTTACATAGCTCATTTTAGACCCCTAAGTTCATTTTGACCCAAAACTAGCTCATTTTAGGACCCGAAATGCCTAGATTTTGAACCGAGATGAATTTTGGAGTGAGACCAGTTCCTATAATCCTATTTTTAGATGTATAATATATGTTTTTGAGGATTTACAAAGTTTCTCCCAATGGATTTTAGGTTCACCTTTGAAAACCACCTATTTTCTAAGTCGTTTTGACCCAAAACTTGAAACGTACGCCATTTTCAAATCGTTTGAGCTTTTCGACTGAAACCAAAGCCCACAACTTTTTTTTGACACCCTCTAAATCTGTTTTGAGATCTCCCATAATTTCAAGGCTTGTACAAAGAATTTGGTAGAAAAACCCGTTTTCTAGAAACATGCTTTTACAAACTTGTAATGTACGCCATTTCCAAACCGCTTTGAGTTTTTGAGTCAAACCAAAGCCTTTAGGTCACATTTAATGCATATTAAATATTTTTTTCAGTCCCATAAGGTTTCAAGTTTTGTAGCTCAAATGGCGTAGAAAAAACGCTTTCTAGAACCCCTTAAGACCGCAAACTTAAAATGCGCGTAGTTTTTAAACCGTAACTCCGATTTGGACGAAATCAAAGCCCACGATCTTATTTTTAGGTATAATAAATATTTTTTGAGGTTTTAGAATAAGGGGAGCATTTTTTGACAATGTTGTTTCACAAACCCACCTCTTAAAGGAATGCAAACTAGAAGGGAACCTTGAGTAAATGACTTGTTCTAGGCCTAAAACTTTCTCAAGCACTTATCCATAACCTATATATGGTGTGTCAAGTTTAAAACTTTAGGTCTTGAATGATTAGAAGCCTTGTCTTAGGATAAGCATGTTGCATACCTAGTGCTTTAGTAGATTCCTCCGAATCTCCTTTAGTTAGCAAGCTTTTAACTTGAGAATGAATTGGTATGATTAAGCCTAATTCATGTCTATTAAGAAAAAATCTTACCTATACCTTTATGATTAAAAGTGTATTAAGTTAGAAGCAAACTTCCATTAAGATAAATACCTTCCTATAGGAGTTTCGACCAAAAGAACGCTTTCTCAAAGAAACGATGTAAGGTTAAGTTAAAGAGTGGTGGTTAGCATGAGAGTAGACAATGAACATTACATTCTTAGCTTGCCATACACTTAATTAATTTCGGGGACGAAATTCCTAAAAGGGTAGGAGAGTTGTAACACCCCAAATTTTGGAGCAAAGGATTAAATAGGAAATTAACCTCTTAATTAGTGATTAACTGAGTAATTAAGAAAAATAATAGAAATAATTAAAATAAGCATTACTTAATAAGGATTAAGTAGAGACATTACATGATTAGTGGAGGGAAATTCAAAATTTGGAAAGTCAAAGATAGACTTACTTTAGTCAAAGTCAATGGAAAGGGATTTCATCAACTCATTAATGGCATTGTTGTAATTAAGTGGAACTTGTGTCTAGAATCTAAAATTAGACTTTTAAGAGCATAATTAAATTACTAATGGGTCTAGAATAACTTTAATTAGTAAAATTAATTGTTCTAAAGTAATTGGTGATTTAGAAATTTAACTAAGGTAATTAAACAAAATAGAGTGCAATTTGTTTAATTAAAACAAAGTGCAATTTGTTTTATTAAAGCCTAAAAGCACTAGTTAACAACTAAATGAATGTGAGACATCAAATCTTTAGTAATGAAGTTAAAATAATTAATAAAATTAAGTTTTAACCATGATTTGACCAAAAGTCAAACTGGTCAAAGCTGGTCAAAGAAAGGAATATTCTCATTAATGGCATTTTCGTAATTATGTGTTTTTGAGCTTGAAAAATTATTTTGGACTTAGATAAAATTCTAATAATTATATTTAAGCATGAAAATGATCTAAGTTCAACGAAAATAATTAAAATGAATTAATTATTAATAATAGCAAATTAGGGTGTTACACATGAAGCTTCAGCCATTTCAACCTTCTAGAGCCTTCATCCTCACCTATAAATAGAGCACAACTCCATGCTCATTCCATACCAAAAGCCACCAAGCACCCTAGCTATTGCAAAGTGGAGGAAATTGTGAGAGTTTTGTGGGTGGGAGAAAGCTTGGAGAGGGTGCCTTGCTCTTGGAGGAGGAGGAGAGAAGAAAATCAACCACCATCTTGTCCCCTTTGTGCTACACGAAATAGGTATGGGGGAGGGGGTTGTTTCTTTTATTTGTGATGTTTTTCCACGGTTTGGGTTGTGATGGTTCTTGATGAACCTCCCACTTCATGTTCTTGTTAAAATGCTATTTTGAATCCATCAATTGTTTGTGTTCTCGATGCTTGAATATTGTGTTGTGAATGCCATGTATATTTATGCATGCAATGTTGTTAGTTTGATGCATGGAATACATGAAAATGATGATGCAATGTTTTGTTGTGTTGCTGCCAGTTTTTCTACAACATAAAATAAGGACTTTATAGTGCTGGAAATAAATTAGAAACATGTTGTAGTTGGCCATAGCATCATAGCATGTCCATGTGAGGAATGAAGATGATAAAACCTCTATCTTTTGGCAAAGAAGATAAAATAATAAATTTGAATTAAATTAATTATAATTGGTTCACTTTTTAATTTTTTTAACTCAAATTAATCTGATTATCTGATCAGTTTATTATATATTTTTTTACCATGTAAATTTAAATATTTAAAAAATTTAGAATTTAAATTTTCCTCTATTGTTATTTTTTTCCATTTATTTTGGCTGTCTTATTTAAAATTTTAGAGTGGCCTTGGTTATGTTTATTGTCCAATTTCTTTAATGTTGAATTTTATTGTCGTCTAAAATTATTGAAGAATAAAAGACTTTTAAATTTACTATAGTATTAAATTTAGTTTGTATATAAGAAAACTATGTAAAAATGGAAACTTGAAAATATAATAGCTTTTTTTTTTTTTATCATATTTTGCCCAAATCAAACTAATTCAACAAGTTAAACTATTTTTTTAAAAAATAGAATCAAATAAACTCAATCAATTAAATTTTTTTTATTTAAATTTAAATTTTATTTACTTTAAATTCGAGACAAAAGAATCGATAAACACCTTTACAAATTAGGATTCTTCCTTATATACTTGGGGATTTAACCCAAGCTCATTTTTTAAGAAATGTTGAAAAACATTTTACCATGGAATATCTTTTTCAAAACTAACTGAGCACGAGAAAGGCAAAGGGGCAAGAATATAACATTTTGTTGAAAAGGGTTTAGTTGTCAACTAAAAGAGAAATGGGCCTATTATCGGAAAGGCCAAAAATCAAAGTTGAGAGGGAGATATCTAGGGAATGTAAAAGAGAAACTCTAAAATATACAGTCTCTTAAAAGCACAATAAAATCAACAAAGTAACATCTGTAATTTGGGTGAAAGAAGCCAAAATCCAGTTTGAAGGACCCAAGAACAATACCAGGAAAATCAGTAACAGATAAGGGAGATTTTGTGACAATTTTGTCTTCAAGTGAAATTGTCTTTAATTTTGTCTTCAATTGAAATTGTAACAATTGAACAATATTAATGAGAAGATTTTTTACTTAACCTAAAATTGTCATCATCTAAATGAAAGCGTTAAAGCATTGTATGTGTAAAAAGTTATTCAATTACCTTTAAAATGTTTAGAAGACAGATAAGGGAGAAAAAGAACTCAGAATTAAAAAAAGGAAATAGGTTTGTAGTTTGAGAGATTGAAAATGGAGTGAAAGGGAATGAAAATTTATTCCTAATATATATGTTTCACATAAAGACTTAATATTTTTTGCTTCGCAAAATATAATGGAAATTGGAAGAAGTAAATTAGCATAAGTCAAAATTAACATTGACATTTGTCTACATAATCTTCAATAGATTGTTTGATTGTTGATTTAAATAATAATAGTAAAAAAAAAAGATATGGTTGTTCGGTTAGTAACATTCATAAGAGGTGCCCAATATTTTGTCACAAATTAATTATTTAACTACCCCGTGGAACACAAAGCAATATATGCAGCCAACCTTATCTTCCATCCCAATATTTCATTAAACTTATTACTTTTTTTTAGTACTTCATAGCAATTCTTTTTTTTTTTTAATCAAGGAAGAGTTACCAAGGTGTCCATAGAGTTCCTAATCCCAACTATGTTGGCACCAGAAGCTCTACTCATCACCTGCAGCAAGCTCACAATTTATTAAAAAAGAAGAAGTACAAGAAAAAGACATGGGGGGACATAAGACCAGAACCCATGCAAAGGATCAAAGCTTAATAGAATCTATAATTAGGAAGACTTAATCTATCTCTAAATAGACTATCTCGAATAAATCTTGGAGGAGAATCCCACCAAGAAAAACCAGCCACTTGAAGAGCATAATTGGCAAGGCTATCCGCGCTACCATTACCTTCGCGATATATGTGAGATACCTGAAAAGGCATGGCACGAGTTAAAGCAAGACAATTACTCCAGCGAGAACGAAGCTTCCAAGGCACCATATTCACATTATTGAAAGCTTGGACAACTGCTAAAGAATCACACTCTAGCCATAATTTTAACCAACCCTTCTCGAAAGCTTTTTCTATAGCCATCATTGCTGCATGTAGTTCTGCATGAAAAGCTACTAAGATAGAAAGAGATTGAGCAAAGCAGCCAAGAAATTCACCAAAGTGGTTCCGAAAAACACCGCCACAAGCTGCAGGACCAGGACAATCCCTTACAGCCCCATCAACATTGCATTTTACCCAATCTGATAAAGGAGGAGACCAGTTCACCGTTGTAAATTCTATATCTATTTTGAATTGAAAAAGGTTTTCTTTTTCCTATTTATTCATAATATAATTCTCCATGACCTTCTATTGAATTAGTTTCCAAATTTTGTCAATTTTATTTGTGTTTAAATAAAATAGTTTTTCTTTTGTTTATAATTGTATTTTGTGGGATACAGGTTAAGGAAATGGGACGTTACCTCTAATATGTGTTATGCATGTTAGCAATTGCTCATGATTGTAAATTGATATAAACTTGTTTATATAAAAAAGTGATATATACTTGGCTAGTCGAATTATTTTGATCCATACTAGCCTATGAAACATCGGCTTGCATGGAATCAATTGGTGGATTTTTAGAACTTTCATTCTTTAATTATGTTGTCATCCCCCCCCCCCCCCCCCCCCCCCCAACCTAATTAATTTGATTATTGTTATTTTCTTTATTTTAAGAGATTTCCTTTGAACTAAACATTATCAATTTCATTAATGAATTAAAATAACAAATAATTACATCAAACAGTAAACGTGACTCCTTCAAAATAGTCCCAAATTATAAAATATCTGGTGCCACTCTATAACCAATTTCTTAAGCATTGCTTGGAAACAATGGTTGTTGCATCCAGCAAATTACTAAGAAAATGAAAAATGATACACCCAAAAACATCTTTCTCTCACAAACAAAATATTTTGTTAAACTACAATAGTTGATTCAACTGTTCTTCAATCATCAACTCATTTTTCATTTCATTCTCAATTGTCATACTCGGCCAACTTTGTTTTCCTGCTGCCACCCTTTCGTTTTTTGCTTCCACATTTTGCTTTCTTGCTATGTTGTTTGTGAAGAAGACCTACCTCCATGAAGCAAAAAGTGTATTAATTATGGATGGGACCGGAATTTCATATGTGTATGCAAGTGATGATAGTACTGTATAAACAATTGTATCTGTTAGTTGTCAATGTATGCTAACATAATTTCTTGGATATATATATATATATATATATATATATATATATATATATATATATATTCAGAATAAGCAATTACAAACAAACTAGTTACATTAGTTTCTTCTTCAAAACAACATATATATATTTTGGTTTCAAATTGCGCTTGGCAAGTGTAATAAGGTTTTTGTACATGTCACTAATTTTATCGTGAACATAATATGTGATCATATCATTTGTATTTGCCTATAATTTCCCGTTGTATCATGATTTTAGAAACTCTCTTCATATGTGATTGCAACTTTAACTTAAGACCATGCATGATGTTATAATGTGGACTACAACTATGGAATAACAAAAATCAATAAAAAAAAATATAATCTTATTTTATATTTAAAACAATTATATCCAATCTTACACAATCTTGCATTGTTTTCTCCTTCTTTGTACTTGTACTTGTACTTGTGCTTGTGCAGCGTTTCCTTTTATCCAACCACCAATCTTGTAGTCTTTCTTTCATTGAAAATCTGAGAACATGATTCCTGCTGCTTGCTCCTTCCTTGGAATAATTTCTGGCTTAAGTTGGGAGTACATGATCTTGCACAACTTCTTGACCCTTGGTGGATTAGGATCTTGGAGTAACCAGTTGGTGTTTAACAATATCATTTGTAGATTTTCTTCCTGTGATTTTGAAGTGGGTAAAAAATTATCAAAGAAAATTTAATAAGCAACATATATGTACATGAATTAGACATGTTAATTAATTAAGTATAAGTTTGTCATCCCCTAGCGGACCACAGAAGATCTTGACTTGTACATTTGCATCATACACTATATGTTAGAAATAATAATTAGAAAATAAAGGGTTTGAGTTAGTGTTGGAAGAAGAAGGGTAGTTAATATGCATTAAGGGACATTATTCTTTTGTAACCACTAAGTAATTGAATGGTTATTGTTGGAATACAAGTGTGAAGGTGAAGTTTCACATTGGGTAGGAATTGGCAAGTTGAGTAACATATAAGTGAGGAAGACCCACAAAAATATAAGTAACAGGTGTGTGTTGAAGCCATAACCTACTTGAACTATAATTGCCATGTGTTAGTGATGAATCTTTATAGGTGATACATTTGTAAACAAAATATGAAATTATCAAAAATATATTTTAAGAGAAATTAACAAAAAAAAAGTTTAGGGCATGAAATAGTTGTAGAAGGTGATAGAGGTGACAAATTGGGTCGGCCTAGTTGTACTTGCGTGAACCCGCTAAAAGAAATATAGGGTATGGGCATTAAATTTAGAGTCTTAATTTAATTTAATGTAGGCCTTTTTAGCCCGATCTAAGCGTAGCCAATAAAAACCCAGTAAATACAAAAAAAAAAAATAGAACTTTCACTACACTGGAGCTTTATTTTAGAAGCCCAAATTGAATCCAAACTTTTTTTGCCTGACACGCTATAATCTGCAACTTACATCAGGTGAGACTAATTGACGTCAATGATGCACCAATATTTGAAAAATCATATCCATACCAGATTTGAACATGCAAAGTAAAAAGGCGATTATTTCCATTTTACAACATACTACAATCAACCACGATAATCATGTTTTAGTGCACGGTTACCTTATTTGACCAGATGCCAAAGCAGATTTTTGTAAGGACAAGTAAAAGTCGGTGAGGCATAGAGTGCGAAGGATGTAGATGTGTGAATACTAGATCTAAGGATAAGGAAGATAGGTTGGTTTGGGAAAAGAAGAGCAGCAACAAGGATGATGGCGATTCCTCACTATTCCTCTTGCTCCTCCATTCGCGTTTTTGATGGAACAAGGATTTCAAGATGACCAACATAAGGGATGTGTCTGGTTTTAAACTAAAATCTAGAGGGCTCTCACAACAAGCTGGGCTCACTCAACCCAAGCCAACATAACCCTTTTTTTAATTTTTTACAAAAACTACATTTTGACATAAAACCCAACAACCTTACAAAAGTGTTCTTAATCTGTTAAGACCCAGCTTCTCATTCCCAAAGCCCAAAACATTTTACTCATCCTAATTATTTAATTTATTAAACCAATAAAATAGATATTTAATAAATACCAATATATATATATATATATATATATATATATATATATATAATTAGAAAATGATTTTAGGGTGTTACAACTTTCATTATCAATTGTAGGAATTGTGGAAAGACTATAAAAGTGAAATTAAAGATATTGAATGATTTAGCAAAAATATGCATACATACAATATCTATTAGATAATTCGTAAAGCTTGATTGTACATAAGGAAGAAAGTATTAAACAAAAAACGGACATGCAAGTGTAAAAATGACAAAAAAAAAATAAAGAGACACCATAAAATCGGGGATGGGGGCGATTCTTATTTGACATATAATGGTAAAGAAAACGGTTCTAGCATCACTTCTAAGTATATATAATATATATATATATATATATATATATATATATATATATATATATATATATATATATATATATATATATATCAACTTGACATTTTATCTGGTAAAAATTTATGATATTAAATAAAACTTTTAAAAATCCAAAGACTTAAATATTGTACTTGTACTATACAACATGCAAGTTAGAGCTACATATAATTTGGATCTTAAAATAATATATAATAAAGTACCCCCTAACGGCTTCTAAAGCATTTTTTGAAATGAGTATATTCATGTTATAACTAAAATTAATTATCAATGCCTAATATAGTGTTATCTTAGATTATGCGTGCTGACCATGAGGGTTAGCACGTGAAGCACATAAAAAAGATTGAAATGCCCCAAACAAGGAAAAACAAAAGGTAGTAAAATCATGAAGCGCTGACCATGCCTAATAATCAATTTAAAAAACTCTGAATTTTTACACGTGTGTGTGCACGGGCACAAGTGTGTGTTGAGGCCATAACCTCCTTGAACTATAAGTGTCATGTGTTATTTTTTTTTTCAAAGGTAGTAAATTCATCGAAATGTTATGCTTTTCATAAGTGTTTCCTTTCTTCAATATTTATCTTTTTTGTTATTGTAAAATCTAAAAAATGAAAGAAGGTGGTGATAAATAGATATTTCTGGTTTTGTTAGATTTCTTAGGGTTGACGACATCAGAACCCTAGGTTTGAAGCTTGACGGAATTTTTATAGGAGATCAGAAGATTGCGGTTAATATTCCATGTTTTAATCGCAGGGTGTGGAAGAATTCTCAAACGCGTGTTGGTGAGGCCATGCAACATCGTCAAAAAGTGCCAATGAATCATATTGCACCACGTTCTGTTGCCTTCATGGGGAAGCATGAAAAAGTCCCAACGAATCCTTGGGTGAAAAAGGATGGTCCTTTGCTTAGAAAGGAAGATTGCGGGAATGTAACTTTTAAAGTTGACGAGGAGGTTTTGCAGCGTATGGGAAATGCGTATGTAGGGAAGGTTGTGAGATCAGGAGATACATACCTTTCTCAACAAAAGTTGCACAGTGAAGGAATTTTCCTGATAAAGGCAATACCTTTATGGGCAAATTTGGTGCTTTTAGAGGCTGCTGATACACAAGACGTGGCAAGCTTATTAAAAGTGGATCTTCCATGGGTGGCTGAGTGGTTCAATGAAATTATGCAATGGAGTCCTAGGCATGTTGATAATGAAAGATTGGTGTGGGTTAAATTATACTCATGCTTGGTTTGATGATTTTTTTTTTTTTTTAAATTAGTCTGATTTTTATGAGGACTTCATTCAAAGGTAAGAATTTGAGACAGCATATGAAGCTTATCTCACTAGGATAGTATATATACAAAGTTGTAACTAATTAGTAATTATGCAACTCAATTTTGTTTCAAAGGATCCTGAAATGGATCACTTGGGAAGAAGCAGGGAGGAACAAAGAAGACAAGACCAGAAAGCATAATTCAGCTCGGAATCCTTGACACCTCAAGTACGTTGTTTTTTCTGAAATATAATACTGGAAATTGAAGGCTCTTTGAAAGAAATTTTTTAGAACGGGGGAATGGAGAGAAAAAATTAACAAATTAATTGCATCAATCTACCTTTTCTTGTTTAGTTTTATGATATTTTGTTACTAAGAAGAGTTTAGTGCAAAAACCTTCACCAAGGATGATTAATATGTCCATTTGGTATACTTATAAGTAGTAACAATATTGTAGGCAATTCCTGAACAGTTTATTGCATTATTATGGTAGTTTTATTATTCGTAACTGCCACTCCGTAGGAATCAAGAAGTTGTTTTGGGCCAAGTAGTAGTAACAACTACTCAACAGTAAATACTGAATACTAATATAAATATTATGAACAAGACACCCCATCCATGCCAAAAATAGGAGAAATAGAAACATCATGCTTGTTATATGTTTTTATCTATATTTTCTCTGCATTTTAGTCATCTTGATCTGTCGTTGATGCTTTTAATTGTGAATTCTACTTACCAGTTAATAAGTGGCAAAAATGGTTATGATTTCAACTCTATGAGGAGATGAACCAGCCAAAAGAAATTGATATATGGCCTACATGAATGTGATAAAGTAATTATGTTGAGGAAATTATCAATTGGTTTTTATGCTGATCTTTTATCTTATTTGTTGTTCTCAGATATTTGTACCTATCCATAAAGAGATCCATTGGTGCTTGGCTGTTATCAATAAGAAAAGAAAAGAAAAGAAATTTCAATATCTGGACTCACTGAGAGAAATTCTGGTAATGTTGATGTAAAAAAAATTCAATGTCAGAATATATGTCAAGTGTATTCTTTGATCTTTGAACTTTACCCACATAATTATCATGTTGTGTTGCTTTAGCATAGACATAACTAGCTATATTTATTCTCATGATCGCGGGCTACTTTGAAATTAATTGCAGGTGGATATCATCTCTTAAATAAAAGTTGGAGAATGAAAGAAAAAAAAGTAAATGCCAAAACAAAAAAAACATAAAAAAATATAATTTAATAGCAACTCTACAATAGCTCTACTTATTAACTGGTAAGTAGAATTCACAATTAAAACATGAGTTCAGTCAACGTAAAATACAGAAAACAAAGCATTCTAAGGCAAAAACTCCTTTCCTAGCACACACAAAATATGGTTTCTCAACGTGTGGAGAGCTAAAAACGCGCATAGATTTGTTACTATTATATAAGTAATAAATTATTATAAAACCAAATAAACAGAAATTTATATTTTTAATACTATTTATCTTAATTCTAACTTAATTACTTTGTATTAAATCATTTTTTATCTTAAAAAGTTGTGTTGTTTTATTTTTTACTATTTCTTTCAATACTTTAGTAACTAAAATAAGATATTGTTAATATGTAATTTTTTGTTTTGTATGTCATCAATATATATAACATTTTATATATTTCTTTAAAATTTATGTTGTATATTATTGTAGAATTCGTAAAGCTTAATAGTACATAGGGAGGAAAGTATATTAGATAAAAATAAAAACATTGGTTTTAATGACAATAAAAGAGAGAGAGAGAGAGACGCCATAAAATCCTTGAATGGGGCGATTCTTATTTGAATTATAATGGTAATTAAGAAAATAGTTCCAGCCTCACATCTAAGTTGTATTTTTTTTAATATATTTACTACACATTTTATCCTTTAAAAAAATATGATATTAAGTAAAACTTTTAAAAATCCAAAAGATTTAAATATTATACTCGTACTATACAACCTTCAAGTGTATAATTTGGATGTTAAAATAATAATAAACTACCCCCCAACGGCTTCTAAAGCATTTTTTTAAATGTGTATATTCATGTGTTATAACTAAACTTAATTCTAAAGGCCAAATATAGAGTGTTACTCCCTCCGTTCCAAATTATATGACGTTTAATGTTTTGACACAGGTATTAAGGAATGCAATTAATTTGTTGAATTTCCTAGAAAATATTAGATAACTTCCTAATATACCCTTTATCTCTCTAATTAATTACTCATAATACACTACTCTCACTAAGTATTAATTAAGGCTAGTCCTGGAAAAAGATATTTAATGCAACATTGATTTTGTAAAACGACATCTATTTTGGAACAAATTTTTTTCTCTAAAACGTCATATAATTTGGAACGGAGGGAGTATCTTAGATTAAACGCACTGACCATGAAGAGCACATCAAGGACATATAAACGATTGAATTGCCCCAAACAAGGAAACAACAAAAAAGTGGGGCCTAATACTCTCAATTTCCTATATATACAACACTTATTTCATGCCTTTACTCTTAAGGCATACATATTCCTATTGCCTATAGCCTTTCGTGGACTTTGATATATAGTCTAATTATAAACAACATGTCAGTAAATCCAACTAATTAAATTCAAGAGGTGATGACATAAAACTAAATAATTTCATGCATGGCAATTCAATTTCATCACATTTCATTCTCTCTATCGCAGGAACTTCTCTGACTCTGAGTATATTGAAGTATATTTTGAATCATATTCTTCATCATCTCTACAGAGAACTACGGCTAACAAAGATGTTTGACTTGCAAATTTTGTTGCCAATCAGTGGCAGCTTGCAAAAAAAGTGTCCACTTTCTGCCATTCAGAGTCTCTACTAGGAGCTGCCAACACATTAAGCCTCTCAACTTATAAGAAGCAAGGGAAAATGTGGGAAGAGATATATTTGAGGATCCATCAACATCGTCGACCTTCCTGCCTCTAGAAGCATGAGACTGTGGTTGATTTTTCCCTGTGACAAACAAAGAGATACCAAATCATGTACAAATAAAGAGCTTGGATATGGCTAACGGCTAACCATATCATTACTATATATTATGCTGTGTCAATGCTCCTCAATAACACTGTAAAGGTGTTTTTGTTTCTCATCCACACAACATGACTCATTGCACTGTAATTTGTAAACATAACATGACATGCAGTTTTGGACAATTTTCTGGTCAGTATTTATACAAAACTTTGAAGAAAAGTGATATTTGTATGGGAGTTTTCATTATATTTATTGTCACTCTAATTAAAATATTATAAACGGTCAGATATTTGAAAGATTGTTAAATTAATTTTGAAATTGAGTTAAGTAGAATGGGAACGAAAAAAATGTGAAATATTTTTGGATTAACATGTTCGTTTAACTTAACTGAAGTAAGACTTAGTGCAGGAAACAATGAGCCAAGTTAGTTTACCTCCCATGCCTGCATGAAGTCTTTAAAATCTGTCGGTGGCCGAGGCAAAAAATGTGTCTGATTATATTGAAGTATCATTGGCACAGGAAAACCCCAAGTGTTTGCTCCCATTGCAGCATGTGTGTACCTACTGGATTGATCTCACTCATATCGAACGGATGGTGCCTTGGAAATTGTTGATGACTAGCATAAGGACTCGCACTACCATTAGCACCAGCACCAGTACTAGCACTAACACTAGCAGCAACACGAGCACTAGCACCAATACTTGCAGTTGCACAAGCACACCCACCAGCAACAGCACTAGTATTTCCATAAGGATGCACTGGGAAGCTTGGTGATTGAAATTGGGTGAGTAAGTTTCCTGTTTTATTAGGGAACATGGAATTATCAAATGAAGAAGCACTACCAGCTCATGGAGGAAACCATGCATTTGATCCCTGAGGCCAGCAATACAGCTCACTTTATGAAGCATCAGCATCACAAAAATCTGAGTTGCCTTTCTTCTGAAGAAAAATGAAGTGCATAAAGAGAGTGAATAGATAGAAGCACCACAAGAACAACAAAGAGTGAACAATGTGAATTGCATACAGAAAGATCCACTAACAGTTTAGCTAACCTACTTCTACACCTAAAACTAAATGTCCTTAGAATTACCAAAGAGTGAATAATCAAGCTTCACATTATATGAGTGCCTCACACTAATATGTACCATAAGACTAAACAGATAACCATTTATTGCTAACCAAGTTGTAACTTATGTGTGTACTCAGTCTACCTTCACTGAAGCAGCCTGCTTAGTTATGTGTTGGATTGCTCCTCTAAAGACAACATGTATCACAGGTAATGAAAAAATTTCATCCAAGCAAGCATGAATGTTAAGTTCTTCGCATTCATTACAACAGGCTGACTACACAATAAGAAATTTATTTGAACACACCAGCTGTTCCATGATCAGCAGTAAGAAATAGACCAAAGCAGAAGTAGGAATTCAGTAAAAACCAATTTTAACAAAACTGTAACAACTGTTTGATGTAGATGCAAATGCAATGACAAAAACAAACCAAAAATTATGTTAAGACAGAGGGGCAAATAATAAGTATTGATCAATCAAAACAAAGAGAGAAACTAACTACCTCAAAGCATACAGCTGAATTGAAGAGAGGGATGGCACATAATACATTTTTTCGGCATCGTCTCCATGTACGATTACTGGCACCTCCGCTCGACAGGCGCTCCATTCTCCATATGTTTCCAATAGATCCTCTAGCACAAAGTATGGACCGATGCTAGATTCAACGGTCCTGCATCCCTTCATTCTAGGCTGCACAACCCACAAGATAACAATCAGTTACGTTTAGATAATTCAATATTAAATGAAATGGAACAAAGTGAGATAAAAAGAATTAAGTAAAATAAAATGAAAAGAAATTATCATTTTATTATTTAAATAGTTTTATGATAAAACTAAAAGTATCAGTTTCATTCTCAAGTGTTTTGTTGCAGAGGGTGGGGTACCTTGCCTAATTGTACAATAAACATAGTAAACTTAAGGTGTACTTGTTGCAATAACATAGAATAAAAATGGTAGAGACAAAACAAGAAGAGAAAAAGAGTTTCAGGAAATGAGCTTTTGCTCTTTATCTACATTATTTTTTAACTCTAATGGTTGATCCTTGACTTTTATCTAGCGGCGTACATGGTAACATTGGTCATTCCCCAATGACATTCAGTACGAACTAATTATGGAGTAAGCAACCTAACAACCTTGCATTAGTACTAAGATAACTCTTTAGCATTTTTACCTTTGCCTTGGATAATGAAACAAGAAGAAAATGGGTAAGCAACTTACCTCAACCTACAACCAGTTGTTGGATGATAATAACATTGATGGAGGCACACACACAAGCAGGATGGTTAAGGAATACCAATTCCTCCTTTGTGGTGGATTCACAAGTTGTTCTACATATTTCCTTTCCTTACTATCTTAGATGAATGCATGGAAGCTAGGTTTTTGTATTAATTTTCTTATAATTAATCCAAGACTCTTAAGAAATTACTATATAAAAAAGGGATTCAATTACAAAGTTCTAAAACATCACTTTATTTCTTGACCATCAATTGGCAAAGTCATCTGTTGTCAACCAAAAAAGGCACACGGGGTTGTTTACAAACATAACTACTTCGTCCTTAGGGAGGACAATACATTCACAACATCATAAATTAAGATTTACACCATTAATAAAAGAAATAAATCATCCATGTAATTCAATTTAATGATGACATGAAGTTTTAGAGGTTTCCTGTAGTTAAGTTGAGTTTCCAATGACGAATAATCTGTAGCTTGGTCATCTAATCATTCAAACTAAAACATTCATCATAAAAGTTAGTAAGACCATTTTAATTAGAGGCATAAAAAAACACCATGCTTTAAAATATTCAATTTAAAAAATCATGAATCTTTATACGTGTGTGTGCACGAGCATGAGTGTGTTAAGGCCATAACCTCCTTGAACTATAAGTGTCACGTGTTAGTGATGAATATTTATAGGTGATAAATTTGTAAAAAAATATTTAAAATTATCAAAAATATATTTTAAGAGAAATTAACAAAACAAAAATAGTTTAGGGCATGAAATGGTTGTAGAAGGTGATAGAGGTGGCAAAATGGGTCGGGCTAGTCAAACTCATGTGAACCCACTAAATGAAATGTAGGGTCTGGGCTTTAAATTTTGAGTCTTAATTTAACATAGGCCTTTTAGCTTGATCTAGCCAAGTTCCAATCTGAGTGTAGCCAATAAAAATCAGGTAAATACCCAAAAAAAAAAATAGAATTTTCACTGCATTGGAGCTTTATTTTAGAAACCCGAATTGAACCCGAACTTTTTTTGCCTGACACACTATAATCAGTAACCTGCATCAGGTCATGTAGGCTCTTTTGCTACCTTTAGAAAGTGAGACTAATTGAAGTCCGTGATGCATAAATATTTGAAAAATCATATCCATACTAGATTTAAATATGCAAAAAAAAAAGGCAATTATTTCCATTTTACAACATACTACAATCAACCATGATAATCATGCTTCTTTCAACGCATAGTTACCTTGTTTGACCAAGTGTCAAAGAAGATTTTTGTAAAAGTCGCTGGGGTCATAGAGTGCGAAGGATGTAGATGTGTTGACACTAGATCTAAGGATAAGGATGGTAGCTTGGTTTGGGAAAAGAAGAGCAGCAACAACAATGATGGTGATTCCTCACTATTCCTCTTGCTCCTCCATTCCCGTTTCTGATGGCACAAGGGTTTCAAGATGACCAACGTAAGCGATGTGTCTGGTTTTAAACTAAAACCTAGAGGCCTCTCACAACAAGCTGGGCTCACTCGACCCAAAGCCAAGATAACCCTTTTTTAATTTTTTACAAAACTACATTTTAACATGAAACCCAATAACCTTACAAAAATCTTCTTAATCCGTTAAAACCCATTTTTTCATTCCCAAAACCCAAAGCATTTTAATAATCATAATTATTTAATTTATTAAACCAATAAAATAGAATATTTAATAAATACTAATATATATATATATATATATATATGTCCTTGAATAGAAAGAGGCCTCATTGCTTGCTTCAAGAGGACGGATACTACGGTGTGCTGACGAGCACCTTGGTAGAAGGTGGCGTATCCAAAGTGTAGCCCATCGTATCTATTGATTGTGACAGCGTAGGTCCTTCCATTTCTATCTTGAATGCGTCCTCATCGTTTTCCCACAGCTCATATAAGTTGTAGGCCACTCCCATTTCCACATGACCGATGCATCCATCTTCACATAGTGCAATAGCATACAAAAGGGAAAACAGAAAGTATGGAGTGAGGTATTGTTCTTTCGACGCCATTTCTATGGAAAGAGTTGAGATGTTTTCTCACTCCAACACATAATACTATCCTATAGGGAACCTGGGGTTTCATTCTAAGTTCTCAAGGTTAGTTTCACCATGGTTATCATTGTCATCGGCGTCGTATAGATCCATACTATCAATTGATCAACCACTGGTCACAAATCAACCTTCAGGAAGTGATGTGTAACACTGTGGTTTTTCGTAATGTATGATAAGTGCTTGATAAATACCGCAAGAGGAAATTAAATTTAAATTCATGATATGTATAAAATAATTTAATAAATAGATTGTTTTGTTATGTGCCATAGTATTATTGTGAGATTTTTGGAACTTTTACGTGAGTTCCGTAAGTTGTAGGAAAAAAAAAGAGAAGAGGGGTGTCCTTAGAGGAAGGGTGGGTGCAAATAGCAAGACTTCACAATTATCCCAATCAAGCTTCCTTCTTTCTCAAATTCTCTTCATTCTTCTTTCTTCTCCCAAAACTCTCTGCTCTCTTCTCCTCCGTGGCACTCAAAAGGGGCAAAAGAAGCCATTTTTGTTGGTTGCCTTAAGCTTTGTATGCAAGCTAAAGTATCATCTCTTCATCATCCCAACCAAGTTTTCTTTTCCTCTTCATCCCTTTGTCTCTTTCTCAGCTGGAAGTAAACCCCAAAGGTAAGGGAAGCTTCCTTGTGATTTATATTTTCAGTTTAAGTGTGGTTGAGAGTTAGGGGGCTCAATCACATATAGCATGCATGCCCCTCTTGTTGTTTATGTTGAATTGCTTGGTGGTTGAATTTGAAATTGATGAAAAATGGGTATTTGATTTTCCTGGAAGTGGCTGTGTGAGTGTGTTTGGACTGATTGTTTATGTTTTTGACTCTCTAAATTACTTGGGAAGGCTCCTAAAACAAAGGAGACCATGCCCAAATTTTATTAAAATTGTTTGACAAGGTTTTCAATGTGAGATTCACCTCAAAAATAAAAGTGGCAGTGGCTGTGGTTCGTCCAGCCCTGGACAGCCCCCACGATTTTGTGATTTTTGGGAGATCTAACCTTTGGTTTTTGTACAAAAGTTGTTTTGAATGAAAATAGACATGAAATAGAACAACTTTAATTTTGACACCTTGGAGAGAAAATCTCATCTCGGGGTTCATCCATGACTCCCAAAATGGTTGTTCTGTTTTCGAGTTTCCCCTGGAACTTGTCTCGGTTTTTCTCAAATTCTCACTTGTGTGCTTAATGTTTCTTTTTCGTTTTTGAACCATTAAAAACTATAAAAAACAAGATTTTTAACCATATAAATTACAAAAATTATCATGTCCAATTTCTAAATTAAACTTTTAAAAAGAAACAGGGCAAGGGTTTTGAGCTCTGTTTTGAGTCTGAAACTTAGGCTGTTAGAAATAAATTTACTGGGAACAGTAGGGAAAGAATTTGGGGACAAGGGTTAACTTTTTAGGAAGATAAAGATGTTATATTTCTATTTTAAAAAGTTTAGCTAAAAATAAGTTTGGAAAGTGGGAGAAATTTACATTTCTTTGAGCTATGTTCAGTGAGCACTCAAAATCCAGGGCTGCTGACTTAGAAAATTTTATAAAAATTTTCTAAATTTTGATTTTACAATTGGGATACCATTTTGAAAAATAGGATTCAAGAGCTTTAATTCCATATAAAAAAAATTTAATTCCGAGGTCATTTGCTTGTATTAGTGAGAGCTCACATTCAGTTCTGCCAAAGAGAAATCGACCTCATTTGGTCAATTTTGTTAATGTGATATAATTATTGGAATGGTGATGTTTGTTTATTGAGATTATTATATTATTGATTGAAGTGCTTAAAATTTTGTTGAGAATATTATTTATTGTTGAGGTGTATGTGTTTTGTTGAGAAATTGAAATGGAATGTTGATGAGATGATAATATATGTGAACTGTGTATTGGAACCATCCCTATATGTTAAAGAGAAGTTAACTATGTCCTTTGGAAAGACTTTTATAGAAAAATGGTATACTTGGGAGGGGGAGTTTCACGCCAGAACTCCATCCCACTAAAGCGACCCGGGGGTCTCGTCTAGTGGGATATCTTCCTAAGTACCATCCCTTATGTTTTGACTCCGAATGGCGTGTTGGAGTGTTGAGAACTACTTTCCAAGAGGTTTAATGACTCTTTTAGTGTATAGGGGATGGGTTATTATCGTGGTTGATGATTGTTGATGTTGTTGAGATGTATTTAGATCCTTAAGTCAGGCCATTGGAGATGACGGGTATAGAGGTGTTGTATATAGGACTGTAAGGGACTCCAAATATGTTTGCCGCTGGAATACGGTGGGTGCACACAGTTGGTGCACAGAAATATTCCGAATGTTGTATATGCACAGTTGGTGCATAGGTGTGCACAGTTAGTGCACAGACATATGGGTAGGCACGTAAGTTGAGGGTGCTAGGTAGGCTCTCAACCTAGTGCCAGAGGTTTTCGTGGTGGCCAACGGTGGGCCTATAGAATAGCCAAGTGGGCGAATTCCTATAGATGTAAGATTTTGCAAACCTTACAGAGGTAAGCCAATACCCACACTTGTCTATATTCGATTAAATCCACACTTCCTCCACAGGGTAGCTCAAAGGACTCCCTGAATGGTCAAAGGTGAGACTATGGTAGGGGATGGGGCCTATGAGGACCACTCATATGATGTTGAAACTCCATGGAGTAGAGTCAGTCTTGTTGTCTGAGGTTGTCTAGTGGTTTGTGTTGTACATCTCTTTGTGATGAGGGATGATGGTGATTGTATTATGTTGATGTAAGATGTGACTTATGATGTTTATGACTCATTATGATGAGTGGTGATGGTTTATGTTGCTTGTTGAGGATTCATGTTATAAATATGTTTATGAACTAAGTTTTGTATAACATTTTTAGTTATTATGTATAGTATTTTGAAGTATACAAAATATAGTTTTCTCGTCCTTTTCCTTAATAATTGGAAATTCACTTATCTTCTTATATGTATAATTTTGTTTGGTAAGCTTACCCTTGCGCTGTTTGCACGTGTGGTTTGTGCCTGTGATGATCTTGGACATCGTGTTCGGGGGAGAAAATGGTTTTTAGGTGGATCTTTCTCTTGGAGATTTTGTGGATAGAGCGTACGAGGGATTGAAGACATTATCATTTCTTTCTCTTTCTTTGTTTGGTCTTATGTACAAAATGAACCAGTTAGGGGTATTGTGTATTTATCATGTAAAAAAATGTGTGTACACAGTTTTATTTAGTTAAGTTTTGTATAATAGATGTCTATAAATTGTGCTTTAAATTTTATCTGTTGGTTTTGGGAATCGCGGAAAAATTCTCCAGTATTTTATCAATAAACTAATTAGAGAGTTTTTAAAATTTAATGAAATAAAATCTTTAGTATAACAAATCTGTAACGAAGATGGGTCGTTACATGATGGGGAGTAAATATACCTTTACCGCTATACCCTGACACCAATATCAGTTGTCAGATAAATATATAATCTTCGTACGCATAACCAACCGGGCAAAACCCATGCAAGAGATATACCGTCCAGTCTATCATGAATTGTCTTTGCGCTTATCGGGATGTTACAAGCTGGCACTATTAGTCTTGGAATGTAGGAGGCCGACTACCCATTGGGACATCACACACTCCATGCCTCCCATCCCTTAGACCTTAGCCAATGTCACACATCTCAACTCACAGCGTACCAAACCGTAGCTTCCCGCACCACATTCAATCATACCTTTCGTCCAACTTGGCTAATCCAAACCCTCAAGTCTCTAAGGTACTTACTCTCAGAATATTTCCGCATAGTTCATTTAATCACAAGGGTCATTGTCACCCTTTATATATCTATTTATCAAACATACTCTAGTACATGGTATGAGAATTATATACTTAATAATAATAACCATTTCACCAAATATATAATCTTTCCATTTTCATGATACAATTCATGTCTTGATACTAACACATCAACATCATTCTTCACACATTTATCGTGGTATAGACAACACACGTATATAACTATAGCAAGATAAAAAAAAATACCTCAAAATGAGTATGGCGATTAAATAACATTATCACACATATATACATATACACACAAACATTTTTTTTTTGTGTGTAACACAAACATATTGTGGTTAATTAATTAATTTCCTGGCCTTACTTATAAAATATGATATAATTGTAAGATATTAACTAAGATAAATGTGTACTCTATTTATCTTAAGATAACCATTTGTATTTTAACAAAGTAACGACATATGGTATTTAAAATAAAGTTGCACTTGATAAGGTTTCTCACATAAGATAACAACTTCTATTATATACAATAATATCTTTTCACATAAAATATTAGCTTATCTTGATTATCCTTATGCCTTATTATAAAAACATTTGAACTACATATTAAATGTTAATAATTTCCTCGTAAAATATTAGTTTTTTTATATGTTCCCAATGATTAAATAAATTAGCAAAACATTGCCTACGTGTGCATGTACATGTGACACACACACACACACCACCACATAGGGCAGCATAATTAATTCTTTTACTTAAAAACTTTTCCATAATATAAAACTCTAATTATGCATACATTACTTGTATAAGTTTATGAATAAATTTCCTTTTCTTGCAACAATTTTTAAAATAAAATTGCACATAAAATAATACTTATTTCATAAAAATAATAACTTATTCCACGTAAGATAATAGTTTTCCACATAAAATAATAACTTATCTTGTGAAATAATTGTTAGTTGCATAAAATAAACATTTTAATAATCATAATAATAACTTTCTATTTATAAACAGTAATCATGTACTATGTGTTGTCCCTCTCTGCAAATCAGCTTTATGCTTTAAGGCAGTTCGTTTCTCACTTTAGGCATTGGTTGAACAACGCTTATAATTTAACATGCCTAGAAATTTAACATCTTAATTGTTGGTATGAAACTGTAGCAGGAGGTTTTGGGAGGACAGTGGTGCTGAGATTTTAAAGGAGACAAGTAACTCGCATGGCCAACTTGTCTATGAATATTTTGAAGGAGCTCAGCCATCATATTTTTGCCCTCGTATACATCATAAGGCAACTCCTATCTTTTGAAATCTACCTACTAAATTCTATCCCAAATTTGGACACTAATGATTTCTTTTTGTTTTTTGGTTTCTGTCGATACCATATAATTTGTAGCAAATGTTTTTAAAAGGTTATAACGCATTTATATATGTATATGTATATTATATATATGCAGGATCAAATAGCCGAACTTTGAACCACTACAAGCTTCTTGCTAAAACCAGATGCATGGTTTTTTGGTGGAACAACAGACATTGTACCAGGAAATGGAATTTCTTCAGAAATAGACATTGCTCAAAGATGGTAATTAACATTAACATTACTACTCTGATTCTAATCCCCATTATCTTTAGCTTGTGGTTTTGTTTATATGTGTCTGCATGCCCACAATAAAGTTGTTTCATTATACCAAATAGAAAAAACTTTAGTAAAGATAATTTCACTAAAGTCCTGAGAGTAAACAAGCTTGTAAAAGATGGAAGGCGGTTGGAGGGAGGTAAAAAGGAGAGAAAGATTGTAACGATCCATCTTCGTTATAGATTTGTTATACTAAAACATTTTGTTAAATATTATCATATGAAACTACATAGAAAATTTTCACATTTAACACATATATATATGTACCTACTTTCCTACATATAATGTACATCATCACATCATAAAAGTATTAGGTATGGCTTTACAAAACTTAAATATATATCTACATACAATACCAAAATAGTCTTCTTGTAGAGGACATTCACCACAACCTAAGTATTTATACATATGTCCTAAGCTGGTCCCCATACTATGGTACATATATACGAGAACATATCCAAAAAGAGGTATCTCATCCCATCTTCAAGATCTACATCCGCTTTAGTCATGAGCGGCCTGAGAACCTGCAACATCACCACTATTTGCTCATGTGCTAACCACACGATCATTGCAGTAATACAACACAAATACAAACACAAAATGCAAGGGTAAGCTTATTTATAAAAAGAAGGATAGGATTTACTTAAAGAAAAACTAGAATCAATCAACAATAATAAATTAGTCACGATCATTCAATAACACATACATCAGTTTATAAATCAATCTCATTATGTAATGTCGTGCTGACTCGACTCCATGGAGATTTCTACAACTTTTTGGCAATCCCTCATAGGCCCCATCCCCTACCATAGTCTTACCTTTGACCATTCAGGGAGTCCCTTGAGCTGACCCTGTGGAGGAAGTGTGGATTTAATTGAATATAGACAAGTGTGTGTATTGGCTTACCTCTGTAAGGTTTCCAAAACCTTACATTTATAGGAATTTTCCCACTAGTTTATTCTATAGGCCCACCGCTAGCCGCCACGAAAACCTCCGGCACTAGGTTAAGAGCCTACCTAGCACCCTCAACTTACGTGCCTACTCATATGCAATGTCATGCAACAAGTCAAACAACTTTGATTTCCACAAGTTTCCTCTATGTTATAAATTCACATTTTTCTCAAATCATGCTTATGAACCCATCCAGCAGTTCCATAAGCTCAAGTAAGGCATTCTCACACCCTAAATCCTTACTCACGACACAACACCAACTTTAACAAAATGTGAATTTCCTAACATAGTTCTAGAACTTTTGTGGACATCTTCATCACATCCATACCATAGAAATAATTCAATTTAAAATAAATTTGAAAGCCATTTTATAGTGTAGAAAATGAATTCTCGCTTAAGCGCCACTTTACTCTCGCTTAAGCTAGAATTTCAGGAATTAATTTTTCACTTCCAGGGTTCCTCGCTTAAGCTAGGATTTCTCTCGCTTAAGCGCGGCTTGCTTAAGCTAGGATTTCTAGCGCTTAAGCTAGGACAGCTTCCAGACCAAAAATGTTCTCTGTCCCCTGTCTCGCTTAAGCGAGAACCACTCTGTTCTTAAGCGAAATAGGGTTGTAGAACCTCGAAAACATGCTTAAAACTCTTCAATGGCTACCAAATTCATTCCAATTCGAATTTTACATCAAACATAACATATATACATCATTCCACACTCAAAAACAACATTCCAATCATAGAATATACAAATAAGCATTCAATCATATTAAAGCTTCCCTTACCTAGAATTCTTGACTCAAAACCTTGGAGAAGAAGCTAGGGAGGAGACTTAGTGATTCAAGAATGATCTCTACTCAACTTTGGCTATGAAATCAACTAGAGGAAACCTAAATCAATCCCAAAATGAGCTTCAATCAAAATTTCACCCACCAACCAAGATTCTACATGAAACCCATTTCTCATGTTCTTAGTAGGAGTTGAGAAAGAAACTAAGATCAAGAATAGAGAGGAATTGAACTTACCAACTTGAAATCAACTAAGGAGGCTCTAGAGAATAAGAAATCAAACTTCAAGATGGTGTAGAAATTCCACCAACTCAAGAGGAAGAGAGACTTAGAGAGGAAGGAAGAAGAATGAAGGAATGGAAGAAACGTGAAGATGTGCACGTTTAAACTTTGAGATTAATTTGAAATTTTGCTATTTTCCCCCACCCTTCCTATAAGGACACCCCCTTCTCTTATTTTTTTCTTTCCTACAACTCACAGAACTCATGTAAAAGTCCCAAAAATCTCACAACACACACTCTAAGTCCAACACCTCATGAAAATCTAACAATAACACTATGGCACAAAACAAAACATAAAACTTAAGTTAATTATTATATCAATTAACATAATTTAAATTTAATTTCCTCTTGCATTATTAATCAAACACTTATTCATATAATTAGGAAAATCACAACGTTACAATTCTCCCCAACAAGAAAATTTTCGTCCTAAAAATTCGCTTACCTGAGAAGAGATAAGGGTATTGTTCACACATTTTTATCTTTAAGTTCCCATGTAGCATCGCCTGTAGTATCACTCCATATAACCTTGACCAAACTAATAGCTTTGCCCCTAAGCTGCTTAGTCCTTTGGTCCTCAATCCTTACTGGATGAGTCTCATAAGTCAAATCCTCTCACACTTGTATCACATCTGGCTCAATGATATGAGTAGGATCAGGAACATACTTCCTCAATTGAGACACATGAAATACATTGTGCAAGTTGGCTAGAAAAGGTGGTAAAACTATTCCATAAGCCATTGAACCTATACATCTAAGGATTTGATAAGGTCCAATGAACTTAGGAGTAAGCTTCTTTGACTTGATTGCCCGTCCTACACCCGTAGTTGGTGTAACCTTCAGAAAAACATGATCACCAGCTTCAAACTCAAGTGGTCTCCTACGTTTGTCCGCATAAGATTTCTGTCTACTTTGTGAGGCCTTCATCATTTCCTGAATCAACTTAATCTTTTCTGTAGTTTGTTGTAACATCTCTGGCCCTACTACCATATTCACTCCATCTTGGTACCAACAAAGAGGTGTTCTACACCTTCTACCATACAAAGCTTTAAATGGTGCCATACCAATACTAGCATGAAAACTATTGTTATAGGTGAATTCCACTAAAGGCAAAACTTCATCCCAACTTCCAAGATGATCCAAAATACATGCCTGCAACAAATCTTCTAATGACTGGATTGTCCTCTCAGATTGTCCATCTGTCTGTGGGTGATAAGCAGAACTAAGTCTCAACTTAGTTCCCAAAGCTTCTTGCAAACCTTGCCAAAACCTTGAAATAAATCTTGGATCTCTGTAAAAAATTATACTGGAAGGCACTCCATGCAATCTTACTAACTTTCTGATATACAGTCGAGTGAACTTCTCCAAGGAATACTTCATGTTAGCAGGTAAGAAATGGGCACACTTTGTTAATCTATCAACTATCACCCATATGGCATCACAACCTCTAGTTGTCCTAGGAAAACTGGATACAAAATCCATAGTAATACTGTCCCATTTCCATTTTGGAATGTCCATTTCTTGCAACAAACCACCAAGCCTCTAATGTTCTACTTTAGCCTTCTGACAACTTAAACATGCTACTACACATTGTACAACATCTCTCTTCATACCGGACCACCAAATCATCTTCTTCAAATCTTGATACATCTTAGTCATACCGGGATGTAGACTAAGTTTACTTGTATGGCCTTCATATAAAATAAGTCTTTTCAACTCAACATCTTGTGGCACACAAATTCTACCTTTGAATCTCAAAATGTTATCATCACCCAAATTGAAGTCTATTGCTTTATCCGTACCCAACAACTCCATTGTTCTACACAAGCTAGGATCCAATAATTGTTTCTCCTTAATCATCCCAAGGAAATCATTAGTCACGGTTAACATACCACAACTAATGTGATCATGAGCCACTTCTACATACAAATTCAAATCTCTAAATTTTTCCACCAACTCTAACTCTTTCACCATCAAAATTGACATCTGAATAGTCTTTCTGCTAAGGGCATCAGCTACAACATTAGCTTTACAACATTAGCTATGGCACAAAACAAAACATAAAACTTATGTTAATTATTATATCAATTAACATAATTTAAATTTAATTTCCTCTTGCATTATTAATCTAACACTTATTCATATAATTAGGAAAATCACAACGTTACAAAGATGAACAAGGACATAACCTTTCCCAGCACATCATTGAGTATGTATCAGTTTGGCATCAATAAAAAAGGGACGCCAGTAACAGTTTTTTCAAAATTGGTCTTCCAAAATTGCATCTACCTCTACCACGTCCTCCAATAGGTTGATAACTTCTTTCATTATTATCAAAATTGTTATGATGTCCTCTTCCTCCTCTTCCTTGGCCACATCCACATCCTCTTCCACGACCACGTCCTCTATTGCTTTTTTCTCCTATATTTTCTTTCAAAGAAGATTTGGCTTTGAGTGCAACACCTTTTGTTACAATAAGAATTTTAATAACATTTTTTAAATTAGTTGAATAATATAAATCATTATTAACTATCCCTTCAAAATTTGAAGGTAAAATTGTTTTTTACTTTTAAAGCATGAAATATAATTTACTTTTCCCAAACATCACTTATTCAAAATGCGTTCATCGTATAAGTGTCAAATAAGGCCAATCATCCACATTGCATTGCTAAGATATAATTCATGAAGATTATTGGTGTAGAATAACTAATTACTTTGAAAACTAAATATGTAACACCCTCAATTTTAGGGCTCTGAATTAAATAAATATTTTATCCCTTTAATGGTGATTAATTGGACATTTTGGGAAAAGAGATAGTCTTATAGCTTAGTGAAAAGAATTAATTAAGGAAATAGTTAAAATAAATTACATGATGTTATTTTGATAAAGAAATTAACTTCTTTAATTGAGAAAAATTAAGGATTGACTAAGTCCTTAATAACTTAGCATAAAAAATAATGAAATCCACTTACTAGCTAGAAGCATAGTTTGGGATTAAAAATAAAATGACATGATTAGTGATATAATTAGAGGATTAAGAATAGTTAGGGTTAATTAAAAAATTCTTGGATCTACACAAAGTGGGCTGAAAAGCCCATGACCCATTAGGTCAAGTGCAACAAAAAGAAGGGCACTCTCGCTTGCCCCATTAGTGCCGCCGGAAACAACAAGAGGAGAGAGAAGGAGAGTTTGTTTTCTCTCTTTGTGTGTTCTTGGGTTCTTAAGATTCCCACCACATTTTCTCTTCATTTCTTCAACTTTCAAACACCAAGTTCTCACCTTTAGGCCTCCGTACTTGGAACCTTGCTTGAGGAAGGCTAAAAGGATTCACAAAGTCTTTCTTTTTCTACCCACTTGCATTTTCAAAAATCTACAAAGGTATGGGAAGAGGGTTTTGACCTCTCTTATGATCTTTCTTGGCTTGAAGATGTATTTACCTCAAATGGATGTTTGTTTGAACTCAGAACTATGTTTTTTAAAACTTGAACACTCATTTTTCTTGATATTATTTTCGGTCCAGCTCTATTGTTCTAAAACAGTGAATTTTTTGTGTTTTTAAAGCATAAAATTTGTATTTTTAATGTTGTAAAGGTAGGGGTTTTCATACCCTAGCCTTGTGTATTCAATTTCAAGCATTTGGAGCTGTAAAAATTGTGTTTTGAACTTTTTTTTGTCACTTTGTTGGTGATTTTCGGGTTTGATGTTTTCAACCCACTTTAAATTCTTTTACATGTGTCGAGGAACCTCTAAAACACTTGAGAATGATTGCTATGGTGTTAGAATTAACTTGGTGGATATTTGGTATGATTTTTGGAGAACTAAAAATGCTAACTTGATATGATTAATTGGTGAATGGTGAATAATGAGCTTGCTGCCCTGTTTACATGTGATGCTTAAAAATGCCTTCTTGATGTGTTTTTGATGATCTTTGATGATGATTAAGTGTCTTATAGCTAAGTGTATGTAAATTTATATTGCCTCCTTTCATACATTCATTCTACATTCACAAAAAATATTATCATACCTATGGTAATTATAACATTCAAGATTAGATTTAGCATACCTCATTTCATTTGTTCTTCCAAAATTGCCTCTATGTCTTCCTCTTGCTCTTCCATGACCTTTAGTGTGTTGATAACCTTCTTTCATTATTATCAAAATTATCATGATCTCCTGTTGCTCTTCTTCCTTGGCAACGTCCACGTCCTCCATGCTTTTTTTTCTCCATTTTCTTTCAATGAAGCTTTGGCTTTGAGGACTTGCTCCAAAGGCTCATCATGTCTTCTTTTGAACATTTCTTCATATGCTTGTTGTGAACCCATCAATTGGTCCATGGTTATTGATTCTAAGTCCTTTGTCAATTGCACAAACCACAAAATAAAATTTTGCGATTAAAGAACGAAGATTCTTCTCTTCCACATGAACATCTTCCACCTTCTATCCATAATGGTTCATTTGGTTAACAACCATTATCACCATATTGCCAAAATCTGAAATTTACTAGGACAAAGAGTTTGTAGGCGCACCATTTTCACCTTCTCAACAACTTCAAGTGAGGTCTTCAAAATGTCTCGAGCTTTTTTTGGAGGTGGATTGGGCACCATCTCAAACATGGCTTCATCTAAACCTTGATAGATGAAGATAAGTGCTCGTTGATCCTTTTTCTTCATCTTCAACAAAGTCTCCTTCTCATTTAGTGACAAGGTATCACCATTTCCAGGTTAGCTATAACCTTTATCCACAACCTCCCAACCATCTTGGGAACCAACTAAGGCCTTTATGCGATGACACCAATTATCATAATTTCCATTGGTAAGACAAGGGAATTGAAACAAGTTCAATTGCTAGCCATCTCTCAAGTCGCTAAGTGTTTCTCTCAACTCCTAAAACCTAAGCTCTGGTACCACTTTGTTAGCAAAATAGAAAGGAGACTAGATATAATAAAGGAGATTCTATTGCTTTTGGAACACTAATTAAATTCATTGATTGGTACTCTATTTATAGTAGAGTCACTCATACCCATTAGATGACTTTTCAATTAACACACTAAAAGACCATAAGGTCAATAACCCTTCAATTACTTAGTGGTAATAGAAGAATAATGCCCCTTAATGCATATTAATTACCCTTCATCTTCTAACACTTACTCAAAACCCTTTATTTTATATTTATTATTTGTAACATATAGTGTATGCTGCAAATGCGCAAGTCAGGATCTTCTTTGATCCCCTACGGGATGACAAACTTATACTTAATTAATTAATGTGTCTAATTCATGTACATTTTATATTTCCCATTAAACTTGCTTTGATACCTTTTTTACCCCTTCTAAATCAATAGGAAGAAAATCTACAAATGATATTGTTAGACACCAACTAGTTATTCCAAGATCCTCATCCACCAAGGGTCAAGAAGTTGTGCAAGATCATGTACTCCCAACTAGCTAGAAATTACTAGTAGCTGGAGAAGCATCTATTCAGAAGTATGTCCTAATTTCAACTTATTGTTCTGTAGAAATTTGAAAATAAAAAACTATTTTCTTGAAATAATCAGGCTCCTTTTTTTAATTGTTTCATTCAAAATTTACAATGTCATTGCTGCCTTTTAGTAGTGGGGGAGTCTTTGGTAATGATTGTTTAGGTATAACAATTAATTGCTTTCACTAGTCACTAGTCTAGTAAAATTAGGTGTGAAATTTGAATATTCTTTCAATTTCTATGTGTGAGAAAATGTATCAAATTATGTGCATGATTATAAAAAGAAAAAAAGAAAAATGACAGAAAATCATAATTTTCAACAATTCAAATGTAAATTTATTTTTAGTCTTTGACTTTAAATATGGAAGAAGCCTTGTTATTCTAATGATATTTATTGATATATAGGTTCAAATGCAATTGGGGATTAAATTATAAGTGCTTTATTTAATCTTTACAGTATCACCACATTTTATTTTCCTCTTTCATTGAACAAAATGAAAATAATCCTATCTGAATTCAGCTTTATGATAATCTTACCTGTAATTTTAATCTTTTTTTTTTTGTAGAATTTCAATTTATTTAGCTTAACAACTGAGTTAATGATTCAATCTGCTAGAGATATATCATAGAATTAACAAGTAATAATGTCATGTATCAACAGGAACTATGCGCCTTCTGTGGCCTATCAGAATTAAAATTGCAATTGCATTTTTGCATAAGGAAGCTTCAAGGCCATTGATTTTTCAAGAGTTCAAAACTTCTAATATCCCATTGGATGTGGTAATAACCTAAATTTTGCATTGATTTTTCAAAAGTTCAAAACTTCTAATATCCCATTGGATTGGTTCTTGTTTCATCGCTTGTGTACATGTTTCTCTCTTTTTGGTTAATATATTGGTGTGCTGTTGGGGATCAGTGGCTCTTTGAGTGCCAACATAGTTGGGATTCTCTTATGCTTTTGATGGCTTTGCATGCCTTTTTGACTTTTAAAAAAAGGTGGGAAAACTCTACATTTATGGAGTCCTAAGATCCTTTCAAGGAAATGTTCACACGTGGTGCACAAGAAGATAACACCAATGAAGAGGTTTCATATATACGACTTCTCCAGATGTCAAAAAATTGTGAGAACCCAAATTAGTCATCCCCAGAAGAAGTCTTTTTGTTCAATAACATAAACAACTTCATACCTAGCAATGAAATAGGCCTTGGATGTGTTCTTCTTAAACCAGATGATACTTCTGGATAGAAGGGTGAATAGAAGTATCATCTGGTTTAAGAAGAACACATCCAAGGCCTATTTCATTGCTAGGTATGAAGTTATTTATGTTATTGAACAACAAGACCTCTTCTGGGGATGACTCATTTGGGTTCTCGCAATTTTTCAACATCTGGAGAAGTCGTATATATGAAACCTCTTCATTGGTGTTATCTTCTTGTGCACCAGCTATGAACATTTCCTTGAAGGGATCTTAGGACTCCACAAATATAGACTTTTCCAACCTTTTTTGAAAAGTCAAAAAGGCATGCAAAGCAATCAGAAGCATCAGAGAATCCCAACTATGTTGGCACTCAAAGAGCCACTAATCCCCAATAGCACACCAATATATATTAATAAAAAAGAGAGAAAAATGCACACAAGTAGGGGGACAAGAACCAATCCCTCAAACAAAACAACTAAGAGTACCTATAGGAAGGAAGCAAATTTCTATTTCTATTGAAATCATGATATATGAAGGTCGGTATAGTATCCCACCAGCAAAAATGAGTAAGATTAGATCCATGAGAGGCTAATCTATCTGCACAAGTGTTACCCTCTCAGAAAATGTGTCCCACTATGAAAGTCATATTGGAAGTTAGGAGTTTACATTTAGACCACCTATTTCGAAGATGCCAAGGAACAAATTCATGATTTGTTAATGCTTGAACTAACAAAGAATCACACTCCAGCCACAATTTGTTCTACCCTTTTTTATGAGCAATCTCAATGGCTGTGATGGCTGTAACCCCCCTTTTTTTTTATAAAACATAATTTAACTATTTAATTCATTTTATATATTTATTTCAAAGTTCAGATACGATCTCTTACAATCCAAAATATGTTCTGTAATTTACATCATTAAAATTTATATAAACACTGCTACAAAATAATTCTAACTACTACAAATTATTGTCTACCCAAAATAGTCCCATCCTATATGCTCTGGAATTTCTGCATCTTCATCATATAACTATATCTTCAAGCACCTGCAATTCACACTCCCCTAGAATCTGGGGACAGCATTACAGGATCAGGCATTTAATTTCTCATAGAATAAAACAATTTCAAACAATTACACATCATAACAATTTAATTAATTACACACATAATTAAATGCAATATGATTTATGCAAATGCAATTTTTGACTCAAATTCGTTTTGACCCTGCTCCATGGAGACTTCCCCTTTGAGTGTTTAGTAAGAAACTGGCCTACCATTACGATCTGTAATTCAGCTATCAGCCCCTACTAAACGCGAATAAACTAAACAGAATTAGGAGATCAGGATACCCGGAAGGCCACCACGGCAGCATCTCTGTCCAGATTACAGCCACATATGGAATTGCCAATATCCCTATCCTCACAGACTATATAATCACTGATTATACGGTCCTGTTTAACAAATTCTACTCACCCCAAAAATCCTTTCTCAATCATTTTCATTTCACATGACTACCGCAGTCCCGGTCAGTCAACAATTCATTTCTCAATCAGTTTCATTTCACATGACTACCGCAGTCCCGGTCAGTCAACAATTCATTTCTCAATCAGTTTCATTTCACATGACTACCGCAGTCCCGGTCAGTCAACAATTCATTTCTCAATCAGTTTCATTTCACATGACTACCGCAGTCCCGGTCAGTCAACAATTCATTTCTCAATCAGTTTCATTTCACATGACTACCGCAGTCCCGGTTAGTCAACAATTCATTTCTCATTTGATACTTTTATAAATTCCCCAAAAAGACTCATGCTAATGAATTTTGTTCATGATCACAATCAAATAAATAATTTGTACACATTAACATACAAGGATATAAAAATTTAAGCAATTTACATTATAACATTAGTATTTTTAATAATTTCCGAAATTGCCCTCAATCTTTTTCCAAAATACCCAATGTGTCCCTACATGTAAAATGACCATTTTGCCCTTGGTTTTATAAAAATTTCCACATAATATCCCTTGCATTTTAGGGCTGGCCGAATGGTCTACAAGCCATTCTCAACAATTCTTCCAAAGCTACAAACTCCAATTCCAACCAAAATTCAATCAAATCACAATTTCAATCAAAATTCAACAAACCAAATTTCAACCATTACAACACCTTAAAAATTCAATCAAACATCATTCCAATCCATGAATTGCAATCACAAGCATCAAAAACACAAAACCCCTAAATCAATTTCAAGTTTTCATGATTCTAGTTCAAATTTTTAATCTAAGCCTACAACATGTTTTCTTCTAATTCCAAGGGTTCTAATTGAAATTAAATGCCTAGATCCTTACCTTAAACTCTTTAATTGAAGAAAAAGCCTTGAATTCCTTTCTCCCTCACTCCTTGGTCTTGTAGGAATTTTTGAGATTTTCTCCAATTCTTTCTCTACTAGCCGAATAAGCTTTGTGTTTTGGAAGTTTGGATGGTTTGGTTTCTTAATTTGGGATGAGATGATGAAGTTAAGATGAAATGAAGTCAAGAGCTGCAGCTGCTGGGTAAGGAAGCTCACGGTTCTGTTTTGGAGAGAAAAATAGCTTTTGTGACTTTTTGCCTTTTTTCTTAAGTTATTTGCTTCATTAAACCAAGAATTAACCAAATTGGATGTTTCCTTCACATCCAGCAGCTCCTGCACGTCCAGCAGCCCCTATTGGCCAAGGGAGATCAGTTCTCCAAGCTTCCCCATCCACTTGGACAGCCAAAGGAGTGCAGCAAGTGACTTGCCTTCCAAAAGGTCAAAAGTCAACATTTGTAGGTAATTTAATGGAATTTTCTAGAATAATTTAGGGCTGTTAATTATCTTACAAACTAATTAGAATTTGAAGAAAATAACACCACCATTGGATTCCTCACTATCAAAAACCTTGGGGTAGTGTCTTACTTATCTCTTAATCCAAGCCTAATTAGCTTAATTTAGTGATCTTAGAAAAGCCTAAGTTGTCACTTTTTGATTGGTTAAGGTTCTAAATTAAATTTTTCTTGGTTAAACATTTTTAATAATTATTCTAAGTATATTAAAATTATTAGATAATTCTATAGATATCCTATGAATTTTCTCTAAATTTTCTGTCTTAGAATTTTACCGTAATAATTCCTCAAAGTTCTAACTTTCAGAAAATCCTAACAATTCTGAATAAGCATTTTAATTCTTTATCTGTATATATTTTTAATCTATATTCTATTACCTTTCTTTTAAGTTATAAATGAGTTCAAAATTCTATACTTGAAAATTTACCCTGGACAGCTGTCTGACATAGCAGTCCAGTCAACTATCAATTTCAGCAAAAACGAAGACATTTAGAAATTCAGAAAAATCTTCTGAGTAGAACTGTATTAATTTCATTAAGAAAATATGTTCATAGAGTTTTATAAAATACAGTGCATAAGTGTTCATAATGTACATATATAAATGCGTACAAATAGTAAAATGAGGATGTTACAATTCTCCCCTACTAATAAAAATTTCGTCCTCGAAATTTCTAATACAAATATATAACCATACAACTATACAACAAAATAACTATACAAACAAATGAGGATATGTTTCTTTCATTTTTTCCTCTAACTCCCACGTAGCATCACCTCTGATATCATCCCAAATAACCTTAACTAGAGAAATTTCTTTACCTCTCAGGTACTTAATCCTTCTGTCCTCAATCTTAATAGGCTTTGTTTCAAATGTTAGGTTTTCCTTTCTCTTCTAATGTACAGGCTCTTAAGAGATCTTCTAATGTCCGAATAGTCCTTTCTGTTTGACCATCAATCTTAGGGTGTTATACTAAACTAAGATAAAATTTTACTTCTTAAAGCGTTCTGAAAATCTTTCCAAAAATTTAAAAACAAAGCTAGGGTCTTTATTAGACTCTATACTAGTAGGTACTCCAGATAATCTAATTATTTCCTTTAAGTACAATTAAGCTAATTTTTCTAAAGAATACCTAATATTTATTGAAAGCAAAATGTACTAATTTAGTTAATCTATCTACAATTACTCAAATGGTATCAAAATTCCTATGTGTTCTAGGTAATCCTACCACAAAATCTATTGATATACTATTCCGTTTCCATATAGGTATCTCTAAAGGATGTAACAGATCAAAGGGTTTCTGATATTCAATCTTTGCTTTCTAACATGTTAAACATCTAGCCACATATTCTGCTACATCTCTCTTCATCCTAGACCACCAAAACATTCCCTTTAAATCTTTATATATTTTTGTTGTTCTAGGATGAATACTACGTTTACTTTTGTGTCCTTCCTCCAAAATTAATTCCTTAAATTCTTGATTATTAGGTACACAAATTCTATTTTTAAATCTAATAATTCCATCTGTTCCTACATTAAATTCTTTTACTTTATTTGTTCCTATTAATGCTTTCTTTTCTTGAATAAATATATCTACATCTTGTTTCTTCTTAATCTCTTCCAAAAATCATTAGTAATCCTTCCTAATTGAATTTTTATCTTTTTCTCTAACTGTACACAAATTCAAATCTCTAAATTATTGTATTAATTCTAATTCTTTAATCATCATAGTTGACATATGTACAATTTTCCTACTTAAAGCATCTGCTACTACATTAGCTTTTCCCGAATGATACATTAACTGAAAATCATAATCTTTAATAAACTCCATCCATCTTCTTTGTCTCCTTTCCATTTTTTTTTTCCAAACAAATATTTTAAACTCTTATGATCACTATATACATCAAATCTTGATCCATATAAATAATATCTCCAAATCTTCAAAGCAAAAACTATAGTTGCTAACTCCAAATCATGAGTAGGATAATTTCTCTCATGTGATTTCAACCGCCTAGATGCATAAGCTACCACTTTCTTATTTTATATCAACACACATCTTAACCCTAGAGATGAAACATCACAGTATACCTCATAGGATTCATTTAGGTCGGGTAAAACTAAAACTAGTGAGGTAGTCAATTTATGTTTCAATTCTTCGAAAATTTTCTCACAACTCTCACTCCAAATAAAATTCTATTAAGGGTTCAGCTATCTTAGAAAATCCTTCAATCAATCTTCTATAATATCCATCAAATCTTAAGAACTACTAATCTCAGTTACTGTCTTAGGCCTTTCCCATTCTAAAACTGCTTCTACCTTAGAAAAATCTACACTTAGTTCATCTTTAGAAATTAAATGTCCTAAAATTTTCACTTCCTCCAACCAAAATTCACACTTAGACAATTTAGCATATAATTTTCTATCTTTTAAAATTTCTAATATTATTCTAAGATGATTTTCATGTTCTTCTTTATTTTTAGAATATATTAATATATCATCTGTAAATACTACTACAAAATGATCTAAGTATGGTCCAAACACCCTATTCATATAATCCAACACTGCTGGGCCATTAGTCACTCCAAATGGCATCACTTGATATTCATAATGTCCATATCTAGTCCTAAAAGCAGTCTTGGGTATATCCTCCTTTTTACTGTAATTTATTGGTACCCAGACCTTAAATCTATTTTAGAGAAAATTGTTGCTCCTCTAAGTTGGTCCATTAAATCATCTATTCTAGGTAAAGGATATTTATTCTTTATAGTTACTTTATTTAATTGTCTATAATCTATACATAACTTAGATCCTCCATCTTTCTTTTTAACTAATAATACTGAGGCTCACCATAGGGACACACTAGGCCTTACAAACTGTTTTTCTAATAATTCTTCCAATTGTTTCTTTAACTCGATTAATTTCAATAATGACATTCTATATGGTTGCATAGAAATTGGTCTAGTACCAGGCATCAAATCTATACTAAATTCTATTCTCTTTCAGGACGCAAACCAGAAACATCATCAGGAAAATTTCAGGATATTCATTTACAACTAGCACAGAGTCTATTTCAATTTTATCTCCTTAGTTCCAAGAGATGATAACATGTATTTTTGAATTTCACTTTTAAATAATATTTCCTTAGGTTGGATAGGCTTAAGTCTAGAAACATCAAGTTTAGGAAAAATTAAAGTTTTAGAAGCACAATCTATTAGAATATGGTTGGTTGCTAACCAATCCATTCCTAATATCACATCAAGGCCAGTTAAAGGCAAACAAATCAAGTTCACAACAAATGATCTATCTCTGATGGTTATCACATAATGCAAACATATTTTAGAGGTTAGGATTGGGTTAGATGTAGGCACAGAAACAAGCAAGGTATAGGGCATGTTAAACATGATTAACATCCTCAAATTACTCCAATTCACTACTACCAATTTATTTATTTATTTATTTATTTTTTTATTTTTTTACTTGGGTTCAATATCCAACATCAAGACACACACCCTTAGGCCTTCCAATCACTTACTCTTTCAACTAAAAATATTCTTAGGACAACTTCTACTAACTTAGTATTTGGGTCCTATTCTACTTTCTTAATCAAGGTTTGACCAACAAGAATTCTCATATATATATACCTACCAACTAAGACCTACAACATGGATCCTTGATAACCTCAATTATACAAGTCTTAAATCATCACTTACACCATGGGAATGTAATTAAACAATGTTAAACCCGTAGGCTATTTTACTGCACCAGAAAAATGCACTATTTTGGTTCTAACTCATGTCTAAAACACAAAATTTCAAGTCCTAATAGTTAAGATATCAATCCTGTGACAAATTTATACTACGATACACTGTTTCAGCCTTCAAAACACGTGAAAACATCCATTAGAACAATATGGCAATAACCATACTTTCAACATCTCATTATATTCCACACATCAAGGTACCTTCAAAACTTTGTTTTCTTTCTTTTATCAAACTCAACTATTATCCTATAAACTCAAATATTTGGACCTCTATTCTCAACCTTGATCTACGAACTCAGGTCTTTAGATCTCCTTTCTCAACTAACTCAAGATTATAAGTCTTAAATTCACAATATAAGTAACATGGAAAATAACCCAACTTGAACAATATTAAAATTTAGCATTAGGAGGGAAAAGTCATCTCGATTGAGTCCTGAGTGTGCACCCTCACAACTCTATCAAGATTTCCTTTCTTCCTTTCTGCCATCCCTTCCTTTCTTAGAATCTCAGCTATACTATTAGTTTCAACTCTAGGATTTATAACTAGCCTTCCTCTTCTCATTTCTACATGTCTTAAAATTTCAGATCTAGTTACTACCCTTTTTCCCATAATATTCTTAACAAACAAAACTTCTAATCAGGGTAACACAGCAAAACACCTAATAGACCCACTACTCGCAAGTCCTAGAGATGCATAACCAGAGCTCTGATACCACTAATGTAACCCCCTTTTTTTTATAAAACATAATTTAACTATTTAATTCATTTTATATATTTATTTCAAAGTTCTGATACGATCTCTTACAATCCAAAATATGTTCTGTAATTTACATCATTAAAATTTATATAAACACTGCTACAAAATAATTCTAACTACTACAAATTATTGTCTACCCAAAATAGTCCCATCCTATATGCTCTGGAATTTCTGCATCTTCATCATATAACTATATCTTCAAGCACCTGCAATTCACACTCCCCTAGAATCTGGGGACAGCATTACAGGATCAGGCATTTAATTTCTCATAGAATAAAACAATTTCAAACAATTACACATCATAACAATTTAATTAATTACACACATAATTAAATGCAATATGATTTATGCAAATGCAATTTTTGACTCAAATTCGTTTTGACCCTGCTCCATGGAGACTTCCCCTTTGAGTGTTTAGTAAGAAACTGGCCTACCATTACGATCTGTAATTCAGCTATCAGCCCCTACTAAACGCGAATAAACTAAACAGAATTAGGAGATCAGGATACCCGGAAGGCCACCACGGCAGCATCTCTGTCCAGATTACAGCCACATATGGAATTGCCAATATCCCTATCCTCACAGACTATATAATCACTGATTATACGGTCCTGTTTAACAAATTCTACTCACCCCAAAAATCCTTTCTCAATCATTTTCATTTCACATGACTACCGCAGTCCCGGTCAGTCAACAATTCATTTCTCAATCAGTTTCATTTCACATGACTACCGCAGTCCCGGTCAGTCAACAATTCATTTCTCAATCAGTTTCATTTCACATGACTACCGCAGTCCCGGTCAGTCAACAATTCATTTCTCAATCAGTTTCATTTCACATGACTACCGCAGTCCCGGTCAGTCAACAATTCATTTCTCAATCAGTTTCATTTCACATGACTACCGCAGTCCCGGTTAGTCAACAATTCATTTCTCATTTGATACTTTTATAAATTCCCCAAAAAGACTCATGCTAATGAATTTTGTTCATGATCACAATCAAATAAATAATTTGTACACATTAACATACAAGGATATAAAAATTTAAGCAATTTACATTATAACATTAGTATTTTTAATAATTTCCGAAATTGCCCTCAATCTTTTTCCAAAATACCCAATGTGTCCCTACATGTAAAATGACCATTTTGCCCTTGGTTTTATAAAAATTTCCACATAATATCCCTTGCATTTTAGGGCTGGCCGAATGGTCTACAAGCCATTCTCAACAATTCTTCCAAAGCTACAAACTCCAATTCCAACCAAAATTCAATCAAATCACAATTTCAATCAAAATTCAACAAACCAAATTTCAACCATTACAACACCTTAAAAATTCAATCAAACATCATTCCAATCCATGAATTGCAATCACAAGCATCAAAAACACAAAACCCCTAAATCAATTTCAAGTTTTCATGATTCTAGTTCAAATTTTTAATCTAAGCCTACAACATGTTTTCTTCTAATTCCAAGGGTTCTAATTGAAATTAAATGCCTAGATCCTTACCTTAAACTCTTTAATTGAAGAAAAAGCCTTGAATTCCTTTCTCCCTCACTCCTTGGTCTTGTAGGAATTTTTGAGATTTTCTCCAATTCTTTCTCTACTAGCCGAATAAGCTTTGTGTTTTGGAAGTTTGGATGGTTTGGTTTCTTAATTTGGGATGAGATGATGAAGTTAAGATGAAATGAAGTCAAGAGCTGCAGCTGCTGGGTAAGGAAGCTCACGGTTCTGTTTTGGAGAGAAAAATAGCTTTTGTGACTTTTTGCCTTTTTTCTTAAGTTATTTGCTTCATTAAACCAAGAATTAACCAAATTGGATGTTTCCTTCACATCCAGCAGCTCCTGCACGTCCAGCAGCCCCTATTGGCCAAGGGAGATCAGTTCTCCAAGCTTCCCCATCCACTTGGACAGCCAAAGGAGTGCAGCAAGTGACTTGCCTTCCAAAAGGTCAAAAGTCAACATTTGTAGGTAATTTAATGGAATTTTCTAGAATAATTTAGGGCTGTTAATTATCTTACAAACTAATTAGAATTTGAAGAAAATAACACCACCATTGGATTCCTCACTATCAAAAACCTTGGGGTAGTGTCTTACTTATCTCTTAATCCAAGCCTAATTAGCTTAATTTAGTGATCTTAGAAAAGCCTAAGTTGTCACTTTTTGATTGGTTAAGGTTCTAAATTAAATTTTTCTTGGTTAAACATTTTTAATAATTATTCTAAGTATATTAAAATTATTAGATAATTCTATAGATATCCTATGAATTTTCTCTAAATTTTCTGTCTTAGAATTTTACCGTAATAATTCCTCAAAGTTCTAACTTTCAGAAAATCCTAACAATTCTGAATAAGCATTTTAATTCTTTATCTGTATATATTTTTAATCTATATTCTATTACCTTTCTTTTAAGTTATAAATGAGTTCAAAATTCTATACTTGAAAATTTACCCTGGACAGCTGTCTGACATAGCAGTCCAGTCAACTATCAATTTCAGCAAAAACGAAGACATTTAGAAATTCAGAAAAATCTTCTGAGTAGAACTGTATTAATTTCATTAAGAAAATATGTTCATAGAGTTTTATAAAATACAGTGCATAAGTGTTCATAATGTACATATATAAATGCGTACAAATAGTAAAATGAGGATGTTACAATGGCAGCCGTCATATTAGCAAAAAAAAAAAAACATTTTAAAAACCCAGATGAGAAGCAAAGCAACCCAAACCATAAATACCTATGTATCAAAGATTACCTTTTGCGGCCCCATCCATATTACATTTGACCCAACCACATTTTGGAGGGAACTAATCAACCTGCCTAATCATGGGATTTTTCGAAGGGCGACATTGTACTGAGAGTGCTTTAACAATACTGAAATAGAAGATGTTTGAAGACATAGTAGCAGTGTTGGTTGAAGCTGATAACCGGACCTTGGCAATGCTGCTATTTTTAATGAACTGCAGATTCACTTTGTAGTCTTCAAAATGAATTTTGTTTCTAGTTTTCTAGATTTCTTCGACCGTGAAGATGATTGCAGCGAGGATAATGTTTGCTGCCTGAGAAGAATGTCTTGAGGAGCGCATTTTAAGGATGTCAGGTGCTGATGACGTGTCAATGGTGCAATTTAGGAGGGACTGCAACCAGGACCAGAGCTGAAAAGCAAAAGAGCATTTAAGAAAAAGGTGATTTGAGGATTCATAATCTGCTTTTACAAAGACAACACATATATTACCTCTATTGATTCATTCTTCAAAATCAATGATTTGCCATTCCTGCAAATTTTTTCAGTCCTTCAAGTGTATATGTACTCCTTTTATTAAAATCATAACACCAGCGTTACTTTACTCAATTTTAATCTTTCTAAATAAAACTTAGAAAATAATCTAAATAAAAGTGATAATTGTCAATTTGACTTGTGGTTATGTACTGAAAATTTACACACTTTTTTTTATATCTAGTATCCATTTGACTTGTGGTTATGTATGCTTGCTAGCAGGACTCTTATTATTCATAAAATAAAAATAGCAGATAGAAAGTTTAGATTAAATGATTCAGGAAAGGATGCATTAATATTAAAGGAAAGTGAAAATCATTGTTGAATAGTTAATAGCACAAGAATTGCTCCTGAGAAAGTTCTCTATGGCATTTTATTGCTTCCTCAATAATACCTTTTTTTTTTAGGTTTTATAATAAAAAAAAAGAAAAATATAGATTAAAGGAAAGACTTATGAAAAACATAACATTTTGATGAATTTCATTAACTTTGATAAAAAAAAAAATAAATAAAAATGACAAACAAAACTTATAGTTCGAGGTTGTTATGGCCTCAACACACACTCGTGTTGGAGCACATACATTTATAAATATTCATGGTTTTTTAACTTGAATGTTTTAAAGCATGGTGTTTTTTATACCCTCTAATTAATATGGTCTAATTACGATGAATGTTTTAGTTTGAATGATTAGAAGACCAACCTATAGATGATTCATTGTTGGAAAGAAAACTTAACTACAGGTAATTACCTTTAAAACTTCATGTTGTCGTTAAATTGAGTTACAATTTTCAATTAACAAAAGAGATGATTATGGAAAAATTAATAGAAAATTCAGAACATGTTGGGGTATTTAACAAGAATATTAATATATATTAAATAAATTTCCATATTTCTGAATAAGAATCCGAAATGACAAATAAAAACTTTAAATTAATATATAAAATTTCCATCTCACTTTTCTCTTTAGTCTTTTTCACTTTTCAATTAACGTCAACACGATAATTCATCTAAACTCCTCAATTCTATTTTTTTTATCTTATTTTTTGTTAACCTATTTCCCTTATTTATTTGTCTCTTCTTCCTCAAACACCTTAACTCATCCCTTTCAGTACATCGCTCACCTAATCTCTCTCCTAGACTCTTATTGCTGCAAACTTCTAATTCTTATATTCCTCAACTATTCCTTTCCCCAAAGCAGCCTATCCTCCTTATCATTAGATCTAGTCTTGACGGATCTACATCCTTCGTACTCTATGCCTCAACGACTTTTCTTGGCCTTACAAAAAGCTACTTTGGCACTTGGTCAAATAAGGTAACCGCGCACTAAAAGAAGCATGATTATCGTTAGAGGCGGATGAACGTATAGGGCAATGGGGGCAATTGCCCCCACAAAGATTTTTTTTTTAACCTATACATATTTAACAAAAAAAAATTGCCCCCATAAAAAAATAAGTGTTGCCCCCATAAAATATTTTTTTTAAATGAATGTAAAAAGTTAGAAGAGATAAAAGAGAGAAAAAATTTGTACTAATTTTATCACTTTATCCTTTCGGTTTTTACTATTTTTGCTTCTCTAATACTAAATACACATAGTGAAATGTTGATTTGTTTGGCTAAGTTTTATCCATTGGAATTTTCTTGTCGAGCTTTTGGGACTTGATAGTCAACTTGAAATTGTTATAGATATTGTTTTGATGATCAATTTTCGAAGTTAAATAGGATCATTGATAGGAGTTATAAGGTTGACTTGATGATTGGAAAGAGGGGATTAAGGGAGGAGGGGGAAGAGGTTGTGGGTTTGAATCCTCCCACTAACATTCTAATAAAAACTAACAACTAACATTGAGTGATAAAAAAATTAGGATCCTTGATCTTTCTAAAGTGTTAGTGAAAACTAGAAAGCATATTGTGTACCCGATGATATTTTACTTTTGATTTTTGAAGTTACCTTTGAGTTTGCTCGTGGCAACTACAACGATTGAAACATTTTTCTCTGTAATGAATTTTCTAAAGAATGGAATGCACAATCATACAAGAGATGAATGGTTAAATGATTATTTGGTTACATTATAGAATGATATATTTTATAGTATTGACAATAAAAAAAATCATACATTTTCAAAATATGAAAATGCATAGAGGGCCATTGTAATTTGTAAATATTAAGTATTTTGGATTTTTTGCTCTAAGATTATGTATTTTATAATAGCTTATAATACATCTTTAGAAAGGGATAAAGAGACTAAACTTCATACTGAGGATTAGTCTTAGAGCCGATCCAAATAACCAAAGTTCATGAGAATATTTCAGGGTCCCATTGAAGAGCCAAAGACTCTAGTTACGATAATATAAAAAATAATACTCTTCTTCTGTAAAAAAATATTATACGCTATTTTTTTGCCCCCACTAAAGAAATTTTCTGGATCCGCCATTGATTATCGTGGTTGATTGTAGTATGTTGTAAAATTGAAATAATCGCCTTTTTCTTTGCATATTCAAATTTGGTATGGATATGATTTTTCAAATATTTGTGCATCATTGACCTCAATTGGTCTCACCTTTTAAAAGTAGCAAAATAGGTTACTTCACCTGACGCAGGTTGCAAATTATAGCAGGTTGGGCAAAAAAATTTTGGATTTAATTTGGGCTTCTAAAATAAAGCTCCAATGCAGTGAAAGTTCTTTTTTTTCCTGGTACTTGCCTAGTTTTATGGGCTACGCTGAGATCGGACCTTGACTAGATCAGGCTAAAAAGGCTTGTGTTGTCTAGACAAATAAAAAAGGCTTACGTTAAATTAAAACTCAAAATTTAAAGCCCAGACCCTACATATCATTTAGCGGGTTCACACGAGTCCGACTAGCCTGGCCTATTTTGCCACCTCTATCACCTTCTACAACCATTTCATGTCCTAAACTAGTTTTCGTTAATTTATCTTAAAATCTATTTTTGATAATTTCATATATTTTTACAAATTTATCACATATAAAGATTCATCACCAGCAATATCTATTTACCACCACCTTCTTTCATTTTTTAGATTTTACAATAACAAAAAAAGATAAATGTTGAAGAAAGGAAAGACTTATGAAAAGCATAACATTTCAATGAATTTTACTACCTTTGAAAAAAAAAATAACACATGACACTTATATATCAAGGAGGTTATGGCCTCAACACACACTCGTGCTCGTGCTCATGCACACACACGTGTAAAGATTCATGGTTTTTTAAATTGATTATTAGGCATGGTCAACACTTCATGATTTTACAACCTTTTGTTTTTCCTTGTTTGGGGCAATTGAATCTTTTTGATGTGATTCACGTGCTGACCCTGGTGGTCAGCGCACATAATCTAAGATAACACTACATTAGACATTTAGAATTAATTTTTGTTATAACATGAATATACTCTTTTGAAAAAAAATGCTCTAGAAGCCGTTAGAGGGTACTTTATTATATATTATTTTAACATCCAAATTATACGTAGTTTTACACTTGCATGTTGTATAGTACAAGTATAATATTTAAGTCTTTTGGAATTTTAGAAGTTTTATTTAATATTATAAATTTTTAAAGAATAAAATGTCAAGTTAATATTTAAAAAAATATATATACTTAGAAGTGACGTTGGAACCATTTTCTTTACCATTTTAGTATGTCAAATAAGAATCGCCCCCATCCCCAATTTTATGGTGTCTCTTTATTTTTTGTCATTAGAACCAATGTCCTTATTTTTGTCTTATACTTTCTTCCTTATGTACAATCAAGCTTTACGAATTCTGTAATAGATATTGTACGTATACATATTGTTGCTAAATATTCAAAATCTTTAATTTTACTTTTATAGTCTTTCCACAATTACTACAATTGATATTGAAAGTGGTAACACTCCGAAATCATTTTTTAATTTATATATATATATATATATATATATAATGTCATGTGACTTTTTAAAAAACTCACATGACTTAGTGTATTTTAATCTTGACTATTCAATATAAGATCTAGTGGTCAATATTTATTCCTCTCACTCTTATATAAAAGAAGTCCTCGATCTCACTATATACATATATATATATATATATATATATATATATATATATATATGTTGGTTTAATAAATTAAATAATTATGATGAGTAAAATTCTTTGGGCTTTGGGAGTGAGAAAATGGGTTTCAATAGATTAAGAAGACTTTTGTAAGGTTATTGGGTTTTATGTTAAAATGTAGTTTTTGTAAAAAATAAAAATAAAAAAGGGTTATATTGGCTTGGGTTGAGTTTGACCAGCTTCTTGTTAGAGCCCTATAGGTTTTAGTTTAAAACCAAACGCATCCCTTACGTTGGTCATATTGAAACCCTTGTGCTGTAATTTCTCACGTAATAGGATAGGCTTAATTGCCTAACTATAGGTTTATGTGATCTTTCCTTTCATGGGTTTTGGTTTATTTCACCCATGTATTTGTTCTCCTTTCTTTTTATTTAATAAAATTTGGGTATGCTGCTTTTGGTGGATAATGTCAGGGGTACCAACCATCCTGGTTGGGATGCATGTCATTATTTATACCTTGGCATGCCTTGTGTCCATAAAAAAAAAAAAAGGAGAGAGAGAGAGAGAGAGAGGAGCAATCCACGACAGATAACCAAGCAGGCTGCTTCAATGAAGGTAGACTGAGTGCATAAGTTACAACTTGGTTAGCATTAGCAATAAATGGTTATCTGTTTAGTCTTATGGGACAAATTAGTGTGAGGCACTCATATAAAGTGCTTGATTATTCACTCTTTGGTAATTCAAAGGACATTTAGTTTTAGGTGTAGAAGTAGGTTGGCTAAACTGATAATGGATCTTTCTATATGCAATTCACATTGTTCACACTTTGGTGTTCTGGTGGTGCTTCTATGTTTTCACTCTCTGTATGTACTTTCTTTTTCTTCAGAAGCAAGGCAACTCAGATTTTGTAATGCTTCAAAAACTAAGCTGTATTTCTGGCCTGAGGGATCAAATGCATGGTATCCTTCACGAGCTGGTGCTTCTTCATTTGGTAATTCCATGTTCCCTAATACAACAGGAAACTTACCCAATTTCAATCACCAAGCTTCCCAATGCATCCTTATGGAAATACTAGTGCTATTGCTGGTGGTGGTTGTAACCCCCCTTCTAATAAACTTTAATTTAGCTATCTAATTTATAGTATACATAATTTTTCTAATACATTCTATTAAAATCTAAAATATATTCAAATTTACATCACTAAAATTTTACAAAAACATTTTTTTATAAAATGATCTATTACTAAAACTATTTTTTTTTCTATCCCAAATTTTCCCATCCTATAGCTCTGGAATTATCTGCATCTTTTCTTCTAACTCTTCTTCCTTCACCTGAAAACAAAACTTCCCTAAAATCTAGGGACAAAATTTTACCGGATCAGGCATTTAATTTCTAATACATAGAAAAACAATCACAATCAATGACATTTCATTTCATAACTAAGAATTCGCATAAATAATGCAAATGCAGTATGCTTTATGAAAATGCAAGTTTATAAAGCAAATATAGTTTTGACTCAAAATCCTTTTGACTCAAAAATTCTTTTGACCATAAAATCATTTTGACCCTGCTCCATGGAGACTTCCCCTTTGAGTGTTTAGTAAGAAACTGGCCTACCATTACGATCTGTAATTTAGCTATCAGTCCCTACTAAACGCGAATAAGGTAGCAGAATTAGGAGATCAAGATACCCGGAAGGCCACCACGGCAGCATCTCTGTCCAGATTAAGGCCACATGTGGAATTGCCAATACCCTTCACCCCACAGACTATATAATCACAGACTATACAATCCTATCTAACTTACTCTGCTCACCCATTTCTCAGGACTATCAAATTCTCAGTTCATCAATTCTCAATTTATCTTTTCAAATACATAACTACCGCAGTCTCGGTCAGTCATCACAGTCCTGGAAATCAATTCCCCCAAAAGTATTCATTTTCCATGACTACCGCAGTCCCGGTTAGTCAACAAAATCATTCTCATTTATCAAACTCATTTAAAATCTTTATTTTTCTCTCAAAAGACTCGTGATCATGCAATATGATAATGATGCTAATAAGTAAATAATTATTATTAAACAATCACATAATAATTATAGAAATTCAATAATTAACATTATAACATTAACACTTTAATAAAATACCAACTAGTTCATTACTATGTAAAATTACTAAACTATCCTTGATATTTTCTAAAATTCCAATTTTGCCCTCAAAGTGTGAAATTACCAAATCACCCTTACTATTTGCTAAAATTTCTCATTTTGCCCTTGATCTTTTTATGAAATTCCGAATATGTCCCTAATTGTTCTAGAACCTATGAAATTACCTAATTACCCTCAATCTTTTTATAAATTCCAATTGTATCCTCTAAATGTGAAATTACTAAATTACCCTTACTATTTTATAAAATTTCCAATTTTACCCTTGATATTTTCCTAAAATTCCAATTATGTTACCATTTTGCCCTTATACTTTTTAATTATTGCCGAAAATGCCCTTAAACTTTTTATAAAATTCCCAATGTGTCCATACATGTAAAATTACTATTTTTCCCTTGGTTAATTGAAAATTTCCACATAGTATCCCTTGCAAACTAACCATAGCCGAATGGTCTTGATACCATTTCCAACAATTTTTCTCAAAGTTCCAACATCAAATTCAACACAACCAAGCCAATTTCAATCAAGAATAAATCAATTCAAGGTTCAATCAATCACAACACATCATGATATCAACCAAAATATTCATTCAACCATCAAATTTCAACTTATTTTATCAAAGATATAAAAGCCCTAATTTAATTTCATCTTTTAATATTTCTTGATCAAATCTTGAAATTAAACCTGAGGACATGTTTCTCCTACTTCCAATTTGTTTAAATTGAAATTAAATGCCAAGATCCTTACCTAGAATCCTTAGTTTGATGAAGAAATCCCTTGAACCCTTTTCTCCCTTTCTCTCTTGTCTTTTGAAATTTTTGAGATTTTCTCCCAAATCTCATCTCTTTGGCCAAAGGTATATTGAAATTTGGGAGGTTTTGGTTGGTTTAATTCTTGGAATTGGAAGAAAGGATGAAGGTTTCATGGAGGGGCTGCTGCTGTCTTAAACCCACGGTTTTGGTTTTGTGAGGAGAGATAGATTGTAAGCTTTTTATTTCTTTTGATTTAAATAAATTTTATTCACCCAATTTAATTTTCTTCACACGTCCAGCTGCTGGCCTTTGGCAGTCCCTTTGGTCACCAATTTCAGCCACTTGGACGGCCAATTCAAGTCCCCAACGTGAGTAGCCAAGCTTTTGGTCAATTTGTCAAAAAAGTAGGTAATTAGTAGACTTTTTAGAAGATTTAGGGATTTTCTAATTATCTTACAAACTAATTTGAATTAGAAGAAACTAACACCACCATTAGATTCCTCACTATCAAAAATCTTGGGGTAGTGTCTTACTTATCTCTTAATCAAAGTCTAATTAGCTTAATTTAATTAGATTAGAAACTTTGAGTTGTCAAATTTTGATTGGCTAATACTTTAAATTTAATTTTTTCTTAGTTAAACATTTTTAATAATTATTCTAAGTATATGACAATTATTAGATAATTTCATAGATGTCATACAAATTTTATCTTAATTTTCTACCTTAAAATTTTATCGTAATAATTTCACAGAGTTCTAACTTTCAGAAAATTCTAGCAATTTGAAATTAGAATTTTACTTTCGCAACTGTATATATTTTAAATCTATATTCAATTATCTATTTATTATATTACAGTTTACTCCAAAACTGGAAAAATTATCCTAGACAGTTGTCTGACACAACTGTCCAGTCAAATAAGTAATTCATTTCTCAACTGTATATATTAAATCTACATTAAATTCTTTATTTATTAAAGTACAGTTTAATCCAAAATGTTATACTGGAAAATTTATCTTGGACAGATGTCTGACACAACTGTCCAGTCAACAAACAATTCAAACAAAAACAAGGATATCAAAAGACTTAGAAAATTTTACTGAGTAAAACTGTATTAATTTTATTATGAAAATATGTACAGAAAGTTTCTATAAAATACAGCATATAGTTTCTCATAATATTTATATAAAAATATTTACAAATGGTAACATAATAAAAATGAGGGTGTTACAGTGGTGCTAGTACTGCAACTGCAAGTAATGATACTGGTTAGCCAAATCCAAGCTCCTTGCGGAGGAGCCATGTCTATGAATATTTTGAAGGAGCTCAGCCACAAATTGAACTTGGGTCCAGTTATCCAATTTATAAAATACCAGTAGGATCATCACTCATGAGGTTGGATGCATCTTTCCTAACCTTCCATTCCTTGTCAGCTCCCTCTACAAGTATGTTTCTCTTTTTCATTCTGACAATTAAAAATATGAGAGTACTTAAGTGGCCAATAATTGTACATGATTTGGTATCTCTCTTTATTTTTCGCAGGGAATAATCAACCACAGTCTCATGCTTCTAGTTGTAGGAAGGTCGACGATGTTGATGGATCCTCAAATATATCTCTTCCCGCATTTGCCCTTGCTTCTTATAAGTTGAGAGGCTCAATGTTGGCTCCTGGTAGAGACTCTGAATGGCAGAAAGTGGACACTTTTTTGAAAGCTGCTACTTATTCACAACAAAATTTGCAGGTCAAACATCCAGAATACACATACTTTGTTAGCCATAGTTCTCAGTGGAGATGATGAAGAATATGATTCAAAATATTCTTCAATATACTCAGAGTCAGAAAAGTTCCTGCAATAGATAGAATGGAATGTGATGAAAGTGAATTGCCATGCATGAAACCCTCTTACTAATTAGAATGGAATGTTGTTTATAATTGCACTATATTAAAGTCCATGAAAGGCTATAGGCAATAGGAATCTGTATGCCTTAATTAAGAGTAAAGGCATGAAATAAGTGTTGCATATATAGGAAATTGAGAGTATTAGGCCCCACTTTTTTGTTGATTCCTTGTTTGGGATTTTGTGGATTGAAAGTTAATATTTGAAGCATAAAATGGATTTATGGTCTTGAGTTACACGAGTAGGAAGTTTAGCAAAGACAAACCGCAACATTTTCATATATGTGAACCCCATTTTCTTACCCTCCATCTATTTGATAAAAATACAAAAGGAAGTTTTCAGCTTACAATGTTGTTTAAATTGTTGTTTACAACAATTAAATTTTGTTGTTTTGACTAGATATAACTTTTGATCATTTGGATAGCAAACAGCGTGTTTTACAACCTTTAAATTATGCTCTTTATTATTTATATTTATCTTAGTTTGATTAGTATCATCTTTTAGAATAAAGGGTCCTTCTATCTTGCAAAATTTTCATCTTGTAAAGATTTTAATATATTTTTAGGGTAAAATATGTTTTTGGTTCCTCATTTTATCTTAATTTCTATTTTTAGTCCCTCATAAATTGTTTTGTTCTATTTTTAGTCCCTAACAATAATTTCAACTATTAAGTGATGACATGACGGACATAAACTGTGTGTGAAAATTTCCTAATTAAATTTCTAGTGACTTTTAACTGCTAAAAATTGAGACTATTAGGCCCCACTTTTGTAACATTTCTTGTGATTTCAGAAAATCTGGGGTTCGAGGTTTTTATTTTTTTATTATTTTTTTTAAATTTATGACGATTTTTGTCTGCCAGAAAATTTGTAGCAGTTAAAAACTGCTAGAAACTTAAATAGAAAACTTTCAAGGACAAATTTTGCTCACCACGACATCACTTAACAGTTGAAATTAATGTCAGGGACTAAAAACAAAATGAAACAATCTTTTAGGGACTAAAAACAAAGAAAAATTTATGTGGGACTAAAACCAGAAATCAAGATAAAATGAGGGACCAAAAACATAGTTTACCCTTAGTTTTATTACGGGTTGCTAGTGTAACGAAGGATTTTATAGGATTGTTTCAGTTTAATCAGTTGTATCGAGTTTAAGTACTAGATATATGCTGCTACATTAAATATTCATAGGGATAACTTTGTCGCTTATAATAGTTTTACCTAATTCGAGTAAATTTATCTCAAGTAAAAGATACATGTGATACACACACACACACATACATATGTATGTATGTATGTATGTATGTATGTATGTAATAAATAAAGTACACACAAGAAGGGAGAGTTGACTTGTGTGTAAGTGATCTTTTTAAATTAAAACTTTTCTCAAATGTTAAGCAGATAGAAGAGAAAATCGTCCAATGAAAAAGTGGAGGATAAGGATAAGAAAATCACGCGGAGCTTTTATCCTGGTTCACTCTTAAGTCAAGATTTTCGTCTACTCCCCTCAACATGAAGGATTTTCACTAACCAACACAGGTTAAATGCAAGTATTTTACCTAGCCTCTTCGTCCAATGTTTGTGCATAATGAGTATAAACAGACTTACATACAATTGAGGTTGGGCAAATAATTTTTTAACTTGGAGAAAATATATATAGGTGCCATAATTTTTTATAATTTTCCTTGTCTACCTTTATGTTTTCGTGAAAATTAAATGCAATTTAAGCACATGAAATCAAGTTAAAATAATGACAAAGTATTTAATTTTGTGAAAATATATTTTAAATATTTTTGTATATATCGTCAAATGATAATAATCATTACAATAAGAATAATTGCTATGGTATGGTGCATATGGAAATATATATATATATATATATATATATATATATATATATATATATATTGTCTTTAATTTAATGGGGTGTTTATTAAATTGAATAAATCCAATAAAAATAATTAATTGATTGAACAAGTTTGATTAATTCATTCATTCACATTTAAATTTGAATTAAATTAATTATAATTGGTTCACTTTTTAATTTTTTTAACTCAAACTAATCTTATTATCTGATCAATTTATTATATTTTCTTTAACATGTAAATTTAATTATTTAAAGAATTAGTATTTAAATTTTCCTCTATTGTTATTTTTTCCATTCATTTTGGCTGTCTTATTTAAAATTTTAGAGTGGCCTTGGTTATGTTTATTGTCCAATTTCTTTAACGTTGAATTTTACTGTCGTCTAAAATTATTGAAGAATAAAAAACTTTTGAATTTAGTGTAGTATTAAATTTAGTTTGTATATAAAAAAACTATGTAAAAATGAAAACTTGAAAATATAATAGGTTACTTTTTATCACATTTTGCCCAAATCAAACTAATTCAACAACTTAAACTAATTTAAAAAAAAATAAAATCAAATAAACTCAATCAATTAAATTTTTTTATTTAAATTTAAATTTTATTTACTTTAAACTCGAGACGAACAAATCAATAAACACTTTTACAAATTAGGATTCTTCCTTATACCTTGGGGGTTTAACCCAAGCTCATTTTTTAAGAAATATTGAAAAACATTTTACCATGGAATATCTTTTTCAAAAATAACTGAGCACGAGAAAGGCAAAGCGGGAAGAGTATAACATTTTGTTAAAAAGAATTTAGTTATCAATTAAAAGAGAAATGGGCCCATATCGGAAAGGCCAAAAATCAAAGTTGGGAGGGAGTTATCTAGGGAATGAAAAAGAGAAACTCTGAAATATACAGCCTCTTAAAAGCACAATAAAATTAAAAAAAGTAACATCTGTAATTTGGATGAAAGAAGCCAAAATCCAGTTTGAAGGACCCAAGAACAATAGTAGGAAAATCAGTAACATGTATTTATTTTAATAATTTTTAAAATTTAATTGAATAGTAAATTAAAAAAAATATGTTGAAAAAACCTAAAGGAATATTGTTACATCCCTCATTTTTTGAACTTGGACCATTATCACTAGTAGGTTTGATGTGAATTTCATGTTTACATTTAGAGTTTGTTACATATTGATGAGACATTCCGAGGTTACCAAATATTGTTGAGCATCGGGACAAAGAAATGGAGTTACCTTTGAAAGTTTGTTTCTTGCTCTTGTCATGTGCTATTAAGCTTTACGAATTCTGCAATAGATGTTGTAAAGTTGCATTTTATTGTTAAATCGTTTATCAGTATCTTCAATTACACTTTTATAGTCTCTCTACAATTCAATTGATAACAAAAGTTCAAAATGTAAATATATGTATATTTCACTTCCTGTTTGAATTAGTACTTTTGCTGCTAATCCAAAAAGTGGTGTGATTGTATCTCTCCTATCCATTATCGCTTAAAGATGTGAAATTGATAAATAAAAATGAAAGTCTGACCACCACATTAAGATAAAATTGAATGTCAGACCACCACATTTAGATAAAATCAACAATTTTGTTTGTTGCTTTCATGTAACCTGACCATCTCTTGGCAAACACTGCAGCTACTACCTTGGCTTTAAAGGGATGTTGTAACAAGATAAAGTAGCTGTACTTTGAAAGTCTGACCAACACATTAAGATTGCTTCATATCCTCTACACTTGGGCAAATTTGATAGAGTCCTAAATTTTGATAAAAATATAAATGGAAGTGTTTAGCTTACAGTCTTGTTATAATTGTGTTTACAACCTTTAAATTTGTTGTTTCAACTAAATACAACTTCTGATCATTTAGATAGCAAACAATGTGTTTTACAACCTTTAAAACTTTTCTCAAATGTTAAGCAGATAGAAGAGTGTGTTTCGACTAAATAAAACCTTTAAAATTATGTATGTATGAAATAAATAAAGTACACACAAGAAGGGAGAGTTGACTTGTGTGTAAGTGATCTTTTTAAAACTTTTCTCAAATGTTAAGCAGATAGAAGAGAAGATCGTCCAATGAAAAAGTGAAGGATAATGATGAGAAAATCACACAGAGCTTTTATCATGATTCACTCTAAACTCAAGAGTTATGTCTAGTCCCCTCAACACAAAGGATATTCACTAACCAACACAGGTTACACGCAAGTATTTTACCTAGCCTCTTCGTCCAATGTTTGTGCATAATGAGTAGAAACAGAATTACATACAATTGAGGTTGGGCAAATGCAATTTTTTAACTTGGAGAAAATTATATATAGGTGCCATAATTTTATATAATTTTCCTTGTCTACCTTTATGTTTTCGTGCAAAATGCAATTTAAGCACACAAAATAATGTTAAAAATAATGACAAAGTATTTAATTTTGTGAAAATATATTTTAAACATTCTTGTATATATCGTCAAATGATAATAATCATTACAATAAGAATAATTTCTCTGGTATGGTGCATGGAAAATATATATATATATATATATATATATCTTTTTTGTCTACAATTTAATGGGGTGTTTATTAGATTGAATTAATCCGATAAAAATAATTAATTAGTTAAACAAATTTGATTAATTCATTCATTCACATTTAAATTTGAATTAAATTAATTATAATTGGTTCACTTTTTATTTTATTTTTAACTCAAACTAGTCTGATTATCTGATCAGTTTATTATATTTTTTTAACATGTAAATTTAAATATTTAAAAGTTTAGAATTTAAATTTTCCTCTATTTGTATTTTTTTCCATTTATTTTTGCTGTCTTATGTAAAATTTTAGAGTGGCCCTGGTTATGTTTATTGTCCAATTTCTTTAATGTTGAATTTTACTGTCGTCTAAAATTATTGAAGAATAAAAAACTTTTGAATTTACGGTAGTATTAAATTTAGTTTGTATATAAGAAAACTATGTAAGAAATGAAACTTGAAAATATAATAGCTTATATTTTATCCAAATCAAACTAATTGAACATGTTAGTTTGATTTGGATTAACTAATTTTTAAAAAATCAAATCAAATAAACTCAATCAATTAAATTTTTTATTTAAATTTAAATTTTATTTACTTTAAACTCGAGACAAACGAATCAAAAAACACCTTTACAAATTAGGATTCTTCCTTATACCTTGGGGGTTTAACCCAGCTCATCTTTTTAAGAAATGTTGAAAAACATTTTACCATGGAATATCTTTTTCAAAATTAACTGAGCACGAGAAAGGCAAAGGGGGAAGAGTATAACATTTTGTTGAAAAGGATTCAGATGTCAATTCAAAGAGAAATGGGCCCATTATTGGAAAGGCCAAAAATCAAAGTTGAGAGGGAGTTATCTAGGGAATGAAAAAGAGAAACTCTGAAATATACAGCCTCTTAAAAGCACAATAAAATCAAGAAAGTAACATCTGTAATTTGGGTGAAAGAAGCCAAAATCCAGTTTGAAGGACCCAAGAAGAATACCAGGAAAATCAGTAACAGATATTTATTTTAATAATTTTTTAAAATTTAATTGAATAGTAAAAACAATATGTTTAAAAAACCTAAAGGAATATTGTTACATCCCTCATTTTTGAACTTGGACCACTTCCACTAGTAGGTTTTATGTGAATTTCATGTTTACATTCAGAGTTTGTAACATACTGATGAGACATTCCAAGGTTACCAATTATTGTTAAGCATCACGATAAGGAAATGGAGTTACCTTTGGAAGTTTGATTATTGCTCTTGTCATGTGGTATGAAACTTTCAAAACTAGAATGAATGAAAATAAAAGGTCGCACAAATAATATGATTCAAAACTTACCTTTTTGAAAAATTATTTTACTTTAATAATTAATTATCAATGAGTTTTACTATTTTCACATAAGGTATTACTGTAAATTATACTCTTTAAAAAAAATACTTAAGGACACACGGATCTTCTTCATATGCTAAATTGAAACACTTCTAGTGGTGACTCTCTGGGTGAGACAAAATTGAAACAAAAGAAAAAGGTGGAAGAAGTAACTTCAGCGCATCATCTGCAAGATTTTGAGATAAATTTAAATGGGGGCAGCAGCAAATACTGCTCAGTTTTTGAAGCACCACAAAATATGAGTTGCCTTGCTTCTGAAGAAAAGGAAGTGCATAAAGAGAGAAAAGAAAGAAACATCACAAGAGCATCAAAGAGTGAACAATGGGAATTGCATATAGAAAGATCCGTTATCAGTTTAGCCAACCACCTTATATGAGTGCCTCACACTAATTTATCCCATAAGCCTAAACAAATAACCATTTATTCCTAACCAAGCAATCACTTATGTGTGCACTCAGTATACATTCACTGAAGCAGCCTGCTTGGTTATTTGTTTGTCTTCCTTAGACATAGTGTACAAAGCATGTGAACAAAGAATGTTTCGTTCCCAATGTTAACGTGTTTTTATATTTAAAATTAATTATCGTAATTTTCAATTATAAATAAAAAAGTATAAGAATGATAGTATATATAGACCACTAGTTTGACTTAATTATTTAATAATAAACATTTTTTAAATATGAAAAAAAAGTTTAATAAAATAAAATAATGAACAACAAATACTATACGGTTCATTTTTTTTTTCTGCTTATCCTTTTCCATAATTGCTGGTGAACTAGAAGTTCCATCTAAAATCATTATTTAGTCTTATTAATGAGAAGATTTTTTACTTAACCTAAAATTGTCATCATCTAAATGAAAGCGTTACAACATTGTATGCATGAAAAGTTATTCAATTACCTTGAAAATGTATAGATGACGGATAAGGGAGAAAGATAACTCAGAATTAAAAAAGGGAAATAGGTTTGTAGTTTGAGAGATTGAAAATAGAGTGAAAGGGAATGAAAATTTATTCCAAATATATATGTTTAACGTAAAGACTTAATATTTATGTTTCACATATTATAATGGAAATTGGAAGAAATAAATTAGCTTAAGTCAAAATTAACATTGACATTTGTCTACATAATCTTCAATAGATTGAGCAATGATTGTTAGATTGTGGATTTAAATAATAATAATAATAATAATAATAATAATAATAATAATAATAAAAGATATGGTTGTTCTATGAGTAACATTCATAAGCGGTGCCCAATATTTTATCACAAATTAATTATTTAACTACCACATGGAACACAAAGCAATATACGCAGCCAACCTTATCTTCCATCCCAATATTTCATTAAACTTATTACTCTTTTTGAGTACTTCATAGCAATTCTATATAATTCTCCTTGATGTCCTTCTATTGAATTAGTTTCCAAAATTTGTCAATTTTATTTGTGTTTAAATAAAATAGTTTTTCTTTTGTTTATATTGTATTTTGTGGGATACAAGTTAAGCAAATGGGACGTTACCCTCTAATATGTGTTATGCATGTTAGCAATTTCTCATGATTGTAAATTGAGATAAATTTTCATTCTTTAATTATGTTGTCAACCCCCCCCCCCCCCCCCCCCCCCACCTAATTAATTTTATTATTGTTATTTTCTACTTTTTAAGAGATTTCCTTTGAACTGAACTGAATCAATTTCATTAATGAAAATGACAAATAATTACATCAAACAGTAAACGCGACTCCTTCAAAATAGTCCCAAATTATAAAATATCTGGTGCCACCCTATAACCAATTTCATAAGCACTGCTTGGAAACAACAGTTGTTGCATCCTGCAAATTACTAAGAAAATGAAAAATGATACACCCAAAAGCAACATCTCTCTCTCACAAACAAAATATTTTGTTAAACTACAGTAGTTGATTCAGCTGTTCTCAATCATCAACTCATTTTTCATTTCATTCTCAATTGTCTTACTCAGCTAACTTTGTTTTCTTGCTACCGCCCTTTCGTTTTTTGCTTCCACGTTTTGCTTTCTTGCTAGGTGGTTTGCGAGGAAGACCTCCATGAAGCAAAAAGTGTATTAATTCTGGCTGGGACCGGAACTTCAGATGTGTATGCAAGTGATGATAGTACTGCATAAACAGTTGAATCTGTTAGTTATCAATGCATGCTAACATAATTTATTATATACACATATATATATATATATATTCAGAAAAAGCCATTACAAACAAACTAGTTACATTAATTAGTTTCTTCTTCAAAATAGCATATATCTATATTTTGGTTTCAAATTGTGGTCAGCAAGTGTAATAAGGTTTTTGTACATGTCAGTAATGATATCATGAACATAATATGTGATCATATCATTTGTATTTGCCTATAATTTCCCATTGTATCAAGGTTTTTGAAACTCTCTACAAATGTGACTGCAACTTTAACTTAAGACCATGCATGATGTTATGATGTGGACTACAACTATGGAATAACAAAATTAAAAAATAACATAATCTTATTTTATATTTAAAACAATTAAAGTCCAATCTTACAGAATCTTGCACTTTTTTCTCCTCGTTTGTACTTGTACTTGTGCTTGCGTAGCGTTCCCTTTTTTCCAACCGCCAATCTTGTAGTCTTTCTTTCACTGAAAATCCGGGATCATGATTCCCGCTGGTTGCTCCTTCCTTGGATTGATTTGACAATACCTGTTACAAATTGCAAGGATATATCTTTTAGTGAACAATTTATTCAATCATAAATCATTGGTTCAATTGTTCTTGTTCGTGGATCATGCATGCAAGCAAACACAAATATAAAATAAAAACAATTAAATTGGATTTGGACAACAAACTAGCTAGTAACTTACCTCCTCTAAGTCAATGTTTTCCTTTAAACAAAATTCTGGAGGTTTAAAGGAAAAGTGCACTTCAAAGACAAGCTTAGTGCTTGTCTTTCTCCCTCTTTTGCTGGGGACTGCAGGTAGTACTGATGTGTTCTCACCATGCTGGGGATTTTCGGTGGCTTTACTAATGACTTCCTGTTCTCAATTATAGATAATTAAATTGTTAAGACCTTTGTTAGAGTGAAATTCAAGGACTATATAGAGAGTTCTAATTGAGAATTCTTGGTTATTTTCATAAATAAAAATAATGAATATAGAGTACTAGATAATATTTAAAGGGGACAATTAGATTTAGTTACCTTTATTTGTTGCAGGAAGTCTTCAGTAATTCTACTTTTGGGATCCATCTACGTTGCTTGGGCGAAAATCTATTTGCTCTGACACACAAAAGAGATAAGAAGTTCTGACAAAGATGAACAACGTAACTGTGAGTAACATACCAAGGTAGAGAACATTCTCATATATATATAGACAAAGAAAGAGAAGTTTCATAACAAGACATGTACTACTCATGTGAGATGTGGATACAATGCATATCTAATTAGTACTCCAGTTTTGGTTGATTTTTAATTTTAGGGAAAAAATTTATTTTGGATTTTCACCACTATTGTATTTAATAGGAGGCATAAATTATATATTTTTTTGTTGAACTTGACTTCAATATTGGGGAAGAAAATTAATATTAGATAATCACACAAAGCCATATGGTAATTAGTAAGCACAAAAATTATTATTTATTTATTTTTTTGGACAAAGAAAAAGAAGTTTCATAACAAGACATGTACTACTCATGTGAGATATGGATACAATGCATATCTAATTAGTACTCTAGTTTTGGTTGATTTTCAATTTTAGGGAAAATTTTTATTTTGGATTTTCACCACTATTGTATTTAATAGGAGGCATTATTTGAACTTGACTTCAATATTGGGGAAGAAAATTAATATTAGATAATCACACAAAGCCATATGGTAATTAGTAAGCACATAAATTATTATTTAATTATTTATTTAGACAAAGAAAAAGAAGTTTCATAACAAGACATGTACTACTCATGTGAGATGTGGATACAATGCATGTCTAATTAGTACTCTAGTTTTGGTTGATTTTCAATTTTAGGGAAAAAAATTATTTTGGGTTTTCACCACTATTGTATTTAATAGGAGGCATAAATTATATATATATTTTTTAACATGACTTCAATATCTGGGAAGAAAATAAATATTAGAAAATCACACACAGCCATTTGGTAATTAGAAAGGGCAGAAATTATTTATTTATTTAGACAAAGAGAAAGAAGTTTCATAACAAGACATGCACTACTCATGTGAGATGTGGATACAATGCATATCTAATTAGTACTCCAGTTTTGGTTGATTTTCAATTTTAGGGAAAAAATTTATTTTGGATTTTCACCACTATTGTATTTAATAAGTGGCAGAAATTTTATATTTTTTGTTGAACTTGACTTCAATATTGGGGAAGAAAATTAATATTAGTTAATAACACACAACCATTTGGTAATTAGAAAGGGCATAAATTATTTATTTATTTATTTATTTAGACAAAGGACAAAGGAGTTTGATAACAAGACATGTACTACTCATGTGAGATGTGGATAATATCTAATTAGTACTCCAGTTTTGGTTGAGTTTCAATTTTAGGGAAAAATTTTATTTTGGATTTTCACCACTATTGTATTTAATAGGAGGCATAAACTATACATTTTTTGTTGAACTTGACTTCAATATTGGGGAAGAAAAGTAATATTGGATAATCACACAGAACCAAATGGTAATTAGTAAGCGCAAAAATTATTTTTTATTTATTTATTTGGACAAAGAAAAAGAAGTTTCATAACAAGACATGTACTACTCATGTGAGATGTGGATACAGTGCATATCTAATTAGTACTCTAGTTTTGGTTGATTTTCAATTTTAGGGAAAAAATTATTTTGGATTTTCACCACTATTGTATTTAATAGGAGGAATAAATTATATATTTTTTGTTGAACATGACTTCAATATTGGGGAAGAAAATTAATATTAGATAATCACACACAGCCATATGGTAATTAGTAAGGGCAGAAATTATTATTTATTTATTGTTTTAGACAAAGAAAAAGAAGTTTCACAACAAGACATGTACTACTCATGTGATGTGGATACAATGCATATCTAATTAGTACTCTAGTTTTGGTTATTTTCAATTTTAGGGAAAAATTTTATTTTGGATTTTCACCACTATTGTATTTAATAGGAGGCATAAATTATATATTTTTTTGCTGAACTTAACTTCAATATTGGGGAAGAAAATTAATACTAGATAATCACACACAGCCATATTGTAATTAGTAAGGGCAGAAATTATTATTTATTTATTATATCTAATAATAAATTTCTTTTTATTGAAAAATTGTTATGCCTTAATTTATGGTCGTGCATTTAATATAATATTTAATGTATTTCTTTCTCTTTGTGCTGGTGCAGAACATTTTAAGTCTAGGGCGCAACTCGGATATGACTAGAACTAAGGAGATTCTACCCTACATTACTAGGGGACACATTTTCTAAAACATTTTCCTTTTCTTGAAAGATAAACATTATTTTCTAACCATAACATTTCCTTTGTACATTTTCTCTTTCCCTTAACTATGTGAATAATTTTTCCTTTTCTCTTAGGGAAAAATCCCTGTTTTGTTCTAAAAAGGAGGTGTCCTCTATCTTTTAAAGTCTTATATATCTTCTTACACAGGGTTCAAGTTCATTGTTGCATACACGCATACAAACAAGCACTACAAACCATAACTCACCACAATAACTACCCTAGGAGACTAGCAACAAAACTACTTAACAAGATACCAAACAACAACATCAAACAAAGAATCAAGCAAGGGATAACATTACTCAACTCACTAGGGCTTCACATAGAGCTAGGGCAAGGACTTAAAGCCCCACGACTCTGAGCCTAATGCTAGGTAAGTGGCGCTCAGCGCCCAGGGCCAGTCCTGGCATTTTATTGGCCCAGGGCGAAACAACAAATAAGGTGCTCTTATATATAAAAATTTTAAAATGTAAACATATATTACTTAAAAAATAGACATATGATTTAATTAAAAATGATATGTTTTATTATATTAAATGAATAGCATTGTTTTACCAAAATTCAAAAAGACGTATTATATTTTTCATTCAATTTATTTTTATGTTGTCATCTATCATTGATAAAATATCATAGTTTCAAATTAAATCTTACACGTATTTTAATTATTTTTATATACTAATTTTTAGTTTTAACTATGCATTGCACAAGTTAAATATTTATTTTTATATAATTACAATTGAAAATAAATATATATTTTTAAATTTTTAAATTATATTTTTATTAAAGTTCATAACAAACAACTATTTTTAAACATATAAATTATATTTTAGATTTATGATAAATAATTTAAATTGTGATATAAAGATATTTTTAAATTATTGTGTAGATTAAATTCTTTTATAATTTGAGTTTTAGTTTATGTTTTTTATCTTGCTGAAAAATACAAACTTTAAGTCTGTGCATTATTATATGCCCAATACATGTTAATATGTTAAAATGAGCTAGAAATTCTTTTAACATGAATTTGTGATGTAATACAAAATAAATAAAAAACTAACAATCAAAGGAGTAATACTTTATAATCACATTTTTATTTAGATATATATAAAAGGAGACAAGATAAGAGGCAATGATATCATTTTATTTATAAAAACAACATAAAATAATATATATATATATATATATATATATATATATATATATATATGTATAATTTTTTACTACATAATTATATAATTCTTTTTTAATTTTTTGGGCCCTCCTAGTGATGTCAAAATGAGCTAGAAATTCTTTTAACATGAATATGTGAATGTAATACACAGGAAACAAACTAACAATAAAAAATACTACTTTATAATCACATGTTATGTTTCTATTTAGATATATAAAAGAAGACATGTTAGGAGATAGTGATTTCGATTTATTTATAAAAATAGCATAAATTAATATATATACACACACACGCGCGCGCACACACACACAAACACAATTTTATCACATATATAATGTTTTTTAAAAATTTTGGGCCCCTCCTAGTAATGGGCCTTGCGTTGTCGCCCTTCTATACAAGGCCCAGGGCTAGCACTGCCAGTGCCACTCAATAGGGACACGAATTTCCCTTGCTACCAATCTCACGCCCAGTGTGAGAATATGTGGCGCTAAGCGTCATCACAGAAACGCCAAACGCTAGGATAAAATGTCCCCTATTTTGGTGTTTTGGCACCACCCTTGGGAAAATTGGCGCCTGACACCACCTGGATATGACTGGGCTGCGGTTTTGTGCCTCCAAGACCTTCAATGGTATACCCACTTAGTCCTAAACATTCCAAACACTCCCTACACATTTTTATTATCATTCCAACTGATTAAACTTCCCCACAAACCTCTCAATCAAGCAAAAACACCAAGAACTAAAGAAACCCCAACCTAGGGCATAAATAGGGGAAAGGGGAAGAAAGGTCGAACCAAGCAATGAAGGGGATGGGGAAGGACAAGGGTGAATTGTACTCACCTCGGAGTGCTCACAAAAGAAACCTCTAAGGTTTGGGTCTTTAGATCTCAGTTCCTACTCCCTCTTCCTCTTCTTTCCTCCAAGGGTGAATTGTTCTCTCTAGATTTTCTTTTCTTTTCTCTTTCTCTCTTCCCTCATCTATTTAAGATTGTGTGTGTGTCTGTGGGGCATAGTGGGCCTCTGGCACATCTTGGACCTCTAGCCCCTTTTGGGTCCTGTTATCCCGTTCTTATCTTACTCCTAATATAAGGTTAACTGTAATTAATTAATAAAGCCTAAGATATTTCTTTAATCTATTAAAACGTTCTTTTTTTTTTTTGAAATAGGGAATGTTACACTTTAAGGGATCAAACTAAAACCAAAAATACAAATAAGGGACCAACATTCTATTTCAGCCTAATATTTATTTATTTATATATTTATATAAATACTACATTAATAACATTAATTACTATATTAGTATTTATATTCAAAACATATATATATTGATATTTTTATAATATTAAAATATAGGGTTAAATATGTTTTATTGGTCCTCGAAAAATTCACTATATTTGGTCTTAGTCCTTAAAAAAGTTGTAATGTATTAAGAGACATATATGTTTTGATTTTGAATTAATGTAATAATTACTTTTTGTTTCATTTGTATAAATTGGTACAAAAAGTTACATATTTTTTATATAAATTTAATAAATCTATGTTATTTAATAAATATAATATTAAATGTTTTTAAAATTGGATTGGTTATTGAATGGATCAAGATAAGTATAGCGGTTGAAGTGTAGTCGAATAAGTATTAATTGAACAACACATAAAATAATATTAAACAAATATGGTAATTAGTAAGGGCAGAATTATTATTTATTTATTTATTTATTTAATATTTCTTATAATAAATTTCTTTTTATTGAAAACTTGTTATGCCTTAATTTATGGTCTTGCATTTAATATAATATTTAATGTATTTCTTTCTCTTTCTATCTCCATAGGAGTTGTTTAAATATTTTCTTTCAACTCCATGGGAGTTGCTCAAAACTTTCCTTTTTAAATACCTTTCGCAAACATTTTAAAATCCCATTCCACCTTGGTAATCTACGACAACCTCTATACGGGTGCACACCGTTTTAAGCCTAGGATGCGACTCGGACATGACCGAAACTAAGGAGGTTCTACCCTACATTATTACTAGGGGACACATCATCTAAAACATTTTCCTTTTCTTGAAACATAAACATTATTTTCAAACCATAACATTTCCTTTGTACGCATTCTCTTTACCTTAACTATGGGAATAATTTTTCCTTTTCTCTTAGGGAAAAATCCCTGTTTTGTTCTAAAAAGAAGGCGTCCTCTATCTTTTAAAGTCTTAGATATCTTCTTACACAGGGTTCAAGTTCATTGTTGCATACACACATACAAACAAGCCCTACAATAATAACTCACAACAACAACTACCCTAAGAGACTAGCATCAAAACTACTTAACAAGGTACCAAACAACAACATCAATCAAAGAATCAAGCAAGGGATAACATTACTGAACTCACTAGGGTTTCATATAGAGCTAGGGCAAGGACTTGATGCCCAAGACTTTGAGCTCAATGCTAGGAAAGTGGCGCCCAACACCACTCAATAGGGACATGAGGTTCCCTTACTACCAATGTCATGCCCTGTGTAAGAATATGTGGCGCCTAGCATCATCACGCTAAGCGTGGAAAAATATGGCACCTAGCGCCAAATGCTAGGACAAAATGTCCCCTATTTTGGTGTTTTGGCACCACGCTTGGGAAAAACTGGAGCTTAACAGCACCTGGAAATGACTGGGCTGCATTTTTGCACCTCCAAGACCTTCAATGGCATACCCACTTGATCCTAAACATTCCAAACACTCCCTACACATTTTTATTACCATTCTAACCGATTAAACTTCCCAATAAACCTCTTAATCAAACAAAAACACCAAGAACTAATGAAACCCCAACCTAGGGCATAAATAGGGGAAAGGAGAAGAAAGGTGGAATAAAGCAATGAAAGGGATGGGGAAGGACAAGGGTGAATTTTACTTACCTCGGAGAGATCACGAAAGAAACCTTTAGGGTTTGGGCCTTTAAATCTTAGTTCCTACTCCCTCTTCCTCTTCCTCTTCTTTCCTCCAAGGTTGAATTGTTCTCTTTAGATTTTCTTTTCTTTTCTCTTTCTCTCTCCAACTCCCTCTTCCCTCATCTATTTAAGACTATGTGTGTGTGTGTATGTGTGTCTGTGGGGCTTAGTGGGCCTCTGGCCCCTTTTGGGTCCTGTTATCCTATTCTTATCTTATTCCTAACATAAGGTTAACTGTAATTAATTAATAAAGCTTAAGGTATTTCTTTAATCTATTAAAATGTTCTTATTTCTATTTTTCAAAATTGGGGATGTTACATTTTAATGGATCAAAATGAAACTTCTTAATCTTAAAGGATCAAACTAAAACCAAAAATACAAATAAGGGACCAACATTCTATTTCAGCCTAATATTTATTTATTTATATTTTTATAAAAATACTACATTAATAACATTAATGTCTCCATTAATATTTGTATTCAAAACATTTATATATTGATATATTTGATATTTTTATAATATTAAAATATGAGGTTAAATATGTTTTTTTGGTCCTTGAAAAATTCACTATATTTGGTTTTAGTCCTTAAAATTTGTAATGTATTAAGAGACAGATATGTTTTGATTTTGAATTGTAATAATTACTTTTTGCTTCATCTGTATAAATTGGTACAAAAAGTTATATATTTATATAAATTTAATAAATCTATGTTATTTAATGAATATAATATTAATTATTTTAAAAATCGGATAGGTTATTGAACGGATCAAGATAAGTATAGTGGTTCAAATGTAGTCAAAAAAGTATTAATTGAACAATACATAAAATAATATTAAACAAATATAATATTCCAACTTTGTAACACTAAAAACTAAAATAAAATATCAATATATAGGTTTTTAACCTTCAAAGTACTCATAAAAGTCCCAATCAAATATATCATAATACATAGGTTTATGTTTTAACAAAATACAACAATGTCCATTAATAATAATAAGTTTACTTCTAGAACCAAAAGGAAATGACAAATAAATATAATAAAACAGTATAAGAAATTCAAATATAAAAATTGTAAATTAATATGAATGACTAAATTATATGTTTTATAAGATAAAAATTAATAAATATTGATAAAATATCTTATTAAATATGTGTTTTTATTTACTTTAAAATTATTTTAGATTAAATTTAAAAATAAAAAATGAAGTATAGAAAGTTTTGACATTAATCTGTTCAAACCAGTTTTCTGCACCAGTTTTTTTCACCAATTTTTTTTTACCAATTTTGTATCGATTATCAAATTCTACTTTGTTAGAGTTAAGAAACCGGTGACCAGATTAGTTCCTTGTCAGATCAAATGAACTGGCCGGTTTGCCAGGTTTGAAAAACTTTGATAATATTTAGTAATATTATTAATGTTAGTTAAATATGATATTTCATAAACTTAATAATTCATACTATAAAAAAGTTATATTTTAAAATATATTTTATAAAAGAACTTTTTAGCCAATAATAAATATTTTCATTTATATATGTTTAGCAATTGAAATTTTTATAACATTAAATAATATATATATATATATATATATATATATATATATATATATAAATTGGTATGAAAATTTATATATTGAATAAATATTTATTGAATCTAATATTTTTGTTTAATAAATATAGTATTTAAGAATGTAATTAATGTTAATTAAATATTATATTTAAAAAATATATAAATTAATACTATATTTAAGAAACATTTATTAAATTGAATAAATTTAATTTATTTAATAAATATAATATTTAATTATATGCTTCTTAGTGTTAGTTACATATTAAAGGAAAAAAAGTATTTAGCCCCCTTAAACTTTACCTCTTTTGCTAATAGACACTCTAAACTTTAGTTTCGTCCTAATTAACCATAAACTTTACTAACCTTTCAAATGAATACCATAAACTTTAATTTCACCCAATTTGTCCTTAAACTTCATCTATTTTGTAACATAAACACGTTAATTGCAATTTTGTCTCAATTAATCATTAAAATTTAATTGTTTATATAGTCTCTTATATTAAATTAGTGTTAAATTACTAACAAAGAGGAAATCTCAACCATTTATTTTTTTATATCCCAATCATTTATTAGTTTTATTTTTATAAATTAACTTTTCAAACATTAAAACATAATAAAATTTAGAATAAAAAATCAATTAAATACTTTTTTATTTTTTCCTAAATACATATTTTTAGTATATTTTGATATATAAAAAATGAATTGTAACTTGATTAATGAATGGTTGACCATTAAGATAAATAATTTAATTCTAATTTGATTGAAAGAACTATTTGTAAAAGGAATTACTTTTAAAGATTAATTATAATAAAATCAATGTTCAATATATCTATTTGCAAAAGTTGTAATGTTTAAGGATTAATTGAAACGAGATTAAAGTTCATGGTGTCCATTTGTAAGTTTAAGGATCAATTTGTAAAAGGGGTAAAGTTTAGGATTGGTCGTTGACTACTCTTTTCCTAATATTATATTTAATAAATATATTAATTAATACTATATAAAACAATTTCTATTTTAAAATATGTTTCATAAAACATTTTTTTAAAAAAATAAAAAAACAATGGATATTTTAATTAATTTATATATGTTTAGGTATTAAATTTTTAATGTTTACTTTTTAAGAGAGAGAGACAGAGTGTGTAACAACCCAATTTTTCCCCCTTAAGCAATTTAAATTGTTTGATATATTTTAAGAAATTTAATTATTTCTTAAAATAAAATTTGGTTGAAAGGAATTTGATGCGCGATAAATTGTGGTTAATTCCTTAGGTACTTTCATCTTGGGATTTTGTTAGTTCTTTTATCATGAAATTTATTTCATGATATGTGATTTTATCTAAGTCTTGATTTAATTTCATGTGTTATTGAATTTATTTAAATTGATTGAACTTTATTTGATTGAATTTCATTTGTTAATTTTTAGTGTGTTGTTTGGAATTAATTAACATAGCATGTTGATGCAATTTTATGAAATTAGTTATTTAAAGTAGTATGATAATTAAATAAATTTTGATGTATATAATTATGGGCTTAGAGAAATAGGAGAATATTTGGGCCTAGAAAGTTAGAAAACAAAAATCTGCCAGGAAGGTGTATATAGCAGTACGGGGAGTACATCTAGTAAAACTAGCCTGATGCAAAGTGGAGTCCAAATAGCAAGTCTGTTGGGTGGAAACAGTGATAGTTTAGTTTGGGCTGTCACATGTTTTTGGGCCTAGAACACTAAATCATATAAAAGGGCCTTTTTCCTTCTACACTAACCCAAAACCATCCCAAATGCAAGAAAAAGAAAAGAAAAAAAATAGAAAGAGAGGGAGAGGTTCTGAATTTTCTTCTCCTACTTCACTATTCACACCATGCATTAGTCACTTCTACATTCTCCAATACTCCAAGCTTTCATAATATGGTCAAACCTTATTTTGCTCCAAGAAAAGCCATTAATTGGCCTCCTTTGCCACCCCTACATGATGTAACACCCCAAATTTTGGAGCAAATGATTAAATAGGAAATTAACCTCTTAATTAGTGATTAACTGAGTAATTAAGAAAAATAATAGAAATAATTAAAATAAGCATTACTTAATAAGGATTAAGTAGAGACATTACATGATTAGTGGAGGGAAATTCAAAATTTGGAAAGTTAAAGATAGACTTACTTTAGTCAAAGTCAATGGAAATGGATTTGGTCAACTCATTAATGGCATTGTTGTAATTAAGTGGAACTTGTGTCTAAAATCTAAAATTAGACTTTTAAGAGCATAATTAAATTACTAATGGGTCTAGAATAACTTTAATTAGTAAAATTAATTGTTCTAAAGTAATTGGTGATTTAGAAATTTAACTAAGGTAATTAAACAAAATAGAGTGCAATTTGTTTAATTAAAACAGAGTGCAATTTGTTTTATTAAAGCCTAAAAAGCACTGGTTAACAACTAAATGAATGTGAGACATCAAATCTTTAGTAATGAAGTTAAAATAATTAATAAAATTAAGTTTTAACCATGATTTGACCAAAAGTCAAATCTGGTCAAAGCTGGTCAAACTGGTCAAAGCTGGTCAAAGAAAGGAATATTCTCATTAATGGCATTTTTGTAATTATGTGTTTTTGAGCTTGAAAAGTTATTTTGGACTTAGATAAAATTCTAATAATTATATTTAAGCATGAAAATGATCTAAGTTCAGCAAAAATAATTAAAAATGAATTAATTATTAATAATAGGAAATTAGGGTGTTACATTAGTGGTATCAGAGTAGTTCGTCCTACCAAGACTAGGGTATGGACTTTACCATTGCTTGTGTTGTGTGGTCTTGCATCGACTGTTTATTGATGGTGGTGTGAGATGGAAAATTGTTTGTAATGGTGTGTTCTTGCATTGACTACTATAGTAGCAATGTGAGGTTAGTTACATTATGTATGGGCTAGTTCGATACGACGTCGTTAAAAGAAATGTCAATATCTTATGGATGTGTTAGTATTCCGTTGGATTTGCCAATAGTAGAATGACATTGGCTTGATGTTGCCAAGCTAAGAGATAAAATTGTTTCCTTAGACTATACCTTATCTTGAGAAATTCTAAGGATCTTACCGCCTATAGAGGGATAATGGGATGAGTGTGGTAGAATAGCCTATATTTAGTGACAAAGTTATCCTTTCTCATTAAGAAGTTATCTTGATCCCTCATGAGTGAATACTCTATTGATACTACTTTTCAAATTGTGTGGAGATGTTGGATACTTACTATCACCATGTCTCTTGTGAACATGAGTCAATTAGATATGTTTCAAGTAGTCTACTCTTGAGTAGCCTACTATCCTTGTAAATAAAGTATTTTAGTTCTGATGAGAGTTATTTTGATTCTGTTAGGTTCTAAGACCTTGGACGATGTCCAACCCCTCGATTTTTGGTTTTGATGATAATAACTAAAGGATAAATTTTGAAGTATCTAATGATCTAGTTTGAGTGTTATAGGATTTACGTCGTCCAATTCCACAACGGTATTGTATCTCTCAAACCTGGACTTTATGTTTTAATAAAGAAAGCGTCCAGATGTGTTTTATAAGAATCCTACAGGCAGCGTCCAATGCTCCTGTGAGAGCAAGCGTCCAACGTTTGAATAACACTCTCTGTAGTTTCTATCTTAAAAATACGTTTTCAATGTTGACTCAATATAAGGCAACGATCACTCTCTCATATTTTAACATGCCATTCTATTTGATTTTTTCGAATAGTACTGAACAGGAATAGAAGAAGCTTCTCTCTGCAGAAAAAGTACAAGTAGGAGAGGCGCTACAAGTACGGCTGTCACTTCCATCTCTTCACTCTAAGTCAAAACGTGACAACGGTCATATGCTACAGAAAGAACCGCTCTTGGAAAAGGAACAGATCCCTCAACGGATACCTTTCAACAAGCTTCCTATATATAGAAGAATGAGCTCAAATATCAGACTGACGAAAAATTGATAAAGATCTGAATCTCCGTAAAACGTCTGGACGATCTATACTTAAGCAAAAAGAGCATTCTTCTTAGCTTTGCTAAGCGAGACTGTATATTCATACTTACTGTAATATCCTCTCTGTGAGAGTTAAGTTTTACCTTCTATCTCAAACATTTCTGTTTGGAAAGCCAGAAGTGGCTTAGTGTTAAAGAATACTTGGGTTTTGTGTTTAATCTCAAGAAGAGATTAAGGGCGTGCCAGAAGTGGCCTAGAGAATACTTGTAGCCAGAAGTGGCAAGGTTAGAATACTTGAGAGTAATCAGATTTTGATTAGTAGAACCCTTCAAAAGTTTTTGAAGGAGAACTGGACGTAGCTCAGTTGAGTGAACCAGTATAAAACTAAGTATTCTATTCTTTTGCCTTCTAGCTTACTTGCATTTCTTTTAAACTATCTCTTCAACATACTACGAAAGGGTTTCTATACACATTTTATCTAAGATTATCTATTACGTGTATTCTAACGAAAAGGAAGAAGAGTAGTTTCTTTGGACTGTTGTTTTTAATCTGCTGGACGATAGCTTGTTTTTCTGTTTTACTAAGTTCCTGTAAAACGTAAAGATACACTATCTTCACATTAGCTAAAGTTTTCCAAAGAAATTTTAAATACACTATTCAACCCCCCTTCTAGTGTATTTCTCTATATTTCAGTTGGTATCAGAGCTCGACCTCTTGGGTTGAGTTCTTAACAGTACAGAGGAAAGATCCTGAGAAAGATGGAAAACGAAGGACAAGCTGTGAACAGACCACCACTCTTCAAGGGTGTCAAATATGATTACTGGAAACAAAGAATGATAGCATTCTTTGAATCTAGCCATATTGACATGTGGGAAGTTGTGGAGATGGGCGATTATATTCCACTTGATGCAAGCCTCAACGAAATCCCAAAGGCTAGATGGACAGAAGAGCAAAAACAAAGATTTTATCTCAACTCCAGAGCCAGAAACATCATCATGTGTGCACTAAGCGAACAAGAATACAACAAGGTGCACAGTCTCAAAAGCGCAAAACAAATGTGGGACACTCTTGCATTAACATATGAGGGTTCCACTCAGGTAAAACGTAACAAACTCAGTCTCCTTACTCGTCAGTATGAGTTGTTTAGTATGGAAGAAAACGAGGACATACAAAGTATGTTTGGACGGTTTCAAACCATACTAAATGAACTTAGAGCACATGGTAAAGATTATAATAACTATGAACATATTGACAAAATTCTAAGAAGTTTGCCTAGGAAATGGAGACCACAGGTTACAGCTTTGAGAACAAAAAAGGAACTGGACGATATGTCCCTAGAAGAACTCGTGGGAACCCTCAAGGTGCATGAACTAGAACTGCATCAAGATAGTGATGGTAAGAAAAATAAGTCTCTAGCGCTCAGCATCCAGAAACCAAGGAAAGCATCATCGTCCAAAGCCATGCAAGCTGAAACATCATCAGATGAACAATATGAAGATGATGACTCAGACGAGAATGATGAACTATCCTTTATATCCAAAAGGATACATGCTATGTGGAAGAAGAAAGGTGGATCCAGATGGAGAAACCTAAAGAGAAAAGACTTCAAAGGAAAGAAGGAGAAGAGTCCAATTGTATGCTACGAATGCAAAAAGCCAGGACACTTCAAATCAGAATGCCCAGATCTCGACAAAAGCAAGGACAAGAAGAAGAAATTCTTCAGCAAAGGAAAGGGCAAGAAAGTTCTGATGTCCACATGGGAAGACCTGGACGATGACTCATCATCGGACGATGGAGAAGAAGAGGAAGCACATATATGCCTGATGGCAGACACCTTGACTGATTCTTCTGAACCAGAAGAAGAAGATGAGGTAGATTTTAATGACATAGATTCAATTCAAGAAGCTTATCATGAATTACTTTCAAACTCTTCTATTTTTTCAAAAGCCTATAGAACTTTAAAGAAATCATCCAAATCACTTTCAGAAGAAAAAGAAGCTTTAGAAGAAAGTGTTAGACAACTGGAAAGTGAAAAGGAGGATTTACAGAAAAAGTTTACAGAGCTCTCAAGGCAAAATGAAACTACAAATATGGAGAGGCGAACTCTCTGGAATGATGCTGCTCAAGCCTATAAATCCTATAAGGATTCAAGGGATAGAGAAAGAAATCTTTCCATAGAGATTCGAAATCTCAACGCAGAAAACAAAAGGCTAGTTGAGAAGCTTCTGAAAGTTGAAGCAGATACTTCCTTAAGAGGTCAATCACATGATGTTGTAAAACTTCATGAAGAAATTGACAGCCTAAAGAAGGATCTGTCAAACTTTGTCAAGGGCTCTGACAACCTCAAGAAACTTTTAAAATATGAAGGTTGTAAGAGACCAAATGACAGGTCAGGACATGGATATAAGGGAAAGAAATATATTCATGATGAGGAAACAGATGTTTGCTACTTCTGTGGGAAACCTGGACATATAACGTCCAAATGCAGACACCTGCCTAAGAAGGGAGCATTCAATGCCCTTCGAGCTAACAAAAAAGGACCCAAGTCAATCTGGGTACCTAAGGATAAAATTGTTCCTGTTGCAGACATGCTTAACAGCAGGAAAGAAACTCCAATCATGGTACCTGGACAGTGGGTGCTCACATCACATGACGGGAGAAAGGTGTATGTTCCAAAGCCTCCTACCCAAGACTGGTGGGACAGTCACTTTTGGAGGGAATCAGAAAGGGATGATAGCTGGCGTAGGTAAGATTGGTATACCACCCTATCCTTGTATTGATAAAGTTCTTTATGTTAAAGGTCTTAAACATAATCTACTTAGCATAAGTCAATTATGTGACAGTGGATATGATGTTGCCTTTAACAAAGGTGAATGTACAGTCAAAAACTCTGATGGGTCCCTTCTCTTTACCGCAAAGAGGCAAGGCAATCTGTATAAGATTAAACTTGGGGAACTATCAAGTCAAAATGTATCATGCCTAGTTTCTGTACAAGAAAATCATTGGTTATGACATAAAAGACTTGGTCATGCAAGCTTGAGGTTAATCTCAGAGCTGAACAGGCACAACCTCGTAAGAGGACTACCAAGTATGTCATATAAAGATGATCTTCTTTGTGAAGCTTGTCAGAAAGGGAAACAAGTGAAAAGTTCTTTTCAAAGTAAAAACATTGTTTCCACTTCTAGACCTCTTGAGCTGTTACATATTGATCTGTTTGGACCCACAAGAACAACCTCGGTAAATGGTAAAAGATATGGATTAGTTATAGTGGACGACTATACTAGATGGACATGGGTCTTATTCCTATCCCACAAAGATGAGTCCTTTAAGGCCTTTTATAATCTCTGCAAAAGAGTTCAAAATGAAAAAGGAGTATACATTACTTCGATCAGAAGTGATCACGGGGGTGAATTCAAAAACGAAAGTTTTCAAAGGTTCTGTGAGGATAATGGTATCCTTCACAACTTCTCAACACCTAGAACACCACAACAGAATGGTGTAGTTGAGAGGAAAAACAGGTCACTTCAGGAGATGGCCAGAACCATGTTGAATGATAATTCAACCCCTAAACATTTCTGGGCTGAAGCAGTGAATACTGCCTGCTATTTACAAAACAGAATCTATATAAGGCCGATATTGAAAAAGACTCCATATGAATTGTGGAAGGGTAGAAGACCCAACATATCCTACTTCCATCCATTTGGATGTCAATGTTTCATTCTGAACACTAAGGATAACCTGGGAAAATTTGATTCTAAGTGTGATGAAGGAACATTGCTTGGATATTCTGAAACTTCAAAGGCATACAGAGTCTATAACTCTAGAACCTTAGTTGTTGAAGAAGCTATCCATGTGAAGTTTAATGACAACAAGCCTGATAAGGAATTATCAGAGCTGGACAAATCATTTGCAGATCTCAGATTGGATGATGCAAGTAAGTCATCAGATTAGTCCAACCATGATGTCTCAGTTGAAGAATCAAATGCACTACTGGACCGTCCAGTCGCAGAACAAAGAGAACCAACTGGACGTAACTGGCAAATGAAGAAACATCATCCACAGGAGCAAATCATTGGGGATCCAAAAGACAGAGTCAAAACTAGATCTTCACTTCAACGACAGCAAGGTCACGCAGCATTCATATCTCAAATAGAACCTAAGACTGTGGACGATGCCTTAGAAGATGAAGGCTGGGTCAAAGCAATGCAAGAAGAACTTGACCAATTTCAAAAGAACAATGTCTGGAAGCTAGTAGAACTCCCCAACGACAAAGAAGCTGTAGGAGCAAAGTGGGTGTTCAGAAACAAGCTGGACGAAGCAGGTAATGTTGTGAGAAACAAAGCAAGGTTAGTAGCAAAAGGTTACTCACAACAAGAAGGTATAGATTATACTGAAACTTATGCTCCCGTTGCACGTCTGGAGGCAATCCGCATTTTACTATCATTTGCAGCTCATAGCAATATGAAGCTATATCAAATGGACGTAAAAAGTGCATTCCTCAATGGACTCATAAAGGAAGAAGTCTATGTGAAACAACCCCCAGGATTTGAAAATGATGCTTTTCCAAACCATGTTTTTAAACTTAACAAAGCATTATATGGGTTGAAACAAGCCCCTAGAGCTTGGTATGAAAAACTCAGCACATTTCTGTCAGAAAATGGTTTTTCAAGAGGAAAAGTAGACACTACGTTATTTCGCAAAGACTACTCTTCTGATTTTATTATTGCACAATTATATGTTGATGATATTATATTTGGTGCCACTAATGAGTCTCTCTGTGAAGATTTTGCCAAATTAATGCAAACAGAGTTTGAGATGAGCATGACGGGTGAGCTGAAATTCTTCCTTGGACTCCAAATCAAAAAAACTGAAAAGGGAATATATATACACCAGACTAAGTATGTCAAAGAGCTACTAAAGAAATACAAGTTGGACGATGCAAAACCAATGAAAACTCCTATGCATCCAACAACAGTACTTGGACTGGACGACAACTCAAAGAAAGTAGACAATACTCTATACAGAGGTATGATAGGATCACTCCTATACCTCACAGCGTCCAGACCTGACACCATGTTCAGCGTATGCTTATGTGGCAGATTTCAATCTGACCCAAGGGAAGTTCACTTAACTGCTGTTAAAAGAATCTTTCGATATCTTGCTGGAACCACTAACCTTGGGTTATATTTCAAAAGGCAGAAAGATTTCAGGCTAATAGGATATTGTGATGCTGATTATGCTGGAGATCGAATTGAAAGAAAAAGCACCAGTGGAGGGTGTCACTTCATCGGTGGTAATCTAGTCTCCTGGACATGCAAGAAGCAAGGAACTATTGCTCTGTCCACTGCTGAAGCAGAGTATATTTTAGCTGCAAAATGTTGTTCTCAAATCTTGTGGATCAAACATCAACTTGAGGACTACAATATATATGAGAGTAACATTCCTATCTTCTGTGATAGTAAAGCTGCAATAAATCTTTCAAAAAATCCCATTTTGCATTCAAGGGCCAAACATATAGAGATTAAACATCACTTTATAAGAGACCATGTTCAAAAGGGTACTGTGGAATTACACTTTGTAACCACAGATAATCAGCTTGCTGATATATTCACCAAACCCCTTACTGAAGACAAGTTAATCCTTCTGAGGGACAAACTTGGCATGGACTCTGTAAAGGAATAATTAACATCTACATGATGCGTCCAATAAAACCACAACGTCCAAAGGACATGTCGTCCAAGGAACACTAGAGTCATGCACATGCATTACATATATTTCACTTAAGTCCAATATATGGACGATGTTTTTTTTTCTTTCTTAGTCTTTTCTTTTGCTTCAAATAATCAAATGGATCGATTTAAGAATAAGTATGAGCTAATACTCTATGCTGAGTCACCAAAATGCTAGTAACCGTACACAATTACCCACATCCTTCGCACGTCTCATCATGGCGGGTTTAATGGCGTCAGTTACTTTTCAAATATTCAAAAAAAAAAAAACCCAAAACCGCTTCATATCCTCCAAACAAAGCCCAAATATACACTTATCAAATCCACACAGAAAAACACCACCATATCAATCTTCTCTGAAAAATATCATCACCCTAAACACTCTCTCTCTCTCTCAGAAACCTCAAAAACCCTCTCAGAAAACCTAAAAATCCAAACTTTACAAGCATGGCAATCTCTGCAAACTCAAGCAATTCAGAACTCGACGTCCTCACCTACCCTGAAACCACAGTTGTGTGCCAGGGAGCTGCTACAGTGCACATTGAGCACTTCTTCGACATCGAAGAGCTTGAGAAGCTGGGACTGAACCTAAACGAGAGCCTTCTGAAGTGTGGAATCAGAGGCTACTTCAATGAAAATCAGAAAATATTCCCTGAGTTGATCAGAATGTTCTGGAGGAATGCCAAGTTCCAGAGCTCAAGGGAGCTCGTGTCCACGATTCTTGGACGAGAAGTGACTCTGTCCATCGAGGCCATAGCAAAGGTAACTGGTTGCATTAGGGAGCAGAACCAGTACAGAACAAACTGGGCCAAGCAGTACGGCAATCACGTTACGACTGTGCTTTGCAAGACCAAAACCCCCGAGTCAATAAAGATTGAGTACAAGAATCTATCTGAGGAAGCAAAAATCTAGCAGCAGGTGTGCAACAAGAGTATCCTGCACAAAGCTGGGTCTAAGGACTCAGTCACAGACTTACACAAGTTTATGATATTCCATCTTATGGAAGGCATTCCCTTCAATCTCCCTCACATCATCTACGTCAATATCGTGAGGATGATGAAGTCTGTGGGTGGGAATGATGACATTTTCTACGCCGCCCTGATGAACAAGATCTTCTGGGATCAGAAGGTTTATCAACGCTTCTTTGATGAATTGGATGAAGAAGCCCACGAAGCTATTGTGAAGAAAGGGCCAATGGTAGCAACACAACAATTGTTTGGTGAGTCCAACATAAAACCTATGAAGATCAAGCTAACAGCCAAGGTCTTAAGGGACTTGGACGAGGACACCATCAACAAGCAACGTCATGAACAGAGCAAGATCATCTCCAATGATGAAGAAGAAGAGATTGATCTTCTGGGTATTGGTAGAAAGATCAAAAGGCTGATGGAAGAACAGGAGGGCAGAAAGATCACACGCCAAATGTCTCAGATGCATGAGGAAGACACTGAAAAGGAGAGAAGAACCAAGAAAAGGCATGCTGAGACATCTGCTGCTCAGTCGCCAGCAGGGAAGAGTCCAAGGACTGATACGTCCAAACCTGTTCAAGATGAGAGGCGTCCAAAGGCAGCACCAGTAAAGTTTGCCCCAGAAAAGCAAAAGGTACGAAAGCTTCAATTACTGGACGACTCTGATGATGATGACCAGATTCCAATTGGTCAGATCATGAAGAAGACAGAGGAGACAGAGGGTCCTCAGCAAAAGAAGCAGAAGACACAACATGTTGAAACACTTCCTTTTCTTGCTAAAGTGCCACGACGAGTAAAGACTCAGGCTGTAAGGCCAAAGAGAATTGCAGTTCTACCATCTTCCTCTCAAGACACCGACAACATATCCACCAGCACCCTACTACCAACAACACCTAGTGCTCCTTCCACATCAGCAAGCCAGCAACCACCTATTCGCTTGGACCTGTCTAAGTTTGTGCGTCCAAGAGATGCATGGAGGGATACATGGTCCCCATGGACTATACCCCCCAAGCAGAAAACCAAAGAAGAGAAAGACAAAGAACGCTTCCCGGTTGCATTTCTTACACGCAATGACCAGAATTTCTGTAAAGAAGGTGATGTGATCCAGAGGCCTCTGCAAGAGCCTCTGAAGCAGCATTTTACTACTGCCTCAACACCAGAGTGGACGAGGTATGTTTGCATTGAATCTTTGTCAGCTGCTTATTATGCTATGCCAAAAGGAACGATCATCAGCAACCCTCTGCCCAATTGGACGAGAGAAGTGTACCCACACTTAGTACGCATGCCTCATCCTTACATCTGTCCAACTGGAACTCAGCAGAGAGGTGGAAGTTGCCTCTCGATTCACCAAGACGGTTGCGGAGCAGAAAGGGAAGGCTCCAAGGAAAAAGAAAGCACCGTCCAAGAAGTCCTCTGCTAACAAAGATATTGAGCTGGCTGCAGAATTGCAGTTGGCCATTAAAGAAAGTCTGGACCCGTCAATAATGAAGCAGCGTCCAGATGCAGGGTGGGTCAAGGATGTTCAAATCTGGACTCCAATCACAAAGTTCCTGCCTCTACCAGCTGGAACTCCAGTGCTAAACTTCCAGCCAGGCGACTATGATGAACTTGGAAAACTTCTGCAACAAATGTACATACCAAACCAAGCCACCGCCTACCCACCAAACCTGCACATAAGCCGCGCCACAGAAATACAGTTTGTACCAGACAGAGTATGTCCTAGACTACCTGTATATGATGCTGGTCGTAAGAAAAGGCTTCAAGTTCTACGGCATTGAGATGCCCAGCAGGGAAGAGAAAGTTGAAACCCTGCAAAAATCCTCTCACACCTGGGGTCATTTATTTGATAAGACTGGTAAGCTTACACGTTCACTTGGAACCTTTGATTCCATTACCTTTTGGCGCCAGATCTTATGGAACGATTCCCAGCAAGCCTCATCCTCAGGCAGCTCCAAGGATGACTTTGTTCATCCCCCTCATGGTATAGAGGTGCTGCGTCCAGTCAAGACTCACCACTTCTCAGACACCTTTGCCTGCTTTCTGAAAGATTCAGATGATTATCTGGAGTTAATAAAGACTTTGCCAAAAATCAGAAGCACCAAAGTGTTTGACCTTCGAACACTGGATCGCACAGAGTTTGTGGAGGAACTCCAAACTCTGCATGAGGAGTACCAAGCAGAAGAAGCCACAGCAGCAGAACAAGCTCGTCTAGAGCAGCTGGCTCTTGAGGAAGCTGAGACCGCAACCATAGAAAAGGAAGATACGGTTGCTAGGTCAAAAGCTACACAGGCAAAACTGGATGAAGCATCTGCCAAAGTAACAAAGTTGCTAGCTCATCTTGACCTGGACTCATCTGTACCAGTGGACGTAGAACACTTTGTCACGTCACATGAAGAACCTACCATCCAATCTGATAAGTCCGAGGATGATAGAGAGCTCGTTGTTGAAGCCTCCAAGCCAATGGAAGCCTCTGCAGCACAGCCTATTGCTGAAGATATCACCAGCTTCCCCATTGTTGATGCATCTACTGAAGCACATTCGGGCACACATCAACTGGTTCCCACTGGATCTTCAAGTCCAAGGGGAATCAATCCCTTGCGATTTGCTGAACCACAAGGAGTCTCAGAAGATCGTGTTCACGAGATAGTGCAACAGGCTCTGAGGCAACAACAGCTGGAGACCGAAGCCGCTTTTCAAGCTTTTCAGCAAAGACAACAAGCTGAGGCTGATCAACATCGTCTGATGCTGCAAAATGCAATCACTGAGCAGTTCATAAGTCTCTCCCAGGCGCTTGTGAACCAGATTCAAAATACAGCAGCCACCTTACTTGCACAAGTTGCTCATGCAGTTCCACAAGTCCAACCACAACCTCCACAACCAGCACCACCAATACAAGCACCACCAGAACAACCACCACCACCACCACATGAACCACCTCCACAGCCATAAGGTGACCATGATGGCCAAATTTTTTTTTTCCATCTTTCAAACCTTTTTGTTAATGACAAAGGGGGAGAAACTGGAATTTTTGATGAGAGTAATAGCTAAACAATCTGTATTCAAATTTTTTTTGACATATATATTGGCTCCTTTATCAAAACATGTGTTTATTTTCATAAATTCCGCATCCATATCATTGATATGTTTTTCACTCTGATATCTGTTATACATGATTTATACTTGCCTTTATATTTATCTGTTATCAGATGCATAAGAAATGTTGAACTCAGGGGGAGTACTTCATTTCACTTTTATACTCTGGCATAACATAATCATCTCTGACTTGATACATTGTATTCTTATATGATTATGTGTCTGTTAACATCAAAATTTACCATTATTTGTCATCATAAAAAAGGGGGAGATTGTTATGTTCTAAGACCTTGGACGATGTCCAACCCCTCGATTTTCGGTTTTGATGATAATAACTAAAGGATAAATTTTGAAGTATCTAATGATCTAGTTTGAGTGTTATAGGATTTACGTCGTCCAATTCCACAACGGTATTGTATCTCTCAAACCTGGACTTTATGTTTTAATAAAGAAAGCGTCCAGATGTGTTTTATAAGAATCCTACAGGCAGCGTCCAATGCTCCTGTGAGAGCAAGCGTCCAACGTTTGAATAACACTCTCTGTAGTTTCTATCTTAAAAATACGTTTTCAATGTTGACTCAATATAAGGCAGCGATCACTCTCTCATATTTTAACATGCCATTCTATTTGATTTTTTCGAATAGTACTGAACAGGAATAGAAGAAGCTTCTCTCTGCAGAAAAAGTACAAGTAGGAGAGGCGCTACAAGTACGGCTGTCACTTCCATCTCTTCACTCTAAGTCAAAACGTGACAACGGTCATATGCTACAGAAAGAACCGCTCTTGGAAAAGGAACAGATCCCTCAACGGATACCTTTCAACAAGCTTCCTATATATAGAAGAATGAGCTCAAATATCAGACTGACGAAAAATTGATAAAGATCTGAATCTCCGTAAAACGTCTGGACGATCTATACTTAAGCAAAAAGAGCATTCTTCTTAGCTTTGCTAAGCGAGACTGTATATTCATACTTACTGTAATATCCTCTCTGTGAGAGTTAAGTTTTACCTTCTATCTCAAACATTTCTGTTTGGAAAGCCAGAAGTGGCTTAGTGTTAAAGAATACTTGGGTTTTGTGTTTAATCTCAAGAAGAGATTAAGGGCGTGCCAGAAGTGGTCTAGAGAATACTTGTAGCCAGAAGTGGCAAGGTTAGAATACTTGAGAGTAATCAGATTTTGATTAGTAGAACCCTTCAAAAGTTTTTGAAGGAGAACTGGACGTAGCTCAGTTGAGTGAACCAGTATAAAACTAAGTATTCTATTCTTTTGCCTTCTAGCTTACTTGCATTTCTTTTAAACTATCTCTTCAACATACTACGAAAGGGTTTCTATACACATTTTATCTAAGATTATCTATTACGTGTATTCTAACGAAAAGGAAGAAGAGTAGTTTCTTTGGACTGTTGTTTTTAATCTGCTGGACGATAGCTTGTTTTTCTGTTTTACTAAGTTCCTGTAAAACGTAAAGATACACTATCTTCACATTAGCTAAAGTTTTCCAAAGAAATTTTAAATACACTATTCAACCCCCCTTCTAGTGTATTTCTCTATATTTCAGATTATGTGTACACAAGTATCTTATATATATGGTTCCTCTTTCAAATCGTGTGATGGCATTGATTCCTTCTTGTCGCTGTGTCTTGGGAGAAAATGAATTGATCGGACATGTTTTGAGCAATTGTTGCCTTGTGGATAAGTTCTCTTCAATTCCTATGTGAGTCGTTGATCCATGTGTATAAATTGTTTCTTCTATCATTCTTACATTTGAGCAAGATGAATGTTTCCAAGGAAGAAAGAAAATCTTGATAGAGTTATGAGGGTGCACACTCAGGACTCTGTCGAGATGACTTTCCCTCCTAATACTAAAATTTCTTGAAATATTGTCCAAGTTGTTTTATCTATCCTTGTCCTCCACATTGTGAGGTTATGAGTTTGTATCCTTAAGTTAGTTGAGGAAGGAGATCCAAAGATCCGAGTTTGTAGATCGAGGTTGAGAATAGAGGTCCAAAGGTTTGAGTTTATAGGATAAGGGTTAGTTTGATAAGGAAAGAAAACAAAGTTTTGAAAACCTTGATGATGGGAGGATGATAAGATGTTGAGAGTATGCTTATTGCCTTATTGTTTTAATGGGTGTTTTCACATGTTTTGAAGGTTGAAACAATGTATTGTGGTTTAGATTTGTTGTAGGAATGATATCTTAACTATTAGGACTTGAAATTTTGTGTTTTAGACATGATTCAGAACCAAAATAGTGCATTTTTCTGGAGCAGTAAAATAGCTTGCGGGTTTAACGTGTTTAATTACATTCCCATGGTGTAAGTGGTGATTTAAGGCTTGTATAATTGAGGTTATCAAATACCCATGTTGTAGAACTTAGTTGGTAGGTATATGTAAGGGTTCTTGATGGCTAAATCAAGATTTAGTGGTTGGAATAGGATGAAAAAGGCAAAAACATTAACGACTGTCCTGTGAGTGCTTGAGGTGAGAAAATAAGTGATTGGAGGGCTTAAGAGTGTGATTCGATGTTAGAAGTCGAGCCCAATAAATGATTAAATTGGGGATAGTGGCTTGGAGTGGTTTGGGGCAAGTTAGAGGTCATTTTAATGGTAATTTGGTTGGAAGTGTAGTATTTCTGTGCAGCTGTGAGTTAAGGACTTTAATCATGTTTAAAATACCCTATATGATGAGAAAAAGGTGTGGAAGGGATAGAAAGAATTCTTGAGAGTATGTGGGCATAGGAAATTGTGGCTTAGACATGGATTAAGGGTGTTAGAAGCACCGTTAAGCTAAGAATTGTGGCCATTGTTTAATACAAAGTAACAAGTATCCCCATGTGACTCCATTAGATGAACTCAGTAAGCATGATTTAAATACTTAGCCAAAATCTCTATATTTGCCTTAACAAGTGCTTAAAAAGCCTAAATTGGGACTAGAACACCAACATCCTTACTCCATTGCTAGGACATGTATTTTAGTATCATAAAATGTTCAAAATAGTGAGTCTAAACTATCAAAACCAAAACAAAATGGTAAAGGTCAAAACTGCACATTTTAGGTACCAAGGATATGACCCGAAATGGTAAAAGTGCGAACTTTGGCATTACATAGCTCTCTGCATAGGACGGGTTTTGGAATGAAATCTTTTCCCACAGTTTTGTATTACCAAAGTCTAGTTCTCCACAAAATTTCACATCCATGTGGACTTACATAGCTCATTTTAGACCCCTAAGTTCATTTTGACCCAAAACTAGCTCATTTTAGGACCCGAAATGCCTAGATTTTGAACCGAGATGAATTTTGGAGTGAGACCAGTTCCTACAATCCTATTTTTAGATGTATAATATATGTTTTTGAGGATTTGCAAAGTTTCTCCCAATGGATTTTAGGTTCACCTTTGAAAACCACCTATTTTCTAAGTCGTTTTGACCCAAAACTTGAAACGTACGCCATTTTCAAATCGTTTGAGCTTTTCGACTGAAACCAAAGCCCACAACTTTGTTTTGACACCCTCTAAATCTGTTTTGAGATCTCCCATAATTTCGAGGCTTGTGCAAAGAATTTGGTAGAAAAACCCGTTTTCTAGAAACATGCTTTTACAAACTTGTAATGTGCGCCATTTCCAAACCGCTTTGAGTTTGAGTCAAACCAAAGCCTTTAGGTCACATTTAATGCATATTAAATATTTTTTTCAGTCCCATAAGGTTTCAATTTTTGTAGCTCAAATGGCGTAGAAAAAACGCTTTCTAGAACCCCTTAAGACCGCAAACTTAAAATGCGCGTAGTTTTTAAACCGTAACTCCGATTTGGACGAAATCAAAGCCCACGATCTTATTTTTAGGTATAATAAATCTTTTTTGAGGTTTTAGAATAAGGGGAGCATTTTTTGACAATGTTGTTTCACAAACCCACCTCTTAAAGGAATGCAAACTAGAAGGGAACCTTGAGTAAATGACTTGTTCTAGGCCTAAAACTTTCTCAAGCACTTATCCATAACCTATATATGGTGTGTCAAGTTTAAAACTTTAGGTCTTGAATGATTAGAAGCCTTGTCTTAGGATAAGCATGTTGCATACCTAGTGCTTTAGTAGATTCCTCCGAATCTCCTTTAGTTAGCAAGCTTTTAACTTGAGAATGAATTGGTATGATTAAGCCTAACTCATGTCTATTAAGAACAAATCTTACCTATACCTTTATGATTAAAAGTGTATTAAGTTAGAAGCGAACTTCCATTAAGATAAATACCTTCCTATAGGAGTTTCGACAAAAAGAACGCTTTCTCAAAGAAACGATGTAAGGTTAAGTTAAAGAGTGGTGGTTAGCATGAGAGTAGACAATGAACATTACATTCTTAGCTTGCCATACACTTAATTAATTTCGGGGACGAAATTCCTAAAAGGGTGGGAGAGTTGTAACACCCCAAATTTTGGAGCAAAGGATTAAATAGGAAATTAACCTCTTAATTAGTGATTAACTGAGTAATTAAGAAAAATAATATAAATAATTAAAATAAGCATTACTTAATAAGGATTAAGTAGAGACATTACATGATTAGTGGAGGGAAATTCAAAATTTGGAAAGTCAAAGATAGACTTACTTTAGTCAAAGTCAATGGAAAGGGATTTGGTCAACTCATTAATGGCATTGTTGTAATTAAGTGGAACTTGTGTCTAGAATGTAAAATTAGACTTTTAAGAGCATAATTAAATTACTAATGGGTCTAGAATAACTTTAATTAGTAAAATTAATTGTTCTAAAGTAATTGGTAATTTAGAAATTTAACTAAGGTAATTAAACAAAATAGAGTGCAATTTGTTTAATTAAAACAAAGTGCAATTTGTTTTATTAAAGCCTAAAAAGCACTAGTTAACAACTAAATGAATGTGAGACATCAAATCTTTAGTAATGAAGTTAAAATAATTAATAAAATTAAGTTTTAACCATGATTTGACCAAAAGTCAAACTGGTCAAACTGGTCAAAGCTGGTCAAAGAAAAGAATATTCTCATTAATGGCATTTTCGTAATTATGTGTTTTTGAGCTTGAAAAATTATTTTGGACTTAGATAAAATTCTAATAATTATATTTAAGCATGAAAATGATCTAAGTTCAACAAAAATAATTAAAATGAATTAATTATTAATAATAGCAAATTAGGGTGTTACACATGAAGCTTCAGCCATTTCAACCTTCTAGAGCCTTCATCCTCACCTATAAATAGAGCACAACTCCATGCTCATTCCATACCAAAAGCCACCAAGCACCCTAGCTATTGCAAAGTGGAGGAAATTGTGAGAGTTTTGTGAGTGGGAGAAAGCTTGGAGAGGGTGCCTTGCTCTTGGAGGAGGAGAAGAGAAGAAAATCAACCACCATCTTGTCCCCTTTGTGCTACACGAAATAGGTATGGGGGAGGGGGTTGTTTCTTTCATTTGTGATGTCTTTCCTCGGTTTGGGTTGTGATGGTTCTTGTTGAACCTCCCACTTCATGTTCTTGTTAAAATGCTATTTTGAATCCATCAATTGTTTGTGTTCTCGATGCTTGAATATTGTGTTGTGAATGCCATGTATATTTATGCATGCAATGTTGTTAGTTTGATGCATGGAATACATGAAAATGATGATGCAATGTTTTGTTGTGTTGCTGCCAGTTTTTCTACAACATAAAATAAGGACTTTATAGTGCTGGAAATAAATTAGAAACATGTTGTAGTTGGCCATAGCATCATAGCATGTCCATGTGAGGAATGAAGATGATAAAACCTCTATCTTTTGGCAAAGAAGATAAAATAATAAATTTGAATTAAATTAATTATAATTGGTTCACTTTTTAATTTTTTTAACTCAAATTAATCTGATTATCTGATCAGTTTATTATATATTTTTTTACCATGTAAATTTAAATATTTAAAAAATTTAGAATTTAAATTTTCCTCTATTGTTATTTTTTTTCCATTTATTTTGGCTGTCTTATTTAAAATTTTAGAGTGGCCTTTGTTATGTTTATTGTCCAATTTCTTTAATGTTGAATTTTATTGTCGTCTAAAATTATTGAAGAATAAAAGACTTTTAAATTTACTATAGTATTAAATTTATTTTGTATATAAGAAAACTATGTAAAAATGGAAACTTGAAAATATAATAGCTTTTTTTCTTATCATATTTTGCCCAAATCAAACTAATTCAACAAGTTAAACTATTTTTTAAAAAAATAGAATAAAATAAACTCAATCAATTAAATTTTTTGATTTAAATTTAAATTTTATTTACTTTAAATTCGAGACAAAAGAATCGATAAACACCTTTACAAATTAGGATTCTTCCTTATATACTTGGGGATTTAACCCAAGCTCATTTTTTAAGAAATGTTGAAAAACATTTTACCATGGAATATCTTTTTCAAAACTAACTGAGCACGAGAAAGGCAAAGGGGCAAGAATATAACATTTTGTTGAAAAGGGTTTAGTTGTCAACTAAAAGAGAAATGGGCCCATTATCGGAAAGGCCGAAAATCAAAGTTGAGAGGGAGATATCTAGGGAATGTAAAAGAGAAACTCTGAAATATACAGTCTCTTAAAAGCACAATAAAATCAAGAAAGTAACATCTGTAATTTGGGTGAAAGAAGCCAAAATCCAGTTTGAAGGACCCAAGAACAATACCAGGAAAATCAGTAACAGATAAGGGAGATTTTGTGACAATTTTGTCTTCAAGTGAAATTGTCTTTAATTTTGTCTTCAATTGAAATTGTAACAATTGAACAATATTAATGAGAAGATTTTTTACTTAACCTAAAATTGTCATCATCTAAATGAAAGCGTTAAAGCATTGTATGTGTAAAAAGTTATTCAATTACCTTTAAAATGTTTAGAAGACAGATAAGGGAGAAAAAGAACTCAGAATTAAAAAAAGGAAATAGGTTTGTAGTTTGAGAGATTGAAAATGGAGTGAAAGGGAATGAAAATTTATTCCTAATATATATGTTTCACGTAAAGACTTAATATTTTTTGCTTCGCAAAATATAATGGAAATTGGAAAAAGTAAATTAGCATAAGTCAAAATTAACATTGACATTTGTCTACATAATCTTCAATAGATTGTTTGATTGTTGATTTAAATAATAATAGTAAAAAAAAAAAGATATGGTTGTTCGGTTAGTAACATTCATAAGAGGTGCCCAATATTTTGTCACAAATTAATTATTTAACTACCCTGTGGAACACAAAGCAATATATGCAGCCAACCTTATCTTCCATCCCAATATTTCATTAAACTTATTACTTTTTTTTAGTACTTCATAGCAATTCTTTTTTTTTTAATCAAGAAAGAGTTACCAAGGTGTCCATAGAGTTCCTAATCCCAACTATGTTGGCACCAGAAGCTCTACTCATCACCTGCAGCAAGCTCACAATTTATTAAAAAAGAAGAAGTACAAGAAAAAGACATGGGGGGAGATAAGACCAGAACCCATGCAAAGGATCAAAGCTTAATAGAATCTATAATTAGGAAGACTTAATCTATCTCTAAATAGACTATCTCGAATAAATCTTGGAGGAGAATCCCACCAAGAAAAACCAGCCACTTGAAGAGCATAATTGGCAAGGCTATCCGCGCTACCATTACCTTCGCGATATATGTGAGATACCTGAAAAGGCATGGCACGAGTTAAAGCAAGACAATTACTCCAGCGAGAACGAAGCTTCCAAGGCACCATATTCACATTATTGAAAGCTTGGACAACTGCTAAAGAATCACACTCTAGCCATAATTTTAACCAACCCTTCTCAAAAGCTTTTTCTATAGCCATCATTGCTGCATGTAGTTCTGCATGAAAAGCTACTAAGGTAGAAAGAGATTGAGCAAACCAGCCAAGAAATTCACCAAAGTGGTTCCGAAAAACACTGCCACAAGCTACAGGACCAGGACAATCCCTTGCAGCCCCATCAACATTGCATTTTACCCAATCTGATAAAGGAGGAGACCAGTTCACCGTTATAAATTCTATATCTATTTTGAATTGAAAAAGGTTTTCTTTTTCCTATTTATTCATAATATAATTCTCCATGACCTTCTATTGAATTAGTTTCCAAATTTTGTCAATTTTATTTGTGTTTAAATAAAATAGTTTTTCTTTTGTTTATAATTGTATTTTGTAGGATACAGGTTAAGGAAATGGGACGTTACCTCTAATATGTGTTATGCATGTTAGCAATTGCTCATGATTGTAAATTGATATAAACTTGTTTATATAAAAAAGTGATATATACTTGGCTAGTCGAATTATTTTGATCCATACTAGCCGATGAAACATCGGCTTGCATGGAATCAATTGGTGGATTTTTAGAACTTTCATTCTTTAATTATGTTGTCATCCCCCCCCCCCCCCCCCCCCAACCTAATTAATTTGATTATTGTTATTTTCTTTATTTTAAGAGATTTCCTTTGAACTAAACATAATCAATTTCATTAATGAATTAAAATAACAATAATTACATCAAACAGTAAACGTGACTCCTTCAAAATAGTCCCAAATTATAAAATATCTGGTGCCACTCTGTAACCAATTTCTGAAGCATTGCTTGAAAACAACAGTTGTTGCATCCAGCAAATTACTAAGAAAATGAAAAATGATACACCCAAAAACATCTTTCTCTCACAAACAAAATATTTTGTTAAACTACAATAGTTGATTCAACTGTTCTTCAATCATCAACTCATTTTTCATTTCATTCTCAAATGTCTTACTCGGCCAACTTTGTTTTCCTGCTGCCACCCTTTCGTTTTTTGCTTCCACATTTTGCTTTCTTGCTATGTTGTTTGTGAAGAAGACCTACCTCCATGAAGCAAAAAGTGTATTAATTATGGATGGGACCGGAATTTCATATGTGTATGCAAGTGATGATAGTACTGCATAAACAATTGTATCTATTAGTTGTCAATGTATGCTAACATAATTTCTTGGATATATATATATATATATATATATATATATATATATATATATATATATATATATATATATATATATATATATTCAGAATAAGCAATTACAAACAAACTAGTTACATTAGTTTCTTCTTCAAAACAACATATATATATTTTGGTTTCAAATTGCGCTCGGCAAGTGTAATAAGGTTTTTGTACATGTCACTAATTTTATCGTGAACATAATATGTGATCATATCATTTGTATTTGCCTATAATTTCCCGTTGTATCAAGATTTTAGAAACTCTCTTCATATGTGATTGCAACTTTAACTTAAGACCATGCATGATGTTATAATGTGGACTACAACTATGGAATAACAAAAATCAATAAAAAAATATAATCTTATTTTATATTTAAAACAATTATATCCAATCTTACACAATCTTGCATTTTTTTCTCCTTCTTTGTACTTGTGCTTGTGCAGCGTTTCCTTTTATCCAACCACCAATCTTGTAGTCTTTCTTTCATTGAAAATCTGAGAACATGATTCCTGCTGCTTTCTCCTTCCTTGGAATAATTTCTGGCTTAAGTTGGGAGTACATGATCTTGCACAACTTCTTGACCCTTGGTGGATTAGGATCTTGGAGTAACCAGTTGGTGTTTAACAATATCATTTGTAGATTTTCTTCCTGTGATTTTGAAGTGGGTAAAAAATTATCAAAGAAAATTTAATAAGCAACATATATGTACATGAATTAGACATGTTAATTAATTAAGTATAAGTTTGTCATCCCCTAGCGGACCACAGAAGATCTTGATTTGTACATTTGCATCATACACTATATGTTAGAAATAATAATTAGAAAATAAAGGGTTTGAGTTAGTGTTGGAAGAAGAAGGGTAGTTAATATACATTAAGGGACATTATTCTTTTGTAACCACTAAGTAATTGAATGGTTATTGTTGGAATACAAGTGTGAAGGTGAAGTTTCACATTGGGTAGGAATTGGCAAGTTGAGTAACATATAAGTGAGGAAGACCCACAAACCTGATGCCTTAAGGTTTTGGGTTGAAGGTGGTGTCAAGTTCACTTATGTGGTGTGCTCGTGGCCCATTGGTGAAGATCTCCCCGATATTTAACCCCCCTCGATGCACAACAGTTATTAACATCATGGTCATTTAGTGTGCTAATTGAAAAGTCATGTAATAGGTATAAGTTACTCTACTATAAATAAAGTAACAAAGTGGTACCATTGGTGGAAGAGACTCACACTTGAGGGGGAGATTGTTGGAATACAAGTGTGAAGGTGAAGTTTCACATTGGGTAGGAATGGGCAAGTTGAGTAACATAAAAGTGAGGAAGACCCACAAACCTGATGCCTTAAGGTTTTGGGTTGAAGGTGGAGTCAAGTTCACTTATGTGATGTGCTCGTGGCCCATTGGTGAAGATCTCCCCGGTATTTAACCCCCCTTGATGAACAACAGTTATTAACATCATGGTCATTTAGTGTGTTAATTGAAAAGTCATGTAATGGGTATGAGTTACTCTACTATAAATAAAGTAACAATGCATGAAGTTAGTGTGCCAAATGCAATAGAATCTCCTTTAATTTATCTAGTCTCCACTCTATTTTGCTAACAAAGTGGTACCAGAGCTTAGGCTCTAGGAGTTGAGAGAACACTTAGTAAGTTGAGATGGCTAGCAATGCCTTGAATTTGTTTCAATTCCCTTGTCTTACCAATGGAAATTATGATAATTGGTGACATTGCATCCCAAAATGCTTAGGAGGTTATGGAAAAAGGTTATACCTAACCTAAAAATGAAGATACCTAGTCACCAAATAAGAAGGAGACTTTGATGAGGATGAAGAAGACATTGTTCCGACAGCTGAAAACAATAGGACTTATTCACGGTATCCCACGCAAGCCCCCCAGGATACAACAAGAAACTCCCAGTAGAATTGAGACTACATAACTAGCAATCGAAACCCAGGAAGAGAGAAAGTAAAAGAAGAAGAGATGTTTTTGAGGTGTGTAAAATAGTATGAAAAGAGGTCTATATGTAGTGCACGAAAACATCATGTTACCGTTTAAAGCATTTAATAAAATAACGTTAATAATTAAAACGCTAATTAAAAGCATTAATTGTAAAATGGTAAAATAATTAAAACCGTCAACGGAAAACAATAATTTTTTGTAACTGTTGCACACTAAAAGCTGGCACGTTAAAAGAAGCATATCTCAGGTAAGGTTTGAATTTAAATTTTAAATTCAAAATAATCTCAAAAAGAATTGATTAAATATCAATGTAAAAACTATACAAGGCCCATTCTTACACACTCAGAAGGGGCAAATCAGTAGATTTGCACTACAAGAGGCCCACGAGGCCCAAGCTCATGCGTGCAAGACTTCCACCTCTTACTAGCCACTTTGTAAGCCTTTATCTCAAGATGATATATAAACATATGAAACAAAGCTATTCTAGGCAATGTGGGACTTTGCCTTTCGAAATACCCTTTAAAAGCTTCAAAATACAACAAAAGAATGATCAACGAGCACTTACCTTCATCTATCAAGGTTTAGATGAAGCCATGTTTAAGATGGTGTCCAATCCATTTCCAAAAAAGCTTGAGACATTTTGAAGACCTCCCTTGGAAGAAGGAGAAATCAATATGTTCTAGGAGTTAGTCGCTTAAGCAAGACTACCCTTCGCTTAAGCGAAACTAATACTCAATCGCTTAGGCGACTGAGCTCGTAAGGAAAACCACCTCTATGTTGCCTCCCTTTCTTAAGCAAGAATAGGGCTTGCTTAAGCGATGAAAATTTCACACTTAAGTGACAACGAGCCTCGCTTAAGCGAGTGGGGCTTGAGAACAAATCGAGCTCTAGTGGCCGCTTGCTTAAGCGGTGAGGGTGGCTCGCTTAAGCAAGAGTCCGCAATTTTGCATATCACAGGGGTCACATTTGAGTGTGATCCTTTTTCCATGAATGCAACCCAACAACCCAAATCCTCCATAAATGATAATAACTAAAAACATCATGTAAGGTAATTAAAATAACTCACGATACATGTAAACCTCCCAAAATCCCCAAATCTTAGGGGGTAAGGTTCAATACCCATGACATAACCCAACTCATCATGAATCCCCCAACAATCACAAGATGAAAGGGAAGAAAATGGTTAAGGAACACTCACGAAAGACCTCCAAAACAAGGAAGATGAGTGGGGGAGTGTGGGTGTCCTAGCTTCCTTCTTCTTCTTCCTCTTATTTATCCTGCTTCTCTTTTCTCTTTTCTTCTTTCTCTATTCTAAAAATTTGATTTTGTGTGTGTGTTAAGTGTAGGTGGGAAGGGTTTTGGGGGCTAAGTGATGAGGACACAACTAAGGGCAAGGACCATGAAGCACTTGAAGGGCCCATGACCAGAGGCAGACTTAAAAAGGCCCAACACGTCGAAGAGACAAGGCTGGTCATTTGTATAGCTGCCATTGATGATGACTGAAGGCCGGCCCATGTCCCCATAATTTTTATTTTATTATTTAATTATTGCAATTTTTATTTTATTGTAATTTTTTATTTTATTATTTAATTATTGGCAGTTATGTCCCCATAGTGAACTATATGTATTTTCGTCCAACATGAATAAAGCACTTTTGGCAGTTTTCAAAATACGTGAGTATTCTGAGAGTTTCTCTCAAGGTTCCTGTTGAACCAAATTCTGACTTATCAAGGTTGATTCCTTGTGGCGTCAGCGTGACTTATCTTCCATCTCTGGAAGTGGCGTCCCCTCCCCGTCGGCAACCCTGTACCAAGCGATCCACCCCGTAAGGATCACGTCATCTGGTATCAGAGCCTGAAGCACTTGAAGGGCCCATGACCAGAGGCAGACTTAAAAAGGCCCAACACGTCGAAGAGACAAGGCTGGTCATTTGTATAGCTGCCATTGATGATGACTGAAGGCCGGCCCATGTCCCCATAATTTTTATTTTATTATTTAATTATTGCAATTTTTATTTTATTGTAATTTTTTATTTTATTATTTAATTATTGGCAGTTATGTCCCCATAGTGAACTATATGTATTTTCGTCCAACATGAATAAAGCACTTTTGGCAGTTTTCAAAATACGTGAGTATTATGAGAGTTTCTCTCAAGGTTCCTGTTGAACCAAATTCTGACTTATCAAGGTTGATTCCTTGTGGCGTCAGCGTGACTTATCTTCCATCTCTGGAAGTGGCGTCCCCTCCCCGTCGGCAACCCTGTACCAAGCGATCCGCCCCGTAAGGATCACGTCACTAAGGGTGTAATATCCCTCGTTACATTACACTGAGACATACATAAAACGCTTTGTATTTAATTTAAATAAAACTCTTGTTTAATTTTTTTCATGAAAATCCATGTGAATTTTTCGCGTGTTGAAAACATCTTTGGATAACTGTGGAAATTAAAACATAAGCAACAATATGAAAAGAAATACAACTTAATCATTATTCAAGATGTTCTTACAAAGTTGATAAACATAACTGAAGGTTAATACAACTGAAATATCCAAAAGATAATTCATGAAAGCAACATAAGATAACTACAAATAGAGAACACTGACCAACCTACCTTATCATAGCAGCACCTAACATAAATCTAGTCGCCACCGTCATCATCGATCTCAGTAGGATGACGGTCATCGCCCCCAGGTATAAGAGGTGACGGAGGTGGACATATGTACTCATCGGCGAGTGTAGGATTCACAATAGGCTGCTCCTAGTTAGGTACAGAGAATATTCCACCAGGAAAGGTAAGGTCAGCTGATACTATCGGTGTGCCTATTATTGGTGGGTTAAGAATGATGAGATCTCCTTGATAGTAACATCTACCATCGCCTCTATGGAAAAACCACTGTCCAATCGGGCTGAACGTTACTTCCATGTTCCATGCTGCTGGGTCCATCTATGTGTAAAAATATAAAGGGAAATGGGGTGAGGTCGTATTCTTTCGATGTCACCCCATGGAAAGAGTAGAGAACTTTTCTCATTCTAGTACACAACAAACAACAAAGAATATACAAATATATAAATATATATATATATAGTAGAAACGTCTAGACATCCTAAATCTCATCCCGTCATCATCATCTTCTTTACATCATCATCACTGTATGGATCCATACTCTCGGTTGATCAACCACTGATCACGATTCAACCTTCGGGAAGCGATGGGGAGTAAGTATACCTCAACCCTGCCACAGTCCCATACCTGTGCAGTCAACCTTTTTTTTAATTGTTTCACTCAAAATTTACAATGTCATTGCTACCTTTTAGTAGTGGGGGAGTCTTTGGTAATGATTGTTTAGGTATAACAATTAATTGCTTTCACTAGTCACTAGTCTAGTAAAATTAGGTGTGAAATTTGAATATTCTTTCAATTTCTATGTGTGAGAAAATGTATCAAATTATGTGCATGATTATAAAAAGAAAAAAAGAAAAATGACAGAAAATCATAATTTTCAACAATTCAAATGTAAATTTATTTTTAGTCTTTGACTTTAAATATGGAAGAAGCCTTGTTATTCTAATGATATTTATTGATATATAGGTTCAAATGCAATTGGGGATTAAATTATAAGTGCTTTATTTAATCTTTACAGTATCACCACATTTTATTTTCCTCTTTCATTGAACAAAATGAAAATAATCCTATCTGAATTCAGCTTTATGATAATCTTACCTGTAATTTTAATCTTTTTTTTTTGTAGAATTTCAATTTATTTAGCTTAACAACTGAGTTAATGATTCAATCTGCTAGAGATATATCATAGAATTAACAAGTAATAATGTCATGTATCAACAGGAACTATGCGCCTTCTGTGGCCTATCAGAATTAAAATTGCAATTGCATTTTTGCATAAGGAAGCTTCAAGGCCATTGATTTTTCAAGAGTTCAAAACTTCTAATATCCCATTGGATGTGGTAATAACCTAAATTTTGCATTGATTTTTCAAAAGTTCAAAACTTCTAATATCCCATTGGATTGGTTCTTGTTCCATCGCTTGTGTACATGTTTCTCTCTTTTTGGTTAATATATTGGTGTGCTGTTGGGATCAGTGGCTCTTTGAGTGCCAACATAGTTGGGATTCTCTTATGCTTTTGATGGCTTTGCATGCCTTTTTGACTTTTAAAAAAAGGTGGGAAAACTCTACATTTATGGAGTCCTAAGATCCCTTCAAGGAAATGTTCACACGTGGTGCACAAGAAGATAACACCAATGAAGAGGTTTCATATATACGACTTCTCCAGATGTCAAAAAATTGTGAGAACCCAAATTAGTCATCCCCAGAAGAAGTCTTTTTGTTCAATAACATAAACAACTTCATACCTAGCAATGAAATAGGCCTTGGATGTGTTCTTCTTAAACCAGATGATACTTCTGGATAGAAGGGTGAATAGAAGTATCATCTGGTTTAAGAAGAACACATCCAAGGCCTATTTCATTGCTAGGTATGAAGTTATTTATGTTATTGAACAACAAGACCTCTTCTGGGGATGACTCATTTGGGTTCTCGCAATTTTTCAACATCTGGAGAAGTCGTATATATGAAACCTCTTCATTGGTGTTATCTTCTTGTGCACCAGCTATGAACATTTCCTTGAAGGGATCTTAGGACTCCACAAATATAGACTTTTCCAACCTTTTTTGAAAAGTCAAAAAGGCATGCAAAGCAATCAGAAGCATCAGAGAATCCCAACTATGTTGGCACTCAAAGAGCCACTAATCCCCAATAGCACACCAATATATATTAATAAAAAAGAGAGAAAAATGCACACAAGTAGGGGGACAAGAACCAATCCCACAAACAAAACAACTAAGAGTACCTATAGGAAGGAAGCAAATTTCTATTTCTATTGAAATCATGATATATGAAGGTCGGTATAGTATCCCACCAGCAAAAATGAGTAAGATTAGATCCATGAGAGGCTAATCTATCTGCACAAGTGTTACCCTCTCGGAAAATGTGTCCCACTATGAAAGTCATATTGGAAGTTAGGAGTTTACATTTAGACCACCTATTTCGAAGATGCCAAGGAACAAATTCATGATTTGTTAATGCTTGAACTAACAAAGAATCACACTCCAGCCACAATTTGTTCTACCCTTTTTTATGAGCAATCTCAATGGCTGTGATGGCAGCCATCATATTAGCAAAAAAAAAAAACATTTTAAAAACCCAGATGAGAAGCAAAGCAACCCAAACCATAAATACCTATGTATCAAAGATTACCTTTTGCGGCCCCATCCATATTACATTTGACCCAACCACATTTTGGAGGGAACTAATCAACCTGCCTAATCATGGGATTTTTCGAAGGGCGACATTGTACTGAGAGTGCTTTAACAATACTGAAATAGAAGATGTTTGAAGACATAGTAGCAGTGTTGGTTGAAGCTGATAACCGGACCTTGGCAATGCTGCTGTTTTTAATGAACTGCAGATTCACTTTGTAGTCTTCAAAATGAATTTTGTTTCTAGTTTTCTAGATTTCTTCGACCGTGAAGATGATTGCAGCGAGGATAATGTTTGCTGCCTGAGAAGAATGTCTTGAGGAGCGCATTTTAAGGATGTCAGGTGCTGATGACGTGTCAATGGTGCAATTTAGGAGGGACTGCAACCAAGACCAGAGCTGAAAAGCAAAAGAGCATTTAAGAAAAAGGTGATTTGAGGATTCATAATCTGCTTTTACAAAGACAACACATATATTACCTCTATTGATTCATTCTTCAAAATCAATGATTTGACATTCCTGCAAATTTTTTCAGTCCTTCAAGTGTATATGTACTCCTTTTATTAAAATCATAACACCAGCGTTACTTTACTCAATTTTAATCTTTCTAAATAAAACTTAGAAAATAATCTAAATAAAAGTGATAATTGTCAATTTGACTTGTGGTTATGTACTGAAAATTTACACACTTTTTTTTATATCTAGTATCCATTTGACTTGTGGTTATGTATGCTTGCTAGCAGGACTCTTATTATTCATAAAATAAAAATAGCAGATAGAAAGTTTAGATTAAATGATTCAGGAAAGGATGCATTAATATTAAAGGAAAGTGAAAATCATTGTTGAATAGTTAATAGCACAAGAATTGCTCCTGAGAAAGTTCTCTATGGCATTTTATTGCTTCCTCAATAATACCTTTTTTTTAGGTTTTATAATAACAAAAAAGAAAAATATAGATTAAAGGAAAGACTTATGAAAAACATAACATTTTGATGAATTTCATTAACTTTGATAAAAAAAATAAAAAATAAAAATGACAAACAAAACTTATAGTTGGAGCACATACATTTATAAATATTCATGGTTTTTTAACTTGAATGTTTTAAAGCATGGTGTTTTTTATACCCTCTAATTAATATGGTCTAATTACGATGAATGTTTTAGTTTGAATGATTAGAAGACCAACCTATAGATGATTCATTGTTGGAAAGAAAACTTAACTACAGGTAATTACCTTTAAAACTTCATGTTGTCGTTAAATTGAGTTACAATTTTCAATTAACAAAAGAGATGATTATGGAAAAATTAATAGAAAATTCAGAACATGTTGGGGTATTTAACAAGAATATTAATATATATTAAATAAATTTCCATATTTCTGAATAAGAATCCGAAATGACAAATAAAAACTTTAAATTAATATATAAAATTTCCATCTCACTTTTCTCTTTAGTCTTTTTCACTTTTCAATTAATGTCAACACGATAATTCATCTAAACTCCTCAATTCTATTTTTTTTATCTTATTTTTTGTTAACCTATTTCCCTTATTTATTTGTCTCTTCTTCCTCAAACACCTTAACTCATCCCTTTCAGTACATCGCTCACCTAATCTCTCTCCTAGACTCTTATTGCTGCAAACTTCTAATTCTTATATTCCTCAACTATTCCTTTCCCCAAAGCAGCCTATCCTCGTTATCATTAGATCTAGTCTTGACGGATCTACATCCTTCGTACTCTATGCCTCAACGACTTTTCTTGGCCTTACAAAAAGCTACTTTGGCACTTGGTCAAATAAGGTAACCGCGCACTAAAAGAAGCATGATTATCGTTAGAGGCGGATGAACGTATAGGGTAATGGGGGCAATTGCCCCCACAAAGGTTTTTTTTTAACCTAGACATATTTAACAAAAAAAAAATTGCCCCCATAAAAAAATAAGTGTTGCCCCCATAAAATATTTTTTTTAAAATGAATGTAAAAAGTTATAAGAGATAAAAGAGAGAAAAAATTTGTACTAATTTTATCACTTTATCCTTTCGGTTTTTACTATTTTTGCTTCTCTAATACTAAATACACATAGTGAAATGTTGATTTGTTTGGCTAAGTTTTATCCATTGGAATTTTCTTGTCGAGCTTTTGGGACTTGATAGTCAACTTGAAATTGTTATAGATATTGTTTTGATGATCAATTTTCGAAGTTAAATAGGATCATTGATAGGAGTTATAAGGTTGACTTGATGGTTGGAAAGAGGGGATTAAGGGAGGAGGGGGAAGAGGTTGTGGGTTTGAATCATCCCACTAACATTCTAATAAAAACTAACAACTAACATTGAGTGATAAAAAAATTAGGATCCTTGATCTTTCTAAAGTGTTAGTGAAAACTAGAAAGCATATTATGTACCCGATGATATTTTACTTTTGATTTTTGAAGTTACCTTTGAGTTTGCTCGTGGCAACTACAACGATTGAAACATTTTTCTCTGTAATGAATTTTCTAAAGAATGGAATGCACAATCATACAAGAGATGAATGGTTAAATGATTATTTGGTTACATTATAGAATGATATATTTTATAGTATTGACAATAAAAAAAATCATACATTTTCAAAATATGAAAATGCATAGAGGGCCATTGTAATTTGTAAATATTAAGTATTTTGGATTTTTTGCTCTAAGATTATGTATTTTATAAAAGCTTATAATACATCTTTAGAAAGGGATAAAGAGACTAAACTTCATACTGAGGATTAGTCTTAGAGCCGATCCAAATAACCAAAGTTCATGAGAATATTTCAGGGTCCCATTGAAGAGCCAAAGACTCTAGTTACGATAATATAAAAAATAATATTCTTCTTCTGTAAAAAAATATTATACGCTATTTTTTTGCCCCCACTAAAGAAATTTTTTGGATCCGCCATTGATTATCGTGGTTGATTGTAGTATGTTGTAAAATTGAAATAATCGCCTTTTTCTTTGCATATTCAAATTTGGTATGGATATGATTTTTCAAATATTTGTGCATCATTGACCTCAATTGGTCTCACCTTTTAAAGGTAGCAAAATAGGTTACTTCACCTGATGCAGGTTGCAAATTATAGCAGGTTGGGGAAAAAAGTTCTGGATTTAATTTGGGCTTCTAAAATAAAGCTCCAATGCAGTGAAAGTTCTTTTTTTTTCCTGGTACTTGCCTAGTTTTTATGGGCTACGCTGAGATCAGACCTTGACTAGATCAGGCTAAAAAGGCTTGTGTTGTCTAGACAAATAAAAAAGGCTTACGTTAAATTAAAACTCAAAATTTAAAGCCCAGACCCTACATATCATTTAGCGGGTTCACACGAGTCCGACTAGCGTGGCCTATTTTGCCACCTCTATCACCTTCTACAACCATTTCATGTCCTAAACTAGTTTTCGTTAATTTATCTTAAAATCTATTTTTGATAATTTCATATATTTTTACAAATTTATCACATATAAAGATTCATCACCAGCAATATCTATTTACCACCACCTTCTTTCATTTTTTAGATTTTACAATAACAAAAAAAGATAAATGTTGAAGAAAGGAAAGACTTATGAAAAGCATAACATTTCAATGAATTTTACTACCTTTGAAAAAAAAATAACACGTGACACTTATATATCAAGGAGGTTATGGCCTCAACACACACTCGTGCTCGTGCTCATGCACACACACGTGTAAAGATTCATGGTTTTTTAAATTGATTATTAGGCATGGTCAACACTTCATGATTTTACAACCTTTTGTTTTTCCTTGTTTGGGGCAATTGAATCTTTTTGATGTGATTCACGTGCTGACCCTGGTGGTCAGCGCACATAATCTAAGATAACACTACATTAGACATTTAGAATTAATTTTTGTTATAACATGAATATACTCTTTTGAAAAAAAAATGCTCTAGAAGCCGTTAGAGGGTACTTTATTATATATTATTTTAACATCCAAATTATACGTAGTTTTACTCTTGCATGTTGTATAGTACAAGTATAATATTTAAGTCTTTTGGAATTTTAGAAGTTTTATTTAATATTATAAATTTTTAAAGAATAAAATGTCAAGTTAATATTTAAAAATATATATATATACTTAGAAGTGACGTTGGAACCATTTTCTTTACCATTTTATTATGTCAAATAAGAATCGCCCCCATCCCCAATTTTATGGTGTCTCTTTATTTTTTGTCATTAGAACCAATGTCCTTATTTTTGTCTTATACTTTCTTCCTTATGTACAATCAAGCTTTACGAATTCTGTAATAGATATTGTACGTATACATATTGTTGCTAAATATTCAAAATCCTTAATTTTACTTTTATAGTCTTTCCACAATTACTACAATTGATATTGAAAGTGGTAACACCCCGAAATCATTTTTTAATTATATATATATATATATATATATATATATATATATATATATATAATGTCATGTGACTTTTTAAAAAACTCACATGACTTAGTGTATTTTAATCTTGACTATTCAATATAAGATCTAGTGGTCAATATTTATTCCTCTCACTCTTATATAAAATAAGTCCTCGATCTCACTATATACATATACACATATATATATATATATATATATATATGTGTTGGTTTAATAAATTAAATAATTATGATGAGTAAAATTCTTTGGGCTTTGGGAGTGAGAAAATGGGTTTCAATAGATTAAGAAGACTTTTGTAAGGTTATTGGGTTTTATGTTAAAATGTAGTTTTTGTAAAAAATAAAAATAAAAAAGGGTTATATTGGCTTGGGTTGAGTTTGACCAGCTTCTTGTTAGAGCCCTATAGGTTTTAGTTTAAAACCAAACGCATCCCTTACGTTGGTCATATTGAAACCCTTGTGCTGTAATTTCTCACGTAATAGGATAGGCTTAATTGCCTAACTATAGGTTTATGTGATCTTTCCTTTCATGGGTTTTGGTTTATTTCACCCATGTTTTTGTTCTCCTTTCTTTTTATTTAATAAAATTTGGGTATGCTGCTTTTGGTGGATAATGTCAGGGGTACCAACCATCCTGGTTGGGATGCATGTCATTATTTATACCTTGGCATGCCTTGTGTCCATAAAAAAAAAGGAGAGAGAGAGAGAGGAGCAATCCATGACAGATAACCAAGCAGGATGCTTCAATGAAGGTAGACTGAGTGCATAAGTTACAACTTGGTTAGCATTAGCAATAAATGGTTATCTGTTTAGTCTTATGGGACAAATTAGTGTGAGGCACTCAAATAAAGTGCTTGATTATTCACTCTTTGGTAATTCAAAGGACATTTAGTTTTAGGTGTAGAAGTAGGTTGGCTAAACTGATAATGGATCTTTCTATATGCAATTCACATTGTTCACACTTTGGTGTTCTGGTGGTGCTTCTATGTTTTCACTCTCTGTATGTACTTTCTTTTTCTTCAGAAGCAAGGCAACTCAGATTTTGTAATGCTTCAAAAACTAAGCTGTATTTCTGGCCTGAGGGATCAAATGCATGGTATCCTTCACGAGCTGGTGCTTCTTCATTTGGTAATTCCATGTTCCCTAATACAACAGGAAACTTACCCAATTTCAATCACCAAGCTTCCCAATGCATCCTTATGGAAATACTAGTGCTATTGCTGGTGGTGGTTGTAACCCCCCTTCTAATAAACTTTAATTTAGCTATCTAATTTATAGTATACATAATTTTTCTAATACATTCTATTAAAATCTAAAATATATTCAAATTTACATCACTAAAATTTTACAAAAACATTTTTTTATAAAATGATCTATTACTAAAACTATATTTTTTTCTATCCCAAATTTTCCCTTCCTATAGCTCTGGAATTATCTGCATCTTCTCTTCTAACTCTTCTTCCTTCACCTGAAAACAAAACTTCCCTAAAATCTAGGGACAAAATTTTACCGGATCAGGCATTTAATTTCTAATACATAGAAAAACAATCACAATCAATGACATTTCATTTCATAACTAAGAATTCGCATAAATAATGCAAATGCAGTATGCTTTATGAAAATGCAAGTTTATAAAGCAGATATAGTTTTGACTCAAAATCCTTTTGACTCAAAAATTCTTTTGACCATAAAATCATTTTGACCCTGCTCCATGGAGACTTCCCCTTTGAGTGTTTAGTAAGAAACTGGCCTACCATTACTATTTGTAATTTAGCTATCAGCCCCTACTAAACGCGAATAAGGTAGCAGAATTAGGAGATCAAGATACCCGGAAGGCCACCACGGCAGCATCTCTGTCCAGATTACGGCCACATGTGGAATTGCCAATACCCTTCACCCCACAGACTATATAATCACAGACTATACAATCCTGTCTAACTTACTCTGCTCACCCATTTCTCAGGACTATCAAATTCTCAGTTCATCAATTCTCAATTTATCTTTTCAAATACATAACTACTGCAGTCTCGGTCAGTCATCACAGTCCTGGAAATCAATTCCCCCAAAAGTATTCATTTTCCATGACTACCGCAGTCCCGGTTAGTCAACAAAATCATTCTCATTTATCAAACTCATTTAAAATCTTTATTTTTCTCTCAAAAGACTCGTGATCATGCAATATGATAATGATGCTAATAAGTAAATAATTATTATTAAACAATCACATAATAATTATAGAAATTCAATAATTAACATTATAACATTAACACTTTAATAAAATACCAACTAGTTCATTACTATGTAAAATTACTAAACTATCCTTGATATTTTCTAAAATTCCAATTTTGCCCTTGATCTTTTTATGAAATTCCGAATATGTTCCTAATTGTTCTAGAACCTATGAAATTACCTAATTACCCTCAATCTTTTTATAAAATTCCAATTGTGTCCTCTAAATGTGAAATTACTAAATTACCCTTACTATTTTATAAAATTTCCAATTTTACCCTTGATATTTTCCTAAAATTCCAATTATGTCCTCAAACTTTCTAGAATATGTGAAATTACCATTTTGCCCTTATACTTTTTAATTATTGCCAAAAATGCCCTTAAACTTTTTATAAAATTCCCAATGTGTCCCTACATGTAAAATTACTATTTTTCCCTTGGTTAATTGAAAATTTCCACATAGTATCCCTTGCAAACTAACCATAGCCGAATGGTCTTGATACCATTTCCAACAATTTTTCTCAAAGTTCCAACATCAAATTCAACACAACCAAGCCAATTTCAATCAAGAACAAATCAATTCAAGGTTCAATCAATCACAACACATCATGATATCAACCAAAACATTCATTCAACCATCAAATTTCAACTTATTTTATCAAAGATATAAAAGCCCTAATTTAATTTCATCTTTTAATATTTCTTGATCAAATCTTGAAATTAAACCTAAGGACATGTTTCTCCTACTTCCAATTTGTTTAAATTGAAATTAAATGCCAAGATCCTTACCTAGAATCCTTAGTTTGATGAAGAAATCCCTTGAACCCTTTTCTCCCTTTCTCTCTTGTCTTTTGAAATTTTTGAGATTTTCTCCCAAATCTCATCTCTTTGGCCAAAGGTATATTGAAATTTGGGAGGTTTTGGTTGGTTTAATTCTTGGAATTGGAAGAAAGGATGAAGGTTTCATGGAGGGGCTGCTGCTGTCTTAAACCCACGGTTTTGGTTTTGTGAGGAGAGATAGATTGTAAGCTTTTTATTTCTTTTGATTTAAATAAATTTTATTCACCCAATTTAATTTTCTTCACACGTCCAGCTGCTGGCCTTTGGCAGTCCCTTTGGTCACCAATTTCAGCCACTTGGACGGCCAATTCAAGTCCCCAACGTGAGTAGCCAAGCTTTTGGTCAATTTGTCAAAAAAGTAGGTAATTAGTAGACTTTTTAGAAGATTTAGGGCTTTTCTAATTATCTTACAAACTAATTTGAATTAGAAGAAACTAACACCACCATTAGATTCCTCACTATCAAAAATCTTGGGGTAGTGTCTTACTTATCTCTTAATCAAAGTCTAATTAGCTTAATTTAATTAGATTAGAAACTTTGAGTTGTCAAATTTTGATTGGCTAATACGTTAAATTTAATTTTTTCTTAGTTAAACATTTTTAATAATTATTCTAAGTATATGACAATTATTAGATAATTTCATAGATGTCATACAAATTTTATCTTAATTTTCTACCTTAAAATTTTATCGTAATAATTTCACAGAGTTCTAACTTTCAGAAAATTCTAGCAATTCGAAATTAGCATTTTACTTTCGCAACTGTATATATTTTAAATCTATATTCAATTATCTATTTATTATATTACAGTTTACTCCAAAATTTTACACTGGAAAAATTATCCTAGACAGTTGTCTGACACAACTGTCCAGTCAAACAAGTAATTCATTTCTCAACTGTATATATTAAATCTACATTAAATTCTTTATTTATTAAAGTACAGTTTAATCCAAAATGTTATACTGGAAAATTTATCTTGGACAGATGTCTGACACAACTGTCCAGTCAACAAACAATTCAAACAAAAACAAGGATATCAAAAGACTTAGAAAATTTTACTGAGTAGAACTGTATTAATTTTATTATGAAAATATGTACAGAAAGTTTCTATAAAATACAGCATATAGTTTCTCATAATATTTATATAAAAATATTTACAAATGGTAACATAATAAAAATGAGGGTGTTACAGTGGTGCTAGTACTGCAACTGCAAGTAATGATACTGGTTGGCCAAATCCAAGCTCCTTGCGGAGGAGCCATGTCTATGAATATTTTGAAGGAGCTCAGCCACAAATTGAACTTGGGTCCAGTTATCCAATTTATAAAATACCAGTAGGATCATCACTCATGAGGTTGGATGCATCTTTCCTAACCTTCCATTCCTTGTCAGCTCCCTCTACAAGTATGTTTCTCTTTTTCATTCTGACAATTAAAAATATGAGAGTACTTAAGTGGCCAATAATTGTACATGATTTGGTATCTCTCTTTATTTTTCGCAGGGAATAATCAACCACAGTCTCATGCTTCTAGTTGTAGGAAGGTCGACGATGTTGATGGATCCTCAAATATATCTCTTCCCGCATTTGCCCTTGATTCTTATAAGTTGAGAGGCTCAATGTTGGCTCCTGGTAGAGACTCTGAATGGCAGAAAGTGGACACTTTTTTGAAAGCTGCTACTTATTCACAACAAAATTTGCAGGTCAAACATCCAGAATACACATACTTTGTTAGCCATAGTTCTCAGTGGAGATGATGAAGAATATGATTCAAAATATTCTTCAATATACTCAGAGTCAGAAAAGTTCCTGCAATAGATAGAATGGAATGTGATGAAAGTGAATTGCCATGCATGAAACCCTCTTACTAATTAGAATGGAATGTTGTTTATAATTGCACTATATTAAAGTCCACGAAAGGCTATAGGCAATAGGAATCTATATGCCTTAATTAAGAGTAAAGGCATGAAATAAGTGTTGCATATATAGGAAATTGAGACTATTAGGCCCCACTTTTTTGTTGATTCCTTGTTTGGGATTTTGTGGATTGAAAGTTAATATTTGAAGCATAAAATGGATTTATGGTCTTGAGTTACACGAGTAGGAAGTTTAGCAAAGACAAACCGCAACATTTTCATATTTGTGAACCCCATTTTCTTACCCTCCATCTATTTGATAAAAATACAAAAGGAAGTTTTCAGCTTACAATGTTGTTTAAATTGTTGTTTACAACAATTAAATTTTGTTGTTTTGACTAGATATAACTTTTGATCATTTAGATAGCAAACGGCGTGTTTTACAACCTTTAAATTATGCTCTTTATTATTTATATTTATCTTAGTTTGATTAGTATCATCTTTTAGAATAAAGGGTCCTTCTATCTTGCAAAATTTTCATCTTGTAAAGATTTTAATTTATTTTTAGGGTAAAATATGTTTTTGGTTCCTCATTTTATCTTAATTTCTATTTTTAGTCCCTCAAATTGTTTTGTTCTATTTTTAGTCCCTAACAATAATTTCAACTATTAAGTGATGACATGGCGGACATAAACTGTGTGTGAAAATTTCCTAATTAAATTTCTAGTGACTTTTAACTGCTAAAAATTGAGACTATTAGGCCCCACTTTTGTAACATTTCTTGTGATTTCAGAAAATCTGGGATTCGAGGTTTTTATTTTTTTATTATTTTTTTTAAATTTATGATGACATCACTTAACAGTTGAAATTAATGTAAGGGACTAAAAACAAAATGAAACAATCTTTTAGGGACTAAAAACAAAGAAAAATTTATGTGGGACTAAAAACAGAAATCAAGATAAAATGAGGGACCAAAAACATAGTTTACCCTTAGTTTTATTACGGGTTGCTAGTGTAACGAAGGATTTTATAGGATTGTTTCAGTTTAATCAGTTGTATCGAGTTTAAGTACTAGATATATGCTGCTACATTAAATATTCAGAGGGATAACTTTGTCGCTTATAATAGTTTTACCTAATTCGAGTAAATTTATCTCAAGTAAAAGATACATGTGATACACACACACACATACATATGTATGTATGTATGTATGTATGTATGTATGTAATAAATAAAGTACACACAAGAAGGGAGAGTTGACTTGTGTGTAAGTGATCTTTTTAAATTAAAACTTTTCTCAAATGTTAAGCAGATAGAAGAGAAAATCGTCCAATGAAAAAGTGGAGGATAAGGATAAGAAAATCACGCGGAGCTTTTATCCTGGTTCACTCTTAAGTCAAGATTTTCGTCTACTCCCCTCAACATGAAGGATTTTCACTAACCAACACAGGTTAAATGCAAGTATTTTACCTAGCCTCTTCATCCAATGTTTGTGCATAATGAGTATAAACAGACTTACATACAATTGAGGTTGGGCAAATAATTTTTTAACTTGGAGAAAATATATATAGGTGCCATAATTTTTTATAATTTTCCTTGTCTACCTTTATGTTTTCGTGAAAAATGCAATTTAAGCACATGAAATCAAGTTAAAATAATGACAAAGTATTTAATTTTGTGAAAATATATTTTAAATATTTTTGTATATATCGTCAAATGATAATAATCATTACAATAAGAATAATTGCTATGGTATGGTGCATATGGAAATATATATATATATATATATATATATATATATATATATATATATATATATATTGCCTTTAATTTAATGGGGTGTTTATTAAATCGAATAAATCCAATAAAAATAATTAATTGATTAAACAAGTTTGATTAATTCATTCATTCACATTTAAATTTGAATTAAATTAATTATAATTGGTTCACTTTTTAATTTTTTTAACTCAAACTAATCTTATTATCTGATCAATTTATTATATTTTCTTTAAAATGTAAATTTAATTATTTAAAGAATTAGTATTTAAATTTTCCTCTATTGTTATTTTTTCCATTCATTTTGGCTGTCTTATTTAAAATTTTAGAGTGGCCTTGGTTATGTTTATTGTCCAATTTCTTTAACGTTGAATTTTACTGTCGTCTAAAATTATTGAAGAATAAAAAACTTTTGAATTTAGTGTAGTATTAAATTTAGTTTGTATATAAAAAAATTATGTAAAAATGAAAACTTGAAAATATAATAGGTTACTTTTTATCACATTTTGCCCAAATCAAACTAATTCAACAACTTAAACTAATTTAAAAAAAAATAAAATCAAATAAACTCAATCAATTAAATTTTTTTATTTAAATTTAAATTTTATTTACTTTAAACTCGAGACAAACAAATCAATAAATAAACACTTTTACAAATTAGGATTCTTCCTTATACCTTGGGGGTTTAACCCAAGCTCATTTTTTAAGAAATATTGAAAAACATTTTACCATGGAATATCTTTTTCAAAAATAACTGAGCACGAGAAAGGCAAAGCGGGAAGAGTATAACATTTTGTTAAAAAGAATTTAGTTATCAATTAAAAGAGAAATGGGCCCATATCGGAAAGGCCAAAAATCAAAGTTGGGAGGGAGTTATCTAGGGAATGAAAAAGAGAAACTCTGAAATATACAGCCTCTTAAAAGCACAATAAAATTAAAAAAAGTAACATCTGTAATTTGGATGAAAGAAGCCAAAATCCAGTTTGAAGGACCCAAGAACAATAGTAGGAAAATCAGTAACATGTATTTATTTTAATAATTTTTAAAATTTAATTGAATAGTAAATTAAAAAAATATGTTGAAAAAACCTAAAGGAATATTGTTACATCCCTCATTTTTTGAACTTGGACCATTATCACTAGTAGGTTTGATGTGAATTTCATGTTTACATTTAGAGTTTGTTACATACTGATGAGACATTCCGAGGTTACCAAATATTGTTGAGCATCGGGACAAAGAAATGGAGTTACCTTTTAAAGTTTGTTTCTTGCTCTTGTCATGTGCTATTAAGCTTTACGAATTCTGCAATAGATGTTGTAAAGTTGCATTTTATTGTTAAATCGTTTATCAGTATCTTCAATTACACTTTTATAGTCTCTCTACAATTCAATTGATAACAAAAGTTCAAAATGTAAATATATGTATATTTCACTTCCTGTTTGAATTAGTGCTTTTGCTGCTAATCCAAAAAGTGGTGGATTGTACCTCTCCTATCCATTATCGCTTAAAGATGTGAAATTGAGAAATAAAAATGAAAGTCTGACCACCACATTAAGATAAAATTGAATGTCTGACCACCACATTTAGATAAAATCAACAATTTTGTTTGTTGCTTTCATGTAACTTGACCATCTCTTGGCAAACACTGCAGCTACTACCTTGGCTTTAAAGGGATGTTGTAACAAGATAAAGTAGCTGTACTTTGAAAGTCTGACCAACACATTAAGATTGCTTCATATCCTCTACACTTGGGCAAATTTGATAGAGTCCTAAATTTTGATAAAAATATAAATGGAAGTGTTTAGCTTACAGTCTTGTTTTAATTGTGTTTACAACCTTTAAATTTGTTGTTTCAACTAAATACAACTTCTGATCATTTAGATAGCAAACAATGTGTTTTACAACCTTTAAAACTTTTCTCAAATGTTAAGCAGATAGAAGAGTGTGTTTCGACTAAATAAAACCTTTAAAATTATGTATGTATGAAATAAATAAAGTACACACAAGAAGGGAGAGTTGACTTGTGTGTAAGTGATCTTTTTAAAACTTTTCTCAAATGTTAAGCAGATAGAAGAGAAGATCGTCCAATGAAAAAGTGAAGGATAATGATGAGAAAATCACACAGAGCTTTTATCATGATTCACTCTAAACTCAAGAGTTATGTCTAGTCCCCTCAACACAAAGGATATTCACTAACCAACACAGGTTACACGCAAGTATTTTACCTAGCCTCTTCGTCCAATGTTTGTGCATAATGAGTAGAAACAGAATTACATACAATTGAGGTTGGGCAAATGCAATTTTTTAACTTGGAGAAAATTATATATAGGTGCCATAATTTTATATAATTTTCCTTGTCTACCTTTATGTTTTCGTGCAAAATGCAATTTAAGCACACGAAATAACGTAAAAAATAATGACAAAGTATTTAATTTTGTGAAAATATATTTTAAACATTCTTGTATATCGTCAAATGGTAATAATCATTACAATAAGAATAATTGCTCTGGTATGGTGCATGGAAAATATATATATATATATATATATATATATATATATATATATATATAAATATATATCTTTTTTGTCTACAATTTAATGGGGTGTTTATTAGATTGAATTGATCCGATAAAAATAATTAATTAGTTAAACAAATTTGATTAATTCATTCATTCACATTTAAATTTGAATTAAATTAATTATAATTGGTTCACTTTTTATTTTATTTTTAACTCAAACTAATCTGATTATCTGATCAGTTTATTGTATTTTTTTAACATGTAAATTTAAATATTTAAAAATTTAGAATTTAAATTTTCCTCTATTTGTATTTTTTTCCATTTATTTTTGCTGTCTTATGTAAAATTTTAGAGTGGCCCTGGTTATGTTTATTGTCCAATTTCTTTAATGTTGAATTTTACTGTCGTCTAAAATTATTGAAGAATAAAAAACTTTTGAATTTACGGTAGTATTAAATTTAGTTTGTATATAAGAAAACTATGTAAGAAATGAAACTTGAAAATATAATAGCTTATATTTTATCCAAATCAAACTAATTGAACATGTTAGTTTGATTTGGATTAACTAATTTTTAAAAAATCAAATCAAATAAACTCAATCAATTAAATTTTTTATTTAAATTTAAATTTTATTTACTTTAAACTCGAGACAAACGAATCAAAAAACACCTTTACAAATTAGGATTCTTCCTTATACATTGGGGGTTTAACCCAGCTCATCTTTTTAAGAAATGTTGAAAAACATTTTACCATGGAATATCTTTTTCAAAATTAACTGAGCACGAGAAAGGCAAAGGGGGGAGAGTATAACATTTTGTTGAAAAGGATTCAGATGTCAATTCAAAGAGAAATGGGCCCATTATTGGAAAGGCCAAAAATCAAAGTTGAGAGGGAGTTATCTAGGGAATGAAAAAGAGAAACTCTGAAATATACAGCCTCTTAAAAGCACAATAAAATCAAGAAAGTAACATCTGTAATTTGGGTGAAAGAAGCCAAAATCCAGTTTGAAGGACCCAAGAAGAATACCAGGAAAATCAGTAACAGATATTTATTTTAATAATTTTTTAAAATTTAATTGAATAGTAAAAACAATATGTTTAAAAAACCTAAAGGAATATTGTTACATCCCTCATTTTTGAACTTGGACCACTTCCACTAGTAGGTTTTATGTGAATTTCTTGTTTACATTCAGAGTTTGTAACACACTGATGAGACATTCCAAGGTTACCAATTATTGTTAAGCATCACGATAAGGAAATGGAGTTACCTTTGGAAGTTTGATTATTGCTCTTGTCATGTGGTATGAAACTTTCAAAACTAGAATGAATGAAAATAAAAGGTCGGACAAATAATATGATTCAAAACTTACCTTTTTGAAAAATTATTTTACTTTAATAATTAATTATCAATGAGTTTTACTATTTTCACATAAGGTATTACTGTAAATTATACTCTTTAAAAAAATACTTAAGGACACATGGATCTTCTTCATATGCTAAATTGAAACACTTCTAGTGGTGACTCTCTGGGTGAGACAAAATTGAAACAAAAGAAAAAGGTGGAAGAAGTAACTTCAGCGCATCATCTGCAAGATTTTGAGATAAATTTAAATGGGGGCAGCAGCAAATACTGCTCAGTTTTTGAAGCACCACAAAATATGAGTTGCCTTGCTTCTGAAGAAAAGGAAGTGCATAAAGAGAGAAAAGAAAGAAACATCACAAGAGCATCAAAGAGTGAACAATGGGAATTGCATATAGAAAGATCCATTATCAGTTTAGCCAACCACCTTATATGAGTGCCTCACACTAATTTATCCCATAAGCCTAAACAAATAACCATTTATTCCTAACCAAGCAATCACTTATGTGTGCACTCAGTATACATTCACTGAAGCAGCCTGCTTGGTTATTTGTTTGTCTTCCTTAGACATAGTGTACAAAGCATGTGAGCAAAGAATGTTTCGTTCCCAATGTTAACGTGTTTTTATATTTAAAATTAATTATCGTAATTTTCAATTATAAATAAAAAAGTATAAGAATGATAGTATATATAGACCACTAGTTTGACTTAATTATTTAATAATAAACATTTTTTAAATATGAAAAAAAAGTTTAATAAAATAAAATAATGAACAACAAATACTATACGGTTCATTTTTTTTTTCTGCTTATCCTTTTCCATAATTGCTGGTGAACTAGAAGTTCCATCCAAAATCATTATTTAGTCTTATTAATGAGAAGATTTTTTACTTAACCTAAAATTGTCATCATCTAAATGAAAGCGTTACAACATTGTATGCATGAAAAGTTATTCAATTACCTTGAAAATGTATAGATGACGGATAAGGGAGAAAGATAACTCAGAATTAAAAAAGGGAAATAGGTTTGTAGTTTGAGAGATTGAAAATAGAGTGAAAGGGAATGAAAATTTATTCCAAATATATATGTTTAACGTAAAGACTTAATATTTATGTTTCACATATTATAATGGAAATTGGAAGAAATAAATTAGCTTAAGTCAAAATTAACATTGACATTTGTCTACATAATCTTCAATAGATTGAGCAATGATTGTTAGATTGTGGATTTAAATAATAATAATAATAATAATAATAATAATAATAATAATAATAATAAAAGATATGGTTGTTCTATGAGTAACATTCATAAGCGGTGCCCAATATTTTATCACAAATTAATTATTTAACTACCACATGGAACACAAAGCAATATACGCAGCCAACCTTATCTTCCATCCCAATATTTCATTAAACTTATTACTCTTTTTGAGTACTTCATAGCAATTCTATATAATTCTCCTTGATGTCCTTCTATTGAATTAGTTTCCAAAATTTGTCAATTTTATTTGTGTTTAAATAAAATAGTTTTTCTTTTGTTTATATTGTATTTTGTGGGATACAAGTTAAGCAAATGGGACGTTACCCTCTAATATGTGTTATGCATGTTAGCAATTTCTCATGATTGTAAATTGAGATAAATTTTCATTCTTTAATTATGTTGTCAACCCCCCCCCCCCCCCCCCCCCCCCACCTAATTAATTTTATTATTGTTATTTTCTACTTTTTAAGAGATTTCCTTTGAACTGAACTGAATCAATTTCATTAATGAAAATGACAAATAATTACATCAAACAGTAAACGCGACTCCTTCAAAATAGTCCCAAATTATAAAATATCTGGTGCCACCCTATAACCAATTTCATAAGCACTGCTTGGAAACAACAGTTGTTGCATCCTGCAAATTACTAAGAAAATGAAAAATGATACACCCAAAAGCAACATCTCTCTCTCACAAACAAAATATTTTGTTAAACTACAGTAGTTGATTCAGCTGTTCTCAATCATCAACTCATTTTTCATTTCATTCTCAACTGTCTTACTCAGCTAACTTTGTTTTCTTGCTACCGCCCTTTCGTTTTTTGCTTCCACGTTTTGCTTTCTTGCTAGGTGGTTTGCAAGGAAGACCTCCATGAAGCAAAAAGTGTATTAATTCTGGCTGGGACCGGAACTTCAGATGTGTATGCAAGTGATGATAGTACTGCATAAACAGTTGAATCTGTTAGTTATCAATGTATGCTAACATAATTTCTTATATATATATATATATTCAGAAAAAACCATTACAAACAAACTAGTTACATTAATTAGTTTCTTCTTCAAAATAGCATATATCTATATTTTGGTTTCAAATTGTGGTCAGCAAGTGTAATAAGGTTTTTGTACATGTCAGTAATGATATCATGAACATAATATGTGATCATATCATTTGTATTTGCCTATAATTTCCCATTGTATCAAGGTTTTTGAAACTCTCTACAAATGTGACTGCAACTTTAACTTAAGACCATGCATGATGTTATGATGTGGACTACAACTATGGAATAACAAAATTAAAAAAAAACATAATCTTATTTTATATTTAAAACAATTAAAGTCCAATCTTACAGAATCTTGCACTTTTTTCTCCTCGTTTGTACTTGTACTTGTGCTTGCGTAGCGTTCCCTTTTTTCCAACCGCCAATCTTGTAGTCTTTCTTTCACTGAAAATCCGGGATCATGATTCCCGCTGGTTGCTCCTTCCTTGGATTGATTTGACAATACCTGTTACAAATTGCAAGGATATATCTTTTAGTGAACAATTTATTCAATCATAAATCATTGGTTCAATTGTTCTTGTTCGTGGATCATGCATGCAAGCAAACACAAATATAAAATAAAAACAATTAAATTGGATTTGGACAACAAACTAGCTAGTAACTTACCTCCTCTAAGTCAATGTTTTCCTTTAAACAAAATTCTGGAGGTTTAAAGGAAAAGTGCACTTCAAAGACAAGCTTAGTGCTTGTCTTTCTCCCTCTTTTGCTGGGGACTGCAGGTAGGACTGATGTGTTCTCACCATGCTGGGGATTTTTGGTGGCTTTACTAATGACTTCCTGTTCTCAACTATAGATAATTAAATTGTTAAGACCTTTGTTAGAGTGAAATTCAAGGACTATATAGAGAGTTTTAATTGAGAATTCTTGGTTATTTTCATAAATAAAAATAATGAATATAGAGTACTAGATAATATTTAAAGGGGACAATTAGATTTAGTTACCTTTATTTGTTGCAGGAAGTCTTCAGTAATTCTACTTTTGGGATCCATCTACGTTGCTTGGGCGAAAATCTATTTGCTCTGACACACAAAAGAGATAAGAAGTTTTGACAAAGATGAACAACGTAACTGTGAGTAACATACCAAGGTAGAGAACATTCTCATATATATATAGACAAAGAAAGAGAAGTTTCATAACAAGACATGTACTACTCATGTGAGATGTGGATACAATGCATATCTAATTAGTACTCCAGTTTTGGTTGATTTTTAATTTTAGGGAAAAATTTTATTTTGGATTTTCACCACTATTGTATTTAATAGGAGGCATAAATTATATATTTTTTGTTGAACTTGACTTCAATATTGGGGAAGAAAATTAATATTAGATAATCACACAAAGCCATATGGTAATTAGTAAGCACAAAAATTATTATTTATTTATTTTTTTGGACAAAGAAAAAGAAGTTTCATAACAAGACATGTACTACTCATGTGAGATATGGATACAATGCATATCTAATTAGTACTCTAGTTTTGGTTGATTTTCAATTTTAGAGAAAATTTTTATTTTGGATTTTCACCACTATTGTATTTAATAGGAGGCATTTGTTGAACTTGACTTCAATATTGGGGAAGAAAATTAATATTAGATAATCACACAAAGCCATATGGTAATTAGTAAGCACATAAATTATTATTTAATTATTTATTTAGACAAAGAAAAAGAAGTTTCATAACAAGACATGTACTACTCATGTGAGATGTGGATACAATGCATGTCTAATTAGTACTCTAGTTTTGGTTGATTTTCAATTTTAGGGAAAAAAATTATTTTGGGTTTTCACCACTATTGTATTTAATAGGAGGCATAAATTATATATATATTTTTTAACATGACTTCAATATCTGGGAAGAAAATAAATATTAGAAAATGACACACAACCATTTGGTAATTAGAAAGGGCAGAAATTATTTATTTATTTAGACAAAGAGAAAGAAGTTTCATAACAAGACATGCACTACTCATGTGAGATGTGGATACAATGCATATCTAATTAGTACTCCAGTTTTGGTTGATTTTCAATTTTAGGGAAAAATGTTATTTTGGATTTTCACCACTATTGTATTTAATAAGTGGTAGAAATTATATATTTTTTGTTGAACTTGACTTCAATGTTGGGGAAGAAAATTAATATTAGTTAATAACACACAACCATTTGGTAATTAGAAAGGCCATAAATTATTTATTTATTTATTTATTTAGACAAAGGACAAAGGAGTTTGATAACAAGACATGTACTACTCATGTGAGATGTGGATACAATGCATATCTAATTAGTACTCCAGTTTTGGTTGAGTTTCAATTTTAGGGAAAAATTTTATTTTGGATTTTCACCACTATTGTATTTAATAGGAGGCATAAACTATATATTTTTTGTTGAACTTGACTTCAATATTGGGGAAGAAAAGTAATATTGGATAATCACACAGAACCATATGGTAATTAGTAAGCGCAAAAATTATTTTTTATTTATTTATTTGGACAAAGAAAAAGAAGTTTCATAACAAGACATGTACTACTCATGTGAGATGTGGATACAGTGCATATCTAATTAGTACTCTAGTTTTGGTTGATTTTCAATTTTAGGGAAAAAATTATTTTGGATTTTCACCACTATTGTATTTAATAGGAGGATTAAATTATATATTTTTTGTTGAACATGACTTCAATATTGGGGAAGAAAATTAATATTAGATAATCGCACACAGCCATATGGTAATTAGTAAGGGCAGAAATTATTATTTATTTATTGTTTTAGACAAAGAAAAAGAAGTTTCACAACAAGACATATACTACTCATGTGATGTGGATACAATGCATATCTAATTAGTACTCTAGTTTTGGTTATTTTCAATTTTAGGGAAAAATTTTATTTGGATTTTCACCACTATTGTATTTAATAGGAGGCATAAATTATATATTTTTTTGCTGAACTTAACTTCAATATTGGGGAAGAAAATTAATACTAGATAATCACACACAACCATATTGTAATTAGTAAGGGCAGAAATTATTATTTATTTATTATATCTAATAATAAATTTCTTTTTATTGAAAAATTGTTATGCCTTAATTTATGGTCGTGCATTTAATATAATATTTAATGTATTTCTTTCTCTTTGTGCGGGTGCAGAGCATTTTAAGCCTAGGGCGCAACTCGGATATGACTAGAACTAAGGAGATTCTACCCAACATTACTAGGGGACACATTTTCTAAAACATTTTCCTTTTCTTGAAAGATAAACATTATTTTCTAACCATAACATTTCCTTTGTACATTTTCTCTTTCCCTTAACTATGTGAATAATTTTTCCTTTTCTCTTAGGGAAAAATCCCTGTTTTGTTCTAAAAAGGAGGTGTCCTCAATCTTTTAAAGTCTTATATATCTTCTTACACAGGGTTCAAGTTCATTGTTGCATACACGCATACAAACAAGCACTACAAACCATAACTCACCACAATAACTACCCTAGGAGACTAGCAACAAAACTACTTAACAAGATACCAAACAACAACATCAAACAAAGAATCAAGCAAGGGATAACATTACTCAACTCACTAGGGCTTCACATAGAGCTAGGGCAAGGACTTAAAGCCCCACGACTCTGAGCCTAATGCTAGGTAAGTGGCGCTCAGCGCCCAGGGCCAGTCCTGGCATTTTATTGGCCCAGGGCGAAACAACAAATAAGGTGCTCTTATATATAAAAATTTTAAAATGTAAACATATATTACTTAAAAAATAGACATATGATTTAATTAAAAATGATATGTTTTATTATATTAAATGAATAGCATAGTTTTACCAAAATTCAAAAAGACGTATTATATTTTTCATTCAATTTATTTTTATGTTGTCATCTATCATTGATAAAATATCATAGTTTCAAATTAAATCTTACACGTATTTTAATTATTTTTATATACTAATTTTTAGTTTTAACTATGCATTGCACAAGTTAAATATTTATTTTTATATAATTACAATTGAAAATAAATATATATTTTTAAATTTTTAAATTATATTTTTATTAAAGTTCATAACAAACAACTATTTTTAAACATATAAATTATATTTTAGATTTATGATAAATAATTTAAATTGTGATATAAAGATATTTTTAAATTATTGTGTAGATTAAATTCTTTTATAATTTGAGTTTTAGTTTATGTTTTTTATCTTGCTGAAAAATACAAACTTTAAGTCTGTGCATTATTATATGCCCAATACATGTTAATATGTTAAAATGAGCTAGAAATTCTTTTAACATGAATTTGTGATGTAATACAAAATAAATAAAAAACTAACAATCAAAGGAGTAATACTTTATAATCACATTTTTATTTAGATATATATAAAAGGAGACAAGATAAGAGGCAATGATATCATTTTATTTATAAAAACAACATAAAATTATATATATATATATATATATATATATATATATATATAATTTTTTACTACATAATTATATAATTCTTTTTTAATTTTTTGGGCCCTCCTAGTGATGTCAAAATGAGCTAGAAATTCTTTTAACATGAATATGTGAATGTAATACACAGGAAACAAACTAACAATAAAAAATACTACTTTATAATCACATGTTATGTTTCTATTTAGATATATAAAAGAAGACATGTTAGGAGATAGTGATTTCAATTTATTTATAAAAATAGCATAAATTAATATATATACACACACGCGCGCGCGCACACACACACACACACACGTACACACACACACACACAATTTTATCACATATATAATGTTTTTTAAAAATTTTGGGCCCCTCCTAGTAATGGGCCTTGCGTTGTCGCCCTTCTATACAAGGCCCAGGGCTAGCACTGCCAGTGCCACTCAATAGGGACACGAATTTCCCTTGCTACCAATCTCACGCCCAGTGTGAGAATATGTGGCGCTAAGCGTCATCACAGAAACGCCAAACGCTAGGATAAAATGTCCCCTATTTTGGTGTTTTGGCACCACGCTTGGGAAAATTGGCGCCTGACACCACCTGGATATGACTGGGCTGCGGTTTTGTGCCTCCAAGACCTTCAATGGTATACCCACTTAGTCCTAAAATTCCAAACACTCCCTACACATTTTTATTATCATTCCAACTGATTAAACTTCCCCACAAACCTCTCAATCAAGCAAAAACACCAAGAACTAAAGAAACCCCAACCTAGGGCATAAATAGGGGAAAGGGGAAGAAAGGTCGAACCAAGCAATGAAGGGGATGGGGAAGGACAAGGGTGAATTGTACTCACCTCGGAGTGCTCACAAAAGAAACCTCTAAGGTTTGGGTCTTTAGATCTCAGTTCCTACTCCCTCTTCCTCTTCTTTCCTCCAAGGGTGAATTGTTCTCTCTAGATTTTCTTTTCTTTTCTCTTTCTCTCTTCCCTCATCTATTTAAGATTGTGTGTGTGTCTGTGGGGCATAGTGGGCCTCTGGCACATCTTGGACCTCTAGCCCCTTTTGGGTCTTGTTATCCCGTTCTTATCTTACTCCTAATATAAGGTTAACTGTAATTAATTAATAAAGCCTAAGGTATTTCTTTAATCTATTAAAACATTTTTTTTTTTTTGAAATAGGGAATGTTACACTTTAAGGGATCAAACTAAAACCAAAAATACAAATAAGGGACCAACATTCTATTTCAGCCTAATATTTATTTATTTATATATTTATATAAATACTACATTAATAACATTAATTACTATATTAGTATTTATATTCAAAACATATATATATATATATATATATATTGATATTTTTATAATATTAAAATATAGGGTTAAATATGTTTTATTGGTCCTCGAAAAAATCACTATATTTGGTCTTAGTCCTTAAAAAAGTTGTAATGTATTAAGAGACATATATGTTTTGATTTTGAATTAATGTAATAATTACTTTTTGTTTCATCTATATAAATTGGTACAAAAAGTTACATATTTTTTATATAAATTTAATAAATCTATGTTATTTAATAAATATAATATTAAATGTTTTTAAAATTGGATTGGTTATTGAATGGATCAAGATAAGTATAGTGGTTGAAGTGTAGTCGAATAAGTATTAATTGAACAACACATAAAATAATATTAAACAAATATGGTAATTAGTAAGGGCAGAATTATTATTTATTTATTTATTTATTTAATATTTCTTATAATAAATTTCTTTTTATTGAAAACTTGTTATGCCTTAATTTATGGTCTTGCATTTAATATAATATTTAATGTATTTCTTTCTCTTTCTATCACCATAGGAGTTGTTTAAATATTTTCTTTCAACTCCATGGGAGTTGCTCAAAACTTTCCTTTTTAAATACCTTTCGCAAACATTTTAAAATCCCATTCCACCTTGGTAATCTACGGCAACCTCTATACGGGTGCACACCGTTTTAAGCCTAGGATGCGACTCGGACATGACCGGAACTAAGGAGGTTCTACCCTACATTATTACTAGGGGACACATCGTCTAAAACATTTTCCTTTTCTTGAAACATAAACATTATTTTCAAACCATAACATTTCCTTTGTACGTATTCTCTTTACCTTAACTATGGGAATAATTTTTCGTTTTCTCTTAGGGAAAAATCCCTGTTTTGTTCTAAAAAGAAGGCGTCCTCTATCTTTTAAAGTCTTAGATATCTTCTTACATAGGGTTCAAGTTCATTGTTGCATACACACATACAAACAAGCCCTACAATCATAACTCACAACAACAACTACCCTAAGAGACTAGCAACAAAACTACTTAACAAGGTACCAAACAACAACATCAATCAAAGAATCAAGCAAGGGATAACATTACTGAACTCACTAGGGTTTCATATAGAGCTAGGGCAAGGACTTGATGCCCAAGACTTTGAGCTCAATGCTAGGAAAGTGGCGCCCAACACCACTCAATAGGGACATGAGGTTCCCTTACTACCAATGTCATGCCCTGTGTAAGAATATGTGGCGCCTAGCATCATCACGCTAAGCGTGGAAAAATATGGCACCTAGCGCCAAACGCTAGGACAAAATGTCCCCTATTTTGGTGTTTTGGCACCACGCTTGGGAAAAACTGGAGCTTAATAGCACCTGGAAATGACTGGGCTGCATTTTTGCACCTCCAAGACCTTCAATGGCGTACCCACTTGGTCCTAAACATTCCAAACACTCCCTACACATTTTTATTACCATTCTAACCCATTAAACTTCCCAATAAACCTCTTAATCAAACAAAAACACCAAGAACTAATGAAACCCCAACCTAGGGCATAAATAGGGGAAAGGAGAAGAAAGGTGGAATAAAGCAATGAAAGGGATAGGGAAGGACAAGGGTGAATTTTACTTACCTCGGAGAGATCACGAAAGAAACCTTTAGGGTTTGGGCCTTTAAGTCTTAGTTCCTACTCCCTCTTCCTCTTCCTCTTCTTTCCTCCAAGGTTGAATTGTTCTCTTTAGATTTTCTTTTCTTTTCTCTTTCTCTCTCCAACTCCCTCTTCCCTCATCTATTTAAGACTATGTGTGTGTGTGTATGTGTGTCTGTGGGGCTTAGTGGGCCTCTGGCCCCTTTTGGGTCCTATTATCCTATTCTTATCTTATTCCTAACATAAGGTTAACTGTAATTAATTAATAAAGCTTAAGGTATTTCTTTAATCTATTAAAATGTTCTTATTTCTATTTTTCGAAATTAGGGATGTTACATTTTAATGGATCAAAATGAAACTTTTTAATCTTAAAGGATCAAACTAAAACCAAAAATACAAATAAGGGACCAACATTCTATTTCAGCCTAATATTTATTTATTTATTTATATTTTTATAAAAATACTACATTAATAACATTAATGTCTCCATTAATATTTGTATTCAAAACATTTATATATTGATATATTTGATATTTTTATAATATTAAAATATGAGGTTAAATATGTTTTTTTGGTCCTTGAAAAATTCACTATATTTGGTTTTAGTCCTTAAAATTTGTAATGTATTAAGAGACAGATATGTTTTGATTTTGAATTGTAATAATTACTTTTTGCTTCATCTGTATAAATTGGTACAAAAAGTTATATATTTTATATAAATTTAATAAATCTATGTTATTTAATGAATATAATATTAATTATTTTTAAAATCGGATAGGTTATTGAACGGATCAAGATAAGTATAGTGGTTCAAATGTAGTCAGAAAAGTATTAATTGAACAATACATAAAATAATATTAAACAAATATAATATTCCAACTTTGTAACACTAAAAACTAAAATAAAATATCAATATATAGGTTTTTAACCTTCAAAGTACTCATAAAAGTCCCAATCAAATATATCATAATACATAGGTTTATGTTTTAACAAAATACAACAATGTCCATTAATAATAATAAGTTTACTTCTAGAACCAAAAGGAAATGACAAATAAATATAATAAAACAGTATAAGAAATTCAAATATAAAAATTGTAAATTAATATGAATGACTAAATTATATGTTTTATAAGATAAAAATTAATAAATATTGATAAAATATCTTATTAAATATGTGTTTTTATTTACTTTATAATTATTTTAGATTAAATTTAAAAATAAAAAATGAAGTATAGAAAGTTTTGACATTAATCTGTTCAAACCAGTTTTCTGCACCAGTTTTTTTCACCAATTTTTTTTTTACCAATTTTGTATCGATTATCAAATTCTACTTTGTTAGAGTTAAGAAACCGGTGACCAGATTAGTTCCTTGTCAAATAAAATGAACTGGCCGGTTTGCCAGGTTTGAAAAACTTTGATAATATTTAGTAATATTATTAATGTTAATTAAATATGATATTTCATAAACTTAATAATTCATACTATAAAAAAGTTATATTTTAAAATATATTTTATAAAAGAACTTTTTAGCCAATAATAAATATTTTCATTTATATATGTTTAGCAATTGAAATTTTTATAACATTAAATAATATATATATATATATATATATATATATATATATATATATATATATATATATATATTGGTATGAAAATTTATATATTGAATAAATATTTATTGAATCTAATATTTTTATTTAATAAATATAGTATTTAAGAATGTAATTAATGTTAATTAAATGTTATATTTAAAAAATATAAAAATTAATACTATATTTAAGAAACATTTATTAAATTGAATAAATTTAATTTATTTAATAAATATAATATTTAATTATATGCTTCTTAGTGTTAGTTACATATTAAAGGAAAAAAAGTATTTAGCCCCCTTAAACTTTACCTCTTTTGCTAATAGACACTCTAAACTTTAGTTTCGTCCTAATTAACCATAAACTTTACTAACCTTTCAAATGAATACCATAAACTTTAATTTCACCCAATTTGTCCTTAAACTTCATCTATTTTGTAACATAAACACGTTAATTGCAATTTTGTCTCAATTAATCATTAAAATTTAATTGTTTATATAGTCTCTTATATTAAATTAGTGTTAAATTACTAACAAAGAGGAAATCTCAACCATTTATTTTTTTATATCCCAATCATTTATTAGTTTTATTTTTATAAATTAACTTTTCAAACATTAAAACATAATAAAATTTAGAATAAAAAATCAATTAAATACTTTTTTATTCTTTTTTTTTCCTAAATACATATTTTAGTATATTTTGATATATAAAAATGAATTGTAACTTGATTAATGAATGGTTGACCATTAAGATAAATAATTTAATTCTAATTTAATTGAAAGAACTATTTGTAAAAGGAATTACTTTTAAAGATTAACTATAATAAAATCAATGTTCAATATATCTATTTGCAAAAGTTGTAATGTTTAAGGATTAATTGAAACGAGATTAAAGTTCATGGTGTCTATTTGTAAGTTTAAGGATCAATTTGTAAAAGGGGTAAAGTTTAGGATTGGTCGTTGACTACTCTTTTCCTAATATTATATTTAATAAATATATTAATTAATACTATATAAAACAATTTCTATTTTAAAATATGTTTCATAAAACATTTTATTAAAAAAATAAAAAAAAACAATGGATATTTTAATTAATTTATATATGTTTAGGTATTAAGTTTTTAATGTTTACTTTTTAAGAGAGAGAGAGACAGAGTGTGTAACAACCCAATTTTTCCCACTTAAGCAATTTAAATTGTTTGATATATTTTAAGAAATTTAATTATTTCTTAAAATAAAATTTGGTTGAAAGGAATTTGATGCGCGATAAATTGTGGTTAATTCCTTAGGTACTTTCATCTTGGGATTTTGTTAGTTCTTTTATCATGAAATTTATTTCATGATATGTGATTTTATCTAAGTCTTCATTTAATTTCATGTGTTATTGAATTTATTTAAATTGATTGAACTTTATTTGATTGAATTTCATTTGTTAATTTTTAGTGTGTTGTTTGGAATTAATTAACATAGCATGTTGATGCAATTTTATGAAATTAGTTATTTAAAGTAGTATGATAATTAAATAAATTTTGATGTATATAATTATGGGCTTAGAGAAATAGGAGAATATTTGGGCCTAGAAAGTTAGAAAACAAAAATCTGCCAGGAAGGTGTATATAGCAGTACGGGGAGTACATATAGTAAAACTAGCCTGATGCAAAGTGGAGTCCAAATAGCAAGTCTGTTGGGTGGAAACAGTGATAGTTTAGTTTGGGTTGTCACATGTTTTTGGGCCTAGAACACTAAATCATATAAAAGGGCCTTTTTCCTTCTACACTAACCCAAAACCATCCCAAATGCAAGAAAAAGAAAAGAAAAAAAATAGAAAGAGAGGGAGAGGTTCTGAATTTTCTTCTCCTACTTCACTATTCACACCATGCATTAGTCACTTCTACCTTCTCCAATACTCCAAGCTTTCATAATATGGTCAAGCCTTATTTTGCTCCAAGAAAAGCCATTCATTGGCCTCCTTTGCCACCCCTACATGATGTAACACCCCAAATTTTGGAGCAAATGATTAAATAGGAAATTAACCTCTTAATTAAGAAAAATAATAGAAATAATTAAAATAAGCATTACTTAATAAGGATTAAGTAGAGACATTACATGATTAGTGGAGGGAAATTCAAAATTTGGAAAGTTAAAGATAGACTTACTTTAGTCAAACTGATCAAAGCTGGTCAAAGAAAGGAATATTCTCATTAATGGCATTTTCGTAATTATGTGTTTTTGAGCTTGAAAAGTTATTTTGGACTTAGATAAAATTCTAATAATTATATTTAAGCATGAAAATGATCTAAGTTCAGCAAAAATAATTAAAATGAATTAATTATTAATAATAGGAAATTAGGGTGTTACATTAGTGGTATCAGAGTAATTCGTCCTACCAAGACTAGGGTATGGACTTTACCATTGCTTGTGTTGTGTGGTCTTGCATCGACTGTTTATTGATGGTGGTGTGAGATGGAAAATTGTTTGTAATGGTGTGTTCTTGCATTGACTACTATAGTAGCAATGTGAGGTTAGTTACATTATGTATGGGCTAGTTCGATACGACGTCGTTAAAAGAAATGTCAATATCTTATGGATGTGTTAGTATTCCGTTGGATTTTCCAATAGTAGAATGAGATTGGCTTGATGTTGCCAAGCTAAGAGATAAAATTGTTTCCTTAGACTATACCTTATCTTGAGAAATTCTAAGGATCTTACCGCCTATAGAGGGATAATGGGATGAGTGTGGTAGAATAGCCTATATTTAGTGACAAAGTTATCCTTTCTCATTAAGAAGTTATCTTGATCCCTCATGAGTGAATACTCTATTGATACTACTTTTCAAATTGTGTGGAGATGTTGGATACTTACTATCACCATGTCTCTTGTGAACATAAGTCAATTAGATATGTTTCGAGTAGTCTACTCTTGAGTAGCCTACTATCCTTGTAAATAAAGTATTTTAGTTCTGATGAGAGTTATTTTGATTCCGTGTACACAAGTATCTTATATATATGGTTCCTCTTTCAAATCGTGTGATGGCATTGATTCCTTCTTGTCGCTGTGTCTTGGGAGAAAATGAATTGATCGGACATGTTTTGAGCAATTGTTGCCTTGTGGATAAGTTCTCTTCAATTCCTATGTGAGTCGTTGATCCATGTGTATAAGTTGTTTCTTCTATCATTCTTACATTTGAGCAAGATGAATGTTTCCAAGGAAGAAAGAAAATCTTGATAGAGTTGTGAGGGTGCACACTCAGGACTCTGTCGAGATGACTTTCCCTCCTAATACTAAAATTTCTTGAAATATTGTCCAAGTTGTTTTATCTATCCTTGTCCTCCACATTGTGAGGTTATGAGTTTGTATCCTTAAGTTAGTTGAGGAAGGAGATCCAAAGATCCGAGTTTGTAGATCGAGGTTGAGAATAGAGGTCCAAAGGTTTGAGTTTATAGGATAAGGGTTAGTTTGATAAGGAAAGAAAACAAAGTTTTGAAGACCTTGATGATGGGAGGATGATAAGATGTTGAGAGTATGCTTATTTCCTTATTGTTTTAATGGGTGTTTTCACATGTTTTGAAGGTTGAAACAATGTATTGTGGTTTAGATTTGTTGTAGGAATGATATCTTAACTATTAGGACTTGAAATTTTGGGTTTTAGACATGATTCAGAACCAAAATAGTGCATTTTTCTGGAGCAGTAAAATAGCTTGCGGGTTTAACGTGTTTAATTACATTCCCATGGTGTAAGTGGTGATTTAAGGCTTGTATAATTGAGGTTATCAAATACCCATGTTGTAGAACTTAGTTGGTAGGTATATGTAAGGGTTCTTGATGGCTAAATCAAGATTTAGTGGTTGGAATAGGATGAAAAAGGCAAAAACATTAACGACTGTCCTGTGAGTGCTTGAGGTGAGAAAATAAGTGATTGGAGGGCTTAAGAGTGTGATTCGATGTTAGAAGTCGAGCCCAATAAATGATTAAATTGGGGATAGTGGCTTGGAGTGGTTTGGGGCAAGTTAGAGGTCATTTTAATGGTAATTTGGTTGGAAGTGTAGTATTTCTGTGCAGCTGTGAGTTAAGGACTTTAATCATGTTTAAAATACCCTATATGATGAGAAAAAGGTGTGGAAGGGATAGAAAGAATTCTTGAGAGTATGTGGGCATAGGAAATTGTGGCTTAGACATGGATTAAGGGTGTTAGAAGCACCGTCAAGCTAAGAATTGTGGCCATTGTTTAATACAAAGTAACAAGTATCCCCATGTGACTCCATTAGATGAACTCAGTAAGCATGATTTAAATACTTAGCCAAAATCTCTATATTTGCCTTAACAAGTGCTTAAAAAGCCTAAATTGGGACTAGAACACCAACATCCTTACTCCATTGCTAGGACATGTATTTTAGTATCATAAAATGTTCAAAATATTGAGTCTAAACTATCAAAACCAAAACAAAATGGTAACGGTCAAAACTGCACATTTTAGGTACCAAGGATATGACCCGAAATGGTAAAAGTGCGAACTTTGGCATTACATAACTCTCTGCATAGGACGGGTTTTGGAATGAAATCTTTTCCCACAGTTTTGTATTACCAAAGTCTAGTTCTCCACAAAATTTCACAGCCATGTGGACTTACATAGCTCATTTTAGACCCCTAAGTTCATTTTGACCCAAAACTAGCTCATTTTAGGACCCGAAACGCCTAGATTTTGAACCGAGATGAATTTTGGAGTGAGACCAGTTCCTACAATCCTATTTTTAGATGTATAATATATGTTTTTGAGGATTTGCAAAGTTTCTCCCAATGGATTTTAGGTTCACCTTCGAAAACCACCTATTTTCTAAGTCGTTTTGACCCAAAACTTGAAACGTACGCCATTTTCAAATCGTTTGAGCTTTTCGACTGAAACCAAAGCCCACAACTTTTTTTTGACACCCTCTAAATCTGTTTTGAGATCTCCCATAATTTTGAGGCTTGTGCAAAGAATTTGGTAGAAAAACCCGTTTTCTAGAAACATGCTTTTACAAACTTGTAATGTGCGCCATTTCCAAACCGCTTTGAGTTTGAGTCAAACCAAAGTCTTTAGGTCACATTTAATGCATATTAAATATTTTTTTCAGTCCCATAAGGTTTCAATTTTTGTAGCTCAAATGGCGTAGAAAAAACGCTTTCTAGAACCCCTTAAGACCGCAAACTTAAAATGCGCGTAGTTTTTAAACCGTAACTCCGATTTGGACGAAATCAAAGCCCACGATCTTATTTTTAGGTATAATAAATCTTTTTTGAGGTTTTAGAATAAGGGGAGCATTGTTTGACAATGTTGTTTCACAAACCCACCTCTTAAAGGAATGCAAACTAGAAGGGAACCTTGAGTAAATGACTTGTTCTAGGCCTAAAACTTTCTCAAGCACTTATCCATAACCTATATATGGTGTGTCAAGTTTAAAACTTTAGGTCTTGAATGATTAGAAGCCTTGTCTTAGGATAAGCATGTTGCATACCTAGTGCTTTAGTAGATTCCTCCGAATCTCCTTTAGTTAGCAAGCTTTTAACTTGAGAATGAATTGGTATGATTATGCCTAACTCATGTCTATTAAGAACAAATCTTACCTATACTTTTATGATTAAAAGTGTATTAAGTTAGAAGCGAACTTCCATTAAGATAAATACCTTCCTATAGGAGTTTCGACAAAAAGAACGCTTTCTCAAAGAAACGATGTAAGGTTAAGTTAAAGAGTGGTGGTTAGCATGAGAGTAGACAATGAACATTACATTCTTAGCTTGCCATACACTTAATTAATTTCGGGGACGAAATTCCTAAAAGGGTGGGAGAGTTGTAACACCCCAAATTTTGGAGCAAAGGATTAAATAGGAAATTAACCTCTTAATTAGTGATTAACTGAGTAATTAAGAAAAATAATAGAAATAATTAAAATAAGCATTACTTAATAAGGATTAAGTAGAGACATTACATGATTAGTGGAGGGAAATTCAAAATTTGGAAAGTCAAAGATAGACTTACTTTAGTCAAAGTCAATGGAAAGGGATTTGGTCAACTCATTAATGGCATTGTTGTAATTAAGTGGAACTTATGTCTAGAATCTAAAATTAGACTTTTAAGAGCATAATTAAATTACTAATGGGTCTAGAATAACTTTAATTAGTAAAATTAATTGTTCTAAAGTAATTGGTAATTTAGAAATTTAACTAAGGTAATTAAACAAAATAGAGTGCAATTTGTTTAATTAAAACAGAGTGCAATTTGTTTTATTAAAGCCTAAAAAGCACTAGTTAACAACTAAATGAATGTGAGACATCAAATCTTTAGTAATGAAGTTAAAATAATTAATAAAATTAAGTTTTAACCATGATTTGACCAAAAGTCAAACTGGTCAAACTGGTCAAAGCTGGTCAAAGAAAGGAATATTCTCATTAATGGCATTTTCGTAATTATGTGTTTTTGAGCTTGAAAAATTATTTTGGACTTAGATAAAATTCTAATAATTATATTTAAGCATGAAAATGATCTAAGTTCAACAAAAATAATTAAAATGAATTAATTATTAATAATAGCAAATTAGGGTGTTACATATGAAGCTTCAGCCATTTCAACCTTCTAGAGCCTTCATCCTCACCTATAAATAGAGCACAACTCCATGCTCATTCCATACCAAAAGCCACCAAGCACCCTAGCTATTGCAAAGTGGAGGAAATTGTGAGAGTTTTGTGAGTGGGAGAAAGCTTGGAGAGGGTGCCTTGCTTTTGGAGGAGGAGAAGAGAAGAAAATCAACCACCATCTTGTCCCCTTTGTGCTACACGAAATAGGTATGGGGGAGGGGGTTGTTTCTTTCATTTGTGATGTTTTTCCACGGTTTGGGTTGTGATGGTTCTTGATGAACCTCCCACTTCATGTTCTTGTTAAAATGCTATTTTGAATCCATCAATTGTTTGTGTTCTCGATGCTTGAATATTGTGTTGTGAATGCCATGTATATTTATGCATGCAATGTTGTTAGTTTGATGCATGGAATACATGAAAATGATGATGCAATGTTTTGTTGTGTTGCTGCCAGTTTTTCTACAACATAAAATAAGGACTTTATAGTGCTGGAAATAAATTAGAAACATGTTGTAGTTGGCCATAGCATCATAGCATGTCCATGTGAGGAATGAAGATGATAAAACCTCTATCTTTTGGCAAAGAAGATAAAATAATAAATTTGAATTAAATTAATTATAATTGGTTCACTTTTTAATTTTTTTTAACTCAAATTAATCTGATTATCTGATCAGTTTATTATACATTTTTTTACCATGTAAATTTAAATATTTAAAAAATTTAGAATTTAAATTTTCCTCTATTGTTATTTTTTTCCATTTATTTTGGCTGTCTTATTTAAAATTTTAGAGTGGCCTTTGTTATGTTTATTGTCCAATTTCTTTAATGTTGAATTTTATTGTCGTCTAAAATTATTGAAGAATAAAAGACTTTTAAATTTACTATAGTATTAAATTTAGTTTGTATATAAGAAAACTATGTAAAAATGGAAACTTGAAAATATAATAGCTTTTTTTTTTTATCATATTTTGCCCAAATCAAACTAATTCAACAAGTTAAACTATTTTTTTAAAAAATAGAATAAAATAAACTCAATCAATTAAATTTTTTGATTTAAATTTAAATTTTATTTACTTTAAATTCGAGACAAAAGAATCGATAAACACCTTTACAAATTAGGATTCTTCCTTATATACTTGGGGATTTAACCCAAGCTCATTTTTTAAGAAATGTTGAAAAACATTTTACCATGGAATATCTTTTTCAAAACTAATTGAGCACGAGAAAGGCAAAGGGGGCAAGAATATAACATTTTGTTGAAAAGGGTTTAGTTGTCAACTAAAAGAGAAATGGGCCCATTATCGGAAAGGCCGAAAATCAAAGTTGAGAGGGAGATATCTAGGGAATGTAAAAGAGAAACTCTGAAATATACAGTCTCTTAAAAGCACAATAAAATCAAGAAAGTAACATCTGTAATTTGGGTGAAAGAAGCCAAAATCCAGTTTGAAGGACCCAAGAACAATACCAGGAAAATCAGTAACAGATAAGGGAGATTTTGTGACAATTTTGTCTTCAAGTGAAATTGTCTTTAATTTTGTCTTCAATTGAAATTGTAACAATTGAACAATATTAATGAGAAGATTTTTTACTTAACCTAAAATTGTCATCATCTAAATGAAAGCGTTAAAGCATTGTATGTGTAAAAAGTTATTCAATTACCTTTAAAATGTTTAGAAGATAGATAAGGGAGAAAAAGAACTCAGAATTAAAAAAAGGAAATAGGTTTGCAGTTTGAGAGATTGAAAATGGAGTGAAAGGGAATGAAAATTTATTCCTAATATATATGTTTCACGTAAAGACTTAATATTTTTTGCTTCGCAAAATATAATGGAAATTGGAAGAAGTAAATTAGCATAAGTCAAAATTAACATTGACATTTGTCTACATAATCTTCAATAGATTGTTTGATTGTTGATTTAAATAATAATAGTAAAAAAAAAAAGATATGGTTGTTCGGTTAGTAACATTCATAAGAGGTGCCCAATATTTTGTCACAAATTAATTATTTAACTACCCCGTGGAACACAAAGCAATATATGCAGCCAACCTTATCTTCCATCCCAATATTTCATTAAACTTATTACTTTTTTTTAGTACTTCATAGCAATTCTTTTTTTTAATCAAGAAAGAGTTACCAAGGTGTCCATAGAGTTCCTAATCCCAACTATGTTGGCACCAGAAGCTCTACTCATCACCTGCAGCAAGCTCACAATTTATTAAAAAAGAAGAAGTACAAGAAAAAGACATGGGGGGACATAAGACCAGAACCCATGCAAAGGATCAAAGCTTAATAGAATCTATAATTAGGAAGACTTAATCTATCTCTAAATAGACTATCTCGAATAAATCTTGGAGGAGAATCCCACCAAGAAAAACCAGCCACTTGAAGAGCATAATTGGCAAGGCTATCCGCGCTACCATTACCTTCGCGATATATGTGAGATACCTGAAAAGGCATGGCACGAGTTAAAGCAAGACAATTACTCCAGCGAGAACGAAGCTTCCAAGGCACCATATTCACATTATTGAAAGCTTGGACAACTGCTAAAGAATCACACTCTAGCCATAATTTTAACCAACCCTTCTCAAAAGCTTTTTCTATAGCCATCATTGCTGCATGTAGTTCTCCATGAAAAGCTACTAAGATAGAAAGAGATTGAGCAAACCAGCCAAGAAATTCACCAAAGTGGTTCCGAAAAACACTGCCACAAGCTGCAGGACCAGGACAATCCCTTGCAGCCCCATCAACATTGCATTTTACCCAATCTGATAAAGGAGGAGACCAGTTCACCGTTATAAATTCTATATCTATTTTGAATTGAAAAAGGTTTTCTTTTTCCTATTTATTCATAATATAATTCTCCATGACCTTCTATTGAATTAGTTTCCAATTTTTGTCAATTTTATTTGTTTTTAAATAAAATAGTTTTTCTTTTGTTTATAATTGTATTTTGTAGGATACAGGTTAAGGAAATGGGACATTACCTCTAATATGTGTTATGCATGTTAGCAATTGCTCATGATTGTAAATTGATATAAACTTGTTTATATAAAAAAGTGATATATACTTGGCTAGTCGAATTATTTTGATCCATACTAGCCGATGAAACATCGGCTTGCATGGAATCAATTGGTGGATTTTTAGAACTTTCATTCTTTAATTATGTTGTCATCCCCCCCCCCCCCCCCCCCCAACCTAATTAATTTGATTATTGTTATTTTCTTTATTTTAAGAGATTTCCTTTGAACTAAACATAATCAATTTCATTAATGAATTAAAATACAAATAATTACATCAAACAGTAAACGTGACTCCTTCAAAATAGTCCCAAATTATAAAATATCTGGTGCCACTCTATAACCAATTTCTTAAGCATTGCTTGGAAACAACAGTTGTTGCATCCAGCAAATTACTAAGAAAATGAAAAATGATACACCCAAAAACATCTTTCTCTCACAAACAAAATATTTTGTTAAACTACAATAGTTGATTCAACTGTTCTTCAATCATCAACTCATTTTTCATTTCATTCTCAATTGTCTTACTCGGCCAACTTTGTTTTCCTGCTGCCACCCTTTCATTTTTTGCTTCCACATTTTGCTTTCTTGCTATGTTGTTTGTGAAGAAGACCTACCTCCATGAAGCAAAAAGTGTATTAATTATGGATGGGACCGGAATTTCATATGTGTATGCAAGTGATGATAGTACTGCATAAACAATTGTATCTATTAGTTGTCAATGTATGCTAACATAATTTCTTAGATATATATATATATATATATATATATATATATTCAGAATAAGCAATTAGAAACAAACTAGTTACATTAGTTTCTTCTTCAAAACAACATATATATATTTTGGTTCCAAATTGCGCTCGGCAAGTGTAATAAGGTTTTTGTACATGTCACTAATTTTATCGTGAACATAATATGTGATCATATCATTTGTATTTGCCTATAATTTCCCGTTGTATCAAGATTTTAGAAACTCTCTTCATATGTGATTGCAACTTTAACTTAAGACCATGCATGATGTTATAATGTGGACTACAACTATGGAATAACAAAAATCAATAAAAAAATATAATCTTATTTTATATTTAAAACAATTATATCCAATCTTACACAATCTTGCATTTTTTTCTCCTTCTTTGTACTTGTACTTGTACTTGTGCTTGTGCAGCGTTTCCTTTTATCCATCCACCAATCTTGTAGTCATTCTTTCATTGAAAATCTGAGAACATGATTCCTGCTGCTTGCTCCTTCCTTGGAATAATTTCTGGCTTAAGTTGGGAGTACATGATCTTGCACAACTTCTTGACCCTTGGTGGATTAGGATCTTGGAGTAACCAGTTGGTGTTTAACAATATCATTTGTAGATTTTCTTCCTGTGATTTTGAAGTGGGTAAAAAATTATCAAAGAAAATTTAATAAGCAACATATATGTACATGAATTAGACATGTTAATTAATTAAGTATAAGTTTGTCATCCCCTAGCGGACCACAGAAGATCTTGACTTGTACATTTGCATCATACACTATATGTTAGAAATAATAATTAGAAAATAAAGGGTTTGAGTTAGTGTTGGAAGAAGAAGGGTAGTTAATATGCATTAAGGGACATTATTCTTTTGTAACCACTAAGTAATTGAATGGTTATTGTTGGAACACAAGTGTGAAGGTGAAGTTTCACATTGGGTAGGAATTGGCAAGTTGAGTAACATATAAGTGAGGAAGACCCACAAACCTGATGCCTTAAGGTTTTGGGTTGAAGGTGGTGTCAAGTTCACTTATGTGGTGTGCTCGTGGCCCATTGGTGAAGATCTCCCCGATATTTAACCCCCCCTCGATGCACAACAGTTATTAACATCATGGTCATTTAGTGTGTTAATTGAAAAGTCATGTAATAGGTATGAGTTACTCTACTATAAATAAAGTAACAAAGTGGTACCATTGGTGGAAGAGACTCACACTTGAGGGGGAGATTGTTGGAATACAAGTGTGAAGGTGAAGTTTCACATTGGGTAGGAATGGGCAAGTTGAGTAACATAAAAGTGAGGAAGACCCACAAACCTGATGCCTTAAGGTTTTGGGTTGAAGGTGGAGTCAAGTTCACTTATGTGATGTGCTCGTGGCCCATTGGTGAAGATCTCCCCGGTATTTAACCCCCCTTGATGAACAACAGTTATTAACATGATGGTCATTTAGTGTGTTAATTGAAAAGTCATGTAATGGGTATGAGTTACTCTACTATAAATAAAGTAACAATGCATGAAGTTAGTGTGCCAAATGCAATAGAATCTCCTTTAATTTATCTAGTCTCCACTCTATTTTGCTAACAAAGTGGTACCAGAGCTTAGGCTCTAGGAGTTGAGAGAACACTTAGTAAGTTGAGATGGCTAGCAATGCCTTGAATTTGTTTCAATTCCCTTGTCTTACCAATGGAAATTATGATAATTGGTGACATTGCATCCCAAAATGCTTAGGAGGTTATGGAAAAAGGTTATACCTAACCTAAAAATGAAGATACCTAGTCACCAAATGAGAAGGAGACTTTGATGAGGATGAAGAAGACATTGTTCCGATAGCTGAAAACAACAGGACTTATCCATGGTATCCCACGCAAGCCCCCCAGGATACAACAAGAAACTCCCAGTAGAATTGAGACTACATAACTAGCAATCGAAACCCAGGAAGAGAGAAAGTAAAAGAAGAAGAGATGTTTTTGAGGTGTGTAAAATAGTATGAAAAGAGGTCTATATATAGTGCACGAAAACATCATGTTACCGTTTAAAGCATTTAATAAAATAACGTTAATAATTAAAACGCTAATTAAAAGCATTAATTGTAAAATGGTAAAATAATTAAAACCGTCAACGGAAAACAATAATTTTTTGTAACTGTTGCACACTAAAAGCTGGCACGTTAAAAGAAGCATATCTCAGGTAAGGTTTGAATTTAAATTTTAAATTCAAAATAATCTCAAAAAGAATTGATTAAATATCAATGTAAAAACTATACAAGGCCCATTCTTACACACTCAGAAGGGGCAAATCAGTAGATTTGCACTACAAGAGGCCCACGAGGCCCAAGCTCATGCGTGCAAGACTTCCACCTCTTACTAGCCACTTTGTAAGCCTTTATCTCAAGATGATATATAAACATATGAAACAAAGCTATTCTAGGCAATGTGGGACTTTGCCTTTCGAAATACCCTTTAAAAGATTCAAAATACAACAAAAGAATGATCAACGAGCACTTACCTTCATCTATCAAGGTTTAGGTGAAGCCATGTTTAAGATGGTGTCCAATCCATTTCCAAAAAAGCTTGAGACATTTTGAAGACCTCCCTTGGAAGAAGGAGAAATCAATATGTTCTAGGAGTTAGTCGCTTAAGCAAGACTACCCTTCGCTTAAGCGAAACTAATACTCAATCGCTTAGGCGACTGAGCTCGTAAGGAAAACCACCTCTATGTTGCCTCCCTTGCTTAAGCAAGAATAGGGCTTGCTTAAGCGATGAAAATTTCACACTTAAGTGACAACGAGCCTCGCTTAAGCGAGTGGGGCTTGAGAACAAATCGAGCTCTAGTGGCCGCTTGCTTAAGCGGTGAGCGTGGCTCGCTTAAGCAAGAGTCCGCAATTTTGCATATCACAGGGGTCACATTTGAGTGTGATCCTTTTTCCATGAATGCAACCCAACAACCCAAATCCTCCATAAATGATAATAACTAAAAACATCATGTAAGGTAATTAAAATAACTCATGATACATGCAAACCTCCCAAAATCCCCAAATCTTAGGGGGTAAGGTTCAATACCCATGACATAACCCAACTCATCATGAATCCCCCAACAATCACAAGATGAAAGGGAAGAAAATGGTTAAGGAACACTCACGAAAGACCTCCAAAACAAGGAAGATGAGTGGGGGAGTGTGGGTGTCCTAGCTTCCTTCTTCTTCTTCCTCTTATTTATCCTGCTTCTCTTTTCTCTTTTCTTCTTTCTCTATTCTAAAAATTTGATTTTGTGTGTGTGTTAAGTGTAGGTGGGAAGGGTTTTGGGGGCTAAGGGTGTAACATCCCTCGTTACATTACACTGAGACATACATAAAACGCTTTGTATTTAATTTAAATAAAACTCTTGTTTAATTTTTTTCATGAAAATCCATGTGAATTTTTCGCGTGTTGAAAACATCTTTGGATAACTGTGGAAATTAAAACATAAGCAACAATATGAAAAGAAATACAACTTAATCATTATTCAAGATGTTCTTACAAAGTTGATAAACATAACTGAAGGTTAATACAACTGAAATATCCAAAAGATAATTCATGAAAGCAACATAAGATAACTACAAATAGAGAACACTGACCAACCTACCTTATCATAGCAGCACCTAACATAAATCTAGTCGCCACCGTCATCATCGATCTCAGTAGGATGACGGTCATCGCCCCCAGGTATAAGAGGTGACGGAGGTGGACATATGTACTCATCGGCGAGTGTAGGATTCACAATAGGCTGCTCCTAGTTAGGTACAGAGAATATTCCACCAGGAAAGGTAAGGTCAGCTGATACTATCGGTGTGCCTATTATTGGTGGGTTAAGAATGATGAGATCTCCTTGATAGTAACATCTACCATCGCCTCTATGGAAAAACCACTGTCCAATCGGGCTGAACGTTACTTCCATGTTCCATGCTGCTGGGTCCATCTATGTGTAAAAATATAAAGGGAAATGGGGTGAGGTCGTATTCTTTCGATGTCACCCCATGGAAAGAGTAGAGAACTTTTCTCATTCTAGTACACAACAAACAACAAAGTATATACAAATATATAAATATATATATATATAGTAGAAACGTCTAGACATCCTAAATCTCATCCCGTCATCATCATCTTCTTTACATCATCATCACTGTATGGATCCATACTCTCGGTTGATCAACCACTGATCACGATTCAACCTTCGGGAAGCGATGGGGAGTAAGTATACCTCAACCCTGCCACAGTCCCATACCTGTGCAGTCAACCTTTTTTTTAATTGTTTCACTCAAAATTTACAATGTCATTGCTGCCTTTTAGTAGTGGGGGAGTCTTTGGTAATGATTGTTTAGGTATAACAATTAATTGCTTTCACTAGTCACTAGTCTAGTAAAATTAGGTGTGAAATTTGAATATTCTTTCAATTTCTATGTGTGAGAAAATGTATCAAATTATGTGCATGATTATAAAAAGAAAAAAAGAAAAATGACAGAAAATCATAATTTTCAACAATTCAAATGTAAATTTATTTTTAGTCTTTGACTTTAAATATGGAAGAAGCCTTGTTATTCTAATGATATTTATTGATATATAGGTTCAAATGCAATTGGGGATTAAATTATAAGTGCTTTATTTAATCTTTACAGTATCACCACATTTTATTTTCCTCTTTCATTGAACAAAATGAAATTAATCCTATCTGAATTCAGCTTTATGATAATCTTACCTGTAATTTTAATCTTTTTTTTTTTTGTAGAATTTCAATTTATTTAGCTTAACAACTGAGTTAATGATTCAATCTGCTAGAGATATATCATAGAATTAACAAGTAATAATGTCATGTATCAACAGGAACTATGCGCCTTCTGTGGCCTATCAGAATTAAAATTGCAATTGCATTTTTGCATAAGGAAGCTTCAAGGCCATTGATTTTTCAAGAGTTCAAAACTTCTAATATCCCATTGGATGTGGTAATAACCTAAATTTTGCATTGATTTTTCAAAAGTTCAAAACTTCTAATATCCCATTGGATTGGTTCTTGTTCCATCGCTTGTGTACATGTTTCTCTCTTTTTGGTTAATATATTGGTGTGCTGTTGGGGATCAGTGGCTCTTTGAGTGCCAACATAGTTGGGATTCTCTTATGCTTTTGATGGCTTTGCATGCCTTTTTGACTTTTAAAAAAAGGTGGGAAAACTCTACATTTATGGAGTCCTAAGATCCCTTCAAGGAAATGTTCACACGTGGTGCACAAGAAGATAACACCAATGAAGAGGTTTCATATATACGACTTCTCCAGATGTCAAAAAATTGTGAGAACCCAAATTAGTCATCCCTAGAAGAAGTCTTTTTGTTCAATAACATAAACAACTTCATACCTAGCAATGAAATAGGCCTTGGATGTGTTCTTCTTAAACCAGATGATACTTCTGGATAGAAGGGTGAATAGAAGTATCATCTGGTTTAAGAAGAACACATCCAAGGCCTATTTCATTGCTAGGTATGAAGTTATTTATGTTATTGACAACAAGACCTCTTCTGGGGATGACTCATTTGGGTTCTCGCAATTTTTCAACATCTGGAGAAGTCGTATATATGAAACCTCTTCATTGGTGTTATCTTCTTATGCACCAGCTATGAACATTTCCTTGAAGGGATCTTAGGACTCCACAAATATAGACTTTTCCAACCTTTTTTGAAAAGTCAAAAAGGCATGCAAAGCAATCAGAAGAATCAGAGAATCCCAACTATGTTGGCACTCAAAGAGCCACTAATCCCCAATAGCACACCAATATATATTAATAAAAAAGAGAGAAAAATGCACACAAGTAGGGGGACAAGAACCAATCCCACAAACAAAACAACTAAGAGTACCTATAGGAAGGAAGCAAATTTCTATTTCTATTGAAATCATGATATATGAAGGTCGGTATAGTATCCCACCAGCAAAAATGAGTAAGATTAGATCCATGAGAGGCTAATCTATCTGCACAAGTGTTACCCTCTCGGAAAATGTGTCCCACTATGAAAGTCATATTGGAAGTTAGGAGTTTACATTTAGACCACCTATTTCGAAGATGCCAAGGAACAAATTCATGATTTGTTAATGCTTGAACTAACAAAGAATCACACTCCAGCCACAATTTGTTCTACCCTTTTTTATGAGCAATCTCAATGGCTGTGATGGCAGCCATCATATTAGCAAAAAAAAAAAAAACATTTTAAAAACCCAGATGAGAAGCAAAGCAACCCAAACCATAAATACCTATGTATCAAAGATTACGTTTTGCGGCCCCATCCATATTACATTTGACCCAACCACATTTTGGAGGGAACTAATCAACCTGCCTAATCATGGGATTTTTCGAAGGGCGACATTATACTGAGAGTGCTTTAACAATACTGAAATAGAAGATGTTTGAAGACATAGTAGCAGTGTTGGTTGAAGCTGATAACCGGACCTTGGCAATGCTGCTGTTTTTAATGAACTGCAGATTCACTTTGTAGTCTTCAAAATGAATTTTGTTTCTAGTTTTCTAGATTTCTTCGACCGTGAAGATGATTGCAGCGAGGATAATGTTTGCTGCCTGAGAATAATGTCTTGAGGAGCGCATTTTAAGGATGTCAGGTGCTGATGACTTGTCAATGGTGCAATTTAGGAGGGACTGCAACCAGGACCAGAGCTGAAAAGCAAAAGAGCATTTAAGAAAAAGGTGATTTGAGGATTCATAATCTGCTTTTACAAAGACAACACATATATTACCTCTATTGATTCATTCTTCAAAATCAATGATTTGCCATTCCTGCAAATTTTTTCAGTCCTTCAAGTGTATATGTACTCCTTTTATTAAAATCATAACACCAGCGTTACTTTACTCAATTTTAATCTTTCTAAATAAAACTTAGAAAATAATCTAAATAAAAGTGATAATTGTCAATTTGATTTGTGGTTATGTACTGAAAATTTACACACTTTTTTTTATATCTAGTATCCATTTGACTTGTGGTTATGTATGCTTGCTAGCAGGACTCTTATTATTCATAAAATAAAAATAGCAGATAGAAAGTTTAGATTAAATGATTCAGGAAAGGATGCATTAATATTAAAGGAAAGTGAAAATCATTGTTGAATAGTTAATAGCACAAGAATTGCTCCTGAGAAAGTTCTCTATGGCATTTTATTGCTTCCTCAATAATACCTTTTTTTTAGGTTTTATAATAACAAAAAAGAAAAATATAGATTAAAGGAAAGACTTATGAAAAACATAACATTTTGATGAATTTCATTAACTTTGATAAAAAAAAATAAAAAATAAAAATGACAAACAAAACTTATAGTTCAAGGTTGTTATGGTCTCAACACACACTCGTGTTGGAGCACATACATTTATAAATATTCATGGTTTTTTAACTTGAATGTTTTAAAGCATGGTGTTTTTTATAACCTCTAATTAATATGGTCTAATTACGATGAATGTTTTAGTTTGAATGATTAGAAGACCAACCTATAGATGATTCATTGTTGGAAAGAAAACTTAACTACAGGTAATTACCTTTAAAACTTCATGTTGTCGTTAAATTGAGTTACAATTTTCAATTAACAAAAGAGATGATTATGGAAAAATTAATAGAAAATTCAGAACATGTTGGGGTATTTAACAAGAATATTAATATATATTAAATAAATTTCCATATTTCTGAATAAGAATCCGAAATGACAAATAAAAACTTTAAATTAATATATAAAATTTCCATCTCACTTTTCTCTTTAGTCTTTTTCACTTTTCAATTAATGTCAACACGATAATTCATCTAAACCCCTCAATTCTATTTTTTTTATCTTATTTTTTGTTAACCTATTTCGTTAACCTATTTCCCTTATTTATTTGTCTCTTCTTCCTCAAACACCTTAACTCATCCCTTTCAGTACATCGATCACCTAATCTCTCTCCTAGACTCTTATTGCTGCAAACTTCTAATTCTTATATTCCTCAACTATTCCTTTCCCCAAAGCAGCCTATCCTCCTTATCATTAGATCTAGTCTTGACGGATCTACATCCTTCGTACTCTATGCCTCAACGACTTTTCTTGGCCTTACAAAAAGCTACTTTGGCACTTGGTCAAATAAGGTAACCGCGCACTAAAAGAAGCATGATTATCGTTAGAGGCGGATGAACGTATAGGGTAATGGGGGCAATTGCCCCCGCAAAGGTTTTTTTTTAACCTAGACATATTTAACAAAAAAAAAATTGCCCCCATAAAAAAATAAGTGTTGCCCCCATAAAATATTTTTTTTAAAATGAATGTAAAAAGTTATAAGAGATAAAAGAGAGAAAAAATTTGTACTAATTTTATCACTTTATCCTTTCGGTTTTTACTATTTTTGCTTCTCTAATACTAAATACACATAGTGAAATGTTGATTTGTTTGGCTAAGTTTTATCCATTGGAATTTTCTTGTCGAGCTTTTGGGACTTGATAGTCAACTTGAAATTGTTATAGATATTGTTTTGATGATCAATTTTCGAAGTTAAATAGGATCATTGATAGGAGTTATAAGGTTGACTTGATGGTTGGAAAGAGGGGATTAAGGGAGGAGGGGGAAGAGGTTGTGGGTTTGAATCCTCCCACTAACATTCTAATAAAAACTAACAACTAACATTGAGTGATAAAAAAATTAGGATCCTTGATCTTTCTAAAGTGTTAGTGAAAACTAGAAAGCATATTGTGTACCCGACGATATTTTACTTTTGATTTTTGAAGTTACCTTTGAGTTTGCTCGTGGCAACTACAACGATTGAAACATTTTTCTCTGTAATGAATTTTCTAAAGAATGGAATGCACAATCATACAAGAGATGAATGGTTAAATGATTATTTGGTTACATTATAGAATGATATATTTTATAGTATTGACAATAAAAAAAATCATACATTTTCAAAATATGAAAATGCATAGAGGGCCATTGTAATTTGTAAATATTAAGCATTTTGGATTTTTTGCTCTAAGATTATGTATTTTATAAAAGCTTATAATACATCTTTAGAAAGGGATAAAGAGACTAAACTTCATACTGAGGATTAGTCTTAGAGCCGATCCAAATAACCAAAGTTCATGAGAATATTTCAGGGTCCCATTGAAGAGCCAAAGACTCTAGTTACGATAATATTAAAATAATATTCTTCTTCTGTAAAAAAATATTATACGCTATTTTTTTGCCCCCACTAAAGAAATTTTGTGGATTTGCCATTGATTATCGTGGTTGATTGTAGTATGTTGTAAAATTGAAATAATCGCCTTTTTCTTTGCATATTCAAATTTGGTATGGATATGATTTTTCAAATATTTGTGCATCATTGACCTCAATTGGTCTCACCTTTTAAAGGTAGCAAAATAGGTTGCTTCACCTGATGCAGGTTGCAAATTATAGCAGGTTGGGCAAAAAAATTCTGGATTTAATTTGGGCTTCTAAAATAAAGCTCCAATGCAGTGAAAGTTCTTTTTTTTTCCTGGTACTTGCCTAGTTTTTATGGGCTACGCTGAGATCAGACCTTGACTAGATCAGGCTAAAAAGGCTTGTGTTGTCTAGACAAATAAAAAAAGCTTACGTTAAATTAAAACTCAAAATTTAAAGCCCAGACCCTACATATCATTTAGCGGGTTCACACGAGTCCGACTAGCCTGGCCTATTTTGCCACCTCTATCACCTTCTACAACCATTTCATGTCCTAAACTAGTTTTCGTTAATTTATCTTAAAATCTATTTTTGATAATTTCATATATTTTTACAAATTTATCACATATAAAGATTCATCACCAGCAATATCTATTTACCACCACCTTCTTTCATTTTTTAGATTTTACAATAACAAAAAAAGATAAATGTTGAAGAAAGGAAAGACTTATGAAAAGCATAACATTTCAATGAATTTTACTACCTTTGAAAAAAAAATAACACATGACACTTATATATCAAGGAGGTTATGGCCTCAACACACACTCGTGCTCGTGCTCATGCACACACACGTGTAAAGATTCATGGTTTTTTAAATTGATTATTAGGCATGGTCAACACTTCATGATTTTACAACCTTTTGTTTTTCCTTGTTTGGGGCAATTGAATCTTTTTGATGTGATTCACGTGCTGACCCTGGTGGTCAGCGCACATAATCTAAGATAACACTACATTAGACATTTAGAATTAATTTTTGTTATAACATGAATATACTCTTTTGAAAAAAAATGCTCTAGAAGCCTTTAGAGGGTACTTTATTATATATTATTTTAACATCCAAATTATACGTAGTTTTACACTTGCATGTTGTATAGTACAAGTATAATATTTAAGTCTTTTGGAATTTTAGAAGTTTTATTTAATATTATAAATTTTTAAAGAATAAAATGTCAAGTTAATATTTAAAAATATATATATACTTAGAAGTGACGTTGGAACCATTTTCTTTACCATTTTAGTATGTCAAATAAGAATCGCCCCCATCCCCAATTTTATGGTGTCTCTTTATTTTTTGTCATTAGAACCAATGTCCTTATTTTTGTCTTATACTTTCTTCCTTATGTACAATCAAGCTTTACGAATTCTGTAATAGATATTGTACGTATACATATTGTTGCTAAATATTCAAAATCCTTAATTTTACTTTTATAGTCTTTCCACAATTACTACAATTGATATTGAAAGTGGTAACACCCCGAAATCATTTTTTAATTATATATATATATATATATATATATATATATATATATATAATGTCATGTGACTTTTTAAAAAACTCACATGACGTAGTGTATTTTAATCTTGACTATTCAATATAAGATCTAGTGGTCAATATTTATTCCTCTCGCTCTTATATAAAATAAGTCCTCGATCTCACTATATACATATATATATATATATATATATATATATATATGTTGGTTTAATAAATTAAATAATTATGATGAGTAAAATTCTTTGGGCTTTGGGAGTGAGAAAATGGGTTTCAATAGATTAAGAAGACTTTTGTAAGGTTATTGGGTTTTATGTTAAAATGTAGTTTTTGTAAAATATAAAAATAAAAAAGGGTTATATTGGCTTGGGTTGAGTTTGACCAGCTTCTTGTTAGAGCCCTATAGGTTTTAGTTTAAAACCAAACGCATCCCTTACGTTGGTCATATTGAAACCCTTGTGCTGTAATTTCTCACGTAATAGGATAGGCTTAATTGCCTAACTATAGGTTTATGTGATCTTTCCTTTCATGGGTTTTGGTTTATTTCACCCATGTTTTTGTTCTCCTTTCTTTTTATTTAATAAAATTTGGGTATGCTGCTTTTGGTGGATAATGTCAGGGGTACCAACCATCCTGGTTGGGATGCATGTCATTATTTATACCTTGGCATGCCTTGTGTCCATAAAAAAAAAAAAAAAGGAGAGAGAGAGAGAGGAGCAATCCATGACAGATAACCAAGCAGGATGCTTCAATGAAGGTAGACTGAGTGCATAAGTTACAACTTGGTTAGCATTAGCAATAAATGGTTATCTGTTTAGTCTTATGGGACAAATTAGTGTGAGGCACTCAAATAAAGTGCTTGATTATTCACTCTTTGGTAATTCAAAGGACATTTAGTTTTAGGTGTAGAAGTAGGTTGGCTAAACTGATAATGGATCTTTCTATATGCAATTCACATTGTTCACACTTTGGTGTTCTGGTGGTGCTTCTATGTTTTCACTCTCTGTATGTACTTTCTTTTTCTTCAGAAGCAAGGCAACTCAGATTTTGTAATGCTTCAAAAACTAAGCTGTATTTCTGGCCTGAGGGATCAAATGCATGGTATCCTTCACGAGCTGGTGCTTCTTCATTTGGTAATTCCATGTTCCCTAATACAACAGGAAACTTACCCAATTTCAATCACCAAGCTTCCCAATGCATCCTTATGGAAATACTAGTGCTATTGCTGGTGGTGGTTGTAACCCCCCTTCTAATAAACTTTAATTTAGCTATCTAATTTATAGTATACATAATTTTTCTAATACATTCTATTAAAATCTAAAATATATTCAAATTTACATCACTAAAATTTTACAAAAACATTTTTTTATAAAATGATCTATTACTAAAACTATTTTTTTTCTATCCCAAATTTTCCCATCCTATAGCTCTGGAATTATGTGCATCTTTTCTTCTAACTCTTCTTCCTTCACCTGAAAACAAAACTTCCCTAAAATCTAGGGACAAAATTTTACCGGATCAGGCATTTAATTTCTAATACATAGAAAAGCAATCACAATCAATGACATTTCATTTCATAACTAAGAATTCGCATAAATAATGCAAATGCAGTATGCTTTATGAAAATGCAAGTTTATAAAGCAGATATAGTTTTGACTCAAAATCCTTTTGACTCAAAAATTCTTTTGACCATAAAATCATTTTGACCCTGCTCCATGGAGACTTCCCCTTTGAGTGTTTAGTAAGAAACTGGCCTACCATTACGATCTGTAATTTAGCTATCAGCCCCTACTAAACGCGAATAAGGTAGCAGAATTAGGAGATCAAGATACCCGGAAGGCCACCACGGCAGCATCTCTGTCCAGATTACGGCCACATGTGGAATTGCCAATACCCTTCATGTAACCCCCCTTCTAATTAATTAATTTCCATCTAAAATCCATAAAAAGAATTTACCATTAAAATAAATACATTCCATTAAAATTTAAAGTTTGTCATTACAATTTACATTATTAAAATTTATAGAAAAATACTACTACCAATTTTTTTTTCTAATTAATACAAAAGTATCTAAAGCCAAAAACACCCATTCCTATAGCTCTGGAACATGTCTGCATCTGTGACTTCTAATTAATCTTCTAAATACCTGCAATCACACTCCCCTAGAATCTGGGGACAGCATTACCAGATCAGGCATTTAATTTCTCATACAATTAAAACAATTTCAAACAAATTCATATCATAACAAATTAATTAGTTACACATATAATTAAATGCAGTATGATTTATGCAAATGCAGTTTTTTGACTCAAACTCATTTTTTTGACTCAAAATCATTTTGACCCTGCTCCATGGAGACTTCCCCTTTGAGTGTTTAGTAAGTAACTGGCCTACCATTACGCTCTGTAATTCAGCTATCATCCCCTACTAAACGCGAATAAGCTAGCAGAATTAGGAGATCAGGATACCCGGAAGGCCACCACGGCAGCATCTCTGTCCAGATTACAGCCACATGTGGAATTGCCAATACCCTTCACCCCACAGACTTTATAATCACAGACTATACAGTCCTGTCTAACTTACTCTGCTCACCCATTTCTCAGGACTATCATATTCTCTGTTCATAATCTCAATCATCTTTTCAAATACATGACTACCGCAGTCCGGTCAGTCAACACAGTTCTCTGTTCATAATCTCAATCATCTTTTCAAATACATGACTACCGCAGTCCGGTCAGTCAACATAGTCCTGGAAATCAATTCCCCCAAAAATACTCATTTTTCATGACTACCGCAGTCCCGGTTAGTCAACAAAATCATTTCTCATTTGAAAACTCATTTCTCATTTGAAATCTTTGTATTTTCCAAGAACTCAGACTTATGCAATATGATAATGATGCTAATTAACAAATAATTAATATTAATCAATCACATTAAAATTATAAAATTCACTAATTAACATTATAACATCAATACCTTAATAAATTACTAACTAGTCCTTTACTAGGTAAAATTACTAAACTTTTACTAAAATAATAATTATGTATTTACTATGAAAATTACTAAACTTTTACTAAAATACCAATTAAGTCTTTAATATGGAAAATTACTAAAATACCCCTATCTTTTTATAAATTTCCAATTTTGCCCTCAAAGGTGAAATTACTAAATTACCCTTAATATTTTCTAAAATTTCCCATTTTACCCTTGATCTTTTTATAAATTTCCGAATGTGTCCCTAATTCTTCTAGAATCTATGAAATTACTTAATTATCCTCAATCTTTTTATAAAATTCCAATTGTATCCTCTAAATGTGAAATTACCTAATTACCCTTATACTTTTTAATTATTGCCGAAAATGCCCTTAAACTTTTTCTAAAATTCCCAATGTGTCCCTACATGTGAAATGACTATTTTACCCTTGGTCATTTGAAAAATTCCACATGATATCCCTATCATTCTCATCATGGCCGTATGGCCTCCTTCACATTTCCAACAACATTTCCAAAACAACCAAGCAACTTTCCAATCAATAATCAACCAAATCAAGAAATCTCAATCAAGAACAAATTTCAATTTCCAATCAAGAACAAGCCAATCAATTAATTCCAATCCATCACAACACATCATGAATTCAATCAAACATGGATTCAAACAAAAATTTCAAGCTTCTAACATCAATCATCTAAAAGCCCTAAATCAATTTCATCTTTTATTGAATCTTGATCAAATCTTGAAATTAGACCTAAGAACATGTTTCTATTAACTCCAATTGGTTTAAATTGAAATTAAATGCCAAGATCCTTACCTTAGATCCTTAGTTTGAAGAGGAACCCTTGAATCTTCTTCTCCCTTTCTCCCTTGGTTTCTTGAAATTTTAAGGTTTTTCTTCAAATTTCTTCTCTTTGGACCGAAGCTATGTTAGAATTTGTGAGATTTAGGTTGGTTTCTTTCTTGATTTTGGTTGAAAAGATGAAGTGAAATGGAGGGGCAGCAGCTGCAGAAGCTCACGGGTTTGGGTTTCTTAAAGAGTTAAATTTTGTGCTTTTTGTTTTATATTAATTTCTATGTCTTTAATAAAAAGTTTTCTTCACCAAATTGAATGGCATTCACACGTCCAGCTGCTGCTGCTGCCTTGTTCCAATAGCAGCCAATTTGGACAAAAATCACAGCCACTTGCACGTTCAAGATGGCTTGCCTTGGTGACTTTTCAATTTGTGTCAAAAGTCAAAAATTTGGAAAATGGTAGATTAGTCTAGAAGGTCTTTTAGGGCTTTTAATTATCTTACAAACTAATTAGAATTTGAAGAAACTAACACCACCATTGGATTCCTCACTATCAAAAACCTTGGGGTAGTGTCTTACTTATCTCTTAATCCAAGTCTAATTAGCTTAATTTAGTGACATTAGAAACTTTGATTTGTCACCTTGTGATTGGTTAATACTCTAAATTTAATTTTTCTTGGTTAAACATTTTTAATAATTATTCTAGGTATATTACAATTATTAGATAATTCTATAGATGTCATACGAATTTTTTTCTTAATTTTCCACCATAGAATTTTATCGTAAGAATTTCTCAAAGTTCTAACTTTCAGAAAATTCTAACAATTCGGAATTAGCATTTTAATTCTTTAACTGTATATATTTTTAATCTATATTCACTTACCTTTTTATTAAGTTACAGATTAGTCTAAAATTTTACACTTGAAAATTTATCCTGGACAGCTGTCTGACATACTGTCCAGTCAACAAGTAACTTCATTTCTCAACTGTATATATTTTAAATCTACATTAAATTCTTGATTTATTAGAGTACAGTTTAATCCAAAATGTTATATTGAAAATCTTATCCTGAACAGCTATCTGACACAACTGTCCGGTCAACAAGAAATTTAGGCCTAAACAAATGTATCAAAAGACTTAGAAAATTTTGCTGAGTAGAACTGCATAATTTGTAATATGAAAGTATGTACAGAAAATATTCTCTAAATACAGTACGTAATTTCTTATAATATTTATAGAAAAATATTCATAAATAGTAAAATAAAAATGAGGGTGTTACACTTCACCCCACAGACTATATAATCACAGACTATACAATCCTGTCTAACTTACTCTGCTCACCCATTTCTCAGGACTATCAAATTCTCAGTTCATCAATTCTCAATTTATCTTTTCAAATACATAACTACTGCAGTCTCGGTCAGTCATCACAGTCCTGGAAATCAATTCCCCCAAAAGTATTCATTTTCCATGACTACCGCAGTCCCGGTTAGTCAACAAAATCATTCTCATTTATCAAACTCATTTAAAATCTTTATTTTTCTCTCAAAAGACTCGTGATCATGCAATATGATAATGATGCTAATAAGTAAATAATTATTATTAAACAATCACATAATAATTATAGAAATTCAATAATTAACATTATAACATTAACACTTTAATAAAATACCAACTAGTTCATTACTATGTAAAATTACTAAACTATCCTTGATATTTTCTAAAATTCCAATTTTTCCCTCAAAGTGTGAAATTACCAAATCACCCTTACTATTTTCTAAAATTTCTCATTTTGCCCTTGATCTTTTTATGAAATTCCGAATATGTCCCTAATTGTTCTAGAACCTATGAAATTACCTAATTACCCTCAATCTTTTTATAAAATTCCAATTGTGTCCTCTAAATGTGAAATTACTAAATTACCCTTACTATTTTATAAAATTTCCAATTTTACCCTTGATATTTTCCTAAAATTCCAATTATGTCCTCAAACTTTCTAGAATATGTGAAATTACCATTTTGCCCTTATACTTTTTAATTATTGCCGAAAATGCCCTTAAACTTTTTATAAAATTCCCAATGTGTCCCTACATGTAAAATTACTATTTTTCCCTTGGTTAATTGAAAATTTCCACATAGTATCCCTTGCAAACTAACCATAGCCGAATGGTCTTGATACGATTTCCAACAATTTTTCTCAAAGTTCCAACATCAAATTCAACACAACCAAGCCAATTTCAATCAAGAACAAATCAATTCAAGGTTCAATCAATCACAACACATCATGATATCAACCAAAACATTCATTCAACCATCAAATTTCAACTTATTTTATCAAAGATATAAAAGCCCTAATTTAATTTCATCTTTTAATATTTCTTGATCAAATCTTGAAATTAAACCTAAGGACATGTTTCTCCTACTTCCAATTTGTTTAAATTGAAATTAAATGCCAAGATCCTTACCTAGAATCCTTAGTTTGATGAAGAAATCCCTTGAACCCTTTTCTCCCTTTCTCTCTTGTCTTTTGAAATTTTTGAGATTTTCTCCCAAATCTCATCTCTTTGGCCAAAGGTATATTGAAATTTGGGAGGTTTTGGTTGGTTTAATTCTTGGAATTGGAAGAAAGGATGAAGGTTTCATGGAGGGGCTGCTGCTGTCTTAAACCCACGGTTTTGGTTTTGTGAGGAGAGATAGATTGTAAGCTTTTTATTTCTTTTGAATTAAATAAATTTTATTCACCCAATTTAATTTTCTTCACACGTCCAGCTGCTGGCCTTTGGCAGTCCCTTTGGTCACCAATTTCAGCCACTTGGACGGCCAATTCAAGTCCCCAACGTGAGTAGCCAAGCTTTTGGTCAATTTGTCAAAAAAGTAGGTAATTAGTAGACTTTTTAGAAGATTTAGGGCTTTTCTAATTATCTTACAAACTAATTTGAATTAGAAGAAACTAACACCACCATTAGATTCCTCACTATCAAAAATCTTGGGGTAGTGTCTTACTTATCTCTTAATCAAAGTCTAATTAGCTTAATTTAATTAGATTAGAAACTTTGAGTTGTCAAATTTTGATTGGCTAATACGTTAAATTTAATTTTTTCTTAGTTAAACATTTTTAATAATTATTCTAAGTATATGACAATTATTAGATAATTTCATAGATGTCATACAAATTTTATCTTAATTTTCTACCTTAAAATTTTATCGTAATAATTTCACAGAGTTCTAATTTTCAAAAAATTCTAGCAATTCGAAATTAGCATTTTACTTTTGCAATTGTATATATTTTAAATCTATATTCAATTATCTATTTATTATATTACAGTTTACTCCAAAATTTTACACTGGAAAAATTATCCTAGACAGTTGTCTGACACAACTGTCCAGTCAAACAAGTAATTCATTTCTCAACTGTATATATTAAATCTACATTAAATTCTTTATTTATTAAAGTACAGTTTAATCCAAAATGTTATACTGGAAAATTTATCTTGGACAGATGTCTGACACAACTGTCCAGTCAACAAACAATTCAAACAAAAACAAGGATATCAAAAGACTTAGAAAATTTTACTGAGTAGAACTGTATTAATTTTATTATGAAAATACGTACAGAAAGTTTCTATAAAATACAGCATATAGTTTCTCATAATATTTATATAAAAATATTTACAAATGGTAACATAATAAAAATGAGGGTGTTACAGTGGTGCTAGTACTGCAACTGCAAGTAATGATATTGGTTAGCCAAATCCAAGCTCCTTGCGGAGGAGCCATGTCTATGAATATTTTGAAGGAGCTCAGCCACAAATTGAACTTGGGTCCAGTTATCCAATTTATAAAATACCAGTAGGATCATCACTCATGAGGTTGGATGCATCTTTCCTAACCTTCCATTCCTTGTCAGCTCCCTCTACAAGTATGTTTCTCTTTTTCATTCTGACAATTAAAAATATGAGAGTACTTAAGTGGCCAATAATTGTACATGATTTGGTATCTCTCTTTATTTTTCGCAGGGAATAATCAACCACAGTCTCATGCTTCTAGTTGTAGGAAGGTCGACGATGTTGATGGATCCTCAAATATATCTCTTCCCGCATTTGCCCTTGATTCTTATAAGTTGAGAGGCTCAATGTTGGCTCCTGGTAGAGACTCTGAATGGCAGAAAGTGGACACTTTTTTGAAAGCTGCTACTTATTCACAACAAAATTTGCAGGTCAAACATCCAGAATACACATACTTTGTTAGCCATAGTTCTCAGTGGAGATGATGAAGAATATGATTCAAAATATTCTTCAATGTACTCAGAGTCAGAAAAGTTCCTGCAATAGATAGAATGGAATGTGATGAAAGTGAATTGCCATGCATGAAACCCTCTTACTAATTAGAATGGAATGTTGTTTATAATTGCACTATATTAAAGTCCACGAAAGGCTATAGGCAATAGGAATCTATATGCCTTAATTAAGAGTAAAGGCATGAAATAAGTGTTGCATATATAGGAAATTGAGACTATTAGGCCCCACTTTTTTGTTGATTCCTTGTTTGGGATTTTGTGGATTGAAAGTTAATATTTGAAGCATAAAATGGATTTATGGTCTTGAGTTACACGAGTAGGAAGTTTAGCAAAGACAAACCGCAACATTTTCATATTTGTGAACCCCATTTTCTTACCCTCCATCTATTTGATAAAAATACAAAAGGAAGTTTTCAGCTTACAATGTTGTTTAAATTGTTGTTTACAACAATTAAATTTTGTTGTTTTGACTAGATATAACTTTTGATCATTTAGATAGCAAACGGCGTGTTTTACAACCTTTAAATTATGCTCTTTATTATTTATATTTATCTTAGTTTGATTAGTATCATCTTTTAGAATAAAGGGTCCTTCTATCTTGCAAAATTTTCATCTTCTAAAGATTTTAATTTATTTTTAGGGTAAAATATGTTTTTGGTTCCTCATTTTATCTTAATTTCTATTTTTAGTCCCTCAAATTGTTTTGTTCTATTTTTAGTCCCTAACAATAATTTCAACTATTAAGTGATGACATGGCGGACATAAACTGTGTGTGAAAATTTCCTAATTAAATTTCTAGTGACTTTTAACTGCTAAAAATTGAGACTATTAGGCCCCACTTTTGTAACATTTCTTGTGATTTCAGAAAATCTGGGATTCGAGGTTTTTATTTTTTTATTATTTTTTTTAAAATTTATGACGACATCACTTAACAGTTGAAATTAATGTCAGGGACTAAAAACAAAATGAAACAATCTTTTAGGGACTAAAAACAAAGAAAAATTTATGTGGGACTAAAAACAGAAATCAAGATAAAATGAGGGACCAAAAACATAGTTTACCCTTAGTTTTATTACGGGTTGCTAGTGTAACGAAGGATTTTATAGGATTGTTTCAGTTTAATCAGTTGTATCGAGTTTAAGTACTAGATATATGCTGCTACATTAAATATTCAGAGGGATAACTTTGTCGCTTATAATAGTTCTACCTAATTCGAGTAAATTTATCTCAAGTAAAAGATACATGTGATACACACACACACATACATATGTATGTATGTATGTATGTAATAAATAAAGTACACACAAGAAGGGAGAGTTGACTTGTGTGTAAGTGATCTTTTTAAATTAAAACTTTTCTCAAATGTTAAGCAGATAGAAGAGAAAATCGTCCAATGAAAAAGTGGAGGATAAGGATAAGAAAATCACGTGGAGCTTTTATCCTGGTTCACTCTTAAGTCAAGATTTTCGTCTACTCCCCTCAACATGAAGGATTTTCACTAACCAACACAGGTTAAATGCAAGTATTTTACCTAGCCTCTTCGTCCAATGTTTGTGCATAATGAGTATAAACAGACTTACATACAATTGAGGTTGGGCAAATAATTTTTTAACTTGGAGAAAATATATATAGGTGCCATAATTTTTTATAATTTTCCTTGTCTACCTTTATGTTTTCGTGAAAAATGCAATTTAAGCACATGAAATCAAGTTAAAATAATGACAAAGTATTTAATTTTGTGAAAATATATTTTAAATATTTTTGTATATATCGTCAAATGATAATAATCATTACAATAAGAATAATTACTATGGTATGGTGCATATGGAAATATATATATATATATATATATATATATATATATATATATATATATATATTGTCTTTAATTTAATGGGGTGTTTATTAAATTGAATAAATCCAATAAAAATAATTAATTGATTAAACAAGTTTGATTAATTCATTCATTCACATTTAAATTTGAATTAAATTAATTATAATTGGTTCACTTTTTAATTTTTTTAACTCAAACTAATCTTATTATCTGATCAATTTATTATATTTTCTTTAACATGTAAATTTAATTATTTAAAGAATTAGCATTTAAATTTTCCTCTATTGTTATTTTTTCCATTCATTTTGGCTGTCTTATTTAAAACTTTAGAGTGGCCTTGGTTATGTTTATTGTCCAATTTCTTTAACGTTGAATTTTACTGTCGTCTAAAGTTATTGAAGAATAAAAAACTTTTGAATTTAGTGTAGTATTAAATTTAGTTTGTATATAAAAAAACTATGTAAAAATGAAAACTTGAAAATATAATAGGTTACTTTTTATCACATTTTGCCCAAATCAAACTAATTCAACAACTTAAACTAATTTAAAAAAAAATAAAATCAAATAAACTCAATCAATTAAATTTTTTTATTTAAATTTAAATTTTATTTACTTTAAACTCGAGACAAACAAATCAATAAACACTTTTACAAATTAGGATTCTTCCTTATACCTTGGGGGTTTAACCCAAGCTCATTTTTTAAGAAATATTGAAAAACATTTTACCATGGACTATCTTTTTCAAAAATAACTGAGCACGAGAAAGGCAAAGCGGGAAGAGTATAACATTTTGTTAAAAAGAACTTAGTTATTAATTAAAAGAGAAATGGGCCCATATCGGAAAGGCCAAAAATCAAAGTTGGGAGGGAGTTATCTAGGGAATGAAAAAGAGAAACTCTGAAATATACAACCTCTTAAAAGCACAATAAAATTAAAAAAAGTAACATCTGTAATTTGGATGAAAGAAGCCAAAATCCAGTTTGAAGGACCCAAGAACAATAGTAGGAAAATCAGTAACATGTATTTATTTTAATAATTTTTAAAATTTAATTGAATAGTAAATTAAAAAAATATGTTGAAAAAACCTAAAGGAATATTGTTACATCCCTCATTTTTTGAACTTGGACCATTATCACTAGTAGGTTTGATGTGAATTTCATGTTTACATTTAGAGTTTGTTACATACTGATGAGACATTCCGAGGTTACCAAATATTGTTGAGCATCGGGACAAAGAAATGGAGTTACCTTTGAAAGTTTGTTTCTTGCTCTTGTCATGTGCTATTAAGCTTTACGAATTCTACAATGGATGTTGTAAAGTTGCATTTTATTGTTAAATCGTTTATCAGTATCTTCAATTACACTTTTATAGTCTCTCTACAATTCAATTGATAACAAAAGTTCAAAATGTAAATATATGTATATTTCACTTCCTGTTTGAATTAGTACTTTTGCTGCTAATCCAAAAAGTGGTGTGATTGTATGTCTCCTATCCATTATCGCTTAAAGATGTGAAATTGAGAAATAAAAATGAAAGTCTGACCACCACATTAAGATAAAATTGAATGTCTGACCACCACATTTAGATAAAATCAACAATTTTGTTTGTTGCTTTCATGTAACCTGACCATCTCTTGGCAAACACTGCAGCTACTACCTTGGCTTTAAAGGGATGTTGTAACAAGATAAAGTAGCTGTACTTTGAAAGTCTGACCAACACATTAAGATTGCTTCATATCCTCTACACTTGGGCAAATTTGATAGAGTCCTAAATTTTGATAAAAATATAAATGGAAGTGTTTAGCTTACAGTCTTGTTTTAATTGTGTTTACAACCTTTAAATTTGTTGTTTCAACTAAATACAACTTATGATCATTTAGATAGCAAACAATGTGTTTTACAACCTTTAAAACTTTTCTCAAATGTTAAGCAGATAGAAGAGTGTGTTTCGACTAAATAAAACCTTTAAAATTATGTATGTATGAAATAAATAAAGTACACACAAGAAGGGAGAGTTGACTTGTGTGTAAGTGATCTTTTTAAAACTTTTCTCAAATGTTAAGCAGATAGAAGAGAAGATCGTCCAATGAAAAAGTGAAGGATAATGATGAGAAAATCACACAGAGCTTTTATCATGATTCACTCTAAACTCAAGAGTTATGTCTAGTCCCCTCAACACAAAGGATATTCACTAACCAACACAGGTTACACGCAAGTATTTTACCTAGCCTCTTCGTCCAATGTTTGTGCATAATGAGTAGAAACAGAATTACATACAATTGAGGTTGGGCAAATGCAATTTTTTAACTTGGAGAAAATTATATATAGGTGCCATAATTTTATATAATTTTCCTTGTCTACCTTTATGTTTTCGTGCAAAATGCAATTTAAGCACACGAAATAACGTTAAAAATAATGACAAAGTATTTAATTTTGTGAAAATATATTTTAAACATTCTTGTATATCGTCAAATGATAATAATCATTACAATAAGAATAATTGCTCTGGTATGGTGCATGGAAAATATATATATATATATATATATATATATATATATATATATATATATATATCTTTTTTGTCTACAATTTAATGGGGTGTTTATTAGATTGAATTGATCCGATAAAAATAATTAATTAGTTAAACAAATTTGATTAATTCATTCATTCACATTTAAATTTGAATTAAATTAATTATAATTGGTTCACTTTTTATTTTATTTTTAACTCAAACTAATCTGATTATCTGATCAGTTTATTGTATTTTTTTAACATGTAAATTTAAATATTTAAAAATTTAGAATTTAAATTTTCCTCTATTTGTATTTTTTTCCATTTATTTTTGCTGTCTTATATAAAATTTTAGAGTGGCCCTGGTTATGTTTATTGTCCAATTTCTTTAATGTTGAATTTTACTGTCGTCTAAAATTATTGAAGAATAAAAAACTTTTGAATTTACGGTAGTATTAAATTTAGTTTGTATATAAGAAAACTATGTAAGAAATGAAACTTGAAAATATAATAGCTTATATTTTATCCAAATCAAACTAATTGAACATGTTAGTTTGATTTGGATTAACTAATTTTTAAAAAATCAAATCAAATAAACTCAATCAATTAAATTTTTTATTTAAATTTAAATTTTATTTACTTTAAACTCGAGACAAACGAATCAAAAAACACCTTTACAAATTAGGATTTTTCCTTATACCTTGGGGGTTTAACCCAGCTCATCTTTTTAAGAAATGTTGAAAAACATTTTACCATGGAATATCTTTTTCAAAATTAACTGAGCACGAGAAAGGCAAAGGGGGAAGAGTATAACATTTTGTTGAAAAGGATTCAGATGTCAATTCAAAGAGAAATGGGCCCATTATTGGAAAGGCCAAAAATCAAAGTTGAGAGGGAGTTATCTAGGGAATGAAAAAGAGAAACTCTGAAATATACAGCCTCTTAAAAGCACAATAAAATCAAGAAAGTAACATCTGTAATTTGGGTGAAAGAAGCCAAAATCCAGTTTGAAGGACCCAAGAAGAATACCAGGAAAATCAGTAACAGATATTTATTTTAATAATTTTTTAAAATTTAATTGAATAGTATAAACAATATGTTTGAAAAACCTAAAGGAATATTGTTACATCCCTCATTTTTGAACTTGGACCACTTCCACTAGTAGGTTTTATGTGAATTTCATGTTTACATTCAGAGTTTGTAACACACTGATGAGGCATTCCAAGGTTACCAATTATTGTTAAGCATCACGATAAGGAAATGGAGTTACCTTTGGAAGTTTGATTATTGCTCTTGTCATGTGGTATGAAACTTTCAAAACTAGAATGAATGAAAATAAAAGGTCGGACAAATAATATGATTCAAAACTTACCTTTTTGAAAAATTATTTTACTTTAATAATTAATTATCAATGAGTTTTACTATTTTCACTTAAGGTATTACTGTAAATTATACTCTTTAAAAAAATACTTAAGGACACATGGATCTTCTTCATATGCTAAATTGAAACACTTCTAGTGGTGACTCTCTGGGTGAGACAAAATTGAAACAAAAGAAAAAGGTGGAAGAAGTAACTTCAGCGCATCATCTGCAAGATTTTGAGATAAATTTAAATGGGGGCAGCAGCAAATACTGCTCAGTTTTTGAAGCACCACAAAATATGAGTTGCCTTGCTTCTGAAGAAAAGGAAGTGCATAAAGAGAGAAAAGAAAGAAACATCACAAGAGCATCAAAGAGTGAACAATGGGAATTGCATATAGAAAGATCCATTATCAGTTTAGCCAACCACCTTATATGAGTGCCTCACACTAATTTATCCCATAAGCCTAAACAAATAACCATTTATTCCTAACCAAGCAATCACTTATGTGTGCACTCAGTATACATTCACTGAAGCAGCCTGCTTGGTTATTTGTTTGTCTTCCTTAGACATAGTGTACAAAGCATGTGAGCAAAGAATGTTTCGTTCCCAATGTTAACGTGTTTTTATATTTAAAATTAATTATCGTAATTTTCAATTATAAATAAAAAAGTATAAGAATGATAGTATATATAGACCACTAGTTTGACTTAATTATTTAATAATAAACATTTTTTAAATATGAAAAAAAAGTTTAATAAAATAAAATAATGAACAACAAATACTATACGGTTCATTTTTTTTTTCTGCTTATCCTTTTCCATAATTGCTGGTGAACTAGAAGTTCCATCCAAAATCATTATTTAGTCTTATTAATGAGAAGATTTTTTACTTAACCTAAAATTGTCATCATCTAAATGAAAGCGTTACAACATTGTATGCATGAAAAGTTATTCAATTACCTTGAAAATGTATAGATGACGGATAAGGGAGAAAGATAACTCAGAATTAAAAAAGGGAAATAGGTTTGTAGTTTGAGAGATTGAAAATAGAGTGAAAGGGAATGAAAATTTATTCCAAATATATATGTTTAACGTAAAGACTTAATATTTATGTTTCACATATTATAATGGAAATTGGAAGAAATAAATTAGCTTAAGTCAAAATTAACATTGACATTTGTCTACATAATCTTCAATAGATTGAGCAATGATTGTTAGATTGTGGATTTAAATAATAATAATAATAATAATAATAATAATAATAATAATAATAATAATAATAATAAAAGATATGGTTGTTCTATGAGTAACATTCATAAGCGGTGCCCAATATTTTATCACAAATTAATTATTTAACTACCACATGGAACACAAAGCAATATACGTAGCCAACCTTATCTTCCATCCCAATATTTCATTAAACTTATTACTCTTTTTGAGTACTTCATAGCAATTCTATATAATTCTCCTTGATGTCCTTCTATTGAATTAGTTTCCAAAATTTGTCAATTTTATTTGTGTTTAAATAAAATAGTTTTTCTTTTGTTTATATTGTATTTTGTGGGATACAAGTTAAGCAAATGGGACGTTACCCTCTAATATGTGTTATGCATGTTAGCAATTTCTCATGATTGTAAATTGAGATAAATTTTCATTCTTTAATTATGTTGTCAAACCCCCCCCCCCCCCCCCCCCCCACCTAATTAATTTTATTATTGTTATTTTCTACTTTTTAAGAGATTTCCTTTGAACTGAACTGAATCAATTTCATTAATGAAAATGACAAATAATTACATCAAACAGTAAACGCGACTCCTTCAAAATAGTCCCAAATTATAAAATATCTGGTGCCACCCTATAACCAATTTCATAAGCACTGCTTGGAAACAACAGTTGTTGCATCCTGCAAATTACTAAGAAAATGAAAAATGATACACCCAAAAGCAACATCTCTCTCTCACAAACAAAATATTTTGTTAAACTACAGTAGTTGATTCAGCTGTTCTCAATCATCAACTCATTTTTCATTTCATTCTCAATTGTCTTACTCAGCTAACTTTGTTTTCTTGCTACCGCCCTTTCGTTTTTTGCTTCCACGTTTTGCTTTCTTGCTAGGTGGTTTGCGAGGAAGACCTCCATGAAGCAAAAAGTGTATTAATTCTGGCTGGGACCGGAACTTCAGATGTGTATGCAAGTGATGATAGTACTGCATAAACAGTTGAATCTGTTAGTTATCAATGCATGCTAACATAATTTATTATATACACATATATATATATATATTCAGAAAAAGCCATTACAAACAAACTAGTTACATTAATTAGTTTCTTCTTCAAAATAGCATATATCTATATTTTGGTTTCAAATTGTGGTCAGCAAGTGTAATAAGGTTTTTGTACATGTCAGTAATGATATCATGAACATAATATGTGATCATATCATTTGTATTTGCCTATAATTTCCCATTGTATCAAGGTTTTTGAAACTCTCTACAAATGTGACTGCAACTTTAACTTAAGACCATGCATGATGTTATGATGTGGACTACAACTTTGGAATAACAAAATTAAAAAAAAAACATAATCTTATTTTATATTTAAAACAATTAAAGTCCAATCTTACAGAATCTTGCACTTTTTTCTCCTCGTTTGTACTTGTACTTGTGCTTGCGTAGCGTTCCCTTTTTTCCAACCGCCAATCTTGTAGTCTTTCTTTCACTGAAAATCCGGGATCATGATTCCCGCTGGTTGCTCCTTCCTTGGATTGATTTGACAATACCTGTTACAAATTGCAAGGATATATCTTTTAGTGAACAATTTATTCAATCATAAATCATTGGTTCAATTGTTCTTGTTCGTGGATCATGCATGCAAGCAAACACAAATATAAAATAAAAACAATTAAATTGGATTTGGACAGCAAACTAGCTAGTAACTTACCTCCTCTAAGTCAATGTTTTCCTTTAAACAAAATTCTGGAGGTTTAAAGGAAAAGTGCACTTCAAAGACAAGCTTAGTGCTTGTCTTTCTCCCTCTTTTGCTGGGGACTGCAGGTAGGACTGATGTGTTCTCACCATGCTGGGGATTTTCGGTGGCTTTACTAATGACTTCCTGTTCTCAATTATAGATAATTAAATTGTTAAGACCTTTGTTAGAGTGAAATTCAAGGACTATATAGAGAGTTATAATTGAGAATTCTTGGTTATTTTCATAAATAAAAATAATGAATATAGAGTACTAGATAATATTTAAAGGGGACAATTAGATTTAGTTACCTTTATTTGTTGTAGGAAGTCTTCAGTAATTCTACTTTTGGGATCCATCTACGTTGCTTGGGCGAAAATCTATTTGCTCTGACACACAAAAGAGATAAGAAGTTCTGACAAAGATGAACAACGTAACTGTGAGTAACATACCAAGGTAGAGAACATTCTCATATATATATAGACAAAGAAAGAGAAGTTTCATAACAAGACATGTACTACTCATGTGAGATGTGGATACAATGCATATCTAATTAGTACTCCAGTTTTGGTTGATTTTTAATTTTAGGGAAAAATTTTATTTTGGATTTTCACCACTATTGTATTTAATGGGAGGCATAAATTATATATTTTTTGTTGAATTTGACTTCAATATTGGGGAAGAAAATTAATATTAGATAATCACACAAAGCCATATGGTAATTAGTAAGCACAAAAATTATTATTTATTTATTTTTTTGGACAAAGAAAAAGAAGTTTCATAACAAGACATGTACTACTCATGTGAAATATGGATACAATGCAGATCTAATTAGTACTCTAGTTTTGGTTGATTTTCAATTTTAGGGAAAATTTTTATTTTGGATTTTCACCACTATTGTATTTAATAGGAGGCATTTGTTGAACTTGACTTCAATATTGGGGAAGAAAATTAATATTAGATAATCACACAAAGCCATATGGTAATTAGTAAGCACATAAATTATTATTTAATTATTTATTTAGACAAAGAAAAAGAAGTTTCATAACAAGACATGTACTACTCATGTGAGATGTGGATACAATGCATGTCTAATTAGTACTCTAGTTTTGGTTGATTTTCAATTTTAGGGAAAAAAATTATTTTGGGTTTTCACCACTATTGTATTTAATAGGAGGCATAAATTATATATATATTTTTTAACATGACTTCAATATCTGGGAAGAAAATAAATATTAGAAAATGACACACAACCATTTGGTAATTAGAAAGGGCAGAAATTATTTATTTATTTAGACAAAGAGAAAGAAGTTTCATAACAAGACATGCACTACTCATGTGAGATGTGGATACAATGCATATCTAATTAGTACTCCAGTATTGGTTGATTTTCAATTTTAGGGAAAAATTTTATTTTGGATTTTCACCACTATTGTATTTAATAAGTGGCAGAAATTTTATATTTTTTGTTGAACTTGACTTCAATATTGGGGAAGAAAATTAATATTAGTTAATAACACACAACCATTTGGTAATTAGAAAGGGCATAAATTATTTATTTATTTATTTATTTATTTATTTAGACAAAGGACAAAGGAGTTTGATAACAAGACATGTACTACTCATGTGAGATGTGGATACAATGCATATCTAATTAGTACTCCAGTTTTGGTTGAGTTTCAATTTTAGGGAAAAATTTTATTTTGGATTTTCACCACTATTGTATTTAATAGGAGGCATAAACTATATATTTTTTGTTGAACTTGACTTCAATATTGGGGAAGAAAAGTAATATTGGATAATCACATAGAACCATATGGTAATTAGTAAGCGCAAAAATTATTTTTTATTTATTTATTTGGACAAAGAAAAAGAAGTTTCATAACAAGACATGTACTACTCATGTGAGATGTGGATACAGTGCATATCTAATTAGTACTCTAGTTTTGGTTGATTTTCAATTTTAGGGAAAAAATTATTTTGGATTTTCACCACTATTGTATTTAATAGGAGGAATAAATTATATATTTTTTGTTGAACATGACTTCAATATTGGGGAAGAAAATTAATATTAGATAATCACACACAGCCATATGGTAATTAGTAAGGGCAGAAATTATTATTTATTTATTGTTTTAGAAAAAGAAAAAGAAGTTTCACAACAAGACATGTACTACTCATGTGATGTGGATACAATGCATATCTAATTAGTACTCTAGTTTTGGTTATTTTCAATTTTAGGGAAAAATTTTATTTTGGATTTTCACCACTATTGTATTTAATAGGAGGCATAAATTATATATTTTTTTGCTGAACTTAACTTCAATATTGGGGAAGAAAATTAATACTAGATAATCACACACAGCCATATTGTAATTAGTAAGGGCAGAAATTATTATTTATTTATTATATCTAATAATAAATTTCTTTTTATTGAAAAATTGTTATGCCTTAATTTATGGTCGTGCATTTAATATAATATTTAATGTATTTCTTTCTCTTTGTGCGGGTGCAGAGCATTTTAAGCCTAGGGCGCAACTCGAATATGACTAGAACTAAGGAGATTCTACCCTGCATTACTAGGGGACACATTTTCTAAAACATTTTCCTTTTCTTGAAAGATAAACATTATTTTCTAACCATAACATTTCCTTTGTACATTTTCTCTTTCCCTTAACTATGTGAATAAATTTTCCTTTTCTCTTACGGAAAAATCCCTGTTTTGTTCTAAAAAGGAGGTGTCCTCTATCTTTTAAAGTCTTATATATCTTCTTACACATGGTTCAAGTTCATTGTTGCATACACGCATACAAACAAGCACTACAAACCATAACTCACCACAATAACTACCCTAGGAGACTAGCAACAAAACTACTTAACAAGATACCAAACAACAACATCAAACAAAGAATCAAGCAAGGGATAACATTACTCAACTCACTAGGGCTTCACATAGAGCTAGGGCAAGGACTTAAAGCCCCACGACTCTGAGCCTAATGCTAGGTAAGTGGCGCTCAGCGCCCAGGGCCAGTCCTGGCATTTTATTGGCCCAGGGCGAAACAACAAATAAGGTGCTCTTATATATAAAATTTTTAAAATGTAAACATATATTACTTAAAAAATAGACATATGATTTAATTAAAAATGATATGTTTTATTATATTAAATGAATAGCATAGTTTTACCAAAATTCAAAAAGACGTATTATATTTTTCATTCAATTTATTTTTATGTTGTCATCTATCATTGATAAAATATCATAGTTTCAAATTAAATCTTACACGTATTTTAATTATTTTTATATACTAATTTTTAGTTTTAACTATGCATTGCACAAGTTAAATATTTATTTTTATATATTTACAATTGAAAATAAATATATATTTTTAAATTTTTAAATTATATTTTTATTAAAGTTCATAACAAACAACTATTTTTAAACATATAAATTATATTTTAGATTTATGATAAATAATTTAAATTGTGATATAAAGATATTTTTAAATTATTGTGTAGATTAAATTCTTTTATAATTTGAGTTTTAGTTTATGTTTTTTATCTTGCTGAAAAATACAAACTTTAAGTCTGTGCATTATTATATGCCCAATACATGTTAATATGTTAAAATGAGCTAGAAATTCTTTTAACATGAATTTGTGATGTAATACAAAATAAATAAAAAACTAACAATCAAAGGAGTAATACTTTATAATCACATTTTTATTTAGATATATATAAAAGGAGACAAGATAAGAGGCAATGATATCATTTTATTTATAAAAACAACATAAAATAATATATATATATATATATATATATATATATATATAATTTTTTACTACATAATTATATAATTCTTTTTTAATTTTTTGGGCCCTCCTAGTGATGCCAAAATGAGCTAGAAATTCTTTTAACATGAATATGTGAATGTAATACACAGGAAACAAACTAACAATAAAAAATACTACTTTATAATCACATGTTATGTTTCTATTTAGATATATAAAAGAAGACATGTTAGGAGATAGTGATTTCAATTTATTTATAAAAATAGCATAAATTAATATATATACACACACACGCGCGCACACACACACACACAATTTTATCACATATATAATGTTTTTTAAAAATTTTGGGCCCCTCCTAGTAATGGGCCTTGTGTTGTCGCCCTTCTATACAAGGCCCAGGGCTAGCACTGCCAGTGCCACTCAATAGGGACACGAATTTCCCTTGCTACCAATCTCACGCCTAGTGTGAGAATATGTGGCGCTAAGCGTCATCACAGAAACGCCAAACGCTAGGATAAAATGTCCCCTATTTTGGTGTTTTGGCACCACGCTTGGGAAAATTGGCGCCTGACACCACCTGGATATGACTGGGCTGCGGTTTTGTGCCTCCAAGACCTTCAATGGTATACCCACTTAGTCCTAAAATTCCAAACACTCCCTACACATTTTTATTATCATTCCAACTGATTAAACTTCCCCACAAACCTCTCAATCAAGCAAAAACACCAAGAACTAAAGAAACCCCAACCTAGGGCATAAATAGGGGAAGAAAGGTCGAACCAAGCAATGAAGGGGATGGGGAAGGACAAGGGTGAATTGTACTCACCTCGGAGTGCTCACAAAAGAAACCTCTAAGGTTTGGGTCTTTAGATCTCAGTTCCTACTCCCTCTTCCTCTTCTTTCCTCCAAGGGTGAATTGTTCTCTCTAGATTTTCTTTTCTTTTCTCTTTCTCTCTTCCCTCATCTATTTAAGATTGTGTGTGTGTCTGTGGGGCATAGTGGGCCTCTGGCACATCTTGGACCTCTAGCCCCTTTTGGGTCCTGTTATCCCGTTCTTATCTTACTCCTAATATAAGGTTAACTGTAATTAATTAATAAAGCCTAAGGTATTTCTTTAATCTATTAAAACGTTCTTCTTTTTTTTTTTGAAATAGGGAATGTTACACTTTAAGGGATCAAACTAAAACCAAAAATACAAATAAGGGACCAACATTCTATTTCAGCCTAATATTTATTTATTTATATATTTATATAAATACTACATTAATAACATTAATTACTATATTAGTATTTATATTCAAAACATATATATATTGATATTTTTATAATATTAAAATATAGGGTTAAATATGTTTTATTGGTCCTCGAAAAATTCACTATATTTGGTCTTAGTCCTTAAAAAAGTTGTAATGTATTAAGAGACATATATGTTTTGATTTTGAATTAATGTAATAATTACTTTTTGTTTCATCTGTATAAATTGGTACAAAAAGTTACATATTTTTTATATAAATTTAATAAATCTATGTTATTTAATAAATATAATATTAAATGTTTTTAAAATTGGATTGGTTATTGAGTGGATCAAGATAAGTATAGCGGTTGAAGTGTAGTCGAATAAGTATTAATTGAACAACACATAAAATAATATTAAACAAATATGGTAATTAGTAAGGGCAGAATTATTATTTATTTATTTATTTATTTAATATTTCTTATAATAAATTTCTTTTTATTGAAAACTTGTTATGCCTTAATTTATGGTCTTGCATTTAATATAATATTTAATGTATTTCTTTCTCTTTCTATCTCCATAGGAGTTGTTTAAATATTTTCTTTCAACTCCATGGGAGTTGCTCAAAACTTTCCTTTTTAAATACCTTTCGCAAACATTTTAAAATCCCATTCCACCTTGGTAATCTACGGCAACCTCTATACGGGTGCACACCGTTTTAAGCCTAGGATGCGACTCGGACATGACCGGAACTAAGGAGGTTCTACCCTACATTATTACTAGGGGACACATCGTCTAAAACATTTTCCTTTTCTTGAAACATAAACATTATTTTCAAACCATAACATTTCCTTTGTACGTATTCTCTTTACCTTAACTATGGGAATAATTTTTCCTTTTCTCTTAGGGAAAAATCCCTGTTTTGTTCTAAAAAGAAGTCGTCCTCTATCTTTTAAAGTCTTAGATATCTTCTTACACAGGGTTCAAGTTCATTGTTGCATACACACATACAAACAAGCCCTACAATCATAACTCACAACAACAACTACCCTAAGAGACTAGCAGCAAAACTACTTAACAAGGTACCAAACAACAACATCAATCAAAGAATCAAGCAAGGGATAACATTACTGAACTCACTAGGGTTTCATATAGAGCTAGGGCAAGGACTTGATGCCCAAGACTTTGAGCTCAATGCTAGGAAAGTGGCGCCCAACACCACTCAATAGGCACATGAGGTTCCCTTACTACCAATGTCATGCCCTGTGTAAGAATATGTGGCGCCTAGCATCATCACGCTAAGCGTGGAAAAATATGGCACCTAGCGCCAAACGCTAGGACAAAATGTCCCCTATTTTGGTGTTTTGGCACCACGCTTGGGAAAAATTGGAGCTTAACAGCACCTGGAAATGACTGGGCTGCATTTTTGCACCTCCAAGACCTTCAATGGCATACCCACTTGGTCCTAAACATTCCAAACACTCCCTACACATTTTTATTACCATTCTAACCCATTAAACTTCCCAATAAACCTCTTAATCAAACAAAAACACCAAGAACTAATGAAACCCCAACCTAGGGCATAAATAGGGGAAAGGAGAAGAAAGGTGGAATAAAGCAATGAAAGGGATGGGGAAGGACAAGGGTGAATTTTACTTACCTCGGAGAGATCACGAAAGAAACCTTTAGGGTTTGGGCCTTTAAATCTTAGTTCCTACTCCCTCTTCCTCTTCCTCTTCTTTCCTCCAAGGTTGAATTGTTCTCTTTAGATTTTCTTTTCTTTTCTCTTTCTCTCTCCAACTCCCTCTTCCCTCATCTATTTAAGACTATGTGTGTGTGTGTATGTGTGTCTGTGGGGCTTAGTGGGCCTCTGGCCCCTTTTGGGTCCTGTTATCCTATTCTTATCTTATTCCTAACATAAGGTTAACTGTAATTAATTAATAAAGCTTAAGGTATTTCTTTAATCTATTAAAATGTTCTTATTTCTATTTTTCGAAATTGGGGATGTTACATTTTAATGGATCAAAATGAAACTTTTTAATCTTAAAGGATCAAACTAAAACCAAAAATACAAATAAGGGACCAACATTCTATTTCAGCCTAATATTTATTTATTTATATTTTTAAAAAATACTACATTAATAACATTAATGTCTCCATTAATATTTGTATTCAAAACATTTATATATTGATATATTTGATATTTCTATAATATTAAAATATGAGGTTAAATATGTTTTTTTGGTCCTTGAAAAATTCACTATATTTGGTTTTAGTCCTTAAAATTTGTAATGTATTAAGAGACAGATATGTTTTGATTTTGAATTGTAATAATTACTTTTTGCTTCATCTGTATAAATTGGTACAAAAAGTTATATATTTTATATAAATTTAATAAATCTATGTTATTTAATGAATATAATATTAATTATTTTTAAAATCGGATAGGTTATTGAACGGATCAAGATAAGTATAGTGGTTCAAATGTAGTCAAAAAAGTATTAATTGAACAATACATAAAATAATATTAAACAAATATAATATTCCAACTTTGTAACACTAAAAACTAAAATAAAATATCAATATATAGGTTTTTTAACCTTCAAAGTACTCATAAAAGTCCCAATCAAATATATCATAATACATAGGTTTATGTTTTAACAAAATACAACAATGTCCATTAATAATAATAAGTTTACTTCTAGGTAATTTGGTGGTGCAGGAACAGTATCAGGTTTCGTAATGTTCAGCTTACTTTGAGACAAGCTTCCTCTATGGTGATCTCTGCTGTCTCTCTTTCGGGTTTTATTTCTAAGGGACAAGCTTCAAATTCTATTTCTGAATTCACTCTTCTTCAGAAGTTCTTAGTCTCAGCTAAGCCTCCTAAGCCGACTCAGGTTAAGCAAGTGACATGGTTTCCCCCTGCTATTGGTTACATCAAATGTAACACTGATGGTGCAGCTAGAGGTTCCCCTGGACATGCGGCGAGTGGTGGTATTTTTCGGGATAGCTTTGGGGTTTTTCGTGGATGCTTTGCTGCTTATATTGGTGTTAAGACAGCGTTACATGCTGAGCTTTTTGCTGTAATATTAGCTATTGAATATGCTCATTCTGTTGGTTGGGATAAGCTGTGGTTGGAGTGTGACTCTAAGTTGGTGCTTGCTGCTTTCGATAAGGTTGACTTAGTTCCTTGGGATCTCAGAAGCCGTTGGATTCGTTGTATTAATTTATGTTCCCAAATGCACTTTACATGTTCTCATATATATAGAGAAGGAAACCTTTGTGCAGATAGATTAGCTAATTATGGGATTGATCATAGGATGGGGTTAATTAGGTGGGAGCATATTCCCTTATTTGTTAGGGATAGTTTTGCACGCAATCATTGTGGATTGCCTTATTTCCGCTTTTCTTGATTGTTTCCATGGGTTTTGGTCTAGTCCCCCCATGCCTTTTGTTGGTTTTTTCTCTTTCTTTAAATAAATTGTGGTTTGCTGCCGGTGATTAGTTGGTGGGGGGGGTGCCAACGTTGTTGGGATGTCCTTGTCCAACTTTGAGGTTTGCTGGCTACTTTTTCTCCAAAAAAAAAAAAAAAAAAAAAAAAAAAGAACCAAAAGGAAATGACAAATAAATATAATAAAACAGTATAAGAAATTCAAATATAAAAATTGTAAATTAATATGAATGACTAAATTATATGTTTTATAAGATAAAAATTAATAAATATTGATAAAATATCTTATTAAATATGTGTTTTTATTTACTTTAAAATTATTTTAGATTAAATTTAAAAATAAAAAATGAAGTATAGAAAGTTTTGACATTAATCTGTTCAAACCAGTTTTCTGCACCAGTTTTTTTCACCAATTTTTTTTTACCAATTTTGTATCGATTATCAAATTCTACTTTGTTAGAGTTAAGAAACCGGTGACCAGATTAGTTCCTTGTCAGATCAAATGAACTGGTCGGTTTGCCAGGTTTGAAAAACTTTTATAATATTTAGTAATATTATTAATGTTAATTAAATATGATATTTCATAAACTTAATAATTCATACTATAAAAAAGTTATATTTTAAAATATATTTTATAAAAGAACTTTTTAGCCAATAATAAATATTTTCATTTATATATGTTTAGCAATTGAAATTTTTATAACATTAAATTATATATATATATATATATATATATATATATATATATATATATTGGTATGAAAATTTATATATTGAATAAATATTTATTGAATCTAATATTTTTATTTAATAAATATAGTATTTAAGAATGTAATTAATGTTAATTAAATATTATATTTAAAAAATATAAAAATTAATACTATATTTAAGAATCATTTATTAAATTGAATAAATTTAATTTATTTAATAAATATAATATTTAATTATATGCTTCTTAGTGTTAGTTACATATTAAAGGAAAAAAAGTATTTAGCCCCCTTAAACTTTACCTCTTTTGCTAATAGACACTCTAAAATTTAGTTTCATCCTAATTAACCATAAACTTTACTAACCTTTCAAATGAATACCATAAACTTTAATTTCACCCAATTTGTCCTTAAACTTCATCTATTTTGTAACATAAACACGTTAATTGCAATTTTGTCTCAATTAATCATTAAAATTTAATTGTTTATATAGTCTCTTATATTAAATTAGTGTTAAATTACTAACAAAGAGGAAATCTCAACCATTTATTTTTTTATATCCCAATCATTTATTAGTTTTATTTTTATAAATTAACTTTTCGAACATTAAAACATAATAAAATTTAGAATAAAAAATCAATTAAATACTTTTTTATTCTTTTTTTTTCCTAAATACATATTTTTAGTATATTTTGATATATAAAAAATGATTTGTAACTTGATTAATGAATGGTTGACCATTAAGATAAATAATTTAATTCTAATTTGATTGAAAGAACTATTTGTAAAAGGAACTACTTTTAAAGATTAACTATAATAAAATCAATGTTCAATATATCTATTTGCAAAAGTTGTAATGTTTAAGGATTAATTGAAACGAGATTAAAGTTCATGGTGTCCATTTGTAAGTTTAAGGATCAATTTGTAAAAGGGGTAAAGTTTAGGATTGGTCATTGACTACTCTTTTCCTAATATTATATTTAATAAATATATTAATTAATACTATATAAAACAATTTCTATTTTAAAATATGTTTCATAAAACATTTTTTTAAAAAAATAAAAAAAACAATGGATATTTTAATTAATTTATATATGTTTAGGTATTAAGTTTTTAATGTTTACTTTTTAAGAGAGAGAGAGACAGAGTGTGTAACAACCCAATTTTTCCCACTTAAGCAATTTAAATTGTTTGATATATTTTAAGAAATTTAATTATTTCTTAAAATAAAATTTGGTTGAAAGGAATTTGATGCGCGATAAATTGTGGTTAATTCCTTAGGTACTTTCATCTTGGGATTTTGTTAGTTCTTTTATCATGAAATTTATTTCATGATATGTGATTTTATCTAAGTCTTGATTTAATTTCATGTGTTATTGAATTTATTTAAATTGATTGAACTTTATTTGATTGAATTTCATTTGTTAATTTTTAGTGTGTTGTTTGGAATTAATTAACATAGCATGTTGATGCAATTTTATGAAATTAGTTATTTAAAGTAGTATGATAATTAAATAAATTTTGATGTATATAATTATGGGCTTAGAGAAATAGGAGAATATTTGGGCCTAGAAAGTTAGAAAACAAAAATTTGCCAGGAAGGTGTATATAGCAGTACGGGGAGTACATCTAGTAAAACTAGCCTGATGCAAAGTGGAGTCAAAATAGCAAGTCTGTTGGGTGGAAACAGTGATAGTTTAGTTTGGGCTGTCACATGTTTTTGGGCCTAGAACACTAAATCATATAAAAGGGCCTTTTTCCTTCTACACTAACCCAAAACCATCCCAAATGCAAGAAAAAGAAAAGAAAAAAAATAGAAAGAGAGGGAGAGGTTCTGAATTTTCTTCTCCTACTTCACTATTCACACCATGCATTAGTCACTTCTACCTTCTCCAATACTCCAAGCTTTCATAATATGGTCAAGCCTTATTTTGCTCCAAGAAAAGCCATTCATTGGCCTCCTTTGCCACCCCTACATGATGTAACACCCCAAATTTTGGAGCAAATGATTAAATAGGAAATTAACCTCTTAATTAGTGATTAGCTGAGTAATTAAGAAAATAATAGAAATAATTAAAATAAGCATTACTTAATAAGGATTAAGTAGAGACATTACATGATTAGTGGAGGGAAATTCAAAATTTGGAAAGTCAAAGATAGACTTACTTTAGTCAAAGTCAATGGAAAGGAATTTGGTCAACTCATTAATGGCATTGTAGTAATTAAGTGGAACTTGTGTCTAGAATCTAAAATTAGACTTTTAAGAGCATAATTAAATTACTAATGGGTCTAGAATAACTTTAATTAGTAAAATTAATTGTTCTAAAGTAATTGGTGATTTAGAAATTTAACTAAGGTAATTAAACAAAATAGAGTGCAATTTGTTTAATTAAAACAGAGTGCAATTTGTTTTATTAAAGCCTAAAAAGCACTGGTTAACAACTAAATGAATGTGAGACATCAAATCTTTAGTAATGAAGTTAAAATAATTAATAAAATTAAGTTTTAACCATGATTTGACCAAAAGTCAAATCTGGTCAAAGCTGGTCAAACTGGTCAAAGCTGGTCAAAGAAAGGAATATTCTCATTAATGGCATTTTCGTAATTATGTGTTTTTGAGCTTGAAAAGTTATTTTGGACTTAGATAAAATTCTAATAATTATATTTAAGCATGAAAATGATCTAAGTTCAGAAAAAATAATTAAAATGAATTAATTATTAATAATAGGAAATTAGGGTGTTACATTAGTGGTATCAGAGTAGTTCGTCCTACCAAGACTAGGGTATGGACTTTACCATTGCTTGTGTTGTGTGGTCTTGCATCGACTGTTTATTGATGGTGGTGTGAGATGGAAAATTGTTTGTAATGGTGTGTTCTTGCATTGACTACTATAGTAGCAATGTGAGGTTAGTTACATTATGTATGGGCTAGTTCGATACGACGTCGTTAAAAGAAATGTCAATATCTTATGGATGTGTTAGTATTCCGTTGGATTTGCCAATAGTAGAATGAGATTGGCTTGATGTTGCCAAGCTAAGAGATAAAATTGTTTCCTTAGACTATACCTTATCTTGAGAAATTCTAAGGATCTTACCGCCTATAGAGGGATAATGGGATGAGTGTGGTAGAATAGCCTATATTTAGTGACAAAGTTATCCTTTCTTATTAAGAAGTTATCTTGATCCCTCATGAGTGAATACTCTATTGATACTACTTTTCAAATTGTGTGGAGATGTTGGATACTTACTATCACCATGTCTCTTGTGAACATGAGTCAATTAGATATGTTTCAAGTAGTCTACTCTTGAGTAGCCTACTATCCTTGTAAATAAAGTATTTTAGTTCTGATGAGAGTTATTTTGATTCCGTGTACACAAGTATCTTATATATATGGTTCCTCTTTCAAATCGTGTGATGGCATTGATTCCTTCTTGTCGCTGTGTCTTGGGAGAAAATGAATTGATCGGACATGTTTTGAGCAATTGTTGCCTTGTGGATAAGTTCTCTTCAATTCCTATGTGAGTCGTTGATCCATGTGTATAAGTTGTTTCTTCTATCATTCTTACATTTGAGCAAGATGAATGTTTCCAAGGAAGAAAGAAAATCTTGATAGAGTTGTGAGGGTGCACACTCAGGACTCTGTCGAGATGACTTTCCCTCCTAATATTAAAATTTCTTGAAATATTGTCCAAGTTGTTTTATCTATCCTTGTCCTCCACATTGTGAGGTTATGAGTTTGTATCCTTAAGTTAGTTGAGGAAGGAGATCCAAAGATCCGAGTTTGTAGATCGAGGTTGAGAATAGAGGTCCAAAGGTTTGAGTTTATAGGATAAGGGTTAGTTTGATAAGGAAAGAAAACAAAGTTTTGAAGACCTTGATGTTGGGAGGATGATAAGATGTTGAGAGTATGCTTATTGCCTTATTGTTTTAATGGGTGTTTTCACATGTTTTGAAGGTTGAAACAATGTATTGTGGTTTAGATTTGTTGTAGGAATGATATCTTAACTATTAGGACTTGAAATTTTGTGTTTTAGACATGATTCAGAACCAAAATAGTGCATTTTTCTGGAGCAGTAAAATAGCTTGCGGGTTTAACGTGTTTAATTACATTCCCATGGTGTAAGTGGTGATTTAAGGCTTGTATAATTGAGGTTATCAAATACCCATGTTGTAGAACTTAGTTGGTAGGTATATGTAAGGGTTCTTGATGGCTAAATCAAGATTTAGTGGTTGGAATAGGATGAAAAAGGCAAAAACATTAACGACTGTCCTGTGAGTGCTTGAGGTGAGAAAATAAGTGATTGGAGGGCTTAAGAGTGTGATTCGATGTTAGAAGTCGAGCCCAATAAATGATTAAATTGGGGATAGTGGCTTAGAGTGGTTTGGGGCAAGTTAGAGGTCATTTTAATGGTAATTTGGTTGGAAGTGTAGTATTTCTGTGCAGCTGTGAGTTAAGGACTTTAATCATGTTTAAAATACCCTATATGATGAGAAAAAGGTGTGGAAGGGATAGAAAGAATTCTTGAGAGTATGTGGGCATAGGAAATTGTGGCTTAGACATGGATTAAGGGTGTTAGAAGCACCGTTAAGCTAAGAATTGTGGCCATTGTTTAATACAAAGTAACAAGTATCCCCATGTGACTCCATTAGATGAACTCAGTAAGCATGATTTAAATACTTAGCCAAAATCTCTATATTTGCCTTAACAAGTGCTTAAAAAGCCTAAATTGGGACTAGAACACCAACATCCTTACTCCATTGCTAGGACATGTATTTTAGTATCATAAAATGTTCAAAATAGTGAGTCTAAACTATCAAAACCCAAACAAAATGGTAAAGGTCAAAACTGCACATTTTAGGTACCAAGGATATGACCCGAAATGGTAAAAGTGCGAACTTTGGCATTACATAGCTCTCTGCATAGGACGGGTTTTGGAATGAAATCTTTTCCCACAGTTTTGTATTACCAAAGTCTAGTTCTCCACAAAATTTCACAGCCATGTGGACTTACATAGCTCATTTTAGACCCCTAAGTTCATTTTGACCCAAAACTAGCTCATTTTAGGACCCGAAACGCCTAGATTTTGAACCGAGATGAATTTTGGAGTGAGACCAGTTCCTACAATCCTATTTTTAGATGTATAATATATGTTTTTGAGGATTTGCAAAGTTTCTCCCAATGGATTTTAGGTTCACCTTTGAAAACCACCTATTTTCTAAGTCGTTTTGACCCAAAACTTGAAACGTACGCCATTTTCAAATCGTTTGAGCTTTTCGACTGAAACCAAAGCCCACAACTTTGTTTTGACACCCTCTAAATCTGTTTTGAGATCTCCCATAATTTCGAGGCTTGTGCAAAGAATTTGGTAGAAAAACCCGTTTTCTAGAAACATGCTTTTACAAACTTGTAATGTGCGCCATTTCCAAACCGCTTTGAGTTTGAGTCAAACCAAAGCCTTTAGGTCACATTTAATGCATATTAAATATTTTTTTCAGTCCCATAAGGTTTCAATTTTTGTAGCTCAAATGGCATAGAAAAAACGCTTTCTAGAACCCCTTAAGACCGCAAACTTAAAATGCGCGTAGTTTTTAAACCGTAACTCTGATTTGGACGAAATCAAAGCCCACGATCTTATTTTTAGGTATAATAAATCTTTTTTGAGGTTTTAGAATAAGGGGAGCATTGTTTGACAATGTTGTTTCACAAACCCACCTCTTAAAGGAATGCAAACTAGAAGGGAACCTTGAGTAAATGACTTGTTCTAGGCCTAAAACTTTCTCAAGCACTTATCCATAACCTATATATGGTGTGTCAAGTTTAAAACTTTAGGTCTTGAATGATTAGAAGCCTTGTCTTAGGATAAGCATGTTGCATACCTAGTGCTTTAGTAGATTCCTCCGAATCTCCTTTAGTTAGCAAGCTTTTAACTTGAGAATGAATTGGTATGATTAAGCCTAACTCATGTCTATTAAGAACAAATCTTACCTATACCTTTATGATTAAAAGTGTATTAAGTTAGAAGCGAACTTCCATTAAGATAAATACCTTCCTATAGGAGTTTCGACAAAAAGAACGCTTTCTCAAAGAAACGATGTAAGGTTAAGTTAAAGAGTGGTGGTTAGCATGAGAGTAGACAATGAACATTACATTCTTAGCTTGCCATACACTTAATTAATTTCGGGGACGAAATTCCTAAAAGGGTGGGAGAGTTGTAACACCCCAAATTTTGGAGCAAAGGATTAAATAGGAAATTAACCTCTTAATTAGTGATTAACTGAGTAATTAAGAAAAATAATAGAAATAATTAAAATAAGCATTACTTAATAAGGATTAAGTAGAGACATTACATGATTAGTGGAGGGAAATTCAAAATTTGGAAAGTCAAAGATAGACTTACTTTAGTCAAAGTCAATGGAAAGGGATTTGGTCAACTCATTAATGGCATTGTTGTAATTAAGTGGAACTTGTGTCTAGAATCTAAAATTAGACTTTTAAGAGCATAATTAAATTACTAATGGGTCTAGAATAACTTTAATTAGTAAAATTAATTGTTCTAAAGTAATTGGTAATTTAGAAATTTAACTAAGGTAATTAAACAAAATAGAGTGCAATTTGTTTAATTAAAACAGAGTGCAATTTGTTTTATTAAAGCCTAAAAAGCACTAGTTAACAACTAAATGAATGTGAGACATCAAATCTTTAGTAATGAAGTTAAAATAATTAATAAAATTAAGTTTTAACCAAGATTTGACCAAAAGTCAAACTGGTCAAACTGGTCAAAGCTGGTCAAAGAAAGGAATATTCTCATTAATGGCATTTTCGTAATTATGTGTTTTTGAGCTTGAAAAATTATTTTGGACTTAGATAAAATTCTAATAATTATATTTAAGCATGAAAATGATCTAAGTTCAACAAAAATAATTAAAATGAATTAATTATTAATAATAGCAAATTAGGGTGTTACACATGAAGCTTCAACCATTTCAACCTTCTAGAGCCTTCATCCTCACCTATAAATAGAGCACAACTCCATGCTCATTCCATACCAAAAGCCACCAAGCACCCTAGCTATTGCAAAGTGGAGGAAATTGTGAGAGTTTTGTGAGTGGGAGAAAGCTTGGAGAGGGTGCCTTGCTCTTGGAGGAGGAGAAGAGAAGAAAATCAACCACCATCTTGTCCCCTTTGTGCTACACGAAATAGGTATGGGGGAGGGGGTTGTTTCTTTCATTTGTGATGTTTTTCCACGGTTTGGGTTGTGATGGTTCTTGATGAACCTCCCACTTCATGTTCTTGTTAAAATGCTATTTTGAATCCATCAATTGTTTGTGTTCTCGATGCTTGAATATTGTGTTGTGAATGCCATGTATATTTATGCATGCAATGTTGTTAGTTTGATGCATGGAATACATGAAAATGATGATGCAATGTTTTGTTGTGTTGCTGCCAGTTTTTCTACAACATAAAATAAGGACTTTATAGTGCTGGAAATAAATTAGAAACATGTTGTAGTTGGCCATAGCATCATAGCATGTCCATGTGAGGAATGAAGATGATAAAACCTCTATCTTTTGGCAAAGAAGATAAAATAATAAATTTGAATTAAATTAATTATAATTGGTTCACTTTTTAATTTTTTTAACTCAAATTAATCTGATTATCTGATCAGTTTATTATATATTTTTTTACCATGTAAATTTAAATATTTAAAAAATTTAGAATTTAAATTTTCCTCTATTGTTATTTTTTTCCATTTATTTTGGCTGTCTTATTTAAAATTTTAGAGTGGCCTTTGTTATGTTTATTGTCCAATTTCTTTAATGTTGAATTTTATTGTCGTCTAAAATTATTGAAGAATAAAAGACTTTTAAATTTACTATAGTATTAAATTTAGTTTGTATATAAGAAAACTATGTAAAAATGGAAACTTGAAAATATAATAGCTTTTTTTTTTATCATATTTTGCCCAAATCAAACTAATTCAACAAGTTAAACTATTTTTTTAAAAAATAGAATAAAATAAACTCAATCAATTAAATTTTTTGATTTAAATTTAAATTTTATTTACTTTAAATTCGAGACAAAAGAATCGATAAACACCTTTACAAATTAGGATTGTTCCTTATATACTTGGGGATTTAACCCAAGCTCATTTTTTAAGAAATGTTGAAAAACATTTTACCATGGAATATCTTTTTCAAAACTAACTGAGCACGAGAAAGGCAAAGGGGCAAGAATATAACATTTTGTTGAAAAGGGTTTAGTTGTCAACTAAAAGAGAAATGGACCCATTATCGGAAAGGCCGAAAATCAAAGTTGAGAGGGAGATATCTAGGGAATGTAAAAGAGAAACTCTGAAATATACAGTCTCTTAAAAGCACAATAAAATCAAGAAAGTAACATCTGTAATTTGGGTGAAAGAAGCCAAAATCCAGTTTGAAGGACCCAAGAACAATACCAGGAAAATCAGTAACAGATAAGGGAGATTTTGTGACAATTTTGTCTTCAAGTGAAATTGTCTTTAATTTTGTCTTCAATTGAAATTGTAACAATTGAACAATATTAATGAGAAGATTTTTTACTTAACCTAAAATTGTCATCATCTAAATGAAAGCGTTAAAGCATTGTATGTGTAAAAAGTTATTCAATTACCTTTAAAATGTTTAGAAGACAGATAAGGGAGAAAAAGAACTCAGAATTAAAAAAAGGAAATAGGTTTGCAGTTTGAGAGATTGAAAATGGAGTGAAAGGGAATGAAAATTTATTCCTAATATATATGTTTCACGTAAAGACTTAATATTTTTTGCTTCGCAAAATATAATGGAAATTGGAAGGAGTAAATTAGCATAAGTCAAAATTAACATTGACATTTGTCTACATAATCTTCAATAGATTGTTTGATTGTTGAATTAAATAATAATAGTAAAAAAAAAGATATGGTTGTTCGGTTAGTAACATTCATAAGAGGTGCCCAATATTTTGTCACAAATTAATTATTTAACTACCCCGTGGAACACAAAGCAATATATGCATCCAACCTTATCTTCCATCCCAATATTTCATTAAACTTATTACTTTTTTTTAGTACTTCATAGCAATTCTTTTTTTTTTTAATCAAGAAAGAGTTACCAAGGTGTCCATAGAGTTCCTAATCCCAACTATGTTGGCACCAGAAGCTCTACTCATCACCTGCAGCAAGCTCACAATTTATTAAAAAAGAAGAAGTACAAGAAAAAGACATGGGGGGACATAAGACCAGAACCCATGCAAAGGATCAAAGCTTAATAGAATCTATAATTAGGAAGACTTAATCTATCTCTAAATAGACTATCTCGAATAAATCTTCGAGGAGAATCCCACCAAGAAAAACCAGCCACTTGAAGAGCATAATTGGCAAGGCTATCCGCGCTACCATTACCTTCGCGATATATGTTAGATACCTGAAAAGGCATGGCACGAGTTAAAGCAAGACAATTACTCCAGCGAGAACGAAGCTTCCAAGGCACCATATTCACATTATTGAAAGCTTGGACAACTGCTAAAGAATCACACTCTAGCCATAATTTTAACCAACCCTTCTCAAAAGCTTTTTCTATAGCCATCATTGCTGCATGTAGTTCTGCATGAAAAGCTACTAAGATAGAAAGAGATTGAGCAAACCAGCCAAGAAATTCACCAAAGTGGTTCCGAAAAACACTGCCACAAGCTGCAGGACCAGGACAATCCCTTGCAGCCCCATCAACATTGCATTTTACCCAATCTGATAAAGGAGGAGACCAGTTCACCGTTATAAATTCTATATCTATTTTGAATTGAAAAATGTTTTCTTTTTCCTATTTATTCATAATATAATTCTCCATGACCTTCTATTGAATTAGTTTCCAAATTTTGTCAATTTTATTTGTGTTTAAATAAAATAGTTTTTCTTTTGTTTATAATTGTATTTTGTAGGATACAGGTTAAGGAAATGGGACGTTACCTCTAATATGTGTTATGCATGTTAGCAATTGCTCATGATTGTAAATTGATATAAACTTGTTTATATAAAAAAGTGATATATACTTGGCTAGTCGAATTATTTTGATCCATACTAGCCGATGAAACATCGGCTTGCATGGAATCAATTGGTGGATTTTTAGAACTTTCATTCTTTAATTATGTTGTCATCCCCCCCCCCCCCCCAACCTAATTAATTTGATTATTGTTATTTTCTTTATTTTAAGAGATTTCCTTTGAACTAAACATAATCAATTTCATTAATGAATTAAAATAACAAATAATTACATCAAACAGTAAACGTGACTCCTTCAAAATAGTCCCAAATTATAAAATATCTGGTGCCACTCTATAACCAATTTCTTAAGCATTGCTTGGAAACAACAGTTGTTGCATCCAGCAAATTACTAAGAAAATGAAAAATGATACACCCAAAAACATCTTTCTCTCACAAACAAAATATTTTGTTAAACTACAATAGTTGATTCAACTGTTCTTCAATCATCAACTCATTTTTCATTTCATTCTCAATTGTCTTACTCGGCCAACTTTGTTTTCCTGCTGCCACCCTTTCGTTTTTTGCTTCCACATTTTTCTTTCTTGCTATGTTGTTTGTGAAGAAGACCTACCTCCATGAAGCAAAAAGTGTATTAATTATGGATGGGACCGGAATTTCATATGTGTATGCAAGTGATGATAGTACTGCATAAACAATTGTATCTGTTAGTTGTCAATGTATGCTAACATAATTTCTTAGATATATATATATATATATATATATATATATATATATATATATATATATATATATTCAGAATAAGCAATTACAAACAAACTAGTTACATTAGTTTCTTCTTCAAAACAACATATATATATTTTGGTTTCAAATTGCGCTCGGCAAGTGTAATAAGGTTTTTGTACATGTCACTAATTTTATCGTGAACATAATATGTGATCATATCATTTGTATTTGCCTATAATTTCCCGTTGTATCAAGATTTTAGAAACTCTCTTCATATGTGATTGCAACTTTAACTTAAAACCATGCATGATGTTATAATGTGGACTACAACTATGGAATAACAAAAATCAATAAAAAAATATAATCTTATTTTATATTTAAAACAATTATATCCAATCTTACACAATCTTGCATTTTTTTCTCCTTCTTTGTACTTGTACTTGTACTTGTGCTTGTGCAGCGTTTCCTTTTATCCAACCACCAATCTTGTAGTCTTTCTTTCATTGAAAATCTAAGAACATGATTCCTGCTGCTTGCTCCTTCCTTGGAATAATTTCTGGCTTAAGTTGGGAGTACATGATCTTGCACAACTTCTTGACCCTTGGTGGATTAGGATCTTGGAGTAACCAGTTGGTGTTTAACAATATCATTTGTAGATTTTCTTCCTGTGATTTTGAAGTGGGTAAAAAATTATCAAAGAAAATTTAATAAGCAACATATATGTACATGAATTAGACATGTTAATTAATTAAGTATAAGTTTGTCATCCCCTAGCGGACCACAGAAGATCTTGACTTGTACATTTGCATCATACACTATATGTTAGAAATAATAATTAGAAAATAAAGGGTTTGAGTTAGTGTTGGAAGAAGAAGGGTAGTTAATATGCATTAAGGGACATTATTCTTTTGTAACCACTAAGTAATTGAATGGTTATTGTTGGAACACAAGTGTGAAGGTGAAGTTTCACATTGGGTAGGAATTGGCAAGTTGAGTAACATATAAGTGAGGAAGACCCACAAACCTGATGCCTTAAGGTTTTGGGTTGAAGGTGGTGTCAAGTTCACTTATGTGGTGTGCTCGTGGCCCATTGGTGAAGATCTCCCCGATATTTAACCCCCCCTCGACGCACAACAGTTATTAACATCATGGTCATTTAGTGTGTTAATTGAAAAGTCATGTAATAGGTATGAGTTACTCTACTATAAATAAAGTAACAAAGTGGTACCATTGGTGGAAGAGACTCACACTTGAGGGGGAGATTGTTGGAATACAAGTGTGAAGGTGAAGTTTCACATTGGGTAGGAATGGGCAAGTTGAGTAACATAAAAGTGAGGAAGACCCACAAACCTGATGCCTTAAGGTTTTGGGTTGAAGGTGGAGTCAAGTTCACTTATGTGATGTGCTCGTAGCCCATTGGTGAAGATCTCCCCGGTATTTAACCCCCCTTGATGAACAACAGTTATTAACATCATGGTCATTTAGTGTGTTAATTGAAAAGTCATGTAATGGGTATGAGTTACTCTACTATAAATAAAGTAACAATGCATGAAGTTAGTGTGCCAAATGCAATAGAATCTCCTTTAATTTATCTAGTCTCCACTCTATTTTGCTAACAAAGTGGTACCAGAGCTTAGGCTCTAGGAGTTGAGAGAACACTTAGTAAGTTGAGATGGCTAGCAATGCCTTGAATTTGTTTCAATTCCCTTGTCTTACCAATGGAAATTATGATAATTGGTGACATTGCATCCCAAAATGCTTAGGAGGTTATGGAAAAAGGTTATACCTAACCTAAAAATGAAGATACCTAGTCACCAAATGAGAAGGAGACTTTGATGAGGATGAAGAAGACATTGTTCCGACAGCTGAAAACAACAGGACTTATCCACGGTATCCCACGCAAGCCCCCCAGGATACAACAAGAAACTCCCAGTAGAATTGAGACTACATAACTAGCAATCGAAACCCAGGAAGAGAGAAAGTAAAAGAAGAAGAGATGTTTTTGAGGTGTGTAAAATAGTATGAAAAGAGGTCTATATATAGTGCACGAAAACATCATGTTACTGTTTAAAGCATTTAATAAAATAACGTTAATAATTAAAATGCTAATTAAAAGCATTAATTATAAAATGGTAAAATAATTAAAACCGTCAACGGAAAACAATAATTTTTTGTAACTGTTGCACACTAAAAGCTGGCACGTTAAAAGAAGCATATCGCAGGTAAGGTTTGAATTTAAATTTTAAATTCAAAATAATCTCAAAAAGAATTGATTAAATATCAATGTAAAAACTATACAAGGCCCATTCTTACACACTCAGAAGGGGCAAATCAGTAGATTTGCACTACAAGAGGCCCACGAGGCCCAAGCTCATGCGTGCAAGACTTCCACCTCTTACTAGCCACTTTGTAAGCCTTTATCTCAAGATGATATATAAACATATGAAACAAAGCTATTCTAGGCAATGTGGGACTTTGCCTTTCGAAATACCCTTTAAAAGCTTCAAAATACAACAAAAGAATGATCAACGAGCACTTACCTTCATCTATCAAGGTTTAGATGAAGCCATGTTTAAGATGGTGTCCAATCCATTTCCAAAAAAGCTTGAGACATTTTGAAGACCTCCCTTGGAAGAAGGAGAAATCAATATGTTCTAGGAGTTAGTCGCTTAAGCAAGACTACCCTTCGCTTAAGCGAAACTAATACTCAATCGCTTAGGCGACTGAGCTCGTAAGGAAAACCACCTCTATGTTGCCTCCCTTGCTTAAGCAAGAATAGGGCTTGCTTAAGCGATGAAAATTTCACACTTAAGTGACAACGAGCCTCGCTTAAGCGAGTGGGGCTTGAGAACAAATCGAGCTCTAGTGGCCGTTTGCTTAAGCGGTGAGCGTGGCTCGCTTAAGCAAGAGTCCGCAATTTTGCATATCACAGGGGTCACATTTGAGTGTGATCCTTTTTCCATGAATGCAACCCAACAACCCAAATCCTCCATAAATGATAATAACTAAAAACATCATGTAAGGTAATTAAAATAACTCATGATACATGCAAACCTCCCAAAATCCCCAAATCTTAGGGGGTAAGGTTCAATACCCATGACATAACCCAACTCATCATGAATCCCCCAACAATCACAAGATGAAAGGGAAGAAAATGGTTAAGGAACACTCACGAAAGACCTCCAAAACAAGGAAGATGAGTGGGGGAGTGTGGGTGTCCTAGCTTCCTTCTTCTTCTTCCTCTTATTTATCCTGCTTCTCTTTTCTCTTTTCTTCTTTCTCAATTCTAAAAATTTGATTTTGTGTGTGTGCGTTAAGTGTAGGTGGGAAGGGTTTTGGGGGCTAAGGGTGTAACATCCCTCGTTACATTACACTGAGACATACATAAAACGCTTTGTATTTAATTTAAATAAAACTCTTGTTTAATTTTTTTCATGAAAATCCATGTGAATTTTTCGCGTGTTGAAAACATCTTTGGATAACTGTGGAAATTAAAACATAAGCAACAATATGAAAAGAAATACAACTTAATCATTATTCAAGATGTTCTTACAAAGTTGATAAACATAACTGAAGGTTAATACAACTGAAATATCCAAAAGATAATTCATGAAAGCAACATAAGATAACTACAAATAGAGAACACTGACCAACCTACCTTATCATAGCAGCACCTAACATAAATCTAGTCGCCACCGTCATCGTCGATCTCAGTAGGATGACGGTCATCGCCCCCAGGTATAAGAGGTGACGGAGGTGGACATATGTACTCATCGACGAGTGTAGGATTCACAATAGGCTGCTCCTAGTTAGGTACAGAGAATATTCCACCAGGAAAGGTAAGGTCAGCTGATACTATCAGTGTGCCTATTATTGGTGGGTTAAGAATGATGAGATCTCCTTGATAGTAACATCTACCATCGCCTCTATGGAAAAACCACTGTCCAATCGGGCTGAACGTTACTTCCATGTTCCATGCTGCTGGGTCCATCTATGTGTAAAAATATAAAGGGAAATGGGGTGAGGTCGTATTCTTTCGATGTCACCCCATGGAAAGAGTAGAGAACTTTTCTCATTCTAGTACACAACAAACAACAAAGTATATACAAATATATAAATATATATATATATATATATATATATATATAGTAGAAACGTCTAGACATCCTAAATCTCATCCCGTCATCATCATCTTCTTTACATCATCATCACTGTATGGATCCATACTCTCGGTTGATCAACCACTGATCACGATTCAACCTTCGGGAAGCGATGGGGAGTAAGTATACCTCAACCCTGCCACAGTCCCATACCTGTGCAGTCAACCTTTTTTTTAATTGTTTCACTCAAAATTTACAATGTCATTGCTGCCTTTTAGTAGTGGGGGAGTCTTTGGTAATGATTGTTTAGGTATAACAATTAATTGCTTTCACTAGTCACTAGTCTAGTAAAATTAGGTGTGAAATTTGAATATTCTTTCAATTTCTATGTGTGAGAAAATGTATCAAATTATGTGCATGATTATAAAAAGAAAAAAAGAAAAATGACAGAAAATCATAATTTTCAACAATTCAAATGTAAATTTATTTTTAGTCTTTGACTTTAAATATGGAAGAAGCCTTGTTATTCTAATGATATTTATTGATATATAGGTTCAAATGCAATTGGGGATTAAATTATAAGTGCTTTATTTAATCTTTACAGTATCACCACATTTTATTTTCCTCTTTCATTGAACAAAATGAAATTAATCCTATCTGAATTCAGCTTTATGATAATCTTACCTGTAATTTTAATCTTTTTTTTTGTAGAATTTCAATTTATTTAGCTTAACAACTGAGTTAATGATTCAATCTGCTAGAGATATATCATAGAATTAACAAGTAATAATGTCATGTATCAACAGGAACTATGCGCCTTCTGTGGCCTATCAGAATTAAAATTGCAATTGCATTTTTGCATAAGGAAGCTTCAAGGCCATTGATTTTTCAAGAGTTCAAAACTTCTAATATCCCATTGGATGTGGTAATAACCTAAATTTTGCATTGATTTTTCAAAAGTTCAAAACTTCTAATATCCCATTGGATTGGTTCTTGTTCCATCACTTGTGTACATGTTTCTCTCTTTTTGGTTAATATATTGGTGTGCTGTTGGGGATCAGTGGATCTTTGAGTGCCAACATAGTTGGGATTCTCTTATGCTTTTGATGGCTTTGCATGCCTTTTTGACTTTTAAAAAAAGGTGGGAAAACTCTACATTTATGGAGTCCTAAGATCCCTTCAAGGAAATGTTCACACGTGGTGCACAAGAAGATAACACCAATGAAGAGGTTTCATATATACGACTTCTCCAGATGTCAAAAAATTGTGAGAACCCAAATTAGTCATCCCCAGAAGAAGTCTTTTTGTTCAATAACATAAACAACTTCATACCTAGCAATGAAATAGGCCTTGGATGTGTTCTTCTTAAACCAGATGATACTTCTGGATAGAAGGGTGAATAGAAGTATCATCTGGTTTAAGAATAACACATCCAAGGCCTATTTCATTGCTAGGTATGAAGTTATTTATGTTATTGAACAACAAGACCTCTTCTGGGGATGACTCATTTGGGTTCTCGCAATTTTTCAACATCTGGAGAAGTCGTATATATGAAACCTCTTCATTGGTGTTATCTTCTTGTGCACCAGCTATGAACATTTCCTTGAAGGGATCTTAGGACTCCACAAATATAGACTTTTCCTGTAACACCCTAAATCCGGGTTTACAAATATTCTCATTTACAAACTTATTTTAATTCAATAAGCATGTTAACTAACTTTAATCTTTTCCAAAAACTGTGAAGTTAATAAAACATAGATCGGAATTTTATCGGATGTTTAAAACTTTTCATTAATTAATTTTGGAAGTTGCGTGTCACTGCCTCAATTATAAGTATACTTGAAATAGAGATTTTCATATCCCAATTACTTTTCGGAATAATAGTAATATATACATTTCCAAAGCGTATTCCAAATACATATACGAAAACTGAATATACATGCCATCAATCTGAAGCCTAGGTCTACTCATGCCAAGATACATGAAAAGGAAAAAGGGTCCTAGGACTCAGAGCAGACATCACTAATACCCAATCCTGCATGTTAAACCAACCTCCAAACGAAAAGTGACGAAGCTGATGAAGATAACGTCTTTATGACCTCCACAGGTATTGCCACCGGTTCCTAAAAAAAATAAAACAGAGGGTGAACTCTCTGCTTCATCAAGCAATACACACAGAACGACTTCACAGTCACATACACAATCCTACTAGCCACCACGATGTGGTTCTCTAGCGTTCACACCCGAAACCTATTCGTTTCCACAACTATTCTTGTAAATTATTTCATACTGGCCAGCTGCCACTGGAACTTCCAGAACTCAGTGGTCTTACACATTTTTGAGTTGGATGACTGTTGGGAGTACACCTCTCACCATGGTACTATGGCGGGCTCTCACCAACCGATGATGGCTCGTATTTTTGTCAGGGTGGCCGAGTCAGCTATGTGATCTATCGTCACAACTCAGTGCCTTACCCTCCAAGGTCAACCTGCCTTACGATCATCTCCCAGGTACCAACTGTGGTCATCCATTACTCCGAGGACTGACTCCTCAACACTCTCTCACAGAGTTTATTTTCTTTCTTCGTCGCATGTGGGTTTCCCGCTGCACATGGTACAGGTGCGGACGAATTGACGCCGAGCTAAAGGTACCACCTCTACGCTCACATATGCACATATAAATAAGGACTTTGCCTTTATCGCTACATCGTAACGATCTCATCACCTCAAGTGATGCGTCATTCGCAATCCGACCTTGGTTCACAGATAACTCGCTGCTGAAATATCCCACGCGACCTTTTACAGGTCTGTGTGAGCTTTTCTACCAAAGGCACTCGACGGCGATCCTCAATCAACATCTGTCCCAGACATACAACACGGAGATCAAACTCTCCCACTATCACAGTGGTTAAACATTACGGCCCCGTCATCTCACAAGCACAATGCTCACCGTAGATAAAGCCTCCACACGACCTCTCAACACTTGCCCATTTGGCTTTCGGTCACGTACGATTATCCTTCTAAATCGACGCGTAGCAGTTATCCACTACACCAGTCACACGTGACCCCCAATGAAAAGGTTTCCCTTCTCATTCGATCCTCACCAACACAAAACAAGATCACAGAATTACTTATGCCAATCGTCAATTACTAAATTCACACTCTTTTTACGGATTAATTCATTACTTTCCGTCATTTTAATCACAAAATCACTGTTTTCCACAAATGTGCTCCGCATGGAGTTCATTTGTTCCCACGAAGATTATAAATCCTCGTCCCCACATTCAACATCCAAAACACATCAAAATCATGCGCACACAACTGTTCCACAATGCCCAGGGTTCACACCCCCCAGGTCTCAGTCCACAATATACATAATACAGTTAATTTGTATAATGAATCAAATCATAGATAATTAGTCATAGCATATTGATGAATATTCACCTTTAGATGTAGAATATCATCTCTCAAGCTTAAATACATCATATCACATCAATAATTTTATCACATTAACAAACTTGACCAAATGAGGTCGATTTTTCTTTGACAGTACTGAATGTGAGCTCTCACTGATACAAGCAAATGACCTCGGAATTTAGAAATTTTTATATCAAATCAAAGATCTTGAAATCTATTTTATAGAAAGGTATCCCACTTATAAAATCAACATCTAGAAAATTTTATAAAAATTTTCTAAGTCAGCAGCCCTGAATTTTCAATGCTCACTGAACATAGTTCAAAGAAATGTAAATTTCTCCCACTTCCCAAATTTATTTTGAGCTGAAATTTTTACAGTAGAAAGCTAACATCTTTATCTTTCTAAAAACGTAACCCTTGCCTCCAAATTCTTTCCCAATTGTTCCCAGTAAATTTGTTTCTCACAGCCTAAGTTTCAGACTCAAAACAGAGCTCAAAACCCTTGCCCTGTTTCTTTTTAAAAAGTTAATTAAGAAATTGGACATGATAATTTTTGTAATTTATATGGTTAAAAAGCTTGTTTTGTCTAGTTTTTAATGGTTCAAAAACGAAAAATAAACATTAAGCACACAACTGGGAATTTGAGAAAAACCGAGACATGTTCCAGGGAAACTTGAAAACAGAACATCCATTTTTAAAGCCACGGATGAACTTCAAAACGAGGATTTCTCTCCATGATGTCAAAATAAAAGTTGTTTCTTTTTGTGTCTATTTTCATTCAAAACAAATTTCATGAAAAACCAACGGTTAGATCTCTCAAAAATCACAAAACCGTGGGATCTGTCCAGGGACATGCGAACCTGACAGCCACTGTTCCATTATTTTGGAGTTTGTTTTCAACATACAACCTTCATCAATTAATTCTACGAAAACTGGGCATGGATTCCCTTGTTCCAGGGACCTTTCCACTCAGTTTCAAAAGAACAAAACAACACTAAAGCCAGGACATGCACCCACACAGTCACTGCCAAGGGTTTCAAACCCATTTTATCAACTTTTTACATTCAACCATTCAAACAAACACACAACAGCCAAGAGAGGCATACATGCTGTAGGTAGTTGAGTCCCCTAGCTCTCAACCACCCTTAAACCAAAAATAGAATTCACAAAGAGTCCCCCTCACCTTGGATTTTTTTGTTCAGCTGAGAGAGATGAAGAGAAGATGAACGGTTGGTAATTAAGAGTGGACTATCAAGCTTTGTATGCAACCAACAAAAATAGCTTCTTTGCCCCTTTGAGTGCCATGGCCGTAAGGAGAAGAGAAGAGACAGAGAGTTTCCGATGAAAGAAAGAATTGAAGAGAATGAAGCAAGAAGGAAGCTCGTTCACGGCAATATATGGGTAAAATTTGCAATTTTGCTATTTGTACCCTCACTTCCTCTAAGGACACCCCCTTCTCTTTTTTTTTTTTTTTCTACAACTTACGGAACTTACGTAAAAGTTTCAAAAATCTCACAATAACACTATGGCATATAACAAAACATAGAACTTAAGTTAATTATTATATCAATCAACATAATTTAAATTTCGTTTGCTCTTTCATTGTTAATCAATCACTTAATCATATAATTAGGAAAATCACAACGTTACCATTCTCCCCAACAAGAGAATTTTCTAATTAAATTTCTCACGTTCATACTTATTGGGTTGTAATTTTTGGGGTGTTACATTTCCAACCTTTTTTGAAAAGTCAAAAAGGCATGCAAAGCAATCAGAAGCATCAGAGAATCCCAACTATGTTGGCACTCAAAGAGCCACTAATCCCCAATAGCACACCAATATATATTAATAAAAAAGAGAGAAAAATGCACACAAGTAGGGGGACAAGAACCAATCCCTCAAACAAAACAACTAAGAGTACCTATAGGAAGGAAGCAAATTTCTATTTCTATTGAAATCATGATATATGAAGGTCGGTATAGTATCCCACCAGCAAAAATGACTAAGATTAGATCCATGAGAGGCTAATCTATCTGCACAAGTGTTACCCTCTCGGAAAATGTGTCCCACTATGAAAGTCATATTGGAAGTTAGGAGTTTACATTTATACCACCTATTTCGAAGATGCCAAGGAACAAATTCATGATTTGTTAATGCTTGAACTAACAAAGAATCACACTCCAGCCACAATTTGTTCTACCCTTTTTTATGAGCAATCTCAATGGCTGTGATGGCAGCCATCATATTAGCAACAAAAAAAAACATTTTAAAAACCCAGATGAGAAGCAAAGCAACCCAAACCATAAATACCTATGTATCAAAGATTACCTTTTGCGGCCCCATCCATATTACATTTGACCCAACCACATTTTGGAGGGAACTAATCAACCTGCCTAATCATGGGATTTTTCGAAGGGCGACATTGTACTGAGAGTGCTTTAACAATACTGAAATAGAAGATGTTTGAAGACATAGTAGCAGTGTTGGTTGAAGCTGATAACCGGACCTTGGCAATGCTGCTGTTTTTAATGAACTGCAGATTCACTTTGTAGTCTTCAAAATGAATTTTGTTTCTAGTTTTCTAGATTTCTTCGACCGTGAAGATGATTGCAGCGAGGATAACGTTTGCTGCCTGAGAAGAATGTCTTGAGGAGCGCATTTTAAGGATGTCAGGTGCTGATGACGTGTCAATGGTGCAATTTAGGAGGGACTGCAACCAGGACCAAAGCTGAAAAGCAAAAGAGCATTTAAGAAAAAGGTGATTTGAGGATTCATAATCTGCTTTTACAAAGACAACACATATATTACCTCTATTGATTCATTCTTCAAAATCAATGATTTGCCATTCCTGCAAATTTTTTCAGTCCTTCAAGTGTATATGTACTCCTTTTATTAAAATCATAACACCAGCGTTACTTTACTCAATTTTAATCTTTCTAAATAAAACTTAGAAAATAATCTAAATAAAAGTGATAATTGTCAATTTGACTTGTGGTTATGTACTGAAAATTTACACACTTTTTTTTATATCTAGTATCCATTTGACTTGTGGTTATGTATGCTTGCTAGCAGGACTCTTATTATTCATAAAATAAAAATAGCAGATAGAAAGTTTAGATTAAATGATTCAGGAAAGGATGCATTAATATTAAAGGAAAGTGAAAATCATTGTTGAATAGTTAATAGCACAAGAATTGCTCCTGAGAAAGTTCTCTATGGCATTTTATTGCTTCCTCAATAATACCTTTTTTTTAGGTTTTATAATAACAAAAAAGAAAAATATAGATTAAAGGAAAGACTTATGAAAAACATAACATTTTGATGAATTTCATTAACTTTGATAAAAAAAATAAAAAATAAAAATGACAAACAAAACTTATAGTTCGAGGTTGTTATGGCCTCAACACACACTCGTGTTGGAGCACATACATTTATAAATATTCATGGTTTTTTAACTTGAATGTTTTAAAGCATGGTGTTTTTTATACCCTCTAATTAATATGGTCTAATTACGATGAATGTTTTAGTTTGAATGATTAGAAGACCAACCTATAGATGATTCATTGTTGGAAAGAAAACTTAACTACAGGTAATTACCTTTAAAACTTCATGTTGTCGTTAAATTGAGTTACAATTTTCAATTAACAAAAGAGATGATTATGGAAAAATTAATAGAAAATTCAGAACATGTTGGGGTATTTAACAAGAATATTAATATATATTAAATAAATTTCCATATTTCTGAATAAGAATCCGAAATGACAAATAAAAACTTTAAATTAATATATAAAATTTCCATCTCACTTTTCTCTTTAGTCTTTTTCACTTTTCAATTAATGTCAACACGATAATTCATCTAAACTCCTCAATTCTATTTTTTTTATCTTATTTTTTGTTAACCTATTTCCCTTATTTATTTGTCTCTTCTTCCTCAAACACCTTAACTCATCCCTTTCAGTACATCGCTCACCTAATCTCTCTCCTAGACTCTTATTGCTGCAAACTTCTAATTCTTATATTCCTCAACTATTCCTTTCCCCAAAGCAGCCTATCCTCCTTATCATTAGATCTAGTCTTGACGGATCTACATCCTTCGTACTCTATGCCTCAACGACTTTTCTTGGCCTTACAAAAAGCTACTTTGGCACTTGGTCAAATAAGGTAACCGCGCACAAAAAGAAGCATGATTATCGTTAGAGGCGGATGAACGTATAGGGTAATGGGGGCAATTGCCCCCACAAAGGTTTTTTTTTAACCTAGACATATTTAACAAAAAAAAATTGCCCCCATAAAAAAATAAGTGTTGCCCCCATAAAATATTTTTTTTAAAATGAATGTAAAAAGTTATAAGAGATAAAAGAGAGAAAAAATTTGTAATAATTTTATCACTTTATCCTTTCGGTTTTTACTATTTTTGCTTCTCTAATACTAAATACACATAGTGAAATGTTGATTTGTTTGGCTAAGTTTTATCCATTGGAATTTTCTTGTCGAGCTTTTGGGACTTGATAGTCAACTTGAAATTGTTATAGATATTGTTTTGATGATCAATTTTCGAAGTTAAATAGGATCATTGATAGGAGTTATAAGGTTGACTTGATGGTTGGAAAGAGGGGATTAAGGGAGGAGGGGGAAGAGGTTGTGGGTTTGAATCCTCCCACTAACATTCTAATAAAAACTAACAACTAACATTGAGTGATAAAAAAATAAGGATCCTTGATCTTTCTAAAGTGTTAGTGAAAACTAGAAAGCATATTGTGTACCCGATGATATTTTACTTTTGATTTTTGAAGTTACCTTTGAGTTTGCTCGTGGCAACTACAACGATTGAAACATTTTTCTTTGTAATGAATTTTCTAAAGAATGGAATGCACAATCATACAAGAGATGAATGGTTAAATGATTATTTGGTTACATTATAGAATGATATATTTTATAGTATTGACAATAAAAAAAATCATACATTTTCAAAATATGAAAATGCATAGAGGGCCATTGTAATTTGTAAATATTAAGTATTTTGGATTTTTTGCTCTAAGATTATGTATTTTATAAAAGCTTATAATACATCTTTAGAAAGGGATAAAGAGACTAAACTTCATACTGAGGATTAGTCTTAGAGCCGATCCAAATAACCAAAGTTCATGAGAATATTTCAGGGTCTCATTGAAGAGCCAAAGACTCTAGTTACGATAATATAAAAAATAATATTCTTCTTCTGTAAAAAAATATTATACGCTATTTTTTTGCCCCCACTAAAGAAATTTTGTGGATCCCCATTGATTATCGTGGTTGATTGTAGTATGTTGTAAAATTGAAATAATCGCCTTTTTCTTTGCATATTCAAATTTGGTATGGATATGATTTTTCAAATATTTGTGCATCATTGACCTCAATTGGTCTCACCTTTTAAAGGTAGCAAAATAGGTTACTTCACCTGATGCAGGTTGCAAATTATAGCAGGTTGGGCAAAAAAATTCTGGATTTAATTTGGGCTTCTAAAATAAAGCTCCAATGCAGTGAAAGTTCTTTTTTTTTCCTGGTACTTGCCTAGTTTTTATGGGCTACGCTGAGATCAGACCTTGACTAGATCAGGCTAAAAAGGCTTGTGTTGTCTAGACAAATAAAAAAGGCTTACGTTAAATTAAAACTCAAAATTTAAAGCCCAGACCCTACATATCATTTAGCGGGTTCACACGAGTCCGACTAGCCTGGCCTATTTTGCCACCTCTATCACCTTCTACAACCATTTCATGTCCTAAACTAGTTTTCGTTAATTTATCTTAAAATCTATTTTTGATAATTTCATATATTTTTACAAATTTATCACATATAAAGATTCATCACCAGCAATATCTATTTACCACCACCTTCTTTCATTTTTTAGATTTTACAATAACAAAAAAAGATAAATGCTGAAGAAAGGAAAGACTTATGAAAAGCATAACATTTCAATGAATTTTACTACCTTTGAAAAAAAAATAACACATGACACTTATATATCAAGGAGGTTATGGCCTCAACACACACTCGTGCTCGTGCTCATGCACACACACGTGTAAAGATTCATGGTTTTTTAAATTGATTATTAGGCATGGTCAACACTTCATGATTTTACAACCTTTTGTTTTTCCTTGTTTGGGGCAATTGAATCTTTTTGATGTGATTCACGTGCTGACCCTGGTGGTCAGCGCACATAATCTAAGATAACACTACATTAGATATTTAGAATTAATTTTTGTTATAACATGAATATACTCTTTTGAAAAAAAATGCTCTAGAAGCCGTTAGAGGGTACTTTATTATATATTATTTTAACATCCAAATTATACGTAGTTTTACACTTGCATGTTGTATAGTACAAGTATAATATTTAAGTCTTTTGGAATTTTAGAAGTTTTATTTAATATTATAAATTTTTAAAGAATAAAATGTCAAGTTAATATTTAAAAATATATATATACTTAGAAGTGACGTTGGAACCATTTTCTTTACCATTTTAGTATGTCAAATAAGAATCGCCCCCATCCCCAATTTTATGGTGTCTCTTTATTTTTTGTCATTAGAACCAATGTCCTTATTTTTGTCTTATACTTTCTTCCTTATGTACAATCAAGCTTTACGAATTCTGTAATAGATATTGTACGTATACATATTGTTGCTAAATTTTCAAAATCCTTAATTTTACTTTTATAGTCTTTCCACAATTACTACAATTGATATTGAAAGTGGTAACACCCCGAAATCATTTTTTAATTATATAAATATATATATATATATATATATATATATATATATATATATATATATATATATAATGTCATGTGACTTTTTAAAAAACTCACATGACTTAGTGTATTTTAATCTTGACTATTCAATATAAGATCTAGTGGTCAATATTTATTCCTCTCACTCTTATATAAAATAAGTCGTCGATCTCACTATATATATATATATATATATATATATATATATATATATATATATATGTTGGTTTAATAAATTAAATAATTATGATGAGTAAAATTCTTTGGGCTTTGGGAGTGAGAAAATGGGTTTCAATAGATTAAGAAGACTTTTGTAAGGTTATTGGGTTTTATGTTAAAATGTAGTTTTTGTAAAAAATAAAAATAAAAAAGGGTTATATTGGCTTGGGTTGAGTTTGACCAGCTTCTTGTTAGAGCCCTATAGGTTTTAGTTTAAAACTAAACGCATCCCTTACGTTGGTCATATTGAAACCCTTGTGCTGTAATTTCTCACGTAATAGGATAGGCTTAATTGCCTAACTATAGGTTTATGTGATCTTTCCTTTCATGGGTTTTGGTTTATTTCACCCATGTTTTTGTTCTCCTTTCTTTTTATTTAATAAAATTTGGGTATGCTGCTTTTGGTGGATAATGTCAGGGGTACCAACCATCCTAGTTGGGATGCATGTCATTATTTATACCTTGGCATGCCTTGTGTCCATAAAAAAAAAAAGGAGAGAGAGAGAGAGAGGAGCAATCCATGACAGATAACCAAGCAGGATGCTTCAATGAAGGTAGACTGAGTGCATAAGTTACAACTTGGTTAGCATTAGCAATAAATGGTTATCTGTTTAGTCTTATGGGACAAATTAGTGTGAGGCACTCAAATAAAGTGCTTGATTATTCACTCTTTGGTAATTCAAAGGACATTTAGTTTTAGGTGTAGAAGTAGGTTGTCTAAACTGATAATGGATCTTTCTATATGCAATTCACATTGTTCACATTTTGGTGTTCTGGTGGTGCTTCTATGTTTTCACTCTCTGTATGTACTTTCTTTTTCTTCAGAAGCAAGGCAACTCAGATTTTGTAATGCTTCAAAAACTAAGCTGTATTTCTGGCCTGAGGGATCAAATGCATGGTATCCTTCACGAGCTGGTGCTTCTTCATTTGGTAATTCCATGTTCCCTAATACAACAGGAAACTTACCCAATTTCAATCACCAAGCTTCCCAATGCATCCTTATGGAAATACTAGTGCTATTGCTGGTGGTGGTTGTAACCCCCCTTCTAATAAACTTTAATTTAGCTATCTAATTTATAGTATACATAATTTTTCTAATACATTCTATTAAAATCTAAAATATATTCAAATTTACATCACTAAAATTTTACAAAAACATTTTTTTATAAAATGATCTATTACTAAAACTATTTTTTTTCTATCCCAAATTTTCCCATCCTATAGCTCTGGAATTATCTGCATCTTTTCTTCTAACTCTTCTTCCTTCACCTGAAAACAAAACTTCCCTAAAATCTAGGGACAAAATTTTACCGGATCAGGCATTTAATTTCTAATACATAGAAAAACAATCACAATCAATGACATTTCATTTCATAACTAAGAATTCGCATAAATAATGCAAATGCAGTATGCTTTATGAAAATGCAAGTTTATAAAGCAGATATAGTTTTGACTCAAAATCCTTTTGACTCAAAAATCCTTTTGACTCAAAAATTCTTTTGACCATAAAATCATTTTGACCCTGCTCCATGGAGACTTCCCCTTTGAGTGTTTAGTAAGAAACTGGCCTACCATTACGATCTGTAATTTAGCTATCATCCCCTACTAAACGCGAATAAGGTAGCAGAATTAGGAGATCAAGATACCCGGAAGGCCACCACGGCAGCATCTCTGTCCAGATTACGGCCATATGTGGAATTGCCAATACCCTTCACCCCACAGACTATATAATCACAGACTATACAATCCTGTCTAACTTACTCTGCTCACCCATTTCTCAGGACTATCAAATTCTCAGTTCATCAATTCTCAATTTATCTTTTCAAATACATAACTACTGCAATCTCGGTCAGTCATCACAGTCCTGGAAATCAATTCCCCCAAAAGTATTCATTTTCCATGACTACCGCAGTCCCGGTTAGTCAACAAAATCATTCTCATTTATCAAACTCATTTAAAATCTTTATTTTTCTCTCAAAAGACTCGTGATCATGCAATATGATAATGATGCTAATAAGTAAATAATTATTATTAAACAATCACATAATAATTATAGAAATTCAATAATTAACATTATAACATTAACACTTTAATAAAATACCAACTAGTTCATTACTATGTAAAATTACTAAACTATCCTTGATATTTTCTAAAATTCCAATTTTGCCCTTGATCTTTTTATGAAATTCCGAATATGTTCCTAATTGTTCTAGAACCTATGAAATTACCTAATTACCCTCAATCTTTTTATAAAATTCCAATTGTGTCCTCTAAATGTGAAATTACTAAATTACCCTTACTATTTTATAAAATTTCCAATTTTACCCTTGATATTTTCCTAAAATTCCAATTATGTCCTCAAACTTTCTAGAATATGTGAAATTACCATTTTGCCCTTATACTTTTTAATTATTGCCGAAAATGCCCTTAAACTTTTTATAAAATTCCCAATGTGTCCCTACATGTAAAGTTACTATTTTTCCCTTGGTTAATTGAAAATTTCCACATAGTATCCCTTGCAAACTAACCATAGCCGAATGGTCTTGATACCATTTCCAACAATTTTTCTCAAAGTTCCAACATCAAATTCAACACAACCAAGCCAATTTCAATCAAGAACAAATCAATTCAAGGTTCAATCAATCACCACACATCATGATATCAACCAAAACATTCATTCAACCATCAAATTTCAACTTATTTTATCAAAGATATAAAAGCCCTAATTTAATTTCATCTTTTAATATTTCTTGATCAAATCTTGAAATTAAACCTAAGGACATGTTTCTCCTACTTCCAATTTGTTTAAATTGAAATTAAATGCCAAGATCCTTACCTAGAATCCTTAGTTTGATGAAGAAATCCCTTGAACCCTTTTCTCCCTTTCTCTCTTGTCTTTTGAAATTTTTGAGATTTTCTCCCAAATCTCATCTCTTTGGCCAAAGGTATATTGAAATTTGGGAGGTTTTGGTTGGTTTAATTCTTGGAATTGGAAGAAAGGATGAAGGTTTCATGGAGGGGCTGCTGCTGTCTTAAACCCACGGTTTTGGTTTTGTGAGGAGAGATAGATTGTAAGCTTTTTATTTCTTTTGATTTAAATAAATTTTATTCACCCAATTTAATTTTCTTCACACGTCCAGCTGCTGGCCTTTGGCAGTCCCTTTGGTCACCAATTTCAGCCACTTGGACGGCCAATTCAAGTCCCCAACGTGAGTAGCCAAGCTTTTGGTCAATTTGTCAAAAAAGTAGGTAATTAGTAGACTTTTTAGAAGATTTAGGGCTTTTCTAATTATCTTACAAACTAATTTGAATTAGAAGAAACTAACACCACCATTAGATTCCTCACTATCAAAAATCTTGGGGTAGTGTCTTACTTATCTCTTAATCAAAGTCTAATTAGCTTAATTTAATTAGATTAGAAACTTTGAGTTGTCAAATTTTGATTGGCTAATACGTTAAATTTAATTTTTTCTTAGTTAAACATTTTTAATAATTATTCTAAGTATATGACAATTATTAGATAATTTCATAGATGTCATACAAATTTTATCTTAATTTTCTATCTTAAAATTTTATCGTAATAATTTCACAGAGTTCTAACTTTCAGAAAATTCTAGCAATTCGAAATTAGCATTTTACTTTCGCAACTGTATATATTTTAAATCTATATTCAATTACCTATTTATTATATTACAGTTTACTCCAAAATTTTACACTGGAAAAATTATCCTAGACAGTTGTCTGACACAACTGTCCAGTCAAACAAGTAATTCATTTCTCAACTGTATATATTAAATCTACATTAAATTCTTTATTTATTAAAGTACAGTTTAATCCAAAATGTTATACTGGAAAATTTATCTTGGACAGATGTCTGACACAACTGTCCAGTCAACAAACAATTCAAACAAAAACAAGGATATCAAAAGACTTAGAAAATTTTACTGAGTAGAACTGTATTAATTTTATTATGAAAATATGTACAGAAAGTTTCTATAAAATACAGCATATAGTTTCTCATAATATTTACATAAAAATATTTACAAATGGTAACATAATAAAAATGAGGGTGTTACAGTGGTGCTAGTACTGCAACTGCAAGTAATGATACTGGTTAGCCAAATCCAAGCTCCTTGCGGAGGAGCCATGTCTATGAATATTTTGAAGGAGCTCAGCCACAAATTGAACTTGGGTCCAGTTATCCAATTTATAAAATACCAGTAGGATCATCACTCATGAGGTTGGATGCATCTTTCCTAACCTTCCATTCCTTGTCAGCTCCCTCTACAAGTATGTTTCTCTTTTTCATTCTGACAATTAAAAATATGAGAGTACTTAAGTGGCCAATAATTGTACATGATTTGGTATCTCTCTTTATTTTTCGCAGGGAATAATCAACCACAGTCTCATGCTTCTAGTTGTAGGAAGGTCGACGATGTTGATGGATCCTCAAATATATCTCTTCCCGCATTTGCCCTTGATTCTTATAAGTTGAGAGGCTCAATGTTGGCTCCTGGTAGAGACTCTGAATGGCAGAAAGTGGACACTTTTTTGAAAGCTGCTACTTATTCACAACAAAATTTGCAGGTCAAACATCCAGAATACACATACTTTGTTAGCCATAGTTCTCAGTGGAGATGATGAAGAATATGATTCAAAATATTCTTCAATATACTCAGAGTCAGAAAAGTTCCTGCAATAGATAGAATGGAATGTGATGAAAGTGAATTGCCATGCATGAAACCCTCTTACTAATTAGAATGGAATGTTGTTTATAATTGCACTATATTAAAGTCCACGAAAGGCTATAGGCAATAGGAATCTGTATGCCTTAATTAAGAGTAAAGGCATGAAATAAGTGTTGCATATATAGGAAATTGAGACTATTAGGCCCCACTTTTTTGTTGATTCCTTGTTTGGGATTTTGTGGATTGAAAGTTAATATTTGAAGCATAAAATGGATTTATGGTCTTGAGTTACACGAGTAGGAAGTTTAGCAAAGACAAACCGCAACATTTTCATATTGGTGAACCCCATTTTCTTACCCTCCATCTATTTGATAAAAATACAAAAGGAAGTTTTCAGCTTACAATGTTGTTTAAATTGTTGTTTACAACAATTAAATTTTGTTGTTTTGACTAGATATAACTTTTGATCATTTAGATAGCAAACGGCGTGTTTTTCAACCTTTAAATTATGCTCTTTATTATTTATATATATCTTAGTTTGATTAGTATCATCTTTTAGAATAAAGGGTCCTTCTATCTTGCAAAATTTTCATCTTGTAAAGATTTTAATTTATTTTTAGGGTAAAATATGTTTTTGGTTCCTCATTTTATCTTAATTTCTATTTTTAGTCCCTCATAAATTTTTTTGTTCTATTTTTAGTCCCTAACAATAATTTCATCTATTAAGTGATGACATGGCGGACATAAACTGTGTGTGAAAATTTCCTAATTAAATTTCTAGTGACTTTTAACTGCTAAAAATTGAGACTATTAGGCCCCACTTTTGTAACATTTCTTGTGATTTCAGAAAATCTAGGGTTCGAGGTTTTTATTTTTTTATTATTTTTTTTTAAATTTATGACGATTTTTGTCTGCCAGAAAATTTGTAGCAGTTAAAAACTGCTAGAAACTTAAACAGAAAACTTTCAAGGACAAATTTTGCTCACCACGACATCACTTAACAGTTGAAATTAATGTCAGGGACTAAAAACAAAATGAAACAATCTTTTAGGGACTAAAAACAAAGAAAAATTTATGTGGGACTAAAAACAGAAATCAAGATAAAATGAGGGACCAAAAACATAGTTTACCCTTAGTTTTATTACGGGTTGCTAGTGTAACGAAGGATTTTATAGGATTGTTTCAGTTTAATCAGTTGTATCGAGTTTAAGTACTAGATATATGCTGCTACATTAAATATTCAGAGGGATAACTTTGTCGCTTATAATAGTTTTACCTAATTCGAGTAAATTTATCTCAAGTAAAAGATACATGTGATACACACACACACATACATATGTATGTATGTATGTATGTATGTATGTATGTAATAAATAAAGTACACACAAGAAGGGAGAGTTGACTTGTGTGTAAGTGATCTTTTTAAATTAAAACTTTTCTCAAATGTTAAGCAGATAGAAGAGAAAATCGTCCAATGAAAAAGTGGAGGATAAGGATAAGAAAATCACGCGGAGCTTTTATCCTGGTTCACTCTTAAGTCAAGATTTTCGTCTACTCCCCTCAACATGAAGGATTTTCACTAACCAACACAGGTTAAATGCAAGTATTTTACCTAGCCTCTTCGTCCAATGTTTGTGCATAATGAGTATAAACAGACTTACATACAATTGAGGTTGGGCAAATAATTTTTTAACTTGGAGAAAATATATATAGGTGCCATAATTTTTTATAATTTTCCTTGTCTACCTTTATGTTTTCGTGAAAAATGCAATTTAAGCACATGAAATCAAGTTAAAATAATGACAAAGTATTTAATTTTGTGAAAATATATTTTAAATATTTTTGTATATATCGTCAAATGATAATAATCATTACAATAAGAATAATTGCTATGGTATGGTGCATATGGAAATATATATATATATATATATATATATATATATATATATATATATATATATATATATATTGTCTTTAATTTAATGGGGTATTTATTAAATTGAATAAATCCAATAAAAATAATTAATTGATTAAACAAGTTTGATTAATTCATTCATTCACATTTAAATTTGAATTAAATTAATTATAATTGGTTCACTTTTTAATTTTTTTAACTCAAACTAATCTTATTATCTGATCAATTTATTATATTTTCTTTAACATGTAAATTTAATTATTTAAAGAATTAGTATTTAAATTTTCCTCTATTGTTATTTTTTCCATTCATTTTGGCTGTCTTATTTAAAATTTTAGAGTGGCCTTGGTTATGTTTATTGTCCAATTTCTTTAACGTTGAATTTTACTGTCGTCTAAAATTATTGAAGAATAAAAAACTTTTGAATTTAGTGTAGTATTACATTTAGTTTGTATATAAAAAAAACTATGTAAAAATGAAAACTTGAAAATATAATAGGTTACTTTTTATCACATTTTGCCCAAATCAAACTAATTCAACAACTTAAACTAATTTAAAAAAAATAAAATCAAATAAACTCAATCAATTAAATTTTTTTATTTAAATTTAAATTTTATTTACTTTAAACTCGAGACAAACAAATCAATAAACACTTTTACAAATTAGGATTCTTCCTTATACCTTGGGGGTTTAACCCAAGCTCATTTTTTAAGAAATATTGAAAAACATTTTACCATGGAATATCTTTTTCAAAAATAACTGAGCACGAGAAAGGCAAAGCGGGAAGAGTATAACATTTTGTTAAAAAGAATTTAGTTATCAATTAAAAGAGAAATGGGCCCATATCGGAAAGGCCAAAAATCAAAGTTGGGAGGGAGTTATCTAGGGAATGAAAAAGAGAAACTCTGAAATATACAGCCTCTTAAAAGCACAATAAAATTAAAAAAAGTAACATCTGTAATTTGGATGAAAGAAGCCAAAATCCAGTTTGAAGGACCCAAGAACAATAGTAGGAAAATCAGTAACATGTATTTATTTTAATAATTTTTAAAATTTAATTGAATAGTAAATTAAAAAAAATATGTTGAAAAAACCTAAAGGAATATTGTTACATCCCTCATTTTTTGAACTTGGACCATTATCACTAGTAGGTTTGATGTGAATTTCATGTTTACATTTAGAGTTTGTTACATACTGATGAGACATTCCGAGGTTACCAAATATTGTTGAGCATCGGGACAAAGAAATGGAGTTACCTTTGAAAGTTTGTTTCTTGCTCTTGTCATATGCTATTAAGCTTTACGAATTCTGCAATAGATGTTGTAAAGTTGCATTTTATTGTTAAATCGTTTATCAGTATCTTCAATTACACTTTTATAGTCTCTCTACAATTCAATTGATAACAAAAGTTCAAAATGTAAATATATGTATATTTCACTTCCTGTTTGAATTAGTACTTTTGCTGCTAATCCAAAAAGTGGTGTGATTGTATCTCTCCTATCCATTATCGCTTAAAGATGTGAAATTGAGAAATAAAAATGAAAGTCTGACCACCACATTAAGATAAAATTGAATGTCTGACCACCACATTTAGATAAAATCAACAATTTTGTTTGTTGCTTTCATGTAACCTGACCATCTCTTGGCAAACACTGCAGCTACTACCTTGGCTTTAAAGGGATGTTGTAACAAGATAAAGTAGCTGTACTTTGAAAGTCTGACCAACACATTAAGATTGCTTCATATCCTCTACACTTGGGCAAATTTGATAGAGTCCTAAATTTTGATAAAAATATAAATGGAAGTGTTTAGCTTACAGTCTTGTTTTAATTGTGTTTACAACCTTTAAATTTGTTGTTTCAACTAAATACAACTTCTGATCATTTAGATAGCAAACAATGTGTTTTACAACCTTTAAAACTTTTCTCAAATGTTAAGCAGATAGAAGAGTGTGTTTCGACTAAATAAAACCTTTAAAATTATGTATGTATGAAATAAATAAAGTACACACAAGAAGGGAGAGTTGACTTGTGTGTAAGTGATCTTTTTAAAACTTTTCTCAAATGTTAAGCAGATAGAAGAGAAGATCGTCCAATGAAAAAGTGAAGGATAATGATGAGAAAATCACACAGAGCTTTTATCATGATTCACTCTAAACTCAAGAGTTATGTCTAGTCCCCTCAACACAAAGGATATTCACTAACCAACACAGGTTACACGCAAGTATTTTACCTAGCCTCTTCGTCCAATGTTTGTGCATAATGAGTAGAAACAGAATTACATACAATTGAGGTTGGGCAAATGCAATTTTTTAACTTGGAGAAAATTATATATAGGTGCCATAATTTTATATAATTTTCCTTGTCTACCTTTATGTTTTCGTGCAAAATGCAATTTAAGCACACGAAATAACGTTAAAAATAATGACAAAGTATTTAATTTTGTGAAAATATATTTTAAACATTCTTGTATATATCGTCAAATGATAATAATCATTACAATAAGAATAATTGCTCTGGTATGGTGCATGGAATATATATATATATATATATATATATATATATATATATATATATATATATATATATATATATCTTTTTTGTCTACAATTTAATGGGGTGTTTATTAGATTGAATTAATCCGATAAAAATAATTAATTAGTTAAACAAATTTGATTAATTCATTCAATCACATTTAAATTTGAATTAAATTAATTATAATTGGTTCACTTTTTATTTTATTTTTAACTCAAACTAATATGATTATCTGATCAGTTTATTATATTTTTTTAACATGTAAATTTAAATATTTAAAAATTTAGAATTTAAATTTTCCTCTATTTGTATTTTTTTTCCATTTATTTTTGCTGTCTTATGTAAAATTTTAGAGTGGCCCTGGTTATGTTTATTGTCCAATTTCTTTAATGTTGAATTTTACTGTCGTCTAAAATTATTGAAGAATAAAAAACTTTTGAATTTACTTTAGTATTAAATTTAGTTTGTATATAAGAAAACTATGTAAGAAATGAAACTTGAAAATATAATAGCTTATATTTTATCCTATTTTACCCAAATCAAACTAATTGAACATGTTAGTTTGATTTGGATTAACTAATTTTTAAAAAATCAAATCAAATAAACTCAATCAATTAAATTTTTTATTTAAATTTAAATTTTATTTACTTTAAACTCGAGACAAACGAATCAAAAAACACCTTTACAAATTAGGATTCTTCCTTATACCTTGGGGGTTTAACCCAGCTCATCTTTTTAAGAAATGTTGAAAAACATTTTACCATGGAATATCTTTTTCAAAATAACTGAGCACGAGAAAGGCAAAGCGGGAAGAGTATAAGATTTTGTTAAAAAGAATTTAGTTATCAATTAAAAGAGAAATGGGCCCCATATCGGAAAGGCCAAAAATCAAAGTTGAGAGGGAGTTATCTAGGGAATGAAAAAGAGAAACTCTGAAATATACAGCCTCTTAAAAGCACAATAAAATCAAGAAAGTAACATCTGTAATTTGGGTGAAAGAAGCCAAAATCCAGTTTGAAGGACCCAAGAAGAATACCAGGAAAATCAGTAACAAATATTTATTTTAATAATTTTTAAAATTTAATTGAATAGTAAACAACAATATGTTTAAAAAACCTAAAGGAATATTGTTAACATCCCTCATTTTTGAACTTGGACCACTTCCACTAGTAGGTTTTATGTGAATTCATGTTTACATTCAGAGTTTGTAACATACTGATGAGACATTCCAAGGTTACCAATTATTGTTAAGCATCACGATAAGGAAATGGAGTTACCTTTGGAAGTTTGATTATTGCTCTTGTCATGTGGTATGAAACTTTCAAAACTAGAATCGAATGAAAATAAAAGGTCCGGACAAATAATATGATTCAAAACTTACCTTTTGAAAAATTATTTTACTTTAATAATTAATTATCAATGAGTTTTACTATTTTCACATAAGGTATTACTGTAAATTATACCCTCTTTAAAAAAAATACTTAAGGACACATGGATCTTCTTCATATGCTAAATTGAAACACTTCTAGTGGTGACTCTCTAGGTGAGACAAAATTGAAACAAAAGAAAAAGATGGAAGAAGTAACTTCAGCGCATCATCTGCAAGATTTTGAGATAAATTTAAATGGGGGCAGCAGCAAATACTGCTCAGTTTTTGAAGCACCACAAAATATGAGTTGCCTTGCCTTCTGAAGAAAAGGAAGTGCATAAAGAGAGAAAAGAAGAAACATCACAAGAGCATCAAAGAGTGAACAATGGGGAATTGCATATAGAAAGATCCATTATCAGTTTAGCCAACCACCTTATATGAGTGCCTCACACTAATTTATCCCATAAGCCTAAACAAATAACCATTTATTCCTAACCAAGCAATCACTTATGTGTGCACTCAGTATACATTCACTGAAGCAGCCTGCTTGGTTATTTGTTTGTCTTCCTTAGACATAGTGTACAAAGCATGTGAACAAAGAATGTTTCGTTCCCAATGTTAACATGTTTTTATATTTAAAATTAATTATCGTAATTTTCAATTATAAATAAAAAAGTATAAGAATGATAGTATATATAGACCACTAGTTTGACATAATTATTTAATAATAAACATTTTTTAAATATGAAAAAAAAAGTTTAATAAAATAAAATAATGAACAACAAATACTATACGGTTCATTTTTTTTTCTGCTTATCCTTTTCCATAATTGCTGGTGAACTAGAAGTTCCATCCAAAATCATTATTTAGTCTTATTAATGAGAAGATTTTTTACTTAACCTAAAATTGTCATCATCTAAATGAAAGCGTTACAACATTGTATGCATGAAAAGTTATTCAATTACCTTGAAAATGTATAGATGACGGATAAGGAGAAAGATAACTCAGAATTAAAAAAGGGAAATAGGTTTGTAGTTTGAGAGATTGAAAATAGAGTGAAAGGGAATGAAAATTTATTCCAAATATATATGTTTAACGTAAAGACTTAATATTTATGTTTCACATATTATAATGGAAATTGGAAGAAATAAATTAGCTTAAGTCAAAATTAACATTGACATTTGTCTACATAATCTTCAATAGATTGAACAATGATTGTTAGATTGTGGATTTAAATAATAATAATAATAATCATAATAATAATAATAATAATAATAATAATAATAATAATAAAAGAAATGGTTGTTCTATGAGTAACATTCATAAGCGGTGCCCAATATTTTATCACAAATTAATTATTTAATACCACATGGAACACAAAGCAAATATACGCAGCCAACCTTATCTTCCATCCCAATATTTCATTAAACTTATTACTCTTTTTTAGTACTTCATAGCAATTCTATATAATTCTCCTTGACGTCCTTCTATTGAATTAGTTTTCCAAAATTTGTCAATTTTATTTGTGTTTAAATAAAATAGTTTTTCTTTTGTTTATATTGTATTTTGTGGGATACAAGTTAAGCAAATGGGACGTTACCCCTCTAATATGTGTTATGCATGTTAGCAATTTCTCATGATTTGTAAATTGAGATAAATTTTCATTCTTTAATTATGTTGTCAACCCCCCCCCCCCCCCCCCCCCCCCCCCCCCACCTAATTAATTTTATTATTGTTATTTTCTACTTTTTAAGAGATTTCCTTTGAACTGAACTGAATCAATTTCATTAATGAAAATGACAAATAATTACATCAAACAGTAAACGCGACTCCTTCAAAATAGTCCCAAATTATAAAATATCTGGTGCCACCCTATAACCCAATTTCATAAGCACTGCTTGGAAACAACAGTTGTTGCATCCTGCAAATTACTAAGAAAATGAAAAATGATACACCCAAAAGCAACATCTCTCTCTCACAAACAAAATATTTTGTTAAACTATAGTAGTTGATTCAGCTGTTCTCAATCATCAACTCATTTTTCATTTCATTCTCAACTGTCTTACTCAGCTAACTTTGTTTTCTTGCTACCGCCCTTTCGTTTTTTGCTTCCACGTTTGCTTTCTTGCTAGGTGGTTTGCGAGGAAGACCTCCATGAAGCAAAAAGTGTATTAATTCTGGCTGGGACCGGAACTTCAGATGTGTATGCAAGTGATGATAGTACACTGCATAAACAGTTGAATCTGTTAGTTATCAATGTATGCTAACATAATTTCTTATATATATATATATATATATATATATATATATATATATATATATATATATATATATATATTCAGATAAAGCCATTACAAACAAACTAGTTACATTAATTAGTTTCTTCTTCAAAATAGCATATATCTATATTTTGGTTTCAAATGTGGTCGGCAAGTGTAATAAGGTTTTTGTACATGTCAGTAATGATATCATGAACATGTGATCATATCATTTGTATTTGCCTATAATTTCCCATTGTATCAAGGTTTTTGAAACTCTCTACAAATGTGACTGCAACTTTAACTTAAGACCATGCATGATGTTATGATGTGGACTACAACTATGGAATAACAAAATTAAAAAAAAAACATAATCTTATTTTATATTTAAAACAATTAAAGTCCAATCTTACAGAATCTTGCACTTTTTCTCCTCGTTTGTACTTGTACTTGTGCTTGCGTAGCGTTCCCTTTTTTCCAACCGCCAATCTTGTAGTCTTTCTTTCACTGAAAATCCGGGATCATGATTCCCGCTGGTTGCTCCTTCCTTGGATTGATTTGACAATACCTGTTACAAATTGCAAGGATATATCTTTTAGTGAACAATTTATTCAATCATAAATCATTGGTTCAATTGTTCTTGTTCGTGGATCATGCATGCAAGCAAACACAAATATAAAATAAAAACAATTAAATTGGATTTGGACAACAAACTAGCTAGTAACTTACCTCCTCTAAGTCAATGTTTTCCTTTAAACAAAATTCTGGAGGTTTAAAGGAAAAGTGCACTTCAAAGACAAGCTTAGTGCTTGTCTTTCTCCCTCTTTTGCTGGGGACTGCAGGTAGGACTGATGTGTTCTCACCATGCTGGGGATTTTCGGTGGCTTTACTAATGACTTCCTGTTCTCAATTATAGATAATTAAATTGTTAAGACCTTTGTTAGAGTGAAATTCAAGGACTATATAGAGAGTTCTAATTGAGAATTCTTGGTTATTTTCATAAATAAAAATAATGAATATAGAGTACTAGATAATATTTAAAGGGGACAATTAGATTTAGTTACCTTTATTTGTTGTAGGAAGTCTTCAGTAATTCTACTTTTGGGGTCCATCTACGTTGCTCGGGCGAAAATCTATTTGTTGTGACACACAAAAGAGATAAGAAGTTTTGACAAAGATGAACAACGTAACTGTGAGTAACATACCAAGGTAGAGAACATTCTCATAGATATATAGTCAAAGAAAGAGAAGTTTCATAACAAGACATGTACTACTCATGTGAGATGTGGATACAATGCATATCTAATTAGTACTCCAGTTTTGGTTGATTTTTAATTTTAGGGAAAAAATTTATTTTGGATTTTCACCACTATTGTATTTAATAGGAGGCATAAATTATATATTTTTTGTTGAACTTGACTTCAATATTGGGGAAGAAAATTAATATTAGATAATCACACAAAGCCATATGGTAATTAGTAAGCACAAAAATTATTATTTATTTATTTTTTTGGACAAAGAAAAAGAAGTTTCATAACAAGACATGTACTACTCATGTGAGATATGGATACAATGCATATCTAATTAGTACTCTAGTTTTGGTTGATTTTCAATTTTAGGGAAAATTTTTATTTTGGATTTTCACCACTATTGTATTTAATAGGAGGCATTTGTTGAACTTGACTTCAATATTGGGGAAGAAAATTAATATTAGATAATCACACAAAGCCATATGGTAATTAGTAAGCACATAAATTATTATTTAATTATTTATTTAGACAAAGAAAAAGAAGTTTCATAACAAGACATGTACTACTCATGTGAGATGTGGATACAATGCATGTCTAATTAGTACTCTAGTTTTGGTTGATTTACAATTTTAGGGAAAAAAATTATTTTGGGTTTTCACCACTATTGTATTTAATAAGTGGCAGAAATTTTATATTTTTTGTTGAACTTGACTTCAATATTAGGGATGAAAATTAATATTAGATAATAACACACAACCATTTGGTAATTAGAAAGGGCAGAAATTATTTATTTATTTATTTATTTAGACAAAGGACAAAGGAGTTTGATAACAAGACATGTACTACTCATGTGAGATGTGGATACAATGCATATCTAATTAGTACTCCAGTTTTGGTTGAGTTTCAATTTTAGGGAAAATTTTTATTTTGGATTTTCACCACTATTGTATTTAATAGGAGGCATAAACTATATATTTTTTGTTGAACTTGACTTCAATATTGGGGAAGAAAAGTAATATTGGATAATCACACAGAACCATATGGTAATTAGTAAGCGCAAAAATTATTTTTTATTTATTTATTTGGACAAAGAAAAAGAAGTTTCATAACAAGACATGTACTACTCATGTGAGATGTGGATACAATGCATATCTAATTAGTACTCTAGTTTTGGTTGATTTTCAATTTTAGGGAAAAAATTATTTTGGATTTTCACCACTATTATGTTTAATAGGAGGAATAAATTATATATTTTTTGTTGAACATGACTTCAATATTGGGGAAGAAAATTAATATTAGATAATCACACACAGCCATATGGTAATTAGTAAGGGCAGAAATTATTATTTATTTATGGTTTTAGACAAAGAAAAAGAAGTTTCACAACAAGACATGTACTACTCATGTGATGTGGATACAATGCATATCTAATTAGTAATCTAGTTTTGGTTATTTTCAATTTTAGGGAAAAAATTTATTTTGGATTTTCACCACTATTGTATTTAATAGGAGGCATAAATTATATATTTTTTTGCTTAACTTAACTTCAATATTGGGGAAGAAAATTAATACTAGATAATCACACACAGCCATATTGTAATTAGTAAGGGCAGAAATTATTATTTATTTATTATATCTAATAATAAATTTCTTTTTATTGAAAAATTGTTATGCCTTAATTTATGGTCGTGCATTTAATATAATATTTAATGTATTTCTTTCTCTTTGTGCGGGTGCAGAACATTTTAAGCCTAGGGCGCAACTCGGATATGACTAGAACTAAGGAGATTCTACCCTACATTACTAGGGGACACATTTTCTAAAACATTTTCCTTTTCTTGAAAGATAAACATTATTTTCTAACCATAACATTTCCTTTGTACATTTTCTCTTTCCCTTAACTATGTGAATAATTTTTCCTTTTCTCTTAGGGAAAAATCCCTGTTTTGTTCTAAAAAGGAGGTGTCCTCTATCTTTTAAAGTCTTATATATCTTCTTACACAGGGTTCAAGTTCATTGTTGCATACACGCATACAAACAAGCACTACAAACCATAACTCACCACAATAACTACCCTAGGAGACTAGCAACAAAACTACTTAACAAGATACCAAACAACAACATCAAACAAAGAATCAAGCAAGGGATAACATTACTCAACTCACTAGGGCTTCACATAGAGCTAGGGCAAGGACTTAAAGCCCCACGACTCTAAGCCTAATGCTAGGTAAGTGGCGCTCAGCGCCCAGGGCCAGTCCTGGCATTTTATTGGCCCAGGGCGAAACAACAAATAAGGTGCTCTTATATATAAACATTTTAAAATGTAAACATATATTACTTAAAAAATAGACATATAATTTAATTAAAAATGATATGTTTTATTATATTAAATGAATAGCATAGTTTTACCAAAATTCAAAAAGTCGTATTATATTTTTCATTCAATTTATTTTTATGTTGTCATCTATCATTGATAAAATATCATAGTTTCAAATTAAATCTTACATGTATTTTAATTTTTTTTATATACTAATTTTTAGTTTTAACTATGCATTGCACAAGTTAAATATTTATTTTTATATAATTACAATTGAAAATAATATATATTTTTAAATTTTTAAATTATATTTTTATTAAAGTTCATAACAAACAACTATTTTTAAACATATAAATTATATTTTAGATTTATGATAAATAATTTAAATTGTGATATAAAGATATTTTTAAATTATTGTGTAGATTAAATTCTTTTATAATTTGAGTTTTAGTTTATGTTTTTTATCTTGCTGAAAAATACAAACTTAAGTCTGTGCATTATTATATGCCCAATACATGTTGATATGTTAAAATGAGCTAGAAATTCTTTTAACATGAATTTGTGATGTAATACAAAAAAAAAAAAAACTAACAATCAAAGGAGTAATACTTTATAATCACATTTTTATTTAGATATATATAAAAGGAGACAAGATAGGAGGCAATGATATCATTTTATTTATAAAAAAAACATAAAATAATATATATATATATATATATATATATATATATATATATATATATAATTTTTTACTACATAATTATATAATTCTTTTTTAATTTTTTGGGCCCTCCTAGTGATGTCAAAATGAGCTAGAAATTCTTTTAACATGAATATGTGAATGTAATACACAGGAAACAAACTAACAATAAAAAATACTACTTTATAATCACATGTTATGTTTCTATTTAGATATATAAAAGAAGACATGTTAGGAGATAGTGATTTCAATTTATTTATAAAAATAGCATAAATTAATATATATATATATATATACACACACACACACGCACACACACACACACACACACACACACACACACACACACAAAATTTTATCACATATATAATGTTTTTTAAAAATTTTGGGCCCCTCCTAGTAATGGGCCTTGCGTTGTCGCCCTTCTATACAAGGCCCAGGGCTAGCACTGCCAGTGCCACTCAATAGGGACACGAATTTCCCTTGCTACCAATCTCACGCTCAGTGTGAGAATATGTGGCGCTAAGCGTCATCACAGTAACGCCAAACGCTAGGATAAAATGTCCCCTATTTTGGTGTTTTGGCACCACGCTTGGGAAAATTGGCGCCTGACACCACCTGGATATGACTGGGCTGCGGTTTTGTGCCTCCAAGACCTTCAATGGTATACCCACTTAGTCCTAAACATTCCAAACACTCCCTACACATTTTTATTATCATTCCAACTGATTAAACTTCCCCACAAACCTCTCAATCAAGCAAAAACACCAAGAACTAAAGAAACCCCAACCTAGGGCATAAATAGGGGAAAGGGGAAGAAAGGTCGAACCAAGCAATGAAGGGGATGGGGAAGGACAAGGGTGAATTGTACTCACCTCAGAGTGCTCACAAAAGAAACCTCTAAGGTTTGGGTTTTTAGATCTCAGTTCCTACTCCCTCGTCCTCTTCTTTCCTCCAAGGGTGAATTGTTCTCTCTAGATTTTCTTTTCTTTTCTCTTTCTCTCTTCCCTCATCTATTTAAGATTGTGTGTGTGTCTGTGGGGCATAGTGGGCCTCTGGCACATCTTGGACCTCTAGCCCCTTTTGGGTCCTGTTATCCCGTTCTTATCTTACTCCTAATATAAGGTTAACTGTAATTAATTAATAAAGCCTAAGGTATTTCTTTAATCTATTAAAACGTTCTTTTTTTTTTGAAATTGGGAATGTTACACTTTAAGGGATCAAACTAAAACCAAAAATACAAATAAGGGACCAACATTCTATTTCAGCCTAATATTTATTTATTTATATATTTATATAAATACTACATTAATAACATCAATTACTATATTAGTATTTGTATTCAAAACATATATATATATATTGATATATATTTGATATTTTTATAATATTAAAATATAGGGTTAAATATGTTTTATTGGTCCTCGAAAAATTCACTATATTTGGTCTTAGTCCTTAAAAAAGTTGTAATGTATTAAGAGACATATATGTTTTGATTTTGAATTAATGTAATAATTGCTTTTTGTTTCATCTGTATAAATTGGTACAAAAAGTTACATATTTTTTATATAAATTTAATAAATCTATGTTATTTAATAAATATAATATTAAATGTTTTTAAAATTGGATTGGTTATTGAATGGATCAAGATAAGTATAGCGGTTGAAGTGTAGTCGAATAAGTATTAATTGAACAACACATAAAATAATATTAAACAAATATGGTAATTAGTAAGGGCAGAATTATTATTTATTTATTTATTTAATATTTCTTATAATAAATTTCTTTTTATTGAAAACTTGTTATGCCTTAATTTATGGTCTTGCATTTAATATAATATTTAATGTATTTCTTTCTCTTTCTATCTCCATAGGAGTTGTTTAAATATTTTCTTTCAACTCCATGGGAGTTGCTCAAAACTTTCCTTTTAAATACCTTTCGCAAACATTTTAAAATCCCATTCCACCTTGGTAATCTAGGGCAACCTCTATACGGGTGCACACCGTTTTAAGCCTAGGATGCGACTTGGACATGACTGGAACTAAGGAGGTTCTACCCTACATTATTACTAGGGGACACATCGTCTAAAACATTTTCCTTTTCTTGAAACATAAACATTATTTTCAAACCATAACATTTCCTTTGTACGTATTCTCTTTACCTTAACTATGGGAATAATTTTTCCTTTTCTCTTAGGGAAAAATCCTTGTTTTGTTCTAAAAAGAAGGCATCCTCTATCTTTAAAGTCTTAGATATCTTCTTACACAGGGTTCAAGTTCATTGTTGCATACACACATACAAACAAGCCCTACAATCATAACTCACAACAACAACTACCCTAAGAGACTAGCAACAAAACTACTTAACAAGGTACCAAACAACAACATCAATCAAAGAATCAAGCAAGGGATAACATTACTGAACTCACTAGGGTTTCATATAGAGCTAGGGAAAGGACTTGATGCCCAAGACTTTGAGCTCAATGCTAGGAAAGTGGTACCCAACACCACTCAATAGGGACATGAGGTTCCCTTACTACCAATGTCATGCCCAGTGTGAGAATATGTGGCGCCTAGCATCATCACACTAAGTGTGGAAAAATATGGCACCTAGCGCCAAATGCTAGGACAAAATGTCCCCTATTTTGGTGTTTTGGCACCACGCTTGGGAAAAACTGGAGCTTAACAGCACGTGGAAATGACTGGGCTGCATTTTTGCACCTCCAAGACCTTCAATGGCATACCCACTTGGTCCTAAACATTCCAAACACTCCCTACACATTTTTATTACCATTCTAACCGATTAAACTTCCCAATAAACCTCTTAATCAAACAAAAACACCAAGAACTAATGAAACCCCAACCTAGGGCATAAATAGGGGAAAGGAGAAGAAAGGTGGAATAAAGCAATGAAAGGGATGGGGAAGGACAAGGGTGAATTTTACTTACCTCGGAGAGATCACGAAAGAAACCTTTAGGGTTTGGGCCTTTAAATCTTAGTTCCTACTCCCTCTTCCTCTTCCTCTTCTTTCCTCCAAGGTTGAATTGTTCTCTCTAGATTTTCTTTTCTTTTCTCTTTCTCTCTCCAACTCCCTCTTCCCTCATCTATTTAAGACTATGTGTGTGTGTGTATGTGTGTCTGTGGGGCTTAGTGGGCCTCTGGCCCCTTTTGGGTCCTCTAATCCTATTCTTATCTTATTCCTAACATAAGGTTAACTGTAATTAATTAGTAAAGCTTAAGGTATTTCTTTAATCTATTAAAATGTTCTTATTTCTATTTTTCGAAATTGGGGATGTTACATTTTAAGGGATCAAAATGAAACTTTTTAATCTTAAAGGATCAAACTAAAACCAAAAATACAAATAAGGGACCAACATTCTATTTCAGCCTAATATTTATTTATTTATATTTTTATAAAAATACTACATTAATAACATTAATGTCTACATTAATATTTGTATTCAAAACATTTATATATTGATATATTTGATATTTTTATAATATTAAAATATGAGGTTAAATATGTTTTTTTGGTCCTTGAAAAATTCACTATATTTGGTTTTAGTCCTTAAAATTTGTAATGTATTAAGAGACAGATATGTTTTGATTTTGAATTGTAATAATTACTTTTTGCTTCATCTGTATAAACTGGTACAAAAAGTTATATATTTTATATAAATTTAATAAATCTATGTTATTTAATGAATATAATATTAATTATTTTTAAAATCGGATAGGTTATTGAACGGATCAAGATAAGTATAGTGGTTCAAATGTAGTCGGAAAAGTATTAATTGAACAATACATAAAATAATATTAAACAAATATAATATTCCAACTTTGTAACACTAAAAACTAAAATAAAATATCAATATATAGGTTTTTAACCTTCAAAGTACTCATAAAAGTCCAAATCAAATATATCATAATACATAGGTTTATGTTTTAACAAAATACAACAATTTCCATTAATAATAATAAGTTTACTTCTAGAACCAAAAGGAAATGACAAATAAATATAATAAAACAGTATAAGAAATTCAAATATAAAAATTGTAAATTAATATGAATGACTAAATTATATGTTTTATAAGATAAAAATTAATAAATATTGATAAAATATCTTATTAAATATGTGTTTTTATTTACTTTAAAATTATTTTAGATTAAATTTAAAAATAAAAAATGAAGTATAGAAAGTTTTGACATTAATCTGTTCAAACCAGTTTTCTGCACCAGTTTTTTTCACCAATTTTTTTTTTTACCAATTTTGTATCGATTATCAAATTCTACTTTGTTAGAGTTAAGAAACCGGTGACCAGATTGGTTCCTTGTCAGATCAAATGAACTGGCCGGTTTGCCAGGTTTAAAAAACTTTGATAATATTTAGTAATATTATTAATGTTAATTAAATATGATATTTCATAAACTTAATAATTCATACTATAAAAAAGTTATATTTTATAAAAGAACTTTTTAGCCAATAATAAATATTTTCATTTATATGTGTTTAGAAATTGAAATTTTTGTAACATTAAATAATATATATATATATATATATATATATATATATATATATATATATATATAATGGTATAAAATTTATATATTGAATAAATATTTATTGAATATAATATTTTTTATTTAATAAATATAGTATTTAAGAATGTAATTAATGTTAATTAAATATTATATTTAAAAAATATAAAAATTAATACTATATTTAATAACATTTATTAAATTGAATAAATTTAATTTATTTAATAAATATAATATTTAATTATATGCTTCTTAGTGTTAGTTACATATTAAAGGAAAAAAAGTATTTAGCCCCCTTAAACTTTACCTCTTTTGCTAATAGACACTCTAAACTTTAGTTTCGTCCTAATTAACCATAAACTTTACTAACCTTTTAAATGAATACCATAAACTTTAATTTCACCCAATTTGTCCTTAAACTTCATCTATTTTGTTACATAAACACGTTAATTGCAATTTTGTCTCAATTAATCATTAAAATTTATTTGTTTATATAGTCTCTTATATTAAATTAGTGTTAAATTACTAACAAAGAGGAAATCTCAACCATTTATTTTTTTTATATCCCAATCATTTATTAGTTTTATTTTTATAAATTAACTTTTCAAACATTAAAACATAATAAAATTTAGAATAAAAAATCAATTAAATACTTTTTTATTTTTTTTTTCCTAAATACATATTTTTAGTATATTTTGATGTATAAAAAATGAATTGTAACTTGATTAATGAATGGTTGACCTTTAAGATAAATAATTTAATTCTAATTTGATTGAAAGAACTATTTGTAAAAGGAATTACTTTTAAAGATTAATTATAATAAAATCAATGTTCAATATATCTATTTGCAAAAGTTGTAATGTTTAAGGATTAATTGAAACAAGATTAAAGTTCATGGTGTCCATTTGTAAGTTTAAGGATCAATTTGTAAAAGGGGTAAAGTTTAGGATTGGTCGTTGACTACTCTTTTCCTAATATTATATTTAATAAATATATTAATTAATACTATATAAAGCAATTTCTATTTTAAAATATGTTCCATAAAACATTTTTTTAAACAATAAAAAAAACAATGGATATTTTAATTAATTTATATATGTTTAGGTATTAAATTTTTAATGTTTACTTTTTAAGAGAGAGAGACAGAGTGTGTAACAACCCAATTTTTCCCACTTAAGCAATTTAAATTGTTTGATATATTTTAAGAAATTTAATTATTTCTTAAAATAAAATTTGGTTGAAAGGAATTTGATGCGCGATAAATTGTGGTTAATTCCTTAGGTACTTTCATCTTGGGATTTTGTTAGTTCTTTTATCATGAAATTTATTTCATGATATGTGATTTTATCTAAGTCTTGATTTAATTTGATGTGTTATTGAATTTATTTAAATTGATTGAACTTTATTTGATTGAATTTCATTTGTTAATTTTTAGTGTGTTGTTTGGAATTAATTAACATAGCATGTTGATGCAATTTTATGAAATTAGTTATTTAAAGTAGTATGGTAATTAAATAAATTTTGATGTATATAATTATGGGCTTAGAGAAATAGGAGAATATTTGGGCCTAGAAAGTTAGAAAACAAAAATCTGTCAGGAAGGTGTATATAGCAGTACGGAGAGTACATCTAGTAAAACTAGCCTGATGCAAAGTGGAGTCCAAATAGCAAGTCTGTTGGGTGGAAACAGTGATAGTTTAGTTTGGGCTGTCACATGTTTTTGGGCCTAGAACACTAAATCATATAAAAGGGCCTTTTTTCCTTCTACACTAACCCAAAACCATCCCAAATGCAAGAAAAAGAAAAGAAAAAAAAATAGAAAGAGAGGGAGGGGTTCTGAATTTTCTTCTCCTACTTCACTATTCACACCATGCATTAGTCACTTCTACCTTCTCCAATACTCCAAGCTTTCATAATATGGTCAAGCCTTATTTTGCTCCAAGAAAAGCCATCCATTGGCCTCCTTTGCCACCCCTACATGATGTAACACCCCAAATTTTGGAGCAAATGATTAAATAGGAAATTAACCTCTTAATTAGTGATTAACTAAGTAATTAAGAAAAATAATAGAAATAATTAAAATAAGCATTACTTAATAAGGATTAAGTAGAGACATTACATGATTAGTGGAGGAAAAATCAAAATTTGAAAAGTCAAAGATAGACTTACTTTAGTCAAAGTCAATGGAAAGGGATTTGGTCAACTCATTAATGGCATTATTGTAATTAAGTGGAACTTGTGTCTAGAATCTAAAATTAGACTTTTAAGAGCATAATTAAATTACTAATGGGTCTAGAATAACTTTAATTAGTAAAATTAATTGTTCTAAAGTAATTGGTGATTTAGAAATTTAACTAAGGTAATTAAACAAAATAGAGTGCAATTTGTTTAATTAAAACATAGTGCAATTTGTTTTATTAAAGCCTAAAAAGCACTAGTTAACAACTAAATGAATGTGAGACATCAAATCTTTAGTAATGAAGTTAAAATAATTAATAAAATTAAGTTTTAACCATGATTTGACCAAAAGTCAAATCTGGTCAAAGCTGGTCAAAGAAAGGAATATTCTCATTAATGGCATTTTCGTAATTATGTGTTTTTGAGCTTGAAAAATTATTTTGGACTTAGATAAAATTCTAATAATTATATTTAAGCATGAAAATTATCTAAGTTCAGCAAAAATAATTAAAATGAATTAATTATTAATAATAGCAAATTAGGGTGTTACATTAGTGGTATCAGAGCAGTTCGTCCTACCAAGACTGGGGTATGGACTTTACCATTGCTTGTGTTGTGTGATCTTGCATCGACTGTTCATTGATGGTGGTGTGAGATGGAAAATTGTTTGTAATGGTGTGTTCTTGCATTGACTACTATAGTAGCAATGTGAGGTTAGTTACATTATGTATGGGCTAGTTCGATACGACGTCGTTAAAAGAAATGTCAATATCTTATGGATGTGTTAGTATTCCGTTGGATTTGCCAATAGTAGAATGAGATTGGCTTGATGTTGCCAAGCTAAGAGATAAAATTGTTTCCTTAGACTATACCTTATCTTGAGAAATTCTAAGGATCTTACCGCCTATAGAGGGATAATGGGATGAGTGTGGTAGAATAGCCTATATTTAGTGACAAAGTTGTCCTTTCTCATTAAGAAGTTATCTTGATCCCTCATGAGTGGATACTCTATTGATACTACTTTTCAAATTATTTGGAGATGTTGGATACTTCTTATCACCATGTCTCTTGTGAACATGAGTCAATTAGATATGTTTCAAGTAGTCTACTCTTGAGTAGCCTACTATCCTTGTAAATAAAGTATTTTAGTTCTGATGAGAGTTATTTTGATTCCGTGTACACAAGTATCTTATATATATGGTTCCTCTTTCAAATTGTGTAATGGCATTGATTCCTTCTTGTCACTGTGTCTTGGGAGAAAATGAATTGATCGGACATGTTTTGAGCAATTGTTGCCTTGTGGATAAGTTGTCTTCAATTCCTATTTGAGTCGTTGATCCATGTGTATAAGTTGTTTCTTCTATCATTCTTACATTTGAGCAAGATGAATGTTTCCAAGGAAGAAAGAAAATCTTGATAGAGTTGTGAGGGTGCACACTCAGGACTCGGTCGAGATGACTTTCCCTCCTAAAACTAAAATTTCTTGAAATATTGTCCAAGTTGTTTTATCTATCCTTGTCCTCCACATTGTGAGGTTATGAGTTTGTATCCTTAAGTTAGTTGAGGAAGGAGATCCAAAGATCCGAGTTTGTAGATCGAGGTTGAGAATAGAGGTCCAAAGGTTTGAGTTTATAGGATAAGGGTTAGTTTGATAAGGAAAGAAAACAAAGTTTTGAAGACCTTGATGATGGGAGGATCATAAGATGTTGAGAGTATGCTTATTGCCTTATTGTTTTAATGGGTGTTTTCACATGTTTTGAAGGTTGAAACAATGTATTGTGGTTTAGATTTGTTGTAGGAATGATATCTTAACTATTAGGACTTGAAATTTTGTGTTTTAGACATGATTCAGAACCAAAATAGGGCATTTTTCTGGAGCAGTAAAATAGCTTGCGGGTTTAACGTGTTTAATTACATTCCCATGGTGTAAGTGGTGATTTAAGGCTTGTATAATTGAGGTTATCAATTACCCATGTTGTAGAACTTAGTTGGTAGGTATATGTAAGGGTTCTTGATGGCTAAATCAAGATTTAGTGGTTGGAATAGGATGAAAAAGGCAAAAACATTAACGACTGTCCTGTGAGTGCTTGAGGTGAGAAAATAAGTGATTGGAGGGCTTAAGAGTGTGATTTGATGTTAGAAGTCGAGCCCAATAAATGATTAAATTGGGGATAGTGGCTTGGAGTGGTTTGGGGCAAGTTAGAGATCATTTTAATGGTAATTTGGTTGGAAGTGTAGTATTTCTGTGCAGCTGTGAGTTAAGGACTTTAATCATGTTTAAAATACCCTATATGATGAGAAAAAGGCGTGGAAGGGATAGAAAGAATTCTTGAGAGTATGTGGGCATAGGAAATTGTGGCTTAGACATGGATTAAGGGTGTTAGAAGCACCGTTAAGCTAAGAATTGTGGCCATTGTTTAATACAAAGTAACAAGTGTCCCCATGTGACTCCATTAGATGAACTCAGTAAGCATGATTTAAATACTTAGCCAAAATCTCTATATTTGCCTTAACAAGTGCTTAAAAAGCCTAAATTGGGACTAGAACACCAACATCCTTACTCCATTGCTAGGACATGTATTTTAGTATCATACAATGTTCAAAATAGTGAGTCTAAACTATCAAAACCAAAACAAAATGGTAAATGACAAAACTGCACATTTTAGGTACCAAGGATATGACCCGAAATGGTAAAAGTGCGAACTTTGGCATTACATAGCTCTCTGCATAGGACGGATTTTGGAATGAAATCTTTTCCCACAGTTTTGTATTACCAAAGTCTAGTTCTCCACAAAATTTCACAGCCATGTGGACTTACATAGCTCATTTTAGACCCCTAAGTTCATTTTGACCCAAAACTAGCTCATTTTAGGACCCGAAACGCCTAGATTTTGAACCGAGATGAATTTTGGAGTGAGACCAGTTCCTACAATCCTATTTTTAGATGTATAATATATTTTTTTGAGGATTTGCAAAGTTTCTCCCAATGGATTTTAGGTTCACCTTTGAAAACCACCTATTTTCTAAGTCGTTTTGACCCAAAACTTGAAACATACGCCATTTTCAAGTCGTTTGAGCTTTTCGACTGAAACCAAAGCCCACAACTTTGTTTTGACACCCTCTAAATCTGATTTGAGATCTCCCATAATTTCGAGGCTTGTACAAAGAATTTGGTAGAAAAACCCGTTTTCTAGAAACATGCTTTTACAAACTTGTAATGTGCGCCATTTCCAAACCGCTTTGAGTTTTTGAGTCAAACCAAAGCCTTTAGGTCACATTTAATGCATATTAAATATTTTTTTCAGTCCCATAAGGTTTCAAGTTTTGTAGCTCAAATGGCATAGAAAAAACGCTTTCTAGAACCCCTTAAGACAGCAAACTTAAAATGCGCGTAGTTTTTAAACCGTAACTCCGATTTGGACGAAATCAAAGCCCACGATCTTATTTTTAGGTATAATAAATCTTTTTTGAGGTTTTAGAATAAGGGGATCATTTTTTGACAATGTTGTTTCACAAACCCACCTCTTAAAGGAATGCAAACTAGAAGGGAACCTTGAGTAAATGACTTGTTCTAGGCCTAAAACTTTCTCAAGCACTTATCCATAACCTATATATGGTGTGTCAAGTTTAAAACTTTAGGTCTTGAATGATTAGAAGCCTTGTCTTAGGATAAGCATGTTGCATACCTAGTGCTTTAGTAGATTCCTTCGAATCTCCTTTAGTTAGCAAGCTTTTAACTTGAGAATGAATTGGTATGATTAAGCCTAATTCATGTCTATTAAGAACAAATCTTACCTATACCTTTATGATTAAAAGTGTATTAAGTTAGAAACGAACTTCCATTAAGATAAATACCTTCCTATAGGAGTTTCGACCAAAAGAACGCTTTCTCAAAGAAACGATGTAAGGTTAAGTTAAAGAGTGGTGGTTAGCATGAGAGTAGACAATGAACATTACATTCTTAGCTTGCCATACACTTAATTAATTTCGGGGACGAAATTCCTAAAAGGGTGGGAGAGTTGTAACACCCCAAATTTTGGAGCAAAGGATTAAATAGGAAATTAACCTCTTAATTAGTGATTAACTGAGTAATTAAGAAAAATAATAGAAATAATTAAAATAAGCATTACTTAATAAGGATTAAGTAGAGACATTACATGATTAGTGGAGGGAAATTCAAAATTTGGAAGGTCAAAGATAGACTTACTTTAGTCAAAGTCAATGGAAAGGGATTTGGTCAACTCATTAATGGCATTGTTGTAATTAAGTGGAACTTGTGTCTAGAATCTAAAATTAGACTTTTAAGAGCATAATTAAATTACTAATGGGTCTAGAATAACTTTAATTAGTAAAATTAATTATTCTAAAGTAATTGGTGATTTAGAAATTTAACTAAGGTAATTAAACCAAATAGAGTGCAATTTGTTTAATTAAAACAGAGTGCAATTTGTTTTATTAAAGCCTAAAAAGCACTAGTTAACAACTAAATGAATGTGAGACATCAAATCTTTAGTAATGAAGTTAAAATAATTAATAAAATTAAGTTTTAACCATGATTTGACCAAAATTCAAATCTGGTCAAAGCTGGTCAAACTGGTCAAAGAAAGGAATATTCTCATTAATGGCATTTTTGTAATTATGTGTTTTTGAGCTTGAAAAATTATTTTGGACTTAGATAAAATTCTAATAATTATATTTAAGCATGAAAATTATCTAAGTTCAACAAAAATAATTAAAATGAATTAATTATTAATAATAGCAAATTAGGGTGTTACACATGAAGCTTCAGCCATTTCAACCTTCTAGAGCCTTCATCCTCACCTATAAATAGAGCACAACTCCATGCTCATTCCATACCAAAAGCCACCAAGCACCCAAGCTATTGCAAAGTGGAGGAAATTGTGAGAGTTTTGTGAGTGGGAGAAAGCTTGGAGAGGGTGCCTTGCTCTTGGAGGAGGAGGAGAGAAGAAAATCAACCACCATCTTGTCCCCTTTGTGCTACACGAAATAGGTATGGGGGAGGGGGTTGTTTCTTTCATTTGTGATGTTTTTCCACGGTTTGGGTTGTGATGGTTCTTGATGAACCTCCCACTTCAAGTTCTTGTTAAAATGCTATTTTGAATCCATCAATTGTTTGTGTTCTCGATGCTTGAATATTGTGTTGTGAATGCCATGTATATTTATGCATGCAATGTTGTTAGTTTGATGCATGGAATACATGAAAATGATGATGCAATGTTTTGTTGTGTTTCTGCCAGTTTTTCTACAACATAAAATAAGGACTTTATAGTGCTGGAAATAAATTAGAAACATGTTGTAGTTGGCCATAGCATCATAGCATGTCCATACGAGGAATGAAGATGATAAAACCTCTATCTTTTGGCAAAGAAGATAAAATAATAAATTTGAATTAAATTAATTATAATTGGTTCACTTTTTAATTTTTTTTAACTCAAATTAATCTGATTATCTGATCACTTTATTATATTTTTTTTACCATGTAAATTTAAATATTTAAAAAATTTAGAATTTAAATTTTCCTCTAATGTTATTTTTTTCCATTTATTTTGGCTGTCTTATTTAAAATTTTAGAGTGGCCTTGGTTATGTTTATTGTCCAATTTCTTTAATGTTGAATTTTATTGTCGTCTAAAATTATTGAAGAATAAAAGACTTTTGAGTTTTCTATAGTATTAAATTTAGTTTGTATATAAGAAAACTATGTAAAAATGGAAACTTGAAAATATAATAGCTTTTTTTTTTTTTTATCATATTTTGCCCAAATCAAACTATTTCAACAAGTTAAACTATTTTTTTAAAAAATAGAATCAAATAAACTCAATCAATTAAATTTTTTGATTTAAATTTAAATTTTATTTACTTTAAATTCGAGACAAAAGAATCGATAAACACCTTTACAAATTAGGATTCTTCCTTATATACTTGGGGATTTAACCCAAGCTCATTTTTTAAGAAATGTTGAAAAACATTTTACCATGGAATATCTTTTTCAAAACTAACTGAGCACGAGAAAGGCAAAGGGGCAAGAATATAACATTTTGTTGAAAAGGGTTTAGTTGTCAACTAAAAGAGAAATGGGCCCATTATCGGAAAGGCCGAAAATCAAAGTTGAGAGGGAGATATCTAGGGAATGTAAAAGAGAAACTCTGAAATATACAGTCTCTTAAAAGCACAATAAAATCAAGAAAGTAACATCTGTAATTTGGGTGAAAGAAGCCAAAATCCAGTTTGAAGGACCCAAGAACAATACCAGGAAAATCAGTAACAGATAAGGGAGATTTTGTGACAATTTTGTCTTCAAGTGAAATTGTCTTTAATTTTGTCTTCAATTGAAATTGTAACAATTGAACAATATTAATGAGAAGATTTTTTACTTAACCAAAAATTGTCATCATCTAAATGAAAGCGTTAAAGCATTGTATGTGTAAAAAGTTATTCAATTACCTTTAAAATGTTTAGAAGACAGATAAGGGAGAAAAAGAACTCAGAATTAAAAAAAGGAAATAGGTTTGTAGTTTGAGAGATTGAAAATGGAGTGAAAGGGAATGAAAATTTATTCCTAATATATATGTTTCACGTAAGACTTAATATTTTTTGCTTCGCAAAATATAATGGAAATTGGAAGAAGTAAATTAGCATAAGTCAAAATTAACATTGACATTTGTCTACATAATCTTCAATAGATTGTTTGATTGTGGATTTAAATAATAATAGTAAAAAAAAAAGATATGGTTGTTCGGTTAGTAACATTCATAAGAGGTGCCCAATATTTTGTCACAAATTAATTATTTAACTACCCCGTGGAACACAAAGCAATATATGCAGCCAACCTTATCTTCCATCCCAATATTTCATTAAACTTATTACTTTTTTTTAGTACTTCATAGCAATTCTTTTTTTTTAATCAAGAAAGAGTTACCAAGGTGTCCATAGAGTTCCTAATCCCAACTATGTTGGCACCAGAAGCTCTACTCATCACCTGCAGCAAGCTCACAATTTATTAAAAAAAGAAGAAGTACAAGAAAAAGACATCGGGGGACATAAGACCAGAACCCATGCAAAGGATCAAAGCTTAATAGAATCTATAATTAGGAAGACTTAATCTATCTCTAAATAGACTATCTCGAATAAATCTTGGAGGAGAATCCCACCAAGAAAAACCAGCCACTTGAAGAGCATAATTGGCAAGGCTATCCACGCTACCATTACCTTCACGATATATGTGAGATACCTGAAAAGGCATGGCACGAGTTAAAGCAAGACAATTACTCCAGCGAGAACAAAGCTTCCAAGGCACCATATTCGCATTATTGAAAGATTGGACAACTGCTAAAGAATCACACTCTAGCCATAATGTGTTATGCATGTTAGCAATTGCTCATGATTGTAAATTGATTTAAACTTGTTATATAAAAAAGTGATATATACGTGGCTAGTCGAATTATTTTGATCCATACTAGCCGATGAAACATCGGCTTGCATGGAATCAATTGGTGGATTTTTAGAACTTTCATTCTTTAATTATGTTGTCATCCCCCCCCCCCCCCCCAACCTAATTAATTTGATTATTGTTATTTTCTTTATTTTAAGAGATTTCCTTTGAACTAAACATAATCAATTTCATTAATGAATTAAAATAACAAATAATTACATCAAACAGTAAACGTGACTCCTTCAAAATAGTCCCAAATTATAAAATATCTGGTGCCACTCTATAACCAATTTCTTAAGCATTGCTTGGAAATAACAGTTGTTGCATCCAGCAAATTACTAAGAAAATGAAAAATGATACACCCAAAAACATCTTTCTCTCACAAACAAAATATTTTGTTAAACTACAATAGTTGATTCAACTGTTCTTCAATCATCAACTCATTTTTCATTTCATTCTCAATTGTCTTACTCGGCCAACTTTGTTTTCCTGCTGCCACCCTTTCGTTTTTTGCTTCCACATTTTGCTTTCTTGCTATGTTGTTTGTGAAGAAGACCTACCTCCATGAAGCAAAAAGTGTATTAATTATGGCTGGGACCGGAATTTCATATGTGTATGCAAGTGATGATAGTACTGCATAAACAATTGTATCTGTTAGTTGTCAATGTATGCTAACATAATTTCTTGGATATATATATATATATATATATATATATATATATATATATATATTCAGAATAAGCAATTACAAACAAACTAGTTACAATAGTTTCTTCTTCAAAACAACATATATATATTTTGGTTTCAAATTGCGCTCGGCAAGTGTAATAAGGTTTTTGTACATGTCACTAATTTTATCGTGAACATAATATGTGATCATATCATTTGTATTTGCCTATAATTTCCCGTTGTATCAAGATTTTAGAAACTCTCTTCATATGTGATTGCAACTTTAACTTAAGACCATGCATGATGTTATAATGTGGACTACAACTATGGAATAACAAAAATCAATAAAAAAAATATAATCTTATTTTATATTTAAAACAATTATATCCAATCTTACACAATCTTGCATTTTTTTCTCCTTCTTTGTACTTGTACTTGTACTTGTGCTTGTGCAGCGTTTCCTTTTATCCAACCACCAATCTTGTAGTCTTTCTTTCATTGAAAATCTGATAACATGATTCCTGCTGCTTGCTCCTTCCTTGGAATAATTTCTGGCTTAAGTTGGGAGTACATGATCTTGCACAACTTCTTGACCCTTGGTGGATTAGGATCTTGGAGTAACCAGTTGGTGTTTAACAATATCATTTGTAGATTTTCTTCCTGTGATTTTGAAGTGGGTAAAAAAGTATCAAAGCAAATTTAATAAGCAACATATATGTACATGAATTAGACATGTTAATTAATTAAGTATAAGTTTGTCATCCCCTAGCGGACCACAGAAGATCTTGACTTGTACATTTGCATCATACACTATATGTTAGAAATACTAATTAGAAAATAAAGGGTTTGAGTTAGTGTTGGAAGAAGAAGGGTAGTTAATATGCATTAAGGGACATTATTCTTTTGTAACCACTAAGTAATTGAATGGTTATTGTTGGAATACAAGTGTGAAGGTGAAGTTTCACATTGGGTAGGAATTGGCAAGTTGAGTAACATATAAGTGAGGAAGACCCACAAACCTGATGCCTTAAGGTTTTGGGTTGAAGGTGGTGTCAAGTTCACTTATGTGGTGTGCTCGTGGCCCATTGGTGAAGATCTCCCCGATATTTAACCCCCCTCGATGCACAACAGTTATTAACATCATGGTCATTTAGTGTGTTAATTGAAAAGTCATGTAATAGGTATGAGTTACTCTACTATAAATAAAGTAACAAAGTGGTACCATTGGTGGAAGAGACTCACACTTGAGGGGGAGATTGTTGGAATACAAGTGTGAAGGTGAAGTTTCACATTGGGTAGGAATGGGCAAGTTGAGTAACATATAAGTGAGGAAGACCCACAAACCTGATGCCTTAAGGTTTTGGGTTGAAGGTGGTGTCAAGTTCACTTATGTGATGTGCTCGTGGCCCATTGGTGAAGATCTCCCCGGTATTTAACCTCCCTCGATGAACAACAGTTATTAACATCATGGTCATTTAGTGTGTTAATTGAAAAGTCATGTAATGGGTATGAGTTACTCTACTATAAATAAAGTAACAATGCATGAAGTTAGTGTGCCAAATGCAATAGAATCTCCTTTAATTTATCTAGTCTCCACTCTATTTTGCTAACAAAGTGGTACCAGAGCTTAGGTTCTAGGAGTTGAGAGAACACTTAGTAAGTTGAGATGGCTAGCAATGCCTTGAATTTGTTTCAATTCCCTTGTCTTAACAATGGAAATTATGATAATTGGTGACATTGCATCCCAAAATGCTTAGGAGGTTATGGAAAAAGGTTATACCTAACCTAAAAATGAAGATACCTAGTCACCTAATGAGAAGGAGACTTTGATGAGGATGAAGAAGACATTGTTCCGACAGCTGAAAACAACAGGACTTATCCACGGTATCCCACGCAAGCCCCCCAGGATACAACAAGAAACTCCCAGTAGAATTGAGACAACATAACTAGCAATCGAAACCCAGGAAGAGAGAAAGTAAAAGAAGAAGAGATGTTTTTGAGGTGTGTAAAATAGTATGAAAAGAGGTCTATATATAGTGCACGAAAACATCATGTTACCGTTTAAAGCATTTAATAAAATAACGTTAATAATTAAAACGCTAATTAAAAGCATTAATTGTAAAATGGTAAAATAATTAAAACCGTCAACGGAAAACAATAATTTTTTGTAACTGTTGCACACTAAAAGCTGGCACGTTAAAAGAAGCATATCTCAGGTAAGGTTTGAATTTAAATTTTAAATTCAAAATAATCTCAAAAAGAATTGATTAAATATCAATGTAAAAACTATACAAGGCCCATTCTTACACACTCAGAGGGGGCAAATCAGTAGATTTGCACTACAAGAGGCCCACGAGGCCTAAGTTCATGTGTGCAAGACTTCCACCTCTTACTAGCCACTTTGTAAGCCTTTATCTCAAGATGATATATAAACATATGAAACAAAGTTATTCTAGGCAATGTGGGACTTTGCCTTTCGAAATACCCTTTAAAAGCTTCAAAATACAACAGAAGAATGATCAACGAGCACTTACTTTCATCTATCAAGGTTTAGATGAAGCCATGTTTGAGATGGTGTCCAATCCATTTCCAAAAAAGCTTGAGACATTTTGAAGACCTCCCTTGGAAGAAGGAGAAATCAATATGTTATAGGAGTTAGTCGCTTAAGCAAGACTACCCTTCGCTTAAGCGAAACTAATACTCAATCGCTTAGGCGACTGAGCTCGTAAGGAAAACCACCTCTATGTTGCCTCCCTTGCTTAAGCAAGAATAGGGCTTGCTTAAGCGATGAAAATTTCACACTTAAGTGACAACGAGCCTCGCTTAAGCGAGTGGGGCTTGAGAACAAATCGAGCTCTAGTGGCCGCTTGCTTAAGCGGTGAGCGTGGCTCGCTTAAGCAAGAGTCCGCAATTTTGCATATCACAGGGGTCACATTTGAGTGTGATCCTTTTTCCATGAATGCAACCCAACAACCCAAATCCTCCATAAATGATAATAACTAATAACATCATGTAAGGTAAGTAAATAACTCATGATACATGCAAACCTCCCAAAATCCCCAAATCTTAGGGGTTAAGGTTCAATACCCATGACATAACCCAACTCATCATGAATCCCCCAACAATCACAAGATGAAAGGGAAGAAAATGGTTAAGGAACAGTCACGAAAGACCTCCAAAACAAGGAAGATGAGTGGGGGAGTGTGGGTGTCCTAGCTTCCTTCTTCTTCTTCCTCTTATTTATCCTACTTCTCTTTTCTTCTTTCTCTATTCTAAAAATTTGATTTTGTGTGTGTGTTAAGTGTAGGTGGGAAGGGTTTTGGGGGCTAAGGGTGTAACATCCCTCGTTACATTACACTGAGACATACATAAAATGCTTTGTATTTAATTTAAATAAAACTCTTGTTTAATTTTTTTCATGAAAATCCATGTGAATTTTTCGCGTGTTGAAAACATCTTTGGACAACTGTGGAAATTAGAACATAAACAACAATATGAAAAGAAATACAACTTAATCATTATTCAAGATGTTCTTACAAAGTTGATAAACATAACTGAAGGTTAATACAACTGAAATATCCAAAAGATAATTCATTAAAGCAACATAAGATAACTACAAATAGAGAACACTGACCAACCTACCTTATCAGAGCAGCACCTAACATAAATCTAGTCGCCACCGTCATCATCGATCTCAGTAGGATGACGGTCATCGCCCCCAGGTATAAGAGGTGACGGAGGTGGACATATGTACTCATCGGCGAGTCTAGGATTCACAATAGGCTGCTCCTAGTTAGGTACAGAGAATATTCCACCAGGAAAGGTAAGCTCAGCTGATACTATCGGTGTGCCTATTATTGGTGGGTTAAGAATGATGAGATCTCCTTGATAGTAACATCTACCATCGCCTCTATGGAAAAACCACTGTCCAATCGGGTTGAACGTTACTTCCATGTTCCATGCTGCTGGGTCCATCTATGTGTAAAAATATAAAGGGAAATGGGGTGAGGTCGTATTCTTTCGATGTCACCCCATGGAAAGAGTAGAGAACTTTTCTCATTCTAGTACACAACAAACAACAGAGTATATACAAATATATAAATATATATATATATATAGTAGAAACGTCTAGACATCCTAAATCTCATCCCGTCATCATCATCTTCTTTACATCATCATCACTGTATGGATCCATACTCTCGGTTGATCAACCACTGATCACGATTCAACCTTCGGGAAGCGATGGGGAGTAAGTATACCTCAACCCTGCCACAGTCCCATACCTATGCAGTCAACATCCATCTTGGTATGCTGACACCAATACCGGCTATCAGATGAATAATCTCATTATGCGTAACTTTCCAGAATACTCAGCAAATTATTTTCAAAAGAGGTATACCCTCTGCGTCATCATAAGTTGTCTCTGCGTTTATCGGGATGTTACGAGCTGGCACTATCAGTCCCGGAATGTAGGGGGCTGACCTACCCATTGGGACGTCACACACTCGATACCTTCCATTCCTTAGACCTCTTGCCTGGGCCACGCATCTCAACTCGCGGTGTACCAAACCGTAGCTTCCCTCACCACAACCAATTGTACCTTCCGTCCAACTTGGCTAGTCCAAGTCCTCAAGGCTCTAAGGTACTTACTCTCGGAATATTTCCGCAGAGTAAAACTACTTATAAGGGTCGTTCTCACCCTCTAGCAATTTATATAAAGGATATGGTACGAGAAACATCAATAAATAATAATCTTGGTACACTATCAATCATTCCAAGTCATAACAATTTCATACACATAATATAATGCGTTTTAACAGTGACAACATATTAAACGCGTTCACATATTTACACTTAACAAATACTCGTAATTATATAATTCTCATTTAAACTTATTATTTTTCATGCTTTTCTTTTCAAAACATTATGGAAATAATTACATTTAATATTTGTTACTATAAGAAAATTATTATAACAAAATCATACACAAGTATATAATCTCAAATATTTGATATCTCAATTATACTTAATTTCTTTATAAAATAAGATAGTCATTCATAACTAAAAATATAATTTATTTATTTAAATAAGTTTGGAATATATATATATATATATATATATATATATATATATATATATATATATATATATAAGGTTACTTATGATAACAAACATTTCCAATATAAAATAATAACGTTGTCAACCTATAAAATTTAGTAATTATTTAAATAAAACATTTCACATACAATTGATAATAATCACTTGTAATAATAATTCTCCCTGAAATAAAGGACTTTCATAGTTATAATTTCAATATAATTATGTAACAACAATATATCTCAAAAATATAACTTTCTTCATACACGTTATTTAAAGAAATATATATCTTTCGTAGTTTAATAACATCATTATACTTAATAATATTTAAAATAAAGAAAACACTAACAAGGGATCATAAAAATCACTCCCTCTTCTAGGATTAAAAGACTGAATTCATGATTTTCTTACTACACTCATCATGTTCATACTTGTTCTTACAAATTCATCATAGCATTCATCCAATTTCAATATTTAATCCATACACACTTAGAATAATAACATACAAACAATTATAGAAATACATATCATGCATATGTAAGATCAAACCATGAAATGAGAGGACTTTTGAGGTCCATAACATTTTAAAAATACAACCTCACCCATACCTATTTCTCCCAAGCTAGGATGAAGTTGAAAGCCTCTTCTTCCTTTCCCTTAACCACTTGCTCAACACCACCACCACTAAGGAGAGCTCTTCCTTCTCTCTAGCTTTTTCTCTAATCTTTCTATCTTCTCTCTAGGAATGTGTGTTGAACTAAGGAATGGAGGGTGGTATTTATACGCTAGATTGGGAACAAGTGGTAAATAGTACTAATGATGAATAAGAACTCATAAATCCTATGATTATTAAGCCTTTAATTGTCCATTATTCTACCTCTTAATATTCTAATTTACTGTTGTTATTTTAATAATTCTGTTTAACTAATTAATTATTCCCATTAAATTAAAGAAAACCTTCGGCATTCTTGTTTTAGAATCTGAACAGTTTTACTTCTAGCACCTCCCTTTTCTGCTATTCGCACCCCCATCAGCTTTTATTTTTATTTTATTGTTTTCTAGGCCCAAAAGCTAACATCTTTTCATTCTAGATCCATAATAATAACAACACATAGAAAATAATTAATAACTGAATTATTAAAACATGAAATCAAATAAAATGTAATCATAGAAGAATTCACACATAATCTAAATATCACACAATTCACACAATATTAAAAGAATTACTCGCAATTTCTTGCGTTCATAATTCTCTTTCATTCAAACAAGACTTATTTTAGGAAATATTTAATTTCTTAAAATAAATTAATGACGTAAATTCCTATAGGTGAAAATTGGGTCGTTACAAAGGGTGGCATGGTCCCTCTTTGGGCCTTATGGGCCTTTACTCTCTAAACCAATATAGACCACGTAACACAATATTAAATGCATACCATGTAGAGCAACTATAAGGATATTTCAGAATCAGTAAATATTACTATATTCTATTATTATCATAATTATCCTATTTACAGGGATGTTATAGGTTGTATATATCAGAGTTTATCTTTTTAAGTTCCTAGATAACACCCTCTCAACTATGATTTTCAGCCTTTCCGATAATTGGCTTATTTTCTTTTAATTGACAACTAGATCATTTCAACAAATTGTTATACTCCTTTCTTCTTTATCCCTTTTTGTGCTCGGTTATTTTTCAAGAAAGATATTCCATTGTAAAAAATATTTTAACATTTCTTAAAAAATTAGCTTGAGTTAAACCCCCCATGGTACAGGGAGTATCCTTATTTGTAAAGGTGTCTATGGATTAGTTTGTTTAAGGTTTAAAGTAAAATAAAATTTAAATTAAAAAATAATTTAGTTTATTTGATTTTATTTTAAATAAATAGTTAATCATGTAACATCCCCTCTTTCTTTTGTTAAAAAAATATAAGATTAGTATTTTATTGCCTATTAATTTTTTGGATGTTAATTAAGCATTTATGTTTTATTATTATTTATGAGATTGTGCTTATATTTAAACCAAAATAATTGAAATAATTTTATTTAATTATTAGTCATTAAAAAATATCACAAATATAAATAAACTAGAAATTTTATGTAAATCAAATTTTTAATAATGTTTTAATATTAGAAAATATTATTTTGTAACAATTTACATATTTACTTGAATTCTTTTAGTTTAGAGGAATATTTTTATGATTTTTTTACCTCTTTTGGATACAATATTTTAAAATTTAAATAAATTGCTCCTTTATATTATTAAATTAAGGCTTAAATATGTTTTCAGTCCCTCAAATATGGCAAATATGGGGGTATGTCTGTTTTAGTCCTCCAAATTAAAAGTCACTTTTTTAGTCCATTAAAGCCTGGAAATGCTTTTATTAGTCTCTCTCCATTGTAGATGCCAAATAGGTAATAACGAATTCTCAATTTGTGGCGGCTTTTAGCCACCAAAATTTGAAACCGCCACAAATTACGAAAAGGAAAAAAAATACGATTGATTTCTAAAAGTTTAAAACCGCCAAAATTTGATTTTATGATTTTGTAACTTAAATTTTTTTTTTTGCAATTTTTAGCAGTTTTAAACTCCCAAAAATCGTACTTTAAAATTTAAATTACAAAATCAAATTTTGGCGGCTAAAAGCTGTCATAAATTGTGAATCCATTATTCCCTTTTTGGCATCTACTATGGAGAGGGACTAAAAAAAGCATTTCTCGACTTTGAGGGACTAAAAAATTGACTTTTAATTTGGGGGACGAAAAAATGACTCATGTTTGAGGGATTAAAAATATATTTAAGCCTTAAATTAATTGTTTTACTTGAACTTGATTCTTTTCTTTTTCATTGTGATTAGCATATTGCAATTATAGTCAATAAAATAAATGTTAATATAGTATCAATATTCATATCTAGTATTTTTTTTTTTGCATCTGCAAGGCTGTTTGTCTTTAAACATTCTAGGGTAATAACCCATGCCCTACACGGGCATTGAATTTACAATTTATAATTTTTTTACGTTATTATATTTTTTATATATTTCTTATTCATTTATAAATTTTATATAAGTATACATTAATAGATACGTAAATAAATATTTAAAAAATATATTAACATTGTTATGAATATTGATATTATTTAAATAAGTTTATATTCACACATGTCTTATATAATTCTAATTTATATAAACATTTGTATTAAAAAATATCATCTTCAGAAATATATTTACATTTGTATATAACATAGATATATAGATAATTTTAATAAGAATTATTAATAATAAAAAACTTATAATAATTTTATAATTATTAATTTTTCATTTAAAAATAGTTTCCATCATAAAAAAAATGTGTAACATTAATTGTAAAAAAGAAGAAAATTAATAAGAATTTTTAATAATAAAAAAATTATAATACATTTTATAATTATTACTTTTTCGTTTAAAAAATAGTTTTCATCAAAAACAAATGTGTAACATTAATTGTAAAAAAGAAGAAAAAGGGATTTGTGTGGGTGTCTAAATTTATATATTACAATAAAAATTTAATGATGAATACAAAGAAAAAATCATGCTCATATGATAATATTGTGGATCTTATTTTATTTTGACTAATAACCATAGTTATAAAAACCGGACAGGACAATAGACATTTCATTCAAAATATGCATTACTTACCACTTAGCTAACATTCTTAATTACAATAATTACCACAAACATAAATATTTATATCATACACACATATATTATGAGTTTGTTTAGTTCATTTCTATTTCCATTTTCATGAAAATAAGCTTCACCTTATTAAGGGACCTAGAGGAGTTGTGGCTCCTAGTCATGTGCTATTTGCTGATGGCGTCATGGTGTTTTGTCGTGGCCCTAAGAACTCTCTGCAGTCTTTAATGGCTTTTCTCAGAGAATATGGGGAAGCATTAGGTCAATTACCTAGCTTTCCTAAATGTCAATTCTTCTCTTGTAGCTAACTCCACGTAGAATAACAGCTATTAAAGATATTTTGGGATTCCCTATGGGTAGCCTTCCTTTTTGTTTACTTAGGGGTCCCCTTGTTTGTGGGAAGGCCTCGATGAACACACTTACAGCCAATTGCAGATAAAATTAAAACAAAGCTCTCTAGCTAAGTGGAAGGGAACCTTGCTTTCAATAATGGGTCGAGTTCAATTAGTCAAGTCGGTAATCCAGGGTATGCTTATACACTCCTTTCATATATATGCATGGCCTATGTCTTTGTTAAATAGTTAGATAAATGGACACGCAATTTTATTTGGGCGGGGGACATATGTCATAGAAAACTGGTAACTATGGCATAGAACAAGGTTTGCTCTCCTGTACAGGCAGGTGGTTTGGGCATTCGCCATTTCCGTAGCATTAATAATGCAACTATGCTAAAACTTAGTTGGAATTTTCTATTCTCTGATTGCCAATGGGCCTCTTTTGACCCTTTTGTAAGTATTTCTAATTGCAATTTTGTCTCAGTTAATCATTAAAATTTATTTGTTTATATAGTCTCTTATATTAAATTGGTGCATGTTAAATTACTAAGAAAGAGTAAATCTCAACCATTTATTTTTTTTATATCCCAATCATTTATTAGTTTTATTTTTATAAATTAATTTTTCAAACATTAAAACATAATAAAATTTAGAATAAAAAATCAATTAAATACTTTTTTTTCTTTTTTTCTAAATACATATTTTTAGTATATTTTAATATATGAAAAAAAATGAATTGTAATGAAAGAAGAAAAAGATTAATGAATTATTGACATTTAAGATAAATAATTTAATTCAAATTTGATTGAAAGAACTATTTGTAAAAGGAATTACTTTTAAAGATCAATTATAATAAAATCAATGTTCAATATGTCTATTTGCAAAAGCAGTAATATTTAAGGATCAATTGAAATGACATTAAAGTTCAAGGTGTCCATTTGTAAATAGGATAAAGTTTAGGGTTGGTAGTTGACTACTCTTTTCATAATATTATATTTAATAAATATGTTAATTACTAATATATAAAACAATTTCTATTTTAAAATATGTCACATAAAACTAATTTTTTTAAAGAATAAAAAAATGAATATTTTAATTAATTTATATACGTTTAGGTATTAAATTTTTAATGTTTACTTTTTAAGAGAGAGAGAGAGAGAGAGTAACGACCCAATTTTTCTCACTTAAGGAATTTAAATTATTTGATATGTTTTAAGAAATTTAATTATTTCTTAAAATAAAATTTGATTGAAAGGAATTTGACGGGCAGTAAATTGCGGTTAATTCTTAGGTACTTTAATCTTGGGGTTTTGTTAGTTCTTTTTTCATGAAATTTATTTCATGATATGTGATTTAATCTAAGTCTTGATTTAATTTCATATGTGTTATTGAATTTATTTAAATTGATTGAAGTTTATTTGATTGAATTTTATTTGTTGATTTTTAGTGTGTTGTTTGGAATTAATTAACTTAGCATGTTGATGTAATTTTATGAATTTAATTATTTATAGTAGTATGATAATTAAATAAATATGTTTTGATGTATATAATTATGGGCTTAGAGAAATAGGAGAATATTTGGGCATAGAAAGTTAGAAAACAAAAAATCTGCCAGGAAGGTGTATATAGTAGTATAGGGAGTACATCTAGTAAAACTAGCCTGATGCAAAATGGAGTCCAAATAGCAAGTTTGTGGGGATGGAAACAGTGACAGTTTAGTATGAGCTGTAACATGTTTTTGGGCCCAAAACACTAAATCAGAATTTAAAATATCCTTGCCCCCCACCTCCACCCGACCACCCAATACCACCGCACCACCGCCGAAAACCACTACTGCAACCACCCAACACCACCTCGCAACCGACGAACACCATAAATCCACGCAAACACCACCACCATAACATATTTTGTTTTCCAGAACTCCCTTTCTGGAAAAAAAAATTCATTCCGGAACCCCTTTTCCGAAAAAAAAATGATTTCGAAACCCCTTTTCCAGAACTTTGAAATATAGTTCCGGAAACAAGTTTCTAGAAAACAACATATAATTTTTTTTTTTTACATAGTTCTGCAAAGGGGGTTCTGAAATCTTTTTTTTTTTTTGGAAAGGGGGTTTCGGAATGATTTTTTTTTTGGAAATGGGGTTCTGGAATGAATTTTTTTTTTCCAAAAAGGGGATTCTGGAATGAATTTTTTTCTTCCAAAAAAGCCTTTCCAGAAAACAAAATTTATTCCAAAAAAGCCAGGCCCTTTTCCTTCTACACTAACCCAAAACCACCGCAAATTCAAGAAAAAGAAAAGAAAAAAAAAAGAAAGAGAGGGAGAGGTTCTGAATTTTCTTCTCCCTGCACTATTCACACCATGCATTAGTCACTTCTACCTTCTCCAACACTCTAAGCTTTCATAATTTGGTCAAGCCTTATTTTGCTCCAAGAAAAGCCATCCATTGGCCTCCTTTGCAACCCCTACAAGAAGCTTCAGCCACTTCAACCTTCTAGAGCCTTCATCCTCACCTATAAATAGAGCACAACTCCATGTTCATTTCACACCAAAAGCCACCAAGCACCCTAGCTAGTGCAAAGTGGAGGAAATTGTGAGAGTTTTATGAGTGAGAGAAAGCTTGGAGAGGGTGCCTTGCTCTTGGAGGAGGAGGAGAGAAGAAAATCAACCACCATCTTGTCCCCTTTGTGCTACACAAAATAGGTATGGGGGGAGGGGGTTGTTTCTTTCATTTGTGATGTTTTTCCATGGTTTAGGTTGTGATGGTTCTTGATGAACCTCCCACTTCATGTTCTTGTTAAAATGCTATTTTGAATCCATCAATTGTTTGTGTTCTCGATGCTTGAATATTGTGTTGTGGCTGCCATGTATATTTAAGCATGCAATGTTGTTAGTTTGATGCATGGAATACATGAAAATGATGATGCAATGTGTTGTTGTGTTGCTGCCAGTTTTTCTACAACATGAAATAAGGACTTTATAGTGCTGGAAATAAATTAGAAACATGTTGTAGTTGGCCTTAGCATCATAGCATGTCCATGTGAATAATGAATGACAAGAAATAATATGGGCCATTAGTGGTGTGTATGTGACGAGAATGATGATGGAGGGGGGGGGTGTGAATGAACAATTTGATTAGACGATGTAAATTTAAGTATTATTCTCCTTTTATTTTAATTATAGTATGCCACGGTTTTTTTAAAGCATCTTTACTAGGATAAAAGGCTCATCATGTCTTCTTTTGAACATTTCTTCATATGCTTGAAGTGAACCCATCAATTGGTCCACGATTATTGATTTTAAGTCCTTTGACTCTTCAATTGCACAAGCCACAAAATAAAATTTTGTGGTTAAAGAACGAAGAATCTTCTCTTCCACATGAACATCTTCCACCTTCTATCCATAATGGTTCATTTGGTTAACAACCATTATCACCCTATTGCCAAAATCTGATATTGACTAGGACAAAGTGTTTGTAGGCGCACCATTTTCACCTTGTCAACAACTTCAAGCGATGTCTTCAAAATGTCTGGAGCTTTTTTTGGAGGTGGATTGGACACCATTTCAAACATGGCTTCATCTAAACCATGATAGATGAAGGTAAGTGCTCGTTGATCCTTTTTCTTCATCTTCAACAAAGTCTCCTTCTCATTTAGTGACAAGGTATCATCATTTCCAGGTTAGCTATAACCTTTATCCACAACCTCCCAACCATCTTAGGAACCAAGTATGGCCTTCATGCGATGACACCAATTATCATAATTTCCATTGGTAAGACAAGGGAATTGAAACAGTTCAAGGCATTGCTAGCCATCTCTTAACTCGCTAAGTGTTTCTCTCAACTCCTAGAACCTAAGCATGGGTACCACTTTGTTAGCAAAATAGATAGGAGACTAGATATAATAAAGGAGATTCTATTGCTTTTGGCACACTAATTAACTTCATTGATTGGTACTTTGTTTATATTAGAGTAACTCATACCCATTAGATGACTTTTCAATTAACACACTAAATGACCATAGTGTCAATAACCCTTCAATTAGTTAGTGGTTATAGAAGAATAATGCCCGTTAATGCATATTAACTACCCTTCATCTTCTTTTTTTGACTACAACTACCCTTCATTTTCTAACACTTACTCAAAATCCTTTATTTTCTATTTATTATTTGTAAAATATAGCGTATGCTGCAAATGTGCAAGTCAGGATCTTCTTTGATCCCCTGCGGGATGACAAACTTATACTTAATTAATTAATGTGTCTAATTCATGTACATTTTATGTTTCTCATTAAACTTGCTTTTGATATATTTTTTACCTCTTCTAAATCAACAAGAAGAAAATCTACAAATGATATTGTTAGACACCAACTGGTTACTCCAAGATCCTCATCCAGCAAGCATCAAGAAGTTGTGCAAGATCATGTACTCCCAACTTAAGCCAGAAATTACTAGTAGCTGGAGAAGCATCTGTTTAGAAGTATGTCCTAATTTCAACTTATTGTTCCGTAGAAATTTGAAAATAAAAAACTACTTTCTTGAGATAATCAAGCTCTTTTTTTTTCATTGTTTCACTCAAAATTTACAATGTCATTGCTGCCTTTCAGTAGTGGGGGAGTCTTTGGTAATGATTGTTTAGGTATAACAATTAATTGCTTTCACAAGTCACTAGTCTTATAAAATTATGTGTGAACTCTGAATATTCTTTCAATTTCTACATGTGAGAAAATGTATCAAATTATGTGAATGATTATAAAAAAATGACAGAAAATCGTAATTTTCAACAATTCAAATGTAAATTTATTTTTGAGTCTATGACTTTAAATTTCGAAGAAGCCTTGTTATTCTAATGATATTTATTGATATATAGGTTCAAATGCAATTGGGGATTAAATTATAAGTGCTTAATTTAATCTGTACAGTATCCCCATATTTTACTTTTCTCATTCATTGAACAAAATGAAAACAATCTTATTATTTTTAATCTTTTTATTTTGTAGAATTTCAATTTATTTAGCTTAATAACTGAGTTAATGATTCAATATGCTAGAGATATATCATAGAATTAACAAGTAATAATGCCATGTATCAACAGGAACTATGCGCCTTCCGTGGCCTATCAGAATTAAAATTGCAATTGCATTTTTGCATAAGGAAGCTTCAAGGCCATTGATTTTTCAAGAGTTCAAAACTTCTAATATCCCATTGGATTTGTTCTTGCCCCCTCGCTTGTGTACATGTTTCTCTCTTTTTGATTAATATATTGGTGTGCTGCTGGGGATCAGTGGCTCTTTGAGTGCCAACATAATTGGGATTCTCTGATGCTTCTATTGGCTTTGCATGCCTTTTTGACTTAAAAAAAAGGTGGGAAAAGTCTACATTTATGGAGTCCTAAGATCCTTTCAAGGAAATGTTCACAGGTGGTGCACAAGAAGATAACACCAATGAAGAGGTTTCATATATACGACTTCTCCAGATGTCAAAAAATTATGAGCACCCAAATGAGTCATACCCAGAAGAGGTCTTGTTGTTCAAAAATGTAAACGACTTCATACCTAGCAATGAAATAGGCCTTGGATGTGTTCTTCTTAAACCAGATGATTTTTTTGCATAGAAGGGTTCATTTATGCTTATTTTAATAAATATATATTACCTTTATTTTTTTTATGTTTAGAGAATCATGCTGATCCTCAAGGAACATTTTTAACATATTCATGAAGGATACATAAATGAACCCTTCTAGGCAGAAGTATTATCTGGTTTAAGAAGAACACATCCAAGGCCTATTTCATTACTATGTATGAAGTCATTTACGTTATTGAACAATAAGACCTCTTCTGGGGATGACTCATTTGGGTTCCCGCAATTTTTCAACATCTGGAGAAGTCGTATATATGAAACCTCTTCATTGGTGTTATCTTCTTGTGCACCACCTGTGAACATTTCCTCGAAGGGATCTTAGGATTCCATAAATGTAGACTTTTCCCACCGTTTTTTTAAATTCAAAAAGACATGCAGAGCCATCAAAAGCATCAAAGAATCCCAACTATGTTGGCACTCAAAGAGCCATTGATCCCCAGCAGCACACCAATATATTAATAAAAAAGAACAAGGTTTGCTTTCTTGTACAGGCAGGTGGTTTGGGCATTCGCCCTTTCCGTAGCATTAATAATGCAGCTATGCTAAAACTTAGTTGGAATTTTCTATTCTTTGATTGCCAATGGGCCTCTTTTGACCCTTTTGTAAGTATTTCTAATTGCAATTTTGTCTCAATTAATCATTAAAATTTATTTGTTTATATAGTCTCTTATATTAAATTGGTGTTAAATTACTAACAAAGAGGAAATCTCAACCATTTATTTTTTTATATCCCAATCATTTATTAGTTTTATTTTTATAAATTAATTTTTCAAACATTAAAACATAATAAAATTTAGAATAAAAAATCAACTAAATACTTTTTTATTCTTTTTTTCTAAATACATATTTTTAGTATATTTTAATATATGAAAAAATGAATATTGTAACGAAAGAAGAAAAAGATTAATGAATGATTGGCATTTAAGATAAATAATTTAATTCAAATTTGATTGAAAGAACTATTTGTAAAAGGAATTACTTTTAAAGATCAATTAGAATAAAATCAATGTTCAATATATCTATTTGCAAAAGCAATAATGTTTAAGGATCAATTGAAATGAGATTAAAGTTCATGGTGTCCATTTGTAAATAGGATAAAGTTTAAGGATCAATTTGTCAAAGGGATAAAGTTTAGGGTTGGTAGTTGACTACTCTTTTCCTAATATTATATTTCATAAATATATTAATTAATACTATATAAAACAATTTCTATTTTAAAATATGTTTCATAAAACTATTTTTTTAAAGAATAAAAAAACAATGAATATTTTAATTAATTTATATACGTTTACGTATTAAATTTTTAATGTTTACTTTTTAAGAGAGAGAGAGAGAGAGAGAGAGAGAGAGAGATAGAGGGTGTAACGACCCAATTTTTCTCACTTAAGGAATTTAAATTATTTGATATGTTTTAAGAAATTTAATTATTTCTCAAAATAAAATTTGATTGAAAGGAATTTGACGCACAGTAAATTGCGGTTAATTCTTAGGTACTTTAATCTTGGGGTTTTGTTAGTTCTTTTATCATGAAACTTATTTCATGATATGTGATTTAATCTAAGTCTTGATTTAATTTCATATGTGTTATTGAATTTATTTAAATTGATTGAACTTTATTTGATTGAATTTTATTTGTTGATTTTTAGTGTGTTGTTTGGAATTAATTAACTTAGCATGTTGATGTAATTTTATGAATTTAATTATTTAAACTAGTAAGATAATTAAATAAATATGTTTTGATGTATATAATTATGGGCTTAGAGAAATAGGAGAATATTTGGGCCTAGAAAGTTAGAAAACAAAAATCTTCCAGGAAGGTGTATATAGCAGTATGGGAAGTACATCTAGTAAAACTGGCCTGATGCAAAGTGGAGTCCAAAAAGCAAGTTTGTGGGGGTGGAAACAGTGACAGTTTAGTATGGGCTGTAACATGTTTTTGGGCCCAAAACACTAAATCAGAATTTAAAATACCCTTGCCCCCCACCTCCACCCGACCACCCAATACCACCGCACCACCGCCGAAAACCACTACTGCAACCACCATCGTAACCACCCAACACCACCTCGCAACCGACGAACACCATAAATCCACGCAAACACCACCACCATAACATATTTTGTTTTCCAGAAAGACTTTTCCGGAAAAAAAAATCATTTTGGAACCTCCTTTCCGAAAAAAAAAACTTCATCCCCGAACCCCCTTTCCAGAAAAAAAAAAAATTTCGAAACCCCCTTTCCAGAACTATGAAATATAGTTCCACAAACAAGTTTACGGAAAACAACATATAAATTTTTTTTTTACATAGTTCCGTAAAGGGGGTTCTGAAATCTTTTTTTTTTTGGAAAGGAGGTTTCGGAATGAATTTTTTTTTGGAAAGGGGGTTCCGGAATGAATTTTTTTTTTCACAAAGGGGATTCTGGAATGAATTTTTTTTCTTCCAGAAAACAAAATTTATTCTAGAACCCTCTTTCCGGAATTATGTTACGGTGGTGGTGTTTGCGTGGATTTATGGTGTTTGTCGGTTGCGAGGTGGTGTTGGGTGGTTGCGATGGTGGTGTTCAGCGGTGGTGCGATGGTAATGGGTGTTTGGGTGGAGGTTGGGGACAAGGGTATTTTTGTCTATTTGGGGTTTCTAGGGGTGCGGTAAGCAAAAATGGGGGTGCAGGAAGTAAAAGCCTGGCCTTTTTCCTTCTACACTAACCCAAAACCACCGCAAATTCAAGAAAAAGAAAAGAAAAAAAATATAGAAAGAGAGGGAGAGGTTCTGAATTTTCTTCTCCTACTTCACTATTCACACCATGCATTAGTCACTTCTACCTTCTCCAACACTCTAAGCTTTCATAATTTGCTCAAGCCTTATTTTGCTCCAAGCCATCCTTTGGCCTCCTTTGCCACCCCTACATGAAGCTTCAGCCACTTCAACCTTCTAGAGCCTTCATCCTCACCTATAAATAGAGCACAACTCCATGTTCATTTCACACCAAAAGCCACCAAGCACCCTAGCTAGTGCAAAGTGGAGGAAATTGTGAGAGTTTTGTGAGTGGGAGAAAGCTTGGAGAGGGTGCCTTGCTCTTGGAGGAGGAGGAGAGAAGAAAATCAACCACCACCTTGTCCCCTTTGTGCTACACGAAATAGGTATGGGGAGAGGGGGTTGTTTCTTTCATTTGTGTTTTTCCATGGTTTAGGGTGTGATGGTTCTTGATGAACCTCCCACTTCATGTTCTTTTTAAAATACTATTTTGAATCCATCAATTGTTTATGTTCTCGATGGTTGAATATTGTGTTGTGGCTGCCATGTATATTTAAGCATGCAATGTTGTTAGTTTGATGCATGGAATACATGAAAATGATGATGCAATGTGTTGCTGCCAGTTTTTCTACAACATGAAATAAGGACTTTATAGTGCTGGAAATAAATTAGAAACATGTTGTAGTTGGCCTTAGCATCAAAGCATCTCCATGTGAATAATGAATGAAAAAAAAAAATATGGGCCATTTGTGGTGTGTATGTGACGAGAATGATGATGGAGTGGGGTGTGAACGAACAATTTGATTTGAGGATGTAAATTTAAGTATTATTCTCCTTTTATTTTAATTATAGTATGCCACGGTTTTTTTTAAAGCATCTTTACTAAGATAAAATAGTACCACATAAATAGGTTTCTATTATAAAAACAAGTTTCATGAAAATAAGAAAAATTTAGAAGCCTTTTCTTGGCCTTTTAAAGAGAGATTTGGGAAAAGAGGAAGAAAATGTTCAGTTTTTATTTTTACTAATTGTTACCTCACAATTTATAATTATAAAAGAGTGCCTATATGCGTATATACCAAAACAACGTTTTATTTGATCATAATAATGATAAAACCTCTATCTTTTGGCAAAGAAGATAAATTAATAAATGACCTTGAGTTGTTACTTTTATTCAAAGCTAATATTTTATGAAGGATGTTATTTCATTATGCTAAGAAATATATTTAATAAAAGATGGAAGGCGGTTGGAGGGAGGTAAAAAGGAGAGAAAGATGGACAAGGACACGACCTTTCCCAGCACATCATAATGGGCAGAGTGTGTATCAATTTGGGCATCAATCAAAAAGAGACGCAAGTAACAATTTTTTCAAAATTGTTCTTCCAAAATTGCATCTACTTCTTCCACGTCCTCCAATAGGTTGATAACTTCTTTCATTATTATCAAAATTGTCATGATATCCTCTTCCTCCTCTTCCTTGGTCACAACCACGTCCTCTTCCACGACCACGTCCTCTATGGCTTTTTTCTCCTGCATTTTCTTTCAAAGAAGCTTTGGCTTTGAGTGTAACGCCTTTCGTTACAATAAGAATTTTAATAACATTTTTTAAATTAGTTGAATAATATAAATCATTATTAAATAGCCCTTCAAAATTTGAAGGTAAAATTAATTTTTATTTTTAAAGCATGAAATATAATTCACTTTTCCCAAACATCACTTATTCAAAATGCGTTCATCATATAAGTGACAAATAAGGCCAATCATCCACATTGTATCGCTAAGATATAATTCATGAAGATTATTGGTATAGAATAACTAATTACTTTGAAAACTAAATATGTAACACCCTCAATTTTAGGGCTTTGAATTAAATAAAAAATTTATCCCTTTAATAGTGATTAATTGGAAATTTTGGAAAAAAAAATAGTCTTATAGCTTAGTGAAAATAATTAATTAAGGAAATAGTTAAAATAAATTACATGATGTTATTTTGATAAAGGAATTAACTTCTTTAATTGAGAAAAATTAAGGATTGACGAAGTCCTTAATAACTTAGCATAAAAAATAATGAAATCCACTTACTACCTAGAAGCATAATTTGGGAATCCAATAAAATAATGATATAATTAGATTGAGATTACTAAACTAATAGCTAGAAGCATATAATAGTTTGGGATTAAAAATAAAATGACATGATTAGTGATATAATTAGAGGATTAAGAATAGTTAGGGTTAGTTAAAAAATGCTTGGATCTACACAAAGTGGGCCGAAAAGCCCATGACCCATTAGGTCAAGTGTAACAAAAAGAAAGGCACTCTCGCTTGCCTATTAGTGCCGCCAAAAACAAAGGAGAGAGAAGGAGAGTTTGTTTTCTCTCTTTGTGTGTTCTTGTGTTCTTAAGATTCCCACCTCATTGTCTCTTCATTTCTTCAACTTTCAAACACCAAGTTCTCACCTTTAGTCCTCCATACTTGGAACCTTGCTTGAGGAAGGCTAAAAGGATTCACAAAGTTGCTTTCTTTTTCTACCCACTTGCATTTTCAAAAATCTACAAAGGTATGGGAGGAGGTTTTTGACCTCTCTTATGATCTTTCTTTGCTTGAAGATGTATTTACCTCAAATGGATGTTTGTTTGAACTTAGAACTATGATTTTTGAAACTTGAACACTCATTTTTCTTGATATTATTTTCGGTCCAACTCTATTGTTCTAAAACAGTGAGCTTTTTTTTGTGTTTTTAAAGCATAAAAATTGTGTTTTGAACATGTTTTTGTCACTTTTTTGGTGATTTTCGGGTTTGATGTTTTCAACCCCTGTTTTCGTGTGATGCTTAAAAATGCTTTCTTGATGTGTTTTTTATGATCTTTGATGATGATTAAGTGTCTTATATATTGACCTAAGTGTATGTAAATTTATATTGCCTTCTTTCATACATTCATTCTACATTCACAAAAAAAATTACCATACATATGGTAATTATAACATTCAAGATTAGATTTAGCATGCCTCCTTTCATTTGTTCTTCCAAAATTGCCTCTACGTCTTCCTCTTCCATGACCTTTAGTGCGTTGATAACCTTCTTTCATTATTATCAAAATTATCATGATCTCATGTTCCTCTTCTTCCTTGGCAACGTCCATGTCCTCACGACCACGTCCTTCATGCTTTTTTTTTCTCCATTTTCTTTCAATGAAGCTTTGGCTTTGAAGACTTGCTCCAAAGGCTCATCATGTCTTCTTTTGAACATTTCTTCATATGCTTGAAGTGAACCCATCAATTGGTCCACAATTATTGATTCTAAGTCCTTTGACTCTTCAATTGCACAAACCACAAAATAAAATTTTGTAGTTAAAGAACGAAGAATCTTCTCTTCCACATGAACATCTTCCACCTTCTATCCATAATGGTTCATTTGGTTAACAACCATTATCACCCTATTGCCAAAATCTGAAATTAACTAGGACAAAGTGTTTGTAGGCACACCTTTTTCACCTTGTCAACAACTTCAAGCGATGTCTTCAAAATGTCTTGAGCTTTTTTTGGAGGTGGATTCGACACCATATCAAACATGGCTTCATCTAAACCTTGATAGATGAAGGTAAGTGCTCATTGATCCTTTTTCTTCATCTTCAATAAAGTCTCCTTCTCATTTAGTGACAAGGTATCATCATTTCCAGGTTAGCTATAACCTTTATCCACAACCTCCCAACCATCTTGGGAACCAAGTAAGGCTTTCATGCGATGACACCAATTACATAATTTCCATTGGTAAGACGAGGGAATTGAAACAAGTTCAAGGCATTGCTAGCCATCTCTTAACTCGCTAAGTGTTTCTCTCAACTCCTAGAACCTAAGCTCTGGTACCACTTTGTTAGCAAAATAGATAGGAGACTAGATATAATAAAGGAGATTCTATTTGCTTTTGGCACACTAATTAACTTCATTGATTGGCACTCTATTTATATTAGAGTAACTCATACCCATTAGATGACTTTTCAATTAACACACTAAATGACCATAATGTCAATAACCCTTCAATTAGTTAGTGGTTATAGAAGAATAATGCCCGTTAATGCATATTAACTACCCTTCATCTTCTTTTTTTGACTGCAACTACCCTTCATCTTCTAACACTTACTCAAAATCCTTTATTTTCTATTTATTATTTGTAACATATAGTGTATGCTGCAAATGTGCAAGTCAGGATCTTCTTTGATCCCCTACAGGATGACAAACTTATACTTAATTAATTAATGTGTCTAATTCATGTACATTTTATGTTTCTCATTAAACATTCTTTTGATACCTTTTTTACCTCTTCTAAATCAACAGGAAGAAAATCTACAAATGATATTGTTAGACACCAACTGGTTACTCCAAGATCCTTATCCACCAAGGGTCAAGAAGTTGTGCAAGATCATGTACTCCCAACTTAAGCCAGAAATTACTAGTAGTTGGAGAAGCATCTGTTTAGAAGTATGTCCTAATTTCAACTTATTGTTCCGTAGAAATTTGAAAATAAAAAAACTATTTTCTTGAGATAATCAAGCTCTTTTTTTTTCATTGTTTCACTCAAAATTTACAATGTCATTGCTGCCTTTTAGTAGTGGGGGAGTCTTTGGTAATGATTGCTTAGGTATAACAATTAATTGCTTTCACAAGTCACTAGTCTAGTAAAATTACGTGTGAACTTTGAATATTCTTTCAATTTCTACGTGTGAGAAAATGTATCAAATTATGTGCATGATTATAAAAAAAATGACAGAAAATCGTTATTTTCAACAATTCAAATGTAAATTTATTTTTGAGTCTATGACTTTAAATATCGAAGAAGCCTTGTTATTCTAATAATATTTATTGATATATAGGTTCAAATGCAATTGGGGATTAAATTATAAGTGCTTTATTTAATCTGTACAGTATCACCATATTTTATTTTTCTCATTCATTGAACAAAATGAAAACAACCCTATCTATTTTTAATCTTTTTTTTTTTGTAGAATTTCAATTTATTTAGCTTAATAACTGAGTTAATGATTCAATATGCTAGAGATATATCATAGAATTAACAAGTAATAATGTCATGTATCAACAGGAACTATTCACCTTCCGTGGCCTATCAGAATTAAAATTGCAATTGCATTTTTGCATAAGGAAGCTTCAAGGCCATTGATTTTTCAAGAGTTCAAAACTTCTAATATCCCATTGGATGTGGTAATAACCTAAATTTTGCATTGATTTTTCAAGAGTTCAAAACTTCTAATATCCCATTGGATTGGTTCTTGTCCCCCCGCTTGTGTACATGTTTCTCTCTTTTTGATTAATATATTGGTGTGCTGCTGGGGATCAGTGGCTCTTTGAGTGCCAACATAGTTGGGATTCTCTAATGCTTCTAATGGCTTTGCATGCCTTTTTGACTTTAAAAAAAAGGTGGGAAAAGTCTACATTTATGGAGTCCTAAGATCCCTTCAAGGAAATGTTCACAGGTGGTGCACAAGAAGATAACACCAATGAAGAGGTTTCATATATACGACTTCTCCAGATGTCAAAAAATTGTGAGCACCCAAATGAGTGATCCCCAGAAGAGGTCTTGTTGTTCAATAACGTAAACAACTTCATACCTAGCAATGAAATAGGCCTTGAATGTGTTCTTCTTAAACCAGATGATTTTTTTGCATAGAAGGGTTCATTTATGTATCCTTCATGAATATGTTAAAAAACTTAGAAAATAATCTAATTAAAAGTGATAATTGTCAATTTAACTTGTGGTTAAGTGCTGAAAAATTACACACATTTTTTGTATATCTAGTATCCATTTGACTTGTGGTTATGTATGCTTGCTAGCAGGACTCTTCATATTCATAAAATAAAAATAGCATATACAAATTTTGATTAAATGATTCAGGAAAGGACGCATTAATATTAAAGGAAAGTGAAAATCATTGTTGAATAGTTAATAGCACAAGAATTGCTCCTGAGAAAGTGCTCTATGGCATTTTATTGCTTCCTCAATAATACCTTCTTTTTGTTTTTTAGGTTTTATAATAACTAAAAAGAAAAATATAGATTAAAGGAAAGATTTATGAAAAAGATAACATTTCGATGAATTTTACTAAATTTGATAAAATAAAATGAAATAAAAATGGCAGACGAAACTTATGCGTTCCAGGTTGTTATGGCCTCAACACACACTCATGTTGGTGCACATACATGTATAAAGATTCATGATTTTTTAACTTGAATATTTTAAAGCATTGTGTTTTTTATACCGTCTAATTAATATGGTCTAATAAACTTTTATGATGAATGTTTTAGTTTGAATGATTAGAAGACCAAGCTATAGATGATTCACTGTTGGAAAGAAAACTTAACTATAGGTAATTACCTTTAAAACTTCATGTTGTCGTTAAATTGAGTTACAATTTTCAATTAACAAAAGAGATAATATGGAAAAATGAATAGAAAATTCAGAACATGTTGGGATATTTAACAAGAATATTAATATATATTAAATAAATTTCCATATTTCTGCATAAAAATCTGAAATGACAAATAAAAACTTTAAATTAATATATAAAATTTCCATCTCACTTTTCTCTTTAGTCTTTTTCACTTTTCAATTAACGTCAACACGATAATTCAGCCAAACTCCTCAATTCTATTTTTTTATCTTATTTTTTATTAACCTATATTTCCCTTATTTATTTGTCTCTTCTTCCTCAAACACCTTACCTCATCTCTTTCTGTACATCACTCACCTAATCTCTCTCCTAAACTCTTATCGCTGCAAACTTCTAATTCTTATATTCCTCAACTATTCCTTTCCCAAAAGCAGCCTATCCTCCTTATCATTAGATCTAGTGTCGATGGATCTACATCCTTCAAATTTGGTATGGATATGATTTTTCAAATATTTGTGCATCATTGACTTCAATTGGTCTCACCTTTTAAAGGTAGCAAAACAGGCTACTTGACCTGATGCAGGTTGCAGATTATAGCATGTTGGGCAAAAAAAAGTCCGGATTTAATTCGGGCTTCTAAAATAAAGCTCCAATGTAGTGAAAGTTCCTTTTTTTTCCTGGTACTTACATGGTTTTTATGGGCTACACTGAGATCAGACCTTGACTAGATCAGGCTAAAAAGGCTTGCGTTGTCTAGACCAAAAAAAAAAAAAAAAAGACTTGTGTTAAGTTAAAACTCAAAATTTAAAGTTCAGACCCTACATATCATTTAGCGGGTTCACGCGAGTCTGACTAGCCTGACCTATTTTGCCACCTGTATCACCTTCTACAACCATTTCATGTCCTAAACTAGTTTTCGTTAATTTATCTTAAAATCTATTTTTGATAATTTCATATATTTTTTACAAATTCATCACATATAAAGATTCAACACCAGCAATATCTATTTACCACCACCTTCTTTCATTTTTTAGATTTTACAATAACAAAAAAAGATAAATATTGAAGAAAGGAAAGACTTATGAAAAGCATAACATTTCAATGAATTTCACTACCTTTGAAAAAAAAAATAACTCATGACACTTATAGTTCAAGGAGGTTATGGCCTCAACACACACTCATGCTCATGCACACACGTGTAAAGATTCATGGTTTTTAAATTGATTATTAGGCATGGTCAACACTTCATCATTTTACTACCTTTTGTTTTTCCTTGTTTGGGGCAATTCAATCTTTTTGATGTGATTCACGTGCTGACCCTCGTGGTCAGCGCACATAATCTACGATAACACTATATTTGGCATTTAGAATTAATTTTTTGTTATAACATGAATATGCTCATTTGAAAAAAAAATGTTTTAGAAGCCGTTAGGGCGTACTTTATTATATATTATTTTAACATCCAAATTATATGTAGTTTTACACTTGCATCTTGTATAGTACAAGTATAATATTTAAGTCTTTTGGAATTTTAGAAGTTTTATTTAATATCATAAATTTTTAAAGAATAAAATGTCACGTTAATATTTAAAAAATTTATATACTTAGAAGTGATGCTGGAACCATTTTCTTTACCATTATATGTCAAATAAGAATCGTCCCCATCCCCGATTTTATGGTGTCTCTTTATTTTTTGTCATTAGAACGAATGTCCTTATTTTTGTCTAATACTTTCTTCCTTGTGTACAATCAAGTTTTACGAATTCTGTAATAGATATTGGACGTATGCATATTGTTGCTAAATATTCAATATCTTTAATTTTACTTTTATAGTCTTTCCACAATTACTACAATTGATAATGAAAGTCGTATCACCCCGAAATCATTTTCTGATTATATATATATATATATATATATATATATATATATATATATATATATATATATATATATTAAATATTATATTTTATTGGTTTAATAAATTAAATAATTATGATGAGTAAAATTCTTTGGGCTTTGGGAGTGAGAAAATGGGTTTTGACATATTAAGAAGACTTTTGTAAGGTTATTGCGTTTTATGTTAAAATGTAGTTTTTGTAAAAAAAAAATTAAAATAGGGTTATGTTGGCTTGGGTTGAGTTAGACCAGCTTGTTGTTATAGAGCCATATGGCTTTTAGTTTAAAACCAGACGCATCCCTTATTGTTGTCATATTGAAACCCTTGTGCCGTCAGAAACACGAATGGAGGAGCAAGAGGAATAGTGAGGAATCACCATCATTGTTGTTGCTGCTCTTCTTTTCCCAAACCAACCTATCCTCATCCTTAGATCTAGTGTCAACACATCTATATCCTTTGCACTCTACGCCCCCAACGACTTTTCCTTGTCCTTACAAAAAAACTGCTTTGGCACCTGGTCAAATAAGGTAACCGTGCACTAAAAGAAGCATGATTATCATGGTTGATTGTAGTATGTTGTAAAATGGAAATAATCGCCTTTTTTCTATGCAAGTTCAAATCTGGTATGGATATGATTTTTGAATATTTGTGCATCATTGACTTCAATTAGTCTCACCTTCTAAAGGTAGCAAAAGAGGCTACCTGACCTGATGCAGGTTGCAGATTATAGTGTGTTAGGCAAAAAAAAAAAAATCTGGATTCAATTCAGGCTTCTAAAATAAAGCTCCAATGCAATGAAAGTTCTATTTTTTTTTGGATATTTACCTAGTTTTTATTGGCTACTCTCAGATCGGACCTTGATTAGATCAGGCTAAAAAGGCCTATGTTAAAAAGACTTAAAATTTAAGGCCAAAGCCAACATTTCATTTAGCGGGTCCATTTTGTCACCTCTATCACCTTCTACAACTATTTCATGCCCTAAACTATTTTTTTTTTTTGTTAATTTCTCTTAAAATCTATTTTTGATAATTTCTCATTCTGTTTACAAATTTATCACCTATAAAGATTCATCACTAACACATGGCACTTATAGTTCAAGGAGGTTATGGCCTCAACACACACTGGTGTTCGTGCACACACACGTATAAAGATTCATGATTTTTTTAATTTGAATATTTTAAAGTGTGGTGTTTTTTATGCCCTCTAATTGAAATGGTCTTATTAACTTTTATGATGAATGTTTTAGTTTGAATGATTAGATGACCAAGCTACAGCTGGTTCATCATTGGAAACTCAACTACAAGTAACCTCTAAAACTTCATGTCATCATTATATTGAATTACATGGATGCTTGATTTCTTTTATTTATGGTGTAAATCTTAATTTATGAAGTTGTGAATGTATTGTCCTCCCTAAGGACGAAAGAGTTATGTTTGAAAACAACCCTGTGTGCCTTTTTTTGTAGACAACAGATGACTTTGCCTATTGGTGGTCAAGAAATAAAGTGGTGTTTTAGAACTTTGTAATTTAATCCCTCTTTTATATAGTAATTTCTTAAGAGTCTTGGATTAAATATAAGAAAATTAATTAATGTTAGGAAAGGAAATATGTAAAACAACTTGAATCCACCACAATGGAGGAATTGGCATTCCTTAACCATCCTACTTGTGTGTGTGCCTCCATCAATGTTATTATCCTCCAACAACTGGCTGTAGGTTGAGGTAAGTTGCTTACCCATTTTCTTCTTGTTGCATTATCCAAGGCAAAGGTGAAAATGCTAAAGAGTTATCTTAGTACTAATCACTACTACATTTAATCATAGATAACACAAATGCTAAAATTGAACTATTCAATCCCATAGTGAATGGATCCATAAGCATAACCAAAGATCCAAGCATTACCTTAGAGCTCTAAATCGAATAACAGCGAAAATGATATTCCTAAACATCGTCATATCGATAGGCTCCATAATTAGTTACTTCGTTCTGAATGACATTGGGGAATGACCATGTAACCATGTTGGCCGCTAGATGAAGTCTTGGATTCATTAGAGTTAAAAAAATAATGTGGAGGAAGAGCAAAAGCTCATTCCCTGAAACTATTTTTCTCTTCTTGTTCTGTCTCTATCATTTTTCTTCTATGTTATCACAACAAGTACGCCTTAAGATTTACACTGTTCATTGTACAATTAGGCTAGGTACCCCACCCTTTGCAACAAAACACTTAAGAATGAAACTGATACTTTTAGTTTTATCATTAAATTATTTAAATAATAAAATGATAATTTCTTTTCAGCTTATTTTACTCATTTCTTTTTATTTCACTTTGTTCCATTTCATTAATATTGAATATCTAAACATAAGTGACTGTTATCTTATGGATTGTGCAGCCTAGAATGAAGGGACGCAGGACCGTTGAATCTAGTATCGGTTTATACTTTGTGCTAGAGGATCTATGGAAAACTTAGGGAGAATGGAGAGCTTGTCAAGTAGTGGTGCCAGTAATTGTACATGGAGATGATGTCGAAAAATGTACTGTGTCATCCCTCTCTGCAATTCAGCTATATGCTTTGAGGTAGTTAGTTTCTCTTTTCATTTTGATTGATCAATGCATATAATTTGCCACTCTGACATAATATAATTTTTGGTTTGTTGTTGTCATTGCATTTGCATCTACATCAAATAGTTGACAGTTTTGTTAAAATTGGAACAGCATGTGTGTTCAAATAATTTTTTTATTGTTTAGTCAGTCTGTTGTAACGAATGCTAAGAACATAACATTCGTGCTTGGTTGAATGAAATTTTGACATTTCCTATATAATTTCTCACGTAATAGGATAGGCTTAATTAACTAACTATAGGTTTATGTGATCTTTCCTTTCATTTTGTTCTCCTTTCTTTTTATTTAAAATTAATAAAATTTGGGCATGCTACTTTTGGTGGATAATGTCAGGGGTGGCAACCATCTTGGTTGGGATGCCTAAAAAAAAAAGGAGCAATGAAACTGATAAACAAGCAGGCTACTTCAATGAAGGTAGACTGAGTGCACATGTAAGTGATGCGTAAAATGCATTTGCAAAAGGGCAAGCGTACCCTACGCAGTAGTAACAGTGGACTCTAAGAGTCAGGATATCGAACCCAAAGGACCAGTCGTGTTCCCAAATAAATAATTTCGCAAATAATCAAACAATCCAGAATTTAAAACCAAATTGAGAGACATAGTGTTCAATTATTCTTTCCAAAAGAAAGAGAACCAGAGTAGAAAGATTATTGTGAGAACAATTATAATAGAGAAGCCTGGGATTGTGATTTCACATGTACCCATTTTCCCCCAATTCTATTCTCAACAAAATCCCTAAACAAGTTCATTGCCAGTGACCTCTTAGAATCGCTATTAACAATTGATCATAGTTTAATAACGTTATTTCCCCTAATTTAATTCTCAATTGATCATAGGTGAATTAATTTAGGGCAAGCGATGAATCTCGGAGAGGTTGATTAACAAGGTTAATCTACTGGAAATTCATACAATAGGTTTGATCATGCAAATTGTACGAATCCAATCACTTCACAGTTCAATTAATCGCAAGCAATTGATCATAGACAAGAGATTAATTTAAGTTTAGACTTATCAGTTCTAAAAATCAGTAAATGCGGTGAAGCGATACAATAACTGAATAACATCAAGGATTTTATTAAAAAGATGAATCGGGGTACAAAGGTATAATTACATCACAATCCGGGCTGAGAGGAACTAGCCACTCATGTTCATGATTAAGCTAGAAAACTCAAAAGAAGACATAAAGATTACAAAAGGGAAGAAACTTTATAGTGACGATCCCCAATGGTGCTCTCTACGCCCTCCCGCAGCTCGAAATCTCTCACAGGACCTCTTTCTCACTCAGAACCCTCAGTTTTCAAAATAGAACCAAAGATAAAATAAAAAAGGTTTCTCAGCCCCTATTTATAATAATTCAAAATTCAAACTTGCTGACAGCGCAACTCACCACGGCCCTGGTAAAATGGCCACGGCCATGGTCCTTGCATGGTACCGAAGGTCCAATTCTGCTACGCAACTAGCGTGGCCATGGTCAATTTACCATGGCCATGGTCCTTGCGTTACTTCAATTATGGCCTTTTTCTTGGTCTTCCAGACAGTGGCATTTTTGCTCCAAAAAGTGCAATTTTGAACTCTTTTCCTCATAGAAGCCTCTTAAGTACCTGTCTTACATCAACTAACACCAAACAGTGAGTTTTGCCAATAAAATATATTCAAAATGTATGAAAATGGCATCTAAACTCACATCAAAATACAATCAAAATCCTGGTTTATCAGTAAGTTACAACTTGGTTAGCAGTAGCAATAAATGGTTATCTGTTTAGTCTTATGGGACAAATTATAATTAGTGTGAGGCACTCATATAAAGTGAAGCTTGATTATTCACTCTTTGGTAATTCAAAAGACATTTAGTTTTAGGTGTAGAAGTAGGTTGGCTAAAGTGATAATGGATCTTTCTATATGCAATTCACATTGTTAACACTTTGATGTTCTTGTGGTGCTTCTATGTTTTCACTCTCTGTATGTACTTCCTTTTTCTTCAGAAGCACGGCAACTCAGATTTTGTAATGCTTCAAAAACTGAGCTGTATTTCTGGCCTGAGGGATCAAATGCATGGTATCCTTCACGAGCTGGTGCTTCTTCATTTGGTAATTCCATGTTCCCTAATACAACAGGAAACTTACCCAATTTCAATCACCAAACCATAACTCACCACAATAACTAGGCTACGAGACTAGCAACAAAACTACTTAACAAGGTAGCTAACTACAACATCAAACAAAGAATCAAGCAAGGGATATCATTACTCAACTCGCTAGGGCTTCACATAGAGCTAGGGCAACGACTTAAAGCCCCAAGACTCTGAGCCTAACGCTAGGAAAGTTGCGCACAGCGCCCAGGGCCAGTCCTAGTATTTTATAGGTCCAAGGTGAAACGACAAATAAGGCCTTTTTATATATAAACATTTTAAAATGTAAACATATATTACATAAAAAATAGACATATAATTTAATTCAAAATGATATATTTTATTATATTAAATGAATAACATAGTTTTACCAAAATTCAAAAAGATGTATTATATTTTTCATTCAATTTATTTTTATGTTATCATCTATCATTGATAAAATATCATAGTTTCAAATTAAATCTTACATGTATTTTATTATTTTTATTTATATACTAAATTTTAGTTTTAACTATGCATTGCACAAATTAAATATTTATTTTTATATAATTACAATTGAAAACAAATAAATATTTTTAAAATTTTAAATTATATTATTATTAAAGTTCATAATAAACAACTATTTTTAAAAGTATAAATTATATTTTATATTTATGATAAATAATTTAAATTGTGATATAAAGTTATTTATAAATTATTGTGTAGATTAAATTCTTTTATAATTTGAGTTTTAGTTTATGTTTTTTATCTTGTTGAAAAATACAAACTTTAAGTCTACGCATTATTATATGCCCATTACAGGTTGATATGTCAAAATGAGCTAGAAATTATTTTAACATCAATTTGTGATGTAATACACAATGAAAAAAAAAACTGACAATCGAAGGAGTAATACTTTATAATCACAATTTTATTTAGATATATATAAAAGGATACATGATAGGAGACAATGATTTCATTTTATTTATAAAAACAACATAAAATAATATATATATATATATATATATATATATATATATATATATAACTTTTTACTACATAATTATAATTCTGTTTTAATTTTTGGGCCTTCCTAATCATGTCAAAAAAAATTTAACATGATATGTCAAAATGAGCTAGAAATTCTTTTAACATGAATATTTGAATGTACTTCACAAGAAAAAAAACTAGGAATAAAAAATAATACTTTATAATCAGATGTTATGTTTCTATTTAGATATATAAAAGAAGACATGATAGGAGATAGTGATTTCAATTTATTTATAAAATAACATAAAATAATATATATATATATATATATATATATATTATTTTATCACATAATTATATAATTTTTTAAAAAATTTTGGGCCCTTCCTAGTCATGGGCCCTAGGTTGTTGCCCTTCTATACAATGCCTAGGGTTAGCACTGCCAGCGCCACTCAATAGGGACATGAATTTCCCTTGCTACCAATCTCACGCCCAATGTGAGAATATGACACCCAACGTCATCACACTAACCATGGAAAAATATGGCACCTAGCGCCAAATGCTAGGACAAAATGTCCCCTATTTTGGTGTTTTGGCACCACGCTTGGGAAAAACTGGCGCCTAACACTACCTGGAAATGACTGACCTACATTTTTGTGCATCCAAGACTGTCAATGGCATACCCACTAGGTCCTAAACATTCCGAACACAGCCTACAAGTTTTTATTATCATTCTAACCGATTAAACTTCCCAATAAACCTCTCAATCAAGCAAAAACACCTAGAACTAATGAAACCCCAACCTAGGGCATAAATAGGGGAAAGAAGAAGAAAGGTGCAACCAAGCAATGAAAGGGGATGGGGAAGAACAAAGGTGAATTGTACTCACCTCGGAGAGCTCACGAAAGAAACCTCTAGGGTCTGGGTCTTCAGATCTCAGTTCCTACTCTTTCTTCCTCTTCCTCTTCTTTCCTCCAGGGATGAATTGTTCTCCCTAGATTTTCTTTTCTTTTCTCTTTATCTCTCCAACACTCTCTTCCCTCATCTATTTAAGACTATGTGTGTGTCTGTGGGGCTTAGTGGACCTCTGGCACGTCTTGGGCCTCTGGCCCCTTTTGGGTCCTGTTATCTCGTTCTTATCTTATTCCTAATATAAGATTAACTGTAATTAATTAATAAAACCTATGGTATTTCTTTAATCTATTAAAATGTTCTTATTTCTATTTTTTGAAATTGGGGGTGTTACACTTTAAGGGATCAAAATAAAAATTTTTAATCTTAAAGGATCAACTAAAACCAAAAATACAAATAAAGGACCAACGTTATATTTCAGCCTAATTATATAAATACTACATTATTAACATTAATTACTACATAAATATTTGTATTCAAAACATATATATATTGATATATTTGATATTTTTATCATATTTTTATAATATTAAAATATAGGGTTAAATATGTTTAATTGGTCCACGAAAAAATCACTATATTTGGTCTTAGTCCTTAAAAAAGTTGTAATGTATTAAGAGACAGATATGTTTTTATTTTGAATTGTAATAATTACTTTTTTTTTCATTTGTAAAAATTGGTACAAAAAGTTACATATATTTTATATAAATTTAATAAATCTATGTTATTTAATAAATATATGGTTGTGGTGCAGAGGATTCATAGTTCCCATGGAGCCAACCTAGTTGGGTTCATTGGCTAACTATGTTGATGCATGAACTTCCTATTTTATAAAAAAAAAATATAATATTAAATGTTTTTAAAATCGGATCGATTATTGAACGGATCAAGATATGTATAGCGGTTGAACTGTAGTCGAATAAGTATTAATTGAACAACACATAAAATTAAACAAATATGGTAATTAGTAAGGGTAGAAACTATTATTTATTTATTTATTTATTTATTATTTCTAATAATAAATTTCTTTATATTGAAAACTTATTATGCCTTAATTTATGGTCTTGCATTTAATATAATATTTAATGTATTTCTTTCTCTTTCTATCTCCATGGGAGTTGTCTAAATCTTTTCTTTCAACTCTATGGGAGTTGCTCAAAACTTTCCTTTTTAAATACCTTTCACAAACATTTTAAAATCTCTTTCCGCCTTAGTAATCTAGGGCAACGTCTCTACGGGTGAACACCATTTTAAGCCTAAGGTGCAACTCGGATATGACTGGAACTAAGCAGGTTCTACCCTGCATTACTACTGGATACATCTTCTAAAACATTTTCCTTTTCTTGAAACATAAACATTATTTTCCAACCATAACATTTCCTTTGTGCATATTCTCTTTCCCTTAAGTATTGAAATAATTTTTCCTTTTCTCTAAGGGAAAAATCCCTGTTTTGTTCTAAAAAGGAGGCATCCTCTATCTTTTAAAGTCTTAGATATCTTCTTACATAGGGTTCAAGTTCATTGTTGCATACACACATACAAACAAGCACTATAAATCATAACTCACCACAATAACTACCCTAAGAGACTAGCAACAAAACTACTTAACAAGGTACCAAACAACAACATCAATCAAAGAACCAAGCATGGGATAACATTACTCAACACACTAGGGTTTCACATAGAGCTAGGGCAAGGACTTGATGCCCCAGGACTTTGAGCTCAATAGGGGCATGAAGTTCCCTTACTACAAATCTCATGCCTAGTGTGAGAATATGTGGTGCCCAGCATCATCACGCTAAGCGTGAAAAAATATGGCACCTAGCACCAAATGCTTGGACAAAATGTCCTCTATTTTGGTGTTTTGGCACCACGCTTGGGAAAAAATGGCGCCTAACACCACCTAAAAATGATTGGGCTGCAATTTTGCACCTCCAAGACCTTCAATGGCATACCCACCTGGTCCTAAACATTCCAAACACTCCCTACACGTTTTTATTACCATCCTAACCAATTAAACTTCCCGATAATCCTCTCAATCAAGCAAAAACACCAAGAAATAATGGAACCCTAACCTAGGGCATAAATAGGTGAAAGGAGAAGAAAGGTGCAACCAAGCAATGAAGGGGATGGGGAGCAACAAGGGTGAATTGTACTCACCTCGGAGAGCTTACGAAAGAAACCTCTAGGGTCTGGGTCTTCAGATCTTAGTTCCTACTCCCTCTTCTTTCCTCCAAGGGTGAATTGTTCTCTCTAGATTTTCTTTTCTTTTCTCTTTCTCTCCCCAACTCGCTCTTCCCTCGTCTATTTAAGACTATGTGTGTGTGTGTGTGAGGCTTAGTGGGCCTCTGGCACGTCCTGGGCCTCTGGCCCCTTTTGGGTCCTGTTATCCCGTTCTTATCTTATTCCTAATATAAGGTTAACTGTAATTAATTAACAAAGCCTACGGTATTTCTTTAATCTATTAAAATGTTCTTATTTCTACTTTTCGAAATTGGGTGTGTTATGCTTTAAGGGATCAAAAAGAAACTTTTTAATCTTAAAAGTATCAAACTAAAACCAAAAATACAAATAAGGGACCAACATTCTATTTCAGCCTAATATTTATTTATTTATATATTTATATCAATACTACATTAATAACATTAATTACTACATTAATTAACATTTGTATTCAAAACATTTATATATTGATGTATTTGATATTTTTATAATATTTAATATGAGGTTAAATTTATTTTTTTGGTCCTCGAAAAATTCACTATATTTGGTTTTAGTCCTTAAAAAAGTTGTAATGTATTAAGAAAAGTATATGTTTTGATTTTGAATTGTAATAATTAATGTTTGTTTTATCTGTATAAACTGGTACAAAAAGTTATATATTTTATATAAATTTAATAAATCGATATTATTTAATGAATATAATATTAAATGTTTTTTATAATTCGGATCAGTTATTGAACGGATCAAGATAAGTATAGTGGTTCAACTGTAGTCAAATAAGTATTAATTGAACAATACATAAAATAATATAATTTTATAGGTTTATAACCTTCAAAGTACTCATAAAAGTCCAAATCAAATATATCATAATAAATAGGTTTAAGTTTTAACAAAATACAATAATGTCCATTAATAATAATAAGTTTACTTCTAGATCAAAAAGGAAAATGACAAATTAATATAATGTAACAATATAAGAAATTCAGATATGAAAATTGTATATTAAAATATAGGCTTAAATATCTTTTTAGTCCTTGCAATTTAGTATTTTTTTGCTTTTCGTCCTTGTAAAAAAAAATTTGGTTTTAGTCCTTGCAAATTATGTTTGTTTTGTTTTTCGTCCTTAAAATGGTTTAGATAGCACTTTTAACAGTGAAAAAAACGCTATTTAAACTGCTATAAGGACAAAAACAAAACAAACATAATTTGCAATGACTAAAACCAAAAAAAATTGCAAGGACGAAAAGCAAAAAAGCGCTAAATTGCAAGGACTAAAAAGGTATTTAAACCTAAAATATATGACTCTATTATATGTTTTATAAGATAAAAATTAATAAATATTCATAAAATATCTTATTAAATATGTGTTTTTGTTTACTTTAAAACTATTTTAGATTAAATTTAAAAAATAAAAAATGAAATATACAATGTTTTGACAAAAAATTGTTCAAACCAATTTTCTACACCATTTTTTTTTACCTATTTTCACCGATTTTGTATCGATTATCAAATAGTATATTTTATTAGAGTTAACAATTCGATCACCAGATTGGTTCCTAGTCAGATCAGATGAACTGATTGGTTTGGCCTGGTTCAAAAAACTTTGATAATATTTAGTAATATTATTAATGTTAATTAAATATGATATTTCATAAACTTAATAATTCATACTATATAAAAAAATTATATTTTAAAATATCTTTTATAAAAGAATTTTTTAGCCAATAATTGAAATGCAGTGAATCACGCTAGAAGGGGGGTTGAATAGTGTGTTAGATAAAACTTAAAATCTTTTCGCAAAGATTAAGATATCTTAACTTCAATTTTACAAAGAACTTGTAAAACAGGGAGTTGCAGATATTATCCAATGGTTTAAAAAGACAGTTCAATAAAACTACGTTTTTCAAGTTGTCGTCCAAGCGAGAAACAAATACTTTTCTCAAATAAGTTTATAAAGAAATTAACTTGTGCATCTAATGCAAAGAAATAACTCTAGAGATAACTGATAAGCGAAAAGACAATAGAGTAAAAACACTTGGTTTATACTGGTTCACTCAAACTGAGCTATTGAATACACAATATAACTTAGCAAAGCAAAGAAGTTGCTCTTTTTGCTCAAGTGTTGATCGTCCAATCGTTTTGACAGAGTTTCAGCTCTTTGAAAAGTTGAATGCTTCGTTTTTTTTATTTTCGTGAGCTTAATCCTCTATTTATAGGCTACTGAGTGAATGTATCCTCTGTCACAATCATACGATCGTTGCCACATGTCAGCTTGGGGTGGAGAGAGAGAGGGGACAGCAGTACATGCAGCGCCTCCACTACTGTATGATTTTTGCATAGAGAAGCTTTTGTCTCCTATGGTACACCTTTTGAATATTCAAATGAAATGTCATATATGATAAGAGAAGGAATAATAGAACATTTCAGAGAATCAACATTGAAAAGCTTAAGTGTGCTTTTAGACATAATGGACGCATTATATAACTGTTTGATAGAAAAGGTAGTGTAAGTTATACAAGCGAGTGGATGCTTGTCAAATGGACGCAGTGTTTGCACACTGGTTTTCACAATGCATTGGACGCTTGTTTCATTTATAGCGCATTGGACACTAGATTTACACTTATAAAAAAACAAGTTCCAGTTACTCATTGGACGCGATAAGCATATAGAGATATATAGTTAGAGCTTAAGAAATACAATACCACTTAGGCATTGGACGGTGTGGTACCTATAATACTCAAACATAAATCATTAGATACTTCAAAATTTAATCTCATTTGTTATCATCAAAACTGAAGTTTGAGGGGTTGGACATCGTCCAAAGTCTTAGACTCTAACAATCTCCCCCTTTTTATGATAACAAACAATGTTAAATTTTTATGAGAGAAAAAACATAATCATTTATGGATATCAAAGATATATGTGTAATGGAAAGATTATGCTATGCCAGATGGTGTTGACAGGGTGAAAAGATGTGAAATGAAGTACTCCCCCTGAGTTCAACATTTCTCATGCCTTAAAAACATAGGATATATCAGAGAATATGAATTTAAGCATGTTAAGAAAAACATTATCAGAGTAAAAAAAAACATGTCAAGGATATGGATGCGGAGCTTATGATCAAAACACCTCATATATTTAATAAATAGCCAAAGACAAAAGAATGTACACAGAGTAGTGCAGTCAAAACTCTATGACATCAAAATTCTAATTTCTCCCCCCTTTTGTCATCAACCAAAAAATATGGGTTTGAAAGATGGAAAATTGATTGACCATCATGGTTACCTAAAGTTGTTGAGGTGGTTCTTGTGGTGGAGGTGGTTGCTTAGGTGGTGCTTGAGTTGGTGGTTGTTGATATTGTTGTGGAGGTACAGGTTGAACAGGATGAATAGGATGAGCAACAGTGCCAATGAGGTTAGCAGCTATTGACTGTATCTGACTCACCAACATCTAAGAGAGGTTCATTCAGCTTCAAGTTGCTGTCTCTCTTGGAATGCTCTAAGAACAGCTTTAGTTTCTGCTTGTTGTTGCTGAAGAGCTTAATTAACAATCTCTTGCACTCTGTCTTCATAATCACCTTGGGGTTCAACAAACCGTAAGGGAACAATGGCCCTTGGACTTGAAGAACTTGTAGACACTAAGACTTATCTTGTTCCAAAGTGGGCTTCGTTGGACGCATCAGCAACAGGCATACTTGTGGCAACCTCAGGAGTAGGTTTGTCAGCAGTGGACTCTGGTGGTTGTGGCACTTCAGTCTCAGCCACTAGTTGCATGTCTACATCCTTGGACACATCTGATTGAACAGTTTTCTCCTCATGTGAAGTGACGAAGTGTTCAGCATCCACTTGCACTTCATTCTCCAAGTCCAATTGGATGAGCACTTCATTGATTTTAGCATAAGCTTCATCTAATTATGCTTATGTTGCTTTGGTTTTGGCAGCCTATTTTGCTTGTTTTTCCATGGCTCTTTCAGCTTGCTCTTTTTCAATCTGTGCCAGATGAGCTTTCTCAGCTTGCTCTGCTCGTTCAAGTTCAACTAGTTAGAATGCATGAGTAGCTTTCACTTCTTCTTCAAAGATAGCTCTGTCCAACTTGTGAATGTCATAGACTTTGGTGCTGCGTATCATTGGCAAGGTCTTCAATACTTCCAGGAAGTCATCATCACCAGTCAAGAAGCATGTTGCAAAATCACTCCAATGAAAGGTCTTTACTGGATGCATGACTTCTATGCTTTCTGGAGGATGGATAAAATCTTCTTTGGAGCATCCTGAAGTTGAAGCTTTTTGGGTATCAGCCCATAGAATTTGACGCCAGAATGTCTTGGCTTCAAACATATCAAGTGGCCTTGTGAGCTTACCAGACTTGTCAAACAAGTGATTCCATTACTGACATAAGTGTTGAAGCTAAATCTTCTCTTCTTTATTCGGCATCTCAGTACCATAGTACTTGAACCCTTTCTTCTTTCCAGCATCAAGAAGAGGTAGTCTAGGACATACCTTATTAAGTATAAACTTGATATCAGTGGAGCGTTTCATGTGGAGGTTGGGAGGATAAGCAATGGCTTGGTCCTGTAAGTACATTTGTTGCAGCAGTTTACCTAAGTCATCATAGTCACTTGGTTGGAAGTTTAGCACTGGAGTTCCTGGAGGGAGTGGTAGGAACTTGGTGATAGGAGTCCATAACTGAATATCCTTCACCCACCTAACCTTTGGAAGTTGTTTGAACTTGGAAGGATCCAGTCTTTCCTTGATGGCTAGTTGCAGTTCAGCAACCATTTCTTTGTCAATATTGGAAGTGACTGGTTTCTTGGGGGCAGGCTTCTTTTTCTATTGTTGTTTGCCAAATTTGTCAAGTAGAGGCTTGGCATACTTAGAAGCAATTTCTACTTCTGGTTCTGGAATCTCTTCAGCTACTTGACGCACCCTATGCTGAGTACCAGTTGGGCAAGAATAAGGGTGCTCCATCCTAACCAAATTTGGATAAGATTGCCTCGTCCAAGTTGGAGGTGGATTGCATATGATAGATCCTTCTGGTAGAGAAGCATAGGCTGCTGACTGAGGATGAACATGATCATACCTCGTCCAGTCTGGTGCAGATGCTGAAGTGAAGCTTCTCTCAAGAGGTTCTTGATGCGGTCTCCAGATAATATCATTCTTTTTGCAGTAGTTTTGTTCATTCCTAGTGAAGAATGCAACTGTGAATCTTTCTTTGTCTTTCTCTTCCTTTGTCTTCACTTGAACCATTGGTGGAATTGTCCAAGGAGTCCAAGCATCTCTCCAAGCATCTCTTGGATGCACAGTCTGTGTGAGATTTAACTTGAGAGGTGGACATTGTGTAGGTTCAGGTGTTGGCGCAATAGGTGGAGCAGCATTGGATTCACCCTTAGTGTCTTGAGAGGAAGGAGGTGGAACTAGATATCTCCTAGGCCTTGTTGCCTGAGTCTTCACTCTTCTAGGCATTATAGTAGGTATGACAGAACTACCTACTTTGGATGCTGCAGTTACCTTTTGTTTCTTTTGTGGTCCAAACTCCATTTCTTTAGCTTTCTTTTTAATCTGGCCTATTGGAAGGTTATCATCATCATCAGAGTCACTCATCATCTTCAATTTTCCGACTCTGGGCTTTTCTTGTACAAGTTTGGATGAAGTAGTCTTTGGACGCTTCTCAGTAGGCGTAGTAGGATTGGATGATGCAAAAGCAGCATGTCTTTTCTTCGTCCTCCTTTCTTTTATAGCTTCTTCTTCTTGCTTCTGTGACATCTATCTTGTTACCTTTCTAGTTTCTTGGTCTTTCATAAGCTTCTTAATTTTCTTCCCAAGACCCAAGAATTCCATCTCTTCTTCTTCATCATTCTGAATCAGCCTGTTTTACTCATGTCTTTTCTTGCTAATGCTTTCTTCGTCCAGCTCCCTCAAAACTTTGCCAGTCAACTTGATCTTCATGGGCTTGATGTTTGACTCACCAAACTTTTGTTGGAGTGCAATCAGTTCACCTTTTTTATTGAATGCATCACTCTCTTCATCGTCCAATTCATCATAAAATCTCTGGTATACCTTCTGATCCCAAAAAAAATTATTCAGGAGAGCAGCATAAGAGATATCATCATTACCTCCAATAGACTTCATCATACATAGAATGTTAATGTAGATGGTGTAAAGCAGGTTGAATGGGATGCCTTCCATCAAGTGAAACAGTACAAACTTGTGTAAGTTTGTAACTGAATCCTTGGACCCTGCCTTATGCAGAATGCCTTTGTTGCATATCTGTTGCCATATCTTGGCTTCTTCGCACATGTTCCTGTACTCTATCTTTGCTAAATCAGTAGACTTGTCCTTGCAGAGTACCTTCCCAACATGGTTTCCATACTTCTCAACCCAGTCTGGCTTGTACTGATTCTACTCCCTGATACAGCCAGTAACTTTGGCTATTGTCTTAGTTGACAAAACCATTTCTCGTCCAATCACATTGGACACTATCTGGCACTGAGTGTCAAACCTGGCATTCCTCCAGAACATCTTGATGAGTTCTAGGTATATCTTCTGAGTATCATTAAAGAATCCTCGAATGCCACTCTTCAACAGGTTTTGTTCAAGGTTGAGACCGAGGCCTTCCAAGTACTTAATATCGAAGAAATGTTCAATGTGAACAGTAGCTACACCTTAGGTCACAATAGTGGTTTCAAGGTAGAAGGAAACATCAAGAATAGAGGCGGTTAATTCACTGGAGTTCAACATTATAGAAAATATAGGATTTTTAGGTTATCAGGTGAGTGTTTGGGTCAGGTGTGAGAGAGAGTGCTAAGGAAGGAGAGGAAGTTTCTGAGTAAAGAAAAAAAATAAAGTGTTTTCAGAGAGAATTTCACAGCTTAAGTATGGGCTTGTTTAGGGCAAAAGAAATAGTTTTGGGCTTTTGAATTTTTAAAGAGGGAGGTTATGCCACTAAACCTGCCATGATGAGGCGTGCTGAGGTTTATGGGTAACTATGTATAGTTATGAACAGTTAAGTGACTCAGCATAGAGCATTAACTTACACTTACTCAAAACGAATCTGTTTTAGCCACGTTGTAAAACATGTTAAATGAAAACACATAACAGAAAAACATCGTCCAGGCATTGGACTTAAATGTTACACATGCAGTGCACATGCATGACTCAGTGGCATTTGGACGCTATGTCCGTTGGACGCTATAGTCATATAGGACGCTGCATATAGATGTTAATCATTCCTTTACAAAGTCCATGCCAAGTCTATTCCTTAGAAGGACTTGATTGTCTTCAGTAAGGGGTTTTGTAAATATATCAGCTAGCTAATCATCTGCGGATACAAACTATAATTCCACAGTCCCTTTCTGAACATGGTCTCTTATAAAGTGATGTTTAATTTTTATATGTTTTGCCCTTGAAAGCAACATGGGGTTTTTGGAAAGATCAATTGCAGCAGTGTTATCACAGAAGATAGGAATGTTACTCTCATATATACTGTAGTCTTCAAGTTGATGTTTGATCCATAAGATTTGAGAACAGCAACTTGCAGCTAAGATATACTCTGCTTCAGCAGTGGATAGTGCGATGGTTCCTTGCTTCTTGCATATCCAGGAGACTAAGTTTCCACCAATGAAGTGACATCCTCTACTAGTGCTTTTTCTTTCAATTTTGTCTCCATCATAGTCCGCATCACAGTATCCAACTAATCTGAAATCTTTCTGCCTTTTGAAATATACACCAAGATTAGTTGTTCCAATAAGATATCTAAAAATTCTTTTAACAGCAGTTAAGTGAACTTCCCTTGGATCATATTGAAATCTGCCACATAGGTCTAGACGTTGTGAGGTATAGGAGTGATCCTATCATTCCTCTGTATAAGGTGTTGTCCACCTTCTTTGATCCTTTGTTCAGTCCAAGTACTATTGTTGGATGCATAGGAGTTTTCATTGGTTTAGCATCATCCATCTTGAACTTCTTCAGAAGCTCCTTAACATACTTGGTTTGATGTATGCATATGCCTTTTTCAGTTTGCTTGATTTGCAATCCAAGGAAGAATTTTAGTTCTCCCATCATACTCATCTCAAACTCTGTCTACATTAACTTAGCAAATTCCTTGCATAGAGATTCATTAGTAGCACCGAATATGATATCATCAACATATATTTGAACAATGATAGAATCATAATTGTAATCTTTGTGAAACATAGTAGTGTCTACTTTTCCTCTTGAAAACCCATTTTCTGTAAGAAATGAACTGAGTTTTTCATACCAAGCTCTTGGTGCTTGCTAAAGTCCATATAAAGCTTTGTTAAGTTTGAAAACAAGATTATGAAAAGCATCACTCTTAAACCCTGGGGGTTGTTCCACATAGATTTCTTCTTTTATCAGTCCATTGAGGAATGCACTTTTTACATCCATTTGATAAAGCTTCATATTGTTATGAGCTACAAATGATAGTAAAATGTGAATTGCCTCAAGACGTGCAACAGGTGCATAAGTTTCAGTATAGTCTATACCTTCCTATTGTGAGTAACCTTTAGTTACCAGCCTGGCTTTGTTTCTCACAACTTTACCTGTTTCGTCCAGCTTGTTTCTGAATACCTATTTGGCTCCTACAGCTTCTTTATCATCAGGTAGTTCAACAAGGTTTCAGACATCGTTCTTCTAAAACTGATCAAGTTCTTCTTGCCTTACTTTGACCCAGCTTTCATCTTCCAAGGCATCATCCACAGTCATAGGTTCCATCTGTGATATAAGTGTTGTGTGACCTTGTTGTTGATGTGAAGATCTGGTTTTGACTTTATCGTTTGGATCACCAATGATTTGATCCTCTAGATGATGCTTCTTTATCTGCCAGTTGCATCCAATTGGTTCTATTTGTTCTTCTACTGGACCGTCTAGGGGAGCATTGGACTCTTCAACTAAGACATCATTGTTGGACGCATCTGATGACTTCTTTTCATCGTCCAACCTGAGATCTGCAAATGATTCATCCAGCTCTGATAATTCCTTATCAGGCTTAGTGTCATTGAACTTCACATGGATAGCTTCTTCTACAACTAAGGTTCTAGAATTATAAACTCTATATGCCTTTGAAGTTTCTGAGTATCCGAGCAATATTCCTTCATCACACTTAGAGTCAAACTTTCCCATATTGTCTTTAGTGTTTAGAATGAAACATTGACATCCGAATGGATGGGAGTAGGATATGTTGGGTCTTTTCCCTTTCCACAATTCATATGGAGTCTTTTTCATGATGGGTCTAACATAAATTTTGTTTTACAAATAACAGGCAGTATTTACTGCTTCAGCCCAAAAGTGTTTAAGGGTTGAATTATCATTCAACATGGTTCTGGCCATCTCTTGGAGTGACCTATTTTTCCTCTCAACAACACCATTTTGCTGAGGCATTCTGGGTGTTGAGAAGTTTTGATGGATACCATTATCCTCACAGAACTTTTGAAAACTCTCGTTTTCGAATTCTCCCCCATGATCACTTCAGATCAAAGTAATGCATACTCTTTTTTCGTTTTGAACTCTTTCATAGAAGTTATAGAAGACCTTAAAAGACTCACCTTTGTGAGATAGGAACATGACCCATGTCCATCTTGTATAGTCGTCCACTACAACCAATCCATATCTCTTACCATTTACTGAGGCTGTTCTTGTGGGTCCAAATAGGTCAATATGTAACAGCTCAAGAGATCTAAAAGTGGAAACAATGTTTTTGCTTTTAAAAGAACTTTTTACTTGTTTCCCTTTCTGACATGCTTCACAAAGAATATCATCTTTGTATGACATACTTGGTAAACCTCTCACGAGGTTATGCCTATTAAGCTTCGAGATTAACCTCAAGCTTGCATGACCAAGCTTTTTATGCCATAGCCAATGATTTTCTTTAATTGAAACTAAGCAAGATACATTTTGACTTGATAGTTCCCCAAGTTTAATCTTGTATAGATTACCTTGCCTCTTTGTAGTAAAGAGAAGGGATCCATTAGAGTTCTTGACTATACATTCACCTTTGTTAAAGGCAACATCATATCCACTGTCACATAATTGACTTATGCTAAGTAGATTGTGTTTGAGACCTTTAACATAAAGAACATTATCAATAGAGGGATAGGGTGGAATACCAATCTTACCCACGCCAGTTATCATCCCTTTCTGATTCCCTCCAAAAGTGACTGTCCCACCAATCCTGGGTTGGAGGCTTTGGAACATACACTTTTCTCCTATCATGTGATGTGAGCACCCACTGTCCAGGTACCATGACTGGAGTCTCTTTCCTATTGTTAAGCATGTCTGGAATAGGAATAATTTTATCTTTAGGTACCTAGATTGACTTGGGTCTTTTTTTGTTAGTTTGAAGGGCACTAGACGCTCCTTTCTTAGGCAGGTGTCTTGATCAGTGCATCTTCATGCACATTCTTCTACTGTTATTCTTAGGCATTTCCTTAGTTTATTTCATTAGTTTCACCATTTTAGTGTGTTTTCATATTTAAGTTTGTTTCTAGCTTTATTTAATTTTCGTATTTTATTTTCAGCATTAGCAGCTTTCAATGGAAAATTCATAACTGGAGCTATAGGAATCGGATTGAGGCGTTCTAATATTCGTTGGAAACCTTTGTCTGGAATACCACGGCCGTGGTAGCCTAAGCACGGCCGTCCTAAGCCACCACAGCCGCGGTGAAATAACCACGGCCAAGCAGAAATCACTGAAAGTTTTGCATCAGCGTCAACTTTCCGAGCACAGCCGTGGTTAATTTACCACGACCGTGCTCGTAATGCACGCAGATTGGACCTCCAGACTATGCAAGGACCACGGCCGTGGTCATCTGATCAGCACGGCCGTGGTGATCCGCGTCAGCAGTTTAAAACTTTATGAAATAAGTGCTGAAAACCCATATAAAAGGGGAGAACCAGAGGGCCGCGACTGTTGACTCATTCACTGTTCACGAAATTATTTTGGAAGGTTTTGAACAATTGTAATGGAGAACTAATTTCCGAAGAATCGATCTACTGTAATCGGATTCCACTTTGAGGTTCTTTTATAAATTCCATATCAATCGGTTTCCTTTGATTTATTCCAATAATCTCAATTAATTGCTTCATTTGATTGTTGTTATAGGATATAATTCTTAAATTCGATTGGTTATTTGATCTTGAATCAATTTTGCGTTAACGTAGCTTTTGCATTATCGCGTTTGATCAGATTGCGTTTGCTTAATCCGGAATTCAGGAACATACGCCGTATAATTTCTATTGCACTTGTCAGTAGTTATTATAGTCGAATAGGATCAGATCTGTTTAGGGAATTGGAATTTATAGGGATCAATGATAAGTCAGAAGTCGATACAGTAGGTTGATTCGCTTTAGCTTATTCGATAATCACAATTTATTTTAATCCCTTTTTCTTGAAATCGTAATCGAAACCCCCCATTAATCGTTACTGTATTGATTGATAATAACACAAGAATCCTTGAGAACGATACTCGAGTTGTCGCTACCGTAACTATATTTTCAAAATCACTCGTTTTGATCCGTGCGCGACAGCGGATCAAATTGGCGCCGTTGCCGGGGATTCTTGTTGTTATTAATCGATATTAGAGTCATAGGTTTAGTGTTCTCGCGTTTAGGCCCTAGTTTCCCCACGGTTTTGGCCAATTCGCGCTTAGAGTCGAAAAAATCGGTTTTTGGAAAAATTGTGTCCGATTGCAAAAAAAATTTCCCTGCTGGGACCAGAAAAATCGTGCGATCAATAGTCCCATACTCTATGAGAGTTATGGGATGCCGACCTCAAATCGCCAAATTCCTCTTTTTTCTATTTTTAATTAATTTTTTACTGTTTTCATAGTGTCGAAAAAATCCAAAAAAATTCTCAAAATTCTAGTTTCACTTCATTAGATTAATTTTGGTGTTTTTATATTTTTTTGAATTTATTTTAATCATTTTCCTTCATTCTGTTTGTTTTTGCATTTTAGGGACATTGTTGGCATTTAGACAATTGTTGCTGCATTGCTGCATTAGTCCTGGCTACTAGGTCTTCTTGTTCTGATCTTTTTGATTTTGATCCTGAGGTAGAAAGAACTTTTCGCACACGACGTAGAGCAGTCCAGGCTAGCAATAGTTTACCACCTGTAATTGATTCTGACACTGATTCCGATTACTTGCATAACTTATTTGATTCAGATTCTGAAATTGTTTTTGATATGGCTGACCAAAGAACTTTGAGGCAGTTGGCTGCCCCTGATGTGAATTACAATGGTTTATGCATTGAGTATCCTGAAGCTGTTGCACCTTTTGAATTAAAATCTGGTTTGATACACTTGTTGCCAAAGTTTAATGGTCTTGCAGGTGAGGATCCGCATAAGCATCTGAAAGAATTCCAGGTTGTGTGTTCTACACCTTTGAGGCCTGAAGGAATCACTGAAGACCATATCAAGCTGAGAGCCTTTCCGTTTTCACTACAGGGTGCTGCCAAGGATTGGTTATACGATCTTGAACCGCATTCTATCACAACTTGGAATGATTTGAAAAAAGTCTTCCTAGAGAGATACTTTCCTGCCTCCAGAGCTGCATCAATCAGAAAGGATATATGTGGTATTAGACAAGGTAATGAGACATTGGCTGAGTATTGGGAAAGATTCAAACAATTGGTATCCAGTTGTCCTCAGCATCAGATTACCGAGCAGTTACTTATCCAATACTTTTATGAAGGATTGCTACCTATGGATAGAAACATCCTTGATGCTGCTAGTGGTGGAGCACTTGTTGATAAGACTCCAGCAGATGCCAAAACCTTAATTCAGAACATGTCACTCAACTCCCAACAGTTCACAACCAGAAATAATTCTGCGGTCCAAACAAGGAGTGTGAACGAAATTCAGGTTTCCTCCAACAAAGCTTTAGAAACCAGAATTGACAAGCTCACCTCCTTAGTGAAACAGTTGGCAGTAGGTAAACCTCAACCAGCAACCTTGTGTGGTATTTGTACTTCCGCCGAACACCCGACCGACACATGTCCTATTTTGCAAGATGAGTCGATTACCGAGTTACCCCAAGCTTATGCAGCAGCCCTTTACGGAAACAATCAGAACAGGTACAACAACACTCCTGACCTGTCCACCAACAAATACCATCCCAATTGGAGGAACCATCCCAACCTTCGATATGGAAACCAGCAGCCCACACAGCAACAGCTAGTGTTACCCCTTCCGCGACCACAGAACACTCCACCAGCTACCACTTCTGTACCTTCTGGACCTTCATTAGAGGACCTGGTCAAGCAACTAGCTGTTAACAATCTTCAGTTTCAACAAAGAACAGAATCTAGTATTCAAACCTTACAGACACAGATTTGACAGCTTGCCACCTCAATGAATGCCATGCAAGCCCAAGGATCGAACCAACTTCCTGCCCAAACAGTTGTGAATCCAAAAGGTCCTAATGCTGATGTGAGTGCAATTTCCTTGCGATCCGGAAAGGTTACAGAACCAGCCCCCGAAAAAAATAAAAAAATTATTGAGGCAACATCTGAACCTTCTCCATCTGCACCTTCTCCACCTTCTTCTGTTGTGGTAGAAACTGAAAAAAATAAAGAAAAAGAGTATGTTCCACCAGTCCCCTTCCCACATAGAGTTCTGAAAAATAAAAGGATTGAGGAGGGAGACAAAGAGAGAGAGATCTTGGATGTTTTCAGAAAAGTTGCGGTAAACATTCCGCTTCTTGATGTAATTAAGCAGGTTCCAAGGTATGCAAAGTTTCTGAAAGATTTGTGTACAAATAAGAGGAGGATGAAGGGAAGTGAAAGAGTCAACTTGGGAAGAAATATTTCTGCTTTTATTCATCCCAAGCCTTCATGTGAAAAAGTTACCGGCGAGCAAAATGTTTCAGCTCTCACTCAAGTCTTGCCGCAAAAGTGCAAGGACCCGGGAACTTTTGCTATTCCTTGTACCATCGGGGATAGTAAATTCGAGAATTGCATGCTTGATTTAGGAGCGGGCATTAATGTTATGCCTACTTCTGTTTATAATAACCTTTGTCTTGGTCCTTTGCAGCATACAGGTCATTCAACTGGCGAACAGGAGCAATGCCCGCCCCGCGGGAGTAGTGGAAGATGTCCTTGTTCAAGTTAACGATTTGATTTTTCCTGCAGATTTCTACATTCTGGACATGGAAGGAGAAACTAAGTCAAGCAGAGCTCCCATCATTTTAGGCAGACCGTTCATGAAAACGGCGAAAACAAAAATTGATGTTGACGATGGAACCATGTCCATGGAATTTGGTGACATTGTCGCGAAATTTAACATTTTCGATGCCATGAAACATCCCTTGGAAGAGCATTCCGTTTTTCATATTGAATTGATCTCTGAATTGGTTGATGACACTTGTTCTGAATTATTTTCACTTGATTTTCCATCTTTATCGAGTTTTGATGATGTTTACTCATGTGTTGATTGTACTGACACTAACCTTTGTGTTGTATGTGCTGAGATTGATTCTGCCTTGCAGGGTAATATGTTTCCTACAGGTGAAGTTGTTGTCGATGAAGTTGTTTATGCCGCTGATGCGCTCGACATCCCGGCTGCCCCAAACACTCCATCCATCGAGCAGCCCCCGTCCTTGGAGTTGAAACAACTCCCTGAAAACCTGAAATATGCTTATTTGGAGAGTAATGAAAAACTCCCTGTTATAATTTCTTCTAACCTTGATTTCGATCAAGAAAATAAGCTTTTGCAGGTTTTGAAGAAGCACAAGAAGGCGATTGGGTGGACATTAGCTGACATCCCAGGTATTAGTCCTTCCATGTGTATGCACAGGATTTTGCTTGAGGATGGTGCGAAAACAGTAAGGCAGCCCCAAAGGAGGCTTAATCCTTTGATCCTCGATGTGGTGAAGAAAGAGGTAACCAAACTCTTGCAAGCAGGTATCATTTATCCTATCTCTGACAGTAAATGGGTAAGCCCAGTGCAGGTTGTACCTAAGACATCTGGACTCACCGTGGTGAAAAATGAAAAGAATGAACTTGTTCCCACTAGAGTTCAGAACAGTTGGAGAGTTTGTATTGATTACAGAAGGTTGAACCAAGCTACTAGAAAGGATCACTTTCCTTTACCGTTCATTGACCAAATGCTTGAACGGCTTGCTGGTAAATCACATTACTGTTTTCTTGATGGTTTTTCAGGTTATTTTCAGATTCATATTGCACCTGAAGATCAAGAAAAGACCACTTTTACTTGCCCATTCGGTACTTTTGCTTACAGGAGGATGCCTTTTGGTCTTTGCAATGCTCCTGGCACTTTCCAGCGATGCATGATTAGCATTTTTGCTGATTTTATTGAAAATTGCATGGAAGTGTTTATGGATGATTTCACTGTTTATGGTTCTTCCTTTGATGCATGTTTGAACAGTTTGAATATGGTTTTAGAGAGATGCATCGAAACTGACCTTGTTTTGAATTATGAAAAATGCCATTTTATGGTTGAGCAGGGAATTGTTTTGGGTCACATTATTTCTGAAAAAGGAATTTCTGTTGACCCTGCTAAGATTGATGTGATTTCTACACTGCCTTACCCCTCTTGCATTCGCGAGATTCGTTCTTTTCTTGGTCATGCAGGTTTTTACAGGCGTTTCATCAAGGATTTCAGCAAGATAGCTCTTCCGCTGTCAAACTTGTTGAAGAATGATGTCACTTTCAACTTCGATGACAAATGCAAACAAGCATTTGACTTCTTGAAGAAAGCATTGACGTCCGCTCCCATCATCCAGCCCCCTGACTGGACCCTTCCCTTTGAGATTATGTGTGATGCTTCCAACTATGCTGTTGGAGCGGTCCTTGCACAAAGAGTTGACAAGGCTGCCCATGTTATTTATTATGCTTCTAGGACTCTAGATTCTGCACAGTCAAATTACACCACCACTGAAAAAGAACTTCTAGCAATTGTTTTTGCTCTTGATAAATTCATATCATATTTGCTAGGTTCCAAGGTTGTTGTTTTTACTGACCATGTAGATTTAAAGTACTTGTTGAAGAAGCCGGAAGCAAAACCGAGATTGATTCAGTGGATGTTGTTGCTCCAAGAGTTTAATGTAGAGATTAAAGACAAAAATGGAGCTGAGAACTTAGTGGCTGATCACTTGAGCAGGATAGAGAGGGATGAAGATCCTTTTCCGATTCAGGATGACTTTCCTGATGAGCAGCTTTTACTTTTGCATGGAGTTACTCCTTGGTTTGCTGATATTGTTAATTATCTTGTTGCTGGTGTTTTTCCTACAGGTGCATCCAAGGCACAAATTCACAAACTCAAGAGTGATGCCAAATATTATGTTTGGGATGATCCATATCTTTGGAAGTTTGGTAGTGATCAGGTGATTAGGAGATGTGTCCCCGACTATGAGATTGAATCTATTTTACATTTTTCTCATGCATCTCAAGTAGGGGGACACTTTGGTCCGCAAAGGACTGCAAGAAAAGTCCTAGACTCAGGTTTCTACTGGCCCACTGTTTTTAAAGATGCTTATGAGACTTACCGCACTTGTAAAGAGTGCCAGATAGCAGGTACAGCCATCACTCGTAAGAGTGAAATGCCTCAGCAACCTATGCTTTTCTGTGAGGTATTTGATGTATGGGGAATCAACTTCATGGGTCCTTTTCCTGTATCATTTGGTTTTCTCTACATTTTACTTGTTGTTGATTACGTTTCAAAGTGGGTAGAAGCTATCCCCACTAGGACTAATGATTCAAGAGTTGTTGCAGATTTTGTCAGGTCCAATATCTTTTGCAGGTTTGGAATACCCCGAGCCATCATAAGTGACCAAGGCACTCACTTCTGTAATCGCACCATGGAAGCTTTGCTCCGGAAGTATGGAGTTGTGCACAGAGTCTCTACTGCATATCACCCACAAACTAATGGGCAAGCTGAGATCTCAAACAGGGAGATCAAACAGGTTTTAGAGAAAATAGTGCAACCAAACAGGAAGGACTGGAGCCGCCATCTAGAAGACGCACTTTGGGCTCAAAGAACAGCTTTCAAGACACCCATAGGGATGTCTCCTTATCGACTTGTTTTCGGTAAGGCATGTCACCTTCCTGTAGAGATAGAACACCGTGCTTATTGGGCGGTGAAAAGTTGTAACTTGGAAATGCAACAAGCAGGTATTGAAAGAAAACTCCAATTACAACAGCTTGAAGAGTTTAGGCTAGAGGCTTATGAAAGCTCTAGGATTTATAAAGAGAAAACCAAACACTTCCATGATAAAATGATTTCTAGGAAGGTATTCTCTGTGGGCCAACAGGTTTTACTGTTTAACTCCCGCCTTAAGCTTATGGCTGGGAAACTTCGATCCAAATGGATTGGCCCTTTTGTTGTTACTATTGTTTTCCCTTATGGTGCAGTAGAAATTAAAAGTGCAGGTACTGACAAAGTTTTCAAGGTCAATGGGCAGTGCCTGAAGCTATTCCATGAAAGTTCAGTGCCTGAAGATGCAACCATAGAAGAGCTTTCTTTGGAAGCGCCCAACTACACTGCAACTTGATCAGGGGGCACCCTTTCCTTTCTCTCATTCTTACTTTATAATTGAGTTCTTTTCATTGAGGACAATGTATGTCTTAAGTGTGGGGGAGGGAACCATTTGTTTTTGTTTTTGTTAGTTTTTTGTTTTTGTTTGTTTTTGCTTTAAAAAAATAAAAAAATAAAAAAAAAGGAAAGTGCATGCTTTTTCATTGATTATCTTGCTACAATTGTGAGTATTCTCTCTGTTCTTTGTCGAAAGACTTGTGGTGTGATGTGACTGATTCTTTTTGCGCATTCTTAGTTTGTATGTTTGACTAAACTCTAAATTGTACATCACTAGTGGAAGATCACTAACCCTTGTGAGATTTTGAGCCTAATAATGGATAACATCAAAAATCCATCTCTTTCTTTCTTGTGTGATTTCACTCATGTTTGTTAGTCTCTAGAACTTGAATTGACTCTTGTTGAAGTTTTTTTGTTTACTTGTGCACACTGAAATGATAAAGGCATCTTGTTTTGTTTTGTTTTTTTTTACCTAGTTAGCCAAAAAGCCAACCTTGATAATATCATCCCTTTGTTTGGAAGCCCCTTTGAGCCTATTATCCTTTTTTGTGTTTAAAACTCATTACAAGCCGAAAAGTGAAAAACAATGTTATCACCCTATTCAAAGGGTTGAAAGGGTCTTGTATAGAGTTGTGTGGGGTTGAACATTGTTGTTATGATGTTGGTTGGCAGAAAAGAAAAAAAAATAAAAATAAAAAAATAAAAAAAATAGAGAAGGATGTCAATGCTAGTCCTTCTGAAAAAAAAGAAGAAAGAGAAGAATAAAAGGAAAAGGAGAAGAGAAATAAGTTGTGAGGTTGTTGTTCAATCGCCATTGAGATATTATTTAGTTCAACTCCCGCAATTCTTTCAATTTTCTTTTAACTCTTTGAATTTTAGCTTAGTACCCCTTTAGGATGTATCTCACCCTGACCTTGGCCAAGTTACAACCATAATAAAAGTCCTTTTGATCTTTGTGTGCAATGTATTTCAAATTGTGAATGTTAGAGTCTTTTCAAGCTTATGGTAGTACTATCTCTCATGTTGTGCTTTGAGTGTAAACAGTAACCTAAACACTTGAGAGTTGAGTGGAAACAGTTTATCTTGTGAGGATCTTGATGCTTTTGATGTACTTTTTGGTAATCTGTTTTTCATATTTACTTTGACTGTCACAAAAGAGTTACTCACTAATGTCATATTCTTTAAGCTTAGAATTAGGAGTTTGCTTGCACTTTGTATCCTGATAACCTCTAAGTTTGCATGCTCTGTTTCGTTTTTGTTTTGAAGTTTTTTTGTTTTGAATTTTTAATTTTGCTCGGAGTGCAAAAGTTTAAGTGTGGGGGAATTTGATCAGTGCATCTTCATGCACATTCTTCTACTATTATTCTTAGGCATTTCCTTAGTTTATTTCATTAGTTTCACCATTTTAGTGTGTTTTCATATTTAAGTTTGTTTCTAGCTTTATTTAATTTTCGTATTTTATTTTCAGCATTAGCAGCTTTCAATGGAAAATTCATAACTGGAGTTATAGGAATCGGATTGAGGCGTTCTAATATTCGTTGGAAACCTTTGTCTGGAATACCACGGCCGTGGTAGCCTAAGCACGGCCGTGCTAAGCCACCACAGCCGCGGTGAAATAACCACGGCCAAGCAGAAATCACTGAAAGTTTTGCATCAGCGTCAACTTTCCGAGCACAGCCGTGGTTAATTTACCACGACCGTGCTCGTAATGCACGCAGATTGGACCTCCAGACTATGCAAGGACCACGGCCGTGGTCATCTGATCAGCACGGCCGTGGTCATCTGATCAGCACGGCCGTGGTGATCTACGTCAGCAGTTTAAAACTTTATGAAATAAGTGCTGAAAACCCATATAAAAGGGGAGAACCAGAGGGCCGCGACTGTTGACTCATTCACTGTTCACGAAATTATTTTGGAAGGTTTTGAACAATTGTAATGGAGAACTAATTTCCGAAGAATCGATCTACTGTAATCGGATTCCACTTTGAGGTTCTTTTATAAATTCCATATCAATCGGTTTCCTTTGATTTATTCCAATAATCTCAATTAATTGCTTAATTTGATTGTTGTTATAGGATATAATTCTTAAATTCGATTGGTTATTTGATCTTGAATCAATTTCGCGTTAACGTAGCTTTTGCATTATCGCGTTTGATCAGATTGCGTTTGCTTAATCCGGAATTCAGGAACATACGCCGTATAATTTCTATTGCGCTTGTCAGTAGTTATTATAGTCGAATAGGATCAGATCTGTTTAGGGAATTGGAATTTATAGGGATCAATGATAAGTCAGAAGTCGATACAGTAGGTTGATTCGCTTTAGCTTATTCGATAATCACAATTTATTTTAATCCCTTTTTCTTGAAATCGTAATCGAAACCCCCCATTAACGGTTACTGTATTGATTGATAATAATACAAGAATCCTTGAGAACGATACTCGAGTTGTCGCTACCGTAACTATATTTTCAAAATCACTCGTTTTGATCCGTGCGCGACAGCGGATCATGTCTGCATCATCATCATCATCATCATCATCATCTTCTTCTTCTTCTTCTTCATCATCATCTTCTTCTTCTTCTTCTTCTTCTTCTTCTTCTTCTTCTTCTTCTTCTTCTTCTTCTTCCTCTTCTTCTTCTTCGTCTTCTTCCTCTTCCTCTTCTTCTTCTTCTTCTTCTTCTTCTTCTTCTTCCTCTTCCTCTTCCTCTTCCTCTTCTTCTTCCTCTTCTTCTTCTTCTTCTTCTTCTTCTTCTTCCTCTTCTTCTTCTTCTTCTTCTTCCTCTTCCTCTTCTTCTTCCTCTTCTTCTTCTTCTTCCTCTTCTTCTTCTTCTTCTGTCCTTGTTTCCCTCCATACTAAACAACTCATATTGACGAGTAAGAAGACTGAGTTTGTTACGTTTTACCTGGGTGGAACCCTTATACATTAACGCAAGAGTGTCCCACATTTGTTTAGTGCTTTTGAAGCTATGCACCTTGTTGTATTCTTGTTTGGATAATGCACACATGATGGTGTTTCTGGCTCTGGAATTGAGATAGAATCTCTACTTTTGCTCCTCCGTCCATCTAGCCTTGGGGATCTCGTTGAGGTTCTCATCATATGGAATGTAGTTGCCCATCTCCACAACGTCCCACATATCAATATGACAGGACTCAAAGAATGCTATCATTCTTTGCTTCCAATAATCATATTTGATATCCTTGAAGAGTGGTGGTCTGTTCACAGCTTGTCCCTCGTTTTCCATCTTTCTCAGGATCTGGTTTCCTCTATACTGCTAAGTACTCAACCCAAGAGGTCGAGCTCTGATGCCAACTGAAATGCAGAAAATCATACTAGAAGGGGGGTTGAATAGTGTGTTAGATAAAACTTAAAATCTTTTCGCAAAGATGGAGATATCTTAACTCAGATTTTATAAAGAACTTGTAAAACAAGGAGTTGCATATATCGTCCAATGGTTTAAAAAGATAGTTCAATAAAACTACGTTTTTCAGGTTGTCGTCCAATCGAGAAACAAATACTTTTCACAAATAAGTTTATAAAGAAACTTGTGCATCTAATGCGAAGAAATAACTCTAGAGATAACTGGAAACTTGTGCATCTAATGCGAAGAAATAACTCTAGAGATAACTGGTAAGCTAAAAGACAATAGAGTAAAAACACTTGGTTTATACTGGTTCACTCAAACTGACCTATGTCCAGTTCTCCTTCAAAAACAACCTTTTGAAGGGTTCCACTAATCAAAACTTTGATTACAAACAAGTATTCTCTACCCTGCCACTTCTGGCTACAAGTATTCTCTAGGCCACTTCTGGCACACCTTTAATCTCCCCCTGAGATTAAAGAACACCTAAGTATTCTTTGTCACTAAGCCACTCCTGGGTTTCCAAACAAACAGTTTGATTACAAGATTCAAAACAACTCTCACAGAGAGGATATTACAATGTTAAATCGAATACACAATATAACTTAGCAAAGCTAAGAAGTTGCTCTCTTTGCTCAAGTGTTGATCGTCCAAACATTTTGACAGAGTTTCAACTCTTTGAAAAGTTGAATGTTTCATTTTTTATTTTCGTGAGCTTTATCCTCTATTTATAGGCTACTGGGTGAATCTACCGTTGTGGGATCTGAGCCTTTGTCGAAAACCGTTCTCTCACAATCATATGATCGTTACCACGTGTCAGCTTGGGGTGGAGAAAGAGAGGGGACAACAGTACATGCAGTGCCTCCACTACTATACGGTTTTTGCAGAGAGAAGCTTTTTTGTCTCCTATGGTACAGTTTTTAAATATTCAAATGAAATGTCACATATGATAAGAGAGGGAATAATAGAATATTTCAGAGAATCAGCATCGAAAAGCTTAAGTGTGCTTTTAGACATAATGGACGCATTATATATAAATGTTTGATAGAAAAGGTAGTGTAAGTTATATAAGCGAGTGGACGCTTCTCAAATGGACGCAGTGTTTGCACACTGGTTTTCACAATGCATTGGACGCTTGTTTCATTTACAGCGCATTGGACGTTGGATTTACACTTATAAAAAAACAAGATCCAATTACTCATTGGATGCGATAAGCATATAGAGATATATAGTTTGAGCTTAAGAAATACAATACCACTTAGGCATTGGACAGTGTGGTACCTATAATACTCAAACATAAGTCATTAGATACTTCAAAATTTAATATCATTTGTTATCATCAAAACCGAAGTTTGAAGGGTTGGACATCGTCCAAAGTCTTAGACTCTAACAATAATAAATATTTTAATTTATATATGTTTAGCTATTAAAAAAATTTATAACATTAATATATATATATATATATATATATATATATATATATATATACAAATTGGTATGAAAAGTTATATATTTAATAAATATTTATTGAATCAAATATTTTTTAATTAATAAATATAGTATTTAATAATGTAATTAATGTTAATTAAATATTATATTTAAAAAATATAAATATTAATACTATATTTAATAAACATTTATTAAATTGAACGAATTTGCTTTATTTAATAAATATAATCTTTAATTATATGCTTAGTGTTAGTTAAATATTAAAGGAAAAAGAGTATTTAACCCCCTTAAACTCTACCTCTTTTGCAAATAGACACTATAAACTTTAGTTTCATCCTAATTAATCGTTACACTTTACTCACTCTTCAAATGAATACCATAAACTTTAATTTCACCCAATTTATCCTTAAACTTTATCTATTTTGTTACATAAACACCTTAATTGCAAATTTGTCTCAATTAATCATTAAAATTTATTTGTTTATATAGTCTCTAATATTAAATTACTAACAAAGAGGAAATCTCAACCATTTAGTTTTTTATATCCCAATCATTTATTAGTTTTATTTTTATAAATAAAATTTTCAAACATTAAAACATAATAAAATTTAGAATAAAAAATCAATTAAATAATTTTTTATTCTTTTTTTTCTAAATACATATTTTTAGTATATTTTAATATATGAAAAAATGAATTGTAACAAAAGAAGAAAAAGATTAATGAATGGTTGACATTTAAGATAAATAATTTAATTCTAATTTGATTGAAAGAACTATCTGTAAAAGAAATTACTTTTAAAGATCAATTAGAATAAAATCAATGTTCAATATATCTATTTGCAAAAGCAGTAATGTTTAAGGATCAATTGAAATGAGATTAAAGTTCATGGTGTCTATTTGTAAATAGGATAAAGTTTAAGGATCAATTTGTAAAAGCGATAAAGTTTAGGGTTGGTAGCTGACAACTCTTTTCCTAATATTATATTTAATAAATATATTAATTAATACTATATAAAACAATTTCTATTTTAAAATATGTTTCATAAAACTAATTTTTTTAAACAATAAAAAAATAATGAATATTTTAATTAATTTATATACATTTAGGTATTAAATTTTTAATGTTTACTTTTTAAGAGGGAGAGACAAAGGGTGTAACGACCCAATTTTTCCCACTTAAGGAATTTAAACTATTTGATATGTATTAAGAAATTTAATTATTTCTTAAAATAAAATTTGATTGAAAGGAATTTGACGCGTGGTAAATTACGTTTAATTCATAGGTACTTTAATCTTGGGGTTTTGTTAGTTCTTTTATCATGAAATTTATTTCATGATATGTGATTGAATCTAAGTCTTGATTTAATTTCATATGTGTTATTGGAATTTATTTAAATTGATTGAACTTTATTTGATTGAATTTTATTTGTTGATTTTTAGTGTGTTGTTTGGAATTAATTAACTTAGCATGTTGATGTAATTTTATTAATTTAATTATTTAAAGTAGTATGATAATTAAATAAATATGTTTTGATGTATATAATTATGGGCTTAGAGAAATAGGAGAATATATGGGCCTAGAAAGTTAGAAAACAAAAATCTGGCAGGAAGGTGTATATAGCAGTATGGGAAATTCATCTAGTAAAATTGGCCTGATGCAAAGTGGAGTCAAAAAGCAAGTCTGTGGGGTGGAAATAGTGACAGTTTAGTTTGGGTTGTCACATGTTTTCGGCCCCAGAACACTAAATCAGAATTTAAAAGGGCCTTTTTCCTTCTATACCAACCCAAATGCAAGAAAAAAAAAAAGAAAAAAAATAGAAAGAGAGGGAGAGGTTCTGAATTTTCTTCTCCTACTTCACTATTCACACCATCCATTAGTCACTTCTACCTTCTCCAACACTCCAAACTTTCATAATTTGGTCAAGCCTTATTTTGCTCCAAGAAAAGTCTTATTCCGAGGTTACCAAATATTGCTAAGCATCAGGACAAGGAAATGGAGTTACCTTTGAAAGTTTGTTTCTTGCTCTTGTCATGTGGTACGAAACTTTCAAAACTGGAATGAATGAAAATAAAAGATCAGACAAATAATATGATTCAAAAGTTACCTTTTTAAAAAATTATTTTACTTTAATAATTAATTATCAATGAGTTTTACTATTTTCACATAAGGTATTACTGTAAATTATACTCTTTAAAAAAATACTTAAGGACACATGGATCTTCTGCTAAATTGAAACACTTCTAGTGGTGACAATGGCCTGAGACAAAATTGAAACAAAAGAGGAAGGTGGAAGAAGTAACTTCAGCGCATCAGCTGCAAGATGTTGAGATAAATTTAAATGGGGGCAGCAACAAATACCGCTCAGGTTTTTAAGCATCACAAAATCTGAGTTGCCTTGCTTCTGAAGAAAAGGAAGTGCATAAAGAGAGAAAAGATAGAAACATCACGAGAGCATCAAAGAGTAAACAATGGGAATTGCATATAGAAAATCCATTATATGAGTGCCTCACACTAATTTATCCCATAAGACTAAACAGATAACCATTTATTCCTAACCAAGCAGTCACTTATAGGGGTAAACAGGCCAGGCTTTGGCGGGCCTGAGCCTGGCCTACATCATTATTACTAAGCCTGAGTCTGGTCTATTTACCTGTTACAAGCCTTTTTTTAAGCCTTAGCCTGACCTGTTTAAAAGCCTGGCCTAGCCTGAAAGCCTGTTTACGTGGCCTGGTTTAAAAGCATTAATGTGACCTGGAGGCAATGTGCGGCACGCAGAGTGTCTTGCCGGAGTTGGTGGCTTGGTGCGTAGCAGCCTAGCAGGCCAGCAGCAGCGTATACGTAACAGCGAAGGTAAGGGTCTTCACTCTTGCCTGAAAGAAGGAAAAAAAAAAAAAAAAAAGGACCTGACGTTTCGAATTCATTGCTGCATGTGTGAGAATTGAAAATTCAATTTCCAATTCTCCATGGGCAAGGCCACTAAAGAAGTCCGTCCAACACAACACGTTTCAAACTTAAAACTTATTAATAATAATATATATATATATATATATATATTATATTTATGTAATATTTAATATATATAAATATATAATATTATATATTATTATATAAACAGGCCAGCCTGTCAGGTTTAATAGGTTTTTTTTTTTAAAACCTAAAGTCTGACCTTTTTAATTAAAAAGACTTTTCAAAAAGCCTAAGCCTGACCTTTTAATAAACAGGCCAAGGCAGGCCGGGCCTTTGGTGGGCCAGGCCGCAGGCCCCCGACGGGCCGCTAGGCCTATTTCCACCCTTAGTCACTTATGTGTGCACAGCATACATTCACTGAAGCATGTGTTCAAAGAATGTTTCCTTCCCAATGTTAATATGTTTTTATATTTAAAATTAATTATCGTAATTTCAATTATAAATAAAAATAGTATAAGAATGATAGTATATAGACCACTAGTTTGACTTAATTATTTAATAATAAACATTTTTTTTAAATATGAAAGAAAAAAGTTTAATAAAATAACAATAATGAACAACAATATACTATACGTTTCATTTTTTTCTGCTTATCCTTTTCCTCCATAATTGCTTGTGAACTAAAAGTTCCATCCAAATCATTATTTAGTCTTATTAATGAGAAGATTTTTTACCTAACCTAAAATTGCCATCATCTAAATGAAAGCGTTACAGCATTGTATGCATAAAAAGTTATTCAATTACCTTGAAAATGTTTAGACGACGGATAAGGGAGGAAAAGAACTCATAATTAAAAAAGGGAAATTTGTTTGTAGTTTGAGAGATTGAAAATGGAGTGAAAGGGAATGAAAATTTATTCCTAAAATATATGTTTCACGTAAAGACTTAATATTTCTGTTTCACAAAATATAATGGAAATTGGAAGAAGTAAATTAGCTTAAGTCAAAATTAACATTGACATTTGTCTACATAATCTTCAATACATTGAGCAATGATTGTTTGATTGTGGAATATATATATATATATATATATATATATATATATATATATGATTGTTCGATTAGTAACATTCATAAGAGGTGCCCAATATGTTGTCACAAATTAATTATTTAACTACCACGTGGAACACAAAGCAATATACACAGCCAACCTTTTCTTCCATCCCAATATTTCATTAAACTTATTACTCTTTTTTAGTACTTCATAACAATTATATATCTGCACTTAGAATTGAAAAAGGTTTAATTTATTTTTCCTATTTATTCATAATATAATTCTCCTTGACCTTCTATTGAATTAGTTTCCAAATTTGTCAATTTTATTTGTGTTTAAATAAAATAGTCTTTCTTTTGTTTATAATTGTATTTTGTGGGATACAGGTTAAGGAAATGGGACATTACCCTCTAATATGTGTTATGCATGTTAGCAATTGCTCATGATTGTAAATTAAACATGTATATATAAAAAAGTGATGTATACTTGGCTAGTCGAATTATTTTGATCCATACTAGCTGATGAAACGTCGGCTTGAATGGAATCAATTGGTGGATTTTTAGAAATTTCATTCTTTAATTATGTTGTCATCCCCCCTCCCCAACCTAATTAATTTTATTATTGTTATTTTCTTCTTTTTAAGAGATTTCCTTTGAACTGAACAGAATCAATTTCATTAATGAATTAAAATAATAAATAATTACATCAAACAATAAACGTGACTCCTTCAAAATAGTCCCAAATTATAAAATATCTGGTGCCACTCTATAACCAATTTTATAAGCATTGCTTGGAAACGACAGTTGTTGCATCCTGCAAATTACTAAGAAAATGAAAAATGATACACCCAAAAACATCTCTCTCTCTCTCTCTTTCTCACAAACAAAATATTTTGTTAAGCTGTAGTAGTTGATTTCAACTGTTCTTCAATCATCAACTCATTTTTCGTTTCATTCTCAACTCTTTTACTCAGCCAACTTTGTTTTCTTGCTACCACCCTTTCATTTTTTGCTTTCTTGCTATGTTGTTTGCGAAGAAGACCTCCATGAAGCAAAAGGTGTATTAATTCTTTCTGGGATCGGAATTTCATATGTGTATGCAAGTGATGATAGTACTGCATAAACACTTGTATTTGTTAGTTGTCAATGTATGCTAACATACTTTCTTGAATATATATAGAATAAGCCATTACAAACAAACTATTTACATTAGTTTCTTCTTCAAAACAACATATACCTATATTTTGGTTTCAAATTGTGCTCGACAAGTGTAATAAGGTTTTTGTACATGTCAGTAATGATATCATGAACATAATATGTGATCATATCATTTATATTTGCCTATAATTTCGCGTTGTATCAAGATTTTTGAAACTCTCTTCATATGTGATAGCAACTTTAACTTAAGACCATGCATGATGTTATGATGTGGACTACAACTATGGAATAACAAAAATAAAATAAAAAATATAATCTTATTTTATATTTAAAACAATTATAGTCCAATCTTACACAATCTTGCATTTTTTTCTCCTTTGTACTTGTACTTGTGCTTGTGCAGCATTCCCTTTTTTTCCAACCACCAATCTTGTAGTCTTTCTTTCACTAAAAATCCGGGATCTCACTGCTTGCTCCTTCCTTGGATTAATTTCTGGCTTAAGTTGGGAGTACATGATCTTGGACAACTTCTTGACCCTTGGTGGATTAGGATCTTGGAGTAACCAGTTAATGTCTAACAATATCATTTGTAGATTTTCTTCCTGTGATTTAGAAAGGGATAAAAAAAGTATCAAAGAAAATTTAATGAGCAACATAAAATGTACATGAATTAGACACCTTAATTAATTGAGTATAAGTTTGTCATCCCCTAGGGGATCAAAGAAGATCCTGACTTGTACATTTGCAACATACACTATATGTTAGAAATAATAATTAGAAAATAAAGGGTTTGAGTTAGTGTTGGAAGATGAAGGGTAGTTAATATGCATTAAGGGGCATTATTCTTATGTAACCACTAAGTAATTAAAGGGTTATTGACATTGTGGACATTTAGTGTGTTAATTGAAAAGTCATGTAATGGGTATGAATTACTCTACTATAAATAAAGTAACAATGCATGAAGTTAGTGTGCCAAATGCAATAGAATCTCCTTTAATTTATCTAGTCTCCACTCTATTTTGCTAACAAAGTGGTACCAAATCTTAGGTTCTAGTAGTTGAGAGAAACACTTAGTAAGTAGAGAGATGGCTAGCAATGCCTTGAACTTGTTTCAATTCCCTCATCTTACCAATGGAAATTATGATAATTGGTGACGTTGCATCCCAAAATGCTTAGGAGGTTATGGAGAAAGGTTATAGCTAACCTAAAAATGAAGATAACTAGTCACCAAATGAGAAGAAGACTTTGATGAGGATGAAGAAGATGTTGTTCCAGCAGTTGAGAACACGAGTAGAAAAATTCCCTGAGGTGTGCAAATGGACTGTCCTAAAGGACTTATCCGCGGTATCCTACACAAGCCCCCCAGGATACAACAGGAACCTCCCAGCAGAACCGAGGCAAAAAACTAGCAAGATAAAAATCGGAACCAAGAGAGAAAGTAAAAGAAGAAGAGATGTTTTTGAGGTGTGTAAAACAGTCTGAAAAGAGGTCTATATATAGTGCACGAAAACATCATGTTACCATTTAAAGCATTTAATAAAATAACGTTAATAATTAAAACGAATTAAAAGCATTAATTGTAAAATGGTAAAAATAATTAAAACCGTAAACGGAAAACAATAAATTTTCGTAATTGTTCCACACTAAAAGCTAGCACGTTAAAAACAACATATCTCAGGTAAGGTTTGAATTTAAATTTTAAATTCAAAATAATCTCAAAAAGAATTTATTAAATATCAATGTAAAAACTATACAAGGCCTATTCTCGCACACGCAAGGGGGCAAATCGATGGATTTGCACTACAAAAGACCCACAAGGCCCGAGCTCATGCACGCAAGACTTCCACCTCTTACTAGCCACTTTGTATATGTCAAGATGATATATTAACATATGAAACAAAGCTATTCTGAGCAATGTGGGACTTTGCCTTTTGGAATACCCTTTAAAAGCTTCAAAATACAACAAAAGAATGATCAACGAGCACTTACCTTCATCTATCAAGGTTTGGATGATGCCATGTTTGAGATGGTGTCCAATCCACCTCCAAAAAAGCTCGAGACATTTTGAAGACCTACCTTGGAAAAAGGAGAAATCAATATGTTCTAAGAGTCAGTCGCTTAAGCGAGACTACCCTTCGCTTAAGCAAGCCTAATACTCGATTGCTCAGGCGACTAGGCTTGTAAGGAAAACCACCTCTATGAATTGCCTCCCTCGCTTAAGCAAGAATAGGGCTCGCTTAAGCGACAAAAATGTCATGCTTGAGTGACAACGAGTCTCGCTTATGCGAGTGAGGCTCGAGAACAAATAAAGCTCTAGTGGTCGCTCGCTTAAGCGACGAGTGTGGCTCGCTTAAGCAAGAGTCCGCAATTTTGCATATCACAGGGGTCACGTTTAAGTGTGATCCCTTTGCCATGAATGCAACCCAACAACCCAAATCCTCCATAAATGATACATTAATGGTTAATAACTGATATCATGTAAGGTAAGTAAAATAACTCATGATTCATGCAAACCTCCCAAAATCCCCAAATGTTAGGGGTTAGGGTTCAATACCCATGACATAACCCAACTCACCATGAATCCCCCAACAATCACAAGATGAAAGGGAAGAAAATGGTTAAGGAACACTCACGAAAGACCTCCAAAACAAGGAAGATGAGTGGGGGAGTGTGGGTGTCCTAACTTCCTCCTCCTTCTTCCTGTTATTTCTCCTGCTTCTCTTTTCTCCTTTCTCCATTCTAAAAATTTTATTATGTGTGTGTGTTAAGTGTAGGTGGGAAGGGTTTTGGGGGCTAAGGGTAGCATGGTCCCTCTTTGGGCCTTATGGGCCTTTACTCTCTAAACCAATATAAACCACGTAACACAATTATAAGGATATTTCAGAGTCTAAAAATATTACTATATTCTATTATTATCATAATTATCCTATTTACAGGGATGTTATAGGTTGTATATTTCAGATTTTATCTTTTTAATTTCCTAGATAACACCCTCTCAACTATGATTTTAACCTTTCCGATAATTAGCTCATTTTCTTTTAATTGACAACCAGGGTTTTAAATCTCGGTCACAGTCGCGGTCGTGTTAAGGTTTTCACGGTTACTGAAATTATGGATTCTACGATACGGATTGCGATCATCGCGGCATGAATGCTTCACAATTTCTCACAAAATTATATTAAAATGTTCTGTATCATTATATAATTTATAATAACCTATAATTAATATATTTTTTTTCATCCCAATGAGATATCCAAAGTAAAAAACTAATTAAAGTATTAAAATGAAATTAAATTAGTACATACTAATATATTTAATAAATCCATACATGGTTTAGTGTCTCAACAACATAAATAAATTAATACATACTCATATAGTTAAATAAAGTTCATACATAAATGGTTTATTTGAAGTGCTTAACAGAAAACTACTATTAAATATAAGAAAGTTTAAACAAATTCATTATTTTCAGTCACTGCATTGTAGACAACGTGCATGATCGTAGCCTTCACATTTTGACTATCATCTTGCTCCCCAAAAAAAATCAAACCTCAAGTCTTTATCATAAAACATAACTAATATATATAATTTATGTAAGAAATTACCTCACTAGTCACCACATGGTATTGTTATTACTATCATTTAATTTATTATATTACATATTATGTTTTATTTAGTTTTTATTACTATTATTATTTAGTTATTATATCATATATTATGCTTTATTCAGATTATTGTTATTATTATTATTATTGAGTTTATTATATTATATATAAATAGTTTTTAAACTTTTTTTAATACTATTATTTTTTTTATTATTATTATTACTCTTTAGTTTATTAGCGCACTAGGCTAAAGAGATGGCGCACCAGGGGGACGATTATATGTTATGTTACTGTATAGGTTATGTTTTTAATAAGGTAAAAAAAGCTATTGGACTCAAATTGAGGCCCAACAAATGAAAACAGACAAGAGAAAAAAGAAAAACAACTGTAACCCTAAAACCCAGCCCAAAAGCTAACGCACTATTAGTTAGTGTCGCGGTTGTCGCCCCTATGGAAGGCAACGCAGATAGATGAGTGGGAGGTCAGCTGCAGCAAGGCGAAGGTTGCAGAGGCTGTCCGGCATCGGCGAAGGTCGTCGAGCCTTGTCTGGCAACTTCGAAGGTCGCAGTGCCTTGTCCGACGACGGCGCAAACGGAGGAGTGGTTGCGAAGGCCGCAAATCGCTGCGATTTTCCACTATTTGCCCCTCAAATGGTTCCGCGACGGCTGCGAGATCCAGGCGCTCTGCGACGAGTCTCTCAGGAGCGGCAAGAGGCCGCTCCACTCCACTACCCTGCGATCGGATTCCAAATGTTTTCGGAAAGATTTCTATACCGTGTCTTGTTGCGTTCAGGTAACGTTCGTCGTGGCCGAAATGGCGTTACGTTGCGTCCGATACACGTGATTTTTGTTCTGTCCGTAATATCGGTACGTAACGATAACGCCACGGTCCGATACCGAGATGTTGCGGACGATATTGCCGTTATGCACCGATTTTTAAAACCTTGTTGACAACTAAATCATTTTCAACAAATTGTTATACTCCTTTCTTCTTTATCCCTTTTTGTGCTCAGTTATTTTTCAAGAAAGATATTCCATGGTAAAAAGTATTTTAACATTTCTTTAAAAATTAGCTTGAGTTAAACCCCTCATGGTATAAGGAGTATCCTAATTTGTAAAGGTGTCTATATGGATTGGTTTGTTTAAGGTTTAAAGTAAAATAAATTTTAAATTAAAATAATTTAGTTTATTTGATTTTATTTTAAATAAATAGTTAATCCTGTAACATCCCCTCTTTCTTTTGTTAAAAAAATATAAGATTAGAATTTTATTGCCTATTAATTTTTTGGATGTTAATTAAGCATTTATGTTTATTATTATTTATGAGATTATGCTTATATTTAAACCAAAATAATTGAAATAATTTTATTTAATTATTAGTCATTAAAAAATATCAAAATTTAAATAAACTAGAAATTTTATGTAAATCAAATTTTTAATAATGTTTTAATATTAGAAAAGATTATTTTGTAACAATTTACATATTTATTGTGTGTGTTAAAATATTTAATTGAATTCTTTTAGTTTAGAGGAATATTTTTATGATTTTTTACCTCTTTTGGATACAATATTCTGAACTTTAAATAAATTGTTCCTTTATATTATTAAATTAAGGCTTAAATATGTTTTCAATCCTACAAATATAGGGATATGTCTATTTTAGTCCCCCAAATTAAAAGTCACTATTTTTAGTCCCTCAAAGTCGAAAAATAATTTTTTTAATCCCTCTCCATAGTAGATGCCAAACAGGTAACAAATTCGCAATTTTTTGCTGCTTTTAGCCACCAAAATTTGAAACCACCACAATTTGTGAAAAGGTAAAAAATACGATTGATTTCTGAAAGTTTAAAATTGCCACAAACCACCAAAATTTGATTTTAGATTTTGTAACTTAATTTTTTGCAATTTCTAGCAGTTTTAAACCATAGTCACATAATTCGTGGTACTCTTTGGTACGTGGTACAAGTTCGAATATGTAGTAGGTGATCTTGAAAAGTATTGGTACGTGGGGGGTATACATAGTCGATATGTATCGATACACTATTTAAATTTATAATAAGTTTTAATATATAAATTAGTATTTTGAGTTTTAGTATCTATTTTTATTAAAATATGTTATTTAATAGTATAATTTTTCAATTACAAATTAATTAATAGATTGATTTTATTTTAAGTTTCTACAAACATATAAGTTAACTTATTTTGATTAGTGATTTTATTTTTTAAATTAAAACTTCAATTAGTTATATAACACTTACCAAGAAAGTAATAGACAGATGTAAAAATAATTAATTCTTTAATTTAGATAATGTCAAGCTATATAATGTCATCCCATGTAATATTTAAGATACTTAAAATTAATTATAACAAATTATTTATATTTTGAAACCAGTATTGTAATAAACAAATGATTCGCATATTAAAAAAAATGAAACGGTGGTCATCAGACAACAACAATAAAAAGTCAATTTATATTTTATTTTTAAAATAAAAATTTCAATTACCATTACTACAACTTTTAAACAACGAGTTATAATTGATTAGTGAAACCAACCTTTTTTCAACAGAAATAATTAGCTTTTTCATTTACCAAAATAAATTAATAACTTCTTGAAACTAGCACCTACTCTTTAGAGCCAACAGTGCTCCTTGAAACCAACGTACGAGAACAGTGGTGGACAGATGTAAAACAGTTAGCTTTCTTCTTCCCTCTTTTCTAACCTTCTGTCTTCCACTCTTGTTTTTTCAGTCTTCCAATTTCATTGCGGCTAAGGCTCTCTAGTTAAGTGGAAGGGAACCTTACTTTCAATAATGGGTCGAGTTCAATTAGTCAAGTCGGTAATCCAGGGTATGCTTATAGACTCCTTTCATATATATGCTTGGCATGCGTCTTTGTTAATATAGTTAGATAAATGGACACACAATTTTATTTGGGCGGGGGACATATGTCATAGAAAACTGGTAATTGTGGCATAGAACAAGGTTTGTTCTCCTGTACAGGCAGGTGGTTTAGGCATTCGTCATTTCCGTAGCATTAATAATGCAGTTATGCTAAAACTTAGTTGGAATTCTCTATTCTCTGATTGCCATTGGTCCTCTTTTATGCACTCATATTTTCTGCGTGTTGGCAAGACTTTGACTATGTATGTTAGGTCATCTCTTTGGCCAGGATCGTCCATTTGTTGATATTGCTCGCTCCAATTCTATATGGCAGCTTGGTACTGGTTGCACTATTTATTTCTGGACTGACAAATGGCTTATCAATCCCATTGTTGATTTAGTGAATTTGCCTCCTTCAATGCATTCTAAGCTTTAGTATAAAGTAAGTGAGTTTATTTATCAGAATATATAACGGATTCCTTATTCCTTTGAGGAGCTCTTCCCTGATGTGGCTAATATGATTAGAGATATCCCTATCCCTTTAGTTCCTGAATCGGATCGTGTTGTCTAGTGCCCTATAGACACAGGTACTTTGTCTTTAAAAAGGGCTTATGATTTTTTGCATAATGATCCTCAAATGGTTTCGTGGAGTAAGGTTTTATGGCGTTTATTGCTCCTTCCATCTACATCTTTTCTTGTTTGGAGATATCTGCATGGCAAAGTTCCCACTAATGATATTCTACAGCTTCGAGGTTGCTCTTTTGAGACTTTTGATCATCTATTTCTTTCTTGCCCTTTGGCAATTGTGCTTTGGAATTGGCGAAGCTCCGTTCTTCAGTGTCATATAGATGTTTCTTCAATGCTTGCGTTATTATCTACTATCTCTAAAGCCTCCAATACTCAGCTTCAAGATATTTTTGCTACAGCTATTGTTAACACTATATGGTTCATTTGGATAAGTCGTAACCACACCAGATTTCAGTGTTGCCCTATGTCTAGAAATGGAATCATCAGTAATATTGTAGCAGTAGTCTCCCTTTCTGGTAACTACTCAAAGGGTATCATGCAAAATTCTGTTGTTGACTGATCTATCCTACAGTTATTTCGTGTTTCAAGCCATGCTGCGAGAGCCCCTACTATTAAGGGTGTGTTTGAAAACCAGTTGCGTTCAACGTAACGGCCGTTAAAAAAAAGCTACTCTCACATTACTTCTGCTTTTGTGTCTTGAAACGCGTATTTTTCCGTTGAACGTGGATTCAAACGGTTAACCAAACACACACTAAACAAGTACTCTAGTATCCTCCTCTTAGGGGTTAGACTAAATGCAATTATGATGGGGCAGCTCGAGGTGCCCCTGGACCTGCAGCTTGTGGAGCGTTGTTTAGAGACTCTAATGGTTATTTCTTGTTGTAGACAATCATCACATCTCCATACCCTCACTGTCTTTAGTTTGTTTAACTCTTAATTAAATTATAGAAAATTATAGAAGGATTTCTTAGCAAATAACAAAAAAATTATAGGTTCATAACAATCAGTCCTAACGTGGAAAAGTGGAATACACATGGCACTATACTACTGAGACACGTGTATAAGGTTCCAAACCCATAAAAAAAACGAGGTACCAAAGTAATCACCTCTTTTATTTGAGAGTGATAATATTTAAACATTTTATAATTTTAAACACCTCATCAACACTTTTCGTTTTTGTATATCTCTTTTCTGGCCAAAACTACCATGGACCAGCTTCTTAAGTGGTTCATTGTGAACCATTTTTATTAACCGTTGGATTCATCCGATACTTAGAGTTGCACTCTACACTCATCACACTGGATTTTTTCATCCCCAACCCTTTCTCTCTCCACCCTTCACTGTTAACACCGTTTACTCTCCCTTTCTCCCTCTTCTTCATTCTCATTATCACCATCAACACCTTCACTGTTAACAGCCATGGTTTCACAGCCACCACCGAGATCGAAACCAGATCCGATAGCCAAGATCGAGGGACACGATGGCATCTTTTACGGCAAACGCGTCTTCCACCATTGACTTCCTCGTCGAGATCGAAGCCTTTATGGATGCGAAACGAGAAGAACAGTGTGCATCGTCGGTTTTGGATCTCATCAGTGTCACACGCTTACACGGCAACGACTTTGTGGCTCTGTCGGAGGCGAATGACGGAGAAATTGTCGAGCCTGAACGTGAGTTTGACGCTATGGTCCCTGTTGACGACGAGGTTGAGGATTGTGCCAAGGATTCGGAGGAGGACATCCTTGGACGCGGAGGGTGAACCGACAACGGGAACAACGGTGTCATCGGGGAAGAGGTTTCCAATTGCGGTGGATGACGACAATGACAAAAACGATCAAAACTTGTGTTCTCGCGGTGGTTGCTTTGTTGATTCGTTAAGCTTTTTCTCGAATCCATTGTAAAGTCATGTAAAGTTTATTCCTTTTCTCGTAAATCTGTTTCTGGGTTTGGTTTTTGAGCCTTGAGTTTCACTGCTAAGGATTCAAATGTGCATTTGTGCAGTAATAGAAAGATGAGAATGCGATGAGAGTACTCTCTTTTTAATCAATCAAGCTATGAATTTTCCAACTTTTGAGATTTTTTTACATTTCCCTTTGGTTGTTGTTGTGTTGATGATTATGTTGAATGCACTTTCAGTTAAATTTATCAATTTTAATGTTTATGTTGCATTTCCTGGAATGGCCCCAATGTGGTGTTTTAAGGGTAATTTGTCAAAGAGAGGATGGTGGTCAGTGGCAAGGAAAAAATTAAAAAAAAAATGTCGTCACCCGGAAATCACCTCTAGCGACAACGAATGGTGGTCGGAACTGGGAAGGTTGCTGGGAGAGGTTGGGGGTAGAATTAATCTAGTGTGGATAGTATACATTGTAATCGTATGGATAAGATGAATCCAACGGTTAATAAAAATGGTTCACAATGAACCACTTAAGAAGCTAGTCCACCATAGTTTTGGCCCTCTTTTCTTATCACATCATATTATTTATAATATTTATATTTTTCTTTCTCTCACTAAGTATTGAATAAATTTTTGGGTGTTCAAATATATTTTTCATTTATTAAAAGTGCATTTTTTTTTTTTTCAAAGGAGCAAATAGTACTAGCTGGTGGTTGATGACACGCACCATGTGCAATCTCCATAAAGGAGTAGATAATTTAGATTCAAATAATTCTTCAAAGAAAAAAATTAGTAGACTTCATGGCCCAATGGATAAGGCGCTGGTCTACGGAACCAGAGATTCTGGGTTCGATCCCCAGTGAAGTCGTTTTCGTTTCTCCACATTTATTTTTTATTTTTTTATTTTACAAATTTGAAAACTATTTTTAAAACAGTAAACAAACAGGCCTTATTATTTCTCTTTTCAAGTCTTTTTTAATTGGTTGCCACGTAATGTCGAATAGCACACCCTTGGAGTCGGTCATGACTTCATTTCTGCCTCAACAAAGGAAATTTTTTAATTGGTTGCCACGTATGTGCCCTTTTATTTTTAGGTAACATGAGAAGAATTTAAATAATTAATTTATAATGTAATACTATTTCAAAAAGGAAATTACAGGGAAAAAAAATTAGAGAGTATGTAATTACAGTGTATCACTAGCAATTAAAGAGTAAAATGGGTAAAAAATTGTGTATTGTGTATACTAAAAGTTGGTATCGCTTTATGTAGTATTTAATTCATATTATTTTATATACCAAAAAAATTAAATGTACCAAAAAAAAATTCATATTATTTTCTTTATATAATTTTACTATAAAAATGTTTCATTAAGACATTCCAAATGAAATATATATATATATATATATATATATATATATATATATATATTATTATATTAAAAATATTTTTCACCCAACACATCTAAAATTTAAGCTTATTTCATATAATCAATCATAATAATAATGATTTATTATCAAAAAAATTTATAATTAATTAATACACATTTAGAGTTTGTTTTGGATTAGGAGTAAAATGAAATAAAGAAGAAAGAAATAAGAATAGAAATAGAAGAGAAAAAAAATGGAAAAAAAATTGTTATTTGTATAGAAAGAAATAGAGAATTTCTCACCGTTTATTTAGATGAATAAAAAAAAAGTGGAAAGAAATAAATAATTATATTACAAATATTTTACACTAATCAAAAAATACTAATTTTTACTTCATTATTTTTCTTAACATAAAAAATATTTATTATATTTATAAACAAATGTTATAAAAAATATTTAATTTAAGAAGAAAAAAGTAAACAAGAGAGGGGAGATTATTTTCCTCGTATTTCTTGTCAATTTAGGGAAAAGTGTTTTTTATGGGTCGCATAGAAGGTTTATACTAGGGTGAACCACCTACTAAGTGATTCATGGTGAACCAAATTAAATGATTTGTTATAGTAGGTCTTTTTGATTTGTTAGATGTAATTTCTTATTTATTATTTAGTCCCTATAACTTTCTATTTTCACGTTTTATCCCTTTGTTAATCTATTTTAGGGTTCTATTGGTAAAGTTGGACATCTATTTCCCTTCTAAATAAGACATATGTATAAACTTATTATTTGTATTTTAGTTAAATCAAATATTTATAATATTTTGTTGATAAAATAGTAATATGTAAATATTAACTAAAAATATATCAATTACAATCAATTTTTGTGAATCTTCCATGCTTTTGACCAAATGCCCTTTCTAATTCTTTGTGGACCACCAAATTTCACTCATTTCTCACAACAATTTCGTCTCCTCTTTTTCTAATTCACATGTTGCACACTCCATAGCAACACATTACGAAATTTCAATCATAATTGTTAATCTCACATACTAAGCAAACCTTAGACTCACACACGAAGCGAAACAAAAGAAATGGAAAATGACCCTATTGTGGCAAATTTTTTGTCTTACCCTGGTAATAGGGAAAATAGAGCATCATATTCAAAACCTCTAAAAATGAATCAAACACGAATTGATTATTTGAATATCCATTATAAAAAAATGAATAAAAAATCATGCGACTGATCAAGCAATTGAAATTAAGATTGAATTGGAAAATGAAGAGAGGGGAGAGACATATCGATGGAGAAATATATCTGCAGTTTGAAAGAGTTCACAATGAAAAAAAAAAAAAAAGGAGTTAAAGCATTGAGGCACATGAGAGATCCATTTTTGGTGTCTTTGAGGACGAGCTTGTGTTGTGGGTGAGATTTGTAATGGGTTAGGACAAGGGAGATTTGGGAAATCGCCATTGCGATGTTGCTAGTGCCGACATCGATGATGGAGATCTGAGTGGCATTGGTAACAAGCTTTGGCATGGGAGGAGCCTCATTATGGATCTAGAACTTATTAAGCAAGATGTCAATGCCTTCAATGAGGGTGAGGAGGATGTCATTGAACATGGTGGAGCGGGCAGAGGTGGCAAGGCCCTAACTCATGGAGAGGAAGTCTCTGATGGTAGGGCCAACGAAGAGAATTTCAGAGGTCGTCCTTGGTAGACCACGATGCAATAGAAGTGGAGAAAAGACTATCCATCAATTTTAGTTACATATGTAAGGATTATTTTGTAATTAATAAATTTTAAAGGCGTCAGGTAATAAATAAATAAATCTAACCATCCATTAAAAAATTATTATATCTAATGGCTTATATTAGTGGTGCACTTATAGGTGGTTTTACCCTAGAATTCACCCTCACAAAAATAAATTTTCTCATTTTTTTTCTCCTCTTTAACAATGAAAATTAATATTTTTATCCTATCTCTATCTTTCCTATTTCCTTCCATTCCATTTATATCTAAAGGGGTTAAAGTGTAACAATGTAACCATAGTTAATGGTGTTAGAAAAACATACTTTTGATATTAATATGAGAATATGTTGATATTAGATTAAACCAAATATTGTTAGATTGAAAGAGAAGAATAACACTTATGGGAAAATATTGACATGGCAAAATAATGCCAAATAAATTGTTATGGCAACATAATAGCATAAGTTTGAGAATTTATACATTATAAATAGGCAAATATTATAGTTTATTTAATTTAAATGTGAACAAGGATATTAGGGACAATTATTTTTCTTTGCAACTGATCAATATAATTAACATATATAATTTTAAACCCTTATTAATGTTGGATTCAAAAGATCAAAAGTAGAGTTTTATGAAGATCCAAAGTTAATAGTATGTATAGGTATTAAAATATTACTTTATCTTCTAAAGTCTTAAAATCAATAATAGTGTTCAAAATTTACTATTAATGACACTAGAGTAGAGGTTACATATTAACGGGAAAAAAAACTTTAATTATGTAAAAATCACTTATAAATGTTCATCATTAGTAAATAATTAGTAAACAATTTACCATCATCAAAATGACTTCATGGCCCAATGGATAAGGCGCTGGTCTACGGAACCAGAGATTCTTGGTTCGATCCCCAGTGAAGTCGTTCAACTCTGCCAACACCAGTTATGTTCCTTTTAAATTTTTCTTTATTGGTTGTTGCACAATTACAGTTATTCCCTCTTAGTTAATGTGAGAAAACAACCCCTGAAAATTTGTAACGAGAGCCTTTCTATTTCTTGGGCAGTTCCTGTTTGAAGAAAAAGTTAAATTCATAGTTAGAATAGTAAACAAATGCGTCTCGTTAAGCTGTAATAATTTACTTTCACATAAGCAGCATCAGTGATTGAACACAACTAGAGTATACAGTATAAAGCAACAGCATTCTCCTATGCTGCATTCTATCACTAACAAGAATAGAAAATAGTTATAAAAGAACATTGTAGTGTTCATTTACACTCTTGGAGAATATCACATAGATGCTTAAGGGTGTTGGAGAAATTTCCCAAGCTTGCTATGAGCTTGTCCCCTTGGTGTCTTGTTAAGTCAGTATGGGAGTCCTCTACATTTTGTGAGCCACCTCCCTTGTAGTCTGCCACTGATTCAGTAGCAATTGCTTCAATCTCTACTGCCAAATCTTGCAATTTCAGAGTCAATGTTTCCTCATTTTCTTCCCTGCTAATTGTTATCTTTTCTGCACCGATCGGCTTTGGCCTTTCGATATGCTGGTTTTCATGAAGCTCTACTTTGCCAAGGCTCTTTGGTGGCATCACCAAGTGCTTTGGAGGCCTTTCTGCAGTACCTTTCAACTTGGGTCTTGATTCTAGGAAGTCTTTCAAATATTCGTCTTCTGAATGATCATTCTCAGGCCCTTCTTCATGGCTATCCTCAGGCCTTTGTTCATAACATTTCTTAGGCTTTTGAACCCGGTGTCTCGATCTATTTCGTTGCCCTTTTCTTTTGGACCCTATTCATTGAATTCACAAAAATTCATCAGTTGAAAAGTTCTAAGCAGTAAAGGGACAATGAAATACAAGTTACATGATAATACTCCAAACGGGATTAAACAACTTAGTTTCATTCATTTCCTTTACAGCCAACATAAATCCAAGCCTAGCTTTCTTCAATGCAGATATGTTCAATGATGCAACCAGCTCCTATGCCGTTGAGGCCTATGTGGCGTCATCTTCCATGCAAGGGCAAGGAGCTTGCACCACAGCCTTCCTGCTTGCAGACCCAGTTACCCATGCAAGGAGTTAGTGCAACCCGTCAGGGCACCCGAGTCAATGAATTTATTTTCCCATCTTTTTATTGTCAAGATGGCCTTCTCAATCCATTTTCAGAATAGGGCCAACCCCATCATGATTTTCACAAGGCAGAGTGGTTCAACTCGCTTTACAACTCTAATTCTGAAGTCCATTTCAAACCTAAAACTATAAAAATATACAGCTTATAGTTCTACATCTTAAATGACTAATTAAATTCCATAATTTGTTCATTACCTTTTGCTAAGCAAGAGAGAAATCAGAATGTAAGCAAGTTTATAATTAAATAGTAACACCAATAATAGACTTCCATTATTTTTTTTGTATTCAGCAACACCACCATCTGGCAAATATGTGTGTCCTTTAAAGCTCAACCAAAGTTTGCATAATGCAAGTTCAGGTAAATATAATTAAGTTGTATGAATGCTTAGTGGGAAGCCTCCTCCTCAATCTCCCCATCCTATGCTATCACAAAACAACTCACCCAGATTATGGCCACAAAGACACAAACAAGTTCAATTAGATGTTCCTACTAGGACCACAACCACAAGTCATTGCTATCAGCCAAAGCATAAATTCCACATTTCACAGCTCCATATCTAAATGCATTGAATAAAACTACTTAATCAATCAATAACCACAATATAGATTGCAGCTACATTTCACAGCTCCATGGTTATGCATCGAATAAAACTACTTAATCAATCAATAACAACCACAATAAAGATTGCAGCTAACATATTCACACCAATGTGTATCAAAAACGAGAACAAGAACAAAGGCACAAAATAAAACTACACAATTAAGAAGCAACCTTAGAGCTAGATACAACAAATCAAATGAATAAACAATCTTGAACACAGTATATAAGGTCTGTTGGCTCAACATACAACAAGTTTGACTCTCCAATCAAAATAAAAGCAAAAAAAGGAAAACAAAATTTGAAACGGGTAGGTTAAAGCCTCTTCATTCGAAAGTTAGTATCTGAATTTACAAAAATATTATTTTAGTTCTTAAAATTATTAAATTTTAGTAAAATTACAATAATAAACACTAAATTAACGGTAATTTCAAGGGCTAAAATTTGAGTTTAATTTTCATGCATAGTAAATGTAAGGATGTTTAAATTGTCAATCAATTAAGAATCACCTAGATAACTACTACAATAGTGAACGATGTTATCATACTTTAACATTTTATAACTCTAAACGGTTAGTCAACCGGAGCAAGACAGGGTCTCGCATCTAACAAGCCGCAGTTACAAACCCTCATCGTCTCCTTAGTAAACGTAAGGTAAGTACACCTCTTTAAGCATTTTTTGAGTTCGGAGGCTTTTCCTGTCTTAGACCGAAGCACCATCTCCTACCCGTAAATTTTTCTCTACCCAAAAAAAATACTTAACATTTTATAATTTGATTTTCTACACACTTAATCCACTCTAATAAAATTGTTAAAATATTTATAGTTTCAGAAATTAAATTAACCTTAGTATTTGGCGTATCACTCTTCTTAAATTAACAACGACACAAAGTCAACAGAAACACCACTAAAAATCGACGAGCCAAGCCAAACACATCAAAACGGTGCGTACCGATTTCCACGGTGGCGTCACGCGCCTCGTTCCCCTCTTCTTCGTCATCGCTCTCGTGATCCACCATCCCCCGCTCCTCACGCGCCCTCACAACGCGCTCGATGGCCTCGAACAACTCGCGGTCGAAGCCCCGCGGCAGCGCGCGCCTCGCTCCCCTGGCGCCGTCGTAGTCGGCGAGCAGCGCGCGCCACTTGCGGCGGCACTGCGCGAGGCTCCGCCGCACGTCCAGGGCGGCGCAGTTCTCGGCGATGATGTTCCACTGCTGGTACGAGGACAGCGCGACGGAGCAGTCCGCCTCCACCGCCGCGACCTCGTTCACCAGAATCAGCGACTCCGTCACGCTCCAGTCCGGCTCCGCTTGCGAGCGCGTGCGCCGGAACGCGCTCCCGGAAACGGAATCGGTGATGACGTCATCGTCGTTCTCCTTCATTCCTCCTCGCCTCGATTTGTTCCAATGTGGAAACCTCGAAGGAATCTCATCTCCACCAGAAGGAGGTGCATTTGTGGCATTAGCACTAACCATGTCCGAAACCCTCGCTACGATTCTCGCTCAAACGTCGACGTATTGTTAACTCGTTAGGCTTTTAATTTTCTTTTTTATGTTTTTTTTTTTATAAATGTTTTTTCTGCATCTAACATTTGTACTACAGAAAGAGAAAGAAAGGAAAGAAGTAAGAGACGTGTAATAAATAATGTAACAGAGAGATGATTACTGTTGGATGAATTATTATTACATGAATAGTTGTATGTATAATTTTAAAATTTGAACCGGTGATCGATCCAGTTAGGTACTGAGTTAACGGATGACTAGTTAAATCATTGGATCACTAGATCTAGATGAATCGTATGACCCAATAAAAATGACTTACTAATAATTAAATTTATGTATATATATTATTTTTATCACACTTTTATTAAATAGCTTTGTTGGTGTAGTGGTAAGATGTGATGTGTTGTTTACGGCTTCAAGTAACAAGCTTCATGCCCCAGTCTATGCAACATTTCCCAAGCCAAAATGCCAATCAATGCAGCACAACTATGGTTCGCTAGTCCAACCAAAAACCCAGCCGGATCGCACTGGGCCAAAGACATGCTCGATCCGATAACTAGACCTAATTGGTTGGTCCACTGATTTTCAGTTCGATCGGTTGGTTTGGTCCGATTTTTAAAATTAGGGTAAATATGTTTTTAGTCCCTCATTTTATCTTGATCTTTGTTTTTAGTCCTTGATAAAAAAATTTACTGTTTTTAATCCCTGATAAATTGCTCTGTTCTGTTTTTAGTCCCTGATAAATTGCTCTATTCTGTTTTTAGTCCTTGACGTTAATTTCAACGGTTAAGTGATGACATAGAAGACATAAATTGTGTACATGAAAACTTCCTAATTAAGTTTCTAGTGACTTTTAACTGCTACAAATTTTTTGGCAGTCAGAAATGTTTACTTTTGTAACATTTCTTGTGATTTTAGAAAATCTGGTATTCGAGATTTTGATTTTTTTTATTACTTTTAACATTTATGACAGTTTTAGTTTGCCAGAAATTTTGTAGTAGTTAAAAAGTGCTAGAAACTTAAACAGAAAATTTTCAAGCACAATTATGTTCCTCACGACATCACTTAACAATTAAAATTAATGTCAGGGACTAAAAACAAAAAAAAAAACAATTTTTGAGGGACTAAAAACATAGAAAAAAATTATGAGGGACTAAAAACAGAAATTTAGATAAAATGAGAGACCAAAAACATATTTTACCCTTAAAACTATGGTTATATGATAATATATCATTGTTTTTTTTTTTTGTTGAATAGTTAGGCTTTTTTGGTAGAGACTATTTACTTACATGAAACAATCTTGTTGAGTCAGATATGACTATGATAAGTTTTTAATATTATATATAAGAATGATACGCGAGTATTATATATTTTTAATTACTAATATGAAAATTTTATATTTTTAAATGTAAAATTTTTTATTTGAATTTGTATATTATTAAATATTAAATATAAGGACGTTTATTTATTCTTGAAATGAAATATTTTAAGATGTAATTAAGTGAGAAAAAAAATTAAAAAGGTATGTTTGGTTTAGAAAAGAAAGTAAAAAAAAAAAAAGGAAAAAGAAAGAGAGAAGAAGAGAAGAAAAGAAGAAAAGGAGTAGAAAATGGATGAAAAGTGAGATGATTTTTAGATTATTTGTTAAGAAAGAAAAAGAAATTAAGAAAAGAAAACATGTGTGTGAGAGAGAGAGAGAGATAAATAAGATGTGTGAGATAAATAGGGTATTTTTGTAATTGCATAAAAAAAAAGTTAGGTATGCTCTTTTTTGCCCAAATTAGGTAGATATCTATAATGCCTGAGGGGTTTGACTAAAGTGAAGTTAGAACAAGTGAGACACCGGTGAGAAAGTAGTGGTTTACCTGCTGCAGCAGGTTACCCACCAATGAAAAAGTGGATTTTTACCTGCTACCACCGGAAGAAGAAAAAATTAAAAAAAAATTATTTTGGTAGTAGGTGAAAAACCTGCTACAACAGGTAAAATCCACTTTTTTATTGGTGAATAACCTACTACAGCAGGTAAAATAATACTTTCTCACCGGTGTCTCACCTATCTAAACTTCACCTTAGCCTAACCCATGCCTGAGACCCACACCAAAATGTTTCATTCCTTCCTTTCATGATCACTTTCAAACAAAGACGGGTGCTAGCGTGCGAAAGCACCCCAAGTTATGTACCGTGCGAAACTATTGTTTCGCAAATGATGCACGGTGAGAGAGTTATTTTTAACCCTTCGATCATTTAAAATTTTAATCTATGGCTGGAAGTTTTTTTTCTTTTTTCTTTTTCTTTTTTTTCTTTTTCTTTCTCTCTTTCCTAATTTACCTTTTTTCTTCTTCCTCCGTCTCCTGCTCTCACCCTCCAGCTCCAAAACTTTATACTTTCACAAAAAAAAAATCTTTGGATGTTAGCTTTACTCACATGAAATTATTGTCCTTGCTTTTGCTTTGATCGTATGTTATTATCTAATTTCTGATTATTTTTGCTTGTTTATTGCAAATTCATTGCTTTGATGTTGAGAAACTGCATCTGCATCTAATGTATGAAGGAAAGTATAAACATGAGTTTCAAGTTAACATTTTTTTTTTTTGCCTTCCTTTCTGGTTGAATATGTGGAGACAAGAATTCCCACCACAAACATGAATCGAATCACCATTGAACCTGCAACAAGAAAAAAAAAAAAAAGCCACCAGTGAAACAAAAGGAAACAAGAGAGAAAGAAAATCAAATTAAAAAGGAGCATAATTGCCATTAATGGTGCAGAAAGACCGAAAACGCACACTCCGTCACCATCGAACGCAAATACACCACCACCGGAGGAATTACACAAGCCACCTGCACATCATCGTTTCGGCGTTGCAGACAACGGTGGTGTGACCCACAGAACCTCTCTTATTTATTATTCTGATAAGCACCCACTGTATTTAACCCCAAATCGTCACCCAATCGCCACACGGAAGTGGTAGAACAAGATCAGATCAGGTAAAAAAAAAACTCAAATCTGGAATCGCGATTTGACATGAACGCAGCCATTGCAGAAAACGTGAACACAACCATTATGCCTTACATTTACATCCCATGATTGCGAAAAACGTGGAAAAAAAAACACACGAATCAGATCAGGACACAGGTAGAACAGAATGAAAAGGGAAAACATTGTTGCAGAGTAAAAGGAAAAGAAAAAAAAATTACAGTGGAACATGAAAGGGTTTCGTGAAGATGAACAGTTTCATGACCTTTGAGGCTACGCCGGATTGAAGTGACGAGTGGGTGGCGGAGGCCGGAGTTGGGGAGATGAAGGGGGAGAGAAGGGACAGAGAAAGAAAGAGGGGTAAATTAGGAAAGAGAGAAAGAAAAGTAAAAAAAGAAAAAGAAAAAAGGAAAAAAAATCAGCCATTGATTAAAAACCTAAAAGATCCAACGGTTAAAAATTAATTTCATACGGTACATGATTCGCGAAACAATAGTTTCGCACGGTGCATGACATGGGGTGCTTTCGTACGCTAGCACCCGTCGGATAGGACATCAAAAACACCCTTCTCTATCTTCTCTTTCTCCTTTCATTGTCTTTCACCCTATCAAACAAAGGCTAAATGAGAGCAAGATGATAAGTGATATATTTTCATTCATGTGATTATAATTACAATTACAATATATTGCAACAACTTTGCATCATTACCTTTCATGGCAAGAAAGTAAATCATTGTTTATGGTCTTCAAGGAGTACCATGAAAAAACGTTACGTTTAATTTTACATAATTGTAAACCTAATGTTTTGAGGCATTATCTAATAAAAGGTGGAAACAGGCCATGGATATTGAGATGGAGGCATTAGAGAAGAATATGACATGGGAGTTAGTTACTTTACTAGAAAGAAATAAGCAATTAGTTGCAAGTGGATATATACAATGGAGTACAAAGCAATGTTAGTAGCAAAAGGGTTCACTTTAAATTATTATGATTGATCTTTAAACTTTAACTTTTTTGTAAATAGACACATTGAACTTTAATACCAATCCAACATTTTTTTTTAAAAAAATATCCATTTTATAACTAGTTTTTTTTTATCAAGTTATTTATCTTAAATGTTACTCATTCATTTTTTTTGTTTTTGTTGTTGTTAGAATTCATTTTTTCATATTTAAAATATAATAAAGAATATGTAAAAGGGAAAATAATAAAATTAATCAAAAAAGTTTTTATTTGATTTTAATTATAAATTTCATTATGTTTTAATGGGCAAGTTCTACGATGAGCCAACAAGTATATGGTTTACCAGTGAACTATCATATTTTTACATAAAACAAATGTGAACCACGATTGAGGACGTTAATTACTGTCGTTAGATTTATTTAAATTTAAATCATATCAACGGTGGAGATGAAATTTATTTTATTTTGATTTAAAATAAGTTTGAATATTGAATAAAATTTTTTAACCCTCGGGACATAATAGGTATTCGAAGACCACTTGGTCTGAGGTCTAACCACTTGGTCCGAGGTCTAGCCACTTGGTCCGAGACTTGTTTGCCTTGGCTTCAGCTTCTCGCACTGTCTTCTTCTTTTCCTCCGTGAACCTCTATACATCATCCCGTTTCACTGCATCGCGGAAATCGCAGTTCTGCTTAATGTTCCTCCGGCAACCTTGGATTTTTCCATAACCCAAAAGTTTCTCTTCCCGTTGACAACATACTCTCTTTCAGAATTTGTATACTTATGCTTCTCGAACCCAGTTGATATGTTTGCTCCCTTTTGTTTGATAAGTTTACTGTTTCCATAGAAATAAAGTGGTGTTTTGTGTGTTTCCCTTTCTTCTTAGAAAATCGGTTTTAAAAAATTGAACGTGGAGGCGGCTACGGTTGTGCAATCAAAGGGAGAAGGTTCAAATTTTAGATTTTTTTTCTTTATCCCTTATTTCCTGACACGATATCAAGAACTCTTCACAACCGCAAATCCGGAGATGGCAGCAATTGCGGCAACGCGATGGCCACATCCACAATACCCATTTCTTTTTTTATTCTTCTTCTGTGTTGGGACTTAGGTGACAAAGAAGGAGGGGACATGGTTTGAAGGAAGGGGGCAACGGAGGCGGTGAGTGGCGACTTTGGGGTCTCGATTTGGAAAAGGAAAGAGATCTCACGGGAAGAGAATCACTAATTAATAATATTCAAAATGTTTTAATCTTTTATTCATCTTAATCCTTTAATTATTTAAGGTTAACAAGTATTGATTAATAATTATTAAAAAGTAGTCCGTTTTATCTTAGGCTTGGCTGCATAAAAAGTTTAATACTCTTGGGATTTTACAGGGATTCAATAGTCATTTTACATTTTACAAAGAGGATATATCAGTCATTTTATATTTTAAAAAAAAATTGATTAAAAAATAAACTACTGTAGCTATTCAATTTGGTAGACCACAGGTGCACCATTTGATCGACTTCTCCACGGTAGAATCCGCCGTTTTAATGTTTGGAAAAGTGTTTTATAAAAATAAAACTAATAAATAGTTGAGATTAACTAAATAAATAAATAGTTGAATTTCTTCTTTGTTAGTAATTTAACTTCAATCTAATATAATAGATTATTTATGAAAGGGCTAAACTTTAATAATAGATTATTTAATAATTATAACAAATTCGGTAACATTGATACAAGAAACATGGCTCACGAAACATATATAAAGCCTCCACCCTCCAACAAAGTCATTCCACCACATACATATTAAGCACCCCACTTAAGTTACACAACAAAACGCCATAAACAAAGTTATTTTTAAAGCCCAAAAAGGCATTTTGGAAAAGATCTCCACAAAAGACCACTAAAGGACACGAACACCAATATCAATCTCTAATCTACGATAGAATCACACCAGACCTCTTTCTTCAGTAACTCAACCACCCTTCCTTTATTACCAATTCATGATAACTCTAAAAAATGTATTTGGGAAAGTTTTATTACATGAATTGTGTGTCTGCTAAAAATTGGCACGTGCCTTCATCAAATAAACCCTTCAAACTTGATGCCTTGTAATGCCCACCGGTTATTTGTGAAAATGACAGAATAATTATTATCCCTTTTCCACCCTTTATCTCGTAACAAAAATCCCTGCACCAACTAGCCACACCAGCAACTCTCATGTCTATTTGTAATAATTGATTAAGGTGAAATTGATTGAGGTGAAATTGAAATTTAGGTGTCTATGTGTAAAAATAGGTAAAATTTAAGGATTAATTCAAACAAAATTAAAGTTTATGTTATCTATTTGTAAAAGAGATAAAGTTCAATGATCAATTAGAATAAAATTAAAATTTAGAATGTCTATTTATAAAAAGAGTAAAGTTTAAGGAATCCACATACTTTTTCCCCTAATTTTTTATACATACAAATAAGCTCTCTCTCCAAATTTAGCCATGCATTGCACGGGTTTCTTTAATGTTTATTTTTTTAAATTGCCTAGATACTTAGTATAGGGCACTTTCTACGGTCGACCTATGACCCGTGAGGAAGTTCTTTAATGCCATTGGATTTAAAGGAAAAAATTCAATGGTTCAGATTATTTATGTTATTATTTTTTAAAGATAATTTTTTTATGTGAAATGATGAATTGACCTCTTTAACCTTAATATATGAAATTGGCTGGCTGTATCGAGCAAAGCTTGTATAGACACGGACTCTGACTGTTGAACATATCCAATATTATTGTGACAGCACATTGAAATCTTAGGAAAAAAAAAAAAATATTTATTTTCAATCTCTCACCTCAAACAGTGAACCTACGTTTGCCCTCCTTCCCTGTTGACTTGTTTCTTCCCCACCTCAACTTTGTGGTTGCTGGCAAGCTAACCACATGAAGTCAAAGGTCATTGCGTCGCAACTCTCGAGCATGCGATGTGGAGTGCATTACGTCCTCTGGAATTCAAATTTATGTTCCAATTGTTATTTGAAATCAGATAAACTTCCAGTAGCTCCATCAATTGCTTGAGCCCAACTCAGACACCACCTCTATTACTCATTTGTTTATGTTTTGTCATTAACCAGTTACAGTTTATCCTTGTACATTTTTATCAATTTCACTTACCAAGAAGAAATTTTGAAGTAACCAAGTCCTTATTTTCTGTTAATGAAAAAATAAAAAAGGAAACAAGAAACATATAAAGAATGTGCAGCAAGCATTGAAACTATTAGCAAATCAAGTTGTTATAAGAATTTTTTTTGTAAATAAAAAAAAATAAACGGACCATCAAGATCCGTTTGATTTGCTAAAAAATAAAGGACAATACAACACAAAAACATTTGTTACATATTTGATTGCAAAATTGTACCTCACTAAATTACAGGACAACTTTTTGTCCCGTAACCTACTAACTTGAATTTATCTTTCTATGCATGCATTCAAAATTGGAAGGATGAAAAGTTTTTGTTTAGTTATATATTATATAATATTTATATTATATTATATATTATATATATATATATATATTAAAATATATAATAATATTAATATTTTATATTATATAATAATAATATATAATAAAATATTTAATATTTTATAATATATAATAATAAAAAATTAATTGTGTTAAGATAATTATTATTAAAAAATATATTATAGTAAATTTTATATTATTTTACTTGTACTGTCCTTCGTCCATCAAACGAACCCGAATGAAGCAATGACAAATTGACAATAGACACCAACGTTTTTCATGATTTCACATCTTCCAATATTCAAATGTTAGTTTCACTGTTGTTCAACATTTATCATTTCCATATGTCCTTCCTCAGTGATCTGTGAAGAGATGTCTCGGAGGCACAAGGAAGGCGGGTCGTCCTGAGTGGCAATGTCTTAATGGCGAAAGAGACACAAGAGTAAGAAAGGGCGAGACCGAGACATCTCCTTTCCCTTTCTTTCGTATCAGAGAAATTGAGGGAGATGAAATAATACTTTTTTAACCAACAATCCTAGCCCACCAACATGGCGTCTAGTTAGGTTAAACGCATCTTAGGAAGTAATGGTATCTTAATTGTTCTTTTGTAAATTGTTTTGCCATTAATAATCTTTGTAATACTCTAGAATATAAATAAATATATTCTGCTGAGTGAAGAAATACACTCAAAACACATTAAAAAAACTATGATTTTTCATTTTCTCACGGTACCCTTAACCGTGCAATGTAGGTAAATACTACGACCAATTGATCGATATAGGGAAAAAGAAGAGTTTAAGAAAAGAATATTGATAATGGTATAACTAAGTTTATTACCATGTAAAAGTTTCCAGTACAATATTAGTATTTAGTGTGGGAAACCTGCATTCATTTTTATAATAATTCATTCCATTCCCTCTATTGTAAAAGAGCACAATAAAACTCATAACACAGCTCTACTTTTCAACTATCAGTTTTACGACGAATTCTAGGATGAACAAGGAGGTCAAGTGATTTATGGTAGACCATTTTTGTTCATCCTTAGATTCATCTGATGTCTATGATAATAGGATGGAGTACCTGCACCAAATTATTTTTCTTTTTTATTCTTATTTTTTTTTCTTTCTCCCTCAACACCCACGCCTGCTCCCTCGGCAACGGCGAGTACCTCGACGGCCTCCTACCCATCACCGGCAACGAGCACATCCTCTGTAACATCATAAGAACCTTCAAGCGGCCTCAATCCACGTATGTTACGCCATACTTTCCGCAAAGGAGTGATTCTGTGTGATGAAGAGTTGAGTAAGAGGACACGAGTCGGTTCTCCTGCACGAGGCATCATGCAAATCCGAAAAGGGAAGAGAAGGGGTTCGCACGGACCCGTTGGGGGGAGCCGGAAGTTGCAAGAGCGGTGGCCATTCGAAGGGGTTTGCACGTGCGTTTGCAAGAACGGTTCATCTGATGATAATTAAAATGAAAAGGAGAAGGGATTGGAACCTGGAAAGTTTGATTCTTGCGGAGAAGCGCGTTTGCTTGGGTGTAGAAGTTGGCAGGAGCATGGCGTCGGAGCGGTCCTTCAGCGAGCCGCCGTCGCCGGCGGAGACGCAGAGGAGCAGGCGTGGGGGTTGAGGGAGAAAGAAGAAAAAAAAGTAAGAGAAATAAAGAAAAATAATTTGGTGCAGAGAGTCCATCCTATTATTGTGGACATCAGATGAATCTAAAGGTGGACAAAAATGGTCCACCATAAATCGCTTGACATCCTTGTCCACCCTAGAATTCGTCCAGTTTTAAAGACAAACAACTTACAATACTACAATTTCTAAAGTGTTTACGGCACCTTTTCTATACTACAAAATAACCTACGAAGTATGTAACTCCATGTAATCAAATTGCTCTTTGTTCTTGCCTGCTGAAGCTTCAAGTTTTTGTCCCGGAGCAGAACCATAAGCCCAACAAACAGCAAGAAAGTAAAAGTAGTTAATTATACTTAAGCAACTGAGCAGTGCATAATAGTAATTCAGATGGCCCCTGTTAATGTTAGTTGATAACCAGCTCTCGTTCCCTCCTACACTAGTGACCTTGTCCACAATGCTCACCAACACACTTCCCACTACATTAGCAGCAGCTAGTTCAAGAGTGACAAGAGCCATTGCAAAACTAGACATGGACTTGGGAATATAAGTGTAGAAAAACTCAAGCTGCCCAACTGGGTTGAAAGCCTCAGCTATTCCAAGCAAAACAAACTCAGGAACTAGCCATAAAACTGACATGTGAATTACAGCATTAGGTTGGTCCTCAAAGCCTTCTTCAGTGGCCACATTTCATCTCATAGTTTCAACTATAGCTGATGTTGCCTTAGCTGCACATACAAACAATAATCCTATCCCTATTCGAGTTTTGCAACTGAATCCTTTAGGCAAGCCTGTGTATTTTGCTAGCATAGGTACCATTATGCGGTCATAAAAGGGAATGATTATTGATGCGGTGATTACAATGATAAGACCAAAGGATCCTGCAGGCATCTTGAAATTGCCTATATTCTGTTGAGTGAAGAAATACACTCAAAACACATTAAAAAACTATGATTTTTCATTTTCTCACGGTACCCTTAACCGTGCAATGTAGGTAAATACTACGACCAATTGATCGATATAGGGGAAAAGAAGAGTTTAAGAAAAGAATATTGATAATGGTATAACTCAGTTTATTACCATGTAAAAGTTTCCAGTACAATATTAGTATTTAGTGTGGGAAACCTGCATTCATTTTTATCATAATTCATTCCATTCCCTCTATTGTAAAAGAGCACAATAAAACTCATAACACAACTCTACTTTTCAACTATCAGTTTTACGATGAATTCTAGGGTGGACAAGGAGGTAAAGTGATTTATGGTGGACCATTTTTGTCGACCCTTAGATTCATCTGATGTCCACGATAATAGGATGGAGTACCTACACCAAATTATTTTTCTCTTTTATTCTTATTTTTTTTCTTTCTCCCTCAACACCCGCGCCTGCTCCCTGGGCAACGGCGAGTACCTTGACGGCCTCCTACCCATCACCGGCAACGAGCCCATCCTCTGTAACATCATGAGAACCTTCAAGCAGCCTCAATCCACGTATGTTACGCCATACTTTCCGCAAAGAAGTGATTCTGTGTGATGAAGAGTTGAGTAAGAGGACACGAGTCGGTTCTCCTGCACGAGGCATCACGCAAATCCGAAAAGGGAAGAGAAGGGGTTCGCACGGCCCCGTTGGGGGGAGCCGGAAGTTGCAAGAGCGGTGGCCATTCGAAAGGGTTCGCACGTGCGTTTGCAAGAACGGTTCATCTGATGATAATTAAAATGAAAAGGAGAAGGGATTGGAACCTGGAAAGTTTGATTCTTGCGGAGAAGCGCGTTTGCTTGGGTGTAGAAGTTGGCAGGAGCATGGCGTCGGAGCGGTCCTTCAGCGAGCCGCCGTCGGCGGCGGAGACGCAGAGGAGCAGGCGTGGGGGTTGAGGGAGAAAGAAGAAGAAAAAATTAAGAGAAATAAAGAAAAATAATTTGGTGCAGAGAGTCCATCCTATTATTGTGGACATCAGATGAATCTAAAGGTGGACAAAAATGGTCCACCATAAATCGCTTGACATCCTTGTCCACCCTAGAATTCGTCCAGTTTTAAAGACAAACAACTTACAATACTACAATTTCTAAAGTGTTTACGGCACCTTTTCTATACTACAAAATAACCTACGAAGTATGTAACTCCATGTAATCAAATTGCTCTTTGTTCTTGCCTGCTGAAGCTCCCGGAGCAGAACCATAAGCCCAACAAACAGCAAGAAAGTAAAAGTAGTTAATTATACTTAAGCAACTGAGCAGTGCATAATAGTAATTCAGATGGCCCCTGTTAATGTTAGTTGATAACCAGCTCTCGTTCCCTCCTACACTAGTGACCTTGTCCACAATGCTCACCAACACACTTCCCACTACATTAGCAGCAGCTAGTTCAAGAGTGACAAGAGCCATTGCAAAACTAGACATGGACTTGGGAATATAAGTGTAGAAAAACTCAAGCTGCCCAACTGGGTTGAAAGCCTCAGCTATTCCAAGCAAAACAAACTCAGGAACTAGCCATAAAACTGACATGTGAATTACAGCATTAGGTTGGTCCTCAAAGCCTTCTTCAGTGGCCACATTTCGTCTCATAGTTTCAACTATAGCTGATGTTGCCTTAGCTGCACATACAAACAATAATCCTATCCCCATTCGAGTTTTGCAACTGAATCCTTTAGGCAAGCCTGTGTATTTTGCTAGTATAGGTACCATTATGCGGTCATAAAAGGGAATGATTATTGATGCGGTGATTACAATGATAAGACCAAAGGATCCTGCAGGCATCTTGAAATTGCCAAATAGCCTTCGGTCCATGGAATTTGCTTGGAGGGTAGAGAATGAGGCTTGGTAGGCCATCATAAAGATGCCTGTGGACCACATAGGAAGGATTCTGAGCAAAGATTTCAGTGACTCCACCTGTCCCACTGTGCATTGGCTCCATGAATCTGAAACTGATCCATCAGGGTTTGAGGTTGTCTCAGGATTTCTTATTATGCAAGCTTTGTTCAAACACCTATAAATGAAGATAAAATTAGTTCACTCAAAGTATTCAGTAAAATATTATAGGACAGGAACATGTCTATGTGATGGAACTACTCTGCATTCTCAGAAAAGTAGAACTTGTCAACAGGAGGCTGAAACATTCCTCATCAAAAAATAAAGACAATAACAAATTACCTTGAACAAAGTTAATAAATGATTGTCACTCTCACATGAAATATATGGGGGCAAAAGAGTATTTGAGAAGTGAAATTGAGAGGAAATTGGATCATGAGGGCAAGCACAAGTACCTAAGGCTATCAGTAGGGACCATTAGCTCCGAATCACGGTCTGGATAATACTGATCAAAGTTGTAATCAGGAAGAGTAAGTTTTCTGTTCTTTACAGCCACCACAACTACTTGTACAAAACTAGTGAGTAAGCTATGACCTGGCTTCGCTTTGGCATAGAATGGCGAACCAAGGATGAAACTGACAGCCGATACAAACATTAGCATAGCAGGTACTCCAAACCCAATTTTCCATCCAACATTTTCTTGAATGTACACAATTAGACTCAAAGCAAACACAGTTGATACTCCAACTGAGGTATAATACCAATTAAAGTAGCTATCTAAGAGCCTCTCATCATTGAACCCTTCTTTGATTGTCAGTTGATCTGCTCCAAATGCTATGGAACAAGGTCTGACACAACCAGCTCCAATGGAAATTAATCCCAATGAAAGGAACAAAACTGCTAGTTGGGATGCTGTAGCAGAGGTGCAGCCTAGCATGAGTGCTTCACAGGAAGGTCTTAGCTCTGGGATCATGGCAGTTATCCACAAAATGGTTAAACCCTGTGCAAGACAAGAAATATTATAACAACATTAGGAGTAAGCATCAAAAGAATGATTTAACTCATGTTTCTTGAAAAAAAAAAAAAAAAGTTCCTATATTTCTTTGGGAAATCAAAGCAGTGCAGCATTATTAAACACCATTTGAAAGAGTACCCATAAGCAAGTCATGGATGATGACTCTAGGCTACACCAGCTAAAGCGATTACAACTTGAGATATGATTAACTTTCTGCAAGAAGTTCAAAGGCTCTCAATTTAAAAGAAGATCATGCTACTAGTCATTGTTTAGGGCATAGTTACATAATTCGTTCCCTCCCCCATAGAACCGCGAATTGGTTCATGCGTACCAATTCGCGGTTCTTTTTCGAACCGGTTCGCCAGAAATCGTCAACAAATTCGTGATGAAGAAGAACAGAAAATGATGGAAAAAATGGCAAGTCGTAACTCCAGTGAAAAACATCACTTTAGAAGTGAGAATAGTAGAAACAAACAGAAGAGGCAAAGAAAGATGAAAAAAAGGAAAGGGAAATCAAAACTCAGAAGTTAGATTAGAAATGGAGAAGATGAACGTTTCTTTTTCCTTTTTAATAAATGGGTGCTAGTTTCGAGTGTAGCCGCTGAGTGCTGATTTCTAATAGTATTAATTATTGTACAAAACGACACGCTTGCCCTTTGAACTCATGTTTGACCTCCAGTTTCTTCGGTCCACAACTTTTCTTGGTAAAAGTTACTAACTTATTATAGTAATTGAAACTTTAATTAAAAAAATAAACTCACTTATAAAAATAAGTTAATTTATATTTTGGTAGAAACTTAAATAAATAATCAATCTGTTGATTAAAGTGTAACTGAAAAAATATATTAATGAACATATTTTAATAAAAAAAATATAATAAAATTCAAATAAACTATCACAAATAAACAGTAGTAAACTCAATTGTTAGTAAATATTAATTACTTCAATATTTTATAAAAATAAAATTTAATTGGCACCATACTAATTTGTATATTAGAACACATTATAAATTTAAATTTAAATAGCGTATCGAAGCGTACCAACTATGTATACCCCTCACATACCAATTCTTTATCGCGTACCACGTACTCGTACCCGTACCACGTATCCAAACGTATTGCGAATCATGTGACTATGGTTTAGGGATCTTGAGTTAGGTAGTTTCCCTGAAGCAACTTTCTAAGCAAAGTTTTACAGGTTTCTTTTAATCATATGACCCAATAGAGAAAAAAAAAAAAACTACTTTCTGAGCAATGCTTTTACTTAATTACGCTTTTGATCTTCATACTCTAATCATTTATCGAATTTGGTCCCTTTCATTTTATTTTATTTTTTGAGAATTTGATCCCACTATTTTATTTATGCAAGTTTAGTTCATACGTTAACTTGACATTTAATATTTAATCGAAGCATTGTAGTAAAAGTGCTAACATTTACATGGGTCTACAAGAGAGTGTCACATTAATATTTCTGTTAAATATTAAATGTCGAGTTAACAGATGAATCAAAATTGCACAACTAAAATAATAGAGATAAGGGATAATCAATTTCTTCAACATGACTTACAAGAAGGCTGGAGAAGGAACCGATGCAAATGACGAGGAATCTACCAAAGTAAGAATCTGAGAGAAAGGCCCCGAATATGGACAAGACATTGGACATGGCAGACCAAGTGTTAATTACTTTTGTACCCTCCACAATAGCCATGCCGTAGTCGTTACTCAGATACAGTATCATGTTGGGCATGATCCCGTAGCTCGCCACCTTTTCAAGACACTCGTTCACTGATTGATAATTCACAACAAAACGTAGTCAAAACAATGTCGTTTATTAAAGAGTGAGTGAGTGAGTGAATGAATGAAATGGTTAAAGTTAAAAGTGAGTGACTTAGTGAGTGAGTGAGTAATACTATAATACCTATGATGAAGGGCATGGTTCGCAAGCCACCTTTTCCCTTTGTGGGTTCATCAGAGGAAGAAGAAGAAGTGTCATTTTCTATGAGCTTCTCGTTCGCGGCACCAGAGGACTCCATCGCTTTTCTTCTTTTCTTTGAACTATGATGTTGAATTGAAAGACAATGACGCAAGAGACTTGGAAATTGGAATGGTTGAATATAGTAGTTTATACGAGGACAAAATAACGTGGCATCTGTCAATTTAATTAGTTATCAAATATTAATTAACAAATATTTAAAAAATACAGTGCGAGATTTGAAGTTTTGTTTAAAATATACTGGATTTTAAATCCGTGCTTTGCACATGTTTGTTTAAATTATATATTTTTATATTTGTACTTAATTTTTTTTTACATATATTTACATAAATAAAATTATTAATTGTTAAAATATTTAGTAGTATATTAAATATAATTACATTAAAATTGAGAAAGATGATTAATTAAATTTTTAACTGAACATATGTATGTCTTTAAAAATATTTAACCTATTGAAATTTATTATGATTTATTATTTGTCTAATTAATAATAGTCATGCAATACCTATGAAATGTGTAAATTCAAAAAGAATGTAAATATGATAAATATGAATATATAATTATTTTAATTTGAGTTTTTTTTTTATATTATGTTAACATGTACTTGATTTTTGTCTTTTTCTATTGAATAATTTTTAAATGTATTATTGTATAAATTAAATTTTATATTAAATTTGTTGACATATTGTGTTTTTTTTATTAAAAATATATAGTTGTTAATTATTTTAAAATGATGTTAATAATCATTTTAAGGACATTAATTTTAATTATTTATGTTTGTTGAAGTTTTGAATTGGTTAACCTCAGACATAAATTTAAACGCTATTATTATTATTATTATTATTATTATTATTATTATTATTATTATTTACACAATAATTATATTATCATTACTTGTTAATTTTTAAATTTAATTATCAATAAGGAATATTATTTTATTTTTAATATAAGTAGGCCTTTTCATTCTAAAACTCTATTATTATTATTATTATTATTATTATTATTATTATTATTATTATTATTATTATTATTGTTGTTGTTGTTGTTGATGATGCTGCTTTTATTTTGAAATAATTATATTTATCTACATATATCATTTTTTATTATGATAATTGACTGTTTTGAATGTAAAAAAAAAAAAACCATCATCATCATTCAGAAAATTATTAGAGTAATAAAAATAAGCATTGGTCAAGAAAATAAAATAAATAATAAACATTTCATACATAAAAATTAAAATTAAACTAAGGTACATAATTTTTTGTTGAAAATTAAAATTCCTATTATAAACTTTAAGAACGTGATTTAAAAATATGTATTATTAATAATTGAATTACTATTTTCAAAATTATATAATAAAAAGCATTGATGGAATCAATTCAATTCCTCATTAAATATTATTAGTTGCACATGAGTTGATTTTAGACTTTAATTTATAAAAATAAGAAACAAACATATCCTTAATTTGTTTAATAAAAAAATTCACTCAAATTTATTTGATTTTTAGAATAAAAAATATATCATCATAAAACACACTGATGACATGGATTAACAACATGACACGCCACATAAAAAACACATAAGAAGAAGACACAGTAAAGAAGAAGGCACGGTAAAAACTTGTTGATTTATGTTCTCTCTGTTCGGATCAATGTCAATTTTTCTCTTTGCTATCCTTTTCTTTTTTGAAGCTCCTAAACAATCAATTAATCACCCACCTCACTGCTTTTTTGTTGTTTGTGTTCAGATCAAACATCATGATAAACCTACAAAAAAGAAAATGCATTTATTTAAGAGATAAGAGTGGTTACTCAAATTGGTTCACCTACTAAGAAATTCTCTTTCTAAATTCACATATGTATCTACACACACAAAACAAAAATATGTAAGATAAATAAGATGCAAATTCAGATAAAGAAAATTCACCGAGAGAGGAGGCAAAAAGAACAAAAATAAATATGTTTTTGTTAGATAAATAAGATAGACATTCAGATAAACAAAATTTACCGAGGAAGACGCAAATCTGATGAAATTTAACGCATAGAGCAATAGAACCTAAACAATAATTCAAACCAACAAAATCAATTAAATTAGTGTAAAAGTGAGAAACTTTTCTCCCAACCACAGCATAGGAACATTAATAATTAATTAATTAATAATAATACGAATAATAGTGTGAAATTGGTGAAAGTGAGAAAACCCTGGAGGCTGCAGCTTTGAGTGGATGTGCAATCTTGCCAACAATGGTAATGTTGAATTTATAAATTGATCTGTATCTGAAATTTCAATCGATTTAAATTTAAATTAATATTAATATTATGTTATTAAAATAATTAAATTAAAAGCGTTTCCACTAACACCATTTTATTGCTAATTGTGGATTCATACATGATTTTAATCTCATAAAGTAGTGTACCATTAATCTGATCAAGTAATATTGGTTACAAATTATTTATGGGCTTAATTTAATGCTAATTTTGAGGACCTTGCTTATTGAAAGAATAGTATATTAGTCTTTTAAGTTTTAACCCTTTACACTTGCTATATGGTTCATAACGTTTTTAAATGAATTATATGAATTAAATAGGGGCGAAGCACAATGACACCCCTGATGCAAATTAAGATGAATTAAATTAATAACGTTTTTAAAACTGTTATAAAATTTATTTGAATTAAATTAAGATTCTGTTATTAAAGTAATTAAATTAAAAATGGAAGGTTATGATCTACTGTGTAAAAAGGGTTTAAACCAAAAGATTTTTTTTTAAAGTAAAATAAAATATATCAAATTTATCACTTGAGTTAAAATGCTAATATAAAAAAGTGTCTTAAAAAAATTATTTTATTATGAGTTGTTAAAAATTAAAATAAATTATAAAAAGTTCAAATAGTTGATAATTAATTTTAATTACATTTAATATATTTATATAAAATATAAATTACCATGTGCATCTTTTAAAAGGGTTTGAATTTTATTTTATAAAATATTTTAAATATGTGCATAAATTATTAATTTACATATATTAAATTTAATATATAAAATAATTATTAAATTATGTTAGACAAAACTTTCATGCATTTCAATAATATATAAAATGTGGCTTTAATTATAAAATATTTTAAATTTAATTACATATTTATAAAATCATTTAAAAATATATATTATACTATATACTTTTCATCAATAATAAAATATATTTTTTATGATTACATTTAATATGAGTTGTTAAAACAAATTATAAAAAACATACTTTTATAAATCATAAAATTCTTATTTTTAAAAATGTAATAATTTAAAAATGTATATTATACTATACTTTTTATCAATAATAAAATATATTTTTTAAATTATAAAATTCTTATTTTCAATTATTATTGTTCATGAAATATATTTTAAAGTAATCTTCTATATATTATTAATATTAAATTTGATTAAATTCAATCAATGGCTATGGTTAATTGCAACTTTTGATCAATGGTTCATGTTAGTTCATCACATAAAAATTCAATCAACGGCTATTATTAATTGCAACTTTCGATCCGACGGCTCATGTTAGTTCAAGTGAACTTTACATATAGATAGATTTTTTCTATTTGTATTTGGTATTATTTTTAAATATATATATATATATAATTATCAATTTTTTAAAATATTTAATAGTATATTAAATTTAAGAGTTTAATGGTGATGCACTTATAGTGTAAAATAATTTTATATTGTCATCCAATCACAAATAATAATTTGCATGACTTTTAATATAATTTTGTAAAAGTTAACAAACTTACCCTAAATGATTATTTATGATTGAATAATAGTGCAAAATAGTTTTACATTATCTGTGCATAGTCATTTTTATCTTAATTTAAGAAATAATCCATCGAGATCCAGCGAGATGAGAGGGGTAATGTTACTGCAGGTCTTGCTATGTCTGTGGAGCGGGAACAATACTATCGGTGGTCCGGGGGTGAAGACCCTTATTTCTACTTTACATCACTACTATAAAAGTGACCTTTACGGACAATTATTCAGCGGCAATAATCTTATTGCCACTAATTTTATTCTTTAATATAATATAAGATTTTATGACTAATATATACAATAGCCGGTGAAAATTAATTTATAATGACAATTATTGTCAATTGCCGGTAATTATGTTGACCAATACTGCAAATGCCTAATTGCCTTTTATATTGAGAATCACGTGGCAAATCTTAAGTTAATTATGTTTCAGTAAAAATCCCCTTTTTCTATACTTTTTTCTCTCATCAAATTTTGAACGATTTTTCACCGCATATTTTTCATAATATTTTATTCTCACAAATAATATATTTTAAATCCTCTGCGTGAGAAAAAAAAATATCATCCTCTGCATTTTTATATCTCACCGTTGATATTTTAAATCTTCCATTTTATAATAAAAATTATTATATATTATATAAATAAAAATAAATAAAAGGCTAGGATCCTCTGCAGTGCGGCAGAGGATCCATACCCATCTCATATCACTCTCATTCTTTCTCTCTACGTACTCTCGATTCTCTCTCACGGATTCAGCAGAATCTCTCTCTGCAGTCTCTGTCTCTCACACAGTGAAGACCCTTATTTCTACTTTACATGGAACGTTACCTATGGCACCATCTCTCCATTGGGTATACCCCAGCAAGGCATTCTCATCAATGGCCAATTTCCAGGACCCAATATCAATTCCACCAGCAACAACAATCTAGTTATCAATGTGAATTAATGTGAATTATTGATTGTGTCATAAAGACCCTTATGTTCCGATTTACCCCCGGAGGAGTACGCGCTTCTAAAAGATCTTTTATACTGTGACCAATTCCGAAGTCATGGGCATACTGGTTAGCAAGATCCTAAATAAATATATTTTGTAAAAGTTAGTATGACATTACAATAGAAATTTATTTTAGCTTATTATGGTTAAGCAACCTCTAAGTACGCTAACTAAATTTCACTTATTTTTTCAAATCCCTTCTTCACCAAATTTGCTTCTTGACAATGATAATGATTTATTTGGATGTAAAGAGAAAATTTAATATATATATATATATATATATATATATATAAACAAAAGAAGAAAAATCAAAATAAAAAATATAATTTTATATATCATTTAACATTTGAAGTAATCAAGTTGGTTAAGTGAAAAAAAAATAAGAACTACAATATATTCATAATCTAATAGAGACACTATTTTAAAGGATACTAGATAGTACCCGTGTGATGCACGGGTTTATTGAGTAAATGAAATTTTTTTATGTATAAAATATGTTGACAATGTTGTTAATTTGTTATATTACTTAAAAAAATCTAAAACTAATTTAAATTAAGAGAAAGGACTATGCACTGACTGTGTAAAATAGTTTTATACTGTTATCCAATCACAACCCACCATGTATGATAAGTTTGTTGACTTTTACAAAATTATCTTAAAAATCATGTTAACGGTGATTTGTGATTGGATGACAGTGTAAAATTATTTTACACTGTCAGTGTATCACCATTAAACTCATTTAAATTTCCGCAATAAGGAACTTTATCATTAACAAAAATAATAAAAGATAATTAGATGTGTTTATTTTATAATACAACTCATTTAAAAAAATTATAATACAACTATAAATTTAAATTTCACAATGCTACTTTCTTGAAGTAATTTTTTTTATATATATAGACAAATGAAACTATATAACAAAAGTAAGATGAAAATAATAAGAAAATTAATTTTAATTAAAAGAACTCACATGTTGTTGTATTAAAATATTTTTTTGTGGAGTTCATTAATTTAACAAAAAGTATATGTTCAAAAGATGAATTTTCTTTAAAAAGGTTCCTGAGAAAATTTTCCGACTCACACTTATGCATTTGTGCTTCCCAAATTCCCAAAAGATAGTTATTCAAATTAACCTTATCACTTAAGAATTAAGTTTTGGCTTAATTATATTTTTAGTTCCTTAAATTTGGAAATTTATTCTTTTAGTCCCTCAAATAAAAATTATATTTTTAATCTCTCAAATTTGAAAAATGTTCTCTTTATCCCCTCCCCTCAAATAAAAGTTTATATTTTTTAGTCCCTCAAATTCTAGCAAAGGGACTAAAATGATCATTTTTCAAATATGAGGAGTTAAAAAATGTAAATTTTTATTTGGACGACTAAAAAAATAGTCCCCTAATTCGAGGGACTAAAAACATAATTAAACCTTAAGTTTTTTTAAAAACTTTAAGTATTTGTGATATTTTTTTAATTCTGTTAAGTATTTGTGATATGAATTTTTTTAAAATAATTCCACAAAAGGGGGATTTTCGATGAGATTTAATTAAATCCAACATTATGGTCTCATATTGGTAGAAAATCATAAATCAATAAGAAAAATATTTATTTTATTTTTAGTTGATATAAGTTTAAAATATATGCTAAGATTGAGGAATCTACCTTAATAAACATTATTCTAGATTTAGAAAACTTCTCAAATTATTTTTTTATATTAATTTAATTTACATCATTAACACAAAAATTAGAAGAAGAAAAACTTTCCAAATTCCCCAATATAAATATTAAGAATAAATTAAATGTGTAAAATAAGTTAGAAAATAAATTTAAATGAAAAATAATTTTAAATTGAAATCAAAGAGTTATAAGAGAAAGTATACATTGTGTTGAATTTAAATTATTAGTTATGATAATAAGTATTTGATTAGTCAAATTCGGTTAATATATGTTATAGACACATGGTTAATTCTTATTAAAATAACCCTAATATATGATTTAACTTAATTATTAATGCAGTTCATCCCACTAATTTAAAAGCATTCATTCATATTTTTCATGAATAAATTCAAAAAATAATACAAAGCAAAAATTAAATATAACATAAACAAAATTTAGAAGCATTTATTTATATTTTTTTAATATAGATAATAAAAATTCATATTACATGTTTTATATCTCTTGAAATAGAGATAAGAATACAAATATAAACCTATGATCCAACCTAGAGACACTTCAATCAAGAGCAAGTTTCTATGCTGAAGATTTTTGAACTACAACATTTATCCTTTGTGGAATCCTTTTTTTTTTTTTGCATGAAATGCATCCAACCACTTCCAAGAGATTGCTAAGTCCATCCATGTCTACCTTCTTCAGTATTTCACACTCGTACAACAAATTGCGATCTTCCTCTACTGAGTAACAAATTTTATAAGCATTTACATGCCCTTCTCGAACAAATCTTGCATGAATTTTGTGGTAAGAAGGAAACAAATTAGTATAACAATGTTGAGTAACATAATATATTCAATGAAAAGTTATAAAAAAGAAATATTAACCTGGGAAATTTCGCCAATAACAGCTCGGGATGATAATGTTATTGGCCAAAATTGTCAACACAATCTCTTCTTCGTTTATATCAACATCTTCCTCATAATCAAAAGAAGGTATATTCTTCCCTTTTTCTTCTGTTTAAAATTTGATATTATGATTATGCAACAACAACAACAACAACAACAACAACAACAATAATAATAATAATTTTAAAATTGAATAAAAATTACTTTAATTAAAATATTAAAATATATATTATGCAAGTTATGAAATGTTCAAAATATAATTTTAAAATTTCTATTTAAATCTAGAAAGAAAATTAATAATATATCAAATTAAATGTCTTACAAATATTAAGATTAGATTGTGATTTTGTTAATCAATAATAATTAATTAATTGATTATATTGATACTAAAATTAGAAATATCACCAGAATGTGACACGTGGACATCCAGTCCTAATCAACAACTGTATTTTATATAATATATAGGTAGATATAGATAGATAGATTTAATTTAATTAGAGTTAAAGAAGATGATTAATCTCCTTATATATATAAATGAATAAGTGTATATGTGCTCACATTTACTCTTATTTGAGTACTCTCATCTCATGAAGTGGTGTAGTTCATTCTCCTAACATGCATCTGGTTCTTCTACTTTTCCTAAAATTTCTCTTATCAATTTTTGTAACTACTCACATTCACAATACTATATTTCTATAACTACCTCCATTCACTTCTTTATCATATGTTTTTTTTTAATATTTTTTTTATCAATTTTTCTAACTCTATTTTTTATTCCGAAGATTTATCTCTTTCATCAATAATTACAAATTCTTAATTCAATTTACTTTCATTTTTCAAAGTTAATATTAAAAAAAATTAAAGTTACATTATTACATCTTCCTTTTTTTAAATTTTTTTTTTGTAGTTTCTAATTTCTTTTATAATTATTTATTTTTTAAAATTTCTTTCGATGTGCTATGTAATCTTTTTTTTTAATTTTATAGTCTCTAATCTTTTGGGCCTTTTTTTTTAATATTTTTACCAGTTTTTCTAATTCTATTTCCAAAGATTTCTCTCTTTTATCAATAATTTCAAATCCTTAATTCAATTTACTTTTCAATTTTCAAAATCAATATTAAAAAAAATTAAAGTTACATCGTTACATCTTCCCTTATTTTTTTAAAAAAAAATATAGTTTCTAATTTTTTTTTATAATTATCTCTTTTTTAAATTTTCTTTCAATGTGTTATAATCCTTTGTTTTTTTTTCAAATTTCTTTTTATCAACTATATAAATAAGGTAGTAAAAATTTGAATAAGTCCGTGCATCTAGTTATATTTTTAATTAAATAATCTTCAAAAATAGTAAATATATTCAAATTTATTATGATTTGTTCTTTCTCCAAATAATAATAGTAATGTAATGTCTATATGAAATATATAAATTAAAAATAATGTATTCAGCAAAAAAATTAAAAATAATGTAAATATAATAAATATGAATATATAATTATTTAAATTTAAGTTTTCATTTTTTTATAAGATTTATTATATGTTTCAAACTTCATATTTTATAAATTAACTATTATAAGGATTATTTATCTATAAAAAAATTATTATTTATACAACAAATAGCATTAATGTAAGTATGTTGATTCTCCATTAATATTAAATCTGATTGAATCAAATTAACAGTTATTATAAATTTAAAATTTCGATTAACGACTCTAAAATATTCAAGTCTTCTTTATATATAGATATAGATAGATAGATTGTAGAGGATCATTGTGTAATAAATGCAGAAAAAGGAATTGAGAATAAGATTGGGCAAGAGAAATATAGGGGATCAGCTTGAATAATATAAAATTAATTCCAATTCCATAAAATATTTATGATATAATTAATTATGATATCTATGATATAATTAATTTTATGTCATAAGTTTAAAATGTTTAATAATATAAAAATCAGGAATATTTAATTATTAATTGCAAAGCCCATCATAAATTTTCTTAAATAAAATAAAATTAACTGACAATAGGATTAAAACAATTTATATAAACAATACTTAAAATATATAAAAACTGATATAACAAAAGATACATTCATGGAAAAAAAATATGGAAAAAAAATTTAGATACAGAAAGGAACAACATATATATAAAAAGGAGAACAAAAGAAATGATGGAAAGAAGATTGATTGTAAACAAAATATTTGTTTAAAAGTAGCATTTTTGCTAGTTTTGTGAATCTGATGTTAAACATGATTGAGTTGTCATAGTAAACATACACTACACTTCACCTTACTATGAACAAAGGTGATAAAGCAATATGATGCTCATTGTATTTGTACTTAAAAACTATTTAAATAATTTAAATAAATTAATTTAAATTATTTTAAAAATTAATTACAATTTAAAATAAATGACAATAGCTTGGACATTAGAGGAGATTAATTACATGTGAGAGATATTCAATCATATTTTTGTCCATATGCTTCTTATTCTTTAAATTGTTGAGCATGACATCTAACATGTTATTCTGGGCTATGCCTTCCTCCACGTGATTCAACCATCTTTTAACACTGGAAAAAAGCTGCTTAGTTTGGTTTTCCAACCAGACCAAATCCTTCAACTCTTCTATTTTACCCGTAGACAATGAATTTAATCATAGTTTATAAAAGTTTAAAAACTGTAAAAAAAAAAATATTGTTAAACTAATATGTTTGTGTCAATGTTTTTAAAACCGGACCGGTCATTGAACCGGTCAAGGCACTGGTTCAAGGTTCAATGGTTCAACCGTAGTTCAACCGTGGTTGAACCGGTTAAACCGGTATTAATAAAATAATAATAATAAAATAATTTATAAAATAATATTAAATAAATATAATATCACATAACTTTATAACATTAAAAACTATAATAAAACTTAAAACATCACTAAAAGTTTAATTAAATATATCATAATACTTAAGTTCAAATTTTAATAAAATAAAATAATGTCCATTAACAATAACAAATTTACATTTAGAATAAAGAAAGAAAATGACAAATTAATATAATATAAAATTATCAAAAATCAAGATATAAAAAAATTATAAATTAATATAAATGAGCAAATTATATGTTTTACAAGAAAGTAGTAATAATAATTGATAAAATAATTTATATCTATTTGAAATATTTATTAAATATGTGTTTTTATTTATTTTTAAAATATTTTATATTAAATTTAAAATTTTAAATGAAAAAATTAAAAAAAAAAAAAATACCGGTTCAAACCGGTTTTGGCTACCAGTTCTTGACCGGTTTTGGTCCGGTTTGACCGGTTCTTGACCGGTTCCCACCGGTTCTGAGTTCCTCAGATTTTATAGAGTATCCGGACCGGTCACCAGACCGGTTCCCGGTTGAATCGGCCGGTCCGGTCCGGTCCGATTTTGAAAACTATGGTTTGTGTAACACCCGTAATTTTTTTTAAAAATTTAAAATTACGTAAAATAGTTTATTAATTTATTGACTATTATAAAAGATTTATCAAATTATTAATATCGGAAAAGAGTATCTAAATCTCAAAAATTTAAAATAGTTATACCAAATTTATTTATTAAAATAAGTTACTTCAACTAAAAACAAATATAATTATTTCTAAAGTGAGAATTATTGTATTTCTGAAACAGAAAATATTAACTAGTTATTATTATAATTAATTGTTAACTATCATATATATATATATATATATATATATATATATATATTAACTAGTTGATTATTAATTATTAACTATCATATATATTAACTAATTGATCAAAGTTACACGGGTATAATTTGATTCCTCCTATATATATATATATATATATATATAAGAAAAGTATGTACAGGGGGCTTTTTAGGGAAGCATCACGTGGCTTCCACGAGAAGCCACCCATCCAACATAATAATATTATAATTATAAAAAGAAAAGGAAATAAGTCACCTTTATTTACATCATAAACAAACTATAATCAGATTGCGGGAGATGAGCGGTGAGTCTGAGAGGTGCAGTGCATGAAAAAATAAAAAAAATAATGAGGCGAATCTTTTAAGGATCAGACATTAAACACGTGTTGAGAAGAAATATGTGTATGCATATAGTAGAAATTAAGAGAGCTGCACGTGAGAGTTAGAATATTTATTTTTCTGGTAAAAAGTGAGAGTTAGAATATGCTAATCGAAGAATCAGTGTGAAAGGTGGAACAAGAAAGGAGAAGGATAGCTGGTGGTAACAGCTAAGACTTGAAATACTACTTCATTAGAGAGAGCTAAAAGGTATGTATTCAATAGAAAAAGAGCTAAATGAAATCTCGAAAGCAAATATAACTATAATTTTCTAACTTCTAATAGCTCTAGAAATTGCTAATATAACTAATTTAAATTTTTTCTAACCTTTTTATCAAATTTATAACACTCTTAAATATTTGTAAGATTCATCTAATTTACTATACCCACATCAAAATTTAATTACATAATTAAAATATCCATATAAAGTTCCAACCTAATTTTCTGATCCTTAAATAATCATTTATACTAACTTACATGTTAGTTAGTATAAATGATTATTTAAGGATTAGAAAACTAGTACCCCACCTTAGATTGTAAGCGTACACCTTACCAACATCGATCATTGACCTCAACTCCAACATCTTAAGAAGTTTATGAGTAAATAATGGTACTGTAACAAATCCTAAATTATCTCTATAAATTCCTTATTTTGTACGATTTATCTATTATTTGATCTTAATATGAAACAGTTATAAATGGAAGTTTCCGAAATTATTTGCTTGAAATGTTTTATTTTCCTAAGGGACAAGGTAATACTACCTCTGTCCCTAAAAATAAGACACTTTCAATTAATTCACACCCTTTAAGAAAATTAGTTAATTTAGTTAATCACATTAAATTTGTCAATTATTTATACTGCTCTTCCAAAATTACTCTTCATTTCTCTCTGCACTTAATTGCTTCTCACCTAGGAGTAATTAATATTTGGAAAGAGAATACGGTAATTAATGAAGGATATTATAGGAAAAAAATAATTAATGTACCAGACAATTAGAAGAAGATCTTATAAAAAGGGACAAACAAAAAAGTAAAAAGGTCTTATATATAGGGACGAATGTAGTATGTGTTAGCCTAACCAGATATAATGCATAATATGTTATCTTGTGATGACTTAGGTCCCCTTAATTTAAAGAGTTTTACTTCCATATCCTTTAAAATAGTGTCTCTATTAGACTATGAATATATTTAAATTTTCTCTTTGCATCCAAATAAATCATTATCATTGTCAAGAAGCAAATTTGGTGAAGACGGGATTTGGAAAAATAAGTGAAATTCGATATAGTTAGTGTACTTAGAGGTTGTGTAACCATAAGAAGCTAAAATAAATTTCTATTGTAATGTCATACTAACTTTTAAAAAATATATTTATTTAGGGTCTTGCTAACCAGTGTATCCATAGGGCACTGGTTAAGAAATTAAAAGAGAAAGTTTTTTTTTATTGGAAATCATATGGGAACGTATCTCAAAATCATAGGGGAGCGTAATTTTATGCATCCCCAATAAAAAGCTTTCCCCTTTTATTTCCTTAGGGCACTGGTTAGCATTTACCATTTATTTATTATTAGTAAAGCAAATTACAGAAATACCCCCTGAGTTTTTATCAAATTACACATAACCCCACGCTTTTTTTATTTTCCTACACTAACACCCCTTTAAGTTTGAAAATATTACACTAACACCTCCTTATATGTTTGAAAAAATTACACTAACGCCCCTTCAAACCTTACACTAACACCCCCTACAAGGGAGGTGAAAGTAATGGTTAAAAAAGCAGGGAGTGTTTGTGTAATTATACAAAATCTCAGGGAGTACTGCTGTAATTTGCTCTTATTATTATTATTATTATTTCAAGTTTTAAATTTAATTTTTCAAAAACAATAGAAAATATTACTCCCCACACACAATTTACCCTATGCATTGCACAAGTACATGTACTAGCAAAATACACTCCTTTTACCATTCAAAAAGGTTTTAAAAAAGAACTATTCTAAATAATTTATTAGCTAAAATTCACAAGCCTCAAAAATTACTTCCTTTGTCATTTATAAGATCATTTCAACTAATTCACACCCCTTAAGAAAAGTAGTTAATTTAATTAATCACATTAAATTTGTTAATAATGTGTAGTATTTTTCTAGAAGTATCCTTAACTTTTTTGAAATTAATCATCACTCTCCACTTAATTGCTTCTCATCTAATTAATTAATGTTTGGATAGAGAATAATTAATTAATGATATTTTAGGAAAAAAAATAATTAATGCATCTAGGAATTAGAAAAGAGTCTTATAAAAAGGGACAAATAATTTTCTGAAAAGGGTCTTACAAATATAGACGAAAGGAGTAGTCATTTTTTATAAGAACATTAACTATAAGATTTATCATTTTTTACAAGAGCAGTAGCGGTGAGAGGTAACTATAAGATCAGTATATTCAAATACAATTCTTTTATAAGAGCAGTAGCGGTAAGAGTAACTATAAGACCAATATATTCAAATATACTACTTAATCTTTATGTATATTTGGCTTTTGTGTCATGGTAAATTCATAAGCACTTGGTAGAAAAATAAAATTTGTTTTTGATAGTTAAATAAAAGGGAAATGTACATAAAGTTTAAGAAAAAAAAAACTACCTGCAAAAACTTCCATATATTGTTATGCAATAACAAGTGGCCACATTTGGAAATGTGTGAAACATGAGAAGCCAATAAGACAATTGCGAGCCGCTAAAAATTTCCTGGAATTGCAATTTTAATTTAATCTTTGCTTATAAATAAAGTGACAGAGATGTGACAATTGTTAAATAATCTTCCAAGGAGTTATATTGTGATGCTATGTGAGGTAATGTTGTCAAAATTACATAGAAAGGTCCATAAATATAATTTAAATGTTTTAGTACCGAGAGTTTGTAAAAAGAATGTAAATAGCCAGACTTTTGTTTAGCTTCAATTTTTCCATAGTCTTACATAAAATAGATGAATAAATCATCTTATTATTCCCCAATTTGATTATTGGTGAGTTGCATCATGAGGTGGGTAAGTAATCTATGTTCCATATTATGCTCATCTTTTAAACTATTAGTGAGTATGACAATAAAAAAATATAGTTAGTAGGATGTCATCTAACCTAATTTGATGTGTTCAACTAAAATATAAAAGCAGAAATTATTCGATAAAATTGAGATATATTCATTATATTGTGGTTTTGCACAATATGAAACATGAACCTGATAAATGTTCCTTAATTGCTCATTTTTAATAACTCTTAATAATCTTACAATTTTTAAGATACAAAAAGAATTTCCAAATAAAAGATACAAAATTAATTAATCTCCCACACTTTGTTTCTCCTGTGCATCGCACGGGTTAAAATCTAGTTCCTTGAAAAAGAAATAGAATCAATTTTGAGAAAATTAAAGATTTAATTATGGTTCATACAATTTTTTCGCTCTCAAGGACCATTAAGAATTATAATGAGGGTAACGCAAAAATGTGACATATTGGTAGAGATAAATGAGATCAAGTAATACATGCCTAGAAGATGGTTGTGAGTTATGTGTTGAGATGCAATCCCATACTTCAATTCATTACATTGAAGCTCCTTCCACAATCATGTTCTTATCTAATAGTTTTTTTTCATACAAATTTTCAACTCCTCAAGAAACAATAAGAATTATAACAATGGTGAGACAAAAATGTGAAATATTGGTAGAGATGAATGAGACAAAAGGAACGCAAATTCTAAAAGTTGTTAGCTTTTCTTGATTAATAAAATTTAAGGTGGTTTTTTTTTTTTTTTTTTTACCAATGATGGGCAAAGAAGTGACAAGTTTAGGTTATTAAAGTGTAACTTTTATAGCCCTGCTTAGATATTGTGATGTAATATATTTAAGTTTGGTTTAGATAAATTTATCTATAAGTACTTATAGAAGAAGGAAATAAGAAAGTATAATGAATTGAATTTCTCTCATAAATTAAAATTAATTTTTATACAAACTCTAATTAGATTTCCCAAAAGTTAAGGTATATAAATTGATTTTAACTTACAAGAAAAAATCAATTTATTTTACATTATTTTCTCTTCCTATTAGTACTTATGGAAAAGCTTATCTGCTATATTGAACAATTTTGAATCCTTTTATGTTATATTGTCATCTCATGTCAGATTCATGTGCGATACTCATAACCATGCCATGCAGGTAAGAGGAATGCTAGCAACACTCTCTCTAACTCTCTCTCTGTGATTGGTTGAAATTTGTTGGAAATCGTGAATTTTGGTAGGTCCACTTATCTCTCTCCTAATCTAAAAGTGAGACCCACCAAAATTGATGATTTTCAACAAATTTCAACTAATCACAGAATATTAAAAAGAGAATGTCAGAGAGAGTATCACTAGCATTCCTCATGCATGTAAACAATACAACGTATTGAAACGATATAAGAAAGGGAAAAAAATGATGGAAACAGGAAGAGTTTATGAGAAGGATATTGATAATAGTAACTAAGTTCATTACCATGTAAAAGTTTCCACTACAATAGCAGTATTTAGTTTGAGAAAGCTACATTCATTTTTCTCATATTCCATTTTTGCATCGTTCTACTACCTCTACTGTGCAAGAGCACAATCAAACTCTTAGCACAGATATACTTTTCACCTATTAGTTTTACAGACAAAACAACTAACAATACTATAATTTCTCAAGTCTTTATAGTACCTGTTGTATACTAAAATCTAATCTCAGAAGTAGGTAAGTCCCTGTAATCAAATTACTCTTCTTCCTTGCCTGCAGAAGCTTCAAGATTTTGCCCCGGAGCAGGACCATAAGCCCAACAAACAGCAAGAAAGTAGAGGTAGTTAATTATACCTAAGAAAGTGAGCAGTGCATAATAGTAATTCAGATGGCCCCTGTTAAGGTTAGTTGCTAACCAGCTCTTGTTCCCTCCTGCACTAGTGACCTTGTCCACAATGCTCACCAACACACTTCCCACTACATCAGCAGCAGCTAGTTCAAGAGAGAAAAGAGCCATTGCAAAACTAGACATGGACTTGGGAATACAAGTGTAGAAAAACTCAAGCTGCCCAACTGCGTTGAAAGCCTCAGCTATTCCAAGGATAAAAAACTCAGGAACTAGCCATAAAACTGACATGTGTATTACAGCATTAGGATGATCCGCAAAGCCTTCTTCAATGGCCGCATTTCGTCTCATAGTTTCAACTATAGCTGATGTTGCCTTAGCTGCACATACAAACAATAATCCTATCCCAATTCGAGTTTTGCAACTGAATCCTCTAGGCAAGCCCCAGTATTTTGCTAGTAGAGGCACCATTATGCGCTCATATGTGGGAATGATTATTGATATGGTGATTACACTGATAACATTGAAGGATCCTGCAGGCATCTTGAAATCGCCAAATAACCTTCGGTCCATTGTATTTGCTTGGAGGGTAGAGAATGAGCCTTGGGAGGCTGTCATCATAAAGATGCCTGTGGACCACATAGGAAGGATTCTGAGCAAAGATTTCAGTGACTCCACTTGTCCCACTGTGCATTGGCTCCATGGATCTGAAACTGATCCATCAGGGTTTGAGATTGTCTCAGGATTTCTTATTATGCAAGCTTTGTTCAAACACCTATAAAATGAGTTCACTCAAAGTATTCAGTAAAATATTACAGGACAGGTGTCTATGTGATAGAAAGACAAAAACAAATTACCTTGAACAAAGTTAATAAATGATTGTCACTATCCAATATATGATGAAAATTTTCTCACATGAAATATATGGGGGCAAAAAAAATATTTGAGAATTGAAATTGGGAGGAAATTAGATCATGAGGGCAAGCACAAGTACCTAAGGCTATCAGTAGGGACCATCAGCTCCGAATCACAGTCTTGATAATACTGATCAAAGTTGCAATCTGGAAGACTAAGTTTTCTGTTCTTTACAGCCACCACAACTACTTGTACAAAACTAGTGAGTAAGCTGTGACCTGGCTTCACTTTGGCATAGAACGGTGAACCAAGAATGAAACTGATAGCCGATACCAACATTAGCACAGAAGGTATTCCAAACCCAATTTTCCATCCAAGATTTTCTTGAATGTACACAATTACACTCAAAGCAAACACAGTTGATACTCCAACTAAGGTATAATACCAATTAAAGTAGCTATCCAAGAGCCTCTCATCATTGGACCTTTCTTTGATTGTCAGTTGATCTGCTCCAAATGCTATGGAACAAGGTCTGACACAACCAGCTCCAATGGAAATTAATCCCATGGAAAGGAACAAAACTGCTAGTTGGGCTGCTGTAGCAGAGGTGCAGCCTAGCATGAGTGATTGACAGGAAGGTCTTAGCTCTGGGATCATTGCAGTTAACCACAAAATGGTTAAACCCTGTGAGAGACATGAAATATTATAACAGCATCAGGAAAGTAAGCATCAAAAGAATCTTCTCTCTCATGTTTCATGAAAAAAAAAATTCCTATATTTCCTTGGGAAATCAAAGCAGTAGAGCATTATTAAACACCCTATGAAAGAGTATACATAAGCAAGCCATGGATGATGACTCTAGCCTACACTAACAAAAGCAATTACAATTAATAAGTAGTGTGTTTAAGCTATAGCCAAACTTGGGATATGATTAAATTTCTGCAAGAAGTTCAAAGGCTCTCATTTAAAAATAACATCAAGCTACTTTGTCAGTGTTTAGGGATCTTGGATTAGGTAGTTTGCCTGAAGCTATTTTCCGAACAAAGTTTCACAGGTTTCTTTTAATCATGACACAACAGAAGAAAAAAAAAAAAGCATCTTTCTGAGCAATTTTTTGCTTAATTACACTTTTGATCTCCGTACTATCGTCATTTATTGAATTTGGTCCCCCCTCCTCTGCCATTTTTTTTATGAATTCGATCCCCATAATTTCAATTATGCAATTTTAATTTTTCAGTTAACTTCACATTCAATATTTAACAAAAATGCTCACATACCAATATAGTGCTGACATAGATGTACAATAGAGTGTCATATGAATCTTCTGTTAAATATTAAAGGTTTAAATATGAATTTAGTTCCTGTAAATTTATGCTTTTTCAATTTTTGGTCCCTGTAAGTTTTATTGTTCATTTTTAGTCTATGTAAGTTTGTGCTTTTTCAATTTTGGTCATTGTAAGTTTTTTCTTTTCATTTTTAATCCTGTAAGTTTGTGTTTGAAAAAGTGCGAACTTACATAAACTAAATTCAAATTTAACCAATATTAAATGACAAGTTAATAGATGCATTAAAATTGTACAAATTGAAGGAAGAGCCTTGCCATCTATAGTAGTCCTATTTGGTTCGAGCAAGATTGCTTCCGGTAAAGAATTTTGTGGTTTATATGGTAAACATGGCAAAAAAAAAAGGGGATGATCAAATTCAAGCGTTCTTTCGACACTAACTAGACAATTTCCTTGTCCAAATCAATTAGCAACTATACTTCATTGGACACGTGTGGAATCAAAACCATTGCTGTAATTTTTGAACATAACTTACCAAAAGGCTGGAGAAGGAACCGATGCAAATGACGATGAATCGACCAAAGTAAGAATCTGAGAGAAAGGCCCCGAATATGGACAAAACGTTGGACATGGCGGACCAAGTGTTAATTACTTTTGTACCCTCCACAATACCCATCCCGTAATCGTTCCTCAGATACAGTATCATGTTCGGCATGATCCCGTAGCTCGCCACCCTCTCCAGACACTCGTTCACTGATCGGTTCCACAACAACCAACGTAATCAAAACAACGTCGTTTGTTAAAGAGTGAGTGAATGAAAATGCTAGCATTAGCAACACTATACTTTCTTTCCAAGACTCTTTGTATGATTGACAGGAAATCAGCAGAGAATCATTAAATGAAAAATGACACTCACTAAAATTGATTGATGATTTCTAATAAATTTCAACTAATCGTAGAAAGAATGTTAGAAAAATAGTGTCAGCATTGCTAACATTCCTCGTGAAAGAAGTTAAAGTGAGTGAGTAGTACCTATGATGAAGGGCATGGTTCGGAAACCACCCTTTCTCTTTGTTGATTCAGAAGAAGAAGTGCCATTTTCTAAGAGCTTCTCGTTCGCGGCACCAGAAGAATCCATTGCTTTTCTTTTCTATGAACTATGACGTTGAATTGAAAGACGATGATGCAACGAGATTTGGAGTGGTTGAACATATATTGGAGTTTATACGTGGACAAAAAGAACTAGTATTTGTCAAACTCAAGTAGATATCAAATATTAATTAATTGATTTTAACTTTTTCAACTTCGTCCTATACTCAATCTGCCGTATATACTAAAAGACACATTTGCAATTTTTTTTTTCTCACACACAAAATATCTAATGTGAAGAAATTTAATAAATAGATAAATTGTTGAAAGACTTAAAAGAGAGATGAAAGGTGATCTTTACTACTCTATTCATGGTTCATCTGAATAAGGTGGGGCTTCTTTTATTTTATTTTATTTTCAGGTTATATTGTATCTATTTTTAGTTTTCCATTTTGTTCAATTCTGTGTTATAACCCCGTGGTGTGGCTGTCCTGTTATCAAATTATATTATTATTATTATTAAACTTATATATGTTTTAACTCCTTGTAAATATGATCTTTATTAATTCTTATAAAAAAGAATTTAGATATCTGACATTACATTTTCTTACCATTCCTTTTTAATTGTTACCATTAAGTCTAATTAATTTAGTGATGATATTAGTAACAAAAATAAAGAATAAATACCATTTTTTCTAGGAGCTTCTCGTTCCCGGCACCACTCCGTTGTTTTTTTTTTCTTTTTCTCTATGAACTATGACGTTGAATTGAAAGACAATGATGCAATGAGATTTGGAGTTGTTGAACATATATAGGAGTTCGTTTAATTACTCATTTAATTTTTATAATTGTATAAATTTTATCTTTTAATTTTTATACTTAAAAATCATCCATTTTAGTCCTTATATATACTATTTTTAATCCTTTTTATTCCTTATGAGTTTAGATATAAATAGTATATACAGAGTCTAAAAGGGATATAAATAGTATATATAGAGACTAAAAGGGACTAAAAATGGTATGTGTAGGAACTAAATTGGATAATTTTTAAGTATAGAGAAAGGTAAAGTTTGTGCAAGTATAAATATTATTTGAGTAATTAAACCATAAGAGTTTATACGTGGACAAAAAGAACTAGTATTTGTCAACTCATTTAATTATCAAATATACTAACATGTTATTAGTTCAAGTGTTACTAAAATTCAGATTCTTAAGAAAAGTTTTGAACTTTGTGGATGAAAAAATGTAATTCAGAGAGGAAATCACTAAATATGGTCAGTAAAATTGATTGTTTTTAACTTTTTCAACTTTTTCTCTCTTTCCAAACCTACATCCTATACTCAATCTGTGGTATACTAAAGGGTAAATGATTATTTTGGTCCTAAATGATTAAATTGGTGATAATTTAGTCCCTAAAAAAATAATTTTTTTTTATTTTGTCCCTGATGAGTAAAAAGTGTGACAATTATGTTTCGTCATTAAGTTTCGTACGATCATTTTATCATTAAGTTATAATGTTCAAGGACCAATTTGACATTAAATTGTATTTTTTGATGGCCAATTTGATATGAAGTTGTACGACGAGATGTAATAGTCACACTTTTTACACATTTAAGGCTAAAGCATAATTTTCATTTTTTCATAAACTAAATTATCATCAATTTACACATTCAAAGACCAAAATAATCATTTATCTTACACTAAAAGACACATTTGCTCTTTTTTTTTTTCTCACACAAAATATCTACTGTGAAGAAATTTAACAAATAAGTTGTTGATAGACTTAAAACATAGATGAAATGTGATCTTTACTACTCTGGTTCATCTGAATTAGGTGGCTTCTTTTATTTATTTATTTATATATTTTTTTCATGTTATATTGTATCTATTCTTTGTGTTATAACCTTGTGGCTTTCCTGTTATCAAATTATATTATTATTATTATTATTATTATTATTATTATTATTATTATTATTATTATTATTATTATTATTATTATTATTATTATTATTATTATTATAAATACGACTCTGTCTGTTTTAGTTTTTATATTTTTTACTTTTAGATCTTTGACATTACATTTTCTTACTATTCTTTTTTAGTTCTTACCATTAATTCAAGTTAGTTAAGTGCTGACATAATTAACAAAATAAAGAATATTAATTAAGATAATTAAGGTAATAAAAAATATTTTTAATTAAGATAATTAAACTATTTTTTTAAGTGAATAACTCATTTAAGTAATGTATTTATTATTTTATATAAGTACGATAATTACATATAATTTATTTTTCATTTTTAATATATTATGAACAATGATTTTTATTTCTTTTAACATTATTCTTAATTCGCTAATTTACTTTTAAATTTGTACTTTTCTAAAAAAATCATTAATTTTGATTTTTTTAATATAATTTTTTTTAGTATATCACAAGTAGTGATTTTGTCACTAAAGACAAATATTGTACCTTCCTTTTGTTAAAAAATATCATTATAATAATATTAAAAAAATAGAAAAGTACAATATTATTATTATTATTATTATTTATTTTTAAAATATTATTATAATAATAATTTTAAGAAAAAAAAAGTACAATATTTGTCTTTGGAGACGAAAGCACTGATTATGATATATTAAAAAATAAATTATGTTAAAGATAGTCCAAATTAATAAATTAAAATGTAAAAATAATATCAAAAGTGATATTAAAGCTGTCAAATGGGCTGGCCCGGCCTATCCCATGCGGACCAATCAATTAACTGGGCCAGTCTAGCCTGACCTGTATGACATTCAGGCTGCTATTTTATGGACCCGGCCTGACCCTATATTGAGCCACCGGGTCACTGAACCAAATTGGTCTGAATTTAAAATAAATACTAAAAATAAAAAAAAATTGATAAAAAAAATTAAAAGTTACGTGATGAGATTTGCACCACTGGAACACATTTTTTTTTTTATAAGCAATACACTGGAGTTACGTGATGCTACTATGCTAGCTAGTAGCTACACTATCCAAGTTACATTTCTGTGGCTTTATGCACTATCTGTTTTGACGTTTTATGAAGAAAAATTAAACAAACAAGATCGTATGCAACATATATTTTTTATTTAATTCTTTTATTATATTAATTTTCGGGCCAACCTGTGACCTGTCGACCCAACCTAAGGTCATTTAGCCGTCAGGCCAAGAAGGCCAGGCCAAAAAGGCCTAGTTCTATTCAGACCAACCTTTTTAAAAGCCTAGCCTAGCCTTATTTGCAAGCTGGCTAGGTCAGCCCATCAGGTCGAACCCAAATTGACATGTCCAATTAAAAGTAGGAGTATAAGTGGCTCAAGTTAGGTCATGTCTGGTCTAATTTAAGACCCTACCCAATGAAATATAATTGGGTTGGGTTGGGTTTGCTATTTTTTATTAAGCAACCCAATTTGAACCAACGCGACCTTAATTAGATTGGTTTAGGTTAGGTAGTTAAGTTGACTAATTAAAATAATAATACATTTTGAAAATTCAAAAAAAGAAAAAGAAAAATGAAGTACCTAACTATTTTGAATATAATTATGTATTTCATTTTTCTAATATCTTTTTGAAAAGTGATTGTTGGTGTAAAACTTAATCAGTCATTGGGAGCGCTAACACCAGTTAACTCCCACTTAGGTGACTAACTAAAGGAAGGAATTTTGTTCCTTGATTGGGTTCCTAGTCCACTCCACAAAGCTTTCTTGCAGTTTGTAAGACTGAGATTTCTATGTTGTTCTACTCCTAAGGGCTTGGAAAATAAAGAAAGTTGTAAACGGCTAAATATGGAGACAAAGGCGATAAATAAAGTTGTGAAGGAATGTTGTAAATGAGAACAAATAAATCAAAATAAGAGAATTTACATTGATTTTGTTCATAGACCAGGTTTACATCTTAGATTCTCCTATTTGTAAAGTTGGGCATTGCCAGCCGTTTCCTAGGAATATCTACCTGCTTCCCACTTTTTTAGGGAGAGTGGATTACATGCATTCAACTTTTTCTAGAGCAACAAAACCTTGGCGCCAACATTTTCACATTCCCACTCAGGACTCAAGGCTTGATTGGTGAGCCTTGTCCTAATTCAACATGCATTATGGGACTAGCCTAGTCATTTGTTGTTGGCTGTAAACGCAAAAATCACAAGAAGGGGGGTTGAATTGTGATTTATAAAAAATTTCGCAAACTTTTTATAAACAGCGTGTAACGTCTGTTGGACAAAAGAGATCATTTTTTAGGAAAATGTTTTAACAGACGATAGTACATAGATGAAAACCCTTTTTAAGAAACAGATTTAAATCACAAGACAAGTCAGTTCAAACAATCATAAGAGATAAAGGAGCAAGAAAGACAACATAGAATTTTATACTGGTTCGTCTCACCCCGAGACTATGTCCAGTTCTTGGCAAACCACCAAGTTCCACTAACTTTCACAAGTTACAAGTATTGTTCACTGCCACTTCTGGCTCACCTAAGTAGTTTTTCACACTTAGCCTTTCCAAGCTAAAAACCCAAGTATTCTTTACTACTAAGCCACTTCTGACTCTAAAACAAATCACAAGATTTATTTTTGAAAGGGGCGCACAGACTTCTCAACTATCGTCTTACAGACGAATATACAAATTTAAGAACAAAGTCTTTTTCTCTCAAGATACTCAAAGTGATTTGAGAGCTTTTTAACAAATAGAATTTTTACAAGAGAAATAATGAAGGCTTGAAAGAATGCTTGAATTTTGAATTCAGTTCGTGTGTTTTTCAACACTTCAAATCTTCTTATATATATAGACTTGCTAAGGAGGTAACCGTTGTCTCTAAACAGTCTTCTTACTTGCGTCTGACCAGCGTCTGAAGGAAGGTGGTTGAGGAGCATTTAATGCGAGCATTAAATGCTTGTCACCAACTAGTCATTCTAAACTGATAAAACACTATGCTTATCTTTCTTGAGACATACTCCATATCCTTCCGTTGCAGTGGTCACATCGCTTGCTCAGATAAGTACTCATTGCTAGCTGTAGCACGTCTTTTGAGGCAAGAGAAACTTCTGAAACTTTGACTCTTCTTTTTGTTTCTCTTTATGCACTCCGACAGATCCTAGGATGATGTTTTATGAACATGCCCTGCAAAACAGATTATAAAGCGATAGTGCATTTACTATGCCCTTAAATGCTTCATCAGACTTAAGCGTCTGTTTGCGTATCATTTGTCTCTTACAGATGCAGATCCAACGTTTTTGTCTGTTGGCATTTATAAGACGTAATCTTTTTACTTAATATTTGTTTTGCATAAAATCAAAATAATTAAGGGTCCTAATTCGTCTTATGACTCAACAATCTCCCCCTTTTTTATGATGCTAAGTAAATATTGTAAAAAGATGTATCAGAGCTACTTAAAACATTAACTATAAACATAGAATTTAAACAGAGAGAAAAGAAGACTCAGGTTTGATGTGCAATCAAACAACTTGTCTTTATTTAAAAGTTTTCACATCAAGATGATGTGTTTTTATAGATGATAAATAGAAAATAATACTCTCCCTTTTTCTTAGCCTCCCCCCTTAGATGTAGCTCCCCCTTAGATGCGTCCCTATCTTCATGCTTTCTTTTTACTCTTCCCTTCTCCCTCTTTTGTATGGCAATCAGCAAAACCTGGTTCCCCAGGAATAGGACCGTCAGAATCAGAGGTGTCAGAGTCAGAGTCTGATGAGAGTACCATAGGGGATCCTGGTGGAGTGGGAGTGCGTCTGCGGCAGCGCGTTTTGAAGAAGGCATCTATGTTGATCCACTTTTTGAGCTCAGCCTCGAGTGCTTTCCTATCTTCCAGAGCTTGACGTAGAGCTTTTCTGGTTGCCCAGTGTTCGACATACAGATCGTAGACTTCTTCTTCAGAGATGGGAGGTTTGTATGGTACGATGGCATCATCTGGTTCTTTCACAATCCCCAGAATGAGCTTATCGAAAAAGAATGTTGAATAAGGCAGCTCCACTACAAAAGAGAAGTCCCTATCAGATTGATAGTAGAAGGTGGACTTCCAGGGCATGAGCTTGGAGGTGCTGGATGAAGAGAGAAAGGGCTGATGCCCTTTGCATTGATAGCATCTGCCAATCTTCAGATGATATCCGTCTGCTGGAGCCTTATCTTCGGGTTCCAGACCAGAGCAGAATGCATCAAACTTCTGGACTCGTCTGATGGTCTGTAAGTCTTTAGACGTTCTTTCAGCAGCTGGTTTTTGAAAGATGGCTTCAATCTCTCATCTGAAGGGTCTGCCTCTTCACATGCGAATGTATCTTTGGGGAGTATCATCTTCCTCAACTTTCTCTTTACCTTTATAATTCAAGATAGGAAGGATAGGGATAACCTTGTCTAGAGCAAGCTTGAATTGGGTTTGATTTGAGGCCACACAGTGAAATTGTGTGCCGAGAAAGTGAGGCAGGGTCTGTGCTCTTCTTTGGATCTGTCTGAAGGAGTTTTGCCTCTTCTTGATCTCCTCCTTATACATCTGCAGATTCATATGCAACTCTGCAGAATAGTCTAAAGATTCCCAAAGATGAAAAGTTGGACTTGCTTTTGGATCGTCCAAGTTGAGATCTTCATAACAGACAGAACGTCCCGGCTCAGCATGATTCCAGGGGATAATCACATTGAGGTATGCTAGTAGACCCATCATCTATTGTAGGTTGATAGGCTCATAGAATGGTACCTCATCAGTTAGCGCTGAGAGTCGTCGCTAGATTGAGGCTTGAAGGGGGTAGCTTCGTCTGCCACGTGGGTTGTGCTCAAAGATGAGAGTGTTAAGAGCAGGTGGTGACGTCTGTCGAGGAGGGAAGATGTTGAATTGAGGTTCCTCCTTATAACATAAGAGAGCATACATTTCTTCTTCTGGAAGAACTTCATGGTTGGGAAGATTGAAGGGATCAATCCCAGGAACACCTTTCTTCCACAACTCTACGAAGTTGATGGAATCAAGCAAGAAAGCTTGATCCTCATCAGTCCAGATACCCTTCCTCCTCCATTCTCTGTTGTAGCGTTCCCATTCATTAACTCTGGGTCACTTCCACCCACGATAGTATCTGACGTTGACGTTTAGGTCTATTGGTGGTTGCATTGGAGGAAAGGGGATGTTGGGGCTGCGTCAGATGATCCAGTCGTAGCCTCTATGCCTAGGAGCTAAGTCTAGAGCTAGACTTTCATATATGTATCCCAGAGAGAGAGTGGCCTTGGTAGCATACCTTCTACGTCTGAATAGTTCATCTTCAGTCAAAGTCTGGAATTCTTCAGCAGTCTGAGTCTAAAGTTCATATGTGTGTACAGATGATGAGCCACCATAAATTGCCCTCTGCTTCGCAGCGCGATCTGCTTCAGACTATGCCAGGTGCTCGTCTACTTTCCTTTCATCCTCTTCAGTGACTGGTCTGTAGATGGCACGTGGACCAGAGCCATCAGCTTCAACCAAATCTTCTCCAATATCCAGACCTTGGACACTAGCTTCTAAAGCAGACTGAAGAAGAGCTTCATTTAGTTCTTCTATTTCTGCTTCGTCTGCATCATCGTCTACCGTGAGTGTCTGAAGCTCAAGTTGCTTATCAGCAATCTTTGCAGACGCTATTTTGGCTGCTTGAATCAGGGCAGATTCAATTCTTCCCAGATCATCTATGGCCGCCTGCCTCTGTTCTTCTTCAAAAAGAGTCTTGATAGACTCAAGAACGGCTTCCTCCATTGCTTCTTCCTCTGCAACGTCAGTTGTAGGGGCTAAAACTTCTTCAGCGGCCTTCCTCTTAAGTTCTTCAACTGATAGAGTCTTAACAAACTCTATTACAGATTGTTCCATTTCAATCTGCTCCTTCTCCTCAAGGCTTTTATCTAGCTTGGCCTTGTTGGCAGCTTCCTTGCGAGACAGTTCTTGAGCCTTCCTTATTGTGGTTGCTTCTTTCTTATCAGCCGGTGGAGGAAAAGATGAAGGTTTTAGCTTGGGTGCAGGCTTGGGCTTTGGAGTAGTTTGAGGTTTAGGAGGGGGTGTATCAAGAATCTCAACATCAGATTCTTGAGCTTGGGAAGGTGAAAGTTAAGGTTCGGGTTGGGATTCTGGTGAGGTGGTGAGTTTGGCTTTGGTGATGACGCGGATTTTGGTGGTTCTGGTGAAAGGCTTTTTGAGGGGAGGTTTAGAGATTAGTTAAGATGATGCTTCTGAAACCTTTCTCTTTAGGGATGAGGGAGGATATGAAAATGGTTGTTGTTTGGGCTTTTTGGGTTGCTCTGAGGAAGGAGATTGGGTGCGTCTGGTGGTTGGTTGGGTCTGTGTAGGTTTAGGCTGGGGTAGAGTCTGTGTCTCTGCGACAGACGTAGGTTCTTCAGACGATTCCTCCTTGGGCTCTTTTTTCACCTTGATTCCCTGCTTCTTTACCCACTCAGGGAACTTGTGAGCTATTCCCATTCTCACAAAGGTGGTTCCTGTCACCTGTGTAGGTCCTCCAGAAGCTTCGAACTCTGTCAGATCAACACCAGCATCCCTCATTGGTTGAGTGAACAACATACAATAAGGGATGGGGTTCTTCTGCTTCTTCGTGGAGAATCTATCTTTGAAGGCCTGCTCCAGATGATAGAAGATCAGATCCGGAAGGTTGATCTTCTCTCCTATGACAATGTTGTAGATGTAGAATCTGTCCCTTTCGCTTACGTGGTCCTTTGACCCCGTCCTTGGGAGCACGATGTTGAAGAGCATGTTGTGAAGAAGTCTGTAGATGTGGGTCATGTTGGCAGACCGGAGAAAGTTCTTCATGGCTGCAGCTCTCTTCTTGGGGTCTTCGTTTGCAGGTCTTACCCCATTGTAGAGAAGTTTATCCATCGTCTTCTGAGTGATGGTCTTCTCCCAGTCTTTGTCAAAGATCAGTCCTTCTTTAGCACAACTAATAGCCTTAGCTATGGTTGCAGGGTTGATTTCCATTGACGTCTGACCAATCGTGCCCCTGATGCATTGGTCATCCTCCATCTTTGTTATCCCCCAGAAGAGGGCACAGGGACCATGGTACCAGACACTATGTCTTCCAACAAAGTTGGTCCACCAAGCTCTGGTGAACAAGTCCAGAACATCGAAACCCTCCTTTGCCAGCTCCTTCAGACTCGCCCACTTTCCAAGGATGAATAGTTCTTCTGGAAAGGTTGCAGTGGCCTTGTCCATGTTGCGGATGAGAGAAGTAGCAGAAGATGAGGCTTGCTTCTTTGGTGCCATTTGTTCACAGAAAGGTTAGGTCTTTAGAAAAAGAAAAGATGAGAAAGATTTTATCTTTAAAGTCTTTGAGAAACTCAGAGAATTTCAGAGAGATTAGAAAGATCAAAGGAACCTTCTTCTTTAGGCACTTCGTCCTTGTATACCAAAGGAGATGAGAGAAGAGAGAGAACGTCAAAAAAAGAGCGGTTTTTTTTATAAAAAAAACATTAAAAACTTTTCAAAAACTGTCTCATCATGGCGAAAAGGGCGGCGCACGTTTTGAGTGAAAACGAAAAGACTTATAATCATTGTGAACATGGGGCATTTTATCATCTATACACTTGAACACATATTAGTTCCAACAGATTAATGAGAAGGATAAGACGGAGAGTATCGTCTAATGAATGCAAGAATTAATCTGAAAGCATGTGCATATGCAGATGATCCCTAATACAGACAAAATGTTCTTCAGACAAAGGTTTTGTAAAGATATCAGCCCATTAGTGATCTGTATCTACAAACTTAATATCAAAAACACCTTTTTGAACATAATTGCAAATGAAATGATATCTGATTTCAATATGCTTTGCCTTTGTTGTATGGGATTTTTTGATAGGTTGATTGCACTAGTATTGTCACAATATACATGGATATTATTTTCAAAACTAGAGTAATCTTCTAATTGATATTTTACCCATAGCAGCTGTGAGCAGCAACTTGCAGCAGACACATATTCAGCTTCTGCAGTAGATAAGGCAATTGAGTTATGCTTCTTGCTAGCCCATGAAATGAGATAGGATCCTATAAAGTGGCAACCTCCACTTGTACTTTTTCGTTCAACTCTGTCTCCTGCATAGTCTGCGTCTAGTATCCTACTAACCTGAAATCTTGATTTTTCTTATAGAACATACTAAGGTTAGCGGTGCCTACTAGATAGCGTAAGATCCTTTTAACAGCGTTAAGATGAGACTCTCTAGGATCTGACTGAAATCTAGCGCACAGACAGACGTTATGCATAATATTAGGTCTACTGGCTATAAGATAAAGAAGTGAGCCAATCATACCTCTGTAGATCGTCTGATCTACTGGTTTACCTTATTCGTCTTTGAACAAGGGACTGGAAGCATGCATAGGTGTTTTCATTGGTTTAGCATCTTCCATTTTGAACTTTTTAAGAAGCTCCCTTGTATATTTATGCTGATGAATGTAGATTCCCTTGCTATCTTGTTTGATCTGAAGTCCTAAGAAGAACTTAAGTTCTCCCATCATACTCATTTCAAACTCGCTTTTCATCAGATCAGAAAAATCCTTGCACAGAGATTCATTAGTAGCTCCAAAGATAATATCATCTACATAAATTTGAACTATAATGAAATCTTTGCCCACTTCTCTTCTAAAAATAGGAGTATCTACTTTCCCTCTCATAAAATAATTTTCTAAAAGAAAAGAGCTCAGTTTGTCATACCAAGCACGAGGTGCTTGCTTCAGACCATATAGAGCCTTTTTGAGTTTAAAAACATGATCTGTAAAAGTGGGATCTTCAAAACTAGGAGGTTGTTTAACATAAACTTCCTCTTCAATAAAACCATTTAAAAAGGCACTCTTAACATCCATTTGAAAGAGCTTAATTTTTTATGAGCAGCAAATGCGAGCATGATTCTTATAGCTTCTAATCTAGCTACAGGAGCAAAGGTTTCAGTGAAGTTTATACCTTCCTGCTGATTATAGCCTTGAGCTACTAATCTAGCTTTGTTTCTTACCACTTTTCCTTGCTCATCCAGTTTGTTTTTGAAAACCCATCTTGTTCCAATGATGCTTTTATTCTTCGGCTTGGGAACTAAGGTCCTGACGTCGTTTCTGATAAACTGGTTCAATTCTTCTTCCATGGCTAAGATCCAATCATCGTCTATCAGGGCTTCGTCTATCGTTTTTGGCTCTATTTCTGAGACGGAAGCATAAGATGCTTGATCTCTGAAGGATGATCTGGTCTTTACACCTTCTTTCTGATCTCTTATGATCTGATCTTGTGGATGATAGGTTACGAATTTCCAGTCCCTTGTCTGTGGTTAAGAGCCAGACGCTCCTTCAATCTGAGGAAGAATTTCTTGAGGAGGTTGAATTTTGTCTGACTTTGGTGCAACAGATGGACTTATTTGCATATCTGCAAAATCATCCTCAAGATCTGATAGTCTCCTATCAAACGTTAGTCCATCATTGAACTTAACATGGATAAATTCTTCTACAACTAAGGTTCTTGTATTGAAAACTTTGTAAGCCTTAGATGTATCAGAATATCCTAGAAAGACACCCTTATCCACCTTAAAATCAAATTTTTCCAATTGATCTTTGGTGTTTAAGATGTAACACTCACATCCGAAAGGATGAAAGTAAGCAATGTTGGGTCTTCTTCCTCTCCATAGTTCATAAGGAGTCTTTTTAATCATAGGTCTGATCAATACTCTGTTTTGGACATAACAAGCAGTGTTCACAGCCTTTGCCCAAAAGTGTTTAGGTAGAGAATTCTCACAGAGCATGGTTCTAGCCGTCTCTTGCAAAGTTCAATTTTTCCTTTCAACTACCCCATTTTGCTGAGGTGTTCTCGATGAAGAGAAGTTGTGGAAAATCCCGTTCTTTTCGCAGAAAGATTTGAACTCAGCATCCTCAAACTCAGTTCCATGATCACTTCTAATGCTAGAGATGCAAAATCCTTTTTCATTTTGAACTCATTTACAGAATATTTCAAAGACCTTAAAAGAATCATGTTTATGGCCTAGGAAGTATACCCATGTGTATCTTGAATAGGCATCTACAATGACTAAGCCATATTTCTTTCCGCCCAGACTTAACATTCTAGTAAGACCAAATAAATCCATATGCAAGAGTTGCAACGGTCTGGAGGTGGAAACAACATTTTTATATTTAAAAGAAGTTTTAATTTGTTTCCCCTTTTGACATGCTTCACAGAAAAGATGGGTTTTCCAAGAAATCTCGGGCAATCCTCTTACTAAACCCTTTTTCGAAATGTGTTTCAGATTCACATGCCTAAGCTTTTTATGCCAAATCCATCTTTCATCTTCTCTGGATAGTAGACACGTTACCTTCTGCTTGCTAAGATCTATAAGATCAATTTCATACAGATTGTTGTGTCGTCTAACAAAAAAGACAGACTTGCCATCATCTGTTTTGGCTATACATCTGTCCTTGTTGAAGGAGACTATATAACCATTGTCACACAATTGACTTATGCTCAGTAGGTTATACCTCAGACCTTCAACATATAGGACTATGGAGGTTAGGGAGGACATACCAACTTTTCCTACGCCTGAGATGCGTCCTTTTCCCATGCCTCCAAAGGCAACTGCTCCGCCTTCAACTGGCTTTAGGTCTAGGAACATAGACCTTTCTCCCGTCATGTGTCGTGAGCAGCCACTGTCCAGGTACCAGCTCAAACCCTTGCCTTTTCCTACCAAGGATATCTGAAATAGGAATAATCTGAGACTTTGGTGCCCAAATCTTTTTGGGTCCAGCAACATTAGTGCCCTTAGACATTTGCTTCTTCTTGTGTATGCATCTGAACTTGGAGTGTCCAGATTTTCCACAAAAGTCACATTTGTCTAGGTCAGACTGAGTAGAAGCAGATGCATCTTTTTCTAAGCCTAAACCAGATTTATCATGGGGATGTTGATGATATTTTAAAAGCATAGTGAGAGTCTTAGAACTCTCCAGAAACTTCCCAAAATCCTTAGTTAAACAAGCTACTTCTTCCCTTAGTTTTTCAACTATGGATGAATCGTCTGTTTGACTAGAGGTACTAGTTTGACTTAGGCTCTCTTCTAGAGTCTTGAATTTTTCTTCTAGTTCTACATTTGATTTCTTCAGCAATTCTATTTCACAAATAGGTTGTTTAAGTTTTTGTTTAAATTTTTTACATTGCTGAGAAATCATATGACAGTTCTGAAGTAAAATGCCATAAGGCATCTCTTCTTCATCGTCTGATGAAGAACCAGATGAACTTTCAGATTCAGAATAAGTTTTTACCTCAACTTTTTCTTCTACCTCTGCCATTAGACAAATATTTACTTGTTCATCATTTAAGCTGCTGCTTTGCTCACTGTCTGAGTCGTTCCAAGTGGCCATCAGACTTCTTTTTCTTTAACCTCGAACATTCAGACTTCATATGTCCTGGCTTTCTGCATTCGAAGCATATGATCTCCTGACTGTCCTCCTTATCTTTTCTTTTGAATCTGGAGGACTGTCTGAACTTGTTTTTCTTTTTCAGCATCTGCTTGAATTTCCTAGCCATGAGGACAACCTCATCGTCTGTAGATTCGGCAGAGCTTTTGTCTGATTCTTCTATTTGAACTTTCGGAGCCTTGGGGGCTTTTTTTCTTTTCTTCCTTGATGATGCTGGTTTTGCCAACTTTGAGAGCATCGAAATTGTTAGCGTTGTTTGTAGGCAGTTGGTCTCGGTTCTGCAGGTGCACTTCATGCACTCGTAGAACTCCCAGCAACTCATCCCAAGACAAGGTTCTCATGTTCCTTGCCTCTTAGATAGTTGTGGTCTTGGGTTCCCACACTTTGGGCATACTATCAAGAATCTTTAGATTAATCTGAGCTTTAGTATATGTGTGTCCAAGAGATTCCAGGTCTGAAAGAAGAACCTGAAGTCTCCCAAACATATCATCAACACTTTCTCCTTCTTTCATGGAGAAACTCTCATAGTGTCTGGTCAGAGTGGTAGCTTTCCTCAGTTGAACATCTTCCGTTCCCTCATAGTTGGTGCAGAGGGAATCTCAAATCTCCTTGGCCAATTGTAGTCTACGTATCTTCTTATACTCATTTCTGGTTAAGGCGCAAGTCAGAGTATATTTGGCTTTGTTGTTATGTTGAAGAATGTTGTAGTCATCTTGAATCCATTGATCTTCAGGCCTTGTGATGGGAATATCTCCATGCATGATGATGTTCCACAATTGATATTCATTTGATTTAATGTACATTTCCATGCGATCTTTCCAGTAGGGAAAGTCATCTCCAAGAAAGGCTGGAGGCCTTGTTAGAGAGGCTCCTTCGGGAATGAACTGATTGTCATGACTGGCCATCTAGATCTTTTCCTCTAGACATGATCAAGTGCTCAACCCTTAGAGGCTAAGCTCTAATACCAAACTATAAAGGCAAAAATCACAAGAAGGTGGTTGAATTGTGATTTATAAAAATTTTCGCAAATTTTTAATAAACAGCGTGTAACGTCTGTTGGACAAAAAAGATCATTTTTGAAGAAAACGTTTTAACAGACGATAGTACACAGATGAAATCCCTTTTTAAGAAAACAGATTTAAATCACAAGACAAAGTCAGTTCAAACAGTTATAAGAGATAAAAGGGGCAAGAAAGACAACACATAATTTTATACTGGTTCGTCTCATCCTGAGACTACGTCCAGTTTTTGGCAAACCACCAAGTTCCACTAACTTTCAAAAGTTACAAGTATTGTTCACTGCCACTTCTGGCTCACCCAAGTAGTTTTTCACACTTAGCCTCTCCAAGCTAAAAACACAAGTAATCTTTACTACCAAGCCACTTCTGGCCCTAAAACAAATCACAAGATTTGTTTTTGAAAGGGGCGCACAGACTTCTCAACTATCGTCTTACAGACGGATATACAAATTTAAGAACAAAGTCTTTTTCTCTCAGGATACACAAAGTGATTTGAGAGCTTTTTAACAAATAAAATTTTTACAAGAGAAAGAATGAAGGTTTGAAAGAATGCTTGAATTTTGAATTCAGTTCGTGTGTTTTTCAACACTTCAAATCTTCTTCTATATATAGACTTGTTAAGGAAGTAACCGTTGTCTCTAAACGGTCTTCTTGCTTGCGTCTGACCAGCGTCTGAAGGAAGGTGGTTGAGGGGCATTTAATATTTAATGTGAGCATTAAATGCTTGTCACCAACTAGTCATTCTAAACTGATAAAGCACTATGCTTATCTTTCTTGAGATATACTCCATATCCTTCTGTTGCAGTGGTCACATCGCTTGCTCAGACAAGTACTCATTGCTAGTTGTAGCGCGTCTCAAAAGACGAGAGAAACTTCTGAAACTTTGACTCTTCTTTTTGTTTCTCTTTATGCACTCCGACAGATCCTAGGAGGATGTTTTATGAACATTCCCTGCAAAACAGATTATTAAGCGATAGTGCATTTACTATGCCCTTAAATGCTTCATCAGACTTAAGCGTCTGTCTGCGTATCATCTATTTCTTACAGATGCAGATCCAACGTTTTCGTCTGTTGGCATTTATAAGACGCAATCTTTTCACTTAATATTTGTTTTGCATAAAATCAAAATAATTGAGGGTCCTGATTCGTCTTATGACTCAACATTGGCTAAATCAATCGTTAGCTATCGTCTAGATCCAACTCTGATGGCTAACATCTTTTATGCTAACATAATTTCCCCCATTTTTCTATATCGTTCAACTTCAAAACAATCATTATCTTTTAATTTGATTTGAATGGTAGACAAAAAACTCCTGATAGCCAAAACCCTTCAAATTCTTAGTTTCTCCAGGTGTAACGACTAACAAACAGGCTTCTCAAATTTTCAAAAACTTTTCTAAATCTTCATCTTATCTTTCTGTTTCCTTTATCTTCTTATCTTCAAGTGGGATTCTATTATTGTTTACTCTTTTAAAGCCTCGTAGCTACTCTCTATTCTCATTTTCCTTCATCTTCTTCGTTCTCTAGCCAAAACCCTAAACCCCCAAAATGTCTTCAGTGAGAGGGCAAATTGATTCTCAAAACCTTAGCAGGTCTTTTGGTCATGGCAACTTTGAAGTAGAAGAGACAAGAAGCCCCACACCCTCGCACAAATCCCCTAAGCCTATACCTCAATCGATAACTTAAACTTTGATACTGTTAAATGCTAAGGATAAAGAGTTCCTCTTGGGTCCTTACTTGATTTTTGGAGATGAGAACAATTATATTAACCGTAAGAAATTGTTCAACCTTGATGGATGCACTCTTCCATTGACTTGCGACTAGTACAACATTAAAACCATCCCACGGAGCCTTCGCACTTGGCCAATGGTTTTCCTTGAGTACATAGCTTAGCTTAAGCATGTTGCAGTTGTGAAAGGAGATGACTGGGAAGAATGGGGCATCTATGATATGATAATGCTATCGGGCACCGAGATTCCATGGCAAAAGGATGTGTTGATAGTCGTTTTAAGTTACTGGGTGACAATTATCAACGACTGTGTGTTTCATCATGCTATGGTTAGTCTTACACTTTTGGATGTGGCCGCCATTCTGAGCTTGCATGTGTGGGGAAATGACCTTCTTGCTTTATAGGAGGCTTGCTCTACAACGCCTAAATCCTTAGGCATCACCTTTTCTAAGAATGAATCCTCCTATCAAAAATTCATGGCACATAATGCCAAGACTTTTGGTATTGTGTCTTAGGTGGAGCATCATGCCTTCCTCTTATTTTGGTTTTGTAGATACTTTGCTTGCACAGGTTCGATTAGAGTTGTAGGGGAGTACAACAACTTCGTGTCGGCTATTGTATCATGCCATTCTTTAGGCCTTAGACAACTGTTGTTATCCACCCTTTTTCGTGGCATTTTCTACCTCCGGAATAATTTGGAGGACAACAATATGAACTTCAACACAACTGCAGGTCCACTTTGGTTTATGGGCACGATTGTACTTTCCTGATGCCTTATACCCTGGGTTTCCACCATTGGCGACTTAACAAGGTGACACTTGCTATGCTTGAGCGTTGACTCACCTTCCTTCTGCTAAGAGTTATGCATTCTTCATTGCCAATTGGATGCATCCAGTTGAATTTGGCATGGTATATTCCTTGACCCTTTTGCATCATCAGCTGACAGGACCAGTTTGGACCCGTTGAACACTACTAAGCTTCGAGAAGGGGAGACCTTGGATTGCAACAATTGAGCATCATTTTGACCTCTAGGGGTCTTCTTTATGGCATTAAGCACCAACCTCCAGAAACAATAAGGTGGTCGTTGAAGGGTATTATCCTCAATGCTTTGCATACTCATTCTATACCCAAGTCGCTTACCTGCCAAGTAGTTGTGCCGTCAGACCTTTAAGTGCTTTGTCAGCCAAGCAACATTCCATTGGTTGTGGATGATATTGCCTAGAAATTGCAAACTTTAATTTTTCATCAATTTACCAACCAACCTAGCCAAACTAAACTTTTCCGTGAATGGTGGGGGGTTAATGCGGTTACACTGTTCCTTGATTTGGTTGTTGACTCCCTTCAAAGAATAATAGATGATGAGTCCAGTGACTCAGAAGAATAACCCACGTCAAGCCCTCTAAGACCTCGCTCTAGCTGTTAGGTCTCTCAAAGTCCAACGCCTTCACAAGGTAATGTAACGACCCATTTTCTACCTAATAGGAATTTATCCTTTTATATGTTGTATGAATTATTTTAATATATGTCATTGTTGGGGTCAGCTGTTCCACGCCACGATTTAGGATTGACTACTATGATTCATACAAATCTTCCTCTCCACTCCTCTCAAGAAACAAGAATTATAACAAAGATGAGACAAACATGTAAGATATTGATAGAGACCATTGAAATCCATTAATTTAAAGAGGCTCAAATTCTTGAAATTGCTATTCTTTCTCGTGATAAATCAAATTTAAGATTGTTCTTTTTACCCATGATGGACAAAGAAATGATGAGATTGAAATTATTAAAGTGTTAACTTTTCTAGTTATGCTTAGATCTTATGATGCTGAACATTACTAGTATTTAGTTTCTTATGTGAGATGTTTTATTATCAATGGCGGATCCACAATATAATGATATGCACCCCCTCATTTTTTTCAAAATTACATATAAATATATTAAATGTGTAGATTTTACTCCCCTAATTTTGTATATTCGAATCCCTTGACCCTAATTTTTCACTCTTTTCATAATAATAATTATTAATTTTATTTTTTAAATAAATTGTCCCCCTAATTTAGGATCCTAGATCCACCATTGTTTATTATGCTGAACATTGTGATGCTAAACAATAAACACTATCACTATTTAGTTTTTTTTTATTGTGAAACATTTTGTTGTTATGCTGAACAATTTAAGTTCCGCTTATACTGTTTTAACTCATGTCGGGTGTACGATACCCATAACCGTGCAATGTAGCCAAACACTATGACCAATTGAAGGAAATAGAAGAAAAAAGAAAGAAAATGATGTAAATAGGAAGAGTTTTATAAAAGGCTATTGATAATGGCATAACTAAGTTTATGAACATGCAAAAGTTTCCACTACAATAGTATTTTTTAGCGTGGGAAAGCAACATTCATTTTTCTCATACAATTCATTCCATTTTTGCAGCATATCTACCTCTACCGTGCAAAGCCACAATATAACTCTAAGCACAGATCTACTTTTAACCTATTAGTTTTACAGATAAAACAACTTACAATACTACAATTTCTCAAGTGTTTACAGTACCTGTTGCTTACTAAAAAATAATCTACGAAGTAGGTAACTCCCTGTAATCAAATTGCTCTTCTTCCTTGTCTGCTGAAGCTTCAAGTTTTTGCCCTGGAGCAGGACCATAAGCCCAACAAATAGTAAGAAAGTAGAGGAAGTTAATTATACCTATGAAAGTGAGCAATGCATAATAGTAATTCAGATGTCCCCTATTAATGTTAGTTGATAACCAGCTCTCTTTCCCACCTACACTAGTGACCTTGTCCACAATGCTCACCAACACACTTCCCACTACATCAGCAGCAGCTAGTTCAAGAGTGAAAAGAGCCATTGCGAAACTAGACATGGACTTGGGGATATAAGTGTAGAAAAACTCAACCTGCCCAACTGGGTTGAAACCCTCAGCTATTCCAAGCAAAACAAACTCAGGAACTAGCCATAAAACTGACATGTGAATTACAGCATTAGGTTGATCCTCAAAGCCTTCTTCAATGGCAGCATTTCGTCTCATAGTTTCAACTATACCTGATGTTGCCTTAGCTGCACACACAAACAACAATCCTATCCCAATTCGAGATTTCGAACTAAATCCTCTAGGCAAGCCCGTGTATTTTGCTAATAGAGGTACCATTATGCGGTCATACATGGGAATGATTATTGATACGGTGATTACAATGATAAGATTTAAGGATCCTGCAGGCATCTTGAAATTGCCAAATAACCTTCGGTCCATGGTATTTGCTTGGAGGGTAGTGAATGAGGTTTGGGTGGCTGTCATCACAAAGATGCCCGTGGACCACATAGGAAGGACTCTGAGCAAAGATTTCAGTGACTCCACCTGTCCTACTGTGCACTGGCTCCATGGATCTGAAACTGATCCACCAGGGTTTGAGACTGTCTCCGGATTTCTTATTATACAAGCTTTGTTCAAACACCTATATAAGAAGATAATATTAATTCTCTGAAAAGGTATTCAGTAAAATATTATAGGACAGGAATGTGTCTTTGTGATGAAATTACTCTGCATTCCCAGAAAAGTAGAATTTCTTGAGAGGAGGCTTAAACATTCCTCGTGAAGAAATAAAGACAATAAGTCAATAACATATTACCTTGAACAAAGTTAATAAATGATTGTCACTACCCAATATATGATGATAATTGGAGACACCATTTGCTGTTTCTCATATGAAATATATGGGGGCAAAAAAAGTATTTGACAAGTGAAATTGAGAGGAAATTAGATCATAAGGGCAAGCACAAGTACCTAAGACTATCAGTAGGGACCATCAGCTCTGAATCACATTCTTGATAATACTGATCAATGTTGCAATCAGGAAGACTAAGTTTTCTGTTCTTTACGGCCACCACAACTACTTGTACAAAACTAGTGAGTAAGCTGTGACCTGGCTTTGCTTTGGCATAGATCGGTGAACCAAGAATGAAACTGACAGCCGATATGAACATTAGCACAGCAGGTACTCCAAACCCAATTTTCCATCCAAGATTTTCTTGAATGTACACAATTACACTCAAAGCAATAACTGTTGATACCTATGAAGCCCAGATACTCCAAAAATGGAAAAGTATCGGTGTCGTACCCGTGTCGGACACCGATACGCCTCCGATACGTCCCGATACGTATCCAAAAAGTATCCGATTTTTTTTTATTTTTTTTTTAAAAAAAATTGTAGGACACGGCTGGGATACGGCTTGGATACGGCTCAAGATAGTTGGGATACGGCTGGGACACGGCTTAAGATGGCTGGATACGGCTCAAGCTGTTTCCGATACGGCTCCGATACGGCTTGAGCCGCTTTCTGAAATTTTTAATATTTTATTTTTTTTGAAGAATTTTTTTTTAATATTTTATAATTTTATTTTTTTAATTTTAGGATTTTTAAAATAAAAAAGGTCCAAATGTAAACAAAAACACGACACACCCTTTTCCTCTTCTCCAAGCATGGCAACTCCTTTCCAATAGTTCTTCCGGTGAGGGGGTTTCTTTTTTCGGCAAGTGGGGTGAGTGGGTCTCTACACAATGCACAATTTCCCCCCTTCTTCAAGCACGACAACATCTCTCCTTGGTGGTTCTGCACATTTGTCATTTATCTGATGAGGGGGTCTTCCTGTTTGTGTGGTTTTGATTTTGATAGGGTATTCTGTTTTGTGGTTTTGGCTTTGCTCAAACCATGCTTGAATAAATTTATTTTGCCACTCGACAGTTGTGTTTGTAGTGTTTGTTAAAACAGAATATGCATATTTGCAGTGTTTTATCAACACTCAAGATCATTTGCATAATTGCATTTTAACACCAACACTAATTGCATTTTATTTTGCATCCATATATAATTTTTTATATTTTTTATTAACGTATCCAGGACGTGTCGTATCCTTAATTTCAAAAAAATTGCCGTATCCCCGTATCCGTGTCGTATCGTACCCGTGTCGTATCCCGTATCTGGGCTTCATAGGTTGATACTGAAATTGAGGTATAATACCAATTAAAGTAGCTATCCAAGAGCCTCTTATCATTGGACCTTTCTTTAATTGTCAGTTGATCTGCTCCAAATGCTATGGAGCAAGGTCTGATGAAACCAGCTCCAATGGAAATTAATCCCAAGGAAAGGAACAAAACTGCTAGTTGGGCTGCTGTAGCAGAGCTGCAGTCCAGCTTGAGTGATTCACAGGAAAGTCTTAGTCCTGGGATCATGGCAGTTATCCACAAAATGGTTAAACCCTGTGAGACAAGAAATATTATAACAGCATAAGGAAAGTAAGCATCAAAAGAATCATTTATCTCATATTTTTTGTAAAATATTTCCCATATTTCCTCAGGAAAACAAAGCAATGGAGAACTATTGAACACCCTTGGAAAGTGTACACAAAACCAAGCCATGGCTGATGCCTCTAGCCTACACCACTAAAGCAATTACAAGTAAATAGTGTGTTTAAGCAATAATCCACAAACTTGAAACTTGAGATATGATTAACTTTCCCCAAGAGATTCAAACACTCTTATTTAGAAAGAAGTTGCTATTTAACCAACACCTACAGGGATCAATCTCATGGTTTTAATAAAAGCCAATGCTACTACCATAATCACTGTCGAATTTTCTATTCCACAAAGATAGACGTTGTTCTCCAAAACAAGGTTAAGGGAGAAAGTGGGAGCTAAATCCTCAAACAAATATACTAATCAGTAAAGTTCAGCCCCATTTTAGATAAACAAACAAATAAATAAACAGTCATTCTTGACTCTTGAGTACTTGAATGCCTTTTATCTTAGGCCCAAAATAATTAAGAAAAAAGAAGACTGAAACTTCAATCAAGAGTAAATAGTCAAATTAACCATAAAGTGTCAATCATATTATTCCTGAACAATGGAAATTGTAATTGCAGTCCCTAAACATGTATTTAATAGTCAGATTAGTCCCAGAATGAGTAATAAACTAATCAAATTAGTACAAAAAATTTGTGACATGCAAACCAAGAGTATGTCAATTTTGTTAATGAAAAAACACTTTCCAAACTTTATAGCGTGCTTATTTAAACTTTTGAAAGAAAAAATCTAAAAAAAAGAATTCAGAATCCTAATTATTTAAAAAAGTTATTTTGAGCAACTTTTAAAAATGAAGATAGTTATAACTACCTTTTAAGTTCTGAAAATTATAATTAAATAAAAATAATTTCTACTTTTTATAAAATTTCTAAAAGATAAATAATTATTTAGACAATTTTAAAAGAATTTAACTACATAAATTGTTTTTACAATCTCATTTAATCATAGATTGTCATGTACAGTCAAATTGTTGAAAATAATTACTTTAAAAAAGTCATATATGAGCTGATTTTTAATTGGTTTACAATGTAATACACATTAAAACTAAACTCATTTTAAAATCACGTTTTGTTTTAATTTAAGAGTTTAACAGACTTAAACTAGCAGTGTAAAAAATTTTACACTCTTAACCGATTAAAAAAATCATAAAAGTTAATAATAAACTTATTATATATAACTGTTTAACATTATATTTTTTTTTTTATATAACAAATTTAGGAGAAGGAGGATGCCCTAGTCCAAGGCTGGAAAAGCCTTTGGACAAGACTTATATATATCTCACCCCCAAAAAGACGAGACGAGTGAGACACGTGTCAAATTAAAACTATTACTTTTTCTAATAGTAAATCCTCCATTTCATCTCTAAAGTATTACTATCTCTCCTAAATGGTTTTTGAAGTAAGAGAATTATATAAATAGTCACTCAAGTATTAGAAATCATGATAAGTAATCTTTCAACTATTGAAAAATTCATCAAATTGGTTCCTAAAATGATAATAAAATATACCAGTTCAGGAACTAAATCGATAGATGTTCAATACTTCAGGGATTACTTGTATAATTTTATTACTTTAGGGAGTAAATAAGAGAGAGTGTAATAATTGATGGACTAAATTGATTTTTTTTTTAAATTTTTATTTTTACAGTACACTTACAAGGAGGCTGGAGAAGGAACCGATAGAAATGGCTAGGAATCGACCAAAGTAAGAATCTGAGAGGAAGGCCCCGAATATGGACAAAACGTTGGACATGGCAGACCAAGTGTAAATTACGTTTGTGCCCTTGGCAATAGGCATGCCGTAATCGTTCAACAGGTACAGTATCATGTTCGGCATGATTCCGAAGCTCGCCACTCTCTCCAGACACTCGTTCACTGTTTGAGTCCACAATTGAAGAAAGCAAACGACGTCGTTTATTAAAGAGTGAGTAAATGAAATGAAATGGTTATTATTAAAGTTAGAGTGAGTGAGTGAGTGGTACCTATGATGAAGGGCATGGTTCGCAAACCACCCTTTTTTCCCTTCGTGGATTCAGAAGAAGAAGAAGTGCCATTTTCCAAGAGCTTCTGGTTCGCAGCACCAGAGGAGTCCATTTCCATTTCTTTTCCTTTTGGGATGTTGTTGAACTGAGAGACAATGATGCAAGAGATTGGGGGTAGTTGAATATACACACACACAAAAAATGCTCAGGGCCCGGTCCTCAGCCCCATCACCACCAAGAGTGGCTAAAAATATTTAGACAACTTTAATATAAAGAGTAAAAAAAAAAAAGAATCTTTTAGCAATAATTTCAGCTTGTCTATTTTCAAAACTCACTTAATTTTCAAATTTTAACTTATTCAAATATTATTGGGTACAAAATTTGTTTTGTTAGGAAAGGCAAAACTTACTTAGATGATTTTTAATATCCATGCTTTAAAAGGAGCTAGACTTCGACCATAGGTTAAGAGATATTCTTGATGAAAATAATATGAAAAAAAGCTAATAAAATTTTAATTTCCACAAAAAAAAAAAATTATATGCCTATTTTTGTAGGTTTAAATATGTTTCTGATCTTTTAAATTTGGATCACTTTTATTTTTTTTTCTCCAAATTGATATTCATTTTTTTAATTTCTCAATTTCAAAAAATATTCTTTTTTGTCCCTTCCCATAAAAAAATTGTCATATTGATTTTAGGGTGATTGAAATTTTTTTTTTTTATACAAAGAGACTAAAAATCATTTTTTTAAAATTGATGGATTAAAAGAAACAAATTTAAATTTTGAAAACTAAAAGCAAAAAGTATCCTAAATCTAAGAGATAAAAAACATATTTAATCTTATTTTGTATTTGTAAGTATTTACGAGTAAAATAAATACTTTGTATGTAAGAAAATATATCATTTTTAATGAAGTTGTATACATATTTCTTTTATGAATAATGATATGTTTAATACTTGTATATGTCTATTGTTTTTCCTTTGCCCGTAAAATCACGTACCAGTCCTGATCAAATTTGTCAACTTAATTAATTAATTATAAAATATTAATTGATTTCATCTTTTTAAAGATGATCACTGTTACTAAACCTACCTATTGTATTAGCTCAATAATGTACTAAACACACATTTACTCTTTTTGTTTATTCTCACGTGCAAAATATCTGTGAAGAAACTTAACCACTAAGATTTTGAAAGACCAAAGAAATTAGGGGTGTTCACGGGTACGGGTAACCCGTGAACCCAACCTGACCCAATCCGATTCGATTAGTTCGAATCGGATTTTTTGAGAGTTCGGGTCAAATCCGAAGCCAACCCGATCCAATTCGTTAATGTACGGGTCGGGTAACGGGTGTTGCATTTTGAACCCGTGACCCGACCCGACCCGTACTATAAAATTAAATTTTTTTATATATTTCTTATTAAATTAAGAAATACAAAACATCATATTTTTTTGCTAATTTTTAACCACACATAAATTATATTTCTCTTTTTAATTATTTCTACTTTTTGTCTTGATTTTGTTTATGTTTTCTCATGCTAATATCTATATAAAATAAAATATTTGTATTAACATTGAAACCATTCATTTTATTAATCAAATATTGTCACAATTTGGTCTTTTTGGAGGATATGTAGAAATTCTATATTTGCAAAGCTCTAGGAAAAAATAAATTGTTCTAAAAAATTCTAGTTTTTACAAAATAAAAAATATTTTTTAAATGTTCTAACCCGATCAACCCAACCCGACCCAATCCATTTTTGAACAGGTTGGATCGGATCGGATTTCACAATAAAATTGCACAAATCCGATCCAATCCAACCCGTACAATTTTGATAGGGTCGGGTAACATGTTTAGCCAAATCCAGCCCAACCCGACCCATGAACACCCCTAAAAGAAATAGATGGAAAGTGACCCTCGTTACTCTGCCACTGCCAACTGTCCATCAATATTAAGTGACTTCTTTTATTTTTTTCCTTTTATTTTTTATTTTTTTAGGTTATATTGCATCTATTTTTAATTGATTAAATTACACTTTTAATCCTTTATTTTTTTTAGATTTAATTTAGTCTTTTATCTTTTAAAATAATTAATTTTGTTCTTTATTTTTAAATTTGGTTCACTTTAGTCCTTCCATTAGTTTAAAATCAACATCGTTAATAATTTTAACATAATGACGGTTAAAAATTACTACAAAACTATACTTATGGGCATGAACATGTTTCTGCACGTGTAATTAACAAACTAGCAGTTTTTAGTCACCATAATAATATTTAAAAATTATAAAAATTAAAATTCCCTTTGTGAAGAACGTTAAAATTTTTGTGTTTGATTTTTCTCATATGGTTCCATGACTCTTAAAATTGATTAAGGGATTTTGTTACCCTATGTGTTTAAATCAATATAGTCGAAAATCAAATGGTTTAGTTGAAACATGTGTGATGTAAAGGCAAAAATCATAAAAAATGGGGTTGAATTGTGATTTAAAAATTTTTGCAAAATTTTTTTTTTAAAACTTATCGTCTGATGAAAGTTAATAAAAAGAGGCTTTAAAAGAAAGCTACAAACGAAGTTTTTAACTCTAAAAACAAACGTTTTCGCAAATGCAAAATCACAACACAAGATCAGATCAAACATAGATAAGAATAAAGAGAAAGACTCAAAGAGATTATACTGGTTCGTCTCTACCACTGAGACTACGTTTCATTCTTGGCAAGCCACCAAGTTCTACTAACTTCTCACAAAGTTACAAGTATTGTTTACTGCCACTTCTGGCTCTACCCAAGTAGTTTTACACTAGCCTCTCCAAGCTAAAATCCCAAGTATTTTTTCTTACGAAGCCATTTCTGGCTCTAAAACAAATCAACAGATTTGTTTAAGATTGGGTGCACACAGACTAAGATATCATCTTACAGACGGATATATATATATATATATATATATATATATATATATATATATATATATATATATAAGGTTTAGCTCACAGTCTTTTTCTTTCAAGATAAACAAAGTATTTTGAGAGCTTTTAGAGTTAGCTTTTCTCTCAGGAACACAAAGAATTTGAATGCTTGAAAGATAGCTTGCGTTGGAGTTTGTAACTTCGTAACTTAGCATTTTAAAAGCTTCTGGTATTTATAGACTTCCTGAGGAAGTAACCGTTGTCTCTAAACGACCTTCTTTCTTGCGTCTAACCTTAGTCTGAAGCTGGGTGTCCTTTGGAGCATTAAATACGAGCATTAAATGTTTGTCACCAACTAATCACTCATAGATGATAAAAACATTCTGCTTATCTTTCTTAAGTAGCACTCCATATCTCTGCTTCAGTTGTCAAATCGCTTATGCTCAAACAAGTACTCATTATAGCTTTGGCTCATCTTTTAAGGCAGAGGGAGCTTTAAACTTGAATTTTCTTCACTTCCCTTGCACTTAGGCAGACCCTAGGAAGAATGTTCAGACATTCCCTGCACATAAGATAAAAAATGACAGTGCATTAACTATGCCTTAAATGTTATCAGACTCAACGTCTGTCTGCTATCGTCTGTCACTACAGACACAGATACAACACTTTCTTTTGCTAACATCTTTTAGACGTAACTTTTAAAATTTAAATTTTTTTAGTCTACATATTTTAAAATTTATTTAGTCTACATATTTTTAAAATTTTAAATTTTAAATTTTAATTTTTAAAATTTAACATTTTCGTCTACATATTTTTTTAGTCCCTCAAATTTAAATTTGCATTCTTTAGTCCTGGAATTTCAAAAATTGCTCCTTTTAGTCCCTCCCATAGGTGTGCACCTAATAGAGAATAATAATTTGGAAATTTATGGCAGTTTTAAAATGCAAATTATGGCGGCTAAAAATCGTCACAAATTGCCAATCTATCATTCTTTGTTTGGCCCACACTCATGGGGGAGACTAAAAAAAAGCAATTTTCAAAATTCAGGGGGCTAAAAAAAGCAAATTTAAATTTAAGGGATTAAAAAAAATAGGACCCCCAAATTGAGGGGCTAAAACAGTAATCAAGCTAAACAACAATGGTGGTCTAAGGCAGCTCATTCAATGTGTTCATATTCACTATTTTCCTATCAAGATGGAGGGATTTCTTGTTGTTGTGTATTGCGATGGTTATATGATACCAACTTATGAAGGGTTGTTGTTTGAATGTCCTTATGTTCCTAAATTCATTAGAATACGTGAGGACATGATGATTGTTGCTTCAAGGAAAACAATTACGGATGCCATTGGAATTAGCAGAACGTTACTTGACATTCATTACCGTCAACCTATATATGTAGGTGATGATTGTGTTGAATACGGCAATATGGAGCTTAAACACGATAATGATGTGGGAAAGATGTTTTCCATATTTTCATAATTTCGTTCCATTGCCTCAATTGAGTTATATGCTACATTAGGGCAATCTTTTGAAGAGATCCTTGCTATGATACATGAAAAATGGCGACAACAAACTCTAATGATAGGAAATCTATGTAGAAGTACTTTTATTGTGTATGTTGTTTATTTTATGAAATCTATGAAGAAGTGTTTTTATTTAATCCAGTAATATTCGTTGAGTTGTGTTTGTTTATTTGTTTGTTTTTACATGTTGTTCCAATTGCATTTGTTAAGTTAATAGGAGCATGTTGTTTACTTAATCCATAAAGAAAACAAAAGTTGGACTAGCTCAACATAAATTACAAAATACATCCATACCAAAAATAAGTAACTACGTACAACCCAAGATACTACATATGTACTTATGTAGTACACCCATACCTGTAAAACAACATATAAATATTTTTACTTGCAAAAATAAAAGAAAATTAACAAATAATTATGCAGACAAAATATAACTTCCTTCCCATGAGTAGTGTCATATAACTAGCACACTATGCGATAGATTGGAGGCTCACAACACATAGATGATCATATAGGTAGGTGAATGCAACGACTCCCCATGTTTACTCCCTACAGGTGGATAGATCATTGAAGTATTGCATACCAATACATGTGTTGAGCTCTTGTCAACAAATATCGTACAACCAAGTGTAATAAATATGCTCTAGTAGCCCATAAGTACGCCTTACATGCGACGTATCTATGATATAACTTAGCTGGTCACTCCAACTCTACCCAAGGTCCGACTCTGGTCTCCTGGTATGTCTTCTGGTCCAAAATAATGCATAATTCCTACCTCAATAACTATTTTGCCTACTCGTGACTAAGACTAACGTGCTCCAATTAATGGTTTGCCTGTGATAGGAAAATGTAAGAGACAAGACACATCATCTAAGGTGATGGTCATTTGTCCAACTAGTAGGTGGAAGGAGCACATATCAAAATGCCACCTTTGAATAAAGGCATTCACCAAGCCTTTGTGTGCGGTAGTATACAACGCATGAAACAGGTCGAAAAGCCTTGAGTTCTATACGTATCACTTCACCTGCGGATGGGTAGGGAAATCCAACACTTTCCCTTCGTGGCTAACCAACTTAATCTCTAGGTGGGGATCACTAATCCAAATATGCCCTGCTACATGGTCCTTATAGGACTTAAGCAGAGTCAAGTCCATAGGACCTCCACCAAATGGCGGTCCAATGATCTGATTAGCAAAAGGAACCTTAGGTACCTCTTCCTCTGCCTCAAGTATGGCTTCGTCTGCATTAGGTACCTCAAACTCATCGTGCACATCCTTATCATGTGCGTCCTACAGCTCATGCAGTGATGCTAATTGAGCAACATCTCTCTCTCGACCTGTTGATTTTGTCAGGCGTTGACCCTTAGATGGTTCGAACACGTCATCCCCATCCTCAAATGGGGAGTCTCGACCAGTAACGTAGGATGTATACTTTGTGCACGGCATGAAGAATCAAGAAAAAAAAAATCCTTAAACAATTAAATTTGAATAACCATAAAACTTAATTTAAAAACAACTTAACTAAAAAATAATTAATAATAGCATTTACTATTAATTATAAAATATTAATAATGAAGTACTAATTAATTATATAAAACAATAATAAAGCTTAAAATCATCATAAATAAATACAATAACCATAAAACTTAATCAAAATAATACTACTAAAAATCAATAATAATAAATTAAGACTTTAAAGAATATTAATGAATAAGAAGAAATTTTTAAACAAAATTATAAATAAATACATAATATACAAATTTCAAAACAATTTTAATAAAAAAAAAATAGAAAATACATAGCAGAAATGCGCTTCCATTATGTATCTCTTATTGATACATAATGGAAACTTATTTTCGTTGTGTATGTAAGAAGAGATACACAACAAAAATGTGTTTCCATTATGTATCTGTAGGAGATACATAATAGAAGTGTTTCCATTATGTATCTATTCTTAGATACACAACGAAAATGCATTTTCATTTTGTATCTCTTACACATACATAACGAAAACATGTTTCTGTTATGTTTTTTAAGTTGAGATACACAGCAGAAACGAGTTTCCACTATGTACTGCAACACACACACACATGATGAAAACTAGATTCTATTGTGTTTATTAACACAATAGGATCATATTTCCGTTGGATCCAAAAAATTTGAAGAAAAAAAAGAACCGTACCTCCACACAAATGGCAAGAAGGATTCAGTCCAGTGTCAATCTTTGGCAACGAAAAAAGCTGATGAACAAGGAAGAAGGGAGAAAGGGAGACAAAGTGAGAAGAGATGGGGGTGGGTGTTTGCAAAAACGTATATCAGAAACTGAGGAGAGGAGAGGAGAAGAAGAGGAAAAGGGAGGGGTGTAGGGAAATGAAGCTAGGGCATTTAGGACTTTGCAATGGTTTTTGAAAAAATAGGGGGTGGGAAAAACAAAAATGGAATGGTGAGAGTAGCAACTCGAGTAAATTGCTAAATGCACCTCCTTTGTTTGCTAAAAGCACCTCCCTTATGTAATTTTATTTATTTATTCTCAATATTACCCCTTTCTCGAAATTGAGGTTTGGAAGGTATTAAAATTTTAATACTTTCATAAACTAATTTTAGGAAGTGTTATGCTTCTGGAAACTACTTTCCAAAAGTGTAATAACGTTTTTCGGAATTTACTTTCTAGAAGCAAAAATAAGGGTTGTATGGATTTGTCAAGAAAGACACAAAGTAGGACTTCCTAAATGTCACCATCTCAAAGTTCGCCCTCAACACTCTTATAGAGCACTTCCCCTTAATATCAGTCCTCCCCCCCCCCCCCCCCCCCTCCCCCTACTGTTAGAACCAAAGACATGGAAAATGTCTAACTTCTAAAAAATATCATATAGTTTTGATGATAATAAAGATATAAGACTTTGATGGACTAATGAGGGTTATCATGTGTTACAGGCTTTTATGCGTCCAATGAAGGTATAATTATTGTATTCCTTATCATAGACAAAGAAAATTTGTTTTAGTTAAACTGCGTCCAAAGCACACTTATAATGGATATCTTCCAACATTTGATAAATAAACATTGCATCCAATGTGGCATTAACATAGTTGTGTATAAAGCTTTATTGAAAACTCAGCGTCCAACGCATTGTTTTCTTTTGTCCAACCTTGGCTAAGAAAACTTACAATTCAAATTTTATCTATACTTAAGTTTTCTTCATTCAAAAGATGCTTACATGGGATACTATCTTATCCATGATGATTTGCCCAAAATTTTATCAGTTTTGTGTTTCCTTTATTTCTATGGATTGCTACAAACTGTTTTCGTACAAGTAGTGGAGACAAGGCGAAAACTGCTCAAAAAAAGAATGGTGCCTTTGTTTCTCTCTCTTCACCAAAAATCGACACGTCAAAAGCAACATGTGTTGTGTCTCTTAACAAGAAATTTCAACAAGCTCGCACTCTCACAATGGTCACCTTTCCAGTGAAGCCTATATATTCGAAGACTAAAGCTTTGACGAGTAACAAGAATTGAATGAAAGAAAAAGAAAGCAATAGAATACTGACACTCTGCAAAAAGTTTTAAAAGTTGTTGGATGAAACACTCTGTGATACAAAGATCAATCCTTTGTTGTGCAAAGTTTTTTTTTTTGTCTATGTTGTATTTTTCATATCCTCACATTGTGAGCTGATTTCTTTGTAAATCTGTCAAACCTTTGTTGTTTGAGAAAGCTAGGAGTGACTTTATGACCAAAGAATACTTGGGTTATCAATCTCAACGGGAGATTGTTGTCGTGCCCGAAGTGCCCTTGAGAATACTCGTTGCAAGCCAAGAGTGGCAGTGAAGAATACTTATTTGTAATCATTTATTGATTAGTGGAACACTTCTCAAGTTGAAGGAGAACTAGACGTAGCTCAAATTGGGTTAACTAGTATAAAAATAAGTGTTCTTATTCTAACGCATTTATCCATTTCCTCATGTTTTCATCTTTGGACGAAACATTTTTTAAATTTTTTTTGAAACCTTGATTTGCAAAAAAGTTTTTAAAAAAGTTGTTAAGTTGCACACACTATTCAATCCCCTTTCTAGTGTTTTGTTTATTTCACCCACTACACCTCCACTTCCGACAAATTGCTCCACCACCTTTGATAACGCAAAGTGTAGGAACCCGATCTCTTTTTTTATTATGCAGCTATCGACAACAAAGAACACCGGAGCAAGGTGGCAGTGTCAGCAATAGAGTGGTACTCGACAATGGTTTACTGCAGGAAAGGCTTCGTCAAAGTTGGAGGTGTAGTAGGGGGAAGTGATTGCGTTGGAAGTAAAAGAGGCAGATCTAGATCTTGGTAGTGAAGATGATGATACAAAAGTAGTTCAGCATGGAGTAACACATGCAAGAACAAAAGGTGCATAGGGGAGGACTAACATCGAGGAGAAGTGCTTTATGGAAGTGTAGAGGGTAGACTCTAAAACAATGACGTTTAGGGAGTCTTGCTTTTTGTCTCTCATGACAGATCCATGCAACTATTTTTGCTTCTAGAAAGTAAATTCTGAAAAGCGTTATAACACTTCCTAAAAGCATTATAAAACTTTCATAAAGTTTCTAGAATGTTTAAATTTTAATACTTTCTAGAATTTAGTTTCCGAAAAAGGGTAATTAATTTCGAGGGAAAATAACAAAATTACATAAGGAAGGCATATTTAGCAAATAGGGGAGGTGTATTTAGAAATTGCAAAGTAGGTCTACATTTTACTTGAATGGGTTTGGTTCTCCAAATGAAGAAAGGAGGATTGAGATGCGTTGAACTAAAGAATGCTCACCAAAATAAACATATGTGTGGACCCATTGAAAAGAAAAAACAAACTTAGGCAAATTAGGAGGAGTAATTAGCACTCCCCAAAGGGGGTTTTCCCCTCCTTGGGAAGGTTTCTTCCTCCATGGGAGGACATCCTCTCCATTCTAGGTAGATTTTTTATTCATAGTGGGAAACTTTTCTCCTTCCCCCTCTTTTCTTCCTAACTACATCACTTCACCTCTTCCTCCAATCATCACATCTAACCCCACCACCCTATTTGCCTTAGCTATTAACCATTAAACATCTCATTATCTTCTCTATATATATTTTCCCATTGTTTTCCTTTGTAGTTATTCTCTTTGTCTCTATCCTTTTTCACCACTTTTTTTCTTTCCAACGAAGCTTGTTAGAGCTCTTTTTGCAACTATACCCTAACCACCAGATGTTGGGTTTAGGTCATCTTGTCTTGAGTTGCAGCAGAGCACGAACAAATACAAAAGGAACTACAAAGAAAAAGTGAAGAAAAACTCAAGCTCTTTTTAGGCTTTGTAATAGGAGCAATGTTATTAGAACCGAATTGATTATCAACCCATTCAAGGGACTGAGTCAGTGGGCCATTAGTTGAACTAGTATATATATTAAATTTATAAAATTTTAAACTTAATATCAATACATTTTTTATACATTTCAATATAATTAATATAATATATTATAATATATTGTAGTATAATTGCACAAATAATTTTATCAAAATCCCACTATACAAAGTGAAATAAGAAAAGTTTGAAGTAAAATGGTAAATCGTATTATGTAGGTGAGTTGAAAAGGTCAAATATAAAAATAAAAGGTGAAATTTTAAAAAGAATTTAAGAGAAGCTTTAAAATTTGAAAAGCCAACTGAAGCAAAGTCGAGACTGGAGAGCATTGTAAAATGGAAATCTGCCTGAGAGTAATTGGAAACCGCCTAATGACTTGAATTCAAAAATTGAAAATCGTGTGAGAGGCTCTAAGAGGAATACGAATAGATTAAAACATCTTTTTTCTCCAATTAAAAGCAAGTCATTTTGCTTCTCTTTTTAATGAATATATATATATATATAAGTGTGACTTGGTTTAGGTCATTAAAACTCATCAAGTCACCAGTTTAATGACAAAACTGGTTAGTTTACATCGGTTTGATCTGGTCTAATAACATCTTCGATCCAATAACCAACTCGGACCGACTATATCCAGGGGCGGACTCACGTTATGGGGGAGGGGGGCCTTGCCCCCCCTCCCCAATCCCATTTTTTTCTAAATTAAAAAAATAATAGATTATTATTTATTTTTTAAAGAAATCTGATTTTTTATTCAATAGTAAAATCTTATTTGAAATTGAATATTATATTTTATTAAATTTTCTCATACAATTTGTTTTTATCTCTTATAAAATCAATAGTAATCTTTTTTTTAAAGAAATCTTATCTCAATATTATATTTTATCAAAATTTAATTATTATATAATCAGTTTCTATATCCTAACCTTTTATAAAATCAATAGTAATTTTATGTTTTTTAAGAAATTTTATCTAAATATTATATTTCATCAAATTTTAGTTATTATATAATTAGTTTTCTTTTTGGCTTTGTTAATGTCTAATTGTTAAACTGTATTTTCTTGCAATTGAAGGAGTTCTTGTTTTTCAAATCTCATATAAACAAGTGCCATTGGATTGATTGGAGATTGTTATAATTTCCAAATTATGGAAACGCACAATAGCAGTCGCGCAGTCGCGGTAGTCATGGGCTGCGACATCAACAAGAGGAAAAAGCTAAAAGACAACGCATCACACAAAAGAAAGGTATTTCCAATTTTTCATATTTTATATTTAATGTTTTAGTAACAAGACTACACTTCGTAATAAGATGAAAAATAAATTTTTTATTGACTATTTGTTAGTATACATTGAAAAGAAAATTGTTGAAAAATTAGTATAAACTCAATTATTGATTATTTTCATGACGTATAAGAAAAACATTACATGTTTTGATAATTTATTAAGAGTTTAATGGTGATGCATTGGCAGTGTAAAACATTTTACACTGTCAGTCCATGACCCTTTTTCTCATTTATTAATGTAATTTAATGTATTGGAACATCTAATTATAAATATTTTGTACAAAAATGGATGGTATATATTGTTAGATGAATTTTATTTTTTGTTTTTGACCTCCCTCTTATTCCAGTCTGGGTCCACCCCTGACTATATCATTGGTTTTCGGTTTAACTGGTCGGACCGGCTAGTTTGAGCCGTTTTGATAACACTGAATAGGAGAATGTGTTTTCTATGTTTATTGTTTTTTGGGTCGTAAGTGCAAGCCAAATTGCTACTTAGTTAGTTTATTAGTGGAGCGTGTGTGCCTATTCTTCCATTGTTGATGTTTTGTGCATTGTTGTCACACTCTTGTTAGCATCCTATGTGCTTGTGTGGTTGCTGCGAGCTCGATTTCATTCCTCCTTCTTTCAACCATCCTCTCGTTGGAACTACTGCAAACCTAGGTTTTCAAATATTTGGAGGACTAAAAAGTGCTTTTTTAAAAAAAAAAAAAAAAAAGACTAAAAATATATTTAAGTCTAAATAAAACAACTAAAACATCATAACTCCTTATTTTTTAAGAATAGAATCTTTTACACATTCAATTTTTAAAAAAAAATCAAAATATAAATTTTTAGAATTTCACAAATGACAATCTTTAATGAGGGCCAATTTCTAACTTTTTCAAGAAAAAATCCTGGACGTTACACATATGATTATCATTATAAAAATATATCCTACGTAGTTTTGTTTTTTAAGCCTCCTACGTAGTTATAACTTAGACAATTGAAATATTTTTAGACTAAGCTACTGGGGTTTAGTCTTTCAAAAAATTATTTTACATTAATTTGGTCTGTCAAATATATGAATTATTATTTGTTGTAAACTATATTGTAGTATTCTATCTATTAAAAGGGATATTAATTTAAAAATTAATAACTTGTTTACTATTATTAATAAAATTTGAATTAATAGAAATATAACTTTATATTATATATTTAACAAATTCATATATCATATTTTACTTTTACTAACACTAACATTATAGAAAAAACAATGTTACTTTGGCCCTATAATTTCCATATAAAGTTTACTTTAGCCCTATAACAATCTAGTCAAATTCAACTCATAAATCATGCATTCCAAAAGCTTAATTATTCGATATAGATTTCAATAAGACATTTTCTCTAACATATAACTAGTCAAGAATTGGTGGACACTTTTCTCCATTTGAGTGTGGACAAACCTTTTAGTTGTTTTGTATCGTTCTAAAAAAGTCTATCGAAAAGTAGAGTCAAAGAATATAATCGTTGGGACAAGTGACACCGAATGACTAGATTTTATATGAGAATCACACATATTTGATAAAAAAATTTAAATGAATCATACATAAATAGATTATCATATATCTATCTATATATATAATTATTTTATTTACTGGCTATCTATATATATAATTGAACAAAACTAAAAATATAAAACAAAAAAATGTTAAATAATTACTTAACATGGATTCATATAAAAAATAGTGATTTTCTAAGATTATTTAACATGTATTTCAATAATTTTTTTTTCTTAATTAGCCACAACTAGTCAATGGTGAACCTTTTTCCTTTTTGGTCATGTAAATTTCTATGAACGTTCGGAGAAAAAGAAAGCAAAAGCCTATTACTAGTGATTTTGTAAGACTATTTAACATTTTTTTTTCTTAATTAGCCACAACTAGTCAATGGTAGACTAGTCAATGGTAGACTTTTTCTTTGTGTAACTTGCTATGAACGTTCGGAGAAAAAGAAAGCCAAAGCCGATATCACTAGTGATTTTGTAAGATTATTCAATGATTTTTTTTCCTTAATTAGCCACAACTAGTCAATGGTAGACTTTTCCTTTGTGGTCATGTAACTTGCCACGACTAGTCAATAGTAGGAAACATACACGACTTTTATCAATAAATAAATAAAAATTAAGAATTAAATTATATTTTTAATTAAATATATAGTTTTAAATTTGTTATTTAATTATTATAATTTAAATTATTTAACAATTAAACTAAATAATTTCTATTATAAAAATAAAAGAGTAAAAAAAATCTTTAAATTATAGTATTCTATTTATTAAATTAGATATTAATTTTAAAATCAATAAATTGATTATTTACTGTTATTATAAATAAACTTTGAATTATAATGAATAGTATATGACATTTCCTTTAAAAAAAAAAAGTATATTACATATTTGACAGATTCATGTATCACATAGGGATATGAATTGTAATATTTTATAATTATTAGAAGTAGCCTTAGTGATGAATTCAAAAATGTTACATTAGTATGTTAAATAATTTGTATATTAAAGACTTGACAATGTAGTATATCTAAAAAGTTGACTTATAATTTGTATACAAGACAATCTTATCAATTTCATGTCACAAGTCATGCATCCGTAAGTTCAATTAATTATTCAGTATAGCTTTTAGTGAGTTTTTCTGAGTTTCAACTGGTCAAATCTCTCTCTCTCTCTCTCTCTCTCTCTCTCTCTCTCTCTCTCTCTCTCTCTCTATATATATATATATATATATATATATATATATATATATATATATATATATATATATATATATACTAGAAAACATACATGACTTTTATCAATAAATAACAAAAAAATTTAAAAAAATTAAGAATTAAATTATATTTTTAAACTATGTTGGAAGAAAAATACCTACTTTATGTACACTCACGATCCCCGACGAAGTGGGAGTATCTTCAGGGGAAGACTATTCTGATGGATAGGGGTGCTCAAATTAACTAGTTATGAAACTAGTTAATGATAATTGTAACTAACTAGTTATAAAATATCTAGTTAGCTAAAACTAGTTATAAAAGTATAACTGTTTTATTGATTAAATTAAAATGTAGTTATTTGGTTTATTTAACTAGTTAAAAATAGTTATAGTTATAGTTAATAACCAGTTATAACTGGTTATAATAAACCAGTTATTAACCATCTTTAACCATAATCTCGCATGTGATGACAGCGATGAAACCATTCCAGTTAAAGTGAAAGTTGGTTCTTTAACAATTCTTCCACCAACATCCATTAAGAATTAAGAGTTGACAAACCTAAATCCTTCTAAATGGCTTAATATATATAGAAATCATGCTTGATGTAGAACAGATCCGTGGTACTAGATATTTAGTCCCTCACGTAAAACATAGGAAGCTGATAACATCACAGTGGAGATTGGGGATTTAATTATTAAATTAGCTGAAGATTTTGAAATGAACTCTCCCTCTATATGTTTCTTGCTAACATAAGAAAGAGAAGTATTCTAATTAAAATTTTAGTAAAAATATTAATATTAAAAAGAGTACTATTTTATGAAAATTAGTATTTTAAAACCCTTATTAATAAAAATAAAAAGATTGCATTTATTATTGTACCTCTATATGTATTTATATATTGCTAAAAGATAATTTTATTTAAAAATATTATCAATTTTAAATTTTATTTTTTCAAAATTGATTAAATAATAGTTTATATAACCAGTTATGAATACATAACTAGTTATATAACTGGTTTTAGATATAACCAGTTATATATCTGGTTATATATTCATAACCAGTTATATAACTAGTTTTTAAAAACAATAACTAGTTATATCAAATCATAACTAGTTATACAAAATTAGTTATAGTTATGATTATAATAATTACTTGTAATTTGGTTATTTAATAGATATAATTATAGTTATTTGAATAACTACATTATGAGCATCCCTACTGATGGATGATGTTATCAAAGATATCTTATTCTGCTCATGGTCTTGACTGAGAAACTTTGAACCAAATTTTGCTTATTTGAATGTTCAATGGTGCGTCAATCGTGGTGCCTGTCTTGTTGGGAACAATTAGATATTCAGACGGTCAGCTGCTTTGATTTTTCTTATTGAGTCTTCCTAATCAGTGTTCTTAGAACAGTGATTAAGAAATTAAAAAAATATATTTATTATGAAATTTATAAGAAAGCCTGAAATAAAATCATAGGCAGCGCAATTTATCTTGGAATCGCAGTGCTGTTGGAATATTTTGGTCAAAAGATAAGGAATTGGATCACAGCTATATTGCAGTTTGGTAATTGGAGTTGGTGTGGTTACGATGGGAAGTGGTCAGGGGCATTTAATATGAGTTGATGTCTTTCGAATTACTCCCTCTGTTTCCGTTTACTTTATATTTAAGATTTTGACACATGTATTAAAGAATATATTTCCTCCGTTTCAGATTATATGATGTTTTAGAGAAAAAAATTTATTTCAAAATATATGACGTTTTACAAATTCAATGCTGCATTAAATATCTTTTTCCAAGATTATCCTTAATAAATACTTAGTGGGAATAGTATATAATGAGTAATTAATTAGAGAGATAAAGGGTATATTAGGAAGTTACCTAATATTTTCTAGAAAATTTAACAAATTAATTGTATTTCTTAATACCTGTGTCAAAACCTTAAACGTCATATAAACTGGAACGGAGGGAGTAATTAATTAATTGAATTTTTTAAAAAAGTAATAGGTAACTTTCTAATATACCCTTTATTTTTCTAATTAATTACTCATATTACACTACTCATGCTAAGTATTGATTAAGGATATTTTTGGAAAAAGATATTTACCGTGTATAATGGCATTGAATTTTTACTAATTGGTAGGGATGGCAAAAAAATCCACGCCCACGGATATCCGCGGATAAAATCCGTCATGGATAGAAGATGGATAATATAAACAAATATCCGCGAGTAACGGGTACGGGTTTTTTATTTACCCGCTCATTAACGGACGGGTGTGGGTATCATACTATCCGTGCCCGTGGATACTCGCTACTTGTAAAATTACTAACTACCCTCATATATATATATATATATATATATATATATATATATATATATATAATTTAAAATTGCTAGATTTTGCTCTTGATACTAGTAAAAATTATGTCTAGAGATTCAAAATCACAATATAAGATTCTTATTTCTTTGATTTTTTTTTTAATTAAAGACATGTAATTTTCACATAAAAATTCACTTAATTACACATTTGATTCTTGATTCTTCTTGTAGTAAATAATATGATTTTATTTCCAAATTTTATTGCACATAAAGGATCTATTTCTTAGTATTTCTTCTAAAAGAATCACCCTTTTTAAATTTTTTTTTAATATGAAGTATCCATTTGTATCCACGGATACCCGTGGATATAAGAAAAATCCGTGGATTTTTATCAAACGAATATTCGGCAGGTAACGGGGCGGATAACGGGACGGATTTTCTCCGACGGGTCGGGTAGCGGGTAACCACTATCCGTGCTCGGTCCGACCCGTTGCCATCCCTACTAATTGGACTTCAATGTGTGAATGGTTATTTAGTATGGGTCTCGCTAACCAGTGCGTTTAGGGTACTAATTAAGAATTTAAAAGGAGAAAATATTTATTGTGGAATTCATAGGAAAGCGTAAAAAGAAATTATGGGCAGCACAATTTTTCACCTTCCAATAAAAATATTTCTCCTTTAGTTCCTTAACCACTATCCTTGTTAGCATTTGACATTTAGTATTTATGGGGACATTAATGCCATAAATATTTTATAACCATGACATTCAGTGATGATATGATTTTACGCTGGGACACTGCTGTAGGTACCTCTGGTATCAATTGTTTATATATAAGATTATTTTATCTGCTAAAAAAAAATGATCCGGACGAAGATTAGTCATTATTTTTTATGGTGAATACTTCGGACTAATTTCATGATCAGCAAACAAAAATATTTTTAATTAAATGTATAGTCTTAAATTTCTTATTTAATTACTATTTTAATTTAAATTATTTAACTATTAAACTAATTAATTTCTATTTTTAAAAATAAAAGAATTGTATGTGTGTGCGCGTGCGCACGCTTGTGCATGTGTGTGGCCTGTCAAATTTTTGAATTATTATCTAAATTATAGTATTCTATTTATTAAATTAGATATTAATTTTAAAATCAATAAATTGATTATTTACTGTTATTATAAATAAACTTTGAATTATAATGAATAGTATATTACATATTTCATTTAAATAAAAAAGTATACTACTTATTTGACAAATTCATGTATCGCATAGGGATATGAATTTTAATATTTTATAATTACTAGAAGTAGCCTTATGGAAGAAAACAATAATGTTTCTTTAGTATGTTAAATAATTTGTATATTAAAGACTTAGCAATGTAGTATATCTAAAAAGTTGACTTATAATTGTATACTAGACAATCTAGTCAATTTCGTGTCACAAATCATGCATCCGTAAGTTCAATTATTCAGTATAAATTTTAATGAGCTTTTCTCTGAGTTTCAACTAGTCTAAAATTTGTGTTTATATATATATATATATATATATATATATATATATATATATATATATATATATTACATAAAAAGATTAAATATAATATTAATGTTAAATAAATACTTAAACACAATATTTATTGAAATTCATATCACAAATCATGATTTTGTAAGATTATTTAACATGGATATCAAGAATTTGTTTTCTTAATTTGCCACAACTGGTCAATGGTGGACAAAACTTTATATACATTCGCATATGTGACCATGTTTATGAATTAAACATATACAGATAATTTATAAAAACAATTTTAAAATTGAATAAAAATAGAAATGTAAATATTTAATATGAGAAAATAACACATGCATTAATGAGATTGTAAAGTAGTTTTACCCTATCATCTAATTACAAACTAACATATATATATATATATATATATATATATATATATATATATATATATATATATGACTAAGATTTTTAACAAAACATGCATTAAAAAGATTAAATATAATATCAATGTTAAATAATTACTTAAACACAATATTTAGTGAAATTCATATCACAAATCGTGATTTTGTAAGATTATTTAACAAGGATTTTAAGGATTTTTTTTTTCTCTTAATTCGCCACAACTGGTCAATAGTGGATAAAACTTTATATATTTCTGCATATGTGACCATGTTTATGAATTAAACATGTATAGATAATTTATAAAAAAAAATTAAAATTGAATAAAAATAGAAACGTAAATATTTAATATGAGAAAATAGCACATGCATTAATGAGATTGTAAAACAGTTTTACACTATCATCTAATTACAAACTAACATGTATAACTAATTTGTGGACTTTTACAATAATTATCTTAAAAGTCATACTACCAACCATATTTTTTTATTTGTTAACAATGTAAAAAAAAATTATACTGATAGTATATAGTAATTAATTAAACTAGAAAGATATTAAGAATTTAAATAGGTAAATAGCCTATTTAGTTCCTGAACTATGAATTTGTTGACAATTTAGTCCCTACATTTTTTAAACGACCAATTTAGTCCACAAATGTGCAAATGTTATGACAAATTAGTCCAACCATTAAGTATGTGCCATTTCCGTTAACGTTGAGTACATACATGGCACGTCGTCGATGACGTGGCAAATCCATGTGTGCTAGGGTGCTTTTCACGTAAGCGCACAGTATTTTGGACTAAATTGTCAATGAAATTGAAATTTTTTTACTGTTGCTTTTTAAGTTTGCGTAGGTAATGACTATTTGAGTAAAAATTTGAAGAAGCTTCTTTTTCTTCATTTCATTTAGCAAGTAATTGTCAAAATGATCTCCAACGTTTGACACTCAATGTCAAAATGGTCTCCAAAAATATAACTAACTGACAAAGTGGTCCATGACAATAATGTAATAAACGTGCATTCGTACTAAAATTCCAAAATCTGATCATTACATTGGCAAATACTACTAAAATTTCTAATGTGATAGTACCCAAAACAAAACAAAAAAATGACACCAAATGGCTCATCAACAACATCAGGCAAAGCATTAGGGAGTATCTTCGGCATGACAACACATGTTGAAAATATATATGCACATCGTTGTCTGGATTGGCGAGAGCTATGTTACACATAGCAAACACATCCTAATCATTATCCAAAAGAGTTAAACCATCCTCGAATCCTCTTTCTAGTACCAAATAAAACACTTGTCCAAACCTCATATTTCTACCGCAAGCTTTACAAAGGTCATGTACAATCCACACATTCATTAAGTTAGTCTCCAAAGACTCCCAGTAACATTCTTCACCCTCCACATACTCTAATACCCCTTCTTCATTCCGACAAATCAACCCTTGTGGGTGCAACATAAGGTTAATGTCAACAAACATTCTGTAAGAGAAAAACACAACAAATTTTCCATTAGGTATTCAAAATAGAAAATTAAATATATATATTTTGATTTAACCATTCTAAAAGGAAACACATTCTACTCAATAGACAAGCTAAAAATGTAACAGCAAACACAAAAAGACAACTACTTTTATAAAAAGATCAAAATAGAGTCAAAAGAATGTGCAAATAGAGCATCATCAACAAACCCTAAACCCTAACAAAATTTGTGAACCTTAAACCCCTATTTCATTTGCACCATCACATTTAAGTTGCCATAAACAAAGGAAAAAATGGGATTCAAACACAGCATCATCAAATATGAACATATGAGTAAGTGGAAACTAAAAAACCACAGCAAAATATCTTCAATGTTCGTCTTCAACGAGTTGTTACCAATCATCTTAAACAACAGTCAAAAACGAACCGCCATCATCCGTCATCACGGCGTCGCCGTTGGTGGCCACACGTGAATCCAAAGGGGGGGAAGGAGAAGAAGTAACATAAACTACACTAAGCCATAAAGTCCTAAGCCAACTATTAACAAAAAGTGTGGTAAACTTTCCCTTTTTGGGACACATTTATTAGTTGTCTTGTATCTCGCTAATTAAAAAATGTCATGGAAAAATATATATGGCCAATTATCTGCATGCATATTATACACAGATCAAGTTTGGGCGTGTTTTACGGTTACTACTCTTGTAGCTTGTAAGTTGACTTAACTAGTTTATAAATTGGTTTGATTAAAATAATTTTGTATGATATAAGAGCATATTTTAATACTTATAAATTTATTTTTACATGCTACTTCAACTACCATTTTAGTTTACAAGCTACTGACACTTTTCCTTTTTCATTTTTATCTCATTAGTTTATTTTAAATCCTTTTTTTCATTTTAATTTGAAACTCCTTTGATTATTACCTTGTTTATTTTAATTAGAATATCTTGTCACTACTCACTAAATGAAAGTTGATAAAAATAACTATAAATGAAAATAATTATTCTTTTTGTTTTAAAACAATATTTAAATAATCAAATATTAAAAGAAATAATTTTAAACAATATAAACTTATTTAATTAAATTGTTTTTTTTTTGTGAAAAGGAAGGAAACATATCATAAAAACAAAACAACTATAAAATTATGACCCTTCCAAAAATTTTTCTCAAGTTTCACTATTGATATACAAATTTATTTTAGTAGTTTTTAGTTAGACACTACCTTAACTAGTGTTTTATCTTATAAGTCACTAATTTACTTTAAATGTCTTATCCAAACCACAACCAGTCTTGTAGCCAAAAAAAAAAACCACAGCTAGTCAAAAAATGTGATAGACTTTTTCTTTTGGCTGCTTATTAATTGTCCTTGTACCTTGCTAAGAAAATTCATAGAAAAGAAAGCTAAAGACTTTAACCATCACTTACTTCAAAAAAAAAAAAAAAAAAACACAGCTAGTCAAAAAATGTGAGACTTTTTCTTTTGGCTGCTTATTAATGGTCCTTGTACCTTGCTAAGAAAATTCATAGAAAAGAAAGCTAAAGACTTTAACCATAACTTACTTAAAAAAAACAAAAAAAAACACAGCTAGTCAAAAAATGTGATAGACTTTTTCTTTTGGCTGCTTATTAATGGTCCTTGTACCTTGCTAAGAAAATTCATAGAAAAGAAAGCTAAAGACTTTAACCATAACTTACTTCAAAAAAAAAAAAAAAAAGCACAGCTAGTCAAAAAATGTGATAGACTTTTTCTTTTGGCTGCTTATTAATGGTCCTTGTACCTTGCTAAGAAAATTCATAGAAAAGAAAGCTAAAGACTTTAACCATAACTTACTTCAAAAAAAAAAAAAAAAAAAAAAAAAACCACAGCTAGTCAAAAAATGTGATAGACTTTTTCTTTTGGCTGCTTATTAATGGTCCTTGTACCTTGCTAAGAAAAATCATAGAAAAGAAAGCTAAAGCCGTTAACCATAACTTACTTCAAAAAAAAAAAAAAAAAAGACTTTAACCATAACTAGTGATAATCAATTACTAGATTTCTTGTAAAACTCACACATATACGACCAAGTTTATGAATATGAAACATAACGTATAATTTATTAAAAAAATATATAATCGCTAGTAAAAAAAAAGCTGTATAATAATACACCAAATTATTATATAATAAATTAAATAAATTGCACTATTTACTGATAAACTTATAACCCATGTTATCAGATTCGGACCGGTTATCAATTCGGTCGAGATACTAGGTCACTGGGTCAGGGACCAACCCAATGAATCACTAGTTGACCCGCATGACCCGGTATAATTAATAAAATAATTAAAAGTATACTATATATATATATATATATATATATATATATATATATATATATATATATATATATTCACATTTGTTATACTGATAATGGTGGTAGCTTGGTGATAAAATGTCTCCTAAATGCTTAAAGGTTGTGGGTTTGATCCATCTAGGATGAGTGTTTTTGTATTTTCGCTAACCATATTATTTGCAAAAAAATCAATTATTATATTATATTAAGAAGAATGCTAGCAACATCTCTTAACTAGTGAGACACTACCTTAACTAGTGTTTTATCTTATAAGTCACTAATTTACTTTAAATGTCTTATCCAAACCACAACCAGTCTTGTAGCCAAAAAAAAAAAAAAACCACGGCTAGTCAAAAAATGTGATAGACTTTTTCTTTTGGCTGCTTATTAATTGTCCTTGTACCTTGCTAAGAAAATTCATAGAAAAGAAAGCTAAAGACTTTAACCATCACTTACTTCAAAAAAAAAAAAAAACACAGCTAGTCAAAAAATGTGAGACTTTTTCTTTTGGCTGCTTATTAATGGTCCTTGTACCTTGCTAAGAAAATTCATAGAAAAGAAAGCTAAAGACTTTAACCATAACTTACTTAAAAAAAACAAAAAAAAACACAGCTAGTCAAAAAATGTGATAGACTTTTTCTTTTGGCTGCTTATTAATGGTCCTTGTACCTTGCTAAGAAAATTCATAGAAAAGAAAGCTAAAGACTTTAACCATAACTTACTTCAAAAAAAAAAAAAAAAAGCACAGCTAGTCAAAAAATGTGATAGACTTTTTCTTTTGGCTGCTTATTAATGGTCCTTGTACCTTGCTAAGAAAATTCATAGAAAAGAAAGCTAAAGACTTTAACCATAACTTACTTAAAAAAAAAAAAAAAAAAAAAAAAAAAAAAAAAAACCACAGCTAGTCAAAAAATGTGATAGACTTTTTCTTTTGGCTGCTTATTAATGGTCCTTGTACCTTGCTAAGAAAAATCATAGAAAAGAAAGCTAAAGCCTTTAACCATAACTTACTTCAAAAAAAAAAAAAAAAAAAGACTTTAACCATAACTAGTGATAATCAATTACTAGATTTCTTGTAAAACTCACACATATACGACCAAGTTTATGAATATGAAACATAACGTATAATTTATTAAAAAAATATATAATCGCTAGTAAAAAAAAAGCTGTATAATAATACACCAAATTATTATATAATAAATTAAATAAATTGCACTATTTACTGATAAACTTATAACCCATGTTATCAGATTCGGACCGGTTATCAATTCGGTCGAGATACTAGGTCACTGGATCAGGGACCAACCCAATGAATCACTAGTTGACCCGCATGACCCGGTATAATTAATAAAATAATTAAAAGTATACTATATATATATATATATATATATATATATATATATATATATATTCACATTTGTTATACAGATAATGGTGGTAGCTTGGTGATAAGATGTCTCCTAAATGCTTAAAGGTTGTGGGTTTGATCCATCTAGGATGAGTGTTTTTGTATTTTCGCTAACCATATTATTTGCAAAAAAATCAATTATTATATTATATTAAGAAGAATGCTAGCAACATCTCTTAACTAGTGAGACACTACCTTAACTAGTGTTTTATCTTATAAGTCACTAATTTACTTTAAATGTCTTATCCAAACCACAACCAGTCTTGTAGCCAAAAAAAAAAAAAAACCACGGCTAGTCAAAAAATGTGATAGACTTTTTCTTTTGGCTGCTTATTAATTGTCCTTGTACCTTGCTAAGAAAATTCATAGAAAAGAAAGCTAAAGACTTTAACCATCACTTACTTCAAAAAAAAAAAAAAACACAGCTAGTCAAAAAATGTGAGACTTTTTCTTTTGGCTGCTTATTAATGGTCCTTGTACCTTGCTAAGAAAAATCATAGAAAAGAAAGCTAAAGACTTTAACCATAACTTAAAAAAAACAAAAAAAAACACAGCTAGTCAAAAAATGTGATAGACTTTTTCTTTTGGCTGCTTATTAATGGTCCTTGTACCTTGCTAAGAAAATTCATAGAAAAGAAAGCTAAAGACTTTAACCATAACTTACTTCAAAAAAAAAAAAAAAAAAAAAAAAAAAAACCACAGCTAGTCAAAAAATGTGATAGACTTTTTCTTTTGGCTGCTTATTAATGGTCCTTGTACCTTGCTAAGAAAAATCATAGAAAAGAAAGCTAAAGCCTTTAACCATAACTTACTTCAAAAAAAAAAAAAAAAAAAGACTTTAACCATAACTAGTGATAATCAATTACTAGATTTCTTGTAAAACTCACACATATACGACCAAGTTTATGAATATGAAACATAACGTATAATTTATTAAAAAAATATATAATCGCTAGTAAAAAAAAAGCTGTATAATAATACACCAAATTATTATATAATAAATTAAATAAATTGCACTATTTACTGATAAACTTATAACCCATGTTATCAGATTCGGACCGGTTATCAATTCGGTCGAGATACTAGGTCACTGGGTCAGGGACCAACCCAATGAATCACTAGTTGACCCGCATGACCCGGTATAATTAATAAAATAATTAAAAGTATACTATATATATATATATATATATATATATATATATATATATATATATATATATATTCACATTTGTTATACTGATAATGGTGGTAGCTTGGTGATAAAATGTCTCCTAAATGCTTAAAGGTTGTGGGTTTGATCCATCTAGGATGAGTGTTTTTGTATTTTCGCTAACCATATTATTTGCAAAAAAATCAATTATTATATTATATTAAGAAGAATGCTAGCAACATCTCTTAACTAGTGAGACACTACCTTAACTAGTGTTTTATCTTATAAGTCACTAATTTACTTTAAATGTCTTATCCAAACCACAACCAGTCTTGTAGCCAAAAAAAAAAAAAAACCACGGCTAGTCAAAAAATGTGATAGACTTTTTCTTTTGGCTGCTTATTAATTGTCCTTGTACCTTGCTAAGAAAATTCATAGAAAAGAAAGCTAAAGACTTTAACCATCACTTACTTCAAAAAAAAAAAAAAAACACAGCTAGTCAAAAAATGTGAGACTTTTTCTTTTGGCTGCTTATTAATGGTCCTTGTACCTTGCTAAGAAAATTCATAGAAAAGAAAGCTAAAGACTTTAACCATAACTTACTTAAAAAAAACAAAAAAAAACACAGCTAGTCAAAAAATGTGATAGACTTTTTCTTTTGGCTGCTTATTAATGGTCCTTGTACCTTGCTAAGAAAATTCATAGAAAAGAAAGCTAAAGACTTTAACCATAACTTACTTCAAAAAAAAAAAAAAAAAGCACAGCTAGTCAAAAAATGTGATAGACTTTTTCTTTTGGCTGCTTATTAATGGTCCTTGTACCTTGCTAAGAAAATTCATAGAAAAGAAAGCTAAAGACTTTAACCATAACTTACTTCAAAAAAAAAAAAAAAAAAAAAAAAAAAAACCACAGCTAGTCAAAAAATGTGATAGACTTTTTCTTTTGGCTGCTTATTAATGGTCCTTGTACCTTGCTAAGAAAAATCATAGAAAAGAAAGCTAAAGCCTTTAACCATAACTTACTTCAAAAAAAAAAAAAAAAAAAGACTTTAACCATAACTAGTGATAATCAATTACTAGATTTCTTGTAAAACTCACACATATACGACCAAGTTTATGAATATGAAACATAACGTATAATTTATTAAAAAAATATATAATCGCTAGTAAAAAAAAAGCTGTATAATAATACACCAAATTATTATATAATAAATTAAATAAATTGCACTATTTACTGATAAACTTATAACCCATGTTATCAGATTCGGACCGGTTATCAATTCGGTCGAGATACTAGGTCACTGGATCAGGGACCAACCCAATGAATCACTAGTTGACCCGCATGACCCGGTATAATTAATAAAATAATTAAAAGTATACTATATATATATATATATATATATATATATATATATATATATATATTCACATTTGTTATACAGATAATGGTGGTAGCTTGGTGATAAGATGTCTCCTAAATGCTTAAAGGTTGTGGGTTTGATCCATCTAGGATGAGTGTTTTTGTATTTTCGCTAACCATATTATTTGCAAAAAAATCAATTATTATATTATATTAAGAAGAATGCTAGCAACATCTCTTAACTAGTGAGACACTACCTTAACTAGTGTTTTATCTTATAAGTCACTAATTTACTTTAAATGTCTTATCCAAACCACAACCAGTCTTGTAGCCAAAAAAAAAAAAAAACCACGGCTAGTCAAAAAATGTGATAGACTTTTTCTTTTGGCTGCTTATTAATTGTCCTTGTACCTTGCTAAGAAAATTCATAGAAAAGAAAGCTAAAGACTTTAACCATCACTTACTTCAAAAAAAAAAAAAAACACAGCTAGTCAAAAAATGTGAGACTTTTTCTTTTGGCTGCTTATTAATGGTCCTTGTACCTTGCTAAGAAAAATCATAGAAAAGAAAGCTAAAGACTTTAACCATAACTTAAAAAAAACAAAAAAAAACACAGCTAGTCAAAAAATGTGATAGACTTTTTCTTTTGGCTGCTTATTAATGGTCCTTGTACCTTGCTAAGAAAATTCATAGAAAAGAAAGCTAAAGACTTTAACCATAACTTACTTCAAAAAAAAAAAAAAAAAAAAGCACAGCTAGTCAAAAAATGTGATAGACTTTTTCTTTTGGCTGCTTATTAATGGTCCTTGTACCTTGCTAAGAAAATTCATAGAAAAGAAAGCTAAAGACTTTAACCATAACTTACTTCAAAAAAAAAAAAAAAAAAAAAAAAAAAACCACAGCTAGTCAAAAAATGTGATAGACTTTTTCTTTTGGCTGCTTATTAATGGTCCTTGTACCTTGCTAAGAAAAATCATAGAAAAGAAAGCTAAAGCCTTTAACCATAACTTACTTCAAAAAAAAAAAGACTTTAACCATAACTAGTGATAATCAATTACTAGATTTCTTGTAAAACTCACACATATACGACCAAGTTTATGAATATGAAACATAACGTATAATTTATTAAAAAAATATATAATCGCTAGTAAAAAAAAAGCTGTATAATAATACACCAAATTATTATATAATAAATTAAATAAATTATACTATTTACTGATAAACTTATAACCCATGTTATCAGATTCGGACCGGTTATCAATTCGGTCGAGATACTAGGTCACTGGGTCAGGGACCAACCCAATGAATCACTAGTTGACCCGCATGACCCGGTATAATTAATAAAATAATTAAAAGTATACTATATATATATATATATATATATATATATATATATATTCACATTTGTTATACAAACAATGGTGGTAGCTTGGTGATAAGATGTCTCCTAAATGCTTAAAGGTTGTGGGTTTGATCCATCTACGATGAGTGTTTTTGTATTTTCGCTAACCATATTATTTGCAAAAAAATCAATTATTATATTATATTAAGAAGAATGCTAGCAACATGTCTTATAATACTTTTTTGTGATTGGATGAAATTTATTGAAAATTATCATTTTTTTTAGGTCCACATATATTAATTAATAAATTATAATATAATTAGCAAAAAAAATTACAATATCTATACGTATATATTATTTTGCACTAGTAAAACGAATTAAAATGTTAGCTTAGTGGTTAAATGAATTGTTGGCCCTTATGAGGATGCGTGTTTGATCCCTCAAGGGGCGCATTCTGTCTCTTTTTATTAATAAAAGCCAATTATTTAATTTTCCACTTCGAGTGGACGCGCAGCAGCAGATTCAAGCCTTGGGCCGTGTGTGTCTTGGGCCATGCTTCCACCTGTGTAACTCGACGGCTTCGAGTCTACCGGTTTGAGTCCGGGTTAATGACGTCACAACCGAACCAGATACATAACTGATCCGAATTATGACTCGACTCAGTCCAATATCTGATTTCTGGTCTAACCGGTTCAACCCGGGCCGAGCCTAGTCTTATAACAGTGCTTATAACACAATCGTCATTCATTGTTTTTTTTTGAAAAGACACAATCGTCATTCATGAAAGCGGTTACATTTTGAAATATCAAGTCAATCTCTAATTTTACAATAATCTTGCATTAGAATAATATTATTTTAATGCGTTTAGGAACTTAAATTCAGTGTTATTAGACTCGGACTGATCATCGACTCAGTTGGAATACTGGATCACTGAGTCACGGGTCGACCCAGTGAGTCATCAGTTGACCCGCATGACTCAGTCTATATTAAAAAAATTCTAAATAATTTCACAACTTGTAAACTTGTACGCTTTTTTTGTGTGTGCAGAAAATATAGCTTCTAAACTTATACACTAAAAGATTTAAAGTTTAATAAAATTCAACATATTTAGAAACATAGTTATGAACTTATTTAAAAATTTTGAGCATTTTTTCTGAATTCAATATACACAACCTACCTTAAGTTATAATTTAAAATATATTATTATTATTTATTTATCAAAACTATCATTGTTATACACTGACAGACATATATATATATATATATATATATATATATATATATATATATATATATATATATATATATATATAAACCTATTTTATTTAGACAATACAATTTTTTTCATTCATTCCATTATTGCTCTGATAAAGAATAATTATTTTTCAAACTAGTAAGTATATTTGATGAAATAAGATAAATACAAGTTTTAGTCATATACAACAATATAAGCCAAGGAGAAAAAGTCAAATTGGAAGTGATAATAGTTTTATCATCTCAAATCCTAACATGTGGTTATGCTTGGTAAAAAAAAGTAAGCAAATCTATAAATAACATAAGTGTAAGATATAAATTGAATTTTCTTATATGAGTGTTGTTGTTCTCATGTAATTAAAAAAAAAAAAACCCAAAACTTCATGACCCACCGAGTCAACCGAGTTGTCGAGTCGCTGGTTCAACCTCAAAATTGGCCGAGTCAAACCTGATCACACCGGGTCGATTGCATAACCGATCAAATTGGTGACTCAGACCGGTTTCTGGATCAATGGGTCGACCTAGCCGGTCCGATCCAAATCTGATAACACTGCTTAAATTTATTTTTTTACATTTTTTTATTTAATAGATAGCTAAATCTTTTATGGTATAAAAAACCATTCAAATAAATTTTGGTTAGGGAAAGATGTTGCGAGTGCAGCACACTACGCTTGTACCAGTTTAGGGATGACAAAGTGTACCCGGACCCTACGGGTACCCGCAAAAATATCCGCAAGCGGGTCGGGTAAATACCCGCTTATTGGGGCTGGGGCCGGGTATTTACCCGCAATTTTTTGCGGGTGCGGGTACGGGTACGGGTACTATAGTACCCGCCTCGCCCCGTCCCGCACCTATCATATATATATATATATATATATATATATATATATATATATATATATATATATATAATTAAAATACCTTAAATAAATAATTATGTTATATATATAATTTTTTGTAAAAAGATAATTTTATATTTTCCATAAACTAACACTAATAGTAAAAGAGTTATGTTATAACTTACAATAATTTTATATTTTTAATATTATGTGTGAATGCTTTTAATGTTAAGTTTGAATTATTTAAGCGTGAATTTTTAATTTATTTGTAATAATTTTTTAATTAATATTTTTATAGCTTAAATGCAATTTTGGTTCATCTATTTTGCATAATCCATAATTTTGATCCCCCTATTTTAAAATAGAGACGTTTAGTCTTCCAATTTTCTAAAATATGTAATTTTGGTTCTTCTATCAAATTGAAAGCGTTGACTGTTAAGAGATTAACGTTAACCTTAACGTGGTCCAAATATAATGACGTGACACGAGATTATTTATTTGGTTTTTAATTATTTTAAATACTGAGTAGAATAATTGATGAAAAATATATTTTATAAAAAGGTAATATCATTTATTTGATTACGATGTGCCATGTATTTCAACAATGTAGAACTAATTTAAAATAAATGATTAAGACTTGTGATTTCTATTTTAGGACTCACGATTACTCCAACCATTAAAATCGACGTGACATGTGTTTTAGTGACGTAGATAAACAAATAATTATTATTCATTATTTAAAATAATTAAAAAATAAATAAATAATCTCGTGTCACCTCACTATATTTGGGTCACGTCAAGGTCAACATTAATCTCTTAACTGTCAAAGCTTTCAATTTGATGAAAGGACCAAAATTACGGATTTTACAAAATTGGGAGACTAAATGTCTCTATAGAGGGATCAAGATTGCTGATTGTGCAAAATAGGAGGACTAAATGTCTCTATTTTAAAAATGATGACTAAAATTGCGGATTGTGCAAAATAGGGGATCAAAATTACATTTAAGCCTATTTTTATTGATTTATTAACTTCATACATAAGTAAAGTGCGGGTAACGGGTGCGGGTATGAGTATATAGGTATCCAGCGGGTACGGGAATGAGGATTAAAGTTGCTACCCGCGCGGGTATGAGGACGGATACGGTATTTTTTTTAAACACGGGTATGGGGACGAATACTATAGGACCCTACCCAGACCCTACCCATTGCTATCCCTATACCAGTTCCAAATTCCAACGTAATTCCACCTTAATTCATCTCTTACTGAAGAATTATTTAACTATTATTTTCTCCATGTAGACTAGCAGAGCTATCTTGCCTACATCCGTCCTTTCCAATTCATACAACTAATTAACGTCTTAATGTCTCCTAATAAAATGCTCTAGGCAATTGTTGATCAGGCCAGTAAAATGATTGATATTGAAAGCAAAAGTCCCATCTTTTCTATGAGGTGATATTTTTTCCACTAATTTAAATAGTGAAATTCTGCAAATCATTAAGTTCTATAGTATCCATAGTAAAGAAATGATAAAAAAATCCATCGGTTGATAAAGGGAATGTATGTTTATAATTATCTTATTTTTAAGGTTTAATTATAATTTTTATCATTAACTTTTTAATTTTTGACTGATTTTACCTCCAACAAATTAATTTAGCGTATTTTATCCAAATTTTTTTAAAAACTTGTAAATTTTACCCTCCACAGTTTTGATAACGTGACATGCTAAAATAGTTGTACTTTTTACTTCCAACTTTTTATTTTTTTGACAAATTTTATCTCTAACTTTTTTATTTTTGACAAATTATACCCCTGACTTTTTACTTATTGATGAATTTTACCTTCATTTTTTATGCTTATGTCAGTATGTCACATCATCAAAATTATGAAGGATAAAATTTATAACTTTTTTAAAAAATTAGGGATAAAATATGTCAAATTAATTTATTGGATATAAAATTTGTCAAAAATTAAAAAATTGAAAGTAAAAATTGTAATTAAACCTATTTTTAATTAAGCGATCGTTAACTTTCAATATGAACGGTACATCAGGGGATTTTAACACAATTACAACAAGTGAAAGCAGATAAACAAAGCTTTTTGTGTTGCAGTGCAACTCGATCAGCACTATTCGAGGATTCCCTATATATTCAGACCAGAAATTGAAACTAAAATTCGTAAGTATAATCGTAGAAGCATAACGTAAGAAGCAAACAATAAACAAGTAGATTAATAAAAGCTTATATGGCTAATAGTCTATTAATAGTGCTGATAGATGTTACAACTTTTAGAAAGTACAGAATTACATTTGAAGGAAATTTAAAAGTGACCTACATTATTTATTCTTCTTTTTCATGAATAATTTCCAACTCGAAATTATGACGTTTCGCTGGAACAACGACATTTGTTCTTGAGGAACCGGTGATGTCAAAAGGAGTAGGGGGTGCTATTAACTTGTCTCCCTCCTCTTCAAGCATTTGTACCACAGTTCTCATGGACGGACGGTCCACTGGATTCCACTGAATGCACCAAAGTCCTACTATGGCGAGTTTCTTGGCAATTTGAATATCCTCCTCATCCTCAACACTAATTTGCACATCTTTGCCTTCGAGCAAATTATGGATCCATTCAGGGTATAGAACTTGGAAACTTTCCTCGGTTGACACATTTGTATTCTTTCTTCCTCCAACCATCTCTAGGAGCAACATTCCAAAGCTGTAAATGTCAGACTTGTACGACACATTACCGAAGTTCCTTGAGAAAACTTCTGGGGCAATGTAACCCAAGGTTCCCCTGGCTGCAGTCATAGACACTGTGCTCTGGTTTTTGGGACACAACTTGGCAAGTCCAAAATCAGTGATTTTTGGGACGAAGTTGTCATCTAGCAAAACATTGTGAGGATTGATGTCAAAGTGAAGTATTCTATGATCACAACCAAGGTGGAGATACTCAACCCCTCTGGCAACACCAAGAGCAATTTGTTGCAACTTCTCCCAACCAAGGAAAACATCCTTGTTGTCCGGTGGAGCCAAGAATCTCTGCAATGACCCATTTGGAAAGAAATCGTAGACAAGAGCACGGTGGAACCCATCCGCACAAAATCCAAGCAAGCGAACAATGTTAACTTGATGAATTTTCCCGATGGTTCTCACTTCATTTATGAAATCCTTCCCATCTCCCATTGTGTCGTTCAGTATCTTCACAGCAACAAGAATTTCTCGAGAGAGCATTCCTTTGAACACTGCTCCATGAGCTCCTTCCCCTAAACTTTCACTAAACCCATTTGTGATTCTCTTAATGTCAGCGTAAGTGAATCTGGTAGGCCTCATTGCGCTATAATCCTCCAAAAATTTCTCTATCCGAGCCTGGTCTTCTCCTTTCATCTTATAATAGCCATACACATGAAACAATGCCTTGACCAGTAGCGGCAAAAGCATCAAACCAACTATACCTCCTGTTGGTTAAAAATCATGTCAGACAAAATGAAATAACAACATAAGAGCAAGGATTAAATTACAGTGGCAGTTCCGGTTGTTGCGATTACCAAAATTGCAAAACTATAATAAGCTAAGGCTGCTGATGCAGCCACAATAGTAACTGGTTAATTTGCAGTTGCAGAGACTTCTAAAACTACAATATTACTTTACTTCTGTAATTTGAAACTACGTAAAAGTAAGTAGAAGGAAACGTTAGGCAAAAAGAGATTGCATACCTGCAACAACGAGTACAATAGTTGATGAGGGAGTCCTGTTTGTCGAGTAAACGAAACATTCGGTTTCACCGTTGGTTCCATTCTTCCATTTACATTTCTGGCCTTGTGCTTCACAATAACTACAGTTAGGTTTCGACCATTCCATAATCACCGTCCCCTTATAAAAATATAAATATCCCCACTTAACGTACAAAACATCTTTCACTTTGGTGCAGGATAGTATTTCGGGGCTATTAATGTCGTCGGAGGTTTCAAGTAGCGAAATAGGGCACGATGGCATTGAATCGCAATGAAAGAAGGAAAAGTTAAACTTGTAATCATAATCATCTGGCTTGAAGAATCGGAATGGAGAAATGGATGAGTTGCCGAGTTTGAAGAGCAGACTGGGAAGGCAATTTTCAGAGTCATCTATTTGAATTTGATGAGATTTGTAATCAATGCTTCTGACAAACAATTTTATTGGAACAGCAGGCAGCTCCAGCACAGTCTCCTCTTTTTCGGTACAGAACAGATCGAACCCAGGGGGATAGTGATTGCTGCTGTTTCTGAGATAAAATGGAAATTGAATATCAACGCGTCCACATTTATGCGTGTAGTGGTTCTTGCCTATCACAGGCTTCAGTAGCAGAAACACCAACGTCAATAATAGAAGAGACAATTTCTGAAAATTGAGCATTGTTTGGTGGTATATCTTGCAAGCAGGTCAGAAAATGCTTTGCAGCCTCAGGTTGTCTTTAAAGTCTGCACAGTTGAACATGGAAGATAGGTGCGGGGAGTACCAGCAACAGAAAATCCAACATTATTGCAAAGGCTTGATTTTATTTTTTATTTTACATTTAATTTAATTTTTTAACTACTGAAGGCAAGGAACATTTTGAAAGGTCGTGATCCGTTATAATTAGTCCAACACGGTTTGTTGAAAATTCCAGCAAGTGGTCCCGCCTTTGTTGATCTTCTATTTATTACTATTGAAGAATTATTTAAGTATCATTTTCTCCACTTAGACGAGCATAGATAACAATGAGTGTCTTACCTTCTTCCTACCGCTGCGCACAAACAGTGGTTGCCTTTGTGGCAATCATTCTTGTGCTATTCCAGCAAACTTGCAGTGCCAAGCATAACCGATTCTGTCCTCCTTCTTCGTGCGGCAAAATTCGCAACATAACATATCCATTTCGGCTGAAAGGCGACCCACCCGGTTGCGGCCTCCCAAGGTACGAATTAGATTGCGTGAACAACGTGACTCTGTTAACTCTGCTTTCAGGGAAATACTATGTGCAGGATATCAGTTACAAGGATTACCAGATCCGAGTGATTGATGCGGGTGTAGTTGAGGACACTGCTTGCTCCTTTCCTCGCTATTACTTAAGTGTAGACAATTTCCTTAATGAGGATGCGCAGGGGTATCCGGACAATACTTCAAGTGTAGTGTTTCTAAACTGTAGCAATCCAGTGACTGATGATCCTCGATATGTGGAAGTGAATGCCGGTAGCTGTGATTCCGGGGGCCATATCTATGCCCTTCTTCTGCATCACTATTACCAACAGGAACTTACTGTGATGGACATCAAGGTTGGGTGCCGTTTAAAGGTTGCTACCTTTGCAAACTGGACAAATGACACCAACATTTCCTATGCTTATATACGCAAGTTGCTGGAAGGCGGATTTTGGTTGTCTTGGTTCTTTCCAGTTATTTGTAGGGATCACTGCGGAAAGGATACCTTTTGCTTCATCAATGAAACCACACAACAAATTCATTGCGAACGACCGGGATACTGCCAAATCTTGGGCCGTGATTCCGACTATTGTGGTGAGAATATATTCTTCTATGTCTGTCCAGTGTCCACCCCCGTCCTCGGTCTTTATTGAGAGTTTCTGTAGTTTCTCATAAATTTTGGAAGTTTTAGTTCTGTTGATCTTGTTATTAAGTTTCACTGTCTTGTCATTATTTTGATATGAAAAATACTTTTTTCTCTTAATTTCTTAATCAGTGTCCAGCACTGATTAGCAAGACTCTTTCGATATTTAGTAATAAATTTTTTGACATAAGAATATCAATTTTTTTTAGTAAGTATCAAAATAATGACATGGTAGTAGTTATTGGTTTAAAAATTAATTGTTCCAAAATTCCTAAAATTTGCGAGAGTATGGTAGAAAATCTCATCTTTATTATGTTAAGGGTCTTGCTAATCAGTGTTCTAAGGACATTGGTTAAGGAGTTAAAATGAGAAAGTATTTATTATGAAAATTATAGAAGAGCGTGAAAAAAACTCTAGACAGCACAATTTTGTGCATCGTAATAAAAACCTTTCTCCTTTTAATTCCTTAACTAGTGTCCTAAGGACATTGGTTAGCATTTGGTTTATGTTAATTATCATTATTTATGTTTTAATCTTACACATGTTGTGAAATTGCAATTCATTCTGCTCTTGTCATTTTTTTTTCTTCAAAATTTTTAAACATAGTTATATGCATCTCAAAGGAAATTTTTTAGTATAATTAAGATTAACACATCATTAAATAATACTTCTTCCTATCCTATTTATATGACCTAACTTAAAAGTGGTGTTTGGTCTTTGTTATAAGACTCATTTCATTATGTCCCTTGCATTAATTATTTTTAAACTAAAATATTCCTAATTAAATGAGAGGTTATAATGGAAAACAATTAGAAAATAGAGAAAAAAGAGTATTAATGACAATGTTGATTAATTGAGTAAATGGGTCTTATAAATAGGACCGGAGGGAGTAAGAAACTTATTGATGCTGACAATTATAATAAAGTAATGTCCTGTTTGTCATAATTTTTAATAATAATTTTCATGCATTTATATCTATTTCATCACATTATTTATTTTATCTTAATTTTTTTTTATTTTTTTCTTATCTTTTTTATGTAAAAAAATATAATATTTTTTTTCGCTTCTTATCTTTTTTTAGTGTAAAACTTGTAATAAGAATTTTTGTACAAATAATTGGTTACCAAATAAGTTAATATTTGCTTTTTGTTGTTGTAGGAATCCCAGCACGAATTCTTGGAGATACACTGCGTAAGCACGCTATCCCATTTGTCATTTCTCTCGTACTATTTTCTCCACCTCAAGTATTGTTCCGCTTAAAGTTAATTTTTATTTTTACTAATTAATAAAAACTACTACGTAAATTGAGACAATTCTAACATTAGCAATTTTTTTAGAAGAATATCGGTTTCTAGATTGGTCAGAAACTTATTAAGTAACTTGTCATTTTTAATGAACCCCAGAACAAGCATTGATATAAACATTAATAAAAATTGGAGCATTTATAAATATTTAAATAATACATTGGTTTTGTGGAAAATGTCTATCAAAGCATGTTGTGAAATTTGAATACTAAGTGCTCTTTTGTCTTGATGTCATATATATCATTTTTTATTTATTTAAGTAGTCTCTTGTTTTTGCAGGTTATTTTAAAGGTATTATAAAAGGTAATACGAGTTATCTATTTCCCCATTATCAATTAACACCATATAATTTGTACGTCAGTTGATTTTATACTTGGACTAAGTTATTGATTAGACTAAAGCAAGTTTTATTTCCTTACTATTTCGATGAAATTTACCTTCACAGGATTTATCAAAAGAATAAGAAATGTCAAGCAATCACTATCATTACCGAACTCGAATTTTATGGGAGCTCCAACAAGTTATACTGGAGATGAACTCATAGGACAAGATGTTCTACCAATATTTTTGGCAGTTAGATATCTAATTGGAGTCGCACTTTTGCTTGTGCTATTTATTTATATGTGGCGACGAAGACATTTCTCAATGTATGAAAACATTGAAAACTTTTTGCTAGACAACAATCTAAATCCAATTAGGTACGAATACAGAGAAATCAAGAAAATGACCAAAGGTTTCAAAGTGAAATTGGGTCAAGGAGGCTTCGGGTGTGTATACAAAGGAAAGCTTCAAAGCGGGTCGGATGTAGCAATAAAGATGTTGAACAAATCCAAAGGTAATGGACAAGAGTTTGTAAATGAAGTAGCTACCATTGGAAGAATACATCATGTGAATGTAGTAGGTCTTATTGGGTATTGTGTTGAAGGAAAAAAGCATGCTCTAGTTTATGAATACATGCCTAATGGGTCATTGGATAAATACATTTTCTCTAAAGAAGGAAGTGTCCCTTTAAGTTATGAGAAAACATATGAAATATCTCTTGGAATAGCACGTGGGATTGCATATCTACATCGAGGTTGTGATGTGCAAATTTTACATTTTGATATCAAGCCTCATAATATTCTTTTAGATGATAACTTTATTCCAAAGGTTTCAGATTTTGGACTTGCAAAGCTATATCCCGTTAAAGATGGGTCTGTTACTTTAACTGCAGCAAGAGGAACGCTGGGTTACATGGCTCCAGAATTATTCTACAAAAATATAGGCGGGGTTTCTTACAAGGCTGATGTTTATAGCTTTGGAATGCTTTTGATGGAATTGGGAAGTAGGAGGAGGAACTCAAATCCTCGTGCAGAGCATTCAAGCCAACATTACTTCCCATTTTGGATCTATGATAAATTTAAAGAAGAAAAAGATATTGACATGGAAGATGCCTCAGAAGAGGATATGATTCTAGTGAAAAAGATGTTCATAGTTGCACTCTGGTGTATACAATTGAAACCAAATGATCGTCCTTCAATGGAAAAGGTTGTAGAAATGCTCGAAGGAGATGTTGAAAGTCTTGAAATGCCACCAAAACCTTCTTTTTATCCCCATGAAATAATTGGACATGATGGTGGAATCAACTCTGACCAAACATCATGGAGTGATTCAACTAGTTCTAACAAGAATCTTGGCAAAACCAAGTCTAATCACTCACTGGAGAACAACACTTGGCAACCAAAAGCTATTTCAAATTAAGTGTGGGGACGATGACAACAAAATTGCTTAAAGTAGGAGTAAATTGTTACAGTAGAAAAGTTTTTAATTTTAACTAGTGTCTATTGTATTTGTTATTGCCTAGTATAATCATGGTCCTCTGTGACTATACCAGAAATTCTCATTTAATAATATATTTGAATAAATTTATTATCCAAAATTAAATGTCTATGACACTATTTCCTCAAACTAATACACGTTCCATCGAATCCCTCCATATAATTGGTTTGAAATTGAATTCATTTTTATTTTTTTTTATCAAACTAAACAATTGCATCTCTAAATTTTGTTGACATTATTTCCTCGTATTAATACATGTACGCATATGTAACTTGTAAGGCAAAGAATGGGAGTAGACATTTTCATTTTCTGGTTTAAGAAATAGAAATGGAAAACCAAGGAAATAGGCAAAGGAAGACATTGTGGAGGTGGCCTTAGTTTGCTCATTGCTTATAATACACATACAAAAGAAAGAAAAAGAGAAAGGGAGAACTAGCATTCTTGGCACTTTCTCAGTTAAAGTAACGAATTCCTGTTGAAGCAGAACCCTTTCTGAATCAAGTGTTTTAATGATAACAAACTTTTAAGAATTAAATTCTAAGTCCTTTAGACTTGTGCTACTAATGGTTTGCCTTGAGTACTTTAAAAAGACAGGACTTAATCCAGAAGCATAGAGAAGGTGTGAATCATTGGCCTATAATAAAGGTTTTCCAAGCTTGGATCTGTCCAAATTCAGAAGCAAGATACCAAAAGCAAAGAGGTAGTCATGTTTTCTATGTCAAAGTACAAATAGAAGCTGTATATGACTAGAAGCACGATTCTGGAGGTATCTTTAGTCGAGGAGTAGATATCAGAAGCTACATATGACTAAAAGATCATCAAAAGATTCACTGTAGAAGAGAGGAGTGAAGACAGACGTGTCTACACTATTTAGAAGCACACACTAGAAGCAATAAAGGAAGATACCATGCAGCAGTATATTAAAGCACTGCATCTAAAGTAACAAGCTCTTCAAAAGACACGAAGAATGATGATAAAGAAGAGAGCTTGTTATCATCTACAAGTCCTAATAAAAGTAAGGCACCCAGAAGACAAGAGAAGTGCTCTTAAGAAAACTAAAGTTATCTAAAGTAAGGAGGAAACTCACAATATGCAGAAGCTCACTTCTCTAAAGGAGGAAACTCACAATATGCAGAAGCTCACTTCTCTAAAGTAGCAAACTCATGACTAAGCTAGAGAAAGAAGATGTCATGAGCCACTAACACAATAAGCACCAATGACCACAATTTCAAAATTTAAATTGTGCGCAAGCTGTCATCTAGCTAAGGAAGAAGGAGAAACTAGTTGTTTCAATGGGGACAACACACAACAGATCTCCTTAGCGTCCAAGCCTCTTAAGAAACCAACAACAGTCATCTACAAGCTCTATAAAAGGAGGAAGAGTTGTTGAAGCTCATTACAAGGAAGAAAAATTGGATAGAGAGGGTAAGATCAAGAAGTTGAGTTGTACATAGATATATCATTTTACTTTTGATATTAGTCTTCCTTAGCCTAGACTCTCTAGGACTTTAGAGCCAAATCCACTTAGCCATAAAGTGTCTATAAACACCTCTTTAGTGGAGACTTACTGATGAATGCTTCTTGAAAGGTGTATTAGGTACCTATCGTTATACAAAACCCTTTAGGATAGGGAACCTCAGAGAACAATGAGGGGATTATTTGTTGAGTCATAAGCCGAATTAGTTCCCTCAATGGTTTTGATCTGATACAAATAAATACTAAAATTAAAAAGTTTGCTTCTTAAATGCCAATAAACGGAAGTGTTGTATCTGCTTCTGATACATTACATGATAGCAGATAGACACTGAAATTTGTAAGCATTTAAGATCAAGTTAATGCTTTGTTAAGTTTTAGGCTAAATGTTACTTTTGGTTCTTTATGTTTTAGTGTTTTTTCACTTTGGTACATAACATTTTAAAAGTTTCATTCTACTCCTTTATGTTTTCAAAAGGTATTGTTTTGGTCCTTTCTTTAATTTTCCGTTTAAAACGTTAGTGTTCCGTTAACATTTAAATTTTGAAATAATTAATTTAAAATAGTGGCAGTTTTTAGCCACCACTATGTGTTTTTTCCAATAAACAAAAAAAAAACTCGATCATTACTAACAATGACAAAAACGCACCATCTTCAATTTCAAAACCACATGCCCTTACTTCAATCAATTTCAAACAAAACCCATAAACAAAAACACCACCTGCAGCATCAAAATGACAACCCAAAATATTCCCCCATTCGTTCCAACAACAAAAACATCATCAACACCATAGACCAAAAGTCCAAAACACAAAAAAAAAAAAAAAATCCCCTGCACACTTCTTTTGTTTATGTGTCTTGGATGAGGCTTTCCTTGTGTCACACAAGCTTCTTCTACTTCTTTCTTGTTTTCTCTTTGCCAATTCAAATTTCTCCTTTCTTGGGAAAATCTTCTCGTTCTGCGTTCCTGCTAATCGTTTTAGAGATCGAAACCAACCTTTCAATCTCTGTTCAATTTCCTTGCCTTTCCGTTTCCCCATGAGTTCTTAGAAGGTAAAAAATTAAAAAAAAAACTCAAACCTTCATTCTTGTGTTCCCTTGCGACTTCATTGTTCAATTTAGGGTTTCAAAACCTCCTTCTGCGATTCTTTGTGGTGTGCGAAATCACCGATGTGGATGGACGCAACGCTTTTCGTCATCCTCACATGTCACCACACGGTCTCGCACGACACCTTCTCCGTCCTTGTACTCCTCATCCTCGCAAAGCATCTAGAATCTAGAATTATTAACATCGTCCTCATACACCTGGTGTTATTTAAGATGTTTATAACTTTTTAAATAAAATAAAGATAGTGGCAATTTTTAGCCATCACTATTTTTAATTAATTATTTCAAAATTTAAATATTAATGGAACACTAACATTTTAAATAGAAAATTGAATGAAGGAACAAAATGATATCTTTCGAAAACATAAAGGACCAGAACAAAACTTTTAAAACGTTATGTACCAAAATGAAAAAACACTAAAACATAAAGGACCAAAAGTAATATTTAGCCTAAGTTTTAAGGATATTCGTTTAAATAGATACCATATTGAGACAAATAATGAAGGAAATAAGGAATATATCTTTATATCACAAGACTTAACTTGGATAAAAAATGTGTATTGGAAAAGTTACCATTTTTTTTTCCTATGGTTTATGCTACGTGTATATCAGTACAATAGAAACACATACTGTAACACCCTAGGGGATATTACCTTTTGTCTGCTTATATTACTAAATTTTTAAAAACTTAAAATATAAGAATATAAGAGTTAACTATGCGGAAACTAAAAGATAAACATATATTACATAAACAAAACTAAAGTAAAGCTCTTGGCACTTATATGCCTTACAAAACATAAGCAAGGTACATACAACATAAAACCGAATTCTAAACATGGGAGATACAACACTAGAAACATCTTCCTTCAAGCAAACAATGCTATGCTCCAAGGTTCTCTCATGAAGCATCCACCTGCTTAACCTGTAAAAACATGAAACTAAAAGGGATGAGACATAATGTCTCAGTGAGTGTTCCAAGCACTTTGGGCTGACTCTCTATTCTAGAGATCTTTTTCTTAACTCTCATGGCTTCTCTTTTCATTTACGGATGCTCACACTCATAACTATGACCTCATCATGTCATCACTACAATTTCCTTAGGCCATCCTTAACCTCTGCTTAGGCACTTAGAGTTGGTCTCCTATGCCAAATCTAAGGCCACTAGTGCACTAAGGCACCTAAACATCATTCTTTTCTTCTTGACCACTCACTAGGGTCTCATTTTACTATACTATTGGATGGGAACGTGTATAACCTTTCATTCCTCTGACTTGCCCAACTTGGGCTTAGATCGCCTCTCTCTGTGAGGCACAACATCTTGCATACCTCTCTCAGTAGCTTACATTAACTTTCTATAGGTATAACCCTTCTGCTACCTCTAAGGGTAGTATCCAGCTACACACGTCCTCATCTAATGTATAGATATACCTTACATCACTCAGCTAACAACTAGGCTCATGACTCCTCACATACTTTAACATAGAAACATACATACATCATGCACATCAATATATCCTAGTTTGTTTCTACAACTGTGTGGTTTGCATTATCACTTTATTTAAGTTTCACTTCCACCGCCTATTTCATTACTTTGGCTCAGCTCTAGCCAACAAGAGGTGCCCCTCTTGCTGCGACCTTTAATTAACCCACCGGTCCAAGTGGGCAGACTGTCAACTCCGTTATAAGGAAGAGTCTCTTGATGTGTTCTTCTCTATGAAGAACCCCTTCTCCTTATGAAGAAGGTTACTTTTCCCCATGGGTGTCAGGGTGATGGTCCCCGTCGCTCTCCTCTAGGGGGCCTCTTAGCTTACTAATGCGATAACCCCTCACGATTTGCCCAACTCATTCTTCATTCTTTTAAAAACATATTTTATAAAAAACTATTTCGTAAACCTTTCACAAACCATCTCACCTTGGTAATATAGGGGATCCTTAGCCCTTTGCACACCGTTGTATGTCGAGCGTGCGGCTCTCGGATGTGATTGGTACCGGGGAAGGATTCTACCCTATGTTACCGAGGAAATATCATTTCTAAAAACCTTCCTTTGAAACTATCTTTTTCTTCAAAACCTTTATGAAACTTAGGGGAAACACCTCATTCATAAACTTAGGGGAGACACCCCACTTATTACTAAGAGGCATAGGTATAGTCTTAAGTGTTTTATGTATCTTTTATCAAAAAGGGTTTATCGTAACATACAATCCCAAGCATATGCAACAACCACATGATTGCAATAAAGGTGCAAGCATAACATCACAAAACATCAAGGTACAAAGAGGAAATGAAGCAATAACAATTATAAAATGATCATACATAGAGGATAAAGATATAAACATACATAAGCTAAATACATACTTCTCACATAACTTCTAACCCCTTTCTGGAGGTTTCAAGCTTAGCCTAGCATGTTTCCATGCTTAGCATGACTCTCTAAGACTAAAAATCTCCACTTTGCACTTCTCAAGCTAAGCCTAAATATGAGGCTCAACCGCAAGTCCCCTGAAGCTAAAATACCCAATCTGTTCATTTCAGGCTTCAAGCCCAAATCTGGGCTCAGCCGCAAGTCCCTTGAAGCTCAAAACCAAATCTGTGCATTTCAGGCTTCAAGCCCCAAATCTGGGGCTCAGTCGCTCGCTGCAGCTATGCACGAATCCACCTCCCATGGCCATCCATGGCTTCCTAAAAGCAATCCAAGCTTGCCATTCACTCATATAACACTCCTATTACAAAACCCAGCCCTTAAACAACCTCTCATTCTCTCCCCAATCACTCAAAAACCATCATAATCTTACTTAGGGATCAAAGAGGGGAAAAAAGGGATAATCAAGAAAACAAGAACTATGAAAGAATGGGGAAGACAAGGGGAGGAATCACTCACCTCGGGGTACTCGGATCTGAGCTCTGGGCTCTGGATGCTTGATCTCTGCTCCACTTCTCTCATCTTCCTCTTCTTCTTTTTTCTCCTCCTTCTCTCTAACTCCTTTCTTTCTTTTCTCTTTCTCTCTCTAACTTTCCCTTCTCCTTCTCTACTTAAATCGTGTGTGTGTGTGTGTGTGTGTGAGCTTAGTGGGCCTTGGCTCCCCATCTGGGTCTTATTATCATATTCCCATCAACTCTTAATATAAGGTAACTGTTATTAATAATGTCTAAGGGTATCTTTTAACCATTAAATATATAGACTATTTCATAAAAGATGTCTCTTTATTATTTATAACTAATGTCCATAAATTAGGGATGTTACATTTTCCCCACCTTAAAAGATTTTCATCCTCGAAAATTGAAACTCCATTATATCCTCACATCCCCATACATATCTACTTCCAACATCCTAAGAAATCTTATTCTTAGGGCTTTTCTAACTAAGACTATTTTCAACCTAACCATCCATTTTTAATTCTAATCTTTCCTAGAAACTCACATTCCTAGGATCATTATAGGTTCCTTATGATCTAACACCACACTAGTTTAGGTTCTATCTTAAGAAACACCTACTACCCTCTCTTAGGAATAAGGCTCTCTATGTCTAATCCTCTTAAAACACTACTAGACAACTATTTTTCCTCCACTGATCCATTCTAGGTCTCTACTCTTCAAAAGGTTATAGGATTCTCTCTTAACTTTTATTAAGAAAGTTCTCTTCCTAAGGTTCATATGAGATGATATCCAAACTTAGAGTTCTACTCTCCGATGATTGCAATCACTGTATTTCTCTAACCTAAAGAGTAGGCTTCTTTCAAGCTACTTGTCCATTGACGAATCTTCGTTCTCATGTTCTTATCCTATGTCTTTTGTCTTTATCTCAACTTTTAGGTGGTCTATCTCTTAATAACTCAAGAAAATCCTATTCTTGAAGGCTCCCAAAAGTTCTTTCACTATTTTACTTCCTCCACCGTATTCAATGTCATCTTCCTAAAGGTTTCTAGAACTAGATTCAACCTTAAAAGGATCTCTGACTCTTTCTTAAATCCTTTTCGGGAAACTGTCTCTTTTTCACTAAAGGGGTTCTATGCTCTTTTACTCTTAATCTTAGGCTATAACTAGGTTGGTAACTATTTGGTAAATACTTACCATAACCATTATACTCCTTCACCAATCATACCCCTTAGGTTCTCACTTTAGCTGAAAAGGGTTTTTATCTCATTCTAATCCTCTTGGTTTGTTCAAGCTAACCTTAACTATGGTTCTCTAGCTTAATCCTAACTATGGAGGGTTTGGTAACTTCCTCTTAATTCCACTTTGGTTCTACTCCTCAAGGTCTCTAAGGACTCCTCATATTCTTACACTAGAGCTATAACCATAAAAGGTAGGTTTGTTCTATCTACTAGGTATCCATCATAATTTCCTTCCTCTATTCTAGGTTTAACCCTTGAACATAACTCTCAGTTAACATGATTCTCGTAGCTTAGGTGTCTACCTAAGAGATAGGTGTTACTAGGGAGCTTCGTTCTCTATAGGCTTCTACTCTACGTAACTTCCTAAGGTTGACCTCTTTGAAGCAGCTCTACCTCTTTTCTATTCCAAACACCACTTAGGTTGGATATTCTATCTATCTTATTGTCCTTATCTTGAGATGTTGGTAGGGATTTCTAGTCTATAAGGCTCGCTATTACACTGAGCTATCTAGGACGATACTCTTACCTTATGAGGTTTGGCTACGTAAAAACTAGGTTTCTACTAACTCATCTTAGGTCAACTATACTCTACTTCCCATTCCCAGGGCAAAAGTGTAGCTAACTCTATGTCCTCTCCCTAACAAGCTCACCTGAAACTTAGAAAACTCATCGGGCAAATAAAACAACACAAACTATCTATCACATCAAAACATAACTTGATTGGTCTAGGAACAGACCACATCAAGTGTCATATCATTCCCATTTAAGGGCTATAACATCAATCACAAAAGCATGCATTGCAAAACATAGAGAAACTTGCTAAACATCCAAGAAAACAAGAAACACTATATTTCTAGGATGTTCAACAACCAAAAGAAACATGCTACTATGAAAACATAAGGCAAACAAATGGTTGGTTTGGGAACACATACCTAGGGTAGGTTCATCATCTTGGTTTGTCCTCCTAACACATAGGGTAGAAGGCCAAACTGTGGCTAAGGGTGTTGGCTCAACTGGTTCCTTTCTCTTCCCTTGTGGTGCTTATCACATTTGGGATATCCCTCAGCTCTTGGACTTCTCGAAGGTTGCGCTCCCTTACCCTTAAACTTACTTTTCTTTGGTCTCTTAGGTTGGTAGGATCCTAAACTCTCTCTTTCTCCAAAAGCACATTTTCGTTGTGTACTCTAAACTTCCTCTTGTGGTCTCTCACTACCTATGATGTACCTTTCCAAAAGTACCACCTTGAAGTTCTCCCACTCCAAGGGTATTCCAGAAAAAAGCCATCTTGTCCTTCACACCTCTCCACCAAAGCTCAGCCTCATCCTCTAACATGAGTGAGGCATAAGGCACCTGCTCAGATGAGCAAGGTACTCCCTCAAGGATCCTCTCTATCTCCCTCAACCATAATCTCGCCTCTGCAAGACTATAACCCTTAAAGGATGGTGGTCTCCTACTTTGGAATTCTACAACTTTGGTTTCCTACAGTTGGCCTACTATGGGTACTCTCTGCTCTCCCAAAGGTATCTCATCTCAGGTTTGCTTGGTTTGGTGGGATTGGTCCTAAGGGATTAAAAAATAACTAGCTTAGGCCACAGTTTCTACCCATCATAATTCCTACCTGCAATGCACAAAGTATTGAGGTGATCAGTCTCAATACCCCATGTCAAAGTAAACCAGGACTTATCGTAAGGTAAAGAACCAAAACAATCAAACTAATTTGACTATGCTATCAGAACACACAAGCTAGTCTAATAATGCTAACCACAGTCCAATTTGAATCGAACTGCTCTAATACCAAAATTTAACACCCTAGAGGATATTACCTTTTGTCTGCTTATATTACTAAGTTTTTAAAAACTTAAAATATAAGAATATAAGAGTTAACTATGCAGAAACTAAAAGATAAACATATATTACATAAACAAAACTAAAATAAAGCTCTGGACACTTATGTGCCTTACAAAACATAAGCAAGGTACATACAACATAAAACCGAATTCTAAACATAGGAGATACAACACTAGAAACATCTTCCTTCAAACAAACAATGTTATGCTCCAAGGTTCTCTCATGAAGCATCCACCTGCTTAACCTGTAAAAACATGACACTAAAAGGTATGAGACATAATGCTCAGTGAGTGTTCCAAGGACTCTAGGCTGACTCTCTATTCTAGAGATCTTTTTCTTAACTCTCATGGCTTCTCTTTTCTTTTACGGATGCTCACACTCACAACTATGACCTCATCATGTCATCACTACAATTTCCTTAGGCCATCCTTAACCTCTGCTTAGGCAGTTAGAGTTGGTCTCCTCTGCCAAATCTAAGGCCACTAGTGCATTAAGGCACCTAAATATCATTCTTTTCTTCTTGACTACTCACTAGGGTCTCATTTTACTATACCATTGGATGGGAACGTGTATAACCTTTCCTTCCTCTGACTTGCCCAAGTTGGGCTTACATTGCCTCTCTCTGTGAGGGATAACATCATGCATACCTCTCTCAGCAGCTTACATTAACTTTCTATAGGTATAACCCTTCTGCTACCTCTAAGGGTAGTATCCAGCTCTACACACGTCCTCATCTAATGTATAGATATACCTTACATCACTCAGCTAACAACTAGGCTCAAGACTCCTCACATACTTTAACATAGAAACATACATACATCATGCACATCAACATATCCTAGTTTGTTTCTACAACTGTGTGGTTTGCATTATCTCTTTACTTAAGTTTCACTTCCATCGCCTATTTCATTACTTTGGCTCAGTTCTAGCCAACAAGAGGTGCCCCTCTTGCTACGACCTTTAATTAACCCACCGGTCCAAGTGGGCAGACTGTCAACTCCGTTATAAGGAAGAGTATGTGCTCTTCTCTATGAAGAACACCTTCTCCCTATGAAGAAGGTTACTTTTCCCCATGAGTGTCAGGGTGATGGTCCCCGTCGCTCACCTCTAGGGGGTCTCTTAGCTTACTAATGCAGTTGCCCAACTCATTCTTCACTCTTTTAAAAACATATTTTATAAAAACTGTTTCGTAAACCTTTCACAAACCATCTCACCTTGGTAATATAGGAAATCCTTAACCCTTTTCACATTGTTATATGCCGAGTGTGCGGCTCTCGGACGTGACTGGTAACGGGGAAGGATTTTACCCTATGTTACCGAGGAGATATCCTTTCTAAAAACCTTCCTTTGAAACTTTCTTTTTCTTCAAGACCTTTATGAAACTTAGGGGAACCATCCCATTCATAAACTTAGGGGAAACACCCCACTTATTACTAAGAGGCATAGGTATAGTCTTAAGTGTTTTATGTATCTTTTATCAAAAAGGGTTTATCGTAACATAAAATCCCAAGCATATGTAACAACCACATGATTGTAATAAAGGTGCAAGCATAACATCACAAAATGTCAAGGTACAAAGAGGAAATGAAGCAATAACAATTATACGAAGATCAGACATAGAGGATAAAGATATAAACATACATAAGCTAAACACATACTTCTCACATAGCTTCCAACCCCTTTCTGGAGGTTTCAAGCTTAGCCTAGCATGTTTCCATGCTTAGCATAACTCTCTAAGACTAAAAATCTCCATTTTGCACTTCTCAGGCTATGCCTAAATCTAAGGCTCAGCTGCAAGTCCCCTGAAGCTAAAATACCCAATCTGTGCGTTTCAGGCTTTAAGCCCAAATTTGGGGCTCAGCCTGCGCTGCAAATATGCACGAATCCGCCTCCCATGGCCATCCATGGCTTCCTAAAAGCAATCCAAGCTTGCCATTTACTCATATAACACTCCTATTACAACACCCAACCCTTAAACAACCTCTCATTCTCTCCCAATCACTCAAAAACCAGCATAATCTTACTTAGGGATCAAAGAGGGGGAAAATGGGATAATCAAGAAAACAAGAACTATGGACGGATGAGGAAGATAAGGGGAGGAATCACTCACCTCGGGGTACTCGGATCTAAGCTCTGGGCATTGGATCCCTGATCTCCGCTCCACTTCTCTCATCTTCCTCTTCTTCCTTCTTCTCCTCCTTCTCTCTAACTCCTTTCTTTCTTTTCTCTTTCTCTCTCTAACTTTCCCTTCTCCTTCTCTACTTAAATCGTGTGTGTGTGTGGGCTTAGTGGACCTTGGCCCCCCATCTGGGTCATATTATCTTATTCCCGTCAACTTTTAATATATGGTAACTATTATTAATAATGGCTAAGGGTATCCTTTAACCATTAAATATATAGACTATTTCATAAAATATGTCTCTTTGTCATTTATAATTAATGTCCATAAATTAGGGATGTTACACATACTATTGTAAACCAGAAGTTTACAAATCAAAATTAATTTGTTGTTAGGCATGAGTAGTTAGGCCATCCCAGATCTATTATGATGCGAAAAATAATTGAAAAATCATGTAGACACCCATTAAAGAGTCAGGAGATTCGTCAATCAAATAACTTCTCATATATAATTTGATCCCAAGAGAATTTAATAATTTGATCATCACTAACAAAATTAAGAGTGAATCTTTCATATTTTTAGTATATATGCAGGATGATATTTGCATATCAATACACCCACCATGTGCACCATTTAGATACTTTGTTATTTTAATTGATGCATCAATTAGATGATGACATGTGTGCTCATTGTTAACTCACAATCAGATGTTTGTGAGATTGCTTGCTCAATGTTAAATTTATCTCATGATTTTATTGAACATTTATGGAATTGATATTGAACATCCTGTAATACATGCTCATATACAAAATGGACTTGTAGAATTATTTATTACGCATGTAAAATTGATTGCAAGACCATTACTGATGAGATAAAGCTTTCAAATTTTACTTGGGACATGAAATTTTACATAATATGGAATCGGTTCGCATCTAGCCAATATGTTATCATAATTTCTCTCCTTTGAAGTTGATTTTCTTTTAGCAATCTAATATTTCCAATTTAATATTTTTTAGATGCATTGTATATGTTCCAAATATGAGTCTAATTGTTCCATCACAACATACTAAGATGAGTCCTCAAAAGAGGTTGGAAATATATGTTAGGTATGAATCTCCATATGTAATAAAATATGTTGAATCATCAACAATAGATTTATTTACGACTCAGTTTGTTGATTGTTAGTTTTCCCAACACAAGGGGGGAGATAGTAAGCAGTTGGAAAAAGAAGATTAGTTGGAATGAATTATCATAATCTTGATCCTCATACAAAATAATTTGAACTGGAAGTTCAAAAGATGATTCATTTACAAAGCTTAACCAAAAAGAGTAGTTAAATCATATGAACAACTACAAATGCTACAAGAAAAATTGATGTCCCTGTTGGACAATCTAATACTGTAAATAAGTCTCAGAAACACATGAGGCGTAGTAGACCCGTTGGTTCCAAAGATAAAAATCCTCAAATAAAAAAAACTAAAAAGTAAGATGTCCAATTTGAGGATATGGAAACTTCAAAAGATTCCTCTGACATAGTTAATATTTTAGTTTTAGAAGAACTCAGGTGCCTAAAATTAGTGAAAATAAAGAGATCTCAAATTATGTCATGAATGGAATACGATGGAACCAAAATAAAGTCAATGTTGACAATATATTTTCATATAATCTAGCGCTAAATGTAATAATTGATAATGAGAATCAAAAAGCTAAGTCTATAAAGGATTGTAGGCAAAGAAATGATTGGCCAGAATAGAAAGACTCAATTAAGGCAAAATTAGACTTGTTTCCCATGCAAAAGATTTTTGGACCTGTAGTTTGTACACCTGAAGATGTAAAACACGGTTAGGTTTTTGGACATGTATTCCGTACACTTGAAAAAAAACTAGTTAGATTTTTGGACATGTAGTCCATATACTTGAAGACGTAAAACTAGTTAGGTTTTTGGACTCGTAGGTTATACACTTGAAGATGTAAAACCAGTTGGATGCAAATAGATTTTTGTGCAAAAACAAAATGAGAATGGTGAAATTGTGAGATATAAAGCATGACTTGTTGCTCAAGGATTTTCAAAAAGACGTAACATTAATTTTGAAGACACATACTCACCTGTAATGGATGTGAGTACTTAATCAGTCTAGTTATACATGAAGGACTCAATATACATTTAACGGATGTTGTTATAGCCTATTCGTATGAATCTCTTGATAATGACATTTGTATGAAACTTACTTAAGGATATAATTTGCCCAATAGTGCATATTCTTGAGAAGATCACTCAGTCAAATTGATCAAGTCTCTGTATGGACTAAAACAACCTAGACAATGAGGAACTCCCTATAGGATTTAATCGTCGTAGAGAATATTTGATAAAAGAAGGATATAAAATTATCTCATTTGTCCATTATTTTTTATTAAAAATATGGAAATGAATTTGGCGTAATTGTTATTTATGAAGATGACAAAAATATTTTTTGAACTCCTAAAGAGCTTCCAAAAGCTATAGATTGATTAAAAAAAGAGTTTAAGATAAAGGACCTAGGAAGCACAAAGTTCTGTTTAGGAAATTGAATATTTTTAGAATAGAATTTTTGTGCATCAAGAAGCTTATATGGCAAATCACATTCGTTGTACACTCCAATGACTGTAAGGTCTATAGATGTGAACTAAGATCCTTTTAGATCTTGAGAAAAGCATGAAGAAGTACTTGGTCATGAAGTACCATGTTTAGTGCTATTGCAACACTAATGTATCTTATTATGTATAAATGACCTAATATATCTTTTCCTGCCAATTTACAAGCAAAATATAGTTCTTCACAAATACGAGGACATTGGAATAACATGTACTTCGTTATTTTAGAGGTTATTTGTCAAGTCCTCGTAATGGTAGATCAAAAATGAGATATTTGTTTACATGCGGTGGTACATCCATTTCATGGTGGTCTGTGAAACAAATCATAACAGCAACATCATCTAACCATATAGAAATTTTAGCATTACATAAGGCAAGTCGCGAATGTGTTTGGTTAAGATCTGTAATTCAACATGTGCCAGAAACTTGTGGTTTATCTTCAGGAAAATGGCATTGATGATCATATGTGAAGACAATGCTACATGTATCGTTCAATTGAAAGAAGGATATATTAAAGGAGATAGAACAAAGCATATTCTACCAAAATTCTTTTTCACTCATGATCTCCAAAAGAATGGTGATATAAATGTTCAACAAATCATTCGTGTGAGAATCTAGCAAATCTCTTTACAAAGTCATTGCCAAGAAGGATTTTTGAGCAACTGGTTCACAAGATTGGACTTCATCATCTTAAAGATGATTGTCTACATGAGGGGAAGAAATAAATACGTTTTGCACTCTTTTTCCCTTCACCATGGTTTTGTCCCATTGGGTTTTCCTGGCATGGTTTTAATGAGGCAAGTGATAACGCATTGAAGAATGATGTACTCTTTTTCCTTCACTAGGTTTTCATCCCACAGGATTTTCCTAATAAGGTTTTAATAAGGCACATTCTTAAATAATAGACATCCAAGGGAGAGTACGTTATGAATAATCTATTTGTGGTTGTCCATATCTTTGATTATCTTTTATAATCTATCCTTATTTCTATTTATCTTTTGTAACTTCTCAATTATCTTTTGTATCTATAAATAGGCTACTCCTCTTGAAAAGAATACACACAATTCTTATTCTCTCTAAACTCTTGTGTTCTCTTTATCTCTACTTTTCTGCTTCGAGTTATATTTTATTTAACACTTCTCAATTTATTGCCATTTTTTTGGTTTTGTATAAAAGCTATAAAATTTATTAATGAAAGTAATTTTTACATTTTTATTTATTTTGATTATCATCATAATAATTTTATGTAAATTAAATTAAATTTACAAAGTATTTTTTATTTATAAATATACTTTTCATTAAAGTAGATAACTAATTTTAATTAAAACTAAAAATTTTAATTTTTTTCCCAAACAACTTTTAACTTAAAAGGAGTTTTTAAACTATATATATATATATATATATATATATATATATATATATATATATATATATATATATATAATGACAATTAGCTTCTACTTAAAAAAATATCTTATTTTTAACTTTAAGTTAAAAATAGATCAAGGCTAAATTTACGTAAACCAAAGCTGAAGGAGAATATAGGCCCCCGAACATAAGAAATTAAATACATGTCAATCTTTCTACTTGCCATTCTCCATTGCAGTGTGTTGGAGACTGTTAAACTCCTTCATTAGTCTATTTCTATGTAAATTTCTGAATATTCTTTCATCTTATGTAAATTTTTTAATATCCTTTTATCTTATGTAATAATTCTTAAATAATATGTAATATATGTAAATTAACTAATTTGATAAGCAAGTATTAGCACATGTTGTAATGGATGCAACTGAAGTTACTCTCTAAACCAACCCTTATGCGGAAGTCAAATCAACCAACATTAAAAAAAAAAAAAATTTGCTACTGAAAAACTAAGAACACATGCTTTCATCACTAAGCCCATTAGAAAAGTGACAATAAAGAAAGAGCCTAAAGATTGATTAGCCTCAGCATTATTCGTTGTCAAGTTTTTATGTGTTCTTATTTTGTTTAGGACTTATACATTTCATGAAGTCCGGATGTTGTTGATGTTTGTTGCTTAAATCATGTTTTGATTTTGTTATGTTTTTTTTATTAGATTAGTTATTTATAATTTTTAATCTAAATTTAATGTTTTATAACTCTTAAATAATATAAAATAAACATAAATTGAAATAACAACATTCAAAATTTTAAAACATAATAACAGGCTCGTCCATCATACAGGTCACCGTACTAGTAATGTTAAAATTAGTATATTGTGTTCAAAAGTCCGGTCGACCCTGTCTTGTCCCATATATTTCAGATCTTGATCAGGTTAGGTTCAAGTTTTAAAATATGGCTCGATCAAAATTTTGGGTTAGGTATGGACAAGGATAAACCCAGTCCATACTCACCCCTATACATGAGAACCAATTAATAACGCCCTGGCTGTTTCAAGAATATGTCTATTCTTTCGTTTAGCCACTTCGTTTTTTCTGTAAAGTATGTGGGCACGAAGTTTCATGGATGAGTCCATGACTCTGGAAGTGTGAAAATGGTGATTAATAACCTCAACCCCATTGACAAATCTAATAGTCTAAACATTAGCTGAGAATTGGGTTTTAATCATAACATGGAAGGCACAAAATACAGAGAAAACATAATTTTTGTGCTTTAAAAAATACAGTCAAGTCTGGTGTAGTCATCTATAATGCATTGTTTTGGATCGGTTCATTTGGAAGGGAGAGAAATGGAATGGAGTGATTTAAGAGAGATTTACAAACTTTCACCTGTTTGTTTAAAAGGAAATGGGAGGGGTAAATGTAATAGAATTCATGGGTCCCACAGGAAACCCTTTCCTTCCTCCACTGCCGTCAAATGAAACGGATTTGGTGTAAAATGTGGGAACATGCACTCATTCCTGATATCTTAATAGCAAATCATTGTTAGAAATGGGAGTTGTCATCAATAGTTACTGGCATTATTTTTTATTTTTTTTTACAATATAAAGACATTTTAAGACTTTTAATATCACGTGAGGTAGTCATGATTTATATTAAAGAAGTGTGATTGAATTTAACTTTTAAAAAAATAGATTAGAACATATGTAAAAATAATTTTGTTTGAAATAATTATTTTTTGAAATAGTTATTTTAAGATATTTTTAATTAAAAATTTAATTAAATATAAAATAATTAAATATGTAATAATTATCATGTATATTAATCAACTTATTGAATTAAAATTATATTAATTTTTATTTGATTTAAAAATAAATTTAATTATATGGATAAAATCGTCTTTTCATAATATTATTTATTTCTTTTCCTCCACTTTCCCTTGTAACCAAACAAGTGAAAATAAATCACACTATACCTTTTCTTCTTAATTCCATCAATCCAAACAATACAAAATTCCACACAAAAATCACTTCAATTAATATTTCTTGTATTTCTTTCTTCTCTATTTTTTTCCCCTCAAAATCACTTCTTATCCAAACGAAGTGTAAATGTAATTGCTGAAAGGGTTTACTGTAATGTGTGTCTTGGATGACCACACTTAGTCTTTATTTATAATAAGCAAATATAATCAGTATTGATTACGTAGGATCAATCTAATATAAAGTAATACTGACTAAATCCCTAATTGCTATCTAATAATAAATAATAAATAAGAGAATAAAATGTAATCTGATACCCCCCTCAAGCTATATGTTATATGAATCAAGCTTGTTACAAATTTGGTAAACCCAGGAGAAACAGAAGGCGGTTCTAGTCGTGTGGTTGTGTCAAATAAAGGATGGTTTGGCGGCAGGCAATAGAAGCTCACAATGGCGATGGATACTGTTCACCCGTGAAAGTAGCATGCACTAAGACGGAAGAGGGTCAAGTTGTGGCCGCCAAAGTCAAGGGGAAGAAGCATTGGCGAGTGGGTCTCACCAGGAAAAGCTTATGTGCTGATTTGGTGCATATGCGTGAGATTTGTAACACCCTAAAAATTTGTAACTCAAAATATAATAGATGCTTGTGTTAGTATATTTTGTAACAGCTAAATAGATATTGAGATTATTTACAATTGAAAAATTAATTTATCTAATTAAGAAAAATCTAAAAACTTAGTATGATTTTATGTGGCAAAAATTCGGTAAAATCCTAATTAAACTAAAATTTAATTATACTGTGGATAATTACACTGTATAAATTTATACTGTGTAGAGATAATTTAATTACACATTTTCCTAAGATAATTATTCACAAGTGAAATTTAATTTAATTGATTAAGAAAATTTTGAATTATAAGTATGTTACTTTATGTGACAAATTTGAGCGAAATTCAAATTTTTAATTAAAATCTAATTATTGCACTGTGTAAGATTACACTGTATAAATTTAGTGAATTAATACTGTGTGAACTAATTTGATTACACATTACTCTATATAATTAACACAACAATCAAGATTAATTAGTGTGAGATTTACCATTTTTGTTAAAGCAAAATTACCATTTTTGTCTAAATCTACTTTAGCTATTTTTGACTAAAAAATTCAAAAGCAAATTAACCCAAAAAAAAAGGCCTTTGCTTGGCCGGATGAACAAATCTCACTTTGCCCACAATTTCATTCAATTCCCACACTTTTATCTCTTGGATTTTAACGCCTCCTAGATCAATGAACTGCACCCCTAAACGTGTAATTATAGTGCCAATTCAAATGAAGAAAAGAAAAAAAATAGAGTCTCACTTTCTTGGGTGCTGTCCGTGAGTTCTAAGAGAGGGAGGAGAAAAAAAATATATTGTTCTCTCCAAGCTTTGTTCTTGGTATTTTAGTGTTGAATCCTTAGATAAATGAATTCCAATCTTATTTTCATTTATATATTCTTCTCTAGAATTTCAAGATCTATCTTCCTATGATTTAAAATTTTTATTTTGGTGACTAGGAAATTTTTAAACACAATAAGTGTCTAGTTCTTGACTTGCTTTGGAATTATATATGGTGATCACAACTTGAGGTATGGAGGAATCCTCTTGCTCTACTCTAGCCTTTTGCTTATTTCATAGAGTTTTCTCCATATATATGTGCTGTATGTGGCCTTATGTAGTGCCATTTCTCAAGGATCTACTCTATAGCTTAGTTTTGTCCAATTCCTCTTATGGCTGCAGCTCTGTTGGTTTTTGTTTTAATATTTTTTTATACTTTCTTGGTGATATAAGACCATTTCCTAGTAAATTCATGACTCTGTAATAAATGGTGAATTTTTCGTATTTTTATGGGTACTGTAGCTATTTTAAATTTATTTATTTTCCAGATATGCTAGATCTGTTTTAGGCACCGTTTTATTCTTTTAAAATACTTTGGTGTAATATTTTGGAAAACTACAATCATAAGTTTTCTCTATAACTTATAGGGAAAATCTCTGATTTTTCTCAGAATTTTATGAACCTTGGAAATATTTTAAATTATTTATTTTCTGAAGTTCCTGAAATCTGTCAAGTAGAGTTTTTAAATAGGGACAAATATTTTTCCTGAGAAATAAAAATCAGTAAAATTATATGATGCATAAATCACCTGTTAGAGTGTCATGTAATTTTCCAAAATTTTTAAAAGGTGATTTAATATATATTTGTGAATTATTATTGATAACTCTGTTTTCTGCCAAGAGAGAGAAATAATTATAAAAATGGTATTTTTGGTGATAAATAAATTCTGGAAATATTATATGTGGTAACCTAGACCTTTTGGACTGTCCCTGTAAATTTTCACTAGTTTTGGATGAATATAATATTTTTCATAAATTCCAGACCCTGTTTCCCGAAGATCTGCTCACAGCAATAATTAAATTAAAAATTATATTTTTAGAGTGAAACTTTAGAATCTGAATTTATTCATAGATATATGTATGATGAGGGGTGTGCCTGAAAAATCTCGTACTGTTCTGAGTTATAATGATATGCTAAATAATTTTTGAATTATAGAATTCAACACTTGTGAATAATGAAATTTTGGTTTAAATTAATTGTTTTGATTGAGTTATTGATTTTTATGAATTATGGTTGAGTGATTATACCCTAGAGGAGACCCCTGTACTTCATTATGAATTATTGGATTATCTGTGAATTAATTGCACTTTAAAAATTGTCCTTATTTGTTATTATTGACTAAATTGGAGATCGGGAGGAATTATGATCCTCGGGCATATTTGTGTTGAAAAACTTGATTGCGTGTGTGCTTGTATATTGATATGGTACTGTTTGGATGATTAAGGATCATGGAATCCTTAAGGTAGGACAAATGGACTCAAAAACATGAGTGCATTTGTGGTAACTAGAACTTAGTTCTAGTGTCAATTAAATGTTCACTGTAACTAACAGTGAACAAATAATTAACAAGAGTGTGAACCTCCTAATTAAATGAACTTAGTAATTATAGGACCTTTGCACAATGGAGGATACTCTTGAGATTGGACTTAGCATGAACCATTAAGACTTATGCTTGGAAAATGAGGACTATGGAACATAATTGAGCATAAAACTTGAGAGGCTAAGGAATTTCATAAGACTTAAGAAGACGTGGGATGATTCATGAACTGGGTTCATGAAGTGTGTGAGAGTGCTTGAGGCACTTGCTGTGTGGATTGTGATGTGTTGCTTGAGTAGTTGTGGTTGGTGTGATTTTGAGAGGGAGACAAAACATTCTTCCTTTCTCTTGATGCACGAGGATTGTGGTGAAAGCATTATGTTCGTGGTGTCGCACATAGAGATGACATGTATTTTGAGGAAATACAAGTGAACTGTGAAAGCTAGCTGTGAAAGCAAGTTGTAAAGTGAGTCATGTAGGGATTTACAACTGTAAAGGGACATTGTGTCTCGAGGGGGACGATGTGTCTCGTAGATGGGATTAGTATGGAATAACCACCTGGGTGGTAAAGATGTTGATCTTTGAATGACATGTGGTGGAGCTGAAGGCATGGCCTCAAGCTCATATTGGTGACTAACCGCCATCAATTACCATTGGCAAAGGAATCCTGCACAGACCTGTAAAGGACGATCCCAGTTAGGAGAGTCGTTAAGGAGTCAGTCCTTAGAGAAAGTGGATGACCATAGAGTGGTACCTGAGGTATGCTCGCTGACTTGTTGTTTCTTGGGGGTCTGGCACCGAGTTTATGGTTGCGCTTCCACAGAGCCAACTTGGCAACGTCGACAAGTGTGAGGCATAGCCGTGGTGGTGAAAGCTCTGTCATTGTACCATGGAGAGGGTGTACTCCCAATCATCATCCATCTTAAAATGTTGTAAGACCACTGAGTTTTTGAAGTTCCAGTGGCAGCGGGCCCGGAATGTGACGAGTTAAGTAGTTGAAGAGATGATTAAGGTTATGAGTGAGACCCGTGAGAGAACCACATCGTCATGGTTAGTGTTTTGTGTGTGACCATAAGATTATTTGTTTGTGGTTTTAGAGGAAGTGAATGACTCACTCCATACGTCTTTATTTTTTAGAGGAAGATGAATGATTTTGTGCAATCGTGGGTGATGGAAAAGAAAAACTAGGCAAGCGCTAAGGATGTGGATGGACTTATTCAAGGAAAAGGAAGACCCTTGGAGGATGTCTCACAAGTTTTAAGTGGGTATATAAGGGTTGAAATTTTTATTGAGTCACTGCTTTGAGTCTCGGCCTTTTTCTTGTATAAAAGAGGGTAGACTAGGTTTTCCGATATGTATCATTCTCCGATATGTGACTCAAATATGTTATGTACTCAACTTCAAGGATGTGAACATGTATTTATATTTGTATAGTATAATTACTTAATGATGGAAATTGAGGATTCTCAAATGAAAATTTATTGTATTTTTAATGGTTTATTAAAAATCAAGTATTTTATAAATTATGTTGTTTCATTAAGAATGGTATTTCGTTAACGGACGTTTTTATGATGAATGCATTAAGGATGAGTTTCATTTTGAGCTACAAGTAATGATGTTTTAAAGCTAAGAAAAAAAAAGTTATTCATGATTCTAAAAGGATGTTAGACAATTTGTTTTAATTAATTCCATAATTTTGAAAATAAAATCAGAGAATTTATAACAGTAATTGAGAGGGTGTTACAAGATTTACATGCTAGAAAGGGGTGGCGCGTCCGACGTCGGATGGTGGGGGGCAAACGATGTTGGAGTCACCAGAGGAAGGCAACGCTGGAGGTGGGGTCAAGTCGGAGATCAGAGGTTGCGGTGGTGGCCTGAAGTGGCTGACAGTGGCGGCGGGTACTTTGTGTAAACATATGAAGACCCCTATGCCTTGTACTTGTCTTTATAGTTTTGATGATGTTGAACTTGTAATAGATTAAGTGTGCTCCACATAATATTGAGAACACTACTCTATTTAGGATGCTTGTTATAGCTTCTAATGTGTGAATGTGTGTGTATCATGCATCTAGGCTAGTTATACTTCTATTCCCTCATGTTTGCATTGATTGATCATTGATTCGTTTTACATTTTGGTTAAGGATTGAATCTAGGCGAAAACCTTTTGAAAATTCTAAGATCTCAATCCAAGAACAAAATAATCGATTATCAGAATATTTTAGTCAATTATCTCGAGGCTCTGTTTTATAAGAATTGTTACCCATTCGTAGATAATCGATTATCCACTTGAAATAATCGATTATTTAGCCCTGGAAGAAAAAATGAGCCATTCGCAGTTAATCGATTATTTGGTGAAATAATCGACTATTTCGTTCATCAGTGTTTTCAGATGACGATATGAACAAAATAATTGATTATCTTGAGTAATAATCGATTATCTCTGTTCATATGGCTATAAAACTAACTTTTCGAAAGCTCTCATAGTGTGACACCATTCTCTCTCATTTTACTTCATCTTTTTCATTTGAGAGAACTCTGAAAGTGTGTGTCATCATCATCAGAAGGATTCATTGGATTAAATCTTTCTAATTCTCAAGAAAACAATGGATCTTTTACAAGCTACATGAAGGGAATATGAAAGCAAATTAGGGAGAACTTCAACTTTTCATATCTTCACTTTCTAGGTGATTTCTTTCTTTTAACTTTGCTATGTAATTCATGTATAGGGTAGGTTTCCCTAGTTGCATTGCATGTAGATAGGTTTTTTACATTGTAGTGTTTCTTGATAGGTTTTCAAGAAGAACATTGCATGTGTGCTGCAGGTGCATGTGAGTTTGTGTATATACAAATTCTGAATAGTGGAAAAGGTCTAAGCTAGGGTTGCTTTGGATAACACTGGATGTAGATTTCAGGTTGAAATCGAACCAGTATAAATCTTGTGTCTTTCTCTCTTTTCCCTTATCTTTTTACATTTTGATCAACATCACTAATATTGTATTGTGATCATTTGTTATATTTGCTTTTGGAAATAAGAGATAAGAAAACACAACTAAATCATACACTTTCATCTTGCAATGGATCCAAATTGATTTGATCTAGCAAAAAAGTTTTCATCAAGAAAATTGTCTTTCAAGAAAAATTTTAAAGAATCCAATTCACCCCCCCCCCTTTGAATTTCCTATATTACAAGTCATTTTATCTAACACTATGCACCCACAAAGAATAACACGCCCAAAGGCAGAAAAGAAAAAGGAAAAAAAGGATGAAACCTTAAATCTCTTGCATATGAAATGAGGCGACCATAGGGTTTGTCGTTGGAAAAATCATCGATAGCTAATGGTGATTGTCGGAAAAAGTGGCGACGAGTTGTGGATTGGAGTAACAAGCCAAATTACAAAACAGCCGAAATGTGACAGTCACACTAGAAAGAAGAGACACGACGAAAGAGGTGACTAATTAGAGTTCCAAAATTTTGGGAACCCAATGCAGAATAGTGACTAGACAGGTTATGGAGGATGGTACCACTCTAATACCATGTTGAAAGGGTTTATGTGTGTCTTGGATGGTCACACTTCGTCTTTATTTATAATATGCAAATAAAATCAGTATCGATTACATAAATATAATATAGAGTAATGAGGACTAAATCCCTAATTGCTATCTAATAATAAATAAGATAATAAAATGTAATTTGACAGTCACAAACTACCGAGTTCCCAATATGGTGGTGATAGGGGACGGACCCCATACATAAGTGTGTATGAAGGCAAAAGGAATGTCACTTTTATTGGAATTAACTGGAAAAGATACACGATGACTTTTGGCCAAAATACATGTTTCACAATGTAATTGAAGATTGATCTACATCAGAGAATAAATGTGGAAGAAAATGTTTCATGTATCCATATGAAGGATGACCCAACTGACAATGCCAAAGTCTGAGTAGTGTCTGTTTTGGCCCAGAACAGTGTTGCACAATATTGACTTTGCTTAAATTAAAATCATCCACATAATAGAGACACCCTCTCTTAGTATTAGTACCACGCCTGATGATTTCCTTGGTGAGGATGTCCTGAAATAGGCAAAAAGTTGGGTACATTAGAGCCACACAGTTTAATTCAGCAATTGCTTGACCTACTAACAGAATTTTATTTGAAAGAGAAGGCACTAATAAGGTATTAGATAGAAAAATAGAACTAGAGAGTTCTACTGTGCCATCCCCTGTAACTAGATATGATACCCCATTAGCGTTAGTAATGTGGGTTTGCCTTGGTGTAGTGGTGTTGGTGAAATCATTGAAGCAATAAGTCATGTGGTATGTAGCTCCTGAGTCCACTAACTACCCTTCATCTTGGGAATGTATGGATGATAATAAGACAATACTTTGGTTACCTTGGTCAGAGATTGGATATATTGAGGCATTGTCACAGTCAACTAGAGAAATAAGAGACTTGAGGTTCAGCGGTAATAGCTGCCACTCTCTTGAGCTTCCCGCACTGTCTTTGGATTTCTTTGCCTTTAAATCATGCCACCAGTCAGGGTAACCATGCAATTTGAAGCAAGTATCCCAAGTATGTTTCTTATTCCCACAAAGACTATATCTTTCCCCATCCATAGCCGCTCCTTTGCTTCTAGGATTTGATTTTCCTTCGAATGAATAGACAGATCCATTTTTTGTTAGTTGGAGGGTTTTCGTCAATTACATTGATCCCCCAACACCCTTGGCTGCCATAGTGCCATGACTGCAGATGTTTCACTAGTCATGCCTCCAAGCATTACGGACGTACATGTGCCTAAGCTTGCTCAATGGTTGGGAAAGGGTGGTCTGCAACACGTCACTGCAAATTTTGTCAAGTCTGTCATCAAGACCATCTTAAAAGGTGTAAACATAGTTACCGAGTTACGTAATTCGCTGCATTCACCATAGAACCGCGAATTGGTTCGTACGTACCAATTCACGGTTCGTTTTCGAACCGGTTCGTCAGAATTCGTGAACGAATTCATGAAGAAGAAGAACTAGAAAAGATGAAAAAAATTGCAGGTTGTGGCTCCAATGAAACAAATTGCTTGAGAACTGAGAAGGAAGAATAGTAGAAACGAAAAAGAGGCAAACCTCATGAGAAAGATAAAAACGAAACTCAGAAGTCAGAAGATCAGAAAAGGGAGAAGATCCAAATTGGGGAAGATGAACGTGTCTCTTTTTTTTTTTTTTTTTTTAATAAATGAGAGTTAGTTTCGAGAAGTATTGCTGGTAGTTTCAAAATATTATTAACAAGCCTACTTAATTCACGTTTGAACTCATGTTTATCTGTCCACCACTTTTCTTGGAAAAAGTTACAACTAAAATTTCAATTTACAAAAATTAAAACTACTTATAAAAATAAGCTAATTTAGATTTTTATAAAAACTTAAAAAATTATCAATCTATTGGTTAAAGTGTAACTGAAAAATTATGTTAATGAACATATTTTAATAAAAAAATATATAATAAAACTCAAATAAACTTTAACAAATAAACAACATTAAACTCAATTGTTAGTAAATATTAATTGCTTTGATAATTTATAAAAATTAAATTTTTATTGGCAGAATACTAATTTATATATTAGAACCTACTTTAATTTTAATAGCGTACGTATCCGTAACGAAGCGTACCTCGAATTATGTGACTATGGGTGTAAACACAATCTTCCTGCAAAAAGAGAATTGTATTTTTGTATATCTCCAGCACAGTTCATGGGACTCAATGGAACCTCCTGCCTCCTGCTTGTTTGGTGTTGTTTACATGTTTCTTCAAGGCTAACACTTGACAAGTATCAAAGCCATCAAATTATGTAATAAAGATGGAATCCCATACCTTTTCGGCTGTTGGAAATCGAATGAAGTTGCTGATTAAATTGGGTTCCATGGAGTTGATCAACTAGTCTTTTACGATGGCATTCTCCGTCCTCCACCGTCGAAAAGTTGGGTCAGTCGATGTTGGCTCCGGCATATCGCCTGTGATATATCCAAGTTCATCTCTCCCAGAGATATACATCTCCATAATCTGAGACCATAAAGCACAATTGGTCCCATCAAGTTTCACTTCAATCCGTGCAACAGAGTTGTCGTATGTTACTGTTTGAAGTGAGGTTTGGTTCTGGGCTAGAGCTTAAGTCATCTTCAAAGTCAAGGATTCGACGAGGTCAATGGAGGATTCTTTGAGTGGTGATTCCATGGATGATGTCTGATCTTCCAAAGCACCATGATAGGCCATGGGAACAGTGTAAAAAACAATACCTAGTTGCTTCTGATACTATGTTAAACAAAGGAGATGAGAAAACTTGCTCTCTCCATATTTCATTATATTTAATTCTGAAACAATCTCCTATATTTATAGAGATATCAGATATTGCACACTTATTGCACCAACACAGCAATGACTAATTTATCTAAGAAAATAAAACAGAATAGACTAACTAATGGGGATATTACTGAATTACCGGAGTTACAAAAAAAGATCAGAAACAGAATTACTCCTTAAATTATTTACAGCTCACACACCAACACTTATCTCATATCGGGTACAGGTACGGTACTCATAACCGTGCAATGTACGTAAACACTATGATCAATTGAACTAAATGGAAGAAAAAGAAAGAAAATTACGTAAATAGGAAGAATTTTGGAAAAATGCTATTGATAATGGTATAACTAAGATTATTACCATTCAAAAGCTTCCGCTAAAATAGCAGTATTTAGCGTGGGAAATATACATTCATTTTTCTCAAATAATTCATTCCATTTATGCATCATATATACCTCTACTGTGCAAGGCCACAATAAAACTCTTAGCACAGATATTCTTTTAAACTGTCAGTTTTACAGATAAAACAACTTACAATACTACAATTTCACAAGCTTTTACAGCAGCAGCTGTATACTAAAACATGATCTACGAAGTAGGTAACTCCCTGTAATCAAATTGCTCTTCTTCCTTGTCTGCAGAAGCTTCAAGTTTTTGCCCCGGAGCAGGAGCAGGACCATAAGCCCAACAAACAGCAAGAAAGTAAAAGTAGTTAATTATACCTATGAAAGTGAGCAATGCATAATAGTAATTCAGATGGCCCCTGTTAATGTTAGTTGCTAACCAGCTCTCCTTCCCTCCTACACTAGTGACCTTGTCTACAATGCTGACTAACATACTTCCCACTACATTAGCAGCAGCTAGTTCAAGAGTGAAAAGAGCCATTGCAAAACTAGACATGGACTTGGGGATGTAAGTGTAGAAAAACTCAATCTGCCCAACTGAGCTGAAAGCCTCAGCTATTCCAAGCAAAACAAGCTCAGGAACTAGCCATAAAATTGACATGTGAATTACATCATTAGGTTGATCCTCAAAGCCTTCTTCAATGGCCGCATTTCGTCTCATAGTTTCAACTATAGCTGATGTTGCCTTAGCTGCACATACAAACAACAATGCTATCCCAATTCGAGATTTACAATTGAATCCTCTTCGCAAGCCTGTGTATTTAGCTAATAGAGGTACCATTATGCGGTCATACATGGGAATGATTATTGATATGGTGATTACATTGATAAGATTGAAGGATCCTGCAGGCATCTTGAAATTGCCAAATAACTTTCTGTTCATGGTATTTGCTTGGAGGGTAGTGAATGAGGTTTGGGCGGTTGTCATCATTAAGATGCCCGTGGACCACATAGGAAGGACTCTAAGCAAAGATTTCAGTGACTCCACCTGTCCCACTGTGCATTGACTCCATGGATCTAAATCTAAAACTGATCCATCAGGGTTTGAGACTGTCTCAGGATTTCTTATTATACAAGCTTTGTTCAAACACCTATAAAAGAAGATAATATTAATTCACTGAAAAAGTATTCAGTAAAATATTATAGGACAGGAACATGTCTATGTGATGGAATTACTCTGCACTCCCAGAAAAGCAGAATTTGTCACGAGAAGGCTGAAACATTCCTCATGAAGAAATAAAGACAATAACATATTACCTTGAACAAAGCTAATAAATGATTGTCACTATTCAATATATGATGATAATTGGAGATATCATTTGCTGTTTCTCATATGAAATATACAGCAGCAAAAAAAGTATAAGTATTTTGAGAAGTGAAATTGAGAGGAAATTAGATCATGAGGGCAGGCACAAGTACCTAAGGCTATCAGTAGGGACCATCAGCTCTGAATCACGTTCTTGATAATACTGACCAATGTTGCAATCAGGAAGACTAAGTTTTCTGTTCTTTACGGCCACCACAACTACTTGTACAAAACTAGTGAGTAAGCTGTGACCTGGCTTCACTTTGGCATAGATCGGTGAACCAAGAATGAAACTGACAGCCGATATAAACATTAACAAAGCAGGCACTCCAAATCCAATTTTCCATCCCAGATTTTCTTGAATGTACACAATTACACTCAATGCAATGATGGATGATATTGAAATTGAGGTATAATACCAATTAAAGTAGCTATCCAAGAGCCTCTCATCATTCAACCTTTCTTTAATTGTCAGTTGATCTGCTCCAAATGCCATGGAGCAAGGTCTGACGCAACCAGCTCCAATGGAAATTAATCCCAAGGAAAGGAACAAAACTGCTAGTTGGGCTGCTGTAGCAGAGCTGCAGTCCGGCATGAGTGATTCACAGGAAGGTCTTAGTTCTGTGATCATGGCAGTTAACCACAAAATAGTTAAACCCTGTGAGAGACAAGAAATATTATAACAGCATAAGGAAAGTAAGCATCAAAAGACTCATTTATTTCATGTTTTTTTTGTAAAATATTTCCTATATTTCCTCAGGAAAACAAAGCAATGGAGAACTATTGAACACCCTTCGAAAGAGTTCACAAAACCAAGCCATGGCTGATGAATCTAGCCTACAGCAGCTAAAGCAATTACAAGTATATAGTGTGTTTAAGCTATAAGCCACAAACATGAAACTTGAGATATGATTCACTTTCTCCAAGCAGCTCAAACGCTCTTATTTTAAAAGAAGATTATGATGCTACGCGAGTGTTTAGGCATATTGGATTAGGTAGTTTGCCTGAAGCAACTCTGATAAAAGTTTTATAGGTTTTAATAAAAGCCAGTGCTACTACCAAAATCTCAATGATCAATGATCAACACCTACGACTAATCTTACCAAACACTTTTAATTCAATCAGCTGGCTTATAAGTTTCTAGCTTTTCAGCTAGCTTATTTCAATAATCGATTATTGTTATAATCGATTATAATCATAATCAATTTTTGTTTGGATAAGTTTGCTGAAAAGTGGTTTGAAGATAATTAATTTCGTTTGGATGCAACAAAAAAAAAAGTTTTTACATAGTAAAAGCGTATGAAAATAGCTTAAAAAGAAAAAAAGTTGTTGGAAAATAATCATAAACTACAAATGTCTAGCTTCATAAAAATAACTTATTTTTTTAGAAAAAACCTTTTTCCAAATTTAAGCTAGGATTCCCAAACATCTTTTGTAAATAACTTTTTTCTCCTAAAAATAGTTGAAATGGGCAAAATTAATCTATCCCAAACATGAGTGTGTTTAGTAAGGTTTTTAGGGAGCTTATAAGTTCCTTTGACTAGCTTATAAGCTACTTTGACCAAGCTTGTTAGATATACAAACTTATTTTAGCAGCTTATAACTTATAAGCTACTAGTTTTTTTCTCTTCTCAAGTTTATCCTCATTAATTTATTTGAAATTCCTTTTTACCCTTTTATTCAATTTAAAAACTCTTTCACCTATTTTAATATCGCTAATTTATTAATATTGCTAATTTATTATGGGAAACTAGACACTAAATGTCATATTTATTTTCTTTGTTATTATGAAATTTGGAATTCTACTTTTTTTTATTTTGTTTAATGTCAAACTATTTATTTTGATGAATTATTACATTGCTTATTTTTATTTAAAATATTTGGTCATTAAACAAAAGTTGATAAAAAATAAAAATTATAAAGAAAAAACAATTTTTATTTTTTGTTTTAAAATAATATTACTAATAAGATATTTAAATATTAAAAAATTGATTTTAAACAATATAAGTTTACTTAATTTAATTCTACCTTTTTTTCAAAAAAAAAAGGAAAATTTTGATTTAAAACAATATTTGTTTTTTTTTTTGACAGAGAACAATATTAGTTTATTAAAAAATTGATTTTAAACAATATGAGTAAAATCATTAAATCTTTACCATTCTTTTATAATACAAATTAAAAAAAAAACATTGTCCTACTTTTTAAGATGATAAGTTATTAGAAATAAATTCAAATATTAGAAATATTAAATGTCATTTTACGTTATTTGACATTTATCAGCTAGTTTATCAATTAATCTTGTCAAACACTTTCAATTAAACCAGTTAGCTTATAAGCTTTCAGTTTTCTAGCTCCTAACTTATAGCTGATAAGCTTTCAGCTAACTTATAAGCTTTCAGCTAACTTATTTTTATAAGCTACTTAAATTAGCTTATAAAATAAACTAGAAGCTACTAAAATAAGCTCATGTGCAAAATAATATTTGGTCAAACTAGTTTAATAAGCTAGTCAAATAAGCTTACAACCTTTTTAGACGCCTTACCAAACACAATAAGTTAGCGGAAAAACCTAAACATACCACTGGATTTTGTACACCCAACGTCCATCCAGACGTATGGTTAACTACGTGTAAAAAATGGTTTATTTTATTTTATAAATGGTTAATAATAAATGAATATGAATGAATAAATTTATTAGTATGGTTAATTTTGATTACACGTGGTTAACTATATATGTAAATATAGTTAATTTTGTTTTATAAATGGTTAATGATGACATAAAGTTATTAACCATTTCACGTGATTAACTATATGTGTAAATATGATTAATGTTGTTTCACAAGTGGTTAAAAGTGTTATGAAATTATTAATTATTACATGTGGTTAACTGCATATGTAAATATAATTAATTTTACCTCACAATTTGTTAAAAGTAAATAAACATGGTTGTATCAATTATCGATATGCAATTAATAATATCACAAGGTTATTGAAATGTTTAATAGTGGTTAATTTTATTTCACAAGTGGTTAATCGTGTTAAGAGGTTATTGAAATGTCTAATAGAAATTAACCACTTGTGAAACAAAATTTACCATATTTATATATGCGATTAACCAATTCACTAAGTGGATGTCGGGTGTATGAATATCATTACTCTAAGTTAGCTTAACAATTTTCAGCTATTAGCTACTAACTTTTAGTTATCAAAAAGCTTCTTTTCAATTTTTAGCTAACTTTTTAGCTAATTTTGTCAAACATAGGAGAGAGTATAATACTTCAAGGACAAAATTCATGGTTTTTTTAAGCACACTTACAAGGAGGCTGGAGAAGGAACCGATAGAAATGACGAGGAATCGACCAAAGTAAGAATCGGAGAGGAAGGCCCCGAAGATGGACAGGACGCTGGACATGGTAGACCAAGTGTTAATTACTTTTGTACCCTCCACAATAGCCATGCCGTAATCGTTCCTCAGATACAGTATCATATTCGGCGTGATCCCGTAGCTCGCCAACCTCTCCAGACACTCGTTCACTGTAATCAAAACGACGTCGTTCACCGAAGAGTGAGTGAATGATGCGGTTATTATTATTATTATTAAAGTTGAAGTGAGCGAGTGAGTGAGTAGTACCTATGATGAAGGGCATGGTTCGCAAACCACCCTTTTTTCCCTTTGTGGATTCAGAAGAAGTGCCATTTTCTAAGAGCTTCTCGTTCGCAGCACCAGAGGAATCCATTTCTTTTTTCTTCTTGAGATGTTGAATTCTATTGAATCTATCTATCTATAACACTACACTCCAAGCGTTTCCGTTTTGTACATTCCACTCTATTGAGTGTTCTACACGTGTTAGACTCTCTTCTACCTTTCCATTCGTTCAGTGTTCATTATCGATTAGCGTAAATCCATTTTTGTCCCAATCGTTCACTGGTGTGTGGCGCTAAAATTTCGTTCCTGATAAATAAAAAATTGGATAAAGCTAATTAGTACGAATTCGTTGCAGTACGAAAACCATTAATAATGATATTTAAGTCTATTTTTCTTATTTTTGATCAAACATTTTATTCTCCTTTTATTGTTGTTATTGTGAGGATAATGACATTATTTCACCCTTTTTACATATATATTTTATTTTTCTTTTACAATTTTTATTATAGAGATAATTTATTCTTTTCTCTTTTTAGACAAATGATTTAAATTTCATTATTTTTTTATTAGTACATTTCTTTTATCATGCATTATTTAAAGAGATATAAATAAATAATTACATTTAGAAGATTTTATTAGTCTTACCTTTATATTATACAATTTTATTATAATGATTTTAGAATTAAAGACTATTTATTAACCTTTGTCAATGTGCTAAGCTTAATTGCAAACATTATATAAAGAATTGATAGTTTGAGGTTTGAGACACAATAACATAAATTCTCTCTTTTCTATCACTTATTTGTATTTTTTTTTTCATTTTTTGTTTTTATTTTTTAGGTACTATTTGTGATGCCCCCAACATGTTTCTAGGCTCGAGTTTATGATCCAAATACGCTGCTATATAAATCTTGGGATAAAAGCAAACAAATATCGAATTTCACCATCCGTCAAAATTTACTTTTGGTGTGTGACTATTATCAAGTTTAGCTTGTTGTCATATGATACCAATGATCAATATATGTAATGTTTTTGTAATAATTAATATTTTGGCTATTTTAGGTAAGTGAATATTTTATATGAATTTCGATGCAAGGCCCCCGCTAAGATGTATACCTGGCTTCGTCCCTGCGTGACACCTCTTGACTTTCGACCCCACCATCTTGACTTTCACCCCTACCATCCGTCACATCATCACCAGAGGTACTACGTAGACACATCCATTAATGTTAACGAAAATAAGTTAATGGCAGAACCAATTTGTCACACTTTTTACACATTCGGGAACTAAATTTGAATTTTTTATCTTTCAAAGACCAATATGTCAGTGTCACATACTTTCAGGGACTAAAATAGATATTTGTCCTTTTTTTTACCATCGAACTAGCAAGATACCCGTGCATTCCCACGGCCCATTTATATTTTCATGTATGTTCAAAATACATCTATTTATAAAATTAAATATTTTCATTGAGGTAAACATAATTAACTGACAGAAAGAGTATTCAAGCATAGAATCTTTGTGTGGTCTCTTTTATGGCTGGTTAGATTGACTGTGTACGGACGTTCTTTTGGTTATTCAATATTTGCATGATCCACATGTTAAATATAACATAACCACCGGTGGGGTTGTAAGGTGAGCTGGGGACCTCCACATTGACGAATGATTTTGTACTTTGCGGGCATCACTTGTACCCTTGTTTATATTAATATACTTTTTCGTTGATTAAAAAAAGTATAAAAGAGCGTATAAGTGATACTAGTTGATAGACAATCATGCAAGAGATATTTGGGTTGGTTGAATATAGGAGTTTATATGTGGACCAAAAATATAATGAGAAATTCCACTCCCTCCCATGGACGATAACTTAAAACCCCACCTGTCGACTCAATTAATACAAAAAATAATAATTGATCGTACTTTTTTAAACATTAAAGAAATAGCTGGAAAGTGACCCTCATTAGTCGTTAGTACTCTATCGCTGTCCATTGTCCATCTGAATTAAATGGCTTCATTTTTTTTTTTTGTATTTTTTCCAGGTTATATTGTATCTATTTTTAATTTTATGTTTCGTTCAATTCTTTGTAATACAAAGAAAACAAATATTATTATTATTATTATTATTAATGAAAGAGTTCTCAAATAGATATATATTCAGTTCTCTTACAAGAGATAATTGGTTTATGTAATTCATCTAGTGCGGTTTATTATGAGTAATTGGTGTGGAGATAGTAAATATTATAATTGTAGAAGATAAGATAATAGAGAATATAACAAATGTTCAATTAACATTGGAGAACAAATTTTTAAAGTTAGAATGGTATTAGATTTTAATGAGAAACTTTATGGTTTTTATATGAAATATCCCTATTTAGTTAGATTTGGGGTTTGAAAAATTAGGATAAAAAATAAAGGGTGGAGTCAATTTTTTTTTTAACTGCAGTGGAGTCAATTATTATTCACTTGCATGTTCTAAAGAAGGTAAATAAGCATATAAGACAAGTTATTCTAAGATGAGATAATTTCCAGCAAAATTGAATGTCAAGCAAAAATGTCTGTGATTGTTCATAGAAAGAAAAATGTATCATTTCTTGTGTTAATCTGGAATATAATCATTCATTTTGCCTTTAAAAAAAATCTAGAATATAATCATGCTTTAAGTCCAAAACATAAATGTTTTTAAAACCAGACCGGTGATCGAACCGGTGAAGACATTGGTTCAAGGTTCAATGGTCTAACCATATTTGAACCGTGGTTGTACCAGTTTTATATTTTTTAATATTATATAATATTTTAAGTAATAAAATAATATAGAGTTATAAAAAATCATGATCTAAAAAATTATAAATTAATATAAATGGTTAAATTATATGTTTTATAAGATAAAAATTAATAATAGTTGGCAAAATAATTAATACCTATGTGAAATATTTAAATATGTATTTTTATTTATCATAAAAATATTTTAAATTAAATTAAAAAATAAAAAATATTAAAAATGTAAAAAAATTAAAAATGACCGGTTCAAACCGCACCGGTTTAACACTGATTTTGGGCCAGTTCCCACCGGTTATGAGATGCTCCGATTTTTTAGAGTAAACGGACTGGTCACCAGACCGGTTCCCGATTCGACCGGTTAAACCAGCCGGTCTGATCCGATTTTCAAAACAATGGAAAAAATCCACAATTTCAAAGGTCTTATAAGAAGATGAATAGTTATTCAAAAATAAGGCTTAAGTTGAATTACTATGTAGGAATTACATTAAATAAAAATTTTCATTTATTGCTAATTGAAGCTAAATGGTACAAGAACTTGCAATTTGGTGAAAAAGATATTAGGAATTACATTGAAAATGTGAGATAAATAAGACTTGGGATTGTAGATGTCAAAGCACTTCATAACTACTTCATTGCAAGGAAGAAATTCAAATTTTTTCTATGTCATTCAAATGGATGATGAAGGTCATTTGTGAAATGGTTTTTGGGCATGTGCAAAATCCAAGGCAACTTATGACTCATTCAAGGATATTGCATCATTTGATAGTATGTATTTGACTAATAGATATAATATGTCCTTTTTTTTTTTTCTTTTGTTGGAGTGAACCACCATAGGCAATCCATCTTGCTTAGATGTGGTTTACTATCAATGGAAGACATAAAGACTATGTATGGTTGTTTAACTGATGGTTGGAATACGCTTGTATGGGCAAGCTCCAAAATCAATAATTACAAATCAATATTGATTTATCCAAGCAGTAGTGGTAGAGGTATTTTCCCTGAATTTCATCATTGTTATTTCCTTTGGCATATTATGAAAAAGGTGCCAGAAAAATTAGATAAGTTGGTTCAATATAAGGAAATAGAAAAAATCTTAAAAGTCATTATGTGTGATTCAATAATGGGGCGAAAAAACTTTATTGATGGATAGCATAAAATGATTAAGGATTATGGTCTTAAAAAATGAATGGTTAAGCTTCTTATCTTCTTACTATGGTTGATGGGTACCAATATATGTTAAATCAATATTTTGGCAAGGATGTCTACGACCTAAAGAAGTAAAAGTATTTTTCGATGATTGTGTTAACTCAAAACCTCATTGAGGAAATTTGTTGAGCAATATGATAGTACATTAAAAATTAAGATGGGGGAAGGACAATAATGTTGATTTTGACTCTTTTAGTTCACATGTCAAGTGATAACAAGTTGTTGCTTTGAAAAACAATTCCAAGAGGCTTACACCAATGTAGTTTTTAAATTATTTCAAGATGAGTTGCGCAATATGCTTTTTTTTTTTTTTGGCAATTTCATATTGTAACACCCCATTACATTAAACACAATCTACACTAACAATTTCATTTGTTGTACTATCACTGGTCCTTAATATAAGGCACTTGTAACAGAGTTACACAAACCAAAAAAATAAGTAAATCAGTTGGTTTTATTGTGTTTTTTTTTTTTAAATATTACTAATGTATCAATTTTACCCTTGTTAATAAACATTATGCACTACTTTCAATAAAAAGTACATATACTTAGAATATTTAATAAAGGCAAATGGTAAAAAAAAATGTTTCATAGGAATTGTAAAATGCCTTATAAAAAAGATCGTTAATTCCTTCTAAATAGTGCCTTATATTAAGGACCACAGGGAGTGGTTATTATAAAATTGAGGGTAAATTTTTTGCAATTAAATGTAATGTTTGTTAAGCATATTTAGAAATGTCGGAGTAATAAAAGCGATGTATAACAAATGTCATTTGTAAACACAAAATTATAATACATAAAACATTATGTAAAGAACCATGATCTTCATTAAATAAACATCAATTTGCAAATAATACAGGTAAATCATGTACTAACTAATCTTAACACATACATCAATTAACCTAGTCAAAGCAGTACATGAATTCTACTCTAATCCAAATATAACAATAAATCTAGCCTTTGAATTCTACATCCTCGCATCATCCTCTGCAACCTTTGAACTATTTGCATCAGCGAAGTGACTTAATTGCTAGGCATGACCATCATCTTCACGTATCCAAATCAGCAAGTACATACACAGAAAGAGAGAGAGAGGAGTAGGGCTTGATTATATATATATATATATTACTAACGGTAGAAAACTATTATCGATCAAAATTATATAATAGTGGGGGAACCTAGTATTTATCTAGTCATAACATCTTAATCCTTTAAACATAGTATGGATCCATACTTCCCGTTTGGAAGTGACTGGAAGTACATATCCATACTTCCCGTTTGGAAGTGACTGGGAGTACATATGCTTCAACCTATGGTAATAACCTTCATCTTCCACAAATGAACTCAATTGATCTTAACTTAAGACATACTCCCAAATCCTTCAGGTGCTTCATCACTCGACACCATACTCCCAAGACTTTAGTCAGTGAGCCCCTACCGTTTATTCCTCAGCTTACTAGGTTGTATCTTCCACTATAGGCAACGTGTCACTACATGTTCCTCTCTTAATAGTACTCACACTAGAGTACTCACAATTTACTTATTAACATTTGGTCTCGGTCTCAATCACTAAGCACCAACATAAGGTAATAACATTTTTGTCTTATCGACAGATAAACACAGGGCTGACCCTCTGATTTTTGGTGTCCTGGGCGAACCAAAAAAATTATGTCCTCATAATCATTTAAATATTATCCTTTTTGCAATTTTTGTTGCAAAACTCATTAATAATCAAGATTTTTTATTAAAAAAAACATTTTTAATAGAAATTAAAGGAAAATTATTTAATCTAACTTGCGACATAGTAGATCGCAAATAAGATTTTAACATTTTCAATTTCGATAAATTTCTTTTAGTAGATGCAACAATAACATGAATAGTTAATATTATTCTATATGTTGTACATGCATTAGGAAAGCAATTACATGTCTTCAAAGAACTCAATTATCATAAAGCTTGATTTTGATTCAATTGTTAAAACCTTTCAAGATCATAAGACTTATCATGTTTTAGAGAACAATTTTTATTGTTTTCTTTTATGTTCCTAACTTATTCCTCTTTACATTTTGCAATCAATTGAATAGAAACAGTTCCTCATGCCCACATTGATATTGTTACATTATAACATTATATAAATTTTATTTTAATATTTATATTGAATAAATAAAAATTTGGTGCCCCTCTAAAAGTAAAAATGGGGCCTTGGACGCTTGCCTACCTTGACCATGCTCAGGGCTACCACTGGATAAACAACATATGCAACAAACAATACATGATATTATACAAGCATATCATTGCCAGTATGCAATCATACATTACATTATACTACAAATATATCGTCATATAGAGACAACAATTATTATGATTAATCTTAAGTATCTTATATTAGGATTTATGCAATAATATAAAATTTAATGCATTTGATTAGATACTTAAATATTAATTTATCCTTCTTTTTTTTTCTAAGTTTTTAACTTGGATTATTTAAAAGGGGGTAGACTTTCCTAAAATATACACATTTGATAAAATATCAATTTATATAAAATAAATTAATCTTTAATGTTGAGAAAAATATTTTCTGATGTGGAAGATAAGATAAAACTACGACCATAGAGCATACTCAGATTTTTTCCATAAACTAAGTTAAAAGCTAATATTGAGAAAAATCATTTTTATGATGTGAAAGGTTAGATAAAACTAGGACCACATAGCATACTCCAAATTTTCTCTAAAAAATGGTAGAAAACAGGGAAACACAAGAAGGGGGTTGAGTTGTGTTTCTTAAAACTTTTTCCTAACCCTTTACAAAAATAGTAATACCATATTATACAAAGCGATTTTTATGAGCAACAGATAAAAGGGACATATAATAGTTTTATAAACTTTGTTTTATCAAACCTTTTTCGAAAACAAACATTAAAGAGAAACACAATTCTAGGTTAGATAAAATAGATAAGGAAAGAATAAAAACACAGAGTTTTATATCGGTTCGTCTCCACCACTGAGACTACATTCAGCTTGGTTAACCTACCGAGTTCCACTATCACTTGTGACTCAATCCCAAGTAGTTTTATACTAGCTTCTTCAAGCTAAACACTCAAGTATTCTTTGACACAAAGCCTCTTTAGAATTCTACAAATCTACCCAAGTTTGTGCAAAGTACCATTACCTACTAAAACTACAAGTCTATATTCACTTGTTGAAGGGAGCAAGAAAAGAAAACGCATTGAAGGAGCAATAGAGAAGACATTTAATAACGAGGTGAGAGAACATTTATAATGTAAAAAAAGCTAACTTATTTTATTATGTTGGATTGTCATTTAATATTACTAGAAATTCTTACTTTGTCTAAATTTTACTTATGCCCCCAAACATTTCTATGCTCTATCTCAGGTTTTATTCTACCAAACTATAATGCTATAGGAGCTACATTATAATAGATTAAAGGGACTCAAATTTTTGTTGTTAGTCTTTCTTTTGATGAAATCAAATTTAAGGTTATTCTTTTTACTAATTATGGGGAAAGAAATTATGTGATTGAGATTATTAAAACAGAACTTTTTTTTTTTTTACATAAAAACATAACTTTTATAGTCATGCATACATCTTGGGATGCTGAACAATAGTATATATTATTATATAGTTTCTTATCGCGAGACATTATATTATTATGCTAAATATTGTGATTCTAAACATTAACACTATCTAGTTTCTTATTGTGAGACATTTTATTGTTATGTTGAACAATTGAACTAAATAGAAGAAAAAGAAAGAAAATTATGTAAATACGAAGAGTTTTAGAAGAAAAAAAAAAAGAGGCTATTAATAACGGTATAACTTAGTTTATTACCATGCAAACTTTCCATTACAACAATAGTATTTAGCGTGGGAAAGATACATTCATTTTTCTCTTATAATTCATTCCACTTTTGCATCATATATACTATACCTCTACTGTGCAAGACCACAATAAAACTCTTAGCACAGATCTACATTTAACCTATTAGTTTTACAGATAAAACAACTTACAATACTACAATTTCTCAAGTGTTTGTAGTACATGTTGTATACTAAAAAGACATCTATGAAGTAGGTAACTCCCTGTAATCAAATTGCTCTTCTTCCTTGCCTGTTGAAGCTTCAAGTTTTTGCCTTGGAGCAGGACCATAAGCCCAACAAATAGCAAGAAAGTAGAGGTAGTTAATTATACCTAAGCAAGTGAGCAGGGCATAATAGTAATTAAGATGAGCCTGGTTAATGTTAGTTGCTAACCAGCTCACCTTCCCTCCTACACTAGTGACCTTGTCCACAATGCTCACCAACACACCTCCCACTACATTAGCAGCAGCTAGTTCAAGAGTGAAAAGAGCCATTGCAAAACTAGACATGGACTTGGGGAAATAAGTGTAGAAAAACTCAACCTGCCCAACTGGGTTAAAAGCCTCACCTATTCCAAGCAAAACAAACTCAGGAAATAGCCATAAAACTGACATGTCAATTACAGCATTAGGTTGGTCCTCAAAGCCTTGTTCAATGGCCGCATTTCGTCTCATAGTTTCAACTATAGCTGATGTTGCCTTACCTGTGCATACAAACAACAATCCTATCCCAATTCTAGTTTTACAACTGAATCCTCTAGGCAAGCCCCAGTATTTTGCTAGTAGAGGTACCATTCTGCGGTCATACAAGGGAATGACTATTGATAAGGTCATTACCATGATAAGATTGAAGGACCCTGCAGGCATCTTGAAATTACCAAATAACCTTCGGTCCATAGTGTTTGCTTGGAGGGTAGAGAATGAGCTTTGGGACACCATCATAAAGATGCCCGTGGACCACATAGGAAGGACTCTGAGCAAAGATTTCAGTGACTCCACCTGTCCTACTGTGCATTGGCTCCATGGATCTGAAACTGATCCATCAGGGCTTGAGATTGTCTCAGGATTTCTTATTATGCAAGCTTTGTTCAAACACCTAAAAAAGAACATAATGTTAATTCACTCTCAAAGTATTTAGTAAAATATTATAGGACAGGAACATGTCTATGTGATGGAATTACTCTGCACTCCCAGAAAAGTAGAATCTGTCAAGAGGAGGCTGAAATATTCCTCATGAAGAAATATAGACACTAACAAATTACCTTGAACAAAGTCAAAAAATGATTGTCACTATCCAATATATGATGATAATTGGAGATATCATTTTCTGTTTCTCACGTGAAATATATGGGGGCAAAAAAGAATTTGAGAAGTGAAATTGAGAGGAAATTAGATCATGAGGGCAAACACAAGTACCTAAGGCTATCAGTAGGGACCATCAGCTCCGAATCACGGTCTTGATAGTACTGATCAAAGTTGCAATCAGGAAGGCTAAGTTTTCTGTTCTTTACAGCCACCACAACTACTTGTACAAAACTAGTGAGTAAGCTGTGACCTGGCTTCACTTTGGCATAGAACGGCGAACCAAGGATGAAACTGACAGCCGATATGAACATTAACACAGCAGGTAGTCCAAATCCAATTTTCCATCCAAGATTTTCTTGAATGTACACAATTACACTCAATGCAATCAAGGATGATATTGCAATTGAGGTATAATACCAATTAAAGTAGCTATCCAAGAGCCTCTCATCATTAGATCTTTCTTTAATTGTCAGTTGATCTGCTCCAAAGGCTATGGAACAAGGTCTGACGCAACCAGCTCCAATGGAAATTAATCCCAATGAAAGGAACAAAATAGCTAGTTGGGCTGCTGTAGCAGAGTTGCAGTCTGGTATGAGTGATTCACAGGAAGGTCTTAGCTCTGGGATCATGGCAGTTAACCACAAAATGGTTAAACCCTGTGAGGGAACAGAAATATTATAACAGCATTATGAAAATAAACATCAAAAGAATTATTTATCTCATGTTCTTTTGAAAACTATTTCCTATATTTCCCTGGGAAAACAAAGCAATGGATAACTATTAAGCACCCTTTGAAAGAGTCCACAAAACCAAGCCATGGCTGATGACTCTAGCCTACACCAGCTAAAGCAATTACAAATAATAAGTAGTGTGTTTAAGCTTTAGCCACAACTATGATTAAATTTCTGCAAGAAGTTCAAAGGCTGTCATTTAAAAAGATTATGCTGCTAAGCGAGTGTTTAGGCATCTTGGAATTGAATTAGGTAATTTGCCCGAAGCAACTTTCAGTTTCTTTTAATCATGACATAAAAGATAAAAGTTGACAAAGAAAGATTATAGGTTTCCTTATATAAATTTATCAAAAGATTTCTGACTCGTAGAGCCAATTGTTTGTTGTGTTGCAATTTAACCAACACCTACAGGGATCAATTCCATGGTTTTAATCAAAACCAGTGCTACTACCAAAACTCCAGTGACTGATTGTGCAAAACATTAGTTAGTAAATCTCTGTCCAATTTGCTATTCCACAAAGTTTCATTTTGTTCACCAATGATCAGATTTTTTTTTTGGTCCAGGGTCAAAGATCACAATGTCCCCCAACACACATGTCAGAAACTAATTCCGCTCGCGATACGTGACTGCCGCTGGCCCAGGAGAATTTTGCATACGGAGGGAATCAAACACGGTTCTCCCACTAAATAGATCGTTTCCCCATATATAATCACAGATCACAACAAGATCTTATACCACTATGCTAACCCTATGGGTTTGTTCACCATAACCAGATTAAGCAAGAGAGTGTGAGCTAAATTCTCAAGTCTAAATAACCAAATTCATTAACAAATTCAGAAGCGTGCAGTATGCACCTGTATTGATGAGCTAAATTATTTAAGAAATTCTGTAGCTTTTACTAATCAGTAAAGCACAGCCCCATTTTAGAAAAACAAACAAATACAGAAACGGACATCCTTTAGTACTTGAATTTCCTTTTATCTGCAGCCCAAAAAATTAAGAAAGAAAAAACTGAAACTTCAATCAAGAGTAAATAATCAAATTAGCCCTAAAGCGTCAATCATATTAATCCTGAACAATGGAAACTATAATTTGCAGTCCCTAAATATGATCGTCAGATTAGTCCCAGAAACCAATCAAATTAGTGCCAAAATTTTCATGAAAAATCACTTTTCAAAATTTCCAATGTGTTTATTTAAAGTCATTAAAAAATATATAATTAGAATGCCTAGTCAGTGAATCAATCATGAATTACCAATAAATTCTAAGATTGTTTACTTCTATAATAATTATTTTAAAAGTCATAGAGTGATTTTTAACTGATTGATAGTTTAGAAATCTTTAGGCTTACAATGTATCAAAAATTCAAATCTGAAAAATTCAAATTTCTAATTATTTATAGAAGTTATTTTGAGTAACTGTAGAAGTCTATAACTATAATTACTCATGATTAAAAAAATCTAAAACCACTTTTTAACTTCTTATAATTACAAATAAATAAAAATGATTTATCCTTTTAACAAAGTTTAATTTTGAATTTAATTTATATGCACCCTCACTGTCAACCAAATAGAAATCATCATTAATATGACTTTTGAGATAGCTATTATAAAAATCAATCAACTAACTATACATAACAGTTTGTGATTGGATAAAAGCATAAACATTCTTTACACCATCAATTTCAATGTGTACACTATTTACTCATTTATGAAAGACTTATGTTTCTACTCATTTATGAAAAATTAATTATACTTGATTACGTGTCATGTGAATATTAGCAGGAATCATGGTGGTTTAGGACCACCTAATAATTTCTCGTTATCCAAAGAGAGTGTGAAACAATTTTACATTATCATTCAATCACAATTCACACTATGTAATAAATCAATGATTTCTGATTGGTAGACAGTATAAAGACTTTAACACCCATAGCGCAGAACTATTAAACTCATCTAGTAACTACTACTTCTGATCCTAATTATAAACAACATAGGACAAATCATTAATACCAAGGAAAATAATTATTACAGTTTTTTTTAATTAATTCTGTAATAAATTCAATTTTTATTCCAAAAACACTCTTTGCTTTAAGTGGTTATCATAGTGCATAGGAAATAGAGTAAACAATAAAGTAAGGCTACAAAAAAAAAATTTACTTTAAAAACTAGTGATTGATGCTTATAATTAGGACAAAAAAAATCAATTTATTGCTTATAATTAGAACTAGAGGTAGTAGTAACTAGACAATTTCCTTCTTCAATGAATTAGAAATTATAATTCAGTGGACACGTGTAAAATCAAAACTATTACTTTTTCTTTTAACATGACTTACAAGAAGGCTGGAGAAGGAACCGATAGAAATGACGAGGAATCGACCAAAGTAAGAATCTGAGAGATAGGCCCCGAAGATGGACAAGATGTCGGATGCGGCATTCCAAGTGTAAATTACGCTTGTGCCCTTCGCAATAGGCATGCGGTAATCGTCCCTCAGATACAGTATCATGTTCGGCATGATCCCGTAGCTCGCCACTTTCTCCAGACACTCGTTCACTGTTTCAGTCCACAATTAAAGTAAGCAAAACGACGTCGTTTGTTATAGAGTGAGTCAATACAATAGTTTTTTTTTGGTTGATCAAAGGAAATTTTGCATACGAAAAGAAGTGATTATTATTAAAGTGAGCGAGTGAGTGATACCTATGATGAAGGGCATGGTTCGCAAGCCACCTTTTCTGATTTGAGAAGAAGAAGAAGAAGTGCCATTTTCTAAGAGCTTCTCGTTGGCGGCACCAGAGGACTCCATTTCTTTGTTTTTCATTTTCTGGGATGTTGTTGAATTGAGAGACAATGTCAATAATTATACAAGAGATAGGGAGGGGGAGGTGTTGAAGATAGGAGTTTAATTGTGTACATTAAATTAAAATATCTCTCGCGTTGTCCACGCCTATCTCGAGTGCAACTTTTAAGAATTTTTTTATGAGCTTTCGAAGTCTTCAATTATTGTGTACCTTATGCATCATGGTATAAGTAAGTCATTATTATATTATTATATTATATTATGCGAGCAAATCAATCCAAATTTTTAAATATTAATTAATATAAAGACTAAAATATGTTTTTATCCCTAATAAATATTTGATTTTTGTATTTGTTCCCTAACAAATTTTTTCTTTACGTTTGCTCTCTAATAAAAACATCAATTTTGTTTTTGATCATTGATATTTTCTTTTAGTCTCTGATAAATTAGCAAATTTTATTTTTTGTCTCTAATAAATTTTGTTCATTTGTTATTAGTACCTAATTTATATTTTTCAAAGGGACTAATAACAAATGAAATTTTTTTATTAGGGATCAAAAATAAAATTCGTCAATTTATCAGGGACTAAAAGGAAATATCAAGGATAAAAAACAAAATTGTTGTTTTATTAGGGAGCAAACGCAAAATTCGCTAATTTATTAATTATCCAAAATATATTTTAGCCTAATATAAATATGTGGAAAGTCAAGAGGTGTATTTCAAGAGATGATGAATGCATCTTGACTCTTGAAAAATCCTATTATCATAATAAAATATAGATGAAGATGTGGAATAATTAGAGCTCATTAATAATGTGTTTGGATAACAAGTGAGAATTGATTCTAGTCCATAAGATTATGGTGACACCATGAAAAAACTGAAGCAACTATTTGTTGCTTTATTCCTACTGTGATTTTTTTAAATTAATTATGCTAGAAGTGAATCTAAACCAAACATGTTATAAGTCTCATTTATGAAGGAAGGTACAAACCTTTGCTATATAAAGGAATCAATGTGAAGAACAAAGGCGCCATTCAGCTTAGAGAGAGGGGTCACTGCCCAAGAGAAAGATGGATTTTGTAATGGGAGAGTTTTCTAAGTTTTTTCCAGAAAAGTTTTAATATGTTTGAGATAATGAATATTTGTTAAGATGTTTCTATGAATGTAGGTAAGAGGTGTTGAATCAAGTTAAATTCTTGTCTTTCACTATTTCTATATTATTTTTTTTATCGTATATGTCCCATATCTTTGATCATGTGCCTGAAGGAGATTTTTCCAATATATTATTGTATTATCATATTAATGTGTACATTTGTCTCTTGGTATATGTAAATTACGTTATGTACTTAGACTCGTCAATTAAATTATTCCAGCGAGAATAGACACGTGTTGTAGTTTTGTTATTCAAACATTTTTTTTTTAAATTAGAATATAGATATTAGCATGATAAAACATTAATAATAAGAATTAGTCTAAGGTGAAATATCTAAAAATGTAATACACTTTTTTTTAATAAAAAAATGTAATTAAAAATGTAATACACTGTGAAGCACTCAAAATAATCATTTGATATAATAATTAAAAATTAGACGGCTGAGATTATGAACTTGCCATCGGTTAATGTGTTTGTTAGAGACTTTGCAATTCAGTCCTGATATAAAAGTAACACTTGGATGCATTTGCAATTTTCCTCAATTGGAAAATGGGAACCCTAGCAGAGTTTTTCTAATATCATCAAACCATTTTCAGTGAGTTTTTCACTCCATATATATCCTGTGTGCATTTGTTTTTAATCTTATCTTTTCTTCTATTTCACTCATCTTATATCATCTTTTTGTCTAAATTAGTAATTTGCTTGAATATTTATCTTCGAAGAATTATGATGTTCTTCAATTTTTCCTTATTCAAATTTGATTTTTGTATTTAGAGGCTGTTCCTAACAAAATTCTGGAATTGATAAACATTCCTAGGCTCACTAGAGAAAACGTTATCAGCCACCTGCAGGTATCATATTCTGTTATCCTATATGTACTTTGGCACTTAGGTTTATCACACGTACATTATCTCATCATCCTAACTACAGCTTATGTTGCCCCTAATTGAGAAATTGATGTTAATTGAATGCATTATTCACCCATGATTACAATGTCAATGCAGAGGAATTTGATTAAGAAAGTGTCACATGAATGGTCTTTGGTGAACAAAATGTACATTGAATGCAATATGTATTGTCAATGTTGAACTTATGCTTTTCCTTTTTAACATTATGTCTCTATTTATATATATTATTTTTCTGGTAATTAATTCATGTACTTAGTTGGTGTGGACAAGCACAAGATGGTGGCCAAAACATTCTTTTCTGGATCTTCTCAACCAATACATACCTTCCTTTTGTTAGTAATTGTGACTTCTTAAAAAGCAAGTTATAACTGGCAACATTACTGAGAAGGGACTCCATTTGTTAATATAAAACTTTCAAACCTTGATCAATTAAAACATTTTAGGGACTTTAAATTTCTGTTTCATTAGAGACTTTCTCAAAATTTGCAGTTAATATCTCTTTTACTTCTTAGGCATGCTTCTCCCCGCTTCAAATTGATGTTGAGAAATTGCAAAATCACCGGCAACATCATGAGGAGGAGGATGCTGGTGCTATTGGTGCCATGCCATGGAAGATGATGACACAAGATCTCATAAAGACACCAACAACAAGACTGAGAATTAGCCTGCACACATATATCTTGTGTCTCCAAAATTTCAAAAAAAAAAACTAGAGTTAGCATAAAATATAATATACAAAAAGTGTAAGAATACCACATAATGAGTCTATTGAAGCATAGTTTGAATGAAATGATCAATAATATTTCATTGCAATCCAAAATTTTTGTTACATTATTTTACAAGTATTGACCAAACAGTACATAGTAGGTCCTATTCTAAATGTTCTTTTCTTCACACTTGAACTTTGCAACTTGAAACTTGCTTTTGAAACAAGAACCCTGTAGTTGCTTCATTGTGCTCTTCCACTATTGGCTTTAGAGGGAGCTTGAATTTGAACACAAAGAATGTTACCATACCAGTGAAATTTCTGCATGTAACAAGAATAGTATTATTACTAAAATCTCTTACATTTACAAAAAGTAGTACTAAAGTTACATATGAATCACATTCAAATAGTGCATATATGTAATTTATCTCTGTTATTATTTAAAAAAAAATCATGTTAAGAAATTATTAGAGAACTATGATAACTGAAAAACCAAATCAGCAAATAAAGAGCTAAGAAGCTAAGCAAGGGATGGAGTTTTACTCTAAATTACCACTCAATAGCTAAGCAAAAAAGAAGAGAAACAAAAGGAATACAGAAAAAATAAACAGAACTTAATTAGTAAGCACCACCGTGAATATAACAGTAAGCATACTAGATGACTTATAAGGTTGTCTTGATGGTTGGGAATGAGGGTTTAAGGGTCGAAGGGAGAAGGGGAGGAGAGGTTGTGGGTTCGAATCTCCCCTACTAACATTTTAACAAAAAATCTAAGAACTAACATTGACTGATAAAAAAAAAACAGCAAGCATATTAGAGAGTCATTTTGTTGGAACATTTCCTCAAACAGTTGGAAGACACAGTGAGAAACAGTCTGAGTTTTATGAGACTACCATGCCTTCTGATCCTGACATTTAGATGGTTCCATCTGACCAATTGAAGGAAAACTACCATTCAAATGATTCCAAGACAAGTCAAGGACTTCCAAATTAGTATTCACCTATTGGAAACCAAACCCAAAACCTTAATTTAAACAAAGTAAATAGATAAATTGAATAAATAAAATAAACTCATAATTATAAGATGTTCAAAATCAGAAGCATCAAGTGGCTAGAGAGGATGATTTCCCACCACTGGATGAAAGCTTATATGGTGTTCAAAGATTCAGATGTCAATTCTTTATATGGTGTTCATAAGTTTGTCCTGGATTAATAAATAATCTTCAATTCTCAAATCAATTTATAATCAAAACAAAATAAAAAGAAAGCAAATTAATTCATGGAGAATGCTTTTTAGTACGAATCCAAATTCGTGAAATTTTACAAAATGATGTGATTGGTTTAAATGTTAAGCTAGGGTACGCAAATACATAAAATCACTTTTTACAAGGACCCCACCGTTTATGGTTATTAATTCCCACTCTTTCGTACTCAATTTCGTATGGATTTTTTTGCACTAAATAGCATCCTCTTAATTCATTTGATTGAAAATGCAATAATGTATAGTCTTTAAAATTGTAATAATAGTAAATAAAAGGAAAATACTATTAAAAAGTAAAATCAATGATAGTAAGATATTTTGTTTAAAACAATAAAAAAAATGCAATTATCTACAATTAAGCCTATAAAAAGAAAATAGAGTATTTGTTTAAAAAGAGGTAAAATCGATGTGGGATCTCCAACACCCCCCCTCATGCCGAGGATTGGACATCTCGAGCGTGAAGTTTTGCAGGACTGGACATCTGCAGGTGATCCGATAGCAGGTGGCACGATAAGCCCCACAACAAGGCATAATGGACCTAACAACATATCGCTATGATAGGCTCTGATACTATCTTAGAAAATGGGTTTAGGTCTAACTCAACCTTATAAAACTGGCTAGTAAGGTGAGGGTTGCCCCCACTTATATATACTATTTTAGCCTTATCACTAGTTGATGTGGGATCTCCAATAGTGATAAAAAAAATCATAAAATACTACATCACTAGTTATAAAAAGTAAATTATCAATAACTAAATAGTAGTCAATTGTTTACAAAGACAAGATAAATAAAACATTAGTCCAAATAATAGTTCTAATGTATTTAACCATTTTCACATAGCAAAAATCATCTATGAAAATTGATTTCGAATAACTCTAACATATAAATGGTTATTAACTAAACTTTAACCCTGTGTTTGTTTTTGAGTAATTTGAGAGGGGGGATTTAAGAGATATTGAGTTTTTATAGAAGGGATTTGGAACGGAGAAATTGTAAAAGTTTATGGGTCCCATCAATCTGAAGTGAATTAGTTGATCACTAAAAGGGAGGTTAAATAGTGACACTTAACTGACTATGGTTTTTTCTGCACAAATAAGCTAGCTTTTGATATTTTACCCTCAAGCTTAAGCTTAATATCATAAGTTTTGTTAGGAGTAAGGAAAATCCTCTTATCTACTTGACACTAAAGAATAATAATAGAAAGCACACCAAGTTTATCTTATGAGAAGTTGCTTCTCAAAACAGTTTTTGTAAACTGTCAGATTCTGTTTATAAATAGATTATGATGTTTTTCTTCTTCTAAGGAAAAACCCTAATGCTACTTTTAATTATTAAAATATGTCAAAAAATTATTTTTAATGCATGACTTATCTTGTATTTATTAAGAATAAGATTTTTCACAGTTTATTGCAAATATGCAGCATGCAACAGATATGAGAAACAAGTTAAGAGGATACAATACACAACAATTTTATACTGGTTCACCTAAACCTTGGGCTACGTACAGTCCCTACACCTATAAAATTTTGACTAAGACAAACACCAATTACACAAGGTATTCTTTTACCTCAAGTCTCCTCAGGCTTTCACAATATTCTTTCCTAGCCTCTCCAGGTGCTTCTCAACACAATATTCTAACCTCTATAGGTTTGCATTGAGTATTCTCTCCTCTCCAAGATACAACACCAAGTATTCTCACCTCTTTAGGTATGAACTGAGTATTCTCTCCTCTCCAGAACAAAATTCTAAGCCTTTGTTGGCCCTTCACTTAGTATTCTCGGCCTCTACAAGTCCTTCACCTCAGTACTCTAACATCTGCAACCTAAGTATTCTTTCACAAGAGTCTCCAAGCTTTACCTAATAGCAACCTTGTTGTAGACTCACACAACAGACCTTGTTATGCTAAAAAAAATTATTGTAGAAACAACAGTCCATTAATTGTTCTTCTGAGTTTCCCACTCACTCTACTTGGACAAACTCAAATGCACCTCTTTTGGATACCTTCTTCACCGAGGTTCGATAGATTTTTGGTGCTTACATATGCTTTTTTAGATGGAAAAAAGGTTGACTTTAATCCTAGAGTGTTTAGCTAAGGAAAACTCTATTTAGAAGCTGGGGTTTCACTCTTGAGAAGTTCAAGTTTTTTGACCTTACCCTCACTTGATGATTTCTCTTCCTTGCCAAGTTCTCCTTTGAATGAAGGTCCTTTTATTAGCCTTCAACTAGTCATTTATGGTTGTGGAAGGAATTTTAAATTCAGTTAAATGTTGTACGAGTTGTATCTTTCACACAATTGTGTATTAACTATATTTCTCTGTATTTCTACAGGTTCTGGACTATTTTTATATTGCATTCTCTACTCCCTTTTTTGCATACAATTAGCACAATTTCAAATGCAAATTGTGGTAGTTGGTGCTTGATATTTTTAGTGAATTACCTCATGACAACTTCTGGTACTTATGTAACAGTCTGGTTGCTTTGTTCTTATTAGGACTTGATGACATATGCAAGTTTAAGTTTCTGAATACTTGCATGTCTTCTTCTAAGCTTGCTGCTTAGTGTGGGTGCTTCAGAACAGTGTAGACATATGTATCTCAATTTTGTTTAGTTCTACATCTTTAGATGATAGAGACACCTTCTAGTCACGCTTCTGATCTTTGTTGTGCTTTGATCTAAAATGCACTAAAATGATAATCAATAATTATCATTACGTATATAGCTGCATCAACACATTCACCTTCCTAGATTTGAGTCTCTAAAATGCATTGCATAATAATTGTTAATTAAATAAATTAATAATTGAAATTTTGATAACATCATAATTAATTCTATATATAATATACTTTATTGCATTTTTAATGATAATCAATAATTATCATTACATTTTATTCTCTATTGCACTTTATTTTTTAACCCAAAGTTTTCCTAACTAGAAAGAAAGTATGAAAAAATCCTTCAAAATATTGAAATTCATTTAAAAAACTGTCATTTCTTAATAGATATTTTTTCATATACAAGGATCTAAAAACCAAACCTCACATCACATACTTAAAAGATAAAATTACTCTAATACTAGTTATCCACCTCAAAAGTAAAAATCCCACCTTCCCAAATTGATCCACTTTTTTGTAATCAACCAATTTGTTATGTTGAATGCTCTTTTTCCATTTCGTAAAAACAATGCCATAATCATTGTGATATATATGCTCTTCATAAATCTGTTGACAAAAGAAATGCTAACATCACTTTAATACTTTCTTTTCTTTTTTTACCATGATATTGGTATAGAGTATCCATCAACTTTCTTAATAACTAATCTCCACCGGAGAACCTAGCTGACTACCTTTAGTAGCCAACTTTCTTTTAATATAACATTAAGTAAAATTATTAAGAATCATAAAATTATATAAGTTTTACTCTTTATTTAATAAATTTCACTCATAACTTCTAATCAATTTTAATTGATAAAATAAAAGGTATTTCAAAATTACTAACACTCGTCTTGAAAAATAACAGTAGTGTAGTAAAGATTCACGTAACTTCACAATTTTTGCACATTTATACCACCCTAAAGTTTATACTAATTTCCATTTGGTTTCAAATAATTCTGATCCGCTGGAATAAGAAAGTGTCATTAACACTGTCAAGAGAAAATGCACATCCGGAAACACCCAAGTAAAAGGAAACTTCAAATTTAGAATATCACATATCCAACTATTCGTTCATAACGATTTATTCATTATTTATTCACAGTTTAGATATTCTAACATGCCAGCAAGTTCCATCCTGGCCATAAATTGTAATAAAAAATCATAAAATAAAGTGCTTTAAAAATGTTAATAATTAATTGAAATGGTTCAAAAATTAACCATACTATACATGTTCTGGGGAAAGATCACAAAGGTAAGAATTCCTAAGGTGCTTAAATATAAGCCAATGATCAACTGTTATTCTCCACCGTGACTGCACCGTCATCCTCACTGGCGTTAGCCTTTTCCGGGGTGAGTGCACCATCATCCTCACTGGCACTAGCCTTTTCGGGTGTGACTGCACCATCGTCCTCACCAGTGTTAGCCTTTCTCGCGGTAGCTCGACGGCGTATTTTTAGGTACCCAAATTTTCCAGCACCTGGTGATGAACCCTCAAAAATGAAGGGCAAATAACCAGTAGCTTTCTTGTACCTCTGCTGAACCTGCATCAACATTTGTTGCAGGATTCAGACTATTAGTATTTCATGAAGTCTCACGTTTTGAATAAGTTCTATAAGAATGAGATGGATGAGATGAAAGGGAAGGGGAAAAAAACATAGTGGAAAAGAATGTTTCTTTCCCCCCATGAAAATTTTTTATGCAACAAACTTTTTTACTAATTCAATAGTAAAATATTATATGATAATAAACTTTTTCCAAAAAAACAACATCGCCCTCGTTATGATAAAATGTTAAGTTAAATATGTTTTTAGTTCTTATAAATAGGGAAATATTCATTTTTAGTCCCTAAAAAATTGTCTCCTTTTAGTCCCTCATTTATTGAAATGTTCGATGTAGTCCTTACCCTTGACAAAAACTTGTCTCATTTCTGTCTCCCATTTTTGCAAACTAGGGAGCATACATGACAGATTTCCAAAAATGAAGAACCAAAAGGAAACGATTTTTTTATAGGCTAAAATATGTTTTTCGTCCTCACAAAATTGGATATGTACGTTTTTCGTCCTTGCAAAATTTTTAGTACGTTTTTTGTCCTTGCAATTTGTGGCGGTTGTATTTTTAGCGGTTAAAAAACTGCCACAAATTGCATAAAAACCGCCACAAATTGAAGAAAACCATCACAAGTTGTACAAAAACCACCACAAATTTCACAAAAACTGCCACAAAATGTATTTTTTATTTTTATATTTTTTTACAATTTGTGACGGTTTTTAGGCAATTTGTAAAAACCACCAAAAATCTGAGTGTAGATCTGAACTTAGCTTCGGGCCAAAATTTGACACATTTCAATTTTGCAGGGACGAAAAACATATATTTCTAATTTTGTAAGGACGAAAAACATATTTTAGCCTTTTTTATATGGACTAAATGAACATTTCCCTATTTGTGGGGATTACAAATATATTTAACCCTAAAAAGTTTTTCCTTACCTTCCATCCAAAAGAGATGAAGTATTTCTTAGTTATAATAATCAATAATGTGTTAAATTTATAATAAAAAAATACCTCAAAAATGTGTTCACTGCTCTTCAGACAGTTTCTGCCAATTACACAAACTGTTCCACCTGAACCACCACCAGTTATCTTGGCTCCACATAATGTCCCACCTTCAGCTTTAGATGCTGCACTGTGCTGCAACTCTTGCACTATGCGTACAAGCCTATCTGTTCCATCAGAGCCAAGTCCACAAGCACTGTAGCTGTAGTGGCACTGCAAAAGATAGTTAAACTCAATTACTTTTCACCTTTTATAGTTTAGTATTTCTTCAATTCCAATACCAAAGTTTACGCTCAAAAAAGGGGACAAGAAAATAACTTCCTATCAAACAAGTAATAAGCCTGTTGATTTGAATTTTAACCTAATTAACAGTAAATAATAGACATATAACTAATTATCCTAATCTTCCTGCTATGCACAACATGTTAAAAGAAAGTGAATGCTTTATCATGGACTAGACCTAATTGTTCATAATATGCAAAAAATCATAGTTTCAAATACTAAAATTAGGAACCAAAACCAATATTAACCAAGTGTTCATCCAAAATTATATTTCAGTTTCATTATAACTTTTGCAACAGTGTACAAAAATTAGCACAGTAAGTTGATCAACTGAAGCCGTAGATGTACCTGATATAGCAATTCTCCTAAGGATGTAAGCTGATAGGTTGAAGATGCAGATGTTAGAAGTGCTTTGAAGGTCTGCACACCATATGATGAAGGAGAATTAATTAAAATTTCAAATATTTATACCAGGAAACATGAAATACAATTGCTTCACGATAACAGGTAGTTTACCTTGTCTGAAAAAAATGTGTTTTATGCAAGTCATTGTCTCCTAAAAAATTTAGACTTTGCATGACAAAGCATTCAAACATACAGTGTACCACACATCCTATGACCTACAAAATATAATAGTTGTTTGCCAAATATACATGACTGAGTTGTAGAATCTTATACACTGGCCTGACTACATAATTAACTTTTAAAAAATAATATCAAGATAAATTTTCTTAAGTATCAAATTACATCAGTAGTGTTTTACTGAGACTTACACATAATAATTGGGCAAAAGGATGCAACAATTAGAACAAATCATCAGTTACTTATAACCAATTAAATTCTTCAATGAAGTTCAAACCTTGACTCGGAAATTTTCAAAGATGGGATGCTTTGTGGGAGCTCTAACTCCATAAGTACGCTTCGGATCAATAATAGTGACAGGATCATTATGATTTTGATATTGCTCCAAAAATGTCTCACCAACAATGGACTCAGGAATTGTCATACCATAAAGAGCCTCAATTCTGCAAATAAAAATGAATAATATGTTAACTTCAAGATTTAAGGAGTGGTACTGGTATCTAAAAGGGCAAGTAGATGAAAAAAATTGAAAACATCAATATAATGTAAAGCATAATAATGATCCAAAAACAGATAATGAGACCAATTTATCTTCTTACTCCTACAAAGCCATTGCATGAGTAATCAAAGGGTGCTCCTTGTTTAAGTAATCAAAATATCTATATGCAGATGTAATTTATCTGCCATAGAAATCCACTCATGATAACCTATGTTAAGTAAAGGAGAAAAAAGGACTCACCTGTGAGGTGGCAAATTACATAAGTAATCTAAGGAGGCTTCTCGTTTAAATAGTTCTATATCATCTTGTTCCTCTTCATCATAGTTCAACCCATTAGCAGCACACATCTCAGACAATTCCTCAGAAGCCTTGGCCTTTATCATCTTCATACCCATAAAGGTGCCAATTCTAACAGAACCATAGTCTGCACCTCCAACACTGAAATAAATAACACATGATAGTTCAAGAACATATTGAAGAAAGAATAAGAAGGACTAGAACAGTATATTCTTGTTAAAGGATAGACCTATCAAAAAAGCTTAAGCAGTTAGGTTAAGGCTCATAAATTATTCTTATATATCTAAGTGACATACCTGACATACCTTCATGAAAGTTACAAAATCACAAACAGATCAAAGATGAAACAACCCTAACATGATTTACAAGTTGAGTACATACTTTCATTATATTATACACATACCACAACTTGGACAATAGTCGATAAAAATCCATATTAGATCTGAAACAAAACTTCATAAAACTGTGATTCAAGATCTTTTAATGATGAAGTGTACAAAATAAAGATAACAGTTTTAATAAGTTATTAGGTCCCTGATTTTAGGTTAATTTCTTAATTTGCTGGATATGAGCTGTAGCCCAGGGGTCCTATTGAATTTTGTCAATGTTATTAGGCTCCATCAACAACCAACTCTATTGAAGAGGTAAAAGAGATCCTTAAGTGGATGGATAATTGCAAAGTTGTTGGTCCACATGGTATCTCTATTGAAGTTTGGAAGAGTATAGGAGAACAAGGTACATTTGGCTCAGTAAGTTATTTAATGAGATTTTGAGTCCTAAGAAAATGTCAAATGAGTGGAGGAAGAGCACTATGGTTCCTATTTTTAAGAACAAGGAAGATATTTAGAATTGTGTTAACTAGAGGTATAAAACTTTTAACTTACAAATCACACTATGAAATTATGGGAAAAGGTGATTGAGCATATATGAAAGGAAGAGACGGGGATTGTAGAGAATCAATTTGGTTTTATACCAAAAAGATTTACTACAAAAGCCATTTATCTTTTATAGGATTGATAGAAACGTACCAAAGCAAAGCAAGAAACTTACATATGATTTTTATTGACTTGGAAAATGCTTATAATCAAATGCCAAGAGAGGTGTTGTGGAAGACTACGGAAAAGAAAGGTTTTTGCGAGGCTTACATCCTTCCTGGCTATACAAGACATGTATGATGGGGTAACCACTAGCTTGAGAACTTTAGGAGGCAAGACTAAGGACTTTCCTATAGGGAAAGGATTACGTCAAAGCTCATCCTTAAGCCCTCACTTGTTTAATCTAATCTTGGATGTGTTTACCAGAGACATAAAAGATTATCCCTAATTGCATGTTTTTTGCGGATGATATAGTTCTGATTGAACAATCAAGGGAAGCATATAACTTTAAACTTGAGCTTTGGAGACAGACTTCAGAAACAAAGGGTTCTCGCTTAAGTAGGAGTAAGACAGAGTATATGCATTGCAATTTTAGCAAAAGGCAAGAGGAATATGAGTTTGGAAGTACAAATGGGAGAAAAGACCATACCACAAGTCTCTAAGTTTAAATATCTAGAATCAATAATACAAAATGACGGGAAAACTAATGACAATGTTACACACGGGATACAAGTAGGGTGGCTAAATAGGAAAAAGGCGCCAAGAGTTATTTGTGATCGCAAAGTACCTATCAAATGCAAAGGAAAGTTTTATCATACTACTATACATCTGACTATACTCTATGGTAGTAAGTGTCCTTAAAGGGACAACAAGAGAAGGTGGGAGTAGTAAAAATGAGAATGTTAAGATGGATGTGTGGCAACATAAGAAAGGACGTGGTACAAAATGGTTGTAAACAAGAAGATATTGGTATAGCACCAATAGAGGAAAAGGTGATAGAAAATTGGTTGTGGTTTGGACACATAAAGAAGGCCACTAGAGGCAGTGGTGAGGAGAGTTGATTGCATTTTTTTTTTAGTCCTGTAAAAAAAGGAAAGAGGGAAACCAAAAAGAACTTTGGGAAAAGTTGTTAAGAGGGACTTCATGATAAATAATGTCTCTGAAATTTTGGTTTTTAACCAGGCCAAATGACGTCATGTGACCTTTGTAGCCAACCTCACCTAGTGGCATAAGACTTTTGTTGTTGTTGTTTTGTTAATTGTAATCCTTACCAGACTTATTTAGGATACCAGAATTTTTCACTACTTATATCTTTAAATCCCATCCCAACTCTCTCTTTTGTGGTATAATGGATGCGGAGTATTGTATTTATGGCTTCATCCAAAGTACAAACTACCCACTACCCTCGCTATTGTCCCACCATGGTGGGTGGTGGCTTAAAATCTCTCACCATCATTTTTCCTCATATTTTCACCAAAGAACAACCAAAATTCTAGCCTTATTAACAAAGCCAATAATTCTAAAAGATACCTTGAAATCACCACCTCTTTAGCCTCATAACACTCATATGGTCAGACCAAAGCCTGTTAAAGTCTAACTTTGATTATAGCCTTCTATTTTCTTGGAAAGTGTAATTATTAATTACAGGAAACCCAAACTGATTGCCACAAAGCGGAAAAAGATATATGTGGAAAATTATTGCAAATAATGATAGGCCACCAACCTGTGTCTTATTCCAGAATCAATTCCCCAGACACGGATATGGTTGGGAATGTCAACAAGGCCAACAATCTCTGCAGGCTGCATCAATAACAAGCAGTACTATGATATTGTGTCAAAAGAATAAGAAAATAATGTTTTTGATAGCTTGTAATGATGCACACCTGGCAAATCATAGCAAGAAGTTTGTTGGCTTCACCACATGCTGAAGCCATCTGGTCCATGACACCGCATGGTGCTCCTACAATGTGGTTTTCCACCTGATGAAAATTGTAAGAGAATGATTGAAATTACATCAAGCGGACAATGCATGCTAGAGATAAAATATACAATCATGCGAAATCAATATTGATCAGAGTACTGCATAAAGCTCAACCTTCTGGCAGAGTAAGGCCAGATCCCTTGGGCTGATATTTAATCCTGAGTTACAAAGATAGAAATTAATTAATCAATGGACAAAAATTGAACCTATTTAAGTATTCAGTAAAGATCAAAACAGAATCAAGATCAGAAAAAATATAAGTTTTTCTTTTTGATATAATAGAAGTTCAAAGAGACCTCCTTTGTGAAACAACTTGATCCAGCAGAAGAATAATTTTACTCCATGAGAAACAATAAAATGTCCAAAAACAATGGAAGAGTTTAGATTATAGTTGTCGAAAAATGAACATTAAGACGAAGCATGATTACCATGAGCAGCTGCAATAGCATACATACTAGCAACCTCCACAGATGCAGAAGATGATACGCCTTTCCCTTCTGGGACTGCAGATGAAACCTACATATTTGTTTACAATGTCTACATCTTAGAATAAAAAAATATGGAGATAGACAAAGTGGCACAATTATAGGCAACGACTAATGTTTCAACATGGCACTAAAAGAAGCATGATACTTCCATCAAGAAATGAGTTGAAAGTGAAACTCATTGGCAATTATGTAATCAACTCTCGAGCAAAATTCTCAAAGCATTCAGTACGATATTTTGTTTTGTTTGCTAAAATGAAGTATTAGTAACATAGGCAGAGAACAGGAGGTACCAGCATGCTGATACTATCTTCAAATTGAACACCCAATTCAGTCATTAAGACCAAAATTGCCCCTGCAACATATGCTGCCCACCTGTGATAGTTAATCATATTAGTATAATAGAATGCTATACATGCCTTAATCATATAAAATCATGCACAAGTGCTACCCACCTTTGGGAAGGATCTTGAGCAAAGTATTTCTTTGCTTTCTCATATGAGATTGGCTTGTCTTCATCCATAAAATCAGACAAATCCATGTCAAACGTTGGGCCACGATTGCTCAATTCTGAGCCATATGATACCTGACATGATCCAGATTTGTTGAAAACACAGTGACAAAGTCAATATTATCACTAAAACTGCAAGGACAGGAAGATATCCAGATAATGTATGTAATTTTATCATCAACATTATTCACTTCTCTTGCTTCATTGTTACACGAACTCCAATCAATAGTTATCAATGTTAACTGATAGTATATAGAAATTTCACATGTTCTCCAACATACAATTTGCAAGACAGCAGTTGGATTTCCCCCTTTGTCATTCTGCCGAGCCTCGGCATGTTTCCACAGCCTATGTTTACTTGGATGGATTCTTTGCAAAGCAACATGGCAGGCTTCTTTAATTGGCATCTACAGAAGAGTGAAAAGAAAGATAAGAAAAAGGCCATAGGGAGTAGTTGTTTAAAAACTTCATGAATAACTTTGTGCTCTGTAACAATTTCAGCCTAAACCAATTGAATAGAAACATATGTCAATGTTAAGCAGTGTACATCTCTGTTATTTTTAGCAATATAAAACTTACAAGCCTCCATCTAATAACTTAGACTTTTAACATAGTTGGAACCTAACATATATAATAAGAGTAGAAGTGCATTTAGTAAACGGCAGTAGAGGTATATACAAATAATAATTACTATCAACTGCCACTACTATCTCAAAAAATTAGCATGGGTGCACTTTCAAATGTGAAAAACTACAAAACATCCATTTTAGTAAGAACGTACAAGAATGCTGCTCACTTTAGACAATTATCAATCAATGTATATGTTCCCCTGGAAATGTTGCTTACTAGTGCCAGTGCTCAGCAAGGTCATTATTGTATTTGATATATTTTTTTTTTTATTCTGTTATTCTATTTGATATATACAGACTTCTCATCAAGTTTGGTGTCAACAATACAAAAATGAAAATAGTTGTTGTTTTGAGTCTGATGGGATAAGATACCTCTAACAATAACATACATGCACACATGCGCTCATGCGCACACACATATAAAACCCTTAAGTCTTGAAGTACTTTATCAAACTAACAACACCTGATCCCATTTTAATTTATTTTAAAGGAGTAGAAACACATCATATCCTTCTACTGCATGTATTAGTTGGATTCACTAAAACTAAAGTTTAGAGCATCAAGTCTATAATAATGTATAATCATAAATGTCAAAGTATGTGAAAAAGTTAACAGTTGAAACTATATGGATCAAATGCAATGAACAGCAAAACCCTTGGGATATAGATTCAACCTGCAGGACAAGACTTCCAGAATAGTCAGCAATACCACCCATAACGTCTAACCTTCCAGGAGCTCTCGTCACAAAAATTTCTTCCTGTCACATGAATAGAACAAAGTCAAAAGTGAAAGAACAAACAACAAAAGAATATGTATTTGAATTTAATAGAAACTGAAGTGTAGTGTCATAGTAATTTGGTTTCTTCAGTATTTATATCTTTAAAAGTATTGCTTGTATCCATTGAGAGCTCTTAGTCCAGAAGAAAGATTTTATAAATAAATGATTTTCACACAAAATGATTAAGACCTCCCAATTGAAGAGATTAGCCGCAGCCTTACGCTCCCGCCTTGTGTGCTTGTCCTGTAATTCAGATAGGTTCTGTAAGAATGCCACAGTATCTGGAAGTCCTTGAATATCTCCATGAAGAATGTCAAAGTTTTCAAAGTCCCTGAAGAAAGAATATAAGGAAACAAAAAAGAGGCAGTTATATGTCTGTTACTAGGAAACAACCAAGAAAATTATACCCCTGAAAAGTGAAGTGATACTCACTCACTAAACGCAGAGCTTCCATCATCCACAGGGGAACTGGGTGTTGTGTGGCCAAGTTGGTTTTCAGCAGTTGCATACCATTCTGGGATTGTAATATCTCGACCAGAGGCCCTTTGGAGTTGATACCCAAGAACTATGGCATCACGCAACCTTCTTGCCCCACTAAGCTAGATATTATTAAGTCAAAATTGAAATGAAAATCCAAATTTAATCACTTTTACTATATCTTCGTGAAACCGAAGTAACAAGAAGCTTGACAAAAATTAACAAAAACCAACACTTGCACTAACAGCATTCATAAGTCATTTACCTTATCTGATGCATAACTTTTTCCAAAAGCCGTCTCCTGCAGGATGTGGGCTGCCTCCTACATTTTCAAATGTTTTATGAAAAAAAACTATCACTTCTTTTGGAATGATTTAGACATGCTATCTTGATTCTTATACACTATTTCTTTAACATGAGTCCATCCCCTACTTCTATCATTTTCATTGGCCAGCCATTCCTTTATTCCACACCAATTCTTAAGATATAAAAATAACACAGCAAATAAAATTTTATGTAGTTACCGAAATAAATCCAGTTGCACAAAGTAATAGTTTTTGAAGAGTCGATTAATAAAAGAAAAAGAGGGTACCTCACCACCATTAATGCCTGCTTCATAGCAGGGTTTCAAACTTATTGCACGTTGAAGATAAGGTCTCCAGTGACCAGTCAGTAAATCCCTCCTAATCATTTCAACACCACCTTGATAATACTAAAAAAATAAGATAATTACTTGAAAGGCACTCAATACAAAAATAAAAATAAAAATAATAATAATAAATAAATAAATAAAAATAAAAATTGAAGACAAAAAACTAACAGAGAAAGTCAATAGAATACCTCAAGCATATTTCTCAAAAATGGTTCTTCATTGAAATAATCTCTACGTACAAAGACAAAAGGACACTTGTATGCCAAGGCCTCGCTGACAGTGCCATATCCAATTTTTCCTAAAATAAACAGCAATTATTATAACTATTTCATTTAATCCAGCTTTGCAAGTTGCAACTATTCAAGCTTCATACTGACCAAGCATACAGTCAGATGCTGCAATAATGTCCGGCGTATATGCATCTTTAGCAAGTTTTATAAAGTTAGGCGGAAGGTCCTGAGTCTCTGAAGCACCACAAACCTGGATCATAAAAGTAAGACATAACCAAATAATGCACAAGTACAATAAGCGAACATTTTAAATGAGACAATGATACATAGCAGAGTGGTTGAAGAAGTACCAGGCACAACCAGCCAGGCGGTAAGAATTCCTCCTTTAGCTTCAATTCTGATGGCTGGAGACAAGACATAACAGAGGCAGGCAGAAGTCAGATGATGGGAGTGACTCTGTTTAGAGTATTTAGTAGAGTTCCATGGCACAAAATCCAGAAAATTGTAAAATTTACAAGTATATGGTCAATAGATGATCAAAGAACAATAACAAATTAGTATTGACAATAACAAATCCTGTAAAATATCTTTATAGGAACTGTAGACTTTATTATGAATTTGTATATGACTACCAGAAATGATAATTAGAACAATACATGAATATATGCACTGCCGATTTTACAGAATATGAAGGACTAACACACAGTTATACCATGTACATTATTAACTACAAGAGCAAATAATCAGCACATGTATTATAGGTTATGACATACATAAGTGATAGAGTGATACATAATACTAATTATTATACATGTGCTTTAAATCAGTTATTCTAACAATTTTTTAGTAGAGTTAGTTCTCAACAAGCTATCAAAGCCTGTATGACCACATAGTCAGGAGTTTCATTTAAATGAAGTAGAATTTCAACACACAGTAAAATGGGCATGTGCATTGTCCTCCCTTTAAGCCCAAAGGGCTCTTATGTATGAGGAGTATGTTAGAGTTATAAAACCATTCATAGTCTTTCACATAACAAACTAAGCTTCGTAGGGGAGTTTGTTGACACAAATTATTAATGTGTGGGAAACAGTGCAAGTGAGTGAGTATGCATGGAGTTTATTTTATACGACACGGGCTGCTTAACTGATGTAGGGTGCAAAAGGATCAAGCAGACGGAGTCTTAAACACTTAAAAAAAATCATAATGTAAACAGTAGCCAGAATTGAACATAAATATAGCAACAGATTTATAATCATGAGATTTTAATTGAAACTTATATTATGGCAAAATGATGATGGTAAGAGAAGATAATTGTGGAAAAACTGGAAGAATAACAATGGAAATGAGCACAGCACACAGTTTTGCCTTAGATACTTAAGATGAGATAATAAAAGCATTCACTCAACCAAAATATATCATTGCAGAATTGCAGCATTCCACAATTCAAGTACAAGAACAATACAATAACAAGAAAGTGCAAAGAGACAGAGAGTGCAAGCATTTGTTACAAGCCATCCCAAAAAAATACCCAAAAAAATAACCTATCAAGGTTTGTTCCTTAAAAGAGGAGATCTAGGCAATCACCTGCCCTCCAAAGTTGAGAATAACTAGCTTCACATCATCAGTTACCCCAAGTTCCTTCCTCACCTTCAACAAGGAAAATCACAAGTTCGGATTAGGAGCTAAATCATCCTATCAAATAGATCCACAGAGGTTTGGAAGGTAGTACCTCTTTTGCAGATTTATGCAACCTCCTCACTACCAGAGGGACGTCAATAATATCACGAAAAGCAGGCACTGCAAATATCAGAGATGCCAAATTCTAGTTAATCATTCCCATCACCAGATTTAGGTGGGTATTCAAATAATGTTAGGTTATTGTCATGAAATTATATAAAAATTTACATACTTGGGCAATATCCCGGGAGGCGGATAAGGAACTCGCAATGGGAATAGTCCTCAGCTATCTGCATCAGTGTATATGCAACTACACTTATTTATCATGTTTCAAGCACAAAGCATAGCAAGTGGAAAAATACAAAACTAAGAGCATAAGTTCCAATTTAAAAGTTTTACTTCCATTCAGCCTATTGTTATGCTTCATAATTATTGTTAGAAACAGACTAGGCCGTATTCCTAGCCAATGTGGGGCATTGTAACAATTATCACATTAGCTTTACAAACTAAGAGCATAGATGACATCCAAATATTCTGATTAATTTCAGGTTTGTTTGAAAATTTCAAATTTTGATCAAGGCAAAGTAGAAAATAATTTAAACAATAAATTGTAAGATATATTTACTAATTACTAATACATTTAAGAAATGTGGAGGAAATGCACAAAGAAAGCATCAATTTATTTGTGAAGTCTATCATGTTCTTCTTTAACCTTGATAGCAAAGAAATATTAAAAATTAAGCAAAATACAGATATATGTCACAAGTTTTGCTGAGCATGAAAATTCCAAAATCTTGGCCAAAGCAGACAATCAGCAACTTCTAACATGTCTCTCAAGTAACAAACATATGGGATAAGATAACTTCCTATATAAAGAAGATTGTTGTCACCTGCCAAACTATTGAACGATAATGAAGTCCAGCAGCCATGACATACTCTGCATAGATGAAGTCCCAACTGAAATCACAAAGATATGGAATAAGGGTAAATATGGGTTTGAACAAAAACAATCACTCTTGGACATCGGTTAATATCCAAAGATTTTATTACTAAAATACAGACTAGTTTAGGCATTGAACTAGAAAGTATAGTATATTCATATCCCCATAAGCAACTTAAATTGGATACCTGGCATGCATTTGCAAGAATTAAATGATGAAAAGACCTTAAACTGAGATGAAAGGATACATAAAATTCATTAAACTAATTTTGTTTGCTAAATTATCACAATGGCATCTTTGGCCAACAGCACATATACTTCCTACTATAATGGTTTTCCCTTAACCAATTACTGTAAGTAACAAAAAAAAAATAGCATTAAGAAGGGAAAATAGCAGTCTACATAAGTTACCTGAAATTGGTCACACAAACAGAGCGAATATCAGCATCTGCTGCTGCTCGACATGCAACTGGGACAACATCAGAGACCTGTTTTCTCATATTAGCATTGCAAGAATCCACCAAGTATAATATATATAGGTTTTTTACTTGTTATTTTGTGAACAAAAATCATTTTCTTTGAAAAACACTAAAGATATTTTAAGTTTTTGGATAAGCTTTTGAAAAGAAAAAAAAAAAAACGTAGAATCTGAAAATAATCAGATTTCAGATTTCTTTTGAGAAGATGATAGGAATAGCTTTTTGAAATAATCACTTGTATAGACAAGAGACAAAGTAGTGAGAAAGAAAGAGAAACTTTTTCAGACAAAAATATTCTTATTGAATTTTAAAATTACAAGTCCTATTCATATATGGTTTTTGAGAGGTGCTTAGTGTCTTTTATCGTAATTTTTTTAAGAAAAAAGTACTTTCATACTGACAAATCCAAACAACCTAAAAATTACTTTTCAAGGTATAAGTGCTTTTTTTATAATTATAATCAAATGCAAAATTACTTCAATGTTACATAAAATCTCTAAAAAAATAATCAATTTTTTACACATCCATATAACCACCTTTTTCAAAAGCCCAAACAAATGTGTTAAATTTGTTCTAAGCAGAAATCAAATTCATAATATTGTTTTGTGTCTGGTTGTCAGCTCTTGCTCATTAGTAAGAATAGTTTCCCTCGAATTCCACTTTTATAAGTCCAAACCTTATGAATTACTCATCAGTTTCTCTTTTAACTTTTGTTTCCAATAAAAAAGGGAAGAACATTTTATGTACCACTAAGTCAGCTTTGACAGAGTTCAGCCACTCAGTTTCTTGAGCCAAGATTTGAGCACGGGGCTTCACAGCTGTTTCAGAATACTAACATAACCACAAACAAAGCAAGAGATAAGCAACAGAAAGAAACAACATTAAAGCGTCTACATCAAAGCACTACAACTGTAAATAATCCAAAAAGGCAATGGCGTTGCCATACCTTTGCCAAAGATGCAAGGCGATCAACAGTCAAAGCATCCTGCTGAACAGCTCCACAGTCCAAAAGCACCTATTTTACACAAACGGATAAACAAACATGAGCTTTAAAAGCGGTCACTTTAAAGCATTGTATTCATACAAACACTGAAGCGAAGCACCGAGAGTACAAATTCTAGCTAAAATATCGTCGCAATCCCAATTATGATTATGATTGAGACCATGACGCGGTTAAAAGCAAATCCACTGAACATGTAACAAGCCTTAATCACCAGGACTAGTTCCAACATTATTTTCTTTATTGCACAGAACTAAAGCTACCCTTTTTCACCAAATTCATTAGGCTTTTCACAAGCTACAACGATAGGCTACGATCCACAGGTTATATATATGCATTTAGCTATTATTTCTTCCTTAAGAATCATATCAATTATTGACTGGATTTTGAACACTACTACCCCCTTTAGATAGCATTAGAAAGAGACTTTAAAGGTAAAAGGGTATGAAATAAAAATGAAACAAAATAAAATAATATAAACATAATATCCTATAATAAAACAAACTCACCCTGCGAATGAATAAGCGAGGAGACTGTATTTCAGAGGTGAAAACGAAATCAGGAGCACCAGTGACCACATGCACATCATGCCCCGCAAGAATCAAATGCCGCACCACCTACGCATTCATTCCAAATCAAAATTCACATCACATAACAAAACCAAAAAAATCCCCACAAAACAGACACACTTAGAAAAATTCAAACTTTTTTTTTATCAGATGATCAAGGCCAAAACTGAAAACCCAGAAACAAAATTCAATTTTTAAAAAGAATGAGATATCAAACACCCCATTTGGCCAAAAATGACACGAAAACGAAAAAGGATGTGACTTGAGACAGAGAGAGAGAGAGAGAGAGAGACCTCAGTGACTCGAGTGGCATGGCCAAAACCATGACCAGTGACGTAATACGCAAAGACGAGGTGCTTTGTGGAAGCGGAGACTCCATCACTGTCTTGCTCGATCCTCATTTTGCACTGGATCAACTTCTACCAAAGTCTGCAGCACAAGAATGATATTGTAATGTTGATTGTTTCGGATGATAAATTTATGTATTTATCTGTTGTCCATGGCTGAAGAATGGAAGGCTTAATTATTTAATTAAGTAACTCCTATTATACATCAAAATGCACTTTATTTTCAAGCAAAAAAGAAAATGCACTTTATTTTTATCCTTTAAAAAAAATTACATGTGTGATGTTTTATTTTCACTCTTAAAAAAAATAATCTTTTTTATCAACAACTCATATTATTTATTTTATCTTTACTCACTTTATTCTTTCATTAAAAAAAAAACTTCATATATTTAATCCTTACATAGAAAGGGCTATGGAATCATAATTTTACTTTTACACTAACTAACATGTCATAATCATTGAACTCTAATTCTTATATATGAGTTCAATGATAATGTTTATGCACTAAGACACTATCAACAAATTAAAAATCACAATAGATATGACTTTGAATGTAGTTATTATAAAAGTCAACAAATTTATCATATATAGTGATTTATAATTGAATGATAGTGTAAACTTATCATACATGATGCATAACTTATTTTCTTTTCTTATAAAGTTTAATAATCATGCACTAACCATAAATATGTCATTTTTTTATTTTGGTGTTTAATCAGAAAAAAAAATAACTTTATATATACCAAATTGGCACAAAATTAGTCTAATTTAATAAATAATTTTGAATTTAAGACTTAATTATATAATTGTATTAAATATTTGAATCCTACCTCGCTCAAACAGAATTATCTACTATTATCCATGGTCTCTTAAAAAAATTATTATCACCTCATTGTATAATAAGGATTAATTCGTAAATTTATTTTATATAGAAATTGAAAGGTAATTTTTTTCTACCAAAGAAACGACAAAAAAAAAAGTCAACTTACACCAAGATTATAATTCAATCTTGTTTTTTATTTATTGTTATTAAATATAGAGAGAGAGAGTTCTAATCCTAGTTCCTACATGGACAAACAATGAAGATGAGAAGTACCTATCAAAAAGAAAATGAAGATGATAAGTTGATGATGATGATGATGCTGTTGAAGAGGATAGGGATAGGGATACGTGAGGAGAAAGAGAGAGAGTTCAGTTGCGTCCAAAATTTGTTCAAATGGGAGGATATATATGCCCATTTGGCAATTAGTTTGTTAGGTGTTTGTTTCATTCATAATAGTTGTTTGAAGTTGGAATTTGGATGTAAAGTGTTTGTTGAGTTTTTGGTGTTGAGAACAGTGCCGAGGGATCAGGAATATCCTTGATTTTTTTATTTTATTTTTTGATACGATGATGCCCAATTTTGTCATTGACAACAACTTAATTGCCATTTTGTGGGGGAGCAATGCCACCAGCAAAGATGATTCGCTGGAGAGAAATTACTTTGCGAAAATTCTGTTTTTATGCTAGATGTTATGAGACATTAACAATAAATGTATTTTTTTTTATTTTGTATTGAATTCTATGTTTATTATTAATTAATAATTTAATTTAATCAATTTAAATGAATGTGATTTTTGTTACAATTTGTACTCCTATCTGTAATCATCATTCAGTTAGATATCGACTATCGTGGAAGACCATTGCTTAAATCTAAAGCACGTGAACTTAAAGTTGTCCATCCAATAAACCTTTTAAAGTAGTTGATTGGAGTATTATTAAATTGTGAGGTATATAATAATTGTACATTAATGTATATATTCTCTTAATATTATTATTTGCATAAATTTCATTAATTGACAGATTCATAACTTCGATTATTAATAATATAATAGTACATCGTTATCTTTTTAATCAGTTATACATCATTATTTTGATCAGAGTTATACATCGTTATCTGATATGTATTAGTTAAAAAGCTGTTATAATGTTTAAAAAATTTATGTTTACCTTTATTTAATCCAGTTTTTTTTTATATAAAAACAAGCTGATAGTAGGAAACCATGAGACTAATTTCTGAAGTGTCTGAAGTGAGTTTTATCGCTCAACAAAGTCTTTTTTATACACATAGCTAGAAAATCAAATCACTGTCAATGTTGTCACCGAAGTGAGTTCTATCTCTCCCAACAAAGTCCTTTCCATATGCTCAATTAAAAGCATACTTAATCATCTTTTTCAATTTCAATATAATTATACTTAATATGGTATCAAATTTTTTAATAAATTTATTTATGCACATATATTTTTAAAAAATACTAAATACAAATTTAAAAAAATGTATAATTTCATGATAAAAAAAATACATATCAAAATTAAAAAATGTATAATTTAAACGAACTCGTGCATCACACAGGTTTAAAATAGTTCTCATGGAGCAGGTATTTATCCTATCCATTGTGATTTTTTTGTAAATATCAATAGGGTCTTAATAGAGTTGTCATCCCTACATGTGACTCAATGAAAGTGAAAATAACTAATAAAAATTGTCTCATTCAAGAATAACTCCTGAAATCACCATCATTAAATAATATGTCCTAAAAATGTCCCCATTTAAGGACAATGATTCAAATTTATAGTATTAAAATAGGGAATAGGTGTTAAGAAACTTTCTTATTATTTAAAAATATTTTAAGAATTCAATTAAATTACAATAACAGTGTAAAGGTATTTATTTTACATTATCTTCCAATTATAAAAAAATTGTTATATATTAGTACCTTCCAACATTATCTTATCTTCATCTTCGTTCCACTATCACTGTAAGAACTAGATACAAATCACCATGAGTAAAATATCACTTCTCTTCCACCAAAATTAACCTAGTAGAAAATGCATCCATTTTCCATAGATACCAACCTAGCTTTCAATGGTACCCTTACCATAACTTTCATATAGCCTATTTCCTATAGCCATATAAACAACAACTATTGTCATTAACCTTTCATATCGTGTTTTCCATCATTGTTATGTTTCTCGATCTCACATCATCACACCACCACCAACCACCATACGAAGATATTATGAGTCACAAATCTACACAATGAAAACACATTCATGTGTGTGTTTAAGTTATTTTTCATTTTTGATTAAAAATTTTAATAACTTTTTAATTAGTTGATTAATTTTAAATAAAATATTAGTTTAGTTAATTTTAGCAATTGATTTTTGTTTGTTTTAAATAAATCAACATAAATGAACATACTCATACAAAATAAGACAACATAACATGAAACAATATAAAATACAAAATAATGAAGATGAAATATTACAAAGTAAGTGACCATACTCCTATAAATTAATTGAACATAACATGAAATAATACAAAATATAAAATAGTGAAGATGAACATGAGATACAAAATAAAATCCAAAACATCACTGATACGTCTTCCTCCATATCCTCTTCCTCTGATATGTATGTCCCGTTATAGTGCTTAATTGTGCGAATCTTAATGCATCCTGCGTGTAGGTATAAGCATCAGTGCCCTTAATTACCATTCTTAGATCAAGCATGGTCTAAAGATCCTAAGTCATCATGACAAATAATGTCTACCAAAAAGAAATATAAATAAGTACTATGATGGTTTAATTGATATTCAATACATAGGGGAGGAAGATATGAATACTTACTAAACAATCATGAGAATCACTCGAGGAAGACTTTGTCTAGCTGCCTCTAAGGTGTTGCACAGGTGCTTTTGGAAGGCCTTGCAAATGTTCTCCCTTTGTTGGGTGAATGGTATATGAATGAGAAACATGATGGAACCACTCCAAGTATTCATCCGTACAGGTTTACAAAGAACCTTGAGGCACAATTGCTCATCTACCATCAATGTTAATAATGTGGGTGACTCATTTAGCAAACCACTGTTGATAAGAAGACTAGATCTCCTAGTTTTCTATTTAGTTTTGGTTTTAATTTCTAAATATGTCAAACATGCAAAGATGTGGCATTGTATTGATTGTTTTAGACTTAGGCTTATGAGTGATTGATTTTAAATATTAGTCTTGCCTAAAGTCTTAACCAAAAATCTAAGAAAGTAAATTGATTGATTCTTTTTGATAAACCCACTATAGTAATCGATTACATCATTGATGTAATAGATTACCACGTTTTCCTTTCATCTGGGAAAAGCTAAAATTCTAAGCGTAATCGATTACACCTCGGGATAATCAATTACACCTCGGGATAATCGATTACACAAGGCATTTTAGACTTTGAGTCTTGTTTCTGAAAGAATTCACATTGTTTCTGTTTTAATTGATTACAACACGGTTTAATCGATTACTATAGATTCAAAAAGTTGTTTCAGAATGAAGAAAACTCGGTTTAATCGATTACATGAATATGTAACAGATTAAAATGAACCCAAATCACTTTAAGATATCATCAAAGTTGAAAGATCTATTCACCCCCCTCCTCTAGATCTGCTGCTTTGATCCTACAACCACTTATCACATACCTAGATGGTGGGATAATGGTTAAGCGGTGAGCGAAGGATCCCTTGCTCGAGGCCAAATTGTTGTAGCACCTTTTTTGGTAGATAGGGGCATAACAAGGAGCTAGATTTAAGGAAATCGAAGATGACATGGAAAGGTTTCTCTTATTTGTGCTCCTCATATGGCATCCAAATGAAATCCTTTAGTCACAACTGATCTAGGGCTAACCTTTTCAGGAATGCATGGACGAAGCCCTTATAAGCTTTCATCTACAAAACAAAATACTTAAAAGCCAATGAAAGTAAAAAAAAAAAAAGCGATACCTATAATAAAATCATGTATTCTCTAATCTGCTTCATATGATGCAGGCTAGCCACCCTAAGCTAATCGTACAAGAAAGTCAACGTAGAGACACCCCATGCGTACTGTAAGGCAAAAATCACAAGAAGAGGGGTTGAATTGTGATTTATAAAATTTTTGCAAACTTTTTGCAAAGAACTATCATTTGTAGCAACTTTTAAAAATAGAGTTTTAATAAAAGACTATAACAGACGATGTTTGACAAAGATAACAGACAAAACCTTTTTCAAAAATACTAAATCACAAAACAAGGTTAGTTCAAGCAGTTAAGAGATAAAGAGCAGAGAAAAGAACACAGAGGATTATATTGGTTTGTCTCACCATAAGACTAAGTCCTGTTCTTGGCAACCCACCAAGTTCCACTAACTTTCACAAAGTTACAAGTATTGTTCACTGCAACTTCTGGCTCACCCAAGTAGTTTTACACTAGCCTTTCTAAGCTAAAAACCCAAGTATTTTTTCTTACCAAGCCACTTCTGGCTCTACAACAAATCAGAAGATTTGTTGAAGGTTGAGGCACACAGACTTTAGGTAGCGTCTAACAGACGGATATACAAGTTAAGAACAAAGTCTTTTTCTCTCCGAATACTCAAGGTGTTTTGAGAGCTTTTACAATTTAGAGAATTTTACAAGAGAAAGTGAAAGCTTGAAGGAATGCTTGCAAGATTTGAATAAGTCTCGTAACTTCAGCACTTCAAATCTTTCACTATATATAGACTTGTTGAGGAAGTAACTGTTGTCTCTAAACGACCTTCCTGTATGCGTCTGATCAGCGTCTGAATGAGGGTGTCCGTTGGAACATTAAATGTGAGCATTAAATGCTTCTCACCAACTAGTCACTCTGAGCTGATAAATCACTCTGCTTATCTTTCTTGAAGGGCACTCCATATCCTTCTACTGCAGTGGTCACATCACTTGCTCAGACAAGTACTCATTGCTAACTGTAGCCCATCTTTTGAGGCAAAGGGAAAACTTAGATACTTTGACTCTTCTTTCTGTTCTCATTGTGCACTTCGACAGATCCTAATAATGATGTTCTACGACCTTTTATATGCTTTTCAGACTCAGCGTCTGTCTGCGTATCATATGTATCTTACAGACACAGATACAACTCTTTCATCTATTGGCATTTTAAGACGCAATCTTTTTAGCTTAATATTTATTTGCATTAAATCAAAATTATTGAGGGTCTTGATTCGTCTTATGACTCAATACATACTTTCTACATCTACGAAGGTCATGGAAAAGAACTAAGTAGCAAATGAGATTGCTTAGCAAAGATCGTGGAAGCAACCAAATGTAAGAGATAATTGTAAAGATGACTTAGTCAGCCTTTACGCATGAATGATATATGCCCTTCAACCGCTCAAGTGACATGCATGCTTCTATGTTGGTCTCAACAAGTTCCTAGTCATACCTGACCTTGAGCTCGTGCATCAATATTTCAATCACCTTATCACAGTTGACAATGGTGGTTACATAGCTTCTTAATAATAGGTAGGTGTAAGAGAAATGACACATCATATAGAGTGATGGCCATCTCCCCTATGGGAAGGAGTTGGTGTTATTGTGCCACTACTTAATAATTAAAGCATATAGCATGAACTTGTTTGTTGTGTTATAACATGCTTGTATAAGAGAGGTTAGTCCTGAGTCCTTCACTAATGTCCTTAATTATAGGTGCTAAGGCAGAGGAAAGATCTCACCTTAATGTCTGACCAACTTCAACTCCACGAAGGCCAGTCCTTCTAAAAAATATGGGGTAATATAGTTCGCATAAGACCTTAACACAAACTTGTCCACGGGAGCTCCTAGATATGGCCCTAGCAACCTACAACTCAAAAACAAGTACCTAGAGCTTAGTAGGCTCAAGAGCAACAACTGGCTCCTATGATGCGTAAGTAAGCACTGTAGCCTCTGACTCCAACTCCCATTTCACTTTTGTCGCTTTTTCTCTTGTTGCACTTTCTCTGCAAGCAAAAGTAGTGGATGGTGTTCACGCATCTTTAGATGTACCTGTAACATCATTGTCTCTACTAGAATGTCTTCCGGAGAACTTCCCGATCATTTATGACCACCTAATAGCCTACATACATGCATGTGAATACCCAATTTCGTCAGGGCAAACACAAATAAATAAATAATCATTTAATTTTGCTTTGACACAATGAAATTCAAAATCTAATCTTGTTTATTTTCCATTCCCAATTTGCAACTCAATTACAAAAGCAAAAAATGCAAAAAAAAATACAAAATGCAAAACATTTCAATATTGAAAAAAAAAATGGAGAAAGTTCTTGGGTTCATGGAAAAAAAGGATGAAGGTTCATGCTAATTTTAGTTTGCTTCTAAGCCTTTTTTTTCCTATGTTCCCCTACACTACACCTTGTTGGAACCAAACCAATCAGCTTTGTTTCCACAATGGCACCACACACCTTACTCTTCTAATACTCCTCCTACACCAATTTCAAAGAGTGAGAGACCATACGAATTTGGTTTGTTGCTTGCTTCATACCTCATTTTAGCACCACTACATAACATACAATAGAACCTAGGCACACATAGATCACCCTTCATTGATTTTTCTTCACAAATCATTCTCTTCACTCTCACATTCTTCATTTTGTTTCCCTTCACACCTAGGAACATCAATCTCACTCTCAGACCTTTCTCTCTATCTCACATATAACACTTAAGCCTTCACACTAACACAACACCACTCTCTTAACCATAAAAGGTTTAAAAAAACATGCACAAAAAACTTAACCACACAGTTCCAATCACAGTGTAAAAAACTTAGTAGAATTGCTCTTGGTCTTGGGTGGGAAAAAATTTCATATGTGGACACCTGTGTGCTTCAATAGATTTAATTTAGTTGTAGGCAAGACAATGTTCTTGCTCTGTTGTCCTCATACCCTAATAAAACCCTATCATCACAACAAAATTAATGCAAGAAATTCATTTCTACATGACACATTGAATATATCCTAGAGGCTGCCATTAATGTCTATCTATATGGAACAACAATACATTCACACAAGTAGTACTCAACACTACAACGAAAATAGAATAGCAAAGAATTAAAAGGTAAAGTTGAAAAACAACCCAATTTGCATTTTGTGGCAACAATCAGTAACAGAACATAAAGTTCCACTAACATGAACAAAAACGAAATTAAGAAACAATAGAGGTTACAAACCAATAGTTGCAATCATTTCCCCTTATGTCTTATGCGGCCTATCTGTTTTTGTAACTCGCGACGCCTCTCTTAGTCCCCTTAGGTCGCATTCTTGCTACAAGGAATATTCCAAAATGCAAATGGGTTTTCTCAAAAGTTAGAATTTGTGTAGAAGGTACCCGAGAGGATGAAAAAGCACAAGCACAGATGAAGATTAGGGTGAAATAGATTAGGATTCAAACTTAGTTTACCGGTGAAGGAGATTATGGTTTATACTTGGTTTACAGTTAAAAGAGGTGAATGAGATTAGGGAATTTTTGATTGATTGATAGGAGATTAGGGAATTTGACTTCACTTCTTATGTTTAATGTTTAATAAGATTTTTAATTTAAAATAGTTATTATTTTAAAAATAATATTTTAATTAATCAAGGACTAATTTGAAAATAACAAAAGTTTTTATTAATTAATGAGAAAAAAATTATATGTGATTTGATTGGTTAAAAAAGCAACAATATCAAAACCTCCAAAAGAATTAGGGGTACCATAGAAACTCTCAAAATCAAATTATTTAAAGATAGTTGTCGAGGTGAAAAAGGAGGTTGATTGGATGTGACATTTTTTTAACCTTTCAAAATTTTGTGGATAGAAGTTCTGACAACAACAACTTGGGGTACTCAAATTTCTCCCTTGGATAATTTCAATTAATAATAATAATAATAATGACAGCAACAACAACAACAATAACAAAATCTTTATTAGAGGAAAGATTAATTGGATGTGACATCTTAATCATGAGGTTTTGGGGCACAAATGACGACTTGATGTTTTAAATTTTTTCTCTAAATTGGCACTATTAAATCAAATTAATTTGCTACCAAAATAAAAATTTCATAAATTAAAAAACATAAAAATTAATAACAAAATTAAAAAACATCAACATACAAATATTTTCTAAAAAAGAACTACGTAACTCTTATTCTCCATTGCACCTAGAGATACATAGGAGCAAAGACCACTCATGTAGAGCTAAAAAAGATTAAAAAAATATTAACTTTTCTTTTTTTTTCATAACAATAATAATAAAGTTTAACCTTCATGAAAAATAAATAAAATAAATCTTTGCCATAGTTTTTTTAATTAGTTGTGGGTGAGATAAATATTTTAAAAGTTATAAATATTTTGCTTAATTAATTAGAGGTAACTGTCTTAGGACGGACATCGTCGGGTGCTAATAGCTTTCCTACATGTAATTGACTTCCGAACCTGTTTTTGGTTTGAAAGATCATTTTAAGGGTTTTCCAATGTTCTCCCTAAAATAAATATTGGTTGCGACTCCTCTGATTTTCATATATTTTTCGTTATCTCACCGCGACCTTGGTTGCGACAATGCAATACTAAAAAGAAATGAAAGTTCAATAATAATTAATAAAATTTTAATAAAATAATAATAATTAAAAAAAATCTTTGATACACAAAATATTTTCGTTGTGTATTTCAGTTTGATACACAATGGAAAACATATTTCTATTACATCTATTAGTACAAAAAACAAAACTGAAATGAAAATGGGGATGAAGCTTACCTGTAATGGAGCTTAAGAATGAAAATGTGAGCAAGGGAGAAGGCCAAGTACGAAATGTGAGCAAGGAAGAAAGAAAAAGATAAAGGGGACATTTTGTAGAAAAGAAGTTTTTTTTATGCTTAGAAGAAATCATGATTTCTGGGAATGGTAATTATATGAATAAAATCTGTTTGGTTGGTCATAAATATTCTTGAGAATATTTATATAAGTTTCCTGGCAATCAAAGAGTTACGTGGTATTTTTACCAGTTACTTTAATTATTTACCACATTAAATAATCTAAATCATTCCCAATTTTTGTGGAAACCTAGCTAAAAAAATTCCCAAAAAAATTCTTTCCCGAAAATGTTATTTTTTAAAATAGATACCAAACATAAGAAACCAAGATTCCCAATTTAAGATTCTCAGGAAACTAAAAACTTTTTCCTACCAAACATCCGCAAAGGGGGTGTGATAAAAGATCAGGTGTTGACGAAGAAGGAGAGAGGGGAGGGTGACGAACTATGGAGGGTGGAAGGGTAAGGTGTGAGAGGATTTTTAAAAGGGAAGGTGTAGGGGTAATATAATCTTTTTAAAAATTAAAAGAAAAAAAATGGTGTGAACTTAAAGAAAAGGAGTTTGTAAATAACATGGGCCATGACAGACCCATAAACCTCAAGCTCATGACACGGAGGCTTGCAGGCCCACCATCATCCAACACTAAACCTACCTTGTTGCCATGGCCTTCATATAAACCTCTCTAATCGCCCACACGAGCTGTGTTAATTAGGGTTTGCTGCAGTTTGCAGTTTCGAAAGTAATGCTTCCTTCATACCTTTGTGTCTATCTCATGTTTCTGTTTAATTAAGGTTTCAATTTCAATCCAATGTACACCTCTCCTCTGTTCTGTGTTGCTTCTCTTAGATATGAATGCAGCACCCTATACCTAACTCTTTCAACCTTTTCACCATTTTTCGCTACCAACTTTGCTCAATGAATCTAGCGAATCTCTTTGGTGAGGTTGGTACAATTTTAAAAAAAAAAATTATTTGAGTCAATGTTTTTTAAGATTGTGAAAATTGGAGAATTTAAAGATGTAATTATTGAGTGGTAATTCAGGCAGCCTTCTTGCCACTGTTAAATAAATGGCATGAAAGGTGTTTAACCGCTCGTAAATCAAATGCTTTTGCTCTTCAGATTTGCTGAGATTTTTCTCTGAAGCTGGTCTAGTAAGCTCAAGCACATTTTATTTTTGAAAAGAATATATATCTTCGTTAAATACTTATCTTCTTGTTATTTATCACTGTGTTTTAATATTTATTTATTTTTGGAATTGAGAAACATCTATTCAAAATTCGTATTATAATAATCCATTGCAAGCATCAAATTATTGGTCGTACGAATTGACATTGAATTATAATCCTTCGTTACGAAATTTGTGTTGTTTAGTGTGTAGCTCTTGAGTTGCTTCCAGCGCTGAGAAGTGAGATTCTTGCTGCGTTTTCCCTTTGTTGGAACTTGGAAGCCTTAAGAAAAATAATTGACTCTAAATATTATTGTGACAAAAGTAATTCATTTTGAAAGGCTTATTATTAAAAAGTATTATTAAGAATTATTCCAGTTATTAGGTTCAATAGGTGAGTGAGTGTAACCTTTTCTTTTCAGGATCAATTTTTGAAATTTAAGGCTAATGGATTTGAGGCTGTGCGAAACCTTGGATAATATACTGCCTTAACTGTAGAAATATACGGTATTACGATTGGGATTGTTTGTGAAGGGTTGAACAAAGCATGAAATTTTGGATACAAAAAGATTATTTTGGAGCTGAATTTGGGTTAGGGTTGAAGTATAGTCGTGTCGACCTTAATTCAAGATTGAGAAAATTAAAAGCAATTGGTAATCCAAATCACAAACACGTAAAGGTAACCATGTGCTTCCTACCAAATGGAGTGAGGAATTTTATGACAACAAATGCTTCCAAAATTGAGTATTAATTAAAAAAAATGAAACCAACTCAAAAAGGGTCTTTTAACTTACATGTACATAGTTCTTTTTCTTAAAAAAAAAAAAAAAGAAAACAGCTTAAATATGCATATAACTAAAATAAAAAATGATTGTTTGGGTGTGTGTTGCCAATCCACATATTAAGATTTTAAGATTTTGTTTGGTAACACGTCTGAAGCTCACAGACATTTATCATATATAGTCAATTTTTTGTGAATTTTGCATATCAACGTTTGTGAGTTTTAGATGTGTTACCAAACACACTGTCGATCTATTTATTATAACATTTTTTAGTTTCTCATAATTCTCTTGCCTCTATAGGTAAGAGGTTAATCTCTCAAAATGCGGGTAGACCACAACCCCTCTCACAGTATTTAAGAAATGTCAATATCGTCAGTGGATTTTATTTTCTATTCTTTCAAATGATCAAAGCTTGCGTAAATTAACAGTCTTACTTAGGTGATTTTTAGGCAAAATTTTGTTTAATTAAATATGAAAATTTTGCATATCTAAGCTTCTATAGTTCTAACAAAAAAAAATACAATAAATTGAGTGTGTGAATAAGATGACACAAAACTATTTTAATCAAACCAATAATTTTGATTTTTAATCCTTGAAATGCATGTGATAAAATTCAGTAGATAAATCTTTACTACCTATAGTTATCTTATCAAATTCAAACTAGATAAATCTTATCAAATGCATGAGATCCTAGACTTAAAAAATACACACATTCGACATAATTCCCTTGTAAGTTATATTCTATAAATACATTATCCAATTTTAACATAGTGAAGTAATACAAATCAAATACTTTTACATCATTAATAATTAAAAACTAAATGTGTAAATAATTTATTAGTTAATCATTATATGACACTTTAGTAGAGGATCAAGTTGAGTTAGTGATCTGATTTAGCACAGGGTCTCTAGCCCTATTAATAGTCATGAAACACAAATACAAATGTTCTTCCAACTCATCTAATTGATCACTAAAATTACATTGGTTCTTCTTTAACAAGCGCACCACTTCACCATCGGCTTGAATTCTATCATCTTTCCTTTCAAGCCAAAACCTCACAGTTGTCTTCATATACTCCAACTCGTCATTTAGTCGAGCCACAAGTCGACTTGTTGTCTCCAAGTCCTTATTCACTATATAAGTTCCTTTCACGACTGCATCGAGTTGAGTCGTCAGTTTAGCTAACTTCCTTTCCGAAGCCAAATTCATGGAAGCCAATCCTGGCATAGCCACAATCAATGCAAAGCCATGAGTCACAACAATCACAACAAATGAAGCTATAATTACCACAAAAAGACAAGCCGAGCCACATTTTAACCTGGCAACTAATTGGAGCTTGGCTCGAGCCTTATCACGGCTCGACTCAAGCCTCTTTTGCAAGTCGGAGCATTGGCATTGGATAGCCCGAATCCGGCCCGGAGACGGGCTGGATGAGGCAATAGATTAGGGTTCATACTTGGTTTACCAGTGAAGGAGATTAGGGTTTAACTTAGTTTACCAGTAAAAGAGGTGAATGAGATTAGAGAATTTTTTATTGATTGATAGGAGATTAGGGAATTTGACTTTACTTTCTTATGTTTAATGTTTAATAAGATTTTTTAATTTAAAATAGTTATTATTTTAAAAATAATATTTTAATTAATCAAGGACTAATTTGAAAGTAACACAGTTTTTATTAATTAATGAGAAAAAAATGATGTGATTGGATTGGTTAAAAAAACAACAGTATCAAAACCTCCAAAACTATTGGGGGTACCATGAAAACTCTCAAAATCGAATTATTTAAAGATAGTTGTCGAGGTGAAAAAGGAGGTTGATTAGATGTGACATTTTTTTAACCTTTCAAAATTTAGTGGATAGAAGTTGTGACAACGACAACTTGGTATACTCAAAATTCTCCCTTGGATAATTTCAATTAATAATAATAATAATGATGACAACAATAACAAAATCTTTATTAGAGAAAAGATTAATTGGATGTGACATCTTAATCATGAGGTTTTGGGGGCACAAACTGTGACGACTTGATGTTTGAATTTTTTTCTCTAAATTGGCACTATTGAATCAAATTAATTTGCTACAAAAATAAAAATTTCATAAATTAAAAAACATAAAAATTAATAACAAAATTAAAAAACATCAACATACAAATATTTTCTACAAAAGAACTACGTAACTCTTATTCTTCATTGCACCTAGAGATACATAGGAGCAAAGACCACTCCTGTCGAGCTAAAAAAGATAAAAAAATATTAACTTTTTTTTATAAGAATAATAATAAAGTTTAATCTTCATGAAAAATAAATAAAATAAATCTTTGCCATAGTTTTTTTAATTAGTTGTGGGTGAGATAAATATTTTAACAGTTGTAAATATTTTGCTTAATTAATTAGAGGTAATCGTCTTAGGACGGACGTCGTCGGGTACTAATAGCTTCCCTACATGTAATTGACTTCCGAACGCCTTTTTGGTTTGAAAGATCATTTTAAGGGTTTTCCAATGTTCTTCCTAAAATAAATATTGGTGGTGACTCCTTTGATTTTCATATATTTTTTCATTATCTCACCACGACCCCGATTGTGACAATGCAATACTAAAGAGAAATGAAAGTTCAATAATAATTAATAGAATTTTAATAAAATAATAATAATTAAAAAATCTTTGATACACAAAATATTTTCGTTGTGTATTTCAGTTTGATACACAATGGAAACATATTTCTATTACATCTATTAGTACAAAAAACAAAACTGAAATGAAAATGGGGATGAAGCTTACTTGTAATGGAGCTTAAGAATGAAAATGTGAGCAAGGGAGAAGGCCAAGTACGAAATGTGAGCAAGGAAGAAAGAAAAAGATAAAGGGGACATTTGGTAGGAGAGAATTTTTTTTATGCCTAGAAGAAATCATGATTTCTGGGAATGATAAATCCAAGGTATGAATAAAATTTGTTTGGTTGGTCATAAATATTCTTGAGAATATTTTTATAAGTTTTCTGGCAATCAAAGAGTTACGTGGCATTTTTTCCAGTTACTTTAATTATTTATCACATTAAATAATCTAAAACATTCCTAATTTTTGTGGAAACCTAGCTAAAAAAATTTCCAAAAAAATTCTTTCCCAGAAATGCTATTTTTTAAAATAGATATGAATCATAAGAAACTAAGATTCCCAATTTAAGATTTCCAAGAAATTAAAAACTTCCTCCTACCAAATATCTGCAAAGGGGGTGCGATAAACGATGAGGTGTTGAGGAAGAAGGAGAGAGGGGAGGCAGACACACTATTGAGGGTGGAAGGATAAGGTGTGAGAGGATTTTTAAAAGGGGGTAATACAGTCTTTTTAAAAATTAGAAAAAGAAAATGGTGTGAACTTAAAGAAAAAGGAGTGTCTAAATAACATGGGCTATGACAAACCCATAAACCACAAGCCCATCATGACACGGTGGCTTGCAGGCCCACCATCATCCAACACTAAACCTACTTTGTTGCCTTGGCCTTTATATAAACCTCTCGAATCGCCCACACGAGCTGTGTTTAGTGTTTGTGTCTGTCTCATGTTTTTTTTTTATTAAGGTTTCAATCCAATCTACACCTCTCCTCTGTTCTGTGTTGCTTCTCTTAGAGATGAATGCAACACCATATACCTAACACTTTTCAACCTTTTTCACCAATTTTCGCTACCAAGTTTGCTCAATGAATCTAGTGAATCTCTTTGTTAAGGTTGATGCATTTTTTTTTAAAATAAAATAAAATTTGAGTCTCTGTTTTTTAAGATTGTGAAAATCGAACAATTTAAAGATGTAATTATTGAGTGGTAATTCAGACAGCCTTCTTGCCACTGTTAAATAGCATGAAAGGTGTTTAACTGCTCGTAAATCAAATTCTTTTGCTCTTCAGACTTGCTGAGATTTTCTCTGAAGCTTGTCTAGTAAGCTCAAGCACATTTTATTCATTTTAAAAAAAAAAAAAATATATCTTCTTTGAATAAAGGGTAAAATATGTTTTTGGTCCCTCATTTTTTCATGATTTCTGTTTTTAGTCCCTCATAATTTTTTTTTTCTGTTTTTAGTTCCTAAAAAATTGTTTCATTTTTGTTTTTAGTCCCTAACATTAATTTTATCTGTTAAGTGATGTCGTAGTGAGCAGAATTTACGCCTGAAAAATTTCTATCTAAGTTTCTAGTAGTTTTTAACTGCTGAAATTTTTTGGCAGACTAAAACCGTTAAAAATGTTAAAAAAAATAATAAAAAAAATTAAAACATCTAACACCAAATTTTCTGAAATTATAAGAAAATATTACAAAAGTAAACATTTTTTACAGCCAAAAAATTTGTAGCTATTAAAAGTCACTAGAAACTTAATCAGGAAATTTTCATATACACAATTTATGTCCGCTATGTCATCACTTAACGGTTGAAATTAACGTTAGGGACTAAAAACATAACAAAACAATTTATGAAGGACTAAAAACAAAACAGAACAATTTTTGAGGGACTAAAAACAGAGAAAAAATTTATGAGGGACTAAAAACAGAAATCATGGAAAAATGAGGGACCAAAAACATATTTTACCCTTGAATAAACGATCTTGCCGCTATTTATCACTGTATTTTACTAAAAAAAAATTTTAATTTGAGAAACATTTTATTCAAAATTTGTATTCGTATTATAATAATCCGTTGCAAGCATGGTATTTCTCCAGAAGAACAGTGATAATACGAAAAACTATTGTTTTATGAATTGATTTAAGTTATTCGTTTCCATAGGTGAGGCTGTGCGAATGGATTAGAGGCTGTGCGAATGGATTTGAGGCTGTGCGAAACCTTGGATAGTCTACAGCCTTAACTGTTGAATTATATGGTCGTGTCGACATTAATTCAAGACTGAGAATTCAAATCACAAACACATTGAGTATTTTATAAAGGTAAAAAAAAAAAAGAATTGGTAATTCAAATCACAAACACATAAAGGTAACCGATGTGCTTAACAAATTGAGTATTTTATAACTGAGTGAGGATTTTATAACAACAAATGCTTCCAAAATCATGAAACCAACTCAAAAAGAGTCTTTTACTTACATATAAATATGAAACCAAAAAAGCAAAAAACTTACATATACATAATTTTTTTCTTTTTAAAAAAAAAGACTTACATATGCATATAACTAAAGCAAATCGAAAATGATTTGATCTATTTATGATCAACATTTATAGTTTCTCATAATTCTCTTGCCTCTACAGGTAAGAATAGGTTAATCTCTCATTCAGAAAAAAAAAAAAAGTAGGTTAATCTCTCAAAATGCGAGTAGACTACAACCCCTTTCACAAGTACTGGTATACATAAATCTCGTGATTGTCCTCTCCCAATGGTATTTATGATCAATCTAATTACACATGCATAAATAAAAAGAAATGTCATTGCTGTTAGTGGTTTTAGTTTTTCTGTTCTTTCATATGATCAAAACTTGCGTAAATTAAGTGTCTTTGCTTATGTAATTGTAGCCAAAATTCTGTTTTATTGAATATGCAGATTTTGCATATTAAAACTTCTGTATTTCTAACAACACACACACACACACAAAATAATTGACTGTGTGAATCAGAGGGCACAAAACTATTTTAATGAAACCAATAATTTTGATTTGTAGTCCTTAGAATGAAACTTTGTTAAAATTTGATTGATAAATCTTTACTATTCATAATTTGTCTTATCCAACACAAATTAGATTAGTTGGGTATTGAACGTGTACAAGTGTTGAGATCCTAAACTTAAAAAATACACACACCAACATAATTCCTTGTAAGCTATTTTCTAAAAATACATTATCTAATTTTAACACAATTAAGTAATACAAATCAAATACTTTTACATCATCAATAATTGAAAACTAAATGTATAAATCATTTATTAGTTAATCATTATATACCATAGAGGATCAAGTTTAGTTAGTGATTTGGTTTAGGACAAGGTCTCTAGCCCTATTAATAGTCATAAAACACAAATACAAATGTTCTTCCAACTCATCCAATTGATCACTAAAATTACATTGGTTCTTTTTTAACAAGCGCACCACTTCACCATCAGCCTGAATTTTATCATCTTTTCTTTCAAGCCAAAACCTCACTGTTGTCTTCATATACTCCAATTCGTCATTTAGCCGAGCCACAAGTCGACTCGTTGTCTCCAAGTCCTTATTCATTATATAAGTTCCTTTCGCGGCTGCATCGAGTTGAGCTGTTAGTTTAGCTAACTTCCTTTCCGAAGCCAAATTCATGGAAGCCAATCCCGGCATAGCCACAATGAATGCAAAGCCATGAGTCACAACAATCACAACAAATGAAACTGTAATTACCACAAAAAGACAAGCTGAGCCACATTTTAACCTAGCAACTAATTGGAGCTTGGCTCGAGCCTTGTCACGGCTCGACTCAAGCCGCTTTGCCAAGTCAGAACATTGGCATTGGATAGTCCGAACCCGGCCCGAAGACGGACCAGAAGCGGCAAACGGGTTCAAGAAGTTGGAAAATTCAGTTAAGTGGGTCATTACAATTGGGGAAGGGACTTGATTGGTTGGAACACATTGAAGAATGGTCTTGAGTGACCTATACTTCACACGTACACCATCAATGTCCTTTAATAGATGGCTACAAAGAAGGGAAGCATCAGCAGTGTGTGCAAAATAGTCTGACAAGAGAGAGTGGATCATGGGCCGACATTGGGCTTCTGATAGGGCCCGACTGACTGTGGGCTGATCTGGGTCCAAGAGATGCTCAGCAAACAAACGGTAAGAGGGAAGCCTGGCTGAAGTGGTGGACTCTCTTGACAAACAAGTAGAGGATTCGTCCTTGGAATATGCAAGGACACGTGTCCAAAATTCAGTGTATGACTCCGTACGGAATGCGTTGGCATATTCCTCACGCACGTCCACACAAGTTTGGTGAATTGGAGAACTGGTGCTACATTCTGTTGCATGTCATTGTCATTAATACGTTATTAAAGTAACATATAGTTGCTTTAGAATTTTTGGTGTTGTGGTCCAATCAAAATTGGAATTTCATTTCAATAATCTATGTTAATCTTTAGGACAAAACTTAGATACAGTACCATCGGTACTATTGATGTTGTTCTCCAATTAGAGTTGAAGTTTTACCTCCATAATACACGAACGCATTTAATAAAATTTGTTATTATGCAGATTATCGAGATGAAACTCTAATTCTAATTGGAGACCAACACCAACAGTACCTATGATATTGTATTTAAGTTTTTTCCTAATCTTTAATGTAAACTTTTATTAGGCTGATGATTATCAAGATGAAATTCTAATTTTAATTGAAAAAAAACATCAAAATTACTCAAGGATCTGCATATAAGTTTTCTCTTTCATGTAACAGTTATTCATAACAAATCTGAATTTGAAAAATTTGCTGATGCTAACTTCTCTGATTGAGCTGAACAACTGATACTTCTGTTAACAACAAAAACAAGAGCCATATCCCACAAGAGTAAAACTTGTACTTAACAACAACAACAACTGATACTTTTATTAAATGAAAGAAATTCTTTAAGTTAAATTACACTCTAAAATTAATGGATATGTATGTGTGTGGGTTAATAGATGGAGAAATGAAAATTCCTTAGGTTCTTGATCAACTGCAATATTATTTATGAAATCAAAATTGAAATAAACACAAGTACATGAGTTTGTGTAGTGATGCATGCACGCGTCCCCAGTAAGGTGCATTTACCAAAAGCATTTACAGAGCACATAATAAATTCAATATATCAAAGTTTCGCACCATTGGCAAGGAGGACTAAGCCAAATAAAGGCAGCACATACGCCTCACTAGTCACTCAGTTATCAAGTTCAGATTAAATAATTGATTTGGAGGAAAAAAGAAACATAAAATTCAGAGGGAGCACTAAAAGTACAGTAGGTTGATATGATCTAGCCCTATTTCCCACAAGCAAACAAATGATCTTCTATGTGTGCAAATGTGCCTTGACACCAAAACCATAATGGCAAGGTACCATTATAAAATAACATATGCAAGATGTACAACCAATACTAGAGCTTTCAAATGGGCAAGGTACTAAGGAACATTGGCTAGAACATTATACTCATTTCTTAGGTACAGTTTGTTAAGTCTTGAGGCATAAGCTACGGGGGTGGGAGCAACAATTGAGTAGAACAAGAAAGCTCAATGTGATACTTAAACAGTGAGATTCTCCCACCTAACCAGCTATAGGTTTTAGGGTTGGACACTTGGACTTTCTTTATGTGTTCAAGTCATGACAATTGATATTTACATTGAGAATTGGGTTGTGGAAAGGGCTACTTATAAGCTAGATTAAGGGGCAATGTACTGGATTTTGATGGGTGAGGGAAGCCACATGATAAGGGCTCATTGGATTAGTATGTTAAAGTGAAGTTGCCATTAACATCAAGAAATTATTACATGGTCTAAGACCATTGTAGTCCCAACTAATTTCTATATGACATGTAACTAAGTATTATTAATTCTTTCGTATAAATTGAAAAACTTAACTATATGTTACATAGAGATTGATCGAGACTATGGATACATAGTGGTCTACAACTATCTAATAATTTATCTGTGAGCATCAACTGTTAAAGGAATGAAAGCTTTCGGGTTAATAGGAAGCATTTTGGTCAGGTTCTCTTGTGATTAAGTAGTAGCAGGGTACTTCAAGATAAAGTAACCTAATTGTTATGAGTAACCATATATCAATCGTTTTGATCTCTTTTAATTGGATTCTCAAGTAAAACATAAACACATATACTTCAGCTTTCTATGTCTATATATCAAGCTTCAATGACCCCTTGTAATTTTTATAATGTCTTTTTATTTACAAAGAAACATTGTTTATCATAATCAATTTATATTCTGGTACTAACAACAACTATAGACCAAACTAAATAACGAAAATGAAAACAATTCATAAAAAGATGGAAAAGAAGAACATGATTACCAGAACACGAAAGCAACTTTTTGATCCGCCGAACCAATTTGTTCTTCATTCCTAAACGTGACACTGCAAATCAAAGATGCAAGAGAAAAATCAGAAGATATGTAAATAAACTACAGTAATTGTCAAAAGGAACAGAAAACAGAAAAAGAGGAGGAACATAGGTGCAATAAATATAAATTTTTCCTATTAAAATTTAATTGGATGTTAACCTTTCTGAGAACCTTAATGAATGAGGCTTTGGCACTTGAAATTCTTCTTGTGAAAGAAAGGAAACTCAGGGAGAACGTTAAGGTGGAACTGTTCTTTTTGAGAGAGGGAAATTTCATTTCTTTTAATAAGGCAAATTGCAAAGCCATTTTTCTGCTCTTGCTTCTAAGAAAGACCAATGAAAATATCACAATGGAGTGACATCTTGTAGTGTACGTGAAGGGTAGTTAGTGACTTCTTGATTTGGCGTGATGGAAAGAAGTTCTAGAATTATTTTCTGTCGTTATCTCAAAGCTAAGTAACTGCTTGTGAGTTTCTACACATAGGTAAGAAATGGAAAGAAAAAAAAAAAAAACCAAGTCTTTACGGTTTTTTATTTTTTTTATTTTTTTTTATTTTATAGAAGTCTTTATTTGTTTGGAAAAAGAAATATGAAGAAAAAATCTTCCAAATTAGTATAAAACAAGTAAAAATGATCTCTTGCTGTAAAAAAATGAGTAAAAATGATCTCTTTCATTTTTATTTTTATTTTAATTTCTTAAAAAATAGATATTTTTATAACATAAAAATTTGAAAAAATAACAAATAATTTATGTTAAGAAAGTTTAATTTCTTAATCGTTAAATATAATTTAATTAGTATAAATTTATTTTTATTTAATATTTTTATTTTATTTTATTCTGTTTTACTCATCCAAACAAATAGAAATATTCTTTTTTTTTTCATTCATCTCCTTGATATTTCTATCTATTTAAATAAAATTTTAATCTATTTCCTTTTTATTTCTCTTTTTGTCAAAACTTTTTTTTCCGTTTTACTTTTGGTTCTGTTTCATTTTTATTCCTTTTCTTATTTTCAATTTTATTACCATGTATTTATTTTCTAATATTATTTTAAATTTAAATTTTTTTTAATTTAATAATTTAAAAATTTGAATACAAAAAGATAAACAAATAAAATAAAAAATAAATAAATAAATAAAGAAAAAAATTGAGATGTGCAATTTTGGTCGAGTATTACGATTATGTAATTTTGATCTTCTAGTATTATGTTAGTATGTCAGTGTCACATTAGCATCTGTGTCAATATCATGTTAACATATGTATTAGATTGTTATGTTATGTAAGTAAATTTCATTAAAAAATTGACAATAAACTAACAACAAAATCAATATTGTAGAAAAAAAAAACCAATTATTGGTAAAATATTTTAAAAAAATTGCATAATTACGAAACTATCTTGAGCAAAAGTGGGTTTTAATTTTTTATTTTAAATTTTTATTTCACTTCTAGGAAGAGAATGAATCAAAGTACAATGTTATTTTTTTCCGGTGGGGATTAATCATCAACAAAGAAGCAGGTGAACACTCTCCACCAATGTGATAGGTACAAAAAAAAAAAAAAAAAGAGTACAATGTTGTTTTTTATTTTTACATGGGCCAGACATAAGTGATAAGTCCAAAATATTCTGGCCCAACAACATTAGCACAGCACATAGCTACGTAGACTCAGTACCTTGTTGGCTATATATACTCTCACGAATCCCTCACACAACCTCATTCTTATTAGGTTTAACAAGCGGCGTAAGTGATCTAGTGCAGTTTCAAAAGAAGCTCAACCTCTCTTAGAATTTTGTGTTAGGGTTTCAATCAAATTGATACATGTGCTCTCCATTACTTCTTTGTCACATGTAAGGGTCTGGAGTTTGGCTCTTTGGCTTTATAAATCCGTGCCTTAGAGATGAATGCAGCACCCAATACCAAACCCTATCAGCCTTTTCACTAATTTTCGCTACCAAGTTTCTTCAATGGGTCTAGCGGATCTCTTTTGTAAGGTTGATACATTTGTTCTTTTTTTTTTTTTTTAAATTACCCTCCTTTAATATAATTAGTTAGTGTTTTTTAATAGTGAAAATTGGAGATTTTAAAAATGCAAGTATTGAGTGGTAATTCAGGCAGCCTACTTGCCACGATTGTTAAATGGCATGAAAGGTGTTTAACCACTCGTAAATCGAATGCTTTTGCTCTTCAGACTTGCTGAGAATTTCTCTGAAGCTGGTCTAGTAAGCTCAAGCACATTACTTATTTTAAGGATCCTACAAATGTTTTTCACCAAAATAAGTGTTCTGATTTGTTTTTGAGCAAATTAGCATTGCCTGAACTTTTTACAAATTATAGATAACACCACTATTTTTTTTTTTTATCGTTACACTGCCTCTTTGCGTTCCTGTAATTTCATGAAATTTCAGGATAGTTAGTGTAATTTATTATTATTATTATTATTATTATTATTTTGCATTTGAGAAGCATTCGATCATGATATGTGTTTTAACAATTAATGATCCGTCGAGGCTTTATTTTTTATTTTTTGTCACTGAAGAAATGTGGGAATCAGAACAAATTCTGTTCACAATAGTTGAAATTGAATAAGGGTATGGTTCATAAAATTTCTCCTTCCTTTGGAAGGGATTTGGATTTATACTTTTGTTTTCCCTTCCCCTCTGTTGGAGTTAATGATCAAAATAATTGATTGTAAAAATCATCATTACACAGATTAGAAATCAAATGATTATAGCATGAAGAAATATTCAAGTAACGATAATTCTTGAGAGAAGAAGCACAAACTGCATAAGAAAAGGATATATAAGCCAAGCTCACTTTCTTCAACATATTTCAAAAATGGTTTATTCAATCAACACACAGAAATATCCTCCAATAGGAATGGAGAATTTAGACAAGCCTTAATAAGAATTAAATTAGTTACTGCCTCTCTATGGTAACAGCTTTGGCAACTAGTGTTTTACAACAACCTGGAGGTCCAAAAGCAAAACTCTTATCAGTATCAGATTGTGATAACCATTAGTTTTCATGGAACATTTTAATGCAAATTCAGTTGATCAATTTTTTAGATTAAGAATACAACCACCAAATGATTGAACAGAGATTTTAAGAATCGTATAAGGAAGCCCATGTAATTATAAGGTTGCTCTAGATTACACTCAGGGACATGAACATAAACAAGCCCATTAATGTAAACAGATACTAAGAATATTCATTCCAATCTTTCATGAATGCAAATTTGAAGAGAGAAAATTGGCCAAAATGAATGTTTGAGTTAGGAACCAACAGAGTTAAAATAGATTGCAGCTAAGCATACTGGATCCTGCATCAATCTCTTCCCCAACTCAGTTCTCTATGAGTATGACTATATCCAACTGAATGAAATGGACTGCCCTCAGCTCAAAGAGCTTTTGAGCAATTGAAGAAGGTTTTATGTCAACTGCAATTTTGTTAGGTTTGCCTGATTTTTTCCAAAATGTTTCTTGTGGGATGTGAATTGTGATGCTTCTGGGAAGGATGTTAATGCAGTATTAAGCAAGAAGGCAGACTCTTAACATTTTTCAGCAGGGAATTAGAATTAGCTGAAACAAGTTTGTCTTAATTGGCTTATGAAAAGAGATGATGGATTTCACTGTTTAACATTGGCAGCTGTTATTAGCAAAATAGTGTAGTTAGAAGTGAAATTTACTGAAGTAGTGTAACTTCGGTAAAGGATAAGCACACTTAGAAGAATATGATGACAATGATTGACCTATTACAAACTAAGTCATAGAAGCTCTGATACCATGTCAATGACCAAATTTTAAAAGCTTCACTTTAAAGTATCTAACATGTCCCCTCAGACAAAAGCCATTTGAGAATGACAATGATCGAACCCTGACCACTTGGTCAAAGAAGCTCCAATACCATGTCAATGACCAACTCTATTCAAAAGGCTTAAAATGTTGGATGAAAGCTCAAATAGAATGATTCTGGCTTGACATGTGCTTCATAAGTATTGCTTATAGGCATCCAACAACGCTGAAGCATATCCAACCGGAAGCATTTTACACAAGAAATATGAAACCAAGATTTACTACAACTTCAGCACTTTCCTTCATGGGAAATGAGTGATTATGTTACTGAGATCAGAACTTCCTGGATTACTACCTACTATAAATTGAACACATGGTTCTTTGGTTGCTTCTGAGAAGAAACCTCGATATCAAAATATTTCTCCAATGCTGGATTTTTCGGAACTGGAAACACTAACTAAGCAGTAAGCAGTAGCACTAAGTCAACTGATCGTTTTGCAATTCTTACACAATAATTGAAATGTTAAACAGCAAAAACAAACTTTCCTCTTCCAAAATATTTCTTTGTTAAAAAACAAAGGTCAGATCAAAATACAACACCATGTCAAATTCCCTGACTCAACACCTTACTACCATTTCAAGCATTTTTAAAACTCTAAACTCATCAATCAAGTGTCATCAGTTGTGGTTAACTAGACATGCTCCTTGATAAATAATGCTTTCCCAGATGGAATGAAAACTTAAAAAATAGAATAGTAAGTCATCTATTGGAACTATGAGTTCATTTTTAAAAGTTTCCAACATCATAAGCGACTTATCCCAGTAATTATTTTCAAATTATACTATGATAAATTCTACTCCAAATTGCAATGTGCAGGTCCAGAAACCATTGGTAACCTTATCTATACTGGGAAGATACTTTTGGCTTTTTCCAGATCATAGGAGCCTCAAACAAGTCTTATAGCAAAGGATCTTAAGTCCAGACCAATGATGCTGAATGTCCAAGATGATTGGTCTCAGCTTTGATGTAATTTACAAGCCAGGGCAAGACAATAAGGAAGCAGATGCCTTGTCAAGGGTGCTTGAAGTGGGAGAGTTGCAAATAATAAGAACAATACCTGAATGGCATTCAAACTCCTGTGTTAAAAAGATCAAACCCACCAACATTTTCCCATTTTTACATTAGGATTGGAAGAAAAGTAGAGAACCCTTCTCTTCTTGGTGAATGTTGCACCATTTTGACTGCTTCCTGCACAAATACTCGAATAAATACAATGATCATAATTTTTATGCATATAATAAATGCTCAGAGAAAATCTAAGACTACAATACAAGACTTGTATTGCACTCCCTCACTTTCATTTACTTTTCAAAATAACGGTAAATAAATGTGAATATGTGTAGTATATAATTCAAGTATGATAATGAAAACCAGATAATGGACGAAGCCTATACTTCGTACAGAGCACTCCTCTGTCACAATTTCACTAGTTACTTAATATATTGTACAAAGTAAAAAGAAAATGATGTATGGTGACTGAAAAGGTTGGAGATGCTCTAACTAAACTATTCCATGCTTCTTTTCCAGTCCCTATCTCAATGCCTCTCTTACCTATCTAGCTACCTAGCTGGCACTTTTCCACTTCCCCAACGTGCTTCTCTCCCTTGGCTTTCGACCAAACAGTACCCTTTAGCGCTTCAAATATACGAATTCCATAAATTAGGCCTAGGCCCATTCACTAATAACTACTTTGGTTGTTGACTCTTTGTCCATTTTGCAATGTGGGGTTGCTAAATGCTAGTAACAATTTGTAAAAGCATTTTTTTTTTCTTTCCTTTTATAAGGGAAGAAAAGTTGGAGGATATTATATAATATCCTCCAAAACAAAGGATCGTAAAAGCCGGCAAAAACCACGTTCACGTATTGCCATTGCATCATTTGCATGTGCATTAGTTCATTTAGATTGCAAGAAATCTGTATTCCCAATGTTGTTGAAAAACGCTTTAAATGCTCCTGATTTCTAAGTTGTGCAAAATAAATAATACTATTACCCTTTACACATGGTTCATACCCATGTATCAAATATCATAATCTAGAAATGCAAATTGATCTTCAGTTCATCACGATCAACCACAACACACTTGCAGGTAACGAGTTTACAATTTTACCCTCAGTTTTCCACAAAATAACAATACTGGCACTCTATCGTGCGCCAACACCGAACCCACTTTCGTCGTTAACAATAATAAAACACCAGTTTCGGAAGAGGAGTGCCGTTCAACTATGATTTCACCGGCGACGGCGATCCTCCTCGCAGCAACCCTACTCGGCGTCGTTTTAACCGCAAGACCACCAGGCACACCCGAATGCGTGCCCGCACCGAATCAGAACCCGCAGACCACCCTCCGTCGCGACAAGGTGACAGTCCTCATGAACGGGTTCTCGGAGTCCCGCATCCCGCTCCTCCAATCCCTGGCCGCCACGTACTCTCTCTCCCCCATCGTATCCTCCGTGCTCGTCCTCTGGGGCAACCCCTCCACCGCGCCACGTGTCCTGCGCCAATTGGCCCACAACCTCACCCTATTTTCCGCCACTGCTCCAATCAAATTACTCCCCCAACCCTCCACCAGCCTCAACAACCGCTTCCTCCCGCGCCCCGACGACATCTCCACCGACGCCGTTTTGATCTGCGACGACGACGTCGAGGTGGACCCCACATCCCTCGAATTCGCGTTCCGCGTCTGGACGCAAAACCCGCACCGTTTAGTGGGCCTCTTCGCGCGGTCACACGATCTGGACCTGAACAAGAGAGAATGGGTCTACACGGTCCACCCGGACCGGTTCTCCATCGTGCTCACGAAGTTCATGCTGTTAAAATCCCGCTACCTGTTCCTCTACACGTGCCGGGGTGGGCCCCGCATGGCGCGCGTGCGGGGGGCCGTGGACGAGGTCCGGAACTGCGAGGACATACTGATGAACTTCGTGGTGGCGGAGGAGGCGAAGGTGGGGCCCATGCTGGTTGGGGCGAAGAGGGTAAGAGATTATGGGGATTCGAGGAATGATGAAGAGAGTGACGGAACAATGAGTGCGGTGGGGTTGAGTAGTAGGAAAGGGGAGCATAGGAAGAGGAGAGGGTGGTGCATAAGGGAATTTCATAGGGTGCTGGGGAGAATGCCTCTGAGGTATAGCTATGGGAAGGTGATTGATTCTGTTGGGGAACAAGGGTTGTGTTACAAAGGTGGCAAGTTAGTGTTTTGTGATCAGTGATAATAAGAGAGGAATCTATGGGTGACATTTTTATTTATTGTTTTTATTTTTTAGGATTAAATATATTTTTGGTGCATGGAAAATACATTGCATTTGATTTTAGTCCTTTGAAAAAAAAATTTGCATTTGATCCCCAGAATTTTAAAAACACTGGATTTTAGTCCCCTTTTTTAACTTTGTTTGCTTCTATAGTTCAATGTGATCAAGTGGTCATGTAAGCGATTTTGAAGTGATTTCACATGTAGAATTAAATTAACTAATTCAAAAAATTTAGAAAAAAAAGTAAAAAAGTAATAAAAATATAAGGTTGGAGAAGATAATGTTTCTCTGATAGATATGTTCTATTTGGAGCTGTTGCAACTGGTTCAGCTCATCATCTTCATCGAATCTACTCATCGCATTGTCTCCTACCTCTTAAAGAGTTAAGGGACTAAAGTTTAGTATTTTTAAAATTCTGGTGACTAAATATTTTTGGAGGAAAAACACATATTTAACCCTATTTTTTTATTTAATATTTAATGCAATTTCTTGTCTGTTTAGAGCAACTTTATCACAGTGCTAGTGTGGTGTAGTGCTAGCCAAGCAACGATGCTTTCTTGGCTTTTCCCACTGCAGGGAATGTACGGTGAGTTGCAAATAAGCACCGGTTGCTTCGCCAAGCACCGGTGCTTCAGTTTCTTAAAATAATAAAAAAAAATATTTTAATATTGCTGTTACTTTTTAGTTGTTGTCAACGAAAATTTTGTAGCTGTTGTTAATGAAATTTTTTTAGCCGTTAATGACATTTTTTTTACCGTTGCAACTTTTAACGCTAAAATTTTGGGCAGTTGTAATTTTTATTTTTATTTTTACCATGTATATAAATAGGGGTATTTCATTTTTTTACACAACTAAACCTCTCAAATTTATCTCATTCTTACTATCATAAAATTCTCAACTACCTCTTTGATTTGTTTTGATTCAATGGAACGAAACCAAAATCAATTCAATATAAATCCCTATTTTAATTTCATGTCAAATTATCAACTTCCCACAAATCCCACAAATCCAAATTTTAATTTCATGCCAAATTATCAACTTCCCACAACTTCAAGCGGACCTTGTGGAACATATTTGGGAGCGTTTTGGGTGCGATAATCAGCAAAATTAGTTATTGCTTTAATTATGTAATTTCTATTATTTTAATTATTGTCTTTTATATCGTGCTATTTGTGTGAGGTTAGTTATTTTCATCATTTTAAATAAAATATAATATAATTTAATTATATTTTTATTTTTATTTTGTTATTATAATTTTTTTTACATAATAATAGTCTACAAATTTATTAATCTCTAAAATTTAATTAATATATAAATTAGATAATCATAATGTAATAAATAAGTTATTAATATAATATAATGATATAAGCTTTTTGGTGGGTTCCATTGGAAGCATCCAAGGACAGTTGATCCATTGGAGATAATTAAGTGCTTAGAGGTGCTTATATTGGAAATAGTAAAAATAAATAATGTGTACAAATGAGTCCCCATTGAAAACACTAATAGAGAGTTGCTCCATTAAAGATACTCTTAGTGCTGTGTAGTTTCTCTTAGAAAGTGGGTTTATGCCTAACTCAACCCTACAAAATCGGTTTGTAAGGTGAGGGTTACCCCCCACTTATATACACTAACTTGGTCATATCAATAGTCAATGTGGGATCTCCAACACACCCCCTCACGCCGAGGACTAAACATCTCGAGCGTGAAGTTTGCAAGACTGGACATCTGATACCATCTTAGAAAGTGGGTTTAGGCTTAACTCAACCCTACAAAACCGGTTTGTAAGGTGAGGGTTGCCCCCCACTTATATACACTAACTTGGCCATATCACTAGTCAATGTGGGATCTCCAACAGTTTCGGTAACTTGGTTAGAGTTCAAAAATTAGAAACCCTCAAACCCAAAGTCCCAAACGGGCCAAACCCAAACATCATCAGTGCTCACTCACTCACCTCACGGCCTCACTGTCAATCAGTCACTCACGGTCTCAACTCTCAGGCTCTCACGCTCGGCCTCGCCACCTGCGTCTGCGTCGCACTCGTCGCCGTTCCACCGTGCTACCGCCGCCCATCCGCAAGCAGGTATTTGTCTCACACTCTCACTCGGCCTCAACCTTTGCTAAACAATTTTCAATATTTGAATCTGGATTTTGGTTGTAAATTTGTGATTTTTTTTTCTCTTCAATGGTAAATCATAAACTGATGAGTGTACTATGTTAATATTTTGTTTGTGATCATACTAGTACTAGTAATTAAACTGATGTTCTGTTTGTAATTAAACTGTGTATTGTGTAATTACTCTTACTTTTTTATTTTCTTTTGATTTTAGAAATAATAATAATTACTCTTACTTTTTTTTGGTGTAATTTTAACTTTTTCTGGGGTTAATGTAGTAATTTTCAAAAACTGGAAGTAACTTTTCCATTGAAGCCACGACCCGGTGGGTTTCAGTAACCTGACCCGTGAGTGTGTGTATTTTTTTTATAAAAAGAAAAAGTAAAACGACGTCGTTTTTCCCTTGAAGAAAAGAAAAGAAGCTGCCTGCGCGAGACATCACAGAAGCCCTGCGCCTCCGTCACAGCCAAAGCTGTCACTATCGTCGTCGCGTCTCCAATCTCTCATATTTGAAGAGTAAAGGTAAGTGCTTCCTCATCTCAATTTTCTCTTGCAACTTAATTGGATTCCCAGTTGCAATTTTCGCTGCTGCTTCCATTCTATATCAATTTTTTGGTTATATCGTCATACAGTGTGCAAAGCATCAAGAATATTATCCTTTGTGTCCTTACAGCAACTTCCTTAATTTTAAGACCATTTTGTTCATTATTTGTTATTAAGCAGAGTATTGTTCTTTTTCTTTTTTTTTTCTTCTCATTGATAATCATGTGATTTGTTGAACGCCCACATGCTATATTCTTCTCTTCACCGTGATAATGTAATTTGATGTAGACAGTCATTGACAATTTGTTTTTTTTCCCCGCTCACTGATAGATTTCATATACACTGGGTGTGATAAAGAGTTGCAAATTTATAATAATGTATAACCACTTATTTACTAGTTGAAATGTCTTTCTGATCACCAAGTGAGATGGCTAATAGCATAATTTTTTTCCTCCTTAAAATGTGTTGTTTTTTGGAAGGCTTGGGATTGCAATTGATTAACCAAGGTTTATTATTTGTTTTTGTTTTTGTCTTTTTTATTGTTTGGTGGAACGAAGGCTTATTATCTATCTTATCATCTGTACGAATAGTATATTTATCAAGGATTTAATTTTAATATCCATGTATGAAAGTCATCTACTGATTTATGAGAAGGATGGCTACAATATACAATGATAACTAAAGTTTGGCCACCTGAAGCTATTATAATTCCTTATTCATTTTTCCATTGCCCTTTTCTTTTGTTCCAACTTCTTTTGGTTTTTGGTCAGTTTGTGTTCCTAATTCTTAAATCTAGATGAAGTTTGGATGTCACTAACACTTGAAAGTGAGGAACTTTGAGCACTATTATAGTGTGCCTTTTTAGAAGAAAACAAAATTGTTTCACACGAATAAGTCATGGACTGATGGGCTCAAAAGTTGTATTTTATGGTTCAGAGGATGAGTCATAGAAATCATGAATAGCATATACTGGTTACTCCTTTGATTTTGTTTCTTATTTGAAATTGGGTTGCATGGTAGTTGAACTTGGGATCTGTTTGAGAGTGATACAATTCTGTTAGAAGTGGTTACTGTTTAACAACTAACTAATGCACCAAGCTAAGCAACTAACAGTTACCAACTGAATCTTGCCCCTGGATTTGCATTGTACTTGTGTATTAATCTTTGTTTTGCCTTATGTTTTAATGCAGTCAGTTGGTTATCCTTTTCAGTGATTGATTTTCTCTATGTAACCCCTTGGTAGTATTTTTCATTTTCAGCTAAAGGTATTTTTTTCTTCTTTTTAATATCTTTGAACTAGTATTTTCCAGTGATTGTCTGGCAGTATTTTTTGAGTTCTCCAAGTGGTTTCTTCATCTCCACCAGACTTTCATATTTCAAAATGTATTTTTTGTTTGGATTTTTATAGAAAAATGGTATACTTGGGAGGGTGAGTTTCACGCCAGAACTCCGGCCCACTAAGGCGACCCGGGAGTCTCGCCTAGTAGGATATCTTTCCAAGTATCATCCCTATGTTTTGACTCCGAATGGCGTGTTGGAGTGTTGGGAACTACACTTCCCAAGAGGTTTAGTGACTCTTTTAGTGTATAGGGGATGGATTATTGTAATGGTTGATGATTGTTTATGTTGTTGAGATATATTTTGACCCTTAAGTCGAACCATTGGAGATGGCGGGTACGGAGGTGTCGTATCTCAAACTGTAAGGGACTCCAAATATGTTTTGACATTGGAATACAGTGGGTGCACATAGTTGGTGCATCGAAATATTCCAAATGTTGTATGTGCACAGTTGGTGCACAAGCATATGAGTATGTACGTAAGTTGAGGGGGTCCAGGTGGGCTCTCAACCTAGTGCTGGGGATTTTCGTGGTGGCTAACGGTGGGCCTATAGAATAGCCAAGTGGGCGAATTCCTATAGTTGTAAGATTTTGCAAACCTTACAGAGGTAAGTCAATACCTACACTTGTCTATATTTGATTAAATCCACACTTTCCCCGTAAGGTCAACTCAAGGGACTCCCTGAATGGTCGAAATGTACAGACTATGGTAGGGGATGGGACCTATGAGGGACCGCTCATATGGTGTCAAAACTCCATGGAGTAGAGTCAGTGTTTGATGTTTGAGGTTGCCTATTGGCTTTTGGTGTACGTCAGTTGTGATGATGGTTGGTGATGATTGATTTATTATGAGACTCTTGATTGATGATGTCTAAATGTGATTTATGATGGTTGATGTATTATGGTGATTGTATTTGACATTGTTAGCTATTGGTGTCTTATTGATGTACATGTATGAAATGACTTAATATAAAATTGTATCTTTTAATAAATCTAGTTATTATATACAGTATTTTCTAAGTTTATAAAGTTTAGTTTTCTTCTGTTTTCCTTGATTGAAATTTGTTTATGTGTATGTATAGATTTGTCCAGCTTGGGGATAAAGGAAGAAATGTTGAGATTATAGTTGTGAGTATGAGTATCAAGAAAAGAAATGAAAAGTCATTGAGAGTTAAGAAAACGATCTCTAGAATAGAAAGTCAACCTAGAGTCTTAGAGCATTCATTGAGACATTATGTCTCATCCCTTTTAGTTTCATGTTTTCACATGTTTAGCAGGTGGATGCCTCATGGAAGAGCTTGGAGCATGGAGTTGTTTATTGGGACGAAGATTATTATAGTGTAGCATCTCCCAATGTATGTGAGTTAGTTTATATTCAAATACCCTTCTGGTTATGTTTTGTATGGCACATAAGTGCCAAGAGCTTTGTATTAGATATGTTTTAAGTTTTATTTTCCGCATAGTAAACTCTGATATCCTTATATTCTAAATTGTCAAAAATTTAGTAATATAAATAGGAAAAAGGTACACCCCCCCCCCCTTGGGGTGTTACATGCATTTTCAAATTTATATTTCACATTGACATGTGTTTGACACTTTGACCTATAATAAAGTGCGCGTGTAGGTGTTGGAAAGTGTGTATGAGGGTGAGTCCGTGAGTGCTTAACAATAAAGTGTGGGACGCTCTGGAAAACTGAGTGTGAGGGTGTGTTTGGGATAGCTGCGAAAATTAGATTATTTCAATAATCGATTATTTTTATAATTGATTATAATCAGAATCAATTTTTGTTTGGGTAAGTTTGCTAAAAAGTGGTTTGAAAATAATTAATTTCGTTTGGATGCAACAAAAAATTAGCTTTTACATAGTAAAAGTGTGTGAAAACAACTGAAAAGAAAAATAAGCTGTTGAAAAATAATCATAAGCTACAAATTTTCAGCTTCATAAAAACAACTTATTTTTTCAACAAAAAAAAAGCTTTTCCCAAATTTAAGCTAGATTCCCAAACATCTTGCTTTTTATATAAACAACTGAAATTATCACAAAATAGCTGAAATTGTTGGTTCCCAAGCATGGTTTGAGTGGTCTAAGTCATCAATTTTAATCGATTTTTAAGTTAGTTTGATGACGTCATTCCATGCTAACTAAAGTCCGATAAGAAAAGGCAACCGGACCAGTCATAAGTTCGATTTCTGGTTTAATATGTTGGACCAGCCGGTCCTGTCTAAGTTTTATAACAGAGTTAAAGGATAGGCAAAACCTGATTGCAACCGAAGCTTTGAATACCAAATGATATGAATCCCACCATGAACTAGCAAGGTTATAATCGAATTGATATCCTAGAATCATTCTTTAATTAGAATTGTATGGAAAACCTTGATTTGTTGTCAATGAGAGCGAAAACCAATTGCTATAGAAGATCATGACCCAATGCCCTATGGGGGACACAAACCTTGGTATGATCACACAATGATCCACATCCTACGATTAACAAGAGATAAGTTATGGATGTTGTAGATGCCTCAATCAGCCATGGATGGTTTGATTGATAAGTAAGAGTTTAACTGCCATGGAGAAATCCTATTAGCTCGATTAGTTAACGAAGAACAAAAGAGAATACTCTCAATTTTTTGAATAATGCATAAATTGTTTATTCATGAAGACGGAATTACAATATATAGAGTTCCTAAATCAAATATAAAAAGATAAAAAAAAAAGAGTAAAAAATCTAATCAAATCTAACATTATCTAATCAAAAAGATAAATCCTAAATCAAATCTAAAATAAATGACAAGATAGAATCCTAGAAAACAACTAATCAAATTGAATGAGGTATTATCTAATTAGATTTGAAATAATCCAATCAAATCTAATAGGATATTATCTAATCAAATTTGAATTTATTCCCTAATCAAATTGAAATTGAAATCGATAATTCAAATCCAAGTTCAAATATGAAATTCAAATTCAAATATAAATTAAAATTTGAAATTCAAATTCAAATTTGAATTCAACCTTGTCTACTACGTAATTCCCTCAATGAACCACCATATTGCTTGAGCCCAAAAGTTTCTTAATCAACCCACTAAGTGCTTCATTGTATTTCTTCTAGCGGACCCATGTGCTTGGATTAACGAGAATTTTAATAGGATATAAATACATCTCTTTCCATGTACTTAGGCTATTCATTCTCATATCAGAATGAGTCCTAAAGAAGGAGAAAGAGTCCTTAATTACTTCCCCTAGAGTCTACCAACCATCCATTCCTTTCTCTCAAAGATTAGCAATGTCCAAATTAAATAACAATTTGCAAAAATTTTGGATATAATTAAATAATTGTATGTTAAAATTCCTTTTATTGAGGCTAACAAATGCCTACATATGAGAAGTTTCTCAAAGATATCTTGGCCAGTGCCGACCCTGGGCCTTGATTGAAGGAGCGATGGTCCAGGGCCCATGACTAAAAGGGTCCAAAAATTTGTATTTATATTTATACACACACACACACACACAGAGGTTTGTAGTAAAGGCTAAATTGCAATTTTGGTCCCCCTATAATTCTTAATTCACGATTTTGGTCGCCCTATTTTTTTCTGGCAATTTTGGTCCCCCTGTTTTAAAAAATTCACAATTTTGGTTCAATATTCAATTTTGCATACATTTATTTCTTTTATTTTTATATTTTAATTAAATTAATTATTTTTTTATGATTTCTTAAGTGAATATGTTAGGTTTAGGATTCAATTGAACCAAAATAAAAGGAAAAAAATAACATATACAAAATTGAGGATTGAATCAAAATTACAAATTTTTTAAAACAGGGGAACCAAAATCACGAGAAAAAAACAGAGGGATAAAAATCGTGAATTAGAAATTATAGGGGATCAAAATTTCAATTTAGCCTAAATATTATTTTATATTATTTTCATAAATGAATTGAAATTACTGTTTCATTTTATCTCTTTTTATTCAAATTAATATGATATGTGATTAAAAAGTATCATTCTTTTCGTTGTTATTTTTCTTCTTCTAATGGTTATATTCATAAATCAATGCTAAATAAATTTTTAGTTAATTGTGACATATCAACATGTAATGGATATTTAATAATAGGCATGTTTGCTTTTTTAATAAGATAAGAAATACAAACGAAAACTTAAATTATAAAGAAATTAAAACTAAAAGTTAGTATATTAATAAAGAACATAAATATATGTATGTTTTAATCTAAAATGATGATATTTTGTCGATAATAGATAATATGAACATAGTTAATCATTTTCTTTAAGGGGCCAAATACAAAAATTAAATTATAATTTTTAAATTAATATATTAAATTTAATCAACAACTAAAATAATCATAATAGTTGGCCACATACCATAAAAATCAAATTTATATAAATTAAACATAGATACACGACTATAAAATTGCAGTTGGAAAAGAGATTTAGTTTTTAAAATTCGTGATAAAAATCCTAATGATAGAAAAACTTTATTTTATTTAGATATCATGTTTAAAATTAAAAAAACATAATTGAGCCTCAATTTTTATTAAAGTAAAATTTAATTTTTAACCTAAGAATAATAAGAATATTATATTCTTTAGTTCAAAAAATGAAATAATATTTCTTTATTTTTATTAAAATATATTTAGGAAAAAATAGAGAGACCTTAAAATTATTGAAAAAGATGATTGTATATTTTTGGGAGGTGTATCATCTTCAATGATAAGAAAAACATGAAGATGAGAGACAAAGGAATATAAACAAAGACAGAAATAGAAAGTGGAGAATAAGTTATGAAAATTAAAATTGTATAAATCATTTTAGAAAGATTATATATACATATTGTGTATATTTACTATTTTTTTAGGGAGTCCTTATATATAAATATTCATGTGTGTAAATAATATTTTTGGAGGTGTAAATTAAATGATAAATGGTAATGTATGAGTAAATTGAATGAAAATATGATACATCTTTTTGAGATTAATTAATTATTTACTTAATGTAATAAAACATATCATTTTAAGAGGAATGTAAAGACACTTTCTCATACACTCTCTCCTTCACCAAAGGGGTGTAGCCCAATTGGTTGAGTAGGGTGCGTGAGTGTTGTAAACTCCCTGGTACTGTATTCGATTCCTACTGATAAAAAAAATACACTTTCTCTTCTAACACTCTCTTTATGATTGATTGAAATTGATTGAAAATCACTAATTTAGAAGTGGGACCCACCAGTATTAATATTTCCCAATAAATTTATCATAGAGAGAATATTAGACAGAGTGTGTCAGATAAAGTGTCACTAACATTCCTCGTCATTTTAATGAAATTACATAACTATTTTTTATACAATATATATGTATTTGTTTAAATATTTTATATATAAGGGCCCCTTATTATTATTTTGTCCTGGGTCCCTAAAATGCCAGACCTGATCTTAGCTAATAGGAGAAAAATGGATGAGAGAGAAACTATGACCCTAGTTCATTAGCAACTTCCCACTAAGCTTGAAGGACTCAAGTAGTTTTTTTGTACCTTGCTTGATAGAAAGCATTAGGTTTGAGAAAACCTTGTGTGACCTTGGGACTAGTGTTAGCTTAATGCCATTTGCAATAGGTTGAACATGATGGAGATGAAGCCCACTACTTTGTCCATTTAGTTGGCAGATAAGTATGCAAAATACCCTGTTGGTATTTTAGAGGATGTGCCTATGAGAATAGGTAAGTTCTTAATTTCTAGTGACTTTGTATTGTTAAAGATAGAGGAGGATTCCAAATCCCAATCATATCCTTGGTAGGCCATATTTTGCCATAGTTGATGTAATGGTTGATGTTAGGAAAGACATATTTAAAGGTATTAATAAATAATTTTTTATTTAAAATCAAAATAAAATATATTAATAATATTAAATGTCATATTTTTTTATTTGACCCATCTAAATTGAGAGATGCATCTCAAAAGATATAGTTCACTTATAATTATTAATTAGAAAATTAACCGTTGAGAATTATTTCTCCTAAAAAAAAGTCAAGAATTATGATAAAATTAATTATAAATATAACAAAACCTAAGATTTACTATTAGATTCCCAGTTGATATTTTTTAATTAATAATTATGATCGTACAATTATGATAAAATTAATTCTCCTGTTGCTAAATTTTATATTTTTATTTTTAATAAAGAAAATCACTTTTTTTTTAATTTTTTTTCTTTTTTTTAAGGCAATAAATAAAAATTATAACTGTATAAATATCTGAATGTGATACTTTTCCGAACCGAATGAATATCAAGTAACAAGTAATCCCAATATTCTGCTCCCCACTCTCCGCATCTCAACACCGAACCCTGCGCTTTCTTGCTAGCCAGCCAGGATCATCGGCAAGGACTCGTTCTCCTTCCATCCTGAGTATGTTTCTGTCACACCTTATTTATTTCCTCTCTTAGGGTTTTATTTCCTTCCCCTTTTGTTTTCACTCGTAATAATCGAAATTTGGCATCACATTCGATCCATTTAACAATCAGCACACTCAAAATTTTAAGATTGAGGCATAATGAAAATGTTTACAGTTTTCCTTTGAAACCTTGTTTCCATATCGTCTCGAATAAATGTGTGACCGCGACTCAGAAGAAGTGAAAATAATTAGAGTGCTCTAGGAAATCTGAATTCCTAATGCAATCTGGCTTTATTGTTCTTGAGTAGTGGACTGAATGTTGACGTGAAAGAGTCTAATTCATTAGGTTATGTCTTTTTTTTTCAGTGATATATGTGTTTCATTGAATATGCAATCTCAAATAAATGTGATGTATTTTTTTTATTTTATATTTTTTTTGGGACCCTATCGAGGCACTGAGATCCATTTAAGGGTCTAATAACATATGCTATTTTATACACACGAACTTGGAGATCGAACCTTTGAGCATATGCTTATGGGACATGACTATTTGCCGACCATACCATGCCATATTGGTTATGTGATGTATTTTATTGAGTTACAAATTCAAGCCTCGTTGACTAATTCATTGAGTCTAAAATGCTCAATTAATGCATATATTGGCTCATTAAGCTCAACTAGCCTTTGAGCTTTAATGTGGGCTGAGGTTGAGCCAAGAAATTAAAATGAGCTTGATTTCTTAGTGAGCCAAGCCCTTGTCAGCCTGGTTTGGTTCAACTTGTTTGATTGCTAGTGAACCCTGCCTTAAGTATAACTGTTGCTTAAGATGGTAGTTTTACATGATTACCGAGTTGTTGCGTGGGATACATTTGAATCACCAAAGTGTGTGTGTGTACTGCTTATATGGATGTCTCTGGTATGTTTTCTTTAATTGGCAATAAATAATAAATAAAAATAAAAGTTAGGGCCTTCCCAGTAGTCCATTGGCAATTGTGTTTATAGTGTTGGGTTTGGTTATCAAATACTGCCCCTTGGTAATTCTGGCATAAGTTTTGGTGCTGTCCAGATTTTATTTTAAATCACTGTCTTGGATAGATGTTTTGAAAAGGAATGCTATAGAGTTGGTAGGATGTGTATACTTATATGGTTTGTGTTGTGTTTCTTTTCACGATCAAATGTCCGCATGAGAAAGGATAAAATTAAAGAAGGAAAACTATTGTTAGATTTGTGAAAACCTAACCTAGCCTACCTAGGTGCTGTTAAGTTGGTATGGATGTAGACGTAATAGAAGGACTTCCTTGATCACTTTTGCAATTTCTTATTGTCCTAAAGTTTTCCATTTTCTGATGTTCTCTCCGGTTGACAAATGTTATGTATTGCCTGATAGAGTTGAGTTCTACTTGCAGTGCCTCACATCAAGATGTTTGGTAGTGTGAGATGTTTGGTGTGTGAAGTAGTGCCTCATTTTTTTTTTTTTTTCTTTTTGATTGACTGAAATATATTTAAGAAACATCTCACACTACTTGCAGTGCCTCACCCTCCTAGTCCTGGATCACTTTTTTTCTTTTTGATTGACTGAAGCTTAGATAGCATCTTCCTGTCTTCCTTGTCTAATAATTAGAGGATATTGTTTAGTGATCATGTTTTGTCGATCTATCTGCAAGACCATGGAGCAGGAGCTATATTGGGTTAGACCCATTAATATCTACTGTTATTAAGCTTTTGAACAAAAGTATATTTCTGTGGTTCTCCTATCCAGTTCTAAGGTGTCAATTAAAATTGAAGATACAAACCAATGAGTAATGACCCATGACAGATATAACTATTTATTTTCTTTTTGGATTGATTTTGGTTGCAATTTAATAATTGGGAATGCTATTTGCTGAAAGTTATGGCTCTGATACTGATAGAATTGGAATTGGGGCTAATTTCTATGTTCAATTTTGTGCATTTACTTGGAAATTTGGAATTATTTGGGTTTCCGAGTGGCTCTGAATTTTTTTTCAATAATCTGATTGCTTTGTAGTTTTACTTTTGGATATGTCTCTTAATTCAATGGAACTGAAGAAAACTGTGTTGTATATATATGCATAGTATTTGGCTTGAGTGCTTCAAGCTATTTGTTGTTGTACCCTTGTCTTAAGTAGCATGTATTTGTGAAGCCACATTTAGTTTATGTTTCACTACTTTTTGTTTGGGATGTTTCCTATTGCTTAATATTTCTAATTTATACGGCTTGCATTGTATTAGAAACAGTTCAGTCCTGTCCGGTAGAACAATTGGTTAGCTTATTGCTTGGTTGGCAGTTTACAAATACTCCAAATGATACAGAGCTCATTACCTTGGTGGAATGAAGATGTTTGATCTTATTGTAATCAAGATTGATTGGCTCTTAGGTTACATTTTTAAGAACTTAATGCTCGTGGATAATACGATTTACTTCTTAAGTTTATTGCATTGGTGTCTTTTGAATGCTGACTTACATACCAAATTGCAAGTAGCCATATTTACTATTGCTAAAATTTGAAGAAGTGGAAGTGGTTTTGTCTTAAATGATAAATATGTGTATGTGTATGATGAATGTCCTTAAAACTGAAAGCTATTATTTATTTTGAAATTTTGTGATACAATTTCCTTAGATAGGGATATTTCTACAGGTTTAGTTAGAAATTTAGATTTCAGGGTAACAGAAGTGAGATCATTTCCCTCTGTAATTTGTGTGGTGTTATATTTTTAGCTACTGTAAAATCTAGTGTAGAGCTCATAAATTAACAACTTTAAACTTTTTTGTTTGAAGCAGGAAGAAAATGAAGATTGTTTCAGTTGCAGTTAGGTCATTAAGTGCTAATTTGTCACATCAGTTTCATCAGACCCATTTGCTCAGAAGTCTTTCCACTTGGAGATTTACAGGTACTTGGTATTGTTTATTGTCTCCATCAGTTATTAATATAATGAAAACCAAACATGCAAACAGCCAAATAATGAAAATCAATTACTAATATATCAGCAACAATGCTGACAGGCAAAGCATTGCTTAACGAGGCTTGTCAGCCTGTGTGCTAAATGCCTCTTACCATTGTTAAAAGTGGAAAAGTTTTGGCTCATTGGTAAGAATGTATTTTAATTTTGTGTGATGTTTTAACTATTGTAGTTTAACCAATAAGTGAAATTCTTTGCTTGGAATCTGGCTAGTGTGACTGTAAATGATGATAAACAAATGTAGTGTTGAGGGACAAAACTTTTACAATTACATTTCCATGGATATCTATCATCATTGTTAAGGAAAAATTGTGTTAGCAGTGACTTGTATGTTGTGTTAGTAGTTACTTGTGTAGTACGGTTTTTATTATTATTATTATTATTATTATTATTATTATTTTTTATAGAGAAACAGAATTATATTAGGAAGTAGGATGGATAAGGAACTTGATTAATAAGGGCTGACAATAGCATGGATAAGGAACTTGATCAAGTATTCAGTAGCAAAATTGCATCTGCCTAAAATTATAAATTTATAAGGGAGCATTGACCTGGATTAATAAGGTATGAGTAGTGTCAAGAAGATTTTTTTGCTATACCTTTTTTGTTGTGGTGTATGCTGGTAATTGAACTGATGAAGAATGCCACGGGAGGACATAAACGATTTTAATGAGGCAAAAAAAATTTCTTTTGTGTTTTCTCTGCGCAAGATGCAAATAGTGTCCAAATTGAGTGTGGATTTTAGAACAAAAATTTTGAAAAATTTCAAACAATTCTAAATGATCTTTCATAAAAAATATCCAAGTCTATCTTGAGAAGTCATCAACGAAGGCCACGAAATCTCAAAAACCTAGGTAGAAACTAACATGACACGGTACCCAAACATTTGAATGAATAATTTCAAGTAGAAATTTAGACCCGACTATTTTCATTACTTGGGAAAGAAGATTGAGCATGCTTATTAAGCTGACATGATTCACATTCAAAAGACTACGAATGGGAGAGATTGAGAACCATTCTTTTAAACTTATCTAGGCTTGGATAATGATTGAGGTGATTTGTATTCAGTGACAGTACTAACAACAGAAGGAGACTAGAGATAATAGAGTTTGCATGCATGATTCAGAACATGCACCAATCATCTTTCCTGTACTCCGATCCTGTATGTGGAAAGAGTTACAGAAGAAGGTTATTGAACAGTTAAGATAATGGGTTAGTTGGTTGATTGAAAGCTAAATTGAATGGAGAATCAAGAAAGAGAACTCCAAAGCTACGGATGGAAGAAGAGTTCTTGACCAATGCCTGTAGCTTTAATCTCAAAGCTGTTTGCAAGGGTGTCAAAATGAGGAATTTTTGAGGGGGATAAGTTTGAGAAAATAGAAGAGTTACCAACTTACCAACAATATGATCAAAAGCACCAAAGTCCAAAATCCAGGATCCAATAGCCAAAGATTGAGAAAAGCAAACTAAGGAATTACTATACTGAGTCACTAAGGCTGAGGTAAATATAGAATGGACTGCCTTTAGTTGAATATTCTCCTTAAATGATGTGAAAAATTTATTCTTTTGAGAGTATTAATCCTTTTTCTGAAATCCTACACTTGGGATCGAGTCTTGTTTGTAGTTGTGAAGGAAAATGCAAGCACCTGGGTACAGGAGGGGAATAGGTGGGCTCCTAGAGTGTAAGAGAAATGTTTACATGGAGGATCGGGCCTGACTTGAGTTGGTTCTAATTCAGCTGCAATCTTGTTGGCTATGCAGACCTGTTTTCTGTTTTTTTTAAGCTGATTGTTATCTTCTAAGCTGAGTTGGTTCTAATCACTATCATTTGTTATCTTCTGTTTGTTTCTTGGTGAAGTAGCGTCCTGGCAAATTGCTTCTTTTCATGTTCTTGGGTATTTGTACATTTTCTCTGGTACTGAGAAGAGTTAACTAAACTTCTGAATTTTTATTTTTCACAATATGTAGTATTGTGCCTTGGCCAAAAATGAAGTATATTTCTGTTAAATATTCAAAATAGGGGAGGTTCGCATAATTTCTGGAATAAGAAGGAAAGAAAACTGTTAAATGGTAAACCTATACGGGTTTATGCTTTAATCAGATGAGAATTTCATGTGTTCTGTTATAATTAGCATAGTCTTTCTATGGTTTGGATTGTTAGATATAGCATATGTAACAGATGTATGACGTATCACATGCCTAATCAGATTTCAGCAAATGTTACATGTAACATATGTAACATATCGTTGGGACTTTATTAGCATTTATTACCATACCCAACTCATGTAAGTATAAATGCAATAGTGTGTGATCAGCGTTAGAATCACAATTTCCCAAATTCTATAAGGATGTTTCAAATTTGTTCTTTATGCCTCTGTCTCTCATACGGTGGATTTACTGATTAATCCTTATAATCTTCTTGCCCAATGTTTGAGCAGATAATGGAACTGGTAATCAGCAGGCTAACAAGTCAGAGTCTCCTGAGGAGTTTGAGCAGTTTGGTGAAAATCGTGGGAGATATGCTCAATTTGATTCCATTCTTGAAAAGATTAACCAACGGGGAATGGCTCAACATAGACCTGGTTCAGTAAATGGTGCTAGTTCTGAGATGATGCATGACCTAGAAGAAAGTTATGACACATTAACCGATGGAATGGATGGAAAAGTGCAGAATGCTGCCAAATACTTTGAATTTGATGAGGAAGAAGTCGACAAAGAAGATTATTCTTTTCGATATGATGCCAATTTTCCACTTGGTTCAACATATGATGTAAAGGTAAGTTGAATAACAATGCCTAACTTCCTTGGTTATCATTGTTTTTATATTTCTCTTTAATTTTAGATGTTTGTATATATTTAATTTTGTCTTGTGCATGAGGGCATCAAATGATTTGTCCAAATTGATGTTTGATGTTGTGATAAATTATACACATGTTTGGTGGGAGGTATTGTATGCAGTATAATGAAGTGTGTCTGGCAGGGTTATCAATACTGAATAGCAGCACGAAGTGACTGACACCAAAAATGCTATATGGTGGAATAACAGGATGGCCATTAAGTTGAGATTATAGATCTCTAATGTAAATAGTTTATAATTTATATTTATAAATGCTTAAAAAAATTTATCCAAAATTAAAGAGATATTCATAAGTTATAGTCTAAAAAATAGAACGATGGGTGTTGGTTGGTTGAGTGGCAGAATAGAGGGTGATAAAAAAAAAAAACAACATTTACAAGCTATGACAGCAGTGGGAACAGAGAGTGAGTAATGGTCCAGGAAGTGCATGATTGAGGTTGAGTAGCAAGACACACTAGTAACTAGTGTGTGGGTGTTGGAAAATGTTGGAAATGGTTGGAAATTCCACTAGCAATCAATTGGCTTGAGCTCATGCAGGTGGATGAGATAAAGGCATGTGAATATGGTTGGAAAGCAACGAAAGAGGTATTGAATTTCTTGATATCTTATGTATTAGAGGAAATGAATTGAAACGGAGGTATCTTCATTGATTGTATCAATTGAAAATGGAGGGGAGACTTCTTTTTTGCAAGAATATGCATTTAAGAAATTTTGAATGGGTGTTCTCATCTTGTGTGATTGTCAAATATTATAACCCTCAAATCCATCCCTCGTTGTCGATGTTCCTCACGAAAGAAAAATTCTGTGTTGCAGTGGCTTTTTTAGAATTTTAGGTGGCTAGACAGAATTACAGATACTCCCTCTTTCTCTGTCTCTGTCTCTTGCTTTTCCCTTTTAATTTGACACATAATTTCAGTTTATTGCATTGAAGGATTTAAATTACATGAATTAACATACACACACTGTATTATTCATATTCAATCAATGGTATGTTTAACCAATAATGTTAAATGCTTTTGGCCCTATCATCAGTTTTATTCTGTCTGCTTTAAACAACTATGGCTACGATATCCTATTCACTGCTTGGTATTTCAACCTTTACTCTGTTGATGTTTATTTTGTATTATGTCTATCTATTAGTTTTCTGATCTGTGCAGTATCTTTCTTGATACAGGCTCTGGATCTTACAAAACCTGGTGTACGCAAGCCTGCCATAAGGAAAGAATTCAAAATAACCACCAAAGAAGTTCTTAGTCAAGCAGATTTCAGGGTTAGCACTTATTTCAGAGTAGCCTGTCACGCATCTACTATATACTTCTGATTGCTATGTTGAGATGTGTCACTTGCATGGATTTTTTGTTTTTGTTTATTACTATTATGATAAAATAAAACTCTCAATTCGCAACATACATGGTTCTCATAGTGAGAGACACTTTCACATCTTATGTTAAAATTTATGTTAATCTGTGTGTGGTTTGTTGCATTGTCATTGGTGAAAGAAAAACTGGTAATGAATAAAAACATGTTAATTCTCAAAACTATCTTATGTAGATGGTCAGGTTGTTTGTGTGCAGTGTTCACCATATTTTCATTTTAGGATTTTTGGAAAATGGTGTATAAAGGAGTCAACCGTAACTCATACCATCTTGGCCTCTCCTGTATGTGTTAATATTAAGACTGATGTCTTGTTTATGTTAACAACAAGAACAAAAGATGACTTATATAGATTGCAGATTCATTTGAACAAGGTGAAGAATTGTCCTTCCAGTTTGCTTTGATTCATGGCTCTAAATATGTGCATTCTTTAAATCTTAGAACCAATTTGGCATCCCTTTAAAATTGTGTGAAATTTTCTGGTTAAGTTTTTCACATGCAATTCATGCCAAAAATTTTCGCCAGTTTCTTGTTATTCTAAAGTGTTAATCCATTTATGATGAGTCAGTTTTAGATTGTGTGAAGGCAGATGAAGGTTAGGTAAATATTTGTTGCAACAATGTTTAGCCACTGTAGCTTTTGTTTCATTCTTGCTGGTGAAGCTATGATTTACATATTTCCCTTCTTCAATGGCCAAAATTCCACCATATAAACATGCCATCGCGGCCTATGGCTCCGCCATAGCGGGCTTCCCTTCACAAATTGCCTATGGTGGTTGGGAATATATCTGCCATGCCATTCTGCCATGGTAGCCATGGCCCCACCATTTAATAACACTGCCCTTCATAACAAAAATATCTTCCCATTAATTCAATTTTTTGAATGGCTCTTAGTATTATTTATGTTTTTATGCAGAATGTTAGATTCCTGGCAAAATTCTTAACAGAGGCTGGAATTATTATCAAGAGAAGCACGGTAAGTTCTAAAGCTCAGCTAGGCAGTAATGTATGCAAGAAATGATGCAGGATTATGGAGGAAAAATAAATGATGGGTGTTTCAGAATTAGTACTGCACTCATTTTCCTTCCTCTTGTTTTTCCCCCCTACCCAAGCATATTACATATAAACCTGTTTTGAATTGTGGGATCTTAACACTGTTTCTTCTTGATCATTGAGTAGACTGGCATTAGTGCAAAGGCTCAAAGGAAGGTTGCCAGGGAGATAAAAACCGCACGAGCATTCGGCTTGATGCCCTTTACAACAATGGGTACAAAGTCATTTGTTTTTGGGAGAACTATGCAGAATCTTGATGAAGACTTTGCATATCAAAGTAGGACAATGGACATGGATGGAGAACCTGATATGGAAGGAGACCATGCTTAGAACATTGATATAGGTACTTACGCTTGTGGGGTTGAAGCAACTTGCATCATATCATCAACCTCTTATTTTGTTTGTTTCTCTCCTTGTCCAAGAAGAGACTTGAAATTTATTCAAGTTTTAATTTTGCAGCTAGACATTTTTTTTATTACTAAGGAGCTTGTTGTTTATACTTGTACTAAGGTTATGTTGGGCCTAATTTTTTTTTTTTGGCTCACAAGTTACTTTAAAATTAGAATAAAGTAGAAGTTTGACAAATTTAGCTTAGATATTCCTTTTAAATTAAGTTTGTTAAAATAGTGTTTTTCTATCTGCTGTATAGCTTTGTAAAAGCTGTTTTTGTATGTACTAGCTGTCATAGGCTGTAGCCTATGCTTCTTCTTTCCATACCTCTAATTGTACTGTGTTCAAAATACCTTATATATATATATATATATATATATATATATATATATATATTAGCTGAGGATCTTAGTTTGATTTTTGTGCCATATTGCTATTTAATCTTTTCAAGTTGGTATCAGAGCGGGAACGATCCTGCTCTGCTTTCTCTCGCCGGTCCACCGCCTTCTATCACACTCGCCGCCGTCCACTGTCGTCGTTCTCACCGGCAAACCTAGGGTTCGGTTCGCCCTGTTGAGCGCGACCTAACCCAAGTAGTCGTGTGGCCTGAAACTCAGGCATGCTCCCTCACGCGCCAATCTCCTCCGGCGCCCTGTTCAGCGCGTGAAGCCCACGCGCCGCCTTCTACTGGTTGGATCTTCGTCGCGTCAGTCCAGAAGGGTTCGTCGGCGCTTCCTTATCCCAGATCTGGTTCTGAATCTCAGTTATCGCTCACTTTAAGCCGTGGGTCATAAAGTTTGAACCTTTTTCCGTGGTGTTCAAACTTTTGTTTGTGCAATTTCTGTCTTAAAAATGGCCTCTACAATCTCTTCTACGGGCTCATCTTCTGTTGGTCCCACTCTTCCTTTCTCTGGAACCCCCACCATCACAACTGAGAAACTCAACTAGAAAACTATCTGTCCTGGTCTGCCTCAGTTGAGTTGTGGTTCCTTGGTCAAGGATTTTATGATCACTTGGAGAAGGAAGTCACTGAAGTTCCAGATGAAAATAGAGCTCAATGGCAGAAACTTGACTTCCAGCTCTATGCAGTTTTATGGCAATCTGTAAACCCTGATGTGTTAGAGATACTTAGATCATTCAAGACCTGCTGCTCCTTCTGGAACAACACTCAAGATATTTTTGCTAATGACATTCAACGTCTGTTTGATTCAACCCAAAGAGTAGTTTCTCTCAAACAGACTAACCATGATATGACCTCACACATAGTTAAGGCTAAAGCTGTTGTTGAAGAATTAAGAAAGTTTCTTATACATGACTCTTCGGAGGAAATGAAGAAAAGACTTGATAAGTTGTTTATGGTTCTGATTTTACGAAGTCTACACCCTGATTTTGATCATGCACGTGACCAAATTCTGGCTGGTGATCAGATTCCTTCAATGAACAGCTTAATAACTAGACTTCTTCGTGTCCTTACTTTGGTGAAAAGTGAAAACTCAGTTGTAGCTGTTGAAACTTCAATTGCAGCTGCTGAAACTTCAGCAATGGTAGCATCACTTGGAAGAGGAGGTCGTGGCAATCGGGGAGGACGTGGTGGTAGAGGTGGACGTCCTCAATGTACATACTGCAAAAGGACTGGTCATACCCAGGAAACTTGCTACTCCTTGCATGGTTTTCCTGATAAGGCAACACATGTAGCAAAATCTGAAAAATCAGAACCCAAATTTTCTGATGAGGAATATCAGGAATATTTGAGGATGAAATCCAATAGTCAAGCTCAGTCTTCTTCAGTGCCAAGTGTCTCAACAACATGTATTTCCCAATCTGTGGAAGGTCACGGTCCATGGACAATTGACTCAGGTGCCTCTGATCATATTTCTGGTAATAACTCCTTGTTCTCATCTATTTCTCCACCTAAATTTCCTCACCTCATTACTTTAGCCAATGGATCCAAAGTTGCCTCTCAAGGAGTTGGTCAAGTTTCCCTTTCTTCTTCCTTAAATATGAATTCTGTTTTGTTCATTCCCAATTGTCCTTATAACTTAATCTCTCTAAGCCAATTAACTCGTTCACTAAACTGTTCAGTAACATTTGATGCTGATTCCTTTGTCATACAAGATCGTGGTACGGGCCGTCTGATTGGCGTAGGACATGAATCACGAGGCCTCTACTATCTTGAAGCCAGCCCGTCTGTGTCCTGTTTTGCAGCCCCATCTCCAAAACTTTTGCATGACCGTTTGGGTCACCTAAGTTTGTCAAAATTGAAGATAATGGTTCCTAGTCTCAAACAACTTCAGATGTTAGAATGTGAATCATGTCAATTAGGAAAACATGTTAGATCTTCATTTCCTAAACAAACTGAAAAAAGATGTAACTCGATTTTCTCTACCATTCATTCAGATATTTGGGGACCAAGCCGTGTAACATCTTTTGGTTTCAGATATTTTGTAACCTTCATTGATGAATACTCTCGATATACTTGGGTTTATTTAATGAAAGATAGATATGAACTTTTATCCATCTTCATGTCTTTCTTTAAAGAGATTAGGAATCAATTTGGGAAAATAATTAAAATTTTTAGAAGTAATAATGCCAAAGAATATTTCTTTGTTGAACTTTCTTCTTTTTTATCCTCACAAGGTATTTTACATCAATCCACATGGCCTCACACACCACAACAAAATGGAATAGTAGAGAGGAAGAATCGACATTTAGTTGAAACTGCACGCTCCCTGATGCTTAACACAAATGTTCCTGTACATCATTGGGGAGATGTTGTTCTTACTGCCTATTTTTTGATAAACAGAATGCCATCTTCCTCCCTTGAAAATCAGATCCCTTATTCTCTTATTTTTCCACATGACCCATTGTATCATGTCACTCCTCGGGTCTTTGGCTGTACATGTTTTGTTCATAATGTCTCACCAGGACTAGACAAACTTTTTGCAAAGGCTATTAAATGTGTTTTTCTAGGATATTCTCGCCTTCAGAAAGGTTATAAATGTTACTCCCCACAAACTAAAAGGTATTACATGTCTGCTGATGTTACATTCTTTGAGGAAACCCCTTTTTTCTCATCCTCCATGTCTGATTCTGGTTCCATACAGCAAGTTCTACCTGTCCCACCATCATTTGGTCCTATTATACTACCTACCCATGACACTCATGAACAAGAAGAACATCAGCCTCAGTCTCCAACTAATAGTCCACCTGACATTGCTTCTCCTCTACTTTCAAATAGGACACAGGGAGCTAGTTCTCCATTGCCTGCAGGTTCTTCTGATTCATCTCCTTCACCATCAATGTCCCATACAACGGATCCTTCCTCCATATCACCTCCTTATGAACAAGATTCAGGTTGGCCCATTGCTATTAGGAAAGGTATTCGGTCTACTCGAAATCCTCATCCTATTTCTCCTTTATTTCCTCTTTTTCTTCTCTTACTATTCCTAAAAATGTCAATGAGGCACTTGATCATCCTGGTTGGCGACAAGCCATGATTGTTGAAATGCAGGCTCTTGAAACTAATGGCACGTGGGAGCTAGTACCTCTTCCCCCAAGCAAGAAGACAGTTGGTTGTAGATGGGTTTATGCCATTAAAGTTGGGCCTAATGGTGAAGTTGACCGTCTTAAGGCTCGATTGGTTGCCAAAGGGTACACTCAAATATATGGTCTTGATTATTGTGACACTTTCTCTCCTGTAGCAAAGATCACCACAGTTCGCCTCTTCCTTGCTATGACAACTATTTGTCATTGGACTCTTCATTAACTAGACATCAAAAATGCCTTTCTTCATGGTGATCTAGAGGAGGAGATCTATATGGAGCAACCTCTTGGGTTTGTTGCTTAGGGGGAGTATGGTCTAGTTTGTAAATTGCGTCGATCTCTCTGCGGGCTCAATCAATCACCACGAGCCTGGTTTGGAAAATTTAGTCACATTGTGCAGGATTTTGGATTGAAAAGAAGTGAAGCGGATCATTCTGTCTTTTATTGTCATACTTCTCCTGGGAAGTGTGTTTACTTGGTTGTCTATGTTGATGACATTGTTATCACGGGGAATGATGCTGCCAAAATTTCCCAACTAAAACAACACTTATTCAGCCATTTTCAGACTAAAGACCTTAGCTGTCTAAAGTACTTACTTGGTATTGAGGTGGCTCAATCAAAGGAAGGTGTTGCTATTTCACAAAGGAAACATGCTTTGGATATTTTGGAGGACACAGGTATGACAAATTGTAGGCCTATTGATAGTCCTATGGATCCAAATCAAAAGTTAATGGCAAAACAAGGCAAACCTTTTTCAAATCCAGAAAGGTATAGAAGACTAGTTGGGAAGCTTATTTATCTCACAATTACAAGACCTGATCTCTCTTTTGCAGTTGGAGTTGTTAGTCAATTCATGCAGGATCCTCACATTGATCATTGGAATGCTGTGATTCGTATTCATAGATACATTAAAAAGGCTCCTGGACAGGGATTGTTGTATGAAGATAAAGGAAACGCCCAAATTTCTGGGTATTGTGATGCTGATTGGGCAGGTTGCCCCATTGACAGGAGATCCACCACTGGATACTGTGTATCCATTGGAGGAAATATTGTCTCTTGGAAGAGCAAGAAACAAAATGTTGTTGCACGGTCAAGTGCAGAAGCAGAATATAGAGCTATGGCTCTAGTTACTTGTGAACTGGTGTGGATTAAACAACTTCTTCAAGAATTAAAATTCTGTGATGCTCAGCGAATGAAGTTGTATTGTGATAATCAGGCAGCCCTTCACATCGCCTCCAATCCTGTATTTCATGAAAGAACCAAACATATAGAGATTGACTGTCATTTTGTTCGGGAAAAGCTGCTGTCCAAGGAAATTAGTGCTAAATTTATTAACTCCAATAACTAGCTGGCAGACATTCTGACTAAATCCCTAAGAGGACCTAGAATTCAGTTTATATGTTCCAAGCTTGGTGCATACGATTTATATGCTCCAGCTTGAGGGGGAGTGTTAAAATAGTGTTTTTCTATCTGCTGTATAGCTTTGTAAAAACTGTTTTTGTATGTACTAGCTGTCATAGGCTGTAGCCTATGTTTCTTCTTTCCATACCTCTAATTGTACTGTGTTCAGAATACCCTTTTATATATATATATATATATATATATATATATATATATATATATATATATATATATAAAAGGATATTCTGAACACAGTACAATTAGAGGTATGGAAAGAAGAAACATAGGCTACAGCCTATGACAGCTAGTACATACAAAAACATATATATATATATATATATCAGCTGAGGATCTCAGTTTGATTTTTGTGCCATATTGCTATTTAATCTTTTCAAGTAAGTTGTTTTATTATATTATGTCCAAGATACTTATGCAGTTTTTTTAAAAAAAATATATATTTAAGTTAGCTTTTTTTTTTTTTAATACCATCCTCCTTTTCTTGTATAAAAACTAAGTTTTTTTTTTAATTTTTTAAAAAAAATTAAGAACTTTTCTCTAAATATGTTTAACTTAACTTTTCCTTTTAAGGAAAAAAAAATGGATCAAACACTACCTATTCTGAAGTTAAATGGTAATATTGACTTATATTCAATTTTAAAAATTTAGAATAATAAATGAATTGGTAAAGACACTTATTCAAGATTATTCTTTTTATCCTGTTAAATGTTTTAAATTTGAGTCAATTTTGACTTTTAAAACATTATTCTTTGATTTTTTATTTTTCTAAAACTTAAAATCATTGTTTATGGTCCTTGTAAAATGAGTGGATTTTAGTTTTTATCCTTATTAAAAAAATTTCTTTAATTTTCATCTATCAAATTTGAATTATTATTGTTAATTCTTAAAATTCATTCAAGATTGATAAATAATATTTATTTTAATTTTTTTTTAAAGTTACGTGTTGACATGACATTACATATTTATTATTTCACTTGGGATGATCATGTGATTTTTCTTTAGGTATATAAAGATTTAATTGATGTCATGTCATGATGATAGAGACCAAAAGTATTAATTTTAAAGGGATGAAAATCATTTTGTTTTACAAGGACTAATGTTTAATCCTTTATTTTATAACTGTCAAACTATTAATAACTAAGTAAATATTTTTAATATTATATGATATTAAGTAATAATTAACATCAATCATAAGAAATTAAGTTAAATAAAATTTTAAATTAACATAAAATGATCATGTCATATGTTTTGCCAGATAAAAATTATTATTGTGAGTTACACGTGAACTTGTGGGCAATTATTAGTCTTAATTTTCTTCAACTAAATTGATAAATAATATTTTAAAAGTAAAGAAATTAAAAAAAAAATAGTTCAAACCAATAAGTTTTAATGATTTTGTATGTTTTGTTACCAATTTGATTGGATCTTGATAGTACCAACTAAAGGATTTGACCAATTTATTAGTTTTTTTTTATTTTTTTTATTTTTTTAATTAATAGTTAGACCAGTTCACCAATTTTCAAATTGAATCTAGTTCAGTTTATTAAACACTGGTACGTATGAAGATTAGTAGATTACAAGGATGGCCATCCCAGAATGCAAGATGACCCTATGTTTGCACTAGAATTGTAGAAATATTGGGGACTTGATTCAACTAGTACAAATGCGGATCCTTCTTTTATTCAGATGCCACTTACATTATGTCATCTATCTGATTACATACCTGGAGTTCATGCAAACTAAATTGCGTTAATTCCCTCATAGTATTGCTAATAAATTATCAATCATGTAACCATAAAGAAAAGTTATCAATTACCAGTCTGTTAGTACACACCAAAAAAAAAAAAAAAAAAAAACAAACAAACCAGTCTGTTATAAGGGAGCATTCCATATCTGACTTTAACTGATGTAATGTTCCTGACAGATACGGGTTATAAGATTGTTTTGGTGGTGAATGGAGAAGGGAAGGGGAGAGAGATCGTGGGTTTGGAATTCTCTCCACTAACAAAAATTAACAACTAACAAACTAACATTTAATCGATAAAAAAAAAAAAATGTTCCTGACAGATTCGCATATAGATGATTGAATCAAGGCTGACAGCATAGAACAAAGAAGATAGCCTGTGGCTCGCAACTTGTTTTTGTTCTTGAGCTTGTAGCTATATCCATTTTGTAATCTGGCTCTGGAAGGAGAATGTTCTCATTTTGATTTCTTAAATTGGAAGATGAATTTTGGATAGTAAAACAAGCACATTGATTTTTGAGGCTGCAGGAGACCTTTTTTCTTCAGTTAAGGCTTTATTTTTCTTCAAGTTTTGCTGTAAAGAAAAATCAGATTAGCCTTCAAGACACTGGTATAAGATTTACCTTTCAGATTGCATGGTTACCCTTCTAGACCAGACATACAGGTTAGGACAACCTTTTTCTTGGTTCCTTGTATATCTGTTAGCTCATCGTACTCATGTAATGAGTGTTGATTAGAGGCTGTGAATATTGCACATCTCTGTTAAGCATTTTTTCCGCTTTTAGTTTTAAAAAAACCATTTAATTGTACCTTAAAAAAACACTACTTGAAGTAGCATCTCAAAAAAGCTATAAACTACTAAGAAAAACTTGTTTACCAAATACTATTAATAAGGTCAAATAAACTTTTTAGCTAGTAAAAAAATTAAAAGTTAACTAAAATGACATGCCAAATACTGCCTCAGTTCACGTTAGACTTAAGGCAGGTTAAGCTTGTTTAAATAATAATAATAATAAATTTAAATTATATACTTATTGATTTATTTAAAGATTACTCGACAGGATTTGAAGATTTGAAGATTACTCTTTATGCTGTTTCTTTACCTGATGTAATGGGACACTCAGTTCTGAGGTCCTAGCTTTGCTGTTTTTGTCCTTTATTTTCCCATATAAAAAATTTAAAGATTTCAACTCTTATTTAGATTCTTATGCGTATTTAGAGATAATTTTTTAACTTAATTAAGAGACCTTACTATTAAGTAGACTTTTAAATAATGAGTAAATTACACAGACTGCCCCTGAGGTTTGCTCTTATTATACCTAGCACCTCTCTATTTTTTTACATTACTTTGAGCACCCTTAAGGGGAGGTAAGTGTAATATTTTTTAAACTTGAGAGAGGGGTCAGTGTAATGATTTATGCCTGTGAGGGGGAGTCGGTGTAATAAAAGTCCAAAAATTAGGGAGTTTTTGTAGGGTTCAAAAATGGAGGGATGTCGGTGTAATAAAAGCAAATCTCAGAGGATGTTCTTGTAATTTACTCTTACATAATTGGTCAAACCTTAAAAAAGGTCTTATATCAAGTTAAGTTTAAATCTTAAGTCTTTGTTTGAAATGATGAAAATGTGATTGAAAGAAGAGAGAGTGGTAAAGTGACAGAAAACATGAAAAATCTATTCGTTTCTCAGTTTAGTACAACTTAGATAGAAAAGAAAAGATTGAAAAATGAAGTGGAACCTATCACTTTTGAAATGAGTAATGATATTTGAACACCTTTTTATTTTAAACATTCCATCAATATTTCTTATTTTTTTTATATTTTTCTTCTTATCACATCATATATCCTATAATACTTATATTTTTTTCTCTCTCACTAAGTGTTTAATAGTATTGTGGGTATTTATTTATCTTTTTGAATTCGTCACTTTTGGAAAGAAAAGGAAAGAGAGTTTGCTAAGAATGCCGAAATGATCAATTTTTTTCTCTTATATATTTCTTTTTTTAATAAAGTTATTTATATCATTTTATAAATATAGTTTTTAATTTCTTCTCAATTTTCTTTCTTTTTTATTTTTTTCTACCAAACAACCTATAAAATTATCTTACTACCCTTTCCTTTTACTCTCTTTTCTAAATCAAACATACCCAAGTTTAGAAATTAAATGCCCTTAAAGCTTTGTAAAGTGAACTCAGTGCATTTTTACCTTACAAACTTTGGAATTTGATAGTAGTTAAAAAGAACTAGGATAAAACTAGAAATAGTAAGAGTTTAATGGTCAAACACTGACAATGTAAAATAGTTTTACACTGTCAATCAAGAAATCACTATTAGTATTAACATAGTGAGAATGCTAGCAACACACTCTTTTGAACACACTCTCCATGATTGGTTAAAATTGATTGGAAATCACAAATTTTTATGGGTCTCACTTGTTATTTTAATGACTATCTCTTCTGATTTTGTAGTTTTCAATAAATTTTAACCAATGATAGAGTGTGTTGGGAGGAGTATGTTAGAGAGTGTGTTGCTAGCACTCCTCTTAAGGTAGTTATTACAAGAATCAACAAACTTACCATACATATGATTTGTGATTAAATAACAATGTAAAATGATTTTACATTGTCAATACATAGTTTATTTTCTCAATTGCAATTGGCCTTCTTGAACAGAAATACAATGAAAAGACTATGAAAATCAAAATCCTGAAAATGAGGATTTGATATTTATTTTTAATGGAAATAATTTTGTAACTTAGAATATTGTTCTCTCTATTCCAGCAAGTTACATGTCAACCATCTCCATTTTTGAGGTGATGCACTGTAAACATTGCCATTTAACTCCTCCTAACATGGAAAACTCTGTTGCTGGTTTTCTCATGCATGTGACACACAGAATTCAAGTGGCGATTATTATATTCTTCATTTAGAAAAACAAAGTAAAAAAACTTCTCATCATTGGGAAACGAGAATTTCAAAGGGTCTCAAGCCCTTTAAATTGGAAGCATGCACCCCATATAGCCAAGTCAATAGAGAAAAGCAAAGAGCCCCCCCCAAAAAAAAACTAATCCATACCATACCCCAAAAAAGAGAGAGAAGCACCATGTCTTCTATGGATCTAAAGAAATCTAACAAGATCAGAGAAATTGTTAGGCTTCAACAGATCCTCAAGAAATGGAGAAAGTTAGCCAACTCATCAAAAACCACTACCACTGTCACCGCTGCTACCACCAGCAAAAGCATGAAGTTTCTTAAGAGAACACTTTCTCTATCTGAACGTGAAGGAGGGTCAAGCAATAATGTTGTCCCCAAAGGGTACCTAGCTGTTTGTGTTGGAGAAGAGCTTAAGAGGTTCACTATACCAACTGAATATTTGGGTCACCAAGCCTTTCAGATTCTCCTGAGGGAAGCAGAAGAGGAATTTGGGTTTCAACAAACAGGAGTTCTGAGGATTCCTTGTGAAGTGGCTGTTTTTGAGAGCATCTTGAAGATGGTGGAAGGAAAGGAGGACAAGTTTTCCTCCCAAGAATGTAGACTCAGCAACATTGAAGAGATGATGATGGGGTACTGCTCAGAAAACCAGCTTGGTTATTCTCACCATCCTCAAAGTCCATTGTGCAGATAGTATATATAGCATATTAATATTGCAATTTTTATCCTTTTCTATTTTTTGTCCTTTTGTTTTACTTTTGTACCTTAACATCAATCCAATGTATGAGAGTGAGTGAGTGAGTCCATTTAGATGTAATAGAACCCTTTTGGGATTTATGAAGCAAGGAGTATGATTATGACTTTCATTGTCCAATTCACTAATTCTTGAGCTTTATTGTTTGGCAGTAGATTGTATGATTTTTAACCGAAAAATATTTGTGAGAAGAGTAATTACATGATTTTTTTAGTTTAGTTAAAAAAGAGAGAGGGAGATCAACAAGGACATTAGAAGTTGTCAAAAAATGATCTTATAGTATATAATATCTCTGAAAATTTGATGTTTAACCGAGCTGAATGGCTTTGTATTGTTCATGTAGTCGACTTCACCTAGACTTTTGTTATTGTTTGGCAGTACTTTTATTGTCTGATCTTCTACAGCTGAAAGTTTTGGCATTCTGCAATTTATTCATAAGATAAACATTCTGATCCTACTATCATATGACCAAACAAAGCCTCATATATTTCCATTCATTAGCAAGCTAATGATGATGCAGGTAAGGTTCCTCCCTTCAAAGTGACTAACATACACAAGAATTGAACCATGAAAAGGCATTCATCAATTGGAACCTGAGATATGAGGGTCAAACACCATGAGCAGAGTGTAGTTACAATTTCCAAGTAGAAATGATTTAAAATATTTTTCCTTGAAGATGTAAACATGTTCTGAGGTAAATAGTACCTGCTCTCTAATTTCTATATGGTGAAGAGTACCACTGGTCAATTGACTGGATATTCAAAACATCCTACATTTGCAACCTTGCCAATATTGGTAAATGCAGTTCAGTACAGTGAAATAATTATAGTATTAGTTAAGAAAATAATTTTTTTTATTAAAAATATTAATTATTTATAAATATAAATTATTCAATACTTATTTTTTAAAGTTATTGAAAATCTTTTAGAGGATATATTTCATGTGCCTTAAGTGGTACCTTTCAAGACTCCTTAAAGAAAAATATTACAAGAATTTGATTAAAATATATTGATAATGTAACTATTTTTTTTTATACTTTTTTTTTGTTACCATGTTATTGGTACGTAGTATCCACCGCTTTACTGATGACTAATTTTTGTGGGAAAACATAACTGGCCACCTTTAGTGGGATTCTCCCCTCCCAACCATGTTTTTTCCATCCAAAAGATTCGAATCTGAGACCTTGTTTAAGGGAATCGAGTCCAGCACCACTCATTTTTTTTTTATACTTTCACGTAATCATGAATTATTATATAATTCAAAATAATTGATTATTATAATAATTATTTTAAAAATTATATTTAAAATAATTTTTAATTGATTGATAGTGTTAAAACACCAATCATTTAATTCAGAAAAAAAAAACACCAATCATTTAACAAAATTAAATTCATATGTCAAGCAACTTGTGATAAAAACAACTTTCAATTTGGTATACTTAATAAGTTAAATCAAAGTCAAAGGTGTGTTGGAGTTTAGCCACGTTGCAGGAGATGCTTAGTAACAATTATCATTATCTCTCTGACAAGATTTAAGTCACTTAGTCAGTCACTGATTTTTTTTAATTAATAAATTAATGATATAGAACAGATAGCTTATAGGGGTCTAAAGTGGTCCACCTTAATTATAGCCTAGTGAATGATTGATGTTACTCTAAACATCACGGGTCATTGTGTCAAAAAAAAAAAAAACATCACGGGTCATGTAAATTAATATTTTAAGCATATTAATTAAGAAATTAATATATAGTTTTTAATTAAAAATATACTAAAATAAATGAAAAATCATGTTAAAAATATATTAATAGTACATTTTAGTAAAGACTTTTATTTTAAATTCTTATAGACACTTATTAAATAATTTTTGCCTATCGTTATTTTTTTTCCTTATCCTTCTTTTTTGTTTTGCAGGTTAAACAGATGCGGGGGTAAACTCATACGCAGTAGTGTAAGGTCTTGTTACGTTAACATATGAGAGAATGATCTATTTAACTAGAGAGCCTGTGTTTGATTTTCTTTGAATGTAAAATTTCATTGAGTCAGTGATAGTCACATACCACAAGCGGCATTAATGTCTGACATAGTGAGTTGGGAGACATCTGTATTCTCTGATTAAAAAAAAAAAAACTCATGTGGGGTTGGTTTATTTAAATCACGAGTGATTAGGACTGAGATCCTTCAGGTACATTGGAGTATTAATTATTAATCATATTTTACTAATTGCTAGATTAAAGTCATTGATAGGTTCTGACTACAATTGTTTCCAATGCAAACCGCCCTAACAGTCAGGTACCCTCGTACATTACAATTGTACTGTTCAAACCTCGTGGAATTAATTATTTTATTGCTATGCTTTTTTATTTTAACTGAGTTGATGGTCTGAAAATAAAGTCATTTTTAGGATTTCCAAGAGAAGCACGTGACATGGCATTAATAACACACAAACGGTGGCAGAATTAATCAGTTTCTAGACTTTAATTTCCCAAGTCCATGTTCAACTTTAACTTAAATAAGTGGAAAACTCTTGTGCGCAAGTTTAATATTGTCAGTTCATTGCCATGTGGTCATGTGGTAGAGCAGCACAGGACAAGGAACACGTAGCTAAGCCTGTGTACTTGAGGATTAAATAAAAAATAATGATAGGAAAGAAAATAATTAAAAAAATTGAAAAAATGAGTAGATTTTATAGTTTGTTTAATAGGGTTGAAAATAGAAACAAAATTAAAAAAAAAAAGAATATATTCTCAAAACATTTGGTTAAATAAAAAAGGAAAAGAAAGAAAATAAGGATATTTACTATTCTTTTTCACTTTTATGATAGAAGAAACTGCATAAAAAACCGATTACTTAAAAGGGCTGTTTTAGTTTTTTCATATACATTTTTTTTTTCATTTATCTCCATGTACAACAATAATAAAAGCTTCATTGCCCTAGAACTTTTTTGCTCACACGAGTGTAAAAAAATTCATCACATGGAACCCACACATTTTAGTCTTTTCTCTCTATTTTATTTTATTGCACACCAATATAAAGAAATAAGTATCTTCATCATATTTAGTAAATAAAAAAAAGTATCTTCATCATATTTTTTTCCATAGACTATAGATATTTTCTACGAAAGACAATCATTTTTGAGTTTTATAGAACTATTATGAGTAACAAACTCTCCATTCGAGTTTTTAACGTAGTTACATACATAATATTTGAGCTAAAGATCATTGATTAAGCTAAAGAACTAATGTTGTCCTAAAATTGTTGTACAAAACACATTATTGTTTTTTCCAATCTAGTCTGTTAGTTCAGTTAACTAATTGAGTGTTTGTGTTTGAATCTTTTTTAGGTAAATTTGTGTTTGAATCTTACTCCAATGGTTATTTCACAAATTCCTATGTCGCATTCTATGAGAAGCAACAAATTGTTACTTCTGATTCAATGTCTCAACAATGCAAAATGAAACATGCATTAAGAAAAAAAAAGGCAACTCTTTTCTTAGAAGAAATAATTAAAATAAATTTTGTCATGTAAAAATCTCAAATAATAGATAGTTCTAATAAATACTTATATAAAATCTGTCAAGTACCATTTCATCTTACACGTGTCACTATTATATGAACTTCAGTCACTTTCTCTCTCTTTGCATTTCACCCATTTACTGACGGGAGCTATTGGGCAATTTTTTTTTCTTCAATTGCTAACCGTGCAAAGCACATGCCCATTAATACTTATATAAAATTTGTCCAGCACCATTTCATCTTACACGTGTCATTATTATATGAACTTCAACCACTTTCTCTCTATTTGCATTCCACCCATTTACTAACGAGAACTGTTGGGTAATTTTTTTTTCAATTGCTAGTTGTGCAAAGCACGGGCCCATTAATACTTATATAAAATTTGTCCAGCACCATTTCATCTTACACGTGTCACTATTATATGAACTTCAGCCACTTTCTCTCTATTTGCATTCCACCCATTTACTAATGAGAACTGTTGGGTAATTTTTTTTTCAATTGCTAGCTGTGCAAAGCACGGGCTCATTGTTCTAGTTTAATTTATTAATACTTATATAAGATCTGTCCAGCACCATTTCATCTTACACGTGTCACTATTATATGAAATTCAGCCACTTTCTCTTTATTTGCATTCCACCCATTTACTAACGAGAATTGTTGAGTAATTTTTTTTTTTTTTTCAATTGCTAGCCGTGTAAAGCACGGGTCCATTGTTCTAGTTTAATTTATGTAGGTAATTTGTAGGTTGTAATGTGGCTAGTAAGTTCTACCGGCTTGAAAGCAGCAATGAGAAAAAGTATTTTTTTTCAAGTACAAATTAATCAGATGTGAATTCTCTCATGGTAAAATTTCACATGTAGTATAAAAAATTTGAGTTTGTCTCTCTTAATGATTTTTTTTTTTTTTTTTACTAAAAAAGTCTACTTTAAAAAAAGAGATAGTAAATATATAAAACTTTCACATGAAAAAAATTATTCCAAAATTAACCACACATTAAAATAATATGAATAAACCTTAGCAAAACAAAGGGCTATACTTGATTAATAGAAAATTTCCGTTGAAATACAATTTATTAGTATTTTTCAACGTTAAATAAATAAAGTTTGGAGAAAGTGGGTGGAAGAGTTTAGTGGCATTTCTCTTCTGCTATGAATGATCTACAGTAAAAAAAATTATGAATGAAGGGCAAAATTTCCATACTACGTACATGGGAATAAAATAGATAGATGATCATAACCTGGAAGATAAATTAATGGGTGCTTGAATTCAGATCAGAATGGAATATCTAAGGAAATGGAGCTTCTAGTTTTGTCTGATTAGGTGGTGCATAAAATAAACAAAAAAGCCATTTGACCAGAACTATATTATTGCATAATGATTAGAGGTTCTCTCTTAACATGATCCGCACTCCATTGCACCATTTGAGAGCAGTTGACGATCAATGATGATATCGAAATGGTAACCAATTATTCATTGGGGGACGTGTGATTAATATTCAAGTTAGTTATATAATTTGATGAAATGTTCCTTAATCCATAATCCAATCATTGGAATAAGAAAAGTAGACTTGGTTTCATAATGGGTGGGTTTCTAGGTATTCTCAACATATGGCATTCAAAGATCATTAAATAACTGTACTACTCCCTCCATTTCAGTTTATATGACGTTTAAGATTTTGACACAGATATTAAGGAATATAATTAATGTATTAAATTTCCTAGAAAATATTAGATAACTTCCTAATATACCCTTTATCTTTCTAATTAATTACTCATTATGCACTACTCCCATTAAGTATTGATTAAGGGTAGTCCTGGAAAAAAAACATTTAATGCAGCGTTGGTTTTGTAAAACGCCATCTATTTTGGAACAAATTTTTTTTTTTTCTAAAACGACATATAATCTGAATCGAAGGGAGTATATAAGTCTATTTCATCGTAGGTTGGAGAGGAATTGCTTGATTTATAGGTAGCGGAATATATGTGCCTATGAAAAAGACAAACCCCTTATAAATATAAGGATTTTGTTAATCTAGTATGTTAGACTATGAAAAAGACAAACCCCCTATAAATATAAGGATTTTGTTAATCTAGTGTGTTAGACTATTACTTAAAAGAATCCATTAATAATTTTTTTTATTAGTAATCATAATGAAAATACATTAAAAATTACTTAAAAGATAAATTGTCTATAATTCTAAGAATTGCTAAAAGAAAAATACAACTTAACATTGGTAAAAAAAGTCGATGCTAATTATCAAAAGTTGATGCTAATTAATAACTATTTTAGTATTGGTCAAACGACGATCTCAAGACCATTACAACAAAGGCCATAACAATGTGTTTGAGTCAGTCAGAAGAGGTCGTCACATAATAATGTTAATCAAAATGACGCTTGAGGCTCTAATTACTGACAATGTGTCTCCTCTTCCTCTTGACAACATGCATGGCAATGTCACCTTTTTTTTTTTCTTCTTCCTCCCATTCTCTTCTCCTTTTGATGTTGAATTGTTGTCTCCCATTTTGCTCGCAACCACCCTAAAACCTAAAGCTTGATTCACTTCAAAGCTAGAGGTCAAGCAACTACCATTACAATTGTCACTAGTTGCGACACCACTAGTTTTGAAAACACAAGCTTTAGTCAAGCAACTACCATCACAATTGTCACTAGCTGTGACACTTACACCATTAGTTTTGAACACACAAGCTTTGCCATGATCCCTTGCCAAAAATAATGCACCTTGCATCCTGCTGGTGCTTTGGGTAAGTGTGTGCAAGCTTATTGGCAACATGGATCCCACAATGATTCTTGCCACTTGCGTCATTGGTTGTTTTCTTTCCCACCTTGTAGAAACGATACCATTGTTTGAAACAACCTTAACAAAGATGGAGACAATGAGATGGTAATTCCAACCATTGTCATGTTGAAATCTCACTTGTTACTCTAGTGAATGGTGCAAAGGTTTAGTTCTAGACCTAGGGCTGACCCTGAGGAGGCGAGTTAGGGGGACGACCTCCTAGGGCCCATGGTTGCAAAGGGGTCCAAAAAAAAAAAAAAATTTAATTTAAGCTTAAATATGACTTTAGTCTTTATAAGTTTATGTTTTTTCAATTTTGGCCCCTGTAAGTTTTTTTGTTTTACATTTTTTCAATTTTTGTTTTTGTAAGTTTTTATTTTTATTTTTAGTTACTATAAGTTTGCGCTTTTTTAATTCTAGTCCCTTTTAAGATTCCAATTTTTTTCAATTATAATTATATGATTTGAAGGTAAATTTTTTAGTTAATTGCTTCGAATTATGTTACATGTAAATTTTATATCATTTCGTGGCATCTTTTAATCAATTTATTTTGTTTTCAAAATCATGATTAAAATTTTTAATTTTATTTTGGCCAAATAGTTTCTGGATTAGAAGATATGTGAATTCAAACATACATTAAGAAAACCTACAAGGAATGTCTCAAACATCGAATAAGTTTAAATTCAACAAAGACTTGGGAATATAAGACTCAATACTCTAAGCATACACTAAAAAAATCATAAACTTTAGGTACTGGAAACTTAATTATATTCCTTAATCTCCATATCTATGATGATTTTCTTTCTCAACTTTAAAAAGCTATCAAATTATATTCGTTTAGTACTAATACCTCCTAAAACATATTTTGCTTGGACTTTAATTTCAGCCAAAATGGCCAGCTATTTCTTAAATTAAAAAACGTGAAAATGTGTCTCTTTCTCACTTTATCTTCCAAAACAATCATTGCCTCACCACCTGATTCTGTATGATCTGTAATTCCCTTGATAATTCTTGCCATAGAAAGGTTGAGCAGGTTGGTCCAATAATCATAATTTCTAAGATTAGCACTTTTCTATATATATTATATATATATATATATAAACTTAATGTAATAAAACCTATGTTTTTAGGCTTATCGTTGGAGGGGATTCTGATGCATTATGCAATTGAAGAATTATTCTGCCAGCTAATTGGATTTTATATATGAACTTTGAAATAAAAAGAGAGAGGAGAAACGTCATAATCTAAAGTTGTCACTTTTAGCTGGGATTCGCAGTCTTCTATCATAAAAAGCTTCATAATATATCATTAGCTAGCCGCACCCAAACTAATAATGCATATTCATTTTCACATAGAACAATGCAACGAAACTTTATAAAAATAATAAACACTTAATGAACTGTACTATATGTTACAAAATGAAATCTAGAGTTCGTGGGAACAAAATATATTCAAATTCTCAAGCCTTATATATAATAAACTTTTTCCTTTAAGGTTACTACCTCCTCCTTATTAACTAATTCACAAGGAATTAAAAAACTTCGTTAATATAGTTAGTAAATTTGTTAATAATTTATAGTGATATTTTTCTAAAATTATTCCTAAAATTATTAAAACTCATCATTTATTCTTTTTTATCTAATTATTTTTCACTTAATTAATGTAATAAGTTTCTCAAAAGGTCTTATATATTGGACAAAGACAGTAAATTTATGTAGGTTTATACAATTTCATTGAATCCTCAAAGTATTCACTTAAAAGCTTTTGTAGAAGTTTCTATACTTCAAATAGTTTTTTTTTTTTTTTTTAAATAGGTCTTGAATTTTTTCTCTCTAAGTTTTGTTGATTAGAAACACATCACTATTATCATAGTTGCTCTAACTTTCATTCAGACTGGTCTAGATCACACAAAAATTTCTATTGATAATAACAATCAGCACTTTTAAGAAGTCAATGTGCTGAAGTTGAACAAATATTGTGATGTCAAGACTTTGACTAATTGTGCAATGAAGTTTGATGTAACTTTAAATTCTATAGCTGGTCTTACTCAGAAGGAGTTGAGAACTGTTATTTTCAATAAAATCAAGTTTTGAAAGATCATTCTCAAAAGCATTTTCTTCAGTTCGCTTATAGTCACTGCTACCACTTCAGGACAATGAAACAGTAACATTTAACTGTGACATGCACTCATGGACATTCTTTAAGACAAATATGGAAGGATAGTGTAATGTTGAACAAGTGATGTATATATGATAGCCCTTTGAATTTCTCTCTTTTCTTTTGAAGTCATTCTCATCTCTTTGTATCCTCTGCAGAGAGTTTTAGCTCTGCATTTTCTTAGTTGTAATCCACACTAAGTGATATTAGCCCCATAGATTTTTTCATATATGTTTTTGTAACCTTTAATTACCTAGTAGAGATTGATGAGTGTTCTTAGATAGCTTGGGAATTGATTATGGAAATACTGTTTGTAATTTATACTGAGAGGTTAGTGTTGAATAAAGAACATTCGAAGTTATAAAAATTTTAGCATAAGGACTGGACATAGACACATAATTTTGAGTCAACTAGTCTAAATCCTGAGCCTAGTGCTGTCCTTATCCTATATTTACTTTTTGATCTCCTTGTTAAGTACTCTGATCGCTTATAATTTAGTTGCATAAAGAAAATGTTTGTAAAAGATCTCTAATTAAGTTAATCCGATAAAGTTTTTTTTATCTTCAATAAGAGTTTTTCAAACTATCCAAGAAAAGTTTATTGGGAATTATATAATTATCTTTCGAACTATTTATATATCTCTTTGATCTAACTTCTCATATATGCAAGTGAAAGATTATTTAAAATATGAAAAAAAAAAAGTTTATACATAACAGTGTAAAATAATGTTACGTTATCATTCAATCACATACTATTATGTATGGTAAGTTTGTTGACTTTTACAATAATTATTTTAAAAGTCATACCAACAATGATTTATGAGTGGATGACAATATAAAATTATTTTACATTGTCTATTAAACTCTTATAATATTCGGAAAGTCGAAAACAAAGTTATACTCCCTTTGCATTTGCTACCTGCAGGTTGTAAATTATTGAGTTGTTGAAGTAGTTTCTTAATTACTAGAAATCACTCAGTGTCAGTGTCAGAATAACATAATTTTTGTGAACTTTATAATGCATTTTGTCCAATTAGTATGGTTCTTCGTGTGTGAAAATTGTGAGCATAAAAGCCCCTATAAATGATCTTTTATTTATGTTTTGATGATTAACAAGCAAGCATACTGATAGCGGCTTGGGGCTCAACAAGAACGATTTGGCAGCTGTTACTTCCTGCACCCAAAAAAAATTGCTTTATGCACCTTTCTGGAATATTTTTTTTGCCTTTTGGATTGGTCAATCTAGAATGTAAAAAGTGTACCCAATCCGGAAGCCAAAAACGGGTACAGGAAGCAACTTTTAGGTGCAGGAAGTAACAGCCCGATTTGGTTCTCGCAGGCCCAAAAGGAAAGCTCAATGCCTTCTTGGATGAGTTTATTTGAATTGCGCCTATTTTACCTTGTCTCTGTTTTATTTCAATTGGGAGGAGTGCTAGCAACACTCTCTCTAACATTCTCTTTTAAATACTCTTCCTATGATTAATTGAAATTGATTGAAAATCACCAATTTTGATGGATCCCATAGCAAAATCAGGAAAGACAATCCTTAAATAATATATGAGACCCACCAAAATTGATGATTTTCAATAAATTTCAACCAATCATAAGGAGAGTGTCTAAAAGAGAGTGTTAGAGAGAGTATCGCTAGCGTTTCTCTTTCAATTGGACTATCTTATTTAGTCTTTTATTTTTATGATGAGCTGCCACTTGAATGGCTTAGATTTATTGTAAGCGGCTATTACTTCTTGCACTCCTTTTTTGCTTCCTACACCCCTAAATGTTTTAAAATTCCAATATTACCCTTCCTTTATTACGGAATGACAATTTCGAAAGAGTATCCCGATTCCAGAATAACTATTCTGGAATATGATTTTCATATTCCATAATAGAAATAAATAATCCGAAAACCTATTCTGAAATACCTATTCTGGAATATGAAAATCATATTCCGGAATAACTATTCCAGAATAGGGTGGCACCACCTTTTGAATAGTTATCGAACCTCTACTTTTCTTTTTCACTCTACTTATGCATCTTCTTTGAGAGCTTTAGAAGGAGACAAGACATTGTACCCTCTACAAAGGTAGCGGATAACATCGACCATGCATAATTTCCCCACGTATCGACCCTTGCTCTTGTTCTTCCCCATGCATCAGCCCTCTTTCTCGTTCTCGCAATCGTAGCTCCACACGTTGTCGTGGGTTTCATCTGATCTCTTGAGTGCGGCCAAGGTGTCAACATCGGCGACAGCGGCGGGGAACGACCTCAGCGGCGGCTTCCCAAGGCAGAGGTCTGATACATCGCACGTAAGAAAGCTCACTACTATGCAAAGGGTGGGTCTCTGGGGGAGTTGAATGTTGCGGTGACGGCGCATGGCCACACTTGTGGTGGCTATAAGGGTTGGTGGGTAGTGGTGGTGGTGGTGGTGGTGGTGTTTGACGGCTAGGGTTTGCTTGGGAGAGGTAGGGGTGCCTGGTGGGGGGTATTTTTGTCTGTTAGGGTGTTTTAGGGTTAAGTGTTTCCTTTTCTTCCCACACCCCATAAAATGCCCAATTCGAAATACAAATGGATTGCTAGTTACATTTTATGGGGTGTAGGAAGAATTAGCCTTTAGGGTTGTTTTCTTGGACCTTATTGGGTAATAAAAATTTCTAAACGTAATTGTTTACTTTCTCTGGACTATTGTATAGCAGAAGCAGCCTAACACATACTTCGGTATTTATGTATAGTATTTATTTAAAATTTAAAGAATGAAAAATTAGGCATATCAAAACAATTAAGGGCCTATTTGTGCTATATATAAAGATTAAGAATCAATGTTTAATGTAAAATTTGTGATTGAATTTAATTTTAATGCACATTTTAATTATATTCAACTATACAAAATTAATTTTGCACAATTTTAAAACCAATAGACACTAAGTTATAAATATTAAGTACCAACAAGGTCCAACACAATTAGTAGATAGCTGAGCTCCTTAAGCATGTTAACAAATGTTTCATTCTTTGGTCGTGCGTATAGAGAAAACTTTGTTGGAAGAGGTAAAATCTATTTTAATAATCTTTAAGACTTGGAGTATTAGTCTCATAGTGAAGACTTTTTTCCAACATATGATGCCTTTTTTGCTTTATAAAAATTAAGAACAAATAATTTTTTTGTTGCTGGGCTTAAAGCTTGAACTTCAGTTGCTTTACCCTTGAGCCAAACCTGTCTCATGACTTCCGACTATGAGAATATCTTTCTTTCAGCAAATATATATATATATATATATATAGAGAGAGAGAGAGAGAGAGAGAGAGAGGGGGGGGGGGGGGGGCGGAGAGGGGATCAAGTTACTCAAAGAGTAACACTTTTAAAGTTATTCTCCATCCTCACCATTCATTTTTTTTCCTTGAAATCTAATGATTATAATAAGTAACTAATATTAACCATTAGAAAATGAATGATGAGTAACTCTTTTAAGAAAAATTAACTAACTTTTGCGTTAATTAAAGAAGTTGTGTCAGCACCCAATTTTGTCCGGATAAATACAAACAAATACAAAAAAAAAATTTGAAAAATAAAAATAACAAAAAACTAGCAAACAAGTCAATTTAAATTTGTTTTCTAAAATTCAAAATTTAATTTGCAACTCGAGTCCAAAAAGAAAATGAAAAAAAAATGTCATAATTAGAGAAAATAGAAAAAAAAGAAAAAAGAAACAAACAAACAAACAAAAATACTATAAAAAATAATAATAAAAAAGCCTTGTTGATTACCGTTCAAATCTCTTTTCTACTAGGTGTGATTACATCTTTCAATAAAATTTTGCCGCTATATGATAAGCTTGACTTTGTGCCTTAGAAAGATAGTATTGGAGCTTCTATTCTCTCGTGAAAAAGGACCGTAGCACCAAGCTGTTGCTGCACCTACATACAACACCTACAACCACCACAAGTCAGTAGGAGATCAACAACTTTTCAGCAAAACTTTTCAGCCCAAATGGTGGATCTGGTCTCCAAGACTCAATTTTTCCCACTCACACAAATGCCATTTTTCGTGGCTGATAAAAAGGTCTCAACCTCACACGGTTTTTGGGGGACTGGCACGACATTTCCTCTCGGGGGATCCTTCCTTTCAGACACTCGTTTTCCCTCTCACTAGCTCACATATGAACCATGGCTATTCTCTTTGAGCCCCCATGAATACAACACCGCACACACACTCAACCATTCTCACGGGTCCTTCTCACACATACAACACTCTTCACTTGAAGCACCTATTTTCTCTGGTTTTTCTTCACTAAACCCACGCAGAAACATTGATGTTAATAGCCATTTTTGAGCACCATGAAAGCTTCACGGTGAACCTCAATCTTTTTTCCTCTCTCACAAAGATCCCTGGTTCTTCATGTAGAACCAGAACCAATGAACCCATCCACGGGCGCCGAGTTGCTACCCCATGTACCAGGGATGAAACGGTGGAGCAACATTGCCCTTCATTGCACCTTGCAACCCAGCCACAGCACCGTGACCATCTTGCCCCAACACCATTTCGTGACTCCTCTTCATTTTATGTTGTGTTTTATTATTTTAAGTTTCTTTTTATATTACTTTGTGGGTTGATATTGCTATGAGGTTAACTGTTGTGTCATGCTTTATTGTGTCTGTGTTGATAATGTTGTGTCTCATGCTGTGTTAAGTGTCATATTGATGTCTACTTTGCTGATATTTTTGCTTATCAGAACGTGCCACCCTTTGCGTGGCCTTTTTTTTTATATATATATATGAACTCTTTGATCTTGTTCCTTTGTTATTTCATTGCTTCATGTCACTGTGTTATTATCTAATTTGTTTTATTGTGTTATTATTTTGATTTTATTATGTGGTCACGTGAATCTAATTAATATACTGTTTATGATTGCTTTATTGCTCTTAATATCACTAATTTGAATTCTGATTGTTCACTTTTTTTTTTAAAACAGAATTATAAAATAAAAAAAGGTTAGTTAAAGTAAAATTGGTTTAACATAAAAATAAAAAATAAAAACAAATTTCAGAATAGTTTAATTAGAATCATGCACGTATACTAATTAATGATAATTATAATATTGTTTTCTTAGTAAGAATATTTTATAATTATTAAAATCAAGTTTTACAATTTAACTAAAATTTATGGTAACAATTAGAGGAAGGATTAATTGGATGTGACATCCCCTTAATCTTGAATTCTTGAGATACAAGTTCTGACAACTTTATGTCTTGAAACTCTTTTCCAAAATAAAATGTTAAATCAAAATTAACTTGCTTCAAGAATAAAATAGATTGGCTTGGGAGTACACCTTTGTCGATTTCATATTTTAGGACGTATGAGTTGTGACAGCTCAGAATCATAAAACTTAAAACACAAAATTAAAAAACTTAAAAAATGTCAACACACAAATATATATATTTTCTACCTAAAGAACTACGTAACTCTGAATTCTTCATTGCACCTGGAGATACATAGAAGCAGGGGACCACTCCTGTCGAGCTAAAAAAATAAAAAAATATATAAATAAAAAATACAATAATAATCCTCTATTTTCATAATAATAAACTTCTCTTTTAAGTAATTTTTTTTTTTCATACTAATAACAATAAATAAAATATCCAAAAATATTCTTGTTTTATTTTGAGGGGTAAAATAAATAATTTTAAAGTTATTAAAATTTGCACATTTAATTAGAGGTAACCGTCTTCGGGCGGGCGTCGTAGGGTGCTAATATTTTCCCTATGTGTAATCGACTTCCAAACTCGAAATCTGATTTTCAAGACCATTTTATTTTCAAAAAGGGTTTTTCCGTAGTTTTCCTTGATAAACTATGGTGGCGACTCCTCTGTTTTTAAACTTATTTTTCGCCGTCCCGCCGCGACCCTGGTTGCGACAAGTTGGTATATGTCATTTAATTCTACCAATCACATTTAAAAAATAAACTTTTTTTCTAAAGTGTCGTTCATTAGAATTTAATATAAAAAATAAAAAAGAGTCATTGAAAATAGAATCACAATTCATTGAAGGGTATTTTTGGGATGGTATCACAATTCGTGAAAGTAGTCAAAATTTGCTTATATCTGAGTTCAATTTTTTTTTTGTTGCTTATAATTGAGTTAAGAGTAGTATGTATTAATCTTTTACATAAAAAAAATCTTTATTATTTTGTTAAATGTTGATGTTTCAAATTATATGATGTCATCGTTAAGTGCTTCTATGGACACTTCTCACCAACAAACAAAGATGAAGGCCATTTCAGTCACAACAATTATCTTTTGAGGAAGCCTATAAATAACTGAAGATTTGAAGTTCTCAAGATAGAGAAACACGCACGAACGAACATTATAAGCCTTCAAATCTCTTTGTAATTCTTTCTAAGTTAGAAACTTAGCTCTTAAAACCATTTGTATATCTTGAGAGTGATAGAGTTAAGCTTAAACATTGTATCCGTCTATAAGATGATAAAGTCTGTGTGCCTTGAACCTTAAACAAATCTGTGTAATTTGTTGAAGCCTGAAGAGGCTTTGATTCAAAGAATACTTGGATGTTTGCTTGAAGAAACAATTGTCAAACTACTTGGGTTTGAGCCAGAAGTGGCTTTGGGAAAAAATACTTGTAACGTTGATCAGTTAGTGGAACTCGGTAGGTTAGCCAAGAACTAGACGTACTCTCAGTCGTGGAGATGAACTAATATAAAAACCTTTTGTTTATCTCTTTGCTTTATCTATTTTATCTAACCTTGAATTGTGTTTCTCTTACGCTGTTTTTTGAAAAAGGTTTTTGATAAAACAAAGTTTATGATATTATCGTCTGTTACTTATATATCTGTTGCATTGTCATTGTGTTTTTCATAAGATGATAGAAGGTTTATCTAAGGTTTGCGAAAAAAAATTAAGAAATACAATTCAACCCCCTTTTTTGTGTTTCCCTTTTTTCTACAATGATGATCACCTTCCAGTAGAGGGTTTTATGAGTTGAATTAGGCTTAGTGGTCTCCAAATGAATTGAAACCCTAGGTGTTAACCAACTAATAGCTTTGAAATCACCTAAAAACAAGGTATATAACAGAAGATATAATCAAATTAGTGAGCAAAAGTCAAGCTAACAGGTTTAAGCAATGACTTTGTGCTTCCCTATAAGTTTAGATATCGTAGAGGTTCGAACTAGATTTCAAGGTCAACATAGGAGTTGAAGACAATCTTGTTAACTGTCAAATAGGGTAAGGGTCTATAACGACGCAATTTTCATCTTATAGGAATATATGTTGTTTGACGCATTTTAAGAGATTTAAATATTTCTTAAAATGAAATTGTTTGGTGTGAAAGAATTAAAAACGCAAGAAGTCGCGATTAATTCCTAAAATGCTTTATTTCGTTAGATTTAATTATATGATATAACTTGGTTTAATTAGTAATTGAATTTATCTTGTATGTTTAAACAAATTGTACGATTTATTTATTTATTTATTTATATTTATGATGTTTATTTAATTTTTTTATTTTTATAATTATTTAATGTGTTTAAAATTATAATAGGAAAATAAGAATTTAATTATTTGTAAAATGTTGTGGCCAAGAGAAGTATGATGTTTAATTTAGGCCTAGAAGGTAGAAAACAAAGGGGTGCGTTTGGCAGAAGTAGAGGTGCAGTTAGAATTTGTAGCCTGATAATAATATAGGTCCAGTTAGTAAATTTAGGGGGTGTAGACAGTGACAAAATGGAGTCACTTATTTTTAGCCCAACAAGAACCTAAACAGTTTTAAAAACTATAAAATGGGCTTTTCTACTACATCTACCCCAAAACCCAACCCAACTAAGAAAAAAAATATAGTGCATGTGTGTGTTTATCGACGCGAGAAGGAGAGAGAGAGGGAAGAAGATCAGATTTTGCCTAGCGTGCCTAACACCTAGAGACCAATGCATGCATGTCTAGTCCTTTCACTCCTTAAACACTCAACATAGTATTACACCTAGCTAAGACTCAACCTACAACAAGCAACCCAAGGCCATTGGGGACTTCAATGTTGGGGCCATTGGAGACTTCAATGTTGGGGGGGGGGAAATTAAAATTCATATATGCAGATCAAATTTCATATGAAATATTCATATGTTTTAAAATAGAAATTATTTATATCAATAATTTATTATAATATAAAGATAAAATATATTTAAACAAAAAACAAACTAAACATTTTTTAAAGACCCAAGATTACAAAATTTAATCATTAACATATCACAAAGAAATTTCATGAATTTATAATAAAAATTAGTGTTTACATTAAACACATTTTTAAGAATATTAAAAGAATAGTAATGTCATGTCATGACAATAGTCAGTACCCTAAAATTTTGATATATCAATATAACTTGATATTTGGTTTGTTTATCAAGATTTACACTAATAATGCCCAAATAAACAAAGACAAGAAGAGAAAAAGGAAGGAAAAAAAATATACACAAAAGTAATTGGAAAGAGGAAATATTTCTTAGTGTGTCTCAAATCTCAATATGTTAATATCTTATATAGTGTTTGTAATTAAGTTTACTCTATTGCAAATGTTAATAAATAACTTTTAATTATCAAATAATTTATAATCAAATTCATATAAATAGAATGCTAATCAAATCTTGTAAATATAATTATTTATAATCTTTAAAATAGCAATAATAGATGATAAAAAAATACTATTAAAAAGAAAATAAATAGTATTTGAATATTTTGTGTAAAAAGAAAAAAATATATAATTATCTTCACAATAAATATTATAAAAGAGAAGTAGATTATTTATCTAAAAAGATAAATATTTTATCTTCACAATAAGTACTATAAAAGGATAAATAAAATGTCATTATCTTTACAATACAAAGTATAAAAGGAGGTATATATTTGATAAAGAATAAGAGAAAGAAATGACATTTTAATGGTATATTTAATCCCAAAATAAAAATAATCATTATAATATCAAAATATATTTTTTTATATATATAAAAAATCAAATTAAACAAAACCCGGGGGGGCCAAGGCCCCCCCAATTAATAATGCGCATCCGCCCCTGTTGGCCTCCCTTGCCACCCTCACATGCTCATCATCAACCCACTTTCTCTAGATCCTTCCACACTCCACTATAAATAGAGAGCTTCACTAGCTCACTTCTCACACCAACAACAAGTCTCACTTGAAGAGAGTTAGAGAATTTCTTTGAGAGCTAAAGTAGTGTTGGCAAGGAGATCTCACCATTCATTTTCTTGAAATCTAATAGTTGTCATGAGTAACTAATCTTAACAATTAGATTTCAAGAAAATGAATGGTAGGAATGACTTGGAGTTACTCTTGGAGTAAGTGGATCCCTCCTCACATATATATATATATATATATATATATATATATATATAGGGATAGGATCCGTTTACACCAGGTATAAGTCTAAAAGACTTACACCAAATCTACACCGTTAATATAAGTTAATCCTAGGGTTGATAATATCTTAATAAATATGGTAACTTTATCATATTTTATGACAATCAATTAGTTAGGTTTAATCAATCAATTAGATCATTTAATTGATTTGATTTTCTGTAATTTATGAAAATTGTTGAACAATCAATATTTTTTACTAATTTTTCATGTGATAAAGTATATGTTTATTTGTCTCTATTTATTATTTATATAGCAACAATTTTTTTTATGATTTGTTAAGAACCAGTATACATTGCTATTGTATTAAGAATCAATACAAATATTTCTTAATCATTAAGAATCAATACACTTATTAAAAAAATTAATATATAATATAATTACAAATTACAATTTAAACTTATTTATAAATTTTATTATCTTGAATTTTTATTTTATGCATTTTATTGTAAAAGCATTATGTTAGTATCTATTTATTTTAATTTTTTATTCTTAACTAATAATACATTTCAATAAATATACACTTTCTAAAAAATTTCATTTCCACGTTTTATTTTCATATAGTTGATTTTAAAAAGGAATTAATTATTAATAAATCATCAGAATGTAATTAACTATATATATAATGAAAAATAAAACATAAATGAAAAAAATATCATTAATTATTATTTTAACATAACTTATTTTGTTACATTCAAATTGTTAATTCTCTTTAAATTTGTAAAAATAATAACAGCATGTATTAATTCTTAATGAATCATAAAAATATATTTTTTATTTGTTATGTATATTTCATAAATAGAGAAAAATAAATATAGACTTTATTGCATGAAAAATTGGTAGAAAATATTAATTTGTGAATAATTTTTATAAATAATTAATCCAGAAAATCAAATCAATCAAATGATGTAATTGATTGATTAAACTTAACTAATTGATTGTCATAAAATATGATAAAGTTACCATATTTATTAAGATAATATAAACTGTAGAATTAACTTATATTAACGGTGTAAATTTGGTGTATGTCTTTTAGACTTACACCTGGTGTCAACGCATCCTATCCCCCCCCCCCCCCCCCCCCCCCCCACACAGATATATATATATATATATATATATAAGACTTACATCAAATTTTAACCACTCAATTTAATTAATTTAACTGTTGAAATAATCTGAATTAAAAAAAAAAGAGTAAGTAGCACTACAAAAAAAGTGACATATAGCTACACACATACTACAGTGACAAAATACTTAGTGTCGCTTAAAACTATTTTTACCCACATTTTTTCTTTATTGTAATTGCCTCTTTAGCTTCATCCTTATTTTACATGTTACTATTGCACTTGGCACAAACACGGTCACATAAATAAGGATGAACAATGCACACCCATTCTTGTAACTTCACTCTTCATGTCACATCCACTTACTTGAAAACCAACAATTTCACTCTCTTCTTCTTTGACAATGGAGGCGCCATATTCTCCTTCATGGCCGCGGTGAAGGCCACTCCAGCAGTGCTCTTCACGGCCCTTGCTGCCCTTGCTCTCGTCGTATGGTGTTAGTAAGTAAAAACTTAAGACCTCTCAAATGAACACACTAGAGAGAGCATCACAATTGCAATCACGTAAACCTTTTTTTGTAGTGCTACTTACTCTTTTTTTTTAATTCAGATTATTTCAACAGTTAAATTAATTAAATTGAGCGGTTAAAATTTGATGTAAGTCTTATATATATATATATATATATATATATAGAGAGAGAGAGAGAGAGAGAGAGAGAGAGAGAGAGAGAGAGAGAGAGAGAGAGAAGTTATAGATGAATGCCCATAGACGAAGTCATAATTCATTAGTTTAGACAACATTATAGGATGCATAATACACCTATCTTATATATATTATGTTATTTTTTTATTATAGGAATTACAATAGAAGTATATATTGTCTTTTCAATCAAATTAATTACATTTCAAACAGAACGTACTGCAGTTTGCATATATGTATTCATATTTTTTTTTTCTCACATTATCTTATTTCTTTCTTTTCTCTGTTATCAAACAAGGTTTACTGGAATCACCCTAAACCCAAACCATAATTGTTAATGCTAAAGGCATAATTGTTAATGCTAGAGGTGGCTCGGTTTTAGGTAAGTTGTAAATTTCTTGCCTTTTTGCTTAAACTTCTTTTGTAACAAATATCAATATGATCGTAATGCCTCAAGAACATGCCAATGGCATAGCTTTCCCTTGACGTTGTATCCTGTATGAAGAATTGCTACTTATCTTTTGATGGGATGTTAAAATTGTTTAGCCTGAAGGTGGTTTGCTAAAAAGATAACTACACATTTTAATACATATTCTATTGAAATTGCTTGGCCAAATTAGTATACTCTAAAATTTGATGTCATATTCTGTTGAAGCTTTCCAATTGAAAATGATAATGTATTTCTTTGTGTTTTTTTTTTACTTATTTATGTGTTCCCTCTTTTGGTGGACACACTACTACAAAATATACGTTCTACATCGTCAAATTAACATCGGTTATATGAGAACCGATGTTAACAAATGCACGGTGGCAATTTTGTAAATAAATGAAATTTGTTAACATCGGTTATCTCATGACCGATGTTGTTCATCTTATTTAACATCAGTTATCTCTCAAAACCGATGTTATTCATCTTATTTAACATCAGTTATCTCTGAAAACCGATGTTGTATCATTGTTTTTTAATCTTGGTATTCGTTCACGCCCAACCTCGCAATCTCATTTTCTTTCGTCTCTCCATTGCTCTTCTTCGTCTCTTTATCGCAAACCTCTCAATCACACCATTCGCTCTTTTCTCTCTCAGTATCCTAGTAGCGATGGCTTCTGCGTGACCAACGTTGACACCAACAGGTTCCGTGATGTCAACAATGGAGGCACAGATCTGGGACCTGAAAGCTCGAATCTGGAACAATGGACCACAAAGTGAATATCTGGGACGTTAAAGCTCAGATCTGGAACGGTGGGGGTGGAGAAGCGCAGATCTGGGATGGTGGGTGGAAGAAGAACAAAAAGTGAGAGAGGGACATAGAGAGACGGTGATGGTGGCGCCACACAACTGCAGTGTTCGTGCCGGAGGTGTTCTTCGTTGACCCCGAAAGGCGGGAGGGGATCGACTGCTCCAAGGTTCCGAAGAAGAGGTGGTCTGAGAAGTGCTATATTTGCAGGTACTGCGATGAGTACGCTCTGGTTTGTTCTGAGCCCAAGTGTGGGTTGGGGTTTCATGTTACTTGTGCATTGAAGGAGGAGCTTTGGATCGAGTACAAAGAAGGGAAGAAGGGTGGTACCATTGTTACTGGCTTCTGCAAAAAACACACTCAATAGTGGGAAAAGGTAACGTCGATTTTTGTTCAGCTATTTTTGTTTTTCAGAATTGGGTTTAGTTCAGTTACTCTCAGAGGGGATCGAGTAACACTAACCACACTCTAACACTCAATCTGTGATTGATTAAAATTTATTACAAATCATCAATTTTGGTTGCATTAGCTTCCCCTTCCTGGATTCCGACCTACAACTCCCACAAATCAAAATCCACAACCCTTCCTCCCCACTTATAATATCTGATAATTCATAATTTATTGTCCCTCTCTGCTTTATGTAACACTTTCTTAGAATGGAATGGTTAATTAGTTTGTAAATGAGGACATGGAATGGTTATTGGGTTTTTCAATTTTGGCTTGTATAGATTTCTTAATTGATTTCTTTAACAAAATTTTGTAATGCAGGTCAAAATTAAGCTGGTTAATCTTGGGCATGCACAAACGTAAGTATATGCCTTTCCATGTTGATTGTTGTTACTAGTAAATACTGCTTCTTTGTTGTTACTAATAAGTATATGCCTTTTTTGTTGATTGCACAATGCAGAAATAAGAAAGAAGATTGGCGCTAGAAAGAAGATGGTGCAGGAATCTTGCTGCTTTGAGTGGCAGAATTTGATTGCAGAAGCTTCTAGACAAGGCTATGTTGGTCAGAAGAGCTGCAGTGGAATTCTTATGAAACCTTGGATGAACAGCTAAAGCAGGAGTGGTTGATGAGTGTTGAACAAAGGAAACACATGACAAGGACACCAGGTAGCAAAAGAGCACCCAAGTCCCCTAAACAGAGAAGGAAAATTGCAGAAGCCACTGCTGCCAAATGGGCTGATCCTGTAAGTCTATATGTTAAATACATTGAACACTTGAAATTGGGTGATTTGTGGTAGAAATAAGATATTTCCTTCTCCTTGTTGATTGTATTTGCTTAATTGAATTTGAAGGTTCATATATATACATTTTAAGTGCCAATTAACGTAACCATGTTTTCTTCTCACAAGTAGGTTTATATGTGTGTTTCAGTTTCAGTTACTATATGTATAAAAGTCAATGCCAATAATCACACTATTCTATCTCCCAAATCAAATTTAAGAGTATATGTAGTAGTTTAGGAATTTCTTTTATTTAAGAGCAATTGGTCTTCTAATCAAATTATCAGAAAAACATTTTCTGATAGTTTATTTAATGCTTGGAAGTGTGTTACTTTGCACAAAAAGCTTTTGACTTGCTAATTTGATGGGATGGGTGGTGTGTGCTAGCAAGTTTGCAAATGGGTTTTGCGCGCTACCTTGTCGGATTGATTTAATGATTATGTTATTTTTGTGGTTGTGTCCATTAGCCATGCTTAATTGCAAATTTTTAGTTACAGCAGATCACTTGTATGCTAGACAGATTTTCTTTGAGGAAGCATCAAGTCCTTTACTTTTGATTAGGATATGTGTCTCTACATTTTTCAACCCCTGCAGTGTGGATACCAATGTGGAGAAGCAAAACTGGGTGAAATAAAAAGTTAGGAAACTTGTGTAGTATCATTAGAGTCTCACTAGCTAAAGATTGACTTGTGTTTGTAAACTTTGATTGCTTTCTCTTTTTATTTTAATTTTTAAATCACACATTTACACTTAGAATGATGATGATGGCATGTTATGATTTTCCAAAGCATTTATTACCAGTTAAAAAATCTTAGTATAATTATTTCACATTTATTTGGTGTGCTATCTCTTGTCATCTTAGAATCTTAATTACGTTCAAGTTACCAATTCTACAATAATAATTAGAAACATGAATATTCTTAATCAATTATTCTCATCTCCTTGACAATATAACAAAGCAATAATTTTAATTATAGGGGGCATAGAAGAAATAGAGTTGAATAAAATATCCAACGTTACCTTAGCATTAGCCTTTAAGCCTAAGGGCTAATTTTAAGTATCTATAAAAAGTGTTAATTTTTTATTGAAAAAAGGAAAGTTAAAGAAATTTTCCTTCCCCCACACGTGTCACACTATATCCCACTTTATCTCAAGCATACATACTTCAAAAATAAAATTCTAATTTTTAATTGAAATGCTAATTTATTTGTTAATTAAAAATAGAAATATATTTTATATTTGCATTCAAAATAAACTTAAAAATTTAGCCCACTGCATCCATGCCACATCCGACAGGATCAAATTGAACAAAAACCTTTTATTTCGATTGTTAACTTCACACATTTTTTTATCATGTCACACGCCTAATTAAAGGACACGCCAAATATGTAAAAGGGCAATAAAAATTAGATTTTTTTGGTGACATAATAAAAATCATATTTAATACTAACTCCAGTGCACTATGCTTAGTTTTATCCTGTATGTCATTTCTGTGGTTTGTGGGAGGTTCCCAACTTGTAAGGTTATCGTTCTGTCTTAAAGATTTGCATGTTTGTACTTTATACAATTATCATCGGAAATAAAAGAATTCTACTAAGTTGAGAAGACAATCTTTTGGTCACATAGCTTTGACATCTCATTGTCTCAAACAATCCACATTCAGATCTTTCATCTTCTATATTGTTAATTCTTTACTGAATAATGTGCCTTGATGCTCAAACTCGTAACAATTTTATTATTGACTTGGGATCACAAATGGAATTGATGTCACTGAATGGGACCTGCCATGTGATAAACATATTGCTTGCAACTATTTTGCTGATGACCTTTCTGGGAAGGTTGCTTTACGCTTTCCCTTTATCACCCTTCCTTTGTATCTCATTAGCTGAACTTGTCTTATCGTAATTATTTGTAATGAACAGGTCAAATTCTTGCTCACTTTTTCTGGTATTGACTATTGCTGAAACTTGTAGATTGGATTCATTGGAAGACTGGACTACCAGAAAGGTAGTGACCTGATTCGCTTGGCAATGCCAGAGCTCATGGAAGCTGATGTTCAGTTTGTAAGTGATTTTGTATATTTGTTCTATAAACACATGTTGTGGCAATCACTAATTAAACCCATGAAGTGGTGGCAATCACTAAGCAATTGACTAGTTCAATATGATTTCTTTGCCTTGATGCCTTTCTCTTTATACATGATACTGTTCATAATTTTAATCCATATACTGAAAAAAGCAAAGCTAAAAGCACTGGGTATGTTGTCCATGAGCTTTGATTTTTTATTCTTCAATATATGACTAGTTGTGTTGTAAGTTTTCCTGGATTGTCTACTTAGTGATTTTTTTAGACCTTTGAAAGCAGAGGTATGATTTTTTGTGTATGCAGTACAAGATTCTTTTCTATTTTGTCTTCAATCACTCTTGCATTCCTTTTTTAAGCAGAGGTATGATTTTCTATGTATGCAGTACAAGTTTCATTACTTAAGCATGTGTCTCTATTTTTTATCCATTAGTATGGTATCTTCCAATACGAGATAATTGATGGAACTGATAATATTGGTACTGAAATTGAGTGTCTATACTAGTAAAAGCTAGCAATTTTTTTTTATAAAAAAATAACCTTTTACATCGGTTCTATTTAAAACCGATGTATAAAGTACCTATACAACATCGGTTATGTAAATAACCGATGTTGTATAGGTACTTTTTACATCAGTTGTGGCTACAACCGATGTAGAAAGTTGACAGCACATTTTCACACACTTTTTACATCGGTTCAAGCAACAACCGATGTAAAAAGGTATTTTCCACATCGTTGGAAACAACATCGATTCTAAACCGATGTTAAAGGCCTTATTTAACCGATGTTAAATGCCTTTTTTGTAGTAGTGACAGTAACTTTATCAACGAAGGATTTGACATTAAATTGGATGGATTGTAAGTCTAAAGCAGAAAAACTGGTTTGCCAAGGATTAAAGGTGGGTGGCCTTTGATTTTGCACCATGTATCAATCTTCTAATCACGGTTAGTCAAACAATCCAAGCTTCTTTTTTTTTTCCTGGTACAAAATGACCTTCAACAAACTTTATCAGAGTAAAAGCTTAAAAATGTTAGAAGCAAGACTTCTGAACAAAAAAAAATATAGACCATGATTGCGATATTGTTATTTAACAATAAGTAAAACAAGAAAATTTAGATATCTAAAGTAACAAGTTGCTATACGCGATAGCCGAAGATTATTGTCTATAATTCTTTAGTTGAATTTGAAATATTACTATATTGTTATTGTTATAATTATAATATACTATAAAATTATTTTCATAATTAAATGATTATCAGGCTTTAATAAGAATTTTTATTATTTAAGATTAATTAAATTAAAAATGTTTCTAATGGGATCCAAGTATAGAATCTTTCCATTGTGCATTAACAAATATTGATGTTATTATTAACAATAAATTATTGTTATTAAAAAAAACCTTTCCTCAAAAAAATATTGATGTTATTTTTAATAATTAATTTTGATGAACAAAAATTGGATTAAAATGAAAAAATTAATTTCTATTTTTTTGTTTTTAAATTTGTGACCAATTTTAATATTTAGATTTTATTATTTAATATTTATAGTATGGTCTCTTTGCTTCCAAGCAATTATTTTGACTAAAATATTACTGTATGTAAATTTTTAACGGGTTTGATTTCAGGGTAGAATTCTAAAAGGCAATGCACAGAGCCAAAATGGCTCACACTTCATTGTCTCTCCAAAACCAATATTTAATTTATAATATATTTAATATATATTTAAGGCATATTATAAACAAAAGTAATTCTCTTATGATATATTTATTAAATTATTGAAGATTTACTTTTACCTTCATAAATTTAAATTTACTCTTATATGTTGATGTTATATTTAATTTTATTAATTTATTAATATAAAAAATAAAGAAATTATATTATATATAAAATAAAACTCATGGGGATAATTTTTTTTTTTTTTTTATGAAATCAAGTGGAGAAGTTTATGAAAGCATAGGCTTAATGCATGCATATGATCAAAACATAGTAGGTATCATACAAAATTTTGATAGCAAAATGAATATGATTACATATAGAATAATAACATTGCAAATTTTATACCTTTAACATGATGAATTTGAGTTATCTGTATTCATAGGCTAGGAAAAACAATTGGATGACCAACTTTCAATAAAGATAGTTCAAAAGTTATATTTGTTGAAAATGAAAAATATAAATGAAACAAAGAAGAAAAACATATAGAAAGACATAAACATAAAGTTAAAAAGAACGATGAAGTATTATGGCATGATCAAGACCCATCAGACTCATATTGGGAATGAATCATATATGTTGTATCATTGAAGGAAAAGTATGAAGAAAGAGAATGAGAAAAAGTGTAAGAGAATAATGAAGAACTGGAAATCAATTGGTAAGAAAAAGTCTAGATAAATGAAGAATGTGTAAACTTTGAAGAGAAAAATGGTAGGTTAAAAGTTAGATAATGCGTGAAGAGAAAAAACATTAGAAATTGTTACAAAATTAGTAGTCTTACTATATTTTTCTGAAAATTAGTAGTCCTATATTTTTAACAATTTAATCTCTCAACAAATTTTATAACAATACTATAAACACTTCTTATACATTCACAATAAAGACATAATTTTAACCTTTACATATATGGAAATGTTAATAATTTTATTAATACTTATAAACACTTATTTTATATTTTAATCTTTTATGTTTATGTTTCATTTTAAAATTACATGAATTGCTCAAAATATTTATTTTGTTTGTGTTTATGTTCTATTTTCAATTTTATAATATTGATTGCAAAAAATAAATTGTGACTTAAAAGCAACATAAGTAATCATGATTAACAATAAAGTAGAGTGTCACATAAAGGGTAGGAAAAATTTTCAAACGTTGGGTCAAGAAGTACATGATAATCTACTATACTAATCCTAGGGACTTTTCAGTTCTATAGGTACCAGATTGTTGTTAAATATGTAAATTGTTGCAGCCTTCATTTTGTTGTCTTTAGGTCCTTTTTTTTTTTTTTCCAATGTAAATATTTTGATAAACAACATAATAGATTGTAACCTTTGTAATGTTTTTTTTGAAGTAGAGGTTGTTTTTTTAATTTCCAAAAATGGTCCTGATTGGAGCAACTGTCTCACTTTTTTAACTATCTTATTGTAAAAGATGTATTTCACTTTGATTCTTTGATTGAATAATAATAACTACTATTTAGTTGTAAAATAAAACTACAAGTTGAAGCATGTGTTTATATTATAATAAGGACCATAAGGAATATTATCTAAGTACATATTATTTTAAAAATTTATAAACTATTTAATTTTATTTATTTATATTATATTTAAAATTTTAAAATTATTTTATTTTATTTTATCTTATATATAATAATGATTAAAACAATAGCGCGTGCCATGCACGGGTACAAAAACTAGAAGAAATACATACAATAACTAATATGAATGAAAATAAAATATATATTTGATTCTAGTGTAATAATATAATAGTTATATGAAAACAAAAATAAAAAAATACATCCAAAAATGTTTTGTTACTTTAGGCAATAATAACATATTAATTAATTGAGAGTTCAATAATAATTTTTCTTTACAATAAGCTAATAAAAAATATCAATTATAAAAATCATTATTACCGAACATAATTTATGAAGTATATTTCTCAAACACAATTTAACAACAACAACTTTGGAACTGACTCAATTTAAAAAGAAATAGTTAAATTCAAATCACGTCGCTCCACACTGATTTCATAAACAAAACAAAATTTATAATTAAGGAAAAATTATAAATTATATTCAATTCGACATTTTAAAATGAAACACAAAACAAACTTAGTGTTGTTTACAAAATTATAATTTTCTATATTTTCTTACCTTTATATTTTAATATAATATACACATAATATAATATTAAATGCAGTTAAAATATTTATATGAGATCAATTAAAATATTTATGTGAGTTATTATTAAATAAGAATATTTATGTGAGATCAATTAAAGTATTTCTTTTTAATTTTATAAAGTAATTAATATTTTGAAATATATATATATATATATATATATATATATATATATATATATATATATATATATATATATATGGTTGATAATTGCTGTGTATATTTATAATTTCATTCCAAATCTACAACATTTATCTCACTTTCTTCTTATTTATAGCTATGTTTGGTTCCTTTTAGTTATTATTTTCTTAGTATTAGGAGTAATTAGTTAAATAGTTTACTTTTTAGGAAATTTATTATCTTTTATATGTTTTTGTAGAGATCTAGTACACCTAGAAGAGGAGTTGAAGATTTGATGTTGAAGACTACTTGCTCAGCGAGTTGCACCAGTCGCTTAGCAAGGAAGCTCGTTTAGAAGAGGATATGTGGCAATCTAAAGGCTAAGTGAGAAGTTCTATTCGCTTAGCGGATTGAAGTTGAAGAAGTCACATCTACAATGACTCGTCTGCTTAGTGAGCATCTGCTCGCTAAGCGAGCAAATCTTTGTAAAGACAAGAATTGAACTAATTTGGAATTCGCTTAGCAAGTTGTTCTGCTCGCTAAGCAAGAGCGCCTTTATGCAGAAAAAACAAAACAGAGATTCTACATGTATTTAAAGGCACTTATCATTGGAGACAAGGGAGTCATCATTAATATTCTAGGATTTTGTGTTGCGCCTCTAGCCCTCACCTACTCCTTCCTCTTCATTTTCCTTCATTTTCTCTTCTCCATTTTTGTATTTTGAGCTTTTTGGATGCCTCTAATGACAATGAGAGGCTAGTTTACCCATAGTTGGGGATTTGGTGTACTAGCAACTCTCATGTAATTAATCTTATTATCTATTTAATGAATATTCAGTGTTAATGTTATTTTTCTGTGTTTAATGTTGGTTCTTGGCTTGGTCACTCAAGCACTTTATCTATTTGTTTTTATTGTCATTAGGAAATGCTTTGAAAACTGAGGTTTGAGAATGGTATCTAATGAATGTCTCATTTAGGGATAAAGCGATGTTTATTAGTCTCTTAATGATCCTTGGTCTTAAAAAAATCATTTAACTTCACTTACTAAGGGATTAGGAGTAGAGTTAAATGATTTAGCCTCTTCCACTTGAGGAATCAAGGTTAGAGGACTTAAATGGGTTGAGATAGCACTAGGGTTTTCATTAAATGGAGAAAAATCTTTTATATTACTGAGATGTTTGTCAAGTACCACCAAATACCCCAAACTAGCTTGTTTTATGGTTGTTTTCAGTCACTGCACACCAACTGTTTGATTTTTTGCTTATTTGAAATCTGTTCTGGTTTAATAGTTTGTTTTAGAACTTAGAATTTATTTTATGAATCATTTTCACTAAAACAATATATATATTCTTTTGCCTAGACTTTGGATTTACACAAAAGTTTAGTACGAACAAGTCCTTGTGGAGACGACTTTGTACTCATTTATCGAAAATACTATACCGATTGGTGGTGCGCTTGCCAACGATGTAACAATGGTCAGAACAATTAAGATTTGATTAAATATTAACCGTGCTATTTTGATTCCATTTCAACAAAACTTTTTATTTGAGTGCCAAAATAGGATAAAAAAAACCCTTAGTTGTGTATTGTAGCTATTGGCAGGAAAAAATTTAGGGTAAAATATGTTTTTGGTCCCTATACTTTCAGAAAAAACTTGGTTTTAGTCCCTGTACTTTCGAATCAACCATTTTAGTTCTCAAACTTTGAAAAACACTTGCTTTTTAGTCTCTCCCCTCTAATGGTCTTAATATTGTTAACGGAAATACAGTTTCCGACGGCTATAAACTAACACAAAATACATATTCCTCATGTATTTAAACTCAACATCATTGGTGGCTAAAAATCGCCACAGATTATTAAAAAAATAGACACATCATGTGTCGTTGGTAATGGAAGAGACGGACTTCTCGTTGAGTTTGAGTATATTTTTGTTAATAATCTTTGTGGTGATTTTTAGCCGCCAATGATGTTGAGTTTAAATACATGAGGAATGTGTATTTTGTGGCAGTTTATAGCTGTCAGAAACTGTATTTCCATTAACAGTATTAACATTAGAGGGGAGGGACTAAAAACTAGTGTTTTCAAAGTTTGAGGACTAAAATGGTTGATTCAAAAGTACATGGACTAAAATCAAGTTTTTCTGAAAATACAAGGATTAAAAACATATTTTACCCAAAAATTTAACCACATAATGACATGTGGCAGAGAAGAGAGGATGGGAAGAACTTTATTATATAGTAATAGATAATAGATTCATAATGTTTTGAGGTCTTCTTATTAAACGATAGTTTGTGATAGGAGAAGCTTTAAGCACTTGATATATCAAGCAGTCTCGACACATCAAGTTATTTCTCCTTCAAGTCACTAGTCTGTATCAAAATATAATCGTTTTATACTTTGCTATCATTAAAATTAAGAGTTGAATTATCTTAGACTTAATAATTATAATATAATTTTATATTAAAAAAATTGTTTATTATAAATTTAATTATATAAAAACAAACATTTATCATATACAATATATATAAAATACTAATTATGTATAAAGTTTTTACAATATATATTCTCAATATTATTTTTCCCAGTTTTACTTATTCTTTTAGTTTTCCAACTTATTCTAATTAACCAAATAAAATTGATGAAAACTTCTTCCAGATTTTTATTTTCTTTTTTAATTTTTGGATGTCGACCGATAAAATGCATATAAAATAATGTTAAGGGGGGTTATAAATTGATTTTGCTTTTTCTTCAAATCATGTCTTTATTGACCTGCCTTCAATAAATGGCCTAGCTAGAATCACTGTAAGCGTGAGTGGGATGGTGAAATTTGTATCAATTATTCGTTACGAAACATTCTTTTTTGACATTCTTTTTACTTGGATGAAATCCTCATGATTCAAAGACAGTACTCTTTACGATCGTAATCACTACAAAAATAATTAACTTTTGTAACAAAACAATTTATATGTAATTTTTAAAAAAATTATCAATAAAACTTTAGTAACGCTGGTATTAGTGACAAAAAACCACTTTTCGTCACTAGAATTTGTCACTATTGCATTCATTTCTTGTAGTGAATCCACAACTTCAATATTTCTCATGACTTTGGAGCTCTCAGAACTTCAATTTAGAAGTGCAACACGTTAGATTTCCACCTGGGTGCAGAAAAAAGGTAGAAGGACAAAGACATGGGTCTTGAGTGCATATTGTGATTCTCCTTTTTAGGTAAGAGAAAAAAAATGGTAATAATAAATCTAATTGAAGAAAAGTAGGATAAGCACTGATGACAAATTTCGCAACACGTCTTATTATTTCGCAACACGTCTTATTATTTCTTAATTTTAGTTTTAGAACTTAGAGTCACGTCTCTTTCCACATTTGAGGCAAAGAAGTGCATCTGCCAAGTAATTTATTCCAAAGTTAATGAATTAAAAACTAGCATGCGAACTTAGAAAAACCAAAGTGTAATGCTATGGACAGAATACAGTTGTAATATAAATTATTAGGAGTTTCTTAACCATATACGATCGTCTGCGTTTGTTACCAATATAACATTGCAATTTGAAGCAACTTTATGTGCACTTACTAGACATATTCCTATTTTTTGGTTATCTTTCGTCTTTAATCAGATGAGGCCTCCCCGAGAATTGGGTGCTAATGTTAGGTATGTTGGAGCAATTAGGTTCAATTAAAGCAACAATTATTAAAATGGAGTGTACGATCGAACAAGTGCATTAACCTATGAAATTATTCTCACTTAATTCAGTGATCTCAAGTTTAATTTTTGAGTATATATTTATGTTAAATACTCGAATGAAGAGTTTAGTAGCTGATAGTGATCCTACCAATCTTGCTGGAGATCTTACGTCGACTAGTGATATGACCAAATTAAAGTATATAAGTGAGAATAACCCTCATCTTACAACTCATTTTTTAGGGTTGAGTTAGGCTCAAACCCAAATTTTAAAATGGTATCAGGGCCTATTATGTCCATTTTTGTTAGACCTAGGGCCACCCGTTATCGACCCATAATCAGACCACTCGCAGATATATAGTCTTGCAAACTTCACCCTCGAGATGTCCATTCCTTGATGTGAGGGGGGTCTATTGGAGATCTCACATCGACTACTGACATGATCAAATTAAAGTATATAAGTGAGGTATAACTCTCACCTTACAATTGGATTTTGTAGAGTTAAATTAAATCTAAATCTAAATTTAAAAAGAAAATCGAATAAGATTGTTTCTTGTAAAAAAAATATATTTCATCCCAAAAAAATGAGGTGTATCCCTCAAATGTTACAATGTAATGTCAGTTGAAACCATTAACCAGGAAGATTGTGTGCTTGGTCTCTTGGTCTTGAGGCACTAGGAACACAGTGGACGTAGGTGGACATCAATGTATCCACTTATTGCAAAGGCTCGTTGGCAACCCACTTCTTATGGCACCCCATTACGTGTACCTTTGGTTTGATTGGACAACTTACTCACATTTTCATTGCATAATACATTTGATCACTTTTTTCTTTTGGTTTTTCTCCTTTCATGATAGAAAATTGTTATCTAAAGGCTTTCTTAGCATATCTACATGGCTTTGGGGATTTATAATTCCAAAGACGATGTCCTCAACAATTATGCACATCCCACTGCCCTCTTGTCCAATTCTTGCTTTGGCAGAAAATGACACAGATTCAAATAACATTCCTTATAAATGAAACATCTGGAAATATTATATCACTTCATGAATGCAATAGGTTTATCATACATTAAAAAAAATATATGTACTTTCTGTATCGGTGTCTTTTTTCTTTAACTTTCTTCTTGGTTGTTTCCTTTGACCAACTTTATTTTTTTTAAAAGTAGGGGCTGATTTACAAATAATTCAATGAAGTTTTTGCTTTTTCTTTTCTGAAAAATGAATAAATAGTTTATCATAAAAAAAATTGTGTATATATGTGTGTGTAAAACGAGTAAAAAACAGAGATCATGCATTAATAATTTGTAGTATAGTATTTAATTTGTAAGTTTAATGGTCATGCACTAATAGTATAAAATAATTTTACATGATTATTCAATCGCAATTCACCATTGGTTTAACTTTTAAGGTAGTTATTGTAAAAATCAATAAACCTATCATACATGGTGGTTTATAATTGAATGACGGTATAAAATTATTTTACACTGTTAATACATAACTCTTTTTCTTTTAATTTGTCTAGTATTGGTTTTGAGTTCTTAAAAGTATTAAGCTTAAATATGTTTTTTCAGTTCTAAAAAATTATTTATCTTTTATTTTAGATTTTATGAAATTTTGTCTTTGACTTTTTATTTTATTTTATTGAAATACATGTTTTTTTTTATCTGTGTGTTGATTAAACTGTGTTAAGTGATGATGTGACAAATAAATTATTAATTAATATGTAATATAATTTGATTATGTCATCTCGTCATTTAATACAATAAAATCTAACAATAATAACACTAATAACATGTATTTTAACAAAAAATCATGAATTAAATGATTTTTTTGTATAATTTTTTTTAGAAAAAGATAATGCTATTAAAATGGAAAACAAATTTAAATCAAAGTGTTATTTTAGTCATTAGTTTAAAATAAGATTAATTATTAAATGAAAATTATTAATAAGAATTTGTTGAATTGGTAAAATGAGTTATATCAAAATTTACACGTACATTACTTTATATGTGCAATTTTTTTACTATTTTATTTCATTTGGTCCTAGCTATATGAAAAATAACATACCCGTAGTTTTGCAAGTACACAGAAGAGTCTACAACAAGCATTTTCATCAAAATTAAACATTTTTCATTTTATGGGTTCACAATATAAGTGAGCCTCGTTTTACATGAGTTTTGGAATTGCTTCACCATTCATAGGCTTCAATCTTCATGCAAGTTGGACGAAAAGGGTGTGGTACCTGCAAAATATATACTTCAATGCCTAACTTAATTAGTCTTGGAACGAGAAATTGAACATAGAAAAAAAAAAAAAAAAGAAGCAAACAACTAAACCAGTTGATATATCCCTGATGTGTGTTTATACAAATCATTAATTGAAGACAATGAAGAGGATAATTGGCCTGGCCATTCCCTAAGTGAAAAAGTGTGGGATAACTATTCACACAGCCAGAGGGAACAAGCCTAATCAAATACATTTCGCCCTCATCAACTTTTTAATTTGTTCATGTTGATTTCGAACTTATGATAGGATTTAGAAATTCAATTGCATATGCTCACGTCGGTTTAATTTGAAATCATACACCATTCCCATTTTTAGTTCAAATTAACTTGCCGGTACGTTGGCTGCATGTGCCTCTAATCGTTGTAAAGTTTGGCTTTGTTGCTCTATTAATTATATATGTTTGCTTATCAATGAGCATCTTCATATGCTCTCGTTAGTGGAAATAGGGTTGGTGTTGAGTTGTTGATGTGTTTAACGTGGTGTTGGTTGTCTAATGTCTGTTGGTCTTGGATAATTTGGTGGGTAGTTGGAATTATTTATATAGGTTTCCACCGTGATGGCAATTCCCCAAGGATGACTAGTGCTAAGTGGGTCAAAGGAATAAAATCGATCTAAGTAGTTTCAAATCGATCAAGAATGAGAACTAATTGTTCTCACATATGAAGTCAATGTTCTGTCCAGCCCAAGCTAGGCAGCACATGCTTCTTACAACCCTCCGATTTGGATCTTAGTTGATTGCTCTAGTTAACTAAATCCTAATAGAAAAAGCAGGAAGAATCGATTGCAAGAACTTCAATACTCAAGTTACTTTAAATTAGAGATAAAAGATAGCTAGGGTAAAAGTCATTTCTATTATGTAGAATCCTATTGCATTATAAGTCCTTTCTAGTTTCTAGTTTAGAAGAAAAATCAAGATAATGCAATTATCTTTCTTGTGATAAGATAATTATTTTCTAGTAAGAGAGTCAAAGTATTTGAATTATCCCCCTAGTTGTAATGATTTTTTTACCCTTTGTTGGTTGCTCTATTTTAGGGCTATCGGGCCGGTCAGGCTACTTGTTTATGATCAGATGAGACCTATTAAATCTTATTAAACCTTAGTTAGGCCAAATCCGGAACACAAACAATCCTTAACGTGTTTTTTTTTTTTTTATCAAAACTCTGGAGAGAAAACTTCACAATCTCGGGAGTTAGAGTGGCATGGGTAAACCCCATCCCCAAGGATATGTTTTTCACAGGAATCGAGTTAGAGACCTCTTTATGAAATATCCTTTCGGAGGAATAGAGCGACATGCTTAACGTGCCTTTATGTAAGTGATTGAATAGGATAATTGCTATTCCCATTATCAATGGTAACTATTCCTAAGTGAAAATGAGTGATAACTCTATTCACACAGCCAAAAGGAACAAGCCTACACCTTATCAACTTTTTAATTTGATCATGCTGATGAGGCACATCTTGTCTATCTCACATTCATTTAAGTATTAATAATATTGTATTTTGCTTCTTAAAAAACAAAATTTGATCATGTTTATTTCGAATTATGATAGGATCTAAATATTCGATTGCATATGCCCACGTACGTCGGCTTGAAATCATACACACATTCCCATTTTTAGTTCAACCATGTTTTAAAACACATATTAATAATTAAAAATATTGTTTTATTTGGCCATTACTTGTTATACAAACTCATAAAACTCACCGGAACGATGATTTTATATACTTTGTGGATGTACGTCAATTCACATTATAAAGCATAGGCAAATGAATTTAGTTATTTAGCTATAGTGTGCAAAATACGATGTAGAGAGCAAGATAATGATGAAAAGGTATATATTGATGTAAACAAATATCATGTGTGAAAAGTATAAACCCGTGTTTGAGTAGCATTATTCATCCCCCATAACTGTGAATCCAATGTGCTTTTCCTTGGTTAATTTGTTGAGACGTGAATTTGTCGTTTATGAGAAAGGTGTGAGCGAAACGGCACGGCTTAGTTGCATGAAACGGCAAAGGTAACGCTGCGGGTTTGTTGGTGAAAGGTGTGTGAGTAAACGCAATTGCGTTGCTTCTAAAATCACGAGGGAAGTGTTGGTGTTGGGTTTTCATATCTTATCCCCTCTTACATTAATGACGTAAAATGCGCCTTGTCAGATTCTCACTCACATTCCATATTCCTGACTATCCTTTTCAATTTTTTTTATTACCCTTCTCAACCTTGCTTCCTCACTTGAATAACCCAATTGCCATTCTTCTTGGGACTCACTCTTCTTCTTTTTTAACCTTTTTTTTTTTAATAATAATGATCGTGTATCTTAACTGTTATTTTTGAGTTTTTTTAAGGAAAAAAAATTGATAGTAAAATGAGAAAGAACAAAGAGATAGGGGGAATAGGTCCCATGATAACCATATATACATGCATGACTTTTTAGGTGATTAACCATACATGGAGATAATATAATTTATTCTTTAATTTCATGTTTCTTGGCCTTCCTATGGTTAGAGGAGTCAGGAATTAACTATTTAAAAATATTTTTATTTTAATAAATTTTATGTTTAATTCCACTTTTAATTCTTTTAGTTTGGAATATGCAATTTTAGTCTCTAGCTCCATCAATTTTATTTTTAAAGTTAAGCAAAGTTGATCTCTTCATTAATTTATTTCTAATTAGAACTTTTAAATTCATTATCCTGAAAAACTCATCAATTCTTATTTTCTACTCAGAATTTTCACAATTTGAGTTAATTAAATTTTTAGACCTTTTTCTACTCAAAACTCACTGCCCCAAATAATAATTAATAATAATAAAAAGTCTCAATTTTTTTCTCTCTTCAAATCCTAATTTTACATCTGATAAAATCCTTCAAAACTTATTAAGTTTTAACTAGAAATATTCTAACTTCTGATCTTTTAAGCTTAAATTTTATAAGTCTATTGGGTAGTTATGAAATTTGTATAAATAATCAAGAGGGCAAATGGCAATTTATACAATATGTATGATATAATTGATGTGTGCATAAATAAATAATTCCAAAGCACTATTATTACTTAGAATGTGGAAGAAAAGAAAACGGGGTAATAAACAAGAATTAAAGTTGAACTAATTGAGCCAAAAAACAGGCGACAAAGGTGCAAAAAGTCATCCACTCCCACATAAAAAAAATTGTCCAATGTTTGTAATATAGTGATAAAGTAGGGGTATTTGATTATTCTTAGAACAACCCCTTGAAACAAGTCCACGTACATCTCTCGTGACGTGCTTATATATATCGCGTTATTAATTACTTGCCATAGAGGAAGAGAGAATGGAGTGACACACACTAGTTTTAAACGGAAAAATTATTGCTTTAGCATAAAAAGAGAGTGCAAGAGGAGGAACAAGAGCAAGTAATAATAACAATCTCTACCTAGTTATTATCTCTCTTGAGCTTTGTTTGAAACGTTAGAGATCATGGAATGGAGGAAGTGCTACTTGGATGTGATATTGGTGCCTTTGGGGTTTCTTACAAGCATTGGCTACCATTTCTGGCTATGGCACAAGGTTCGAACTCAGCCACACACAACCATCATTGGCATCAATGCTAGTGGCCGTAGAAATTGGGTTAATGCCATGATGAAGGTACCAATCTTACTTTCATTTTTTTTTTGTATTTTGTTTTTGTTTGCTAAAAGAATAATTCTTTTCACCATTATTTATGATCTTTTCTTATTTTCAAATTATCACTACAACAAAATTTGCTTTTAACGGCTAATGGCCGATGAAACATGAAAAATACTAGTATTTTTTACAAGGGACTTTTTGTAACAAATACACGAACCTTTTATTTCCGTCAAATCTTATTTTACAATTTTTTTTAATTTTTTAATTAATATTTGTTTTAAAAATTGTCATTTGTCCACAATATTGATTCATGTATTTTGTGCAAAAAAAAAAAAAATCGTGCTAACTAGCAGTGCTCATGAAATATATCTTAGACCACAATTTTTGCAGCAAATGATCGTTGGTCGGTAAAAGGTTAATTTATAGTAGTAATAGACTAAACGCTAATAATATGTGTTTATACCAACAATAAATGAGTTGTTATTGACACTTGTTATAATTACTATTTACTAGTAATATTTTTAACTGTTCTGGATTTGACCATAATTTAATTGTCGGTAAATGTGTTACCAGTCATTTCTACACGGCACAATAATTACTGTAAAAAATGACTATTGGTGTAGTGTATTAAAATGAGATTGATTATTAAAACATCTGTTTGAGAGACTTAACTATATAATTGATGACGTATTACTATACTAAATTGCATAATAGTGGAAAATTTTTTATACGGAAAACGAATTAAGTTTAAACCCTTCGTTTTCTAGTTCTAAAATTTAATATTATATTACATTTTTTGCCTTGATCCATGCTCTATGTTAACTCTAAATTATTAATTCGTAAAATATATCCTAATAGAAAGTAAGGATTTTCGTATAATGGGTGAAGGTAGGAGAACAATTTATTATATGCAACTAGCTAGCTAATTTTATACTCTGTACCTTCGTTTTTAGCATTTCAGGAATCATATTTTTCTGTATCAAATTTTTGCGATGAGAACTGATCTGAAACATTGTATTGGAATTTTCATGCATATAGCAATATTTCCTGGAAGAATAAGAAGGACATAGAATAATTACATATGAAAATGTTCTCTTCGCAATAGGATATCGCATGCTAATTATATATTCCTTGGCATTTAGCTTTTCTTAATTTATTCTTGTTCCTGGAACATAAATGACATTTTAACGACCATGCATAAACTAAAGCAAGACAGAATGTTCTTTATGGTACAATTAGGTGAATGTCCACATCAAGTGTCTTCTAGGTAGACCTAGATAATGTGCATGACAAATCTATTAATGATAATATATTCAAAGAAATTTGTGCATATTAAAATTAATTTATTTTAGAAATTACTTACTTTTACAACTTACAAGTATTTTTCTATAATTGCTAGTTATGTACACAGAATCTATATAAGATCTGTGGCAATAATTGCTAGTTATGTACAATTTTTTTAAAATTTAAATTTACATTTAATCCGTACCAATGCCATATTAGCATATATATCATAACAACCTCTGAAAAACATATCAACAGTATTCTGATTTAGTGCGTGCTGAGTCGTGAATAACATGTGTTTTCTACGATCCTCATTATTATTCTTTAAAAACGTTGTCCCACGATACAATGTCCCACGATACGAATAAAAAGCATTCTTTTAAATCATGAACCAATATGAATTCAATCATCGATCCAATTTTTAAAACATTGAGAAAAAGAATAAGTATTTTTTGCTGCATTCTTCACTCTATGCAAATAACAAGTCTTATCATGATTCTGTAAAAAAAAAAAAAAAAGTCTTATCATGATAAGAAAACAAATCTTTATTATTATTATTATTATTTTTTTCGAAGAATACGAAAGCAAATCTTGTATCTTATCTTATTTTTCCCAAACCAAATCTGTCGTATGTACGTTCCCTTCCCCAACAAGAACATTCGGCGTTTCTTTGCATCATTCCTTAGCAATAATTATATGCTATGTCATTGTAAGCATTAACGAGAGTTATATTATTTTAATATATGTCATTGTAAGTAGTACTATTTTTCTATTTTTCTCTTCTTATTTTTTCTTAATTATAAAAAAAAAAAAGTTGTACAAAATAGTATACAAATAAAATTTCTCCATCAACAAAGCATGGTTGTTATTTTCGGAACAATAACTCTAGTGACACATTTTTATGATATTTTTTTTATTATTACATAAAACTTAAGTAATTTTATTAGATAATAAATAAGACTGTTTAAAAAGAGAATGAAATTCATATTTATTTAACAAGATCACATATATTTTACCTAATAATAAAAATATATATTAAAAAGTATGCTAACTTATAACATTTCTCTTTTCACTATCTTCTACTTACTTCTTTGCTTCCAATTATGTGGTTCATGAAATAAAGAGCCAAAGTAGTTTCCATTGCAAAATAAAGGACATTTTTTTATCGGTAAAAGTACAGGACATTTTAATCATAAATTTAAGTTTTATATATGGTTAGTATAAAAAAAAAAAATATTATATCAGAAATCATCGTTGTTATAACTTTTAACTGTAATTATTACAAAAATTAACAGTCTTATTATACATGTCACTTTGTAATTAAATGACCATATACTATTTACTCTTTAGTCTTGTAAAGTAATTGAGATATATAATTTGATTATGGTTATGACAGGACAATGACAAGAAAAACATTCTGGCTGTTCAATCACTGAGGAACACAATCATGGGTGCAACCCTAATGGCCACAACCTCCATCCTGCTCTGCTCAGGCCTAGCAGCAGTGATAAGCAGCACCTACAGTGTGAAGAAGCCACTGAATGATTCAGTGTATGGGGCACATGGGGAGTTCATGGTGGCCCTCAAGTATGTCACACTCCTCACCATTTTCCTCTTCTCATTCTTCTGCCACTCTCTCTCCATAAGGTTCATAAACCAAGTGAACATCCTAATCAACACCCCTCAGGACCCCATGTCCCTGGTGACCCCACAATACATCAATGAAATCTTGGAGAAGGGCTTCATTCTCAACACTGTGGGAAACAGGCTCTTCTATGCTGGACTCCCACTTTTGCTTTGGATCTTTGGCCCTGTGTTGGTGTTCCTATGCTCCCTCACTATGGTCCCAGTGCTCTACAATCTTGACTTTGTGTTCACTAGTGGGAAGGGAAAGGTGGAAGCCAATCAAATTAATAGGGATTTTGTATGAAAAAAATAATGTAATGGAATGGAATAATTAATGATGGAGTATTAATTATTAATTATATATATGTGGGAGTGAGTGAGAATTGAAGTAGGTCTTTTTTTTTTCTCATTTTAATAATTAAAAATGTGCATATGTATCATGTATGCTTTGCCCACTAATGTAACGAGCTTTCAGGTGAGTAGTTTCTATATGTTGGGTTGTGAATAAAAAAGCATGCGTGGTGCATAGTTTTGATTTGCTTGGCACTAATTTGGTTGGATGAATAAAAGTTGCAATGCACTTTATCTCTCTAGATCTCTCTATTAATTACAATGGTGCTAAGTTGATATCCTTAATAAATAAAGAATTCTTAATCCAGTTATTTAAACTAGGTTCAAGCGATAAGGTAACACTAATTTAATGTTATAAAATATATATTTTTGAAAAAGGAAAAAAAAAGGTTTATGGCACTTGGAAGCAAAAGACTAGAGATAATATAATCTCACGCTTTTATTTAGTAGTGGGTCATATGTAAAGTGGGTGGATTTCTAAGATATATAGTTTGAACTTGGGTGGTATTCATATAATCATATCATCTCATACTTTTTTTTTGTTTTGTCCTGGGTACTTTAAATCTACATAAACATAATTAAAATTGATTTTAGTTTAACTATTTAATGTATAAATGATTATCATCGAGTAACCTTTTGTACGTAGATTAATTTTAATTAATAGAATAATTTTCATATTATTATTGTAGAACAATTTTAATTTTATCAGCTATATACTTTATTATTTTTAAATTGACAAATATTTAATTAATCAAACACAACTTTAATTAAAGTTAATAAGATATATATATTAGTGGAGTCCACTAAGCAACAACATGGCGCAGAATTTCTTGTTAAGACTCAATCAAATTGACGAGTCATGGCTGTAAAGTAGGGATTATACAAATTTCCACATCCACATGTTCTGTAAGGACTACGGATTATTTGCAACAGAACATAGGACTGATATTTGTTTAATGGATGAAGAAGAGGATAGGATCATTTTATCCGTCTTATGGCAATGCATATATATTTGTGAACTGTAAAATAGTTTTTTCTTTTATTATTTTACCTTATAATAATAATAATAATAATAATAATAATAATATTATTATTATTATTGTTATTATTATTATTATTATTATTATTATTATTATTATTATTATATAAGAAAGTATATATTTTTTATGATTCTAGAAAGATTTTTTTAATGAGCTTATGATAATAAAATTTGTTGAGAAAAATAAATACAATTCATATAACTATTTTTCATGAATATATTATTGTAAAATATAAATAAATTTTAGACTAAAATACACTTTTAATCCTTTATATTTTCAATTATATTTAGTTTAGCATTTTATCTTTTAAAAAATTAAATTTAGTATTTTTATATTTTTAAAGTGAATCCTAAATTATTGAATAAAATGACACTAATTGGACTATCACCTCTAATTCATGACATATACACCGTTAACTGTCACATATGCACATGATTGTCATATGTTATATATCCACACATGTCCGTCAACTGCCACGTAGGTAGATAGCATGTCACATAAGCATAAGTGTTAATTTTAACGAAAGTCTTTTAATGGTAGGATTAAAATGACAGATAAACTGCACTTTCAATGATTTTTTAGAATTTTAATACTTTTTTTGTGGATATAAAGAATTTTAATACTTTAAAAGACCTAAGGGACGGTGAATTATAATTTTGGAGACCAAGTGACTCTTATGCACCTTTTTATTTTATGTCAGTTACTGAATTACACTTTTATCTCATCCTAATAAATTTTGGCTCTCCATTCTTTATATTATATATGTTATATAGATTTGTACCACTTAGATTCGTACTAAATAATTAATAAAATTCAAAAAAAAAATTGTTAATAAATTTATTTTGAGAATATTTTGAAAATATATAAAACAAATTTTTTTTTTATCTAAATAACATATATTTTTTAATGGAGACAATTCTATTCAAGTTGGATAAGATTAGGACTTAAACTCCAGACTACGGATTAAGTTGTAACAACTTCGCACCAATTGATATACACGATCAGTGATAGAAAAAAGAAAAAGCCTTTGATTGCATTTTAATTTTTTCATGATTTTCTGAAATCAAAGAAAATAAATGGATATTTTATTTTTGAAATAAAATCCATTATATTATAAAGAGAAAATGGGCTATGCACTGACAGTGTAAAAAGTTTTACACCGTCATCTAATCATAACCTACCATGTATAGTAAGTTTATTGACTTTTACAAAATTACCTTAAAAGTAATATCAACGGTGATTTATCATTGGATGACTGTGTAAAATAGTTTTACACCGTCAGTTATCACTATTAAACTCTATTATAAATTTATTGTAAAAAAAATTCCTATTAATGAGAAAAATATATTTTTATTATTCTTATTTTTATACATATATGCCATTACTGAGAAGTTTTCTCACTTTGAATGTCATTAATGGGAAAAGTCAATCACATATATCCTTAATATTTGTTGTCACTTGTTACGTTTTTGGCATATATATTAAAGAAATATTTGTAAGAAAAACATTCCATGTATATTTTCTTGTTTTTAGTATTAAAAAAAAGAAAATGAAAAATAGAAACAACCTATAATTTTTCAGAATTAACTTAAAAGGTTTTAAAAATATTTTCTAAACATAAAACTACTCAGACACATTCTCTCTCTCTCTCTCTCTCTCTCTTTTTTTGTAATGTTTAAAAAGAAAAACAAATTTTGAAAACAGAGATTTGGAATTGGATTATGCGTCCCGCCTTAACGTGAATATAAAATGGATATGCGTCCCACCCTAACTTTTTTAATGTGAATCCTACTTAAAAAACTGAAAAAGCATGCAAGCAGAAAACCTACTTCCAAGTGAAAATTTTCTATCTAAATCCACTGTATACTTATAAAAGTCTAATGGTCTTGTATTGAAATATAATGTCAACTAATCAGAAATTACTTGATAATATAATTTTTAAGATAATTATTATAAAAATTAATAAACTTATTATATAAAATAGTTTGTGATTAAAATAACTATGTAAAATTGTTCTACATTATTAATGTATATTTTTTTTCCTACTTATAATACTCTTAACACTCGGATTATGCTGACGCTTCCATACCAATTTTTTAAGTTAATGTCTTTTTTATCACTGTCGGAGTGATTATTCTTACACTAATTTCGAAATTCAGAGTGGCCACGTAGAGACGTTTGCAGCCACATGCATAAAAGAAGTTTAATTTTGTAAGACTCTAGCTTGATTTAATAATGAAAAAATGTTGATTAGGTTGTGTAATCAAAGAGTGTAGCTCAAACACGAATTTCAAATGTAATAAAACACAGGAAAAAGAGTATCTATCTGCCCTATATATGCTGAAGCGATACGCAATACATATACATATACATATACCATATATTTGGCAGCGAGTTAGAGCCGCCTAATTTATTAACTGACTGCGTGCAATGCGTGTTGGTATAGTTCCAGTGTTTCTGCCTAAATCTGACACAAATGCAGCATATACCTTTCCTCATTACATCTTCATCCCAATACTTTTAAGGAGACGTTTGATAGAAAAAAAATATTTAGAGTCCAAGAAATATTTATGTTGAGAATGTTAATTTTTCATGTTTGATTTCTATTATAAAAATGTAAAAAAAAAAATATTTAGAGTCCTACAAATGTTATGTTGTGAATGTTAATTTTTCATGTTTGATTTTTATTTTAAAAAAAATTAGATTACTGGAAAAGGATGTTTCTGGAAATGTTTTTTAATCCGTTTCTCACGAAAACTTTCCTACAAGGGAGGTAGGAATCTAACTTCCACGACTGAGAGAAAAGTTTCAATAATATGAAAAGACTACATTAGTCATTTTTTTAAGTACAAAATATCTCCACCTAGGATTCATCTTTATCTATAAGTTTATCTCCATTGTTGAACGTTACACTTATCCACGTGATTCTATCTTTCTTTAATTTTAAAAAAAATATTAATTTTAAAATTTGTAACTTTTTATCTTTATCTTTTTTTTTAAACATAGATCCCAACTACTTTATTATCTAAGTTTATCTCATTATTTCATCTTTTGTATTATTATATTATAATATTATAATTCAACCTCTAATATGATAGTAATTCATAATAATATTATTATATTAATGAAGTTATTTTAATAAAGGGTATATTTGTAAAAAAAATTATATACCCAGGAAAGTTCTACTGTAACCAAACATAGGGAACTTTAATTTCCAAGAAACATACTATGACTAACCAAACATATTTTAACCATTCCTAGGAACCATGATTCTCAGGAATCATCATTCCCGAGTATGAAAAAACTTTTCTCCTACCAAATGCCCCATTATGAAAAACACTCATCTCCAGGACTGGAAGCATTCAGTTGGAGAGAGAAAGACACAACATTTTTGTGGGACCCACCAACATGATGGGTCCCACAAAAATGTTGTGTCTTTCTCTCACCAACCAGAAGCCTCCAGAATGGAGAGGAACCAGACTCTACTTTTATTTGGGTTCTTAAATAGGTCTCACATATATACATCACTCATTTTTACTCTTCTCAAGACAAACACCTCAAAAACACATATTCTCTTCAACCCAATACCTCTATTTGGGTTCTTAGGTTCCACAAAAAAACTCACATCCTTAAATTTTATCAATAATTTATTTATGTTGTTATAATTATCTTATTTATAAAATATTTAAAAAAACATAATTAAAAATATGAAAATAATTTTTTTTATCACAACATAAAATATCTCACATGCATATAATACAAAATAAAAATTAATGGTTATAAAAATATTTTTTGATAATATAAAAAACATAATTAAATTAAATTTTATTTAAAATTATGAAAATAGCTAAAATCACACAATTATCACGATATAAAAAACTAATATTAAGATAATAAAAATTACATAATTAAAATAATAATTAATTTTGTGGTTTATCGCGTCCAAAACGTTCCCAAATATACTCCACAAGGTCTGCTTGGAGTTGATGAAGACGTCGCTTATCATGAACTTCTGCTTTTCTTCGTAGGTATGGTTGAATATCCGGATGAGGACCACTATGTATGTCAGTTGTGGACACATCATCATTGTTGGGATGATCATAAGAATAATCAAAATGACCAATGTATGTGTGTCATTCATCTTCTACAATCATGTTATGCAATATGATGCGTGCATATAATATATGCTTGATGCTTGATTGTGTCCATATGACAAGCACTCACAGGGCCACATACAATTGCAAACCGAGCTTGAAGCACTCCAAATGCACGCTCCACGTCTTTTCTTGCTGCTTCTTGATGTTGGGCAAACAATTTTCTTTTCTCGCTTTGTGGCATTGAGATGTTCTTGACAATTGCTGCCCAATCTGGATAAATACCATATGCTAGATAGTACCACATGTTATATTGGGTTCTATTCACCGTATATTGCACCATAGGGGCTTGTCCCTCTAAAATGTCATTAAACACAATATATTGATTTAGCATGTTGATGTCGTTGTTTGAACCCACAACCCCAAAAAATGCATGCCAAATCCATAAGTCTTGTGATGCCACTGCCTCAAGCATGATTGTGAGCTTTCCATGATCACCACGAGTAAATTGACCTTTCCATGTTACTGGACAATTTTTCCAAACTTAATGCATACAATCAATGCTACCGAACATACCTAGAAAATCACGTGTCTCCCCGATTTGTAGTAGGCGTTGAATGTCATTATTGCTGGGCCTTCTTAAGTATTCAAATCCAAATATATCATAGACACCCCTTACAAACTTATCCAAGCATTGCAATGCAGTGCTTTCGCCAATTCGCACATAATCATCAACACTGTCAGCAGGTGATCCATATGCCAATATATGAATAGCAGCAGTGCATTTCTGCAATGGGGAAAGACTCATTCTTCCAGTTGCATCAACCCTCATTTGAAAATACTTATCATGATTGCCAAGGGCTTGTACAATGCGAAGGAAGACAACCCTTTGCATTCGAACTCGTCAGAATTGCTCCTCTGTATATACTGGATTGTTGGAGAAATAGTCATTGAACAATCAAGCATGCCCTTCTTCACAACTCCTTTCTATGTGGATTCATCTACGTCTACACGTACTCGTAGCGACTTGTTGTTGCATTAGCCTCTCCATTATGAATTTGTCGAGAAGTTCTTTCGTAGTCATCATTTATGAAATCTTTATGAAATCTTCGATGATTTCATCTTCAAGATCCTCTTCAAAGGATGAATCACTGGAGTCCATTGCAAGGAACACAATAGATGTTGATAGTTTTGAGAGAATTTGAGGAGAAGATGGAACTTGTTTGCACAAATGAGAGATGGGAAAAATCATGTTACATGTGAAGAATATATAAAGACAGATAACACAATGACTAGTTTGAATAATGACTAGTTTGACCAACGACTCGTTTTAGTAACGGCTAGTTTGACCAACAAATTAATTTCTAAAATTACATGTAAAAATATAACAAAATCATAAAAACTTAACATAATTCATCTCATAATTAATTAAAATGACATAATCAATAAAAATTACGTAATTAATTAAAATGACATAATTTATAAAAATGACTTAATTAAAACAAACACAACTACTTTCACTAACATCATTACAGAAGTCCATATTTTTCTCTAATTTTGTAACACAACTTCTCATGGTCTCGTAGTTGTGTAACATTCATAGTAGACGTATCTTTGAAGAGGATTTGAATTTCCAAATCTTTCTCCATGACCTTCTCCTCCAATTCGAGCTCTTTCTCCTTTATCTTGAATTGGTACTCGAGTTCTTTCTCCTTAATGCTCAACGCTTTCTCCTTCAACTTGTTACGGTCAAGCTTGGCACGTGCCAAATCTTCCATTGCTTTTGCTTTTGACTTTTGTGTATCACCTAGTGCAGTTAGATCAATGTAGGCAGAAGATGTTTCATTTGCTTTTGCTTTTGCCTTTCTCTTTGTTGCTTTTGTTCCCATTGGACGAACCATGGTTGGTGAAGCTGGGTCTTAACTTGATGGTGTATTCGGATTTGAGAAGGACGAGTAAGCTCCAGAAGCAGAAACCTTTGTTCTTTTATTAGCTCCTTCAAACAATTGATCTCTAAATTTAGGTTCATTTTTCACCACGTGCCATGTATACTCCAACTTGAATTGTTTGCCTACATCTTGAAAATAAATTTGATATGCATCACTCATGACGTCAACCTCGGAGCTACCACTTTTCTTTCTTTGGTTTTCTTGCTTGTAGCACGCTGAAAATTTTTGAAGTGCTAGATTCAACTTTTGCCATCGAGATTTCAATTGTGATGCTTCCCTCACTTCCAAATCACCACGATCCTCATTGTAATTATGTTGAACCCTTGACCAAAGAGCACGTCTACTTTGGTTATTCCCCACAATTGCATCTTTAGAAACATTTAGCCATGATTTGGCGAGAAGTAAATCTTCAGCCATGGTGAACCACATTTTTTTTGGTGTTTTAGTTGGCGTTTCTCTTTCTTCTTCATTGAGCACAATATTATCCAACCCAATTTGAGTGGAATATAGCAAAGCTTAAGATTCAGTTGGTGTTTCTTGATCTTTTTCAGAAGATTGCCCTCCACCAGTATCCATAGAAGTGCCATGATCCATGGTGGGATTAATTGGTGGTGATTGAAACATGGGAAATTGATAGGGGAATGGGAGGATAGGAAATTGAAAATTGGCCATATTTGGGTTATTTTGTGGGTTTGGTGGTGGGTTTTGTGGAAGTGAAGGATTTTGAAAATTTGGATTGGTTGGATATTGATGATTTTGCATGAAATTTAACCAATGATTGAGATTGAATTGGTTTGGATCCATTGGATGAAAATAAATAAAAAGAGAAAGTTGAGAATTTGGGAGATGTTAGTAAAAAAATTGGATGAGATTGAACTTTGAGTAATAGAGCAACTTTGAGAAGAATGATTGTGTAGAAAAAAATTTCATGTTACTCATATTTATATACATACTAATATTAATATTTAATAGCTAACGATTAAAAAATTTTCAGAAAAAAGCTAACGGTAACATTTTAACGGTTAATTGAATACTGTGTAATGTTATAATGGTAAGAAAAAATGGTTGTAAAAAAAAATTAATGGTTGTGCAGTTTGAAATCGGTTACCTGCGTTTATTTGCCAAGTTCAAATTACAACAGTTAATATTTTTATTTTTTTAAAACGAAAAAAGCTAACATGGCCCACCTTTTTAACTTTGAGTACTGGTTCTCAAAAGAGAAGCTGAAATTAGAACCGATTTTGCTGCAGCAGTAATTCTCATTTAGAACCAATACACTTTTTATTAAATAACATGCAGGATCCACTGTTATTGATGGTCTTAGGCTTAGTAACACGATGGTGTCTAGCGTACGACACCAAACTTGTTTTGTACTAGGGGTGAGAAAAAATTCTCTACCCGACTGTAAACTGACCAACCCGGCTTAAAAATAACATTTTTGGAGGGTTGGATTCGGTTTGTGGATTGGATTAAAGAAAATTATCGGTTTAGAACTAGGTAGTGAGGTTGGGTGCAGATTAAAGAAAAGAAAACCATCGATATCCACACCGGATCGAACAATTATCACGTAACACATAAGGTCTTCATACCCAATAGCTAACTTAATTTTTGAATTGCACAACATATTGTGTTGCTGTATAGAAGTTTGTACTCTGCACCAAGAGTAGGTCCGAGACTTGACTAGGCCTTTTACCTATCATGCTACTCAAAAATTATTTTCTTTTGCATTCTCTCTCCAATTTGCTCTTCCATCCTACCGTGAGTCCGTGACTCTTTCTCCCTTTTTTTTAAAGAGAAACACCACCATAAGCCAAGAAACACGACCATCGTAACCCCACCAAGCCTCCCTACATTCCACACAACATAAACACCATGGGAAAATTAATAGAAAACTAAATCTCACACTAAGCACTACAACAATTAATGCCCCAAGATCAAGAGGTAACAATTTACTTGCAAGCTTGCAAGTTTTCGAACATGCCTCCGCCATTGCGTTTTCGTCGGCTACTCAAGACCACTGACGACGTGACCCAAATGCAAGTTCAGATCAACCTCGTTAGCACTGTATCTAGACCCTCCTCAAACCACCGGACACAACCGCCACCCGACGAGCCCGAAACCGACTAATCTGAAGACACTTCATGGTTAGTTACAAACCTGAAATGGTACTGTTCGATTTTGGTCGGATTGAGGATTTTAGGCCCGAATCCAATCGAATCGACCGATGATCAGGCCTATTTCGTACCGTGTGTAAGTGCATTTATTTCTTTTTTTCTTCCTTTTCCAAGTTTGCCCCTTTACCCTAAACCCGCAAGCAAGCAGACCATGTTGCTGCCCCCGCGATTTTCGGCGGTGGTGGCAGCTAAGCAATTTTTGTTCTAACCAACATCAACCTTTGTTGTTGCTCTGAAACAGGCCGCGTCGCTTAGGTTCAAGATGTATGCGAATGAGGTGACGCTAGATCTGTTGCGCCATTGGAAGATCGCAGATTGTAGCTCTACAACAATGACAGCTTCGTCTTCAAGCGCAAGGGCCGTCGAATCGACGCTTCACTGTCGTCTGAGGCGTAGGAAGTGGCAATAGAGAAACATCGGAGAGAGTGAAAAAAAATTCTGTTTTAGGGGTTTTGGACTTTGGGTTTCAATTTTGTGTTGCTTGGGTTTTTTTGTTTCTTTTTTGTTTCTTTTTTCATATCTGGTTGTGACTATGTTGATGATGCTTTGTAATTAATTATTGCCTTGATAACCTTGTTCGCTCAAAAATTTATGTAAATTTATGAGTGGGTTGATTAAATTTTTGTATTGCCTAATTTTTTTTTCTTTAACATCGTGATTCATGCCTTCCCCTCACTGCCATTGCCACCGACGTGGAACCACCATTTTCCTTGTAAAAGCGCAGAAGGTGATGAGAAGATGAGGAAGTTTTTTAGTTTTTCAATACTTGCTTTTTAATATTTGTTGGTTGGAGAGGATGAAGGGTTCGTCGGCGGCATAGTTGGAGAGGCAAAGGTAGAGAACGATGAGGGAAGAAAAAGAGAGAGAAGAGAGAAAAAAATGCAGGGTAAATCGAGAAAGAAATAAAAATAAGACAAAAAAAGAAGAAAAAAACATAGCCATGGATTCAAATTTTACAAAATCTAATGGTGAAAAACTATTTTTGCACGGTGCGAAACGAGTTATGCTTACGCACCTTAGACGTCGTCTAGTAACATAGGCCTATCGAGAATTTTATCCTTGTTCCCTCTTTTCCAAAATTATATACCAATATACCTCCCTTCCCAAATATGTATCCAAATGGTCCAATTTTTTTTTTTTAGGTGTGAATTTTGTCTTGGGAGAGTCAAATTCACAATGGTTTTTTTAAATGTTTTTTGCCCAAATCCATTAAACATTCGGTCCCCCAAACCTAAAATCTTAACCCTTTTTGAACTCCTTTAAATTTTAGTTTTGTTGTTGTTCATGGGTGACTTTTTGTGCGGTTTTTTTTCATGTTTATGATTTTTTTTTCAGACATTAGTTGAGTCTCATAGTCTTTATATAGATGAATCCAATGGTACAACTTTCATAATTTGAATCTATCTAAAAAGGCTTAAAAATCGTGCCCTAAAACGCAAAACATCACTTTGTGGACTTAATGAATTCCTTTAAGCTTTTCATGGGAGAAAATGTTTTCAATGTGTACAACTTTCCTTTAAGTTTAGACCACATGTCATTTGTGTCTCCCGTGTACAAGTTGGAAAAAGTTTTCAACATGTACAACCGTTCGTTTGGGTTACTTCCTGACAAATTGATGTGGCTAGAAAATCGTGGAGATCAATGTTGTCATGATCTAGAGATGCGAAGAGATCCTCATGGTCATCCAAAATCAAGTCACATACTCACCGAGAAGAACATGAGAGAAAAGGGTCACCCAAACACAGACTGAACCTCCATAAAAAAACCAAACTCCCCACCAAAAGACAATCCAAAAAGCCACCTTTGAACTAATCCAAGAAACCTAAACACAACCCTCCATCTGATACATAAATCAATAGACCCACCTAGAACCCAAAAGAGAAAAACAACTAAAATTCCATCTGAACCTACGTCTGAACCTCCACCAAAGAAACCACTCACAAAACCTTATTTCCAACAACTTCCCTTTAAGATTAAGATAAAACCCTTTACCCAACCTTAACATGCACCTGTTCAAGCTTCACCAATTGTTGCTTCATTTGATGTTATTCCTCCATTTGATGTTGAGATGATTGATATATAAGCTCCTATTCCGGCATTTGATCCTCTAGAAGAAGAAAATATCATAAAGGCTAAAGAACTTTCTTTACTGGAAGCAAAAAAGAAAGCGAAAGAAGATGTTAAGAAAGAGGAAGAACAGCTTGAACAGGGTATCTTCAACTCTGTTGTGACCCTTTCAGTAAAGGAAGTCAAGAAAGCAGATGATGAGGACCTTGAAGTGTTAGAGTCTGCAATGATCACAACTCCTCAGATTTAGTATGAAGAAGAAGCATGCAAATTGAAGGAGTTGCAACCTCTAGAGGTCGACCCATACGCAGATCCTACTAAAGTTGAACAACTTAATGAATCCTTACTTCAATTTTCTCTCATTGCCTTTATTTAAGAAGCTGAGATTGGCGAAGTTCTTGCAGACGATGAGGAACGTATTCTTGAACCTATCCTTAAAGAAATTATGAAGAATTCAAAACATGTTGCACAAGAGAGAATTGAATTTTTATGTGTTGACCGCAAGAGAAGATTAAAGTAGATTTATGCTCAAAGATCTTAGTCTGATATTGATGCAACAATGCCACTTACAAGAATTTTCCACAAGGCACTTATAGACTTAGCTCTAAGGCCACCAAAGATTCCGGACTGGATTATCTGACCTCATCCCAATCTTACTCCTCCAATAGGGTTTGAACCACTAAGAGACCTAGAAGTTAATGTTTTTCACAAGGCACTTATAGACTTAGCTCTAAGGCCATGGGTTTGCCCTGAACCAAGACGATCAATAGTCATTAAAGAACTTGAAGTGTACAACCCTCAAGAAAGTCTTCTTTTTGACAATTGGAGATATTCAGAGTTCAATCATGACTTGGAAATGAAGTTGACTTAATACAAATAGGAAATGCATCTTAGAGTCGAATCATTTAAGAAGATTCAAAGGCAAAATGTGCATTTGCCCCATATCCTTGGAAGCCGATTTCATTGTGTTGCTACTCCTCGAACTAAGTTTTCCCTTGGCCTTGATAGCAAGGTGGATAATGTCTTTCAAGACATTTGTAAAGGTAAGGAGATCGATGAAGGTGAGCCCCCTGCACAAAAGCTCATAAAAGTTAAATGAAGCAGACTCTTTAAGGAAGAAGTGAAGAAGATCTACAATTAGCTTAACAAAACTAGTGAACATATTGTTAAGCTCAAGCAACATTTCAAGCTTGGATCTTTTGTTTCAGGTTTGGAACCTGAGGAAAAGCCTTCACCAGATGCTACACATACTGTTATTTGATGGTTCCCTCTTGAAGAAGGTAACTCTAGAGTTGATCCAACAGATGTTAACACTTTGATGAGATGGAAGTGCATCTTTTATCGCCCCTCCATTAGAGGTTTTTCCTTCAGGGTCATGCCGCCTTACTCAACTTTCTTTTTCTTCTATGAGGAGGAAGATATTGTTGAGGATTCAGATGAGATTGTTACGCACTTTCAGGAACAGCCAACCAAGGAGGAGTTTGACAAATTGAAGGTTGAACTAACTACTGCAAAAGAAGCTATGTGCAAGAAGGACTTGGAGGAGAAACAAGTTGAAGCTGATCTCTTTGTCACAAGGGAAAAGCTCTACAAAGCCTTGGGTCTGGATATGTCTTCGTTAGACAGTGATTAAACCCTTTTCATTGTTGCCAAAAGGAGGAGTATAACGTTGGAAGGAGTATGAAGTTTAAAGATTGATCATTTGAGATGGAGCATATGAAAAGAGAAGGAGATTTCTGATGATGAGTAGAAAACATCCATTTGGGAGATCGATCTAAGGGGGAACATAGTTTATTTGTGCTTATTTACAATTTCACCATAAAATCTCTTTGTACTCAACATAACACATCAGCTTAATGTGAAAATCTTTTATAAAAAGAGATATGTTTGATCACATTGATTTGACTAAAACATATATGTCTTGCTTTAATTGGATTTCCTTTGCTCTGATATATACGTTCCATATCTATTCTAATATGATCTATATTTGCTCTGATATATATGCTTATCTTGCTCTTATTTTATCACATACATGCTCTGATAGTTATATGTATATGCTTTGATAAAATTGATAACATGAATTGTTTATATGTTCTGATATACATGATATGCATTTATCAAACTTGTATTTGTTTGATATCATAAAAAAGGGGGAGATTATTAAGTCATAAGACGAATAAGGTCCCTCAAATGTTTTGATTAATGCAAACAAATGATACGTTTTGAAGTTTGCGTCTTATAGCATATCGGACGGAAGCTAAGTTGTGTTTGCATCTGTTCGAACAGACGATAGCTCAACAAATGCTTGGTCTGTGCATTTATGATCATGTAAAATGCTCTAATGCTTTAATCCTCTATGCAGAGAATGTTCTTTTATACTTCATAGGATCTGTCGAAGAGCATGAAAAAGAAAGAAGTCAAACGGAAAAGCTACCTACTCCATCAAAGAACATTCTTTCTCTTTGACACCTGACAATGGATATGGAGTACAAGTAAAGGAAGATAAGAAAGCTACTTTATCATATAAGTTTGACAAGTTGGTGACATGATTTAAATTCTTCAATGGCTACCTTTACTAACAAACAAAATTGAAAATGGTAGAGAAGGTCATTTAGTCACAACGGTTACTTGCTGTTGAAGAATATAAATAGCTGAAGTTTTGAAGGGTTGACGTTAGAGAACTACACGTGAACATACTATCAAGTATTCAAAACCTTTGTAATTTTTTCTAAGTTAGATATCGAGCTCTTAAAACACCTTGTATATGCTGAGAGTAATTGACTTAGTGCTTATTTTGTATATCCATTTATGAGACGTTTAGCCATAGTCAATGTGCCCTTACCTTAAACAAATTTGTGTGATTTGTTGAAGCTTAAAGAGGCTTTGTTGCAAAGAATACTTAGGGTTGTTATCTTAGAGAGACTATTGTAAAACTACTTGGGTTGAGCAAAAAATGGCTTAAGGAAAGAATACTTGTAACTTTGTGAAAGTTAGTAAAACTTGGTGGGTTTGCCAAGAATTGGACATAGTCTCGGTGCTTGAGATGAACTAGTATAAAATTTGTCTTTATCTCTTTCATACTTGTTTTTATCTAACCTTGAATTGTTGTTTCTCTCAAAGTTGTTTTCAAAAAGGTTTTTGGTAGAACAACATTTTCAAAAGCTATCGTATGCATCCTTATCTGCTGCTAGCAAAAGCTTTTTCTTATAAGACGATACAATTGAAGTGGATCAGAAGGTCACTAGAAATGGGGTTGAATAGTGACACTTATCCGACTATGACTTTTTTGCAAAAGAACACTCGGCTTCTGATATTTTAGGATATATCCAAGGGACAACTTTAAGAAGCTTCGTTGAGAGCAATTGATATCCTTTGATAGTACTTTGTATAAAATGGTTTTTCAATAATAGCCATACAAAAATACTTTCATATACTGCTTTAGAAGCTACTTATAAAATGTTAGATTCAGGGTAGGTAGAATCTATTTTTTGACAGTTAAGAACAATGAGTAGATGTATGCTTCTGGACTTTTTGAAAATAGTTTGAGTAGCTTAAAAAAGTTTCATATCAAAGATATAACAATTGAGAACTAAGCTACTCAAGGTAAAGATTCAGAAACACATAGATCAGAAGCAGTAAGAAGGATAAAGCACACAGAGGAATTTATCCTAGTTCACCCCACCTAGGCTACATCCAGTCCCTACAATTATAGGTTTTCCATTAACACAAGCACCAACGGGTATTCTTTCTTTCTTGAAGCCTTCCCAGGCTCCTAGACCTCAGTATTCTCTAAGCCTTTGCAAGCTCCCCCGAGTATTCTTTCAACAAGCCTCTCCAAGCTTAATCCTAGTATTCTTTAAGCCTCTACAAGCTATCTACCCAAGTATTATTTTGAAAAGTCTCTCCAGACTTTGAACCCTCAGTAGTAATTACTACTTGACCCTCATAGCAACCTGCTATGGTCAATCTCAACCTTCAGAAGCAGCAGTCCCCTAACTACTCTTCTGTGGTTCTCTATCCTAAACATGTTCTATTTGGATAGGTACCTAATACATCTCACAGGGAGAAACTCATCAGTAAGCTCCCCTTGAGAAGATGTTTACATACTCTCTATGGCTAGATAGATTTGGCTATACAAATCAAGAAAGCCTGGGTTAAGGAAGTCTAGCATCAAAAGTTGATCAGGCTTTTGACTTATGAACTCTCTAAGTTGGTTCCTTCCTAGCAAAGAACTTTAGCTGCACTTCAATGTCTTTATATAGACGTTCTTGAAGATGACCATTACACCTTGTCTTTGAGGCCAAGGAGATCCGTTACTCATAAACCCGAGAGACTTGGAGGCCAAGAAGATCCGTTATGTTTTGTCTCAATCACACAGTTGGTTCCTCCTCCTTCCTTAGCTAGAACAACTTGCACACAACTTTGAATTTCGAATTATGTCCTTTGGTGCCTACTGTTTGTCCAGAACTCATGGCTTTTCTTTATTCCAGCTCAACCATGAGGTTTGCTTCTTCTTGAGAAAAGTAAGTCTTCTACATAATGGTGTAGATTCTTTCTTGACCGTTGCAGATTGTAAATGACTACCTTTCTTATTAATGGTTGCCTTGCTAAAGTAGAACTTAGCTCTATCTTCTTTTGAATAGATCCGTTGGATCAAGAGGGCTTTCATCAAGGTAGTGCATCAGTACACTGCTGCATAGAGTTAACCGTTACAACTTATGGTGTGTGCTTCTTGACCGTGTAGACATGTTTGTCTTCACTCATTATCTAAGCAATGATCTTCTGATGATCCTTAAGTCATGTGTAGCTTCTGATATCTATCCCTTGACTTAAACTATCCCCAACATAATGCCTTTGATCATATAAAGCTACTGATATCTACACTTTGACTCGGAAAACATAACTGCCTTTCCAGCTTCTGGTTTCTTGCTTCTGAAGTTGGACGGTCTTTAGATTTGGGAAGCCAAGGCTGTAGGAAAATGCTTCACACCTTGTTCTTCATGCTTCTTGATATGTCCTATTTCTTTGAAAACACTTCAAGGCAAACCATTAGTAGCAAAAGTCTACCGTGTTGAATCCAGAACCCATGGTTTTAATTATGGTGTTGCAAATTGAAGAATAAAGCTATGCAAGCTAACAATTTGCTAAGTGTTTCAAATTATATAAAGAGCATATTGAAAACAAGCATTCTAATGTGTTCTAAACAAGCTCATAATGGATGTCTCAACATTGCATCATAGAAGTCTCAAAAAGATATTGAAGCCTCGTCTAAAGGATGAAGTCAGTGCTTCCTCTGGAGACCTCTAATTTAGCAAGTTGCAGAAACATCAAAATGGTCTCATTCAAAGATATACCAGAGACTACATCATCAGAATGAAGCTGCAGAAGGATAAAACATCATAATGATGTTATGAAGACAATCCAGAATCAAGACAAAGAGAGATTATGAGATGATCACATCTGCATGATGTGTTGAAGGCAAGACCTTGAAGATTCTATGCATCAGAATGGAATGTAATGTAACATCATGTCTTCCATATGCAGTCACAAGTACAAAGGACTCATCAGAAGACTAAAGTTATCAACATCACATCTTTCATATGAACCACAATCACTGAGGGTTCATCAGAAGATTGATGTTAACAACATTGAAGATGCAAGTAGTTGATAACTGAGATATGTCTTTGAGAGAATCTGATGTGGAACATTAGAAAAAAGTTAAAAATATTTTCTAGAAGTCTGCACTAAGAACAGAATACTTTCAACACCAATAGCAAACCACATATCTTATAAATGCTGAAGTAGAATGCTTCAAAATGATCAGTGCTGTGAAGAGTTGATCATTTGGATGAAGATGTGTTCCTTATAAAGCCTTATCATGAAGTCTTCATCAAAAGAAATCTACATCAGAATAGGTCATTCCCTCAGCAAACTTCATAATGCATTTCTGATGTATCTTCAGAAGCTCATCAGAATCTACACATCAGAATGGTTTCCTCAAAATATATTCAAAAGGATGACAGGTCACACACAGCTGGCACATTTCAAATTTCTATCAAGGAACAGTTGTGTCAAGAGTCCAACAGCTACTTGTTTGAGCACTATAAAAGGGACATCTTGGAAGCCTTTGAAGGCATCTTGAAGTAAGTGAGCAAGGGAAGAAACTCGAGCCTTCTTCTTCAGTGAGGAATTTCTATTTTTTGCTTCAAGCCTCTATGTGAGAGTGACCCACTTCTACATTATTCTTATTGAGCTATTTCTTGTAAAGAGTGAGAAGTGTGATCAGTATTTCTTGAGTGGAAATCCCCTTTAGGGAGAATCTGTAATCTGTGCAGTGATTCACATATACCTTTTGTTGTATTGTGTTTAAATCTCCAAGCCAAGACCAAGGTGTGGTGCTGTGGTGAGGGAGTAACCGAGTTGCTACTGTGTGACAGTGTGGTGACACTGTGGTTACTGTGTTAAGAGCTTGTGTTAAGTTCTGTGTTGTGGTGAACCTACTATAGTTGTTCTGTAAGCCAGTGGTGGCTGATTGTGATGTTTTAGTGAAAATCTCACTAGAGAGTGAAGACTGGATGTAGCCCTAGGTTTGGGTTGAACCAGTATAAAAACTTCCTGTGTAATCTTCCTTTACTATTTTATTTGGCTAAGCTTTACAACTCGTGCTTTATATATATTAACAACCTTTTATAAAATAGTATTTTAGATAAAAATTATATTTTGGGAAAGATCTTTTAATACACAGAGAACTTGAAGTTTCGTTCTGAGGAAACATCCTTTCTGGAAACTGTTAAAGATTTCATTCTAAGCTTAAAACGAATATTCATTCTAAACTTAATTCTTCTGAACTCACTTCAGAACTGGCAAAGAGGAATCAAAGTTTTTGAAAACACAATTCAACCCTCATTTCTTGTGTTATTTTAGTCATTTCATATCATACTTAAAATCTACTTCTTAAAAGTTTGTTGTCATTAAAACATTCATCTCATAAGGGGATCTGCTTCAACAACAATCATTTGCAAAAAGGTTTGCGCAAATTTTTTAAGAAACACAATTCAACCCCTTTTCTTATGTTTCCTTATTTTTACACTACTTCTCTCACTTTTTTTTATTTTTTTTGTATTCTTTAGATGATCAAAAGTTAAAGCAGTGTTATTAAAACCTGACCAATCATCAACCCCGTCAGGACACTGGACTAACGAGTCACTGGTTGAACCGGTGAGTCACTAGTTGAACTGCATGAACCGATCATATATAAATTATACAAATTTTATACTATGAATATTATATAAAATTTATATTTATGTGTGTGTGTGTGTGTATCAAAATGGCAACTCCAGTTTAGTGGCTAGATTTCTTTTAGCCTTCTAAAGTAGCGAGGTTCAACTCCCATCAAGACCAAATTTTGAAATTTTATCCTTCTAATTTTCAAAATTAATCCCCCCCAATTCTCGTGCATGTTCAGACTGCTTCGTAACACGTGTTTGACACTTTGACCTCTAATAAAGCACTTCGTGATGTTTGATTGTGCATGTAGCTGCAGCCTTAGCCTATAATAATGTGCACGTGTAGGTGTTGGAAAGTGTGTATGTGGGTGAGTCCGTGAGTGCTTAACAATAAAGTGTGGGAAGCTCTGGAAAATCGAGTGTGAGGGTGTGTTTGGGATAGCTGCGAAAATTAGATTATTTCAATAATCGATTATTGTTATAATTGATTATAATCAGAATCAATTTTTGTTTGGGTAAGTTTGCTGAAAAGTGGTTTGAAAATAATTAATTTCATTTGGATGCAACAAAAAATTAGCTTTTACATAGTAAAAGAGTGTGAAAATAGTTGAAAAGAAAAATAAGCTGTTGAAAAATAATCATAAGCTACAAATTTCCAGCTTCACAAAAACAGCTCTTTTTTTTAAAAAAAAAAAAAGCTTTTCCCAAATTTAAGCTAGATTCCCAAACATCTCGCTTTTTATATAAACAGCTGAAATTATCACAAAACAGCTGAAATTGTTGGTTCCCAAACATGCTCCGAGTGGTCCAAGTCACCGATTTTAATCGATTTTTAAGTTAGTTTGATGATGTCATTCCATGCTAACTACAAGTTCAATCAGAAAAGGCGACCGGACCAATCATAAGTTCGATTTCTGGTTTAATCGGTCGGACCGGCCGGTCCAGTCCGAGTTTTATAACACTGAGTTAAAGGATAGGCAAAATCCTATTGCAATTGAAGCTCTGAATACCAAATGATAGGAATCCCACCATGAACTAGCTTGAATTGATATTCCGGAATCATTCTTTAATTAGAATTGTATGGAAAACCTTGATTTGTTGTCAATGAGAGCAAAAACCAATTGCTATGGAAGATCACGACCCAATGCCCTACGAGGGACACAAACCTTGGTATGATCACACAATGATCCACACCCTACGATTAACAAGAGATAAGTTATGGATGGTGTAGACGCCACAATCAGCCATGGATGGTCTGATTGATAAGTAAGAGTTTGAGTGCCACAAAGAAATTCGATTAGCTCGATTAATTAACGAAGAACAAAAGAGAATACTCTCAATTTTTTGAATAATGGATAAATTGTTTATTCATGAAGAAGGAATTACAATATATAGAGTTCCTAAATCAAATCTAAAAAGATTAAAAAAAAAAAGAGTAAAAAATCTAATCTAATCAAATCTAACATTATCTTATCAAAAAGATAAATCCTAAATCAAATCTAAACTAAATGACAAGATAGAATCCTAGAAAACAACTAATCAAATCGAATGAGGTATTATCTAATTAGATTTGAAATAATCCAATCAAATCTAATAGGGTATTATCTAATCAAATTTGAATTTATATCCTAATCCAAATTTAAATTGAAATCTATAATTCAAATCCAAGTTCAAATATGAAATTCAAATATAAATTAAAATTTGAAATTCAAATTCAAATTTGAATTCAACCTTGTCTACTACGTAATTCCCTCAATGAACCACCATATTGCTTGAGCCCAAAAGTTTCTTAATCAACCCACTAATTGCTTCATTGTATTTCTTCGAGCGGACCCATGTGCTTGGATTAATGAGAATTTTAATAGGATATAAATACATCTCTTTCCATGTACTTAGTCTATTCATTCTCATATCAGAATGAGTCCTAAAGAAGGAGAAAGAGTCCCTAATTACTTCCCCTAGAGTCTACCAACCATCCATTCCCTTCCCTCAAAGATTAGCTAGGTCCAAATTACAATTTGCAAAAATCTTGGATATAATTAAATAATTGTATGTTAAAATTCCTTTTTTTGAGGCTTTGTGACGAATGCCTACATATGTGAAGTTTCTCAAAGATATCTTGGCCAGTGCCGACCTTGGGCCTTGATTGGAGGAGCGATGGTCTAGGGCCCATGACTAATAGGGTCCAAAAGTTTATATGCACACACACACACACGGAGAGAGAGAGAGAGAGAGAGAGAGAGAGAGAGGTATGTAGTAAATAAATTTAGGCTAAATTGCAATTTTTGTCCCCCTATAATTCTTAATTCACGATTTTTGTCCCCCTATTTTTTTTTTGGTGATTTTGGTCCTCCTGTTTTAAAAAATTTCACAATTTTGGTTTAATCTTCAATTTTGCATACATTTATTTATTTTATTTTTTATATTTTAATTAAATTAATTATTTTTTTATGATTTCTTAAGTGAATATGTTAGGTTTAGGATTCAATTGAACTAAAATAAATGAAAAAAAAAACATATACAAAATTGAGGATTGAATCAAAATTACAAATTTTTTAAAACAGAGGGACCAAAATCGCGAGAAAAAAAACAGGGGGATCAAAATCGTGAATTAGAAATTATAGGGGACCAAAATTGAAATTTAGCCTAAATATTATTTTATATTATTTTCATAAATGAATTGAAATTACTGTTTCATTTTATCTCTTTTTATTCAAATTAATATGGTATGTGATTAAAAAGTATCATTCTTTTCGTTGTTATTTTTCTTCTTCTAATGATTATATTCATAAATCAATGTTAAATAAATTTTTAGTTAATTGTGACATATCAACGTGTAATGGATCTTTAATAATAGGTGTGCTTGCTTTTTTAATAAGATAAGAAACACAAACTAAAACTTAAATTATAAAGAAATTAAAACTAAAAGTTAGTATATTAATAAAGAACATAAATATATGTAAGTTTTAATCTAAAATAATGATATTTTGTCGATAATAGATAATATGAACATAGTTAAGCATTTTCTTTAAGGGGCCAAATACAAAAATAAATTATAATTTTTAAATTAATATATTAAATTTAATCAACAACTAAAATAATCATAATAGTTGGCCACATACCATAAAAATCAAATTTATATAAATTAAACAAAAGATACATGACTATAAAATTGTGATTGGAAAAGAGATTTAGTTTTTAAAATTCATGATAGAAATTCTATTGATAGAAAAACTTTATTTTATTTAGATATCATGTTTAAAGTTTTAAAAACATAATTGAGCCTCAATTTTTATTAAAGTAAAATTTAATTTTTAACCTGAGAATAATAAGAATAATGTATTCTCTAGTTCAAACAATGAAATAATATTTCTTTATTTTTATTAAAAAATATTTAGGAAAAATAGAGAGACCTAAAAATTATTGAAAAAGATGATTGCATATTTTTGCGAGGTGTATCATCTTCAGTGATAAGAAAAACATGAAGAGGAGAGAGAGAAAAATGTGAAATCTAATAGAAAATGTGATGAAAAAGGAATATAAACAAAGAAAGAAATAGAAAGTGGAGAAGAAGTTATGAAAATTAAAATTGTATAAAATCATTTTAGAAAGATTATATATATATTTTGTATATTTGCTATTTTTTTAGGGGTGCCTTATATATAAATATTTGTGTGTAAATAATTTTTTTGGAGGTGTAAATTAAATGATAGATGGTAATGTATGAGTAAATTGAATGAAAATATGATACATCTTTTTGAGATTAATTAATTATTTACTTAATGTAATAAAACATATCATTTTAAGAGGAATGTTAAGACACTTTCTCATACACTCTCTCCTTCTAACACTCTCTTTATGATTGGTTGAAATTGATTGAAAATCACTAATTTAGAAGTGGGACCCACCAATATTAATAATTCCCAATAAATTTATCATAGAGAGAATATTAGAAAGAGTGTAACCCAAAGGGTTGACGTAGTGGTGTAAGGCCTCGCTGCGTTCACATGAGGGGGAATGATCTATTTAGTGGGAGAACTCGTGTTCGATTCCTTCCGTGTGCAAAATTCTCTTAGGCCAGCGGTAGCTACGCATCACAAGCGGGATTAGTCTCTGACCCAGTGGGTTGGGGGACACCCGTGGTCTTTGACCCAGGACAAAAAATATATTAGAAAGAGTGTGTCAAATAAAGTGTCACTAACATTCCTCGTCATTTTAATGAAATTACATAACTATTTTTTATACAATATATATGTATTTGTTTAAATATTTATATATAAGGGCCCCTTATTATTATTATTTTGTCCTGGGTCCCTAAAATGCTAGACCGGTCTTGATCTTGGCTAATAGGAGAAAAATGGATGAGAGAGAAACTATAACCCTAGTTCATTAGCAACTTCCCACTAAGCTTAAAGGACTCAAGTAGTTTTTTTGTACCTTGCTTGATAGAAAGCATTAGGTTTGAGAAAACCTTGTGTGACCTTGGGGCTAGTGTTAGCTTAATGTCATTTGCAACAGGTTGAACATGATGGAGATGAAGCCCACTACTTTGTCCATTTAGTTGGCAGATAAGTCTGCAAAACACCCGGTTGGTATTTTAGAGGATGTGCCTATGAGAATAGGTAAGTTCTTAATTTCTAGTGACTTTTGTATTGTTAAAGATAGAGGAGGATTCCCAAATCCCAATCATATCCTTGGTAGGCCATGTTTTGCCATAGTTGATGTAATGGTTGATGTTAGGAAAGACATATTTAAAGGTATTAATAAATAATTTTTTATTTAAAATCAAAATAAAATATATAAATAATATTAAATGTCATATTTTTTTTATTTGACCCATCTAAAATGAGACATGCAGCTCAAAAGAAATAGTTCACTTATAATTATTAATTAGAAAATTAACCGTTGAGAATTATTTCTCCTTAAAAAAACAGTTAAGAATTATGATAAAATTAATTATAAATATAACAAAACCTAAGATTTACTATTAGATTCCCAGTTGATATTTTTTAATTAATAATTATGATAAAATTAATTCTCCTGTTGCTAAATCTTATATTTTTATTTTTAATAAAGAAAATAACTTTTTTTCGTAAAAAAAATGAATAAAAATTCTAACTGTATAAATATCTGAATTGACACTTTTCGGAACCGAATGAATATTGAGTAACAAGTAATCCCAATATTCTGCTCCCCACTCTCCGCATCTCAACACCGAACCCTGCGCTTTCTTGCTAGCCAGCCAGGATCATCGGCAAGGACTCGTTCTCCTTCCATCCCGTGTATGTTTCTGTCACACCTTATTTATTTCCTCTCTTAGGGTTTTATTTCCTTTCCCCTTTTGTTTTCACTCGTAATAATCGAAATTTGGCATCACATTCGATCCATTTAACAATCAGCATACTCAAAATTTTAAGATTGAGGCATAATGAAAATGTTATAATTTTTCCTTTCAAACCTTGGGTTTCCATATCGTCTCGCGACTTAAAAGTGAAAATAACTAGAGTGCTCTAGGAAATCTGAATTCCTATTATGCAATCTGGCTTTATTGTTTTTGAGTAGTGGAATGATGATTGACGTGAAAGAGTGTAATTCATTGAGTTATGTATTTTTATTGAATATGCAATCTCGAATAAATATGTGATGTACTTTTTTTTTTTTTTTGTTGAACCCCGTCGAGGCACTTAGATTCATTTAAGGGACTAATCTCTTACAACAAATGCTATTTTATACACAACCGAACCTGGGGATGGAATATCTGACCACATGCTTATGGGACATGACTATTTGCGAACCATACCACGCCATATTGATTATGTGATGTATTTTATTTAGTTACAAATTCAAGCCTAATTGGCTAATTCGTTGAGTCTAACATGCTCAATTAATACATATATTGGCTCATTAAGCTCAAATAGCCTGTGAGCTTTAATGTGGGCTGAGGTTGAGCCAAGAAATTAAAATGAGCTTTATTTCTTAGTGAGCCAAGCCCTTGGCAGCCTGGTTTGGCTCAACTTGTTTGATTGGTAGTGAGCCCTGCCTTAAGTATAACTGTTGCTTAAGATTGTAGTTTTACATGATTATTACCAAGTTGTTGCAGTGGGATACATTTAAAATACTGAAGTGTGTGGGTGTACTGCTTATACGGATGTCTCTGGTATGTTTTCTTTACTTGGCAATAAATAAAAAATAAAAATAAAAGTTAGGGCCTGCCTAGTAGTCCATTGGCATTTTTGTTTGTAGTGTTGGGTTTGGTTATCAAATACTGCCCCTTGGTAATTCTGGCATAAGTTTTGGTGCTGTCCATATTTGATTTTAGACCAGTGTCTTGAATAGATGTTTTGAAGAGGAATGCTATAGAGTTGGTAGGATGTTAATACTTATATGGTTTGTGTTGTGTTTCTTTTCATGATCAAATGTCTGCATAAGAAAGGATAAAATTAAAGAAGGAAAACTATTGTTAGATTTATGAAAACCTAACCTAGCCTACCTAGTTGGTGATAAGTTGGTATGGATGTAGACGTAATAGAAGGAACTTCCTTGATTACTTTTGCAATTTCTTATTGTCCTAAAGTTTTCCATTTTCTGATGTTCTCTCCGGTTGACAAATGTTATGTATTGCCTGATAGAGTTGAGTTCTACTTGCAATGCCTCACATCAAGATGTTTGGTAGTGTGAGATGTTTGGTGTGTGAAGTAGTGCCTCGCTTTTTTTTTTTCTTTTTGATTGACTGAAATATATATAAGAAACATCTCACACTACTTGCAGTGCCTCACCCTTCTAGTCCTGGATCACTTTTTTTCTTTTTGATTGACTGAAGCTTAGATAGCATCTTGCCGTCTTCCTTGTCTAATATTTAGAGGATATTGTTTAGTGATCAGATTTTGTCGATCTATCTGCAAGACCACGGAGCAGGAGCTATATTGGGTTAGACCCATTAATATCTACTGTTATTAAGCTTTTGAACAAAAGTATATTTCTGTGGTTCTCCTCTCCAGTTCTAAGGTGTCAATTAAAATTGAAGATACAAACCAATGAGTAATGACCAATGACAGATATAACTATTTATTTTCTTTCTGGATTGATTTTGGTTGCAATTTAATAATTGGGAATGCTATTTGCTGAAAGTTATGGCTCTGATACTGATAGAATTGGAATTGGGACTAATTTCTATGTTCAATTTTGTGCATTTACTTGGAATTATTTGGGTTTCCGAGTGGCTCCGAATTTTTTTTCAATAATCTGATTGTTTTGTGGTTTTACTTTTGGATATGTCTCTTAATTCAATGGAACTGAAGAAAACTGTGTTGTATATATATGCATAGTATTTGGCTTGAGTGCTTCAAGCTATTTGTTGTTGTACCCTTGTCTTAACCTGACATGAACTCAACCTGTAGATATAAATTGTCACCCTGACATATAGGCAAACCCTGGGAGTTTCCACTTTTGAGAAAGGTTAAATCAATAGGAAATGGCATGAGCTATTGTTTGGATTGGAATGAATTGATTTTATGTCCTTCTCCTCTTCTGTCTTGCCTTTTAAATCAATAAAACATTTAACATGTAAATCATGTTTCTGTTTTTTTTTCTTTTTTTTTTTTATCTTCCCTTCATCTTGTGAGCCAAGTGTACTCACGAATGAGGAATATCCACTAGTCATTTTATTGTTCCCTGCATCCTCTTTTTAGTGCTAAGTAAAAATAAGCACCCTAATTTGAACCTTGAAATAATGTTTGATTTACATTGGAATGCTAGTCATTAATGAGATGTTTTTCATCTAAGATCATCAAATGACATATGACCTGCTTTGCCTTACCTTACATTACACCCTGTCATTTTTGCAAATTCTGTATAATTTGCTTTTAACTGGTAAAAACTTGTTACTTCTGGGGGACTGGACGAACAGCCGAATTAGTGAGATAATGATTTTCACTCAACAATTGGTACTAATGCAAAGGTCGTTAGTATTCAGGTTTTTATCCATTTGACCAAATATCTTCTTTTGCAGAACTTTGTTTAAGCAGCAGCCATGTCTTCTTTTCTTCCCGCCACAACAGAGTCACTTGATCTGGCAGTGGAGGCCAAAGACCCGTCTGAGTCTATCTCCATTCTTTATCGGGTACTTGATGATCCTTCTTCTTCTCCAGATGCTCTGCGCATGAAAGAGCAGGCCATCACAAACCTCACTGAGCATCTCAGGGAACAGAATAGGGCAGAGGATCTGCGCAGCCTTCTTACTCAGTTGAGGCCCTTCTTTTCCTTGATTCCTAAGGCAAAAACTGCAAAGATAGTGAGGGGCATAATTGATTCTGTTGCAAAAATACCAGGGACTCCTGATCTACAAATTGCACTCTGCAAAGAAATGGTGCAATGGACTCGTGCTGAAAAGCGTACCTTTCTGAGGCAGCGAGTTGAGGCAAGGCTTGCAGCACTTCTGATGGAAAATAAGGAGTATTCTGAAGCTTTGACTCTCCTCAGTGGCCTGGTCAAAGAGGTTAGAAGACTAGATGACAAGCTTCTACTTGTAGACATAGACTTGCTTGAAAGCAAGCTACACTTCTCCTTAAGAAACCTTCCAAAGGCAAAAGCTGCCCTCACAGCTGCAAGAACAGCTGCAAATGCTATTTATGTTCCTCCTGCTCAACAAGGTGCCATAGATCTGCAGAGCGGGATTCTTCACGCAGAGGAGAAGGATTACAAAACTGCATATAGTTATTTCTTTGAAGCTTTTGAGTCTTTCAATGCTCTTGATGACCCCAAGGCTGTATTTAGCCTGAAATACATGCTGTTGTGTAAGATCATGGTGAGTCAAGCTGATGATGTAGCTGGAATTATATCTTCTAAAGCCGGCCTGCAATACCTTGGGCCCGACTTGGATGCCATGAAAGCCGTTGCAGACGCGCATTCTAAGCGATCTCTGAAGTTATTCGAAATCGCTTTGCGAGACTACAAGGCTCAGTTGGAGGAAGACCCAATTGTCCACAGGCACCTGTCATCCCTGTACGATACTCTCATGGAGCAGAACCTTTGCAGATTGATTGAACCATTCTCAAGGGTTGAGATTGCACACATTGCCGAACTAATCGAACTTCCCGTTGATCACGTGGAGCGAAAGTTGTCTCAGATGATCTTGGACAAGAAGTTTGCTGGGACATTGGATCAAGGAGCTGGATGCCTCGTCATATTTGATGATCCCAAAACTGATGCAATATACCCTGCAACCTTAGAAACCATTTCTAATGTTGGGAAAGTCGTGGACAGTCTTTATGTTAGGTCTGCCAAGATAGTGGCATGAGCTCTCCATTCGGTCACTTCATTTGGTATTTGCTACAGTACTGACTTTTAGCTTTTGAATTTGTCACAGTTAGTAGGATATCATTTGTTTATTTTCCGAATTTATCAGACTCGAAAGAGTTTTTAGCTTTTGAATCCATTGATCTCTAAACCATTTCAGGGGCCTTATTTTTATGATTAGTGGGTTAGAACAATACTCTTTTGAACACACTTATTGACTGCAATTTATTGAAAATTACAAACTTGTGTTTCACTTTTCATTTAATGAGTTTCTGTTCTAATTTTATAGTTTTTAATAAATTTAAACCAATAATGATGTGTTTAAAAGAGTGTGGTACCACTAATAAGTTCTTACCTTTTTATTGTGTAAAGTAAGTTTGCACAAGGTTGATGAAGTGGGTGTTTGGAAATGCATCAAATGAAGAAGAAACATAAGTATGCATGAGGTTGAGGAAGTGGGTGTTTAGAACCAAGTCAGGTGAAGAAGAAACCTGTGTCAACTGTAACGCTACCTGTTATAGCGTTCGTCTCATCGAGCTTCACGTGAGATATAGACGTACTTCCAAACACATTAGAAGCTAGTAATAAAAAAGCGGGTTAATTATGTTTTTGCTCTTTAAATTTTTTGCAAATTTCACTTTTAATCCCTAAACAAAATCTTTTAGTTATTTTGGTCCCTATACTTTTCCTCTATTAAGAATTTTAGTCCTTGCTATCACATAATAGCATTTTTTGATGACGTAACAGTCACGTTAGCAGTTCGATGACTTATCATGTCATTAAGGAGTTTGACAAGATAGTAATGTGTAATTAATTTTGGTGAAATATATTTTTAATCTCTCGTCAACTAATCTGACATGATCAACTGGTCTAAACAAATAAGGAATTAAAAATACAGTTTACTAAAAAAAATTATACGTGGATATTCCGATTAGACTCCTTGATTATATGTTATAAACAAATGTTACGTGATAACATGGACTAAAATTGGTAATAGAAGAAAAATACAGGGACCAAAAATGCAAAAAAAATTTGTTTAGGGATTGAAAGTGAAATTTACAAAAAGTTCAGAGACCAAAAATATATTTAACCCTAAAAAAGCACATCATCAAGCTAAGCTCTTCTCTGCATATTCTGTAAACTCTTCATGCGCTCTCTCGTTGAGAACATAAATTTAGGAATCAGTGAGCAAATTCTGCTGTCTGCATGAAAACTTAAAACCATTTTGTCTGCATGAAAATTTAAAAAAGAAAACCGTTACAAAAATTAAAAAAAAAAACTTTAAAACCATGAATTTCTTCTCGTGGAACCGCATGAATCAAGTATGAACTTATTGTTAAACCCATATGTAATTCCCTCCGTTCTAAAATGACTAATTTTGTAGATTTTTCTACACAGATTAAGAACAATAATAAATAAATTATTTTTTAAAATAATTTTACTAAAATATCCTTACTCTCCATAATTGCATTACCTGTAACTATTGGGTGATTAATGGTGGTGGTTAAAAAATTTATAGGCACATTCCTCAAAAATCATTAGATTAATGTAATTTATTTGGGACAAATTTGGAATAAAAGTTTTAATATCTCACTGAAAATATCAGTTAATATGATTTTTTTTTAACGTTAAAACATCAACCATTTTGAAATGGAAGGAATCAGTTGGAGAGATTATTTTTAATGAACAAAAATGTGAACAATAAAATATTTAAAGAACATTTTATTTAGGTCAGCAATTAAACCATTTTAAGGAGTAAGCTGTAAATTTTCTTTAGGTCAGTAATTAGACCATTTTTCTTAATTTTTTCTTCTCATTAGTACTACTTGAATGAATACCCATATAGCAACCGAGGGGTCTAGCTCAATTAGTTGAACAGGTTGCATGAGTTATTGTAAATTTCCAAGTACCGTGTTCGATTCCTACGAATAAAAAAAAAAACCCATATAGCAAACTCTGTGTTTGATTGGTCAATTTATTACTGAAGTAATTGATCACACAATTTGTTAGTTTGACTGGTAGGCCTTGTTTGGAGACAAATCCTGGCCAACAAAAACCGATTTTGTGGGCCTGATCTGATCATAATGAGCTTGAGCAAAGTCAATTTTAAATTGCAGACATATTGGACAAACAAAGCACAAAAATAAATATATTCTCAGCCGAGTGATGCAGATATATTAGAACTATTTTTTTTTAATCTATAGGAATAAAAGACAAATACCAAAGGTTTATAATATTAAAACTATTTATTAACTTTTATCTTAAAATTTTAATGATAATTATGTTAATATATATATATATTGTTATATTTTCGTATAGATTTTATCTGTGATAAAAATGTTTTAGGAAACTAATATTTTATTAAGACTATGTGGCTAAATAGAATTTGACTTTTTTTTGGGTACAGTAATTAGAATTTGACTAACATTATATTATCTTTGAGTGAGAAATACTCTTTACGTGCCGTATATTATTTATGTGTGATATTGATTAATAAAATTGTTTAGCTTAACTTCCAAGTGTTTTGAAATTCGAGAATTCATAGTTGCTGGAACCGAGAGTTCATGTTTCTCTTGATAGCCATTTTTGTTGGATTTGGGCTCTCTTCCTATGTGGAGAAAAGGCCTAAATATGTAGGCCCATTATGTTTCACTTATATTAGTGGAGAGAGGTCAGATAAGGGTTGTAAGAGAGGCTCATTAGAGTGAAACACACAGCAGCAAACGGTGAGAAAGAAGATAAGAAGAAAATTCATTGTTATTTTCGCACACCCACCAGACAGTTGATTTTCGGATTGCAACTGCTTATTCGTTCACCGTTGGATCGAGCTGATTTTTGGACAGTAGGTTCAGCACATGTGATAATTCGTTTTGTCAGGTTGGATCCTCGAAACGAAGTCTGGAGAGGGAGATAAGTGCTTCGCAGTTTCTGCTCTGTATTTGGGGTTTTTCATCTTCTTGTTTCTTATTTGAGAGCATTGTTGCTTGGTTTGCTTTGGCTGTTTGTAGGCACGTTTTGTGCACTTGGTAGAGACCTTCTTGTACCCTTTGTTGATCATAGTGGAGCTATTTCTTTGGTCAGGACGACCTGTGGTTTTTACCCTTGCTTTGAGGGGTTTTCCACATTAAAATTTGTGTGTCTCTTGTGTTTCTGTGATTCTGTTTTTGCTCTATTTTGTTGGTGCTCCTCGCAGATTCTTGCAAGCTTGGGGGATATTTTTCCGCTGCTTATTACTCTGTTATTTAGTTTCTGTTATTGTGTTGGCATTCCCCCATCAGAGCGGCATTAGAGCTCTTTGGTTAAGGGGCTGTTTTTTTTTGCTTGCTTGAATGATGGAGGCACAAATGAAAATGGTCTCTTTGAATGAAGTAAACTATCACTTTTGGAAGAGCAATATGAGGGACTTGTTATTTGTGAAGAATATGCATCTTCATGTCTTTGGTACATGGAAGCCGGACTCTATGTCTAATGAAGATTGGGGCTTTGAACACGAACATGTGTGTGGTTTTATAAGGCACTTTGTAGATGAAGCTATCCATAATCTCATTCATGAGGAGACATATGCGAGAACCTTGTGGCAAACACTCGAGTCCCTATATGCTTCTAAATTAGGGAGCAATAAATTATACTTATTGAAGAATTTTATAGATTTGAAGTACAAGGATAGGACTTCCTTTATAGAACACTTGAGTGAATTTCAGGGGCGCTTTGATCAGTTGTCAGCCGCAGGTATCAGATTTGATGATGATGTGTTGGGACTATTCCTATTAATAACTCTACCTGATTCTTGGGAGACATTTCGAGTTTTCATGATTAGTGCTGCCCCCCAATGGTATTGTTCCTTTGCAAATGGCAAAGACTAGTGCTCTCAATGAGGAGATGAGAAGGAAAGCACAAGGGTACTTCATCTCAGTCAGAGGTTATTGTTACTGAAAATAGGGGAAAAGCCAGATAAAAGAACCAAAGGGTGGTAGAGACAAGAGCAGGAGCAAGTCCAGGTCTCAGTACAAGAATGTGGAGTGTAATTATTGTCACAAAACAGGGTACATATAGAGGTATTGCTTTCAGTGGAAGAAGGAGAATAGAGACAAGAAGAACAAGCAGAGAGAGAGAGAGATCATAATGATGGTGATCGTGTGACTACCATTACCAGTGATGATCTTTTTATTCTCTGTGACCTTGATTCAGTTAATCTTGTATCTAATGAGAGCATGTGGATAATTAATAGTGGTGCTACACTGCATGTTATTGCCAAGAAGGAGTTCTTCACATCTTACACTCCAGGTGATTTTGGAGTTTTGAAGATGGGTAATGATGGTGTGTCCAAGGTGATTGGTGTTGGTGATGTTTGCTTGCAAACCAACATGGGAATGCAGTCGTTGCTAAGAGGAGTCAAACATGCTCCAGATGTTCACTTTAATTGATTTCTGTGCAGGTGCTTGATGATAGTGGTTATGATAACCACTTTGGTTTTGGAAAGTGGAAACTCACCAAAGGTAACTTAGTTGTGGCCAGAGGGGAGAAGATTTCTAAGTTGTACTGGACTAAAGCTTTGGTTGCTAAAGACAGTATGAATGCTGTAGATATGGAGGCATCTTTATGGCACTGAAGGCTTAGCCATATTAGTGAGAAGGGGCTGAATTGTTTAGCCAAAAAGGATGTGCTTCTAGGATTGAAGAATGCAGAGTTTGAGAGGTGTTCTCATTGCATGGTTGGTAAGCAGACCAGAGTATCCTTCAAGAAGCATCCTCCCTCTAGGAAATTTGGGTTGCTTGAATTGGTGCATTCAGATGTGTGTGACCCTTTAAAGGTGAAATCCTTTAGTGGTGCACTTTATTTTGTTACCTTTATTGATGATTGTTCTAGGAAACTTTGGGTCTATGCTTTGAAGACAAAAGACCAAGTGCAGGAGAAGTTGAAGGGGTTTCATATAACGATCCATCTTCGTTACAGATTTGTTATACTAAAACATTTTATTAAATATTATCATATGAAATTACAGAGAAATTTTTTTTTTAACACATATATATGTACATCATCACATCATAACAACATTAGGTCTAGCTTTACTAAACTGAAATATATAAATATGTATATATAATACCAAAATAGTCCTCTTGAAGAGAACATTCATCACAACCTAAGTATTTATACATATGTCATAAGCTGGTCCCCATACTATGTACATATATACTAGAACATATTCAAAAAGAGGGATCTCATCCCATCTTCAAGATCTACATCCGCTTCAGTCATGAGCAGCTTGAGAACCTGCAACATCACCACTATCTGCTCCCGTGCCAACCACACGATCATTGCAGTAAAACAACACAAACACAAAATGCAATGGTAAGCTTATTTATAAAAAGAAGGATAGGATTTGATCAAACAAAAATTTAGAATAAATCAACAATAATAATTCAGATAACATCACACAACAATACATACATCAATCTTATATAAAATTTTTCATTATGCAATGTCGTGCTGACTCGACTCCATGGAGATTTCTACAACTTTTGGGCGGTCCCCATAGGCTCCATCCCCTACCATGGTCTCACCTTTGACCATTCAGGGAGTCCCTTGAGCTACCCTGTGGAGAAAATGTGGATTTAATCGAATATAGACAAGTGTTGGTATTGGCTTACCTCTGTCAGGTTTGCAAAACCTTCCATCTATAGGAATTCGCCCACTTGTCTATTCTATAGGCCCACCGTTGGCCACCACGAAAACCTCCGGCACTAGGTTGAGAGCCTACCTAGCACTCTCAACTTACGTACCTACCCACATGCAATGTCATGTACAAACCAAACAACTCGGCTTGCCACACGTTCCCTTTATGTTATAAATTCACCATTTTTCTCAAATCACGCTTATGAACCCAATCTAGCAGTTCAGTAAGCACAAGTAAGGCATTCTCACACCTCGAATCCTTACTCACAACACAACACCAAATTTAACTAAAGGTGAATTTCCTAACATAGTTCTAGAACCAAAGTGGTAGCCTATCCAACATCCTCATTCAATATTTCAAATCTACACTCACAATTATATTATACATCTCAAAGAATGTCAATCGCACATTTAAAATAATTATTTATATAAGAAAACTAATATATATCACATTCATAACAAAACTGAGTCCTGGACTCAAAGCTGAACAAAAGCACCAGAGTTGACCAGAGTTGACTGGACGCTGGTCACTGGACGCTGGGTGGGTCACTGGATGCTGAGTGAATCACTGGACGCTGAGTGAGTCACTGGACGCTGAGTGAATCACTGGACGCTGATGAGCTGAATGGGTCATTGGACGCTGGGTGGCTGGGTGGGTGGGTCATTGGACGCTGGGTCTGCAGAATCGGACTCTCACAAAATTTTCTACTAACAGAACATCGAAACAAGATTTTCTGCAGAATCCAGGGCCTCCCAAAGGATCCCAAGCACCCAAAAACATGCCTCAAAGGTTTAGGGACAATTCACAACACTTACAAGACCATTCCAAATCAAAACAACATATCATGATATTATATGAACTTCAAGTTAAGTCACAAATTCAACCTATTCATCAAGAACACAAAAGAGAGAAAAACTCATTGTCTCATAAAACTAAATCTCAAAGGACATCCAAAAGAGCATAACTCAAATACCAAACACCACCAAATCATTCAAACAAGTTTAAAGCTTCCCTTACCTAAAATTTTGACTGAAAACCTTGAAGAAATTAGGGAGGAGACTTGGTGATTCAAGAATGATCTCTACCCAACTTTGGCTATGAAATCAACTAGAGAACACCTAATTCAATTCCAAAATAAGCTTCAATCAAATTTTCACCCACCAACAAAAATTTTACATGAGACCCATTTCATTTCTTGGTAGGAGAAGAAAATGAATTGAAGAGACCAAAGGAGAAGAGGAGAGGTGCTTACCAACTAGAAATCAATCAAAGGAAACTCTAGACAAGGAGAAAAGTCCTTCAATGATATAGGAATCAATCTTCCATCAAAGGGAAAGAGAGGCTTTCGGGAGAGGAAGGAGGAAGAAATGGAGAAAATGGGAGAATGAAAGTCCCACGGCTCAATTTGGGATTTAATTTAGAAAAATTACTTTTTGCACCTATCTTCCTCTAAGAACACTCCCCTTCTCTTATTTTTTTATACTTTTTTTTTCTACAACTTACGGAACTCACGTAAAAGTATAAAAATCTCACAATTACACTATGGCACATAACAAAACCTAGAACTTATGTTAATTATTATATTAATCAACATAATTTAAATTTAATTTGCTCTTACATTATTAATCAAACACTTAATCATACAATTAGGAAAATCACAACATTACATTTCATGCTTTGGTTGAGAGGCAATCAGGTAAGAAGTTGAAACGCATTTGTACTGATAATGGTGGTGAGTATTGTGGACCCTTTGATGTCTACTGCAAGTAGCATGGTATTGCACATGAGAAGACTCCTCCTAAAAATCCTCAACTGAATGGTTTGGCGGAGAGGATGAACAAGACATTGATTGGGAGAGTGAGGTGTATGCTCTCTGAAGCTAAGTTACCCAAGCATTTCTAGGGTGAGGCATTATGCACGACAGTTCATGTTATCAATCTTAGTCCTGTTGTTGCTTTGAATAGTGAGGTGCCAGACAAAGTTTGGTTTGGCAAGAATGTCAAGTATGATCACTTAAGAGTCTTTGGTTGCAAGGCGTTTGTGCATGTTCCAAGGGATGAAAGATCCAAGTTGGATGCAAAGTCAAGGCAGTGTATCTTCATTGGTTATGGTGAGGATGAATTTGGTTACAGATTCTATGATCCTATTGAGAAGAAGCTTGTTAGAAGTTGTGATGTGAAGTTCATGGAAGACCAAACCATTGATAAGGTGGAGAAGTCTACACCCAAGGAAGATAGTGGCATGGCTGATGTTGAACCAGTTCAGTCGCCTATTCAGAATCTGAATATTGATGTTCAGAATGATGAGCAACATGATTATGTTGGTGACCAGCAACCTGGAGATGGAGTAGATGTTCTCGTTGATGATGATGAACAGGAACATGAGATGTTACAAGATGAGAATCTTGGTGATGCTCCCGAGCCACCTCAAGTTCAACTCAGGAGGTCCAACAGGGAGAGACAACCATCTAACAGGTATTCTCCTAATGAGTATGTGATGTTGACAGACAGGGGGAGAACCTGAGTGTTTTTAAGAGGCCGTGGAGAGTGATGAAAAACAAAAGTGGCTGGGTGCAGTGAAGGATGAGATGAAATCCTTGCATGATAATCAAAGTTTTGATTTGGTGAAGTTGCCTAAGGGCAAGAGGGCCTTGGATAATAGGTGGATCTATAGGGTGAAGCATGAGAGTAACTCTACGTCTCCGAGGTACAAAGCCAGATTAGTGGTGAAGGGCTTTAGTCAAAGGAAGGGTGTTGATTTTAATGAGATCTTCTTACCTGTGGTGAAAATGTCATCAATTAGAACTGTACTAAGTTTGGCTGTTACTCTTGATTTGAAGGTAGAGCAAATGGATGTAAAGATTGCTTTCATTCATGGTGATTTTGTGGAAGAGATCTACATGAAGCAACCTGATGGTTTTCATGTTGAAGGCAAGGAAGACTATGTGTGTAGGCTGAGAAAAAGCCTATATGGTTTGAAGCAGGCTCCAAAGCAGTGGTACAAGAAGTTTGAGTCTGTTATGTGTGAGCAAGGCTACAAGAAGACTACTTCTAACCATTGTGTCTTTGTTAAAAAATTTTATAATGATGACTTCATTATCTTGTTATTGTATGTTGACAACATGCTTATTATTAGGAAAAATGTTTCCAGGATTGATAGGTTAAAGAAGCAATTGGGCGAGTCATTTGCCATGAAGGACATGGGAGCTGCTAAACAGATTCCTGGTATAAGAATCATGCGTGACAGAAAGGAGAAGAAGTTGTGGCTGTCACAAGAACACTACATTAAAAGAGTGTTACAGAGATTCAGATGGAAAAGGCTAAGGTGGTAAGCACTGCTCTTGCTACTCATTTTAAGTTGAGTTCTAAACAGAGTCCATCAAATGAAACAGAAATATTAGATATGCAATGGGTTCCTTATGCATCTGCGATGGGTAGTTTGATGTATGCAATGGTATGCACAAGACTAGATATAGAATATGTTGTTGGTACAATCAGTAGAATTTTGTCAAACCCAGGCAGAGAGCATTGAAATGTTGTGAAGTGGATTTTGAGGTATCTTCGTGGTACTGTTGACAGGAGGCTTTGTTTTGGTGGTGATAAGCATACTTTGGTGGGGTACTCAGACTCAGATATGGCTAGAGACATTGATTCCAAGAAGTCCACTTCGGGCTATTTGATTAAATTTTTAGGGGGAGCTGTGACTTGGCAGTCTAGGTTGCAGAAGTGTTTAGCTTTGTCTACTACAAATGCATAATTCATTGCCATTACAGAAGCATGCAAGGAGTTGCTATGGGTGAAGAAATTCTTGCAGGAGCTTGGTTTTGTTCAGGATAAATATCTACTATTTGTGGATAGTCAGAGTGCAATTCATCTTGGTAAGAACTCAACCTTTCATTCAAGGTCCAAGCATATTGATGTGAGGTATCATTGGATACAGGATGCTTTGGATGCTAAGTTGTTGGAGTTGGCCAAATTGATACTGAAGACAATGGTGCTGATATGATGACTAAGACATTACAAGAGAGAAGTTTGAAGTTTGTTGTGAGATCGCCAGTTTGGTGGTCACCTCCAAATAGTCGTGAGGGAGAGATTTGTCGGGTTTGGGCTCCCTTCCTATGTGGAGAAAAGGCCCAAATATATAGGCCCATTATGTTTCACTTATATTAGTGGAGAGAGGTCAGATTAGGGTTGTAAGAGAGGTTCATTAGAGTGAAACACATAGTAGCAAACAGTGAGAGAGAAGAGAAGAAGAAAAACCATTGTTATTTTCGGACACCCATCAAACATCTGATTTTCAGATTGCAACTGCGGATTTGTTCACCGTTGGATCGGGTTGATATTTGGACAGCAGGTTTAGCACATGTGATACTTCGTTTTGTCCAGTTGGATTATTGAAACTAAGTCTGGAGAGGGAGATAAGTGCTTCGCAGTTTCTGCTATGTATTTGGGGTTTTTCATCTTCTTGTTTCTTATTTGAGAGCATTGTTGCTTGGTTTGCTTTGACTATTTGTAGGTACGTTTTGTGCACTTGGTAGAGACCTTCTTGTACCCTTTGTTGATCATAGTGGAGCTATTTCTTTGGTCTGGACAACCTGTGGTTTTTACCCTTGCTTTGAAGGATTTTCCACGTTAAAATTTGTGTGTCTATTGTGTTTCTGTGATTTTGTTTTTACTCTATTTTGTTGGTGCTCCTCGCATATTCTTGCAAGCTTGGGGGAATATTTTTCCGCTGCTTATTACTCTGTTATTGAGTTTCTATTATTGTGTTGGCACTCCCCCTTCAATTATATGTTATTTTGTATGTCAAAGCTCATTGTTTTCCATACCTCATTACCTTCAATTTAACTATCTAATCACAATACCTTAAGAGAGTGTTTGGTATAAGAAGAATTTTTAGTTTTTGAGGAATCTAAAGTTAGGAATATTTATTTTTCATGTTTAGTCTATTTTTTTTAAAAATAACATTTTTAGGAAACATTATTTCTTGAAAATGTTTTTTTTACCTATGATTCCCACCAAATTATTCTTATGGGAAAGATGAGAGTCTAACTTTTCCGAGTTGGAAAAAAATTTACCGCAATAAAAATTTCACGTTACTCATTAAATCATTTAATGTATGTATTAAGGGGGTCTAGTTTAATCAGTTGAGTAATGTGCGTGAATTATTGTAAGCCTCCTGGTATATGAGTTCGATTCCTACATATAAAAAAAAATATTTAATGTGGTAGATAATTAAAATTTTTAGGAAAATTATATTAAAACTAAACGTGAAAACCTTTGATTCTCAATAAACATATATAAATATTTCCAATAATATTTATGACCAACCAAACATATTTTTAGACATTTCTAGAAATCATAATTTCCAAAAATAATGATTTCCGGAAAAGAAAATTTCCTTTTACCAACACAGTCTATGTGCGACAACAAGAACACATGTTTATCATTACATAACAAATCTTGTATAAGTACATTGTCAATAGATACCATCAATAAAAAAATTTAAGATAATACTAATTTTGATTAATTGTGCCTATAAGCATTGTGCCATGTGAGAATTCCTTTATCACTATGCGTCACGGTCTAACGCCCTTCCTTTGCTAGTTGGCTGTTAGCTAGCATGCATCTCCTTAACAATTCCACCCTATTCATCAAACAACCTAACCATAGGGTAGCAATTATGAGTATCCACAGTATAGGATGGTTTAGTTTTAAGAGAGAAAAATAATTCAAACCATTCGAAATATATTCATCTAGTTTGGTTCAATTTTATAATTTTTTTTTTGTAATAATCTCAAACCAAATTGACTTAATCAAGAATGAGAAGAGGAATGTCAACAACACATTCTTTAAAACGTTTTGTTATTAGTTTAAATTTATTGAAAATTATAAAATCATAAATAAAGTTTATTAAATAAAAAGTGTGATTCGTAAAATTTCAGTCAATAATAGAGTATATTAAAAAATATGTTACTAACATCTCTCGTGATAGGATTAGTCAAATTTGATGAGAAGAACATTATGCTAGGATTAGCATGAAAAATGCTTACTTTCATAGCACTGTGTGAAAACTCAAGTGAATAATTTATAATAAAAATATTTTATAATTTTATATATGTCCTGAAACTATTGAAATGTACTTATAAATGTGGGGATTTACATAAATTTAGAATAAAGATCATGGTAGGACTAGCTTAATGAATCTTATCATAACACTACGTAAAAAAAAGTCAATAAATGATCACCAAATTTTCAATATTAATATGTCCCTAATTTCATAAAAGCGTTATGAAATGATAGAATATGGCCAAATTAGAGGAGAGAATTAGGGATGACAAAACGTACCCGGACCCTACATATATCCACAAGTGAGGCGGGTAAATACCCATATATTGAGGCTGGGGACGGGTATTTATCCGCAATTTTTGGTGGGGATTGGTGCGGATACAGGTACTATAGTACCAACCTCGCCCCGTCCCACACCGCACCTACCATATATATATATATATATATATATATATTTTATTAAAAAGTAATTTTATATTTTCCATAAACTATAATTATCTTTATAATATTGTTTATTTATGACTTGAGTTTGGACGAATCAATTTTATGTTTGCTTGTTATTAATATTATGTGTGGATATTTTTAATATTATGTTTGGATTATTTAAGTTTGAATTTCAATTTACTTGTAGTAATTTTTTAAGTAACATGTGGTCAAATTTTTACTATAAATTTTTTAATTAACATGCAGTCAATTTGAAACATGTAGAAAAGTTTAAAAAAAATTTAACATATTAATTACATTTTTTTTTATTATATGTATAAAAAGCTTAAATGATAAATAAAAGATGAAAATTGTAAATATTAAATAAAAGAATGATCTATTAAATATCTTAAAAAATAAGATATATTATTAAACTTTTCTTCATTTAATAAATAAGTAGCGTTTTAGTCTGTGTAATGCACGGACTTATTCAAAATTTCACTATCTTATTTATATAGTCAATAGAAAGAAATTTAAAAAAAGAGATAATCTATCCTTAAGAAATTAGAGATTATAAAATTTTTTTAAAACAAAAAGTTAAGGGAAGATAGATAAGCTTCAAAATATAAAGGAAGAAGAAAATAAGGGGGGAGCTATCAAATATATATATATATATATATATATATAGGGGGGAGCTATCAAATATATATATATATATATATATATATATATATATATATATAATTCTTTTAATATCAATAAATCTTTTAACAATTGTGAATATTATAAAGTATCTGCCAATGAAATTATAACCTTTTTCTACAAATTTTAATATCAATAACAACTAATTTTGAATATCTTGTAATTAAGTATATTATTCTAAAAAGTAAAATGAAGTTTTAAATTACTTTAATATTAACTTTAAAAAGTAAATTGAAATAAGGATTTGAAATTAATGATGAAAGAGATCTTCGAAGTTAAAAAAATAGTTACAAAAATTAATAAAAGAAATATTTGAAAAAAATATATAGCATTAGATCTATCTATATATTATATAAAACACAGTTGTTGACTATGACTGGTTGTTCACGTGTCACATTCTGATGACATTTCTAATTTTGGTATCAATATAATCAATTAATTAATTAATTATTGATTAACACAATCATAATCTTAATATTTGTAAGACATTTAACATATGATTAATTTTCTTTCCAAATTATATGTGCAATATATGATATCAATCAATCAATATCTATCTATAAAATTAGAATCTTTTTAAAATATCCCGTATATAATTATTATATTAAAATCAGTTAGTTTCAAATTTTAAATATAATATAATTATATTTTTTGACATTAACATGACCAACATCTTTGATTTTAATATTCTTAAATAAAATTATAAAATAATATTTTTGAAAACTAAATTAGTCTTTTTAAATAACATTTCTAATTTTGGTATCAATATAATGAATTAATTAATTAATTATTGATTAGCACAATCATAATCTTAATATTTGTAAGACATTTAATATATGATTAATTTTCTTTCCAGATTATATGTGCAATATATGATGTCAATCAATCAATTAATCTGTCTATCTATCAAATTTGAATCTTTTTAAAATATCCAGTATAATTATTATGTTAAAATAAGTCAATTTCAAATTTTAAATATAATATAATTATATTTTTTGAGATTAACATGACCAACATCTTTGATTTTAATATTCTTAAATAAAATTATAAAATAATATTTTTAAAAACTAACATTAGCCTTTTTAAATATTCTCAAATAAAAGCATATAGTTCCCTTTTCAATTGACGGATATGCATATATTAATCGAAATTAAAATCCTTTAATCGAAATATTTTAAAATGGCATACTCTCTATCGAAATTGAAATCTTTCCCCTTTAAAATGACACAATTTTTTTTAAATGACACAATTTGTATTAAATGCACGATTTTACAACAATTCTTTCACTGTACTATAAATTGCAACAATCGGACTGTGACTTTCTTCTACCCCTTTTCTTCAAACATACTAAAGAACTGTCTCTACAACAAGCGTGTATGTTCTCCCTCTCCCCATTAGGGGCCCCACAGTAAGTGGTTTATATTCTCCCCATTAGGTGAGCATTGTTTATGGACCATTTTTTTTCTCTTCTTCTTTGTACGATTTAAATGACCTTAGTTATTTTACATTCTTATTATATGATGTAAGAAGAACTGTCTCCACAACAAGTGTTGTTTATATTCTCCCCATTAGGTAAGTATTGTTTATGGACCATTTTTTTTCTCTTCTTCTTTGTACGATTTAAAATACCTTAGTTATTTTACATTCATATTATATGATGTAAGAAGTCAATTGGTAAGTTTTAGCACAGTTATTCAATTCAATTCATTGCATTATATATCATCATATATTATTTTAATTTTTTTGTTTCATTTTTTCAACCAAATGCTTTGTATTTGGATTTTTTTTTTCTCCATACCAAGTTTTACATTTTTTACTCATTTGTTATGTGGTGTTAATAAAATACAAATGAATTGTTCTTTTTTTGTTTTGTGGCAGACTTCAAAGGACTACGGGAAATTATCATCATTGGAATAAATTTTGTGCTACTACTGGATTGAAGAAGGACAATAGTTTAATACTTAAATTTTCAAGTTGCAATATAAATATTGTTAATATTGATATAATTTTTTCCCTATTTGTATAGTCAAAATATATGAATATGAGGTCAAATATTCTTAATGAATATAGAAGTAATTGTAATTTTTTTCTTCCTTAATAGTCATGAACTGTATTTATTGAAAATGTAACTTTATGATCAAAATTAAAATTAAATTAAAATTTTATTATGCAGGTGTTATTTATGAGATATTAAAGGCCAAATGAATTTATTCACGTAGACTATTAGTTCACCTAATAATCATTCAAAATATATTGCTCTATATAAAGTATTAGAAATGTTTTTATTTAAATTTTGATCAATATAAATTAATTTCAATAAACATAGACTAATTTTAATCTAATCATGTATAAGTTATAATGCAAATCTATTATTATATGCATCCATTCAATATAAATTATTTGAATTTTAATAAATATAAATTAATTTAACATAAATTATTTTAAATTATAATTAATTTTAATCAATTTCAATTAGAAATTTAATATATATATATATATATATATATATATGTATATATATATTAATCGATTTAAAAGTAACTTTAGAAGTGATATAAATACGTTGTTTAATTTGAATACGATAAAATTTAATTGTTGTTGATTTTTTTTTATTGAGGATTGATTTAAAATAAAAATTCTTACTTAGATATGTTGTTATTGTCACTTATTTATCACTACACTCATTATAATTTGTTAGTGTTGTTCTCATTTATTTATCAAATGATAAATAAGGAATGTTCTTTATTTTTTAAAAACATAAATTAACAATAGAATATTTTACTACTACTTTTATTCTAATTTTAATTCTCACTTATTAATCATTGAGAGCCTATAGAATTTGTCAGTATGAAGTAAAAAAAAAAATAGAATTTGTCAGTATTTTTCATTACTAAGGTTTCGTACCAAGTTTTACATTTTTTACTCATTTGTTATATGGTGTTAATAAAATACAAATGAATTGTTCTTTTTTTGTTTTGTGGCAGGCTTCAAAGGACTACCAGAAATTATCATCATTGGAATAAATTTTGTGCTACTACTAGATTGAAGAAGGACAATAGTTTAATACTTAAATTTTCATGTTGCAATGTAAATATTGTTAATATATAGAATTGGTTGATATAATTTTTTTCCTATTTATATAGTTAAAATATATGAACATGAGGTCAAATATTCTTAATATATATAGAAGTAATTGTAATTTTTTTCTTCCTTAATAGTCATGAATTGTATTTATTGAAAATGTAACTTTATGATCAAAATAAAAATTAAATTTAAATTTAATTAATGCAGGTGTTATTTATATGAGATATTAAAGGTCAAATGAATTTATTAACGTAGACTATTAGTTCACCTAATAATCATTCGAAATATATTACTCTATATAAAGTATTAGAAATGTTTTTATTTAAATTTCGATTAATATAAATTAATTTCAATAAACATAGACTAATTTTAACCTAACCATGTATAAGTTATAGTGCAAATCTATTATTATATGCATCCATTCAATATAAATTATTTGAATTTTAATAAATATAAATTAATTTAATATAAATTATTTTGAATTATAATTAATTTTAATCAACTTCAATTAGAAAGTTAATATATGTATATTAATCGATTTAAAAGTAACTTTAGAGATGATATAAATACGTTGTTTAATCTAAATACGATAAAATTTAAAATAAATTTATTGTTGTTGATTTTTTTTTATCGAGGATTGATCTAAAATAAAATTTCTTACTTAGATATGTTGTTATATATTCTTACTTATTTATCACTGCTCCCATTATAATTTGTTAGTGTTGTTCTTATTTATTTATCAAATGATAAATAAGGAATGTTCTTTATTTTTTTAAAAATAAATTAACAATAGAAGATTTTACTACTACTTTTATTCTAATTTTAATTCTCACTTATTTATCATTGAGAGCCTATAGAATTTGTCAATATGCAGTAAAAAAAAAAATAGAATTTGTCAGTATTTTTCATTACTAAGGTTTCCTTTAAAAAAAAAATTAACGATAGAAGATTTTATTACTACTTTAATTATAATTATAATTATCATTATACATTTTATATTTCTTTTATTTTTATTATAGTTACAACTTTTTTTGTATTTTATTTATTTTTTCATTGTGTTTGTATTTTGTGTCATTTGCTTCATGTCCATTATAGAATTAGGTGTTAATTTTTATTGGTTGTTGAATATGTTATATATCTATTAATATTAAAATTTTTCTTCGTGAACTTTTCTAAGAAAAACAAAATCTTAAATTAGTATATCTTTCCACTTGCTTCACTCATTTTGGTTTTGTTTTGGAATAGTTTTATATTTTTATGTGTTACTTCTATATGTTACTTTTTTATTTCATTCACTTTGTTTTTTTCAAATATTTTGAGCATTTTTTTATATAAGGAAATTTTATCATTTCAAAAAAAAATATAAGGAAATTTTACATTTATTAATAAAATTTTTGGTCTAGCAAAATATATCATTTTATACTTAATTAATTTATATTTAATTAGGGACCAAATAATATTGATTAATTAGGGACAAAAGAATATATTTGTTGCTTACTTTTTATTTTTTTAAACTAATTAGTATATTAAATTTTGTATTTTATCTCTTGATTGTTTGCTACGATAAATATATCCAAATTAAATTATTTGTGTTTATGATTTGAAATTATATTTGTATATAATTTTTGACATAATTTTAAATAAAACATATATTTCTAATATCCTATAACAAAAACTAACAATAGTATGTACTATAATCATCTTATGAAAATTAGCATGTTAAACAAGTATATTTTAAGACTCAATATTATATAAAAGAAAGGATAATGCAATATTATATAAAATTAGCATGTTAAACAAGAAGCATATGTTAAACAAAGCACGGATACAAAAATGCAATTGCTGACAGGATTAGTTGTTCACAAACATAAAATATTACAATATCATATCAAATTTAATGTGATATATGACATTACATTTATATGTAATCATTTAAATATGTGTTCTTAAATTTATATTGTTTCATTTATTCGCTTAATTTTGTTTCCAATATTTTTACATGATGTTAAATAAATGAACTCCATAAAAAATATTTTTATGAATAATATGTGAGTTCTTTTAGTTAAAATTAATTTTCTTATTATTTTCATCTTATTTTTGTTATATAGTTTTATTTGTCTATATATAGAAAATTTTTTACTTCAAGAAAGTGGCATTGTAAAATTTAAATTTATAGTTGTATTATTTAAATGAGTTGTATTATAAAATAAACACATTTAATTATCTTTTATTATTTTTATTAATGAATAAAAGTTCATTATTGCGGAAATTTAAATTAGTTTTAGATTTTTTTAAGTAATATAACAAATTAACAATATTGTCAACATACTTCACACATACAAAATATTCATTCCCTCCTCAATAAACTCGTGTATCACATAGGTACTATCTAGTAAAGAAGTAAACACATGTTGTTACAGAAATATTAGAGGAAAAAGTGAGTATGGGTAGTTACAGAAATTGATAAGAGAAATTTTAGAAAAAGTTACAAATATAGATGCATGTTAGGAGAGTGAAGTACCCCACTTCATGAGAGGAGAATATTCAAATGAGAGTAAATGTGAGGGAGAGTGGAGCACTGAGAGAACAGATAGAACGTTTATATATGTAAGGACCCGCGCGGGTATGGGACCGAGTACGGGTATTTTTTTCAAATGCGGGTATGCGAACGGATACTATAGGACTTTACCTAAACCCTACCCATTGCCATCCCTCGGGGGAATCCTAAGAATATGTACAAGAAGGTTCAATGAATATTTTCATAGCATCATGTGAAAAGTTAGGTTAATTGAAGGTAAAAAAATTCATATTTGCCACACATGTTGGAAATTTAACAAAAGTTTTATCTAATGATTGAATTTGGACAATTTTGAAGGAAAGATCCCAGTATGATAAGCATGCAAAGGCTCAACAAATGTTTTTATAGCATAGTGGGCAAAATCAAGTCAAGTGGAAACTCTAAAAATTTTCATAACTACCCATATGTCCCTAAATTTCACAAAAGTCAATGCAAAAAAAAAAAAAAAATACAAAATTGCAATTAAATTGATTTTTTTTTTTTTTTGCTAAATTTGATTGTAAGATCCTAATAAATAAAAATGCGAAGGCTATGATTAACACGTGAAGGCTTAGTGAATCTTTTTATAACACAAAATGTAACACCAAATATGAACTTCTCATAATTATTTAAGTAATCGTGCAATAATGCTTTAATTATATTAATAGGTAGCGAAAAACTTAAGGACATTTAAAATATTTTAATTTAAAAATATATTGCAATGAGAATATAACCTTTCACTCAATCTTTCTCATATTTCCAATTGTGGTGTAAAATCTCCAAAGAATCCTTAATTCACATGAGCACTTCAAAGAAAGTATTTAGTGTTTACAATCATTTTATGTGCTATCATTCAATACATAAGTATACCTACCATCATGTCATGTCACTTAAAAGTACTATACATATGTATCTATAGACAAGTAAGAAGGGAATGTTGAAAGGATATCAAATGAGAGATTAAGAATATGATGTTGCTATCATTATCTCCAACAAGACATGCTAGACAATAGTAGCGGTCCCTACGATTAATTTCAATGCACATTGCCGCTATCCAAGGGTCCTTGCAATATTTTTACTAGTTAGTATGGCCCCCACCGTACTACCTGCCTTCTAGAATACCTTGGCAAATAAAACAAACAAAATAAGATGAGTTTAATGACCGTACATTATTGAAAATGTAAAAAATTTTATACTGTGAATTAATGAAAAAAATGATTTTTAAGGTAATTAGTGTAAAAGTTAACAAATTTATCATATATGATGATATGTAATTGGATAATAGTATAAAACTTCTTTACATTGTCAATTCGTAGACTATTTAATATGTGTGTGTCTATTGAGTTGAGTAATGATAAACATTCAACCATTAGAAAGCGGCCAAAAGGGTCATGCGGTACTTACAAAGAACGAAAGACTAGATGCTCAGATATCATAGGTTAGAGCAACTTGAGATCATCAGGTATACTGACTCTGATTTTGCTATATGCCAAGATAGTATGAAATCTACGTCAGGCTATATATACCCTTTAGCTGGAGGTGTTATTTCCTTGAAAGGTGCTAAAGTCTCTTTGTAAAGGCAAAAATCACAAAAAGAGGGGTTGAATTGTGATTTATAAAATTTTGGTAAACTTTTTCGCAAATCCTTTCATTTGTTAAGGTTTATAAAAATAGATTTTAAACAGCAAGCTAGTGAAGATGTTTTTAGAGCTTAAGACAGATGTAGTTTTCATAGACACAAAATCACAACTCAAGGTCAGATCAAAGTGGATAAGGATAAAGAGATATACCACATAAATTTTTATACTAGTTCGTCTCTACCATTGAGATTGCGTCCAGTTCTTGGCAACCCACTAAGTTCCACTAACTTTTCACAAAGTTACGAGTATTATTCACTACCACTTCTGGCTCAGACCCAAGTAGTTTTTATATTAGCCTCTTCAAGCTAAAAACCCAAGTATTCTTTGCTACCAAGCCACTTCTTGCTCTAAAACAAATCAGATGATTTGTTTAAGGTTAGGTGCACACAGACTAACTTATCGTCTTACAAACGAATATACAAGGTTAAGCTCACAGTCTTTTTCTCTTAGGATATACAAAGTGATTTGAGAGCTTTTTACACTTAGAAAAGAATGAGTACAAAAGGAATTTGAATGCTTAAAAGAATGCTTATGTTGCAGTTCGTAACTTCTCTCTTTGCTCTTCAAAAACTTCTAGTATTTATAGCCTTGCTGAGTAAGTAACAGTTGTCTCTAAACGGCCTTCTATTTGCGTTTGATCTTCGTTTGAAGCTGGGTGTCCATTGGAGCATTAAATGATTGTCACCAACTAGCCACTCAGAGCTGATAAAGTGCTCTACTTATCTTCCTTGAGGGACACTCCATATCTCTGCTTTAGTAGTCAAATCCGCTTTTGCTCATACAAGTACTCATTGCTATAGAGGTGCATCTTTTAAGGCAGAGGGAAACTTTTAAACTTGATTTTTCTTCACTTCCTTGCACTTTGATAGATCCTAGGAAGAATATTCAGACATTCTCTGCATATAAGATAAAAAATGACAGTGCATTAACTGTGCCTTAAATGCTATCAGACTTAGCGTCTGTTTGTTATCATTTGTTGCTACAGACGCATATGCAACACTTCCGTCTGCTAACATTTTCATAATCAACTTTTTAACTTAATATTTATTTACATTAAATCAAAATTATTTAGGGTATTGATTTGTCTTATGATTCAACACTCTTATAGCTTCTTTTACTATGGCAACATAGTTTATAGCATGTTATGAGGCATCCAGTCATGGAATTTGGCTGTGAAATTTTGTCATGGGTTGCACATAGTGGATGATATTGAAAGAACACTCAAGTTATTCTGTGACAATAACTCGACAGTTCTATTTTCCAACAACAATAGGAGCTCGACAAAGTCGAAGCACATAGACATCAAGTTCCTTGTTATTTAAGAAAGAGTTTAGAGTAGACGATTGTCTATAGAGCATATTGAAACTAACTCCATGGTTACAGATCTTACTAAAGGACTACCACCCAAAATGTTTCACGAGAACACTACTCATATGGGTGTTATGTCATTGATTGATATTGAGTTTTAGTGGGAGTTTGTAAATTTTTTAATGCTTTTATGATATAGACATAATTTGGCTTTAATTACTAATTTGGTCATTAAATTATTTAAAATGACTCAATTTGGTCCTTAAATTTTCAAACACTCAAATCAGGTCCTCTAATTTTAAAAAATGCTTCAATCAGATCATTTCCGTTAAATTGCAGCGGTTTTCTCTTACGAATAGTGGCGATTTTCATTAGCGGTGTCAGTTTCAATTTGATGGAAAGGACCTAATTGAAGCATTTTTAAAAATTAGAGGACTTGATTTGAGCGTTTGAAAATTTATGGACCAAATTGAACCATTTTAAATAATTTAGGGATCAAATTAGTAATTAAGCCAATAATGGTCTATGTATGGTTTAAGAATATTTTCTGTAGAAATAAAGTTTTTGGTGCATTAACTCTAATTCTTGTTATGGTTTGACCTCATTAAGGTTTAAGGAGGACCAATTGGAATTAGGCATGTTAAGATCACATTACATGAAAATTTCATTCTATACATCCATATCATGATCCACATTTGTATTAGCATATGTGACCATTAATGGGTCGAGTTAGCAGATTTTTTTATAAGCCTAAAGTTTCATTAATAATAAAAATCCTCATTAAATACAGCAACCAAAAAGAACTCAGCTGAAAACAGAGCAGTAATTACCATAAGAATAATGAATCCCATAATGCGTACCAGCAGCTAATTAAATTAATGAAAACCAATGACAGCACGTTGTGATTTTGGCTTTTCCTAAGTGAAACCATCCTTTAAAAAGAATTGGAGCATGGGCAAAACTTCAGATATACCACATGTGCCAAAAATATTAACTATTTTCCTTTTCCCAACATTTGCAACTTCCTCCAAAAAAACTACCACTCTGCCATTACCCATCCAAAACCATTGAATATCCTCATATACTTGGAAAATATGCTTGGTAAGTTGATTTGTAACTTAATAAGGCTCCATGCTGTGGGCAATATCTAAAATTCATGTGGTCATAGTATAATTAAAAATGTTATTGTGTACATTAAAGAATAATAACTTTAATTCTTTTGCTCTAAACCATACTTTCCAAGAAGTTATGATAAATGAAAAACATCATAGTATCTCTAATTTCATTAGCAGCTTCACATCACCTTGTGATTTGTCCCCACTAGTTTTTTTATTTATTTATATTGCACTAGTTTATATCACAAAGACAACGACGGCATAAACTAACTTTGATGGTGGTTTTAACGTGAAAGAATACTGGGTGATCTAGCTCAGAAAGTTAGGTATTGAGTGATGATAACAGGAAAAAGGTGAAGTTAGAATAATAATAATAATAATAATAATAATAATAATAAACAAATAAAGCAAACTTGCCAGTTACCTTCGTACTTTTAGGGGAAAAAAAAAAGTTAAGACGAGTGAACCGGCTTTTTAAAACACTACACTACCACGTTACCTACTTTTTTTGTTTTAGGGTCGGTGCTTGTCCCAATCAATCCCCATTACTTTAACCAGAACTTACTCATTAAGAAACTCATTTTAATTTGCCCAAACCCTAGTTGTTCTTTGCCTTTGATACATTCCATTGCTGCACAAGCCACATCAAGGTGCAGCAAAATGCCTTTAATGCTTTTCCAAAAGTAAAGTGAATTTGCACATCTTTGTTGTAGTGTTGGGTTTGGAATTTGGACCTCGTCTCATTGGCTGCTATATTTTAGTGGTACTAAGCTTTCTTAGATTTGTACCCATTGCATGTTGTTGCTTTCCCCACTCTCACTTTGTTGTTATCACACAACAAGAGGGTGAACTTTTTGCATGATTGAGGTTTTGATTGCCAACTGTGGTAAAATATGGCCATTAATTAATGGCTCTTGCCCACCAAATGCTTCATTAATTATTGCTTTATAATTTCTTGACATGCCATATGTTCCAAGAGGGAAACTAAAGACAAAACATGTGCTGCTGAATTTTGTACTCTTTTTTTTATGGGAGCCTACTTTAGTAATTTGCATTCATTGAACTGTCATGGAGCGTTTGGATCAACTGGTATACAAAATTGTTCTACTTAATTAGGAGTCATAATCTTAGATATACAGTTGTGTGTAAATACTTGACAAGATAGTTTTACCATTTATAATAGTATGATCTCACCTGAGTAAGATTATCTCTCATAAAGAATATGTGGCCTCATAAAAAAAATCCTTATGTGTTGCCAAAAATTTAATTATTGACTGTCACATATGAATAGTTGAAGCTTTAGTATATAGTTGTGTTAAATATTTAAAAGAATAATTTTGCCGCTTATAGTTGTTTTATTTAAAATTTTGGTTAAAAAATGATTGTCTTTCGTAAAGAATATACGTGACCTTCTTAAAAAAAAATATCATTATGTGTCCTTACAAAAAAAAAAATTTATCATCATGTGTTGACAAAAATTTAACAGAACATGGTGTACTTGGTCTAGAAGTAACCTAAGTTTTCTCCTAATTCATATTTCTGTAGTATGAAAATTTTGGGAAGTAGGTGTTTGGGCAGGTAATTGTCCATCGGTTTGCCTAAACCACAATTCCAATAATTATGGACTTGTTTAGTTAGATGTAAAAATAAAGTAATTAATTTCAGAGTATTTTAAAATAAGTACTTCTCTTCATGAAGCTTTTTCTTTTACACATAAATCTTGAACTCGTATACATTTATATAAATTAGATTATGTTGTAAATAATAAACATACAAAAACACATGATTCACAGTAAAATCGAATCTATATTCTTTGCACTTTCTCAAGGGCTCAACAAGTAATCACACGTGACAAATCTGAACCATTTCGCGCATTTCATGGTACTACGTTTTGACATCATGTGCCGTCCAATCTTATTGTTTTTCTCCTTTCTCTTTAAAAAATTAATACTGGAAGTCTGGCCGGAATCAAATTATTTCTCCTTTTTCTGTCTGTTCTTTTACTGTTTTTTAGAATTAAAAACAAATACATTTACAAAATTAAAAATTAATAAGTTATTCTTTCTTAAGTTGCAATATGTCTTTTACACTTTTTCTTTTGAATTTAATTAAAATATAATGTGTAAATATTTTTTTATATCGTCATTTAATCATATACTATCATGCATGTAAATTTGTTGATAATTACTTAAAATGATTTCTTATTAATTGATAGTTTAAATTTTTTAAATTAATAGTTTTTATTAAAAAACAGATAAACAAATAAAAATCACAACAATATCTTAAGAAAATTTCTATTTATTTAACACTTTTACATACTTTTATTATAACCAAAAAATAAAAAGAAAAAATATATAAAATAAAAAATAATGTAATGGAAAAAAATATAAAAATACAAATAATAAATAATATATGCATTAATTAACATTGTCATTTAATTATAAATTGTCATGTATAATAAATAATTTAGAAGTCAAATTAATAAAAAAAATTTGATTAATTGATAGTATAAAACTTTTTATACTAAATGTCTGTCGAAATTAAATTCCGATACAAGTTATAAAAAATCTGAGTAAGAAAAATATAAGTTTAAATATTATGAATTTAATTTTCACATAAATTAATATAGCGTCCTTCAATTATATTTTATACTTCTAATTAATAAAAAAAATTATATAGTGTAAAAATATAAGTTTTTATATTAATTTTTATGAAGTTATAAATATAAAGGACACTACATTAAATTCAGATAAATTTTTATACTTCTAATTAATAAAAAAAAATTATATATAACTTTAAAATAATTTTCATAAAAAGCTAACAAATTTATAATAATATATAATTGAAGGACACTATATTAATTTTTTAACCTAGAAAATCTTATGAGTTGCCAAAGTCACAATGCACTTGTCATTCATGCTTGGGAACTTTCTATATATACCCATCAAACAGCTTCTCTTATTCCCTTTTCTCTCTCCCCCTCCCTCTTTCACATTTTCCGGCGAGACATGGACTCCAAGTGGGGTGGTGCCGCCGCCGGCATCATGGCGGCGAACTTCGACGATCTCAAGTGGATCACCTCCATGTTCGATCCGGATATCGCAAACGACGACGTCAAGCCCTGCAAGCTCGATCCATTCTCCGACGTCGCTTTCCAAAACATGGTTAGTGTATGCTCTCTCATGCACTCTCACACACCAACACTTAGAAACTCTTTATCTTTGATCCCTTACGTTGTTGTAACCTTTGTTCTTCTGCTACCGTTGTTTATTTGGTTAAGCACTTCATTATTTTAGTGCTGTTGATCAAAGCATCAACGTCCTACCTAACATAGCTTGTACACAACGCTTCCTTAGATAAATAACAAAGAGAATAAATAGTGTATGTACACTTTTTTTTTTATATATATTAAAGATGTTTTTTTATTACTTGATTATTTTTATTAATAATTATTGGACAAAATTTAGATAGAGTTCTTTTTTACACTAGAAATATCTTAAATATACAGAGAATAATTTATCCAAGGCATAGAAATTATCAAAATAATATTATCGATCTCTTTGGACAAAATTTTATCTTTATATACATAATAAAAAAAGATAATATATTTAAAGAATTCAATTATCTATCAACAATCTCAAACTTTGTTGATAACTTTTTAATCAGAATTAAAATCTCATCTTAATAATCTACCTTCATATTTAATACAAACTTTTATTACCCTAGTTATTAAGTTGAAACTGGAATTGTAATAAGAGAATGACTATAGAACTGGCCGATCTAATTTGTACCTATAATTATTTTCCCTTTATTTCCAACCTCCTTTGTCTAACTAATTGAGAAAATAATCTTTAATTTTTGTGGAAAGAAACGATGTTTGCTGTGAAAGGACATGAAACCTGGTACGAGTAGAATTATTAGTATGCGGACTCAAAATTTAACAAGGAAAAGAGAAAATTTATAGATGCTGTACGTGGCTTAGGTAGAGGAACTAACGTTGGAAATTGGTGGAACTAATAAAAGGCATATGAAAAAGGTGAAGGCCACGTCAGCAGGAATTGTTTTGTGAACACAAGACATGCTGCTTCATTATTACTAGTTTTTCTTTCAGAACTCGTGGGAATGCACAGAACTTCAGTTCAGGCTCAAGGTCTAGGTCTACACATTTTTTTTAATTTTATTGTAATTTTAATATTTTAGTTTGGCACACAGCTATGGACCCGTTATTTGAAAATTGAAATGAAGAACTATTTTCGTTTTCACCTCTATGTATTATTACTCCCCCTTTTTTTTTATTCACTTTTAAAAGAACTGTATTTTATTTATCTCTCTATCTAGAGTTCTGCACAATATTGATTATTATCTTTTTAAATTTTATTTTTTCTTTTAGTTAATTATTAAATATTGTATACACTTCTTATAAATGAAACAAAAATAATAGAGTAGGGTAATATTATGAAATTAAAATTAATCTTAGTATACATGAAAAATATTAATTATATTTTCTTATTTATGTATTATATTTTAAGTAGACAATAGACAAATTTAAAGAAATGGGTGTCCACTTTTGTGTTTTAATGAGTATTGAGTGGGTTGGTACGGAAACTACGATATTAACTTTCACGAAATCAAATTCAAATTGGGATGGTAATTAAAATGGGTTTTTTAAGGAATTAAAATTGAAAAGTTTTTATAAAAAATAATATTTAATGGTTTTTATGTAATTTATTGTGTTTTTTAATTAAAAATATTTATAAATTCATTAATTATGATGTTTTAAGAAAATAATTAGAGAAATTATAATTAAAAAGCTTGTTATTGGGTTAAATTTATTGAAATATATATTTCATCAGCCCTAATAATTCAAGAGAAACATAACAAATATGGCTAACGAACATGTTGTTGGTCTGAGTAAAACTGAATTCGGTCCTCTTAAGTAAGATCTCGAATTCAAGTTTGTGGATGGAAAAAAATGATTGGAAAGGGAGACTCCACCAAAGGTGGTCAATTAGGTTTTCAGGCGAAAATTAGTCATCAGTAAAGCTGGTGAATACTCCGCATCAATGTCATGATAGTCCAAATAACAAATATGACGAACAATCGAATTCCATTAATGATCATATTACCAATTAATTTCATTAAATACAAGAGCACATATCACGAATGGTTTAAGGATAATTTCATACAGAAAAAAAAGAAGATAATTTCTCCACAAGTTTTATATCTTAATTTGATCCACTCTGTTAATATTTCAGATACAGAAAATGGAAAAAATTCGCTTTCTTTTTGTCTATCTGCTAAAGAAGAAAAGAATAAAACATAGCCATATGGGTCTTTCCTTTATCCTTTCATAAATAAAATCTCAAACCTTTTATACCTTTTCATACGTATAATTGTAAATATGAAATTTCCAACTGGTTAAATAGAAAGAATTGAACCTACCTTGCTATTATAGATAAATACTAGTACTAGACAAACATAGATATCCATTTTGACACGGATGTATACGCTGTTTGAAGGAAACAGAGATAAGGAAAAAATTAATAAATATATGAGTAATGTGATTGAAAAGAAAGAAATAAAGATAAATGTAAACAATAAGATATTTTATGACTTGTTTTGATTTTTTTTTTCTCTCTTTTTAGTTTTAAAATCTGTTTTCTAAAATAATTTCAAACTACTAGACAATTAAATTCTCATCCTAAATCTACTAAATTTTAAAAATTATTTTTTTAAAAAGTGTTTTAAAAACCAAAAAACGGAAATTACTAAAAGATGTTTTCTGATTATCTTATTCTATTTTTATCTCGTTGAACCTTTCCCTAAATTCTACACTCTTCTATGTATCTTGTATCACTCTCCTCTAAACAACCTTCTTTAGTTACATTTTAAAAGCTAAAAATAATTTTTGAAAATAAAAATCAGACAAATCTTATATTTATTTCCTCCCACAAATTGTATCCACTAGCCACTAGGTGCTTTGCCAATTGCTTCTGAGAGAATAACACCTTACATTACTTTTTATAAAGTCATCCTGATATATATTATTGCCCACGATCTAAATGGGTCCCTTGAAAAGGCTTTTGGCTGGTGGAGGTGGAGTGTTTTGTTTCTTCCTTGTTTAGCCTATCTTTTATATGTGCTTTGGTTTGTACCTTTTGCATGTTAAAAAACAAACAAAGTAATGTCATTCATACACCAATGCATATAAATAATAATTTATATAACAATAACAATATTTTTTTTTCTCTTTATCTCTCTATCACATCATTCATCATATTTTATACTTCTTTCATCTCTTATCTCTTTTTTTTTTCTCACTTATTATTGTACAATTTATTGTAAAATTTGTTATACAAATAACACTTGAGTTAAGATAGTAGCCTTCAAGAAGCTACTAGTGCCAAGTAACTTTAGAATTAAATTGATGGACAAAATTAAATAAAACTTGGATCTTATGTAGCTATTCATATATAATTGCAGGATGCAGTAACTGCATTTTCAACTTGTGGTGGTGGAGTAACAGATGATACCCCTGTCCACTCCCAAAACCTCACTCCCATGCAATCCACAATCTCTGCAACTATTGATTCTCAGTCTTCCATTTGTGGTACCGGTAATACTCTACGTTAATAATTAATATGCATACAAAGTTTTCATCTCTTGCACCAAGTTTTGGTAATGTCAACACCATGCTATTAGAAGAAAAAAAAAATCGATCTGAATGGAATTAAAATAGGTTTTATTGATTTTTATAATAATTACTTTTAAAAAAATCATATTTAAGCTATGACACTAATTTTTTGACTACTATTTCTTTTTTCTCTTGATTGGATAGAGGGTCAGTAAGTTACAGATTAAAAAAAGTATCATGATATAAAATAATTTAGTGATTATTTTTTAGAGTTTTTTTTAATAAAATTAAAAAAAAGCTAATTTATGTTTATTTATAATAATATATTTTTTATAAAAAAAAGAAATAGTTGATTTTATGATAAACTATTTAAAATAGCTTGTCTAAATTTTTTTTCAGCTTTTAGATATTTTGCAAAGTTGAAATAAACACATAAAAAATTAAAAAGGTGATTATTTAAAAAAAAATCATAAATAAAAACATGTAACATATGGACCTAAAAAGTCGTTCCTCACACTTTTTATTAAAAGTTATTCATGCAAAATAGCATTGTGGGTTACATAATTATGTGTCCTTTTCTATTTTGCATATAAAATCTGTCTCCTGTCTACAGTATCAATTATTTAAAGTTGAAATAATGCAACAAGTACTATAAGTTTGGGGAGTATTTTTGGTAGCATTACTATATATAGGGCCATAGAAAACATATATAGTTTGTGAATATATATATATATATATATATATATATATATATATATATATAGTTGAACATTTTGGATTGAATTGAATTGATGCTTAATGGGCAGTTGGGAGTCCAGTGTCTGCTAACAAACCAAACGTGAGAGATAATCAAGTCAAAGGGGCCACCACCACAAGTGGTTCCTCACGTGAGCCATCTGATGAGGATGATGAAGCAGGTCCTTGTGAACAAAGCACAAACGCTATTGATATGAAGCGCCTTAGAAGGTACAAAGATATATATATATATATATATAGGAGAGATCAAATTACACCGGTGTAACTTAAACAACTATTACACCATTCAATAACTTTCAACTGGATAATGTTTTCTTAAAACCTACCGTTTGGATTGAAAGTTTCTTTCACATAGATCATGTATACAAAATTTTAAATTAATCCAAAATTATTTGCTACCTCATTCATATAGATTAAAATCGACATAATATAAACTTTTCAAAATATACTAAAATATGGATTATTTGATTATCTTCTTATTGTTGTTCAATTTTGGCAAAATTTGACACAAACAATCTTGGTAATATGTAGATATAATTCAACGGTTGGATCGATAAAAATTTCATTCTATATGAAGTTATTACAATTGGTATAACTCTTTTAAAATTACACTCGTATAATTTGATCTCTCCTCATATATATATATATATATATATATATATATATATATATATATATATATATATATATATATATATATATCAAGCATTTTGAAGCTAATAATTAATTAGAAAGTTTTGAATATATTTTAATGAGCATCATATCCTCAAATGCACACCCTTAAGTGATTATCATGATTTTTCAGGAAGGTTTCTAATCGAGAGTCTGCCAGGAGGTCCAGGAGAAGAAAACAAGCCCATTTGGCTGACCTGGAGTGGCAAGTAATTTATCTAACAACTCTTTCCTATGTTTTCACATCACATTTTCTTCTTTTACAGCTTTTTACAGTCTTATTAGTACATGTTTGAATTAAAGTTTACAAACATAAATTTAAATTAAAAGTATATTACAAACTTCAGTTTGATAAAAATGAGTTTACTATAACATGATTTATGTTTGAGTATTTTTTTGTTCAAAAGTAGGTTGATAAAATGAAATATGTTTGAATAATACTAATGAAAAGTACTTTTACTTCATATTTTTATTGTAAATATACAAATCAAAAATACTTTTACTTTAAAAGCATCAAATTTGTTGCTTCTGATCCAAATCCGGATTTGACCCAAACGTAGGTTACAGAATTAATTTTCGGAACTCCTAAACATGATGTCAAACTGAGTTTGGAGCTTCAAAAATATGTTTGAGATACCCAAACGAGTATCTAAACATACCCTTATTCTTTTAATCTTTCTCTTTTTTTTTTTTTTTTATCACATCATTCGTCACATTTCTCACTTCTCTTTTCCTCGTTAGGATGTATATAACCTAAAAGAGAAATGCTAAACACACTTATTACATTATTTTAAACACTCTCTATTATCAATTGAAATTTATTGAAAATCATAAAATTATGAATATATCACTTCTTATTTAGTGATCTTCACTTATGATTTTATAGTTTCTAATCAATTCTAACTAATAATAAAGATCATGTTAAAATTAATGAATGTATTAGAAAAATGTTACTAGCACTCCTTAACCTAAAAAGATGCCAAACAATATTTTTTCCTTTATCTAAATCTTGTACTCTCTTTTTTCAGGTAGAACGGATGTGGAAGGGGGGTAGGCATAGTCCTTGCCCTTCTTTCTCATTTTTTTTTACAAACTTATATACTTAAACTCTAATTTCTTATAATAAAAACATATCATTTTATAATTTATTGATGGAACAATGTATAATAAAGTTTGTTTATATACTTTTTGCCGTTTTGTTATTTTAGAAATTTAATCATGTAGATCTTTGATATGACACTGGTAATGATTGTTTCTTTCTTTCTTTTATTGGTATAGTAATTCCATTTCCATTATGAAATTGTGAATTTTCTTTCTCAGGTTGAACAGCTGAGACTGGATAACGCAAACCTATTTAAGCAGCTTACAGATGCCAGCCAACAATTTCGTGAGGCTGATACCAATAATCGAGTGCTAAAATCAGATGTCGAAGCTTTGAGAGCAAAGGTATAAGTTCTTTAGTGTATATTAGGAAATTTTCTTTTTTTGGAGAAAGTGTATATTAGGAACATGGTAACGAGAGTTGAAATCATAAATCATCTAGATCTGAAGGCATAGGGAAGACTAGCTAGTATCACATGAAAGAAAACATAACACAAAAAGTGGTTGACACAAGTGGTTCGACACTTAGGTCCCTTAACCAATGACTGAGGTTCGATTCCGGCTTAAACATGAAGCCACAACACGTATAAAATTGGGTCAGCGGCAGCCATACACCGCGAGCGGCTGATCCAGTGGATTGAAAGACACTCGTCTCTGACCCAGGACAGAAAAAAAAAACCAATTAAGAAAGGGAATATTTCAAATGTTGTGTTATTTTTTAGAATTTAATTTTTATGCATGATTTATGTAAAAAAAAAGTATACTATTAACCAATCAAAAATCATGAAGGGTATGACATTTAAGTTAGTTATATGTAAAAGTTAACAAATTTACTATATATGTCAACTTATAATTAAATGATAGTATAAAAATTCTATACTCTACCTGAACTATTTTTCTTTTAAATTGGAGGAACTAGTAACAAGGTGCAACGAGAAAATAAGAGATTTCAATAAAATTTACATATATGTTCACTTATTTACTTGCTAATTCAAAAAGCCATTTTCTTCATTTTAGGTGAAATTAGCTGAGGATATGGTCACTCGAGGCACACTCAACCCTCTCAACAACCAAATTCTTCAAAATCAGAGTCCATTAAGCACCCAACCTCAACTCAACACGAATAATCTGCGTCGCATGGCACATGTTTCACCAACCATCACCGTCCATGGGAATAATGATGCTGCTTCGTATGGTGGTGGAATCACAGTTAGTGGACAAAATTCACCTCTTGGGCTTGGAAACTTGGATATTAATCCTTGCAGCAATTTCAATAGTGGAGTCAATGGCGATAATGCTGTGAGCTCTATGACTAACATGTGGCCTTAATGGTTTCATTACACCACATGCCTTGTAGTAGTGTCCAGTTAGATCCAACTTAATTTATGTATGCCTTGTTTTATTAGATTTGTAGGTTATATTGTGGAAATTATTGTTTTCCACAAAGGACTTTCTACATGTAAGAAAACCATCTAGAATATTTAGCATGGTGTGTGTTAAATGGTTTCTTTCTTCTTCCTTTTTTCCTTTGCTTGATTGTTGCAATTAGTTAACAAAAATGAAATGGGTAATACAACTTATTCGTGACTGATTTCCTAAATTCTAAAGGATAAAACTTAGAAACAGTACTCTAGGTACTGTTTGTATTGTTATCCAATTAGAATTGAAATTTTACATCGGTAATTTGCATAACAAAGTCTGCATTAAAAAATTTCGCTGATTATCGAGGTAAATCTTCAATTCTTATTGGAGAACCATAAAAATAACACATACGGTATTGTACTTAAGTTTTCTCCTTTTCGATAATAAGTTGTGTGGGATATATCATTACTATTAATTATTGCAATATATCCCAAATTAAAGTAAAAAAAATCTAAATCAATGATACAATGCAATTAGGGCTATTAAAAAAAAAACTAACTAAACTATTTTAATGGATCAGTTTTTAAATCAAACTATTTTATAATTTGACAAAGTGATTTAGTTTTTGGTGAATTGGTTTTGAACCGAATCAACTTTAAATTGGATTTTAAAGTTGAATATGTAACTAGAGAGTATTACCATAATTACGCTTAGATATCTAAAGACGTGAAAATTAAAAATATTTATATAACGATATCATATGGAAGCTAACAAATCTATACTATATACAAAGTAATCTTCACTAAGAGTCTCTATTTGTCACATGTCAACCAAGCAATCCCTTTAGAATTTTCATCTCCACATGTCAACTTATTAGCGCATTTCAGCCAAGAAATCCAATGTGTCGTCTTCTCCATATTATTTGCTTCTCCCTTAAATTATTGATTTTGCATATCCATTAAATTATTGATTAATACCAGTCTAAGATTTAATTGATGATAATTTTAAAATGAATGATTATTTTCGACAATAAGAAATTTAAATAATAATACGTAAATGAATGATTAAATCAATTGTCCTTTATACTATTTAAATTCACAACTACATAATACTTCAAATATTAAGGATGTTAATATGATATTAATGATGGAATTGCCTATTATTAATATTTTATATTTTATATTATATTAATAATTAATAATATCCGAATGAACCAAATTATTTGAAGGATAATTGATTTAGTTATTAAAAATTATGAACTCAATCAGTTTAATATTTTAATGTGCATAAATTTTATAAATATATTTATATTTATATTTATACTATAAATAGATTAATTTAATTTGTGTAAAATTTATAAATATATTTATTTATATCCATTTTTATTTATTCACAACGAATTCTGAATTTTTTTAAAAGCATTATTTTTTATCGCTTCTCTATATATTATGAAATTGAAAGTGGTATTGTAACTAATTCTTCTTTCTTTCCCAATACATTTCTGTTCTCTTTTGTTCTGATTTTTAAAGCTTATAAAGCTTTTGTGTTTTCTTTTCCAATACCTTTTTATTCTGATTTATAAAGGTTTTGTATTTTACTCCAAAGAAATCAATCACATTGTGATTCATTCACCAAAAAATATGTTTTTTTGCCTTGCTTCTGCATCTTTCTTTATTTTGCTTCTAACGTAGCATGGCATTTTCTATCGCAACAAGTTTTAGCGATTGATTTAGAAGTTTTAGTACAATTTTTTTTTTCACAAAAGGTTCAATACAAAATCTGTATCTTTTAAATATACATGTTCTATTTTTATGTGAATTTTTACTAATAGATATATTGGTTTTTAAATTGTAGAAAATCCCTACAAGAATTGTTAAGGATTTCTCCAATGAGTCAAAGGAGATATGCAAAATCATGGAGGACAAATGTATGGATACAATGTCAAGGACGATCAATGAAGTCTTAATGAGCGACATATAACGTACTATGATTAGTATGAATTTGAAAGGGATGAATAAAAATTTGTCCCTCAATGTTGTTCTCCAATTTTATTTATTTATGATTGTAGCGTCCTTTTTGTAATGACTAATTTGACAATATTATTGACTTTTGTACACAATTAGAGTTATCATTGTTGTGTAACTTTTTAATAAAGGTACCTTTTATAGTTTTTCTTACATTTATAAAAAAAATGCGATAACGATTGATTATCACAATTATAATTGTTAAATATAACAAAAGCTATATTAGATTTTTAAGAATTGGTAAATATAACGAGATTATTATCGTCAAAGGTAATAACATTTTTTAGAATCGTATTTTCAATATATTAGATTTGTAATTTCATTATAATTCAAAAAGAATATTTAGAAACTCTTTAAAAGCTTTTATATCCAAAATGTTAAAAAGAATATTTATAAATTAATTTTAAAAATAAATTTTTGAAAAATATTTAATAAACGGTGTTACAATTAAAGAGTAGTACCAAAATAATTCTTACAAAGATTAACCTATCCTAACCCTTTAGTAAAAAAAAAAATCCAATCTTAACCTTTTTTAATCCCTATATAAATATGGTTTTAGGAGATATGTCATGTTATAAAAATACTAATACATTTATTTTAATAGTTACAATTGATTGAAAATCATAAGTTGAATTTATTAAATAAGAAGAACATACTCATTCTAATATAAAAAAAACCACGTTACTTTTTTTTTACAGCAAAAAATCACGTTATTTAATTCTTATTTGCTAAAAGATAGCTCACATTCTTTAATTTAAAAAAAAAAGTCTCATGTTCCTTATAGAGATAAATCACATTTCTTAATACAATGATAGAAAAAAAAATCACATTCCTTATTTGCTAAAAAAAATTGTTTTGTAAAAGATCTTTTAATAAGATTTTAATTTTTGCGATGTTTTATGATGATCTTTGTTTAATTTAATAACTATTGTATTTTTAATTAATATTGCTTATTTATCAACGGAAATGACACGGGTATTAAATTACTACCCACACAAGTATGGGTTTGGGTATGAGGTTTTTTTAAAAGTATGAGTATGCAAGCGAATACTACAATACCCTACTCGGACCCTACCCATTATCATCCCTAAATTTGTGGAAATAAAATTTAACATTATAATATATTATACATATGAAATATTCATCATAATTTCAAATTTTTTTTATTTTTTTCCATGTGTTATTTTAAATATAATAATTAATCGGATATTCAACGAATTATCTATACTACATAATAGTAATTAGTAATTAAAAAAATTGTTATACTTTATGATACATGATTGATATCTAGCACAAAATTCTTATTATTTTTAGTTCTTAATTCCTAATTCAATTTTTTACAAATTTTTATATGTTAAAAATTTCACATATTTTATAGAATTTTTCACAAATCAACATATATTTTGTGCATGATATGCATAGCTTGAATTTAGATTTTAATTTAAAAATATATATTTAAAATGGTCATTTCATAAAAATATTTTATTGTAACTAGAAATTCTTACTTTTTATTGCTTGAAATATTATTTCATAATAATTATTTAAATTACTACCTTACCTAACACATAATTATTTTTTATTTCTCTTATTTATTTTATTTTAAATATCATAGTCTACCAGATATGAACAATCCATTTAGTGGGAGAACCCGTGTTTAATTCTCTCCTTGTGCAAAATTCCCTAGGACCAGCGGCAGTCACGCACTGCGAGCGAGATTAGTCTCTGACCCAGTAGATTGGGGGACACCGTGGTCTCTGACCTAGAACAAAAAAAAACTATATATCTATAATGGACAAGAATAATTAATAATTAAAAATATTATACTTTAATTGTAAATAATTCTTACTTTTTAATATAAATTTAAGAAACTATTTAAATTTTTAAAATATTTTATAAAAATATTCATAAAAAATGTTTAACCCGTGCATGGCACAGGTCATACACTCTAGTAAATATACAAATACGAGTCAATGCCATATATCATTTAATATAATTCATCCCTCATATTGGGATATCATACATTACATAAAAGAATTACATAGAAACATAAATTACATCTAAACTACGTCTTCCAAATTAAGGCTCCAAGCTCCATCAGCACACGTCATCACCTATTTCATGAAAAAAAGAACATAAAGGGATGAAACATAATGTTTTAGAAAGTATTCTAAAGACTTTACGAGTGGTCTAGACTCTTCTACTTAACAATATCCATTCGTCTATCTCTCATGGTTTTACCCTAACCAAGTCTCTATCAAGTATGTCATTCCTATGGTCAAATTTATACCTTTCAATCATGATACCTTTCATGGCTTCTCTCTTATACTCACATTATTTCACTGTTCCTCTCTCATCATTCCTTTAAACTCTCATTTTTTAACAATAATACTTCACACCACGCTCCAGTATGTTCTACATTCTTAAATAAATGTTTAAATTGTATTTTAACCATTTACAATTAGCATTTTAACTTGTCCATTGCACAAAATAAATGTTTATTTTATACAACTAAAATTTATAATTTATAATAAATAAATATTTGCCAACAAAGATCGGTCCAGTTGATAAGAAACGAATTTATATCACACAAGGCAGTGAGTTTAATTCCTGCTAGTGATGTGAAGACTTTGTTGGTGGATAATTTATATACAGATAGAGGATTAAAAAATAAATTTCTATTAGAAATAAAAATTAACAGTAGATAAATTTCCCAAACATGTATTTTAAATCAATGTTAAAATAAAAATTAACTGAAATCTTACATGATTACTTCAAAAACCACATAACATATATATTTTAATTTTGATCATTTATATAAAACCTAATGATTAAAATTTACTTTTTTCACTTTAAAATAAAAAAATCCGTTCACATATGTGAAACATTGAAGTTTGCTAATATAATTTTGCTTATTTTAAAAATAAATATTTTAGCAAATCACATGTTACATTTGTTAAAACACTCCAAATCGTCCTACTGTTTACAAGTGAGTGCGTGTACCAGAGTAAGAAAAATATTCTGAATTTGCACCTCTTTGATCTAAAAAGCGTAACCCTACAATCAACAAAAAAAAAAAAATGAGCACACATACACTGTACAAAAAGATTAAGCTGTTGGCATGGAACAAGTCCAAGGATCAATCAAAAGTATGTTAGAGTGCTCAAGTCAGCCATAGCAACAATTCAACATATCCAGTACAAAGTTATCAAACTAATTAAAACTATTGTAAGATAATATTATCATAAAAGGTTGCATTTAGAACATACAAAATGCCAAGTCAGCTCCACAAAAAATCTCAACCGGAAATCAACTAACCAATCTTGTCCATGATGGGTCCAATGAGACTGACAAGCTCATTCAGATAATCCTCAAATACCTCTGTTTCAACCTGCTGGCTGTTACCATCTAGCAAATTTGTGGCCTTAGTAATTGCAGAATTGATCTTCTCCCTTTCTTGTGAACTGATATGGTTGTTCTTCAGAGCATTCCTCATCTTGTAAACGTATCGGTCCAAAGAATTCATTGCATTGGCCTTCCTAAGGAAATTCCTATCTTCAGCCTGGTACTTCTCAGCTTCTTGAATCAATCTTCCAATTTCTTCAGATGACAGTCTTTCTTTGTCATTGGTTATGGTAATTTTATTCTTATTGCCAGTGGTTTTTTCCTCAGCAGAAACAGATAGGATATCATTTTCATCTATCGCAAAACATACATCAAAAGGATGGTCACGAGGAGCAGGAGGAAAGCCAGAAAGCTTAAAGAAACCTAGCAAATTGTTATCACTGGCTCTTGTTCTCTCGCCCTCATAAACACTAATATCGACAGTGTATGTGTTATCATTGGGTGTTCTGAAAACTTTTGTCTTCTTTACTGGAATGGTAGTGTTTCTAGGAATCACAACACTCATGATATCTCCCTCGGTCAATATACCAAGTGACAGTGGGGTAACATCCAATAGTACCAAGCCTGGGACATTCTTAATGCCTTCACACAACAAAGCAGCCTGCACAGCTGCACCATAAGCAACAGCCTCATCAGGGTTGATGCTCTTGCACAAATCCTTTCCATTGAAGAAGTCCTGCAATAACTCCTGCACTTTGGGAATCCTGGAAGAACCA